>JAEOAD010000015.1:28585000-33385000 GCA_036365145.1 Orientallactaga sibirica | reverse complement strand
GCAAAAATACAGGTCCATTCATTTCATTGTTGGAAGGTTTGCCTTCATCTGGACCTACCACCTGTTCCACAAAAGCCAGGGAGATGAGAGGATTTTCACAGAGTACACTTCACTTGCTTCTGGACTGAGTGTACATTTTCAACGTATCATTGCTAGGAATCCCCTTTTCCTGATTTTTGTCATACCTCAAAATAATTGAGGAAGTTATCAGACGATTCAGCACAGGAACGTCAGAGTTAAGAAACTGCCCAGAAGAACCACTTCCCCCAGCTCCTGGCTGTGGCCTCTTCTCATTGTTGTCCAGAGCTGTAGCCATTGTTCTGTGGAGGGAGTGAGGCCCTCTGTGCTTCCCCTAGGCCTCTCTGCCGCTGTCTTGACTTAGTTTTTTCCCAGCAGGAAATGTGCTGGGGAGGCTATAGGGGTGTTCTGATGGTATCTCAGTAATGACGGCCTTCCACTTCCACTTCGGCAAGCTAAAGGCTCAGGGAATTATTATCATTAGTCTTTCTTCAGAAGTTCAAAGGGAGGGATCTTATCTCACTGGAGAATTGTGGGCTGTAAAAGCTCAATTGTTGGAGGTGATGAGTCAAGCCCTATATGGAAGACATCATCAGCAAGTGAAAATTCTAACATTTCTCTGACATGCAGTTTACTGTTTAAAATGTATTTGCATTGGAGCCTCTCAGGTACAGTTTAAAGCAGATATTTTTATTATTCCAATTTTACAGAAAAAGAAACTGAGTATCAGAGATAATGACTCCCCCAAATTTTGCAGTTAGTAATTTATAGAGAAGACTTCAAATCCATGTCTTTCAGTGTTCAATCTGGAACACTTCTCTGTGCCAGCCATCTCCATATGTCACTTGTAAAAATACAGGTATTAGGACTGGAGAGATGGCTTAGTAGTTAAGGCACTTGTCTGCAAAGCCAAAAAACCCAGGTTCGGTTTCCCAGGAACCACATAGGCCAGATGCTCAAGGTGGTATGTGCATCTGGAGTTTGTTTGCAGTAGCTGAAAGCCCTGGCCCACCCATTCTCTATCTGCTTCTCTCTCTTTTTCTATCTCAAATAAATAAATAAGTAATAAAATTAATTTTTTTTAAATACAGGTATTAGGTTCCATCTCCAAAGGTTCTGATTCAGTAGGTATTAATTCCCACTACACACCCCCCACAAATCTATATATTTATAAGACACTATGAAATTTCCTGTGTGGCTACTACACTTAGTAAACTGTTCTGAATATCACAACCATAGCAAGGAACAAAATAGTAGGGAATAAAATTGACCATAGTTTTACTTTCATGGGACTTTTATAAACTCTTGTAGGTGAGATAAATGTGTTAGATTTGTAGTAGAGGACTCTGAGACAAACGGTTTCTTGGGGCCAAGGTTTTATTTAATGCCAGTGAGAGAGTAGTATGGTTAGGAGTAGGAGAAGGAACAGAAGGGACATCTGAACCAAACCAGAGCAAAGAGGACAGGTGGAAGGAAGACGGCAACTCCAAACCTGAGCGAACAGGCAGGGCAGAGGGAAGGAAGCTCTGAACCTGAGCAAAGAGGAAGAGGGCAGGAAATTCTGAACTGTCTAGCAAAAGGGGAAAGGGGATTTTAAGCCCTTTGGAGGAAAGGAAGGAAAAGGGGAAGAGACATGACGCACTACATGGGTGTGGGGAAGGAGGAGCTACTGGAGCCTGCAGTAGCCAGGCTTACTGGATCCCCTGCTGAAAGTACGACTCAGAATCAACAAAGGTGATGGCTGGGAGAAAGTTGTTTTCCTTTTAGCCCAGGTGCAGAAAAGCTTAGTAAAATTACCACAATAGCAGATAGGGATTCTAAGGTCCCACTCATGTCTGAGCATAAGGAAAAGGGGGAAAGGCAACTCTCTTTGAAATCTCGATTACCATAACAGAAGGTATTTCTAGAGCCTCTGGCCTAGTTATAATATGGCTGGTTGGGAGGAGAGAGATACTCTTACAATATGCACAATTATTATAAAATGGATATTTTGCTGGGCATGGTGGTGAACACTTTTAATCCCAGTAGGTAGGAGGATCATGTGAGTTCAAGGCCAGCCTGAGACTGCATAGCGAATTCCAGGTCATCCTGGGCTGGAGTGAGACCTTACCTCAAATAAAATAAAATAGATATTTTAAATTAATAAATGTATAAGGAAGAAGAAAAAAGGATAAACAGAAGTCTAAATTACCTAATTCAGACAGGACAGCCAGGAAATGTCATATAAGTAAAATGACATTTAAGCATAGTCCAGAATGAATGAGATGGGATAGCTATATTATGTTCATTTGTCATCCCTCTCCTAGGAAAAATTTGTTTTGGCTCATGGTTTCAAAGGTTTCAGTCCGTGGTTGGCTGGCTCCATTACTTAAAGGCCTGTGGCAAGGCAGAAACATCATGGCAGAGGAAAGCTGCTTACCACATGGTGGCCAAGAAGCACAGAGTTAAAGATTAGAAGGGGCCAGCATACACCCTTCAAAGACTTACCCCTGGTGACATTTCTTCAACAGCTAATTGTCCATTCAGCTATAAATTCATCGCTGGGCTAATCCATGATGAAATAAGGAGGTAGAGCCTTGCTGGAGGAAGTATATCCCTGGCCTTGAGTTATATAGGTCAGCCTCACTTGGTATTATTTGTCTCTTTCTCCTTCCACCCTGGTGATGTGACAATATGACCATGTTTCCTGCTATTGTCATGCTTTCCCTGATGGTCTGGAATTTTGTCTTTGCAACAAGAAAATAACTGATAGTGTGGCCACGTAGAAGGACTTGGAACTTTGAACTAGAGAAACCTTACAATTTTGTAAGCATAGTTCAGTGTGCCACACTGGTGTTGTAAGCAGTTTTTAATGTGCCATAAAAGACCAGAAGGCTGTGGTGGTTTGAAAGAAATGTACCCTATAAGCTCATGTGTTTCGAATACTTGGTCCCCAGCTGGTGGCAATTTGGAAAGCTTTGAAAAAGAGCCTTTGGGAGGTGGAACCTTGCTGGAAGAGATGTGTCACTGAGGGTGGTCCTTGAGGTTTCTTAGTCTAGCTCTTTCACTGGGTATTCAAGCTACCTCCCTCAGGGGCAAGGGGCTCTGGTGTGCTCTTCCATATGTTCAAATAAATAAATAAGTAATTTTATTTACCTGACTCCCTAAAGAAAACGCCTTCCCTCATGTCACTCTTTATTCGTTCACCTGAGCTTATTTGTCTTAGTATCATTTCCCAGTACTTCTAATTACATCTCACACATGTTTTGTTACCCGTTTCCAGTCACCTTCCTAGCAACCTAAATTTCATAAAAGGACTGGATCTTCCCAATAACAGTTGCTCCATCAGTGCCTGACAAACAGACGCTTCATTAAGCACCTGACAGATGCAGGAACTACTGAAAGCAGGTACAGCTATTAGGAGCTGGGACAACTGTTTGGGAGAGAAATAATAAGACCGAAGAAGGGTGATGGTTAATTTCATGTGTCCAATGTCTGGGCTACAATGCCCAGCTCTTTGGTCAACCCCTATTTTGTATGTTTCTGCAATGTGATTTTTGGGTGAGAATTACATTTCAGCAAATGACTTCTACAATTTTGGTAGGCCTAATCTAATAAACAGGAAGCCTGGAGGTAACAAGACTGACCTCCCTGACCAAGAGGGAAGCCTGTCAGTACAAGACATGCTGAACTGCCCTGTGGTTTTGGACTTACCGCCATGATCGCATGATTCAACTCCTTCTATGACTTTCTTTCCATATACACACATCCTACATGTTCTGTTCCTCAAAGAGCTTTGAATATGCTGACGGTGTAGTATGGATAGAGAGGCGAGGAAGGATGGGAAATTATGAGCTGGGAGGAGGCATCAAATCAAGTTTCCTGGCATGGGGGGGGGAGGTGCTTGTTGATGCTACGCATGAGGACAAGATCCAGGTGTCTTCTAGCAACTGTCATGCAGGCAAAAATATAGGTCCATTCATTTGATTGTTGGAAGGTTTGCCTTCATCTGGACCTACCACCTGTTCCACAAAAGCCAGGGAGATGAGAAGATTTTCACAGAGTACACTTCACTTGCTTCTGGACTGAGTGTACATTTTCAACATATCATTGCTAGGAATCCCCTTTTCCTGATTTTTGTCATACCTCAAAATAATTGAGGAAGTTATCAGACGATTCAGCACAGGAACATCAGTGTTAAGAAACTGCCCAGAAGAACCACTTCCCCCAGCTCCTGGCTGTGGCCTCTTCTCTTTGTTGTCCAGAGCTGTAGCCATTGTTCTGTGGAGGGAGTGAGGCCCTCTGTGCTTCCCCTAGGCCTCGCTGCTGCTGTCTTGACTTAGTTTTTTCCCAGCAGGAAATGTGCTGGGGAGGCTGTAGGGGTGTTCTGATGGTATCTCAGTAATGACGGCCTTCCACTTCCACTTCAGCAAGCTAAAGGCTCAGGGAATTATTATCATTAGTCTTTCTTCAGAAGTTCAAAGGGAGGGATCTTATCTCACTGGAGAATTGTGGGCTGTAAAAGCTCAATTGTTGGAGGTGATGAGTCAAGCCCTATATGGAAGACATCATCAGCAAGTGAAAATTCTAGCATTTCTCTGACATGCAGTTTACTGTTTAAAATGTATTTGCATTGGAGCCTCTCAGGTATAGTTTAAAGCAGATATTTTTATTATTCCAATTTTACAGAAAAAGAAACTGAGTATCAGAGATAATGACTCCCCCAAATTTTGCAGTTAGTAATTTATAGAGAAGACTTCAAATCCATGTCTTTCAGTGTTCAATCTGGAACACTTCTCTGTGCCAGCCATCTCCATATGTCACTTGTAAAAATACAGGTATTAGGACTGGAGAGATGGCTTAGTAGTTAAGGCACTTGTCTGCAAAGCCGAACAACCCAGGTTCGGTTTCCCAGGAACCACATAGGCCAGATGCTCAAGGTGGCATGTGCATCTGGAGTTCGTTTGCAGTAGCTGAAAGCCCTGGCCCACCCATTCTTTATCTGCTTCTCTCTCTCTCTTTTTCTATCTCAAATAAATAAATAAGTAATAAAATTAATTTTTTAAAATACAGGTATTAGGTTCCATCCAAAGGTTCTGATTCAGTAGGTATTAATTCCCACTACACACCCCCCACAAATCTATATATTTATAAGACACTATGAAATTTCCTGTGTGGCTACTACACTTAGTAAACTGTTCTGAATATCACAACCATAGCAAGGAACAAAATAGTAGGGAATAAAATTGACCATAGTTTTACTTTCATGGGACTTTTATAAACTCTTGTAGGTGAGATAAATGTGTTAGATTTGTAGTAGAGGACTCTGAGACAAACGGTTTCTTGGGGCCAAGGTTTTATTTAATGCCAGTGAGAGAGTAGTATGGTTAGGAGCAGGAGAAGGAACACAAGGGACATCTGAACCAAACCAGAGCAAAGAGGACAGGTGGAAGGAAGACGGCAACTCCAAACCTGAGCGAACAGGCAGGGCAGAGGGAAGGAAGCTCTGAACCTGAGCAAAGAGGAAGAGGGGAGGAAATTCTGAACTGTCTAGCAAAAGGGGAAAGGGGATTTTTAAGCCCTTTGGAGGAAAGGAAGGAAAAGGGGAAGAGACATGACGCACTACATGGGTGTGGGGAAGGAGGAGCTACTGGAGCCTGCAGTAGCCAGGCTTACTGGATCCCCTGCTGAAAGTACGACTCAGAATCAACAAAGGTGATGGCTGGGAGAAAGTTGTTTTCCTTTTAGCCCAGGTGCAGAAAAGCTTAGTAAAATTACCATGATAGCAGATAGGGATTCTAAGGTCCCACTCATGTCTGAGCATAAGGAGAAGGGGGAAAAGGCAACTCTCTTTGAAATCTCTGTTACCATAACAGAAGGTATTTCTAGAGCCTCTGGCCTAGTTATAATATGGCTGGTTGGGAGGAGAGAGATACTCTTACAAAATGCACAATTATTATAAAATGGATATTTTGCTGGGCATGGTGGTGAACACTTTTAATCCCAGTACGTAGGAGGATCATGTGAGTTCAAGGCCAGCCTGAGACTGCATAGCGAATTCCAGGTCATCCTGGGCTGGAGTGAGACCTTACCTCAAATAAAATAAAATAGATATTTTAAATTAATAAATGTATAAGGAAGAAGAAAAAAGGATAAACAGAAGTTTAAATTACCTAATTCAGATAGGACAGCCAGGAAATGTCATATAAGAAAAATGACATTTAAGCATAGTCCAGAATGAATGAGATGGGATAGCTATATTATGTTCATTTGTCATCCCTCTCCTAGGAAAAATTTGTTTGGTTCATGGTTTCAAAGCTTTCAGTCCGTGGTTGGCTGGCTCCATTACTTAAAGGCCTGTGGCAAGGCAGAAACATCATGGCAGGGGAAAGCTGCTTACCACATGGTGGCCAAGAAGCACAGAGTTAAAGATTAGTAGAAGGGGCCAGCATACACCCTTCAAAGACTTACCCCTGGTGACATTTCTTCAACAGGGCCCTACCTTCTAATTGTCCATTCAGCTAATCCATGATGAAATAAGGAGGTAGAGCCTTGCTGGAGGAAGTATATCCCTGGCCTTGAGTTATATAGGTCAGCCTCACTTGGTATTATTTGTCTCTTTCTCCTTCCACCCTGGTGATGTGACAATATGACCACGTTTCCTGCTATTGTCATGCTTTCCCTGATGGTCTGGAATTTTGTCTTTGCAACAAGAAAATAACTGATAGTGTGGCCACGTAGAAGGACTTGGAACTTTGAACTAGAGAAGCCTTACAATTTTGTAAGCATAGTTCAGTGTGCCACACTGGTGTTGTAAGCAGTTTTTAATGTGCCATAAAAGACCAGAAGGCTGTGGTGGTTTGAATGAAATGTACCCTATAAGCTCATGTGTTTCGAATACTTGGTCCCCAGCTGGTGGCAATTTGGAAAGCTTTGAAAAAGAGCCTTTGGGAGGTGGAACCTTGCTGGAAGAGATGTGTCACTGAGGGTGGTCTTTGAGGTTTCTTAGTCTAGCTCATTCACAGGGTATTCAAGCTACCTCCCTCAGGGGCAAGGGGCTCTGGTGTGCTCTTCCATATGTTCAAATAAATAAATAAGTAATTTTAAAACTTAGTAATTTAGGGTTGGATTTAGGGATTGGAGAGATGGCTCAATGGTTAAAGGAGTTTGCTTGAAAAGCCTGATGATCTATGTTAGACAGTGTATTCTTGGTTACTTCTAGATGGAATGGCTGGAAAACAAACAATTTTGCTTCTCAGATTATCAAAGATCTACAAGTGAATTAAGTTTCTGCCATTTAGATACCTAGAAGATCTCAAAGGTAGGAATAATGAAAGACCCATCTTCCTGCCTTTTTAAGTAAGTGGGTAAGTGGGAGTGTGGAGTTGTGTTGTTTTTTTAAAGATTTTATTTTTATTTATTAGAGACAGAGAGAGGGAGAGAGAGAGAATGGGCATGTCAAGGCCTCTAGCCACTGCAAATGAACTCCAGATGCATGTGCCACCATGTGCATCTGGCTTATATGGGGCCTGGAGAATTGAACCTGGGTCCTTAGGCTTCATAGGCATGTGCCTTAACCACTAAGCCATCTCTCCAGTCCTGGAGTTGTGTTTTATGTATAGCTTTGCCTTCAAGAATTCACACATTCACAGGTGAGCAGGGTCTCTTACCTGGCTTGTGAATGGTCACAGTCACAGCTTACCAGTGTTCAGAGTCAACAGAAGCAATCATAGTCACTGCAGAAGTGGAATGTCCTTAATCCCAAGAGGCCCTGTTGGTGACCTCAGAGGTTCTAATTTCCTCAGTTATCAGTAGGATTAGCTGGTGGTAATTCCTCAAAGCTTGGACCCCCAAACCAGACTTTTATATCTTCCCAATGGTTTTGTAAGTATTCAATTTTCTATATTAAATTCTTTCCTGGATGAAATACTATATCCATTACTTTCTCATTGCTAGAACAACAAAAAAAATCAGCTTATGGAAGGAAAAAATAATAATTCAGTTTTACAGTTCCAGGAGATAGAGTCAAGCATAGCAGGAGGAAGCTAGCATCATATCGGTAAGGAGGATGTAGAGAGAGAAGAGCAAGAAAGGCCAGGCTGTAACACCTCCAAGCCCACCCCCAGTTATATACTTCCTTCAGCTAGGCTCCACCTCATAAGGGTCAGACAACCTTCCAGGACAGTGCCACCATTTGGGAACTAAGTATTCACACACTTGAGCCTATGGGGGACTACAATCAAACTACGATATTCTGCGGTACCCTGACACCATGGGCTCCAATGCTATCTCATGATACAAAATGTATTCTGCTCAATTTTAAAAGTCTACATAGTAAAAACAATCCCAGCACTGCTCAAAAGTCCTAAGTCCAAAGTCTTATCTGAGACTCAAGGCAGTCAGTCTTTTAACAGTGAGCCCTGTAAAAAACAAACAAACAAACACCCCATAAGTTACATACTTCCAACATATAATGGCACAGAATAAACATTACCATTTGAAAATGGAGGAATAGGGTCACAGCCGGGAAATACTGGATCAAAACAAGACGGAAACTCAGTAGGGCAAACATCAAATTCTGTGGCTCCATATCCAGTATCTGCAACTCTGATGAAATCCTCTGGGCTCCAAAAGGCTTGGGTAGTTCTGCCCCTCCAGCTTTGCTGCTGGTAGCCTCTTTTGTAGGCTAAATCTGCTTTGAGCCCACAGTCTTTCTTGTTGGATGTCCTACAGCTTTGGCATCTCTACAATCCAGGGGTGTCCACTGCAAGTTGGTATTTACCTTTACAGCTCCACACAGTGGCCTCACAGGGCCTCCTTGCAAAAACCCTGACTCTATGTTGCTTATCTTCATCAGACCTCAATCTTGCATCTTTAATTCTTTCAAAACCAGTACCACATGGGCAATGCTGCAAAATTCTGCAAGTTGAGATGAGGCCTGGAGTCCATAAAACACAGCTGTAGGAGCCTTTTTATGCTGACCTTGGGAAGCAGAGAGGTCTTTTCCAAAGAATTCCCCTTCTTACTAGCTTCCTGACCCTTCAATGGGTTGGGTCATGAACTCAGGGCATTTTTTCCTATCTTCCCAGTGCAAAGAAGTAGCTTCTGTCTCAAAGTGGTAATCTCTTTTAATAATTACAGACAAAGTGGCTACAGGCTCAAAGTTTCTCACAGTTTTTTTCTTTTCTAAACTTTACATTTGTCTTATCTTTCTGACTTTCACTGTAAAACTTTGCGCTTGCATCACCTTCTGCATCTGGCTTAGGTGGGACCTGGAGAGTTGAACATGGGTCCTTTGGCTTTGCAGACAAGTGCTTTAACCAGAAAGCCATCTCTCTAGTCCTCAGTGTAAATCTTAATAAGAGCATTTAAGAGAAGCCATGTCATACTCAATGCTATTTTGCCTTGAAATTTCCTCTGTCAAACACATTAGTTCATTTCTTTCAAATTGAACTCTATTTCTCAGGAATGGGCACAATGCAGACAGTTTTTTTTTTTTTTTTTTTTTTTTTGTCAGAATAGCACACAAACTGTCTCTAGCCCTAGGTCCTAATAAAATCACTTTTCCCCTTTGGAACCTCATAGTGGAGCCTCACAGTCCACATTTCTCTAGGCCTTCTAGTCTTCCAAACTCCCACTAAAGTGGCCATTAAATTGTGCTTACAGCACCATAATGCTTCTGTAGTCTTATACGGTCCATCTACACACCAGTTTCAAAAGCCTACAAGAGTGTTGGAGAGATGGCTTAGTGATTAAGGCATTTGCCAGCAAGGCCAAAGGACTCAGGTTTGATTCCCCAGTACCCATGTACAGCCAGATGCACAAGATAGAACATGTGTCTGGAGTTTGTTGGCAATGGATAGAAGCCCTGGTTTGCTCATTCTCTCTCTCTCCAATAAATAGGTAAATAAAATATGTATTTTTAAATGCCTACAAGACACATGGACAGGTTTATGGCAGCAATGACTCCACTTCTCAGTACCAACTTTCTGTATCAGTTACTTTGTCCCTGCTTGTACAAAACACCTTCCCAGAAGCAGCTTACGAAAAGAAAAGGGTTGAATTCCACGTACAGTTCCAGAGTGTACTGTCAGGCATGACAGGGAAACCATGGCTGGGGAAGAATCCAGTGTCACATCAACAGAGAGGAAGTACAGTGAGAGAGCAGCAAGCAGGGCTAGGATGTCACACCCCAAAGTCCACCCCCAGTTACATACTTCTTTCAGCAAGGCTCCACCTCACAAAGGTCAGTCTTCTAGAAAACAGCCACCAGCTGGTGATTAAATATTCAAACACATGGGCTTAAGAGGGGGGTGGAGGCGTTACATTCAAACCACCCAAAATACCTACAGTTGTTTGTTTCCCACACTGAAACCTTACTGATATATTTAAATATGAATGCAAATAGCATCACTAATAAAAGATAATAGCCATGTTATAAGAAGTAGTAATTGTACCTAGCATTCATGAAGTATCTGCTCTATTCTAGGCAGATTCTAAGTGTTTTCCATGCATTAACTAATTTAGTCCTTGCAATGACTTTAGAATTATGTATTACTAGTAACTTTATTGAGATACAGAAAGATTTCATAAGGCCACACCACCTGTCAGTAGTAGAGGTAGATCATACCTGGACCATCCATCCAATTATTACAGAATAACGATGTTCAGGAAGATGTCTTTCTTATGTTCTTCTTTTTTATGTTATTCTTTGATTCTTTCACCAGAACCAGGGTTCTCTGACCTCTATTCTATGTAGCTTTCCAAAAGTGCTTTATTAGTTACTAATAGAAAATGAATACAATCTGATGGTAGAAAATAAAAACCATCTGTCCTTGACTCATCCTCAGTGCCCTCTCAGAATCTGTATTACAGAACTGGCTTGGCAAGCTCCAGATAGGGCATTCCCTAAAGTAAGATGAAGTTGGATAAAGGAAAATTTGTTTATTGACACTGGGAAGAACTCAACAAACTTTTAAGTGTTCCAAGAAACTTCTAGAGGAACAAGATCTGGGCTTAAGCTTGAGCGAATCTGGAGCAATTAGCTCAGGTGGAGCATGTTTCCTTCTCTCACTTCTGCATCACCTCAAGACCTCCAGGTAAGGACAACATTGGCTGTTGAAACTGCCTTTGTTGATCTCAAGTGTACCTGGGTAAAGCAGAACACTGGTTCTGGGTGAATGAATCTCTGAAAAATCTTGAATGGGCACAGCAATGGAGTATGTTATGGGCTTGGGCTTAGATTTCAGGCCCTGGCAAAAGCTCCAGGAGCAGAGAACAGCAGGTGGACTTATCACCTGAGTAGGCAGGCATAAAATTAGGGCTTACTGTGGGGCCCTATCCAAGGATGGTTATATTGCAGATTTTCATACTGTCAAGCTCTTTATCTCACAACCACAAAAAATTTAGATACACTGGGGCATGAATAAGACAAAGGAGATTTATTGAGAAAAATATGGAAAAGCCCCAAAGTGTCAGGGCAAGCATGCTTAGGATTTCAGTTGGCATCAAAAAAAAATTATTTAAAAAAACTATTTATTTGCAAGCAGAGAGAGAGAGAGAGAGAGAGAGAAGAGAAGAGAAGAGAAGAGAAGAGAAGAGAAGAGAAGAGAAGAGAAGAAAGAAGAGAGAATGGATGCACCACAGCCTCCAGCTGCTGCAAACAAACTCCAGATGCATGAGCCACTTTGTGCATCTGGCATTATGTGGGTACTGGGAAATGCAATCTGGGTCCTTAGGTTTTGCAGGCAAGACCCTCAAAATGGAAGAAAAAGATGATGACATCAAATTAAAAGAGAGACTAATGGAGAGAGGGAGGGGATATGATGGACATTGGAGTTCTAAAATGGAATGGGGGGAGGGAAATGTCATGTGTTTTTCGTATGTAAGTATAGAAGTTGTCAATAAAAAAAAATGAACAGAAGAGAAAAAAAAGATTAGCCATCTCTCCAGCCCCATGAATTTTTTTTTTTTTTTAACTTTTTGAGTTAGAACTCAGAAAAGCAGGCAGGCTCTGTGAGGATCTGTGGGCAGGGAACCTAGGGAGGGGCTTCTATGTGAATAGTACATTATTTCACTAAGGGGATAAATATTCTTCCCACTTACTTAGCATGTAGGTAGGTGAGTAGTTTCTTAGTCAGGTGAGTGACTAACAGGCTCCACTCTCCTCTCTTCCTTGAGTCTCAGCAACTTCTTCACTGAAATCAGAAGTAATCCTATAATGCAGAGAAGAGCAAAATCTAGGGAGTAAAGAGCAGCGGGGAAGGTGTCAAATTGCCCCAGCTTTCAAAGTCAAGGTCAAGGTCTGGGATACCTGGGGAACTGACTGAGCTCTTGGAAACAAGCGGTGAGAACACGAAGCTGGGATGAATGGGAGCGGTGATAACGAAACTTAGGACATGTTGGTACAAGCTGACAGGTCGGGCCTCAGCAGTGAGCCATTTGACTTCTCTCTCGCTTCTCTCTCTGCTTCTTGCCACAAAACCTCAGTCTTTTATTTTTCTCATACAAGGAAATAGGATTCAGAAGGAAAAAGGCAAAAACAAAACTGTGTCCAAATTTGACATGCACGCATAATCTTTGAAATTACAAGTACATAATATTTCCAGGAAAGTTAACCCCATCCCTTACAATCTTTATGAGCAAGCACTGTTAACTATTAACTGTGAAAAACGCCTTGAAAAACACCTTGACCAATTCTTTTTTGAATAATGGGGCACTAGCTCCTTGCGGTTTCTTTTTCATTCTTTGTTAAATGTTGATTCTATTTTCAGTTGCAAGTTAGCAAAGGGGAGAGACAGATTGGCTACAACAGGTGCCTATTATTCAATTATAGTTAGCTCAGTAAGTCTTTCTTTTTTTTTTCTGCAAACAAAACTTTGTAACATAATCATTACATCCAAATTGTATTTGCTAAGCATATGCCTGAATTAAATCTTTATGAAGTTGTATTTTCTCATCTTTTGATAAACAGTCATGGGGTCTAATCCCTAACAGCTAAATAATAAAACCTAACTCATCAGCCCATTTTCCTCTGTACTCTCTCGTGCCCCAGATCCTAAGTCTCACTCTCCCACTCTTAGAGTCACACTGATATTGACCACCTGGAGGAAGCAAGCTTTCAGGATCAAATCTATGACCCTCACGAGTAGCCTGAGGGGGCTCCCACCATTTATTGTTGTTGTAATAAACCCATTGCTTTCCATTCCATTTTTGTTTGATCTGGGAACACATCTCCTATTGCCTGCATAATACTATTCCACAAAATCACCTCATCAGAAGCTGGCAGTACATCTAACTCCCGGGGGTCATGGCTGGCCTGCAGATCATTCACAGGAGAGAAAGAACAAGCCAAGATAAGGAGAGAAACCAGAAAGATCATGGCAACAAACATGAGCTGTACGGCTGAAAGAAGTAGATGTCCTTGCCAAGATAAATGAGCTTGACCCTGTCAAGCGATGCACAGGGTCTCGACTCTGGCTTTTTGAAGCATGCAGTCCCCGCACTGAATGAATTCTCAAAATTCCTAGAGCTTATGCCCTTGGGGGTATTCAGGTTAGGGGTGAAGAGGTAGAAGATGAGTGCTGGTTTTAAGTCTAGGAGCAGTTTTCTCTTAACACCTTCGTTTTCTCAGCCAGCAACTGACCCTCTCACCTCTGCCAGGGTCATTCCTGTTTAATCTCTGTAGAGGATCAAGCAGAACTTTTCTGGATGGAAGGGAGAATTAAGTGAAAGAATATTTATTAATTTTGACATCTCTACCTTTGATCCTATTTGGCTTCCAGGGCTCTGGTAGCTACACATAGTATTTCAAGGCAGGAAACTGGAAGACCTTGGCAATGATCAGTGTTGTGTTGCCTCACAGGGCCTCCTTACTTCAAATATCTCAGGATGGCTCACTTTCTTTTTTGGAGGTTTGTACATGTGTATGGTGTGTGCATGTTCATGTGTGTTGCACACATGTATGTTGGTGCTTGTTTATGTGCATGCATACATGCGTGCGTGTGTGTGTGTGTGTGTGTGTGTAGGCCAGACTGGTGGACATCAGGCGTCCTTTTCAGCCACTATCTCTTATTTGTTGAGACATGGTCTTTTACTGAACCTAGATCACATCCATTCAGCTAGACTAGCTATCATGAGCCCTAGGGATCTACCTATTTCCTATTCTAGGATTAAAGGCATGCACCACCATGCCCAGCATTTAATATGGGCCCTTACTGGGGATCTGAGCTCAAGTCCTCATGCTTGTTTGGCAAACCCAGTGAGCCACATCCACAGCCCTGCTCACTTTCTTTATCTGGTATAATTTACATACCATCAACATCACCACTACAAAGTGTGGTTTTTAGTATTACCAATGGTTTTTAATACATCAAAGTTGTACAACTATCACCAGCATTGCCGTCATTCTCTCTGCCCCAGATCCTGGTATCCATTTATTTTCTCTCTGTGGATTGGCCTATTTGTACATTTCATGTAAATGAATCATGCGGTATGTGGTCTGTTCATGTCTGGCTTCACTGACCATATTTTCAAGGTTTACCGTGTGGTAGCTTGGTTAGCACTTTGCTCACTGTTGTGCCTGCATTGTATTTCCTTTATGTTACAGTCATTTATCCATTCATCAGCTGATGGCTAACTGTATTGCTTTATGTGCTTTTGTCTTTTGCAATGTTTTTGATTTCCTTTAAACAGACATCCCATGCTAAGCAAAAGTCAGAACAGCCCTGGCCCAGGGGTTCTTTCATTTTACATTGTGGAGTTGTTGGCTGATTACCAGTCTTTTTTTTACAAAACCTTTTATTTAGAGAAAGAGAGAGAATGCATGCCAAGGTCTCTTGGCACTGCAAATAAGTGCCTGTCCAGCTTTACATGGGTGACTTGGGGAATTGAATCTGGGCCAGGAGGCTTTATAAGCAAGCACCTTTAATCACTGAGATATCTCTTTGCCATAGCCTAAATCTTTTTTCATAAGGAACATATGTATGCCCCCCCTTTAAAAAAAAATTATTTGAGAGACACACACAGAGAGAGAGAGAGAGAGAGAGGAAGAGGCAGAGAGAGAATGGGCGTGCCAAGACCTTTTCAAGCACTGTGAACGAACTCCAGACACATGTACCCCCTTGCATGCATCTATGACATCGTGCACTTGCATCACTTTTGCGTCTGGCTAAACACGGGACCTGGAGATTTGAACAAGCATTCTTAGGCTTCACAGACAGGCACCTTAACCGCTAAGCCCTCTCTCCAGCCCTGTATGCCCCTTTTTAAAATGTCATCTGAGGGCTGTGCCTGTGAAGCCTAAGGACCCAAGTTTGATTCTCCAGGTCCCATGTAAGCCAGATGCACATGGTGGCACATGCATCTGGAGTTTGTTTGCAGTGGCTGGAGGCCCTGATGCACCCATTCTCTTTTTCTCCCCCACTCCTCTGTCTCTAATAAATAAGTCCTTTAAAAAATGTTATCTGACCTCACCCTTGAGGATATGCCCCCTTTTTCACATTTCACTCTGTAGCTTCGGGCTCAGTCACACACAGCTCACTGTCCCAGGGACTTTTGGCTCAGAGTGCCCCTCCTCTCTTTGCTACTCTAAACTATGCTCCATTTTATCTAAAAAGCTAGAAATTTAGGGGTCTTTCTAAATAGCCCTTGGTTGTTTGTGAAACCAAGGGAAACCACATGCTACATAGAATCTTGCAAGAATCCAGCTAGATCTTGTGTCCATGGATGTGAAGTTATCGTATACCCACAAAAATGGGCATGCAAAATCCTTTCTTTCTGCAGAATTTTTGTTGCAGTTTCATACTGTCAAGTTTTTTGTCTTGTGACCATGAAAAATTAATACACAGGTGATGAGGCAAAGGAGATTTATTAAGAAAAAGATGGAGGGGCCTGGAGAGATGGCTTGGCGGTTAAGCACTTGCCTGTGAAGCCTAAGGACACTGGTTCAAGGCTTGATTCCCCAGGACCCATGTAAGCCAGATGTACAAAGTGGCACATGCATCTGCAGTTTGTTTGCAGTGGCTGGAGGCCCTGGTGTGCCCATTCTCTCTCTCTCTGCCTCTCTCTGTCCCTCTCAAATAAATAAACAAAAAAAATTTTTTTAAAAAGAAAAAGAAGGAAAAAGCCCATGACATACTAAGGATTTTGGCTGGCATCCAAAGAAAAGAAAAAAAAAAAAGCACATTTTCAGTTAGAATTCAGAAGTGGGCAGGCTCTTGAAGGATATGTGAGCAATTATACCTAGGGAGAGCTTGTGGGTGTATAGTGCATTATTTCTTTAAGGGAATAACCATTCTTCCCATCTCTTTAGCATGTGTATAGGTGAGGATGGGGGTCTTTTGACCGAGTGACTGATTGACAGGCTTCACCCAGGACCAGAGGACTTTGTAGTGGTCAGTAGGAAGTGTTTCTTCTCCATGGAGTCAAGATTGAGAAGTTTCCTTCTCAATGAATGTTACCAGGGAAATTGGAGGTGGGGTCCATCCTTCAATGACCTCCTGGCCTAATGTCTGCCTAACTACATTAAAAGAGAGATAGAAGAGAGACAGAGAGAGAATGGGCACGCCAGGGCTTCTAGCCACTGCAAATGAACTCCAGATGCAGGTGCCCCTTGTGTATCTGGTTTACATGGGTCCTGGGGAATTGAACTTGGGTCCTTTGCTTCGCAGGCAAATGCCTTAACTGCTAAGGCATTTCTCCAGCCCCTGACTACATTTTGAAGGGGTGTATATGTGTGTGTTTCTCTCTTGAGGAGCAACTCAATTCTGGATACAGAGTCAGCTCTGCACATTGGCATTGACTCCCCTGGGTGACCTTTCCAAAGGACCTTTCCAAGGGAAGAAAGGACGAAGATGAAAATGTGCAATGTTCCCCATGACCCTGCTTGCAATGCCGTAAGGTAAGTCACTGAAGCGTCTCCCTAGGTATAAATGCTCACATATCCTTCGAGAGCCTGCCCACTTCTGAATTGTTCCTCTTATTGGGGTGAAAAGTATGCACCACCACACTTGCAAAATATTTTTGAGAATGTAAATTATGTTCTCTAGGCTTAGTTAGAACAAGGATAACCACCATTTGGAGCAAAATTTTTAGCCAGAGGCTCATTTTTCTTCAGTCTGGGTAACAGGTACATCATCCCTGGGCTTCCCCTCGTGTTGAGGTAAAACATGGTACAGATTTACAACTGTACTTCCTGGTTGCTCAGGGAAGGCAAGGGCTTTCACCAGATGTGATCCACAAATGCTCAATCAGGAATGTGGAGACCTGACTTCAGAGTCTGGCCTTGCCTGGTTCTGTGACTTGCACAAGTCACTTCTCAACTTTGGACGTCAGGATTAAAGTTGGGAAGAATGAACTGTCCCAAGTCTGAAGCCAGGACCATGACAGCTAAGTGGATCTGCTTAGATCTGGCCTCTGCCACTTCTGGCTGTACAACCTTGGTTAAGTGAGCAAACCCTTAAAGGCTCAGTTTAAAAAGTGGTAAGAACTATTCCTGCAGGGTGAAGTGGTACTATACAGAAGGCACTTACACTGTACTATCTATAAATGGATGGATGCTGTCATCATAAAAGAATTTCACGTATTAAGATGGTTAGCTATGGAACTATAGAGACTATGGACAAGGAAACTTATCCCTAAATTATAGGGCTTCAAGAAATCAGACAGGCAAATTTATTACAGTGATTACAAATTCAGCCACATGTGCACTTTCCTGACTTAGTCCAGCCATCACTAATTCTTGGTCCCAGATGCCAGCTTTAAAACACTGCAGCACAGCGCCTATTAGTGGCTGCAGATACTCAAATTTTTCACTGACTGAAGAACAAATGTGACTTGGGTATTTGTTAATTTTAGATAAAGCTAATCTTAGGGGCTGGAGATGGCTTAGCCATTAAGGTGCTTGCCAGCAAAGTCAAAGGACCCAGGTTCAATTTCCCAGTACTCACGTAAAGCCAGATGTACAAGGCAATACATGTACCTGGAGTTCCTTTGCAGTGACTAGCTGCCATTCTATCTGCCTTTCTCTCCCAAATAAATAAATAAATAAATAAATAAATAAATAAATAAATAAATAATACACACACACACACACACACACACACACATATATATATATTTTTTTTAAAAGAAAGAGCCAACTTTTCTGGTCCAGATATGGCAATTGCTGTGGACATGTACCCACTTTAAAAAAAAAAAAAAACTGATCTTAGATAAAGCTAGTAAAATTTCATTAATGATATTATTAAAAAAATATTTATGAGACAGAGAGAGAGAGCGCGCGCGCAGAGAGATTAGGTACAACAGGGCCTCCAGCCACTAAAAATGAACTCCAGATGCACACGCCACTTTGTACATCTGGCTTACATGGGAACTAGGGAATCAAATCTGGGTCCTTTGACTTTGCAGGCAAGCACCCCAACTTCTAAGCCATCTCTCCAGCCTAGTGATATCACTTCTAACACTTCTTAGTCAAGTTTTCCATAAAAGTAATATTCTTAGCATTTGAGAGATCTCCAGGACTAAAAGAGAAAATTATATTTCAAATCCCATCACAAATCATACTGAACATCTGAATTGCACACAAAGCCTTTAGGATAGTCCTCTGTGTGGTGAAATGGAAAATAATTTGGAGTCACTCAAAGGGACTGCAATAGCACCTGGGCTGAAGGGAAAGTCATTCTATTGTTTGTCCTTGAGACACAGCTGGCTGTGTGGTTTTGGGAAGTCTCATTTCTATAAGCTTCAGTTTCCTCAAACAGAATTCTAAACCTGAACATTCACCACAAGTGAGAGAGTAACATTAATACGAGACAAAAACAAGCATTTTAGAGCTGGAGAGATGGCTTAGTGGTTGAGGTGCTTGCCTGCAAACCCAAAGGACCCAGCTGACAGCTTCATGGAGGAATGAATCTCTAATGAAACAAAAGCTTGATGGAATTAAAATTATCAAGATCTCACTGTACTTGGTCCTTAGGTAATCGAGTTCAGTTTGTACTATGAAAAACACTGGCTGATAGGAATTAAAAGTTCTTTTCGATAGTAATGAAATTTAAAGCATACAAAGCTCTTGATTCTGCAGCTAATCTTCCAGGAATCTATTCTGGAAGTATCCATAGCAGGTAAAAAATATTTATCAGAAAAATGGACACAACCTAACTCATACCTGAATGGCCACATTAGCCAGGTAAAATGTGTAGTACAGAATGTCATGAACCTACTGCAAAGAAACTTCATTCTTCATGTAGTAACACAGAAAGCTGACTCTCTTTTGGGTCATTTTGGGGATCAAACTCAGGGCCTTGTACATGCTAGGTAAGCTAACATTGGCTACACGCTCAAGCTGGTAAGGTCTTCTGAATGGGAAAAGTATGTAAGTTAAAGACAGGATCTTTTCCCCTCCTAAATTTATTCATTTCTTACATGCTAGAAAAAAGATTGGCAAGTTGAAGGTCAGTAAACAAGTTGATACTGATGTAGGTGAGATTTTCACTTTATGCTTTCTGTAGCTGACCTAGCTGGCTGGCTGTGCTGCTTTCATAATTAACACCTCCACGCACCCTACACACTCATCACTCATTCAGCATCTATTTCTCATGCCTTACCTCCATAACAAAGGTCACTTCTCTTTGCAACAACTTTCCCCAAGTGGCATTTAACCAAACCTGCCTCATCTCACAGCTAGCACCCCAGAGAATTCTCTCTAGTCACCACTACCCTGCTCTCATAGGCATTTTATAATCAATTTCAGCTGTATCTTAGTGCCTGAGCTATTCCAGTTCCATCAGTTTTGCCAGTTACCAGATAATGGGCTTCTTGTGGAAAGAAACTAAGATTCACTCATTTTCATGTCCCTAACTGTGCTTAACAGAACATATGCAGGCTGCAGTGATGTGTCTTTTCTCCTAGCAGTCTGTATATTGCTAATAATTTTAAAGAGAACAAATGATCATCTTCTTATTTTCAAAATTTTATTTACATGGACTCAGCAGCATGTATCTCTTAACTTTCATAAGATAATAAAATCCAATATTTTACACTATCACAATTAAGTATGGATGGAAGAGCTTAATTGTATTTTTGTAAAAATCTTTCATAATTCTATAAATACCAGTATTTATAAGATTCTTTCATGTAGATATATATAGCATGGGGTATACCTTTTAGTATATAAAATAGGTTTTTTCTTTTGGTGTTTCAAGGTAGGGTCTCACTCTAGTTCAGGCTGACCTGGAATTCACTATGTATGTATTCTCAGGCTGCCTTTGAACTCTTGGCAATCCTCCTACCTCTGCCTCCCGAGTACTGGGATTAAAGGCGTGCGCCACTACGCCCGGCTTTCCTAAAATAGTTTAAAATCATTATATTGTGTTATGGAACATGGCAAAATTCAAATTCAGGAAAAAAAAGCCATAAACATTGATAACATTTGGGAAAAAAGCAACACATTTATCAACAGTTATGCAATGTCTAGTAAACGTATATACAACATACACTATATATGTCAAATCCTCAAGTTTAAAGGTATACAACTGATCTATGTAAATCATGCTAAAATCTAAATACACTTTTTATAACTTACAGGCTAAAACAAGCAGTTTTGTAATAACCTATGAAACAGGAATATAACCTGTGAAAACATTTATATTAACAGACGTCATAATCCCTAAGAAATCATACTACAAAATCTCAAAGACAACAAATCAGGTAGTTCTTCCCAAGCTTAAAGCTGTATATGTTCACAAACACCAAAGGAAGGAACCCGGGCTTCAAGAGTTAATTTTACCTTCTCCAGTTTAATTTAGAGAGCCTCTGCCGTAATTGTTGCTTCTCTGGGGCACTGTTTATTTGTGCATGTGCTGTTTCTGCAAGCTCTGGAAGGAGGTCAGAGGAAGAGGTCGTGTTTCCTCCTCCATTGCTCTTCTGCTTTATTTCACCTAGACCATTTCTTCCTGAACCTGGAGTTCTGCAGGACTGGCTGACCAGGGGCCCCAGCAATCTTCCCGTGTCTGCCCCCATGGAGCTGGGGTCCAAGCATGTTTTCCACGTGCGCATTGGAGCTCTGAGTCCTCATCCCTGAGCTTGTGCAGCAAGCACTCTACCATTGAGCCATCTGCTTAGTCCCTGCTTCAGCTATTCTTATTTGTTCCTGATTTAGTGGAGACAAGGTATTTTATAAACTTCCTGTTTCAGGAAAGAAGTTAAGGTAGCCGAGAGGAAATGACACAAAGCACAATTTCACGAAACCAACACAAAACAAAAATAACAGAGTGGGGGAACAGCACATACAAAACCTTTTAAGAAAAGAAAAAAGGTCAGGAAATAATAAGCTAAAAATATATTACATTATTCTCCCAGTGATTTTTCTAGACCTATTACAAAAACATTCATTTGTAAGACATTATGAAAGTAGTGGACATACAGATCTGATCTCTCAACCAACAGAAAGCACACATTCATTGAACTTGTGCTTTTCTTTATGTTTCTAGGAAGGAAGTTTTCTTTCTGCCATGTATACAATGCTAGGTTTCATCTCTAGCTATCATTGGCAGGGGATAGAGTGAGTAAGCAAAACATATGGGTGCCCTCCCTCAGTTCCCATTGAGAAACCAGTGCCAGGGCACATGCCAACACCCCACAGATGTGTGGCTACCAATGTGGCAGTTAGGGTTACTGGTTCTTCTGCAGGCACAAGGCAGTACCTCGTCTGGGCATCCTGCTGCACCAGCTCCTGGGCTCACCCTGTTGGGACACAGACAGAGAGAACTACATTAGTTAGTGTCTCAGGCTCACAATATTTTGAAAAGCTTGCAAACATGTTTTTAAGTTTTAAATAAATTAATCTCAGCTTGAACAATGTAATTTTAAATTGTATATGGAAGACAGGGTCTAAGAGTGCTTGAGGCCTAAGAAAGCTCATGAAGCTCTGAATACAAGAGCAAACCAACTAGTAATAGAACTGCAGGTCATCTGAAGGACTCAACAATGGTTCAAGGCTAGTAATAGAAAGTGGCTCACCTTGGTGATCTTGTTTCACCAATATTTTTTTATGCGTGCATGTGTGTATGGATTAATGTGTATGTGCATGTGTGTATACATATCTGTGTGCGGAGGCCAGAGGTTGACATTGTATAATTTCTTCAATTGTGCTTCACCTTATTTTTGAGACAGGGGTCTCTCTCTAGCCCTGGGCGACCTGGAATTCACTCTATATTCCAGGGTAGCTTCAAACTCACAGCGATCCTCCTACCTCTGTCTCTCAAGTTCTGGGATTGAAGGCATGTACCAATCACACCCAGCTCTTTTTTTTTTTTAATTTTTGTTTTTTTATTTATTTATTTATTTATTTATTTGAGAGCAACAGATGGCAGAGAGAGACAGAGAGAGAGAGAATATGAATGGGTGCGCCAGGGCCTCCAGCCACTGCAAACAAACTCCAGATACATGTGCCACCTTAAGCATCTGGTTAACGTGGGTACTGAGGTATTGAGCTTGAACCGGGGTCCTTAGGCTTCACAGGCAAGTGCTTAACCGCTAAGCCATCTCTCCAGCCCCGTAGCTCTTTTTAAAAAAAGTATTTTTAGTATTTTAAGTGCTAGCCTGTGAAGCCTAAAGACCCTGGTTCGAGGCTTTATTCCCCAGGACCCATGTAAGCCAGATGCACAAGGTGATGCATGCATCTGGAGTTTGTTTGCAGTGGCTGGAGGCCCTAGCATGCCCATTCTCTAATTTATCTGCCTCTTTCTCTCTCTGTCATTTTCAAATAAATAAATAAATAATAATAATAAAGTATTTTTATTTCAAAGGAGAGAGAGAGAGAGAGGAGAGTGACAAATGGTCTGACTGACCAAATATAGGTGTGTCAGGGTCTCTTTTGCCACTGCAAGCCAACTCCAGACACATATGTTACTTTGTGTATCTAGCTTTATGTAGGTTCTAGGGAACTGGACCTGGGTTGGTAGACTTCACAAGCAAACATTTTTAACCTCTGAGCCATCTCCTTAGCCCTTGAGACAGGGTCTCTGACTGAAGCAATTTGACTAGACTAGCCTGCTGGCCAGAAAGCTCCAGAAATGTCCCCATCTCTAAGTCCCAGCACTGGGATTATAGGCACACACTATTATGCACGGGTGCTGTGAGTCCACACTCAGCTTATCATGCTTGTGCTTGCCTCCCTATCCCTGATTTTTTGTTTTCTTGAGGTAGGATCTTGTTCTAGCTCAGACTGACTTGGAATTCACTAAGCAGCCTCAGCCTGGCCTCAAACTCACCGCAATCCTCCGACCTCAGCCTCCAGTGTTGGGATTAGAGGCGTGTGGCACCACTCCCTGCTGTTTTTTAAATCTCATTTTTATTTATCTGAGGGAGGAGGGAAGGAACACGTGCTGATGGGTGCACTAGGCACTCTTCACACTGCAAATGAACTCCAGATACATGTGTACTTTGTGCATCTGACTTTATGTGAGTACTGGTGAGTCAAACCAGGGCCATCAGGCTTTCAAGCAAGTGGCTTTAACAGCTGACTCATCTCTTCAGCCTAGGCCTCTGATTTTTGTAATTTTATTTTTGGTGAAAACTCAGTCAATATGGAAGGAATATTAGCTAAGCCAGAACAACAACAACAACAACAACAACAAAACACGGCAATTATGTTCATTACCTTATGGTTGTGAGCAGTAATAAACAAATGAAAAGACTGGAGAATTCCAAGTCCTTTGTCACGCATGTGAGCATTACTGGTGGTAGGCTTGTCTTTGGGAGGCCATCTCCTGAGGGTCTGCATTACTTGCCTTCTCAGTCCCACACTCCTCTGAGCTGCTCTAAGGCCTTGATCCCCACTATCCTCAAGAGGCTAAGGTTGGAAATGCCAAGACAGGAGGCATCAGCAACCAACAGGTTTGGAAAATATGACAAGAGAAAAAAGGGGTCATGAAAAATGAACAGAGAAGGAGGGGAGACAGGCAGTAAATCTGAATGCTGTTACAAAAGGGGAAAGATCTAACTAATGGTTAACTGTCATTTTCTGGACAGAATGAGAGATCTAATAATAACTAATTGAGATGCGGTATCTGCCTTTTGTGTATGAATACTTTTCTGCATTTAAAAAACATTTTGGGAGTCCAGGAGGCCAAACATGGCAGCCGCTTGTCAGCGCTTGCGCGTTGGTGACACTGAGAGATTTCACTTCAAAGAATGACCTGTTCGTGCTGTGCTTGCCCACCAGAATGTTGATGCCACCAACTCTTTGTTTAACCTCATCCCTGTGGGTCTTCGAGTGGTGGCTATTCAAAGAGTTCAAACCAAGCTGTATTTGGCAGGGAACATTGAGGGACACTTGTACGACTCGCGGTTTCTGGCGAGTCCTGGGAAACTCCACCTGCAGGATGGATAGTACGTGTACTGTTTGATTCTGCCGGTGGGCTCCGGCACGTGGCGCCCGGACAGTGGACCTGAAACCCGGGGAGAGAAGTGAAGGACACCGCTGGATATTTGAGCTCAACGGAAAGTAAAGAGGAGCGGATGCTGACAATGCCAGGTGGCTGCCAGAGAGGTTGGTCCAGGTCGCGGGACTGAACATAAGAATGATGCCTCTGCTATTGATGATGTGGACTCAACTCCTGATGATCCGCAGTGAGATGTACTGGGTTTATGTACCTGATCCACCCATCCTACACCCTGCAACGTGGTGTAATAACGGTTATCAACAAACTTATATTTGGAAGCTCACTGCGGCAATGGATGAAGTGACAGCCACCTCTGCTAAGGCAAACAGGAACTCATCCCTCCCAAAGGGAGAGGTATTGGCTTGTGTCTCTCCACCTTATGCACTAATGGTGGGACAGTTGACTGTTACTTGGAATGAGGGGATGTGACACGGAAAAATTGTACTCTCACTAATTGTGCTACCAAAGTAGCCTCTGAAACTCGACTCATGATAGTTAAACAATCATTTGTTATGATTCCCATTAATGTCATGAAACCTTCATATGCTGATTGAGGCTTGCAAATGCTTACAGAAATGGAACATGCATTAAGTAGACCAAAAAGGATGATAGGATTAATTACTGCAGGAATTTTCGCTTTTATTACACTTCTGGCTACTGCCACTACTACTGTTGTTTTAGCCCAAGAAGTGCAGACTGCACATTTTGTCAATGAGCTACCAAAAAATGTCTCTATTGTTTGGGGAACTCAAGAAGACATAGATAGTAAATTAGAACAGAAAGTAGATGCTGTATATCAGTCAACATCATTGGGAAAAAGTAAAAATGCATTTATAAGGAATATGGCATAATGCAAATATATCTCTAGATTTGATTCAATTGCATCAAGAAATTTTGAGGCAGCTGAGACAGCAAAAGATATCTTGGAAAAATTAAGAGCTTCCCCACCTTCATGGCCATCGTGGTCTTCATTTACTTCCTGGACAAGAAATATCGTGCTTGGTGCCTGCTTACTCCCACCAATAATTAGACATGTCATCCACTCGCTTTGGGACATTAAAGCTGAGGTACATAATGTCTGGCTCCAGACCCTACCATAAAGAGGATGTTCTCCCCTGCAGAGGCTGGTAGTCAAGGACCGGTAAGATTCTCTCGAGTTAGGTCAACCTAAGACAGGACATGAATGATGACATTCTTGTGCCAATGACAGGTAAGGCCTAAATATGGTAGAGAACAACCTAAGACAGGCACAGTCTTTTTGCACCATAGCCTAGAAAGGTACGGTTTCTTGAAAAATAATTTTTAAAAAAGGGGGATATATCGGGAGCTATTTTCCTGAACACCTGTTTGTTCATGGCCTGCGTACATTTTTACAGTGGGCT
The DNA here is from genome assembly GCA_036365145.1 of Orientallactaga sibirica. Classification (NCBI taxonomy): domain Eukaryota; kingdom Metazoa; phylum Chordata; class Mammalia; order Rodentia; family Dipodidae; genus Orientallactaga; species Orientallactaga sibirica. The sequence continues at coordinate 33,359,178 of JAEOAD010000015.1, read as the reverse complement.
ACTGAAAAGCAGGATGTCTGGCCAAGCATTAGATTATAGACCTGCTGAGGCTCTGGGAACTGACAAGGGAGTATCTTTTGACCCTGAGGCCAAGATTTGACTGGTCTTTGATTTAAGAAATCCTGTGAAAATGTTATGATTGTTCTGCTTGCATTCTTGTGCTGAGAAGAAGTATAAAAAAGCTAAACTAAATAAAAATAAAGTTGGGGCCTCAGTATTCACTGACAGCCCTCCCGAGTTAAAAAAAATTTTTTTTTGTTAGTTTCTATATTCAGAAAAAGAACCTTTCAGGAACTATTTTTAAAAATGTGTCCTCAAAGCCCTAAACTCTCTCATCTTCTGAGTCTTTACAGTGTAGCTCAGGTTAGTGATATGGTTAACCACTGGCATGCAGACAGCCCAGATTTTGAGAAAGAACGTTTTTAATTCACAAGATCAACAGTATTACAGGGAAAAACTGATCAAGAAAGGTAAACACCAGTTTCTCCTTTAGTTCCCTGGTATCCAATGAGGACACAGGCCAAGATGAAAGAGAACACAAGGGAGCAAATCACCATGGCCCATTGTAGAACCAAGGCCTTCTGTGCTTGATGGGACACCAAGTCATACAATTCAGACCCTTGAGTCATAATGGAGGTGTCTGGAGTTTAGCAAGTATTGATCAAGATCACATGCTAGGGCTGGCAGTAGCATGAGCATAAGAGCTCAGCTTTCCTGGGTTTGAGTCTAGTTCTTACACTCCTGGCCCTCAAAGGAACTTTATAAACTGTCTCACTGCCCACCCAGGAACTGCATAATCTCAAATCATGACATTCCAAGTGAGTAGCCTAACCAATTTAATGATAAAATTTGAGACTTGGAAGGACACTAGAAGTTAAACTGGACCTCAGCTATGCAAATGAAATCAGGCCGACAAGAAAGTAAACTGTTTCTCCTCAAAACAAAGGCTGAAAAACAAGACTCAGGTAGGTACACTCAACAGGAACAGCTACTTCTTTCAGTGACTTTATCTACCCTGGCTACTGACTGCATTCAAAGAAGCAAAACTCAACTATCACACCCACAACTGTTACTAGCTCTCTGGATAATATAAACTAAAATCGCTTAAACTTCAATAAGCAAGCAACATGAGTGTGTGTTTTCCTTTGGAAAATACTTAAATATGGATCCTAATTCTGAGGTTTGGTGTTGTTTAAAGCTGACATCACACCATTCAGGGTGTCAGGCTAACGAATGCAACACTGTGTTTTAATGCTTCCAAATGTCCAGATGAGCAGCAGCCTGTGCTCCATGAATGGTTTGTTTGTTTATTTTTTTGAGGCAGGGCCTTACTGTAGCCCAGGCTGATCTGGAACTGACTCTGTAGCTTGGGATGGCCTCAAACTTAGAGCAATTCTACCCCAGCCCCCTAAGTGTTGGGATTATAGACATGAGCCATGAGCCACCACATCCAGCTAAGAATGGCCTTTCACTTACCATTCACTCATTCTACATGAGACAGGGTCTCATTAGTTCAAGAAAACCTCCAGCTCACAATGTAGGTTAGGATGACCTTGAACTATTCTGATGTCCTTGGCCTCCACCCCCTGAACACTGGCATACACATTATACCTGGTTTATGCAGTGCTGGGATAGAACCCAAGGTTTTGTGTATGCTAGACAAGTATTCTACCACCTGAGCTACATCCCTAGCCCTGTAAAAGATGCTGTGTTCTGTATGTGCTCATGTATGACGTGTGTAAGTACAGCAGGCATGCAGAGATGGAAAGGTCAGAAGATAGCCTCATATGCTTCTTTAGCCTTCCACCCTGTTTGAGGCTGCCTGCCTGCAAACTTCTGGGAATTTTCCCATCTTGGCCACCATCACTTGCTCTGCAAGCACGCTGGGATTATGGATGCATGCTAACACATGTGGCTTCATATAGGTTGTGGGGACTGGAACTACTCATACTTACAAAGGAGGCACTTTTACTCACTAAGCCATCTCTCTAGCCCTGATTATTTGTCCTTTTTTTCTTGAAAAAAATAAAAATAAAATCCCTGTTTTTGAATTCTGGGTTAAGATGACAGACTAGAAACAGTCTCAGTGTGAGCTGGTGAAGAAGAAAATTGAAGAAAGAACTAAAAGACTCTAGGACTATCCCAAAGAAGGAAGACCCACCTCAGAAAACCACAAAGATAATAGCAAAAATAAAAACAGAACTAATAATTTAAAACACCACCAGGCAGGATTATGGAGATATGGGTCTCCATAGAACAGGTCTGTTCTGGTGTGCAGAAACTCCAAGCCTCGGCCTCCTGGGAGACACAGCTGGTCCACATTAGCTATTAGCACATCTTTGCCTGTATTTCTTCAGTCTACATTTATCCCAATTTCTCCCATCCTCCCCTAATTTCCTTTCTCTTTTGCTTCTATAGCTCCACCTCCTGAACACTCAAAACACATGGACATTTCATTCACACCTCAAGGCTATATACATCATGCTAAATAAAGAAAACCTCTAAGTATGCCACTAAGATCTGTAACAACTGAGTGCATGAAGGCTTAGCCAGAGTAGTAAGATGAGAAGGAAATATAAGTGATACAGACAGGAAAGGATGAAGGTAAAGGATCCTTATTTGCAGATGATCTGATTCCACAAATCAGGGACCCTACAACCTCCACTAGAAAACTCTAAAAGCTCATCATCAGTAAAGTGGCAAGTACAAAATTAATATACAAAAATCAGTAGCTTTATGTACCAATGACAAATGTTCTAAGAAAGAAGTCAGGGAGCCGGGCATGGTAGCACATGCCACTTGAGAGGCAGAGGTAGGAGGATTACCATGAGTTCAAGGCCATCCTGATAGTACATAGTGAATTCCAGGCCACCCTGGGCGAGAGTGAAATCCCACCTCAAAAAACAAAACAAAATAAGTAAATAAAATAATTTTAAAAAAGAAGCCAGGGAAGTAATACAATTCACAATAGCCTCAAAAAAAAAAATACCTTGGATTAAACATTACCAAGGAAGTAAAAGACCTCTATAATGAGAGCTTTAGAACACTAAAAAAAGAAATTAAGGAAGATATCAGAAGATGGAAAGACCTTCCATGTACACAGATTGGAAGAATAGCCTACCAAAAGCAATATACAAATTCAAGGCAATCCCAATTAAAATGCAAGCTCCATTTTTTCACAGAAATACAATAGCCATCCTAAAATTTATATGGAAGCATAAAAAACCCCAGATAGTCAAAGTAATCCTGAGCAAAAAAGAACACTGCTGGAGGTATCATCATATCTGATTCCAAGTTATAGAACCATAGTAACAAAAACAGCATGGTACTGGAACAAAAACAGACCATGAAGACTAATGGAATGGGATAGAGAACCCAGATATGAGTCCATGCAACTACACTACCTGATTTATGCCAAAAAAAAAATACTCATTGGAGAAAGGACAGCATCTTCAACAAATAGTGCTGGGAAAACTGGATATCTACATGTAAAATGACGATTCATCCTTCTCTTTCACTCTGCACAAAGCTCAACTCCAAATGGGTCAAAGACCTCAATGTAAGACCTGCAACTGCTGAAGGAAAAAGCAGGGACCACATGAAATTAAACAGCTTAAAAAAACACACAAATATTTTAGAGAGAGAGGGAGGGAGGGAAGGGAGTGAAGATGTGTGCCAGGGTCTATAGCCACTGCAAATGAACTCCAGAAGCATGCACCACCTTGTGCATCTGGCTTATATGGGTATGGGGTAATCAAGCCTGGGTCCTTAGGCTTCACAGGCAGGTGCCTTAACCACTAACTCATCTCTCCAGCCCTTAAACAGCTTTTGTACAGCACAGGAGAAATGGTCAATCCAGTACAGAGGCAGCCTACGGACTGGGAGAAAACTTTGGCCAGCTATGTATCTGATAGAGGATTCAGATCTACATATCTATGATATACAAAGAATTTTAAAAAACCCTGAACATCAAGAAAACAACCCAATCCAAAAATGGGCACTAGAACTGAAAGAGCACTCAAAAGAATACAAATGGCCAATACATATTCTACGAAGTGTTCCATATCCCTGGCCACCGGGGAAATGCAAATTAAAACTATTACATCTGCATTGTTATCTCTTTCCCTAGTTTTGGGAAAATTTTCATGTCATTTTGTTGCAAATACTTACGATGCCTTTAGACTGAAATTACTCTCCTTCTATACTGAGTTCTTAGATTTCATCTCTTCAAGGTGTCCCAAATGTCTTAAAAGTCCTTCTTACACCTTACTATCCTTTCCCTGATCCATCCATTGGTGAGGCTTTCTGTGGAGTTTGTTTTCTTCTTTGAGTCCTTTGAACATACTTACTAACAATGGTCCTGTTAACTTCAATAACTATTGGTGAATAAATGAGCGAGGCAGGTATGGAATATATTAAGATGTCACATATTTAGAGGGGAGAGGGAATTAGAGTGGCTTCTGATGGGGACCAGTGTTGACTTTGAATAAAATGGAGGTGGGAGAAGTTTCTAGGAAAGGAGAGTTGGGATATTGTTAGGCTCCACAGATTTTATAAGTTGTCCACGCTATAGAAGGCTGTAGTTATGGAGTATGTGGAAAGGTTAGAAAGTATAGAGTTGCACATGGGACAAGTAGTAGAGAGAGAACACTAGCAGACTGGGTGAAGAAAACAAATCTAAAATCCAAGTAAGCAGTATACAAACCACCATGTGAGTGTAGGTTTTTTAAGAGGCATGGAAAGATAAAAAACAGCAAAAATGACAAAAGTTAACTCTAACACATGATTAAAATGGCAGTGTAGTCAAGGTATATCAAATCTAAAATGCCACAACTTCTGCCTTGGAGCGATGGGGTTTGAATTTTTCCTCTTCCTTGGTATGGAAGGTATGATAAGCACTTCCCATCTGAATTTATACAATCAGACTTGGGGCATGTATTGCTTCAGTGGATGTCAGCTCAGTTGGAATGAGCTGCAATCTTATCGGCACCAAGTTGTGAAGATGGTTCCCTCCTTGGTGCACTCTTGGCTTGACTGGATAGGGCTTCAGCTCAGTTAGGCTCTGTGCTCTGTGGGGGAGAATAAGAGGGGACCTTTGGCTTCCTGCTGTCTCCTTGTTTCAATGCTGGGGTAAGGGGGAGGAAAGGTTGTAGAATGTTGCCTGGTGGTGTTTTCCCAGATCTTGATTGGTCCTCATCATTTCCCGCAAGTCTTTCTGGTCTTGTAAGGCTGTGGAGTGTGGGGAGGACCCCTTCCCTGCAGCTCTTAGGGCTCTGCCTGCCACCAGCAAAGCAGGAAACTTCTTGGAGGCAGGGTCATATGGACCGCAGGCCTTCTACTACAGATCCTTCCTGCCTCAGCCACCAGAGTGCTGGTATTATTGGCATGTGCCATCACACCCTATTTATGTGGTGCTGGTGTTGGGACCTGGGGCTAAGTGCATGCCAGGGAAGCACTGTATCAATGGAACACATCTTTAGGTCTGGTTTTTACATTTGTAAAGGTTTTTTGTTGTTTGTTTATTTTTATTTGTTTATTAGCAAGAGAGAGAGAGAGAGAGAGGGAGGGGGAGAGAGAGAGAATGGGTGCATCGGGGCCTCCAACCACTGCAAATGAACTCCAGATCCATGTGCCCTTGTGCATCTGGCTTACGTGGGTACTGGGGAATAGAGCCTTGAACCAGGGTCCTTAGGCTTCACAGGCAAGCACTTAACTGCTAAACCATCTCTCCAGCTGCATTTGTAAAGGTTTTAAAACAATATGAAGACTGTCTGACAGAGACATGTGGTGAAAAAGCTGAAATTATTTACTAACTGGTCCTGTACATTAATAACTTTGCTGATCTTCATTTTATATTCAAAAAGCATATGTGACTGGATTAAAATGCAAAAAACAAAGAGGCAAATTTTTGTTTCTAAAACCAGAATATCCCATTTATTTCAGTTTGTTTTGTTTTTTTCAAATGAGGGTCTGATTCTACCTGAGGCTGACCTGGATCTCACTCTGTTGTCCCAGGCTGGCCTTTAACTCAGTAATCATCCTACCTATGTGTATGTCACCATGCCCAGCTTCATGTTGAAGTTTTATTGTAATTTGTCTCTTTCTCCTGATAGCAAGGAAAAAAGATAAGTTTGAAGTTTACAATTAGTAAGTCCAGTGAGGTTTGTCACATACTACTGTAACTAGACTAGGTTGGAGCTAATTTTATGTGTGTGAAAGTCATAATAAAAGGGTTTATATAGTGGAGAAAATTGTCTTTCTTCTTGTAACGTTGCTATAAAATAAAATGGAAGCATGGGCTGCAGAAATGGCTTAGCGGTTAAGGCGTTTGCCTGCAAAGCCAAAGGACCCTGGTTTAATTCTCCAGGACCCACATAAGCCAGATGCACGAGGTGGCGCATGCATCTGGAATTCATTTGCAGAGGCTGGAGGCCCTGGCGCGCCCATTCTCTCTCTCTCTCAAATAAATAAAGAAATTAATTAATTAAATATATTTTAAAAAGAAAAACACAAATAAATTAAAAAAATAAAATGGAAGCAAACATCTATGATTAAAATCTGTAATTTAATTCTCTCCTTCTGACTATCCATTTTTCAGATTATCTCCTCATACCTTTGCTGTCCCCTCACAGCAGATTTATAATAGATTTATTAGTCAGTAGTTCTCAAGTATATTAATATCTTATTTGCAACCCCAAAGAACAAACATACAAATCTCACTGGCAAACATGGAAAGGAAGTATTTCTAATGAGATGCCAAAATGACTCCTTCAGGGGAGAAGCAAAAACCAAGGTGCGTCTATTACTAATCTGAAGACACAGCACAGCAGACAGTTTTCATTCTACTGTACTGTATTGGCAGACACTATTTTCACAAAACACTTTGATGACCACTATGTGAAAACAAGCTTGAATTTCTTCCTTTTCATGTGATTTATGTGGGAAAGGTTAAATATTATGAATTAAGAGAAAAATACCAGTGTTGTACCACTGTAAAATTATAATTATTTAAACTCTGAAAGTAGGATTTATCAAGATTAAAAATGTCTTACTTTAAAATAAATGCACGAACAACTCCTTTGTACAGTTCTCTTCAGCCACTCCATCTTCTTGCTTGCTTTTGTAATTGGAGAGGAACAAATTTTCTATCTGAGTTAAGAATTCCTCAGCAATGAAGCAATTGGTTACTTTGCTCAGTGTTTTCCTTAGACACTCCAAAAGCTAGTTGAAAAGAAAAGTATTATATTTAAATACATAAAGCATTAAGAAAAGTTCATGTGCAACCCTTAGTATTGCTTTTCAAATCTCACATTAAAATTTTTTTCAGGGCTGGAGAGATGGCTTAGCTGTCAAGGTGCTTGCCTGCGAAGCCTAAGGATCCCAGTTCAACTCTCCAGAACCCATGTAAGCCAGATGCACATGGTGGTGCATGAATCTGGAGTTCATTTATAGTTGCTAGAGGCCCTGATGCACTCATTCTCTCTCTCTCTTTCAAATAAACAAACAAATACTTTTTTCAAACTATTTTATTTATTTGTTTACATGCGGGGGGGGGCAGAGAATGGAGAATGGGCACACCAGTGTCTATTGCCACTGCAAATGAACTCCAGATGCATGCATCACTTTGTGCATCTAGCTTTACGTGGGTACTGGGGAACTGAATCCAGGCTGTCAGGCTTTGCAAGAAGTGCCTTTAACCGCTGAACCATCTCTGCATACCCAATCTTACATTTCTTAATGATCAAAAGAGAAATAATGTCATTAAACTTGGGCATAGATTAATAGTCAGCTTAGTTCCCTTACAACTTCATGTAACGAAATAACCCAAGACTATATTCTACAGTGTTCTCTACTTTGGACAAATCTGTGACTTCGCTATTTTTTTATGCAGTTACATACACTACAGAGCTTAATAATGTTGAAAGATTTAAAAATAGGTTATAGGTCTATAGATTAAGAGTACAGTGGACGCTGGTTTACCATCTGCAAGGCCTGAGCTTGCTCCCCAGCACCAAAGCCACGTAAAACACAATGGCCAAAACTCCTCTCCAGAGAAGTTGGATGGAAGGATGTATTAAAATATTAAAATAGAATTTAGTATGTTTATAATTTCTATTTCCAAATTATTAGAGGAAAGAAAAATGTTAACAGTCTGCTTGTCTTATTACAGAAGCAAAACTAGAAGTGAAATAAATTCAAAATCCCTACTTACAAGTAGAAAATTTAGTAAAATAACCATTTAAGTTTGCTTTTACTAACATTCTTAAAAAAATGCAACTGCTGGGCTGGAGAGATGGCTTAGCGGTTAAGGCACAAGCCTGTGAAGCCTAAGGACCCCAGTTCGATTCTCCAGGTCCCACGTTAGCCAGATGTACATGGTGGCACATGTATCTGGAGTTCATTTGCAGTAGCTAGAGGCCCTGGCATGCCTATTCTCACTCTTTCTCTCACACTCTCTCTCTCTCCTTCTGTCTCTAATAAATAAATAAAAATAAAATCTTTAAAAAATGCAACTGTTGAGCTGGAGACAGATGGCTTAGTGGCTAAGGCACTTGCCTGTGAAGCCTAAGAATCCAGGTTCAATTTCCCAGTACCCACGTAAGCCAGATGCACAAGGTGGTGCATGCGCCTAAAGCTCATCATATGCAGTGGCTAAAGGCTCTGGTATACCCATTCTCTCTCTCTCAAAATAAATAAATAAATAAAATATTTAAATATTTAAATTAAAAAATGGAACTGTTTAAGGCCAAAAGGATGCATAATGCTCTTGAATTTAATAAAATAAGTTCTCCATTGTACACAATAACCTACTAAGAAATTTATCAGTTAACACTCACAAATTTATTATACTATTTCTTTGTGCAAGCTGGGAAAACAAAAAGAAGCCCATTTTCAACTATTTATTATCTTCCAGAAATTAATTTCAGAAAGGAAAACCAGTAAAGGGACACGCAGAAAATGTATCTATAAGCATTAATATAGTGGAAAAACACATGGAGATGGCAGCTTTGGAATCAGTGAAAAGGGAAACGAAGGCAGCTTACTTTCTGCAAACAAGTCAGGTCAGAATCCCGGTGGAAGATTTTATCCATGGGGACACTGCTACAGGAAGAAAGGTGAAAACAAACTGATGAGACAAATACCATGAAGTATCTGGTTTTGTAACAAATCTCCACTGATGCAACCCATCACAATCCATATTTAATGTGGGCTTCCTCTGAATCATATGAGAAAGACTGAAGATGTGCGGCCAGTGCAAACCAGAGCACCCACCTATGGGAGAGCTTGTACTTTTCTATTATCCATCTTGTCTTTTCAAACACTAGACCCCACTGAGGTTCTTCTAACATCTGTTGTACTTCAAATTTGTAAGGTAAACCTAGAAAAGCAGAAAGAAGCCCATTTTCAACTATTTCTTAAATCTCTATTCTCCGTTTAATTACTTTAAATTGCCTCCAGCATTTTTACAACCACAGCTTGGCAGACTATTTGAAAAGCACTTTAAACACATCAAGCATATTAATACCCAGTTATTAATGATAATGAAGTAAAATAAAAGTGCTCTTTTTCTGACAATTCTGTGCAAGGCACCAAGAGGCAGGATATCACCTCCTTAACCATCCAAACCAAGAGATTTGTGGAATGAAAAGTGCACGGTTAACAATTATGTTGGAACCACTGGTTTCAACAGAACTGTCCCAGGCAAGTGCTATCCTGGGATAAACACAACCATTTGCCTCATGACACTGCTACAGATGGACAGCAGGCACCATTCCTACTTTACATGTGAGAAAACCGAGGCTGAGATGTATGCAATGACATGCTTGGGCTGGCAAAGTGGGTCAGTTTGGATGTTATACCCTTTCAGGTGTGCTCAACTGAGAGGCCCACACTCATGCCACCTCTCCACAGGTAGAGTTGACTGAAAATTACACAAGGAATAGGATCACCCTGGGGAGGAGGCAAGTGCACCTGAGTCAAAGCTGTCATATTAAACTGAGGGAAAGGTGCCCAAGGAAGGGACAGATATATGTAGTTAGAAAGAGAAAGAACTACAGTGAGTCATCCTGAAAAATATTCAAAGAAAACCTCAACAGATAAGCAAAGGCTGCTACCATCATAACAGTACTTACTAATGGTTACCATGCATCAGGCTTTAGGCATGCTACACATGTGAAGTCATTAAAGTGAAATAGGTACATTACCACCCTATTTGACGGGGACATTGAGCCATGGAAATGTTATGAAAACACTTGGTGGACATCTACACACAGCAGTATTTGAAGCCCCAGGCAATCCTGCTCAAGGATGTATGGTCTCAATGTTTACATTACACTGCCTGTCTACTGAGCTACAATAAGGCTTTTCAAATAAATGAATGTCAGGAAAACAGAAAACATGAAAAAATGAGGGAACACAATCCCATGAACATACTTTTTTCTTTAATATGTGGAAGTTTATTTTAAAGATTAATGGGGGTTGGAGAGATGGCTTAATGGTTAAGGAAGGCATCTGCCTGCAAAGCTGAAGGATCCAGGTTTGATTCCCCAGAACTCAAGGAAGCCAGATAAACATGGTGGCACATGTGTCTAGAGTTCATTTGCAGTGGCCAGAAGCCCAGGCACATCCACTCTTTCTCTCTCTCTCTCTCTCAAATAAATAAATGAAATATTAAAAGATTAATGGGAATAGAAATACAAACACAAGTTCCAATGAAAAACAACTATGGTAATAATTTATGTTCAAAATGTAATTTTCCCTAACTGATTAGTATTCATGAAATACTTTATCTCTGTTACACAAAAATTCTTAGCTGAGGGTAATTAGAGGTAAAGGCATGAGAGGGTAATGGGAAGGAAATATGATAAAAAGTTATAGTGGGGCTGAAGAGATGGCTCAGCAGTTAAGGCCCTTGCTTGCAAAGCCTAATGACCTGAGTTCAATTCCCCAGAACCCAAGTAATGCCAGAAGCATAAGGTGGAGCATGCATTTGAAGTTCATTTACGGAGGCTGAAGGTTCTGGCAAGCCCTTTCTCTCTGCTAGGTGTAGAGGTATAGGCCTTTAATCCCAGCACTTGGGAGGCAGAGGTAGGAGGACTGGTCTAAGTTTGAGGCCAGCCTGAGTCGACATAGTGAATTCCAGATCAGCCTGGGCTAGATCAAGACTGTACCTCGAAAAACCAAAAGATACAGTGGGGCCTGCAAAGCCTAACAACCCAGATTCAATTCCACAGTACCCATGTAAGAAGCCATATGCACAAAGTGGAGGCCTTGGTGCGCCCATTCTCAAATCTCTCTCTGCTCACAAATAAATAAATAAAAATATTCAAAACAAAGATACAGTACACCCAAATCACTATATGCCAACTATAGTACAGGGGCCTGGAGAGATGGCTTAGTGGTTAAGCGCTTGCCTGTGAAGCCTAAGGATCCCAGTTCGAAGCTCAATTCCCCCAGGACCCACGTAAGCCAGATGCACAAGGTAGCATATGCATCTGGAGTTCATCTGCAGTGGCTGGAGGCCCTGGTTTGCCCATTCTCTCTGTGTGTCTGTCTGTCACTCTCAAATAAATAAATAAAAAATAACAAAAAAATTTAAAAAATATAGTACACATACATGAAAATGCTATTATACATATACTATTATCATACATATACATACATACATATAAATATCATATACTAACAAATCAGCACTTAGCCATCATTATGAGCACACAGCAATTTGCCTTGCTCACGAAAAGCTGGTGGCCTCACAATGACTGGATTTATGACCTGACAGATCCCAAGAAGCCTTGACTATCAGGTGCTGTGTTTGCAATAACAAGAATGGACAAGGTGAGAGAGGAATTTCAGTGAGCCTCATAATATGGAATCCATAGCTGGACATGGTAGTGCGTGACTTTAATCCCAGCACTTGGGAAGCAGAGGTAGGAGGACTGCTGTGAGTTCAAGGCCACCCTGAGACTACATAGTGAGTTCCCCAGGACCCACATCAACCAGATGCACAAGGGGGCATATGTGTATGGAGTTCATTTACAGCAGCTGAAGGTCCTGGCATGCCCATTTTTTTTCTTTCTCTATTTACCTATTCCCCCCCGCCAAATGAATTGAATTAAATTTAAAAAAAAAAAAAAAAACCTGAAGAGGGCTAGGAAGATGGCTCAGTTAGTAAAGTCCTCACATGATAAAGCATGAGGGCATGAGTAAGATTATCAGCACCCCAGTGAAAAAGTCCAAGCAGTGGCACATGCCTGTAATCCCCCAGCAGAGGCAGGAGGACTGCTGGAACTTGCAGGCTAGCTAGTTTAGCCAAATTCATGAGCTACAGGTTCACTGAGAGATCTTGATGCAAAAATAAGATGGAAGAAACCTGAGGTTGACATCTATCTCACACACACACACACACACACACACACACACACACACACGTACAAGCTTGCATGTGACCAACACACACATGGACGCATACAGGTATGCATAACACACATAAACACACCCAAAAAAGTATTGCAGCAGGAAGTTATCTCCTAGCTTCTAGACAACTCCAATTCCTGTATCAGAGTTTCAAAAGCAGCAAAACAAGAGACCCAAAGGCTAAGGTTAAGCTGTACCATGTTATGCTAACAACAGACATGTCACTTACGAGGCAGCTCTTTCCAACAGGCCTTTCTGCCCTGGTGGGAAACTGAGTGTCTTGTGTGCTGTCCAGTGGTAGCATATCATTTCCTGTGGCTCTACCTCCTGCCTAGGCTAGTTTCTCCACACATACGTGCTGTGTAATTTTGGTAATCATTGAGGGATTATCCCCCATGAATCTCTGGAGTTTACTTCCAATTACTTGACTATTCCACCTTGTCTCCTCACCTCATTGTCACTCGAGCTGTGAGGCAGTGGTTGGGTTCTCTTCCTCTTTAAATCAGTAAAGGAGGATAATTTGGGCTCAAATGATTTGTTTCTTATTTCTCAGCAACCACTTTCCTGCAATATCTCAAGTTGTAACCTAAATAAAATACCATTTTTTAAAAAATATTTTTTTTCATACTGTTTTGGTTGGTTCAGTAAACTCCTTGTAACTTCATTCTGAACAGAACTAGAATTACATCAATACAATTTTAAATTTCACTTACTTCTAGTGAATTTAAATTTGAAGTCATATATACCTAGTACCAACTATATCAAGTAGTGTGAAAATAGAGGCTCATGACCAAAATCTAACAGATGGTCAGATAAGTAATATAAAGTGAGAACAAGTTAACTGTCATTCTTTTTTGGGAACGTTTTATAAAACGACAAGTCAAAGAACTGTATATATCATGTGAATATCATGTGCAGGGTGTTCTGGACCACTACTGATGCGTATTATTCATTCAATAAATACCAGTGCAGGTTAGCTGTCCTGGGCACAGACAGTGAAGCAGCCTCTGGTAGAAAAAGTGACCATGGAAGAAGGAAAAGAGTTGCAGATATACAGGGAACTGAACAACTACTAGAGAACTAGGTTCTCACACTAGAGCAATAAAGAGCAAACAATGAGCCAGGTGTGATGGCACATACCTTTAATCCCAGCACTAGGGAGGCTGAGGTAGGAGGATAACCACGAATTGGAGGCCAGTCTGGGACTTCAGAGTGAGTTCCAGGTAGGCCTGAGTTAGAGTGAGACCCCACCTCAAAAGTCTAAGAGTATACAGTATAGAAGTTTTCATCAACTGCAAGGCATTCAAGAGAGATGATTGAAAATAAAGATAAATTAATTATGAAACAAACACTCATTTATTATTCACTTTCTTCTAGGCCCTGTGCTGGAAACTGGATAACAAAGTGAGTACAGTACAGCACACGGTGGCAAAGAGTCCATGATTTAATGGGGAAGAATCCAATGCTGTACCAGCAGTTCCCACAGAACTACTGTGCCCAGAGGAAGCTGGTGGGCTGGAGAGATGTCTTAGCAGTTAAGGCACATGCCTGTGAAGCCTAAGGACCCAGGTTCAATTCTCTAGGTCCCACATAAGCCAGATGCACATGGTGGCACATGCATCTGGAGTTCGTTTGCCGTGGCTAGAGGCCCTGGTGTGCCTATTCTCACTCTTTCTCTCTTTCTCTAATAAATAAATAAAAATAAAATCTTGGGCTGGAAAAGATGGCTTAGAGGTTAAGGCGTTTGCCTGCAAAGCCAAAGGACCTGGGTTTCATTCTCCAGAACTCACATAAACCAGATGAACAAGGAGGCACATGCATCTGGAGTTTGTTTGCAGTGGCTGGAGGCACTGGCACACCCATTCTCTCTCTCTTACACACTCTCTCTATCTCAAGTAAATAAGTAAGTAAATAAATAAATAAATAAACATATTTTAAAAAAATAAAATAAAATCTTTAAAAAAAATCCTAGAAATGCCAAGTGCTCTCCCCAACTACTTCCTTTCCTTTTCCACGCTCTGCCTTTCCTGGTCGCCATACTAATTCCCTATCTAGTCAAAGCTGAATGGACCAATAGATGATACATCTCAGAGGTACAAACTTAATGACTGGCTAAGCCAATCTTTCTTGAGACAGAATGGAAATTAGGAGATGTGAAGAGAGTCAGAGGCAGGTGATGGAAAGCTAGGTCACACTTCATTATTATTTTTTATTTGTATGCCATGGCAGAGAAAACCAATTTGCATTTATGAAAATATTTTCATGAGAATTAAGGACTTTATTTTGTGGATTGCAATGTTCCTAGTGATCAGCAATATACACTGCCTGACAAAACTTTCTTCATATATATTTTTAAAGATTTTATTTTTATTTATTTATTTATTTGAGATGGGGGAGGGGAGAATGAGTGAGAATGGGCATGCCAGAGACTCTAGCCATGGCAAATGAACTCCAGATGCATGTGCCACCATGTGCATCTGGCTTATGTGGGTCCTGAAGAATGGAACCTGGGTCCTTAGGCTTCACAGGCATGTGCCTTAACCACTAAGCCATCTCTCCAGCCTATCTTTCTCCATATTGTCATCCTTTTGATAAAAAAGAAAGAGGCTGATTCAATGAGGTACTCATGATGATTCCTTAATGGACAAACTTTTTCACCAAATAGCTTTACCCAGTTGTAAATTCTAAGATTTGAGGAGCAGAATAGTAAGAAGCTGGAACTGCTGAAAACTTACGATAGGAGCCATCCGGGCTAATTTCCTCACTTATAACCAAGCAGGTAATCTGGGAATATGGTAGTGGATTGTTTCGATTATAAGGACTCACAATCATTCCAATGAACTTTGCTCCTCCTCTGGAGAAGTAACTCTACAATGACAAGGAAAGTATAATCAATTCTACCTAGGAAAATTTAAGTCAGTATGTATGAACAACAATGTTATATACAGCTATGGAGAAAAAAGAAAACAAAGAGGTACACTGAAAACTTCATATTCCAACAGCAGTAACTTAATGACATGCCTTCTGTATTCATTGCACAAAGTGGAATTTTCAAGCCAAAATTGTTGAACCCCATTGGAGATGCCCCTGAAAAGTAGATACCATGCCTATAATCCCAGCACTTGGAAGATTGAGGCTGATGCAGGAAGATCATCTGAGTTACATAGGTAGTTCTAGTTCCAGGCCAGGTCTTAAACACACACACACACACACACAAACGTATTTAGTAACTATTCTGACAACCTTTTAACCGTAATCCTTATTAACATAGTAATAATTTACAAATTACTGTCTATAGGAAAAAATACACATTAAATATAAAATTGCAGAATAAAACAAAACTTTTCCAAAGGTACAAAATATATTAATACTTCTAGGTATTTTAATTACCAAATCCCTTCCCTATTTGCTCCTGTCAATTTTTAAATGCTCTAGAAATACTCATCACTATTACTTTCAGCTTGTCTATTCTAAACAAAACTATTGACTTTCTGAATGCTTATGTAAACATATATTACTTCTGTAACCAGAAAGATGCTAGTTATTTCAAAGCCCCAGAAGTATGGGCTGGAGAGACGGTTTGGCAGTTAAGGTGCCTGCCTGCAAAGCCTAAGAACACCTGTTCGATTCTCCAGGTCCCAGGTTTAGCCAGACACAAAAGTGATGCAAGCGCTCAATGTTGCACATGCGCACAAGGGGGTGCATGCATCTGGAGTTCGTTCATAGTGGCTGAGCAGCCGCTGGTGTGCCCATTCTCTCTCTCTCAAGTTAAAAAACAAAACAAAACAAAACAAAGCAAAACAAAACAAAACAAAACAAAACAAAACCCAGAAGTAACAAGCACTATAAAAGCTAAAAACACTACAAGTGTTTTTATTCAGTAGAAAGCAATAGGAGGAAAGGTGCCTAATAACTTACAAAAGCCACACACATACCTGATATTTGGCTTGAGTGTCAATATCACGTAAAGAAGGATTGGGATCAAAAGCAGGATGAGAATGGTACCATCCGATAACACTATAGCCTCTGGCAGCCAATGTTTCCGAGGCCTGTGTCTGTGACACGGGGTCCATCTCACACTGAAGCCCTGTACTCAGGCTGTTGCATGGCTCTGCTGCACAGATCTGTGGAGGAGTGAGCCTTACATGTTTATCATGAAAGCTGCCAATTCTACTTCTTGTAAAACTGTGTTTGTACACTAGGAACTTAGCATGCGTTTTTCTACTCTAAAAGGTTATGATAATGGTTAATTTTCCACATTATACTACATAATGCCTATATAAAGATGTTTTTCATAATTATTATTTAAGAAAATAATTCTAAGAGAACTACATGTACCATCTTTCGAAAAGCTACAAGTATTAGCATATATTACTGAGCTCTCAGTGTATCTCTATATTAGTGAATGTAGTGGGGAGTCCATGCCTGGCAGAATTCTCCCATTTTTGGTAAGGAAAGGAAATAGGTGCTAAGTCACTTCTGGGAATATATATCCCTCTCTATATTTGCATATTCTCACATATAGGTAAACACTAGCATTGCCTATTTACGGCATTCTATAAAATATTTGGTTTGGGGCTTGAGGGATGGCTTAGCAGTTAAGGCATTTGCCTGCAAAGCCAAAGGACCCAGGTTTGATTCCTCAGCACCCACATTAGCCAGATGCACAAGGGGTGCATGTGTCTGGAATTTGTTTGCAGTGACTAGAGGCCCTGGCATGCCCATTCTCTCTCCCCCCACTTTCTCTGTTAAATAAATAAATAAATAATAAAATATTTTTTAAAAAGTATTTGATATGGCAGGAAGACTAAGTAACTAAATCAACTTTTTAAAAGATAGGACTTACTTCAACGATCTTATCAGCTTCTGAGTATCTTCCTCCTAACAAACCAATTACTTCTGCCATTGATACATGAGCATGCTAAAAAGAAACACAGAGACTGATTGAGAGAGGGAGGGAATATGATGGAGAGGGGAGTTTCAAAGGGGAAAGGGGGGAGGGAGGGAATTACCATGGGACATGGTCTATAATTATGGAAGTTGTTCAATTAAAAAAAATTAAAAAAAAAAAAAAAACACAGGTCAGACTTGGACCAAGTGCACAAATTCATTGACCAAAAACTGATAAAACTCACTGTCATAAGTCACTAATGTAAGCTCAGTGAGCAGGGACATAGAATACACTGTTGTTTGAGAATCTTTTTATCAAACACTTCAAGACTTATAAAACGAAGATACCATTTGCATTATAAGGACACAAAGTAAAAATGACTCCAGGAACATAAAAACAGTCCCAGTCCTACTAGAGGCACAAGCAGCAACAGTGCAAACAAGCCTCCAAAGCTCTGGAGCCATGCTGTTCCAGAAACTCAAAAGCAGCATAGTATGAGGAATGGTAAAAAAGTCTGCCAAACTCACATTAATTTACTTTCTCTAAAATTTGGTAACACTGTCTGGCTTTTCCCCAAAAGAAAAAAGACTTGTTTTTAAGATTCCTTGTAAAAGAAGACAGTGAAGATCTAAAATACTTGCCTTCCACTCTCTCTTATACCTGCAATAAAATATATAAGAATGAAAAACATAGAGTGAACACAACAGAGCATTCTTACCAAATCCATTATTAAAAGTGCTTCTGAAGCTATTTTCACCTGAAATGGCTCCTGAAATACAGAAAGGGGGTGAGTATGAAAATAAGATATTTTATTCTCTCCCAAACGGAGTATCTACTTTTTTCTCCTTTACCCATCCCCCCCAAGTGCTCACCATCAACAAGGAGCAGGGCAAACTAAACTCTTCCATGCTGTCGCAGGAAACTGCTCGGCTCCCTCTCATTCGCCACCCAAGCCTTAGTATGCACTCCCTGCCAAGTCCAAACCTTTCTCAGACACGGACACACACACACACACACACACACACACACACCACTTCCTGTTGGAAGGAGGGGCATTGTTTATGATCAGCTATTGATAAAGCAAGAGTACCTGCTTTTCTTCACTGAAGAAATTACAAGGTATCAGTTGAAAAGGATCAAATGAGCTGAAAAAGAAAAAAAATTTAATATAATCAATAAGTTTAAGAAGAAACTATTAAAAACTTGAAAATGTATATCAACCTAAATTTCAAATTTGCCTAAATAAGAAAAATATTCAATTAGGAGAACATCTTAGGACATTACATAAAATTCTTTTAAAAGAAGGAATTTTAGATTTGATACAAGCAGGAGCTGTGGGAAACAAATCATTCTATAAATAGGAAGGCATGTGTCCTATACTCAAAAGTTTTAAAAATTTCAATGAAACATAACTATTTGTCTAACGTGAGACCACATAGAAAGTTCAGGAAAAAGTTTCTCAAAAACACTTGCTGGCATAGTAATGGGTCTACTACAGAATAGCACTTCAAAATTTTTTCTAAATAAATGAGTAACAATTGTGCTAAAGAAATTAATATAAACAAAGTCCTATCATAAATTCTAATTTCAAAATGAAAAGAGGTGGAAAGAGGGGAATCAAAGATTAGATATACAAACCTGAAAGAAATGTCAAGTGTAAACCAGTAAAAAAAAAATGAAGTTTGAGAAAAATGTTAGGAGCAGTACAATTTTTTGAAAAGCTTTGTTTACAGAACGAAAACTGAATAGAAATACATTCATATTAAGACAACTAAAAAGGAATAGGCTGTTCAGCCAGGCATGGTAGTGCATGCCTTTAATCACAGCACTCATGAGGCAGAGGTAGGAGGGTCTCTGTGAGTTCAAGGCCAGCCTGAGACTACAGAGTGAATTCCAGGTCAGCCTGGGCTAAAGCAAGATCCTACCTCAAAAGAACTAAAAAGAATAGGATGTCCAAATCCCACTTGACCAAAAAGACTGAGTGGATACTTTGTTTTACTTAAAATTGCATCTCAAGCCTCGGATATCCAAGCATATCCTCAGCAAAACAAATTCCTCTGGAGGCATCACCATACCTATCTAAAGGTACACTACAAAGCCATTGTAATAAAAACAACATGGTACTGGCACAAAACAGGAATATAGACCAATGGAACAGAGTAGAAGACCCAGACTTTGGGTCAAGTAACTACAGCTACTTGATATTTGACAAAGGCCCTACCAATGTAGACTGGAAAAAAGACAGCATCTTCAACAAATGGTGCTGGACAGACTGGACAACCATATGCAGGGAAATGAAACTTGATCCACATATCTCGCCATGCACAAAAATCAAGTCCAAATGGATCAAAGACCTCAATATAAAATTAGGAACTCTGCTACTACTGAAGAAAAATAGGAGGATCCTTCCATGACATAGGAGTGGGAAAAGACTTCCTGAACACAACCTCAGCAGCTCAGGAAATTAAACAATCACTCAGCCATTGGGATCTCATGAAGCTGAGAAGCTTTTTCACTGACAAATATACTATAACCAAAGACAGCAGAATACCCACAGAATGGGAGAAAATTTTTGCCAGCTATACAAATGAGAGGCCTAATTTCTAGAATTTACAAAGAACTCCAAAGCCTAAACAATAAATTGTCAAACAACCCACTCACAAAATGGGGCAGAGAACTGCACAGGGAGTTCTCAGAGGAAGAAATACAAACGGTAAACACACACTTAAGAAAATGTTCAACATCCCTAATTATCAGGGAAATGCAAATTAAAACAACTATGGGATTCCACCTTACCTCAGTAAGGATAGCTAACATTAAAAAAAAACTAATGAAAACAAATGCTGGCGAGGCTGTGGAGAAATAGGAGCACTCTTGCACTGTTGGTGGGAATGTAAAATGGTACCACCATTATGGAAAGCTATATGGAGACTCCAGAAAAGGATGACTACAGACGTACCAACAGCTCCAGTTATTCCCTTACTGGGCATTTACCCTAACGGCTCCAAGCCTCGTATCAGATAGATTTGCTCAACCATATTTACAGATGCTCAATTCATAATAGCTAAGAGCTGGAATCAACCCAGATGTCCATCATTAGATGAATGGATAACAAAGATGTGGTGTATCTATAGAATGGAATTCTACATAGCAGTAAGGAAAATAAAACAATGAAATTTAAAAAAAATGGTTGAACATGGAATAGATCATTCTCAGTGAGCTCACTCAATCACAAAAAGATAATCGTCACATGGTCTCATTCATCTGTGATTCCTAACCTGAATCTGCCCGAGATGCTGTCATACTTAATAAGTACCCTGAGGACCAGATGATGGGGGGTATGGGAGGGGAGGGTAAGGGTGTGAGGGAGGGTAAGGGAGGGGGGACACAAACAGGGACCCAAATGGAAATGGTACCATAAAACTGTATATTCTGAACAACAGGCTAAAACATTGGTAATTCAGCAGGCCCGCAGAGGGAACACCTGAACCACAGGGACCTGGAGAGAACATCATGAAGGCCAACCTTAATCTTTCCCTGTCTCTCTCTCTCTCTCTCTCTCCTCTCTATACTCTCTTTCTCTTTTATATTACCTATCTTTTTCTTCCTTCACCTTCCTTGGTTGGCTCTGACTTGTAACTCCCAGTACCAGCATGGTGTTAATTTGCATGATTAGCTGTTGATCAGAGAGACCTATAAGGTTTCCCAAAAAAAGACAGATTTCTGTCAGAATTCTTGATGACTCACCAAAGGTTAATGGTAAGACCCTACTGCTGAAGACATCGTATGTGGTTGAGACAAAGCATGGAGCAACCTGGTCGGAATGTGGAAGAGGGTCAGTCCCCAGACAGCTAGCTAGTCTAGTACCAGAAGGTGATGCACGAGCAACTGGGGGGAAATAACTGACATCTGCCCAAACAACTCACAGTCTAAGCTACCCAGCAGGAAACTTGATGTGATGCTCAAACAAGTGCAATAGTGGCACACAGCCATGGTGGGTAACCAACTGCTCTTAATTTGGCTAATAGATCCACTCAGTGGAATGGAACTCATTGCTGGAACAGGGAAATAAGTCAAAACCATGTACAAAAAATAAGCCCATTCTCCAATATCAAGCTCCCACCAAATGTGGGCTAGAAAAGGGCCGATACACATAAAATTCTCTCTGAAATAACTATGGCCATTCCATCTATCTAGTACTAACTTCTCTCTCCATTGCAGAATTTGCTTCTCTTTTTCAGATGGACGACGAACTTGAAGGGAGGATCAGCCTATCACACCTCACCAGGGCCCCAGCTGAATCCATAGAGTAATGGGGCAAAAGGGCAAGAGTGCAGTTTTCTTGGTGAATCCAACACCAGCATAAGGCTAAAGGAGATAAACACAGAGAACATCCAACTCCTACTAACCCAGATATCCTGAGACACAGAGGCTCCCAAGACCTTATCACTGAAGTAGAACTAAAATGATCCCAACGTGGCTCAGGGAAACTCATGGAAGAGGGGGCAGAAAGAGTGTTAGTGTCACAAGTTGGGTCATTACACACAGACTATGCCTCTCCCTCATAACTGTTGACTACCCCCATAATGCATGACCAACATTCTCCAATGATGAGAGTCCCTTTGGAGGGGGAGGACAGAAAGGATGCTACCAGAGTCACCAACAAGAATGTAAAATCAGAGCTAAAAAAAAAAAAAAAAAGAATTAGACAACGAGGAGTGAGGGAAGCAAAGGGTATTTATTAAGAAAACAGTGAGATGGCAGCTGGAGAAATGGCTTATTGGTTAAGGCATTTGCTGGCAAAGCCAAATGACCCAGGTTCAATTCCCCAGTACCCAAATACAGCCAGATGCACAAAATGGTGCATGTGTCAAGTTTGTTGGCAGTGGCTGGAGGCCCTGGCATGCCCATTATGTCTGTCTCTCTTCTCTCTATCTCTGCTTGTGAATAAAAAAATATTAAAATAGATAAATGAGGTAAAAATATATTTAAAGAAAAAAGAAAACAGCAAGAAAGTCCAGAGTGTCTAGCAAGTATGCTTAGGATTTGGGTTGTTATGTGAAGAAGAGAAGTAGGGGAGGAAAAGGAAAAAGGCTTTTTCAGTTAGAACTCAGAAAAGCAGGCAGGCTCAGCTGCCTCAAAGAAAGAAAAAAACTTCATTATAAGGGATAATTATTCCTCCCATCTCCTCAGCATGTCTTCAGGTGAACCAGCTTTCTTCAGAGGCCATCTCTTGGCCACTTGATTGACAGGCTCAGTTGGATTAATGGAGGAGACGACAGTTTGTCTTTGTAATCCCATGTTTTGAGTTGCTTAGACTGTCAGGACTCCATTAAGTCCAGACTTTGTTTCTCTGACCAGGAGGAACTTTCCTTGCACGGCCCTAAATAAACTCTCTTCCCTTTCACTTGGCATTTTAAATCTAAAACAGGGGCAAAGCTGGTCATGAGGGCTTCTAAGCTTGCTAATGCCTAACTACTAAATAGCATTGGCTTATAGAAATCACTGCCTTGAGCTAAACAAAATTGGCTCAGCAAAATAATGTAGGAAAGATTTTGTGGTACCTTTAACATGTCAATGCTATCTTTAGCCATGGGGGAAAAATCACTACAAAACAGTAACATTTGCTGAAAACATACTGTTTTTCAGTTGCTATTATATATAATGACTCGGGTCAACTCATTTAATCCTTGTACTGTCCTAATGTTACCAGTTTTGTGAGCAACTGAGCCTTTCAGGCCAGAGCTCTTGAGTCTGTTGTCTTGTGACTCACAAATAATTAACAAGTGCAGATATGGTGGGCAGGCAAGTTAAGATTTACTTTAGGAAAGAGAGCAGAAAGCTCCCAAGTTGGGAGGGGTCCCAACTGGGCAACCATATGGTGACTTAGATCAAGGTTTCTTATGACTGTGAGGATATAAATTAGTCATTGAGTTGGAATTTGCTCTACTGGTTAAGTTTAAATGTACGCAGACAACCTTGATTGGTTGGTGGCCCAAGGAGAAGAGCCCACACTCAGAATGGACCCACTGGTGGTGAAAAAAGTTCTATGATAAAATCTTTCTGAGCTTAAAAAAAAATTGCATCTCAAGAGCCTAAAATATAAAGGGCAAGTTAAAAGTATTATTTTGAGGGCTGGAGAGATGGCTCAGTGATTAAGGCATTTGCCTGAGAAGCCTAAGAACCCAGGTTCAATTCCCCAGTACCCATATAAGGCAGATGAACATGGTGGCACATGCATTTAGAATTTGCTTGCAGTGGCTAAAGGCCCTGGCATGCCCATCCTCTCTCTATCTGCCTCTTTCTTTATAAAAATATTTTTTTCGAATGCAGAAGAAACACCTTTAAATCAACTGAATAAGAAAGAAGATTAGCATGACAGTCCAGCTTGTAATCTTGGCACTTGGGAGGTGGAGGCTGGAGGATCTGGAGTTCAAGCCAATCTTTAGCTAAATGGTGAGTTGAGGCCAGCCTGGACTATACATCAGACTCAATAAACCAAACCAAACTAAACCCAAACAAACAAATATCAACCAAACAACACACACACAAAACAACAACAACACAAAAACAAAGGAACTAAATGTTGAGGCAGACCAAAACAATACAAAGAGAACAGACTTTAAAGACTGTCTCAGATCATAGAACTATGGAGGGAGCCAATCAATGTTTTCTGTAGGGCTGCAAAGAATGGAAAGTGAAGAGAGGACTACTGGAATAAAACATCAAAATGCCGACACAGAATCAGGAATTAGGTGAGGAATACATGAAAACTTCTAGAAAAGATGACTCTGAGCCTTTTTCAAGTGAAGAGGTGACTAATGGGTTTGTGAAGAATGTAAGTCATAATAAATATAACTTATAGGTCTTGGTAGAAATGATTTGTTGTAAACTAGCAGACTACCTAAAAAAATTCCACTTTTTAAAAAAACTAAATTTAAGCAAGATATTTGCTGTAATTTTCCTTCTAAATAAAGAAATATGGACTAGCTATGCTAATGTATATTAGATGATCCAACAATGGTGTCAGATATAAATATTCTAGTTAAGCATTTCCTTTGGTCACTACAGAAGTAAAAGTAATTTACTAAAAACACTAAAATGAGAAAAACATGTACAAAAGCCAGAACAACTTAAAAATCACAAGTCGGATATGGTGGTGCACACCTTTAATCCCAGCACTTGGGAGGCAGAGGTAGGAGGATCACCGTGAGTTCAAAGTCACCCTGAGACTACATAGTAAATTCCAGGTCAGCCAGAGCTACTGAGCTAGAGTGAGATCTTACTTTGAAAAACCAAAAAATCACAATAAACATAGATTTCACGTAAAGATTCCAAAAATCAAATCCCTGGGTACTCAAGGGAGTCCAGGCTTATGGATGACTATATTTTCTACACAGTCTATATTGAAAACAAGAGTAAGTGAAATTTCTATTTTAGAGAGGCAACAGATAATGTAATTAGTTACATGTTGTCAAGAATAAGGATTCTTGGGCTCGAGAGATGGCTTAACGGTTATGGCATATGCCTGCAAAGCTTAAGGACCTATGTTCAACTCTCCAGGTCCCATGTAAGCCAGATGTACAAGTGCACACGATGGCACTTGTGTTTGGAGTTCAATTATAGTGGCTTGAGGCCATGTCACACCAATTCTCTCTCTCCCTCTTTTATTAAAAAAGGCCAGTCTGTTGAGCTTGCCTCAAAACAGTAAAAAGAAAAGAATAAGGATTCTTGGGGTTGGAGAAATGGCTTAGCAGTGAAAAAATTTCTAGGGCTAGTGAGATGGCTAAGTGGTTAAAGGTGTGTCAGATTCCCTAGAATCCATGTAAAGCCAGATGCATAAAGGGTTGCATGCACCTGGAGCTGGTTTGCTGCAACAAAGAGACTCTGGCACATCCACACTCAGTCTCTCAAACAAAATTATTTATGAGTCTTTTAAAAAAGTTCCAAATATAATCAGATTTTTTTAATTTAAAAAATTGTTAACTGATTCAGTTTATGTGGTATGTCCAATGAAGCTTTCTAACCATGTATAAATTTTAAAAATTACATTTATATAACATAACTATACCTTTTTGATTGTTTTGACACTTTGGAAGATTTACTTGGTTTGCATTTTTCCTCTTCTCTTCTTTTTGCCAACTCCTCAGCAGAGAGATGCTAAAGTGAAACAATGGTTCAAAAGTTATCAGCTACTTAGAGGCAGAATGAACAAAAACAGTTCTTTAAGACTAAATTTAAAGGTATGTGAGAATAAGACAGACTAAATTGATACTAGACATTATTCTTGTAAAAATATGTCAAAATGCATATCCATATCAGAATGAAAATTTATGTCCTCTCTTTGCTTGCCCAATCCAGCCAATGGATACAAGACATTAGGGTTAAAGCACCTCAGAATCACCCCAAATAATCAGAGTGTAATGCTCAAGAACACAGACTCTAAGGGTTGAGGGTATTGTTGAGTGGAAAAGCCCTTGCCTAACATGAGTGAGGCTGAGTCTGAACCCTAGTACCCAAGGAAGGAGATATCACAACAGCATAGTCTCTGGAGCTGGAATGCCTGGCTCTGCTCATTATCAGCTAAGCTATTATAGGCAAGCTCTGAAGCTTCCATGCTTCAGCTTCTTGTCTACAAATGGCAACAGTAGAGCTGGAGAGATGGCTTAGTGGTTAAGGCACTTACCTGAAAAGCCAAAGGACCCAGGTTCAATTCCCCAGTACCCACATAAAGCCAGATGCACTAGGTGGTGCATGCATGTGGAGTTTGTTTGCAGTACTGGAAGCCCAGGTGTACCCATTCTCTCTCTCTCTCCCTCCCTCTTTCTCATAAATAAATAAATAAATAATATTTTAAAATGGCAACAGTAGTAATGACAATGCCATGTTGCTATTGTGAAGCACAAAGAGGTGATGTTTATAGTCTAGTCGTTTTATCTCTACTATTAACTTTATGTTCTTCCAGAATATCAGTATTCCCCACATCAGCCCCTCGGGTGTGTTCAGCTACATCCTGTATATACTCCGCTCTCAGCCTGGAATGTGTTCAGCTACATCCTTTGGCTGATCTTTTGGATACTTTATCTTCTGTTAACATACTCTTGGGAAAACCTTAGACTAACCTTTTGGAACTTACAGGTTGTATCTTTCCCTAGAAGTTCTAAGTTCCTGATGTGGACATTGCCTATGACTACAAGAGTGCTCAGGTGAGAGGTTGAAGGCAGGAAGAGAGGGATAAGAGACAGGTAACATTTACTAGTACCTTGTGCAGGAGACATTCTGAATGCCTAATGCTAGACCTTTATGCCTTTATATACTGCATATCATTTCTAACCAAAGTTCCTCTAAGCAAGGTATTATCCATAGCTCATAAATTCAAAACTTCAGGTTTAGTGGGGTTAAGTAGTCACTCAAGGCAACAAAGCTAGTAAATATGCATTCATACCTTCTTTCCATTCTACTTTATCTAAAACAAATTATAAATTCAGAACACATCATGAACATATATGTATACAGATACACATTCATTGCCTGTTTCCTTTTAGGATCCTAGTTTTTATTAGTAGAAATAAAACTTTCCTATTTGAAATTTGGTATGTCTGATGTTTAGATCAATATTAACTGGTGTGTCAGAACATCCCTTAGTAAGCATTGAATGAAATTAATTGGGCATAGAAACAGTGTAGCCCTCAACATAGAGAGTCTAGAGACAAAGAATAAAAACTCTGATCATGAGTCAGACTTCTAGTATATCCGTCACCTTGTTGCTGGGACAAAACACCTGACAAAATCAGTTTAAGGAAGGAAGTTTACTTCACTCTATAGGTCACAGACCACAGGCAGGAAAAGCATGACAACAGGAACTTGAAATAGCTCGCCACATTCTGTTCACAGTGAGGAAACCATTAAGTGTTATTGCTCAGCCAGCTCTCACTTTTGTATCTAGTCCAGGACCCCAGTCTGCACAATGGTGCCATTCACAGTTAAGGTGGGTCTTCCCACCTCTACCTAATCCCTCACAGGCATGCCAGAGGCTAAGCTAATCTAGATGATCCCCACAGGTCCTATCAGGCTGATGATCACTTTAAACCATGAGATCTAGTCAACTGTACCAAGAGTCTTCCACTTTGTAGCTTACTCGTAACTTTAAGGCAACCTGATTACCATAAGAACAAAGATAGAGATATGTAATCATATGAAGTCAGGGTCATATACATGAATTAAAATATTGGGATAAGTTCTCATAAACAAGACATGAGAAAAGTCCAAGTTACCTCAAACGTTTGCCCTTCTAAGTCTCTTGCATCACACCAGTTTCCCCAAGGGTCTCGGACCCTACGTCTCCTTGTGCGCTGTGAGAATAATAAAAATAAAAAAAGGATGACAAGATTGACCTGGTAAAATCTGCAGAAAATTAACATACAAAACCAAAACAATACTTATCTAACACTATCTCTGATCATCACTCGATAAACTTTGTTAAGTCGGCCTAATAGCACTCTGCTATGGGACTGTACTGACAACAGGTAGGCAGTAAAAGTCTAGAGATGAGTTCATACATTTTACTTGCAT
This sequence comes from Orientallactaga sibirica, assembly GCA_036365145.1. NCBI lineage: Eukaryota > Metazoa > Chordata > Mammalia > Rodentia > Dipodidae > Orientallactaga > Orientallactaga sibirica. Next base: position 33,331,298 of record JAEOAD010000015.1, on the reverse strand, counting down.
TTTCTTCTTCTTCTTCTTCTTTTTTTTTTTTTTGGTTTTTTCAAGGTAGGGTCTCACTCTAGCCCAGGCTGACCTGGAATTCATTATGTAATCTCAGGGTGGCCTTGAACTCATGGCGATCCTCCTACCTTTGCCTCCCGAATGCTGGGATTAAAGGTGTGTGCCACCACGCCCGGCTTTCTTCTTCTTTTTTTAAAATTTATTTTTTAGAAAAATAAAACAGAGAGAGAGAGAGAGAGAGAGAGAGAGAAAGAAAGAATGGGACCAGGTGTGGTGGCACAGGCCATTAATGCCAGCACTTGGAGGCAGAGGTAGGAGGATCGCAGTTAGAGGTCACCTTGAGACTACACAGTTCTGCACACCTCAATATTGAGGTGTTTAAAATGGACCAGCTACAAAGAACAATGTATGATCTGTACAATATCCTGTGTCTTTTGAAAATAACCTTGAAGATAACAAATCCAGGGATGAGATGACTCAGTGGTTAAGAGGCATTTGCTTGCAGAGTTTGCTTGCTGGCCTGGGTTCAATTCCCCAGTACCCAGTTAAAGGAGATGCACAAAATAGTACATACAGCTGGAGTATTTTTTTTTTTCAGTAGCAAGAGGCTCTGGCGTTCCCATTCTCTCTTCCTCTCTTCTTGCCTCCCTCTCTCTGCTTGCAGATAAGTGAAAATGTTCTTTAAAAAAAAGCAATATCAAGCCGAGTGTGGTGGAGCACACCTTTAATCCCAGCACTTGGATGGATGAGGTAGGAGGATCACCAAAAGTTTGAGGCCACCCTGAGACTATATAGTGAATTCCAGTTCAGCCTAGACTAGAGTGAAACCCTACTATGAAAAAACAATTAAAAAAAAGTAAAGAAATGAGTAAATTCAAGCCGGGAGTGGTGGCGCACGCCTTTAATGCCAGCACTTGGGAGGCAGAGGTGGGAGGATCACCATGAGTTCGAGGCCACCCTGAGACTACCTAGTGAATTCCAGGTCAGCCTGGGCTAGAGTGAGACCCTACCTAGAAAAACTAAATAATAGAATAAAATAAAATAAAATAAAAAATAAATAAAATAAAATAAAATAAATAAAAAAGAAAACAAAACACAAATTCAGGTAAAAATTGTTCACAATCCTGGGAGAGAAAGTTACTCTATTATGCATTCTTCTTTTTCCTACTTATCTATTACCAGTTTGTGCAATGTGTGAAACTAATAATCTTTGTTTTAGAGGAAACGATGAATAACTGGCTTTAAAATAAGTCACACATTTTAAGACATCATAAAACTCAATGATTATAAGAATCAAATAAAAATGAATAATTCCAAATACCTACTTCTTAAGAGAAGAATATTTATGATACCAAAACAAAAATGAGAGGAAATGGCTTAGCGGTTAAGGCATTTGCCTACGAAGCCTAAGGACCTTGGTTTGACTCCCCAGGACCCACGTTAAGCCAGATGCACAAGGGGGCACATGCATCTAGAGTTTGTTTGTAGTGGCTGGAGGCCCTGATGTATCCATTCTCTCTATCTGCCTCTTCCTCTCTCCCAAATAAATAAATAAAATATTTTTAAAAGTGAGATTAAAAAAAGGACTAAACTGCAGTTATTTAAGATTTTTATTTCTCTCTGTCTCTCTCTGTGTGTGTATATACATATGGCACAGCATGCATGCAGAGGTCAAAGGGCAACCTCAAGGTGTCTGTGCTCCACCCCCTTTGAGACTGGATCTCTTGGCACTGCAAACAAACTACCAGACTGCAAACATGCCATACTAAATGGCCTGTGGGTTATTCTCCTGGCTCCACCTTCCATTGGGCAGGTATGTTGGGAATACAGATGCATGTGACCACTTCACTATCAGATTTACATGGATGCTGGGGAATGGAACCTAGACCAACAGGCTTTGCAAGCAAGAGCCTTTAACTGCTAAGCCATCTCCCCAGGCCCAAATTGTGGTTTTAACAGATATACTGGTTTGTAAATCAAATCCTAGCAGCATGAGACCACTCTAGTAAAACACTTCCTGTATAATCTGTTGTTTTGTTTTTTTTTGTCTTGCACACCAGCACGAAAGAGAATACTAATAGAACAGTAAATAGTCAAGTGAAGCACAAGCAAAAGCATGTTCTTCTACACAATGGCTACTAGTTAGGTGCTGAAAAAAGACGGAAACTTACTACAGAGTCAGAGCAATGTGGAGAGGTCAGTCAGCAGAAAGACTGCCGCTTACCATGGACAGCAGGCGTTGGGCAAGCTGGTACGCTTCTACTGTATCTTTTCTGTCTCTAATCCGCACTTTATCAACTGGTTGTGGCCTGTTATACACGGCCTGTTCTATTAGAATAAAGACAATCTATTATCTTGTGCAACTTGTTTGTTAAGTAGGAAGCCCCAAGTACAACTGACCCGAGTCTTATCCCATAATCACACACTTCATGTTACTCAGTAGTTCTCAAAGCAATGCTATTTTAAAAATGATACTTTAATCAAGTGCAGTTATTTAAGGAATGGGTAATTTGTATAGTTTGTGATTAAGTAAGTGCTGAGCCCACTATTTACATGCAGTCTAATAAAGAATACATGTCTTAGCTTCCAGAAGAGCCATTTCCTTCTTCTTCTTCTTCTTCTTTTTTTTGTTTTAACCCTTATTCAAAATGCTTGGGATCAGAAGCATTTCAGGTTTCAGATTTTTTTGAGGGGGTAGGGGTTCTCATAAAATGTAAACAGAAATGCTATCAGTATCCGAACCTTTTTAAATGTCATGCTGGCTTCAACCTGTATTTGTAAAGCACATGAGCTATCCTTAAACGTTTCATAAAATTATTTACTTTGGACGGAGATGGTTCAGTGGTTAAGGTGCTTGCCTGCAAAGCTTAATGACCTGGGTTCGATTCTCCAATACCTACAAAAAGCCAGATGCACAAAGTAGTGCATGAGTATAGAGTTTGTTTGCCGTAGCTAGAGGCCCCAGCATGCCCATTCTCTCCTTCTCCCTTCTGCTTCCCCCCTCCTTTCTGTCTCAACTTGCAAATAAAAAAATGTTAAAAAGTTTTTTAAATTGTTTACTTTTACTTGACAAAGACCCATTCTTTTTTGTTGTTGTTGTTGTTGTTTTTTTTCTCTCTCTCTCTTTTTTTTTTTTTTGGTTTTTTGAGGTAGGGTCTCACTCTGGCTCAGGCTGACCTGGAATTCACTATGTAGCCTCAGGGTGGCCTCGAACTCTCAGTGATCCTCCTATCTCTACCTCCTGAGTGCTGCGATTAAAGGCGTGCGCCACCATGCCCGGCTCAACAAAGACCCATTCTTAAATTATCTTTATTAGTTAGGTAAAATATTTTCCTTTAAATTATACCTTCAAAGGGAAAGAATTTTTTTGGGTGGGGGGAGAGGTGTTTTGAGGTAGGGCATTCCAGGCTGACCTGGAATTCACTATGTAGTCTCAGGATGGCCTGGAACTCTCGATGATCCTCCTACGTCTGCTTCCCCAGTGCTGGGATTAAAGGTGTGCACCACCACGCCCAGCTGGGAAAGATTATTTTTATTAATTTATTTGAGAGAGAAAGAAGCAGATAGAGAGAATGGGTGCGCCGGAGTCTCCAGCCACTGCAAACATTCTCCAGGCACATGTGCCACATTGTGCATCAGGCTTATGTAGGTCTGAGGAATTAAACCTAAGTCCTTTGGCTTTGCAGGCAAGTGCTTTAACTACTAAGCAATCTCTCCAGCCCCAAAGGGTAAATTTAATTAGCAGAAATCTGTTTTATAACAAATCTTAATAGTACATTTATTCCATAATGTTACAATGATCTCTCTAAATTCTATATACTTTAATCTACTTGAATTCTAGCTATCCTAGAATTAATAAGTGCTGTAAGCATAAAATATACCAAGTAAATGACATTGGCTTTTTATTTTTACCACATCCAAAATTGATCGCTCCTATCAACTCGAGGTATGTATGAATCCGTCCAATACAATTAACATCTCCACAGTTCTTCAGGCCAGGACGTACTGAGGTCTTATTTAAGTATTTCGGTTTGCATAGCTTCCTAGTTAAGAGATCAAAGTACAATTATTTTGGATGAATAAAAACATTTCTAAAAGTTTCCTGGGGAAACTTTCAATATATAAAATATTTTAAAGTTGTAATCCCTCTCAATGTCTCAATGTGTGGCAAACGCCACTGTCCTTTGTTTCTCAAGTAAAATTTACTTAACTGATGCAACTTATAATTACCTTAATAGTACTATTCTCACAAGTATTTTCTCTAGTATTATATACAATAGATCCCAATAATCTGAAGAGCTTCAAGTTAGAAGCTCATTTATATACAATTCAAGTCTGTATCTTGAAATAGAGCATTTTGGTAATTGAATGAATTTAGTAATAGACTTTTTCCAACTTTTTTTTTCTTATGGTGGTGGAAAATGAACAGAAGGCCTCATGCATTCTGGGCACGTGTTCTACCACAAAATAACCCTGTCTCTAGACTCCAACTCTGTCAATTGTTAGCTGTCTTGAAAATGAGCCGGGCGTGGTGGCGCACGCCTTTAATCCCAGCACTCGGGAGGCAGAGGTAGGAGGATCGCTGAGAATTCGAGGCCACCCTGAGACTACACAGTTAATTCCAGGTCAGCCTGGACTAGAGTGAAACTCTACCTTGAAAAACCAAAAAAAAAAAGATTCACCGGGCTGGAGAGATGGCTTAGCGGTTAAGGCGCCTGCCTCCTAAGCCTAAGAACGCCGGTTCCAATCTCCAGGTCCCACCTTTAGCCAGATGCAAAGTGACACAAGGGCGCAATGCTGCACTTGACCACAAGGGGGTGCACGCATCTGGATTTCGTTTGCAGCAGCTGAGAGACTGCTGGCACACCTATCTCTGTCTTCCTCTCTATCTCTCTGTGTTTCTCTTTCAAAAAAAAAAAAAAAGATTCACCATAATTTTCAATTTTAAGCATTTACTCTTTGTGATAAACATAAATAGATATTATAGCCAGGGGTGGTGGCACATGCCTTTAATTCCAGCACTCAGGAGGCAGAGGTAGGAGGACTACTGTGAGTTCGAGGCTACCCTGAGATTACATAGTGAATTCCAGGTCAGCCTGAGCCAGAGTGAAACCCTACCTCGAAAAACCAAAAAAAGAAAGAAAGAAAGAAAGAAAGAAAGAAAGAAAGAAAGAAAGAGAGAAAGAGAGAGAGAGAGAAAGAAAGGAAGGAAGGAGAGAAGGAGAGAGGGAGGGAGGGAAGGAGGGAGGGAGGAAGAAAAGAAATAGGTATTATAGAGGATTCCGAAGGAATCAAGAGACAAAAAAAAAAAAAAACTTCCCAAAAGCTATGAAAGAAATAAGAGGTTCAGATAATAAAGCACATACTTACTAAATACACTTAATAAGCCATGCTGTAAAACACAATATAAAATTTAACAGAAAACTTAATAGTCTGACTTAAGTAATTCAAGGAAAATGCCTGGTGTGGTGGTGCATGCCTTTAATTCCAGCACTTGTGAGGCAGAGGTAGGAAGATCGCTGTGAGTTCGAGGCCACCCTGAGACTATAGTGAATTCCAGGTCAGCCTGAGTTACAGTGAGACCCTACCTCGAAAAACCAAAAAAAAAAAAAAAAAGTAATTCAAGGAAAATGTACTAGCAATTTAGAGAGAAAATTTTTATGTTATCAGAAAACTCTTATATTCTGAAGAAGTTGGATAAAGGAAGCATTAGCACCATATACCCCAAGTTCAGACTGAAGGCATGTAAGAGGTATTTAGAATAGTGTCTGCAATCTAGCCACCATTTTCCTTTCTTATACTCAAGGTACACAATAAACCTAGAAGGAAGTTCTCTTTTTCTCAGTATAGTAGTGTTCTGTACACAAAACTTCCCAACAGTGCCCAAGAAATTGTTTCCTAAAGCAACGATCAGGCATTTTTTTCCGAAATCAGACTTTCAGTCTGTAAAGAACTTATGCTATGATAATCACCTGGCACAAAAATTAGCAATAGATTAAACAAAGCTTTTTTTAAAAAAAAATTTTCCTTTATTTATTTGAGAGAGAGAGGGTGCACCACGGCCTTCAGCCGATGCAAACCAGATGCATGCACCCCCTTGTGCATCTCGCTTACATGGGTTCTGGGGAATCAAACCTGGGTCCCTTGGCTTTGTAGGCAAGCACCTTAACCACTAAGCCATTTCTCCAGCCTAAACAAAGCTTTTTGAAAACGATTCACTAGAGATTTTAAATCTTGACTACTGATAGTATATGTGAAAGCTCTCTGGATCACTAGCAAAATTCTCAATTTTGCATCGGCCTGATCAAGATTATTTCATGTAAAATGTGATTCTTACCACTGATCCAAAATGTAGTTCCTAATTTTCAAATAGCGTTCTGGTGTTTTAGCTTGGCGCCCCTCAAAGAACTCAGGAATTGCTTGCTTTTCTTCCTCCTGAATGGTATTCCTGTCTATTTCCACTTCTTGTTCCGGTGGCTGGAGCGCTTCTTCCTCATAGCTTTCCTCCACCATTTGGCAAGAAGATTGCACAAGTGTTTCATTCCTGCTCAAATCTTCCTGAACCTTACAAGGCTCTGGAGAAGGCTGCCATGTGGTATCATCTGTTTGTCCTTCTCTACTGGGCTCCTGCCCCTCACAGTTCCCAGTAGGTTTATTGTATTTCTGATCACTTAATTCAAGTGGGTTTCTGTCACTGTTGCTGTGCTTTTCAGTCCATACTGTGGCATTTGAGCTTGAAAGTGCTTCTGTTTCTTCTTGCTTTCCGTTCTGAGGACAATCCCCAGAAGATTTAGGATTGGGCCCTTCCAGGCATATGATTCCTCCTTCACTAGTTTCATGTATTGTACTAGCAGGGATGTCTACAGTGAGACCACTGTGAGGAGAGGTCACCTCGTCCACCTCATCTGTGATGTCTACTTCCTCGTCATCAGATAATGTTTCAATTCTTACAGCGTTCAGGTTAGGATCGGCACGACCCCTCAAACATGATGTTGTCCATGCCTTTGTCATTTTATCTTCATTTTGAACCTGAAGCTCACTGCTGCTCTTCGGAGTCGCTGTTTCCTTCTCCAGACTGCATTTTACCTTATTAATAATCATAGTAACAGCCCATAATATTAAGATTTTGCAGTTTAATCACTTGGCACAAAATTAGATATATTATTAAACTCAGTAGATGTTAATGGTCATCATATCTTTACCATGCTTTTTTGTTTTATTCTTGAGAGAGAGAAAATTGGAGTGCCAGGGCCTTGGCCACTGCAGCCAACTCCAGACATGTGCACCATCTTGATCATCTGGCTTATGTGGGTTTTGGGATGTCGAACCTGGGTCTTCAGGCTTCAAAGGAGCACCTTAACCACTAAGCCATGTCTCCAGACTCAATCATGTTTTTTAAAAATGGGCTTAGGGATGGAGGAATGGCTTAGCAGTTAAGGCATTTGCCTGCAAGCAAAAGGACCCAGGTTCGATTTCCCAGGACCCACGTTAGCCAGATGCACAAGGGGGTGCACACATCTGGAGTTCATTTGCAGTGGCTGCAAGCCCTGGTGTGCCCATTCTCTCTCTCCCCCCGTTTCTTTGTTAAATAAAATAAAAATAAAATATAAAAAATGGGCTTATAGGGGCTAGAGAGATGGCTTAGCAGTTAAGGTGCTTGCCTGTAAAAGCCTAATGATCTGGGTTTGATTCCATAGTATCCACGTAAAGCCAGATGCACATAGTGGCACATGCATCTGGAGTTTGCAGTAGCTAGAGGCCCTGGTGTGCCCATACTCACTCACTCTCTCTCTCTTTGTAACTTTCTGCTTGCAAATAAATAAATAAAATAAATAGATGAAAGCAAATATGGGCTTATAACTGCTTTTAATTAGAAAAGATGACTATTTTAAATTTGCACAGATAGGATTCACTCACGACTTAGTGACTTTTATTCATCTAATAGGAATGATGTACAGAGAAGTACCATTTATTTGCTTTTCAATATTGTTTAACTGAAGCCCTGATGCTTGCAAGGCAAGCACTTTACTAAGTGAGCTATCTCCCCAGCCCAACACTCTGTGTGTGTTGTTTGTTTTTGAGCTTTTGGTTGATTCTTCTGCCTGCCTCCCTTCTCACCCTAGGCACGTGCTGGGATGACAGATACGGGCACTACAGTGTTCTGGGGACCCAAACTCAAGGACTCATGTTATTCCCACTGAGCCATCTCACCAACACCCCTTTTTAGCAGTTTTGTTATAATATAATTGTACTCCATAAGGTTTCACCATTTTAGATGAGTAATTTATTTATTTTTAGCACTTATAGCGTTGTACAACCATCAATATTAAGTTTAATACAGGGGTTTGGCTCATACCCACCATAGAGAATAAAGAAGCAACTTTCAAACTGCAGTGTTCTAGAAGATACTGAAGTAATTATACTTTACAGAATGTCAGATAACCTTAGTTGTTTCTAAATACTTTATTTAAAGGAATCAGCAAATTAAAATTACCTTTCTTTTTTTAAAAATATTTTATTTTATTTATTTGAGAAAGAGAGATAGAAAGAAGCAGACAGAGAGAAGAGAGAATGGGCACACCAGGGCCTCCAGCCACTGCAAACGAACTCCAGATGCATGCATCACCTTATGCATCTGGCTTACGTGGGTACTGGGGAATCGAGTCTTGAATTGGGGTCCTTAGGCTTCACAGGCAAGTGCTTAACTGCTAAGCCATCTCTCCAGCCCATTACCTTTCATTTAAATACAGAAACTACATATCCCTACTCACTGCCTTGAAATGCAAATCTTTACATATGAAGTTTATTTTATTTTATTTTATTTTATTTATTTTTATCTATTTGAGAGAGACAGAGAGTGGGTGTGCCATGGCCTCTAGACACTGCAAACAAACTCCAGATACATGCTCCACCTTCTGCATCTGGCTTATGTAGGTACTAGAGAACCTTGGTCCTTAGACTTCGTAGGTAAGCACCTTAGCCACTAAGCTATCTCTAGCCCACATACAAAGTTTCTGAAAAATCTTGTCAACAACTGATGTATCTAAGGGATATGAAAGCTCTCAGTAAAAGACTATACATCTCTATTCACAATCAAGTCTCAGGATCAGACTTGAGAGTACCAGGCTCACCACGCAAAGAACAAATAAACAGCAAAAGGAAAAAGGAGAGATGGGCACATGGTCTGAGGTAGCCTTTAACAATCTTCCTATTTATTTCCAGAACACCTCTAATCCCACCACTGAGGCAGGAGAATCTTAAATTTATTATCAGTCCGAGCTATAAAGAGAGATCCTGTTTCAAAAATATCAAAGATAGGAATGAAAAAAAAAAGCAGATAAAACTGCATTGTGCTTCATAAAATGCACTAAAGTGCATCCCTTCACCTCATGTCTGAGTTCAAATGATGCTCACACACAGGCCCTATGATCCCGTCTGAGAAGCACACTGGTAAGAAGCAGCACACTGGCTATTCTTGTTTCTTAAGGCCTCACTCAGCCTTGGTGAGCAACCTTGGAAGTGCTTTTATTAAGCTAAAGAAGGCAGATGGTTGATATTATTTATATTAGAAGGAAACATGACATTTCATTTAAGGAACTTTTAATTTCATATAACTTTGTATCTAGAACTTGAGCAAAATGTTTACAAATTCTAATATAAAAATTATATAGATGGGCTGGAGAGGTGGGTTAGTGGTTAAGGCATTTGCCTGCAAAGCCAAAGGATCCTAGTTCTACTCTCCAGGACCCACATAAGCCAGATGTACAAGAGGGTGCATGCATGTGAAGTTCATTTGCAGTGGCTGGAGGCCCTGGCGTGCCCATTCTCTCTCTCAAATAAATAGAATAAAATATTTTTTAAAAATTATATAGATGGGGCTGGAGAGATGGCTTAGTGGTTAAGGTGCATGCCTATGAAGCCTAAGGACCCAAGTTCGATTCTCCAGGTCCCACGTAAGACAGATACACATGGTGGTACATGCATCTGGAATTTGTTTGCAGTGGCTAGAAGCCCTTGGCATACCCATTCATATTCTCTCTCTCTCTCTCTCTCTCTCTCTCACACACACACACACACACACACTCTCTCTCTCTCTCCCCTCTCTCTCTAATAAATAAAAATTTTAAAAATTATAAAAATGAATGCAGCACATATTATTTAAAATTTTAAGAAATTGGGTCATACGCCAGGCATGATGGCACATGCCTTTAACCCAGCACTCGGGAGGCAGATGTAGGAGGATTGCCAAGTTCGAAGCCACCCTGAGACTACACAGTTAATTCCAGGTCAGGCCTGGGCCAGAGTGAGACCCTGCCTTGAAAAACCAAAAAAAAAAAAAAAAAAAAAAAAAAAAAAGAAAAAAAAGGAAATTGGGTCATAACTACTTCTGAATAATGAAATTTATTAAAATTGTCAGACAATTGTTCCTAACAACTTTAAGCACTCTACTGCTTTTGAACAGATTTCACAGGCATGGCAGCATTTATATCCCCTCAATGCTAATCGTTTTTGTTTCTTATGGAAGTATTTACAAGGAAAAGACATTTTACAGAGGAAACAAAAGGATAAAACTGCTAAGGTTTTCTCTTAGTAATACTATTTGCTGTATAAAATGTTACTGAAAAACTATTTTGTTCTATTTAATTACATGAATTAAATAAGATAACACAATACCCATTCAATAGCAACACTCAAAATACTGAAGTTATGTCCCAAGTCTAAGGAGTTTAAAGATAAAAACACTTATATAGCTAAACTACTTTAAAAACTCTTAACAATCAAACCATATTTAGCTTGGTGTTGTGGTGTACACCACAATCCTAGCACTCAGGTTAAAGCAAGAGAACCAATGTGTGTTCAAGGCCAGCCTGGGCTATTATATACTAAGATCCTGCCTCAACACCCCCACTCAAACAAACAAGCAAACCACACTTAAAATCTGCATTAAAAAAGTAACAGAGTATTTGTGCTTACTAACTTGGTCCTAAATGTTATTATTTAGGATATACATATTCTGCTTACCTTATTTTTAAAGTATTGTCTGGCATAACTCTTCACTTGTAAAACAGTGCGACTTTTAACTAGCTTTGCAATTTTGGTCCACCTTCGGCCAAATTTAGCCTATTATCAAAACACAAAAAATATACTTTAATTTCAAACAGCTGTCGCATTAAAGAAAACAAGGAAAACTCATGTGTAGTGTATATGTGTACTGTGTGTGCATGTGTATGCAGATGCATTATGTGTGATGTATGTACAGTGTATGCATATGTGTGTATGTAGATGCACATGCCTCATCTGCATGCATGCTGAGGCCAGAGGAGAACACTGAGTGTCTTCCTCTATCACTTCTTCTGTGTGTTCTTGAGATGGGAGTCTCTCACTGCATCCAGTTTACATTTTTTATTCATAGGCCCAACAGAACATATGCACTTAGATACTCTACACTGGCACCACAGTGAAATAACTTGAAGACTGAATCACGAATGAAGCAGACCTACCACCAATGCCTCCCTATTGAGATCAAAGGCTGTGCTCATATGAGATGACCACAGAATTCTGAAGTACAGAAAAAAATATACAATTCAATGGGCTGGAAAAAGAGCTCAGGGTTAAAGGAACTTCTTTGCAAAGCCTGATGGCATGGGTTCAATTCCCAGTATCCATGTAAAGCCAGGTACACAATGTGGCACATGCATCTGGAGTTCACTTGTAGTGGCAGAAGGCCCTGGTGTACTCATACTATCTCTTTGTGTGTGTGCATCTACCTCTCTCAAATTAATTAATTAATTAAAAATATATACAATTTGAGAAATAAGTGGACTTTTAGTCATCAAGTCTAATTCACACTTAATATAATAAGCCCTTTACAATACCACCAACATAAGATACTTTCTACTTCTGAAGGTAGCTCAACAATTCTAACTAATGTTTTTAGACTTCTTCAAACCATGAAAACAAAACACTAGCCACAACTCAAGGACTGCTAACCCCAGTGTCAGTTCCACAGGTCAGGTGGCCATGTCCGTGGCAGCCAATCATCTTCAAAATTCTGACCCAACATGCTAAACCTTAATTTATCCATTTATTCGTTATCCACCAGAAACCTGATATAAGGGCAATTTCTTAAAACGTAAGCACTTCTGGGAAAATTAGTTAACTTATAAATTTCATAAGATTAATACCTAGCTAAGATCAACTTACTAAACAGTCACTCTCTTTACTATGGAGTGAAGGCAAGTAGTGTGATATGATGAAACCCTTGGAAGACAGCAGAGATCTGGACAAGTGCTCCACTTGGGATAGTAGGGGCTGAGACCAAAACATGGGAGGAGACACTAGCAAGAGGAATAAAGAAAAAATATCCACCAACTTCAGGACAGAGTGAAAGGATAGTCTTATGCCAATGACATGGAAGGAAACACATCACTCCCTTCTTCCAAGTTTGAGATAATTCAGCCCACAAGCCAAGTACATCAATGGGTAAAAAGGTGGGAAATGTAATCACTAGTTCAGGGCCGTGTGTGTGTGTGTGTGTGTGTGTGTGTGTGTGTGTGTGTGTGTATAAAAATATGCTTAACTTGGGCTGGAGAGATGGCTTAGTGGTTAAGGCACATGCCTGTGAAGCCTAAAGACCCCGATTCAATTCTCCAGGTCCCACGTTAGCCAGATGCACAAAGGGGTGCATGCATCTGGAGTTTGTTTGCAGTGGCTAGAGGTCCTAGTGTGCCCATTCTCACTCTCTCTCTCCCTTCCTCACTCTGTCTCTAATAAATAAATAAAAATAAGATAAAGTTTTTTTAAAAATATGCTTAACTTAAAGTATTCTAGTGTACAAAGATTTCTATGTAGTCCTATATAAATAAACATCTGGACAAAACACCTCTAGAAGAGTATACAAAGAAGAGATGACCCGGATTACCTCAGAAGTGAGAGGGAAACTAACCATTCAGAAACTTGAGAGAAATTTGAGTTGTGAATATGCAAATACTATCCTATAACTATACTGATGTCAACAGTCAGAAAACAATTAATCTGAAGTTCACAAACCATGTGCACATATATACATGTGTGTGTGTGTGTGTGTGTGTATAGTCTTTGAGAAGGAGTAAAATAATGAAGTTGTCAGCAATTTGAGTAAATGACTTTTAATGATATCATTATGCAAAATATCATGTGAAGTAACAGTACAAACAAACCATCAAAATAGGGAAAAATTGTCAGAGAGTAAAAACCTTAAGAAAGCTTACATATTTATATAAGAATACCATAAAACATAGAGATGCCATGCTATTAACTAGAAAAATACACATATTACTTATCTGTAGAAATGTTAATTCAATCTATATTCACAAAAGTTACATAAATATGTATTATGTAATAAATATAAATAACCTCAAAATTAATCTGAATAAACCTGAGTTATATGTACATTAAAGGAAACCATAAACCTATTCTTGGTAGTTGAAAAAATTTCCTAAACATTGTGCCAAGTATTTCTTCATATTAAGAGTATTTTCCTAACTAGAAACCATATATATGCTTTTTTTCATTTCATAACCTGTCATATTTAAATAGAGCTCAGTGAAGTACTCATACAAATGAAATGTTTCTAATCTTCAAATATATCCACTGAAATATGTAGATTATGCCAGAGTTGGAGATAAAAAAAGAATTGATCCACCCTTAGCTTAGAATATACAATTTTATTTTGTGTTAAGAGGAAAACATCAGCTGAGCATGATGGCACATGCCTTTAATCCCAGCACTTGGCAGGCAGAGGTAGGATAGCTGTGTTCAAGGCCAGACTAGAACTAGACTGCGTTCCAGGTCAGCCTGGGCTACAGTGAGACCCTACCTTGAAAAAAAAAAAAAGAGGAAAACATTAAACAACTAAATATTTTGCCTTTAATCCAGTTATAGCATATCATGCAAATAGAGAGCTCATTTTCTCAGGTTTTACCAGTAGCAAAAAAATTGGGCTACAAAGATGGCTCAGTGGTTAAAGGCACTTGACTGTAAAAAGTGATCCTTATTTAATTCCCAAGCCACCCAAGTAAAAAGACACAAAAATTGGTACAAGTATCTGGTTGTTCATTTGCAGTGGGAAGAGGCCCTGGCACTCCCCTCCTCCTAAATAAATAATTTAAAGAGTATACTGATCCAAATTTATTTTAAAATTTTAGTTCCTTAGTAAATATGAGTTAAATTCTGTTATACTACACTATAAACATTACAGATACACTGAACATATTATAAAAGTAATTAAAAACTTTGGTCTCTAAAATTAATTTAACCTTTATCAATATTTGCTCCTAGAATAATTTTACGATATGTTAAAAATTTCTCTATTTACCAGCCCTTGTTCAAACAGTTCTTTTTCTTCTATTGTCCATTTTACTGAGTAACTGGCTGGTTTTGAAGGAGAATGTACCCTATAAGGAAAAACAGTAATTGTTAAAAAAAAAAAAATCCAACAAACCTGAAATGGAACATTACATATTTATGCAGCTAAATGTTATAAACAGTCATGGGATAAGGTAGTATTTTTAGTCTAAGAATAAAAAAAAAAGGAAAAGTGCAGCTCTCCAGAGAGGATTTATTGTTGTGTATGACTACTCAGAATGACTGTAGCCCCAAAAGACAGTCACTGGGTCCGAATGAGGTTAGCACTAAAAGACATCAAAGAATGTCAACTTACAAGGCTCCTTAGACTACATACTACACAGCAAGCATGAATACATTCCCCAAGCCTAATGAGTAAGTAAGGGTTAAATGTTTCCAGAAATATTTCTTTGGTTCTTCTGTATATATCCATTTAAAACTGAGCAGAAAAGAATTTAAAAAAACTGGCATTATATGCACTGCTTTTAAAATTCAGTATCTCAATAAATTCAAGTTAATATACTGATGATAATGCAATTCCAAGTGCATCAAGCCATTGTTCTTTTTGGTAATTTCACTCGTCTTACTCTACAAAATACAAAAGCCAAAGGCTGCTCAGGGCTCAAACTCCTGGCAACTGCAAATAGGTAAATCTATACTTTCACTTTACAAATGCCAAGTAATATTTTTTTTTTCAATTTAAAGCAATATTTGCAAAACTATCATTTTTTGAAAAGCACAAATCCAAATGGAATTGTTGAAAACTAATTAGAAGTTATTTGATATAATGATAGATACCAAGTCAATTCATAATACATCACATAGCAGCTTCTGAAGATTTCATTAATCTCTAGGAACCATCTTTTTATAATGTGACTAAGTGCCTCTATAAAGTCATTAAAAGAAATTCTTGTGAACAAATGGCAGCATAAAATTATGTATATCTGTATCCAAAAATACTTGTTTTAATTTACTTTCTTTTGAATCAAAAGGCCTTTTTCTTAGGTCAAGTGTAATTTTTACCAATTCTCCCATAATTTCCAATTGGTCAAGAAAATTTTTTAAATATGAAACAACTACATACAAGAACACTGCAGCTATCTAAAGACAACACCACATGGAAAAAAAAAAAAAAAAAAAAAAAAGCTGTAAACAAGCTTCTAAAAACAATCCAGGGCTAGAGAGATGGCTTAGCAGTTAAGGTGCTTGCTTGCAAAGATTACGGATCTGGGTTTGATTCCCAGTACACAAGTAAGCCAGATGCACATGGTGGCAGATGCATCTGGAGTTCATTTGCAGCTGCAGAAGGCCCTGGAGTGCCCATTCTCTCTTAAATAAACATATATATATATATCACAAAAAAGCCACTCAGATTTTTAATACATTAATTTTACCTATTCACACATTTATCATCTTCCTTTTGATCACGCCAGAATTTTCCTGAAAATGGTTTGTTAGATAAGTAATACCTGTGTGATTATTAAGGAAACTTTTAGAATATTAAACATCATAGAGTTTTTATAGCATATAAAATAGACATTGACTCGTAAAAACCACTTCAATTTAAGCAAGACCAACCCCTCTCAAAGCCCTTTCTAGGTCTGTAGAATTCATAATAAACATGTTAGACCTCACAAGGTTACTGTATGGATTAGTTCCATGCAAAACCACATAGCACAATGCCTATATCAAATATGTGCAACCCTAATGTAAATTTTCCTTGTCTGCACTATCAGAAGTAGCTAAGAAAAAAACAACATTTAAATTTTCTTTTTTACAATATGAGTAGTAGAAGAGATTAATTTGGTTGTGTAAAGTAATTTAGGAGTGCTATTTCCATACTTTTAAAGGCAATAGTATACAAGATTTTTTACTACAATACTAAAAATCGGGGCTGGAGAGATGGCTCAGCAGTTAAGGCACTTGCCTGCAAAGCCAAAGAACCCAGGTTTGATTCCCTAGTATCCATGTAAAGCCAGATGCACCAGGTGGCACATGTGTCTGGACTTTGAGGCCCTGGCATGCCCATTCTCTATTCCTCTCTCAAATAAATAAATATCTAAATAAAAATAACACTTAGATCACATTTACCAAAAAAAATTTTCAAAGTTGCTGTAACTAGTCTGCTACAAAAACTGCTCCCTTACTCTAAGATCCTCTTCATTTAAAAATATTGACTATATGGGTATTATGCTATAGACAACATTTTAAAAAGTTATCGCTATCCTGTTTACTTGTAACTCTCATGTTCACTATTTTTTTTTTTTTGAGGTAGGCTCTCACTCTAGCTCAGGCTGACCTCGAACTCACGGTGATCCTCCTACCTCTGCTTCCTGAGTGCTGGGATTAAAGGCATGCACCACCAAGCCCAGCTTCATTTTCACTATTTTCTATATTAGAAACAACTACTTAAGGGTTCAGTAACCCAGAACTGCACTGCTGACCACCAGCTATGTGTGTGACTCTGAGCATTTGAAAGATGGCAACATGGTCTGAGAGTCACTGTTAGGAACAAAGCATTGTGGCTTCCAAAGAGTTAGTATGAAACAAATAATGTAACACACCCCATTAATATCTTCATGTAATTAAAGTCTTAAATAAAGTATATTTAAAAAGTAAAATATGGGCTGGAGAGATGGCTTAGCGGTTAAACGCTTGCCTGTGGAGCCTAAGGACCCCGGTTCGAGGCTCGATTCTCCAGGACCCACGTCAGCCAGATGCACAAGGGGGTGCACGCATCTGGAGTTCGTTTGCAGTGGCTGGAGGCCCTGGCGCACCCATTCTCTCTCTCTCTCTCTCTCTCTACCTGCCTATTTCTGTATCTCCCTCTCTCTCAAATAAATAAACAAACAAAATAAAATATATTTTTAAAAAAGTAAAATATGAGCTGGGCATGGTGGTGCATGCCTTTAATCCCAGCACTTGGGAGGCAGAGGAAGGAGGATTGCCATGAGTTCGAGGCCACCCTGAGACTACATAGTGAATTCCAGGTCAGCCTGAGCTAGCTAGAGTGAGACCCTACCTCGAAAAACCAAAAAAAACAAAAAAAAAAAAGTAAAATATGTATAAGAACTATTATAAAATTAGTTTCATTTGTTTTAGTTTTAAATGAGGCTTACTGAAAAGCAATAATCAAAGCTAAACCTGTCAGTCATGTTAGGGAAGAGTTACAGAATAAGAAAGCCTAAAAGGGATTAACCAATGGTAACTCAAAGTACAGAAACACCTGACATTAAAAAGAACAGAAAATTATGGCTTAACTGGGGACAGAAATCCTTGAAATGCAGATTTAAGAGTTAAAAATAAACCACTACTCATTAGTAATTGTTATAAGCCAGAAAATCAGAACTGGTTTTGTTAATCCTCTCATTTTTCATATGAGGAGGGAGTCTTAGAGAAGTTACATTACAAACAAGTACAGATGAAAGAATGGGGCAAGCACCCACTTGCCGAAATATGGATAAGGATCCACAACTTTTAGAGAAAAAAAAAATTGCTCTTTTGTGTTTTTATTGTTAAATTGTAGAAAGTGAGATTTGCACATATTTTAATTCTGTGCCTTTAGACAAATGAACACCTTTAAGTTTTAGCTTATATTCCTTTTAAAATGGAAGCTTGAGGTTAAGTTTCTGATTTAAATATTCTATCATCTCTATTCAACATTCACACATCATAAGAGTTGGCTTACAACATAGACTCAAAACATGTTGAGTCTGATTCAGCAGTGAACAGAACCTGAAGGATACAATACTGCTTTGTGCAGACAGGTGACATGAAATGAACATAATAGCAGCCTGTGGCCAAATACCCATCTAGTTAATTTTTAATGCTTGTCAAGCCTTCACTTTCTCCACAATCATTAAAGGATACTCTTCTTCTAACAGCATTTTCTCAATGGCAGCTCTGTTCTCTTCACTAATGGTGTTATCCAGAGTCCATGGCTATTTAAAATTAAAAAGAAAAAGGGGGGCTGGGGAGATGGGAGATGGCTCTGTTGGTAAAAGTACTTGCTATGCAGGTATGACGACCTGAGTTCAGATCCTCAGAACCCATGCGAAGCCACACATGGTGGCATGTACCTATAATCCCAGTGCTTCCACTGTGAGATAGGAGGCAGAGTCCCTGGAAGTTCACAGACCATTAGCCTGGCATTCACAGTGCCAACTACAGAAGACCCTACCTAAAACAAGGTACAAGGCAAGGACTGATACCCAAAGTTGTCCTCTTATCTCCACACATACACCATGGCATGTGCACGCCCCCCACAGAAGACTACACACACACAAACACACACACACACACACACAGATCACCAAACTATAATTCAAATTTGTCTCTTCTGTCTCTTTTGTCACCACCAAGAGCCAAGCAACTGGTTCTTTTTTCCCCCACCCTTGTTTCCTTCCAATTTAATTTTCTTTGATTTGTGTGTTTAGTAGTTTACTTATAATATGGTGAGGAGGTTCTTTCCAGGTTTTATCTGTTTGGTGTTCTAAAAGCTTCCTGTATCTGCACTGGCATTTCTTTCCCAATTTGAGGAAATTTTTCCTCTATGATTTTGTTGAAAATGCCTACTATGCCTTTGGATTGAAATTCTTCTTCTACTATACACTGAATTCTTTTTTTTTTTTTTTAATTTTTTTCATTTTTATTTATTTGAAAACAACAGACAGAGAGAAAGAGGCAGATAGAGAGAGAGAGAGAATGGGCATACCAGGGCCTCCAACCACTTGCAAATGAACTCCAGATGCATGTGCCACCTTGTGCATCTGGTTTATGTGGGTCCTGGGGAATTGAGCCTTAAACCAGGGTCCTTGGGCTTCACAGGCAAGCACTTAACTGATAAGCCATCTCTCCAGGCCCTATACCCTGAATTCTTATATTTGATCTTTTCATAGTGTCCTGAATATTTTAAAATTCCCATTCATACCTTCCTATAAGCTTATCTTTCTCTTTCTTAGACTATATTAAATCTGTCACCTGGTCTTCTAGTTTAGAGATTCTGTTCTCTCCTTCATCCATTCTACTGGTGAGACTTTCCACAGAGTTTTTTTATTTGATTAAATGTGTTTTTCAGTGCTAGAATTTCTGTCTGGTTTTTCTTCAGTATTTCTATTTCCTTACTTATGTCCTATAATGTCCTCCTTATTTCATTAAGCTGGTTTCCTGTGTTTTCTTGGAATTCCTTCAAGAGTTTGTTCTTTGATTTCTTTGAGTATAGATAAAATCGTTTTTGAAATCTTTGCCAGGCATTTCATCTAAAACAGTCTTATTGGGAGTCATTTCTGATGGATTTACAATTTTTGGTGGGGTTGTTTTGTCCTGAGTCTTTGTTTCTTGTATTATAATGTAGCAATTTTTGCATCCCGAGTTGATTTGATACTTAGGTTTTCTAATTAATTATCTGCGCTGCTCTTAGACTTGGAAACCCAACTTTATTTACCTTCAGAGTAGGAGTTTAAGGTGCCAAGTCTAGCTCTTGCACTCCAATCCAACCACAGAAGTAATCCTAGGTGTTGAGTTTGCCTGCTATTCAAGTATTCTAGTGGGCTGGGTGGAGCAATTTACTGGCAAAATTCTAAAATTCAACTGAACAATATACAGATTCAATAAACACCAGCACAGAATATGCAAGTGTGAGGGCTGAAACAAACAGATAACCTTATAAAGCCAAAATCCCTAAAGGTGTATGTTGCTCTACACCCTTAATCTTGTCTGCTGGGAGGTTGAAATTTCTGTTCTGAAATGGATTCCAGGTCAGCCTGGGTCTGACTCAAACCCAGCCCCAAATAATGACCGAAGAAAAAGACAAAGGCCCTATGAATCTGAAAGCATCAAAGGCAACAACAGTCAACCCCCAAATGCAGCTTAATTGAGAATGGTAAAGCCAACCACGAATATGTAACCCATAACCTTCCCTGACATGGAAAGAAAAATTAGCACTTCCAGTGCAGACCTATGTACCTGCTTTTTTGTCAGTCGACCTCGTTATCTTTTGTGGTGGTTTCCAATCTCACAATGTTGAGTGCCCACCTCTATCCCTCCGTGTTGGCTGTGGAGCTGGTGCTCTGATCAGCTGTGCTGGATGCCCTGCCACCGGGGGTTCGTGGTTCTGACAGTTGGGTGATAGAAGAGTGCAGGAAACCTACAATTGTACTGGAACTGCTTAGCTGGTCCCACCTGTATCTCCTTAGCTGATCTCCACTGTCTTTCCTTCAGGTTTGATGAGGTTGGAAAATCTCCTTGTTTGGTCTTTGCTCCTGCAGTTGGGCCCGGGGCCCAGCAGGCCTCAAGCATCTCTGCAGGGATTCTGGTTGGTTTCCTTCTTTCTAGTAGATCTTGGTCTCTCCAAAGTATATTTTGCTGTGGTTTTGCTTAAATCTCTCCCTAGGCTTATTTGATGTGATTCCTATGCAGTCATCTTACCCTGAAGTCCCCTCTGATTTCTCTATTTCTATAGTGGTCGTCCCCAATTTAATTTTCATCACAACACCAGGAACAAATAAAAATGAACCTATATGAGATACTCAATGCCTTGGTTCATTTACAACATTTAAACTCCCCAACATCAACTATAGCTTTTGTACTCACTGTTTCTTCTACTGAGGTGTTTTTTTTTTTTCCCCTTAACTCATTCTTCTCATGACATTTCAGCTTACATGTCCCTTCCTCAGTTTCCTTCATGACAACTCCATCTCAAGTACCCCCCACTCTGGTAATGCCAGTGAGCATCTTGCTAATTTCCCTTCAGCATCCACACATAGCTTGTCAACTTGTGTGTCATCTGATCCTGTTCAGTTGGTCAGCTCCTTGGATGCAAAGCAGCACCTGTCTACAATATAGCTGTGGTCCTTAATGACTCTGTGATCATTACTATTTTTTGTTTCCTGAGGCAGGTTCTCACTCTAGCCTAGGCTGGCCTTAAACTCTGGCAATCTTGCTACTTCAGCCTTCCAAGAGCTGGCTTAAAAGTGTGCACCACCATGCCCAGTTAGTTCCTTTTTTGGTTTTTCAAGGCTGGGTCTCACTATAGCCAAGGCTAACCTGAAATTCACTATGTAGTCTCAGGCTGGCCTGAAACTCACAGTGACCCTCTTATCTTGGCCTCCCATGTGCTGGGATTAAAGCCATCCACCACCAGACCCAGATCTTTTTTTTTTTTTTTTTTTTTTTTTTTTTTTGCTCTTTCAAGGTAGGGTCTCACTCTAGTCCAGGGACCTGGAATTTACTATGTAGTCTCAGTGGCCTTGAACTCACGGTGATCCTCCTACCTCTACCTCCCCAGAGCTAGGATTAAAGGTGTGTACCACCATGCCTGGCCCAGCTCATTTTTTATTTGAAGAAATCAAATTTACAAATTTGAGAAGTGTAAATATTTGAACCTAAACCAAGCTGGATCCAAAGCTATTCCTCAATAAGCTATTTTTCACAGTAAAAAAAAAGGGGGAGGTTCTTTTAATTTTTAGAGGAAGGAATGTTTCCACGTATTACCTGTGATTGCTGAGAACTAACACTCCTTTAAAAAACAGAGGGGCTGGAGAGATAACTTAGTGGTTAAGGTGTTTGCCTGTGAAGCCTAAAAACTCAGGTTCAATTCCATAGTACCTACAAAAGCCAGATGCACAAGGGGGCACATGCATCTGGAGTTTATTTACAGTGGCTAGAAGCCCAGGCATGCACATTCTGTCTTTCTTTCTCTCTCAAAATAAATAAACATAATTCTTTTAAAACAAAAGTAAAGAGAGAGCTGAAGAGATTGTTCAGGAGGTAAAGTATTTGCAGTTCAAGCATAAGGACCTGAGTCTGGAGCCCACATAAAATATTGGGCATGGTGGCGCATGCCTGAAATCCCAGCACTGGGGAGGCAAAGACAGATGGATCCCAGGGGCTGGCTGTCTTGTTTAGCCCCATAAATAAGCTGTGCGATAAGTGAAAGACCTTGTCTCAAAAAAAGTAAAGTGGAGACCAATTGAGTAAGACACTTGATGTCACCTCTTCCTTCCTACCCACACACACATGAACAATTATACACACATACCTGCACATGCATGCACAGAGCAAAAAGGCACCTTTGGGCAATGAACAAAAGTATAAGTCAGTAGACTGCTCCATAACATACTTACAATAAGGCCATTTTCATTTCTCCATGATGAATCAAGATAGTGATCTTGTAAAATTGATGCATTTTCATCATTTCTGTGACAATTAAGAAAATGAATATGAGTAATATTATATCAGTGAACAGCTATAACTCACATAGTACCAGGATAGGCCAGGTTTTGGTTTTGTTTTTTGAGGGAGGGTCTCACTGTAGCCCAGGCTAATCTGGAACTCATAGTCTCAGGCTGGCCTCAAACTCAAAGCATTTTTC
The DNA here is from genome assembly GCA_036365145.1 of Orientallactaga sibirica. Taxonomy (NCBI): domain Eukaryota; kingdom Metazoa; phylum Chordata; class Mammalia; order Rodentia; family Dipodidae; genus Orientallactaga; species Orientallactaga sibirica. Next base: position 33,308,542 of record JAEOAD010000015.1, on the reverse strand, counting down.
CTACCCCTGCCTCCCAAGAGCTGGAATTAAAGGCATGCAACACCATGCCCCGCTAGGCCAGCTTTTGATGTTAAGCAAATAATTCCCTTCTCCTCTTAAAAAAACACACTTAACACTGCAGAAATGCTGTTCAACCTCTTCAGCCTGTGAAAGGGAAAAATACTGCAGCACAGAAACCACAGCAAGCTCTGAGGCCACCAACCAACATGTGAGCACACACATATTCAACTCTGTAATTCAATCTTTTGGCTGTACGTAAGTGGTCAAAACCACACCCATAGCACCACCCTCAAAAAAGAAGAAAACAAAGCTACATGGAAGAAAGAACCAACCCTGAAAGTTCTTAATGAAGTTTAGCAACAATTCAGTTATAAGATTAACTTAGGTTATTTTATTTGGAGATTTCTATGTCCATAGGAGAACAAAGTTTGTTAATTCTCTCATTTCTTTTATTGAAATAATCAGCCAGAATATGTACCTCGTTTAAAAGGTGGAAAAGCTAAATTTGGGGGGGGGGTGTAACATGATATAATTAAATTTAATATTTTCCTGTTGTATGTTTGAAGTTACAAAGTTTAATAGTTAAATTATTGATTTTCCCCCAATATAAGATATTGACAAGAATCCTGTAGTTCTGGACAGCACAGACTTACCACCGGCTTTTACTTTTGAATCTTTAATTAGCCCTCCAGTTCTAACAGTTAACAGGTTACCTCTATATGAAATGAAAGCAATACTTTCAATTGTTCATAACCAATAGGTTTAAACAAGTGTCAATAAAGGATTCTGAAACTTGGATCAGCAGACGCACAGGACTTCTAGGTCACTGAAAAAACCTTTGCACAGCCTTCATGACACCTACTAAATCTCCACATCACAGCTACAAGTTAACATGGGTGAGCCTATCCTCTTAAATCTGCTTCTCTTCCACTGTTCTCTATCTTAGCTAATGTACCCTCCATCTCCCTAGCAGCCAGAGCCAGAAATCCATCCGAGCCAGTCCTTTTTTCTTCACAACCCACATACAGTCTGTTGTCATTTCTGTTTCTTGTCCTTTCTTTTAGATCCCTTTGTTTATTTTATCCATTCCTCGGGTCAGTCACCATAGAAGAGATACCTGACAAGCCAGCTATCTTCCTTCATATTTGTCCACTCACCTCTAGCTAACACATGCATAAGGGTTATTATCTATCAGTTCTTGGGGTTGGGGATTTAGCTCAGTGGATGAGCGCCTGCCTAGCAAGCACAAGGCCCTAGGTTCGGTCCTCAGCATATACACACACACACACACACACACACACACACACACACACACACACACACATGTAGGCTCTTGGAGAGCAGGAACTTGGTTAGCATATAGAACATGCACAATCAGCAGTTGAATGACTGAATAAACAAGATATGTGGAGAACTGATCACACAGGTCTTTAGTAGTTCAGGAATGAAGATTTATCACAAACCCAGCCAGAATGGTGTTACACAGCCACAACCCGAGCATTTGTGAGGGAAAGCAGGAGGATCAAGAACCTAATACAGTGAGTTCCAGATCAGTCCTTCTCTCAAAAACCCAAGTGTTAGCCAGGCATGGTGGCGCACGCCTTTAATCCCAGCACTTGGGAGCAGAGGTAAGGGGATCACCTTGAATTCAAGGCCAACATGAAACTACACAGTAAATTCCAGGTCAGCCTGGAGTACAAGGAGACCTTACCTTAACCTCCCCACCCCAATAAAACCCCAATGCTTCCCCCCCCCTTTTTTTTTTTTTGAGGCAGGGTCTCACTCTAGCCCAGGCTGACCTGTAACTCACTCTGTAGCCCCAGGCTGGCCTCAAACTCACGGTAATCCTCCTACCTCTGCCTCCCAGGTGCTGGTATTAAAGATTATTTATTTATTTATTCATTTATTTATTTGAGACAGAGAAGGGGAGGCAGATAGAGAGAATGGGTGTGCCAAGACCTCTAGCCACTGCAAACAAACTCCAGAAGCATGCACCACCTTGTGCATCTGGCTTTATGTGAGTACTGGGGAATTGAATGTAGGTCCTTGGGCTTTGCCAGACAAGTGCCTTAACCACTAGGCAACCTCTCCAGTTTCAAAAAATTTTTTTAATCAAAAAATCAACTAGGGATTGAACTGAAGGTATAACATCATCAGCTTCAGATGTAACAAAGACTAAATTGAGGATACAGCTGGGGGGGGCAAGGAGATAAACAATTGCAAAGAAGAAATGATTATAAAGTAAAACCCCAAGGAATAAGCAGTGTGATCATGAAGAATAAACACAGGATAGTTATAAGGCGAGGCCTTCCACAGCATATTGTGGAGAAGGGATGGAGCCTAGAAAAGAAAAAGGATAAAGTCCAGGTTTGTGCCTTGAGTGATTGGGTGGATGGGGAGAGTTTATACTCATATGCTAATGGATTCAGATTTTATTCTCATCTGAAGCTCAAGAGAAACTTGGTTTTTTGTGTCACAGAAGGAAAACACCAGTAATGGGTTGAACTTAGAAATTGTATTTTGTAGGTCAAAAATGGCAGGAGACAGGCAAAACTTCTTATGGATCAGCCTAACGGAAATATTACAGCATTAGGGCCACTATCACCTGGTCAACACCAGCTGGCCACAAGCAGAAGTCCTATGACAAAAGCCACTTTTACCATTAGGATTTGACACACACCAAGAAGGAAGATGAGTAGACATAGCAGGAGTTGAAGAGACACCAAGATGCCATTGTGAGGTAAGTGCTTCCAAGCAGTATGTTTTATACTACTCCCCAGAAGTTCCTCAAATGCTGTTAAGCTTTGTAACTACATACCTCAGGGGCACGAGCCATACTAAATTCCTTGACTGTAACCCTAACACCATGGGGCACCATTCATCAGAACATAACATTAGTGATGCTCCTAGGAGTCGTATAAAGCAGTGTTTCTGACATGAGGAACCAACAACCTTTCTAACATTACTCATATGAGATAAACATTACTTGTGCCACCAACATATCTAAGGCTCAAGAAAATAAGACAAAAACAAAAAGAAAAAGGCTAGAAAAGTAAAATACAATCAGAAAAATTAAAATGAACCTATGGAATAGTCCTAGAAAGAGCCCCCAGGCAATGTTTACTGTTTTCAAAGTGTCCTCCTTCCTTCATGAATTACGAACAACTATCCCTGCCTGATCACTTCACTGACTTGAGAAGGTTAATATTTACAGGCACGTGACCAAGAACTTTAAACCTACATCAAGGTGAAGAATTATTGTTGCTGCAAGCTTCTACCTATCTGCATAGCTTTGGCTTGCTCTTCCTAAAGATTTGAGGAAGAATAACTGAATTGAGTAGCCTTGCACATTTTTACAGAGTTTTAGAGTTCGTCAGGCACTTCCCTATTTTGGTACTTTACAGGGGCAGGGTTGGTACTATTTATTCTCAATTCACAGGCTCTGACATCAGCATGAATTATATGAAATTGTCACTGTAAGAGTAAAACATAGACTGATACTAGTAACAGCACGAGGCTCAATTAACAAAGTTGTTGACAAGTTGTAATTTCTGCTTACTACCCAGACTAGGCTCTGTCATTACTAAAAAGGAAGGATGTTTCTTACTCCTAAAACAGAGAGTCAATGGAGGTTCTGTTTAAAACCACACTGGCCTATCGGCAGGAGTGAGTGCCTCACTGGGATCTCACTGTATCATCCCTATGGATAGAAAAAAACACATTAGCAGCACACTTTACATGAATGTTAAAGCATCCTTCACAATTCCTTTCGATGAAGCACACACACACAACGTATGAGCGACCTGAGGCTCAACGAAGTGTCCTGATCAAGGTCACACTGACAGCTGCACGACCAGCCACTGCAGAAGGAAAGCCAGACCTGTTCACCTCTCAAGTCTGGCCTGCTTGCTTTACGTCAAGCTGCCTCGCCGGAGGCTTCCACAACTATGCCTACGCAGACCTATGAAAACACTCGCCCAGGGTCTTGCAAGCTGTGGGCCAAGTGTGTCTGCACTCGGATCCCGGGCACGAGGAGTCACCGTGCAAAGGCTGGTAGAGGAAACTAGAAGTACACCCGTCAGAGCACGCCGGCCCGCCGGTTCCGGAAGGCCGCCGGCAGCACCGCACGGCTCCCGGGCCGGCCTCCGCCCTCCGCCCCGCCGCGGCCTCCACGCGCCCCGGGCCCGGGCTTGGTGTCTCGTCTCGTCTCACCCGGGCTGAGCCGCCACCACGTCCCCTTCCACATCCACATCCGCTTCTTCCGCCTCCATGATAGCACCTGACCTTCGAGCTTCTCTTGAGATCCCGCGAGATGTGCGGGGCTCGGGGCGGGGCTCGGGGCGGGGCCTGGAGGTCACGTGGCGCTGGGTCCCGCCCCTCCCGCTCCAGGGAGGCGGGGTTTCCGGGCTTTGAACTTGCTGACTGAGAAAGCTGGGAGGGGCGTTCTTCCTGGGCACGGAAGAGCTTGAGTTTGTGTCCAAATACTCTGTTGTCTCAGTTCTCTTACGGCAGGCGTCTTTCTAGACTCCCGAGAAAGTCAAGCCACACCCTGCTCAGTGCATTGTGCAGGAGACAACCCAAAAGGGTCCCTTGTCTGCCTGTTAAGTCTCGCTCTCTCCCCTCTCTTCTCTCTTGTGCAAATGCCTGGCTATCCTTATAGTGCCAACATTCAACATGGCTTCTGGCAAATTGAGGCTGTTTAGGGTGACCGATCCCCGAAAATAAAAAAGCAGGAACGTTCTGGGGTCTGCCCTAGTAGTCTCCACTTTGCTAGCCATCAGAGATCTCTCCTTATCTCTTCATTAAAGGACTTACTAGATCTGTTTTTCCATAAACAATCTGAGAAGGAGCTCGGCTTTCCTAGAATTAAGGTTTAAACCTCAGCCCTAAAACTTAGTATCATGGCTGGCTTCTTCTGAGCCAGCCCTTAGTCCAGACCAATGAGCTCTCTATCAGTCCCACCTGAGTCTGAGGATAGGGCACACCACAATAAGATTATAAATAGATGCTTATCAGGTGGGCAGGCCTCTTTTGGCAGCTCCTCTCTCCCCCCAGACCTGTAGGTCCCTGCTCTGGTAGGCCTCATTTGTGTCAGCTCAGATGGGTGTGGGGGGCTCTACTCCCGCATGGGCTCCCTACCCCTCCTGCCTTCCACATGGGAGGAGCTATCTCCATTTTCTTCTCTTTCCTTCTCTTAATCTAATAAAATCTCTCTAAAACTTTACCCTCTGGTAATTTCCTAAGACAAGGATCTGGGGATACCCTTGAAATGTGACTTACTTTTTGGGATTCAGACACAAACCCCCAAACCCAAGCTTGTGTCTGTTTTACTTAAAGAATTGAAATAAGTCAGCCTGGGCTAGAGCAAGATCCTATCTAAAAAAAAAAAAAAAAAAAATTGAAATAATAGCAGAGGTAGGAGGATAGCTATGAGTTCAAAGCTAGCCTGAGTGAATTCCAGGTCAGCCTGGGCTAGAGTGACACCCTACCTCCAAGAAACAACAACAAAAAAGAATTGAAATACAAGACTGAGAAGGATTATTTTTGTGAATTATTATGTTTATTCAGAAATCAGGAGGGGAGAGGGAGAGTCCGCAGCCCAAAGAAGGTAGAATGGCAGGGGAGGTTAGTTCGAGAACCAGAGGGTGAGGAGTGGACACATCCACATGGTCTAAGGGTCCCGTGTATATCCTTTCCCACACCAGCAGCAAATAAACTGCCAGGGTGGGAAGGCCAAAATCTCAGATGCTGAGAGATGAATAGCCCAAGAGCCAGAAAAGAGGAAAAAGCACAGCACAAGACTTGTGAGCAGCCAGGCTTGTTATTTTCGGTCCAGAGCTGAATCCACAAGATGTCAGCACACCTGGGTGCAGCATCTGGAAGGAGCTGGGCTTGAACACATGCACCTGAGTAATTCTGACTCTGCAGCAACTGCTGCACATAGCAGGGTGAATATGAAATGGGGTAATTTCCCTCTCACCCTAAATTTATTGGTGTGTTGCCATATCGTATTGCCAAAGAACCACAAAACTCCCATTACAAAATACATTTCATAAATGTTGAACAGGTAAACGAATGAATTAATAATAATCTTCCTACATATTCCTCAATTTGTCCTGGCTCACCTTTGTTCACAGGGCAAAAGATGGGCAGTTCTATAAGTGTGATGACAGAAGATGGAGAGAAAGAAATGTAAGAAGAGAGGGCTCCAGTGCCCAGGAGCTGGGCAGGGTTAGGACTGCACTTTTAGGCCACTTTGGACTTATCGAGTGGCCATCCCAACAGTTAATAACACCATGTCTGGCACAGAATAGGTGTTTAAAGATGTTTGTTGAATTTAATTTGGAGCAGGGATTTGTTGTATGTAGGTTAAATAGTCAAAAGAAATATAGGATGAGTATGTCCCTCACTGATTTTCACACAGCAGGCTGGACTATCTAGATGACATTCGATCAAAGGCACATGGCGCCATCTGCAGAGTACCACAGAATACTCTGAACAGTGTTTCTGACAGTGCAGCAATGAAGGCTTTTCTGGTCCAGGGGTCAGATGCTTGTCATTGAAGTACATGTGGGGAAGGAAAGGCCTATAGAAAAGTCAAATATGCCACAAGCCAGCTCAAGGCCTCCCTCAATAGGCGTTAATTAGAAGCCTCTCCATGTATGCTGCATGTACACTTTGTTCTCATGCAATTGACTTTAGGGAAAACTGGTTCCAAAGGATAGCCACCTAAACCCACTAGCCAGGATGCTGTTATAACCTCATATGCAGGTGAAACCCACAGGCTGATCTGTTTAAAAGTCCTTGTTCTAGGGCTGGAAAGAGGCTTAGCAGTTAAGGCGCTTGCCTGAAAAGCCAAAGGACCCACGTAAGACACATGCACAAGGGGGCACGTGCATTGCAGTGGCTGTAGGCCTTGGCATGTCCATTCTCTCTCTCTCTCTCTCTCTCTCAAATAAACAAATAAATAAAAATTTTATATATATATAAAAGTCCTTGTTCTAAAAGTCTGAAACCCTAGTACTTACGTAAAGACCCATTTTCTTATCAGGTAATTTTCAAAGTGAGATGAAGAACTCAGAAATAGAATTTTCCAAGTGCCTGCTATGTTCCTGTTATGATTTGGTATTGATGGAATGGCACTGGATAAGACTGAACCTCTCTGTCTCATAACACCAATCAAATATGCAATTTTGAGACAATGTGATGAGCTCCATCTTAGAGAACTGAAGTGTGTCTTAGTCTGTTTTCTGCTGCTATAACAGAATACTATCAACTGGGCAAGTTATAAAGGGTATAAGTTAATTTAACTTTTGATTCTGGGGGTTAAGAAATACATGGTGCCATATGCTGTTGGGACGGAACATGGAGAGACCTGGCTGAAATGTGGAAGAGAGTCAGTCCTCAGTTAGCTTGTCTACTGCCAGCAGGCGCTACATAAGTGACTGGGGGAAAACAACCAACAACTGTCTAAGCTACTCAGCAGCAGACAACCTGACATAATGCTCACACAAGTGCAGTAGTGGTACACAGCCATGGTGGGTTACCAACTGCTCTAGATTTGGCTAATGGATCTGCTCAGTGGAATGGAACCCATGCCTGGAAATGGGAAGCAAGTGAGAACCATATCCAAAAATGAGCCCGCTCTTCAATATCAAGCTCCCACCAATAGGGGGATACAAGAGGACCTACACCTATTAAATTCTAAAATAATAATGGTTATCCATGTATCTTGCACTGACCTCACTGTCTGTTGGAGAATCTGTTTCTCTCTTTCAGATGGACGCAGAACCTGAGGAGAGAATCAACCCATGGCACTTCAACAGGGCACCAGATGAAGCCATAGTGTTATAGGGGAAATAGATAAGAGTGCTGCTTTATTGGTGGTCCTGGTACCAGCACAAGGGCAAAGAAGATAGACACAAAGAACACTCAACCCCTACATCAAATATCCAGAGACACAGAGACTCACAAAACCTCGTCACTGAAATAGACCTAAAATGAACCCAACATGGCTCAGGGGAATTCGCGGAAGAGGGGGTGGAAAGATTGTTAGAGCCATGAGTTGGGTCATTATGCACAGAGTCATTGCCTCTCCCACACAATTGATGGCTGCCCCCATAAGGTAAAACCCACATTACTCATGGGGGGAGGACAGGGAGAAGGCTAATGATGGTACCATCATGGCTGGATATATACTATATACATAACTAATAAAAAATAAATATAAAAAGAAATAAATGGTGCCAAGGAGCTGGTTATAACATGGCAAATCATAAGAGCAAGCCAGGCGTGGTGGTGCACGCCTTTAATTCCAGCACTCGGGAGGCAGAGGTAGGAGGAACGCCATGAGTTCAAAGCCACCCTGAGACAACATAGTGAATTCCAGGTCAGCCTGAGCTAGAGTGAGACCCTACCTCAAAAAAAAAATATCATAAGAGCACACATGAGACAGAAATCAAGTCAATTTGCTGTTATAACAAATCTGCTTTCCCAGACTGACCTGGAATTAACTATGCAGTCTCAGGGTGGCCTTGAACTCACAGCAATCCTCCTACCTCTGGCCCCCAAGTACTGGGATTAAAGGCGTGCGCCACCACACCTGGCTTGTGATTGGATCATCTATTAAGGATCCCATCTCTTAATATTGTTACAAGATCACTTAATTACTAACATGAATTTGGGAGAGGATAGTCTAAACACAGTTTTCATAGTTTCACAATAAAATGTCCTCCTACAAGCATATATACTGAATATTTGGTTCCCCAGTTGCTATTGCTGTTTTTGGAGGATGGGGAACCTTTGGGAGATGGGGTCTACCTGGAGGAAGTGGGCCACTGGAGGATTAAAGTTTTATTGTCTGGCCCACCTTCTCAGCCACTTCTCTGGACTCCTGGAATGTGAGCAAGCATCTGATACATGTTCCCACCACCACAGAGCCACCTACTATTGTTTCTTCCCTGCCATGATGAACTGTTCTCTTAAACCATGAACCTAATAAACCTCTCCTCCTTTAACTAGCTTCTTGCCAGGTATTGCTCACAGTTATGAGAAAAGTAAGTGATACAGAAATTGGTAACTGATGTGACGCCATAGAGGAGGGGCACCTGGCTTAGAATGAACCCCTCCAGTGTAACACTGCAGAAGAAGCTGTTGATCCTCAAAATGTGAAAGCAACACTGAAGACTCTAGAAGTACAAAGTAAAGGCCTTAATCCCTAATTCAAGTTAAAAAGAACCAATGGAAAAATATCAGAGGGAATTCTGCAGTACCTGCTGGGCAGGCAGGACCAGCAATGGCACCTCTTCTACTACATGGACTGGAAATGCTTATAATGCTTACCAGCTGTGGAACACTAGGTAGACAGACAATAAGAAAGATGGCCTAAGTAGTGGAGGCCATTGTTTCAGAACTGCCTAGCAAATCTTACAGACAAGACCTAAAAGGATCAAACTCTTTCCAGATAACAACTGCCTCAAATCCAGCCCCATGAATATGTACAGCAACAAAAATATATTCAGCTTCTCAACAAGGTAGAATTTGCATTGTCTGGCATGCAATGACTAGCATTCAAAGAAGAAGAAATAACAAGTGATACTGAAGAAAAGTGAGTCATTGAAATCCATTCAGTACTGGCACAGACCTTAGACTCTGCTAGGGCTTCATCATTGTAACTATATTCTGTGTGCTTGAAAAGTCAAGCAGAGGCATTGAAAATGTAAAAATGATGAAATTGCTTCTGGAAGTGAAAAGTGCAATTCCTGAGGTGAAAAATGCACTGGTTAAGACTAATGGCAGATTAGACACTGCAGAAGAAAGGATTAGTGAACTTGACCAAAATAAGCTATCCAAAATGAAACCTATGGAAAACTCACTGAACAGAGACTTATTGAGCTGCTTCCTGAGAAACTTCAAGCATAACAGTGACACAGGAATTCAGGGTGTCTTTGAGAGCTACAGAGCCTTTTTAGGCTCCTGGGTGGGGAATAACTCAGGAGTCAGAATTCTGGAAGGTCAACCGTCAGGCAGAGTTTGCCCTGAGTGCTTCCAGAAGCCTTTTTTTTTTTTAAAAAATGAATTTTGACAAATGAAACCCAAAGACCAGAGGGAACAGTTTAGAGAGATTTTATTATAGCTTAAGAGAGGTACAGCTTAGAGCTAAAGAAAAGAAATGCAGGATTTCTGCCCAGCTGGGCAGTTGTGGGGTTCCTGGAAAATGAGAAAGCCCACCTAGAGACCCAGGTTGGGAACTTTTAAGGGAGCCCCTGTAATGGGGGACTGAATTGGACAGTTCAGTCCTGACATCAGGTAACTGGGGTCAGGTTTTCTGGGAAAGGGCAGTCTTCCCAGGCATCTTAATTGTCCAGGATATTCTCAGAAGGAAGGTAAGTATCATTCCTAGGAAAGTGGAACTTCTGTAGGGGAGAAGAGATAAGGAAGGTCCAGACTTCTGACATTTCTGACCTCTATCAAAGTAGAATGACCTAGATTCTACCTCTACAGGTTCAGACATTCCTTTATTCTTTTGGAAGATCTTGCTACCCCTAAACTGCCTCACCAGTATATGTGTAGTTGTAATTTCTGGAAAGCAGAGGTCAGGAAAATATTTAAAGAAATGAGGACTGAAGAAATTTCCAACTTTGAGGAAAACTATGAATTTACAGATTCAAGAAATTCAAGGAAACCCAAACAAAAGAAATAACTATAATCAAATTACTGAAAACAAGTGATAAAGAGGAAACCTCATCAGAGAAAGCAAGCCTCATGGTGAGCAGGCTAGAATGGAAAGCTTGCATGACATCTCACCAGAATCAGGAAGCAGAGGGCAAGACTCCACCTTCTAGAAGTCCCACAACCTTACCTCCAGTGTTCTTTTAAAAAATTTAATAATGTTTTTAAATTAATTTTTTTTTGCCATTGGAGAGAGAAGAGTCAGACAGACAACCTCTGCAAACTCCGTATGTATGTGCCACGTAGTGCATCTGGCTTTGTGTGGATACTAGGGACCAAACCAGGGTTGTTAGGCTTTGTAGGCAAGGGCTTTAACTGCTGAGACATCTCTCCAACCCATCTTCTGGATTATTTATTTATTTATTTATTTTGGTTTTTCAAGGTAGGGTCTCACTCTGGCCCAGGCTGACCTGGAATTCACTATGTATTCTCAGGGTGGCCTCGAACTCATGGCAATCCTCATACCTCTGCCTCCCGAGTGTTGGGATTAAAGGCTTGCACCACCACGCCCAGCTTTCTGGTTTTTTTTTATTTATTTATTTATCTATTTGCAAGCAGAGAGAAATAGAAGAGAGACAGAATGGGCATGCCAGGGCCTCCATCCATTGCAAACAGACTCTAGATGCATGCGCCACTTTGTGCATCCAGCTTTACATAGGTACTGGGGAGTTGAACTCCGGTCATTAGGCTTTGTAGGTAAGTGCCTTAATCACTGAGCAACCTCTCCAGCCCTCCTTCCAGATTCTTAATAAATACGTGTTGAATGAGGTCATGATTAATGGCATGAAGCCATTTTACACAGGAAACATGCCTGACTCTCCTTGTTCTAATTTCATACTCAGAAATTAATTAACCTTTGGGTATTTTAACTTATGGACAGATAATACTTACATGAGTTTTATGACAGTCACCATTCTTAATGCAAGGAACACTTGGGCAGACTGGTGGCTACATCAGTTTTGCTGGCCTTTTAGTAGTGTGAGTCATTTGGGTTTTGGCCACACTGCACATGAAGAGAGCAACCCATACTGGAGGCTTTCCTGTGTGCTCCAAGCAGCATTTTCTCAGTAGTTCCTTGGCCTATTGTAGTTTTATGAATTTTGTACAAAGAATAAAGGACAAAGTTACCAAACTCAAGTGAGTTTCCCCCAATTTCCTACTGTGTCAAATGAAAGTTTTCAGAGGGTCAGAAATTTAGGTGGTTTTCCTCAAAGTGCACTTTTATTTTTACCCTTAATACTCTTAAATATAATTATAGTTTTAAAATGCAGAACACTTATATATAAATTTTTTAAAAAATTTATTTATGAGAGAGAGAGATACAGAAATAGGCAGGTAAAGAGAGAGAGAGAGAGAGAGAGAGAGAGAGAATGGGCGCTCCAGGGCCTCCAGCTAGTGCAAACGAACTCCAGATGCATGCACCCCCTTGGGCATCTGGCTTACATGGGTCCTGGAGAATCGTGCCTCAAACCGGGGTCCTTAGGCTTCACAGGCAACTGTTTAACCACTAAGCCAACTCTCCAGCCCCAGAAAAAAAAATTTATTCATTATGGGCCTCTGTTTTCCTAAAAATTGAAAGCATGTCAGAGTAATTTTAGACTAAAAGAAGAGGAAGAAGAGTTATGGGGGAATTAAGCCTCTCTGGGCATGTTAGGGGCTAATATTACCACCTTTCTTATCCCATAAACCACAAATGTAGGATGTTTTTATTTTTTATCTTATTTATTTATTTTTAATTTTGGGTTTTTTGAGGTAGGGTCTCACTCTGGCCTAGGCTGGCCTGGAATTAACTGTGTAGTCTCAGGGTGGCCTCGAACTCACAGCGATCTTCCTACCTCTGCCTCCCAAGTGCTGGGATTAAAGGCGTGTGCCACCACACCCGGCAGGATGTTTTTATAACCTCCTAAAGTAACCAGGTAAGTATTACTACCCATTTTAGAGATGAGGAAACTAAGATTCAGAGTGGCAGATCTGGGATTCCAACCCAAGACTCTACTTGATCTGTTGAATTTTCATACTATGTGGAAAGAACAGGGTAATTTGCAATACTATCCCCACTGGTATTTTGCCATTTGGCTTTTTTAAGGTTTGTTTGAGGTGTTTAAATCTAGAATTAATGGTGAGTATATTTTGAGAATTAGAACCTTGTCATAAGTCTATAAAATCCTTCTATACAAGCACCAATGCTCTCTGTTTTTCTTTGTTGATCCTATAACAAACTTAGCAGGAGGTGCCTGCCTTTAAACCCTCACCAATGTGGTTGGAGAAATGTTCAGTCAATAGAGTACAATCTCATTTTTCAACCACAGTGCTCTTGAATCCACTGGGGAAATGACTAATTTATGTCTTGTTTCCCCCCTATTTCTAGTGAAAAAAGAGCACTGCATTTTTATTGAAAAGCAAATTGTACTTGCAATATTAATTCATAAACCTGGTATTTTAGCATTCATGCTAATTAGCTCAGATTTGTAAAGTGCTTTAGAAGCAGGAAGTGTCATATAACTTCTCCTGATGTTATTATTACCCTATGAGCTAAGCTGTCACTTAAATGATTGCTAAGACTTCAAAAGAGTTCCCATCTTAAAAATACGATAGCCAAGGAACAGGGAGGGAAACCACTTTATCTATATAGAGGTGAGATAATAGATGAATACAGACAGAGACTTATGGGCTCTACTTGGCAGGCATGGACTATGGCTTGAGTTGTTCCAGGAAATCAAGCTGCATTTTATTTTATTTTCCCTTCCCAATTCCCTGAAATCACATAAGGGAGCTACTGAAAAAGCTGTTCTCAATATGTTGCAAGGAAAGTCTGCCAAAACACTCCTTACATTTTAATTAGAGTAATGTTGCGCCCATGCAACATTATTTGGAGGAAGATAAAAGGAAGCCAGCATTAATGAGCTCCTACTGTGTGCCAGGCATCTCCATATATTATTTCTTTATAGCCAGACAACAGTTCTTTGAGGTAGGAATTGTCATTTCTCTTTACAGATGTGTTAATGGAGACTCTAAATAGTTCAGCAATTTACCCAAAGAAATGTAACTGTGGTGGTTTGGGTGAAATGTCTCCCACAGGCTCATGTGTTTTGAATAAGCTGAAATAAACTCTTTCATTCCATGAGCAGCTTCTGGTCTGGTATTTTGTCGAGCAATGAGAAGGTAACTACTGCTTACTTCTCTTTCCGTTACATCATAGAGTTTTAGATTGTGTACCAATAGCTTCATTCAACCCCCAGTGGCAGGATTGTATCTTGCTCCCAATAGATCCAGATGGATGAACATGACCAGGCTTGAGTTACATGCCAATCTGAAACTAAGAGGACTAGTACCACCAGGACTACATGGAATAAGGAGGAATGGTGGTTTGAATACAAAGTGTTCCCCATAGGCTCAAGTGTTTCTTATTAAGCTTCCTACTTCATCCCCAGCTGGTAGAGCCTTTGGGAGATGGAACCTTGCTGGAGGAGCATGTCACTGGGGGTCTAGGCCTTGAGGCTTATTATAAGCTCCAGCCCTTTAGAGTCTCAGAGCTCTCTACCCATCCTCCTCTCTCCTCCCTATACCTGGTCATGCTAGCCTTGGGACTCTGGGACCACCTCCTGATATTGTATTTGAGGATACCTCTGGGCGTGGAGGGAAGAATGCCACCTCCACCCCCAGTTCACAACTCGGCACACCATCCAAGACCCCAAGGCAATTTCTGTCCTATCCCATGTAACTCTCTTCTTGGTCCTTACTCTCTTTCCGCTCTCCTGTTCCCAAGTGTATTCATGCTTCCCCCTTCCCCCGCCCCACTCTCTATCCCTCCTTTTCTCCCTCATTTCCTCTCTTCTTGTGACTTTTCTCCCTCTCCCTCATTACAATCAAATGTTGAATCCAAGTTGTCTGTCACCTGATCCAAAGCCTTGCTCTTTTTTCAATCACCAGTCTAAGACGTGGCGTCAAAGAAACTGTCTGTCTTGGTCCTCTGTTGCAGACCCCAAATCTAGCACAGCCCAGTGGGTATTCAGAGCTCGCTCACTCAGACTGCCTTCTTCCTGCTGCCGCCTGTGCTACCATGCTTTCTCTGTCATGATGGCACTTTCCCTCAAAACTGTAAGCCACAACAAACTCTTTCCTCCCATAAACTGCTTCTGGTGGGGTGTTTTGTCCCAGCAACAAGAAGGCAATTACTATAGGTGGCTCCCAGACCAAAACAGAGGAGGAGGAAAAGACGCTGGAAAGCTAAACAACAGAAGCCTGCTGTGCTATTCTGTGCTGTCATTCTCCTCTGATCCTAGGTTAACCACTGCAGACCCAGGGGAGTGTCATATCAGCAAAGTTACTCAACCTCCATATATTCCTGCCTCTTCATTCATAAAATGAAAATGATTAAATGGCCAGTAAAATAGTTTCTCCTACCGGTAAAGCTCTGATAATTTGTTAATTTCACAGCCATTTTATAACAGGGTGTTAGGGGTCCAGAAAAGCTCTTGAGCCCCAAATCCTAGGTTCATTTCTAATTTTAACCAAAAAAATTGAATGAAAAAGAAGATTGAGAAAGAAAATTATTAAATTATTATATTTATTGAAGGAAGTACAGAGCCAAGAAAAGGCACCACGTGGATCCCATGTGGAAGATCTGGAAAAAAAAAAGTGCAGAAAGAAAAAAGAAAGTTCAAGGAGCTCCTGCCATATGGGGAGCTGGAGAGGATAAAGGAGCCCATGTGGAAAGTGAGGGCTAAGGGGCCCTCCTGACTGGGCCTATGCTGGGATGGAGCCAGCCAAAGCCCAGCAGAAGGAAAAACTTACCCATAACTGGATGTTCCCAAGTGGTCAGAGAGCCTGACTTCCCCTTGCAAAGGTATTTATAACCTGTCTTCTGGCTCATGTGAATCAGAGGCACAGTGAGCTGGTTGCTTAGGGCTAGGGGTTGTCTCAGGAAGGTACTAGCCCTGACATCATGTTTTGGGGGCTGAACTTCATTAACCACAATGTTTAAATCCCATGAAAGACCTCCCTCCCAGGAGAGGTCCAGGTTGTTTGTAGAAAAACAGGTCTAGGGAACTAGGCAAGAGATAAGAAGTCAGATGTCTTTGATTTCTAGCAAGAGCAAACTTTTCTGATTTTTTTTTAACCGTTACCAGTCACCCTAACTGAACCCCCTCTCAATTTACTGAACATAATTATGGTCAAAATAGGAGGAAGAAGGTTGTTAGTTAAAGACGGACTGCAATCAAAATGTTCCTCTGGAGCTGGAGAGATGGCTCAGTGGTTGAAGGCACTTGCCTGCAAAGCCTGATGGCCTGGGTTTGATTTCCCCCACACCTATGTTAAGCCAGATATACAAAGTGTCACATGCATCTGGAATTTGTTTGCAGTGCCAAGGGTCCCTAGTGTGCCCATTCACAAACACACACACACACACACACACACACACACACACACACTTTCTCTCTCTCTCTCAAATATATATATATTTAATTTCTCTTCCTGGAATCCAATTTCTCTTCCTGGACATTCCCTCCTCATATTCCAAATTCTATCCAAATTCTCCAGGACTTCCCTCCATATCTCTATAAGGGCAACCAGCTCTGACTCAGCTCTGACCTACTATCAATATTCTGGACTTCTTGCTCAGAATTACTGTTTTCCAATTTTTCTTTCTTTTTTACTTTTTATTTTAAAGAGAGGAGAGAAAGAGAATTGGTGCCACAGGGCCTCAGCCACTGAAATCGAACTCCAGACACTTGTGCCACCTAGTAGACATGTGAGATCTTGCGCTTGCATCACCTTTGTGCTTCTGGCTTATGTGGGATCTGGAGAGTCAAACATGGGTACTCAGGCTTCACAGGCAAGCGCCTTAATCACTAAGCTATCTCTCCAGCCCTGGTTTTTCTTTTAAAGGAAGTCAGAAGCAAGATTAATTTGTGAAAACAATTTCAGGAATTTTTTAAAAAGGTTGAGTCAGATGTGGTGGTGCATGCCTTTAATCCCAGCACTTGGGAGGCAGAGGTAGAAGGATCATCATGAGTTTGGAGCCACCTTGAGACTACATAGTGAATTCCAGGTCAGACACCTTATCTCAAACAGAAAAAAAAAAAAAAAAAAAGGTTGAATCAAACACATACATTACATTTTACACATAGTTTGTAACTATTAGCCTGTCTTCTTCTCTTATGCCATATGTAAGATTTCACTGTTTATATTGATTGACATATTTTTCTGTCCCACCCTTAGGAGCATCATAAAGTTGGGAAACAAGCCTGTGTTTTTCTTTGTATCTGCAGTAAACTAGTAGGTATTTGGTAATTTTGTTGAATTAATCAGCAGGGAGAAAAAATAACACTGGGTTTTAAAAATTGAAAATAAGTTTTTATAAACAATGATTGATGATATTTTATGACTTTTTATTTTTGTGTGCATGTGGTGAAGTTATGTGTAATGTGTATGTGTGTGTGGTGTATGTATGTGTGCATACATTTGCATGCCCTGTATGCATGAGATATGGGTAGAGGCCAGAGGAAGATGCCAGATGCCCTCCTCTATCACTCTCTCATGCTGTCACCTTATTCTCACTGAACTTGGAGCACCCCCTTTTTTGGTTAGACCAGTTGACCAGAGAGCCCCAGTGATCCTTCTGTCTCTACCTCCCTCAGCACCAGGGTTACATACAGGCATGACCATGCCTGGCTTTTTATGTCGATGTCAGAGATCAAACTCAAGTCCTTGTCCTTGCTCAGCAAGCCCTTTACCACTTGAGCCATCTTTCCAGCTCCTTAGTGTACACTTTAAATGAAAAAATATATATGGATGGATTTTAATAGCAGTTGATGCCTCATCTCTTTAGGATGGCCACTATGGAAAAAAAAATAAACAGATAACAAGTTATACAGAATATGGAGAAATTGGAAACCTTGTGCCTTATTGAAGGGACCGCAAAATGGTGCAGCCACTATGGGAGATAGTACATCTGGCCTTCAAGAATTAGAAATACAATTACTATATGGTCCAGCAATTCAATATGTATGTAAATATATATAAATTCTAGTTTCAATTATAAATATTACTTATATATATTTCAATTATATACATGTATATATATATAATTAAAACCAGAATTTGAGATAGTTTTACAAGTTTACTAGTTTATAGCATCATTATTCATAATAGCCAAAGGATATAAGCAACCCAAATGTTGATTAATAAGTGAAGAGATAAACATAATGTGGAATATGGCTACCGTGGGGCTAGGAAGATGGCTCAGCAGTTAAAGCTTGCTTGCAAAGCCTGCTAGCCTGGGTTGGATCCCTCAGTACTCACATAAAGCCAGCTGCACAAAGTGGTGCACATATTTGGCGTTTGTTAATAGTGGCAAGAGGACCTGGCATACCCATACTCAACTTCTCTATCTCTGTCTCTCCTAAATAAATAGTTAAAATATAAATATAATATTATTTAGTCTTTATTATTTAGTAGTAGTATTTAGTCTTTAATTTTTTATTGACAGCTTCCATAATTATAGACAATAAACCATGGTAATTCCCTCCCCCCATTTGCCTTTCCAACTCCACTCTCCATCATATCCCCTCCCCCTCTCAATCGGTCTCTCTTTTATTTTGATGACATCATCTTTTCCTCCTATTATGATTGTCCTGTGTAGGTAGTGTCAGGCACTGTGAGGTCATGGATATCCAGGCCATTTTGTGTCTGGAGGAGCATGTTGTAAGGAATCCTATCCTTCCTTTGGCTCCCATATTATTTCCGCCACTTCTTCAGCAATAGATTGAGCACTCCTCTGTCACTTCATCTTAGCATTATGATGCTTTCTGAGTCATCCCAAGGTCACCACCATCTGAAAAGAGAAGCTTCTTTAACCAAAAGTGAAAGTAGCATTAATACAAGGATATGAACATTAAGAGAAGGTGCGGGCAATTTGGTGAGCATAGTATATATACATTTAGCCAGACATCAGCAGATATTATACCCCTAGGGCTTATTGACTTCCCCCATTATAGATTTTCAGATGTAGTACCTCCAGTGGAGTGGGACCCAGTCCAATTAGACAGCAGTTGGTTTCCCCCAATAACAGATATGCCACTATTGCACCCGTTGGCTCATTTGGCCTGGCTGGCCAAATTTAAGGCTTGCAGTGTCCACTGATGTTTACCTGCACTGGTGATTTCTCTCTCTCCCATTGAACTTCGTGCAGTGTAGCTTTTTCCAGCTTTCTGTCAGCTGGTCCACATGGAGGAGGTTTTTAGCTCAGCTCCAGTAGGATTTTTCAGTGACCTTGCAGCCCAAGTATATGGAGTCTTCAGCAATAGGGTCTTACCATCTATTCCTGGTAGGAAAACAAGAGCATTGGCAATGGTCTGTAATGTTTTCAGGCCATCAGGGACCTCCCTGGCCAACAACTTGTGGGAAGGTATCCCACCCCTGACACTGACAATTTTCTAGTAACAACCTATGGCTTCTGGATGTGTCATTGTCCAACAAAGTAGGTTTCCATATGACTCATTTATACCCTCTTAGATTTTTGATTAGCCCTCCCTCCACCTTTTATTTATTCAGTCTCTTTCCCTGACTTCACTTAGGTCTTTCCACCTCCATTAATCTGTTCTTCTATTTACATATATACAATACCATGCTATTAAGTCTCCCCTCCGTTTCTATTCCCTTTATATCCCCTTTGTAGCTTACTGGCCTCTGCTACTGAGTTTTATTCCAATTCACATACAAGTCTAAACATTTGTACCTAGGATCCCCATAGGAGAGAGAACATGTGATGTTTGTCCTTCTGGGCCTGGGTTACCTCACTAAGTCTAATCCTTTCCAGATCCATCCATTTCCCTGCAAATTTCATAATTTCATTTTTCCCTCCTACTGTGTAGAACTCTGTTGAATAAATGTACCACATCTTCATTATCCACTCATCAGTTGAGGGACATCTAGGCTGTTTCCATTTACTAGCTATTATGAATAGAGTGACAATAAACATGGTTGAGCAAGTATCCCTATGGTAGTAAGACAAGTCCTTAGGATATATGCCTAGGAGTGATATAGCTGGGTCATGTGGTAAATCTGTTTTTAGCTGTCTCAGGAACCTTCACACTGATTTCCACAATGGCTGGACCAGATTGCACTCCCACCAACAGTGTAGAAGGGTTCTTCTTCCACATCCTCACAAGCATTTATAGTCATTTGTTTGCATGATGGTAGCCAATCTGACAGGAGTGAGATGGAATCTCCAAGTAGTTTTAATCTGCATTTCCATGATGGCTAAGGATGTTGAACATTTTTTTAGATGTTTATATGCTGTCTGTATTTTTTCTTTTTTCTTTTTCTTTTTCTTCTTCTTCTTCTTTTTCTTTTCTTTTCTTTTTTTTTTCTTTCTTTCTTTCTTTCTTTTTTTTTTTTTTTTTGAGGTAGGGTCTCACTCTGGTCCAGGCTGACCTGGAATTAACTATGTAGTCTCAAGGTGGCCTTGAACTCACGGTGATCCTCCTACCTCTGCCTCCCGTGTGCTGGGATCAAAGGCGTGCACCACCACACCTGGCCTTTTCTTTATTTCTTTATTTCTTTCTTTTCTCTTCCTCCTCCTCCTTCTTCTTTTTCTTCTTTTTGGTTTTTCAATGTAGGGTTTCACTCTAGCTCAGGTTTTTCAAGGGTTTCACTCTAGCTCAGGCTGGAATTCACTATGTGGTCTCAGGGTGGCCTCAAACTCATGGTGATCCTCCTACCTCTGCTTCCCAAGTGCCAGGATTAAAGGTATGCGCCACCACACCTGGCTTCTGTATTTCTTCTTTTGAGAACTCTATTTTTTAAAAAAATTATTTATTTATTTATTTATTTAGAGAGAGAGAGAGAGAGGAAGAGGCAGAGAGAAAGAGAGAATGGGCATGCCAGGGCCTCCAGCCACTGTAAATGCACTCCAGATGCATATACCTCCTTGTGCATCTGGCTTATGTGGGTCCTGGGGAATTGCATCAGGGTCCTTAGGCTTTGCAGGCAAATGCCTTAAATGCTAAGCCATTTTCCCACCCTGAGAACTTTTTATTTTGGTCCAAAGCCCATTTTTTAATTGGGTTGTTTGATTTCTTATTATTTAGTTTTTTTAATTCTTTGATTATATTGGATATTAATCCTCTGTCAGATGTATAGCTGGCTAAGATTTACTCCCATTCTGTAGGTTGCTTTTTTGCTCTATTCACACTGACCTTTGCTGTACAAAAGCTTTGTAATTTCATGAGTTACCACTGGTTGATCAGTGGTTTTATTTCCTGGAGCAACTGGGGTTATAGTCAGAAATCCTTTGCCATGACCAACATGTTGAATGGCTTGACTTACTTTTTTATCTACCAGTTTCAGAGTTTTGGGTCTGATATTAAGGTCTTTGATCCATTTGGACTTAATTCTTGTGCATGGAGAGAGAGAAGGATCTATTTTCGTCCTTCTACAGATACATATCCAGTTTTCCCAGCACCATTTTCTGAAGAGGCTGTCTTTTCTCTAATGAGTATTTTTGGCATTTTTGTCCAAGTTCAGGTGGCTGTAGCTACCTAGACTTACATCTGGGTCCTCTATGCTGCTCCATTGATCTACATGTCTGTTTTTGTGCCAGTACCATGCTATTTTGTTACTATGGCTCTGTAACATAGATTAAAATCAGGTATGGTGATACCACCAGCTTTATTTTTGTTGTTCAAAATTGTTTTAGATATCTGAGTTTTTTTTTGCTTCCCAATGAATTTTTTGATTGTTTTCTATTCCCATGAATAATGCCATTGGAATTTTGATAGGGATTGCATTAAATGTGTAGATTGCTTTTGGTAAGATTGCCATTTTCACAATATTGATTCTTCCAACCCAAGAACATGGGATGTCCTTCCATTTCCTAGTGTCTTCTGCAATTTCTCTCCTGAGTGTTTTAAAGTTTTCATTGTAGAGATCCTTCACTTCCTTGGTTATGTTTATTCCAAAGTTCATTCATTTTCTTTCTTTCTTTCTTTCTTTCTTTCTTTCTTTCTTTCTTTCTTTTCCTTTCTTTTTTTCTTATGTTTTGAGGTAGGGTCTCACTCTAGCCCAGGCTGACCTGGAATTCACTCTGTATTCTCAGGGTGGTCTCAAACTCATGGCAATCCTCCTACCTCTGCCTCCTGAGTGCTGGGATTAGAGGCATGCAACACCACGCCTGGCTTTATTTATTTATTCATTTATTTTTTTAAAAAAGATTTTACTTTTTATTTATTTATTAGAGACAGAGAGAGGGAAAGAGAGAGAGAGAGGGAGAGGGAGAGTGAGAATGGGTGTGCCAGGACCTCTAGCCACTGCAAAGAACACCAGATGCATGCGTGCATCTGGCTTATGTGGGACCTGGAGAATCAAACCAGGGTCTTTAGGCTTCACAGGCATGTGCCTTAACTGCTAAGCCATCTCTCCAGCCCTATTATTAATTAATTTATTTATTTTTAAATATTTTATTTATTTATTTATTTGACAGAGAAAGAGGGAGGGAGGGAGAGAGAGAGAGAGAGAGAGAGAATGGGCATGCCAGGGTCTCTAGCCACTGCACACAAATTCCCGACACATGCACCCCCTTGTGCAGCTGGCTAACGTGGGACCTGGGGAATCAAACCTGGGTCCTTTGGCTTTGCAGGTAAATGCCTTAACCGTTAAGCCATTCCTCCAGCCCCTATTTATTTTATTTTATTTTTGTTTGTTTGTTTTTTAATTTTTTTATTTATTTTTTTTTTTATTTTTTGATAGTTGTAAATGGGAGTAATTCTGATTTTATCCTCAGCATGTTTGTTGTAGCATATAGAAAGACTGCTGATTTCTGAGTGTTTATTTTGTATCCTGCTACATTGGTATAAGTGTTTACCAGCTCTAACAGTTTGTTGTTAGAACCTTTAGGATCCTTTATGTATAGATTCATATCATCTGCAAATAATGTATTTTTATCTCTCCTTTTCCAATTTGTGTCCCTTTTATATGTGTCTCTTGCCTTATTGCTATGGCTAAGACTTCCAGTACTATATTAAATAAAAGCAGGGACAGTGGACACCCTTGCCTTGTTCCTGATTTTAATGAAAAAGTTTCAAGTTTTTCTCCATTTGGTATTATGATGGCTGTAGGTTTGTCATAAATAGCCTTTATTATGTTGAGATATGTTCCTTCTATTCCCAGTTTCTTTAGGACTGTTACCATGAAGGGATGTTGGATTTTGTCAAGTGCTTCTCCTGCATCTAATGAGATGATCATGTGATTTTTGTCCTTTAGGCCATTTATTCAATGTATTACATTTATTGATTTGCATATGTTGAACCATCCCCTGCATCTCTGGGATAAAGCCTACTTGGTTAGGATAAATGATCTTTTTGATATATTCTTTTATCATTTGCCAATATATTCTTGAGAATTCTTGCATCTATGTTCATGAGGGAGATTGGTCTGTAATTTTTTAAATTCTATCTTTGTCTATTTTTGGTATCAGAGTGATGTTGGCTTTGTAGAAGGAGTTTGGTAGTATTCCTTCCTTTTGTATTTTATGGAAAAATTTGAGAAGCATTGGTGTTACTTCTTCCATGAAGGTCTGGTAAAATTCACCAGTGAATCCATCTGGGCCTGAACTTGTTTAGTTGGGAGATTTTTGTTAACTGCTTGGATTTCTGTACTTGTTATTTAAGTGGTCTATTTAAGTGGTTAATCTCATCTTGATTTAATGTTAGTAGGTCATATAAATCAAGGAAATCATCCATTTCTTTCAGATTTTCAAATTTAGTCGAGTATATGTTCTTATGTCCCTCTGATTTTTGTTTTATTTTGTTTTTTGAGGTAGGGTCTCACTCTCGCTAAGGCTGACCTAGAATTCACTCTGTAGTCTCAGGGTGGCCTCAAACTCATGATCCTCCTACCTCTGCCTCCCAAGTGCTGTGATTAAAGGCATGCACCACCACACGTGGCTGATTTTTTGAATTTCTCTGGTATCCATTGTAATGGTGCATTTTTCAATTCTAATTTTATTAATTTGTATCTCTTTTTTCTCCCTTTTTGTGAGATTTGCTAAGGGTTCATCAATCTTGTTCATCCTTTCAAAGAACCAACTCTTTGTTTCATTGATTCTTCAGATTTTTTTCTATTTCATTAATTTCTGCCCTAATCTTTATTATTTCTTCCCATCTATTGATTTTTGGTTTTCCTTGGTCTTCTTTTTCCAAGGCCTTAAGGTGGAGCATTAAGTTGCTTACTTGTGACCTTTCTAATTATAGGCACCTTAAGCTATAAATTTCCCTCTTAGGACTGCCTTCATTGTCTCCCAAAGGTTTTTGTATGTTGTGTTCTCATTATCGTTGATTCTATGAATTTTTTGATTTCCTTATTGATTTATTCATTGACCCATTCATCATTTAGTAGTGTATTGTTTAGGTTCCAATATTTTGTGTATACTCTATAGCTTTTCTTGCTATAGTTTAATCCCATTGTGATCAGACAGAGTACAAGGAATTATTTCAATTTTCCTGTATTTGTTAAGATTTGCTTTGTGTTCTAATATGGTCTGCTTTTAGAGAATGTTCCATGTGCTGCTGAAAAGAATGTGTATTCTTCAGCATTTGGATGAAATGTTCTGTAGATATCTGTTAGGTCCATTTGTTCTAAGACCTCATTTAATCCACATACATGAGGACCTGTCAATTGATGAGAGTGGGGTGTTGAAGTCACCCACTACAATTGTGTTTGGTGTTATCTGTGACCATAGTTCTAATCGTGTTTGTTTGATGAAATTGGCAGCCCCCCCCATGCTAGGTGCATATATATTTAGGATTGTAATGTCTTCCTGTTGGGGTGGAATCAATATAAAGTGACCTTCCTTATCTTTCCTAACTAATGTTGGTCTGAAGTCTACCCTGTCAGATATTAGGATAGTGACGCTTGTTTTCTAGGCCCATTTGCTCGAAACACTGGTTTCCAACCTTTCACCCTAAGATAGTGTCCTTCTTTTGTGGAAAGGTGAGTTTCTTGGAGACAACAAATTGAAGGATCCTGCTTTTTAACCCAGTCTGCAAACATGTGTCCTTCGGTTGGGGCATTGAGACAGTTGATATTAAGAGTTATTATGGAAATGTGTGTATTTATGTTTGCCATTTTTCTTGTTTTGTAGTTCCTCCAGTTTTACCTTTGCTCTCTTGTATTAACTAGTATCTGAGTAGGGTTTATTTTTTTCCAGGTTCCTTATGTCTCTTCATCAAGGAGGATCCTTTCAAGTATTTTCTGCAGACCTGGTTTAGTCTTTTATTCCTTTAGCCTGCTTTTCTTGTGGAATATCCTTATTTCCCTGTGTATTTGAATGGATAGCTTTGCAGGATAAAGTAATCTTGGTTGGCAATTGTTATCTTTCAGAACTTAGAATACATCATTCCAAGCCCTTCTGGCTTTTGAAGTTTATGCTGAGTAACCTGCTATTATCCTCATGGGTTTGCCTTTGTATGTGATTTGATTTTTCTAACTGCTTTCAATATATTTTCTTTGGTTTGTATGTTTTGTAGTTAAATTATAATATGACAGTGAGAGGTTCTTTCCTGATTTTGTCTGTTTGGTGTTCTATAGACTTCCTGTGTCTATATTGGTATCACTTTTGCTACTTGGGGGAAGTTTTCTTTTATGATTTTGTTGAAAATACCTGCCTTTGGAATGAAATTCTTCTTCTTCTATTGTGCCCCTGAATTTTTATGTTTGATTTCTTCATAGTGTCCTGATTATCTTGAAATTCCCATTTGTGCCTTCCTATTAGCTTGTCTTTCTCTTTGTTGGACTGTATTAGATCTGATACCTGGTCTTCTAGTTTAGATAGTCTGTCCTCTCTTTGATCCATTCTATTGCTGAGACTTTCTTCAGAGTTTTCTATTTGACTTACTCTGTTTTTCATTTCTAGTATTTCTGATTGGTATTTTTTCATTATTTCTGTTTCCTTACTTTTATGTCTTATATTTATCTCCTTATTTCCTTAAGTTGATTTCTTGTGTTTTCCTTCGGGAGTTTGTTGTCTTCTTTGACTCTTTTATTTTCTTCTTTGATTCCT
The DNA here is from genome assembly GCA_036365145.1 of Orientallactaga sibirica. Lineage (NCBI taxonomy): Eukaryota > Metazoa > Chordata > Mammalia > Rodentia > Dipodidae > Orientallactaga > Orientallactaga sibirica. Next base: position 33,282,750 of record JAEOAD010000015.1, on the reverse strand, counting down.
TTGATTTCTTTGAATATAGATAAATTTTTTTTTTTGGAAATCTTTGCCAGGCATTTTATCTAAAACAGTCTCATTGGGGGTTATTTTTGATGGATTTATAATTTTTGGTGGGATTGTATTGTTTTAATTCTTTGTGTTTCTTTAATTATAATTTAGAAAGTTTTGCATCTTGAGTTAATTCAATGCTTGGGGTTTCTAATTATCTGCACTGTTCTTAGCCATGTAAACCCAACTTTACATATCTTCAGTGTATGAGTTAAAGGTGCCAAGTAGAGCTCTTATACTCCAAGAGAAAAAGCAAAAGTGACCCAAGGTATTAAGTTTGCCTGCTATTCAAGTATTGTAGGAGACTGGGTGAAGCAAATTACTGGCACATTCTAAAATTCAACTGAGCAATATAGACATTCAATCAAAACCAGCACAGAGTATTTATACAAGCATGGGGATTAAACTAAACAGATAATCTAATAAAGCCAAAGTTCCTAAGGGTGTGTGTTGCTCCATACTCTTATTCCTGTCAACTAGAAGGTTGAGATTTTTAGTCTGAAATGGGTTCCAAGTCATCCTGGGGCCAGTCAGTCCCTGCCCCCAATAATGACAGAAGAAAAAGACAAAGGCCCTATAAATCAAGAAACATCAATGGCAACAATAGTCAACACCAAAATATAGCTTATTTGAGAAGGGCAAAGCCAACCAAGAATACATCATTCAAATGTAATATATAACCTTTTCTGACATGGAAAGTGAGATTAGCACTTCCACTGCAGGCCTATATATCTGGCTTTGTATAAGTAGGTCCTGTTACCTTTTGGGATGGCTTCCAATCTCACCAATGCTGAGTGCTCACCTTGATCTCTCTTGGTGCTAGGTGGCCAGGGGTGAATGAGTATTATTATTATTAATGAAGTTATAAAATAGCAGTATATTTTCATTGTTTCCTCATCATGTACAAGAAATTGTGAAAGTACTTTTGTGTACTCATTTCTTAATTTACTATCTCATTTACCAGTCAGGACTTAAGCTAATATTTTGAAAATTGTTGGTGTATGTACAGTTAATACATGTTCCAATATTTGTTGAATGAAACTGAGCAGCTCTCTGCCTGCCTTTACATATTTTGATATAACTCCTAACATCTACCTCAGACATGACATACTGTAGGATGAGAATTTCATATCTATCTCAGAACTCCTCATGCATAATAATTAGCATTAACAAAAATCTCCAGCTGAGGAGATGGCTCAGTGGTGAAGGTTCTTGCTTACAAAGCTTGGCAGTCCAAGTTTGATTGCCCAGTGCCCACATAAAGCAAGATGCACAAAGTAGTTCATGTATCATGAGTTTGTTTGTAGTGGCAGCAAGAGGCCCTGGTGTGCTCTTTCTCAATTTCTCTGCAAATAAGTAAATGTGGTGGTCCCACTGTCATGACTGAATATACATGTCATTTCCTTCCACAGGCCCTACCTCATAATACAGTACCCCTTGTAGATCAAGGATTTGGCATATGAATGTGGGAGGGAGAGACACAACCATTTAGTATATAACACCTATTTTTGGTCTTTTACTATATTGTCACATGACCAACATTCTTTTTAGATTTTTTTAAAAAAATTTATTTGCAGGCTGGAGAGATGGCTTAGCAGTTAAGGTGCCTGCCTCCTAAGCCTAAGAACGCTGGTTCCTATCTCCAGGTCCCATGTTTAGCCAGATGCAGTGACGCAAGGGTGCAATGCCTCACTTGACCACAAGGGAGAGCACACATCTGGATTTCATTCGCAGTGGCTGAGAGGCTGCTGGAGCGCCCATCTCTGTTTTCCTCTCCCTCTCCCTCTGTCTTTCTCTGTGTCTCTCTCCAAAAAAAAAAATATATTTGCAAGGAGAAAGAAGGAGAAAGAGAGAGCAACATTCTTGATGTTTCCTGCTCATTGTCTGCTCTCATTCCTTGGAATGAAGGTCCTAAACACATTTTTGCCATAAGCGGGGGACCTAGCACAGGCTCTGGCTCAGTGAATGTTTCTTACAAAGTTCATTGAATGGATGGATGGGTGGAGTCGTTCATGAATTAGAGTTATCTTGGAGAATAGACATAAAAACACCACATTGGCTACCTTAATAATATTTCCATTTTCTTTTTTTTTTTTTTTTTTTTTTTTTTTTGCGAGGTAGGGTCTCACTCTGGTCCAGGCTGACCTGGAATTCACTATGTAGTCTCAGGGTGGCCTCGAACTCTCGGCGATCCTCCTACCTCTGCCTCCCGAGTGCTGGGATTAAAGGCGTGCGCCACCAAGCCCGGCTTATTTCCATTTTCTTTTAATGACTGAAACAACAAGAATTATTGGAAGCAGTACAACGAAAATTAAAATAGTAATAAAGCCCCATAGAACCCAATAGAGCAGGTGTACCTTGTTGGTTTCATGGTGAGGGAGGAAAGTAGGAGTCGTGAACAGGACACCTAGCTTGACCCCGGTGGAAAGTTTGGTCTTGTTCTTTGCAAAAGGTAATGTAAACAATATGTCAAAGATGTCAAGAGAAAACCAGAAAATGTGTCAACTCTGATTATACTGCCTTTACAAGGAAATCAAACATGCGGTTCACAGTATACAAGAGAAGTATACGTGAGCAAGGTGACAGAGAAAGTTAAGGGCCTGCCTGCTGCCTGGCAATTCCCTCTTCAGTATGTCAGAGTTCTCAGGGAGCGTGGGGTCTTCCTGCAGTGCTTGTCCTATTATGGCCAACGGTTGATTCCAAGCCAATTAAGTCAAAGAGGTGACGATCTTGTCATATCCGGGCTGAGAAAGTTCCATAGACACCCAGTCACAGGCAAGATTAATGAGGCAATCAGACCGTCCTGAGGAGCAGCCACTCACCTCACAGAGAGGAAGGAGAATGTTCGAAGCCCAAGGGCACTGAGATTTTGTTTCACAACCCGTAGCTTTTAGGATTAATATTATCCTCCCAGATCAGGCACCTTCATTCAAACTCTTAAATTTATAGTATAGGTCTCCACAGGGCATTTTCATGCACCCTTAGTCTTGGTTAGTTCTCTCCTAATTCTTTCCTCACCCCACCTCCCTACCTCCTACTTGCTAAACCTTTCCACCCCCTCTCCTTTTTTATTTATTTTTTTACTTTAAGAAGCTATAACTGCAAAAGCCATTTCTAACATAATTTTGATTATGTCTCTGTTAATCTGCAATTATCAGATTAGTTATACAGTTCCTGCCACATAGGACCAACTAAACTTCTGGTTCCTGCTGTGGAGCAAGAAGGAAATACAATGTGAGTGTGATCATTAGTGGATGCAATTTGTATAGTGTAATTTGGGTTCTTTAGCTTAATGAGTTTTTCTATGTAGTGAGAATTTTTTCCAAAAAGGAAATTTCCAAGGATATTTTTTATATTATAAAAAGCCAATTTCTTATGGCCTAATTTTGAGTCTCATTTAATTCCTGAACACAAAGGAAATTAATGATCAATGCTGAAATTTAATCTATATCACTCTATATTCCTATTCTTATTATTTTAAGTTTGTGTACCTTAAACTATGGTCACTCTGATTTAAAAACAAGAAATGAGTTGAGACCTTCTCAATATTTAGAAATATGAAACTCACTTCTTATGAGCAAGTGCTCAATTGTCTAGATAGAAAATCATTATTATAATTTGAATTGTACGTGTGCCAAACTTTTGAATATGTGTTTTAGGACATTTGCAAGCAAACTATTAATTTAGAGGATTTCCTGACTGTAAAATTAAAAATAATATCTTCAAGTAAATACATTTCCAGAACATGTTGCCATTGTACACTGAAGTTATTATTTGAAGACCAAAAGCTCTGTTTGGAAAAGGCAGTGACTTTATATCACTGAGGTTCTATTTTTCTTCTAAACCTACCTTAACTAATTTTTCTAAAGAGAAAAGATGCTTATCTGCATTTATGGCACAAGTTTGCTAATAGAATTTGCAAGTTCAAAAAGATTGCTCAGTGGTTAAGGCACTTGCCTGCAAAGCTTAATGACCCATGTTTGATTCCCCAGTACCCACTTACAGCCAGATGCACAAAGTGGCACATGTATCTGGAGTTTGTTTATTTGCAGTGGCTAGCAGCCCTGATGTGTCCATTGTCTCAGTTTAACTCTCTGTCTGATTGCAAATAAATAAATAAATAATTTTAAAAGTTATTCTATATTTCTTTCACTTGGACAAGATGCATAAAAAATTTATTTAGCAACACACTGAATAGTTTTGTTGTGGGATCTTTTGGATTAAAAAAAAAAGACTGTTGTGGTTCTGTAGCTTCCTTTCTCTCTGAAGTCAAGGTTTCTTTCTTTATTTTCCAAGGTAGGGTCTCACTTTAGGCCAGGCTGACCTGGAATTCACTATGTAGTCTCAGGATGACCTTGAACTCAAGGAGATCCTCCTACCTCTGCCTCCTGAGTGCTGGAATTAAAGGCATGTGCCACCACGCCCAGCCAAGGTATGTTTTTATTACTTCTTTTCCTATAGGCAGTTTGTAAGCAACACCTCATATACAAGCCCCCAGGGTCTTCCACAAGTGTCACAACTCTTCCAAGTTTGCCCTGGACCTGTAGTGGGCTGATGGGTGCTGCCTTGCCAGAAGCACCTGCTGTAGTTCGTGATGTAGCCAACCAGCTTGTCTTGCTAGGGAAGTCCACCTTCCAGATGAGAGACTCATAATCAAACACCCATATCTTCACTGGGTTCCTTTCCCTTCAGAGGCTGACCCTCATCTGGAAGAGCTGCTTCACTGCTGGGACCCCCTTCTACTTTTTATTATTTTTTACTTATTTGGAGAGAGAGAGACAGAGAGAGATAGAGAGAGAGAGGGAGACAGAAATGGGCGCGCCAGCAGTCTCTCAGCTGCTGAGAAAGAAAGCCAGATGTGTGCGCCCCCTTGTGGGCAAGTGCAGCATTGCGCCCTTCCGTCACTGCATCTGTCTAAACGTGGACCTGGAGATTGGAACCGCTGGACATTGGAACCAGCATTCTTAGGCTTAGCAGGCAGGTGCCTTAGCCGCTAAGCCATCTCTCCAGCCCCCCTTCTACTTTTATATCACGTATTTTCTATGATCCTCTTCTTCAAGGATTGTACTTCCCCTTCCTGTCTCCCTTTAGGGCCCCTTTCTAGCTTCCTGGCCTATGTACACATTCACTCCAACATAAACACACACATCTAGTTGAGAGAGTGCAAGCAGCATTTGTCTTTCTGAGCCTGGTTTACATCATAGTATAGTATTTTCCAGATCCATCTATTTTTCTGTAAATTTCATACTTTCATTTTTCTTGATAGCTGAATAATTCCACTTTGTAAATGTACCACATTTTCATTGTGTAGTCATTAGTTGATAGACATCTAGGGTGATTCCATTTCCTAGCTATTGTGACTAGAGTAGCAATGAACACGGATGTGCAACGTATCTGTGTTGTAGCATATAGAGTCCTTTGGGTATATGCCTATGAATGGTAGTTTGTTTTTAGCTTTATGAGAAACCTCCACACTGATATCTATAGTGGCTGGACCATTTTACATTCCCACCAACACTGAATGAAGAGTCCTCTTTATGCAAATCTTCACCAGCACTTTTTTTTGAAAGAGAGAGAGAGAGAGAATGGGTGCATCAGCGGCCTCTCAGCTGCTGTGAACAAACTCCAAGGGTGCGAGCCCCCTTGTGGGCAAGTGCAGCATTATGCCTTGCATCACTTTTTGTGTCTGGCTAAACATGGGACCTGGAGATTGGAAATGGTGTTCTTAGGCTTGGCAGTCAGGCGCCTTAACCACCAAGCCATCTTTCCAACCCCTCACCAGCATCTTTTATCATTTGTTTTCTTGATGATTACTTTAACCACTAAGCAATCTCCCCAGCCCCATGAACACTTAAAAATTTTTGATTAGTCATTTGTGTTTCTTCTTTTGAGAATTCTCTGTTCAGTTCAATAGCCCCCTTTTTTTTTTTTAAATTAGGCTATACTTTTGGTGGTGTTCAGTTTTTTTGAGTTCTTTGAATATGCTAGATCCTCTGTCGGATGTATAGCTGGCAGATTTTCTCTCATTATGAAAGCTGCCTCTTCACTTGATTGACAGCTTCTGTTGCTGTACAGAAGCTTTAAAAAATTTAATTTCATGAGGTCCCATTTGTCTATTGCTGGCCTTATTTCCTGAGTGACCAGAATCCATTTAACATCCTTATCTGTTGCCTCTATCTTGAAGTGTACTCTAATTTTTCCTGTAGCAGTTTCATAGTTTCCCAGTCTTACATTGAAGTCCTCAGTCCATTTGGAGCTTACTTTTGTACAGGCTGAGAGATAAGGGTCTAGATTCACTCTTCTACGTATATCCAGTTTTCCCAGCACCATTTTTTGAAGATGCCATCTCTTCTCTGCTGTGTATTTTTGCATCGTTATAAAAATTCAGGTGGCAGTAGTTGTGTAGACTTGATATCTGGGTCCTCTATTCCATTGATCTATATCTGTTTTGTGCCAGTACCATGATGTTTTTATTACCATGGATCTGTAGTATAACTTGAAATCAGGTGTGGTAATACCTCTAGAATCATTCTTTTCTTTTTTTTTTTCTTTCTTTTTTTTTTTTTTTTGCTCAGGATTGTTTTGGATATCTAGGGTCTTATATATAGACTCACATAATCTGCAAATAATGGTGTTTTGGCTTTTTTGCAGTTTGTATCCTTTTTATTTACTTTTTTTGTTTTATTGATTTAGCTAAGACTTCAGGCACTATATTGAGAGGGGACATCCTTGTTTTGTTCCTGATTTTAGCGAGAATGCTTCAAGTTTTTCTCCATTTAGTTGATGTTGGCTATAACTTTGTTGTACATAGCCTTTATAATATTGAGATATTTTCATTTCTAATCATATTAATTTGGGTCTTCTCTCTCATTTGGTTAGTTTGGCTAAGGGTTTGACAATCTTGTTTATCTTTGCAAAGAACAATTCCTCCTTTCACTGATTCTTACTGCTTTTTGTTTGTTTCTATTTCAATGATTTTGCCTTGATCTTAGTTACTTACTTCCACCTATTATTTTTGGATTAGGTTTGTTCTTATTTTTCTATGGCCTTAAGTTACGTCATTCAGTTATTTATTTAATATCTCTTTGACTTTATAATGTAGTGACTTAGAGTTATAAAATTCTCTGATAGGACTATCTTCATTGTATGCCATAGGTTTTGGCATACTGCTTTTCATTTTTATTCAATTCTAGGAACTTTTTGATTTTTTTATTAAAAAACATTTTTCATTTAGTTATTTATGAGACAGGGGGAAGGAGAGTTATTGAGAGGGAGAGGAGGAGGGGGAGGGAGAGAACAGGTATGCCAGGGCCTCTTGTCACTACAAATGAACTCCAGACATGTATGTCACTTTGTGCGTCTGGCTTATGTGGACACTGGGGAATTGAACCTGGGCTGTCAGGCTTTGCAAACTAGGTCCTTCAACCACAGAGCCCATTTTGTGATTTCTCAAATGACACATTCATAATTCAATAGTGTATTGTTTAATCTCTATGAGTTTATGTGTTTTCTGTAGTTTCTCTTGCTCTTAATTTCTAGCTTTATTCCATTGTGGTCACATAAAATACAAGATAGTTTTTCAATTTTTCTTTTTAAAATTTTGCTTTTATTTATTTATTTATGAGAGAGAGAGAGAACAGGCACACCAGGGTCTCTAGCTACTGCAAATGAGCTCCAGTCACATGTGGCACCATGTACATCTGGCTTATGTGGACTCTGGGGAGTCAAACCTATTTCTTTAGGCTTCGAAGGCAAGCACCTTAACTGCTAAGCCCCAATTTTTCTATATTTATTGAGACTTATTTTATAGCTGAATATGTAAAATATGTAATTTATTTTAGAGTAAGTCCCCTAGACTGCTAAGAAAAAAATGTATCTTATAGTGTTTTGGTGGAATGTTCTGCAGATGTCTGTTAAATCCACTTGATCTATGGTGTCATTTAATTCCATTTTTTTTTTTTTTTTTTTTTTTTTTTTTTCTGGATGTCCTGTCTATTGGCTATAGTTGGGTATTGAAGTCATCTACTCTTCCTGTGTTGTTAATCTTTGAAGCTGGGTATACCTGCATTCAGTGCATATGTTTTAGAACTTTAATGACTTCTTAATGGATTATTCCCTTCATCAGTATGAAGTGACCTTCTTTATCTCTTCTGACTAATTTTGGTTTGAAGTTTATTTTGTCAGATATTAGAATAGTGATGTTTGCCTTTTTCCTGGTTCTATTTGCAGGAAATACCTTTGTCCACCCTCATTCTGACTCTTAACTAGCCTGAAAAAGAGGTCTTGGAGACAGGAAAAATAACATCCCTCTTTCCCAAGTTCAAGATCTTTACATGCAGTCTTGACACCCCCTTCTGAAGGAGTGATGAAGGGACATGGTGAGAACTATTGGCCCATCTGTTCTCCTGTCTGCTCAGGAAGAATGTGTGATCACAGACAACTTACTCAGGGCCATTGTCAGTCTCTCTCTGAGAGGTTCTACCCCCACACCATTTGTGGGTAGCACAGGGGTGTGTGAGTCACCTCCTAGGATGAGCAACTGTTGACTCACATCTTTAGAGAGCTCCCCATTGGGCCAGCAGAAGCCCTGAAGTCTTGAAAATGGAACAAAGCAACTTTTGAAAGAAATATTCAGGACCTCATCAACTGTGAGACTGTTGTAAGTGGAAATGGACTTCAATGATTGCCAGCAACAGCATGGAAAAACCTGAGGCTCTGGCCTACCTTAGATGGAAAGGCAGTTTCCTGAATCTCCCAGCAGTGTTATACAGGAATTTTTGAGAGCTAATTATTCAAGAGGGCCATATGCTGAGCACTTATTCTTTATATAAAATAATCTGCATATGCTATTTCATCTTATTCTCAAAGTAACCATACTATAGTAGTCCCTCATTATCTATGAAATACATATTTCCAGTGGATGTCATTACATACACAGTACTGAACCTTATATATGCTGTTGGTTTCTATACATACATTCCTATGGTACAGTTTATAAATTTGGCACAGCAAGAGATTAATAATATTACAAATAGCATAACTATTATGAAAATATGATGAATATACTTTAAAATATATGCATTTTTCTATTTAATATTTTGTGTGTGGTTGAATGTAGGCAAATAAAAGCAAAATCTTGGATAGGGAGAATGTTGTAGGAGGTACATACTAGCATGATTTCTGCTGCACAATTGATTTAAGTTAGGAGCAGGTTGGTTAGGAACCTGTCAAAAGTCAGGGGAGTTGTAAATGGAAAAGCCAAGACAATCTGGCTCCAATGTACTTGCTTTTAGACACTGAGACTTAATGAACACCTGATGTCAGGGCAATGATCTCATCTCTCCATGAGAGCTTTTTCCTCAATTTATTGACCATTCACCTGAGTTCTCTGATATGTGCACAGAATGTGGCGCAGAGAGTGAGATGTCACCAGGTCCCATGTCCTTCCATCACCTTATGATGGACATTTGATGACTCCTCAGAGTTTGAACAAGGGTTCAGGTAAAAACAAACTAAAGTACTTCATGGCAGCTTCATTCATGGTAGATGTCCAACGGGTGCTATTCACCCAGCTTCCTCCAAAACAAACATAGGAAGTAGACACAGAGAGACATATATGAAACAATTAGAACTCTGATGGAGGCAAGTTAGATTAAAGATGACACAAACAAGAATTATAATGAAATCTTAGAACTCTTGTGAATTCTAGACTCCATCCTAAAACATTTGAATCTTACCTAATTTAGGCCTAAATACTATGAATTTAGTATTATTTGTGCACTAAATAAGTGAAGACATTCTGTATGCATAGCATTTAGTAAGCCATGCACTCTGTAAGAGACTAAAGGGTTTGTTTGAGGCATGCTTATAGACACTGTTTCCTGAGCATCTACTGTGTGCCAGGGATACATTCTTCTTGTTGTATGTTAGTATACTCTGTGGAGGTCTCATACAGGTCTTACTGGGGAAGCTTAAAACAGCAGACTTCAAGAAACTTTCCTAAAGTCTGAAATGTAGTGTGTCAAAAATTGTTGTTGTTATTATTATTATTATAATGTAATTTTGAGACAGGATTTTTCTTTATGGTCCTGGATGGCCTAGTATCCACTATGAAGACCAGACTGGCTTTGAACTTATGATAATCATCCTGTCTTACTCTTGTATGTACTAGTACTCTAAGAATGAGACACAATGCCTGGAGCCAAAAACATTTTTTGGGGGGCAGGGGAGGGTTCTGAGGTAGGGTTTTACTCTAGCTCAGGCTGACCTGGAACTCACTATGTAGTCTCAGGGTGGTCTCGAACTCATGGCGATCCTCCTACCTCTGCCTCCCAAGTGCTGGGATTAAAGGCATGTGCCACCATGCCCTGCTCCAAAAACATTTTTTTTTTGGGAGAGAGACACACAGAGAGACAGAGAGAAAGGGAGAGAAGACAGATAGAGAATGGGCGCGCCAGCAGCCTCTCAGCTGCTGTGAATGAAATCCAGATGTGTGCACTCCCTTGTGGGCAAGTGTGGCATTGCACCCTTGTGTCACTTTGCATCTGGCTAAAGGTGGGACCTGGAGATTGGAACTGACGTTCTTAGGCTGAGTGGGCAGGTGCCTTAACTGCTAAGCCATCTCTCCAGCCCCAAAAACATTTTTTATAAGGATTAGTTTTACTGAGGAGAGAGCTTATCCAAATTTACACAGGTTTGATACCACCTTCAAATTTGTTTCAAGGAGCATATAATTTTATTCCCTTTAAGTCCATTTTATTTTATTTAGGCCTCCTGTTGTGTGATGACAAAAGTGTAAGTGAAATGTTTATTCTGGAACATGGGCTTAAGAGGGAAGGTGGCAGCAAAACACATGTGAATTCAAAAGCCAAGAAGTTCGACAATGGGCAAAAGACATTTTTTTTTTTTTTTTTTTTTTGGTTTGGCGAGGTAGGATCTCACCACTCTGGCCCAGGCTGACTTGGAATTAGCTTTGTAGTCTCAGGGTGGTCTTGAACTCACAGCAATCCTCCCACCTCTGCCTCCCGAGTCTGGGATTAAAGGCATGCGCCACCACACCCAGCTCCCATCTGTCTGAACTCTGAATGGTGGTATGTGAAAATGGAAGTTTTCAAGTTTTACTGACCAGCCACCATCAACCCAAAGAATAGCTTCCTCCAGCACAGCAAGGTGCTGGATTAGGGTTGAGACATTAAACAAAGCCAAAATAAAGGCTTGGTGCTATTACCCGGTTGGATTGCCTGTGGGAATACTGCTCCCAGGCATGGAAAATGATTGCTAAGATTAGTGAAATACTTATTTCTTTTTTTTTTTATTTTTTTTTTTTTTTTTTTTTTTTTTTTTTTGATTTTCAAGGTAGGGTCTCACTCTGGCCTAGGCTGACCTGGAATTAACTATGTAGTCTCAGGGTGGCCTCGAACTCACGGCGATCCTCCTACCTCTGCCTCTGGAGTGCTGAGATTAAAGGTGTGTGCCACCACGCCCAGCTAGTGAAATACTTATTTCTTTTGTACTTTACTTATCATCTTATAAATCAAAAGTTTAAGAGAGTTTAAGTTCCCACCATATGTGTGAGGGCCTGGGTTTGAATCAAGATTGAGGTAACTTTAAATGCCTATGTTGCCCTGGGGAGATGGCTAAGGTTAAGCAGTTAAAGTGCTTGCCTGTAAACCCTAACATCCCTGGTTCAGTTCCCCAGTACCTATGTAAACCCAGATGAATGAAGTGGTACATGCACTAAGATTTCCTCCACAGGGGCTGGAGTACCTGAGGCTTCTATGCTCTGTCTCTTCTCTCTCTCTCTGCTTGCAAATAAATAGATAAAATACATTTAAAAATGCCTCTGTTCATCTTACAGAGACACATGCTTTTCTGACCATATGATATTTAAGCTGCACTGTGCCATGTGCATAGACATTTTTAAAAATGTGGACTTGAAGGTAACGGATTCTTAAGCATAGGGAACAGAACACAGATCGTGGTTGTGGGCAGAAGTGCTAAGGGAAGGGAGGGCTACACAGATGCTGGGAGAAGTAGCGAATGCATTATAATATATAACTCATCATTGACTCATTCAGTTGGAAATCCAACAGATATTTATTGTCTCTCCTGTATATCAGGTGTTATCAAATCAGAACTGGAAATTACTAGAAACATTTTCCAAAAATATCACTGCTTATTATACCTAGAACTTCCATGTCCCCTTTAAAACAAAACAAACATCTGAAGAACTTGTCTCTTGGCAAAATTCGTGGCAAGACTCCTGTCAGCTGGACTCCGGACTCTGGGTGACGTGAACTATGACTAGTGATCACGATTCAGAAGCTCATGGGAAAGGCAAGCAGAGCGAATCAGAACATCTTTGAGCCGAGAAGGATCTTAGCTGTCTTGTGCTTCAACTTGATGTTCTGCTGAAGTCCAGTGACAAATCTGACCTCTTTGAGTTCTCCTACCCACCTGATGTGGCTTCTCGCTCCCTCCCTCTCCTCCCTCCCTCTCACTTCAAGGCTGTCCCTTCACTGTTTCATCATTGCCATTAACAGACTTCTCTCTCTTCATGAAGCAGCAGAGATCATTCAGAAAGCAATTTCTGAACTTTACCTTTCAGTACTTCCAGATCAGCTTGGGCTGTGCTTTCCAAAGTGTGGAAGAAGAACAGGGTCTCAATCAGCGCGGCAAGCAATGGAATAAACACAGCATCACTTTGGTATGCTTAGTGGTTACCAAATTATTCTGCTTGTATACGCTCGCCTGCAGTAGGGGGCGCTCGCCTATGGTGACCAGAGTGGAGCGTTGGCTTCGTGTTCCACTGATCTTTCTTCACCAGGTCTTGGTTTTGAGCCAGTCACTACTGATTCCAGAGCTTGCTGGTAGGCTCTGGGGTCTCTGCTTCCCTGTGGGACTGGGGTTACTGGTGTGTGGATGGCCACATCCAACTGTTTACATGGGATCTGGAGATTCAAACTCTGGTGGTCTCAGACCCCCATGCTTGCACAGGAAGCACACTTAACCACTGAAACATCTTGCAATTTCAAATGTTCTTTTATAGCAAAAAAAAAAAAAAAAAATACATACATTATGACAAAGATGAAAAATTTTAGTGAGTTGAAAGACTTCAAAGAATTTTCTTACCTGTAACAGTTGATGTCTGAACCCCCAGTAGTACAGGATGATTCTTTTCTGCCATTGGGATACTTCAGTGGTAGAAGATTATCATGTCCTGGACCACAGGATGCAGTCCAAGTCCTTGGTTCACATCCCATTTTCTCTAGGGTCTATTCATACCTGATGCTCCACCTTCTTTACGCATTCATTCCCTTGAAATTCATTCATTCCCTTGAAACTTCATGCAATAGCTCTTCATACCACCTAGAACAACATCTTCTATAGACATCAGATTTTAGCCTACAACAGAAGTATCATGGAATCTTAAACAGAAATGATTTTGTATGAGAAATTTAAAGCTTATAAAGCTGCTAGAAGGGTGCTAGAGAGATAGCTCAATGGTGAAAGGCCCTTGCTTGCAAAGCCTGATTCCTCAGTATCCACATAAAAAAGCCAGCTGCACAAAGTGGCACATGCTCCTGGAGTTTATTTGCAGTGGCAGTAGGCCCTGACATGCCCATATTCTCTCTCCTTCTCTCTCTGCCTCTTTGTCTCTATCAATCAATCAATCAATCAATCAATCAATTAAAACATTCCCCAAGTGAAACCATGGAGAAATTGGCAAGATGAGCAAGAGTCCTGCTTCCATGATGAGCCTGACAATCTGTGCCTCACACATGTATTCACATTTAACCCTTGCTGTAAATACAGAATTTGAGTTTTATACATATTTTGAGAATAGGAAAGCAGAGGCTTAGAGAAGCTATGAAAGTTGCCTGTACTTCTTTTTATCTTTTATTTTTATTTATTTGACAGAGAAAGGGGGAGAGAGAGAGAAAATGGGAGCGCCAGGGCCTCCAGCCACTGCAAGCAAACTCCAAACACCTGTGCCCCCTTGTGCATCTGACTAACGTGGGTCCTGGGGAATCAAACCTGGGTCCTTTGGCTTTGCAGGCAAACGCCTTCACCGCTAAGCCATCCCTCCAGCCCTTATTTTTTTTATATTTTATATTTTAGTAGCCAAGGACCCCATTTCTCACTTAGACTCTCTGGCCTTGCCTGTCAAATGGAGAGCAATAATGATCATACTAATACCTGCTTGAGAGAATTATTGGGGGGATTTGTCAAAAGAATTCAGTGAATGCAATCATTAGGACATAAACACTTGTGATACATTTTTGCAAAGGCCCTGATTTTCCAGAATGCTGTCTGGAGACCTTGACTCCAATTCCTCTCCTTGTCTGCCCATTCCTGATTGCTGTCAGTCAATATAACTTCTTTTCACCAATTCTGCTTTTCCTTCTATAGAGTAATTACTCCCAAATGGATGCATGAAAGCCATACACACATCAAAGCATTCATGAATAGTCCTTTAGATTTTATTATTTTTCATTAAGTCTATTTCAAGTGAAGACAAACAAATCCACGTTTTACAAGTATTATCTGTGTCCAAGGAATTGCCCAGCTCCACTCTTCCAGCAGAGGGCACTGTTTCTCTACAAAGGGGCAGCCTCTGAAAAAGAAAAAGAAAAAAAAAAGTGATGGTTAGACTTTGCAAAGGAGTACACTTTGACCTAAGGTTCCCAACGTACTAGGAATTTGTGATAAGGACAATGCCCTTTCAGTTTACTTCCTGAAGAGGGGTACCAGCTAGTGCATAATTGCTGATTTGTGTCCTGCAATATTAGCTTTAGAAATACAGCTTTTGAATCACAGGTTCTGGGAGTAAGGGCCTTATAGATCATTTAGCCCAGAAGTTGCAAAGAAGCTGCTTGCAAGCTATATTCAGTCCACTTTAATGTTGTCATTTTTGTTTGTTTTGTCATACAAAAATTTATTATTGCCATCAACAGATGAGGCAAGAGCTTATGCATATAGCACTGATGTATTAGTTTTCCTTTGAAAACCAAACAAGCTCTCACAGTGCTGAGCCCATCTGGCATTCCAGGTGACAACTGCTGGAATTCAGTACATTCAGACAGTTTTGGCCAGGGCATGTGGTGGCCTGTTCATTAGTTTCCACTGATCTCTATCTGGACCAGAGCTTGGGTTTGTGACCTGTAGATTCTGGCCTTCATCATGAGACTAGAGGTGAGAAATAAGAAGGATCTTGCTCAAGGTTACACTGTAGCCAGGCTAGAAGACCCCAGGCCTCTCAATTAGCAGGGTCATGGTCCATTCCAAATGCTAGGGTTTCTCAGAAACAAATAGTGGACTTGAGTCCTGACCATGCCTTAATCAGAAGTGTTCGGCTCCTTCTGCCTCTTTCCCAGAATCCTGGGATTTCCAGGAGGATAAGAAGGTAAAGGCAGGTCTCAAATACAGTAAAATGCAAGGAAAGGTTTTGGAGAGCAGAAAGAAGGAAGACCTGATGAAGGAGGGGAGAAGAGACTTGCCACAGGGCCCTGTTCTTGGCTACTCCTCTTCTCTTAGGTCCAGTTTTGCTTCTGACTCTTAATTTCTTTGGTTGATGGACAAATCTTGAAAAGCATGGAGTCAGGGTCCTGGTTTCTTCATCTGCAAAATGGGAACGTGATTACTTTGGGGAAGCAGTGTGAGTGTGGCTCTATGACTCATTTAAGTTTTTGCTGCTTCACTCCATGCCAAGTGGCTGGAATGTAGGGAGTCTCAGTAAATGGTGGCAGTTTTGGTGGTAAAAATGAAGAGGCAAGTTCCCTATCTCCATGTCTGTTCTGTGCCTTTGACTTCAACCCCTCTTTATGCCAACAGTTATCTTCCTAAACCAGTATTTCTGACCATAGTAGCACATTAAAATATCCTGGAGACCTTTTAAAAATCTTGATGCTGGGCTGGAGAAATGGCTCAGAGTTTAAGGCACTTGCCTGAAAAGCCTAATGACCTGGGTTTGAGACCCTAGTACCCATGTAAAGCCAAAGGCAAAAAGTGGCCCATGCATCTGGAGGTCATTTGCAGCCGCTGGAGGCCTTGTGTCTATTTTCTCCCTCTGTCTTTATCTCTCCTCTCTGTCTTCTTTCTGCTTGCAAATAAATAAATTAATTCATCTTGATGCTGAAGATGACCACCGGTGCTATACACCAGAACCTTTAGAGGTGAACCTAATCATTAGTGCTGTTAAAACTGTTTTACTCGGGGGCTGGGGAGATGGCTCAGTAGGTAAAGGTGCTTCCTTGCAAAGCTTGATGGCCTGGATTTGATTACTCAGTACTCAAGTAAAGCCTGATGCACAAAGTGGTATATGCATCTAGAATTTGTCTGCAGAGGCAGGAGGCCCTGGTGCGCCCATACACAATCACTCTCTGTCTCTCTTTCCTAAATAATAAATAAATTTAAATATTACAAAACTAATCCATCTGACTTCAAAGTAAAGTCTAGGTAAAACTATCTTAATTGTCTGCTCTGCCCTGGCCCCAGAGCCCTCTCTTACCTGTGAAACACTTTTACTATGTGCCTGCCTTCCTGTAGCTCTACCCCTGCCCCTGGACTCTGGGCCTGTTAATGTAATCCCTCGGAGCCTTTGCTTATGCATCAAAAACCACTAACATAAGGGATTATAGTAGCACATTAAAATATCCTGGAGAGCTTTTAGAAATCTTCATGCCAAGTGTGTCCGCAGGTGCTATAGACACAAGAGGTAACAGCTACACAGCACTGATTCTCTCCTTTTCCCATCCAAGCAAAAGATGACTGTAGGAAGGCAACCACCTCTAGGTTTGGCCTAAAGTCTACTTAGTTGCTATCATTTTGCCAGTGATTGGCTTAGGAATAATACTGGGGCTCAACTCTGTGGGTAGAGAGGAGGATTAATATAAACTAAGGATATATGAAAAAGCCCTGTGAAAACCCACTACATTGCAAGCTAACTTTAAAAAATATAATTTTTACAAAAGAGTTTTGAAGAGAAGTACCCCGCATGAGTGAATAATGTTGCTCCCAGAAACCACAGGTTATTAAATGAAATCCGGATGTTAAGTGTAGAACATCTCTCTAGGTTGTTGGCCAGGGACGCACAAAAAGCCCCACTCCAACAAAAAATACAATCTATTGTAATTGTTTTTGGTCGTCCACCAAATAAGATAGTAAGAACCTACTTCTGAAGATACCACACACGTTAGTTACAAGACAGAGCAAGCAAGCTAGAACTGAGGTAGAAGCTTCCTCTATGTTGGCTATGCGCCATAGTATCAGAAGATGCTATGAAGGCTCCTGGGGGAGAAAAGTCATCAGTAGTCTCTCCCAGCTTTGGATCCTGCATGCTATAATATTGATCTTCCAGGAAGATGTGCCTTCTGCTGTAATAGTGGCATGGCTATATATAATGGGGCAACCAGCCACGAACTGATTGAACTTGAGGTCTACTGCACAGGAGGAAATACATGCCTAATACTGTAAACCTTTTCAAAAGTCCATGGCTGAAAAGGTCATGGGCACTAGAGGAAACTTCCTGTTTTTATTTTGCTAAATGGACATGTTTTCAAACTGTCTTCTAAATATTTGTGCTTATACTCATGGATTTGTGCTGCTCTCAGCCTCAGTCTGAGAAGTTTCTTTTTGCAGTAGGGATTGGCCACAGTGCTGGGAGTAAGTGACAATGGAGAACTCAGCCCTAAAAGGGACATCTATCTCACCCCCTCCAGGTCGTGGGGGACAGAATGGAAGAGGGGATGGAGAGAATGTAAGAGCCAGAGGATGGGGAGGAGTGTTGGAATGCTGTCTTTGGGCACGGTACATGGCTTTTGTACTCATGAATGCATGGCAGCTGTGGAGCTATGACCTGCAGAGCACTAGGTCAGTCAACATTCTGTCATGGATGGGTGAGAGGTTCACGAGGGTCCACCCTTTCCTTTGAGGGTTGATGGGTAAGGGAGAGTCATTTTCTTCAGTGGTGTAACCAATGGTAAGTTGCCCAGGCTCCAGTAATTCACTCCACCCATGCTCATGAAAGTAACCCTAATTCAACTCAGTGTGTCACACACACACAAAAAAGACATGAAAAGAGAAAGGGAACTTTTTGGGAATCAAAATAGTTTCAGTAGGAGTGGGAGGGGGATATAGGGAGTAATGGTGATAGAGATTAGGAACAAAGCAGCTTTCTTTTGTAAGTAGTTATTTTAGACACAGGGCCAAAGAAACATGGATATCACCTTGCCCTGGCTAGACTAGAAGACCATTCCAGTCTGAACCTAAATCTGACTCATCAAGATGGCAATCAGAGGAAGCCCTCTGTTTTACTTCCTGGTTCTTCCTCCTTCTAAGAATTTTTTGGCAATCTTTTTTCCCTGCCAACATGCCCATTCTGAGTCTGTACTCTTTTTTCCTGTCCCACTAACCAATCAAGGTCCTCTAAACACATTTAAACTTAATCAGTAAGGCTCATTCCAACTTGATGCCTAGCTTACATTCCCAAGGTGATAAGAAACCCCAACCCAAGTTACCATGTGGATTACCTGTTTAGAACCCTTTCCATCTTAGGAACTTTCTGCATTACTTTCCTCAAATAAATCTTGCTTAATTTGCCCCTCTGCCATGTCTGCGCTTGTCAATTCTTTGTGAGTTGCAAAATACCTAACTCAAGAGCCACTGGCTTGGGAGAGTGTCATAGTCAGTCTGTGCTGCTGGGATGAACCTCCAAACCAGACAGTTTATATGAGAGGAGCAGGATTTATTTCAGGCTTACAGATCAGAGGAAGTTCCATAATGGCGGAAGAAGCTGGCCCAGGTCACTGATCAAAACAGAGAAACTACCACCAGCACCACCAAAAGCAAGTGCCAAACCAACAGCAAGACAACAGGGACCCAGGCAGAGCTCACTCTGCATACCTTAGGCTGGAATTTAGATCCGCTCCCAAACACACCTTTAGGCTGGACTCCAGGATCTGCCCCAGTGACACCTCTTCGAACCAGGCAGCTGGAACTCCAATTACATGCTTCAATAAAACTCCTGAGTCTACTGGTGACGTACATTCAAATTATCACAGGGAGAGCTGGGCATGGTGGGGCATGTCTTTAATCCCAGCACTCGGGAGGCAGAGGTAGGAGGATCGCGGTGAGTTCGAGGCCACCCTGAGACTACAGAGTGAATTCCAGGTCAGCCTGAGCTAGAGTGAGACCCTACCTGGAAAACTAAAAACAACAACAACAAAAACAAAAACAAATTATCACAGGGAGTTAAAGTGACTGTTGAGTGTTCAGTGTTGTAACCCCTAAGCAATGCCTGTCCATACCTGAGAGAGGTTCCACCATTCTCACAACTGTTAAATATATGTATGCAATTGTCAAAGAATAAATTGTTTCAAGCGCATGTTGGCTCACTGGAGTTTTTAGGTTAAAATCAGTCATGAGGTTGATGAATAGAAGAGCATTAATGTCTACCAAACCCCTCTCATGTTATAAGCCTTCTCGTGAGTGCAGTGGGGTAGTATGCTAGTCTTTGTAACTGACAACTGGCATTATGAAGTAATCAGCCTATGGAGTTAGACTCTTTTGACACAAACTTTAGCTCTAATATTTAAACAAATACTGTAATGTCTCGAAACCTCATTTTCTCATTATACAGTAGGAATAATAGTTTCTTTCCATATGGGGTTGTGGGAAGAGTTAAGTTAAACAATGCGTGTAAGTAATATTGCCCAACATTAGGGCATACTGCAAACTTGGTACTACACTGTCTTCTGGACATGACCTGGCTGGGCCACTGCACTCATGAACTTATAGCAGCTGTGGTTACTTGCACAAAATTGAGCCCACATTCCATCATGTACAGGTGAGGGACTCATGAGGCTCCATCCCTCCCTGAGAAGTTATTGCCAGTTACCTGTAGATGGGGAGCAGAGAGTCATTTTTCTTCAGCATTGTAGCCACTGAGAAGTTGTCCATATTCCAGTAAATAATGCCCACTCATGCTCAGGCAACATTAATCAAGTTCAGTGGATCTCTCTCTCTCTCTCTCTCTCTCTCTCTCACACACACACACACACACACACACACACACATGACATGGAAGTAGGAAGTAGACTTTCTTAGGAATTAAAAGGGGTGGACTGGGAAGAAAGCTAAAAGAGCATAACTGGGGTGAATGGGATCAAAACACATTATATACATGTATGAAAACATTAAAAAAATTGAAAAAAACAGGTGCTCCATCTTTTTTAATCAACTCTGTAGGCGGGTTATTATCATCCTCCTCCACTTTTTACATATGAATAAAATCTGAATCACAAGACCCAAGGAGAATTGTCTGAGAGCTGAAAGTATTTATGCCAGAGCTGGGATTTCATCTCAAGAATTCTTCCTCTAATCTGCTTGTGCTTTTCCTCTCCTTTCCTGCCATATTGGTAGAAATCCCAGTATTCTCCTGAAGCAAAGTATAGTGGGTTAAATATAAATATCTCTCATAGGCTTAGGTATTTTTTAAAAAATATTTTTATTTATTTATTTATTTGACAGAGAGAGAGAGAGAAAGAAAATGGGTGCACAAGGGCCTCTAGCCACTGCAACTGAACTCAGACACATCTGCCATCTTGTGCATCTAGCTTATGCAGATCCTGGGGAATCAAATCTAGGTCCTTTGGCTTTGCAGGCAAGCACCTTAACCACTAAGCCACATCTCCAGCCTATCCTCAGGTATTTTTAAAAATTTTCTTATTGAAAACTTCAATACTTATAGACAATAAACTATGATAATTCCCTCCCCTCCCCACTTTCCCCTTCACAACCCTGCTCTCCATCATATACCCTCCCTCTCTCTATTAGTGTCTCTTTTATTTTGATGTCATAGTCTTTTTCTCCTATTATAAGGGTCTTGTGAAGGTATTGGTAGGCACTGTGAGGTCATGAATATCGAGGCCAATTTCTGTCTGGACAGTTGCATTGTAAGGAGTTGTACCTCTTACATTCTTTCTGCCACTTTTTCTGCAATGGACCCTGAGCCTTGGAGGGTGTGATAGAGATGTTTCAGTGCTGGACACTCGTCTGTCACTTCTTCTTAGCACTATGTTGCTTTTGGGTCATCCCAGTGGTCATCGCCATCTGAAAAGAGAAGCTTCTCTAACCAAAATGGGAGTAGTATTAATATATGAATATGAACATTAAGTGTAGTGCTTTCAGGGCAGTTTGGTGGGAATAATATATGCATTTAGCCAGACAAGAGCAGGCTTTATACCCCTAAGGCTCATGACCTCCCCTGCCATGGGCTTTTTTGGGGGGGGGCATAAAAGATCTTTAAAAAATTTTTTTATTGACAACGTCTCTAGTTACAGACAATAAACAATGATAATTCCTTCCCCTCCCCCCACTTTCCCCTTCACAACTCCGCTTTCCATCATATTGCCTCCCTCTCTCCATTAGTCTCTCTTTTATTTTGATGTCATAGTCTTTTTCTCCTATTATGAGGGTCTTGTGAAGGTATTGTTAGGCACTGTGAGGTTGTGGATATCGAGGCCAATTTCTGTCTGGACAGTTGCATTGTAAGGAGTCGTACCCTTCCTTTGGCTCTTACATTCTTTTCTCCCCCTCTTCCGCAATGGAACCTGAGCCTTTGAGGGTGTGATAGAGATGTTTCAGTGCTGGACACTCCTCCATCCCTTCTTCTCAGCACTATGTGGTCATCACCATCTGAAAAGAGAGGCTTCTCTAACCAAAAGTGAGGGTAGCATTAGTATATGAATATGAACATTAAGTGTAGTGCTTTCTGGGAAGTTTGGTGGGAATAATATATGCATTTATCCAGACAAGAGCAGGTATATTCTGGATATTAATCCTCTGTTGGATGTATAGCTGGCAAAGATACTTTTCCATTCTGTAGGTTGTCTCTTTGCTCTATTCACAGTGTCCTTCGCTGTAGGAAAGCTTTGTAATTTCATGAGATCCCAGTGGTTGATTAGTGGTTTTATTACCACTTCAGGTATTTTTGATTAAGCTTCTGACATAGTCCTCAGCTGGAAGAACATTTGGGAGGTGCAGCCTTGCTGGAGAAAGTGTGTTACCAGGGTGGACCTTGAGGTGGGGTCCAGCCCTAGGGTGTGTGTAGAGTCAGCTCTGCCTGTTCTCTCTGCTGTGGATGTATGATGAAGTGAGCCAGCTACCTTCATCAGGATGAAGCATGCCCTGGAAACTGTAAGCCTGAAATAAACTCTTTTCCTCCTTTTATATGCTGCTTCTGGTTGGGTGTTTGACTCAGCAACCAGAAGGTAACTGTAACACAAGGAGTGAGTTCATGGGCAATTCTTCCCCAACACAAGTTTGCAAGCAAACAAAGTGAATAGGAGCAACAGAGTATGACTGAATAGCTGTGAAAAGCAAGGGATGCTTTTCATCAGAATATGTGTTAGGATTGCAAATAAGACACTCTCAGTGGACAAGTGACGGGATTTTTCTTTTTTCTTTTTTTTTTTTTTTTTTGAGAGAAAGACACAGAGACAGACAGAGAGAGAGAGAGAGGGAGACAGATAGAGATGAGCGTGCCAGCAGCCTCCCAGCTGCTGTGAACGAAATCCAGATGCGTGCACCCCCTTGTGGTCAAGTGCGGCATTGCGCCCTTGCGTCACTGCATCTGGCGAAACGTGGGACCTGGAGATTGGAACTGCTGGAGATTGGAATCAGCTTTCTTAGGCTTAGAAGGCAGGCACCTTAACCACTAAGCCATCTCTCCAGCCCGTGACTTGGGACCACATAGCCCAATACTATCCAATGCTGGAGCCCCCTTTAGATAGGGGCTTCCAACTTTCTAGCATGGGACAGCAAATTCCTGTCTGCTATGTACTAGTGAGATACAATTTCTGTTGCTTGCAACTAAAGACCTCTGATTTATTTTCAGAACAGACAGAGAAAATCATAGATTCTAATATCTATTTTACTGTTACAAATGTTATATTTACTTTGTATGATACAGAAGTATATTTTTAATGTTCTTAAAATTAAGGTTTTATTGTAAAATGATATAAGCTCATTATAGAAGATTTGGAAAGCACAGAAAATAATATATAACATATTACATATGGGACTGACAACAGTGTGATTCTTTGCCTAGGGCAGGATTTATGCCATTCCACCCTAGCCCCAGCTTCTCCATTACCTTTTGGTCTGTTTTTATTTCACTGGGAATGTGGGGCAGTGCTTATTTTCACAGCCAAATTAATTAATGAGAAAATCCTCAGACTTTCCATTTACTAATTCCAAAAACCCACTTTTGATGAGTCAGTTGCCATTTCAACAATATAGGAGATTTTCAAATTAATTAAAAGAGAACAACAGTACAGCCTATTTCTTACTCAGGCATCTCCAAGGGACTCTGATTTCATTATTCTTTGGACCGCCACTGCCACTCTTACACAGGGAAGGAAAGATATTAATCATCTTTTGCCAATGGAAGTGGACAGGACTCAGACTGAGTGATTTATCAGTTATAAAGAAGTGCTGGAGTCACCGGAAACTGTATACCCAGTTTAGAGTTTTGCTAGACTCCAACAGATAATTAATCAACCATATTTAGTGGAAACCTCCTATAAAGACTCCAGTAAATGTGAAATATGGCCAACTATGGAATGGATCCAGCTTATAGTCCATGGAGCAAGGGGAGATAGGGATGTATGGAAGTGAAATGCAGAGACAATATTGTAGTGTTCATTGAGCACAAAGAAGCTGCTGTTTGATCTCCAAACAAAGCATAAAATCAATTTTCTTAGCTTTTGTACTTTCCCTGCTTCTGCAAATATCTATTAGTTTCTGCCATTTGCAAAGCACTTTGACAAACTTTTTCCTTTTTAATCAATGCTCATACCACTCTGGAGGACATGCTATTGTTTTCATCCCACAGGGTGTGAAAGAGGTCTCCAAGCATCAGCTTCTCTTCTCTCTCCCCAGTTTTCCTTCCTCTTCTACTGAACTACCATGGCTTCCGAGTCCTTTACTAGTCTCTGAGTCCAGCTGTCTCTTCTTCTCCTGAACCTGAGAGACAAAACTGAATAACACAAGACAGCTCTACCTGGATTTCTTGCAGGCAAATGGAACTAAGTGTGTCTTGGACCCAACCATGTTGCCCTCCCCAGCCATGTTCTTCTTCTGCTGCTGCTTCTTATTCTTTTCTTTTTTCCTTTCTTTCCTTCCCTTTCCTTTCACTTTCTTTTCCTTTTGCTCACTCTCTCTCTTTCTTTCTCACCCTTTCCTTTCTCTCTCTCTCTTTCTTTTGTTTTTTTGAGGTAGGGTCTTGCTCTAGCCCAGGCTGACCTGGAATTCACTATGTAGATTCAAGGTGGTCTTGAAGTTATGGCAATCTTCTTACCTCTGCCTCCCCAGTGCTGGGACTAAAGGTGTATACCACTACCCTTAGCTCTTTTTTTTTCCTTCTAATTCTATCAATAGTATTATGCACCATCACCTTAGCCAGGAGCCTGAGAGTCACCCTGGATCTTGTCCTCTTCCACAGATCCCTCTTCTACCAATTATCTAGTTAATCCCAAACCATCACTTTTTCCATCTCCATGATTATTTTTGCTCTCTCTCTCTCTTTTTGAGACAGGGTCTCAGTCTAGCACAGGCTGACCTGGAACTCACTCTGTAGCCAGGCTGGCTTTAAACTCATGGTGATCCTCCTGCCTCAATGTCATGCTTGTTCTACTTTTCATCTTGGAACATTTTTCACTCCCTTAATCACTTAACCAACTCTTTTTCATTTGTCATATCCAGCTCACATGCCACAGTCTGCAGGGTAAGAACCTTGGTAGAGAAGAAAGTGAGGACAGACACGTTTCCCTGCTATCTTCTTTGCAAGGTCACCCTGTGACCCTCAGCTGTCAGTCACTTTTCCTCTCAAGGTGAACTTCATCAGTTTCTGTAGCCAAGACACTCCCTTATTCTTTTAACCTAGAGTTGGTAACGGGCCTACGACTGCTGCTAGCCTTGGATTTACTTGCAGCGTGGTGAGTCTCTGCCTCCCACACATGTCTTTGTAAACCCTCCTTTAGCAAAAAAGAAAAAAAGAAAAAGCACACACACACAATTGTCTTTGAAAGATCCTAGTATAAGTGTCACACCTGCTTCCTATTAGGGCTCTGGCCCACCAATATTCAGTGAATAGAATCACACTTTTCACTATTAGTACTTGAAAGCTACATCAACTTTATTTCTAAGGATTGTTTTTGGCCTTGGATTGTAACTGTACTTGAAAGGTAGGGAAGGCAAAGGGGTGTTTCTGTCCAATTTACCAAGGGCATGAAAACCTATATATATTAAAAAATGTCCAATACTATCCCAGCCCCAGGACTTGGATCTTAACCAAAGAATCATAAGCAATAATATATGTGTCTATGTCTCCATTAGAGTGCACACCTCAATGCAGGAATTGGGCCTTTACCCCTTATCCTCCAAGACCAGCCTTAAGTCTAGAGTCCAGTAGACACATCGTAAATATTTAATTAATGCCAAAAGTATAGCAAGTGTTAAATATGTAAGATAACGGAATAAAGGAATAGGGAATGAGTTGGCTACAAATGGGAAAGTCTTAGGGATTGCTGTTGGTAAAATTGAGCCTCCTTTTCTGTCCCTAGAAAGGTAGATATTGGAGATGGGAGAGGCTGATACAGACTTGGTAATCAAGGAATTGAAACTAACTTTCATACCCAAAGCATCTTTGGACCATATCCTTGGAGAGGGTACAGTGCTAAAGGAAAACCAGCAACCAAATTTCATTCTCCATTTTCTCTCCAATCTCTTTAACACACTATTCAGATTTGACAACTTTATAGGAAGCCAATGTGCTGTGAATCATAAGAGAGTTTTATTGTCTCTTCAAAAGAATAGAAGGGCAATCATTTCTGTTAGTGCCATGGCTGGTCTTCCATCATGGGAGACACAATTATGTGTCTTCCTCTAGCTACATGCAGACAGCTACAGCATCATTATGTGGGGAGGAAGTAGATCTTTATATCTTTTTTTGTTTTTTGAGAGAGACAGAGAGAGAATGGGCGCACCAGCAGCCTCTCAGCCGCTGTGAACGCATGTGCCCCCTGTGGACAAGCATGGCATTATGCCCTTGCATCACTGTCTGGTTAAGCGTGGGACCTGGAGAATCAAACAGGCATTCTTAGGCTTAGCAGGCAGGCGCCTTAACCACTAAGCCATCTCTCCAGCCCAGGAAGCAGATGTTTATAATGATTAGGGGAAACAATACACCCAACTTCATTTATAGAGGGAATAAATTTTAAATCCTGGAATGGCATTGCCCCATCAACTTAGGCTTTCTTGTTGTTGTTATGTAATAGGACACTATAGCTTTAGAAGCAAAATCAAAGCCAGTCATTACAGTATACTCAAGAATGTGGGCACTGAAATAAGGCCAGCCTAGCTTAAGACCATGGCTTCTTACAATTTCTTGTGGATGGGGGCAGGCACTTTGGTTCTTCTGGACTTATATGTTTTTTTTAATTACTTTAAGAAATTATTTTATTTAAAAATTATTTTTATTTTTAAAATTTCATATGTTCATATAATTTATTTTGATCTTATTTGCCACCCCATTATCCTCTCTTATTGTCCTTTCATCCTTCTTGTTCCCAATTAATCCCTTTCCTACCTCATTCATGTCTGTTGTGTGTGTGTGTGTGTGTGTGTGTGTGTATGAGTTAAATTAAGATTGCTTTATAAGCATGGGCAGAAGGTTATTTATTAGAGTATGGAAAACATCCCAGTGGCTACATCACTGAAGAGCATGGC
This sequence comes from Orientallactaga sibirica, assembly GCA_036365145.1. Taxonomy (NCBI): domain Eukaryota; kingdom Metazoa; phylum Chordata; class Mammalia; order Rodentia; family Dipodidae; genus Orientallactaga; species Orientallactaga sibirica. The sequence continues at coordinate 33,255,915 of JAEOAD010000015.1, read as the reverse complement.
TCCATATTCCCAGCAACTATTAACTACCAATAACTACTCTGCCAATCGAATGGGGGTCTTATGAACTCACCCCATTCAGTTTTGTTCAGGAGTTCATGTAACAGTCATGATGTGTCCAGAACTCTGTATTCCAGGGCATTCTTCCCCACCCTCCAGCTCTTACACTCATTCAGCACCATCTTCTGCAAAGTCACCTGAGCCTTGAAGGAGATGGTTTAAATGGCCCTTTTAGAGCTGAGAATACAATAATCAGTATGTTCAGCACTTTTACCAACTATGCATCCCTGCCCACTGCAAAAAGTTCTGTGAATGAGGCTGAGAATAGCAGTAGCCTATAGATAAACATATAAATAATCAGAAAGCAGTTTGGCAACCAGTCAATTTAGCATGATAACAGTACTAGGTTCCTGCCCCCCCACACACACACACAGGGCCTATGTCCCTAGCTTTTGACCAGGTTTACAGTACCAAGCACGGTCCTCTGTGGAGTAGGCCTCAAATCCAATCTGAAAGCAGTTGGTTACTGCTCTTGGAACAGTCATGCCACTATTGCACCAGTGGTCACATCCTTTCACTTGTGGAGACACAAGGTTCCCAGCTGGGAAGAACTGTTGATAGCTTTTTTTCCCCCAGCAGCTTGCATAGCACTTCCAGCACACTGAAAGCTAGCCAGCAGGGAGGAAGTTTCTTGCTCAATTCTAGATTAATTTCTCCAGTCTTGCAACCCAAACATGTGGTGTCTTCAGCAATAGAGACTTACCATCTAGCTTTGGTCGAGACCCAAGAGCACTGACAATAGTTTATGTAGTTTTAGGGGCCTGTGTGACCACCTTGATCAACAACTCATTTGGGGGAGTCATCCTTTACGATGAGATTTTTGAATAATAACTTCTGCAAGAAGCTTTACCCACCCATGTAGGGAACCTTTGTTCAAACCCTATTTTTCAAATTTATGTTTTTATTTTACAGAATAGTAAGTTTCCATATGGCTTTTTCATGCATCTTTAGTTTTGGTTAACCCTTCCTCATCCCCAACTCCCCCTCATTCTTCCACCCCACCCCTGTTTGACTCTTTCCCTCCCACTGTTTTCCCCTCTTTTTTTTTTGTTGTTTTTTTGTTTTTTTGTTTTTTCGAGGTAGGGTTTCACTCTGGTCCAGGCTGACCTGGAATTAACTATGTAGTCTCAGGGTGGCCTCGAACTCTAAGCAATCCTCCCACCTCTGCCTCCCGAGTGCTGGGATTAAAGACGTGCGCCACCACGCCCGGCTTGTTTCCCCTCTATTTTTAAGTAATTAATTTATTTGCAAGGAGAGAGAGAGAGAAAAAGAGAGAAAGAGAGAGAGAGAGGGAACAAGTACACCAAGACCTTTTGCCACTGCAAACGAACTCCAGATGTATGTGCCAGTTTATGCTTGAACCCAGGCCATTAGGCTTTGCAAGCAAGTGCCTTTAACCACTTAGTCATCTCTCCAGCCCATCTCCCTCTACTTTCATATCACATGTATTCTATAGTCCCTTTTGACCCCTGAGATTGGATCTTTCACTCTCTCTCTCTCTCTCTCTCTCATGCCTCCTTTCAAGCTTCCTGGTCTCTTTAGACAATCACTACAACACATAAACCTAAAAATTTGAAGTAAGAGTTCACATATAAGAGACAGTGTAGTGTTTGTCTTTCTGAACCTGTATAATAGTATAATATTTTCCATTTTCATCCATTTTTCTACAAATTTCATATTTTTGTACAGTTGAATGAAACTCCATTATGTATATATACCACATTCTCATTATCCATCCATCAGTTTATGGGCTTCTAAGCTGACTCCATTTCCTAGCTATAATTAATACAGTAGGATAAACATAGATGAGCAAATGTTTCTGTAGCATTTGGGCCATAAGGTATTTCTAATTTTAGCATTTGAGAAAACTCCACAATGACTTCCTTGATGTCTACACAAGTTTGTACTCCCACCAGCAAAAAATAAGGGTTCCTCTTTCTCCACACCCTTGCCAGCATTTGTTGTCATTTTTTTTCTGAACAGAGTGAAATGGAATCTCACAGTACTTTTAAGTTGCTTTTCCCTGAAGAATAAGGATGCTAAACCCTTTTGAAAATATATTTTAGCCATTTGAAATTTTTAAAAATAAATTTTATTTTATTTTTATTTTATTTATTTGTGAGAGAGAGGGGGAGAGAGAGGGAGAGAGAGAGAGAATGGGCACACCAGGGCCTTTAGCCACTGTAAACAAACTACAGAAACATGGACAACCTTATTCATCTGGAATATGTGGGTCCTGGGGAATTAAACCTAGGTCCTTTGGCTTCATAGGCAAACACCTTAACCACTAAGCCATCTTTCCAGCCCTGTATTTCTTCTTCTTCTTCTTTTTTTGGCCCTGTATTTCTTATTTTAAGAAATCTATTTTTTGTAATAATAGATGTTTGATTGGGTTGTTTTCTTTTTTTGTTTGTTTTCTTGATGTTTAATTTTTTGAGATCTTTATATATGCTAGATATTAATCCTCTGTAAGATATATAGCTGGTAAAGGTTTTTCACCATTCTATAGGATGCCTTTTCATTAGATTGAGAGTTTCCTTTGCTGCACAAAAGTTTACTTTCATGTGGACCCCTTTGTGGAATGCTAATGTTATTTCCTGAGCAACTGGAATCCCATTAAAAAAGTTGTGCCAATTCTCCCTGCCTCTTTCTTTCTCTCAAATATATATATAAGCCTCCAGCCAGAAATATATATATATATGTATATTTCTTAAGGGCTGGAGGCTTAGTGATTAAGGAGCCTTCTGTGAAGCTTAACGACCCAGATTCAATTCCCCAGTGCCCACGTAACCCTGATGCACAAGGTGGCACATATATACATGTATATGTGTCTGGAATTCATCTGTCTCTTTCTCTCTTTATCTTTTAAATAAATAAATAAATAAATAAATAAATTTAATTTAATTTAATTAAAAGAAAGTCCTTAACTATGCATTTATCTTGTAGTGTATTCCTTTACTTTTCCCCTTCGAAGTTTCAGAATTTCCAGTGTTACATTAAGGTCTTTTTCCTAGTGGGAGTTGATTTTTGTGAGGGATGAAAGATAAGGACCTGCTTCATTCTTCTCAGCACTGTTTGTTGAAGATATTGCCTCTTCTCCTGTATGTATTTTAGGCATCTTTTAAATATTCAGGTGACTGTAGTTGTATAAATTTATATATGGGATTTCTTTTCTATTATACTGATCTACACATCTGGTTTTGTGACAATACCGTGCTATTTTTATTACCATGGTTCTGAAGTATAACTTGACATCAAGTATGGAGGTGCATCCAGAATATTCTTTTTGCTCAAGATTGCTTTGCTCTCCAGACTCTTGTGTTTTCATTTCTTTCTTATTTCACTACTTAAATACTGATACCCTTTGCTCTAAAAATATCTATAAACTGTAGTACCACAATATGTAGTCTCCGAGTTTTAACAAGGACACAAGTGTACTTCATAAGGGGCTCCTGCACATAGGCAAAACTGGGACTAGTAGTAAATTACTAGGGGACCCTATGGCATTTCCTCCCTGTGTTAGTCTCTAGAGGAACAAAATTGATAGAACGAATTATATTAAAAAGGGAATTTATTAGATTAGCTTACAGTAGTCGAATAGCAGTTGCAGGCCCAAGAATCAAGGAAACCAGTAGCTACTCAGTCCACGTGGCTGGATGCCTCAGCACTCCCAACACAGCACTGAAGGCCTGGAGGCATTCTGGAAAGACGCTGCTCTTCAGTCCATGCTGGTCTTCAGTTGACGCTGGTCTTCAGTCCACGCTGGAAGGCAGCAAGCAGCTCCAACAGCCAAGGAAGGAAAGGGTGGGGGCTCTTTTCATCCAGAGCTTCCTTATATAAAGTTCCCCTCTGAGAGGGGCTGCCCACTCTGGGGTAAGGGCTCAACCTGGGAAGGACTTTCTCCTTCAGTTAATCCTTCCTGGAAGCAACCTCAAGACCCACCCAAAAGGGATTCCTGTGGATTACTAAACAGATCAAGTTGACAACACCTTCACCATCACAAGTCCACCCTTGTCACCTTGACACCAAACCATATCTCCTTACATCATACTTAATTTCCAAATGAAAACAGTAACAAGCTCATAATTCTGCCTAACATGGTGTAACTATCCCACATACAATCAGAAATGCAAAATCTTCCCCCAGCACAAGCAAGCTTTCTTGAGGAGTGCTTAGTCTCTAATACAATAGGTCTAATCTAAATTCAACAACAGTTAACTAGTGATATAATCCTAATATTGGTGTAGATATGTACAAACACTGCTTATCAAGATAGGACAGAAACAGCAATTACAGACTTTGTTTTTGTAACTGGTCACATGGCCTTACCTGGTATTTGTAACTGCCTTTTAGTACCCATTCTCCACCTTCAGCAAGCACCTCAGCAGCTCTTGGTTCTTTACCTGGAGGGGTGGCCCATACCTTCATTCCTGAAGAATCTGGGCCATTTATCACACTTCCTTGATTGGGTTGTTGCAGTTGTGCATTGACTTTGATAACAGGGCATGGTAACACGAAGAGATGCCCTAAAGGATCTCCGGAACTCCAGACATACTCTTCCTTACCTCCATTGTGGAGGAGCACTCCAATTTCCCCCTGGTAGTCCAATTTCCCCCAATTTCCCCCTGGTAGTCTGGATCAATCACCCCAGCTAACACTGTAACTCCTCTCTCAGCTTGTGCACTCAAGGGCATCAGGAACCCAATGTGGCCAGAGGGAAATCTTAGCTTCCAGTTCAATGGAATGTTCTTTGTGCCTCCTGGCAAAAGCACTTTCCCCTCTGGCACCAAGACTTCGAGGCTAGCAGAGCGTAAGGTTGTGGGAACAGGAAGGAAAAATTTGGCTAATGGGTCACTTGGGGGGATGGTAAGTAGGACTATTCCCATTTCCACCCCTTGATTCCTGGACCCGTGAATCCGGGCTATAGGAGAAACAGCACCATATATAGGACGCTGGTTCTGAGCATATGCAGCTGCTGGAGGACACGCCCACAGTCCCACAAACTATTGCCACCTGGTTGGTGCTGAAGCTGTTTCTTTTAAAGGGCATTCCACTGCTCTATCAAGCCAGCTGCTTCAGGCTGGTGAGGCACATGGTAAGACTGGTGAAATCCATGATCATGAGCCCACTGCCTTACTTCCTTAGCTGTGAAGTGAGTTCCTTGGTCAGAAGCAATGCTGTGTAGAATACCATGACAGTGGATAAGGCATTCTGTAAGACCATGGATGGTAGTTTTGGCAGAAGCACTATGTGCAGGTAAAGCAAATGCATACCCAGAATAAGTGTTTATTCTAGTAAGGACAAAACGCTGCCCTTTTCATGATGGAAGAGGTCCAATGTAGTCAACTTGCCACCAAGTTGCTGGCTGGTCACCCCAAGGAATGGTACCACACTGGGGTCTCAGAGTTGGTCTCTGCTGCTGGCAGATTTGGCAGTCGGCAACAGCCGTAGCCAGGTCAGCCTTAGTTAGTGGAAGTCCATGTTGTTGGGCCCATGCATAACCTGCATCCCTGCCACCACGGCCACTTTGTTCATGGACCCATTGGGCAATGACAGGGATGGCTGAGGAAAGAGGTTGACCACTATCCACAGAACAGGTCAGCTTATCTACTTGATTATTAAAGTCCTCCTCTAATGAGGTCACCTTCTGATGAGCATTAACATGGGACACAAGTATCTTTATATCCTTTGCCCATTCAGAGAGCTCTGTCCACATACATCTTCCCCAAATGTCCTTCCCACCAGTGTTCCAATTGTGCTCCTTCCAAGTCCTGGACCATCCAGCCTAAACATTGGCCACAGCCCATGAATCAGTGTATAACCACACAACTGGCCATTTTTCCTTCCAAGCAAAATGCACAACCATGTGTATTTCCCATAGTTCTGCCCATTGTGAAGACTTCCTTTCACCACACTCCTTCAGAGTTGTCCCAGAAAGGGGCTGTAATGCTGCAGCTGTCCACTTCTGGTAGGTCCCTGCATAACATGCTGAGCCATCTGTAAACCATGCCCTAGTCTTCTCCTCCTCAGTCAGTTGATCATAGGGCACACCCCATGATGCCATAGGTGCATGCTTGGGGACAGAAGGCATTGTTACAGGAGTAGAAACCATCAGCATTTGGGCAACTTTCTCACGTAACTTACTTCTGCCTTCAGGGCCTGCTAAAGCCCAGTCATGTATATACCACTTCCACCTGATGATGGACTGCTGCTGTGCGCGTTCAACTTTATGGCCTGGGGCATCAGATAACACCCAGCTCATAATGGGCAGCTCAGGTCACATAGTAACTTGATGGCCCATTGTTAAATGTTCAGTTTCCATTAAGGCCCAATAGCAGGCCAAGAGCTATCTCTCAAAGGGAGACTAATTGTCTGCAGATGATGGCAGGGACTTACTCCAAAATCCCAAGGGCCTCCACTGTGATTCACTTGTGGGGGCCTGCCAAAGGCTCCAAACAGCATCTCTATCTGTCACTGATACATGTACCATTGGATCTGCTGGATCATATGGCCCAAGTGACAGAGCAGCCTGGATGTGTTGAAGAGCCTTCTCTTGTTCTGGGCCCCACTGAAAACTAGCAGCTTTCTGAGTCACTTGGTATATGGGATGAAGTAACACACCCAAGTGAGAAATGTACTGTCTCCAAAATCCAAATAGGCCCACTAGATGTTGTGCTTCTTTCTTAGTGGTAGGAGGGGCCAGGTGCAACAACTTGTCCTTCACCTTAGAAGGAATGTCCCTGCATGTCCCACACATGTTCCCCATGCTTTTGCCTATACAAGTTAGAAAACTCCTGAAGTTGTTTAGGGGTGTACTTCACCTCTTCTTGTGTCAAATTTTCTATCTCACCTTTATCTCATGCAAAACAACTTCTTTAGAATCTGAGAGTTCTGTATCCCCAGATTCTTCAGGATCTTCCCAAACATCACCATCCCAAGTCATAAGATCCCACTGTTTTCCAGTCAGTGCCCTCACTTTAACTTCTGATAGCCTGTGAGGCCTGGGACTTGAGCTTGTGTTGCAAGTTATCCAATCTTACAATGAGAGCTTGGGTTTGGTTTTCTGCAATTTGAGCCCTGTTCTGGCTAGAGAGGAACTCTCTTCCAGAGAACCCTTAGAAACCTTCAGATCATGTATGGGGTTCTTAAACTTGGAACTTTCCTTTCTGAGCTTCTGCTGTTCCCTTAATAGTTTATTCAGAGATGCCAGAAGTAACCATCCAGCATCATCATTCATCTTACTTTTCCACAAATATTCAGAAGTTTTAGATACAGAGTCACTAAATTCCTTGCTTTTCACAAGCTATGACTCAGGATCACCAAATACATCTATCTCACAAAGTTCTTTAAATAGTGCACACCATGGATTATTAGTGCTCTCCTTATTGCCAGTTAAATTGCTCTCCTTATTACCTTTAGTAGCCTCTAGTCACACTAAAGTTGGAGAGCCAAACCAGATAGCACCAAGCCCACTCCAGAAATCCATCCTTACAATTCTGTTCTTCTAGAACTACTCCTGGTACCACAAGCTGCATTAGTCAGGGTTCTCTAGAGCAACAGAACCAATAGAATGAATTAAATTAAAAAGGGAATTTAGTGGATTTTTGGTTTATAATAGTCCGATAGCAGTTGAAGGCCCAAGAATCAAGGAACCCGCTAGAAGTTCAGTCCACATGGCCAGATGCCTCAGCAGTCCCCATCCAGCACTGAAGGCCTGGAGGCTTCCTGAGGAGCTGCTGGTGTTTAATCCATGCTGGTCTTCAGTCCACGCTGGAAGGCAGCAAGCAGGTCCAGCAGCCAAGTGGAAGGAAGGGGGCCTCTTTTCAGCCAAAGCTTTCTTATATAAAGTTCCCCTCTGAGAGGGGCCACCCACTCTGGGGGAAGGACTTCCTGGAAGCAACTTGGGAGACCCACCTGAAAGGGATGCCTGTGGATTACTAAACAGATCAAGTTGACAACACCTTCACCATCAAGCTCCCTGAATACTTGCAAGAAACATTATTGTCAGTAAAGGCAGTCCTCTAATAGGACTCATGCAAAACAAAACAAACAACCAAAAAGTGTAGGAAAAGAGAAAGAATTATAACTGGAAGACACATTCACATCAATAGACATGCAAAACCCAAAATAGAAACACAAATAATACAAGACAACAACTGGTCACAACACATTCTCAACCTCCCAACTCCCCTATAATGGAAATCCATTCTTATGTTTGAAAAAGCAGACTTCAAATTAAAACTAGTCAAAAGAGATAAAGAGGGCCATAATACATTGATAAAGGGAAATATTATTTTTAAAAAAATATTTATTTTTATTCACTTATTTATTTATTAGAGACAGAGAGAGGGAGAAAGAGAAAGAATGGGTGCACCAGGGCCTCTAGCCACCACAATTCCAGACACATGTGCCACATTGTGCATCTGATTTACATGGGACCTGGAGAATCGAACCTGGGTCCTTAGGCTTCAACAAGAAGATCTAATAACTGTAAATCTTTACACACTTAAAGTTGAGGCTTCCAATATCATAAACAAACACTAAACCATAAAAGTTCATATAAGCCCAACATAATAATAGGGGGATCCCAGCACTCGGGAGGCAGAGGTAGGAGGATTGCCATAAATTCGAGGCCACCCTGATGTAGTAATTCCAGGTCAGCCTGGACCAGAGTGAGACCCTACCTCAAAAAACCAAAATAATAATAATAATAATAATAATAATAATAATAATAATAATAGTAGGGGGAGAGTTCAACAGCCCACTCTCATATTTAGATAGGTTTTCTAAACTAAACATGAACAAAGAAACTTCAGAGCTAAATTATACTATTCATAAACTTGATTTAACAGATATTTACAGGATATTTCATCCAAAAGACAGGGAATACACATTATTCTCAGTGATACATGGAACCTTCTCCCAAATTGATTACATCACAGACCACAAAACAAGCCTCAATGAATTTTAAAAATTCAGATAATTTTTTTGTATCTTATGGGATCACAGTGGATTAAAAGTAGTAATCAGCCAGGTATGGTGGTGCATGCCTTTAATCCCAGCACTCAGGAGGCAGAGTTCAAGGCCATTCTGAGACTACATATTGAATTTCAGGTCAGCCTGGGCAAGAGCAAGAGCCTACCTCAAAAAACCAAAATAAATAAATAAATAAAATAAATAAATACTGAAAGATTTTTTTAATGGAAATCAACAGCAAGAGAAACTTCAGAAGTCACAAAAATACTTGGAGACCAAATAATACTCTTAAGTAGTGTGTCACTGAAAAAAATTAGGGAGGAAATTAATATCTACCAGTTAATCTGGGATACAGTTAAGGTAGTTCATAGAGAAAAGTTTATTGCAGGGCTGGAGAGATGACTTAGCAGTTAAAGTGCTTGCTTTAAAAGCCAAAGGAACAAGGCTCAATTTCCCAGGACCCACGTAAACCAGATGCACAAGGGGGCACATGCATCTGGAGTTTGTTTGCAGTGGCCAGAGGCCCTGGCATGCCCATTCATTCTTGCTCTCTCTCAAATAGAAAAATAAATAAATAAAATTTTAAAAAGAAAGAAAAGTTTACTGCAATAAGTGCTCATATTGAAAAATCAGAGACAGTTGAATAAATAACCTAATGACACAACTTAGGGCTCTAGAAAAACAAGACACCAATCCCAAGCACAGTACATGGTAAGAAATAATAAGTATTAAGGCAGAAACTAATGAAACAGAGACTTAAGAACAATACATAGACTCAGTCAGAGTTGGTTCTTTGAAAAGATTAACAAAATTGACAACTAATAAATAGCCATACTAATAAAATGAAAAATGCCAAATTAATAACATCAGAGATGAAAAGAGTATTATTAGAGGGAATATTTTGTAAATTACATTCCAAAAAGTTAGAAAATCTTTAATAAATGGATAAATTTCTAAGTGCATAACACAAGATGAAGCCTGGCGTGGTGGCACATGCCTTTAATGCCAGCACTTGGGAGGCAGAGGTAGGAGGATCGCCGGGAGTTCTAGGCCACCCTGAGACTACATAGTGAATTCCAGGTCAGCCTGAACTAGAGCAAGACCCTACCTTGAAAAACCAAAACCAAACCAAAACAGATGATATAAAAATTTAAGCAGATTCATAATAAGTAATGAGATTGACATGGTGACCAGAAGTTTCCTTACAAAGAAAAGATCAGGAACAGATGGATTTACTGCCGAATTATAACAAACTTTTAAGGAAAATTGAATACCATCACTTCCTAAATTGTTTTACAAACTGGAAAGGGAAGGAACATTACGAAACTTATTCTACAAAGCCAGTCTTGATCCCCAAAACCACATAAAGATACAACAAGAAAAGGAAAATTGCAGATTAATTTGTTTGATGACTATAGATGCAAAATTCTCAATAAAATATTTGCAAATAGAATTCAATAACACATGAAGATCAAACTCAAGTATTTTCATTCCAAGGATGCAAGGTTACTTCAACAGGTATAAATCACTAAATGTAATACACCATATAAATAAATTCAAGGACAGAAATCACATGGTCATCTCAATAGATGCAGAAAAGGCATTTGACAAATTCAACATGCCTTCATGATAAAAGTTCTAGAGAAATTAAAAATAGATGGAACATGCCTCAAAATAATAAATAGAAGTCAACATTGTACTAAATGGGGAAAAACAGTATTTCCTTTAAATTTCTGAAATGAGGTAAGTGACTACTCTCTGCATTTATTCAATATGGTGCTTGAAGTCTTAGCTAAAGCAATAAGATAAAGGAAAGATGAAGAAGTATGCAAACAGGAGGGTAAGAAGGCAAATTATTTCTATACACAGATAACATGATTTTATATGTAGACAGCCCTACAGACTCTAACAGAAAATTCTTAGATCTAATAAACACATTCAGAAAAGTTGCATGATACAAAATCAACATACAAAAACAAGTAGCTTGCAAACCACCAATAATGAAGTTGTTTTAGGAAAAATATCCCATTTATAATAGGCCCAAGCAAATTAAAGAATCCAGTAATAAACCTGACCAAGAATGAAATACTTCTAAAAAAAAAAAAAAACCCTTGAAGACATTTCACAAAGAAACTGAAGACACTAGATGATGGAAGGACTTTCTATGATTCTGAATTGGCAGAATTAATATTATAAAAATGGATATGTCATAAAAAGTTGTCTATACATTCAATGCAATCCTTATCAAAATTCTAATGGCATTTATCCAAGAACTAGAAAAAAATCCAAAAATTCATATGAAATACAAAAGACCACAAATAGTTAAAAAGAATCCTATGCAAGAAGAACACTGCTAGAGGAATCATGATACCTGACCTGAAATTATACCACAGAGCCATAGTGACAAAGACAGCTTCATTCTTGGACAACAACAGACATGTAGAAAATGGAACATAGCAGACCCAGAACTAAACCCACACAGATAATACTGCCTAATATTTGACAAAGGAGTCATAAACATATATTGGAATAATGAGGGATGGAGGCAAAACTGGATATCTTCATTCAGAAGAATTGAATTAGATTCACATATTTCACCTTGTGCAAAAATCAAAGATCTTAATGTTAAAAAATGAGGGCTAGAGAGATGGCTTAGTGGTTAAGGTACTTGCTTGTGAAGGCTAAGGACCCAGGTTGGATTCCCCAGTATCCACGCAAGCCAGATGCACATGTGGTGCATGTGTTTGAAGTTCATTTGCAGTGGCTAGAGGCCCTGGCATGCCTCTCTCCCTCTCTCCCTCTCTCTCCCTCATAAATAAGTAAATAAAAATAAAATAAAGAACTGAAACTCAACTGCTATAGAACAATTCAGAGAAAACACTTAAAGCTGTAGGCACAAGCCTGAACTTTCTAAACAGGACTCCAATAGCACAAGAAATAGCCTCAAGTAGTAACATATGGGATGACATGAAGTTTACAACTCTCTGCAAGAGGAAAGGAAACTATCAAGAGAATGGTCAGAGAGCCTACAGAATGAAAGAACATCTTTGACAGCTGCAGTTTACACAGGGGATGAAGGTCTAGAATATATAAAGAACTGCAAAAATTAAACACTATAAAAAACAAAATTGCCAATTAATAAAGGGGCTAACGGAAAGAACAGCTAGTTCTCACATAAAGAAACACAAATTGTCAATAATTTTTTTTCAAGGTAGGGTTTTATTCTAGCCTAGGCTGACCTGGAATTCACTGTGTCACTAGTCTCAGGGTAGCCTTGAACTCACAGCAACACTCCTACCTCTGCCTCCTGAGAGCTGGGATTAAAGGTATGTATCACCATGCCCAGCTGCCAACAAATACTTTAAAAAGTGTTCAAGGACTGGGTAGATGGCTCAGTGGCTAAAAGACTTGTAAATGCATGGGAACCTGAGTGTGGATCTCTAGAATCCATGAAAAATGCTGGGCATGGTGGTGGCTGCTCGTAATCATAGTGCTAGGGAGGGAGAGACAGGGAATCCTTGAGGCTCTCTGGCTAGCTAGTCTAGCTCAATCAGCGAGTTCCAGGTTCAGCAAGAGACTCTGTTTCAAAGAATAAGGTAGAAATTGATTGAGGAATACACCTAACATTGACCTCTGGCCTCAACACACATGCACTCATGTGTGTATGAGTGAATACACACATGCACACACACCACACACACTTTTCCATGCAAAAATACGAAGTAAAAATGTTTGATATCTTTAGTCATCAGGAAAATGCAAATCAAAAGGACTTTAAGATTCCATCTCACCCCAGTCAGCATGCTATCATCAAGCAAACAGATGACAAACAAATGCTGGTGAGGCTGTGGGGAAAGAAGAACTCTTATCACTTGCTGGTGCAAGCATAAACTAGTACAGCCATTATGGAAGTCAATATGAAGGGTTTTCAGAATATTAAAGATGGAACTAGCATATGACCCTTATATATCCATGTCTACTGCTGCACTCTTTACCAAAGCAAAGAAATGGAACTAGCCTAGATATCCATCAACAGATGAATGAATGACCAAAACATGGTTTATATACACAGTAGAATGTAATTCAGTTGTAAAGAAAAATAAAATTATGTGGCTGGGGAAATTGTTCAGTGGTGAAAGTGCTTGCTGTGCAAGTGTGAGGACTGGCTCAGACCCTCAGCACCACATAAATGTCAGGCAGGTGTGGCACTCTGCCTGCAATTAAAGCACTTAGGAGGCAGACACAGGGGATCCCTCAAGCAAGCTGGCTAAGTGGTCTAGCTAAAACGGCAAGCTCTGGGTTCAGCTGAGAGACCTTGCCTCAGTAAATAAAGTGAAGAGTAATTGAAGAACATGCCCAGAGTCAACCTCTGGCCTTCACAAGCATGTGCATGCATATGCCACACGCCCATGCAAAGAGAGAGACTGAGAGAAAGAGAGGGAGAGAGAAAGAGAAAGAGAGAGAGAGAAAACAGAAAAAAAAGAAACTATGAGACTACATAGTGAATTCCAGCTCAGCCTGGGATAGAGTGAAACCCTACCTCAATAAACCAAAACAACAACAAAAAAATGAAACTATGAAATTTATAGGAAAATGGATGAATGTAAAAAACTATTAGATTAGGTGAGGTGACTAGACCCAGAAAGACATATATTACATGTTCTCTCTCATACACATACCCTACCTTTGTGTGTGTGTGTGTGTGTGTGTGTGTAAGGGAGGAGGAACACATTTGACATGCAAATGGAAAGGAGGCCACTGGAGGCAGAGAAGGGTACAAAGGGGAGAGAGGAACATCAACAAAAAATTTTATTTGGCAATGCCATAATGAAACCTAAAACTAAAGCAAAACACATGCAGATGTTCATTTTCTTCCGTTTTTTCTCTTTGTTCAGTGTGCTTCTCATTTCTCCTGTTTCAAAATACTCATAATGATGAGGGGCCATTATGACCTCATTATGACATTGTCCACCAGGGAAATCAAACTTGTATAGAGGAAGGACCACTGCCAAACTGACTGACAAAGCCTGAGGTTCAGTGAAGGTCAGGGCCAGAAGCACCTATGAAGCATCACAGTTAGTGCTCTGGGGACCATATATTTTAATTTATTTTTTATTAATTAGAAACTGTGTTGTATGGACAAATCCTGTGTTGGTCCCATTCCCTCCTCCCATCCCCATTCCATCGAGGGCCCTCCTCAGTGGGGTCTTACCGTAGGGTTATGAGTTATGAGAGCAGCAATCACAGGGGCAGGGGCAATGCCTTTGGATACTCCTTCAAACCCTGTGGTACTTACAATCTTTCCATTCCCTCTTCTGCAATGTTCCCTGAGCCTTGGTGGATATAAGTCCACTTTAGTGTTAAGCTCTCAACAACTTCTGGATTTCTGCTTTGATACATTTTGAGTGCCCTCATTGTCTGTCATCATGTCCTTAGCATAGGTTGTCAGGCTCACCATGAAAGCAGCACTCATGTTTACTTGCTAATTCCTCTGTGGTTTCACCTGGACTCTGGCTGAAGTACAAGAGATGGCTCATCTCATGACAGGGAGTCAGCTTTCTTTTCTTGTCATGTTGATAGATTTTGGTCCTCCCCTGGTTTTGTTGCCTACTATAAAAGAGAAAACAAATTCTCCATGGAGAGTGAGAGCAGCATGGATTAAAGGGGATAAGCATAGTTAATTAAGAGAGATCTTGATGGGTATAGCTTCTCTTTTGGCCAAAGACTAGTGTGTTTCTCACTGGAGTCCATGACCCTCATCTCCATAAGATTCTGACTTGGTTCTAAGTACTAGCTATGAGCTCCTTTCCACTGAGTGGGTCCCTTAGCCAATCAGAGAGTAATTGGAATTGGTTACCTGCCTAGGCTGAGTGCCACTATTGCATAGGTGTCTATATCTTGTCCTGCTGATTAATTTTGTATCCATCAGGACCCCCTGCCTGCTTACAATGTTGGTGGCCATTTTGCCCCAACAGCTCAGGTTGAAGACCTCAGCATGATGAGGGTTACTCATCAGGGAGCTAGAGCTTCCTTCCAAATTCTAACATGACCTCTTGATGTTCTGTGCCCATAGCTTGTGATGTATTCAGCAATAGTGTCTCACCTTTTAGCTCATGAAGGTAATCAAGTGCTTTGACGGAAGCATTGCCTTGTTTTGGAGACCTCATAGAGCTCTCTGATTGACAATTTACTGTGGGGTTGTGGTAGTTTGAATATATGTCCCCCAATATATTCAGTGTTTTACTAGTTACAGTTTGCATCTGCAATCACCTTGCTAGAGGCAATGTCACTGTGGGGTGTTAATGGTGTGGGTTTGAGATTCCATTGTAAAGATATGCAAATGTGCCTAGCAGGAGTTCCTGAAGTGTGCTGTGTGACCTTTTGGTGGTAGTTTTGCTCTGTGTGCTGTGGTGGCTGGTTGGTTTCTCTCTCTCTCTGCTTGGCCCTGTGGAGAGCAGGCCACTTCTCTTGCCATTATGGAACTTCCCCTGGATCTGTGAGCTTCAATAAATAATATCCTTTCCTCCATAACTGTGCCTGGTCTGGAAGCTCATCTCAGCGAACCTGAAACTGTCTGCTACAGGGGTATAACCCACTTCTGGCACTGGGAGTTACAAGCCATAGCCAGTGGTTGAAGGATTAGGCTTTCTCCCATCTTCTGTAGGGCCCTTCTTCCCAGATGATCTCCCCATGTTCCTTTTGTGGGTTATATCTTTTAGTTTGCTATCCAGGAGAAAGGTTTCTATGGTACTAATTCATATTGTCTTTAGTTTTGTGTATATCTCCCATGCTCATGCTTTCCCCTCCTTCCAAGCCCTTTCTCCCCTATTATCTGTCCCTCAAGTTGTCTGTCAGGTATGTCTGCAACTCACGCTGTTCCAAGTTAGAAACCACAGATGATGGAGAACATGCAGCATATGTCTTTCTGTGCTTGTGTGATTTCACTTAGTGTGATTTTTTTTTCCAAGTCCATCCACTTTCCTGCAATTTTTAAAATAAAAATTTATTTTTATTTATTCATTTGAGAGAGGGAAAGAGGCAGAGAGAGAAAGAGAGAGAGGGAAACAGACAGAAAGAGAATGGGCACACCAGGGCTTCCAGCCACTGCAAATGAACTTCAGATGCATGTGCCACCTTGTGCATCTGGCTTACATGGGTCCTGGGAAATCAAACTGAGGTCCTTTGGCTTTGCAGGCAAGCACCTTAATGGCTAAACCATCTCTCCAGCCCTTCCTGCAAGATTTAAAGACCATTACCTTTTTTTTTTTTTTTTTTTGTATTTATAAGCGGGGGGGGGTGGGAATGGGATTTCCAGGGCCTCCTGACACCACAAACAGACTCCAGATGCAGCTCCATTTTGTGTGTCTGGCTCTACATTGGTGCTGGTGAGTGGAATTCAGGCCATTAGACTTTGCAAGCAAGTGCTTTTATCCACTGAGCAATCTCTCTAGCCCCAGACATTGTCTCATTTAATGTTTGTGGTCAGAGGCATATAAATAGGTATCATTGTCCCCTCCCCAATTTTTTTTCAGAAAGAAAACTTAGGTTTTAATATCACACAAGACTGATGCTCCTACTTATTAATTATGTGGGTGACTTTAGGTGACCTGACATGATTTGGGTTTCCGTTTGTCACCTATAAAATATCAGGGCTAGACTGAACAGGCTGAAAGGTCCATTGCAAATAAATTCCATTTGACCTAATAATTGACAAGCTTCTCCCCATAGTCCAATTGTGTGTGCACACCAGCAGCTCTCTATACTGGAGCAACAGAAAATAAGTCATTTCAATTTAGAAGTAGAAATAATGTGGGTGGAGAAAGAAACTGATGTCCTGTAACTGCCATTCTGTTCCAGACTCTCTATTTTGATCTCAGTAGGTCTTTCAGAACACTTTGAGACATTTTAGATTTTGAAACCTGCAGTGTTGGATAGAAAACCCAGATCTAGTCTTGTTTACAGAATCTGCTAGCTATGTGACCCTGAGAAATTCATTAACACTTAGCCTCACTTCTCTCATCTTTAAAGTGAATAGCAGCCTGTAGAATGAGGAACATTTAACTGTGCAAAACTGCTTGAACAAAATTAATTTACTCATCTGTTTCATTGAAACTAATAATATAGTTGTTTAATCCATTGCACAAAGAAAAGTGACCCATGGAAAAGTCTATGAAATGATTACAGGTTTCAGGTTTGGAATGTACAGGCATTGAAATGCCCTATGTCTGCTTTTCCTCATTTCAGACTTGTATTCCTGTTAAAGTTCACAATTTTGCTTGAGGGAATGCAGTATCCCACTGCTCTTGTACAAGCAAACTGGGTAAAAAGGTAGGTGGAATCAGGGTGTGTTTTCAGCAACAAGTGAACAGGGTGAGTGGGTGGTTCTGAGCCAGAGTGACAGCAGAGAGGGAGTGATGCTGAAATGATAATATTAGAGTACAACTGCTAGGTCATGCAGCTAGAGAATGGTTTCAGAACACTGGTTGCTAAGTGCTAGGCAAAGTGGGGAGTTACTCATCCTGCTAATAAAAGTGAAGGGAAAACAAGAACAAACCTTAGATTTTGGAAGTAACTTTACCCATTCCTATGCAGATGGCTAGTCATCCTGAAGACATTTCACATGGTAAACAAGTGCGTGTTGAGTCTTCCTGTGTGCTGTGCCTGGACCTAGGCCTGGGGAAGGTAGCTGTGGGTGAAGTCTTTGCTGTCATGGAACTTCAATGGAATTCAATTGCTTCATTTAAGAATTGAAGGGCTCTACTGAGCACCTGAGAAAGATGTTGCCTTCTGAGGGTTTCCAAGTAACTTATTAACAAAGCTGATCATAGAATCTCACCAGTTTTCTAAATATTAGACCAGTAGGTATTCTGCAGATGATTTTTTTGATGCTTTATTGCACTGCTATAATGGTACTATAGAGGTGGTTTATATCAGACAAAGATCAACTAGCTCACCATAGTAAAGGTGGATAAGTACATAATCAAGGGGCACACATCGAGTACAGACCTTTCTCCTATATTTTCCTATGGTGGGAAGACAGAGAAATTGACAGAGAGCAAGAGGGGCCAGACTCATGACTCATCCTTTTATAATAAATCCATTCTATAATAATGAGCCCACCCCCAAGATCAATGCATTCATAATGACTACCCATGACTCAAACACCTCCCATTATGCCACCCTCCCAACATTACCACAATAGGAATCAAGTGTACAACACAAACTTTGGAGGAAACTGTCAATCCACAGCAACTTTATTTTATGAAAGATATTCACATGCAGAAGATTTTAACACTGGCCAATACTTCAGAACCTCACGTAGATCAATGAGGTCCTCACTGTACATTTCTGGAAATGCACAACTATGATGTTTCTTTAAGTGACCCAATGACATTTATTCAGAGTCCTTGATCTTAAATTCTGAGTCCTGTACAATATGAGATTTTACAGTGTGAGTGTAGATGGTGAGAAAAACTGGAAAAAAGATTTGGGTAGCTCACAATGGCTGACAGCAAGTCACAGGAGTCAAGAGATATGCATCAAAAAACAGTTTGCCTCTTTTTAAATTTATTTTTTATTGACAACTTCCATAACTATAGATAACCCATGGTAATTCCCTCCCTCCCTCCATTCCTATTTAGAACTCCACTCTTCATCATACTCCTTCCCCCTCTCAATCAATCTCTCCTTTATTTTGATGTCATCATCTTTTCCTCCTATAATGATAGTCTTCTATAGGCAGTGTCAGGTACTGTGAGGTCATGGATATCCAGGCCATTTTGTGTCTGGAGGAGCATGTTGTAAGGAGTCCTATCCTTCCTTTGGCTGTTACATTCTTTCCACCACCTCTTCCACAATGTACCCTGAGTCTTGATAGAGATATTTCAGTGCTGAGCACTCATCTGTCCCTTCTTCTGTCAGCACCATGTTGCCTTCTGTATCATCCCAAGGCCACTGCCATCTGAAAAGAGAAGCTTCTCTAACCAAAAGTGAGGACATTAAGAGAAGTGCTTACTGGGCAGTTTGGTGAGCATAGTATATACATTTAGCCAGACACTAGCAGACGTTACACCCCTAGGGCTCATGACTACCCCTGTTGTAGGTTTTCAGTATCAGGGATGTATTCCCTCCCATGGAGCAGGCTTCCAGTCCAATTAGAGAGCAATTGGTTTCCCCCTTAACAGACATGCCACTATTGTACCTGTTGGCTCATTTGGCCTGGCTGGCCAATTTCAAGGCTTGCAATATCCACTGTTGAGTATCTTGGGTGGTGATTTCTCTCTCTCCCATTGAACTGCATGCAGTGTAGCTTTTTCCAGCTTTCTGTCAGCTGGTCCACATGGAGGAGGTTTTCAGCTCAGCTCCAGTAGGATTTCTCAGTGACCTTGAGCCCAAGTATGTGGAGTCTTCAGCAATAGGGTCCTTCCATCTATTCCTAGTGGGAAACCAAGAACCTCGGCAATGGCCTGTAATTTGGGGGGGGGGGGCGCATCAGTGACCTCCCTGGCCAATAACTCACTGGAAGGCATTCCAACCCTGGCACCAAAATTTTCTAGTAACAATCTATGGCTGCTGAATGTTCCATTGTCCAAAAAAGTAGGTTTCCATATGAATTATTTGTATACTCTTAGATTTTGATTTGCCTTCCCTCCACCTTTCCTTTACTCAGTCTCTTCCCCTGACCTCACCTAGGCCTTTTCACCCACATTAATCTGTTCTTCTACTTACATGTATGCAATACCATCCTATTAAGTTTCCCCTTTCTCCCTTTCTGTTCCCTTAATATACCCTTTTTAGCTTACTGGCCTCTGCTACTGAGTTTTATTCCTACTCACATAGCAGTCCAATCATTTGTAGCTAGGATCCAAATATGAGAGAGAACATGTGACATTTAGCTTTCTGGGCCTATGTTACCGCACTAAGTATAATCCTTTCCAGATCCACTCATGATCTTTCTGGTATATTCTTGTATTCTGTTTGTCAATATTTTGTTGAGAATTCTTACATCTATGTTCATGAGGGAGACTGGTCTGTAATTTTCTTTTTCTGTTCTATCTTAGTCTCATTTTGGTATCAGGGTGATGCTGGCTTCCTAGGAGTTTGGTAGAATTCCTTCCTTTTCTATTTTGTGGAAAAGTTTGAGAAGCATTGGTTCTTCCATGAAGGTCTGGTAAAATTTCCCAGTCAATCTATCTGGGCCGGGACATTTTTTAGTTGGGAGAATTTTTTTATAATTGCTTGGATCTCCATACTTGTTATAGGTCTATTTATATGGTTAATGTCATCTTAATTTAATTTTGGTAGATCATATCAATCAAGGAAATCATTTCTTTCATGTTTTCAAACTGAGTGGAGTATATGTTCTTATAGTATGATTTTTTAAATTTCTCTGGTATCTGTTTTAATGGTGCCTTTTTCATCTGTAATTTCATTAATTTTTGTCTCTTCTTTCTTTTGGTCAGATTTGCTACGGGTTTATCAATCGTGTTTATCCTATCAAGAACCAACTCTTTGTTTCATTGATTCTTTGGATTGTTTCTTTGGTTTCTATTTCATTAATTTTTGCCCTAATCATTATTATTTCTGCCCTCTACTGAGTTTTGGTTTGCCTTGTTCTTCTTTGCCAAGGCCTTGAGGTGAGGCATTAAGTTGTTTACTTGTGACCTTTCTAATTTCTTAATATAGGCACTTTAAACTATACATTTCCCTCTAAGACTGCCTTCATTGTGTCCCAAAGGTTTTGGTATGTTATGTTCTCATTATCATTTAATTCTATGAATTTTTAAATTTCCTTCTTGTTTTTCCTCATTGACCTATTCATCATTTAGTTGAGTCTTGTTTAGTTTCCATGATTTTGTGTATGCTCTATAGCTTTTCATGCTATTGATTTGTACTTTGATCCCATTGTGATCAGATAGAGTGCAAAGAATTATTTCAATTTTCCTGTATTTGTTAACAGAAGCAGGAGAGATCCAGAGCTTATAGCAACCACACAACCACATAACAAAATGATCCCCCACCATGGCACCAGCAGTGCCAGTCCTCTGGGAAAAGATACACTATACATGGCTCTCCCTCATCTGCAGGAGCAGAACCATGGTGAAGGAACCCTCCACTCATACCAGCCTCCTTGTAAAGCCAAAAAGCTGAAGGAGAAAACAATAAGGGCCAGCTGAGCAGCTCCTTAGGAAGAGGACCACTGGGGACCAGCTAAACAGCTCTGATAAAACTTTAGGCACTCTCCACAGCCTTCCCTCCCCTAACTACCACTGCTGGCAGCATTGGAGATCTGGGAAAGAGATCCAACACAGCCTGTCAGCACAGTGGATCCACCTACCCCGACAGCCTAGCTAAGCCCACAGCCCAGTAAAGAGGGATCCAAGTGGGCAATCAGCATAAGTGAGACTGGAAGCCATTCCAAAAGGTAACCACCTACTTGCACTGGGTCAATACCTGCCCTAAAACCTGGTATATAGGCCTGCACTGGAAGTGCTAATCACACCTTCCATGTCAGGATGTTATGTATTAGATTTGATGATGGTCAACTTTGCCACTCTTAAATAAACTGTATTTTGGTATTGTCTTTTGTTGCTTCCTGGTCTATAGTGCCTTTGTCTTTTTCTTCTGTCAGTCATGAGGACAGAGTCTCACTTGGCCCCAGGCTGACCTGGAAGCCATTACAGACCAGAAATCTCAGCCTCCAAGTTGACAGGATTAAGGGTGTGGAACAACACACACCCTTAGGAACTTTGACTTTGTTATATTTCCTGTTTGTTTTAATATACACTCTTACAAAAATACTCCATGCTGCTTTTGATTGAATGTGTATATTGCTCAGTTGAATTTTAGAATTTGCCTGTATTTTGCTCCACCCAGCCTGCTAGAATACTTGAATAGCAGGCAAACTCAATACCTGGGGTCACTTCTGCTATTACTGTGGGAGGAATATAAGAGCCACATCTGGCATCTTAAACTCCTACCCTGAATATATAAAACATAAGATTTAAACATCTAGGAATACTGAAGATAATTAGAAAACCAAAGTATCAAATTAACCCACAATGCAAAAATCTCTACAATATAAGAAACACAAAAAATCAAGACAATATAATTCTAGAAAAATTATAAATTCATCAGAAATGACCTTCAGTGAAATTGATTTAGATAAAATGCCTGACAAAGATTTCAAAAGAATGATTGTAACTATGTTCAAGGAAATCAAAGGAACTAAAGAAGAAAACAAACTCCTGAAGGATAACACAGTCAAACAATTTAATGAAATAAGGAGGTCAATACATGACATGAGTAAGGAAAAATCCAATGAGAAATACTAGAAATGAAAAACACAGTAAGTCAAATAAAGAAACTCTGTAGAAAGTCTCACCAATAGAATGGATAAGAAGAGGACAGAATATCTACACTAGAAAACAAGATGGTATATCCAATACAGTCCAACAAAGAGAAAGACAAACTGTTTGGAAGGTTTGAATGGAATTTTGAGAAATTTACAAAACTATGAAGAGATCAAACAAAAGAATTTAGGGTGTAGTAGAAGGATAAGAATTTACTACAAAGGCATACTAGGTGGGGTTTTGTTTGTTTGTTTGTTTGTTTGTTTTTACTTAAAAATTTTTTTGACAACTTCTTTACTTGTATACAATATCCCATGGTACTTCTCCCCCCCCCCTTTCCCCTTTGAATCTTCACTCTCCATCATATCCCCACTCCCTTTCAATCAGTGTCTCTTTTCAGTTTGATGTCATGATCTTTTCCTCTTATTATGATGGTCTTGTGTAGGTAGTGTCAGGCACTGTGGGGTCATGGATATCTAGGCCATTTTGTGTCTGGAGGAGCACGTTGTAAGGAGTCCTACTCTTCCTTTGGCTCTTACATTCTTTCCTCCCCTTCTTCCACAATGGACCCTGAGTCTTGGAAGGTGGGTTTGATATGTTTCAGTGCTGAGCACTCCTCTATCCCTTCTTCTCAGCACCCTGGTGCCTTCTGAGTCATCCCAAGGTTGCCACCATCTGAAAAGAGAAGCTTCTCTAACCAAAAGTGAGAGTAACATTAATATATGGGGGTGGACATTAAGAGAAGTGCTTACTGGGCAGTTTGGTGAACATAGTATATACATTTAGCGAGACACCAGCAGACATTACACCCTTAGGGCTCATGACTACCCCTGCCATAGGTTTTCAGTATCAGGGATATATTCCCTCCCATGGAGCGGGCCTCCAGTCCAATTAGAGAGCAGTTGGTTTCCCACATAACAGACATGACACTATTGCACCCATTGGCTCATTTGGCCTGGCTGGCCAAATTTAAAGCTTGCAGTGTTCACTGTTGAGTACCTTTATTGGTGTTTTCTCTCTCCCATTGAACTGCATGCTGTATAGCTTTTTCCAGCTTTCTGTCAGCTGGTCCACATGGAGGAGGTTTTCAGCTCAGCTCCAGAAGGATTTCTCAGTGAACTTGCCACCCAAGTATGTGGAGTCTTCAGCAATAGGATCTTACCATCTATTCCTGGTGGGAAACCAAGGACCTTGGCAATGGCCTATAATGTTTTGGGGGTATCTGTGACCTCCCTGGCCAAAAACTCACTGAAAGGTATCCCATCCCTGGTACTGAAAATTTTCTAGTAACAATTTCTGGCTTCTGAGTTTTCCATTGTCCAAAAAAGTAGGTTTTTCATATGACTTATTTATATCCTTTTAGATTATGATTAGCACTCCCTTCCACTGTTCTTTTACTCAGTCTCTTCTCCTGACCTCACTTAGGCCTTTTCACTCCCATTAATCTGTTCTTCTACTTACATATATACAATACCATCCTATTAAGTCCCCCCTCCCTCCCTTTCTGTTCCCTTTATATCCCCTTTCTAGCTTACTGGCTTCTGCTACTGAGTTTTATTTTTACTCACATAGAAGTCTAATCATTTGTAGCTAGGATCCACATATGAGAGAGAACATGTGACGTTTGGCTTTCTGGACCTGGGTTACCTCACTAAGTATGATCCTTTCCATACTAGGTGTTTTCAACAAAAATCATAGAAGAAAATTTCCCCCAAATAGAGAAAGAGATGCCACTACACATACAGGAAGCCTTTACAACACCAAACAGATAAACCCAGGAAAGAACTTCTCCTTGCAGTATTTTAATTAAACTATAATTAAATACATAGACCAAAGAAAATATATTGAAAGCAGTTAGAGAGAAACATCAAGTCAATATAAAGACAAGCCCGTCAGGATAATAGCAGATTATTCAACACAAACCTTAAAAGACAGAAGGGGTTGGAGTAATGTATTCCATGTTCTGGAAGATAACAACTGTCAACCAAGATTACTTTATCTGACAAGCTTATTCATCCAAATTGATGGTAAATAAGGACATTCCACAACAAAAACAGGATAAAGGAATACATGAATACTAAGCTGGCTCTGTAGAAAATATGTGAAGTGATCTTTCATGTTGAAGAGAAAGAAAAGCACACACATGAGGAAACAGAAAAAACCATACTCAAATAATAGTTAATACAAGAGAGTAAAGAAAAAACAGGAAGCACTACAAAACAAGAAGAATGGCAAGAATAAACTCACACCTTTCAATAATAACTCAATATCAATGGTCTCAATGCCCCAATCAAAAGACACAGATTTTTAGACTGGATTAAAAGACAGGATCCTTCTGTTCACTGCCTCCAAGAAACTCATCTCTCTGTAAAGACAGACACTATCTTAGGGCAAAAGGATGGAAATGGTATTTCAAGAAAGCGGGTCTAGGAAACAAGCAGGTATTGTTATCCTAATATCTGACAGGATACACTTCAAACCAACATTAGTTGGGAAAGATAAAGAAGGTCATGTTATATTAATTAAAGGAACACTCCAACAGGAGGACATTCTAAACATATATGCACCTAACTTGGATGTTCCCAATTTCATCAAACAAACACTATTAGACTTAACATCACAAATAACACTAAAAACAATTGTAGTGGGTGACTTCACTGCTGCATTCCCAATTGACAGGTCATCCCAGCAAAAAAATGAACAGAAAAGCATCTGGATTAAATAATGTCATAGAACAAATGGACCTATCACATAATCTATAGAATAGTCCCTCCAAATGTTGCAGAATACACATTCTTTTCAGCAGCACATGTAACAGTCTCTAAAATAGAACACATATCAGGACACAAAGCAAATCATAACAAATACAGGAAAACTGAAATAATTCCTTATACTATATCTGATCACAATCAAGAACAAATCAAGGACAAGGAAAACTACAGAGCATACACAAAATCAAGGAAACTAAACAGTACACTACTAAATGATCAATGGGTCATTGAATGTAGAAATGAAGAAATCAAAAAGGAAATAAAAAAATCATAGAATCAAATGATAATGATAACACAACATCCAAAAACCTTTCAGACATAATGAAGGCAGAACTCAGAAGGAAACTCTCTAGCTATAAGTGCCTATATTAAGAAATTAGAGGGCTGGAGAGATGGCTTAGCAATTAAATGCTTACCTGTGAAGTCTAAGGTTTGAGGCTTGATTCCCCAGGGTCGATTCCCCAGTACCCACGTCAGCCAGATGCATGGGGTGGCACATGCATCTGGAGTTCATTTGCAGAGGCTGGAGGTCTTGATGAGCCCATTCTCTCTCTTTCTGCCTCTTTCTTTATGTCTGTCTACCACTCTCAAATAAATAAATTAGTAAGCCTGAAGTAGAACTAAAATGACCCCAATGTGGCTCAGGGAAATTCATGGAAAAGGGGGTGGAAAGAATGTTAAAGCCACAAGTTGGGGCATTATGCACAGACTTGGCCTATCCGCCATAGCTCTTGACTACCCCCACAATGTGTGAACCACATTCACCATTGATGAGGGTACCTTTGGAAGAGGGAGGACAGGGAGGAGGATAATGGAGTCACCATTATGAATGTAAAATTAGAATAATATAAAAAAAATCAAGGAGAGTTTGGAATGGTGTATTTCAAGTTCTGAAGGACAATTGCCAATGGTATACTATATCCAACTAAGATTTCTCTCATAATTGAAGGAGAAAGAAGAACTTTCCAGGATAAAAACAGGCTAACAGAATACATGACCACTAAGCCAGCTCTACAGGAAATACTTGAAGAAATCCCTTGGATTAAAGGTAAAGAAAAGCACATACATGAGAGAAGATATAAACACACATCTTTTTACCCAGGTAGGCACCAAATGACAAATATGATTGCACCAAAATGCAATTTTAGTGAACTAGTGAGTTTACTGGGGTTACTTACAGGAGTATGGGTGACTCAAAGGCAAGTCCATCATCTCAAATCCCACCCCATCATGGATGGAAACCTAATGGAAGCTTCAGCATGAAATCCTTATGCTAACTAACCTTACACTCCTTATTTCCTCTAGCTTTTTCCAAGATCATTTGCAACTAGGAGGAGGGTGTCAGTAAACAATAGCTGGAATCCCAGGTGAGGAGCTTGTAATTCTGTGTTCCTACACCTTCTAGGGAGCATCAATAGCTCCGTTACCATAGACCTGACTGTCACTGTGTTGTTAAAAGTTTCCATGGCTATCAGGGCATAACGTTTTCTATGCCAAGATGGTATCATGTCATGACTAGAGGAAAGAGTGCCATATAACAAACATGCAAAGTTAGGGAGATCAAACAATACATTATTGGATGATGAATGGGTTGTTGAAGAAATCTAGAGGGAAACAAAATAAATTCCTGCAATCAAATGACAATGAAGGCTGGGAAGATGGCTTAGCAGTTAAGGCCCTTGACTGCAAAGCCAAAGAACCTAGGTTCGATTCCCCAGGACCCTTGTAAGAAAAATGCACAAGGTGGCACATACTTTTGGAGTTTGTTTGCAGTAGCTGGAGGCCCTGGAACACCCATTCTCTCTCTCTCTCTCTCTCTCTCTCTCTCTCTCTCTCTCTGCTTCTCTCTCTCCTCTTTTTCTTTCTCAAGTAAATAAATAAAAATAAATATTTTTTTAAATGCTAAAGAAAATATATCAAAACCTATGGGATACAATGGAAACAGTTGTAAGAGGGAAGTTTATAACTATAAGCACCAATGTTAAACAGTCAGAATTATCACAAGTAAATAATTTAATGATACACCTTAAGGTCTTGGAAAAAGAAGAACATGCCCAAGCAAAGATCAGTAGGTAGAAAGAAATAATGAAGTTGATGGCAGAAATTAATAAAATAGAAACCAAAAAACATTACAAAGAATCAGTGAAACAAAGAATTGTTTCTTTAAAAGGACAAACAAGATTGACAAACCCTCAGTGAAGCTAACCAAAAGGCAGAGAAAAACATAGAATGAAATTAATAAAGTTTGAGGTGAAAAGGGAGCTATTGCTATAGATACCAGTGAAATGCAAAAGATCATAAGATAATAACTTAAATACATATACTCTATTAAAGTGAAAAATCTAAAAGAAATGGATGAATTTCTAGATTCATATGACCTATGAAAATTATACCAAGAAGAGATAAATAATGTAAGCAGACATATAAGCAGTGAGATCAAAGCTGCTATAAGAAAACCTCCCAAGTCCAGGCCCAGATGGATTAACTGGAGAATTCCTAGATGTTCAAAGAACTAACACCAATGTATCTCATAGCGTAATAAAGGCAGGGGGCACTACCATACTCCTCTTCTGAAAGCAATACTGTCCTGAGGCTAAAATCAGTTAAAGATACAACAACAAAATAAAGATAATTCAGCACAAACAGCTTATTGTGTCCTCCATGACAAACCGCTTGCTGGAATGTATCCCATCTCTGGATTTAGCCCATTTATTTTTTGTGGTTTTTTTTTTTCAAGGCAGGGTCTTACTCTAGCCCAAGCTGGCTCACTCTGTAGCCCCTAGACTTGCTTTGAACTCACAACAATTTTCCTACCTTAGCCTCTTGAGTGCTTCAGTCCTCTTGAGGTGTGTGCTACCAAGTCTGACTTGTTTAAATTTTTATGGAGATACAATGCATGTATGGCAAGATGTTCTAATCTTAATTGTTTGGCCTAGTGAAGCTTTGTACCTTCCTAGATAATCACCATGCTGACAAGAAAGCCTCTGTCCACAAGCATCTCTTCTTCCTCTTTCCACTGAATATATAACACCCTCTTTTCAGCCCCTACCAAACAACGAACCAGGTTTGTTCTTCCACGATGACCACTATTTGTGATCAGTTCCTATTCAAATATGTTCTTAGATAGAACTGGGATGAAAACAGCAAGGGGTCCTCCAGTCTGGACTGGTTTTGGGTACATGTACAATAAGATAATCAGTGTCTCCCAAGTGAAGTTTTAAAGAAAAACCCTTATTTACCATCTAATGCATATGCATGATTGGGCATGCATGTACTTAAAGCATATGTATCATGGGACGTGACATGCACAGTACAGAAATGGTTATATAACTTAAGGCTATCAATATAAATAAAAAATCACCAACTACACCTCCTGGTGTAGAAGAAACCATAGGCAATAACTGGGGCCCTTGAGTACTCTTTCATTCAGGTGGCCCACTACTGTTTTTAGCAATGTACTATTACATTAAATTATTATATTTATTTTTCCTGTACTTTTCACCTTCAAGGTCCAGTCACCCTAACTCTAACCCCCTCTCATTCCCCCTTCTCATGAGAAGACACTCTAACTGCTGTTAGAGGACAAGGGGTAATGATGTCAGATCGTGAACTATTTCCTGCTGAATGGGGGAACAAAGTTATTTGTGGAAGTTAGAGAGTCTCTCCTAGAGAGGGGACTACTCTAAAGGACCCTGAAAAGTGTATTGATGGAGTGCAGGAAGACAGTCTTGGAAGAGAATTTTGTGGAGAAAGAATAAAAGTAAGGAGCTAATGAAAGGTGAGCACACAGCAAACTGGTTGCCTTTGGGGTTGTCCTGCTTGTGGATTTCTAGGCCTTGGAGAACATTTGAGGGAACCCAGATAGATAGAGTTGGATTGTCTCAGGACCATCTGAACATGAGCTGGCTGAGATTTTCTTCCAGAACTGTTCATCTAGTGGCACAGTAGTGTCTGACATGGCCTGAATCTGTTTCTGTAAGGCTTGTAAAACAGAAAAGATATTAGCAGAGTTATCAGGAACATATACACAACATTTAACTTTGATAGTTGTGACTATGCCATCTTTTGTATAATAGTCTTCCAGAGTGTTCCTTTTAAAATTTGTCCTAGGGGTAGCCAGGGCCAAGGTTTTTTACCATAGAACCATTGGGTGCCATTAAAATTCTGTACAGAGCTGGAGAGATGGCTTAGTGGTTAAGGCATTTGCCTGTGAAACCTAAGGCTCCTGGTTTGATAAGTCCAGTTACACAAGGTGGCACACGCGTCTGGAGTTCATTTGTAGTGGCTAGAGGCCCTGGCATGCCCATTCTCACTCTTTACCTCTCTCTGCCCATCTCTATGTCTCAAATAAATAAATAAATAAATAAATAAATAAATAAATAAATCTTTTTTTTTTAAAGGCTGTACAAATATATTTTTGGTCTCAGGACTCATTTAAGGATGTCCTGGCACAAGCTAGAAGAGATTTACCATTATTTCCAGTAAAAGGAAATCTTCTGAATTAAGTGACCTTTGGTCAATGTCATCCATATATATATTCTAGATTTGAAAATAACCCTTTTGACATCTATGGTTGTTTTTTTTTAAATTATAGAATTAGAACTATTAGAGATGGGACAACATGTCTTAAGGCCTTGCTTATTTCCCCTCTTGGAAAGCTCTCATTGTATTACTTAATGGGCCATTCATACATTTGAGGAATCCCTTTATCTTTGGTTATACATTTCTCTCTGAGTGTTTAAGTCCAAGCAGATAGCCAAAATTTAATCAAGGATTAATTTTAAAGGTCACTAATGGCTCTCCAAAGGATATTTTAGGGACTGTTGGTACCAAGGAGTGTTGTCAATTGCTGCTAGATACTAACTGTGTGGTTTTTCCCTTTTGGAGCTGATTTTCAAGAGGAATGTGAAAGGATTTGAAACCTTGGTTTAAGAGATGCTTTGCAGTGCTGCAAGTACAGCTTGATGGACTATTCTGGTCAGAATTGAAAGACCTGAATGCAGTAAGAACTATGGACCATGAGGTTTGGCTTGTGATGGTGAGAAAGAGCTTTGTCTGGACTGGGCTAGAGGCAGTTTATGTGAGATGTTTGCTGTTATGTCCATGTTCTGAGAATTTTGGCAGGATCGCTTTGCATAGAAACAGAATTGTGGAAGCAGAGAGGGATATGACACAGAAATAAATCTTTAGGCCGAAACTGCTGCCTGTTCAGCTGCAATTGTATGAGAGATTACAACCTTTGAGATTGGGCCAGCTGACTTACACTGGGGCAACAGGAAGAATGTATACTTTTTGAAGGGGCCTAAGTGCTCAAGGTGTGTCCTATTCTTCAAAGTCTGCTTTATTTCCCCCTGAATTAACAAATTGGCACCCTACCTGATATTACGGAGTATAAGAAATGCAGGAACGAGAGAGTCATTGAGTTTGCAATGAGGTCTTGGGTTTTGGAAATGGCCATGGGCAGTGTGAAGCAGGTTTGCTAGATACCTGCATGAAGACCCAATATAGCTGTGAGGATGAACTAGAGACTTGTCACTGACTATAGTTGTTGGACTTGGTGCTACAGAGTTTGATGTTTTCCCTGTTTAAATCTTGTATTGTTTGAATATTTCTTTGCTATGCCCAATGCCATCTTTTTTTTTTTTTTTTTTTTTTTTTTTTTTTTTGGTTTTTCGAGGTAGGGTTTCACTCTGGTCCAGGCTGACCTGGAATTAACTATGTAATGTAATCTCAGGGTGGCCTTGAACTCATGGCAATCCTCCTACCTCTGCCTTCCAAGTACTGGGATTAAAGGCGTGCGCCACCACACCCAGCTCCCAATGCCATCTTTTTCAGTGTAAGTGTTTGTTCTGTGCCATTATGTTTTTTTTTTTCTTTTTTGGTGTTATGGCTGAGTTAAAAGACCTTGGATTATGGGGATGTTTGAACATCATTAGATTGATAAAAATGTGGGGACTTTGAAAGTTAGACTGAATGCATTGCATTTTATATCATGTATGGTTATCAGTTTATGGGGACCAGGGGTGGAATGTGATGGCTTGATTCAAGTGTCCCCCATAAACTTAGGTGTTCTGAAATGCTAGGTTCTCAGCTGATGGAGATTTGGGAATTAACACCTCCTGGAGGCAGTGTATTGTTGGGGGTGGGCTTATGGGTATTATAGCCAATTTCCCCTTGCCAGTGTTTGGCATACTCTCCTGTTGCTATTGTCCATGTTATGTTGGCCAGAGGTGATGTCCACCCTCTGCTCATGCCATCATTTTCTCCTGCCATATGGAAGTTCCTCTTGAGTCTATAAGCCAAAATAAACCTTTTTTCCCCCACAGTATGCTCTTGGTTGGGTGATTTGTGCTAGTTATGTAAACCTGACTGCAACAGGGACCCAGGAGTAGCCCTATAGCTTCTCTGATACTGATGCTTTCTGTCAGGATGAGTCAGGGCCATGCTGGCCAAGTAGTTTTCCCTTCTTTGGGAAGCCAGGAGGACTAATTTTTCCTCAGTTGTGACGCTACTGCTTTAGACTGTATACCAGTTGTTTTGTTTCTGGGTCTCCATATCCTCCCTGATCAGGAAGACAGATGACTTATCAGGGGGCCAGTGTAGAAGTGACCCATCATCTCCAGTGGACTCATGATCTGGGAGCACAGGCCAAAATATTGGCCTTTTTAGCTCCCATGATCCAGTTGGCTTTGGCTTCTACATAGGTTATTAATACTCTTAAAAAGGAAGTTACAGGGCTGGAGAGATGGCTTAGCGGTTAAACGCTTGCCTATGAAGCCTAAGGACCCCGGTTCAAGGCTCGATTCTCCAGGACCCACGTAAGCCAGATGCACAAGGGGGTGCATGCATCTGGAGTTCGTTTGCAGTAGCTGGAGGCCCTGGTGCACCCATTCTCTCTCTCTCTCTCTACCTGCCTATTTCTGTATCTCTCTCTCAAACAAATAAATAAATAATATTTTTTTTAAAAAAAAGGAAGTTACATCAACCTGGATGTATGTACACATAAACCACATTTGATTACTGAAATCGATGTAGTTAAAGAATAGCACAAGAGCTTAAAGTCATTTTGTCCAACCTTTTAAAATTTGGTTGTCCTATAGCAGCATAGGCCATATCTAAGGCATAGAAAGTAGGCACATCTTACACTTTAAATTAATATCTGATAGTTATAAATACAAGCAGAACCCATTACCAGTCTTGAAAATAATACAAATCTAAACCAATTAATTTAACCCTTAAATTGTCAGAAAAGGACAAGTAAGACAGTATAAAGTCTTAGTTCCGTGCCTGCAAACATCTTTGATTAGTCCAGATACCTGTGTGGGTACCAATTACCCAGAAAATGTTGGAAACAGAATCACAACTTGAAATTATTTCTCTCAGATGAGGACCATTGTTTGAGCACGTAGCTGTACCATAAAGTATCTTAAGAGTTAATTTTGTTTTAAGTACTGGACTTGAGATGCCAGAAATGAAGTAGTTACTTTACATATAATAGAGCAGAATCTGGTCATTGTTGAGTCAAAACAGCTAAGCTCTGGTCCAACCCTTGACAAATCTGTCTTGAAAGAGAAAATACCATTTAACAAACAATGTTTTTAGCTTAGTCTTGATAGCAATTGATTTTATGTGCCATAGAATTTTTTATTAACATAAAATAAATTTATGTCTTACCCAGACTTAAAATTCACAAAGCTTAGACAGCCTATCCCAATATATTTTACCTAACAGGAGCATAGAGGTTATAGTGACTGAAATTAAATCACTTAAACCTAAGTGATTAAACCTAGTGATAACCCTTCAATAGACACTTACACATGAACCTTTATCTTAAGACTCAGTTTCTCTAATAGTTAAAACCTTGATGAACAGAGGAACCTAATGTACTTTACCAAGAATCTTAAAGCCAGTTTTAATAGCCCATAAATCATAACAAATTAGCATCAGTGAGCTGTTAATGAGTGATGAGGCCTTAACTATAAATCTGATTTTCTCTACTGATTAAAACCTTGGCATCAAGTAAACAATAGATTTTATCCAATTAAATGTTTCAATGAAGGGGCCCTTCCCTGAGCAACCTTCATTACTGTTATGATGTCCTGGTGATGTCTAGCCTTTTTTCTTCATCTCCCTCTCTAGTCCCTTTTTTATTTCTCTTCCTGATTATAATAAGCAGAAGTTGCCACCTGGAGCAAGTTTTAAGTTCTTATCTGGTTCAGCTACCAATCTTTGAAAGTCTTTGGGGAAAAATAATAAGCAATACCTGTTTTCCTTGTATTATCTAAATGAGCCCAGTTTCTCAGGAAACAGCCTAGCAGAGACTTTTGGGGTATCTTGGAAGCTGATCGTCCCATCTGAAACAAAGTGGAGGAAAGTGAAAAGAAGAGTCTAGAGTCTGGTTATGCCCAGTCCTGGCTCACATCTTCTCACAGAAGGGGGACATCCCACCGATAAGATCTGGGAGAAGTTAGAGCTTTCCTCACCCAAATTTTCCTGTTTTCTCCCCAACCAAATGGGTACACATACTGCAGTCTTGTGCTCAGGGAGCAAGGCAGATCCAGGACAGGATTTCCACGCTTATCTTGCCTGGCCAGCTCCCAAGCTCAAGTACATCCAGCACTCCCCCAGCCCTACATGCATCTTACATCATGGCATATAAGCAGTGTCATTGGTAAGGTAGGCCCAAGTGTGAAGACTTTCACATAGACTCCTGTCTTGACAGCCTATATGCCCTTCTGGGGGAGGGGTTTCCTGGGACTGCTTTCCCTTCTCTGCTCTGTGGGAGCCTGGGATATGGATCTTCCCATTAGCAAATGTTCTCTCTCTCTCTCTCTCTCTCTCTCAAACAATGTCAACCATGCTCCACCCATGTCACTGTAGGGCTACAGTGGCCACTTCTAATGCAGTGGTTAGTGAGGACCTGCCCTATGTTTAATTCTGAGGAGAAGTATTCTGTGGAGATTCCTAGCATATAACAATAATCCCAGGGTTATAATAATAGATACTGTTCATTGACCCTCCAACTATGTGCACTAACTGCTTTACATGAGCAATCTTATTTTTCCCCAGAAGTACTGTATAAATATAAATAGATTTTTATGATACATAGTTTATAGATGAAGAATGGAAGGATTAGCAAGGCTGTCCAAGGATATTCAGTCAGGCCAAGTGCTGAGATTTAAGTCTATAAAAGCACTGTCCACGGGTCTGGAGAGATGGCTTAGCAGTTAAGCACTTGCCTGTGAAGCCTAAGGACCCTGGTTTGAGGCTTGATTCCCCAGTACCCACGTAAGCCAGATGCACAAGATAGCACAAACAGGAGTAGCTGAGCAGCTCCAGTAAAACTACAGGCACCCTGCAAAGTGTGTCCCAGCCCCCAACCATCAGAGCAGTGAACCCCAGAGAACTCATTCACCCCTGACCACCCAGCACTGAGAGGGATCAAGGTGGGCACTCAGCATTGGTAAGACTGGAAGCCATCCCAAAAGGTAGCAGGGACTACTTATACAAAACCAAATACGTGAGCCTGCACTGGAAGTGCTAATCTCTCTTCCATGTCAGGAAAGGTTATGTATTACATTTGAATGATATATTCTTGGTTGGCTTTACCTTCTTAAAAAGCTGTATTTTGGTATTGATTATTATTACCTTTGACATTTTCTGATTTTTTAGGGCTTTCTGTCATTATTGGGGGCAGAGACTGGCCCCAGTTTGACTTGGAACCCATTTCAAACTAGAAATCTCAACCTCCTCGTTGACAGGATTAAGGGTGTTGGGCAACACACTATTAGGGACTTTGGCTTTACTGGATTATCTGTTTAGTTTAATCCCCATGCTTGTAATAAATACTCTGAGCTGGTTTTGATTGAATGTCTATATTGCTCAGTTGAATTTTAGAATTTGCCAGTGATTTGCTTCACCCAGTCTCCTACAATACTTGAATAGCAGGCAAACTTAATACCTTGGATCACTTTTGCTATTTCTCTTGGAATATAAGAGCTACACCTGGCACCTTAAACTCCTACACTGAAGATATATAAAGTTGGATTTATACCTCTAAGAACAGTGCAGATAATTAGAAAATGAGACTACATAGTTAATTCATCAAAGTAACCCTACCTCAAGATGCAAAAAAAAAAAAAAAAAAAAAAAAAAAAAGCTCTACATTGTAATACAAGAAACACAAAAAATTAAGACAATATAATCCCACCAAAAATTATTAATTCATCAGAAATGACCTCTGGTGTGATTGCTTTAGATGAAATGCCTGACAAAGATTTCAAAAAAATATGATTATATCTATGTTCAAAAAAATCAAAAAAGAAATCAAAAGAAGCAAAGAAGAAAACAAACTTCTGGAGGAGAACACAGGAAACCAACTTAATGAAATAAGGAGGTTAATTCAAGACATAAGTAAGGAAATAAAAATAATGAAAAAATATCAATCAGAAATACTAGAAACAAGGCTTCTGGTCAAGATGGCACCCATGTAAACATGCCTCACCTGACACAGAAGGAAAGAGATAGAAAAAATGATCTCAAAATTCATATGGAATGGCAGAAGGCCTCTAAGCATATCCTCAGCAAAAGAAACTCCTCTGGAGGCATCACCATACCTGATCTAAAGCTATACTACAAAGCCATAGTAATAAAAACAACATGGTACTGGCATAAAAAACAGGAACATAGACCAATGGAACAGAATCAAGGACCCGGACTTTGGGTCAGGTAACTACAGCTACTTGATATTTGACAAAGGCCCTAACAATGTAGACTGGAAAAAAGATAGCATCTTCAACAAATGGTGCTGGACAAACTAGACAATGATATGCAGGAAAATGAAACTCAATTCACACATCCTACCATGCACAAAAATCAAGTCCAAATGGATCAAGGACCTCAATATAAGACCAGAAATGCTGCTAATACTGGAATTAAAAATAGGAGGAACTTTCCATGATATAGGAGTGGGAAAAGACTTCCTGAACAAAACCCCAGTAGCTCAGGAAATTAAAGAGTCACTTAATCATTGGGATCTCATGAAGCTGAAAAGTTTTTTCACAGACAAATGTACAATAACCAGAGCCAACAGATTACCCACAGAAAGGAAGAAAGTTTTTGCTAGCTATGCAACTGACAGAGGCCTAATCTCTACAATCTACAAAGAACTCAAAAACCTAAAGAATAAAAAGTCAAACAACCCACTCACAAAATGGGGCAGAGAAGTGTACAGGGAAATCTCAGAAGAAATACAAATGGCAAACACACACTTAAGAAAATGTTCAACATCCCTAATCACCAGCAAAATGCAAATTAAAACAACTATGAGATTCCACCTTACCCCATAAGCATGGAAGACATTAAAAAATCTAATGAAAACAAATACTGGTGAGGCTGCGGCAAAATAGAAACCCTCTTTCACTGATGATGGGAATGTAAAATGGTACAACCACTATGGAAAGCAATATGGAGACTCCTAAAAATGAGGACTATAGACCTACCAATAGACCCAGTTATTCCTTTACTGGGCATTTACCCTAAAAGCTCCAAGCCTCAGGTCAGAGAGATTTGCTCAACCATGTTTATAGCTGTTCAATTCATAAAAATCAACACAGATGTCCATCATTAGATGAATGAATAATCAAGATGTGGTATATCTACACTATGTAATTCTACACAGAAGTCAGGAAAAATGACACAATGAAATTTGAAGAAAAATGGTTGAACTTGGAACAGATCATTCTCAGTGAGCTCACCCAATCACAGAAAGATAATTGTCGCATGGTCTCACTCATCTGTGGCTCCTAACCTGAATCTGCTGTCATACCTAATAAGCGTCTTGAAGACTGGACAATAGGGAGGGTGGGACGGGAGAGGAGGGAAAGGTTGGGCTGAGACACGAAACTGGACCCAAATGGAAATGGTACCATAAAATCCTATATCCTGGAAGACAGGCTAAAAGGTTGAACCTTCAGCAGGCCCTTAGAGGGAACACCTGAACCACAGAGCCCTGGAGAGGACATTATGAAGACTAACCTTAATCTTCTGTTTCTCTCTCTTGGTCTCTCTCTCCATCCCTCCCTCTTCTCTCTCTCTCTCTGCTCTCTTTCATATTACCTATTTTTTTCTTCCTTCTTCCTTGGTGCTGACCTGTAACTCCCAGTACCAGCATATAGTTAACTTCAACGATGAGCTGTTTATCAGAAAGACATGCAAGGTTTCCCAAAAAAAAAGACAGATTTCTGTCAGAGTTCTTGATGACCCACCAAAGGTTAATGGTAAGACCCTACTGCTGAAGACACCATATGCTGTTGGGATGGAACATAGAGTGACCTGGTCGGAATCTAGAAGAAAATCAGTCCCCAGACAGTTAGCTTGTTTAGTGCCAGAAGGTGCTATATGAGTGACTGGGGGAAAATTACCAACATCTATCCAAACAACTCATAGTCTAAGCTATTCAGCAGCAAACAACCTGATGTGATGCTCAAACAAGTACAATAGTGACACAGAGCCATGGTGGGTAACCAACTGCTCTTGATTTGGCTAATAGATCTGCTCAGTGGAATGGAACTCATTGCTGCAACTGGGAAACAAGTCAAAACCATGTCCAAAAAAATGAGCCCATTCTCCAATATCAAGCTCCCACCAATTGTGAGCTACAAGAGGGCCTACACATATAAAATTCTCTCTAAAATAATAATGGCTATCTCCTCTATATGGTGCTGAATTCTCTGTCCATTGGAGAATTTGCTTCTCTTTTTTATATGGATGCCAAACCTGAGGGGAGGATCAGGCTATTGCACTTCACCAAGGCCCCAGCTGAAACCATAGAGTAACTGGAAAAATGTGCAAGAGTGCAGCTTTCTCAGTGAACCTGACACCAGCACAAGGCTGAAGGAGATAGACACAGAGAACACTCAACTCCTACTAAATCAGATATCCAGAGACACAGAGGCTCCCAAGACCTCATCACTGAAGTAGACCTAAAATGAACCCAACATGGCTCAGGGAGCCACAAGTTGGATCATTATACACAAAGACATTGCCTCTTCCACATTACTGATGACTACCCCCACAATGCATGACCCACATTCCCCAATGAGGAGGATCCCTTCAGAGGGGGGAGGACAGGGAGGAGGCTATCGAAGGCACCAACATGAATATATTCAATTATGAGCATAATTAATAAAATAAATAATATTTTTTTAAAAAAGAAATACTAGAAATGAAAAACAGAGTAAGTCAAATAGAAAATTCTGTAGAAAGTCTCACCAGTAGACTGGATCAAGGAGAGGACAGAATACCTAAACTAGAAGACCAGGTGACAGATCTAATACAGTCCAACAAAGAGAAGGACAAACTAATAGGAAGGCATGAATGGGAATTTCAAGACATTCAGGACACTATGAAGAGATCAAACATAAGAATTCAAGGAATAGTAGAACGAGAAGAATTTCACTTCAAAGGCATAACAGGTATTTTCAACAAAATTATAGAAGAAAACTTCCCTGAAGTAGAGAAAGTGATGCCAACACAGATCCAGGAAGTCTATAGAACACCAAAAAGACAAAATCAGGAAAGAACCTCTCACCATTTATTATAATTAAGCTACAAAACCCACAAACCAAAGAAAATATATTGAATGCAGTTAGAGAGAAAATCAAATCACATACA
This sequence comes from Orientallactaga sibirica, assembly GCA_036365145.1. Classification (NCBI taxonomy): domain Eukaryota; kingdom Metazoa; phylum Chordata; class Mammalia; order Rodentia; family Dipodidae; genus Orientallactaga; species Orientallactaga sibirica. The sequence continues at coordinate 33,217,085 of JAEOAD010000015.1, read as the reverse complement.
AAGGCAAGCCCATAGAGACAACAATAGATTACTCAACTTGGAATCATGTATTCCACGTTCTGAAAGATGACAACTGTCAACCAAGGTTACTTTATCCTGCAAAGCTATCCATTTAAATAGATGGAGAAATAAGGACATTCCACAACAAAGCCAGGCTAAAGGAATTTATGAAGACCAAACTGCCCTACAGAAAATATTTGAAAGAATCCTCCATGCTGAAGAAACAGAAAAGCACACACATAAAGGACCTGGAAAAAACAAACCATATTCAAATACTAGTTAATACAAGAGAGCAAAGGTAAAACTGAAAGAACTACAAAACAACAAAAATGGCAAAAATAAACACACACCTTTCAATAATCACTCTTTATATCAATGGCCTCAATGTCCCAACAAAAGACATAGGTTTGCAGACTGGGTTAAAAAGCAGGATCCTTCAATTTGTTGCCTCCAAGAAACTCACCTTTTCACAAAAGATGGATACTATCTTAGGATGAAAGTTTGGAAAACTGTGTTTCAAGCAAATGGGCCTAGAAAACAAGCAGGGGTTGCTATGCTAATATCTGACAGGGTAGACTTCAGACCAACATTAGTTAGGAAAGATAAGGAAGGTCACTTTATATTGATTAAAGGAACACTCCAACAGGAGGACATTACAATCCTAAATATATATGCACCTAACATGGGGGCTCCCAATTTCATCAAACAAACACTATTAGAACTAAGGTCACACATAATACCAAACACAGTTATAGTGGGTGACTTCAACACCCCACTCTCATCAATTAACAGATCCTCTCCACAAAAAATAAACAGAGATGCATCTGGATTAAATGCAGTCATAGAACAAATGGACCTAACAGATACCTACAGAACATTTCACCCAAATGCTGCAGAATACACATTCTTTTCAGTGGCACATGGGACATTCTTTAAAAATAGACCATATAGTAGGACACAAAGCAAATCTTAACAGATACAGGAAAATTGAAATAATTCCTTGCACTCTATCGGATCACAATGGGACTAAGCTATAAATCAATAGCATGCAAAGCTATAAAGCATACACAAAATCATGGAAATTCAGAAGAAAGCCAGTTCCCAGACAGTTAGCCTGTCTAGTGCTGGAAAGTATTACATGAGCTACTGTGGGAAAATGGCCAGCAACAATCTGAGCCACCAGAGGTTCTAAGCTACCCAGAAGCAAACACCCTGCCATGGTGTACATGCCAGTGTAATAGTGGCACACAACTTCAGTGGGAAATCAATAGCTTTCTGATTGGCTAAAGGAACCCATATCTGGAATTGGAAACCAGATCCGAATCCTATGTAGATAAAGATTATATTCCATGGTGTCAAACTCTCACTACTCTTTGGCTAAAAGAGGAGTTACATACATCAAATTCTACCTAAATTAATAATGTTTATCCCATTTAAACTATGCTGACTTCATTCTCCGTTGGAGAATCTGTTCTTTTTTAGAAGATATCTAGACTGGAGGAGATAAACTACCTCTTGCACTTCAGCCAAGCCCCAGCTGAATCCATAGAGTAATGGGGAAATGAGCAAGAGTGCTGCTTTCATGCTGTTCCTGATAACCAGTGCCAGGGTGTAGGAGTCAGACCCTGAGGGTACTCAACACCTACCAAAACAGGGATCCAGAGATTCCTAAGAGCTCATCACTGAAGTAGACTTAAAGCTCACCCACCATGGCCCAGGGAATTTTGCGGAAGAGGGGGGCGGAAAGATTGTAAGAACCACAGGTTGAGACATCATGCCCAGAGGCATTCCCTCCCCTGCAAAAATAACCGACTACTGCTTCCACAATGCATAAACCACAACCACATGGGGAATACCTGCGGCCCCACTGAGGAGCATCCCCAATGGAAATGGGGGCAAGGATCAGGGAAAAGAGGGTACCAACACATGATGTGTCCATACAACATATGTTAATAATAATAATAATACAATAGAATAGCAATAAAAATAATAAACTTAAAAAATTTATTTATTTGAGAGAGATAGAGGACAGTGAGTACTGGGGAAGTGAACCTGGGTCTTTTGGCTTTTGCATGCAAGAGCCTTAACTACTAACCTATCTTTCTAGCCCTAGAAGACTTTTAGATAGGCATACCTCTTCAGTTAGCCAGAGAACAGTGTAAGCTTCCTTTTAGGGTCTATGATCTTCCAAGCTATAGGTTTTTGACTCAATGCTCAGTACCAGGCATGAATTCCCTCATACTGTGTAGGGCTCAAATCCAATCAGCAAGCAGTTGATTATCCCCATAATTTATGTGCCATTATTGGACCCACGGGTATATCTTACCTGCCTGGTTGATTTTGTAGCTTGCAGGATCCACTGCTTGAGCAAACAGTTGATGACTTCTATTCTCCAGCAGCTTGCATAGATAGCTCTTTCAGCATGGTGACAGCTGGCAGGGAGCTGGCTTTCATTTCAGTTCCAGATTGATTTTTCAGTGTCCTGCAACTGTAGCCTGTGGTGTCTTCAATAGGGTCTTACCATCTAGTTCTGGTGGGTAACCAATGCTTTGGCAATGGCCTACATAGAAAGCTGAGTGCCTAGCATAGGAAGAGGCATCTTATGAAACTTGCCAGAAGGAAGCATTACAGAAGAAGTAGTGGATTAAATATGAGTGCTGCTCACACTGCTAGCCAGAGAACCTTCTCCAGGGAATGGGGGTAGACAGAGGAGACTCAAAACACATCAAAGCAGAAAATTAGAGGCTGCCCAGAGCACAACACTAAAGTAGACTTCTAACATGCCCACCAAGGCTCAGGGAACATTGTAAAAGAGGGGTTAGAAGAAAACAAGAAGATGTCCTGTGGGTGTCCTCCCCACAGGAATTGACTATACCTTCTTGACTCCACAGAGACTACCAGTTCCCCATTGAAGGAGGTCCTCAGGGGAATGGGGTTGAGAAAGAACATAAGAGGATAACCTATTGACCGATTTGCAATATGTTCATATATTGAAGTGCCCAATACAATGAAAAATAAATAAAATAAGTAAGTACTAAATATAAAAATGCTTAAAAAATTAAAAGGAAATGGAGTCAGCATGGAGAAATAAGTGAGCTAATGCTTGTAAAATGGCTAGCTGGCAGTAACAGAGACAGCAAGATCAGCCAATAAATACCAGCCTTGTATTAAAAAAAAAAACAACAACAAAAAACTCAAAACAACAACAACAAAACCCTCCGACTTATGCCTTTGTAACCCATTCTGTGACTTCCCTCAGCCCCTGACACTAGTGACCTGAGTCACATCCACCCTGTAGCAAGGCCTTATCTCTTTAGAGACACACCTCCCCTTAAAAGGTTATAAAAACAAGGAATTTACTTTGTCCTGAAAGCTTCTGCCATTGGCCATGTGAGAATCTTCCACACAGAATGGCTGTGTCAATGAAGGAATTCCTCCCAAAAATCCAGTGCAGCCCTCTCCATTCCAACAGGGTCAGAATCTTTATCACAAGCTCACTTTATCGTGCAGCACCGGGTCTGGCCTTTCCTGGACTCCTGTCCCCGGGGATCCTGCTTGTGTCTCACCCTTCCTGTTCTTTGATTCTCTTGTTGGATACTTTTGATGAAAGTAGATGTGGAAACCCAGAAGGTCAGAGAGCAGAAGTGCCTAAATACCATGTAACTGTACACTCTCATTACATGGATGACAACACCGAGGGCCAGGGCAATGGCTTGTTTTGTCCCTGGTCCCCATGCTGGGACATTCTTAGTTTCCTGACTTCCCTTACCACACATGTCTTTCCTCTAACAAGAAACTGCCTGAGCATTTGTTTACCAGCAGCAAGACACTCCCTGAAAGGATGAGGCGTTTGCTTTGTTCACCTGGTTTTGCACCTCTGCTTGCCTTTCTTTGCTCTGTGATCTTGGGCAATACTCAATCTATCTGAACTCCATTACCTCACCCATGGATGCTAGAGAGCAACCAGTGATCTTGAAGAGGGGCTATGAGGGTTAATGTAAAAGCATTGGTCAGTATCTAGTATCAGACCCCGTTTTACATTTATGTCACCTTCTATGGTTCCTCAGTCTCCCCCATCCTTTATTCCACAGAGTTTGGCAGAGATCAGCAGAAAATTTCTATCTTTGGAAGTTCTTTGTATAGCATTAGCATAAATTTAGCATATTAAATAACTGCATTTTCCCCAGCCTTTCACTTGGGGTTCTAGCTCCTAAGATGCATATGGCAATTAAATCCTGGCCCCTGAGACAGCCTTCTACTTCCCTTCGCCCATCTCAGGAAGTGTTAGCTGAAAATCCTTCATTGAAATCAGAAACAAAGGGAACCATGGAACCTTGTGTATGAAATGTGATATCAATGCTAGTTTAAAAGGTGGTATTGGGGACTCAGAAAAAAGAAGCCATCATGGGAAGGCTTTTTTTTTTCTTCCTTCTTTCACAATGATTTTTGATGGCACATCATTACTTTTGTTTGTTCTTGGGTTTTGAGAGGTTGACAAATAGCAGTCTTATTTTGAGTATCTATTGTTACTTCTGAGGTTTTATGCCAAGTGAAAAAAGATTGTTTTGAATATTTCTCATGGATAAGTGAAGGCTGTACTCTTGCTACAAATGATTCATCTAGGAGAAGTGATACATAAACAGACTGCCTCCTTGCAGAGTGGATGGGAAGACATGTTATTTCAGACAGGCTTTTCACTCCTGTGTCAGCTAATGAGAGAAACTTGTGCTACAAATAGCAGAGGTGCTTCAGACTGGAGATGTTAGCAAGTTATTGGCTCTGATATTTCATATTCAGCTGCAAAGAAACCCGTTTCTTTTGACTGAGGCCAGTTGCTTTCTCACAGCAATGACATATCAAGAGCTTGGTTAAATCTTAGGCCTTATCCTATCAGTGTGGCATGGCCCTGGTGCACCCATTCTCTCTCTCTATCTGCCTCTCTCAAATAAATATATAAACAAAAATAAAACATTTTTTTAAAAGAGGTTGATCCATTGCCCCTCTCTTTCCCTTTTTATGGAGCCAGGGTCATACGGTTTAGTCTAGGCTAGCCTGGGACTCACTACAATATATAATATATATTATATATTATATATATGCACATCATTTAGTGTATATACAGGCTGCCCTCAGTCTTGAGATCCTCCTGCCTTAGCCTCATGGGTGTTGGTGTTATAGATCTATTCCACCAACCCAAGCTTGAGAAGGTAGAGTCCTAAAGGTGCCAACAAAGACTGCCACTAAAATGGCTTATGGTTTTCTTTATTTTTTTTCCATTTTGGACATTTTCACACATTTATATAATGTATTTTATTCTGAGTTCACTCAAATACTCTCTTATGCCTCTCCCCTCCCATTAACACCGTTCTTCTTCCTCATTATGCCTCATCTTACTTTATTTTAAAAACTGTTTATTTATTATTTACTTATTTATTTGCAGGGAGAGAGGGAGAGAGAGAGAGAGACAGAGGGCAAGCGTGAGAGAGAATGGGCATGCCAGGGCCTCTAGCCACTGTAAATGAATTCCAGATACATGCACAACTCTGTGCATCTAGCTTTACTTGGGTGCTGGGGAACTGAACCTGGATCTTTTGGCTTTACAGGCAAGTGTCTTAACCATTGAGCCATCTCTCCAGCCCCCTCATCTTACTTTCATACCTCTTTTTTTTTTTAACCTCAAGTTAAATTAGTGTTGCTTACATAATTATAGGTAGAAGGTTATTTACTGTGGAATGGACAAATTATCAGTGTCTGCACCACTGTTGAACCTGATTCCCTTTTCCCTAGCAACCATTACTTGCCATTAGCTACTCTAGGAGATGTGGGGGTCTCATGTATTCTTCCTTCATCAATGGAGAAGTATTGACAAGCTCAGTCCTGTGCAGGAAACCACAGATGTTGTGAATTCATAGTGTATCCAGAATGAGCAAAACTACAGCCAAAAAAGTCACACAGCACACTTCAGGGACTCCTGCTAGGCACACTTTGCATATCTTTACAATGGAATCTCAAACCCACCACCAACACCTTAAGACCAGCCTCCAGCGACATTGCCTCTAGCAAGGTGATTGCAGATGCAAACTATAACTAATAAAATACTGAATATATTGGAGGACATATATTCAAACTACCACAACCCCCTTGTGCATTTGGCTAATGTGGGCCCCGGGGAATTGAACCTGGGTCCTTTGGCTTTGCAGGCAAACACCTTAACCGCTAAGCCATCCCTCCAACCTCCTTCCTCTACTCTTGTTCTTACATTCTTTCTGTCTCCACTTGTGCGAGGTTCCCTAAATCTTGGAAAAGGTGGTTTAGGTGTCCTCTTTGAGGCTGAGCACACAGTATTCACTAATTCCCAGCTGCTGTGCCAGCTATGCATCTCTGCATCAACCACTGCCCATTGTATGTAGTAAGAGACTTCTGTGATTGAGACTTTAAGCAGTGCTCATCTATGGAAACAAATACAGTTATTTAAAAGGCGGTTTAGTATTATGTTGCACCTTTAGCATAAGCATAGTAGTGGGTTCTCCCCTAGATTTGATTTCCCTAGTTATAGGCTTCTGGCCATATTTATAGTACCAGGTACAAAATCCTATGAGCAGGCCTCAAATCCAATCAGAAAGTGATTGGTTACTCCCATAACATTCATGCCATTATTGCACCAGTGGGCATATCTTGCCTGGCTGGTCAGATGTGCAATACACAGAATCCCAAGCTGAGTAGGACTGTTCATGGGTTTTGTCCCCCAGTAGCTTGCATAATACCTTCTGGCACAAAGAAAGCTAGCCAGCATAGGGGATACTTTCACCTCAGTTCTAGCTTAGTTTCTCTACATCCTGCAATGCAAGTAAGCGGTGTCTTCAGCAATAGGGTTTTACCAGCTAGTTTTGGTGAGTAACCAAAGCAATGGAAATAGCCTATATTATTTTAGGGGCCCCTGTAGCCTCTCTGACCAACAACTCATTGAGAGGTATCTCAGCCTTGGCAATGGAAGTTATGATTAATGACCTGTGGCTTCTGGGAGCAGCTTTATCCATCTATCTGAGGGACTTTTGATCAAACACCTTAATTTTTAAATTTTAATTTATATTTTTAACTTTATATTGAATTGTAATTTATTTTAATTATTTACTTTTAATCAGCTTCCTAAGTAGTAGGTTTCCATGTGGCTTATTCACATATCCTTAGTTTTGATTCATCCTCCTACCACCTCCTTTCTCTCATTCCCTTCCATACCCCATCTCTGCTTAAAACTTTAACTCCCACTATTTCTCCTCTTCTACTTTCATGTCCCATGGGATTTACTACTCCCCTACAAAACCTCCCCATGGTTCCCCACTACTTCCTGGTCTCTATAGACCTTCCAACTTATAGTCATTAGTCTAGAAATTTGAAGCTAGGATCTGCACACAAGACAGAACATGCAGTATGGAAAAGGTGGTTTAGGTGTCCTCTTTGAGGCTGAGCACACAGTATTCACTAATTCCCAGCTGCTGTGCCAGCTATGCATCTCTGCATCAACCACTGCCCATTGTATGTAGTAAGAGACTTCTGTGATTGAGACTTTAAGCAGTGCTCATCTATGGAAACAAATACAGTTATTTAAAAGGCGGTTTAGTATTATGTTGCACCTTTAGCATAAGCATAGTAGTGGGTTCTCCCCTAGATTTGATTTCCCTAGTTATAGGCTTCTGGCCATATTTATAGTACCAGGTACAAAATCCTATGAGCAGGCCTCAAATCCAATCAGAAAGTGATTGGTTACTCCCATAACATTCATGCCATTATTGCATCAGTGGGCATATCTTGCCTGGCTGGTCAGATGTGCAATACACAGAATCCCAAGCTGAGTAGGACTGTTCATGGGTTTTGTCCCCCAGTAGCTTGCATAATACCTTCTGGCACAAAGAAAGCTAGCCAGCATAGGGGATACTTTCACCTCAGTTCTAGCTTAGTTTCTCTACATCCTGCAATGCAAGTAAGCGGTGTCTTCAGCAATAGGGTTTTACCAGCTAGTTTTGGTGAGTAACCAAAGCAATGGAAATAGCCTATATTATTTTAGGGGCCCCTGTAGCCTCTCTGACCAACAACTCATTGAGAGGTATCTCAGCCTTGGCAATGGAAGTTATGATTAATGACCTGTGGCTTCTGGGAGCAGCTTTATCCATCTATCTGAGGGACTTTTGATCAAACACCTTAATTTTTAAATTTTAATTTATATTTTTAACTTTATATTGAATTGTAATTTATTTTAATTATTTACTTTTTAATCAGCTTCCTAAGTAGTAGGTTTCCATGTGGCTTATTCACATATCCTTAGTTTTGATTCATCCTCCTACCACCTCCTTTCTCTCATTCCCTTCCATACCCCATCTCTGCTTAAAACTTTAACTCCCACTATTTCTCCTCTTCTACTTTCATGTCCCATGGGATTTACTACTCCCCTACAAAACCTCCCCCCATGGTTCCCCACTACTTCCTGGTCTCTATAGACCTTCCAACTTATAGTCATTAGTCTAGAAATTTGAAGCTAGGATCTGCACACAAGACAGAACATGCAGTATTTGTGTGTCTGACGTCTTCAAAGTCTCTTCATCAGCTGATGAACATCTAGGCTGATTCGTTTCTCAGAGCAGCAATAAACATTGCCAAGCAAGTATCTCTGATGTAGATAGTAGAGTCCTGAAGGTATATGTCCAGAATGGTACAGCAGGGTCATACAGTAGTTCTATTTTTAGCTTTTTGAGAAATATCCACTCTTATTTCCATAATGCCTGTACCATCTTGCATTCCCATCAGCAGTGAATATAGGTTCCTTTTCCCCACATTCTTGTCAGCATTGGTTATCTTTTTATTTTTATTTTTGCTCTAGGCATTCTGACTGGAGTGAGATTTCTTAAAGTACTTACAAATTTTTTTTTTGTTTTTGTTTATTTATTTGAGAGTAACAGACAGACAGAAAGAGGCAGATAAAGAATGGGCATGCCAGGGCCTCCAGCCACTGCAAGCGAACTCCAGATGCATGCACCACCTTGTGCATCTGGCTTGCATGGGTCCTTAGGTTTCACAGGCAAGCGTCGTAACCACTAAGCCATCTCTCTAGCCCTCAAAGTACTTTTACACTTGATCTTAGCCAAATGGCCAAGAAGCAATCAAAGTACTTTTAATTTGCATTTCCCTAATGGATAAGGATGTTAACACTGAAAAAAAAATAATTCTTAGCCATTTGTATTTTTCCACTGCCCACTTTTGGATTAGGTTGTTTGTTTTCATGATGTTTAGTTTTATGAATTCTTTGTATATTCTAGATATTAGATTTCTAGCAGCTATGTACCTGGCAAAGGTTTTCTCCCATTTTGTAGGCTGTGTCTTCACTCAGTTGACTGTTTCCTGTGCTGTACAAAAGCTTTTTCATTTCACTTGGCTCCATTTGTCAACTGAAGTCGTTATAACTTGGAGTGTGCTCCCTACTTTGTCCTTAGCAGTTTCAGAGTTTTGGGGTTTACACTGAGGCCTTTAGTTCATTTGGATTTGAATTTTATGCAGGGTGAAAGATAATGATCCAGGTGCATTCTTCTCTATGTAGATTTCTGCTTTTCCCAGTACCAGTTGTTTAAGATGCTGTCTTTTCTCCAATGAGTATTTTTGACATTATTGCCAAAATTCAGGTGGTTGTAATTGCATGGACTGATATCTGGGCCCTCTCTTCTATTCCACTGATCTGCATGTCTGTTTTTGTGCCACTACTATGTGTTTTTATTACTATCGGTCTGTAGTAAAACTTGAAATCAGGTATGGTGATTCTTCCAGCAATGGATTGCCCTGGATAGCTGGCTTCTTTTATGCTTCTATGTGAACTTTTTTTTTCTATTTTTGTCAAGAATGATGCTAGAATTTTGATTGGAACTACATTGAATTTGTATATTGCTGTGATAGGATGGCTTGGGAGATTTTTTTATTGTCTAGTGTTTTCTTCAATTTCTTTCTTCAGTGTTTTAAAGTTTCATTTTAGAGGCCTTTCACTTCCTTAGTTAGGTTTATTCCAAGGTTTTTTTTTTTGGTGTCTATATGTGTATATGATGTGTGTGTGTGTGTTTGTGTGTGTGTGTGTGGTGTGAGCACATGTGTGAGCCATTGGCATCCCACACGCTTGCTTACTGCAGGCGTGGGAAGGCATTTGCCTGCAGTTGCTGGAGCAGAATGTTGGGCATCCCACTCCATTGCTCCCCAGCCCATCTTGTCTGAGCAGGAGTCTCTTACTGATACTGGAGCTTGCTGTTTGTCATGAGTCCAGGTGATTTCCTGTTCCCTTCTGTGGGACTAGGGTTACAGTCATGTGGTATCACGCCCAGCTGTTTATATGGGATCTGGAGATTCAAAATTGGCCGGTTTCAGGTCCCCTCAGGCCCTTATGCTTGCGTAGGAAGAATGCTTAACTGCTGAGCCATCTTTCTGGTTCCCCCAAGGTATTTTTTTAGGCTATTATGAATGGAATTGTTTCTCTGATTTCTTTCTCTGCATGGTATATAAGAAAGCTACTGGTTTTTGTATGTTAATTTTGTACCCTGTCATTTTGCTGAAACTCTAGAAATTTCTGGTGGAATCTTCTCGATCCCTGATTATAGAATCATATCATCTGAAAATGAGTATGTGCTTTAATTTCTTTTTATTTATATCCTTCCCCTCCCCCTCTTTTTATTTTTTATTTTTTAGCCTTTTCGAGGTAGGGTCTCACTTTAGCTCAGGCTGACCTGGAATTCACTATGCAGTCTCAGTGTGGCCTTGAACTTATGGTGATCCTCTTACCTCTGCCTTCTGAGTGCTGGGATTGAAAGTGTGTGCCACCATGCCTGGCTAAATTGTTGATCTTGATCTGGAAAGATATCTCAGTGTTTAAAGGTGACTGCTTGAAAAGCTTGATGACCAAGGTTCAAGTTCTCACTAGCCCTGTACAGATTCACAAAGTGGCACATGTATCTGGAGGTCATTTGCAGAGGCAGGAATCTGTTGCACACCCATACTGACTCTCTGTCTCTCTCTCAAATAAATAAGTAAAAATATTTTTTAAAATGATTGATCTCGGGGCTGGAGAAATGGCTTAGCAGTTAAGGCATTTGCCTGAAGCCAAAGGATCCCGGTTCAGTTCTCTAGGACCCACGTAAGCCAGATGCACAAGGGCACATGCATCTGGAGTTGGTTTTCAGTGGCTAGAGGCCCTGGTGTGCCCATTCTCTCTCTGTCTGCCTCTCTTATCTCTCTCTCTCTCTCTGCTTGCAAATAAATAAATACAATTTTTAAAAATGGTTGATCTCATCTTGATTTAGTTTAGGTGGGTCATGTGCATCTAGAAATTCATTTTTTTTTTTTTTAGATTATCCAGTTTGGTGGAATGTAGGGTTGATTTCTGAATTTTATTGGTATCTGTTGTAATGTCTCCCTTTTCATCTCTCATTTTATTAATTTAGGTCTTCTGTCTTTGGTTAAATTGGCTAAGGGTTTATAAATCTTATTTTTTTTAAAGAGTTAACTTCTTTTTTCATTGGTTATATGTATTATTTTTCAGTTTGTTTCTATTTCAGTAAATTTTGGCCTAATCTTAATTTCTTAATTATTTCTTCATGTATACTATTTTTGGAATTTGATGTGTTCTTGCTTTTCCAAGGCTTTATGGTGCATCATTAAGTTTTATTTTGTTTTGTTTTTTTGAAGGAGGGTCTCACTCTAGACCAGGCTGACCTAGAACTCATTCTGTAGCCCTAGGCTGGCCTCAAACTCCTGGTAATCCTCCTATCCCAGACTCCTGAGAGCTGGGATTAAAGGTGCGTGCCACCACACCCAGCCATCATTAAGTTTTTTACTTGAGATCATTCTGATTTTACTTAAATATACTTTTATTTATTTTATTTGTGAGAAGAGAGAGAGAGTATGGGCATGCCAGGGCCCCTTCCTGCTGCAAATGAGCTCCAGATGCATGCACCATTTTTACATCTGGCCTTACTTGGGTATTGGGAAATGGAACCCAGGCTGGCAGGCTTTGCAAGTGCCTTTAACCACTGATCCACGCCCCCAGCCCTTTTGTGATTCTTTTAATGTATGCACTTAAATCTATAAACTACTCTCTTGAGATTCCTTTCACTATATCCCATATATAGATTTTGGTGTGCTTTGCTCTCATTTTCATTGATTTGAGGGATTTGTTTACCTTTTTATTTATTTACTTTGTTTAGAATATTTTCATTTATTTATTTGCAAGCAGAGTGAGGGAAATGGGCATACCAGGACTTCTTGTCACGGCAAATAAACTCCAGACACATGCACCACTTTCTGCATCTGGCTTTACGTGGAATCTGGGGAATCAAACCAAAGCTGTCAGGCTTTACAAGCAAGTGCATCTAATCACTGAGCCATCTCTCCAGCCCTGATTTCTGGAAGTTTTTTTTTAATATCCATGTTGATTTCTTCACTGATCATTATTCAAAAGTGTTTAATGTCCAGAAGGTTATGTGTTTTCTATAATTTCTCTTGCTATTATTTTCTAGCATAGTGGTCAGATATAGTATAAGGAGTTATGTTAGCTTCCCTAAATTTATTGATGCTTGCTTTGTGTTCTAATATGTGATCTATTTTAGAGAAAGTTCCATGGACTGCTGAGAAGAATGTATATAATCTGTACAGTTTGGGTAAATACATGTTTTGTCCATTTGATCTATAATGTCATTTCACTCCAGTCTTTCTGTATTTACTTTTTGTGGAGTTGATCTATCTGTTGGTGAGAGTGGAGAACTGAAGTCACCCATTATTGCGTTGGGATTAATGTTTAACTTTACTTTTCATGTTTGTTTTTATGAATTTAGGTGCATTTGTGCTTTGTGCATATATGTTTAGAACTGCAATGGTAATGACCTCTTGATGCATTGTTCTGTAATCAGTATGAAGTGGTCTTTATGTCTTCTGATTAATTTTAGTTTAAAGACTACTTTGTCAGATAGTAGGATAGCAATGCCTGCTTGTTTCCTGGTTCCATTTGCTTGAAATATTTTTTCCCACCCTTTCACCCTAAGGTAGTGTCTGTCTTTGATGTTGAGGTGGGTTTCTTGGAGACAGGACAGAGATTGGATATTAATCCAATTTGATAGTCTGTGAGTTTTGATTGGGGAATTGAGACTGTTAATATTCCAGGTTATTATTAGATGACATATGTTGGGGCTGGGGAGATGGCTCAGCCCCAGCCTGACAGCCTGGGTTCGATTCCCTAGCACCCATATAAAGCCAGATGCACAAAGTAGTACATGCATCTGGAGCTCATTTGTAATGGCAAGAGGCCCTGGCATACCTATTTTCTCTTTTTCTTTCTCTCCCCTCTCTCCTTGAAAATAAATAAAAATAAAAATAAAATATGTATATTGATTCACTTCATTTTGTAGTGTTTGGCATTTTAATAGTCTTCAATTGTTTAACAGCTATCCTAATATCATGTCTTTTTTTTTTTTTTACCACTGCAGCTCTTTCATTTATCTTTCCTTCTCTCTGAAGTATTCCTTCCAGTAACCTTGTAGAGCTGGCTTTGTGGCCATAAATTCCTTTAGCATACTTTTATCATGGAGAGCTTTTCTTTCTCCTTTAATTATGACTAATAGTTTCACTGGGTATAGCATTCTGGGATGGAAATTATGGTCTTCTAGGACTGGAAATACCTCATTCCAAGCCTTTCTGGCTTTTAAAGTTTCCATTGAAAAGTTAACTATTATTCTGATAGGCTTGCCTGATAGGTGACTGGGAATTTCTCTCTTTGTTATGCACATTTCTTTCTTGTTTTGAACATTTACCTTTTTACTAAGATGTGATATGGGGGGGGTGAAAGAGTTCTTTTCTGTCCTGTTTACTTGTTATTCTGTATGCCTTTTGTACCTTGATGGGCATTCCCCCCTGCCCCCGAGATTTAGGAATTTTTCTGCTGTGATTATATTGAAAATATTCTCTGTTCCTTTGGCATTGTATTCTCCTATGCCCATAATTCATAGATTTGTTTTATTTTAATGTGCCCTGATGCTTCATCCATATATTTTTGTCAGTTTATCATTTTCCTTGACTAAATATGTCAGTTCTTCCATCTTGTCTTCTGTTCTCCCCATGATCCATTCTATTGGTAAGGCTTTCCACTTACCTTTTTATTTCACTTACTGTATTTTGCATTTCCAGCATAATTTCACTTTTCTTCAAAATTCTTATGTCTTTATTGAACTCCATTTTCATCTTGTCCATGGACTTTCATTCAGCTGATTCTTTGTGTTCTCTTGGAATTCTTACATTTCTTTGCACATAGTTATCATTCTTTTGATTCGTCTGGAATTTCATCTGCATTTCTGTCACCATAGCCCTGTACTTTGGGACTGGAAGGTTTTGGAGGGGACATGTTGTCTTGACTTTTCATATTATTATTATTATTATTATTATTATTATTATTATTATTATTATTTGCATTGGGACTTGAACATCAGAACTTAGATTGCTGGATGAAGTTTTAAAAAGTTTTTTATTTCTTATTTAAGAGAGAGGAGAGAGAATATGGATACACCGGGGGGGGTTTGCCACTGGAAATGAATTCCACCTTGTGCATGCACCTTGTGCATGTGGCTTTATGTGCGTACTGGGGAATGAAACCCAGACTGGCAGGCTTTGCAAGTAAGCACTTTATCTGTTGAGCCACCTCCCTTTTTTTAATTTTTAAGTTTAGGTCACCTTCCTTCTTTCAGTAGAGGTGTTTGCTACTTTCAAGAGAGACTGGATTATAGTAGGGTAGAGGCATCAACTTCGGCTAGTTCTCCCCTTCAAGTAGAATACTGCATGCAACAATAGTTACTATCTTGGGATAAACCCACTACAAAACAGTGATGGTCTATTGAAAAATCAATCATGCTAGGCATGGTAGCTCATGCCTTAATCTCAGCAGTCAGGAGGCAAAGGTAGGAGAATCACTGTGAATTCAAGGCCACCCTGAGACTATGTAGTGAATTCCAGGTAGTCTGGGCTAGATTGAAACTCTATTTTGGAAAAAGAAAAGAAAAGAAACACCAATCACCCAATCACCTCTTAGATGCTAATCATTTTATGACATTTACTAATATATAATAGCTCTTGTGTACTTGGGAGAAGAGAAGAAAAACTCCATAGAATAAGTAGTTCGTATTGGACTGATATAGAAAAAGTGAAGGAATAAGACATGAGTAGAATGTGAAGCAAAGAGAAAAAGAATGGGGAAGGATGGGAGAATTTTGGCTCAAGATAGACTGAAGAGAGAGGTGAAGGTGTGCTAACAGCTGACGTGGAACAGTGCTGTCTCTCCGGAGGCTGAGGCCCAGAGTTCCTGCAAAAAAGAACACAGGGTGATGTCGATGTGGAGGGAAAGAGTAAGGAGAAAAAAGAAAGCTGAACAATGCACACAAAACAAAGCAAAGTAAAAACACACCCCCATATATACTCAAACAGAGGAAGCAATAGTGTGTAAGAGGAGAGTGGGAGCCAAGCTGGCCTGCTAAGATAATAGGTGTTAGAAACAGTATGTAGAGAGAAAGAGCTGAGTGCAGATAGGTTTTGCAAACTGACTGTCCTGACATTAGACTCTTTCTGGCCTTCCTCGGCTCCTGGAATGGCAACTCCTCTGCTGGAATGCCCTGTCTTTCTAGTCTTGATGGCTCAGAGTCTTATTCTGAAGTCAGGCAACTGTGCAGGCTTGTGAACTTCTCTTTCTTTGGATCCCAGTCTGTGAGTGTGGGGTGTTCTGTAGTTATTTCTTGCTGGAGAGTTCTCTTGTTGCAGTTCGAGCCATTTCTCCAGAGCCTGGGAGACTGCATTGTCTGGGACAGTCGCCTTTTTCTCAGGACTGTGGAAGTTTGTGGGGGAGGAGGGCTGTGTGTGTTGGAAGTATCAAATTTGCAAGCCCCTCATCTGGCACTTGCTTGCTCTCTCCTGGGGACCTTTCAACTGGAGATTTGCATTTCCAGTAGCTCCAGTGTGGAGCCCCCAGGCAGCTTTCTCTGTGGCTGAGAGTTTAGAGCCGTGCTCTGGGCATGTGCTGGCTCTACTTGCAGTAAGCCAATCTCTGCGTTCCTTGTGTCCTCCTTTTTTTTTTTTTTCCTTTTTTTTTGTTTCTCTCCGTGAGATAGGGTCTTGCTTGCTCTAGCCCAGGCTGACTAGAATTCACTATGTAGTCTCAGGGTAGCCTTGAATTCATGGTGACCTCTTACCTCTGCCTCTTGAGTGCTGGGATTAAAGGTGTGCACCATCACGCTGGGCTCCTTATGACATTTTTATTGGTATTACTCTTTAATGGTATTCTGAGGTTCTTTCTCTCTTTGGGACAGCATATTCTAGTTCATGTTTTGATGTTTTGATTTTATCCCTCACAGGCTTCCATTGAGGCTATGTCTAGTCCACCATCTTATCAGGAAGTCCTCTGATTTACAGGTTTCTACATCCCCCCCCCCCTTGGGACTACCCTACTAATTATATCTCAGTGAGTGTCAACCTCAAGAAAACCAAGGACTGCCATATATGCCTCTTGCCCCCCCCTTCCAGCTCCCTGATGGTTTGGCCCAGCCCACCAAAATGAACTCTGCCCTGATCTTTCTCTTAAAGTACTGACCATTTCCTTGTTCCAATCCCTAAAGCAGAGCCTGCGGCTCTCACGACCTGTGTTTTCTTCCAAATCCTCCTCCCTAAAACTAGAGATGTATTCCATTTCCTTGGCAGGTCTCTGAGGTGCTGCCATCAGGGTCAGGCTTCTTGCATGACTTCATTAACAAAAATGATAATGACAATATATAGCATGTACCAGGCACTTAATAAAGGTCTTGGGGAAAGCACTGGACATTTATAAAGAGTTCATCACAACCTCAAGGATTGAGCCTTCCTACTCTGGCATAGCCTGCCAGTTACCCACCTGATAGTGATCCTCGCATTCATAGATGGTTAAAGATTATATTTCCCAGGCATTTTTTTTTTTGAAGCAAGGAGTGGCCAAGGAATACAGGTAGAAGTTGCAGGTGACCTTCTGAGAAAGTTCCTTAATGCTGGTAGAGTGCTTTCTAGCACTCCGACCTTTTCTTTTCCTTCTTGGATGGAATGTGGGCATCTTGTGATGAGGAACTGACCTTAGGATAGAAGGCATGTGCCAGAAATGGTAGCACTGGAACAAAGGAAAAGCTCATGCTCTCAGAACTGCCACGTTGACTCTCCAGACTCCATCTACAGCAGAGGAAGTGAATCTCCCCTTTAAAGTCACTGTAATCTGGTTGTTATATTTTATGCAAAGTAATCTGATCCTGATTGCTCTAATTCTTATCCCATAGGTCAAATATATTTTGTGTTCACTAAATATCCACACTTCCAACTTTTCCTTACAGTTGGATTGGGCACTGACCAATGGCTCCAAAAAGAAATGCCACTTTTGAGCCAAGGCATTGAACAGCTAGGTGCTTTCTCCCGCCCTCTTTCCTCTGCTGCATTGACACTGGAAATCACATGATGAGATGGAAATGTCAAGGATAGAAGGAATGGGATGCTTAAGTCACTGGATGGAGAAAGACTTCTGTTAACCTGCCTTTGAGAAACACTTTGAGTGAATGAAGTTAACTTTGGTTTTGCTTGGTCTCTGAGATTTCAGAGCTTGTTACCACAGCATAGACTATTACATCCTAACATACCCCATTTTAAAGATGGAGAGATGAAGTCTGTGAGTAATTATGTAACATGCCAATCAAGGGTTAGTAAGTGCCAAGTCTTTCTAACCCCCAGTATCAAGCTCTATAGCTGCTTGTCTTCCTTAGTTCTGGACTCCACATGACATCCTTGGCTTTTGGGGTTTCATTTGCTTCCTTCCAGGTGGTTTCCCTTTCCCTTCTCTCTCTTTGGCATAAATAAACAAAATGTGAGAAGCACAACTCTTAAGCTGTGGCCTGAAAATCACAGAAGTACTTCTGCTGCTGAATTCTTTCTTGGAATTGGTTTTGAGTCTTGGCAGGTTGAGGTGGCCACATGAGCATGTGGTTACACAGCATCTGTCTCCTTTTTTGTTCTTTAGCCAAAACAACTCAAAATCCATTTAAAAATATTTTATTTATTTATTAATTTATTTGAGAGAGAGAGGCAGATAGAGTGAGTAAGAGAGGCTGGGCATGCCAGACCTCCAGCTACTGCACATGAAGTCCAGACCCATGTGCCACCTTGTGCATCTGGCTTACATGGGTACTGGGGGATCAAACCTAGGTCCTTAGGCTTCTCAGGCAAGCATCTTAACTGCTAAGCCATCTCTTCATCCCCAAACCCCATTTTTTATCACCTATCTTGTGATATTTTCTTTTTTCCTTGTTAAGCACAGTGAAGAAAAAAGAGTTTGATGTGGCCATAATACTATAGCTGAGTCTTAATCCTTGAGTTGGGATAACTAATTCATAAGAAAAAACACACATATTTGTATTAACTATTTTTGTATTATTGGCACAGAGACAGATATACAGGATGCAGAAAGAACCTTTTGGCATCGTCCTTACTTTGAAAGGACATCTAAAGTAATACTTGCATAAATAAATAAAATATGAAACAGTGTGATAAACCCATAAGATAATTGGTATGCCGAAATACAGTGGTGATATGCATGATATGATCTTTTTGCCCATTTGGACTGGTCCTAATTCCCATAAGCAGTGGGATTTAGTGATATGACTGGAAAAATTGTTGAAGACTGAATGCAGAAACATTTTCCATATCAACTTTGTGGTGGTTTGAATCAGATCACCCATAAATAAACTCCTGTTTTTTGAATGCCTGGTCCCCAGCTGGTGGCAATTTGGAGGTAGAGTCTTGCTGGAGGAAGTATATTGTTGGGGATGGGGTTATAGCTTCCCCTCACTCGTGCTGATGTTTTCCACCTGCTGTGGCAGAGGCAATGTCCAGCTCTCCCTCCATACTTTCTCCTTCCGTCCCTTCCTCTGGAGACTGTAAGCCAAAATAAACCCTTTCCTTCCACCAGCTGCTTTTGACCCAGTGTTTTTTCCCAGCAACGAGAAGGTAACTACAACAAACTCCTTTCCTCCACCACAACTACTGCATCTATTTCATGGATGACGAAACTGTGCTCTGGGCAGAAAGAGACCTGAAGAGTCACACACAGAGAATTGTAATTCAGTTCTAACTTTAGAACTTCAAGTCTTTGCTGGTATTCCAAGGGAGCACACCTAGTCATTATTCCAAGGCAAACATCCTTTGTCTTATTGTCCACGACTGTCCTTAGTCCAATTTTCAGCAAGAGCTTCTCTGAAATGCAAGCTTGTACTCAAGGCCTCCTACCTGCTGAGCCTCATTCTTCATTCCTGAAATAGGAGCTGTCCTGTAAACAGTGTTTGGCGAGAGCTTCCTGGACTCTGGCTGATGGGAGCAAGGGCATTTCCAGTGCATATGCTTCTCAATTTTGTTTTTAGAAACATGTTTATGCCTTGTTCCCCTTGAAGGCTAGCAATGCCCATGCTTATGTCCCAGTGGAATTTGTTGGCCCAGCTATTTGTATTGTAGTCCTTTATACGTGGAAAAGCAAGGAGTATCAAGCCTGCCTTCTAGCGCCATCTACCGGCACTGCTTCAAGTTCCAGGACCTCCAGGTGGAGAGGAATTGTGATGAACTCACTAACACAATGGACGAGAGGGGGTTGAACAAAGGGTAGTGCATATAAGAAATATATTCTCTTGCTTTGTTTTGTTTTTCCGAGGTAGGATCTTGCTCTTGCCAAGGATGATCTAGAACTCACTCTGTAGTCACAGGCTGGCCTCAACCTCGTAGGGATCCTCCTATCTCTGCCTCCCCAGTTCTAGGATTAAAAGCATGCACCACCATGCATGGTTTTTATCTCGCATTTAAATATATTTTTATTGATGTGTGTGTGTGTGTGTGTGTGTGTGTGTGTGTGTGTGTGTGTGTAAGAGAAAGTGAGAGAAAGTACATGGGCATCCCAAGGCCTCTTGCCACTGCAAACAGACTCCAGACACATCTGATTTTATGTGGGTACTGGGGAATCGAACTCAGCCTGCAGGCTTTTCTACAAAGTGCCTTTAACCACTGAGCTATCTCCCCAGCTCAGTATTTTGCTTTAAAGAGACAAGGATATCCTGTTTCCTTTTCCCGTTTCACCACTTGTGACTTTCCTTCTGCAGTTCTTTCATCTAAAAATGTTCATTTTGTTATCATATAGAAATCAGGGAATGGAGCCCACAACTGCATGCCCAAGCAGAGAGTGTGGCTGACTTGTGATGTAAGGAAAAATATTAACTTTTGATCTCACTATTGCAGTTTCACAATGAGCATGGAATCCCATTTAAGACCCTCAAGAACATTTTCAAACGTATGTTATCCCAGGATCACCCCAGTGCCTGGGGAATGTGCTGTTTCTAGGAGTCCTGGTGCAGAAATAATCAATGTTTGGAGTTCCAGACCTGCCTGTCAGATCAAAACCAGGTCTTATCTCCAGACCCTAAGACAAGTGGAAACATCTAGCCTCACTCATCCATTTTCAAAATAATGGCCTGGTCTTAGAAGACGCAGCCAAGCTGCTTCCAATAGAGGCTAGCTGTAATGCTTGGTATGTTAGGGAGAACCACGATTCCTTCCAGCTTCTTCCCATTTGTCCAAAATTCAGTGGCTTGGAGGACAGTGGATTTTAGCTGTCATATTTTTCCCATCTGAAATGGAGTTCCAAACAGAAGGGGCATAAAGCCCATAGAAGACCTTGAGAGCTCCTCATTCTCCTTCTGTGCTAAGGGAAAGAACATTGTCAGCCTTCTATGAGTTGAGTTCTTGGGAACAAGAGAACACCGAGCTATTGGAATCTTACATTTCTAACTGATGCTTTTGATTCTTGTTAGGGGTTCAAAGTGACATAGCTCCCAAAGGCTCGTGTGTTTGAACATTTGGTCCCCAGCTGGCCACATATTTTGGAAGGTTGTGGAACTTTTGGGGAGGAGGAGGCCTGGCCAGCAGAGGTGGCTAACTCTTTCTGGGGCCTGGTGCCTATGACCTGTCAGGATAGAAGGCACTTCTGGGGCCTGGTACCTCATGACCTGTCAGGATAGAAGGCACTGCTGCCTCCAACTCTACCCGTGGTAGATAGAGCTTCCTTAGATGCCGTGATGGTCTGCATCCACTCTGAACAGCGAGCCAAAAGAAACCCATCCTCCCTGAGTTTCTGCTTCAGGCTTTTATCAAGTAAGAATACAAACCAGTACAGTCCTGTTCCACAGTGGCGCCTGGATCAAGAGCTCACCTTGAAGTCAAAGCCTGCTCCTGCTGCTTATAGCCTGGCGGTTGCTCTTTTCTGTAATCATACTGCCTCAGTTTCCTCGTCTGGGACCAGGTCTATAAGGTTACACAAGGTCATGGCGGGGCACTTACACAGCTCTAGCATAACAAGTTACAACAACAGCTAATCATTCTTTAGAGCCAAGAAGTGTAGTGGGGCCTTCAGAAAACAACAACAACAACAACAACAAAAACCCTGCGTTTCCTCACTTGTTGCCATCTAAGTATGGAGGTTGTTTAAGGCTTGAGGGTTTGGGCACTATGGTTGCACATTGAATATTGGGCTGCATGCCTTTTGGAATTCCTGTCCCCAAGAATCCTCTCCTTGATTCTAGCCACATTCGGCTTCTTGCTACTTCTAGTACATAGCTTTGCTGAAGACACACACCTACTCTGATTTCTTAATGAATTCCTTCAGGGCTCAGCTGAAAGGTCACCTCTTTAGGGAGGCTTTTTGTTGTTGTTGTTCTTGTTTTGTTTTTCAAGGTAGGATCTCACTCTAGCTCAGGCTGACCTGGAATTCACTATGTAGTTTCAGGGTGGCCTCAAACTCATGGCAACCCTCCTACCTCTGCCTCCCAAGTGCTGGGATTAAAGGTGTGCACCACCATGCCCGGCTAATGTCACTTTTTCTTACTTGGCAATAAATGAATAGTTGAGGTTTGACCGAATCCTGTTGAGCTTAGTTCCTGATGACCCCTCTCATTAGAATGCCATAATTCCATTTTACTGTCCAATTCGTATTCTTTTTGTGATATAGACTCAGGTCACTTCCTCTGTAAAGGAGGAGTTGTTGGATTCCACTAGGTACACATTTATTCCCAGTTTACATTATATTTGCTGTATCATGGCAATAAATATGTTGGATGCCACCTTTTAAAGTTTTTTTTCTATTTACTTATTTGATAGAGAAAGAGGCAGACACAGAGAGAGAATGGGCATGCCAGGGCCTCTAGCCATTGCAAACCAACTCCAGACACATGTACCACCTTGTGCATCTGGCTTATGTGGGTCTTGGGGGAATCAAGCCTGGGCCCTTGGGCCTTGCAGGCAAGCATCTTAATCACTAAGCCATCTCTCCAGCCTGGATGCCACCTTTTTTGATAGCTAGTCTACACTGCCTGGCAAAGAGGAGACATTCAATAGACATAGGATGGATGAGTAGAATTTGTACCAGAGGAAAAGAACCAATAGAATAAATATGCATTTTAAAGGGATTTATTAGATTAAATGACAGGATATGGGCTGGAGAACAGTAGCTACTTGCAGGCTGGCGAGTCGGAGAACCCAGTCCCCACCTGTCACTTCAGGCCTGGAGAATTCCTCGAGAGCTGCTAGTCTTTGGTCCACACTGGCAGACTAATGAAGGTGGGTTCCAATGAAGGTGAAGGTAGCAGCAACAGGATAGATTATGCACCAGCAACTAGCTCAGACACCCAGGTAAAAGGCTCTGTGTTCTTCTGGAGCTTCATGATGGAGGTCACTGGTCACACTGTAGTACAGCCAAGCAACAGAGAGATGAATGTTGTCAGCTGGCTTCTTCCTCTTCCTGTTCCTCTTCCTCTCTTTTATTCATCAGGTACATTAGCCCAGTGGATGGTGTGGCCAGATTCACAATGGGTCTTCTCTCCTCAGTTAAACTTATCTGACAACACCTTCAGAGACACAACCAGATGTGTTTCATAGGTGATTTTAAATGCAGTGAAGTTGACAAAAAAGATTAGCCATCACAATATTCCTGAAAGGAAAGATTGTAAGTTGTTTTTTTTTTAAATTTTTAAAAATATTTTTATTTATTTACCCACAGGCAGAGAGAAAGAGAGAGGATGGGGCTTCAGGCCTCCAGCTGCTGCAAACAAATTCCAGGTGCACCCTACTCTGTTCATCTAGCATTACATGGGTACTGAGGAATTGAACCCAGGCCGTCAGGCTTTGCAAGAAAGCAGCATATCCATTGAGCCATCTCTCCAGCCCAGATTTTAAGTTCTCTTTTTTTTTTTTTGAAGTTTTTTATGAAATATTTTTATTTATTTATTTTCAAGCAGAGAGAGATAGAAAAGAGACAGAATGGGTGTGCCAGAGCCTCCAGCCATTGTAAACAAACTCCAGATACAGTGCCACTTTGTGCATCTGGCTTTACGTGGGTACTGGGGAATTGAACCTGTGGTATTAGGCTTCGCAGCCAAGTACCTTAACTGCTGAGCCATCTCTCCAGCCCCAGATTGTAAATTCTTTGTGTCAGGAATTAGTCATCCTACTTTCTCCTGGAAATGGCTCAAGGCCCACAATAGATCCTCGTCCATTTGCTCTGATGGTTCATTCTTGTAGCACTATCATTCACTTCTTATATTTAATGCCCATTTTCATTACCAGGAATTTTCAGGGACCTTTCTTACATCCTGGATCTCAAGTGCCAGAAGCTTTGATTAATTTTAAGGAGGGAAAAAATGTCTCATTATATCATTGTGTCTCTTTCTCAGAGTCCAGTCCTGATAACAGTCTATCTCATTTTTTCTCTTTCATTACTTCCATAATTGAATCGTGGAAACACTGATGCAGGTACTTGTTGACAAAAAAGATTAGCAGCAAGATGAGCAAAGAAAACACAGAGGGCAGGCCGATGTGTTTGATAGGCTTCTTGAAATTTCTAGATGGTGTCTAAACAATATTCAACTTTCTGTTTTAATTGGCCTGCATGAGTCCATTTTTAAAAAACAATAAACATAACAGCAATCAAACACCAACAATTCTTCTTACAGGTGCTTTTGTACATGTTATTGACACAGCGCTCCTGGCCTATCTTCCACCAGAAAAGAATGCATCTACAGCCATCAACTCCTTAACAGAGACCAAAGAAGACATCGTGGATTCTAACCCAGCTTTAGAAGAGCAGCAGCTGTCCCTCTGTCCCAGTTTGTAAAGTTTGATAATGACAATAACAAAAATCATAAGAAGGCTAGGCTCTTGACATGTTTTGTCTGATCCTCCAGTATCTACTTCCTCCTAGATCATGACTTTTTTTTTCTTTGAAGATCTCCTCCTTCCTCCCTCTCTGGCCATGAGGCTTGAGGAGAATCAATAATATTGGTTTCAGAGGTGGGCACTTGATCTACATCTAAGGCAATTGTACATCCACTTTCCCTAACCCCTCAGCCCTCATAATTAGTTCAGGGATGGATACAAGACCATCATGATTGTCTTAGGGATGGATACAAGACTTAATGAGACCCATGGAGTACAATCCTAAAAGCATATGAGGAACTACTGCACCCATGTCACTCCTGGGAACAGAGAGTTAGTATTACTGGTGGTCTCTGCCTGTGTTCCATGTTTTGGGAACTTTGATCAAAGAATTGGAAAGCACACACACAAAGCAAAGCAGTAAGAAACTTCATTAAAAGCAAAGCTAACATTTGAGTTAAATATCCTGCCAAGAGGGCATTGGCTACCTGCATGAGAAAGTACTCAAAAGCCCCAGTTGTTGTTTGAGGCTTCCTTTGATGGGATCTAGGAGAAGAAAACTGGTTATGAAGGCGTGTAGTTTGGATGGCCCTCTATTTCCTTTTTCTTTCTTCTTTCTTTCTTCTTCTTTTTTATTTATTTATTTATTTATTTATTTATTTATTTATTTATTTATTGTTTTTCGAGGTAGGGTTTCACTCTAGCCCAGGCTGACCTGGAATTCACCATGTAGTCTCAGGGTGGCCTCGAACTCTTGACGATCCTCCTGCCTCTGCCTCCCGAGTGCTGGGATTAAAGGCGTGTGCCACCACGCCAGGCTTGGTCCTCTATTTTCACAGGCAGACTTGAGTTATATAAGCTCTTCTCTACTGCAGACATCCCTTTCCATGATTGTCTGATTTTCATCACATGAATGCTCAACCGTACATAGGCATAAGATTGTAAATAGGAGAGTTGTCCTAAAAGTTCTCTTAGGGAGCACAGTTTGCCTTATCAGGTCCTGAAAACTAGGCCCCTGTCACTGAATCCTGGCTATATCTTGGTCTAATATATCTGTATAGAAACTGGTCACAGAAAGGGACTTACTAAAACTTTCTAGGAAAAGAGAGATTTATTCCATCATTTGAAATGTGGTGCACATGCAGCTTAATGTAGGTATGAGTGTGTTGTGGGATGGTCCCAGGTATCCAATAGTTCATTGTTAAAAGAATGGGGTGTGTATACTGCATAGGCGCAGCAGTATACTGGACTGTTAAGCTATGCCCTAGGCTTGCCTGCCTCATTGGGAACTGTGACTGAGGATGAAGCTTTCTCTCCCTAAGGCAAGCTGAGAATGGAGAGAAATCAAAGCCTGAAAACACCATTTGAGCCATGCATAGAGTTAGATCCACTTCTACCTCTGTTAAGGGAATTTCAATGAAATTCCTATTTGTTTAAACTGAGATTTCTGTCACTTGAAGTCATTGCAGTCTAACAGGTACATTTATGCTTTGCCAGCTGTATTAGCTACTTTCTCACTCATTGCAGTGCCAAATACCTGACCAGAAGAAACTCAAGGAAGGAAAAGGGTTATTCTGGCTTACAGATTGGAGAATATACATTCCATCATGGTGGGGATGGCAAGGCAGGCTGGCCTGTCACCCTGTAACCACCATCAGTAGCAAAGCACAAATAGGAATTGGGGTCAGGCCATAAACCTCAAGCCTTCTCAGTGAACCTCTTCTTCCATCAATGCCTCTACAGGTTTCACAACCTTCCAAAAGAGTGCCACAAGATTGGGACCCAGTGTTCAAGCACACGAGGTTTTGGAAGACAATTTACATTCAAGCCACAACATTCCACCCTTAGTCCTATAGGCTCACCATTACCTCCTGATGCAAAATGCATTTGATCCAACTTTGAACTTTCTCATATTTGTCACAGTCCCAGAACTGTTCAAAAGCTCAAAGTCTCATCTAAGACTAAAGACAATCTCTTAGCAGGGACCGCCTTCTAACATATAATGGCACAGAGTAAATGTCCCCATTCCAAAGGGGAGGAATGAGGCACAGTAAAGAATGACTGGAACAAAGCCAGACTAAAACTCAGCAGGCAAACACAAAATCCTGACATTTCATGTTTGGGGCCTAGGACTCATGATAAAAACTTCTGGGCTCCAAAAGACTTGGGTAGCTCTACCCCATGTGGTTCTGCTGTTTATAACACACAAAGCTTCTCTGTTGAGTAGGACTCACTCTGAGTCTATAGATTTTCTTGGTGTAATTCTCAAGGTCTTGGCATCTCCAACATCTTGGAGTGTCCATTGTAACTTGGGCTTAACCTTAGCAGCATCACGCAAGGGCCTGTCAGCACCTCTTTGGAGGGAATCTGACCCTCCTACACATTGCCTAGCCTCAGAGGCTATCTGTAACCATGGAGAAAGACACTATAACCTCATCAATCTTGCTTTCTGTTCCTTTAAAATCAGTACCACATGGGCAATGCTATCAAGTTCTGCCGTGAGTGGGAGAATACAGGTTGGTCCCTTTGGACCATGGTTGAAGCAGGCTCTGTATATTTTTGAGGTTGATTTTGGGAAAACACTTCACTAGGCAGTTGCTTGCCAGGAGCAGAAAAGTCAGCATTGTCTCTTCAGCCCTTCTCTCTCCCCCATTTTATTTTTATATTTATTGATTGATTGATTGATTGATTTAAGAGTGACAGACATATAAAAAGGTAGCGAGAGAAAGAGCGAGAGAGAGAAAGAGGCAGAGAATGGGTGCACCAGGGCCTCTAGCCATTGCAAACAAACTCCAGATGCATGTGCTATCTTGTGCATCTGGCTTACATGGATACTGGGTAATCGAGCCTTGAACCAGGATCCTTAGGCTTTGCAGGCAAGTGCTTAACCACTAAGCAATCTCTCCAGCCCCAGTCCTACTCTTTTTAAAAGACTTTTTAGAAATGGGAAGATAGTTCAGCAGTTATAGGTACTTGCTTGCAAAACCTGCCAGCTCTGAGCTCTGGTTCAATTCTCAAGCCACCTAGTTAAGCCTGATGCAGAAAACGGTGCATCTGCCTACACACACGCGTGCGCACGCACACACATGTGTGTGCATGCAAATAAATAAACTTTGAAAGACAAGGGGCTAAAGAGATTGCTTAGTGGTTAAGGTGCTTGCCTGCAAAACCAAAGGACCCAGGTTCGATTTCCCAGAACCCACATAAGCCAGATACACAAAGAAGCACATGTATCTGGAGTTTGTTTGCGGTGGCTGGAGGCCCTGGAACATCCATATTCTCTCTCTCTATCCTGCTGTCAAATTAATGAATAAAAATAAAATATTTAAAGAAACAAGGAATTTTTATTCTCCAGGTAGACCTTTCCATGGAAAGTGTGTCGCTCTCCAGGCAGCTTTCCTATTGTCCCAGTCTAAGCTATAGTCTGCTCTTCTATGGTGCTGATCTCCTTAACAGTTAAGCTGCTTTCTCAGCACCTTGGTCCTTCACTAAAGTGTACATTTCTAATATTGTTTACCATCTTTCAGGAATAACAGCAGCCAAGAAAAGCCACTGTACCAATGCAATGCTATTTTGACTTGACATTTTCTTTGCCAAACAAATTAATCCATTACCTTTAACGTCAGCTTCGCTCAGGTTCTCAGGAAAGTCAGAATATAGCCAGTTTCCTTGCCACAAGACAACATGAATGCCTCTATCCCAGATCCTGACAGAGTCCTTGTTGTCCTCCGAACCATCATAGGCCTCACAAGCTTCCACTGTCCATGTTTCTCTCAACACTCTGGTCTTCCAAACTCCCTCCGGAATGGTTCCTTAAGCTCTGCTTCTCTAGCCCAAAGTTCCAAACTTTCATATCTTCCTCCCGCAAACCTGTTTCTATATTAGTTAATTTCTGCTGGCGAGACCAAATACCTGACAGGAACAATTTAAAGAACAAAAGTATTTATTCTGGTTTACAGTTTCAAGGGGAAGCATTCCATCATGGTGAGGCGGGCCTGTCACATTGTAGCCAGAGTCAGGAAACCGAGCACAAGCACGAAGTGGGGCCAGGCTATGAAGTCTCAAGGCTTGCTCTCAGCCACCACTTCCTCCAGGAATGCTCCACCTCCTAAAGGTACCGCCACCTTCCCAAACAGCACCATCAGCTGGGAGCAAGTGTCCAAACACATGAGGAAACATTTCAAATTCAGACCACAGCACTAGTCTTAGGCTCAACCTTTTCCCACATATTAGCTTATTTAATCCTTACAACTTAATGAGATTAGGCATTCTTATCTCCATTTTGTAGCAAATGAAACTGATGCTTAGAAAAGCTAAATTTCTGGCCTGGGGAGATGGCTCAGCACTTAAAGGCAGTTGATTGCAAATCTGGGTGGCTTGGGTTCAATTCCCTAGTTGCCCATGTAAAGGTGGTTGGTCATTTGTTTGCAGTGGCAAGAGACCCTGACATGCATGCACCCGTGTGTATGCACACACACACATACACACACACGACTAAATAAATAAATAAATTTCTTTCAAGGAAAGCTAAATCTCTTTCTATTCACAGCCAGGACTTGGATTAAAATTCAGCTCTAACCACTGTACTATTTCCTGGGCATGAAAATGTGGCTGGTACATACCAGCATGTCTCTCAGAATTCTATACCTTAATTTATTTCTCTCCCTCCTCACCACTTTTAACCATTCTTTCTCCCTTTTTTGCCTCACACATTTTTCTTCAAGACATCAAATAGTAGACAATAGTCCCCTATAAGTAAGGTCACAGGGACTGGGGTTAGTCATTCCCCTACGCAGAGCAGAGGGTTGAATGAGATGACCCACATTCACCTCTTCCAGCAATTCTTTCTTTTCAGTCACATACCCTTCTCAAGGGCTTCTCTGATAACATTTAGGGCAATGCAGACTGATAGGTACCCTGCTTAGCTTGGCATTTCATTGCCCGGGCATTTGTGTGCAGCTGGCTATGTTTGAAATTCTGCTTCTTTCTGACTTCACTTCCTGAATGTGCTGACAGGCCTGTGAGCCAAGCCAAACAGGTTCACAATGCTGTGCCTGGAGAATATTTCCCTGTGAGTGCAGCTGGGGAAACAAAACCTCTCCAGCCTGCAGAGAGGACCTGCCAGCCCTTATACCCTTATATGACTAAGACACAAGCCCTAAGAGACCTCATTGAATCTTAATAGGAAATGTTTTCAACTCAGCTAGGAGTGTGCATGTGTGTGTGTATGTGTGTGTATTCATGATCACTTCTTAAATTAACAAGTCCACAGTGAAAAACAGCTAATGATTACTTGCTTGGTATATACAGGTGCTTTCCATAAATGATTCTCCCAACCGCCTTCTGTGGAAGTTATGGTTGGCTTCATTTTTACAAAAGAAGGAATTGAGGCTCAGCAATACGAGGGATTTGCTCCGTGCTTTCCAGTCATAAGTAGCAGAGGTCAGATCTAATCCTGGGATAATTAAGTCCAAGGCTATGCACCTCCAACTCTCTTTTAGCTCTCTCTTCTAACTAACTCATCATTCTTTTTTTAAGCTTTTAAAAATATTTATTTATTTATTTATTTATTTATTTATTTGTAAGCAGAGAGAGAGAGAGAGAGAGAGAGAGAGAGAGAGAGAGAGAAGAGAGATAGAGAGAGAATGGGCACGCCAGGGCTTCTAGCCACTGCAAACGAACTCCAGATGCATGTGCCCCTTGTGCATCTGGCTTATATGGGTCTTAGGGAATGGAACCTGGGTCCTTTGGCTTTGCAGGCAAATGCCTTAACCACTAAGCCATTTCTCCAGCCCAACTCATCATTCTTAAGTTCTGTGTTTATCCAGAGATGTTGTGAGGAATAATAGGAATGGCAGAGGCTCTGCCTTCTTCCCGGTTCTGTAAAGATTGGCAATATCATTTTCTTCTCTTAATTTTAATTTTCTTATATACAAAATGAAAAGATAACAGTGCTTGGGTAGCAGAGAAGTTGTGATGGTCAACTGAGGTAGACATATACCTGGCAATACTGCTCAAGAGCAAGGCCAGATATGGACAAAGCAAGTGAGCTCTTTGGAGTCAGAAAGACCTAGATTCAGCCCAAGCTTCCACCAGTTACTTATTTCATGAACTTGAGCAAGGTGTGAATCTCCATTTCCTCATATAGAAAATAAAACCCTAAGACCCACCTGGGACATCCTAGCACAGTGCCTGCTACAAAGTAAAAGCTGAGGAAATGGTATCTATTAAAAATATTATGTAGGTGTTAATTTCTATTATTCAGTGCTTGTGGCAGGCACTGTTGGTTCTTACTACAGGTTAATGCTTCTACTGTTGATTCTTACCAAAGTAAGGATAGGGTAAGTAATTCTGTAGTAACAAGTGGTCAGCATTCAAAAGCAATAAATTCTGTTCTCTTGTCATGCTACGTATTTACTATAGGTATGTTGGGCGGATTTGGGGATTTATTAGTTATTTTCTCATTGTTGAGACAAAATACCTGACAGGAAGCGACTTAAGGACTGAAAGGGTTTACTCTAACTTATGGTTTCAAGGGGACACATTTCACCATGGCATGGCAGGCAAGGCAGACCAATTCATCACATTGTAACCAGCGTCCAAAGGCAGAGTGCCCAAAAGCAGAGCACCGACAGGAAGAGGAGCCAGGCTAACAAGCTCAAGGCCCACTCTCCGTGAATCACTTCTTCCAGCAGAGCTCCACCTCCCCAAAGTTCCGGGACCTTCAAAAACAGTGCCACTAGATTGGAACCCAGTGTTCAGACACATGAGTCTTTGGGAAACATTATATAGACAAACCACAACATCCCGCCCTTGGCCTCCATAGGCTCAAGGTCATCTCATGATGCAAAATGCATTTAGTCCAACTTCAGATTTTCTCATAGTCTTTAATAGCCCCAACATTGTTCAAAGGTCCAAAGTCTCTGTTGTGACTAAAGATAATCTCTTAACTTGGACCTACTACAAAATCAAAAACAAATCAGATACGTTCAACATATCATGACACAAAATAAACACTCTCATTCCAAAAGGAAGCAAGGGGAACACAGCAAGAACGACTGGACCAAAAAAAAAAAAAAAAAAAAAAAAAAGCAAAAACCAGCAGAGCAAACAGTGAATCCTGCAGCTTTATGTCCTGTACGTGGGATTCATGATGAAGTCATTTGGGTTCCCAAAGTCTTGTGTAGCTCCAGCTCTGCTGCCTGGAGTACTCAGGGCCTCTGTCTTGACTGGGATCCACTGCAGACCTATAGTTTTCAGCATCCCAGGCTCTCCACTGCAACTCTGGCTTCATCTTCATTGCTTCATGCAATGTCCCTCAGGACACCTTTGTAGGGAATTCAACCCAGCCAAAGTGGCTTTCTGAAACCATGGAGTAAGATGTCCTGTCCCCTTTTGTGTCTCAATCTTGCATTCTTCATGTCTGTAAAACAAGTACCACATGGGCAATGCTGACAAGTTCTGCTGCCAGCTCAGTATGAAGCTTAGTCCCCTTGGACCAGTGGAAGCATCCGTTGTATGCCTTTCAGTCTGACCTTGGCATAACACTCCCCTAGGCAGTTGCTTTCCAGAAGCAGAAAACTCCTTCAGTGTAATTTAAATTCATTTTGATTTTTACAAGATGAAGCCTCCTATGGGTAATATTTTGCCTTCAGGGCATCTTTCCTGTTGTCCCAGTGTGCCATGCAGGAGGTTCTCTTCAATAGTGCTAATCTCTTTACCCATTACAGCTGCTTTGTTGGCTGGTGGTTCATCATCTGGAACATTAAGCATGCTCACATTTCTCTACTCACCAAGCTTTACATTTTCTACATCATTCTGCTCTGGTATTTATTCTCTCTCACTGTAGACATGAACCAGAGCAGCCCACAGAAGCCACCCACAGACAAATGCTATTTTGCCTCAAAATGTCCTCTGTAAAACAAGTTAGTCCATTACCTTCAAGTCAACTTCACTCAGGTTCATTGGACAGTCAAAAAACAGCCATCTTCCTTGCCACAAGACAACATGAACTGCCTCCTTCTCAGATCCTGACAGAGTCCTTGTTCCCCTCCAAAACATCATGAGCCTCACCAGCTTTCACTGTCCATGTTTCTCTCAATACTCTGGTCTTCCAAGCTCCCACCAGAATGGTTAATTAAGCTCTACTTCTCTAGCCCAAAGTTAAAAACTCTTTCATATTCCTCCTGAAAACCTGTTTCAAAGGTCTATGGATCACATGGTCAGGTTTATCACAGCAATAGGACCACTTCCTAGCACCTATTTTCTGCATTCTTTACTTTCTGTCGGTGGGACAAAATACCTGACAGGTAGTAATTTAAGGAAGGAAAGGACATATTCTGGCTTACAGTTTCAAGAGGAAACATTCCATGATGGTGGGGCTGGCCTGTCACATTGTAGCCAGAGTCAGGAAGCAGAGCACAAACAGGAAGTGGGGTCAGGCTTTGAAACCTCAAATCCTGCCCTCAGTGACCACTTATTCCAAGAAGGATCCACTTCCTAAAGGCTCCATAGCCTTCACAAATAATCTTACCAACTAAGAACTAAGTGTTCAAACTCATGAACCTAATGAGACGTTTGGCACTTAACCCTCAAGACAAGTCTCGGATCTGTATCGCTATCATTTAGAGACTACGCTGATAGACGGCCCATCTTTGTGTTTTCACAGCTGTCAAGATATAGAGAAAGAAAAAGAACGTGTTGAATTTCATATTTACTGTTAATGATTCTACTTTGATAAGATTAATATCACTACAGCTTGAATTCCACTAGCCAACACAAGTCAGAAGGCCTTCCATCCAGTTCGTGGAGGTAGGATAGGGAAATGCAATGGTGGACACTCTTTTATCAGGGGTGAACCTGAGTGCAGAAACATGACTTGCTCTTGGCCAATAGGACTTGAGAAGACATCAACTGAGGTGGAGGAAGAAGAGCTACCAAGAAAGATTTTTCTGGCTAATGAAAAGAATAAAATGAAAATTTGCATTGCTAGTGATTAAATTGTGATTCCAGGAGCTGGTGAAGTGAGTTGAATCCACACAAGAATTTTTTTTTTTTTTTTTTTTTGGTTTTTCAAGGTAGAGTCTCACTCTAGCTCAAGCTGACCTGGAATTCACTATGTAGTTTCAGGGTGGCCTTGAACTCATGGCAGTCCTCCTACCTCTGCCTCCCAAAGTGCTGGGATTAAAGGCGTGAGCCACCATGCCCAGCCTCCACAAAAGAAATTTTCTTGGAATAAGAATGGTAAAATAAAAGATGGAAGACATCTGGACTTATGATAATATTGCTAATACACTATATTTACCATCGCTGAACCTGTTTCATATTTGAATTTCTTTCTTTCTTTTTTTTTTTTTTTCAAGGTAGGGTCTTGCTCTAGCCCAGGCTGACCTGGAATTTACTATGTAGTCTCAGAGTGGCCTCAAACTCATGGCAATCCTCCTACCTCTGCCTCCTGAGTGCTGAGATTAAAGGCTTGTGCCCCAATGCCCAGCTTGGACTTCTTGTTTTAATTGTCTTTTTTTTTTTTCTGGCTCCTATAAGCAACAATTGTATAAACTTTTCCCCAGGAGACATGAGTAAATGTTTGTTTCTCTCAGGTAGGGTACCAACCACAGATCAAAGTTTGATTCAACCAAAGTTAATATTGGTGAACCAGTAAGTTTAATGGGCTTACTTACAGAGCATGGTAAGGGGTTTGTTAAAGGAGCATGTGTAACTCCAAAGCAGCCACATCACCACAAAATCTCACTCCAACATAGATGGCCATATTCTCATAGTTGCAAAGATGGAGTCCCCTCTTCAATTAAGACTACACACACTATGTACTCTAGCACCTTTGGAGACTACAAGACCATGTGAAATGGGGGCAGAATTACCGACAGTTGTCTCGGAGGTGCAAGAGGGAATGGCTGAGATCTTTGGTGAGGATCTGTTGACTTCCACAGCCCTTTCTTCTATGTGGGAGTGTCAATAGGCTCAATCTTAAGGGGCTTTTGCTAGTATTTATAGCTGCTTCTGATAGAGACAGTAATGGCTGTTAGGCTTGGAGGACAGTGCTGTACAACCCAGCATAACTAGTGCAATGATCAATTATCATCAGCCTCCTATCCATTTTCATGAAAGACTTGAGATAATGTCAGTCAAGTTCCTCTGAGGGTGAATCACTATATGCTGGAGAAGATTAGCCATTAGCAGGAGCTGATAGACACAGGACTCTGAGGTGATTTGATAAATATCCAAGTTCTATCTAGGTGTCTGGTGAGGACCTATGACTTATGAAGACAGTTGTATATATGCACTAATGAAGTTTACATAGCAAGAAACTCTTAGGTTTCTCAGCACTGAATATTTGGTTCCCTCCAGACTGGGGAGAGTTTATAGCAGGGTCAGAAAATTTCCTTAGACCCTGCTGCAGCATGGCAGAATCTCCCAGGAGACTCTCTAATTACCTCTGCTCAAGTGCTGCACACATCAAAGAAATTTCTGATAACTAGTTCAGTTCCTTGGGATCCTGCATGTACTAGTGGTATGTACTGGATGATGGATCCAAGGTCACTGGACTGTCTGATTACTGAAACACAACAGGAAAATAATATGATTGCTGATGCTTGATGATGGAATCATGGCCCCACTAGTGATTCAAGGTGTGACCTCAATAGAGGCACTGAAATTAACCTGAACATTGCCTTCTGTTCCATGAAGCAGCTACTATCCAAAGTGTGGTAGTTTGAATGGATGTCCCCCAATAGATACAGGAGTTTTATTAAAGCTTGTAACTTGGTGTCACTGTGTGCAGAACCTAGAGTCCAGCCCTATGGTGTGGGGGTAGACCCGGAATTCCAACCTAAGCTATGCAAAGTGCCTGCGTTCTACCTGTAGTTCCCGGAATGTGCTTGCTTATGGTGCTAGTGGTGGCTTTTCTCTTTGCTTGGACTTGTGAAAGTGGGCCAATGTCTTCTGCCATTGTGGGACTTCCCCTGGATCTGTAATTAATTCCTTCCTCCATAACTGTGCCTTGGTTTGAAAGTTCATCTCAGCAACCTGAGGCTGTCTGCTACAGAATTGGTACCAAGGAGTGGGAGATACTGAGATGAATCTGACCATGTGGATTTTGGTCTTTTGGAACTTTTGTTTTGGAGGAATGGGCATGGACCTGGTACTTGCAACTGAAGATGCCTTCTGGAGCAGTAAGCCAAGTTGTATGGAATATTCTGATGAGAGTTTGAAAATGATAAGTGTAGAGAACTGTGTTTGGAAGCTTGGCTTATAAACTTTCTAAGGGGAGGGAAAGACTGCAGAAACCTTGTTGGAACTGGGCTACTGGCATAAGAGCTGGCTGTGTTCTGCTGCTCAGGCCCAGAGATTTTGATCAAGGTTAAGTTTGTAATGGATTGTGCTTGGCTAAAGATATACTGCTGAGAAATTTAAGATTTAAAGTTTGAAAAACTCAAACAAGTTTAAAATTTATTGGCACAGAAGTTAATTTTAGGTTACTGAAGCTGCTATTGTCAAACACATTAACAATCTTAAGGAAGATGGCCCAACTGCTTTCTATTAAAACAATGGAGAGAATGCATGAGGTGATCCCACTCCAGAAAGACTGAATGGTAGGGATGCACTCTTTTGAAAGGTGATCTGAAAAGAAGGAACCTGCTCTTCAAGGTTACAATTTATTTCATCCCTGAATTAAGAATATGGCTGTGTCCTACACCCCTGGTATTGATTTTAGAAGCATGAAAAATTCTTGGAGCTACTGAGATGTGGCATGAAGCAAGATGCAATTTCCCTGATAGGATGGAAAAGCCATTGGGAGATGTGGTTTGCAGTGGAGACCCAAGGATGTTTAGATATATCAGAACTGTGCAAAGGTTACCATGGAGCTCTGTTGTCTTGGGATGGAAGTTTTTCCTGGCTGTTCAGCCTAGCTAGAGGGGCATAATTGGAAAATCTGGAGACTGTCAGTGACTGGTTATGGATATTGGACTTGAACTGCAAATGTTGATCTTTGCTTGATGGTTATTGAGTTTGCATTGTTTTAGTGTTTCCTTGAAATGCCTTATAGCAGTTGGAAATGTTTACCCTGTGCCTTTATATGTTGAAATATATGCTTGTTTTGATTTTACAGGACTCACAGTTCAAAGATAATATCAAATCTCAGAAGAGACTTAGGACGTTAGAACAATCTTAAGCTGGTAAAGACTGTGGGGACTGGGCTGGAGAAATGGCTTAGTGGTTAAGGCATTTGCCTGTGATTCTCCAGGACCCACATAAGCCAGATGCACAAGGGGCACATGCATCTGGAGTTCTTTTCAGTGGCTAGAGGCCCTGGTGTGCCCATTCTTTCTCTGTCTGCTTCTCTTCTATCTCTCTCTCTCTCTGTTTGCAAATAAATGAATAAAAATTAAAATAAACTTAAAAAGACTGTGGAGACCTTTGGATTTGGATTGAACACAATATAAAATGTGAGATGGTTATGATTCTATTGGGGGCCAGGGATAGAATGTGGTAGTCTGAAAGGGTGTCCCCCAATTGATTCAGGAGCTTATTAAAGCTTGAAATTTGGATCTCCTGCCACCTGACTAGAAGAGGTGTCACTGGGGGCAGACCTAGAATTCTAATCTAAAGATATGCAAAGTGCAGGATCTTTGTCTGGAGTTTCTAAGTATACTGGTTTGCTTATGGTGTGGCTTTTCTCTCTGTGTGCATCTATGAAAGGAGGCCAACTTCTTCTGTCATTTTAGAACTTCCCCTGGATCTGTAAACTTCAATAATCCCTTCTTCCTCCCATGTGTCTGATCTTGAGGTTCATCCCAGTAGTGTGAGGTTGACTGCTGCATAAAGTGTGGTAAAAACACAATGAGATAGGAGTTTCTGGGAACTGTTGAGTACAGATCTCAATGTTCCCCAGCTTCCTCCTTGCTCAATCTATGCTTGAGCTCCAGGCTCTGTCCCACCCCCTAGAGTACATTGAAGCCTTTCCAACTCTCCCTCAGACAGGCCTGTGGATGGGCCCCATTTGGAACTTGCTCTACTTCCTCCCTGGTGATGTGACAATGTGATACTGGCTTCTTGCTCCTGCCATGCTTTCCCACCATGACAGACTGAAACCCAGAAATGTAAGCTGAAATAAATTCTTTCCTTCCCTAAGTTGCTTCTGGTCAAGTTCCAGCAATAAGAAAGTAACTGATAGAAACCCTGTAGGAAATGGATGAAGTATACTTCTGTAGAAGACCTGGAATTACATTAGAGGAGGATTTAAGTTCACTTGTTCATCAGAATTTTTTGAATATCCACTGTGTGTCAAGCACTCTACCAGGAGTCCAGGGAACCCTCTGTTGGCCAAGAGACACAGATATTCACAATGGTAACTGAGCACAGAAGCTCACATTTTGGTTAAGTGCTGTATAGAAATTCTGATAAAATATTGGTGCTCACAGTGGAGTTATGGAGTCACTAAGGAGAACTTCACAAAGTGGTACCACTAATGCTAAGAAAGCCTTGAAAACCAGGCAAAATTCATCATTTGAACCAGAATGAAACGTAGTCTGTCCAGAAAGAAGAGCACAGTGATGTAAGCAGGAAGAGTTAAGGACATGAAATTCAGAATCCTATAAAGGTGCTTCTAACAATGAACATGTAGCCATTTGATTCCGGGCTTATTAACCTGTTCTGAGTCACAGAATTCTGGGAAAGCAAAATAAAAGCTAATGATTTCTCTGTGTAGGCATTTCTATTGATTGCACTCAGTTCTGTAGGCATTTCTAGTCTATGTCATGAACCCTTTTTCCCGGTGGATAGTTAAGCATCCATGATTCAATTATTTCCTAGATGAATATGTATATACTAAGTTGACATAATCAATGACCCTATTTCCATTAGCTTCATCCTCCCTACAAGCGTCACCTAAAGAACATCTGAAACTAGCTGATTCTCCTCTCAAAGCTGACAGAACACCCTTGGAGAATTTCCTCTCCTGCACTCTGTCAGGTTAGACTGATGAGAATTTCAAAGGCATACATTTAGGATGTTAACTGAAAGGATAAAGTGTGGAGATAAGGCTGAGGGTCACTCTTTTCTTTTTCCATTTTTTTTTTTAGTTTTAAAAGATTTTATTTTATTTTTAATTATTAATTTTTTATTGACACTTTCTATACTTACATTCAAAAAACATGTATTTCCCTCCCCTCCCCCCATTCCACTTTAGAACACCAGTCTCCATTATATCCCCTCCCTCTCTCCATTAGTGTTTCTTTTAATTTGATGTTATCATATTTTTCTTCTATTTTGAGGGTCTTGCGAAGGTATTTCTAGGCACTGCAAGGTCATGGATATCGAGGCCAATTTCTGTCTGGACAGTTGCATTGTAAGAAGTCATACCCTTCCTTTGGCTCTTCCATTCTATCCCATTCTTCTTTTAAACACTGAAGTCTAAGGCAAACTGGGGACAGTGTGGTTTTTCTGTGTGGCACATTGTCTGGGCTCAGTCTGCCTCTGCAGGCAATTAATTACTCAGCCTGCCTTTTATTATTTATTTATTTATTTTGGTTTTTCAAGGTAGGGTCTCACTCTAGCTCAGGCTGACCTGGAATTCACTGTATTCTCAGAGTGGCCTGGCATTCACTGTGATCCTCCTACCTCTGCCTCTGAGTGCTGGGATTAAAGGCGTGCGCCACCATGCCTGGCTATTTATCTATTTTTGAGGTAGAGTTTTACTCTAGCCCAGGCTGCCATGGAACTCACTACATAGTCCAGGCTGCCCTTTAAACTCAAAGCAATACTCCTGCCACAGCCTCCTGGGTATTGTTCATATTTTTTTCTAGTTGCTGTTGTTTAGCTTCCACAGAGCTCCACCCCAAAGTGCTTTTCAGTCCCTCTGCTGACTACCTACAGCCAAAATTAACTCACCTTCCCGGTTGCTGACATCAGCGGCTCCACAGTATGGACATGCGCCTCTGCTCCCAGCACTTTAAGAAGTGCTATTATAAAGAGTGTCTCTGATACCTAACAAGCCTGTCCAGTCCCTTGCATGCCTGGATGTACTCCTAAGGAGAAACTCTTTGTGTATTTGGATTCACAGCCACAGGCAGGATATTAGCATTCCCAGACCTGTTGGGTACTAGAGCACTGCTAATGAGCAAACAGCCCTGGCTGCCTCAATTAGTAGCTTGTGAAATATTCCTGGATATCAAATTGCTTTTGCTGCCTGATAATCACAGTGGCTCATGGGATAAAGAGCCACTAAGCAGAAATTGTTCCCTTGTTAACCATGGCCCTGTTGATGTAAGTTGTATCTGTACACACAGCTCAAGTTTGCCATGTCCCCAGAGCTGAGTGTTGTATTAGGAGCA
Organism: Orientallactaga sibirica; assembly: GCA_036365145.1. Classification (NCBI taxonomy): domain Eukaryota; kingdom Metazoa; phylum Chordata; class Mammalia; order Rodentia; family Dipodidae; genus Orientallactaga; species Orientallactaga sibirica. The sequence goes on along the minus strand of JAEOAD010000015.1, from coordinate 33,177,432 downwards.
CAGAGTGATCAGTGCTGTTGGCTCACGCTTCTCTGATGGATCTCTCCATAGTGTTTATATTAGCATCTTTCCAGACTGATCCTGTAATAATTATGTAAGCCATATTATTTGGCAACCAATTAAAGAATATGGAGGTATTGATTTCCTGTAGTGGTAATTTCTCTAGTGGGAGAGGGAAGAGAAAGGAGAGAGGAGGGGGTGAAGGAGAGATTTTTTTTTCATCCAGGTCAAAACTTTTAGTTTTGATTCTTTCTAAATTCTTTGCTTCAGATTGCAGTAATGTTATCCCCAGAAACAAAAGAACTTCAGTGTATAGCTAAGAGAAAAGCAGTAAAGGGAAAGGAATTCAAGATTTGTTATTTGTATTTGAATATTTATTGTGACAAGAATTCTGTTATAAATATTCCTAAGCAAAGGCCATCTTTTTTTCTCCAGTAATTTTTAAAGTGAAGATCCCAAATTTTAAGGCCATATATATATATATATATATATATATATATATATATATATATATTTTTTTTTTTTTTTGGTAACATCTGCCATGAGTTCCTGCTTTGAGAATAGCATCTATTGCCAAGTCTGTTAACATTACAGATGGTCATAGCACAGGCTACTTGTTACTCTCAATCTTCAAGTGTCTGCCTTCCCAGTGGGCTGCCCCCTCAGGTGGAACTCAACCCTTCTTGCATACATACCAGGTAAACACACTTCTCCCAGGTGATCAGTGAGTAGATAGCTGGGGGAGGGAGGATGCCGATGAAAGCACCCAGCGCACTTCTAAAACCTAACAGAATCCTTTTACTGCTTGCTAGCTAGTTGTACTGTGCATGAGGAATGGACTCATGGCCCGGTCCCTTCACCTAAGTAACATTATCTATAGGTAATGCAGTAAAGAGGTTTGGGGATACTTTTCAATAGTTTATTGTATTTTCTTAAATATCCTTTCTGGAATTTTCAGAAACAAAACATAAAAAAATTATATACTTTATTACAAATGGTAAACTCAGAGTGTTTCAAATCTCTTATTTACAAACAACACTGGGCAGGATACCCAAACAAACAAACATGAAATAACTTACAAAGGCAAGAAGCTGTTTATTGACAGTAATCAGCTTTCATCAAAATTAAAAAAAATATATATGTACATACACAGTTAAGGAAGGCAGGCCAGAGTTTTTCACTTGCAGGCTTGGCCTCGCCCTCACAACCCTCCCTCCCCCCAACCCTCCCTTCCCCTTTTGTGTTCTTAAGGAGTACTACAGAAGCAATCTAGTCTCTATTGCAGTTTGTAATCCCCCCACCCCCCTTTAATACTGAATGAGATCGAATGTTAGGTCCATGCAGTTCTTGGTCAATGTTAAAGAAAAGTCTATCCTTCTGTTTGCGCAGGGACAGCCCGATCACAAAGCCGGGCAGCCTGCAGGCGGCTGCTCCCTGGCTCCAAGCCAGCCAAGGGAAGGCGCGCCAAGCCCTTTTCACTCGTGCACACTGGGGGCGCCGTCAGGACGCAACCCAGTCCAACTTGGATGCCATTTGCTTTAGTCCTCCGACACGACACTTCTTTTTTTTTTCCCCTCTCTGTTGCAACCTGTCAAGTTCTCAAATCTGTCTGTGTCATTTTTTTCCTACCTCCATTGCCCCTCAGCCCCAACAGTCTTCCCTCAAAACGTTTGCAACTGCTGCGTTAGCATGAGTTGGCACCCACTGTTAACGTGGTTCATGACTTTCTGTTTAAGCTGTGCCACCTGTTCCCTAAGCATGTTGGCCGTGGACGCCAGCTCCGAGTTCTGTGCTTTTAAAGTTTTCACTTTTTCCTCCAGCCGGGCGATCCTCTCCAGCTTCCTTTTCCGGCACTTGGAGGCAGCGATACGGTTCCTCATGCGCTTCCTCTCCGCCTTGATCCGCTCCTGAGACTCCATGTCGATGGGGGATAGGGGCGGCGTCTCCCCAGGCATCTCGGGCACCGTCTGCGGCTCTTCCTTCAGGGCTTGCAGGCGCGGGTGCTGCACCGGGATCTGCTGGGGCAGGTGGTGCGGCGGCTGGGGCTGCTGCTGGGGCTGCGCGGGAAACGCCAGGCCGGCGGCGCCGTACGAGGGCGCCCCGCCGCCGCCGCCGCTCAGCGCGCCCGGGTTGAAGTTGCTGAGGTTGGCGTAGACCGGCGGCTCGCTGTGCAGGCCGGCGCCGAAGCCGCCGCTGCCGCCGCCGCCGCTGCCCGCCACCGAGGCCACCGCGGGGGCCACCATACCCGTCCCGCTGACCGGCTGCGCCGCCGACGTGACGCTGGGCAGCGTGTTCTGGCTGTGCAGTTCGGCCAGGGCCCGCACGAAGCCCTCGGCGAAGCCCTCCTGCTCGTCGGTCACGTTCTTGGGACACAGGAACTGGGTGGGGGTCGGCGTGGTGGTGATGTGCCCGTTGCTGGACTGAATGATCAGGCGCTCCAGCTCCGGCGATGCCAGCTTGAGCAGCCCCACGTCGGGCGAGGTGAGGAGGTCCGAGTTCTTGGCGCGGAGGTGCGGCTTCAGGCTGCCCACCGGGTCGGCTAGGTTCAGGGTCATGCTCTGTTTCAGGATCTTGGGGTTACTGTAGCCGTAGGCGCCGCTCTCGGACTGGAGGAATGAGGCATTGAGGGCATCGTCGTAGAAGGTCGTCTCCATCTTTGCAGTCATAGAACAGTCCGTCACTTCACGCGGGGCTGGCTTCGGCTGTGCGCACAAGTTTCGGGGCCGCAGCAGCGCGCCGGGGAGGTGGGGGTGGGGGACACCCGCGCGCCCCCGGGGCTTTTGGCGAGAAGGAAAGTTTCTCCAAGAGCGCGCGCTCCAGCAGGCAGTGCTCCCCCCTGCGCCCTCCTCCCAAGTTCGCTCCGGGGAGCACGGGGTTAAGACGCCGTGTGCACTCACTCTAGTTGAGTCCGCGCGCCGCCGGGCTTTGAAAAGTCGCGGTCACTCACGGAGCACTCGGGGAGCAGCGGCTCCTCCGAAGCGCTGGGCGAAGTCGCCTCCCGGGGACAGAGGCTGTCAGCACGGAGTTCTCCCGACTCCGGACAACTGTCCCCTCCTCCGCGGAGAGGGGGAGGGGGACGGGGACGCCCGGCAGCCGCGGCTAGCGCTCGCCCAAGTTCAGCCGCGGGCCCCGGCGAGCGAGGCTGAGCGCCCGTCTCTCGTCTCCCTCGGCCGCCTGCGTGTCCCGACCGCCGCGCGGCAGCCCACGGCGCAGCCGAGCTTTGCAAAGTTCGCTCCGGGCCACTTGTCTCAGTCCTCTGGGCCGGAAAAGTTGCTGGCGGATGCCGCCGCTCTCCGCCGTCCTCCCGGCTCGCCGGCTGTCAGCTCCCGGGCAGCGGGGTCTCCTCCGCGGGCGGCGCGAGAAGGGGTTCTCTCTCCCGGCGCTCCCCACCACACCGGCGCGGGGGACCCGGGCGCGGGCTCCAGGGAGAAGATGGAAAAGAAGGCACTCTGCAGTCGGGACGCCGCGGCCGGCCCGGCTGGCTGGTCCGAGTCCCCGACCCGAGCTCCCGCCTCGATGCTCTGGCCACACTCAGTACAACTCTGAGCCCTTATCCAGCCCGAGCTCAACACTTATCTGCTACCAGTCAACGCCTAAAAATAGCCCATGATGTCACCCCAAGGCCTTCCCATTGGTTTGCGTCGCTCTCCGGGGGGCGGGCTCGCTCGTCGCCATGGAGACCCCACCCTAGAAGATTCTTCTCCGGCCCGCGGAGGCTCACGGGATGAGGTAATGCTCCGCTGCCCTCCTACAGTTGGGCCCTTCTTTCTCCTGCTCCCCGCCCTCCGCGCGCCTCCGGGCCCTCTGTTCCCGGGTCCCCTCCCCGGCGCGTCCTTCTCGGCCCGCCCGGTGCATTGTGGGCTGACGTCTTGGGGTTTGACTGTCTAGTGACGGAGGCTGCGGGAGCGGCTGGAAGCTCGCGGCGTCTACAGGGAGGCGGGTTCAAGTTCAGGGCTGGGGAACGGGGGTGCGGGGATCCAGCAGGCTCGGGCCGCGCGCCAGTGGCCTGGGGCTTGGTGGAGGTGGCGCCCCACGTGCGGGGCTTGGCGTCCCCCCCCCGCACTTCCGGGGGGCTGACCTTAAGTCAGCTCGGCCGGGGAGTGGGCTGAAGTTGGGAACGGTCTTGAGAGAGTGGCCCTTCATGCCTTGTCCACTTCCACGTTCGGGAACCAGGGTCCGTCCCTAGCGCGCCCCAAAGCTGAGCATCTGCGTTCTGGAAACCTGGTCTGTTTCAGCCCCTGACCACATCTTCCCCCCCCTCTTTCCCCAGGGCTTCCCAATTCTGCCAGGTCGGGACAGGCTCTGTAGTGGGGAGCGACTCAGACCCGATCAGAAACAGCTCTCAGGGGATCGGGAAAAGCCCAGCGATCGTTTGCACCCCGCTTGCTCCGCACTCCTTCCTCCGCGGTGTGTTTCCGGGAAAACAAGTCGAGAGAGGCGCGGACGCTCGCCCCAAGTCACGCACTGGCGGCGGGTTGGGTGTCCCCTCCCTGCCGGGGGTGGGCTTATGTCCTGCGCCGCCTCTAGGAAGCGCTAGACACATAGAAGTGGTTTCTCTCCTGCGGCTCACTTATCTCGCCCCCTACCCCCTAGGGACCAAAGCGTAGTGACCAGAACACTGAAGTCGGGATTCGTGGTACTTTACTCGCCCCGCGTGGGCAAATCGCGGAACTTCTCTGAGTTTCAGCGGCCTCATGTGCTACTGGAGGCCACCGCGTTGGGTTGCCAGAAGTGAGTGGCTTCCTAGCCTCCGGAACGAGGGGGTGCTCACCACATAACCCCCTCCCTGCCCTTCCCCAGAGTCCCCCGGAGCTTCTGTGGCGTGCCAGTATGTAAGTGTGATTTGGCAGGACCGGATGTACTTTCCTGAGAAGAGCAGAAGGGGAGGGAGGAAAGGGCTGGAAGTCAGCTCTTTTCCCAAGCCGCTTTTCTATCCACGACTGACTTGTACTTTATGTTTCTAGATTCTCATTCAGACTTGGCTGCCCCAGAACTTGGGGGAATTCATCTGTGGGTTCGTACCCTGGGGCCTTACGGTATTTGGGCTGCGAGAGTTCAGAAACTAACAGCAGCTGGTATCGGTGGGAAGTCGGCCAGCTCTTCTGTGCTCTTGCTGCCAGCCTGCCCTGAGCTGCGGTGGGGGAGGGCAGGGATCCGGTGATGACCAGATCCTGTTACTTTGCCCAAGAAGGGAAGTATTCCTCCAGCTGCTGCCAAATCTTTCTTTTATAGTCTGGAAGCTCCTATTCTAAATAATGATGTATAACTAATAAAAATAAGTTTTGTTCATTAAACACTCACTATCTGTCCCAGGTATTCCAAATAATTTAAATACACCATCTCGAGAGGAATGTATTATCAGTACTTAATAGGAGGAAACAGGCCCAGAAGGTCGATGTGTCTTGCTTAGGACACACAAACAGCTAGAAATTGACGTCAGGTCTGTGTTACATTCCTTTGTAGTTCTTCCATTCTGGTGAAATTTCTTGCATTTGTTTTCTGCGTAGGAAAAGGTAATATGTCTATGCTGGTAGCATAGACATTTTCTTGTCTGGACTCTGATGGTAACTCCTTTCAGAGCTCCTGCAATTAGAAACTTGAAGGTTTGAGTCTTTGTGTAAATACTGTCTTGCCTGAGGGTTCTGCCTCAAGTGGTTTATTAATCAGGCTGATTGTTTCCTTATGCTGAAAAATAGCATATTTCATCCAAGGCATAACAGGTCCACTTGCGTTGATTGCCTTCTTGGAAGCCATCGTTGGTGTCCCTTTTGTTAGGGGAAGGTGCTTTTCCCAGTCCAGCTCCTGCTGTCTCCATTCTCATCTCACTCCAACTCAGTGGGTCAGCATGGACTATGCCAAGCTAACAAGCAACCTGGTATCTCAGGATGGTTGCTTCTTGCCCTCATTACATGCCCATCGTGGGTCTGAAGGGAGCTCTGCTCATTGTAGTCACCCAAAGACTCAGGCCGTGGAGGCATCATCTTATCGCATGCTTCCCTTACCGTCTTGAGGAGAGAGAATTCAGGGAATCAAGCACTGTCCTCCTGGAAGTGGCATGCTTCCTTTCTCATTTGCTACTGGTCAAAGCTGGTCACATGGTGATTCCTGACTTTCAAGCAGTACTGTCTGCTGAGTGTCTGGAAGGACTCCTGAGGTATATTGGGGGAGCACTAATGACTAACACTCTCCCTTTCTGTTCACTGAATGTTTGATTCATTTTCCTCCCACGTCAGATTTCCCTCCCCATGCACTCAAGGGAGCCCAAAGACCCTTCTGTGGGAGCATGAGCTTACATTCAGGCTTGGGGGGGGGTGGGCTATAGAGTCTATGTCAGGCTAAGATGTATCTTCTCTTCATCTGAGGGAAAGCTAGATTTCTTCAGTCTACGTCCCTCAGTCTCCATTTAGAAAGTGAAAAACAGCAGATGCCTGTTCCTTGAGCAGACATTTTGAGGACCCCCCCCCATCCACTTCCTCATTTAGACCTTGGTTCTGCTAGTGTGACTGTCCTGTTAACTGTTTGCCATGACCCTGGATTTTCTCTCTTCCTATAGGCATGAATGCAGGAGTTAACTTCTCTTAAAGAAGTTTGCAAAAATGCGAGGGTGCTGAAGGATATTAGATATTGTAAAGTGTCCTTTAATCCAGGCTGGTGGTCTACAGCAGTACAAACCCCACACAAGTGTGGGCCTCTTGTCTGTTTCATACCAGGCTGTCATGTGCTAGTAGTCAAGGCCACAGTTCTTTGGCTGGCATGTTCCACTGGTTTCTTTGCTTTCGTGCTGTCTTGCTTCCTGGCCTCTCAGTCTCCTCATCCTCCTGTGTTCAGCTTGGTTGTAAGGGCATTAGGCTTAGTGTTGGTAAAAGGGTTGTACCTTTCTTCTTTTCCTTTCCTCTTCTGTCCAGAGCTGAAACTACAACAGGGTGTTAGGGGTCTAGGAAAGTCCTTGAACCCCAAACCCTAGGTTTGTTTTTAATTTTTTTGTTTTTAATTATAATCAAAGAATTCAATAAAAAAGACTGAGAAGGATAATTATTAATTTATTATATTTATTGAAGGAAGTACAGAGCCCAGGAAAGGAACCCACATGGCTAGAGATCCCATATGGAGGCCCTGGAAAAGCCGTGGAAAGAAAAGAGAGAAAAGAAAGTTCAAGAAGCTCCTGCCATATGGGGAGTTGGAGGGAGTAAAGGAGCCCATGTGGAGAGCAAGGGCTAGGGGTCTATCCTGGCTGAGCCTGAGACTGGGCCCTGGGCCTAGCCAAGGGAAAAACTCACCCACAGCTGGAAGTTTCCAAGTGGTCAGAGAGCCTGCCCTCCCCTTGTAAAGGTATTTATAACCTTATAGTGAGTGGTGTGCTGTCTTCTGGCTCAGGTGAACCAAGGTACAGTTAGTTGGGTGGATAGGGCTAAGGGCTGTCTCATGAAGAGGCTAGCCCTGAAACCATGTTCCAGGGGCTGAACTTGATCAACCCCAATGTTTAAATCCTATGAAAGACTTCTCTCCTGGGAGGGGAATTCCTGGTTGGTTGTGGAGAAACAGGTCTAGGGAACTAGGCAAGAGATAAATCAGATCATCTTTGATTTCTAGCAAGTGCAGACTTTCCAGCCATTTTCTTACTTCCAGGGGTCCAGTCACCCGAACTGTACCCCCCACCCTCAAAACCATATAGTAGGTAATGTTACAGTGTATTCTGAGGGCTTACAAAATTATTTACTGATTTGTTTGTGTGCATGTGGGGGTGGGGAGGAGGCTGTGCCAGGGACTTTTGCTGCTGCATCAAATGCCTGTCTGGCTTTAGGTGGGTGGTTGGGAAATTGAACCCAGGGTGGCAGGCTTTGCAAACAAGCACCTCCACAGGCCCCACCCCCCTTTTTTAAATAGGGTCTTGCTCTATAGACCAGGCGGGCCTGAACCTCAAGAGAACCCTCCCCCCATCTCATCCTCCCAAGTGCTTGAAATGTAGGTGTTCACTGTTATGGCCTGTACATCCTGAGTATTTAAAAAATTTTTTTATTATTTTTATTTGTTTTTGGAGAGAGACACAGAGAGAAACAGAGAGGGGGAGAGGGAGACAGATAGAGATGGGCGCCAGCAGTCTCTCAGCTGCTGTGAACAAAATCCAGATGTGTGCGCCCCCTTGTGGGTAAGTGCGGCATTGTGCCCTTGCGTCACTTTGCATCTGGCTAAATGTGGGACCTGGAGATTGGAACCGCTGGAGATTGGAACCGCTGGAGATTGGAACCAGCGTTCTTGGGCTTAGGAGGCAGGTGCCTTAGCCCCTAAGCCATCTCTCCAGCCCACATCCTGAGTATTTAAACAACCTAACTTTAGGACTGACTTCTCAAGGCCCTTTCTTGTGGAAACCATTTCTTGATTTTCTAGTTTTCCTTGGGATGAGACACAGTTGACCCCTCTTCACTTTGCAAAGCCCTGAGTTTGTGGGTTGTCTCTGTTCCTTTGTGTTCCTGCTTATAAAGTCCAAATCCTGAGCTCTTCTCAGCAGCCATCCACAGATGCTCTGATCTTCCTTTACTCTCTCTCTCATCAGTTCACTCACAGTCGCCCTCCTGAATTATCATGGGAAATGGTCACCAAATAGATCACTAGCCTTTCAGCTTTTGTTCCTAGCTCTTATCTTCTAAATGAATGCTTATTTTTGTGTTTTTTTTTTTTTTTTCTTTTACTGCATGTCTAGGTGCCCAGTTCTAAATCAGCCAGGACAGGTAAAGTTTTGCTGCTATGACAAATGATACTAAAATCTCACTGGTTTATGAGGAAACTCCTTCTTGCTCATGCTATATGTTTAGGGCCAGAGGGGCTCTGCTCCATGTGCTTACCCCATCTGGAGAAGTTTTCATCTTGAAGCAGGTTTTCACACTCACCCTGATCACCTTGGTGGGGAAAGAAAGCGAGATGAGTTCACATTCGGTTTAAAAGCTTATTCTGGATGTGATTGTTGACTTGACACATTACTGGCCAATATGAGTCACATGACTATGCCTTAATGGATGCAGGGAAGTGCAGTTCTAGTATGTGTCTGGAAGCCAGAGAGCTTGAAGTACCCTCCTCGGTCTGGGTTATGCTGTGGAAGCCATCCATACATACTTCTGGATTGCAGCCACAGACTTACTTTTCACTCACACTAAATGTCCATCTGAATTCTCTGAAGTCAGCTGTGTCTGCCCTTCTGTGCACATTTCTGCTCTAGGAACCTGGTTAAGAGCGCATCTTCATTCTACCACTTGCAGAGCAAAGACCACACAGTCCTTAGAACTTATGCCGAGAGTAACTCACATGGCCAAGCCCGATGTCAGTGGGAGGGGCAGCAAGTATTTGTGAATAGTGATGCAGTCCACCACACCCTGCGCTCCACATTCCCTCCATTCCTCTGAGTCTCAGCCACTGCAAACATTTTTCATTCCTCCTTCCATACACTTTATCCTTAATCAAAATACAAGCTAGCAAACTCCTATTCACCCTTCAAGACCCAAATGAAATAATCACTTCCTTCAAACCTTTCCCCGCCCATCTCTCAACTCATCCTCAAAATAGTTGCCTTATTTGGCTATCAGCATATTTGGTACACACCTCAAAGACAGAATGTCTATCACAAGGTCTTGCAAATGTCTTCTTAAATCCCTACTCCAAGTCCAGGAATCCTATCATTCTTATTTTGTGTATTTGGTGTTTAATAAGGTTCCTGGCCTGTGGGAGGCTACAAGGTACATGGTAAGTGGTAAATGCTTGTTTACAGCTTTTTTAAAAAGTAGCATTTCCATGGTGGAGTTATGGGGGTATTTTAATAGTGAAGTAGAAATAGTACCTGGTCTTGTATGTATATGTATTATATGGATTATGTTAAACTCCCTAGTTAAAGTGCCAGCACCTCTCCCTACCCAGTTTTCTCCAATCACACTATGACAATATCAGGCAGTTATGCTCCAATAAGAAACAATCCTCAGGCTGGAGAGATGGCTTAGAAGTTAAGGCACTTGCCTACGAAGTCTAAGGACCCAGGTTCGATTCTCCTGGTTCCTCATTAGCCAGATGCACATGGTAGCACATGCATCTGGAGTTTGTTTGTAGTGGCTAGAGGCACTGCACCCATTCTCTCTTTCTTTTTCTCTTTCTCTCCCTCTGTCTCAAATAAATAGCCTTTTTAAAAAACAAGAAACAATCCTCAAACTTAAGTGACTTGGGACAAAACATTTCATTTCTTGTTCCTGCTTTATGTCTATCAAGGATGGCAGGGTCTCTGATAATATCACCTTTATCTGGGACCCTGGCTGATGGAGTTCCTAATTCCAGGAACCTAAAAGGTCTCTTGGAAAAGGAAGAGAGCTTCGAAGGCCTTTATCTGGACAATTACATGTCTTTGCTTTAAAATGTCACATATCACTTTTCACAATTCATTGGCTAAAACTAGTCTCCTGGCCTTGCTTGACCATGAGGGAACCAGGAAGTGTCATCCTGTTTCCCTAGAGGACAAAAACTGGACGTCTTTGGTGAGCAGTTCTAATGACGTCCACATTGGTCATGGATTCCCCAAATATGGCAAGCTGTTTGTTGCCTAAGAACCTTTATGCGAACTCCTCTTCCCTCTACCAATTTCTGTCCCTCTTTAGATGCTAGGTTTAAATGGTACACAAGACTTTCTGTGTTTTCTGTCGTTCCCCCCACCACCACCGATACATTCTCCCCTAACATGCTCTCAAAAAATTTTTCTTTTACTTTTGAGGATTTGAGGAGCGTGATAAGTAAAATCACTTCTTTTTTTTTTTTTTTAGTATTTTATTTATTTATTTATTTATTAGAGGCAGAGAGAGGGAGAGAGAGGAGGAGAGAGAATGGGTATGCCAGGACCTCTAGCCACTGCAAACAAATTTCAGATACATATGCCATCATGTGCATCAGGCTTAACGTGGGATCTGGAGAATCGAACCTGGGTCCTTAGGCTTTGCAGGCAAGCAACTTAACTGCTAAGCCATTTCTCCAGCCCTTCTATTTCTTGAGTGCAGCAAAGGCAGCTGAAAATCAGACACAGAAGCACAGTCACCCAGGCAACCTGACTGGGGCAGGGTAGACAGGAAGCCACGTGGATTTTGTGGTTTTTCTTCTGGCCCTGAACTCTTCTGGGACCTGGCAAAGATGGGCTGTTGTCCACTGCTCCCAAAAGGACCATGATTGTACCCATTCTTGAGTTAGTGAATTTGGAAAAGATAGGAGTTTCTAAGATGGGCATGCCTGGGTCCTTCTGAACTCAGTGATCAGGTAATTCAACTCTCCTATGCATGAGGGGTAAGTAGATTTTGAGAGAGAACAAAAGGGACTCTTAGCAGATGTCCCTTCCTGGAAAACTGGGGCCAGGGAAAGGGCACTTTCTTCAGCAGTGGAATTCGTTATTCTGTATTTCTTTGTATAATTGTATATATATATATTTTTTCTGTTGTCTGTTTCACTCACCTGTGGACAAGCATCAAAAGTGCAGAAGAAACAGTATTTCAGTGTCCACTGTACACAGAGAAGCTGGCATGGTTCCAGTTAGATCTCAGTGATTCAGCAGAACCCCTGTGATATTCTGTGTGTCAGCTCCATTCCTGGCAAGAACTATATAAATTTGTACATGCCATTGTCTTGGTGGTGATTGCAGTCCCCACTCAGAACTTCCCCAGAACCCACGGGTTCCATAAGTAGTGAGTGTCAGAGGCTGTCTTCCAAGTGTGCCCTTCTCCCAGAGCTGACAGCATCTGCACAGCAAAATGCGTCCAGTGGAGCTAGGAGTAGTCATTCCACTAAGCAAGCACTGCTGGGTGAACACCATGGGAATTCTGTGGGCGTGAAAGTTGGAAGTGATTTTGGACAACGTTAGAGATCTGTGGGAAGGATGGCCACATGGTGAGAGGCCTGAACCGTGTCCCATGAAGGATGATGGAAGGAACTGGATTTATTTAGGTGATTCTAGGCTGGGGACTATGGGGAAGGTTGGGAACAAACAGTGGTACCATGGCCACATTTGAGTGTTGTGTCACTCTGTAGGCTTTGAGGTGAGAGCTGCAGCAATAGTTAGTGAAGGGAACTCTATAGAGTATTTAAGGAAAAAAACTTTGAAGTCAAGGTTATGTGTCAATAGGATATTTGCCTTACATATAGGATTGAAGTTCCTCCACTCAACACATTATTATCCATGTCCAAGACAGGATGACCAGTTCAGTTATGGTTAATTCCTGTGAGCACATAGTAGTTCATCACTTAATTATCAGAGTTCTTAGAAAGCATCTTAAATAGTTTCATTTAGATAAAATTATGAAATTTGCAGGAAAATGGATAGATCTGGAAAAGATTATACTTAGTGAGGTAACCCAGGCCCAGAAAGCCAAACGTCACATATTCTCTCTCATATGTGGATCCTAGCTACAAATGATTGGACTTCTATGTGAGTAGGAATCAAACTCAGTAGCAGAGGCCAGTAAGCTAGAAAGGGGATATAAAGGGAATAGAAAGGGAGAGAGAGCCGGGCGTGATGGCACATGCCTTTAATCTCAGTACTCGGGAAGCAGAGGAAGGAGGATCACCGTAAGTTCAAGGCCACCCTGAGACTACATAGTGAATTCCAGGTCAGCCTGGACTATAGTGAAACCCTACTTTGAACCCCCCAAACAAAAAGAAGAAAAGGAAGTAGGGGGACTTAATAGAATGGTAGTGTGTGTGTGTGTGTGTGTGTGTGTGTGTGTGTGTGTGTGTATTATAGAAAAACAGATTAACGGGGGTGAAAAGGCTTAAGTGAGGTCAGGGGAAGAGATTGAATAAAGGAAAGGTGGAGGGAGGACTAATCAAAATCTAAGAGGATATAAATAAATCATATGGAAGCCATAGATTGTTACTAGAAAATTTTCAGTGCCAGGGATGGGATACCTACCAGTGAGTTGTCAGCCAGGAAGGTCACTGATACCCCCAAACATCACAGGCAATTGCCGAGGCTTTTGGTTTCCCACCAGGAATAGATGGTAAGACCCTATTGCTGAAGACTCCACATATTTGGGCTGCAAGGTCACTGAGAAATCCTGCTGGAGCTGATCTGAAAACCTCCTCCATGAAGACCAGCTGACAGAAAGCTGGAAAAAGCTATGCTGTGTGCAGTTCAATGGGAGAGAGAGAAATCACCAGTGGAGATACTCAACTGTGGATACTGTGAGCCTTAAATTTGGCCAGCCATGCCAAATGAGCCAATAGGTACAATAGTGTCATGTCTGTTATGGGGGAAACCAACTGCTCTCTAATTGGAGTGGGAGGCTCACTCCATGGGAGGGAATACATCCCTGATACTGAAAACCTACAACAGGGGTAGTCATGAGCCCAGAGGTGTAACGTCTGCTGGTGTCTAGCTAAATATATATACTATGCTCACCAAACTGCCCAGTAAGCATTTCTCTTAATGTTCATATCCATATATTAATGCTACTCTCACTTTTGGTTAGAGAAGTTTCTCTTTTCAGATGGCAGTGACCTTGGGCTGACTCAGAAGGCACCATGGTGCTGAAAAGAAGTGACAAAGGAGTGCTCAGCACTGAAATATCTCTAACACACCTTCCAAGGTTCAGGGTCCATTGCAGAAGAGGGGGAAGAAAGAATGTAAGAGCCAAGGAAGGGTAGGACTCTTACAACGTGCTCCTCCAGACACAAAATGGCCTGGATATCCATGACCTCACAGTGCCTGACACTACCTACATAAGACCATCTTAATAGGAGTAAAAGATCATGACATCAAAATAAAAGAGGAGGGAATATGATGGAGAGTGGAGTTTCAAAGGGCAAAATGGGGGGGTGGGGATTACCCATGGGTTATTGTCTACAATTATGGAAGTTGTCAATAAAAAAAAATTTTTTTTAAGTCTCATTTAGAATTTTTCCAGGAGTGGTCTTCATGGCCTCTCAATTTTAGAGCTGACCCCTTTTTACTCTCAAAATTTGTCAGTCTAGGGTGATGTTTTTTTATGTCCAATATTAAATGAACATTCTATCAAAGCATTGGCTTTCAGTTTCCTTAAAATAACTCGTGTTTGGGCTCATTGAAGAAGTCTATGCCCGCCCTTTCCATTTAGCAATCACGCACCTGGGCTGCTTCCTTTCCCACCTGTGAACCCAGCTAGACCATGCTGTTTCCTTTGTAAACAGATGTGTTGGAGGTTTGAACCAGCCTGAGGAGAAAGAATGGGGTGTCCACTTCTTATAAAACCTTCTCCCCCATCACCTGGTAAACTGTAAGGGATTCCATGGACATACTGAAGGACAGGACCACATATAGAAGAACGCTTGACCTCTGAATGACCCCATTGAAGGATACCCACTGGCCATAAAGAGCCCTGATAAACATCAAGTGCAAAATTAACCTTGTGTTGGTCTACTGGGATTCTAGAGACTGTGTGTTAAACCTGCTAATGTTTTTTATTATAATTGGTACAGCATGACACCCTCTATGAGAATAAATTCAGGACTGAAATTAGGGAGTTTGTCTTGGCTTTTTCAAGTTTGAAGAAAATTAGCAGAGGAGTCAGAAATAAAGAAGGTAGTATATAATTCCATACTGTGTTCTCCCTACTGAATTCTAACCATCACAAGGCATGTCAACATGCCCATGCTCTTGTCTGAATTTAATCTTTCAGTGAATGTGTTTTGGGAAATTCCAAGTGCTTTGGGAGACTTCAGAATTACAGGTAGCACATGTGAAATATTTTATTAACATGCAGTAATTTCTGACCATTTATTATAGGCTATTGGCAATCGTTGGTAAGCAAAAGCTTCAAGGCTTGGCACAATTGAGGTATAATAAAGGAAATAGCCAAGTGGATAGACGAACACAGCATGATAATGCTACATGACAGAAGAGACGGACCTCAGACTACATGTATAAGGACATCTGACAGGGAAGCAGGTGGAGGATTTGGCTGTAGACAAAGTAGTGAATAAGCTGAAACTTCCAAGGTGAGCAGAAGTAGCGAAGGGAAGGCAGCAGAGAGAAGGTTTTCTAGGAAGAGTGTGTGTGAAGGCCTGGGACACTGTTCACACTGGGACATACTTGGAGCTGCAGGAAGAAGGGAGACGCCTTGAGAGATATGGGATATACATATGTTCATATTAAACGCCTTTGCAAGCTGTTGACTGTGTTCAAGTACCACATGCAGCGGGTGGGCTTACCTAGGAGGACATGTGGCTCAGCCCTCAGAATGTCCACAATCACAGTCTGTGCAGTTCCACTTTGTCATTATGCTTTCCTCTTTGTCTTAAAGTTTTCTATAAACATGCATTACATTATCAGTTTTTTCATGTGGGATGTGCATGTGTGTGTATACGTGTGCTCATACATCTATTGCAGCTGCTCATGCATGTATGTGTGCATGCATGCATGTGGAGGCTTTGCATCTTATCTTTAGGAGGGTCTCTCACTGCACTTAGAGCTTAGTCATTGGCTAGACTAGGGAGCCAGCAAGCTATGGACTGAGCTATCTCCTCATTCTCATTTCTGGGATTATTAGCATGCACCGCCATGCCCATCATATTATGTAGATGCTGTGGAGCCGAACTTAGGTCCTCATTCTTTTGCAACAAGCATTTTACCCACTGAGCCATCTCCTCAGCCCCTACACTTGCATTTTTTTTTTTTATTTGCAAGCAGAGTGAGATAGAGACAGAAAGAGTGAATGGGTGCACCAGGGCTTCCAGTTGCTGTAAATGGAACCCCAGAGGCATGCACCACTGTGTGTCTGGCTTTATGGGGCACTGGGGAATCAAACACTGGTCTTGAGGCTTTGCAGGCACGTGCCTTAACTGCTGAGCCATCTCTCCAAGCCTTAAGCTTGTAATTAAAAACAAATAAAGGTGACTTTTCTCATCTGATTCGCTGTGACTTGTACTTTCTGTCCCTAGGGGCATTCTCAGTCCTCTTGGAGAGCTGTGGTCCAGAATTGATTCACAGTGAAGGTGAATTTGGATGGTCCCCTTCATTCTCTTCACCTCTCCATTCACCAGCCTTTTCTGCCATTTTCTCAAAGTGCTAATAGCTTTCCTGAGAATCATAGACGTCAGTGCAGTGCTGTGAGTTTGTGTGTATGGATTTTACAAGCTGTACCTAAAAGACTTCCCCCACACAAAGGGAAGTCCTCAACCCACTGGACCAGAGACTTATCTTTTCTGTGACATTGTCCATGTCATTTGCCTAGTGATTTGGCAGTTAGAAAGGGGACTACTGATAATTTTCTAGAATAATTTTAGGAAGGTCTTGTTCCTACCAGAGTCCACATCTTCATCCATCCCAAACCAGTGATGATGGATGTTTCCAGTAAACTCCAACACTTGAAAGTCTGGAACAGCATTTCCACATCATGTTGTGACAACAAACAACTCCCCAAATCTCAGAGGCTTAGAACAACATGAGTCTTTTAAATGTTTGTCTCATTCCTGTCCTAATTCAGACCTGAGCTGTTGACTTGAGACCCAGCCTGAAGGAGTCCTGCCTGAGATACTGAAGGGAGAAAAGTGGCATTACTGGATCATTGTAAAACTTTTCCCACGGATCATTTCTACACATCTTCCATTAGCTAAAGGGTGTCACAAGAGTAAGCTTGACACAAGAAGAGGAGGGGGATGGTAGAGGGGCAGCAAATATTTAGCTCTTGGATCTCCGTTTTTTTTATAAAACAAAAATTGGTAAAATAAGTTACATAATATTCAAACAAACCATGAGATACCATGTAGTCACTCTTTAAAAGGTGCATGAATTGTTTTCAAGAAGACGAGCTGACCTGGAGGATGTCCATGATGGCATGAAGTGAAGACAGTAGGTTGTAAAGTACACAGCATGGCTTCAGGTATGGGTGAATTGAAAAAAAAACAAAACTATACGAACCGGGTGTGTTGGTGCATAGCCACGATCCTAGCATTTAAGAGGCAGAGGTAGGAGGTGTGCTTCAAGTTTGAGGATAGCCTGGGCTACCTAGGGAGCTCTGGGCCAGCTAGGGCTACATAGCAAGACCAGGTCTCAAAAACCAAACATGAGAGTTTTTAAGGTTTGGGGCTGGAATGTTGTCATTTCTGCTCACCTTCTGTGTTTGAAGCAAGTCATATGGCTAAATTCAATGTCAATAGAACTCGGAAATCATGGAGGTGGCATGAGGAGAATGTGAATATTTACCAGACAGTAAGCTATCACAATAAGCATGGAACAAAACCAAACTAATGAAGTGAAGAAAAACTTACCGGGAAATTTGTGTTGTACATTTTTTTGAAGTTGTAGTATACATTAAAAAAATTTTTTTATTCACTTGCAAGCAGAGAGAGAGAGAGAGAGATGGAGAGAGAGAGAGAATGGGTGCACCAGGGCCTTCAGCCACTGCAAACAAACTCCAGATGCACATGTCACTTTGTGCATCTGGCTTTACGTGGGTACTGGGGAATTGAACTCCAGTCGTTAGGCTTTGCAGGCAAGTGCCTTAATTGGTAAGCCATCTCTACAGCCCTACATTTCTTAAAAATATAAACTCCTTGAAGCCAGGCATTGTAGCACATTCCTTTAATCACACCAACTTTGGGGTCAGAGGTAGGAGAATAACTGTGAGTTTGAGGCCAGCCTGAGACTGTATAGTGAATTCCAGGTCAGCCTGGGCTAGAGTGAGAGCCTACCATGAAAAACCAATAAACAAACAAACAAACAAACAAACAAACAATAAATAAATAAATAAATAAAAATACAAACTCCATGTCTACAATGACAGTGAGCAGAGTGGTATTAACACAGGACACTCGGCTGGAGAGCTCATTATGTCGTAGGGCAAGGAAAAGTTTACACCACGTTGAAGACTGTCTCTTACTCTACTAAATACTCTCCAATGATAGGGTAGAAAAGTGTGTGCTTTGGAATCGGTAGATTGGGCTCAAATCTCAATTTATCCTCTTCCCAGTAGTTTAATCTCATATGTTCCATCAGTGACTGAGCACCAGTTCCACATTTGTAAAACTGAATAATAGAAGCTGTCTCACACCTGCAAGTGTTCAAATATCAGTGACATTCTTAGCTCATAGTAGGAGCTCAAAATACATAATGACTTTTTGTCCCTCAGTGTTTCTTTTGTTAATTCAATTTTTATTTTTGGCTTTTTTGAGGATGGGTTTCACTCTAACCCAGGTCACTCTGGTCACTCTGACCTGACATTCAGATCCCTCTGACCTGAATCTCACTCTAGTACCAGGCTGGCCTTGAACTCACAGTGATCCCCTTACCTAAGCCTCCTGAATGCTGCGATTAAAGGCATGTACAACCATGCCCAGCTTTCTCCTTCATTGTTTCTTGCTTGCTTTACTTTCCCAAATGACCCACTCATTAAGTCTTATTGGATATGACCTAGGGACAGTATTATTTATTGATTGATTGGTTTTTGGTATAGCTTGCCTATCAGTTGTATACCATATGCTAGGAACTGTGCTACATTCTATGGATAACTGAACTTGGATTTGAAGACATAAATTTAAGATCTAATTTGTCTCCATCACATAAGTCATTTAGTAACTTTGGGCCTCAGTTTCCTCATGTTAAAAGTGATAATAGTAACTGATATTTACTTCAGATAACTTACAAAGGAATGTCACATACAGTAATGGAAAAGTCATTGGTAAACTGATAAAATGTTTCTGTTTTAACATCATATATGTGTTATATAGCACATACATGTTTACATGTACCTGAAATAGCTTGTGTTCCACTTAATTGTACATTAAAAATATGGGCTGGGTGGCTGGAGAGATGGCTTAGCAGTTAAGTGCTTGCCTGTGAAGCCTAAGGACCCCAGTTCAAGGCTCAATTCCCCAGTATCCACATAAGCCAGATGCCCAAGGGGGTGCATGCATCTGGAGTTTGCAGTACTGAAGGCCCTGGTGCACCCATTCTCTCTGTGTGTGTGTCTGTCACTCTCAAATAAATAAAAATAATAAAATAAACAAAAAAATTTAAAAGATGGGCTGGAGAGATTGTTCAGTGGTTAAGGCACTTGCCTGCAAAGCCTAACAACCCCAGGTTCAATTCTTTGGTACCTACATAAAGTTGGATGCACAAAGTGGCACCTGCATCTAGAGTTCATTTGCAGTGGCTAGAGGCTCTGAAGCACCGATTGTCTCCATATCTGCTTTCAAATAAGTAAATAAAAATATTAAAAAAATAAACAAGCTAGCTGTGGTCTAGTTAGTCCTATTTGACACCAGACTTGATAAGGTCCTGAAGATAAACAGGGGAGCAAAACAGTTGTCCTTCTTCTATATCACCCATGGTAACCCTCAGGCTGCCTGGTACATGGCTCCATCTTTTACTCATTGTATGAACTGGACCCAGTGCCTTTTTGGGTCTCAATATCTCATCTGTAAAATGACTCTCATCATGGAACCTATTTCAGAGGGTTGAGAATGTTCAATTACTTGATATATGTACACTCTTACAATACTACCTGACATAATAAATACCCAATCAATATGAATTTCTAGTGTTTTAGTTGCTATGTAGAGACAAGAAAAACCAGTTAATGTAAAATCACAATACTCAGAAATGTTGTGCATAAAAAGAATGGAGTGAGAGTTGCCTGGCACTGCACTTTCCCTGGAATGTGACTGTTGATTTAGCTGGATGTGTAAATGGTATCTGATTAGAAATTAAGTCTGAGGATACAGATGCCTAAACAGCCATCTGTTTTTGAAGAACACTGAGGACCACCCTAAAAGGAAAAATTGGGAAGTACCTCTGTGAGGAGGGGTACAGTATAATGGCTAAAACACTGAAACTGGTAGGGAGTGATAAGAGAGACTGGGTCAGCCAGAGGAAAGCTAGGACCTGTCCCAGGCTGGAAAGAGCCAAATAGTGATCAGGTGTTGAGTGCTTTCCCCTGCAGAGTCTGCACTCGGACAATTCCATTAAAAGAACCTTTGTTCCTAAAGTGCAGATTCAAGTGCTGCTGAAAAAGGAGTCTGATGTTAGGTCTGTGAGACACTGCAGCATAGGATGAGGTCTCAGAAAAACACTGCCCACTAGATTCAACACAACCAAATCGACGAGACCATTGGTGGTTCTTCTCCTCTTCCTTTTCCTCCTCCCCTTCCTCCTCCTCAAATTAAGAAAGAAACATAACAAACATTTCTAGGTGTGGTAGTCCCTATTCTGAAGTCTAAGCCACCTATAGTTCAGGTAATCTCATTCATTTGCCTGTTCATTCAGACATTGATACCAATGGAGCAAGATGACTGATAACATGGCAGGTAGCTAATTCACTTAGGTCCTCAGTTTGCTTCTCCATCCAGACCAAAGATCTGGCTTTCACCTGCAGTGTATACTTGTTTTTTTTTTTTTTTTTAAGAATTCAAAATTATTTATAAACATACTAGCCCCCTCAAGAATATAATACATCATTTTCCAAAGATGAAGTGTGGGCTGGACATACTAACTTCCTTCAAAGAGTAAGTATGGATGGGGGACATGATCTGAGTCAGTGGATCAAAGCTCCTATAAATGGTGGAAAGTTGTACTGAACATTTTCCTTAGTGGTGTAGCCATTGGCAAGATGCCCATATTCCTTCCTGTCTGCCTGTCTGTCTATCTATCTTATCTATCTATCTATCATCTATCTATCTATCTATCTATCTATCTATCTATCTATCTATCTATCTATCTATCTATCTATCTATCTATCTATCTATCTGTCATTTATCTATTCCTGTAAGCAACCCCAATACAATTCACTGGGTCACTAAAAAAAAACAACTATGAAATCAATAGGAGGACTAGTTGTATCCAAAGGAGTGGAGGAGGACAACAGACAATTAATGGAGGGGTCAGACATAATCCAAACATATGCATGTATGAAAATGTCTGCAGTGTTTACATCTAATCCCTATTTTACTAAACAAATTAGAGTGGAGTCAAGGTTGTTTCTTGAATAGTTCCAGGCTCACTCAGGTGGGAGAGAAAAGGGTAAATGGACAGCTAATAAAGACAGCTAGCAGCTGGGAATTTTTATGATCATTTTCTCTGGTATATCATTAGGCCACATGAGCCTCACTTGTCCCAGGGTCTCCATGGAAGGACCTGAAAACTGCAAAACTGAGAGCTAGGTGTGGTGGCACATACCTTTACTATCAGCAGTCGAGATGCAGAGGTAGGAGGATCGCTGTGAGTTTGAGATCACTGTGAGACTATATAGTGAATTCCAGGTCAGCTTGGGCTAGAGTCTGAATTTGTCATATTTACTGATAATCTGTCCCCTGCACCCTGATGTTCAGATTATTTTTTGTGAGACTTCATTCTCATCATGGCATGGCCAGATCTAACGTTCTAAAACTGGTCTAACAGTGTTATTCCCAGCCACCAAATTATTGTGGTGCGTGTGTTTTGTGTTCGATAAAATGTGAGGCAATTATTGGTATATTGGCTTAAGTGGTGAATCAATATAATCAATAGTCAATGATAATTTATTCAGTGGAGTACTTCCTCTGAAGAGTTTCTAAATCCCAAACTCTAGAACTTTCCCCACAGCTACTTAAATCATTGTTTTGTGCTCTCTATTCAGCCAGAGAATATGAGACTGCCCTGCCCTAGTTCTTGGTCTTTGGTAGTTTGACACCAGCCTGGTCAGGACTGGGACAATGATGCATGACAAAGGGACTGGAGGTCGTGGTGGTGATAAATAATAGCTCTATCCTCATAGTACTATCCCTATTTTACAGATGAGGAAACAAGGTTCAGAGAGGTGAGGCGACTTGCCTTCAGTCACACAGCTAGGACCTAGCAAAGATGGGATTTCCGTGAGATGCCTTGTGACTCAAAGGCAGGCCCCTCCATGCAGCTGCTCTACCACTCCCCAGGTGGATGCTTAGGGTCAGGAGCTTTGTGGGAGCAGCAGGTCAGTCAGGTTCTGCAGGGATGAGCTGTTTATCATTGTGGAAGACACTCATCACTGTGCTAATTACATTAATTGCTGCCCACTCTGTGGCTAGGTGGGTGGCTTAACACCTAGCAATGGTAATGATGCCTGGGCCTGCCTTTATGCTGAAAACATCTGACTTTTTTTTTTTTTTTTTAACTCTGCTTTGATGGCCAAAGACAGTAATTATCCTCTCGATTGGTTGGAAGTTAGCAAACTCTACCATGTAGGGGAAGGTCAAGACTCTGAACTTGTTCCTCGCCCCTCTTCCATGCCTTCAGCAGAGGGAGTATAAAGATTTGAACTGTGAACTTGATGTTGTATTTAAGGAACCTTTTGTAATCATCATGTTTACCCAGAAGCAGGAATTATATTTTCCTTATTTTGTCTGGGAGAGACCTGGTCAGCTGCTTGTGTCACACAGCTAGGGAGGAGTAGGCACAAGCTCGGAACTAAGAACTATGAAGACACACTTCCTCCCTATACCACAGCGCCCCTTGCCAGGAGACTCCTTGCTGAGGCCTTTGAGTTGCTGAGTGTGTATTTGTGGGTATAAACAAGGCCCCAGGAACTGGTGTTTTGTAGAGTTCTTTCTTCCTTCGTTTTGTTTTGTTTTGTTTTTCAAGGCAGGGTCTCACTCTAGCTCAGGCTGACCTGGAATTCACTATGTAGTGTCAGGGTGGCTTTGAACTCTTGGCAATCCTCCTACCTCTGTCTCCCGAGTGCTGGGATTAAAGGCATTTGCCGCCATGCCAGGCGAGTTCTCTATTTGTGAAGGATGACTGAGATCTCAGCTTCTCAGCCTTTACCCCTTTCCTGAGCTTCTGAAGAAAGTTAAGTTAAATGTAATTACACAGTGTGTTTTCCATTTGAAGCTTGAAGAGTCAAACAGAGTGGGATGGGGAGAAGGCTCAGTGGTCAAATGTACTTGCTCTGTAAGCCTGCTCACTGAAGTTCAGATTCCTAGCACCCATGTAAAGCCACACACAAAGTGGTGAACCTGCCTGTAATTCCTATGGAGCAACCGGAGGTGAAGTCAGGAGAATTCTAAAACTTGCTGGCTAGCTAGTCTGGCCTTCCCAGTGGTAAACAAGAGATTCCCTCTCTCTAAAAAGCTAGAAGGAGAGGGTCAAAACCCTGAGATAGTCTTCTGACTCCCATCTGCATGCTGTGGCATGTGTGTGCCCATACACACATGTGCAACACACACACAATTTGTTTTAAAAAGTCAACCAGACCATGTCTTCAGGCTTGAGGAGCAACAAGATGCTGGTGGCAAGTCAATATAATTGGGATAAATTACTTAACTTCCAGGAACCCAGATAACAGAGGATAATTTGGGAAGTAATTGACTTTGGAATGTTGTATATTCATCTACTTTATGGGTGTGTCCATATGTATACTTGTGGGTATATATGCCAGTAAGCATATCGTCTATATCTATATCTTTATCTATCTATATATGCTTTGGGAAGTTTAGAGTAGTGGTGGGCCTGGATGGTTTGGTTCCTAGGGAACATCCTACACACATGTGCATGCAACACACACACACACACACACACACACACACACACACACACACACACAGTTTGGAACTTGGATGTCCCCTCAAAGCCATGTGTCAACTTGATGCTATTGGGAGGAGGAGGAATCTAATGGGAGGTTTTAGATGCACAGTAGGGTGTGCCTTGGTAGATGATTGAGTGACACTGGTCTTTGTCTTTCTTTTTGTGCTGACCATGAGGTGAATGAATGGGCCATTGCAAGTATAAATGTAAATTTATTTACAACAGCCTCAAAGCAGTCATAGATCAAAGTCAAAGATCAAAACCTCCAACTGTGAGCCTTTCTGTGTGTGTGTGATGTATGCATGTATGCACGTGTGTAGATGCACATGCCCCATGTGCACACATGTGGAGGCCGGAGGATGTTGGGGTCCTCCTCTATTGTTCTTTCACCTATTTCCTTGAGACCATTTCTCACTGAGTATGGAGCTCACCATTTTGCAGCCAAACTAGCTGACCAGTGAACCCCAGCCATCCTCCTGTCTCTGCTTTCTTCAGATCTAGGCTTATAGCTATGGGCAGCCACTCTAGGCCTTTTTTTTTTTTTTTTTTTTTTTTTTTTTTTTTTTTTTTTTTGAGAGAGAGAGACAGAGAGAGAGAGGGAGAGGAAGACAGACAGAGATGGGCGTGCCAGCAGCCTCTCAGCTGCTGAGAACGAAATCCAGATGCATGTGCTCCCTTGTCGTCAAGTGTGGCATTGCGCCCCTGCATCACTTTGCATCTGGCTAAATGTGGGACCTGGAGATTGGAACTGCTGGAGATTGGAACCAGCATTCTTAGGCTTAGGAGGTAGGTGCCTTAACCACTAAGCCATCTCTCCAGCCCCACTCGAGGCTTTTTATGTGAGTTCTGGGGATCAAACTCAGGTCTTAATATGCAAAGCAAGTGTTCTTACCCACTGAGCCATCTCCCCAGCTCCAAATTTTTCCTTTTTAGTTGGTTTATCACAGGCATTTGTTACAATAATAGAAAGCTGACTAATACACCTACTATTTTTCTGTAAATGAGGTTTAAAGAATGTTTTAGAATATATTGATACAGGGAGTAAATGTATCTGGAGCTAAACCAAGCTTCAGATCCTTAACTTCACTTCTTAATCTCTGCTTTGACTTGGACAAGCCTCTGGACCTCTCTGGTCTCTCTTTTCTGAAAAGAGCAGTAATAGTTCTGACCTCATGAGACTCTTGTAGGTCAGGAGGAGTTTTCTTTAAACCACTTTATTTATTTATTTGTAAGGAGAGAGAGAGAGAGAGAGAGAGAGAGAGAGAGAGAAGACAGACAGAAGACAGACAGAAGACAGACAGACAGAGAGAATGGGCATGCCAGGACCTCCAGCTGCTGCAAATGAACTCCAGATGCATGTGCCACTTTGCGCATCTGGCTTTATGTGGGTACTGGGGAATCAAGCCTGGGTTGTTAGGCTTTGCAGCCAAGTGTTTTAGCCACTGAGCCATCTCTCTAGCCAGGAGAGTTTTGAAGGTAAGAGCTATGCCTACATCTTGCTCTGCATCCAGCAGAATGATTTGGCCTGAGTAGGTTTTGGACTTAGAACCTCCATTCTGAATCCAATTTAACTTTCCTAAGCCTCAGACTCCTTATCTATACAACAGAGGTTGTAGTCCTTCCTCATTGATTGCCATGTGATAAGGTGGAGCATGTGAAGGCTTGTACTGCAGCTAGTGTAAGAGGCAACCAGAAAAGGATATTTAAGAAAGCTGGGCATGGTGGCGCATGCCTTTAATCCCAGCACTTGTGAGGCAGAGGTAGGAGGATCACCATGAGTTCAAGTGCACCCTGAGACTACATAGTGAATTCCAGGTCAGCTTGGACTAGAGTGAAACCTAGCTCAAAAAAACCACACACACACACACACACACACACACACACACACACACACACACAAAAAAAAAAAAAAAAAAGGCTACTTCTTCCTTTTTCCAATTCCCAGGGTCTTTCATTCAACAGTTCGCACTGAGCTCTTGTTTGATTTTTGAAACACATTTTCTCCCCTGTTTTTCCTTCTTTCCATCTTTTTTTTCTGTTTCTTTCCCTTCTTACACTTGCCCTTCTTTCTCTCCTTTGGTTAGCTCTTTGGTGCTGTGATGAGTGTCACCGTCCAGGCCACCATCATCTGTCCCTGGATGGCTCAGTAACTTTTCCACTGGCCTCTTGCCTCCACCACCCTGTCCTTCCATAGCCCTGGCCAGACCTTGTTGCCCCCCTGGACTGCTCCCAACAGAGGCTCCTCCCTCACCCTGGGCCTACAGGCTATGTGAACTTAAAACTCTCTGACCCTACTCCCCAGAGGTGGTTCATGCAGCTGGCCCTAGCCAAGGGCTCCTGTTTGTGTCTGGAGCTTTCTAGCATGTTCTTACTTTAGGTGCTTTGTGCTGGTACTTCTCTCTCCCTCCACAGGATCTGCAGGTTCATATTCTCACCTTCTTAGGCCTCTGTCCACACGTCTTCTCAGAAAGCCCTTCTTTTAACAGTTTATGTAAAAGAACACCCCAATCACTCCTAGTCTGCCTCCTTTTTAGTTTCCTTCTTCTTCCTTATAGGTGATATATTATGCATTTATTCATTTACTCTTTTTCTTTAATGCTGGGAATCGAACTTAGAGCCTTATGAGCAGTGGGCCAGTGCCATTTGCTTATGTTTTTTCTTTTTCTCAAGAAGAATGTGAATTTACAGACACAAATTTGGTGTTGTCTTCTGCAGATTGTGGTACATGCTAGTGCTCAGTCTTTGCTGTGTCTTGAATATGTGTGTACCCATTTATGAAGTGGCAAGGAAGAGACTGCATGATGCTCCAGGCAATTCCAGTTGTGTGTGATCCAATGGGCAACAGTTGTCTTACCTCAGCCAGGACAATGAGGAGGACAAGTAGGTGGCCACTTAGTTGATGCTTCCCGCACACATGCCCCCTGAAGACCAACGTGTTTATTTGTGGCAGTCACATGTGTGCACTCCTGCTTTGCTTTGGGCACAGCTGTGGTGTGGTCTAGAGTCTCCCAGTGACTCTACAATGTGATTAGTTCTGCTCATTGAGATGTGTATTGATTGTGGATAAAGATAATTCCAGGTTTTAATGAGGTACCACCAAACAAGTTGAAAGTTAGAGGGGAACTACCTAACTATCCCCAGACTGTGCAAACCCAAGCACAGTGTCTGCTTTCCCTGACTCACTTCCTGCCACCTTTCCTGTCCCTTCCCTGTGCCTTTTATTGTGATTCTGTGAAAGCCATAGACTGTGTGGTTGCTTACGGAAGGAACAAGTGACACTGAGAGCCCAGGAATCTAATTCCAATGCTCATCCACTGTGAGCCTTCTCTATACAGTAAGCCGGCTTGAGGAATAGGAAATACAAAGTGAATGAAAGATGGTTGGTGGCAGGTAGAGAGGCCAGCCCTTAGCTGTCTTCCCCTGATGTGCTTCTTGTAACCTTTGGCTCTGGTCAGTCACTGGGACAGGCAACCCAGCTAAAAACAGAGATGGCTTCTGGCAAGGCTTTTCAGAGTGAGTTCCTCACCAAGGTTTCCATGGAGCTCCTTACTGTGTGCACAAGGAAGTTGAGGGTTCAGGGAGAAGATAGAGGTGAGAAGCACAGTTTCAACTAGTATTAGTAACCATAGCCTTGTCTTAAAACAGAAGAAATTAAGTTTCTCAATTCTAGAGGCCAAAATATCTGAAATTAAGGTGTTGCTAGCACTATGCTCCCTCAGGAGCATCTTTCAGCTTCTAGTGACTTCTAATATGCCTTGGCTTGCCACCTAATGACTCCGATTCTGTCTTCACCTTACTTTCAAGGGTCTCAAATCTCCCTCTTCTTTCTCAGATAAGAGCACTGCATTGGATGTCTGCAAACAATCTCATCTTCAGATCCTTAATTACCACTGTAAAGACCCTGCTTCCAAATAAAGTTCTGCTCACAAGGACTGTGGCTCAGGACTTGACCATATTGTTTATGAACATAATCAAACCCACCATGGTGCCCTCCTGAAATTTCCAATCAGGGGAGGGGAAAAACACACAACCAGCAATTCCAAGTAGGAGTTGTTAGACAAACCTGACTGGCCCTCTGGACAGATATCTCCAGGTATAGGCGTGGAACCCCTGCTGAGCTAGGTGTTGAGAAGTAGAAACAGCAAAGTATAGTCCCTGCCTTCAAGGAATTCACAGACCCATGAGAGAAGCCAAGAAACAGGGTTGCTAGTGCAGCACTGCAGGGGCCATGGTGAAGGTAGATCCCAAGGCCCCCAGAGGGCAACTCTGGAGGGTAGGTGGTCAGAAGGAGCTTCCTGGACGTATTGTCTCTTTTGAGGCCCACATGGTCAGAGAGGGAAAGTACTAGGAAGAAATGGTGGACAGCAAGCATGGCCTTGGTGGTCTCTCGCAAAGGAGTGGACAAGGGGTTAGCTGGAAGAGCTATTTCAAGCCTAGGCAGCACTGGGGAGCAACAGAAAGATTTAGGGAGGGAAGCAATGTCACCAGAACTGCATTTTAAAATAAAATGAGAGAAAACTTTTTGAGAAAAGTGATTTTCTAGTAGGTTTTTAAATCATATTATACCTCATTTATTTATTTGAGAGACAGAGAGAATGAATGGGCATTCCAGGGCCTCTAGCCACTGCAAATGAGCATTAGATGCATACACCACCTTGTGTATCTGGCTTTACATGGTTATTGGGGAATTGAACCTGGGTCCTTAAAGACACCTGACATATGTACAGTAAAATGCACAGGTTGTAGGAGCGTGCTGGGACGTATGGCTGAGAATGGCATCACTCTGTGTGCATCATGAAGGCTGTTTGGATGTGATGCCTAAAGAGGCCTGGATCAGGGAGCTCAGTTTGAGAACATGGACTTAGGATTTGTTCTCTGTCCTGTGGACAGAAAACACCACAGAAAGACCCTGCATCTGGAGTTAGCTGTTCCTGTGTGAGGTCAGGCAGATTACCTCAGTTTTAGCATCCGTAGAAGGGGGTGAGTAGATATGTTTCACTGAGAGAGTGTGCAGGTGACATAGGGTAAAACTGATGAATGCCTTTGCTTTATATAAAGAACTTTCTTACCCACTGCTCAGATGCCCATGTGCCTCAGGTCTGATTGCTTCCCTTTACCCTTCTCCTCCATGTAGTGCTTAGACAGAGAAGAGGGTGTTGCTGTGTGGCATCTCCTGGGGAGACATGAACAAACATCTACTAACCACAGATAGGGCACTGACAACAGACCTAAGTAATGATTCCACAAAAGTCCAGCTTGGCAACCAGTGAGTTTCTTGGGATGACTGAGAGAGCAAGGTAAGGGGTTACTTATAGGAGAGTGGCTGAGTTAAAGGCAGCTACATCACTGGAAAAATCCACATCAGTGTGAGTGAAGAGTGGAGCTCTCTGTGCAACTTGCAGGCAGCTCTGCCAGTCTGAGTCTGTCTTCTAGAGTTGTTTCTGCTTCCACAACCTTGGGGAGGGCCCTTGTAAATTTTGTTAAGTTTCTGGAGTTTCCTTAGACTTGTGGGCTGTTGATTTCCTGTCCCTTATAAATTTGCTTACTTCTTGAGTCTAAATGATCCTCCCCACCCCCAGAGGAAATTGTTATACAACAGACACCTTCCTCCGGCTCCACCTGGGCTTGGACACAGAAGTGAGGAGGGAGAGTTTGCTTCCTGGAGTTCTATTCAGACTCCCTAGGCCAACACTGAGTGGGTCTCCTCTGCCGGTCTCCATCCTCACTGTTTAAGATCACAGCAGTGCTTTCCTCCAACTACGCTCAAAGGGGGCAGGAGTTCTGGCCAGAGGTCCAAGATCTGGTTGCTTCTTGGCTTCTGCATAAGACTGCTGTCCTGTGCACTGAGTGTTTGGGATGGAGGTGGGACCAAGGAGAGAAATATGCCATTCATGATCAATCTATACTTAAGTTTGTTGTGACAAAGCAAAAACAGGTCAATAACTGAGCAAAGCTGAGCTAAGGTCAAGGTCTTAGTGTCAGAGCCATATGATGCCAAAGAAATTGGATATAGATGCATTATTGGGTTGGGGAAAAAAAAAAAAATATGGTGAGCTAAGGGCTAGAATCCCTTCTCTCATTTCAAATTCTTGGCTTTGTGGAATAAATACCTTAAAGTACCTATAGTATATGAAACCTGGAACTGCCTCTGTCAGAGGAAGGGGCAGATTTATAGCCATCTGCTCAACATCATGCTACTCAAAGAAGGAAGTGATTCTGGACCCACATCCAGCATGCCCCAAGTTCCTGCCCACTTCCCTTTGCCCGACTTCCTGTGTGATTTGGCGCCATGGCACTGCTTGCTTGCTTTGTATGTGTATGCACATGCCAGCAGGCCTCTGGGAATCCTGCTGGGTGAGGTGTAATGAAATGCGTTATCTTTTCATTCCTGAGGAACTAAGCTGCTGTGCCTCAGAGATAACAATCTTCTCTCCAGGTCCCTGGGGCATGGCCAGCAGGAAGGACATAGTAAATCTTATTTAGCTGGCTTTTTTTTTTCCCCTTTTATTCTTAGGCATCTGGCCTCCTTCATGCACCCCCTACCCTTGTCCACTCCCTTTATCACTAATGTGTGGCTGCCAGCACAAGAAAGGCAGGGCATGTGGCATGGGGTGCCATTGTCTGGGAGACCTGAGTTGTCTGACATGAACTCCAGTTGTCCTCCAAAGACCCCTTGCTCCTACTTGCTCAATGCTATATTACATAGAATAGGAACGTCTCTAGGACATTTGACATCTGAAATAAGCCTTTGGGCCACCAGTCCCTTTAAGAGTGGGTGACAGTTGTGATTGCTTGAATGCCCTTAACTTCTTGCATTCAGCAGAAGTGACCAAATCTTCCAAAAGTAGAATAAAAATGAAAGTCAGGGTCTCTGCGAATCACTGCATTTGTCCGCAATGGAGACTAGAACTATGGGACAAGCTTTGGTGTAGCCAAGCCAGGGATGGAGGAATTGAGGAGGGGTCTGTCTGTGTGACTGAGACGGGCCACTCTGCCATCCTTTGCTATTCCTCTTTCAACATTTGACAGTGGGACTGTTGTCCTATTTATGGGCTCATGTCCAGAGCCTCAGGTGGCAGTTATGGGAATGAGATGAGAATATATTCATTGGTTTGGAGCAGGGTCCCAACTCAGTGATGGTGCCTCGGTCAAAGCAAAGAGACCAGGGATCAACTCCAGACTACCCTGAGCTCTCAATTTTGGGGCTCCCTTCCTACAAAAGGAGAAATTGGAGTTCCTCCCCACCCCAGTATGGTTTTTTAACTCTAACAAGATCCCTTTGTCTAATTGGAGGACTGAAGCAACTTGTAGGGGATAAGTAGCTCATTTGATATTTAGCTCTCCAGAAGTCAACAAGTATTGAATTAAGAGCCAGGTCCATCCCTGCATCAGATACAGAGGGTGATACCTGCCCTTGTGGGCCTTCTAGGCTAGTATGATGTTTCTCGGATGGCTGAAGAAGTTCCAGGGTGCCAAAGGGAACAGTGTTAGCTAAACATGCAGGCATGTCTCAAAGGCTTAAATATTGGTTAGATAAATGAATCAATGTAACTATATTTAGGAAGCTCTTGAGGTGACTGGGGTGGAGAGCAATTTCTTGGGAGTCCAGGAATTCTGGTCTGTGGGAGTTTGGGAAAAAGATGTGTATAATTGCTAAATATTTTGTTTGTTGAGACACCTGTGGATGGCAGGAGCTGTCCCTACATACCCAGTTTTCAAGGGGATGGCCTCACATGCTAGATCCTTTCCCTGGTTAGAGCCCGTGCAGTTGCTGACACCCAAGGGGACAAAGGACAAGTGGCCAGAGCAGTGTTAGCATTGGTATGATGTTTGGGCCAAGTCCAAAGGACCTTTGAGGTTGTAGAGTATCATTGGACTTAGGGACATGATCAGGAGGCTGCATGGGCAGGGGGAAAGCAACTGGGCTCAAAAGGTAGAGACTGACTTGTGTTCAAAGGCTGTGAAATGTTGGGCTGGGCACTGAATTTCTCTGAACCAGTTTTTGTATCTGCTAAAGGCATCACAGTGGTGGTCCATGTTGTAGGGAGGTATACTGTATCTAAGGCACCTAAAATGAGTACCTAGACCCAACTTTTGGCCTGCTAAATAGTATTTGTAATTTATATTATTAGGACCCATGGGGCTGTGTCTGTGGCAGGCAGCAACAGGAGGATTAGAGTGAGGGAACATACGAGGTGTGCCATCTTTATCAAGGTGCAGATTCAGAAGATTTAGCTCCCGATTATTTTACCCACTAAACAGCAGTCTGGCCTTAGCTTGACATTGCACTCTGAGACTGGATTTTCTCTTCTGTGAAATTGGGGATTACTTTTATGCCCAAATGTGTCCTTTGAATGCCTACTATGAGCACAGTATGCTGTGTGCTAAGGACACAAGCAGGCCCCAGTCCCTGTCCCA
This sequence comes from Orientallactaga sibirica, assembly GCA_036365145.1. Taxonomy (NCBI): domain Eukaryota; kingdom Metazoa; phylum Chordata; class Mammalia; order Rodentia; family Dipodidae; genus Orientallactaga; species Orientallactaga sibirica. The sequence continues at coordinate 33,145,496 of JAEOAD010000015.1, read as the reverse complement.
GATGCTCAGAAGAATGTGCAGATCCCAGCAGGAGGGGACAAGGAAGACTTCCTGAGGACAGGACAATGAAAAGCCAGAGCTGAAGTGTGAAGAGGAGTTAAGGTAGTGGAGCCTGCCCCCCCCCCCGCAATGTCCATGCTGTGAAGGCAGTCCATACTTGCACTGTAGAAACCACTAGGCCCATGTGCCTCTCTTACTATGGAAAGTGGACGGAGGGAGTTCATTCTTCATCCTCTCCCTCCCCATCTCCCACCTGTACAACATGAAATAACCCACAAGAGCAGGCCTGGTCTGGTGGTGTCGGGAACAATGATCATTGCCCTTTACCCCCTTTTAAATGTAGTTCCTAAGAAAGAAATCAACTGACAGGAAGTGCAGGTTGGAGCAAGATATGCCAAGGTGTGGTTATTTGTATCTCCTGGCTGGTTTGGGCATAGCCCACAGGACTCAGGTCACAGACAGTTCAGCCCCAGCCAGTCTGGCATATCACTGAGGGCAGGTGAAGGTCATAATCTTCCCAAATTTTTGGAGGTCATTCTTCCTTAGGGCCCAGGTTTGGAAAAGCTACCTAGACAGGTGTTATCAGATTAATCTGTCTGGGTTTGTACATACCCATCTATAAAATGGGTATGGGGTCACCTGTGCAGCCCACCCCGGACTCATGGTTAAGAGAGCTACAATCATCGCACGAGATGACTTTCACTAATGCCTACCTGTTCTAAGTGGCCTGGGCTATTGTACTAAGGTGTAGATATTGTGATTCTCCTTCATTTGCAGATTGAGAGACTGAGAGACAGAGAGATTATGTGAAGCACCTTGGAGCACAAAGCACAGTCTTTTTAACCACACAAAACACTGTGACTGACTTTCCCTCTAAGGCACCAAGGGCTCCCTGAGCGTTAGCATGATGCAGAGGACTCCAGTCCAGAAATCTCTGCAGAAAGAAAAGATGGAAAAGGGGGCACTGTTCCAAGTGTGAATCAGTGTTTCCTGACCCCACCGCCATTTGCCTCACCTGGTTTAGGGCCTGCTCTCAGATGCATTATCACCTTTCTGACTCCTCACTGGGTTGGGACTTCTGAGGGCAAAGATGTGACTGGGTTATGCCAGTATCCCCAGTGACTCCTGCCTGGCTGACACTCAAGAAGTACTTGGGAACAAATGCTTTCCATCACTTGCCTAGATTAGCTGTCAAAGCTGTTCTCTCTGGCAAGCCCCAGGTCTGGGCTTTCTTGCAGGAAAGTCTGCCCACGTGGTTGGGCACATGAGGGACGGAGGTCCAGTGGCAGGTTGCCCTGGGCAGGCAATACTGGATTCTCTGGTCCCTTTTACACCCTAATGGATGCCATGGGCTGTGTGCATTCCACTCTGTCCACACGGGGCCTGAAACAAAAGTCACCTTAGGACCCCCAAGGATTTACTGGGTGGTCTTAGGGGCTGAGGCTACTGTACAGTGGCTTCTGTTGGGCCCATGGGGTGGTGGCGAGTTCCCCTGAGAACCAGAACAATCCTCAGGCATATTGAGCAACCTGCTTCCTTTCCTTGCCTGGGGCAGGAGTCGCCCAGAGAAAGTGAAGAAACCTGTTGGAGGCGGCCAAGAGGTGGGCGAGGGCTGGGTCCTGCTGGGAACAGAGCCGCTGGACCGGTTTCCATTGCTTCCTTACCGGATGCAGCGCCAGAGAGGCAGGAGAATTGCAGCCCTGAGCGCACCTGTTAAGTCCTCCAGGGCGACACCCAGGGGCTCTGGGTCAGCGGTCCTCGGGCCTTGGCTTCCGGTTGCTACCTGGGCGGGTAGAACTGAAAGGCTTTAGCGTTGGCGTGGGCAGGTGAACGACGTCAGAGCCAGGAGCGGCTCCCAGGAGCCCGCGGGGGCATCTCGGGCCACCCGGATACAGCCACTGGCCTGGTCTGCTGGTCCTGGCGCCTCCCTGGGGACCCGAGGCTTTTGGGTGCTTGGGCAAGCGACGTCACTAGTCTGGCACTGCGCTTTCCCAGATGAAAAATGCGAAGGCCTACCTGTCACCCTGCGGGAATGAGTTCAATGCGATGACAGCGCAGAGGCCTACCACATAACATAGTGGGTGCTCAAAGCGAAGTCCTCCTCTGAGCTTCGCACCCACTGGCAGCTCCAGGGCTGCGCGTTCTGGGAGGCAGGTGGCCTGGCCTGGAGACAAGTCAACAGTCTCTTGAACCTCGAGGCTCAGGTGGCTTGTCTGGCAAGTAGGGTGGGGCACACGGGTAAGGTTGGGTTTAGGTCACGTTTCTGTCACTCAGAGGGATTCTCAGTGTCCTCTTCTTGCAGGTCCTCATTTACAGATTCTGTGGAGCTGCCACTCCAGCCTTCCTGCTGTGTCCTTTCAGCATTTCATCCACACAAGGCTAGCTTCCACCTGTGTGTGTGTGTGTGTGTGTGTGTGTGTGTGTGTGTGTGTGTACAAAGCCAGGCTCTTCCATGGCAAATTGCTACAGATCCTGCACAGCTCATGAAGAGGTAGGACAGTGCCCTGTCACCTGACCCTGGCCCTGGCTCCATAAACGAGCCAATGCTCAGGCCACCAGGGTCTCCCGGGGATCACCCTCCACATGGCAGCCCCTGTACCAACACCCAGTCCTCTAGCGGCACCGCAGTCTCCAGCTTCCCCATTTCATTAATGGGAGGGTGAGATTCAGCTTGCCTCACCAAGGTCCTGCAGGCCACAAATGACAAAGCAGGAAATTCTAACCCCTTTCAAGTTAAAAGTATACGTTTTAATTAAAATAATAATGGAGACGACGGGAAGACATAATTATTTTAGGAGATGGCAAAGAAATGTCAGACTGTTTCCTGTTTCCTTGACAGCCTGCGCACAGGTGAACAAACGGAGGCCCGCCTAATGGAGAGGCAGACAGCAAGACAGACCCAAGATTTCTACTCCAATCTTGGGATGCTGTTCCCTGGGGTGGGGAAAGTCGGTGGCTTGCTTTGGACAGTTGATTTTTGTCATGTTGCCAACCAATTGGTAGGGTGATTCTGAGCAATCACAGGTGCCAGGGACATGCAAGTGACTAGCCAAGAGTGGTGGCATAGAGCTCTTCCAAGCAGGCCCTTGGTTTCCCTCAGTACACATGTACCATGTACCCCTCCTCTGCCCCAGGCCTGCTAAATGCAGCATATCCCTAAGCCACAGTCTTAAACCCCAGTCCCAGCCTGTGGAGTTCAGGTTTCAGAACCAGAAACCTCTTCTTGGGTCTGGGCAACAGTAAGAGCCTCCTGCCTTCAACCTGCAATGGCCTTGAGAAATTGACCCGATTTCCCTTAGCCCCAGATTCTGGGTCCTTGAAATGGGAGCTGGTAACAGTTTTCTTATGTAATTGTTTTGAGAAGTGAACATAAATCTATACCTGTGAAGCCTAGGCTATTTGAAAAATGGAATTAAGTATTCTGTTGTGGTTCACCATTTGCAAGTCTGAGTGGGAATCTTAGGTGAGAACTGACGGCCCTGGCAGGTGTACCTCCTTCTGTTTCCGCACCTGGCAAAGAATGTCCTGAGCCTTTCCATAGCTGTGAGCGCAGGGTAGGCTTCAGGTCTGGTAGCTCCACAAGTGACGACATTCGCACCTTTGACACTATTGGCTGGCACTGTCGCAAGCCCTTTCCATCACCGAGCCCATTAATTTTACAATTGCAGTATGAGAGAGGCCTTACTAATATCCTATTTCACAAGGAGAAGATGGAGCCACGCAGAGGGTAACTGACTTGTCTCAGGCCACATAATTACTAAGTAGGATGTCCTTCCTACAGGATGTGGCAGGCACTGTGTGAGGTGAGGAAGACACAGGTAAGAATAACACAAAGTGGGGCTATCTCCTCAGCAAAGCCAGGGGCTTCTTTCTGACTTGATAGGCCTTACCTATGTGTCAGAGTGGCCCACAGAATATCACAGTTTATGTAATAAGGGACCTGTCACATAATAGGTGCTCAGTCATCAGTGTTAGACTCTCTGACTGCATGTCTTGCTAACGTGAGAATGGAGGCACAGTGTCTCAAGGGATGGAGCACTTGAGCTACAAACCTGAGCTCCTCCCTCTTCCTGTGTCTGGTGAGCATCACATGAAATAGACAGAACCGGCACATGCTCAGGTTTAAGTTTGTAAATAATAATGATCATTTCTGCCTCTAAGAGTTACTGTCTGTATTAAGGGCTTCTCAGAACTGAGAGTGGATTTGCTGTATTTACCACTAATCATTTCTCAAACCACTTATGAATGCAGCATCAAAGGGCCAGACCCTCTCCTTCCTCCCTCCCCTCTTTGGAGTCTGGTGATCATTCTTGCTGTGAGTGTGAGTGGCTAACACTATGAAATATTACTGCATCTTCCTGCCAGGCAAATGGAAATGGCTCTTACAGTAATGGCTTAAATGTTCTGATCATCTCAAGTTTGGTGTGCATTTGAAATCTCAAGTTAAATGTGAAATGTAAAGGGGAGGATAGAGCACAACATGCAATGGGTTAAGTTTCCAAGGTAGTAAACCAACAGCATCTGCCATGGCCCAGGAGAAATCACAGGGATTAGTGACAACATGAACACTGCTCTTACTGCTAGCCTGACAACCAGCCCTAGGCTGATGGTGACAAACACAGTAATCAATCAAACCCTATCAGAACAGAAATCCAGAAGCTACAGGGAACTCAACACTAAATCAGACTGCCAACAGGCCTTCTGTGCCTTAGGGAACATTGCAGAAGTTGGGGCAGAAAGATTGTAAGAGCCACAGATGGGGTAGGAATATCCTGAGACACACTCCTCAGCTATCCTACAGGGACTGAATTAGGCCCTCATGACCCTACAGTGAATAGCATAACTCCACTGGGGAGGTCTCCAGGGTAACAGGAGGTATTTCACAATTACAGTATGAGAGAGGTCTTACTACATCCTATTTCACAAGGAGGCATACAGAGGTTGAATGATTTGTTGAAGGCTACCCAGTTGCTACTCAGTAGGACTGAAGAAAGGCTTAACGGGCTTGTGTCTCCTGGTGACTCTCATGACCTGTGGAGGAGGCCAGGCCATGGGAAGGTTTCAGAGGGACAGTGTTATGACTGGGGCCTGGACTACAGAGGGAATCTTGCAGAGTTTTTATACTCAGCTGACATGGCCTATGTGCCAGATACCTGCTTGTTTGAAATAAACCCCACAACAAGCCTGTGATACCAATAAGTTACAGAAGAGGAAAGTGACATGCCAAGAAGTTCTTTACTCTCTCCAGAGACTAAATGATGAGTCTGAGCTGGAGTTCGGATCTGATTCACGGTGTCTCTCCGCTTTCCCAAGTCTCAGTTTCCTCCACTCTTTCAACCCTGGAGGGTCAGAAAGGATTTTAGGATCAATTCAGCCAAGGCGCCGGTACCTTTTGATAATCTAAATCACACATGATAAGCAAACACCTTGCAGCCACCTTCAGTAAATTTTAAATTCAAAATAAGTCACGTGATCCAAGAAAGTCAAAGCAAGGGTCTGCTCCTAATAACATGAGCCTCCACAGAGCTTCTAGTTCCACCTTTGTTTCTTGCCCGTGCCAACCTCATGGGACAGGTCTGCCAGTTTTCTGCCTCCTTCTCCAGGTCCTTTGTTTCTAGACATCCAGAGAGGCTATACTTGGTGACATGGACATCTCTTGGACTCAGGTCTTCCCAACTCCTCCTGAGTAGCCTTTGTCAAAATATCTACTGACCTCTGGCCTGGTTTCCATCATAGCCTAGCTCAGAGGCCCCACATAAATTTGACTATGTCACCTCTACATCCCAGAATATGTCATTCTGCTAGGCCTTTGCCTAAGCTATTCCCCTGCCTGGAATGCCCTCTTCCCCTATCCCCCAGGTTGGCTGATGAGCTCAGATTGATCAGGAGAGAAGCCTTTCTGGACCCATGTCCAAATGAAGGGGACTGTTTCTCTTATACACCTGCCTGTGTGGAATCATCCCTTGAATTTGCTGACACCTTTTAAATGCTCTTCTCAAAGTTGTCTCTCTTCATCATCCCAATACACATGCACGTGCACATGCGCGCATGCACACACGCGCACACACCCCATTAACAGATTATTTTATTATTCATTTATTCATTTTTGAGACAGGGCCTTACTGTGTATAACAAGCTGGCCTGGAACTTGCTTTGTAGCCCAGGATGCTCTCAAACTGAAGATCCTATTGTCTCAGCATCCAGAGTGCTGGGATTACAGATATGCCTGGCCAAATTATTTTATTTGAATGGCATTGAGTCTTCATCCAAACTGTGCATTCTCAAGGACAGTTGTCCTCTGTTGAAGCAGTAGGGAACCAGTACCGGCATTTGAGATGGAGAGGGCATTGATAAATAGTACTTGCTTGACGGATTGTAGCTGCCAATCTCCCAGATTCCAAGCCTTTATCCTTGTGGGCCTTCCCCAGAAAGGTTTAATTTCATAAATAGGAGGCTGAGGAAGGTTATATCCCCCCGCATTGTTTATTAACCAGAGTGGATTCTGTGCTTGCTATTCCTTAGGTGCTATTTTGGATACCATGGATTTAGTGTGACAGACATAATACTTTCTGCTAGAGGCAAAGTATAATAGATAAGTAAATAATAAATATATCAGTTTAGGTAGTAATAAATATTATAAAGAAGGATGAAGACTAGGAAAAGAGGCTGAGCTCTGAATGTAACTTTTTAGGGGCCAGGTGAAGATTGGGAGGAAGTGGGTTTCAAGCAGATGGAACAGCAAGTAAGTGCAAAGGCCTTGAGGTGGGAACACACTGGGCAGGTGACAGGAACAGCAGCAGGACAGTAGAAATGACCACATGGGCAAGGCTGGGAAGGGACCCAGGTCAGTCACCTTGGTGGCTACTGAAGCTAGATGATAACTGGTTAGGAGCACAAGATCAGCCACCACAGCATCACAGATTAGTTTAAATTCAACCAGCTGTGAGTGAATGGATGTCTGTATGGAGTGTGGATGGTCAGCCAACAAATTAGCCAGAAGGGTTTTGGACAGGTTTTTATTGCTTTCAGTCAATAACAAAATGAAGGCATGTGGAGCAAAGTGTAAAAAAAAAAAAAAAAAAAAGATTATTGTGACGGTGAGTTTAAATGATCAAAATAGAACCAGAGTGAGTGGGTTTCTGGGTGGAATTTTACTGCTGCTGTTTTAAAAAGAAATCTGCCAAACACATCTAAAGTGTTGGAAGTAGAATAATCATGAACACCCTTTACACTTTAATTTGAAGGAGGGTGGCAGAGGTCCTATGTGGGGACTCCTGAGTGTGGTAACATTTGGCACTGGCCCCCGAAGACACCCTAAAGTGTCCCCTCTGAAAGCATCCCACTGAAATCTGGGTGGAACGTGTCATCTGATAGAACAGGGCAGACTCAAAGGGGACACTCTGGGAGTTCTTGGGCCTTGGCTGTTGCATGCTGATAGCGCTCATCATACTATAATCATGAGAGTTCCCAGGATATGCGGCTTGCCCCAGAAGGCTGGGCTAGCTGCGTGAAGGCAGAAGGGCCTGGGTTCAGATTTCACCTCTGTGGAAAGTTCGAGGACCTTCCACATGTTACTCAACTACTGTGACCTCAGTTTTCTCCTAGAACATGGGACAATTTCTAGGCCCAGACTCCCCTCCCCCAATACTGCTTTGTCTTAATAGAGCTCTAACTGTATGCTCGTCCTGTCCCTGAAACAATGAAGATGACAATTCCTGTATTTCAGGATATACACCACTCATGACTCAACAATGCGGCAACACATGCATGATATTCTTGCTTTATACGTCATCAGGCCTTTAATTCTCTTGCTTAATCCTTGCATTTATAGGGTCTCAGTGTGGAAACCTTAAGACCTTCTCCCCTTCCCTCTTCCTTTTTTTTTTTCCTTTTTTCCCTTTTTCATGCTCTGTTTTCAGACCGGATCTCACAATGTAGTCTAGGTTGGCCTTCAATTTGAGAGCCTCCTGCCTCCATGTCCTGAGGTCTGGGTTTGTGGCTGTGCTCATCGTGGTGATTTGAGTGTCACTGGCCCCACAGTCTCCCATCCTCCCTGTTTGTGGTTAAGCCTGCTGCATAGTCCCTGGCTGACAAAGCCTCTGGAGGGTGGAGCCTTGCTAGAGTAGGCGTGTTGCTAGGGGCTGGCCTTGGGCTTATTAGTCCAGCCCACTGTGTATTCCATTCTAGTTCATGCTTGCTATTTTCTCTCTCTGTGGCAGATGTGTGACATTGTGAGCTGGCTGCCAGGCTTTTCTCCACCACGACAAAACTTCCCCTCAAAACTCTAAGCCTCAAATAATTCCTTTCCTCTCACAAGTTGCTTCTGGTCAGGTGTTTTGTCCCAGCAACCTGAATGTCGCTCCAATAATCACCTGCCAGCAAGAGTTGTGTTTTAATATAGAGATTTGGCGGTGACATTAATGAGGAATCTGAGAACTCCTGGGTGTATGTGTGTGGGTCTGGGGGTCTTCCAGTAATGGCTACTCTCAGGTGACTGGCAACCCTGCCCAAGTTTTGCTCTAAAAGGATAGGTCAATATTTTGCTCTGTGTCCTATGACGGAAGGGTGACGACACCTGCTCGGCTTCTCTCCATGGATGTCTCCAGCCTCCAATGAATGGCAGACACACCTGCTACTCCATGTGTTGTTGCAGAGTGAGTGTGACGCAGTGACTCCAGACTCTGCAGCCAGCTAGTGTGACCTTAGGGAAATTGCATAACTGCACTAAAGCCTCTGTTTTTCCTCTGGAAATGGAGCTACTGCTACCCTGCCAAATCCATAGATTTAAGGAGACATGGATGAAACTCATCTGGAAAATCCCGAGAGAACTGTGAGGCTGTTTCTGTTTCTTCTTCTGCACCCTGTTGGCCGTTAATTTATCCACTGTCCCTGAGCAGACATCTCGGGGGTCCTCTGGGTCCTCAGCAGGGTACCAGTCTACTGTGTGCCAGGCCCAGTGCAAGCCATTTCTCCCACAGCCTGGTGGAGCGAGGAACACAAGCAACCCAGCATGATTCAGCTCCACATGTGCCAAGTGGCTTCTCAAGGACAACAAACGGTTGTCCCCCATCCCTACCAGTGCCTTAGGATCCAGGGCAGGGGGTGGGCTGGCAAGAGCAGTGATTGGCAATGTTGAACTCACACCAGATGCTGTTTGTGGACACTGAACACTTGTTCTCCTGTTTGTGTCTTATCACATACACCTAACAAGTGGGTCTCCCTGAGTTCGCAGAGTTCAGAGAGGCTTAATTATCTCACCAAGGGTCACATAGCAGATAGTAGCCATTAGAGCAGGGATTTGAGCAGAGGCTTTTGACTTACATGTCAAGGTTCACCTCTAGCAATATGTCAGGAATCAGATCTTCTATCCCCATCTCCATTCGGTGTGGTCCTCCTGTAGATAGGTCCCAACTCATTCAGAATTGCCTGTGTGTGGTTAAAAAAAAAAAAGACTGACCCATTAAGTTTCATTTTATTTTTTAAGTTTGCGAGAAATATGCCTGTAGGTTTCCTTGTCACTTTCACCCAGAGAGATTGTTCTTTTCCTCCCACTCCTAGTTCATACCTAGCTTATAGATGGGGGGGGGTGAGGGGGATGCAGGTGGGGTGGGGCCTGAGGGTTGACAGGAGCCAATAGAAATGGTTTTGTGATTCCTTCAGGCACGGAAATCAAACCGTGGCCCTTCTTGGTTTTGGGATTCTGGATTAGAGACAACATTCCCATGGAGCATGGAGAGGAGGCCTGGCCTGGCTGGAAGTGCAGGGCTGTGGCAAACAGGAGCGGGCAGGAAGGGCCTGTGAGGCATTGAGGTGTCAAAATATTTGCCATGTTCTGGGCGGGTTTAGCTGGAGCAGAACCCATGGGGCATGTGACTCACGCTTAAAATTTCTCAAGGAATGACTTCCAATCCTGACCTTCTTGTAGGGCATGAAGAAGGTTCCATCCTGTTGTCTGCTGTTCTCTGAAGTCAGGGCTTTCTGGAACCTTGTGTTGATCTATAGCAATTAGGATCCTTCCTTCCTTCCTTCCTTCCTTCCTTTCTTCTTTCCTTCCTTCCTCCCCTCCCTCCCTCCCTTTCTTCCTTCCCTCTTTTTCTCTCCCATTTTCTTTCTTTCCTTCCTTTTTTCTCCCTCCTTCCTTTCCTTCCTTTCTTCCTCTTTCTTCCTTCCTTCCCTCCCTCCCTCCCTCCCTCTCTCCCTCCATTCCTCTCTTCCTCCTTTTGTCTCCCATTTTCCTTCCTTCCTTTCTTTCTTCTTTCTATCTTTCTCTCTTTTTTTCTTTCCCTTCCTCCACCCTCAAGTCCCTCTCTCCCTTCCTTTTTTCCTTTGTGTGTAATATGTATGGTATATGTATGCATATGTGTGCAGTTGTGCAACACACACATACACACACACACTGTTACCCTCTATCACTCTTTGCCTTCTTTCCTTGAGGCAGAGTTCCTCAGTGAAACTGGAGCTTACAGTGTTTTGGTTAGACCTGCTGACCATCGATGCTCCTGTCTCTGCTCCCCTCAAGTGCTGGGGATACAGGCATATGTGGCCATATGAGTGTTAGGGGTCAAATATAAGTCCACAGGCTTGCGTAGCAGATGGTTTTACCCACTGAGCCATCTCCTCAGACCCGTGATTAGAGTATTTCTCAGGGAGAGCCCAACAAATGTCTTTTCTTTTGAAACAAGGTGATGTCTGCTGTTTGAAAACAAAGGAATTTGGATTCTGTTCAGGAAAAATGTAGCCTACAAACAGCCTTGGAAAATCTGTGCCATGCTTGAGGCTCAGCCTTGGGGACTCTCTAGCTGCAGGCTGCTGCTTTGTCCTCTCCCTGGGGCTCTCTGGCTGTCTACAGGTGATGTTGGGGACTCTCTAGCTGCAGGCCGCTGCTTTGTCCTCTCCCTGGGGCTCTCTGGCTATCTCAGGTGGTGCCTGTTGTCGTGGCCTCTCCCTTTGGAGCTGCTAAGGACTCCAGTCTTTGCAAATATTTTTGTGTGATGCCCACAGTGTTCTTCCCTCCCTGTCTGTGATCCCTTTATCATATTTAAAAATGTATTGATTTACTTGTGTGTGGGAATATGGGTAGTGTGCCAAGACACACGTGTGGAGGTCAGAGGACAACTTTGAGGCATCCGTATTCTACCTTCTTTGAGACAGGGTCTCTTGTTGCTGCAAATGAGCTGGTAGATTCAGAGGAATGTCAGACTAGCTGACCTGTGAGCTCCAAATTCTTCTGGTTCCACCTCCCATTTTTATAGGCACATTACAGATGCATACACCACTTTACATCCTACTGTATGTGAGTGCTGGAAATTGAATCTGGGTTGGTAGGCTTTGTAAGCAAGTGCCTTTAATCACTGAATAGCCCCTTAAACATTTTCTAAGAACCATCTCCAACAACTCCTCCTTGGTTCTTGTTTCCCAAGGACCAGTAGCTCCTCTAGGAGGTTACTCTGGACAATTTTAAGTTGAAATAATCTTCCATTTTGGGGCTTGACAGTCACTGATTTCATTTTTAAAATAGAGTCAAAATGGTTAAAAAGTAACTTGAGAAGGGAAGGGTTCATTTTGACTTACAGTCCATGATGATAGGGAAGGCATGGTAGCAGGAACATTAGGCAGCTGGTCACATTCTGTCTGCAATGAGGAAGCAGAGAGAGGAGAATGCTTGTTCTCAGCCAGCTTTCTTCATTTTGTGCAATTGAGGACACTAACCCATGGAATGGTACTGCCCACATTTAAGGTGGGTCTTCCCATTTCAATTAACCTAGACTAGAAACCCCTCACAGACATGTCTAGAGAGTGCTTCCATGATTTTATTTTTTAAATTTATTTTGAAAGAGAGAGAGAGAGAGAGAGAGAGAGAGAGAGAGAGAGAGAGAATGGGCACACCAGGGCCTTTAGCCACTGTGATGAACTCCAGATGTGTGCACCTCCTTGTGTGCATGCGCAACGTTGTGCACTTGCATCACTGTGCATCTGGCTACATGGGACCTGGAGATTCAAACGTCAGTTCTTGGGCTTTACAGGCAAGTGCCTTAACCACTAAGCAATCTCTCCCCTGTTTCTATGATTTTAAATCCTGTCAAGTTGACAACCAAGATTAACCTTCACACCACTCCACATGCAAAGTGTTTAGGATATGACACATAGTAATGCCCTATAAATGTTGTATAAATATTATTATTTATTACCTTAATTCTCTCATAACACTTGTACCAGGTATAGTTTGTATTATGCACTGCAACTATTAAGTGACAAGTCTGGGCCCTTTGGGGGCAGGATCATGTCTTTATTTCCTGCTATCTCACATGCTTATCCAAAAAGTATTCCATGGATGACAGAATGGCCATTTGAGCTGGTGACTGAGTGCAAAATTTATTTCCAGAGTTTAAAAAATATTTTTATTTATTTATGTATTTGAAGGAGAGGAGAGAGAGAAAGAGAGACAGAGAATGGGTGTTCCAGGGCCTGTAGCTACTGCAAATGAACTTCAGATACATGTGCCACTTTGTGTATCTGGCTTTAGGTGGGTACTAGGGAATCAAAGGCAGGTTGTTAGGCTTTGTAGGCAAGAACCTTAACCTCTGGGCCATCTCTCCAGCTCCTTTCCAGAGTTTTTAAATAAATGTGGAATCACTGTAGCCTAAAGAGTATAGAACTGGGAATCAGATGATCTTGCCTTTATTCTATTTTGACTATCTACTAGTATGGGAATGTTAATCATTCTTTTCTGAACCCTGAACACATGTTTTCCAAGATGAGGATAATGGCCCCTAATTTGCCTTCCTTAGAGATTAATCCTGAGCACCAAATGCACATATGAGAGAGTTCTGTGAGCTGATAACCATTTGACATGTGTGTGGCATTATTGCTAGAATGAGTTCACAGCCCATCTCCATGTTGTAGGATAAATATAAAATGTCCCCCATGAGCTCATGTGTTTGAATATTTGCTCCCCAGCTGATAACACTGTTTTGGAATATCCTAGAGCCTTTAGGAGATGTAGCCTGACTGGAGGAAGGGGGTCACTGGAGTCAGGTCTAAAAGTTTTATAGCCTGGTACCACTTCTTGTCTACTTCCTGCTTCCTGACAACAGTCATTAAGGTAAGGCGCTTGCCTTACACTCCTGTTGCCACACCTTCCTTGCCACGAGGGACTGTATTCCTTCCTTCTTAAACCTTGAGCCAGAACAATCCCTTCCTCATGCTACTCTTGTCACAATGAGAAAAGTAACTAGCACCTGACAGAATATGAGCCTTAGTGGCTGTCATTGGATAAACATCAACAAGAGAGGCTTTTCTTCTCCACACTGTCCTAAACTGTATTTCTTTCATGTTTGTCTTTCATGTTTGGGATATTCCTTCTCTTCAAGGCATGCACCCACGGTATTAGTTTTAACCTTTTAAAAGGAATTTTAAAATGTCTTGAAATTGTGCTACTTGCCAACTTTAAAATCTCTGACTTTATGTTTTAGTCACAGTTTCTATATGAACTTCTACCAAACAATCTTAGTACTTATTGTTTGATAGTGTGAGAAGCAAGGGAATATAAAGGCAGAAAGAAGTGTGAGGCATGGTCTTCCTCTCAAGCAACTTATAATCTGGTCATGCTCCAGAGCTGATTTCTAGACTTGTGGGCAAAGTACATGATCTGAGAAAGAAAGAGTCCTTAATGTCTAGGTAGTTTGTGAAGGCTTTGGAGAAAAACTGGGCCTCAGGTTAAACTAAAGAAAGATTGATTTTTTTTTTTTTTTTTTTTTTTTACTGTGTAGTCCTGGGAACATAATTCAAGCCATGCCAGGACCATTGGACATTCAGGTAACACAATAACAGCAGAGTTATTATTATTAGTAGTTTTAGTTTTGGGTAGGATGGGGCAAGATATAACATTTTACTAATTTAGCCATTTTAAAATGTCTGTGGTTGATGCTTTCATGATGAAAAAGTAAAAGTATCACTTCTTCATGAGCCATGTTATACTTATCTTAAAACTATCAGAAAGAATCTATTTACAGAAAGTTTTAATTCTCTAAGCTTCAGCATAATGATAATAACAGCTTCCTGGATCATTTAGGCCAAAGTACAGTGCTAATACTAATATAGGAAAATACTAAGAGTAACTCAAAATGAGAAAAATTGTAAAACACAATAAAAAGAACTATTTAGGAAGTTGAAAAGAACATGAGAGTAGCAGATATGAAAATATAGCCAATATAGCCAAAGTCATAATCAGAAGAAAATTGATAGCCTTTATGTTTGCACCTAACAATGAGAATGAACACAAAGGAAGTGACTAACTGTCTAATTGAAGAATTCAGAAAATGAGCTGCCGAATAAAACCAAGAAAAGCCAGATAGCAACCCCAAAATTGTATGTGTTAAAAAGTAAATTAGGGCTGGAGAGATGGCTTAGTGGTTAAGGCGCCTGCCTCCTAAGCCTAAGAACGCTGGTTCCAATCTCCAGTGGTTCCAATCTCCAGGTCCCACGTTTAGCCAGATGCAAAGTGACATAAGGGTGCAATGCCGCACTTGACGACAAGGGGGCGCATGCATCTGGATTTCATTTGCAGCAACTGAGAGGCTGCTGGTGGGCCCATCTCTGTCTTCCTCTCCCTCTCTCTCTGTCTCTCTCCAAAAAAAAAAAAAAAAAAATTAGAAAATAAAATAAAACCTGGGAAGATGGCTTAATGGATAAAATACTTGCTGCTCAAACCTGAGTTAATGGAGTTTGATCCCCAGACCCTGTGTAAAACCAGAAGCCATGGTGGGCTTAATCCCAGAATGCTGAAGGTGAGATAGGAGGTGTGGACAGGAGAACTTCCCAGAAGTCTTGAAACCTTGAAGAGTGACCAGTATGGAGCCTGGCTTTATTGTTTGTGTGTATCTATAGTTAAAAGGACCACAACCAATAGGAGGAAACTTCAGAATGGTGTCCAGGGAGTTTGAGTGACTTAACTCAGGGCCCTGAACATGCTAGGCAAGCTCTGTACCACTGAGCTCCACCTGAAGCCCCCAGAGGTTTATATTCTACCTCTGTTAACAGATTGGGTGACCTTGGTACCTGCATATGTGCAATTTTTACCATTTAAGCTGCTATAGCTGCTGAGAAGTGTCCAGTGCTAGATGACTGAAGGGCAGGATGCAATGGGGAGGGTTGCTGATGGATTTTATTACTTGCTGACCACATTACACTAATCTCTGTTTAAAACTTGGAGAAACACATACTTTAACATTGTTTTTCACAGACTTATAATGTTAGTCAATGTAAACTCAGTGGTTGGCATTAAATCAAGTTACTCTTACGGGTCGAACCTATGCTGGGCATAGCAATTCAAGGTTGAAAAAGCCATAGGCGCCCCGTCCCAAACAACTCACAGCAGAGTGAGAAAGACAGAACGTCAGAGAGAGAGGCATAAGTTATAATAATGTAAGGTTTAGGTGTGAAGTAAGTATTTGAATAATGTTGGCTGTGTGTTTGGTTATATATGGCCTTTATTATTTTGAGGTTTGTTCCATCTATTCCTACTTCCTCCAGGACTTTCATCATAAAGGCAAATTGTACTTTGGTGAATGAGTTTTCTGCATTAATTAAAATGATCATGTGGCTTCTTTCCTTAAGCTTATTTATATGATGTAATACATTTATTGATTTATATATGTTGAATCAATCTTGTACTGCTGATAGGAAGCCCAGTTAGTCATGATGGATGATCTTAATGTGTTCTTGTGAGTATTGTGAGACTTTTTACATCTATTTTCATCAGGTAAATTGATCTCTAGTTCTCTGTCTCTTTGTGTGTGTGTGTGTGTGTGTCTTTATCCAGTTTAGGAATCAGGGTAATACTGAATTTGTAGTATGAGTTAGGAAGTGTTCCTTCCTTCCCTTTCTATTTGGTATTAGATCCTCTTTAAAAGTTTGATAGGCTTTGGCAGTGACTCCATCTGGTCCTGAGCTTTTCTTTGTGGGAGGCTGTAATTACAGCTTCAATCTCATTGTTGGTAACATTGTCTGTTTAAGTTATTGATATCTTTCAGTTTTAACTTTGGACGGTTTATAGATTTGTTTATAGATTTGTTATTCTAAAAGGAGAAAAATGGGGACTTTGCTCAGCAAAGTGAACATACACCCTGCATAACGGGAGAAAAATCTTTGCCAGCTATACTTCAGACCTGGGGCTAATAACCAAAATTTACAAAAAACTGCAAAAGTTGAACACTAAAACAATCATCAAATAGGTTAATGAAATGAAGAGACAGTTCAAAAAAGAAGAAACAAATGGTCAATAAGATATTCTTAGCTATCAGTGAAATGCAAATTAAAACCACTATGAGATACCATTTCACCCCAGTCAGCATGGCTATCACAGAAAAACTGACAACAAATGCTGGTGAAGATGTGGGTAAAGAGAACTCTCACAGCTGGTGGGAGTACAAACTCACACAGCCATTATGGAAATCATCATGAAGGGGTCTCAAAAAATTAGAAACAGAACTTCCATACCATCCAGCTATACTACTCTTGGGCATCCACCCTAAGGACTGCACCCTCGATTACAGAGATACTTGAATATCCATGTTTGTTGCTGCACCATTTACAATAGCTAAGAAATGGATCAGCCTAGATGCTCATCAACAGAAAGATGACTGGGTAATGAAGATGTGGTACATAGACACAGTGGAATTTTACTCAGCACTATGGAAAAATGAAATTATGAAATCTGCAGGAAAGTGGATGCATCTGGAAAGAATTAAGTGAAGTGACCCAAACTCAGAAAGACCAGAGCTGCATTTCCTCTCTGACATGCACCCAGCTTGCAATAGCCATATGTATGCATATAGAGGAGGACAAATATGAGTAAAACCTGCAAAGCCAGGTTTTACTCTTGGTAAAGAGTGAGCATATAGTGATGATTAGCAAGGAAGTGGGGGAAGGGCTAAGAGACATTTGAGACAAGTAAATAGAAGGGGGAGGCTAGAGGGGGAGGAATGAGAATCAATTAAAACAACTTGTATTTGAAACGCCAGGATTAATGATAGCTAAAACTCTATAGGCTAACTAAAAAATAAAATTAAAGATATTGAAGAATAAATAATTGAATGAGTTACTTTTAGGGATATTTTGTTGTTCTAGTGCTGGTTTATAATAGAGTGAGAAGCTCTTTTTTATGTGCTAATAAATTTTATTATTTTATTTTATTTTTTGTTTTTTTGAGGTAGGGTCTCCCTCTAACCCAGGCTGATCTGGAATTCACTCAGTAGTCTCAGGGCAGCCTTGAATTCATGGCAGTCCTCCTACCTCTGCCTCCCAAGTGCTGTGATTAAAGGCATGTGCCATCACACCTGGCTAATATGCTAATAAATGTTCTTAATAAAAAACTTTTAAATTTGTTTTCCTAGTGAGGAATGTTTCCAGCTTGCCTGGACTGAGTTTTTCCTTAGGACACAGTACTTTCTGGTTTTTTTTTGGGGGGGGGTGTTCAAGGTAGGGTCTCACTCTAGCTTAGGCTGACCTGGAATTTACTCTGTATTCTCAGGGTGGCCTTGAACCCTCAGTAATCCTCCTAACTCTGCCTCCCAAGTGCTGGAACTAAAGACTTGCGCCACCACACCTGGCTCAAGACATGGTACTTTCAATGCTAAGACCATGCAAGATCCAAGTAATTTCATGAGTTGGTTACACTGATTTTCAGGCTTTTATAAAAAGGAAGAAAGACACAAAAGTAATTATGGAAGCAGCAACAACAGTTATGTGAGCAGAGGCTGGGGCCAAATATTGTCTTTAAGGGAAAGGTGTGGGCTGGGACTATAGCTCAGTGGTAGAGCACTTGCCTCCTCGGTAGCCACACCCCAAAATAAGAGTTGGCCTGGTAGTATACATGGGAAATCCTTGCATTCAGAAGGTTGAGACAGGAGGATTGCCATAAATTCAAGGCCAGTCTGGGGCCTACATAATGAGTTGAAGGCCAGCCTAGACTCATGGTGAGACCTTTCCTGAAAATAAAATACAACTCCCCCTCCCCCGCCAACAAAAAGCCCCCAACTGAAATAGATAAATAAGTAAAAATTTCAAAACAGGGAGCGAGATCCCCAGTAAGCCTCCAAGTTTCTCTGGGTGTCTGTTTTGTTCAACACTGTATCCCTAGCACCCAGCACAGCATTTAGCACATCGTTGGAATGAAATCTGCATTTGTCAAATACATCAACTGCTTAACAATAAGTCAGAAGGCATTTTGCTGAGACTTGAAGCCTATAAAGAATTTTGAGCCTAGGAGGAAGAGGTTTGTGGGGAGAAGGTTTCAAACCTAGAGACTTTGGGAGTAGTAACACAATGTTTAGTGAACTCTGGTCTTTTCCTGTAGCTATTAATATATTTCTTGGGGAAAGCCTTTGAAACAATAAGTCTATTGTGTTCCTTCCACTCTTTTTCCATCCTGAGATCCTCCCCATCCTCATTCTTGGCTTCCTTCCCTTTTTCTGTTGGAGGAGACAACACTCTTTGCAGAAAGGATGTAATTAGATCTTCTTTCAGGTCAAGCCCAGGTAGCAAATCAACTGTTCAGGAAACATTCTGCATTAAGGTGTGGGCAGAGCTGGAAGAGTGAGAAGTGGACAATCATGAAGGTGTGGAATAGCAGGAGATGGGATGGGAGGAGCTTCAGGGTTGAGGAGGCTCCCTGGGGAATTATAGTGGACAATGAATTTAGCAGACTTGGGGTACATGAGCATTTCCTGCTGGATTATTATTATTATTAGTTTTTGTTATTCTTGTCTTTTTTCAAGGTAGAGTTTCATTCTAGCCCAGACTAAGCAGAACTCACTCTGTAGTCCCAGGCTGGCCATGAACTCACAGTGATCCTCCAATTTCAGCCTCTGGAGTGCTGGGATTAAAGGTGTGAGCCACCATGCCTGGATTCCTGCTGGATTCTTACTGGGATGGCAGAGTGAGGACATTACTACTCCTTTGAGGGAAAGAGAAGGCAAGGTGAAGGAAAATTGAGTAACCACTTTGTGTCAGGTAAAGTTGGAGGCTTTTTATTATGTGCATAACACACACACACACACACACACACACACACACACACACACACACATTTTGTCTTCAAAGATGTTTTCTTCATTTCACAAATGCAGAAACAGAAAAAGAGGAGTTATAGTGACTTGCCTAACATGGTAATTAGAAGATGGTCTAGGCCAGATTTGAACCTGGTTCTGTTCCGCTGTACGGAAGAGGTTTCCATCTTCTCATCTTCCTTCTGTATTTATGCAGTGAAAAGAGAGCCTTCCATAGCCCCCTCTGTCTTTCTTCCTGCTGGTTCTCAACGTCAGTAGAGCTTTCCTTGCCCCAAGTACCTATGTACCTCTCCTTTGCTTTCTAGATGTCAGAAGCTGCCTCTGCATTGGACCCCATGTGCTGTCCTGTCATCCACTAAGCAATCATGGACAGAGGTCTCTGAACCTATGAGCTCAAATCAACCTTTCCTCCTTTCAAGTGGAATTCTTTTCAGGAATGGGAAGCTGACTTACATATTATACTAAGAAGACGTGTGTGATGCTTCATGGTGATCACCAGCTTGACAGGATCTAGAATCATCTAGGAAACAAACACTTGGGAATGTCTTTGAGAAAGTTTTTAGATTGGGTTAATTGAGGTGGGAAGACCCACCCTACGTGTGTGAGGCACCATTCCTAGGGTTGGGTTCTGGACTGAATAAAAAGGAGAAAGAGAGCTGAGGGCCAACATTCATCTGTCTCTGCTTCCTGACTGTGGACACAAAGTGACCAGCTTCCTCATGCTCCTGTTGCTGTGCCTCTTCTGCCATGATGGACTATACCCTCAAATTGTGATCAAAGTAAAGTTGTATTTGTCAAGTATTTCATAATAGCAATGAGAAAAGTAACTACAAAGTGCTTTGTAAAGAGCATTTAAAAATATGTTCACTTTTTTTTACAAGCAGAGAGAGAGGTAGAGAGAAGAGAGAGAGAGAGAGAGAGAGAGAGAGAGAGAAAATGGGTACACCAGGGCCTGTAGCCACTGCAAACAAACTCCAATGCATGTTCCACCTTGTGCATCTGGCTGACGTGGGTACTGGGGAATTAAACCTGTGTTATTTGGCTTTGCAGGCAAGCGCCTTAACCACTGAGTCATTTCTCTCCTGCCTGTAAAGGGCATTTTTTGCCAACTGTAATAAGAAGAGGGAATTTCAGGAATCCAGGTACCAACATTCTTCCCTTTCAGTGTGTGCAGCCTTGTTAGTAGAACAGAGAAGAAATATAGGGAAACTGAGGCTCTAGTCCAGACTTTGCCATTCTGGCTGTGTAACCCAAGTCCCTGTACCTCAGTTATACTATCTCTAAAATGGGTTAGTTATACCCATTTTTACAGAGTAAACAATCCTGAGAGGTTGTCTTGAGTGGAGAGTCTGGCCACTGAAAGGCATTAGCTTTAAATCCTTTGTGGGATGAATTAAGCATACATAAAATAGTATTGTTACTACTTTTATTTTTGTATGCACTCATGATGTCTGTAGAGTAATCTATGCACAGTTCAGGCTCTGGTTCTACAGCCTGTGATCAGAGAGGAGACAGTCTGTTCCTGTGGCTTGAGGTAGAAAAGTCCCATGCAGCTTTGTGATGGGCCTGGCAGAGGTCTGTGTGCCTTGGACAGCTCACTATGGCTAAAGAAAGGCATTTAATGGCCTGCTTCAGGTCTTGGGCTTACTCCTGTAGCCAAGAGGAAGAAGTATAGACAGACATGACAGGAATGGGAGTCCACCTGTATTCACAACAATGGAATTTGTAAACAGAAGATACATGGTAAGTCTAGAGGCAGATGATTCCTCAGTTTGTTCCAGCTCTGGGCATGCACATTTACTTGCAAGAGAAGCACCTTTAGACTGATTGGGAAACCTTCTAGTCCTTCTTCAGTTTAAGACAGATTAGGTATAAAGTACAGAATAAGTACTGACTCACTTTGTCAAATTTAGTAGAGAAACAGAAATATAGCAATGTAGTGACTTGCCCAACATACTAATTAGAAGCTGTCTGAGCCAGATTTGAACCTGGTTTTATAGGGCCTGACAGAAATGAGCTGGCTTATAGATGAACTCTGACCAGTGTCCACAGACTTACCAGAATAGCAGGGGGATGGACATAGAATAAGTGTCTATTAGCAAAAAGGAAGCACGGATCACCTGCCAGCACAGTTCAGATACCAGCATGCCTTGACATCAGCCCAGGGATGTGTCACAGTAGGAGAAAGGCCTTCTAGGCAGAGAAAGTAGCATGTATAATGGCCTTAGGGTTGGACAACACACACCGAAGGACATACATGAGGGTCAGTGTCCTGATGTAGAGGATTAGAGGGAGAATGAATGGCTCAGGTGACAAAGGCATGGCCAGGTTAGGCACCTGGAGAGACTTTCAAATGCTCATCCAGAGGGAGCATAGAATCTGTGTTCTCTTTCCTTGTGATCTTTACAGGAGGCCTGTGGCAGTTTGAATAACTGTCCCCCAATATATTCAGTGTTTTATTAGTTTGTAGTTTGCATCTGTAGCCACCTGGCTAGAGGCAGTGTCACTGGGGGATCTTAAGGTGTAGTGGTGGGTTTGAGATTTCAATCTAAAGATATGCAAAGTGTGCCTGGCTGGAGTTCCTGAAGTGTGCTGTGCTGTGTGGCTTTTGGCTTTCTCTCTCTTGCCTGGTCCTATAAGAGCAGGCCAGCTTCTTCTGCCATTATGGAACTTCCCCTGGATCTATAAGCTTCAATAAATCCCTTCCTCCATAACTTTGCCTGGTCTGGAAGTTCATCTCAGTGAACCTGAAGCTGTCTGCTACAGGGCCTGTGGCTTAACTCCTGTGGTAATTTGAATAGATATCCCCAATCAATTCAGGAATTTTATTCAAGCTTATAACTTGGTGTCACTGGGTGGATCCTAGGGTACAGCCCCAAGGTATGGGGATGGGGTTGGAATTCCAGTCTAAAGATATGCAAAGTGCCTGAGCTTTGCTTGGAGTTCCTGAATGTGCCTGCTAATGGTGATGGTGGTGGCTTTTCTCTCTGCTTGGATCTGTGGAAGTGGGCCAGCTTCTTTTGCCATTATTGGAACTTCCCCTGAATCTGTAAGCTTCAAATAAATCCCTTCTTCCTTCCATAAACTGTGTCTGGTCTGGATGTTCATATCAGCAGCATGAGGCTATCTACTACAGAATTTGGTACCAAGGAATGGGGTAGTGTTGAGATGAATCTGACCATGTGAATTTTTGTCCTTTGGAATGTGTTTTCTGGAGGAATGAGAAACTTGGTGCTTGCAACTGAAGATACCTTCTGGAACTGTAATACAAGTATTATGGACTATACTGATGAGTGTGTGACAATGCTAAGTGCAGAGAGAAATGTATTTGGAGGCTTGGCTTATGAGCTTCTAAGGGGAAGGAAAGACTGCAGAGAACTCTATTGGAACTGGGCTACTGGCATAAGTGCTGGCTGCATTCTGCTGCCCATGCCCAGAAAGTTTGATAGAGGTTAAATTTGTCATGGACTGATGTGCTTGGCTAAAGATCTGGGACTGGGAGATTCAAGATTTTAAGTTGAAAAAACTCAAGCAAGTTTAAAATTTACTGGCACTGAGACTGGTTTTAGGTTACTGAAGCTGCTATTATCAAATACATTAGTGATCTTAAGGAAGATGGCCCAACTATTTTACATTGCAACAATGGAAAAGATGCCTGGGGGAAGACATGCAAACTCTTTTGGAAAAGAGTTGATTGGAGAAGAAACCTCTTTTCAAGCGTACGATTTATTTGATTTATTTCATCCCTGAGTTAAGAATATGGCTGTGTCCTGCATACCTAGTATTGATTTTGGGATCATGAAAAAATGTATGGAGTGGGTAAAGTGCATATGGTACCAGGATCTGCTGCTGAGATGTGGCATGAGGCAGGGTGTGATGACCCTGAGGTGGCAAAGCCATTAGAAGATGGACCATGGTTTGCAGTGGAGACTCAAGGACGTTTAGATATACTAGGACTGTGCAGAGCTTCCATGGAGGATGTTGGCTTGGGATGGAAGTTTTCCCTGGCCATCCAGCCCAGCTGGAGGGGCAGAATTGCAAAATCTGGAGACTGTCAGTCACTGGTTATGATATTGGACCTGAGCTGCAGATGTTTGGTGTTTGTTTGATGGTTATTGCATTTGCATTATTCTAGTCTCTCTTCTTTGTTTGGCCTTATAGCAGTTGAAAATGTTTAATCTGTGCCTTTATGTGTTGAAAATATATAACTAGTTTTGATTTTAAAGGACTCATAGTTAAGTCTCAGATGAGACTCAGGACTATCTCAAGTTGGTAAAGACTGTGGGGACCTTTACATTTGGAATGAGTACGGTTTCTAACGTGAGATGGTTATGAATCTACTAGGGGTCGGGGGTGGAATGTGGTAGTTTGAGTGGATGCCCCACCATCAATTCAGGAATTTTATTCAAGCTTGTAACTTGGTGTCACTAGGCAGACCCTAGGATATAGCCCTAATGTGTGGGGGAGGATTTGGAATTTCTGTCTAAAGATATGAAAAGTACTTGAGCTTTGCCTGGAGTTCCTGAAGTATGCTTGCTTGCTTTTTGGTGGTGATTTTTTTCTCTACTTGGACTTGTGGAAATGGGCCAGCTTTTTCTGCCATTATTGAACCTTCTTCTGGATCTATAAACTTCAATAAATCCCTTTTTTCTTCCATAATCTGTGTCTGGTCTGGAGGTTCAGGTCAGGAACATGTGGTAGTCTACTAAAACTCCCAAACCCACCATATCCTACCACAGTGTGGTCTCCTTTAAGAACAAAACTTAACAATGAAAGAACTTCAACAGCCAGAAGATCTCTGTGGGGTGATTTCACCTTTCCAAAGAGCTGAGCCCCACCACTAGTAATGGGTATTATTTGACATCTGTATTACCACAGAGCATGTCAACCTTCAAAGCTCCAGGAGCAGTACTTTCCCCTCCCAGCTGCCTTATGTAACAGGTAAATTGGGGTCTGAGTACAGGATGGGGAGCTATGGAATTCGGGAAACCAGACTCCTTTCTAGTCCTTGTCAGAAAGGCCGCTCTGGCTCGCAATGTCATAAGGGGAGGCAGGTGGGACAGGGGTGCATTAGGGGTGGGGCCAGGTGTCCATGGCCTTCCAGGTGGTTGAACAGCTTCATTAGAAGGCCCAGGGGGCACTTTCACTAGGAAAAGGTGGCTGAGAGCCTTCCTTCCAGAACAAGCCCTCAGTATGCCAGCACAGCACGTCCTGCCAGATGGCACTTGTCTGCCTCTAGGAAGGCTAGTTGGCCCACACTACTGTCTTTCTCATGTCCTGTGCTAGTGAGACACTAAGGACCAAACCAGGATTGCTCAGTCTTACCTCTTCCTGGTAAGATGCTCTCTGGAACCAGATGCTGGGAATGGCTCAGACAACCTGTCCAGGATTTGCTTGCTTCTGGAATTTGCTATTGTGCCCTCATCTTATGTCGTTTCCTTGGATGCACTCATTCAGTGTTCATGGGATCATGCAAGGCAGTTTGGGTAAACAGCAGAGGCATGTGGCCCCCAACCTTTTGGTCTGTAGAGAAATGGAAGCTAAATGGGCAGTTACCAGTCAGGGTGGTGTGCTCTGAGGGAGGGAAGCACTGAGACTGTGGAGTTGGTGAGGAGGTGTACCCTTGCTTTCCCATTTACTCCTGGACCTTCTTGTCCTCATTGAACATCCCAGACAACTAGGTACCTAGGGTGTCCCCAGGGTGTTGAGCACAGCCCATACTCTTGGGGGTATAAAGAGAAGATGGGTGGGGGTCCAAGTGCTTCTGAGAGCACAGAGAAGGAGCACCCATAAAGTCAAAGTCAGGGAGGATTTATGGGGAAGAAACATGGCCTTGAAGGATATCTGGGATATCCCAGGCAGACACATGGAAAAAATACTACTCATGGAGATGAGCACTCACAGGTCCCTGAGATGTGCACATAAGTCCTGTGGGAACAGCCTACATGCTGTCTGTGTGGCTTCTCATTTGTGGGCCACCCCCATTGGTGTCTTGGCTGCTCACTCACTACCTTCTTGTCTTTGTGAGTTTTCCCTGCACTTGTTCTACTTTCCGGCATCCTTCAGAAAGTAGCAGCTAGCATGGTGATTAGGGACCTTGTCTTTGGGATGCCACTAGATCTGGGGTTGGATCCCAGCTTTGCCTCCTGCAGGTTTCTCTGAGCCTTAGTTTCCTTATCTGCAAAATAGAAGCATTATAAGGCCCCACCAGCTTGTTGGAGGTTACATCCGAGCATAAGTGTAACGTGCTGACACAGAGCCAGGTGCATGACAGTGCTCAATATTAGCTATGCTCAATCAAAGTGCGGGGTCCAGAGTGAACAGAGCCTGCTTGGGGAAGGAAGTCTGGCCAGAGCTGCACTGCTCCCTCAGTCCTTCACAATGGCCTTCCTACACAGAGAAGCAGTGCGGGCCCTTTGGCAATGCACTCTCTGCTGACTCACCCCCGGCTGCCTGTCCCTGAAGCCGTTGGCTCCCTTCTCTAGGGTTGCTCTGCTAAGTCACGTCTCCCAGCCCTTTCCTGGAGCCGTTGGTGTGGCAGAGTCTTGTCCTGGGTCTGACATTTAGGCTTGTGAATTTCCACAGTGGGTACATTTAGCCCATCTTTCAAACCTATCATGAATCCTGGTTCTGCCCCCTCATGTTTGCTGGCCTATTTCCTAACAGGATTTCCTCCCAGCCCGATCCATTTAACATACTAGAGCCAGGAGAGCTTTTGAAAGTGCTTTTTTCTTCATGTTCCTATCCTGCTTGAAATGCTTCCCTGACTGCTGAATACATAAAAGTTCAAACTCCTTAGCAACGCCTAAAATGCTTTATGATCTAACATCAACTGACTTTTTGTGCTATTTTATTTTCTTTCTCATGCACAAATCGAGGTAGTAATCATTTCCATGCCATGTGACTTTTGAAAGGATTAAATGAGTTCACACGGGAAAAGTATTTAGTGCATGGTTTTCAAGAGCTCTGGGGGCTTGGTGGGGGGTGGTTCAGTGGTTAAAGGCATTTGCTTTGCAAGCCCATTGAGCCAAGTTAGAATCCCAACCCATGAGAAGAGCTGGACACATAGTGGCACCCACATCCATAATTCCAGCACACCTGTGGCGATGGAGGCTGAGTCAGAAGCCCAAAGCTCACCTAGTCTGGCCTTTCCAGTGGCAAACAACTAAAGAAACCTTGCCTCAAACAAAGTGAAAGGAGAGGACCAACACTCTGAGGTTGTCCTAACGGACGTGTGCATGTTGTGCGTATACACACACACACACACACACACACACACACACACACACACACAACCTTCACAGGGCTCTGAGATCTTAGACCACTTGTGAACTAATGATTTAGACCACATAGCTGCTAGGTGAAGGATCAAATATCCATGACAATAGCCAGAGTATCAGGTTATTTTTATTTATTTATTTTTTTGGGGGGGGTGTTTTTGAAGTAGGATCTCACTCTAGCTCAGGCTGACCTGGAATTCACTATGTAGTCTCAGGGTGGCCTCGAACTCTCGGCTATTCTCCTACCGCTGCCTCCTGAGTGCTGGGATTAAAGGCGTGTGCCACCAAGCCCAGCTATCAGTTGTTTTTAATGTTCATTCCTTCAGCCTCATTTCCCATGGGGTTGAATGAAAAGGGCTGGATGAAGTGGGCAATGGTCTAATTTTGGTTATGGATATCACTGGGTTGAGGACTGCTGATAACGTTTGGGTATTGAGTGATACCCAGAGGCCCGTATGTTTAAGATTTGGCATCCAAGAGCAGTGCTATTAAGAAGTGCGGAGACCTTTATGAGGTAGGCCTGTTGGGTAGTTTTTAAGCCATCAGGACCAGGTCCTCAAAGGTGATTGTGGAACTCCCAAAACTCCTCTTTGTTTGTTTGCTTGGTTTTTGGTTCCCAGCCATGCAGTTGAGAGGTTTTGTTCCTCCATCCATTCATCCTTTGCCATTGTCATCTGGTAACCCCATTAGAGCCCTAAAAACTGGATCTACAGTCATGGAGCAGGAGCCAAAATAAACCTTTTCTCTTTATACACTGATTATCTCAAGTAATTTGTTGCAGTGACAGAAAGGTGAGCATTGCAGATACATACAGGATTGGCAGAGCACACACCAGGTATTTCTCTGGAAGTAGTTCTAAATAAGACTGGTATGTGGGCCAGTGAGTTATTAGGGAACATGCATCCTGATGTGGGTGGCTCCATCGCTAGGCTGGGGTCTCAGATGGAACAAAAAGCAGATAAGAGGGAAGGCAGCTTCAAGAATGAGTGAGTTTTTGTGCCACTGTGGTCTGTGTCATTGGACTCCAGGCTCTACAGCTTTTAGATCATGTCTTACATGTACGACTCTCCAGGGGCCCACAGGTCTTATGCCTCAGCCTGGACTTGTATCACGGGGTTCCTCCTCATTCTGAGGCTTTGTGCTTCTCAGACTCACCAGCTATTAGTTTCCCCAGTCTCCAGCTACAGGCCTCCATTGTGGGGTGTTTCTGCCTCAGGTCATGAGTCAATCTAACAAAGCCCCCTCTTACAATTATCAATATCCTGTAGGTTCTGTTTGTGGGAAGCATGCTGACTAGTACTGAGGTGAACCTGAGCTCAGGAACCTGAATGTTTTTCACAGGCTGTACATCTGTGTGCATTCTGCTCTATGAGGAGAGGGCATCTCCCTCTGCTCCTGCACACACACCTTTGAAAATAGTTTGGAATATGGGCAGGAAGGAGAACTGCCTCCTTGCAAGGCCTGGCTTGGCACAAGTACTATGAGTATCCATGGTGGAGATGGCTGCGTGGATGGATGCTGGCGCCACATGTGCTCTGTGGCCTTCTGCATGGGACCTT
Organism: Orientallactaga sibirica; assembly: GCA_036365145.1. Taxonomy (NCBI): domain Eukaryota; kingdom Metazoa; phylum Chordata; class Mammalia; order Rodentia; family Dipodidae; genus Orientallactaga; species Orientallactaga sibirica. The sequence goes on along the minus strand of JAEOAD010000015.1, from coordinate 33,117,590 downwards.
CAATTCAATATGGCTTTGACATTCCACCTCCGCCTTTGCTTTCAGGGTTCCTCTGCGTTCCCAACCTCTGCCTCTGAAACCTCCACCAGTTCCCCAGGAATCCCCCCTTTCTAAACTCTATGACATTTTGTCCCCTTGTCTCGGCTCCTAGCAAGCACGGTCTCTTCCCTTCAAACCCTCTGCAGGGCCTGCACTGGAACTGGAATGCCAGCCCTCTCTTCCCATGAGCTCCACCTCACCCTTGCTCATCAGTGCACTTGAGCTCCCTCGGGAGACCTGTCCTGATTGCTCCCATGCACCAGCCTGGATCAGAAGTCTGCATGGACTCCCACAGCAGCAGCATGACTTCCATGTGGCTTTCTTGCCTTGCTTCCCCTCTGACCCTGGAGCTTCTGGAGGAGCCCTGTATGTCCAGTGCTTGCCATGGGGCCTGTCAGTAGAAGCATTTAATAAAATCCACAAGTGAAACAATGACTCCATGGATATAAAACACTCACACAGCATGAGTGTGACAGGTCTGACCATATTGGAAGCTTCCAGACACAGACACCTCAGTAGGCATTCAGTGTCAAGTTGACTGACAGGACATGCAACCAACCCTTACATCCCCTACCAGATGTGCCAGGCTTATTTTGCTTGTGAGATCTGTGAGACCCATGGACTTATGCTTGCGGCCAAAGGCACTACTCATTCTGGCTTTATGTAAGGGAAAGTTCTACTAATCTTCATAGTAATTTACCAATCATGACCCTCATGCTCCTTAACTCAGTAAATATTAAACTCATTTTGTTCTTAGTAGTCTACAAAATCAACACTAATATAAATTAACAACCTGTTTGCAGCTTACATGGCAAGTTTCAGCTTTTGAAGGTCGATGTTGGAAAGAATGACAGAACAGTCCCACTAAACCCGGGGCTGAATTTGAAGCTAGCTCTCAGTTTTCCATAATATGATAAAATTGTAGCAAAGAACAGGAAATGTGAAAATTTAGCCCAAGTGATGTGAGCACACATGAGACTTGGGAAGGCAGAGCACACTGGTTAAAAAAACCATCCTCCAGGGTCAGATGAAACTACCCTTGAATCCTGCTTCTCTTGATGTCTGAGTCTCGGTTTCTTCATGTGTAATAGTGTGACGATGTAATACACCAATAGGACTGTCGTGAGGATTGGGTAAGGTGCTACATTAAAAAGTGCTAAGGACAGTATGTGGCACATAGTAAGCTCTCAGAAAACGGTAGCTATTATTATTACTACTGCTATTACTGATTTTGAAGTTGGCAAGACCTGGATTTGTAAGTCAATGCAAGCACCAAGCTGTGTGCTGGGCCCTCAAGCTGAGGGATGTAGAGAAGTTTCTTACCTTCCTTCAGCATCAGTTTACTATCTATTTCTGTTTTTTGATCTGCCAAAAGCAAGATATACCGACTGGTGCCACAGTGGCATGAATATTATGGGAGTAACTAACTGCTTTCTGATTGGATTTGAGGCCCACTCTACAGAGGGGTTTCATGCCTGGTCAAAAGCTTGTGGCTGGGGACATAGCCTCAAGGAAAGAATCTATTACTATGGTTGTGTTAAATGGGCAGCATGTCAAACTGCCTTCTAAATTTCTGTATTTGTTCTCCTAGATGAGTACTGTTTGAAGCCTCAGTCCCAGAAATGTCTTACTATAATGGGCACAGGTTAATGCAGAGATGCATTGCTCCAAAAGATTAAGTGACTACTTGTGTGCTCAGTTTCAAACAGGACACCTACACCACCCTCTTCAAGGGTCAGAGAAGCTTGCAGAAGAGGGGGTAGAAAGAAGGTAAGAGCAGCAGGCTGGGAAGGAAGGCTGTGAAACACTGTCTTCTGGACGTGACATACTCTTAGAACTCACAGCAGCTGTTTTGTTTTTCTTGTACAAGACTGAGCCTGCTAATACTTTTCCATCAATGGGGGAAGAATACATGAGACCCCAGACATTCCAGAGTAGCTAATGGCAGCTAATGGTTGCTGGGAGAGGGGAGTGAGGTTCACCAGTGGTGTAGCCACTGGTAAGGTGCTCATGCCACAGTAAATAACCTTCCATCCAGGATCATGCAAGCAACCATAATTTAACTCAATGAGTTACAAAATGGCAAGAAAGTGGCCGGGCGTGGTGGTGCACACCTTTAATCCCAGCACTTGGGAGGCAGAGGTAGAGGATTGCCATGAGTTCGAGGTCACCCTGAGAATACAGAGTGAATTCCAGGTCAGTCTGGGCTAGAGTGAGACCCTGCCTCAAAAAACAAAACAAAAAATACAAAAAAAAAAAAAGGGAAGAAAATAAGTTGAAGATTAATGGGGAAGAAGTATGTTAATAGGAGGGGAGGAGGATAAGATAGGGTAGTTGAGGGAAATAATATTCACATATATTTTATACATGTATGAAAATGTCAAAAATAAGAACAGCTAAATAAAAATCTAAAAGTATAAAAACAATTGATCATAGGGTTGTGGGGTGATTAAAAACTGGCAAATGATCTGTAATGTGCTGGAAGAATGTATTGCAGTACACAGTAAACAATTAGTAACAATGAGGCAGAAAAGTAATGATTGTGGTTATTACTGTCTGCATCTCTCCCTATCCCATTTGCCCAACTGGGAAAGTCTGTGTTGCTCTGTAAATCTAAAGACTCTATAAGGCATCTAACCCAGTGGGAAGTCTTCACAAGGTCTCCTGAGATGAATGCTATTGCTTCTAGACCCTTCCTGCCTCATCTGCGCCTCTGCTCTGGATGAATGGATGTGGCAGTGTAAATTTTCCAGGGGCTTCTTTGACAGCCCAGAGTCGGGTGAGGAGCAGGTGGGGCTCCATGCAATAGAAGCCGCAACCTGGAAATGAACTTCCGCAATCAGTGGTGCAGAGTTCTCACAGCTGGTTCTCCTTTCCAGTCAATTGGAACCTCCTGGGCCCCCTGCTTTTTTTTTTTACCCCCTCTTCCTTTTTTCCTGTGAGGAGCAAATGTCATCCCACAGTTAAGATTTAGAAATTTGCCACAGTGGATCAGAAACAGATCTGTCCCTATCCCCGACAAGGTCAAGATTCTCCCAGCCACAGCTCCATCCATGGAGCCTGTACAGCCTGCTGGGTGGCCTACAGTCTGAGGTCAATTACTGCCTGTGGGGCTACCAACAAGTGTTGTCCTGTATTGTCCCTAGTTGGTAACCACCCAGATTTCCATTTCAGAAGGTGAGTCATATGGGATGTGGAGAGAATGTTAAATAACAATTTTTAGGATGTGAGTGTTAGAGTACGCAGCAAGAATGCATTTGTTTTGGAAAGGAACTGTTTCCTGAATGCCAGCCTTATAATTTCTTCCATCTGTGCACTTATCTGGGGGGTTCTTGTGGGTCCCCAGGGCCTACTGAGTGGCCTGCCTGCCCTGGGTGCTACAAGTACTGGAGGATGTTGGTTGAATGGCGGTTTTCCCCAGAGCTCAGGGGTAGAAGAGAAGTCAGAAAGATGGACAGCAGGCCGAGAGTAGAGTCCTTCCTGGCTATGTGGCCTCAGGCTAATCCCTTGCATTCTCTGAACTTCAGTGTTTCCTATGAAGAATGGAGAGCAGGCTGTATGCTCTAGGTCCCTTGGAGATCTTTGATACTTGGATCACACAAGTGATCCCAGATGCCATAATTGCTCCATGAGTGAAAAGTAGCAGGCTGCCATTAGCTGGGGACTTACTGGACTCAGGTCTCTGTGAGGTGCTGTGGTGTGTGGATAAATGCAGACTTCTGAAAGAGGGTAGAAGGAGGCCCAAGTGGCACTGGAGCACTTGATGCTTCTTAGATACTGTTTTAGATGCTGTGACACACTCCTGCTCTGCCCTCTTCTCACATTCTGTCCTTTTACTATACTCAGTAGAAGAGAAAGCTAGCACCTAAAGAAATGCAGTAACTTGCTTCAGTACATGCTGATGTAAAGGAAGGGCTCAGGCCAGGGGAGCTTCTGAGCCCAGGTTGCTAAATGTCCCAGGATGACCTTGGGATAAGTGTGCAAAGAGGCAGCATCGCTCCACCCCCATCTCATATACTCATGACCCCGTTGATGGATAGACATGGCACTTACCTGGGGAAGAGATCCCTGGACAGTTAAGAAACCAGGAAAAGCCGGGCGTGGTGGCGCATGCCTTTAATCCCAGCACTCGGGAGGCAGAGGTAGGAGGATCGCCATGAGTTCAAGGCCACCCTGAGACTACATAGTTAATTCCAGGTCAGCCTGGGCCAGAGTGAGACCCTACCTCGAAAAAGCAAAAAAAAAAAAAAAAAACCAAGAAATGGACACCTTCACCTGTCCATCTGAAACCTCTCCTCACTAGGGAGAAGCCCCCAAAACAAACAAACAAACAAACAAACAAACAAACAAACAAACAAACAAACAAACAGACAGCACACTCTACAGAAATTTTGCATTCTAACCCTGGACGGTGCCATAGTGAGTAGAGCAGAGAATCCAGCAGTCCTGGCTCTTACTCAGGAGCCTTTTGGGGCTTTGGACAGTTGAAATCTGGGTAGTGATGCTTTTTAGCTAGTGGGCAGATGCCTGTGAAGTTTCCACTTTGGTCCAGGTATGTCTAGGTAACTATCACTGGAAACTTACAGTCTAACTGAGAGGGTGGTCTGCAGGTGGAGGGGGGCACACTGATTTTCTGTGACTGCTCTCACAAATGCCACAAGCTTGGTGGCTTAAAATAACAGAGGTGTATTGACTCAGCCCTCTGGCAATGTGTATGTGAGTGTTTGAGGTGTCTGTGGGGCTCATGGCTTTTGGAGGCTCTGACAAGTGTCTCCTCTTTGCCTCTCTGCTGGCTGCACGTTGGTGTTTACTGTGCACTCTTGCAGACACCCTTCTGATCTCCCTCCATCTTCATATTCTCCTCCCTGTGGTGTGCCTTCCCCCTTCTCTCTTCTTTTTCTATTTTTAGAAAAATGATTTATTTATTTGTGTGTGCATGTGTGTAGGGGTAACATGCAGAGGTCACAGGACAACTTTGAAGTGTCTGTGTTCCACCTTCTTGGAGACAAGGTCTCTTGCCATTGCAAGTGGGCTTGCAGACTGCAAGCAAACATCAGACTTAGCTGGCCTGTGAGTTTTGATTCTCCTCGCTCCACCTTCCATTGTTGGAGGTGCGCCAGATCACGATGCATCCACACTTTGCATCTGGTTTTATGTGGGTTTGGGGAATTGAACTGGGGCTGGTGGGCTTTGCAAGCAAGTACCTTTAACTGCTGAGCAATCTCCCAGCCCTGTTTCTGTTATAAAAACGTTTGTTACTGGATTTAGGGCCTACTGGGCCCCAGAATCATCTTATTTTGAGATACTTTAGAATATTATCCAAGACTTTTTCAAATAGAATCGTATTCACTTATCTTGTCTAGGGTTGGACATGCCTTTTTGGAGACCACATTCAACTCACTGCAAGGGTAAAGAATAAAATAGAATAAAGAAGAAAGTCCATCATTGTACATTATAATGAGATAAAGGAAGCTCACAAAGTTGTAAAAAGGAGAGAAAACAGCTATTAACTACTTCTATGAGCCTCAGATTCTTGGCCTAGAAAAATTAGAACAATAATACCTAATTCACACAATTACTTAAGAGTAAATACATAATTAAAGTTAAATACATAATTATTGATTGAATAATTGATTAAAATGTCCCTATTAAATAGTTGTACTAGGATTTCTTCCTGTACTGGCCTTAAGTTTTTTGCTTCTTCCTTCTCATTTATTCAGTCTGTTTTTCTAAAATAATTAAAATTTATTTTAGAGAGTGAGAAAGAGAGACTGACTATGGGTGCATCAGGGCCTCTTATTGCCACTGCAGATGAAATCCAGTTGCATGTACCACTTTGTGCATCTGGATTTACATGAGTACTGGAGGGCAGGGTTTGTAAGCAAGTGCCTTGAACCACTGAGCAACCTCCCCAGCCCCTAAATATGTTTTTATTTTATTTTATTTTATTTTTTTTTTATTTTATTTTGAGGTAGGGTCTCACTGTACCTCAGAGCTGACCTGGAATTCGCTATGTAGTCTCAGGGTGGCCTCGAACTCATGGTGATCCTCCTACCTCTGCCTCCCAAGTGCTGTGATTAAAGGTGTGCACCACCATGCCTGGCTTTCCTAAATATGTTTTGAGTCCCTACTATGTGCTATTTATATAGCAAACATGGTAGCCACTACAAAATTTTGGTTCCCTCAATGAATTTATGTTTTCATCATGTAATGGTCACATTTATGTTAACTTGACTGACCAATAAGATGCTCAAATATGTCATTAAACATTATTCTGAGTTTTCCTGTGAAGGTGTTTCTGGATGCGATCAGCATTTTAGTTGGTAGGCTGAATCAAGTAGATTGTGTTTCCTTAATGCTGAAGGGCTAACTAGAACAAAAAGTCTGACTAAGAAGGAATTTTAATTTGATAGTCTTTGAACTAGGATATATCAGCCTTTTTAAAAAATATATTTTATTTATTTATTTGAGAGAGAGAAAGAGACAGGGAGAGAGAGAGAATGGGTACACCAGGGCCTCCAGCCACTGCAAATGAACTCCAGACGCATGCACCCCTTTGTGCATCTAGCTTACGTGGGTCCTGGAGAATTGAACCAGGATCCTTTGGCTTTGCAGGCAAACACCTTAACTGCTAAGCCATCTCTCCAGCCTGCCCCCCTTTTGATTCAAAGTTGACCAGCAGCTCTTCTTGGGTCTCAGGACAGCCAGCCTTTAGACTGGAGCCATAGCAGCCATTCTCCTGCTTCCTTGGTCTCTAGATATGGATCAGAACTATACCATGGCCTTTCCAGGGATTTAGTGCTAACATTTTGAAAATCTTGGGACTTTCCCCACTTCCATTAGCTAATCCAGTGTAACACATTTCTCTTTTCCTCTCTCTCTGGCTGTTTTGGTGTGTCTGAAGAACCCTGACCACTAAAGAAAGGCATAATGATCATCTTGTTCCCCTTTGAATTGATCCACCTTTTCCTCAGCCATCTTCTGTTGTTCAGGCAGAGTATGCACTCTAAAACCCTACTTTCTGGGCTGGAGAGATGGCATAACTGGTGCTGGTCTGTGAAGCTTAAGGACCCAGGTTCAATTCCCCAGTACCCATGTAAGCCAGATGCACAAGGTGGTACATATATCTGGAGTTTGTTTACAGTGGCTGGAGGTCCTGGCTTGCCTGTACTCTCTCTTTCTCTGCCTCTCTCTCAAATAAATAAAATATTTTTTAAAAAACCAAAAAACCCACTTTCCAGAGGAGGAAACTGAGGCCCAGGGTGGATTTCTTTTTAACTGTGATGCCAAGGAGCCAACCCTAAGAAGCAGAACAGCAGATGCCCTGCAGGAAAGTGGTGCAAAGACCTGGCTGGTCCCAGGTCTCCCTGCTCTCAACTAGCGAGCAGAGCTGTGATTAGCATTACTGCTTTCCTTTTTGTGGCTGGCATGGAAAAACAGTTACTTTTCTCTTTGATTTTTAATATAGCATTGGTCATCAATTAGAAACCTTTCAAGATTCCCTTGGGAAGAAATAAGAGACTGTTAAAAATGTGGGCTAGGCAAATCTTGTAAAATAATACATAAGCAAGATGTTATAGAAAAGCCTCAACTAGACAAAAAAAAGTCTAGATGAGTCATGGAGACTTGAGTTTGGAACGACTTTAGAATTGTTCATTCTGGCCCCTTCTTTTTACAGTAAGAGCACCTAGGCCTCGAGCGGGTACCTGGCTTATAGCTTAGGAATATAGTGACCTTCTCCCAGATGCCTTGACCTCCAGCTTATGTCCACTGCTTGATGCTGATACCATGTATGCGGACTATCCCCCTCTGCCAAGCCCCTGGGGTAGTTTCATGCCAACCCTGTGAAGTGGAAATGGAATATAATGCTGGAAAATAAATGTCCCTTTTATCCATATTTCTATGCTCATAGATGGTCAGTCTGAGACATGTTACCAGTCATGGCCTGCATTTGTAAGGGAAATGTTTGGCATCAAATAGTCCTGGGTTTCAGTCCTAGCTCCCTGATTAGTAGTTGGGAAAACACGGACAAATTAGATAATGTTAGACTGTTTTATCATCGTTTTGTAGGCCTGGAACATGGCATTTGTGACTATTTTTCTTGTGAGGACTTGGAGGAAGAGCATGCAAGGCACTCAGCTCAGTGCTGCCATAGAAAGTACTTAATAAGTGATACCAGTTATTATTCAGGTGAAATTTCAGCATCTAAAGACTCTCGGGGGGAGGGAGGTGGGCAGAACACATAGTGGGCCTCCAGGACTAAACTTAAACTGCCTCCCTTGGCCAATCAAGTTATCAGTGAGACTCTCTTCTGAATTCAAATTAGTCATGGCCCTTTTGCAGGATTTGTCCATGTGTTTTATGTTGCCCCTACCTCCATAGCAAGTCTCTTTGTTCTTTGGCCTAAGGTTTTCTACAGTGAAATGGGGATGTCAAGGGGGCTCCCACCACACAGGAGACTGTGGAGACTCAATGAGGAAGACAACAAGCTGAGCAGTGGGAGCAAATGTTCATTCACGCACTTGCCTCCCTTCCATTTAGGAGAAGCTGCTTTGTGTTTGGTGTTGAGGAGACATTGGGAAATGAGATCGGGCCATGCAGATTTTTTTTTTTTTTTTTTCGAGGTAGGGTCTCACTCTGATCCAGGCTGACCTGGAATTCACTCTGTAGTCTCAGGGTGGCCTTGAACTCTCGGCGATCCTCCTACCTCTGCCTCCCGAGTGCTGGGATTAAAGGCGTGCACCACCACGCCCGGCTTCCATGCAGATTTAAGTACAGAGGAACTGTTATATCACTATGATTGAGACTATCATTTTAATCATTGTTATCATCGAATTTCCTGGGACAGGTTAAGCTCATGGATGGCAAGGACTTTCATAAAAATGGTTGATAAATGCTGACACACCTAATAAAGATCTCGAGCACTGGACAATAGGGATAGTGTGTGTGTGTGTTGGGGGGGGGACAAAAAACTGGACCCAAATGGAAATGGTACCATAAAACCCTATTTCCTGAAAGACATACTAAAAGGTTGAACCTGATCAGGTGCTTGGAGAGAACACCTGAATCACAGGGGCCTGGAGAGGGTATGATGAAAACTAACCACAATCTTCTCCTGTTTCTCTATCACTCCCTCTTCTCTCTCTTCTCTCTTTCTCTTTCGTATTACCTATATTTTTTCTTCATTCTTTTCCCTTGACACAAACCTGTAACTCCCAGTACCAGCATGTGGTTAACATCCACAAGGAGCTGTTGATCAGTGAGACCTACAAGGTTTCCCAAAAGAAGACAAATTTCTGCCAGAGTACTTGATGGCCCACCAAAGGTTATTGGTAAGACCCAAGTGCTGAAGACACCATGTGCTGTTTGGACAGAACATGGAAAGACCTGGCTGAAATCTGGAAGAGAATCAGTCCCCAGACAGCTAGCTTGTCTAGTGCCAGAAGGCGCTAAAATAAGTGATTGGAGGAAAACGACCAACATCTGCCTAAGCAACTTGTGGTCTAAGCTACTCAGCAGCAATAGTGGGATACAAGAGGGCCTACCCCTACTAAATTCTCTCTAAAATAATAATGGTTATCCATGTATCTTGCACTGACCTCACTTTCCATTGGAGAATCTGCTTCTCCCTTTCAGATGTATGCATATCCTGAGGAGAGAATCAGCCCCTTGTACCTCACCAGGGCACAAGCTGAAGCCATAGAGTTATAGGGGAAATGAGCAAGAGTGCTACTTTATCAGTGAACCTGGTACCAGTACAAGGGCGAAGGAGATAGACACAAAGAACTCTCAACCCCTACCAAATCAGATATCAAGAGACATAGAGACTCACAAAACCTCATCACTGAAATAAACCTAAAATGAACCCAGTATGGCTCAGGGAAATTCAAAGAAGAGGGGCAAAAAGATTGTCAGAGCCATGAGTTGGGTCATTATACAGAGTCATTGCCTCTCCTGCATAACTGATGGCTACTTCCTTAGGGCAAGACCCACATTACCCATGGGGGGAGGACAGGGAGAAGGCTAATGATGGTACCATCATGGCTGTATATATACATGTCTAATAAAAAAAAAAAGGTTGATAAAAAGCACCAGGAAGTAGAGTATGGGAGCACATTCCTATAATCCCAGCACTTAGGAGGCTAAAATAGGAAGGAGGATTATTTTAGGTTTGAGGCCAGCCTAGACTACACGTGAGAACCTGTGTCAAAATGAAAAACAGACAAGAACAAAACTCAAAAAACACCATGTCAGAAGTCAAACTAGAAAATGAGGTAGATGCAAGGTATAGAGTCAATTGTACTGTCTTCCATCACCCAGGAAAAATGTCTTCTGTATCCCATCACCCAGGATAAATATCTTCAGTCTCCACTTGAAGGATAATATCTTTTTTTTTTTTCTTAAGAACAGGGTCTTGCTTTATAGCCCATGCTGACCTTAAACTTACTATCCTCCTGCCTCAGACTCCCAAGTGTGAGGATTACAGGTGTGTGTTACCACGCCTGGTGAGATCCCAGATTCTGAGCAAAGCACTTTCCAGGTCCTTTGTGTGAAGGGTCATCATTTTGTCTCATCACCCAGTTTTCTACAAGTCTCACTTTGTGTTCAAGCCATCCAGGGGGTCCTGCATGTCCTCTGCTGAGCACAGTGGGTACAGGCCTCTTTTTCTTCTCTGCTTAGTAAGCCCTCACAGTCTCAGGTCACCTTCTTCCCACTCCTCTGGAGGGTTCCTGTGAGCTCTGTGGTCTCCTGTGGACACCCCCATTAAAATGCATCTGCCTCAGTGGAGGACTTTATGCCAGTGACTCTATAATTGCAACAGACAGAACATGGCTTTGAGGAGAGCTGACTGTGTGTTTGTAGACTGAATGTGTGAATGAGTGTCAGTCGTTCTCTTCCTATGTCTAAGCCAAGATGGAGAGTTTGAATTTTGCCCAAGGTTCCTCTGAACTGTTTGACAATGGATGGTGCCATAAAAATGGAAGATTCTGTGAATAATATGAGAAGTGGACCCTACTAGGGGCAGGGCATTTAGTGACTCCTATCTCCCCCAGGAAGCCTTAGATGTGGTCCTCAGAGCTGACAACATCAGAAGATGAGAGCCCATTTTACTGTCTACCCGTAACCTTAGGTTAAAAGCTTCCAATCACTTGTCCAAGAAGTATCCTCTTTAATTTTCTCTTGATATCTCCATGATGTAAGTAAAGTTTGTGATGTAGGTCACACTGACTGGGCTGAGTCTTGGTTCTTTCATTTTTTTTTTTTTTTTTTAGTTTTGTTCCTGGAGGACTCTTCCTCTGTAGGATCCCCACTTCATATCACAGCAGACAAGATCCAAATGGATAAAATCTGTATCATGTGGCCTGGTGTCCAGAGACACATTCCTTCCATGCATGACTTCTTTCCCTGGCATGAAAACTCATTTTTGAGCATGTCTTCCATCATTTTTGTGAACTCTAGCCCTTCTGGTGGACACTGTTGTTTACTTAGTCCTCAGACAAGAAAATGGAGGCATGGGGAGTCACACATCTTGCCTAAGACTATACAGGTGACCAGGGAACCAGGGATTCAGACTTCAGAGCAGTAGAGCTGGCCCACCACCCGCTCCTCAAGTCACTGGAAATTTTGGTGAGCAGTAGGGAACTGGGGCTACTCCAACCCACTGTACTCACAAGCTAAAGCTAGAAGCAGGTCTTTTAGAACTCTGTGGACACTACCAGTAGTGACAAGAATACAATTTTCACACCTATAGAAGGTGGCTTTGAACTTTGTGAACCTTTTGAGTACAGCCATCTGAAGTTAAAATCAACATCTGAAGTGTAGCCTAACCTCATGAAAAAGAACTGAGAGCAAATGAGATTTTTACCCAATTCCCTCTTTTTGAGATGAAGAAATGGCAAAGACAAAATACTAATCCCTAAATTTTAGTCTTGCTTAAGTATTCTAAACTGTATATTTGATCAAATGTAGCACTTTAAAATTTATCAGAAACTTTCTACATATTTACTCACTTGATAAAAATAGTAGTAATAATAAATATTAATAATAATAATAACCCCATGCACTGAGAATTACTCAGAGAGAAACACCTTACTTGGCCTTTTTATGTACTGGAGGCTGAACTTGGGACCTTGTGTAGGAAGAGCAACTACATTCCCAGCTCACTTTTCACACTTTATTTTGAGACATGGCTTCACTAAGTTGCACAGGTAGGCCTTGAACGTTCCACCCTCCTACCTCAATTTCCCCAAGTAGCTGAGGTGACAGCCTGGCTTTTAAAGCCCCTTTTAAGTGTAATTTATTTTTCACAGTATCAAGACAGATGTATATATTATTTTCTTAGGTTTACAAATCAGGAAGGTTTGTTGATTCATGTGATCTTTGTCATCCAACTTTGAGATTGGTTCTTAAACTTCACATGCATGCACCACTTTGTGCATCTGACTTTTATGTGGATGCTGGAGAATTGAACTCTGGTTGTTAGGCTTTGCAGGCAAGTGCCTTATCCGTGGAACCATCTCTCTGGCTCTGAGATAGGTTCTTTTTGATCCTCATAACAAATGAGGAAACTGAAGCTCAGAGAGGCAAAGAAGCTCATGTTGGCACAGTGAATCAGAGGCAGAGTTGTGGTACAAGCCAGACCCCAAATTTTGCTACAGCTGTCAAAAGAACTCATGGTATAGTTAGAAATCACCCCTGTTTGCAGTGGGAAACAGAGGTGAAAAGAGGAGGTGTTTCTTATTTAATACTGCCCTTGCTTTGCTGTTTGTTCCAGCTGCATGTGAGGGCCTGGAGCCAGCTCATGCTCAGCTTGATGATAGGACCTGGAGAACCCTCATTAAATTACAGTGCCTGTCCTTTTCAGCATGGGAGTTCAGTAACTCAGCTTTAAGGGCAGACCTTCTGCTTGGCCGTATGTGCCATCCCATCCATGCAGGGCTCACTGAGGACAAGTCATCCTTCCATGGATGGCACCTGAGTCTCTTCAGGGAAAAGCCCCCTTGGTGGGATACAGCAGCATAGATCCTTGGAGCAGCCAGCACTGACTCACACTGAGCTGTCCCCCATCTGGTCAAGGAACCACCCACCTCTCCTGCATGGCCACCTTCTTGGCACAGACCTCCTACAACAGCCTTTGGACTGCCTGTTGTAAGATTACTCACTCCGGCTCCTTCCTTTGGCATCTGCTAGAATCAGGAAGAGGGCTTTGTAGTCTCTTTCATGCCATTTTTTTCTCTACCTTCTTTAGAGGCTGGACTGCCCCCTCCCATTTCCCGAGGAGACTTGAATCTAGTAAAACTCATCTGGTCATCGAGAGAAGTGGACTGCCATATCTGGCTGCTGGCCACTGGAGGAAGGGTTAGTCACAGGGTTGCTGCTGGCTTCTGGCGATGGGCGATGTCACGGGAGGAAATGCACTTGGTATGAGTGATCAGAGCAACGGTCTCCACAAAAATTGCTGTTTTATAGAACAGAGAAAGTGGCTGACTGACTTCCTTTCTGAGAGAGCAAACTCAGATCCTCTGGAAGCTGCCCCTGGCATGCCTGTGTACTCAAAAGCACAGTGGTCACAGGAGGCATGGGGCAGAGGTGGAGCTGAGGAGGAGGAGGAAGAGTGTGAGATGTTTTACACATACTGTTTCACTTAGTATCACAGTCCCTGTTTTTCAAAACTCTGGTGAAGGCTTGTCCAAGGTCACACAGAAAGTCTACCATGTAGACTTGAGTCTGTCTAATGTCAAAGCCACAACTGGGGAGTAGCTCTCCTGACTCTTTACCTCAGTCTCTCCTTTTACTCTCCATTCATCCTGTCAACTCCCCCTTCCCCAAAGTATCAGAGATTCCCCAGCATATTAGATGCACAATGCATGGCCTTGCACACAGCACAGGATCAGTGCATGTGCATTGAGTCTGAATGCTGCGCTGTGCCGTTCAGGAATGTTTGCATTTTCTAAAGGGCCTGGAAAAGGAAATAGCCACACAGAAGAGTGAATGGTGGCTTTCTAGCACCATTCTAGATCCCTGATGGAATGTTTCTTCTTTCCTCCCCTCCTTTATTCCTTCTTTCTTTCCTTCTCAAATGCTCTCTTTCAAAATAAATGCAAGCATTCTCCTAAGTACTTTATAAATATTTACTGATTTTATGTCATTACCACTGTGTTATACAGGTACTATTATTACCAGCAACCTCCCATCTGTAAATAAGTGACAAGGCACACAGCGTGACTTAATTATCTGCCTAAGAACATACAGCTCACCACAACCAGAGAAGTTTGAAGGTGACCACTGAGGCTTTGTAACCCCCACTCCTGTCTCTGTGGAGTAGAACCTCACAGCATTTCCTCTGCACAGTTTCTAGCATATATTTACATGTCTTGCTCTGCTTGGTTCTCAGGACTGTCTGTGAACTACGGACAATTATTCCTATTAAAACAGAGCACAGAGACCCAAGGGACTCTCTCAGGGTCACATTCCTACTAAGTGAGCAGAGGTGGAGATCCAAACCCACTATGCTCCACTAATTTCTAATTAATGAGGTTTGTGCCAAGGAATTGGAGCTGGTCAGAGCAAGAAAAAGCATAGAGCAGAGGGGGAAAAAGCTCAATGTGTTCATTTTTGTCCCTTGACAGTTGATGGACAGGGGCTCTGTGTGTGGGGGTGTATGTGGGGGAGGTGTAATAGTCATGAAACGGATTCTCAGACCTTTAATTCTTAATAAAATGTAAAAAACATGTTCACTAGCACCTTCCCTTCCTGCCTGGATTTTAGGTGCTGCATAATTTAAGAAAGTATGATCCATATGCTTGATTATTCATGCTTCCATCATCAAAGATATTGTTGATTCTTTGAGAAATGTTTGATGTTCTAGCAGCCATTTTTGAGGGCAGAGAGGACTTCTTTTCTTTCTTTTTTATACCATCCTTCCTTGTTGTTGCAGTCAGGTTTGCATTGCTGGCAGAAATCACCTAACCAAGAGCAGCTTTTGGGAAAAAAGGGTTTATTTTGGCTTACAGACTTGAGGGGAAGCTCCATGATGGCAGGCGAAAATGATGGCATGAGCAGAGGGTGGACATCACCTCCTGGCCAACATCAGGTGGACAACAGGAACAGAAGAGTGTGCCAAACACTGGCCTGGGAAAACTGGCTATATAATACCTCTAAGCCCATCCCCAACAATACACTGCCTCCAGGAGGTGTTAATTCCCAAATCTCCATTAGCTGGGAACCCAGCATTCAGAACACCTAAGTTTATGGGAGACACCTGAATCAAATCACATTTGTCTTATTATTTTCTTTCCCTTGAAAAGCAGTTTATGTCATTTGACTATTAGATGAACAAATGGATACTGGAATATTTTACTTTTTTCTGTACTTTTAGCACAGTGATAAACCAAGACATGCAGTTTTCAGCCTCAGAGCTCTCTGCTGTAGTGGGGACGGTAGCTGATATTTGTGGAATGCCTGCCTTGTGTAGGGTTCAGCTGCATCTTCCAAGTGGGGAGGAGGTATCCCTGGCTCCTTATGGTGGAAGAGCAGAGGAAGGGTCAGAAGCCAGAGTGAGTACAGCATTTAATTTACATAGTAATCCCTTGAAGTCCAAGTCCTGACTTACAGATGATGCTATGGATTCTTCAAGAGTTCAACTTTCCCAGGCACAAGACTAGGACCTTATTGATCCTAAGCCCACACCATTTCCACGACCAGCTAAACATCCCCCTCCTCCAGGGAGAAGGAAGTGGTGCTTCTCAACCCTGTTGGCTTCCTGAGGCTGGGAGAAGCTCTGTCCTGTGTGGGAGCTGAGGTAACATAGAGGGGTGGTCTCCAGCCCATGCTCTCTATCTTCCTCTGCGCATTATTATTGCTGATGTTATATTAGTACAATGTCAATCAAAGACTAAATAATGGGCAAATGAGGTAGCTGAGGGGTAGAAGCTATAGCAAAGATGAAGGAAAACTCAGGGTCAGGAGTGACAGAAGCAGTTGCCAAGAGCTGGACATAGCTGCCACAGATCCCAGAGTTGACCCCCTCCCCACACTTCTCTTCCAGCCCCCTTCCCTCACTGTCCACCCTGTTGTCATTATTTTCTGGGTCCCTTTAATTTGGAGCATTTTCGGGCCATATCCTGCCATCAATTTGGAGCTCACTTCAATGAGCATTCTGTGCAGGGACAGCCAGCAGGATGCAGCTTTCTCCTGGGCAGCCCTGATACAATAGGGTTTTCTACCAAGATCAATGGATTAATGGCAGACTCTCTACTTGGGCCATAAGGAGATGCATTGTTTTTTCACAGTCTGGCCATCAGGGCTGGGCATGCCAAACTTCATTTTCTAAAAGTCAGAAAAGCAATTTTATAAAAAGGGGTGGAGGTGGAGGGGCACGGGAGAGTCATTTTGCTCATCTTACTAAAGGTCAGGAACAATTACAGTGAAAATTCAGAAGGCACATTTGTTCGCTGACTGAGGCCCTGTCTGGAAAATTCCACCCAGAAACAATTGTCTGTCTCTCTTCTAGCCCTCCCCTCCTCCATGGGCTCTCTCCACCCAGGCTTCAGCCCACCCTCTTACCCCAGCTTTAAGCACTCTCTGGCCTGGAAATGGACTCAGATGTCTGACCATTGAGAATCATGGGACTCAGCAACACTCAAGGGAATTAAACAACCCCAAAGTGAAAGATGCGTGGAAGAAAAGGTTGGGTAAGCTGCCTGGACTGAGGAAAGAGCTTCACCGATGCTTCCAGTGGTTTCCTTGGAAGAGGGTGAGATGGTTGTCAGGCTTGGATGGGTGAGATGTGTGGAGCATGCGGTGGTATGCTGCTGGTCTGAGGCACCTCATAGCTTTGAGATTGTGTGCTATTGAAGCTCTAACAGGATCACTCGCCATAGCAAACCTTCAGGATGTCCTTTCAGCTCTCACCCTTCCAGTGCATGTTCTCTCTTCACATGGATGTTAAGGCACTACATTCAAGTCTTGATGGTACATAGTATTCTCATTTGATAGGTGAACTGAAGCCCCTTGAGGCACACTGACACAGCTGGGGAAACACAATTGTTAAGTAGTTGATTCCAGAGTAACAAGAAGAGAAGCTGCTCTAATATCTGCAGGCCAGCTCCCCGTACGGTGGGTCTGGCCTTTAGGTGGTACTCAGAAATAGTCATTAAGAAATGAATAAATGGACTGGAGAGATGGCTCAGTTGTTACTGCACTTGCCTGCAAAGCCTCAGGACCCAGGTTCGATTCCCCAGGACCCACATAAAGGCAGATGCACAAGATGGCACATGCACCTGGAGTTCATTTGTGGTGGCTGGATGCCCTGATGCACCCATTCTCTCTGTCTGTCTCTCTCTACTTGCAAATAACTACTAACTAAATAAAAAAAAAATAAAAAAAAAAGAAATGAATAAACATCTTTGCTATTTTCTGGGGCAAGCGGAGGCCCTGCTCCCTCTCTGCCTGATTGCTCTACTCTTTCAACTGGGTCTTTATATTGTTCTTTTTAAAAAATTTTTTTAAATAATTTTTTTATTGACAACTTCTATACTTACATACAAAAAGTGCATGGTATTTCCCTCCCCTCCCCCATTCCCCTTTAGAACTCCAATCTCCATCATATCCCCTCCCTCTCTCCATTAGTCTCTCTTTTAATTTGATGTCATCATCTTTTTCTTCTATTATGAGGGTCTTGCGAAGGTATTGCTAGGCACAGTGAGGTCATGGATATCGAGGCCAATTTCTTTCTGGGCAGTTGCATTGTACTATAATCCTTCCAAAGGGCTCTTCTGATAAGATTGGTCCCACCAGCCCCTTCAGCCAGACTTGCCTGCCCCACTCTTGCCTTACACTTGCTCCTTTCTCTCTGTCCCTCTCTACCATGCCTGACTCATGGCAATTCTCCTTTTCAAGAGCAAACAATAAATAGAGAGGATGAACATACTGAATGTGAGACTTCTTTAGTCCAGTGGTAAATTCTCAGCACCCAAGTACGTTGGGCCTCCCAAGGGCTCCATGTGAGGTGACTGGAGCCAGCTCCTTCAAGGCACCCACACTGAAGGCTTCTTCTATGTTTTAGAAGGTTGTGGGGTGGGGTGAAGGTGTTATGCCTATCATTGCACTCCTGTCTGCCCCAAAGAGACCAACCCTGTACCCACCCTGCACTTTGAATCTTCACAATAGCTTTGAGGGGGTTTTAGTGTCATTAGTGCAGGACATACTGAAGACAGAAGAGCAGTTGAGTCACTTGACAATCCATGCAGGGACCAGGATTCAAAGCTGGGCTTCAATGGGCAGGTCCACTGCCTTTACATGGCCAAGTTTTTCCAGTCCAATGAGGCTTCCTGGCCACTGAGGATCTGTTCTGAGCCCCTGTCTCATCTTTCCCTCAAGCTGGTTCTGACAGAGTTGCCCTGGAGAGGAAGCAGAGCTGGAAGAGAGCTGTGTTTTGTTCTGTCACACCAAAGATCTCAAAGACTGTGTTTATCAAAACCCTTCAATTCTCACCAGGGGGATGAGGCTGGAGAGTGAAATACTGTTTACAAAGGATGAAACAACACTAGCTGGGTTTTTATTCAATTCTACAGACCTGGTAGAAAAAATATTGTTTTAAGTGGAAGTAAGAATAATTATTTATTTATAGAATGTGGGCTCCTGATCATAGGGAACCTTTGCCCCAGGAACTTTCTTTCCAGCAGTGGATGTGTGTAGACTCAAGCTGTGCTGTGGAGATGAAAGAGAATCTTGCTGTATTCACTCCCATTGTCTGCACCTTCTCTCTGCTTTGTCAGTACCATGTTTTTTTATCGTGATGCACTTCATGTGGGCTTTTCTCTGTCCCCAGGAACAATGAGAAGATCTGGCAAAGCAAGAAACTGTGGCTTGTTTCTAAGTGGATAACTAGCTTGTGTCTTGAGATTTTTCTTTCTAATTCCAGTTGAAGAAATTTGAACTCTGATAAGGAAAGCATACTTTCATATGTGAAGAGGAAGACAAGGAGTTGCCGGCTTAGACTCTAGCAGGGCTCTGGGATGGTTGAGCCTAACCTGGGAACCAGCAGACTGAGCTTGAGCTTGAGAAATGGCATAGAGGTTAAAGGGCATTTGCTTACAAATCTTGTCAGCCTGGGGTTCATTTTCCCAGTACTCACATAAAACCAGATGCACAAAGTGGTGCCTGCATCTGGAGTTCATTTGCAGTGGTGAGAGGCCCTGACATGCCCATTTTCTCTCTCTCTCCCTCTTTCTCTCTCTCTTTCCCTCTCCTCTCTCAAATAAATATTTTAAATAATAAAAAGACAGCTCTAATTCTGATCACTCTCTTTTCTAGTTATATGGCCTTAAATAGGAATTTATGTTCTCTGAAACTCACCTAGTTCATTAGTGAAAACTTTGTATG
This sequence comes from Orientallactaga sibirica, assembly GCA_036365145.1. Taxonomy (NCBI): domain Eukaryota; kingdom Metazoa; phylum Chordata; class Mammalia; order Rodentia; family Dipodidae; genus Orientallactaga; species Orientallactaga sibirica. The sequence continues at coordinate 33,098,165 of JAEOAD010000015.1, read as the reverse complement.
CTGTAGTAAAAGCTAGGCTCTAGCTTCTTAAACTGTGGGTCCAGATCCCACACAGAGTCACATAAGTGGATGTTACAATATCCACCTATGTGGCAGCAGTGAACGGTTTCTGAGGGTGTAATGACCAGAAACTAATTCAAAATCAAATGTGTGATGGCTTTGAGATGTTTCTGGGGGTGCTTGTCCATCTTGCACTGTGCAGCCTTACCACAGCCTTAGTTCTGAACATACAACACACACACTTTTGCACTGTGCATGCTACCACACAGCCAACAAACGTGAACCACCTAAAACACCCTGGCAAAGATTCCAGACCATTATGTTATAGATTACAAGGACTTGACTATACATGCAAGGTTTTCTGCACTTGTGGAAGCATAGAAGTTCAATTATAGAAAATAAAATCTTTTGACCACCTACTGTCATTCCTCAGCATTTAAGTATCAGATTAGTTTATCTTTGGGTTGTGTTGTGTTAGAATGTGTTATTTTACAAATTGAGTTGCTGATTTGAGTTTATAAAAATTCATTAAATGAATTTTGATGAGATTAGAACAGAATTTTCTTTTTTTAAAAAAATATTTTTTATTTATTTGAGAGAGAGAATGGGGGAGAATGGGCATGACAAGGCCCCATGCCATTTGTAAATGAACTCCAGATGTATGCTCCATGTTATGCATCTGGCCTTACATGAGTACTAGAGAATTGAACCCAGGCCAGTGGGCTTTACAAGCAAAAACTTTACCATTGAGTCATCTTCCCAGGCCAGAATTTTTAACAATTTATGAGTTCCCTTAAAAATATTGCTTCCATATTGTCTTATGTACATATGAAAAACAGCATTCTCTGCACTGATGATTATAAAATCAAAATGTTGATCAACTCTGAAAAGCACTGAAGATGCTCTATATCCTATAGTATCAAACATTCAGGCAAGATTTAATTCTTTATGTAACAACAAATAAACACATCTTTGGTAGTTTGAATGGATGTCCCCCAATAGATTCAAGAGTTTATTAAAGCTTGTAACCCACCTGGCTGGAGAAGGTGTCACTGTGGGAGGTTTCAAGGGCAGACCTAAAGTGTTACTGGAGGCAGATCTGAATTCCAGCTTAAGGTATGCAGAGTACTTGAGCTCTGCCTGAGGTTTCTAGAATGTGCTTGCTTATGGTGCTCCTGGTGGTATTTCTCTCTGTATGGGCCTGTGAAAGGGAGCCATCTTCTTCTGCCATTATGGAACTCCTCTGGATCTGTAAACTTCAATAAATCCCTTTATCCTATAACTTGTGCCTGGTTTGGAAGTTCATCCCAGCAACATGAAGCTGACTATGATAGAACTGGTACCAGGAGAGGGGTATTGCTGCATGATGAATCTGAACACGTGATATTGGTCTTTTGGAACTTTTATTTTGGAGGAATGTGGACTTGGTACTTGCAACTAAAGATGCCTTCCAGAGCAGTAAGCCAAGTTTTATGGACTATTCTGGTAAGAGTTTGGAAAATGTTATGTACAGAGAGACATATTTGGAGGCTTTGCTTATGAACTTTCTAAGGGGAAGGAAAGAATGCAGAGAACTTTGTTGGAAATGGGCTACTGGCATAAGGTCTGCTCAGACAAGAATAGTCTGATTTGAACAACAGCAGCTGCTCATGCCCAGAGAGTTTGATCAAGGTTAAATTTGTAATGGACTGATGTGCTTGGATAAAGATATGGAACTGAGACATTTAAGATTTAAAGTTGGAAAAACTCAAGCATGTTTAAAATTACTAGCACTGAGACTGGTTGCTGAAACTGATATTATTAAGGAGATATTATCATGATTAAGGATGGCCCAATTGCTTTACATTGAAACAATGGAAAGAATGCCTGAGGAAAGACTGAATGGTAGAAATGCAAACTCTTTTGAAAGGACTTGACTGAAAGGAAGGAACCTGATTTTTAATGTCACAGTTTATTTCATCCCTGAATTAGCAACATAGCTGGGTCCTGCACAGTTGGTATTAATTTCAGAAGCATGAAGAATGCATAGAGTGGGTCATGAAGTGCAGTTCCAAGAGCTGCTGCTGAGATGCAGCAAGTGAGGCAGGGAATGATAAACCTGATAGGCCAGTGAAGTTTTTGAAAGATGGACTGTGGTTTTCAGTGGAGACTCAAGGATATTTAGATATACCAAGACTGTGGAAGGCCTACCGTGGAGCCCTGTTGGCTTGGTATATAAGTTTTCCCTGGCTATTCAGCCCAGCTGGAGGGGCAGAATTGGAAAATTCAGAGACTTTCAGTCATGGTTACAATATTAGACTTGAACCGTAGATGTTTAATGTTTGATTGATGATTGTTGAGTTTGCATTGGTCCAGACTCTCTTCTTTGTTTTGCCTTATAGCAGTTGGAAATGTTTACTTTGTGTCTTTATATGTTGAAAGTTTATAACTGGTTTTGAGTTTACAGGACTCACAGCTAAGAGAGAATCTTAAATCGCATATGAGACTTGGAACTTTTGAACTATCTTAGTTGGTAAAGACTATGGGGACCTTTGAAGTTGGACAGAATACAGTTTACAATGTGCTGAACCTATTGGCGACCAGGGGCAGAATGTGGTAGTTTGAATGGTTATCCTCCAACAGATTCAAAAGTTTATTAAAGTTTATAAGCCACCTGGCTGGAGGAGGTCCAGCCCTAAGGTACTTGTTACTAGGGGTGGATCTGAATTTCAACCTAAGGTAAAGAGTGCTTGAGCTCTGTCTGGGGTTCCTGGAGTGTTCTTGCTTATGGTGGTGGTGGTGGTATCTCTCTCTGTGTGGACTTGAGAAAGGGGGCCAGCTTCTTCTGCCATTATAGAACTTCCCTGGATCTGTAAACTTCAATAAATCCCTTCCTCCCATACACTGTATCTGGTTTGGAAGTTCATCCTAACAATGCTTGTATACATGTGTGTTTTGGAGAAATAATTTATAGAAGAATCCTGTTTTGAGTAAAATGAGCCTGTCATCTATAAAGTGCCCCATCTATCTTGAACAACTGACTGAATATTGTCTTGCTTAGTCCCTAAAGCTATCTTATGAATTAAGAATTGTTATGTAGATTTTCACAGAAGATCTGGAGATACATCCTAGTGGTAGAGCACATGCCTAGATTTGCATAGAGAGAATTAAACTTCAGAAAACTGGTCAATAGTAGAGTTAGGAGTTTAATTGTGCCTTTTCTGATTCCACAGTCACTTCTGCTACCACTGAAATTCAAAAGCTCTTATGCTAACACTTGTGTTTGAATTCAGCACTCACAACCTTGACTCAGTCAGTCAGACAAGGAAGTATCATGTCTAGGGGCTAACTTCAGGTATATTCTTTTAACCTGTAAACAGAAGCAGTGATATTTACTTGAAACTTGAGGAAGATTGCAAAAGTGCAGTTAAGAATGTGTTTGGCATATGGCAGGTGTTCATATAAGAGTCTTAGAACACTCAAACTGGGTAACTCGAGGAGAATAATTGGCGGTCAGTGAAAGCAGTGATTGGTAGTGCTGGATCCCAGGGATCGTAAGAGAAGAAGCTATCACTATCCCCAGGCTGAAGGGTGAAGAGGGCACCATCACAGATCTAAGAGAAGGGATCTACAGGAGAAGTTTTGGCCTTTTAAGAGCTCTGTGGTGGTGGAAGAGTGCAAAGGGGTCAGAGCAACCTGGCTGAGAAGCCAAGCACATGGCTATCCAACCTCATTCTCATCTGCTGGTTGTTTCCACTGGCCAGATTCATAGGAGCTGGCAACAAAGGCTGTACAGGCATGTTGGCTATGTACACACAACTGAACAGCCTGGGTGGGCAAACTGGAAACCCAGCAGAGACTTCTATGCATATTTATGTCAAGGGCCCACTCTGAAGTGGCTACAGTCCAAAAGAACAGATCAGACCTTCACTCAATGTTCATATCCCAAACAGGCCATGATAGTACACAGTATAATGGACTTGAGCTGTATTAGATGCTTATCTTAGCTGTCATAGCCTGCAGGGGCTCCCCAAAGTCACACAAAGCCTCTTCAAAGCAGATTGTTTTTAAAAATTATTTTTATTTTTATTTATTTATTAGAGGGGGGGGAATGGGTGTGCTAGGGCCTCTAGCCACTGCAAACAAACTACAGACACCTGTGCCACCATGTGCATCTGGCTTATGTGGGTTCTGGGTCCTTAGGCTTTTCAGGCAAGTGCCTTACAGGCTAAGCCATCTCTCCAGTCCAAAGCAATCTTTTTTAAAAAAATATTTTATTCATGTATTTACAAGCAGAGGGATAGACATGGGGGGAGGGAGAGAGAGGGTGTATGGGCACACCAGGGTCTCTTGCCACTGTAAACAAACTCCAAATGAATGTGCCATTTTGTGCATCTGGCTTACATGGATTCTGGGGAATTGAACTGAGATCATTAGGTTTTGCAGAAAAGTACCTTAGCCGCTGCACCATCTCTCCAGCCCCAAAGCAGATCGTCAAGACCCTTTGCACTGGGGTTTAGAATGCATGTCTTCCTCTTACCTGCTAGGGTGGCCACCTAGCTCTTGGTTGACAGTTGACAGGTACTTCATGGAGTTCTGCCATGCCTCTGTGCTTTGGAAAATTTGCTTCCTCCAACCTAGTACCCTGCCTTCATCTGCCTCACTCCATCCTAGCACGCAGTGCATAGCCTACCTGCTCACTGAGCTCTTTTCTGCTCACTTCCATTCAGAGCCTGAACATGACTCTGGGTCTCCACAGCATGGTGCTTGGGGCTCTGTGCGAGGCGCATGTTACTCAACAAACAAAAAATTGCATTCAACAAACTTTACTGAATGTCTCTTGAGTTCTTGGCACTGTATGAAGAAGGGACTAAAGGGTGTGAGGGCTTGCTCTGGCCCTTAGAAAGCTGTGTTCTTCTTGGGATTAAAACTCTTCTGTTAAGTGCTTATCTCTCCTCCAGACTGTGAGTATCTTAAGGACTGGAAATATGCTCAGTAATCTTTATGGTGTCCATGCCTAACAGGGAAGGATTTCAGAAAATGTGGAGCTATAGAAGAAACTGAAAGAGGAAGGGAGGAAATAAGAAATGGACTCACTGATTCCATAATTATTTGCTAAGTGCCTAAAAGGGCTGGATGCCCATGGACATTGTGGTAGTTTGAATATATGTCCCCCAATATATTCAGTGTTTTACTAGTTATAGTTTGCATCTGCAATCACCTTGCTAGACGCAATGTCACTGGGAGCCGGTCTTAAGATGTTAATGGTGGGTTTGAGATTCCATTGTAAGATATGCAAATGTGCCTAGCAGGAGTTCCTGAAGTGTGCTGTGTGACCTTTTTGGCAGTAGTTTTGCTCTGTGTGCTGTGGTGGCTGGTTGGCTTTTTCTCTCTCTGCTTGGCCCTGTGAAAGCAGGCTGCTTTGCCTGCCTTTATGGAACTTCCTCTGGATCTGTAAGCTTCAATAAATAATATCCCTTCCTCCATAACTGTGCCTGGTCTGGAAGTTCATCTCAGCGAACCTGAAGCTGTCTGCTACAGACATGAACCTGCAGGCATGTACAGAGCAAGAACTAAGGTACTGATTATGAAGTTATCTAAGGCTCCAAGGACAGGGCAGAAGATGTCACCTTGCAAAACCCTCTGAACAGAAACATTCTGAACTCAAAGGACAGGTGAGAAGACACCTGTTTCAGATGCTCAGCCAAACTGGGTAGTAGTTAGAGAAACTCTTCAAGCATTTTTTGAAAACAGATGATTTTTTTTTTTTTTTTTGCTAATGCAGGCTTATAGGCATATGGTATTTTAATGATATAATTTCTTTAATTGAAAGTGCTATCTTAACCAGAAACCCCAAACAAAGACATCTGTTACTGTTTTTGTGCTTTTCCCCAGCAAACAGTCTGGTGGTGAAAAATAGGAATGACTAAATGGAACAACAGGAAAAATTGTGGGTTTGAAAAACAAACACCTGTATCTTTAAGAAGGGGATAATTAGTCAAGATACAAGGCAAGAAGCTTCTGAACAGAGGCTTCTGTCAGATCTTGGCCACTATAACTAGGTTTCTTCTTATGTTAATAATTGTGAACACAGAAGTAGTGGGATGAGCCTGAAACAAATTCAGTGCATGCCTCTGTTGTTCATGGGCATTGCGCATAAGTTTGCACATTGGTTCCTTGGTGAAACCTTGGAGCCAGACACTGGGATCTCTAAATAGCTAGACATCTCCTGATATCCTACAAACTCTTTGAACTCAGCTCAGCAAGGCTGAGCTCATTAGTCACTGGGATCCACATCTCCTGAGGTCTCCATTTTGGGGAGAGTCTCATCAAATCAGCATTCTCCCAAAACCATCTGTCTTCTGAGACCCAGAATAAGCTAAAACCAAGGTCTCTAGCTACCCTGGAAGGATTCTCCACTCAGCTGCCACTTCTTCACCCCTGCTATCTTTGTATCCCTTGCTCAGATTACTGCCAGGGCCTCTCTCCAGACCTCCAGCTAACCTTGACCCTGATTAATGACAGGCAGCAGAATTCACCTCTATGATCCAAATGAGGAGGCATAAATCAAGGTACCCCGCTGAAGTGAGGGAAGCGTTAATGGTACAAGCAAGGAATGTTGACAGGCACAGCTAGAAGCTGATGCCATCTCCAGGAGTGAAGGGACAAGGGAGAGAAACTGAGCTCCAGGAACCCAGTGGGAGGAGTGCTGGCTGCTGGAGGAAACACAAGAGAGGGGTGTGCAGGCAGAAGGGTGCAATGAAGCAACCACCCACCATCCTCTACCCACCTCCCCCATGCTGGCACATCCCACAGACTGAGCCCAGAACCTGGTTCTATAAGATGCAGAAGTCAAGGTCCTGACTCGACACCCAGTTCTATTGCCATACTTCCCAACACCTGAATGCACCATGCTCTTCTAAATCAGCACTGCTTAGGAAATATCTCCTCTTTACCTAGAATTCACTTTCTGGCCACTACCTACTACCCCACCCCTTCCCCAAACCTTCTGCCTGGTGAACTGCGAGGCCTTCTCCCAGACCTATTCCTGCTTGCTCTGAGAAGCCATCTCAAACTCTCATTCCCTGACATGAATTAGTTACCCGATTTCTGAGCATGCTCCACTATGTACTATCTACATTTCTACTATTCAGTGCTTTGCAATTGGCTGTTTTGTTTGGAATAAATTCTATTGTGTATGTTTATGGAATGATTTATGGATACATTTAGATAGTGAAATGGCTAATAGACTGATTTTTGTCTCATAGTTAATTTTTTTGTGAAAAGAGCAGCTAAAAATCTACTTATTTAGGTCTAGAAAGATGACTTCATGGTTAAGGCACTTGCCTACAAAGCCAAAACACCCAGGTTTGATTTCTCAGAACCCATGTAAAGCTGATGCACAAGGTTTCACATACATCTGTAGTTTGTTTGCAGTGGCTAAAGGCCCTGGAGTGCCCATTCTTTCTGCCCCTCACCCCCCGCCTCTTTCTATCTTTATCTCAAATAAATAAATAAATAAATAAATAAATAAATAAATAAACAAACAAATAAATAAATATAAAAATCCACTTAACAAGAGTCCCTAATACAATATAGTTTTAGTAACATTAGCTGTCATGTCATAAAACAGATATCTGGATTCGTTCACCATATATATCTGCTATGTTACCTCCTTTGACACACATCTTTTCATTTCCTTTGCCCTCTTACCAGTGGTAACCAGTATTACAGTCTCGATTTCTATGTACTTAAGCTCTTTTCCTATATTCCACAAGCCAAATAGATGGAGCTTTTGGAGCTCAGTGGGAAGAGTGCTGGCTGCTGGAGGAAACAGGAGCAAGTGAAATGATAATGCAATAGTTTTTTTTTCTTTGTCTCATTTATTTCACTTAGCGTAGTGTACTGCAGATCATTCATGGGGTGGTAAATGGCAGGATTTCTTCCTTTCCAAATAGTCCAAATAGTATTCCCTACGCATATATGTATATATAGATATACACGCATATATAATGTATATAATTATCTTGATTGACTCATCCATGTCTTGTTTGGGGTGTTTCCATACCCTGGCTATGATAAATCAAGTGGCTATGAATCTGGAAGTGCAAAGGTCTTTATGAGGTAGTGATTTCATCCCTATGGGTATATGCCTAGAAGATGAATTACTAGGTCATCTGATAGTTCTATTTTCAATTTCTTTAGTTGCCTAATACGAGTTTCCAGAGTGGCTTTTACAAGTTACATCCCCACCACTACTGCACAGGAGTTCATGTTTCGTCATATCCTTGCCAACATTTTTACCTTTTGTCTGCTTGATAATGACAACTCTATTGTGTGAGGTGATCTTTCACAGTGGTTGTAGTTTCTCTGATGCAGAACACCTTTGTGTAGGTCTCCACAGCCAGCTTTATGCCTTCTGTGTAGAAATGTCCATTCAGGTTCTTTGCCCGTTCTTCAGACTTGTGGTTTCTCTTCTTCCACTGAATCATGATTTTCTCTCGGATAGGTCTGTATCTTTTAGCCACACAGGCAGCCTCCTGGAGATGTAGACTGCATACTAATCATTGTGACCTCCCAGCTAACTGTTCCAGTTCTAAGAACATTATATTAGTTCAGAAAACATTTAAGGAAGAAAGGAGAGAACAGAGGAAGGAAGAGAGGGAGAAGAGTGGATGGAAATGGAAAGATGGAAGGAAATAGGAAGGAGATCATTTTGATTTCTTAAGCCATTTCAAATACTGTGCCACCTCTGACCTCACAAGCATCCTGAGGACTGGGGGTAGGATGGTTGTCTAGGATAAGGACACTGGGTATTGGAGTAGGAGAGGAGGCAGAGGAGAGGGTAGTGGAAGAGCTTCAAATGGGGAATCAGATAACTGGTTTGAGTCCCCGGTGTCTATTTCACTGAGTGTCAGCATTGCCCTGAGATAATAATCCCTCTCAGAACAGTAGTATATATACATGAAGAGAGAGAGTGTGTGTGTGTGCACAAGGACTGCTTTCAGCACTAAAGCATCCATTTGCAGTAGCTCGGATTAAGTGATGTCTTCCAAGCTGTCCTACCTTACATCCCCAAACTAACATAAGGCACAAGAGGCTCTTCTCACACAGAGGAAATTGCTTCATATATTTGTAGACTCATAAAGGAGGTCCAAAGAACACTTAGCAACCACCCAGTACAGTCTTTGATCTCATGCTAGTGTCCCTGGTTATGGGCTCCCTGGCTTCATCTGGCAGGGCAGCTCATCCTGGACAAGTTGGTCCCTTCCATCCTTCCATCTTAAGACTCTGGCTTCTCTGTATAACTTTTTTTCTTCACACTGGCTATGGGACCATCCAGGAGAGTCTGATGCTCTGTCCATGTAAGACTCATGAAATGAAAAGAGCTCTATTGTTCTTCTGACTTTTTTTTTTTTTTTTCTGGCCAAGCATGCCTTTGGTCCTCCAGCTTATCTTCATTACAAAGTCTTTAAGCTTTTGTTGCCCTAATGGTTACATCAGAACTTTTTTACTCTCTTGGTGTTTCAAAGGAGCCTGTAACAAGTAATCAAATGGCCTTATTTGATTACATTGACCTATAGCATGTTATCATATACATCAAAGCACCACAAGTTACGGAGTTCCTCACATGCCCAGATAAGGAAACCAAGGCCTTGGGCAGGAGAGGAAGGTCATTGCCTCGATTCATACAGATGGTGAGGAATTATAATTCCAGGGCTAGCTGACTTCTAGAAGCTCTTGTATTTTCTAATGACATGATGCTTTGTCCTTGAGGCTTAATCATGATAGTCAGAACACATGACCTAACAGGTTTGGGCTGTAAGCCAAGGGTGAAAAGAATTAAAGGTATACTGGTCAGCCTCTACAACAGAAATGCAGTCTCTTCAATGAAAAACAGAAAAAATTAAATTCCTTCCTAATATTCACTGTGCCGTCTACATAGAAAGCAGGGAAAATAAACATAAGTACCATCACTGTCATTCAATGTTTTATGAAACTTGGGATTTCCAACAGGCAGACTTTTGGAATTGTATAGGCTGGTGCCATTCCAAATGTGATCTGTGTATGGGTGTCAGTCTACAAACCATTATGGGTCCTGCTAAGGTAAGTAGAGAAAATAAAAGTGAAAGCTGAGCTCAAGAGATAACTAAGTGATTAGGGTGCTTTCCTGCAAAGCCCAAGGACCTGTGTTCAATTCCCCAGTACCCATGTAAAGCACAAGGTGGTGCTTATGCCTGGAGTTCATTTGCAGTGGCTAGAGGCCCTGGTATGCCCATTGTTTCTCTCTTTCTCTCTGTCTATCTGCATTCTTCTCTCTCTTACCCTCTCTCAAATAAATAAATGCAATATTAAAAAAAATAAAATAAAAGTGAATGCTGAGAAGATGCATAATGATTTGACTTTACCATGGCATTCAAGTATGTGATTTTGTATTTTACAAAAATATCAGTTGACTACAGATTAAAAATTAGAACTTAGTCCTTCACCATTGACATTCTGAGAAGCTCTGATGCAGACCACCCAGTCAACACATGACTGGGTTATTTCCTTTCTTGTGACAATTTGGACTTCATCTGGGCAGTGGGGTCAGTTCAGCTCAGTTAGGAAAACAGCGGCCTTCATCTCCCGCGTACCTCCAGGGGCTGAGGACAAATAGAGGGCTGGTTAAGGCCTTGGGTCTTCATAGTACCCTCAGCACAACAATGCACCCAAAGCGGACATTGCGGGAGTGCTGCTGAAGCTGAACTGCTTTCACCTGACCGCACACTTGCAATTCTGCAACAGCATCATGGTGGGGCCTGTGTAGCCTTCTCTCCCTTTCTCTCTTCTTTTTCACACATGTAGTGTTCTCTTACCTGTTGGGCTGCTTACTTTCTAAGAGTAGAGGCACTCTCTTAGATCATTTGTCCTCCAATCCAAAGACATGCTTAAATTTTTTCATTATTGTTTAAAATCATGTAGATCTTATGAGGGTTGTGTGTATGTGACAGAATCTTCCTGGGGTGACTCAGTCTTAGTTTCCCTTAATGACTAAAGGAACTAAAGGTTGTCAACTCAGTGGTGCTTCTTAAGAACAATAGCATATAGGAGGTTAAGGAATACTGTAGTTCAAGTTGGGCATGATGGCGCATGCCTGTAATTTTGTTACTTAGAAGGCTAAGGCAGGAGCATCATGAGTTCAAGGGTAGCCTGTGCTACATAGCAAGAACCTGCCTAAAAGCAACACAAACAACAAAACCACCAGAATGCAAATTACTCACATAATTCTGTAGGACACATAGGGAGTGTTCCAAAAATACCTTTCTTGGTTAAATTATTATCTTGAAATTTTAGAGACTTAATTTGATCTCACCCAGGGGTAAGAATATTGGGTAAAAATTAGGGTTTTTGTGTCCACAGTTGAAACACATGTTGGAAGAAGCAATCCTTCCCAATTGGTGACTCTATCCTCTTTCCGAGCAGGAACTTCTCGCAGGCAGAGGCTGATGTGGTAGCTGAGACGTCGTGCTCTGCCTCTGCACTAGCTGATCACCTGTGTGCCCAGTGCAAAGCCACTCCTCCAGGATCATGTCTTTGGCTCTTTTCTCCAGACGAAGGTGCTCCCTCTCCACACTTCCTACCTGGGCCAAGCTGATGCCCCTCAGGTGTTCTTAGTGTCTTAAATTATGGTATTTTAGGCATGTCTTGGTTCTCACTATTAGATAAATATGATTTTCTTGGAAAGAAGCAAAGGGACTGGCCTCTACCAGGGAATGTTAAGTGCATGTCTTAGGATGATTTTTTAAATTCATCCTACCTTAATTTACCAAAATAATATGGATACTATGCCCATAAGGGAAGTTGGGGGTTATGATGACATAGAAATTTCCTGAGTACAACTGGGTATTACTAAAAGTAATGCAAGTCAACATTGCTCTAGCATTCTATGATAAATACTTTCTCATCTGTCATGTCATTTATTCATATAACAATTCTATAAGATAGAGGACCTCACCATGCCCTTTAGTCATAAAAGGAAATGAAGGCTGAGTCACCTAGGCACCCACTCAGAGCAAATAAGCACAAGAGTCAAAATTTGACAGCATCATATCCACACTGCCTTGAGCAAGGCAGACCTGCTACTCCTGCTTCTTCTGTCACTTTCAGACACTGTGCTTACTGGTGGAAATACTACAGCAACAAGTTCTTTGGTGGTCAAGAATTTTCTAGAAATATGTTCTGTAGCTCTAGAGTTCCCCAGGTGGCATCTCAGGGCTTGGTTGTTTTGACTAATAGCTATACTTACCTTAGAGATAAACTGAACAATGACTATGAAGATATAATTACCCAGGAATAGAGAAGCCTGCTTCCCTAGCTGGCAGGCAGAGGTCTAACCTTCCTCTTAGGGCCAGTAGACACGCTCCTGGATGGGAGAGAAGCCACACGTGTACTGCTCCTGCTCTTGATCTGGCTGGTGGCACAGCTCAGTCCAGACCTTGGGCACACACCAGGGGCCTTGCCCCACTGACCTCGGACCCAAATGAGCTGTAGTTTTTTGTTTAATGCTAGGAAAACACTTCTATGGGATTATGATATGGAGTTTTTCCTGGACTCCTGGCTGTTTGCATCACCTGACTTCTCTCTTACTTAGGTTCACAAGTTTCCATCAGTTGTGAGGGAAATTGGTGTCTAAGAGTGGTTCCCCATGGCATGAAGCTCTCACTGGTGGGGCTAAATCAACTGGACACAGAGCTTGCAGCCAGCCAGATTCTCTCAAGAGCACAGGGGAGTTCCAGCCTTTCTTTCTGTCTGTTCAGTTAGGCTGTATAATGGGAAACACTCAGTGTCAGCCTTCAAAGCAGACTATGTGGCGGCTGCTCCACAAGACCTCCCCTGGGCCTTTTGAATAGAATTCAATATTCTTTTTTGTACTCAGTTCCATTGTTTTACTCATTTTGGTAGGGTGGAACTTGTTTACTTGGTGGTTACTTTTAAGTCCCCAGGGTCTAGTACAGGGTCTTGTACAAAGTAGGAGTTCAGAGGGATGGGAGGATGTTTGCATAAATGACCAACTAACTGAACCCCAGGTGGCCAATTCTCCAGCTGTGTGCTTGGCCTAACTTTCTTTTCAGGTAACATGGGCAAAATTAGGCTGGTCTAGGGCTGGAGAGATGGCTTAGCGGTTAAGGCGCCTGCATCCTAAGCCTAAGAACACTGGTTCCAATCTCCAGGTCCCACGTTTAGCCAGATGCAAAGTAACGCAAGGGCGCAACACCACACTTGGCCACAAGGGGGTGCATGCATCTGGATTTTGTTTGCAGCAGCTGAGAGACTGCTGGCGTGCCCATTTCTTATCTGTCTTCCTCTCCCTCTCTCTCTGTCTCTCTCAAAAAAAAAAAAAAATAGGCTGGTCTATTATGGTCAAAAGAGGTAACATAGCCAAGCTTGGTGGTCTGTAGCAGGTAATGCTATAGAGGATCACAAATTTGAGGCCTAATGGACTGCTGGGGACGTAGCTCAGTGGGAGAGTACTTGCCTAGCATCCATGTGGTCCTACGTTCAGTATCTAGTATTGAAAAGAAAAAGCACATAAAAATAAAAATAAATATCAAAGTGGTAATATGTGTAGAAATGCTATGGAATCATTTTCTTTTACTGATGATATGCTATTTTTATTATTATTTTATTTTTCAGAGAGAGAGAAAGAGGGAGAGAGAGAGAGAGAGAGAGAGAGAGAGAGAGAGAATGGGCATACCAGGGCCTTTCATCTACTGTGAATGAACTCCAGAGCTATCATAGCATGCACCCCCTTGTGCACATGTGTGACACTGCACTCTTGCATCACTGCATCTGGCTACATGGGACCTAGAGATTCGAACATGCATTCTTAGGCTTCACAGCTAAGTGCCTTAACCACTAAGCCATCTCTCCAGCCCTGATATAATATATATATTATAATCATAGTAACTGTTTTAAAATTTGTCAAGGCTAGTTTTTTATAATGATTTCTTCTCTAAGTCACCTTTGTATTTATTCCTTTTTTTTTCCTTTGGTGTTTTGAGGTAGGGTCTCACTCTAGCCCAGGTTGACCTGAAATTCACTATGTATTCTCAGGCTGGCCTCGAACTCACTACCTTTGCCTCCTGAGTTCTGGGATTAAAGGTGTGCACTACTATGCCTGGCTTATTCTCTCTTTATTTTTTAAATGACATTTAGAAACAATGCATTCTTAGAATAAGACTTACTGTCATGATAGATTTCACTTTCTCTCTCTCTCTTTTTGTTTTTTAGTTTTTCGAGGTAGAGTCTCACTCTAGTCCAGGCTGACCTGGAATTCACTATGTAGTCTCAGGGTGACCTCAAACTCATGGTGATCCTTCTACCTCTGCATCCCGAATGCTGGGATTAAAGGCGTGTGCCACCACACCTGGCTAGATTTCACTTTTTAATGTGTTATTAAAGTCAACTTATTAGCATTTTATTTGCAATTTTCACAAACATAGGAATATGTTGGATTGAGCCATAATTACCCCTTTTTGGAATTATAGGTCAGATTTTAATATAAGGATTTATAAATCAATGTTATAACTCTTCATGTTTCTCTGTTAGGATACATTAAAGAGCACCCAGATCTCCTATATGCACCACATAAGAACTGAAGGTTGTAGAGTCCTGGCAGAGGATAATACTAAAGATAAGTTTTTGAATTGCACCTTGAATACTGATGTATTTAAATGTTTATATTTTTGTTGGGTTAATTTTATAATTTAATAATTTATGATTTCCCAAATTAATAAATTAATAAAAAATGAATAAAAAGTTTTCAAAGCACCAGCATATAGTCATGCATAGATTCTTTAGCCATTTATATTTTCTAAAGGTATTATATTCTACCTACATTTTTGATTTGTTTCTATGTTATTGAATAAATTTTTAACAGGTATGTAAATATATTTAAATTTTATCTCAAAGAGAGTCTTTGAAATTATATGTGAAGTTAGTGTACACTTAATTTCTGAAATTAAATAGACTAATTTAGTCTTTGTGATTATTTTCTGTTTTCCATTGCTCTTTCTTTAGTGTGGAAGGTTTGTTACATATTTACTTTTAGACAAAATGTTATTCTTCTATTTCTTATAAATTAATTACAGAAAAAGTAGATATTGAAATGATAATTTTCTCACTATTTTCAAAGATTTTTCAATATTTTAACTTTAATAAGCTTCTTATAATTATATCCTCTTTGGGGATTATAAATTTATTATTATGAAGTTGTTATTTTGAACTTTCTTCCATTTTAAATCTGTTTTATATAACATTTTGCTTCTCTTGTTTTATGTTTAGATTTATCTGACTTCTAAATTGCATCTTTATTATCTTAAACTTTCTGTGACATTTCATGTGCCTGTCTTTTATGGGATAAACCATTGGATTCTGTTTGAAAATCTAACCCAAGGTTTTAGTCTCTATAAGGTCCTTTCTGTTTATCCATGTTCATTTTATAGCTCTTTGCCATTCTGGTTAATAGTGGATTTATAAGAACTTCATGACTTTTTAAATTTTAACTTTGTAGAACCTCATTTTATTGCCTATAACTCTCCTTCCACACCCAAATCTATTTATTTCCCCTAAGGAAAACAGAAAGAGGGACAGAGCAATTCAGAGATAGGCTTACCTCATGGTGGAATTTCTCAAACTTACTTATCTAAGAAATTCAAGAAACACATCATATTGATGGACTATCAAAAGAAAAATACAGGTGTAATGTCTTTGGATTAAAATAGGAATAGAAAGGTTTTATTATGATTTAATTGTAAGAAATTATCATATTTTGTGATGAGATATAGCTCAGTGGTAAAGGCACTTGCCTGCAAAGCCTAAGGACCCAAGTTTGACTCCCCAGTACCTATTTAAAGCCAGTTGCACAAGGTGGCACATGCATTTGGAGTTCATTTGCAGTGGCAGGAGGACCCATTCTCATTCTGTCTCTCTCTGCTTCTTTCTTTCTCTCAAATAAATAAATAAAATACTAACAAAAATATTACATTTTATTAATATCTTAGTATGTAAAATATTGAGTAATATAAGAAAAACATGATACCCTTACAATAAATATATGTAATATAGACCAATAACCATCAAAAACCATCCATCATTTTGTCATGCAGTGTTCATGAATCATGATTCTCTCATGAGACCTCTAGATATTCTAATGTGGAATATGCCATTTTTCTATTTATTTTGCACACAGACATATGAATCATATGCTTGTAATAAGGCACACACACATTCAATATTATGGATATCCACTAAATTATGTTCTAGAAACTGTATCCCCAAATGTCTTTTTTTTTATTGTTTATTTTTATTTATTTATTTGAGAGAGACATACCGAGAAAGAGGTAGAGAGAGAGAATGGGTGCACCAGGGCTTCCAGCTACTGCAAACAAACTCCAGATGCATGTGCCACCTTGTCCATCTGGCTTACATGGGTATTGGGGAATCGAGCCTTGAACTGGGGTCCTTAGGCTTCACAGGCAAGAGCTTAACCACTAATCCATCTCTCCAAACCCCAAATGACTTTAAAAAAAACCTTTCAACTTTTATTTATCAATTACTCATAACAAAAACTATCTATTAGTTGTTAGCCCTTCACAGAATATAATTTAGGAAAAAACTCTCTTAGGGATAACTGGGTTATAATATTTTTGAAGCAGATCAGGCCACAGTGGGGTGATAATGATGACATTGTTCATTCTGTCATTCATTCACAACAAACACTTATGAAATAGTTGTTTTGGGGTAGACAATGTGCTTGCAGATAAGTGCAAGGAGTTGTTGATTTCTTGTCATTAAATTTCAAATAATTCTGAAATTGCCATCAATAGGGTGCTATGCTCCAATCCGATGAGTGTATTTCTCTGGTGCAGAGTGGACATTGCCCCACTGAGGTTTTTGAATCTCTGCCTGACACCCTGCATGACTAGGCTGGATTGTTTCTCTAAGCCTTATAGGCTGAATATTGGCACTTCTTCTGTTAATAAAATGACCTGATTTTTGGGCTGGAGAGATGGCTTAGTGGTTAAAGCACTTGCCCGTGAAGCCCAAGGACCCAGGTTTGATTCCCCTGAACCCACGTAAGACAGATGCACAAGGTGGCTCATGCATATGGAGTTCGTTTTCAGTGGCTAGAGGCCTTGGAACACCCATTCTCCCCCTTTTACATAAATAAATACATAAAAATAAAATATTAAAAAATATATTTTAAAAAATGAACTAATTTTATGTCTATTCCATTTCAAGTCCATTTAAAAGAAATCTACTCTCTAGCTTTAGACTCTTCAGTTCCGCTCTCTGGGCCTCAGTTCCTCATCTATAGAGTGAGACTTCTGAGCCAGGAGATGGCTCACTGAATGATTGCCCAGTATGCTGCTCCTCTCCCATGCACAGATTCATGGCAAACAGCTTTAATCAGGCCCTGTGCTCTGGGCCAAATGCAAATCTGGCCACAGGTCCTCATGTGCACAACCAGATATAGCACTAGTATGTCCCCTGATTATTGATTTTTTTTTTTTTTTGGTTAAGATTTTGATGTTGAGGAAAGTAGAAAGATATTCAGTACTTATGGTTTGTATGTGAACAAAGAAAAGTCAAGGCTGGAGAGATGGCTTAGCAGTTAAGGTGGTTGCCTACAAAACCAAAGGATCCTGGTTCGATTCTCCAGAACACACGTAAGCCAGGTGCACAAGACGGCAAATGCATCTGGAGTTTGTTTGCAGTGGCTGGAGGCCCTGGCATGCCCATTCTCTCTCTCTGCCTCTTTCTTTCTCTAAAATAAATAAATAAATATAAAAAGAAAAGCCAAGTCACTGTGGCTTGGTGAAACCTCAGAAGTAAGCTTGACTGAGGTAGGGTGTCACTGTGGTCTAGGCTGACCTGGAATTCACTATGTAGTTTCAGGGTGGTCTCAAACTCACAGTGATCCTCCTACCTCTGCCTCCCAAGTGCTGGGATTAAAGGCGTGCGCCACCACGCCTGGCTCTAAAGTGAGTTTTTTGCCTCCTCTTTTCCTCTCTATATCAACAGTGAAGTAATTATAGGTTGAACCTGAGAAAGGTGAGTGGAAATAGACTTTTGGGCTTTAGAAACACCATCCCATGTACTTCTCATAGAATTTCCATTTAGAAATGAAGAAACTGAGTCTCAGTGAAACCAGGAGATTCACCCACAGTCCACTGCTTCAAAAACTATTGACGTTGCTCAAAAGAGGACATTACCCTCTCTCCATGTTCTATCATGGTAGTGGTCCGGCCCCATCATCTTCCTGGGGGAAGCCATGGCCCTCATCTTCACTGTGCTACCTCTTTAAGGATGCTGGTGGCTAGGTGACCTGTTCCCTAGCAAGGTGGTGTTCAGCACTGCCAGAGCCTGAACCTTTGCTTTCTCATACACTAGCTTCATGAGTTGGAGACAGTGCCTAAGCACTGTGATCCGGGTAACCTCACTGCAAGACAGGAGTGATAGTACCTGGCCTTCAGCCCTCACTTGATCACCTGCTGACTCTGTTTCCTTGGACTCCAGTTGCCTTTTCTGGGAAGTGGAAAAAAATCACTCTAGATGTGAAATGAGCAAAGGTATATGAAAGGAACCTGTCCAAATCCTGCCATGCAATGTACTCTTATTAGCTGTGCCGCATTTCTCCATTTAAGACAATGAGGCCTTCAGAGAATTCAGCAAAGCTTTCAAAAAACATTGACACTAAGGGTATCTCCTTCCCACTCTGTTGCCCCATCCTAACCGCTCCAGTCTGCATTTCTTTGTATCACATCTTCATTATAGACCTAATGTTGATCAGTGAAGGCAGGGAGCAAAGTCATAAAGAGAACTGAGAGAGGCAGTTGGGCCCCAGGAGGGAGGGGTGGGCGCTCTCATTCTGTTTGTACAGGTGCATTGTAACGCTGCCTGTGGTGTGAACATTTTCTACTTCATTACTCCTGGCCTTGGCCCAGGCCCTGTCTGCTCCCCTGGCCCCTGTCTTGGTTTAATTTCAGCAGTTGCTGGCCTTTGGAAGGAGCAGTAACAGAAAGGAAAACAAATGAGGTAGCCATAAACATTTTTGCACATCAACCAACCAGGGCAGATGGGTGTACTTGTGGAACAGAAAGGCAGCCAGTTGGCTGGTGCTGCTGCTACCCCCATCAAAGTGAGTAAGTCCCCAGGGGCTTCTGTCTGCGGAGCCAAATCTTTCTAGCTAGAATTGACCCTGCTTTAATGTGTACGAATGAGCCAACACAGATACCCATAGACCCCATAGTGGCACAGTCTACGAGAGGTGGTTGAACTGAATAAGTGACAGCTGACATTTACTGAGCATATACTATGTACCAGATGCTGTTTTAACTACTTTAAATTGATTTGAGAGTGAATATACCCTGTTATTCTCATTTTACAGATAGGGAAACTGAGTCATGTAAAGTCATTTTATAGTACCAGAGCCACATTTTATCCCTGGTCGTGTGATCTCAGTATCTGTGTGCTGAAGTACTGTGTAGAGTTTCTACTGATAGAACCATTTTATGTGCTTAGAGTTTGATGACAGGAAACACTAGGGATAGCTATCTATGATACTCCTCTGGAATGATACAATTTGGATTTATCCAATCCCAAGACAGAATAAGGTGGCAAAGCCGAATGACTATTATGTGGTAGAGTTAGTCTTCAATATACAGATTCTGTTTACATAACTTCAATGGTGGGACACTCACTCTTTTTGAGGCTTCCTATTCAATTATGTGACAGTTTCACTGAAAGGTAAAGCTGGTGGCTCAGTCTGAGGATCAAAGCTGTTTCTCAGGCATGCTGGTTAACTGTAAATGAGAGAGTTCATGTGACTATGCCTGGCAGAGTGCCTAGTGCACAGTGGGCACTCAATCCACCCTTATTTCTTTCCTTCATTCTCCTCGTGGTTCACAAATTGAAAAAAAATGTTTATTTACTCAATAAGGTGTTTTTAGAAAACAATATGAGTTCCACACCTCATTTGAAAAGAATGAGATTCCGTAAGGTAAGAAGATTCAGTTGCTACCTTCTTTCTTTTTAATCCTTCTTTTTCAAAACAGTTTGGAAAGACACATTTGCTTATCCTGGACTGCAGAAAGGAATGGAACACCTTCCCCATCTGTGAGGAGCGCCCGTCCATCCCGAGAGCCCACCACACAGAGAACCTGCAAGTAAGGGGTCTGTGCCACAGAGGGGAACTGGGCAGCAGAAAGAGTGGCCAGCCACATTCATGAAGGTAGGCTCACCAAGGCCCATTGGGCAATATTTTTGCCATCTTTTAGTGAGATTATTCTTTGTAATTCAAAGAAATGATTGCATTTGAAGTAGTATAAAATTACCCCTAAATGTTTGGTTTTATTAATTGTGTATAGAGGAGTGTCAGTATAGTAGAAGTTATTAAAGATTTGCAATAAATCCTGTCTCTTTCACATACTTAACCTTGCACACATCTACAGTTTCCACTTCCTTTCTCCTGTTTACTCTTGAAGCTTCTCTATTAGATATTTACCCTCCCATATTATGGAACTAAATAGTACGGGGGCCACTAAGGAACACACTTCAGAATTCCATAAGAGTTTACTTATTTGGGATTATTTTTTTTTCTTCCACAAGGGCTCAGTGACAGAAGGTGACTTTCTGAAAGTTGCACAGATAGGAGGCCATGTTTCTGGCACTCTCCTGTGCCAGAACCAGTCAGTGTACTGGGTTGCAATGGCTCTACAGGCAGTAAGCAGGCTTCTCACTTAGGATGAAGTCTCTCCAAACTCACAGAGGGCAGTGGATGCCATCTGCACTGTGTTCATTGTCACAGCGGCAAAGCAAGGCTATAGCTTCTTTAGCACCTTGGAAAGAGCCTGGAAAAATCTTCACAGAGGGGAAGGGCCAGGAGAAAGCCACCTTCCTGCCAGTCTTCACTGGGTAGCACCTCCTGTTTCTTTGTACAGTTTCAGGGCTTTGATATGGCTACTGCAGTCATTATGGAAACGGAGCAACAAATATTTGCAGGCCAGCAACACCTTCCCCCCTGAAGCCCAGTCAAGAATGTTTGAGTTCAGGCCCCTTGCCCATCAAGCTGCACTCTTGCAGCTCAATGCAACCTTTGTGATTCTAAGGAGATGACTCTGCTCAGATCTTTTTAAACAGGGTTTGTGTTTCAGTGGTTCATAAGAGGGGGTGGACTGGACACAACTCTAAAAACTCATTGGGCTTATAGCTGGCTGTCTAGACAAAAACATTACTCATTCTCACTTTGTAAATATCATCAAGGACACCGAGGAGAGGGAGACAGGCTGCTATGCAAGTGACCCACGTATTACAGCACATGGGAAGTTTGTTCACAAGGTCCTTGCAATGCCCTGGCCACACAAGACCGTGCCATCACTGTCATTCTGCAAGTAAGGAGATGGGTATTGCTGGCAGAAACACAAGCTGCCTCCTTCAGGCTAGTTAACTAGTGATGAGCGGTGCTGAAGTGATATATCATGGTTAGGATCATTACAGGCATTTTGAAAATGGGGCAGTGGCTGGCTTTGATCTGGAGCCTCTCATCGCGCTCTATAGTGTCAGTCTTGCTGGGACAAGAACACAGTAGAGCAGAGAAACAGGGTGTTAGCTGCTTTTGTTTGTTTATGGGTGCTTGCTATCCTTTTTGTTATGGCAGCCACGTATTGTGCGATTTTACAGGAATGTATAGGCCCATGACTTGCATCCCTCCAGCTCTGCTTGGGAAAGAGGAGGTGGTGAAGGACACGATCTCAGGTATTACCTGTAGGGTTAGAAAGGTACCATTGTCTCCTCCACCATAAATGGCCTGCTTTTCACCTGCTGACAAATTGCAAGTTCATTTGCCTTTAAAACACTGGGTCATGACTTTATTAATTCTTTATTAAATACCTACTGAGGGTCAAGCCCTGGGGATAGAGAAATGAATAATATTTGTCTAACAACTATTTATTGAGTGTGTGCCTCATGCCAGGTGCTACGTTAGGCCCTGGAGGTACCACTAATTTCATCCCCTGCAGAAATGAGTGTGGATAAGCCAAGGAAACAAACATTTGCCACATGAGGGTTAACTCTTCCTTTGACAGTACAGTCTTGTGGGGAGCAGATAGCAGCAGTGGACCTTAAATTGGCCTCCACTTAGCTGGGAATGATGGCCTTGCCCTATAATCCCAGCAATAAGAGGTACAGGCAGTTGGATTAGGAGTTTATAGACAGCCTAGGGTACACAGGTGGTTCTAGATCCATCTAAAACTAAACAACAAAGTAAAACAAAACTTAATCTGTGTCCGTACCATCCAAGTCAGTGGTTGCCTGTGAATACTAAACACAGGAACTTGACTAGTCCAAATTGAAACTTGGTGTCAGTATAAAATACACACTGAGCTTCAAAGTCTTAGTATGTTAAATGGAATGGAAAATATCTCATTAGTAATTTAAATTGATTATATGTTGATCAGATTTTGGACATATTGGGCTAAAGAAGATATAAATAAGATATATTATTGAAATTAACTTTTTGTATCTCTCGTGGTGACAAACCTATAAGGTTACTATTATGGTTAACACCATTTAGCTATTCTAGAATGGGGTTATAGTGGTGCAATGACTTGCCCAAGGCCCCAAGACTCAGGAAGGACAATTCACTGGTGAAGACCACAAAACTGAACCTTCCCATAGAGAACGCTCCTTGATGAGCTGGTTTTAGAAGCTGAGTCTTTCATGAACAGTTATGTGTCTTACTACAACATACGTGATATCCTCTACATCAGGCCCATATGCTCAGAAACATGAGACTAACCAGTCAAAAATTTATTTTAGATACAGGGTGGATACTCTCTGAAAGCAAGTCTTTATAGCTATGACCTACTTAACAAAGGCACCCCTCATCTTTCACTGTCTTGTATCAC
The DNA here is from genome assembly GCA_036365145.1 of Orientallactaga sibirica. Lineage (NCBI taxonomy): Eukaryota > Metazoa > Chordata > Mammalia > Rodentia > Dipodidae > Orientallactaga > Orientallactaga sibirica. The sequence goes on along the minus strand of JAEOAD010000015.1, from coordinate 33,075,234 downwards.
TGGAAATAAACTCTGCAAGTTCTGGCCTCCATTACAGCTGGGTGTTGCTAAGCAACTAAGTTTTTTTTTTTTGATTTTTCTGAGGTAGGGTTTCACTCTAGCTCAGGCTGACCTGGAATTCACTCTGTAGTCTCAGGGTGGCCTCAAACTCATGGCGATTCTCTTACCTCTACCTCCCGAGTGCTGGGATTAAAGGCATGCGCCACCAGGCCCAGCCAGCAACTAAGTTCTTATTCATGGGATGTAAGCAGAAGTGTTCTCACATGCAGGGGCCACACCTTTCATCCTGTCCTCCCTCCTTCTTTCTGGGTGGATCCAGAGCATGGAAGATGGGTTGATGACTGCAGAGCTGCACGTTAACAGGAGTGCAGGCCTCTGCCACCACTCAACGTTACTTCAGCCCAGGAGCATCTCCCTCTGGGCTCTTGTGTGTATGACAAGTAAACCTCAGTACTAGGAGTTTTCTGTCACATATAGCTAGCCATCATCTTCATAATACTGTGAATTTCATAAATGACATTCTGCGGTTTGCATGTCATCGCACCCCTGAGCTTGTGTGTTGGAAGCTGGGTCCCCACTGTAGTGACACTGAGGGTGGTGTAGGCACTTTAAGAGGTGGGATCTAGTGAGGAATTTAGATTATTCAGGGTACTGCTTTTGGAAGAGATTAGCATAGTTCTCACAAGACTGTTGATAGATTCCATGGGAAGACAAGAGAACAGCAAGTCCCTTCACTCCCTCTTGTCACCAGGATGCCTCCTGTCATGTGTGACTGTGTGGGACTCAACACCCTTATAAGGCAGTTCACAGAGTAAAGGCTGAGAGATCAGCCAAAACAAAAGATGATCGATCAGGACCAACAATGAGGGTGTTGAAGGGGTACCTCTGTGTTGGAACCTACTGGGTACAGTGCCTGACTTTGGACACTCTTAAGGGAGAGGGGACCAGATCTGGCGTGACATCCTTGCACCTATTCCAGTCCCTATCCCCATCTTCAGGGGTTTTCCTAGGCTATTCTGGCTGGCTTGAGGATCCCTGGATATGCCTGTTCAATAGGATGGCTCTGTTTTCTCCCAGGTTTGAAGTTCACCTCAGCTGTGACTCAGTGTGGGAGATTATGGATTGCCTTAGTGGCCCATGGGGAAGGGAGAGGCTCATGCAGCAGGGCAGTGTCACCCTGCTTGAGCCAGAACAGCTGTGTGGTGGAGTCTGGCAGAAAGGTCACCACAACAGGTTTGAAGATGTCTGGCTTGGTCATGGATCGCCAGGGAACTCACTGAACTCTGACCACAGGGTGTTTTTTTCCTCCCTCTGGGCTGTTAGTGGATGAACTTAGATAATAAAGTGTCCCATCAGCTTATTCAGCTGATGTTGACGGGGCACCTATTCCATACCAGTGTGCTGGGTATGAAGGAATAAATATGGCACAGGCCTTTGCTCCAGGTGAGCGTGTTTTTAGAAGGAAGCAAGTAAGGACAAGAGAGCTCCAAAGAACTAATCTTTCCAACCTTTTTGTCTGAATCATCTCATGGGTGCTGGGTAGTAGCAGATTACCCTTCTCTGACAAATGAGGAAGCTGAAGCGCTCTCACAGTGGTCTGCCTTTTCTGGTGCCATGCTTCCAGCAGAGCTCTTGGTATTCTCTACTGAGTAGGAACTCAAACATGCATTTCCTCCACTAAACTTGAAATTCCCTGTTTTAGACTCCTTTGACCATCAGCTTCCAGCCAAGCTTGACATATGGCACATGGCAGTAGAGGGTTGATGGGCAGAGGGGAATGCAGCAAGGAGTAATGGTCATCGTCCACATGCCAGGCTTGGCTGGCAACTCAGAGCTGTTGCTGATGAAAACACTGCAAGCACTTGGCATGGTGGGTGTTATTGCTCTTTTATAGGAAATGTGCCAGAGGCCAAGATGAGTTATGGGATTTGCCCAAGGTCACATTGAGAGTAATCTGAGAAGCTGCAAATTTAGAAATGGCCCGTGATACCATGTGTGTGTTTGTTGTGGATGGAGGAGGAACAGTGGGGGCCTATAATCCAAGTGCAGGGAACTTAGGTGGGCTATGAAACATCTAAATCCTCCAGAGCCTGAAACTGAGCACATGCTCTTGTGATGCCCACGTCCTCTCTGCTATAGCATCTAGCTAGCCCTGGATTCTGAGAGAACATAGTCTACAGGAACCAGTACCCAGCCGGCCCTGGACTCTGGGAGAACTTAGGCCTACAGAAACCAGTATCCAACCGACCCCAGACTCTGAGTGGCCCCTGGCTGAATAAATGCTTGCCTAGGAGAACAGAGACCTGAAGGAACCACTGCCCTTCTGAGCTCTCACTCTATGCCCATGCCCTGGAGTCAGTGCCATACCTGCCTCCTCCTTCCATCCTCTTGTCATCACAATGAAAAGGGTGCTAGTTTGGCCCCTGTTTCAGAGCCAAATTGAGGCTTAAAGATTTTGGGACTTGGCCTGAAATCACAGTTGGTAAGCAGCTCTGAACCCTGGCTACTCTGGCTCCAGAGCCTGAACTGTCAAACATGACATGCAAATGAACACATGTGAATGAACTGCAATTCCCAAACTCTCCTGACAGTAGCTTCAGTCATGGCTACTGCAGCAGGTGCCCCCAGGGAAGTGCATTTTCCAGTCCCCATGGATCTGCTCTGACCCTATGAAGAAGCCCTCTGTACAGCTTCCCTGGGACCAAGCTAGTCTGTTCTGCTCCAGGCTTCAAAGGCCCAACTTTAGGGGCTGGAGATTAACCCTAACCTGTGGGATCCCTCAAGGCAACTGCTGAGGGAATCCTTCAGGAGTTCCAGCATAATGTGACCAAGGTCTTGAGCAATCAGTCTTATGTTGGAAAGGACCGTGGACAGGAAATTGGGACATGAGAGAAAGGAGAGTCATGAGACAACAGTGCAGTGGTAGTGGCCCAAAAACTCAGCGTGGGCTTCAGTTATCTCTAGGCACACAGTGTATCAGATAACTGAGGTGACATTGCACCTCCTCTGGGCAGGAGCTGGCACCAGAATGAGCAACTAAGGACTGGTTCTGCATTTTCAGATTGTCATAGTGGAGCCATGAGTTATCTAAAAGAGCAGAACCTGTACAGTGTATGTTATGCCTGGACTTCTTTTTCTGAAGTACAGCAGACATGAGAGGCAGTTGGGAGAATGGGTCTTAACTCTTGCCAAGGTCTCCTTTATGAACAAGGTTGTAGATTTCTTTTGTTTAATCCTAAAGGGAAAATAGGGCTGGAGTGACATTTAGACTCTAGCTGAGTCACACCTCTGGACTAAAAGTTGGGAATTGATTTGATTGTATTCATGGCTAGACCTTTAGAACGTGGCCCCCTGCTGAGACATGATGAGCCCCAGTGGATGTTGTATAATTGATCTGAGGGATTTGTGTATACTCAGGAACTTCTACTGTGGGCAGAACCAGAAGGACTGGCTCCATATGCTCCTCTCTCATGACAAATGTTTGCTGTGAAGCCCATATGGAGCTATAGGTTCCAGGGGCACAGTGGAGCCTGGGACCCCACCTCTCCCGTTGGGCAATCTGGCCCCTTAGTTTACTGTCTGCCTTGCCTCCTCCATGAGACTAAAACTTCAGGGGTTCATGCATCTGGAGCTCATTTGCAGTGGCTAAAGGCACCTCTCTCTCCCCCCTCTCTCTTTCTCCCTTCTCTCTCTCTTTTTCTTCTCTCTCTCTGCTTACAAATAAATAAATAAATAAATTTTTTTTAAAAAAGGAGGGAAATGGCAGTGTTCTGCCCTTCTGCTTACATATCTACTATACCCTTCCCTTAAGCTCCACCTCCCCCATGCTCTTCATGGCTCTAACTTACATACAGATCTAAAAGTTCCAAGTTAGGATGTGCATATGAGAAAGAGCATGCTCCACTTGTCCTTAGCTGTATGCTGCGGGGTGGGGGGGGTGCATTTAAGGAGAAGGGATAAGTAGATATGTAAATAGAGGGTGGGAGAATACTAGGATTAGAAAGGCTAAAGTGGGGTCAGGGGAGGGGAACTGAGGAGAGAAGGGATTGGGGAAGGGTTAACCAAAACTAAACTTTAGGAAAAAGCCATTTCTTCATTAACTATTTAAAATATAATTAAGGAAAAGAGAGAGAGAGAGAGAGCTTTAGTTTGGGCAGAAAGTTCCTATGAATGTGGGTAATGCTGCTCTCAGAAGACGTAGGTTGTTACAGGAAAATCCCAGTGTCAGGAATGGAATACTTCCCAGTGAGTTTTTACTCAGGAAGATACCTAAGGCCCCCAAAACAATATGGGTTACCGCCAAGACTCTTGGTTGCCCACCAGAACTAGATGACAAGGTATTATCACAGAAAACAACACAAGTGTTGGTCTCAGCACCTTGAAAAGTCAAGTTTGAATGAGTCTGAAAGTTTCTTCCCTGGCTAGCTGTCACAGTGCTATGCAGCCTGTTTGGGAGAAAAATCAACAGGCTTACCAAACTGTGCATCCCCCTTGAGTTCTACACACATGACAAGTCAGGCAAAAAGTGCTCACTGGTGTAATAGTGGCATGGCTGTTACGTAGGCATCCAACTGCTCTGACTGGGTCTGTGAGCTCACTCCACAGGAGGAATTCATGTCTGCTACTGAAAACCTAGTCAAAAGCATATGGCTGGCTAGTCCCTAGAAGGGAAGCCATTACTATTAGTTGACTAAAAGCATATGTTGTCCCATCAACTTGCCATTTAATATTTATACTGTGTTTATGCCCTTAGATAAGTTGTACTCTCACCTCTGGTCAGAGACGTTTCTTTGTGAAGATAATGGTCACTACTGGGGAGACTCAAAACTCATCAAAGTGCTTGAGGATTAAACAAAAGAAATCTACAACCTTGTTCATAAAGGAGACCTTAGCAAGAGAATAAGCAATAGTTGAGTGCTTAGAGCTAAATAAGATTTTTTTTTTTTTTTTTTTTTTTTTGAGGTGGGGTTTCACTCTACTTCAGGCTGACCAGGAATTCACTATGTAGTCTCAGGGTGGCCTCATGGTGATCTTCCTACCTCTGCCTCCCAAGTGCTGGGATTAAAGGCTTATGTCACCATGCCCAGCTAAGATATCTTTATCACACCACCCAAGGCTCAGGGAACATTGCAGAAGAAAATGTAAGAGCCAGAGGACAAGAAGAAACACTTTGGGACACTATCTTCCAAACATGAAGTGGTCATTAGTTCATGACACCACTGTGGCTATCATTATCACCACAGGACTTCCACAGTATTGAGCTCATCCACATTTCAACATGTGTGATGGAGGAAGATGAAAAGTGATGGAGGAAAGATGAAAACAAAAGTCACCAAAGCAGAAGAGGACCTAGTTGCAAAGTAGTTCAGTGGAAGGAAGGAGGGGAGTCACAAGAAGACATTGGGAGGGGAGTATGATTACATTATGTTCACATATAAAAACTGTCAATTAAATTTTTTAAAAATTGAGATGGGGTCTTATGTTATTCCAGACTGGCCTCCAACTCACTATGTAGCTGATAAGGGCCTTGACCATCCGATCCTCCTGCCTGTACCTCCTGAGTGCTAGGATTACAGGCATGCACCACCACACCTGGCTTTGTGGGGTGCTGTGGATTCAGTCTAGGGCTGTGTGTACACCAGGCTATGATGCTGTGCAGGAAACTTAACCTTCCTGAGCCTCTGTTTCTTTGTCTGAAAAGTTCAGGTGTGCCCCAAAAGAATCTAACACTGTGCACACTGGGAAGGCAGGGCAGACATGTTCCTAGTACTAACGGCTGGGAATTGACCCTAATTGAATTTAAGGAGACATCTGTGACTTGCTTTAATTTTATAGTGCCTCAGTTTCCTCATCTGGAAAATGGGGCGTGCTCAACTGAGTGCTGAGAACTGTGCCTGTTGCACAGTGAGTGCTCAGTAAAGTAAGCATCTGTCCTGGTCCTCAAGACTCTTCACAGAGGAAAGGGACCTAAGACATGGTCACAATGTGTAGAATATGACAGATATTCAGAGAATGTTCTCCCCTCCTGCTGCCTCCAGGGAACTCTTCCACAGTGTCTCTTGGATGCAATATTTTCTAATCTCCAAAATTTTGAGGCATGCTCCCCCAATAAAACATCTTTTTATATAGATTCAAAGATAGCAGCCTCCAGCTTACATTTAAATATTTTTTTAGTGAAGAAAAAGGGAATGCAAAGAGAAAGCTAGCCAGCACCCTACTTTTTAGAAGTTTCCTATCCTTCTAGATTACCAAGCATTTCTACTTGCATTTCCTCATGATTTCTGCTGTACATGGTGTACAGGCAGAGAGCAAAGAGATGAAAATGGAGACTCAACAGTCCAGTGACTCATGACTGTCTCAGTGGGTGTGTAAGGACTTGAATTGAAGTCTTCTGAGCATTGGTGTGAGGAACTACCTAGCCTCTTGCTCGTCACCCAACACATTCTCCACCTTGGGATTCTGAGTAAGGAAGCATGAGGTGCCAGACCTTGGGGCTAAATCCTTGCAGGAATCAAGAGGACATGGAGGAGAGAGGAGAGCCAGGTAGCCTGGATGTCTGTGCTATAAATATGACCCTTTGAGACAAAAGAACTCACCTGAGACCTCTGTTTCCAGGGAGTAATGGTGAGTGAGATCTAGGTCTAATATCGGGAGCCCAGCACCCTATTCCACTGCCCAGTAGCATTTTCTGCAACAGTGCTACATCTTCCAAGGGTAGTCAAGTAGCCACTAGCCACCTGTAGCTTCTGAGCTGCTGACATGGAGCTCATGTGACTGAGTTATCACTTTAGCCATCCTGGAGCAGAGCAACTCAAAGCTCTGTCAGGGAGTTTGTCGAGGCTGGCAAGTACGGTCACTGGGATTGAGCCCATCTTATCTGGCCCCAAACCAAGCCCTTCACGAGCACAGTAGCCTCTTGTCTTATTCCCCAAGGGACTTTGCACCCTCTTGGTCCCAGACAAGTGATTTGGTCATGTCTGCCTGTGGGAGCGGCCTTGCTTCCTGCCTTGCTCCACCTGGCTCCAGTTCTATGAGGCACCTGTGTTGTTTTACAGATAACCATGTTTGCCCTTCCATGGCCAGGACTATAAAAGGCAGTTTTCAAAGTCACTGCGGCAAAAATATCAACACGGGGAGGGGAAGCCAGGCATGGTTTCTGACCTGCCTCAGAGACTGCCATGGAGGTCTGTCGAGTCCAAGGTCCTGGGGTCTAGCTCTGGCTTTTGTCCTAAGTGTGCTGGGTTACCCTGGGCATGTTTCTCACTTTCTCTGGGCTTTGTTTTTACTGTCAGCATGAGGAGAGGATTGGATGTTGGAGACCTTAAAAGGCCCTTCTACTTCCAAAATGTCTAATGTACTGAACTTGGGGTTCTGGGGGTCAACACCCATCATTCCCTTAATGACTGTGAAATGCCTTATGTAACAGCCTCCAGAATAAAATCACCTCAAATGTTAAACCGTTCCCCCAATCCAACAATGTCACCATTGAAATAGTAAAGGCACTCATTAATATATTGTAAAAAGTGATTTTGTGATTTTTTTTCTTAATATATAAAAAAAGTCCCCTACTCCAACACTGGGCACAGAGCCCTATAGCATAAAGCCACAGTCAGACCTCTAGGATCCTGTGGTGCTCAGGTGTTCCAACAAATTGCCAGCATTTGAGAAGGTAGCAAAATTTTCTCAACTTTTACAATGTTTCCCCTCAACCCCTTTTTGGGGTTTTGGCCCTTGCTTGCAAGTCACACCACAAATAAAGTCGTAATCCTCTGGCTAGAGGTGTAGTGCGGAGGCCGCCAAGAACAGCAAGGCTCTCAAGGGCCCACTTTCTGCTGCTCTGGAGGCCTGATCTTTAGAGAACAGCACACGAACAACTTCACATTATTGCCTGTCCTGTGTGCTGGGAGAGGGCAGGCTGGTGGGGACTGGTGGAAGGCAGAGGAGAAAGGCTGGTGAGGTGAGTCACAAGGCAGCAGCTAGACGTTGCCCAGTACCTCCCAGATGAAGCTTCTCTGCTGGCATCCTCTTATGTCCTTTGCCCTAGAACCTGGGACATATGTCCAACAGCTGTTTGTGGTCAAGTGACTATTATTCTACAAACTTCCTTTCTTATCCTGATCCCAGACATGAGCATTCATGTCCTCATTCTGTAGCAGAGAAAACAGAAGCTGTGGGAGGCTGACCAACTCATTCAGGGTCAGGGTTACCTGGTGGGGCTAGGCAGGAAGCTAGGCTGGCCTCCATGGGATTTTAAATCCATGTTCTTTCTATGTCTGCCTCTCGGCCATGCAACTAAAATAATTACAGTATTTTTGGCCCTCCAATGAAGCTGAGGCATAAAGGACTGGCTTGTGGGGGGGGGGGAAGAAAAAAGAAAACAACTCCTTTCAAAGTGCTCTTTTCCTTAATTATATCCATGGGACTGTCAACTAAAATGCCAGCTTGGTCTTCCTTCTAGCTGCATGTTGGACCCCCGCTGCCTGGAGGTATGCTCAGTGCCTGGGCCCGAGTGGGTATCTGTGTCATCAATGCCTCAGATGCCATCCAAATCTATGCTCCGGAGGTACTGCTGTGCCCTCAGTGCCTGGTCAGAGCCTGGTGAATAATGGCTGAATGGATGACTGAATGATGGAAGAATGTGTTTTCCCTCCCTCCACCCCAATAGAGTTATCTTCTGGATTGCCTACTTTGCCAAAGACACCAATCATCCCTTTCCAGTGCCTGGTGCCAAGAGCCTGGGACTTCTGCGAGGACGCCTCTCTCATGTGACTCATCAGATTGGTAGCTGTGCTCTTTTAATTCACCATCTGATCTGTCTTATGCCTGCTCCCTCCTCTCCAGACCAGCGCAGGAACTTCTATCATTGGTTTTTAAGGCTAAAATTGGTTACAAAAAGCAAAAATGCAACTTGAACTTTCTTAAACAACAAATGGAACTTTAAATCAAGATGTAGCAATAGTCACAGAATTGAAGGACAAACCAAATGTCCAAGTCTCAGGAGATCGAAGCATGAGTGTGGTTCTGGCTGTTTCCTCCATCTCCCTTCTCTGAGTTTGCTGTTCACAAGGGTGTGGATGCTATAGACTCCCATCTATGGAGTTTTAGGACCCAAGTAGAAAAATATTTTTCCCCATGTCCTCCAGTGGAATCAATCCTAGGTAGGCTGGCACACTTATGTGGCATTAGGTCCCCTCCTGGGCCAGTCACTGGGACTGGCAGCACAGAGATGCCTGTAGGATTTGAACATGGCACCATATTCTAGGTATCTATAGTTCCACAGAGGTATAGGGTACCCAGAAAAGCATAGGATGGATCTAATTCTCATTTATCTCCGCCATGTAAGTTGGCACAGAGCCTGACCTACCCAGCTACCTATAGAGGGTGGATCTGGCTGGGAGTGGGTGTGAGGCTAGGCACTCTCACAGGCCCATTTTGGATCAGATGTGCACATCTGGGCTATCACCATTGGTAGGAAAGCAGGGCAGTAAGTGATGTCATTTTCCATTTGGACCACATGGTCAGAGAGGAGAGAGGGATGGGGCAAAAGCATTTTCCCCAAGAGAGGAAAGTGGCACATTCTTAGGGCCCAGGGGATCATGTGAGCTGGAACTTAGAAGGCTGAATCTCCTCTCAATCCTGTTGGTACCAGGAAACATCTGTCCAGTTGCTCTGGCCCAAAACCCAAGATGTATTCAGAATTCTTTCCTTTTCCCTTACAATAATTTTCTGAATAAATATATTTCTCTCCTATTTCCATTTATTATGCCATCTTGTAGGTTAAACAACAATTAGTTTTTGCTAAGCTTCATATAAAAATGTCTTTCTAAAATAACAATGCTAAATTTATTCCATCCTATGCACCCCACTTTTCTATATGACTTTATTTTGTTATTGCCACTAAGAAGTAGGGTCTGTTGGAAGCTGTACTTGGCCAATGAAACACCAATAAACATAATGCAAAGTTGTTTGAGAGGTGCCCATGCATTAAGGCTTGCTGTTCTTGGTAACTCTGAGAAGCCCAAAATAATAAGAGACACATGGCCCCATCACCTTAGTGCCCCGCTTAAGAGCACACACAGTGAATAGACCACAGCTGCAGAGCTACCCACAGACTCACAGGATTGCAAACAATGGCAAACTGGCCTTGTTTCAGGCCTCTGGGTTATGAGGTGATTGATGACACAGCAGAAAATGGCAAAGTGCTCCATATCGTCCTTCTCCAGCATGCCCATACTGGTGTCCCATTATCATACTTAGAAGCAGATCAGAGTATGTCGCCTCCTTCTTCACCAGCCTCTCACTGGCCAGCATCTCCTGAACGGTGAACAAACCCATTTAACATAGTAGTCCACACCTTCCAGGATCAGGACCCCAATTCTCCTTTGATTTGTCTGCCCTTGTCTTCAATCCATATCCTCTATAGGGTTTTTTTTTTTTTATGTTTATTCATTTGAGAGAGAGAGAGAAAATGAGAATGAATATGGACATGTCAGGTCCTCTTGCCACTATAAATGAAATCTAGATGCATGTGTCACTTTGTGAATCTGGCTTCACATGGGTACTGGGGGAATCAACTCTGGGCCCACAGGATATGCAAGCAAGTGTCTTTAACCAATGAGCCATCTCCCCAGCCCTGTCTCTATTCTTTCTCCAGATATACTATTTGACTTGATGTTTCATTAACATAGTCTCTTTCCATGCTTGGATAACTTTTTTAAAAAGTACTTGTTTTCCTCCTTTTTTTAAAAGAAAGATTTATTTTTATTTATATATTTATTAGAGACAAAGAGAGGGAGAGAGAGTGAGAATGGGTGTGCCAGGGCCTCTAGTCACTGCAAACAAACTTCAGATGTGTGTGCACCCCTTGTGCATCTGGCTTACATGGGACCTGGAGAATTGAACTTGGGTCCTTAGGCTTCGCAGGCATGTGCTTTAACTGCTAAGCCATCTCTCCAGCCCTTGGATAACTTTTCTAAGGTCAGTTTAAATGTTCTTACTTCTGCAAACTTCCATTGTACCTTCTTATATTTTAGTTTTGTTGATTACTCAGCCTTTTTCCTTTCTGAGTTGCCAACTCCTTGAAGACAGGGGCTTTTATTCTTTCTCCTACAGCCCTAGGAGATATCTAGAACATGAAGAATGCTCAACTATAAAGTTACTAGACCATCCCTGAGTTCAACCAGGTGGACATGGTCTGCTGAGGCAGAAGAGGTGACAGTAAGGCTATGAGATCAGGCAATGTGATCAATTAGTGCCTTAGCTTCTCAATACATAAATTGGGAATCGTAATGGTGCCGAGGTCACAAGACAGCTATGAAGAATGAATTAATTCAACACATAAGGCTCTTAGAAATGTGCCTGCCCAGTTAAAATTTCACAGAAGTAAAAATGCTACTGTTCCTGGTGGTAATCTGTCTGCTGACCCAGTCCCCAATTGAATGGCTTCCCAGCCCCTCAGAAAGTGCACACACAATGGATCACCCTCCTCAGAGAGTCCTCAGTGCAAGGGCAGGAGGCAGAACAGTGTGTGGAGAAGCCACAAACTTTCCTATTAGAAGATGTGGGTTCAAGTCATCAATCTACCAACTGAATGAACTTCATCAAAGTTCTTCCCTTTCCTGGGATTTGTTTCTTCATTCACAAAGTAGGGATGGCCTTGTTGGGCATGAGGAAATCCTAAAAGAGAAAACACTGAAGGAGATGGGGCTGTGGAACAGCATGTACCTGGTCCATGCCTCTTCCTCCTGGAAAGAATTTGTGCCTCTCCTCTTGCCCTGGGCTAGGCACCCACATTACTCCATGTCCTAAGTGACCGTCTACTATGTGTTAGGTTAGTACAGTGACAGGACAAAGCTTTTCTGAGAGCTTCTATTCTTGTGAGAGGCAGAAGCTATGTCACTGAATAATAATATAGTTTCAATTTGGTGAGTTCCAGGAGACTTGGGGATTGGACATGCCTTCCTAAGTGTGGCTCCACAGTCCTTGGCACATTGTGTTGACATTGCCCATATGTGTATCAATGTCTTCCTTCCTATGAGGTCATGGAGGTCACAGCCCCTTTCACTCAGCTGTCACTCACGTGCAGAGCACAGTATCTTGTCATCAAGTTTGCTCCCCACAGTATGACTATATCTAATGGTCAGCACACCATTAGGAATCTTCTAATCACTATTTCCCTTTCGAAATAAATAGTCAGTGCAGTCTGTGTATCAGCCCTGGCCTCAGTCTTTCTAGAGGTTCTCCTCTGAAAACAGGCCCTGTGCCTTAGGACCAAGCTTCCAGCCACAGGTTTCAAACCCTTCCATCTATGCCCAATGTAGACAACCTGAGCCTCTCCACCCCTCACTCACAACTACCCAGAGCTGCTCTGGCAGGCCTTCAGCTCTCACGGCTTCTGCAGGGTAGTGACTGACTCTGTCTGGCCTGTGCCATTTGCTTGCAGTTAGTCACTTATCCAATAAGTATTGACGTTGTTGGTCTGTTGTGTGCTGTTTCAGGTGTGGGGATACAGAAATCAACAAATGAGGGCAAAGTCTCAACTTTAGGGAGCTTACCTTCTAGTGAGGGGAGGCAGGCAACGAAGTGAATAAAAACCCAGAAATATTGGATGATGATGGGCATTAGGAAGACAAAATAGAAGAGAGTGAGACTTGCACGGGATGGATAGGGTTGTAATATTAAGGACAGTGCTGTGGGGGGCCCCCTTGAGAAGGTAGTGCGGGAGCAGAGATAAGGGGTCAAAAGTGGAAGGGTGGAGCCCAAGTACCTGTTTTTGAAATAACATTTTAAAATGCAGAAAGCACATACAATTGCAAGAGAAGTCATTTTGTCAAAGTTGGGGTCAAGAATGGAAGGAGAATGTCCTCAGTGGTAGAGGAACAAGTAGCCCCTGTAGATGAAGTCTGCTCCTTCTTCTGTCCAGGGCTTCATTGATTTATCAACCCAGTATTTTCAGAATGAGGCATAATGGCTCACATTTGTAATCCCAGCACTTGTGAAGTCAAGGCAGAAGGGTCCCACACTTGAGGCCAGCCTGGGCTATACAGTGAGACTTTGTCTCAAAAACAACAAAACAACTATGTTAGGATTCTGCTAGGTGCTGTGCTATAAAAAGCCTTTGTAGATAAAGTGAAGGAGGGTTCCTTGTGTTCAACATTCACAAAACCTATTGACAGATATATCTAAGATGAACCCACAGTTGCAGTGAAGGATACTGGGAGTTTGTGCCAGAGACAAGGGTTACGATTTACATAGGAAATTCTTGGGTGGTTTTGTGGAGCCCATGCACCTCTTTTTAGAATAACAACATTTAAAAAAATATATTATTTATTTATTTTTTTGCAAGCAGAGAGAGAGAGAAGAGAAACAGAGAGAATGACAGTGGGCATGCCAGGGGCTCCAGCCACTGCAAATGAACTCCAGATGCATGAGCCACTTTATGTGTCTGGCTTTTATGTGGGTACTGGGGATTTGAAATCAGGTTCTTAGGCTTTGCAGGCAAGCACCTTAACTGCTGAGAATCTCTCCAGTCAAAGAATAAAAACATTTTTATTTGTTTATCTGACAGAGAAAGAGGGAAAGAGAAAGAGAGAGAGAATGGGCACACCAGCGTCTCCAGTCACTGCAAATGAACTCCAGACACGTGTGCCCCCTTGTGCATCTGGTGGGTCCTGGGGAATTGAACCTGGGTCCTTTGGCTTTCCAGGCAAACGCCTTTAACTGCTAAGCCATCCCTTCAGCGTGAATAATAACATTTTAAAATGCACAAAACACATACAATTGCAAAAAAGACATTTTGTCAGAAGTTAAAATATATAGAAATGAACCAAATTTGTATCGATTTCTGTGCTTTTCTTTTAAATGTTTTATTTATTTATTTGAGAGAGAGAAAAGAAAGAGAGAAATAAGGATCATTTCTGAGAGCTAAACCTCAGACACAGTCTATCTAATCCACTGTGAGTTGAACCTATATCTTTAAGGGAAGGAAATGTTTAGGAGAGGTGAATGATGTAAAGATGCATTTTTCCTATGCAGATTTCCAAAACTCCTGATTTCTGGCCCTAGTGATGCAGAATTTTGAATCTACAGAGGGATTAAGTTCCATAAAGATGCAGGTGATCCCAGGCCCATGGACCCCAACTTTTGGGTCCCTATCTGAATTACCAAAGAATTTTAAACATGGACTTAGAGTGGGGTAAATTATGAATTATAAGATTTATTTTAGGAAGTTAGAATCCAGAAGGAAAGCTAGCAGGGAAGTCCAAGCCAAAAAATGGATCTCTCTCTTCCCAGCCAGGCTGAGAAGGGGGAGGGGAGATGGAGAAAATCTCCTGCATATCTCTGGGGAAGAAGCTTCCGGAGAAGGCACATATGGGAAGCAAAGCAGGAGAGCCCCAGCCACAAGACTCCCCCTCACATAAGAGATCAGAGATTAAGAGATAGCAGAGGACTCCGAGACTAAAGAGAGAGATCATATGTGTAGCAAAACAGGAAAGTACCCACAAACAAAGCAGGAAAGCTCACAGACAAAAAGAATCCTCCCCTCCCCAGCCAGGCTAGCAGGGAAGCCCAAGCCAAAAACAGTTCTTCCCCTTCCGGACTAGGGGAAGGGGAAGAGGAGACCAAGAAAGACTTTCACACGTGAGGATCTAGAAGAAGGAAAAGAAACCAGAGAGATTTGCACACTTGGCAAGAAAGCACCCACAACAAGGCACACATGGAAAACAAGGAAAACTTGTAGACAAAAAGAAATCCTCCCCCTTCCAGGGAGGCTGGGAAAGGGGAGAGCTTACCAAAGCAAGGGCCAGGAGTGAGAAGCCCGGAGAATGAAGGGGACCAAGAGAGCATTACACACATGGTTAGGATCCTTTATATGAGTCATCAGATGCACGTGTGTAAGAGAGCGACCAGAGTGGTTGGTGAACTTGATGTGCTAGCCCTGGAAACTTGAAGAAGCATGAAGCTGCTGCAGGGCAGTGTTGCTACAGCCATCCTGAATGGGACTGGATCAGATGCAGGTTCTAGTCCTGCCAGTGCAGGCAAGGTGGCATCTTTGTGGGCCTTTGTCCTTGGCTAACTGCCTATGAAAACGCTCTTAGGCCTGTTCTCCCTCACTAGGTTAGGACTGCTGTGCTTGAGGGTCCATCTACTGGCCTTGAGTGCAGAAGGGGTCTGACAAGTGTCTCCAGAGGAGTTGACACCTTCGCTGGAGCCTTAGGGAAGGCTTGGCATTGGGCAGCACAGGTCAGCATCTTTGGGAAGCTGGGTTTGTATGACCAGAACTCAAGGTTGTGTATGTCGTGGTGAAAATGAGCCACAGGAAAAGATAGGTGATTTGATGGGGGAAGCCTATAGGTCCTATGCTGCAGAATTGATCTAGAGATGGTGGGGAACCTTGAATGAGTCAAGCAGAAAAGACCTATGCTACACTCAGCTCTGCGTGTGGAAAGGTTATATTGACAGCTATGAGGTGATGACTAGATGAGTGGAAGGCAGAGGCAAGGTGTCAGTTAAGTTTTAGGCTGGGCTGGAGTAGCTGCATGTTTGAGACCTGGCCATAGTACTTGACATTCAATGGGATTGGGTCAGGAGACTAAAGGGAAATGCAGCTCAGTAACAGGAAGCTTGCAATCAGGAGAGCAGCTGCCCAGAATGGAAAAGCTGCCTGCCCATGGACACCTCTATACTGTTGCAGCTCTGTGTGGTCCCTCCTCCTCCCCATTAACTCCTCTCTCCTGGCACCCATGTCACCTAACCAGTTCCTCTTCTTACATCTTGCTGGGAGGCTTTGATATAGGTGATGGGTTTCCTGAAACTGACTAGAAAAAGGCCTCATCTAACTGTCCAGCCCTGATCTGATGTCCTTGGACTCCTCGGAGTCTTGAACATCAATCTCACAGCCTGCCTAATAGGGGCTCAGGGTTTCCTGGGAAACAAGGGTGGGACATTAGCCCAACTGTTGGCAAGTCATAGACAACTGCCTGTCTCCTTCGAGCCAACAACAATCACACTAGAAGTCAACAAGGGAAATGGAAAGGGAGAGACCCAGCATTCACAGGCCTCACACCCTGGGCCCTGGGCCAGCGTGAACAAGGTTTTCCTGGTGAGATTTCTCCCTCATAGAATGGGACCCTTAGCTGAGGTCAAGAGGGATGGAGAACTCCTTGTGCTACCAAAGACCTTTCATTTCCTTTGCCTTAGTTACTAAAGCTTTCTAGAAACTTCTGTGTGTGTGTGTGTGTTTATGTACATGTGGTCATGCACACACAAGCACACTTGATTTCTGGCTCACAGATGAAGAAAACATAGTCTGAGGGACTAAAGGTAGCGTGGTACAGAAGATGGGCATGGCGCTGTGTCAGGAATGGACACACCTTGAGATCTCCCTTGAGAACCCCTAAGGTCTGCCAAGCAGGAAGTGGCTTAAAAGAAAGAATATTATTTTAAGAGAGCAACATGGGCTGGAGGGATTGCTTAGTGGTTAAGGTGCTTGCCTACAAAGGCAAAGGATGCAGGTTCAAGGACCCGTGCCCAGGACCCATATGTGTGGAAGCAGCTGGAGGTGCACCCAGGTGGCAAATAAATTTTAAAAAAAAAAAAAGAGCCGGAGTTGGCGTTTGCAGCAGCTGGAGGCAGAGGCATGCCCATTCTCTCTCTCTACATAGTTAATTCCAGGTCAGCCTGGACCAGAGTCTCTCAAAAAATTTTAAAAAAATAAAAAAATAAAAAAATAAAAATAAAAATAAAAAATAAAAAAGAGATTTAATAGGATAAGAGCTGCTCCTCTTCCTCACAAGGTCTGGCTGCTGCTCTTCTCTCCCTACTCTTGCCCAGTCCCAGCTTCTCTAGCCCTAGAACCCACTGGTGTCAGCTCCAGGCCTATTCCCAAAAGCCTATTCCCAAAGCAGCATGTGATACTAAGGCGAGGGGAATCTGTGGTTATGACAGCTCCTGTCACCATGGTGCAATGACACTGGGCAGCCCAGGCAGCACTGGGATTGAAAAGAAGATAGGCAAAGGTGAAACCTTTGTCACATGCAACTTTCCAGGGCTAGTATGTGGCCAGGCCTCTGAATGGCTAGTCCAGTGCCTGGCACACACCTCAGATGCCACCAGCATGTTCGTATGGAAGAATAGAGACTAATTATAGCAAGAAGGCTGATTCTCTCTGCTAAGACTCTCCTTACGATTTGAATAGGCTGACACAGCAAAAACAAGGCACGGGGAGGGATAGGCAAATTGAGTATGAAAGGAATAAGTGGAGGAGAGGAAGGAATAAGGTATGGGAGGAAGTGGAAAATAGAAGAGAGAAGCGGATGGCAGGCAGGGGGAGATGCCAAGCCAGATGAGGAAGGCGCTACCTCTGCTAAAGCCCTGGAACCTCCTTCCAGTTGCTAGAGAAGCCCACTGTGCACCTAGTACTGAGGAGGGAGGAGGTCTCCTCTGAAGAGCCAGAGACCTCACATCAGGGAAGCTCAGGTGGGGCAGGGCTGCCTAGGCCACCTGAGTCCAGCTTCCTGCCCAGCTCTGCTATCATAGATATGGGCTGTGAGTCAGAGAAAGGTGTTCAGATATCGTCTTCAAGACTCCTGGACAACAGGGGACAGGTGCAGGGCTGGGGAGGGGAAAGTACATGGCTGGAGGAGAGATTTTACATAAACTTAGAGACGTGAGAACTCTGAACTACGGAAAGAAGAGAAAATCATCTTTTGCTGAGTTCCTTCTTAAGCTAAATACCCAGAAAGATGGTAGATATAGGGAAATTATTCTCCATGACCCTGTGGATTGTATGCCCAGTGCTTGCCACGGTTTTATAACACTGTTCTATGAATGCTCGCCAGTGATCTGCAGGAAGTCGACCTAAGTGCCCTTAAAAGAACCTGAGATATCAGTCATGAAGTAGGAGGACTTATATTCAGGTCCACCTTGCTTACAGCTACCAGGCTGTGGAAGGGAAGTGCCTGGAGAGCATCACCACACTGGGAAGAGACAGAGGCAAAGCTGAGCCCACTGACCTGGGCCTGTGCCCATCATCCCCACACTCAGAGAAGTTTTCAAGCCTCCCCTTTCAGTAAGTCCGGGGCAATGGGCTCTGTAGCAGTATCAGCAGGGAAAGAGAGATTTCCAGCAGCATGCCTGGGGCCATCTTCTCAGCTGATGTTTTACCAGGGCATGGCCATACTTGGTCCTCCCCCAAGAGGCTTCCAGCCTACTTAATTGTACTTGGGCAGTCACACAGCACACCTGCATGCTGACAGAGAGCATGTGCTGATGGAGACCTTAGGAACGGAGGGAGAAAGGGAGGACCAGACATAGAGCTGGGCTGGGTGTGGCTGGTAGCCAGTGTTCCCTGGAGGGAGCAGGCAGACACAAGGGAGTGGCTTCCTTGTAAACAGTGTGTAGCCAGCTCTAAAAATACTCCTGCCCTAGACAGGGCAAGCTCAGCTCCTAGAGCCTCCTCCAGAGCTTTCCCGGGGACCTTCCCCTTTCCTGAAAGGTCAAGGGGGTGGGAAGAAAGTCCATTTGCAAAGAGGAGGATTTCCTTAGCAAGGAAAACATAACAGTATTTCCTTCCTCTGCAAAACAGAAGGAGGACACTTGTGGGCTTTCACAACAACAATAAAAGACAAGAAACAGCTTCCTTGGGCTCCTGTCCCAGTTTCTGTAATATGAGGCCTGGGCCTCTCAGGTTCAAGGACTTGACTTGATTGTTAGCTGGAGCCAGGGAACTGGGAGAGGATCCCTGGGAGGAATCAGCAGCTGTTCCCCTCATTAGGCTTGTGACCTATGAGTCAATGTGATGCCTCAGTTTCCACAATTATGTGACAGGACAATAACAGCGTTCACTTTTCTTGAGTGTGGAGAAGGCAAATGAGATGTTGTATATAGGGCTTCTCGACACTGAACATAGACACTCAAAATGTGCTCATCATTATGCATAGGGTCAGGTAGTGAAGACTTCCTTAACGTGGACTCTAGCAGAGAAGAGTGAGTGTGGATGGAAGAGGCTAAGGGCCTGAATGCTAGAAGACTCAAATTTGTTAGTTGACAGTTGGGAAAACTGATCCCAGGAAGTAGAAAGGAGTTGCCTTAAGCCTAATTCTATGTTAGCAGCTACTGTAGGTTCCAGGTAGGAGAGCTGAGGGCTAAGACCACTAAGTCTTGGGTGACAGTTTGCTCCACCAGCAGTCAGGAGGAGGGCTGCCTTTGTACCACACATTGATGTTTGGGAGGCTCTCCTCAGACTTGGCAGATAATTCCAGAGGGCTGAGTTCCTCCAAAGGATGCTTGATGGCCTGTTGGCACTAACAGACAGAACTCAGACGCTGGCTGCTTCCATGTGTAGATATGGATGCCCTTAAAGCCAGAGGCCAGGAATGAGGCTTTACCTGAAGAACAATCTTCCAGCCCTGTGCTATACAGTTTGGCAGACACTAGCCAAAGATGGCTATTGAGTGCTTGAAAAAATAGCTCAACTGGATTTCAAAGGTGTTAAAAAATGTGAAATGCCTTATTAATAATTTTTGATTTTTACTGAATTAAAATGACATTTTTAGATTTATTGGGTCAATCAGCACATGTCAGGTTCACATGGCTGGCAGAAATCACATGACCAAGAGCAGTTTATGGGGGAAAAAAAAGGTTTACTTTGACTTACAGACTCAAGGGGAAGCTCCATGATGGCAGGGGGAAACGATGGCATGAGTAGAGGGTGAACATCACCTCCTGGCCAACATTAGGTGGGCAACAAGAGACTGTGCCAAACACTGGCAAGGAGAAACTGGCTATAATACCGATAAGTCCACCCCCAACAATACACCGCCTCCAAGAGAAATTAATTCCCAAATCTCCATCAGCTGGGAACCTAGCATTCAGAACACCTAAGTTGATGGGGGACACCTGAATCAAACCACCACATTCTGCCCCGGCCCCCATAAACTGATAACCACATATAAAATACAATGCATTCAATTCAACTTTAAAAGTCCTCATAGTTTTTAATCAATCCTAATGATGTTCAAACATTCTCATAACCTGAGATCTTTTAACTGAGCCCTAATGCCAAAAAACTCCCCCAAAACCTATAATAGCAGAGAATACACATTCACACTGCAAAGACGGCATTGGGCATAGCCAAGAAATATTCAACCAATACAAGATTTAAAACAACCAGGGAAAACATCAAATTCTGTAGCTCCAAGTCCAACAAATCTAGTCAGTGACAAATCTCCAAATCTGATAATTCTAATCAGCAACAAGTCTCTGGAGTTCCAATTCCACCCCTCCAGCAAGGTTACTCAGTCATGGAAAACTTCATCTGTGTATGACAGATCTCCTTAGGAACTGTCTCGTGGACCCAGCATTTCCACAGGGTCTCCACTGCAACCCACGGTCCATCCTCACTGCTCCATCAGGTCTCCATGCAGGCATCCAGTAAACCTGCTTCACACTGTCCATGGCCATGCAACACAAGACCACATTGCAAATTCCATGACCCTCTCTCTCCTGCATTTCTTATACGCCATAATACTAGGTGGGGCACCAATTTGTTAATCCAGGGGGGAATAAAGCAGACTTTGAAGAACAGAATACTCCTTGAGCATTCAGGCCCCTTCATAAGTGTCTACAATCTTCCTGTTGCTCCAGTCTCAAAGGTTGTAATGTTTCATACAATTGCAGCTGAACGGGCAGAAATTTCAACCAAAGAGTTCATTTGTGTTCCATATCTCTCTGCTCACACCAGTACATTTCTATGCAAAGCAACCCTGCACAAGTTCTCAGTACATGGGCATAACAGCAAGCCTCTCACACAAACTGCTTCCAGCCAAGTTCAGGCAAAGTTCTTTCTCACCCTCACAAGCCAAACCTCACAGTCCATAGTTCTTACTGCATTCAGGTCTTTCAACTCTGACCAGAAATAGTCCATCAAGCTGTACTTACAGCACTGCAAGGCATCTCTTAGGCCAAGGTTTCAAATCCTTCCACATTCCTCTAGAAAATTAGCTCCAAAAGGCCAAAGCCATATAGTCAGGTGTCTAGCATCAATCTCACTCCTCTGGGACCAACTTTACTATTGTAGTCAGGTTCACATTTCTCATAGAAAAACTGCTTGACCAAGAGCAGCTATTGGGAAAAACGGGTTTATTTTGGCTTACAGAGTTGGGGGGAAGCTCCATGATAGCAGGGGAAAATGATGGCATGAGCAGAGGGTGGACATCACTGCTTGTCCAAAATTAGGTGGACAACAGGAACAGAATAGTATGCCAAACACTGGCAAGGGGAAACTGGCTATAATACTCATAAACCAGCCCCCAACAATACACTGCCTCCAGGAGGCATCAGTTCTCAAATGTCCATCAGCTGGGAACCTAGCATTCAGAACACCTGTTTATGGGATACTCCTGAATCAAACCACCACAGTATACATGCTTAAAATCCATTCTGCCTGTTTTTTTAAAAATATATTTATTTATTTATTTATTTGTTATTTGAGAGAATGTGAGAGAAAGAAAGAAGATAGAGAGAATAGGTGCACCAGGGCCTCTATCCACTGCAAATGAATTCTAGACACATGCACCACCTTGTACATCTAGTTTTACATGGGTACTGGGGAATTGAACCTGGGTCTTTAGGCTTGACAAGCAAGTGTCTTAACTGCTGAGCCATCTCTCCAACCCTTGCCTATTTCTTTTTACTGTGTTTTTATGGTTTCTAGAACATTGAAAATTACCTGTGGCTTACAGCATCTTTTTGGGGTGCTGCTGTTCTGTGATATGCATTTGTGCAACAATAGGGCAAGCTCGTTCAGCAGGTAATAATGAGACTTTTATCACTGGAGGACCTTAGAAATGGAATTCTCATAGCTAGATGGATACACTCTGCAATCAGTGCTGTTCATCATTCCCATATAGTTCTTTGAAGAACACCTGCTCTTTGGAATATAAAAATGAATAATTATCTTGGAAATACAGGTTGATGATCAATTTAATTCTTCTAAAAAAAAAGTAAATTCCTTGAATGTAAGATTTCCCAGAACATTCTAGATATGGACGCACCTGCTGTGGCCTCATGAATGCTATGTGAAACGTTCCCTATACTAAGTTATGAGTCTTTATCTAGGGTGTATACCATATTACTCCATATTTTAGTGGGTCACAGAACCTTCTTTCACACAGCCTGACCAGGAAATAACTTATCTTCTGCTGTCCTCAAGTTCTTCCAAGAATGAGGATTCTGCTGTACTGACAGTGTGGGAGAAAGGAACTTGTAAGGCAAGTAGGTAGGGGACCTTGAAAATTAGCAGTTTTACCATTTGTCCTTGCTGTGAGAATGTTAAAGTGAATGTGATGGTTAAAACCGTAATGTTGGGAATACTGGGGAAGTGGAACAAGAACAGCTAGGGATGCGATAGCCAACCTAACCAGAGAAGAGTGAGCTCAGGCTCAGGGACTGTGGTAGTTTGGATAGATGGCCCCCAATATATTCAGTGTTTTATTAGTTTATAGTTTGCATCTGCAGCCACCTGGCTGGAGGCAGTGTCACTGGGCTATCTTCAGGTGTGGTGGTGGGTTTAGGATTTCAATCTAAAGATATGCAAAGTGTGCCTAGCTGGAGTTCCTGAGGTATGCTGTGGCTTTTGGCTGTGGATTTGCTCTCTGTGTTTGGTCCTGTGAAAGCAGGCCAGCTTCTTGTGCCATTATGGAACTTCCCCTGGATCTGTAAGCTTCAATAAATAATATCCCTTCCTCCATAACTGTGCCTGGTCTGGAAGTTCATCTCAGTGAACCTGAATGCAGGGACAAACAAAAAGCCCATCTTGGCAGACTGTGGCTGGGCCCCGTCACCTCCCCCACCAGGAACATAGCCAAGGCACTGTTGCCCTGATAGCAGTTGTGTTTTTTGTCCTTGGTTCTGTTCTGCTTCTCACCTGCAAAGCAATTTGGTGACCAAACAGCTCAGATTCAGCTCCTCCACTGGTGCTTGGAGGTGTGTGCCAAACCTCTCCCTCAACAGCAAGACAGAGGTGTGTGTGATTAGCTCCCTGATAAGAAAGGAGATCAGAAACACTTCATGGGGGTGAATGATTGGGCCAGAGCTACACTTCTTTATATCTCAGGCCAGCCACTCTAAGATCAATGTATTCCCCTGGCAAAAAGTCTTACAAACCCCTCAATCCTAGTCATCCAGAATCAAACTCTAAGGGACCCTTCTCATTTTCTTGGAGTTCTACTCTTTTCTGCTCCTCTCTTTGATAAATATACATTATTATTTTTTCTGCAAATCAAAGCCCTCCTTTTTTTTAAAATGATATTTTATTTATTTATTTATTTACAAGACAGAGAGTGAGAGAGAGAGAGAGAGTGAGGAAGAGGCAGAGAGAAAGAACGAATGGGCACTCCAGAGCCTCTAGCCACTGCAAATGAACTCCAGACACATGTGCCCCCTTGTGCATGTGGCTTATATGGGTCCTGGGGAATCAAACCCAGGTCCTTAGGCTTTGCAGTCAAACATCTTAACCACTAAGCCATTACCCCAGCTGAAACCCCTGTTTTCTAAGAGCTTAGCCTTAGTTGTCTGTGAATTTGATTTTGTTTGCAAGACTGGTTCAGAGTACTTTGGTGACCTGAGATCTGTCCAGTGCCTAGTCCCTGAATTAAGCTCTAGCAAAAGTATCATCAATATAAAAGACCCCAGACTTAGCAGTTTTGTAGATGACCTTGTGACTGGGATACTGTAAAGACAGACATTTGTGTTCCTAACTCTGATTATCAGAGTATTGAAACAATGGAACCCATGAATTAAAATTTCCCCAGGAACTCCATGCTGGGGAAGAGAAAGCCTGAATCTCCGGTTACAGCCAGAAGAGGAACTTATCTCCTGGGAAAAACAAAGCTCTGACAACTTGTCAGACCATCTTGCAGGAGAGACTGGGACAGAGATAAGCATGGGTCAGTGACAAGTGGGACCACATCATGACCAGGACTGCTTAGTTACGCACGCCTCTTGTCCTCTATTTAACCCTAAACCTCACCTCAGGACCCTGAAGATGGACTGAAGGGCTACTGTTCCTCTTCCCAAAGTGGCTACATTGAATAAATCTCCTTTCTCTGCTTTTCACCGTGATTGTCTCTAACTGGCCTAGTGAAGAAGGTGACTCAGCCTAGCTTCTTAGGACTGCCAGGGCCCAGGCTCTGACCCCAACAGCTCTGTTAACAACCTTGAACATATTATTTTACCTCCATCAACCAAGATAATGCGGGGAAGCAGCTGACACTGAGTATGTATTCAAAGGATGATAGTTCTAATGAACCAAAATGAGGCAGTGACATTGCCACAGTGGCGTGCGCACGCGCACACACACACACACGCACACACACACATCAATCTTTGAATCTAGGTGTGTGGGCACTCCAGTTCACCGTTTTAGTTAACAAAAAAAGCACGTAAGAAACCCTTCCAAGAGGAGACAAGATACCTCAAGTTTGCTTGACTTCATATGTCAAACTGATTTTAAACCAGAGACAAATACTTCCTACTCTCCTCCTTGTCTCCAGTCTCAGCTGGGCTGGCAG
The DNA here is from genome assembly GCA_036365145.1 of Orientallactaga sibirica. NCBI lineage: Eukaryota > Metazoa > Chordata > Mammalia > Rodentia > Dipodidae > Orientallactaga > Orientallactaga sibirica. Next base: position 33,050,662 of record JAEOAD010000015.1, on the reverse strand, counting down.
GCTCCTGCCTCCCTTCCACAGGCTAGGTTCCTGTTCCTGCTGGTCCTTGGAGCCCCCAGCACATGGAATTCCCTTATCAGTCAGCTCCAGGCCAGAGGAGGAATCCTCCTGTTACATGGTCACATGAGGCTCCTGTGAGGGAGGCAGACCTTGTAAATAAACACAACCCACACAGAGGAAAGAGGGAGGGGTTAAGGGAAAAGAATCCTTGACATTTTGGTGACTGGGCCAGGATTAAAGGCCACCAGGCATAGCCCTTATTGGCAGTCTGTGTGGATTGACACACTGCATGCAACTTCCCTGGATGACAAGGCTGTCTTTAAATAACCCTGGGACCTGGGGCATTCCCAGTGTGCTGCCGGCCTGATCCAGGCCTAATCCCTGCCCAGGACTGACCTTTCACAGTTTACAGAGCACTTTATCTCCTGGCTCAGTGGAGTTTTACAAACCCTCTCAGAGAAGGGAGCTTTATTATCGTCCCATCTCTCAGCTGAGGAAATGGAGGCTGCAAGGGCAGATGTCTGACTTGGCTTTCACAGCTACACATGGTGGAGTCCAGACTGATGGCAGAGCCAGAGTTCTCCATCACACCCCACCACAGCCTCTTCTCCATGAGCTTCCTTCTGACCCAGCACTGGGTTCTGTCCCAGGGAAGTCCACAAATAAGTGATAGTGAAAATCAAATTCTTGAGTCTCAACTGTTCTCTATGAAAGAAGCCAGTGAAAAATGTCTATACATAATTCCATTCAAGGAGACCAGAGAAAACACAAGCTGATCCAATGATAGGAAGCAGACCGACAGTTATTTGGGAAAGGAGACAGGCAAGCTTACTTTTAGGGTGATGGAAATGTTGGCTGTCTGGATAGGGGAGGTTTCACAAGCCAGCACCTCCATAAAGCTACATTCAAACAGTGAGACAGAGGAGATAAAGGAAGCTGGCTGGTATGTAATAAAGTTACTTGCAGCAGACTTTCAATGGAGATCCAAAGTGCAATGGAGGAAGAGGAGAACCCCCCCCCCCCAGAGGAGAGACTTCTGGGAATGGGAGTCTGACAGGGCTTACACTAAGGGCTGATACAGTAAGTAAGAAGAGTAGCTTTTTGGCCTTTTGGCTAAGATCGAGTGTAGAAAGAGAAAGGAAAAGAAGGTCCAAGTAGAATTGATTGGGCACAGACCTGGAGGAAGCGTGTGTGCACACACACAACTCCATCTTTTCTTCCTGAGTTTTGGAGACCCTGGGTTAAAATTGACAGCTGCAATTCTCTTTTCTTTGGAAGTTCAGAACCACATCCTCCTTGGCAGGCAGCTGCTCTCACTAGGGTGGTTCCTGCCCTTTCTGTGGAACTCATCCCTTCAGGTCTTGCTGAGGACCCTGCCTGCTGGCATTTCCTCTTTGAATACAGCTGCTATGTGTTCCTTGGCTGAGCCAGGGACAAGCTCAGTTCTTAGGGCCCTGGGTACCCCACCCCCATTTCATCCTCTAAATCCCATAGTAAAAAGGAGGTGGGTGGGGGTGGGGTGGGAGGATTCATGTGGACTGAGATGGGATTCTTAGTCCCAGACAGACATATCTTCTTGCCCTTTCTCTTCCATAGTTTTTGGCCTAAAAAATTTGGCAGTACAGAGTTCATTAGGATATATCTCAAGAGAGTGATAGGACTAAGTAGGACTAGGTAGGATTAAGAATCTTTACAATATTGTACACTGATTGTTTAAATTATTCCAAAATGAATTCTGACCACTACTCTTAGAGTTTGCAAAAACTAATTTGTGTTTGAATGATACTATTATTCATACCTTTCCATGAGGATTTTCAATGACACATGAAACCCACATATGAAATTGCAGATTAGCCCATTCTTTTAACTTTCCTGGGCGTGTTTGTTGATTTTAAACTGCCCTCTTCAAAAGTTTCCTTATTAATCAAGTCAGTGGGCCTCATTCCCTGCCTCTAACTCAGATCTCAAGTATAAGCTCAGTTCTGGAGTCAGCTTTCCAACCTTGGCTTAAGGATCATTAGTCACTGGAGCAAAATGTGGCATTTGAACAGCTGCTTTGGGTGTTGAGAGTCCAGGCCTGTGGGTTTGGAAAGAGAAAAGATGGGGGCTGGGGACAGGGAACCTATATATTTGTTTACTGAATATCTATCCTGTTTGTTGGGACCTTTACAAACAGTATCTCTCAGTTTTCTAAATAGCTCATGAATGTGTTTGTTCTATCTTCTCCAGGCCCAGTAAGGATAGGAATTGGTCCAGTCATCCCGTTCATATGTGATAAAACTGAGCCTGGAACCTGTGCAATCTGACTGTGACACGTACTCCCCTCTCTCCTTTCCTGTATGCACCTTGTCTCACCTTCTGATCTCTGAATGTCGGTGCCCTTGTTAGCAGGTCTGTTTCCAGTGACCAATCAGAGGCTCAGAAAGTAATATTCTCAAAATAAACTAAATGCAGACTCTGGATTTTAATTTTATGATGTTGATGGGTCACATCGCCCATCATCCACCCATACATCCATCTGCCTGTCTATTTGTCCATCTTTCATCCATTCAACAGAAAGTGTCAAGTGCTCACTGAAAAAATGCTGTGTGAAATCTAGTAGTTTGCTATCTGAGAATTTTTTGAAGAAGGCAAACACCGAAACGACAGTAAGAAAGATAACCACAGCATGAGAGGTTCTACACTGCGCTGTAAAAAGAACCGCAGGAGCATAGAAGGAAAAGCACCCAATTACCTTGTGAATAAAGCTGAGGAGGTTATAGAGAGGAGGTGGCACTGGACAGCAATTACATGCTCTCCAGGCAGAGAAAAAGGGAAGTGGGTTACTCCAGGTAGAGAAAGCCTCAAAGTGGCATAGCATGCAATATGTATATCAGTCAGATCACAGAACACCTACCACCTGTTTTAAATCCCTTCTCTAATTCCTACAATTCACTTTGTAGAATCAGAAATATAGGCACAGAGAACTCAAGTACTTTTCCTATGATCACATGGCTACTAAGAAAGAGGTAAATCTAATCCTGGCTGCCTGGCTACAAAGCCACTGAGAATTGAGTGTTTGGGGGCACCTGCTAGAAGTCCCTTATGAGGGTCCCACAAGCAAGAATCATAGTTCTTCCTATATGCCAGTTTTATACTGCTTTCTTTGCAAGGCTTTAGATATTCTTGATCTAAGGACCCTGGACTTTCAGGGTCTTTAAAAGTGTTCCTACTGTGGTGTATGTGTGTTTTTGCACTGAGGAGAGACACCTCTTCTATTGTGACGCCATACGATATAAACCTTTATTTGCTTTTGACTAAAGTCATATCTGTTCTGGTATCATGTGTTCAGCTGGATTCTCTTGGCTAACATGAGAATGGGAGTTGTTCCTTTTGTGCTTATCCCCAGTCTGGACAGTCCATGAGGTCACAGCCTTTGCCCAGCTTCTGGGCCACACCTCCAGTATCCAACAGGGTGCTTTGGACGCAGTTGTTACTTAACTATTTGCTGAATAAATGTTTACTAAAAACATGTTGAATGAGGGTTTTGATTATTTGGAGAGTAAGAACTAAATGATGGGTTAATAAGAGAGTTTGCATTGTGCAATCAATGGAGACAGGAGGAAATCACAAAAGGGTCTCTGAAGGTAAAAACTATGGGGGTCACTGGCTTGAATTTACAAAGTAAATTACTTGTCAACGAGCTGGCCAGGGGTCTGATGTCACCAAGTCAGTATTTGGAGATGAAAGTTTAAGTCTTTTGCTGCTCCCATTAACTAACTCACTCTCCCCCACCCCTTCTCTTTCTCTCTCCCCCAGGGCCAAGGCAGCTCAGCCACGTCAGCGGCTCCTCTTTCCGCTCCGCCTTGCTGGGCTCCCATAGAAGGTAATGCGGGGCAGCGTCCCTGTCCCCAGCCCTGGGGCTGGCGGCCCGCCGGCTGGTTTCAGTTTCTGCAGAGCCAGGCCCTAAGCAAACATGGGCGGGCAGAAGGAGGTCCTGGAAGCCAGCCCAACAGATAGTGCAAGAGCTCACTGACGCTGGGCCGCCCACGGTGGGAACGTGGCCGCCCGCAGAGCATCCTCGGGCCTGGACCACTGCAGCCATTCTCCTGGGGACGTGGGACCCAGGGAAGCCCCTAGTGCACCCTCCAAACACAGATCCCCTACTACTGTGCAAGTTCTGGCCCCACCTTTGCTTAGACGCTCTTGTCCTAACATGTTAGCAAACCTCTTCGAAGGTTTGTTTTCCTTCTGAGAAAGGAGTGGAGGGACTTGGCCAACACCAACATAAACTCCAGACTCAGGGCATTCCCCAGGCTGGGCATTTTTCTGGACAGACAAACCTTTTCTGAAAGTCATTCTGCTCCTTTCCAGCTGGTCACCATTGTGTACATTCCTTAATTCTCTCTCTCTCTCTGCCTCATTATCCTCACCCATAAAGTGGGGTTAATGATACCTTTCTTTAAGATATGCTCTGAGAATTAGATTGAAAATAGATTATATGTATTAAGCACTTAGCGCCCTCAATCAACAGTAATTAACATTACTATTAATTATACTGTTATTGTGAGTGCCTAATTATGACACTCAGGATTGTTAGTTTGCTATGTGCATAAATAAAAACTATGCTTATTCAATCTTTGTATTAAGAGAAATAGTTTTATAAGATAAAGAAGAAGGGCTAGTGCTGGGTGAGGAAGTAGATGCACTTTTTTGTTTGTTTGTTTGCTTGTTTGTTTTTCAAGGTAGGGTCTCATTCTAGCCCAGGCTAACCTAGAATTCACTATATAGTCTCAGGGTGGCCTCGAGATCAGGGTAGATGCACTTTCAGCATTTAAATAGCTTCATAAAGCAGGTGTCATGATTCCCCTTTAAAGATGAGGGCATTGAAGCGTCCAGAGATCCACTTGCTAAATTTCTTACTTCACACATTCAGTTAGTACTTGGCATTCTTATTCTCTCTGTCTCCCTAACCCTCCCCATCCTCTTTTTTTTTTTTTTTTTTTTTTTGGAGATAGGTCTTAGGTATCTCAGGCTGGCCTCCAACTGAGGATGACCTTGAAGTCCAAATTCTCCTGCCTCCACTTCCCCAGTTCTGGGAGCGGGTGCCTGCCTATCTGTCTCTCTTTACCTGTGCCCCTTCAGCCCTACTAGGGTCACAGCTGCCTGCCTGCCTGCATTAGTGAGAGAACTCCAGTCAGCTCTAGACACTAGAGGGTCACCTACCTGCCCCAGGTGGCTTTCTGATTCCCTCCCCACTTTCCCTTATGGGGCTAGAACATCCTTCCTCTCATCTGCTACCTGTAGCCAAGGCTGCATACACTTGTACCTCCCTCTCTGCTTTTCTGAGGCAGCTACTCTGCACTTTCCCACTTCAAAAGTCAGACTGGCACTGTGGTGAAGTGCGCAGCCTTAAGAACCCAACACTGCAGGTTCAAATCTTAGCTTTACTGGCTCAGAGACTAAAACAATTGATTTGAGCTCTCTGTGCTTTACCTGCCTAATCCACAGTACAGAGATTAGCAATACAATCAGCCCTGTAGAGGTAGCTGGTTGCTATGAGAATGGAACAAGTGAACAAGTGAACGTGTAGAAAGTACTTTGAACCTTTAGCTGACAGAAGTTCCCTGGATGGAGACAGGATCTCAGACGTCTGGAATGTTGCTCACTCGGGAAAGTGAAGCAGTGCCTGTGGCAGGGCTAAGAGCAAGGCTAGGCATCAGAAACAGCAGCTCCCATATTGGGTCTTCTTCTCACTTCATGTGTGGACTTGGGCCTGTCTCTTCATCTGGTGATTCATCTCCCCCACTGCTACCTGTTGTCCACAAGGTGACACTAAATGGCATTAGCACTCAGTCTTTTGTCTGTAGGACCTGTTCTGTTGTGATATGCCCACAAAGAAAGAAAAGGAAGTGTTTCACTCAAGCATTGGCTGCCATGAACACACGGTGACAATTTCCAGACACTGGATCAAGTGGCATCATTTCATTATTGCTCTGTAGAGAAGGCCCTCATTCTACAGCTGAGGAAATCAAGGCTCTGAGACTGGTTTGCCAGACTCTAGTTCCCAACTACATGCAAGAATGCTGTCCAGGGCAAGCTTGTTCATACATGTCTGCAGACACAAAGCCTCTTGTCTTTGAAGCCTGCCCACCATTAATATCCTTAACAGCCAAAAAGGGCTGAAGCTGCCATTTTCACATTAGCTTCATGCCTTTGGCTTAGACCCTATGCAGACATGATTTGGGGGAAGGCTCAAGGGATTGTCTTCAGAGACTGTAGGGTGCTTAGGACACAGAGGCTCTGACTTTATCTCTGTTTCTACGCTTGCTTGTCACCCTTAGGACCCTGCCTTGGGTAGAGGTGTGGGGTATTAAGGCTTCCAGTGTAGCCTTGGCTGGGACTAGGCTAAGACACATTAGAAATGTGTCCGAATTGCCAGTCTTCTGAGGCACACTTCCTTGGTAGTGGTGTTTGGGATGTGGTAGATGCAGAAAAGCATTAACAAGAAGGCTGCAAAACTGAAGGGAGAAATTAGCTTTAGGGCGACTGGCTTTGTCTGGTCTTGTTCAGTTTGTTGTTGTTTTTCCTCACAAACATCCTGTTGAAGAGCTCCTGGGGTTCACCCTTGCCAATGGAATAAGCCCCAACTTTTTGGGAGCGGAATTCTAATAATGCCTCTTCACTATCCAGTCACTTCTCCCTCCATATCCCAACACTTCCCAGCCAGAGGTTTTGCAGTTTCCTAATCACTCCATACTTGTTCCTGCAATCGAGCCTCACACGTGCTATTCCTTGTGGCCTGTAGCAGACTACCACCATGTCATGTGGATGAAATCTCCAGTCTGTTTGTTTTCCTCTGCCAGTCCCAAGACTTTCTCCAATAGTCCATACAAAGACAGAGCCTCTGCTTACTTTCTGGAATTACAAAAAACACAACCAATCTAAGAGGATATAAATAAGTCATATGGAAACCTACTTTTCTGAACAATGGAACACTCAGAAGCAATAGATTGTTACTAGAAAATTTTCAGTGCCAGGGATGGGATATCTTCCAGTTATTTGTTGGCCAGGGAGGTCACAGATACCCCCAAAATATTATAGGCCATTGCTGAGGCCCTTGGTTTCCCACCAGGAATAGATGGTAAGACTCTATTGCTGAAGACTCCACATACTTGGGCTGCAAGGTCACTGAGAAATCTGGTTGGAGCTGAGCTGAAAGCCTCCACCATGTGGACCAGCTGAAAGAAAGCTAGAAAAAGCTATGTTGCATGCAGTTAATGGGAGAGAGAGAAAACAGTAGTGAAGATACTCAACAGTGAACACTGCAAGCTTTACATTTGGCCAGCCAGGCCCAATGAGCTAATGGGTGCAATAGTGGGATGTCTGTTATGGGGGAAACCAACCACTCTCTAATTGGACTGGAGGCTCGCTCCATCAGAGGGTATACATCCCTGAAAATGAAAACCTACAACAGGGGTAGTCATGAGCCCTAGGGGTGTAACGTCTGCTGGTATATACTATGCTCACCAACCTGCCCAGGTAAGCACTTCTCTTAATGTCCATACCCATATATTAATGCTACTCTCACTTTTGGTTAGAGAAGCTTCTCTTTTCAGATGGCAGTGACCTTGGGATGACTCAGAAGGCACCACGATGCTGAAAAGAAGGGACAGAGGTGCGCTCAGCACTAAAACGCCACTAACACACCTTCCAAGGCTCAGGGTCCATTGCAGAAGAAGTGGCAGAAAGAATGTAAGAGCCAAAGGAAGAGTAGGACTCCTTACAATGTGCTCCTCCAGACACAAAATGGCTTGGATATCCATGATTTCACAGTGCCTGACACTACCTACACAAGACCATCATAATAGTAGGAAAAGATCATGACATCAAAATAAAAGAGAGACTGATTGAGAGGGGGAGGGGATATGATGGAGAGTGAAGTTTCAAAGGGGAAAGTTGGGGAGGGAGGGAAGTATCATGGGATTTGTCTACAATTAAGGAAGTTGTCAATAATAAAAAAAAAAAACCAAATAAGTGAGGAACATCAAGGAAAAACATTGAGTGTTAAAGCGTTGAATGTGTTCCCATGCTCATGGGAAAACAAAATGCCCCAAGGCTGACTCTCTTTGTCCTTTGGGAAGTCTTACATTGCTTCACAACTAACTGAAGGATAATTAGGAGGGTGTTTGGACACTGCAGATGTCGTCCTGGAGTCCAAGCTTTTCCCAGGGTACAGAAGCCCCCGTAGGACACATTCTGTAATAATGTGTATGGAATGGGACTGGAACCCTGTTCTTCAGAATTCCAAAACCATGCAAGTTTGTTCACTCAGGATGTCCTGGATTATACTGCTCGATAGTAGCTATCATCAACTCCCTTTATTGTCCTCCAGATTAGAAGCTATATGATATGACTGCAGCCCTAGGAGACCGGATGAGAGCTTATCTGGGCTGTACTACCCATTAGACTCTAGCTCATGCTTCAAGACATAGACTTTGCCACCTCTTCAGGAACAGAATGGATAGCTTCCTTCCACAGTGGCCCAGGCTGGGCTTCCTTCCAACCCTCTTTGCCATCTCTGATGATGGGTGTCATCACTCCTCCCTGGGCGCTGTGCATCTCCTTACATAGTTCTGGACACACTGCAGCCTTAGCAACAGATTGTGAAGTGAATGGTTTTGGAAGAAAACTTCCTTAAGAGGCCTTTGTTTTGATTTAATTTCCAGCCTTCAAAAGAATAAAGAGGCTCCTTCCTAAGCACCTGTTTAGTGTTTATACCTGAGCCTGAAGAGGAGGCAAGGATGCCTTCTAAAGGAAAGCAAGGAAAGGGTTCAGGAAAGTTACAGGAAGTTCCCAGACACATCACTGCTCTTGTGAAATGTTTATTGTTTTATCAAGCCTCTTCCCTGGTGCTTTAAATTCAAATTTTCAACAGTAACTTTTTTTATTTTAAAAAGAATCAGACCCCCTCCCCCCCACCGTTCTTCTATATTCTTTATTAAATCAATTATCTTTTCTTTGGAAAGTATGCTTTCTTTAATAAGGATATACTACTTTTTAGACAGAAAACCATTTTTTAAATTAAAGATACAAATTTTGAAACAAAAAAAATAGTTTTCTATGAGCAGCAAGATACCATTCAGACATCCCAGACAATGCGTTAGAGGAGAAGGTCAGGAATTAAAAACAGGGCCCGAGGAATTTAAACGAATCACAAAGGTTTATGGCCAGTTAGTGGCAAAGTGGACATTTGAGTCCAACTCTTGGGAGCCATGCCTCCTGATCCTCACATAGCACTCCTGATCCCTGAAGAGCACTCCTGATCCTCCCACAGCACTCCTGATCCTCACACAGCACTCCTGATCCCTGAACAGCACTCCTGATCCTCCCACAGCACTCCTGATCCTCACACAGCACTCCTGATCCCTGAACAGCACTCCTGATCCTCCCATTTGGGCACTCCTGAAACAGGTTCCTGAGCACTCACTCAGCACTCTTCATTTGGGCTGGAAAAGGTTCTCCTGGGATATAGAGTGTGAGCTCCATTCCTCCACCAGGATTTTTGGATAAAGTTAAATTCTACATAGCCCCAAATTCAAAGGAGACACTGGACAAGGGTTACTTCACAGGTGGGGGCTCGGGCAAATTGGGAGATCCAAGCCAGATTCCTCACTTACTCACTCAGTGACTTTGGCCAGTCCACTTAACTTCTCTGAGGCTCACTCTTCCTATTTTTCACTTTTTCAGATGAGATGAAGGGGGAGGGGAAGGGTTTAGGTTGTAGACCTGTTTTTCACTCTTTCAAATAGGGATAGTTATGTTTCTTATAGCATTTGACAATGTATAACACACACTGTATTTTGGAAATAATAAACATTTAATTATAATAGGCATTCTTCCTATAATCATACTTTGGTACTGTTGTGGTTTGAATGTGAAATGTTCCCTGTATGATCATGTGTTTGAGCACTAGATGGTGATGTTTTGGGAGTTCATGGAACATTTAGAAGGTAGTAGAGCCTTGTTGGAGGTGGGGTAAGCCTTGATGGTTTTATAGTCCAGGCCCACTTCTTGTCAGAATGTGACCAGCTGTCTCACACTCCTTTCCCACCAAGATGGATTGCAACCACTGCTATGCCTGCCATGGTTTTCACTGCTGTGATGGGCTGTAATGCTCTTAAACTGTGAACCCCAAAAGAACTAATATAGGTACCCAGACTTCAACTGCAGGAGTGCTTATCAACTTCAAATAGAAACTAGGCAAACAATTCTTTCTGACCTAATATAGTCACATGTCACTTAATGACAAGCTGTTTTGTGTCATTGTGTCATTTTAGCTGGTGTGATGGTAGTGTAAATACATAACCTTACACAAGCAAAGAAGACTGTAATGCCACTAAGTGAAACAATCTTATGGGACTTCCATCTTATATGTGGTTCATCATTGACTAAAATGACATGTGACACTCAAATATAAAACCTACAACCAGCTTGCCTTGAAGAAACCTATTTTCTGAGTCACTGGTTTTTGAGATACAATCATATGTGGAGGAGTCCACGTGAGTGGTTTTCCTGCCACCAGGCATTTTCCTGTTTCCTAGATTTCTTGATATCACTTTTTGGCATAAGTTTTGCAAAACTTCCTTATGGGTAATTTGAGTCATCCCTTCTAGCAGTTTGAAGACTATATTATGAAGCAGGGATCATAGAAAATTCTGGTATGGACCTCACGTACAATCACTCTTCTTTAGTCTTTCATGGTGATTTCTTTTACCTTCTTTTATCCACACAGGTATCTATTTTCTATGGAAAATAAAGCCAATCATAATACTCTGTCATTTACAGAAGAAAGTCATGTATTCAAATACTTCGCCTACTTACTTGACATATGTTATTAAATTCTTACTGCCGTAATTACTGTGTGGGACACAGACATAAAGACATACAAGTTGTGTGAACTGTGAATGGAACTTGAACTGTGACAGACCCAGTGAAAACATTTGCTTCTTTTAGTTGCTATAGATTTGTTCTTGCATGGGTTGGCTGCCTGTCACTGGACCAGCTCTGACTCTCTCACATTCCCTAGCTCAGCCATGGAATCAACTGTCTTAGTTTAGGGATCTGGAATAATTTTATTCTCTTCCTTTGCCTCTAATGGGTAATCAGTCACCCAGGAAAGCACATTTTAGCTCCTACATCTTAAATGTAGCTGTACCTTTATCTCCAACTTGCCCAACAAATAGTCATGTAGAGCCTGTTCTGTCCCAGGCCCTAGGCTGACATAGGGTACCTGTCCCCAAAAATCTCTCTGATTAGATACACAAATAAACACATAGTTCCCCAATAGCAGATGGACATAAGGATAGTAAAAGCCCACTTTTATTATTGCATGCTTTATTATAGCCAGACACTGTATAAAGGGCTTCATGTGTACTGAATCAGTTAATCCTCACAAAAAGCTAAGGAGATAAATACTATTATCATCTTTATTTCCTGAATAAGGAAACTGAGGTACAGAGCGACTATGCAGGTTATCCAGCTTAGTGAATGTAGCAGACAGCTTCAGGTTCGCTGAGATGAACTTCCAGACCGGGCACAGTTATGGAGGAAGGGATATTATTTATTGAAGCTTACAGATCCAGGGGAAGTTCCATAATGGCAAGAGAAGCAGCCTGCTCTTCACAGGACCAGGCAAGAGAGCAAAAGCCAACCAGCCACCACAGCACACAGAGCAAAACTACTGCCCAAAGGTCACACAGCACACTTCAGGAACTCCTGCTAGGCACATTTGCATATCTTTACAATGGAATCTCAAACCCACCATTAACACCTTAAGACCAGCCCCCAGTGACATTGCCTCTAGCAAGGTGATTGCAGATGCAAACTATACCTAGTAAAACACTGAATATATTGGGGGACATATATTCAAACTACCACAGTGAACAATGGAGGCAGAAAGCAATTGCTTAAAATGACAGCTTGCAAGTCACAGTGCTTAACCATCCTGGAACTTAACCTCCACTTCTGGGGGACAGCAGCTGGTTTCCTGGGTACCACATGAAGCCCTTCTAATCACAATGAAGGCTTCTCTTTGAGTGACTATCCGTGTTAAACTTTCCCATAAGCCAGAACACTTTATCTCAGACTCAGCATCTCCACTCCGTGTGGACCCTCACCTCGACCAGGTTCTTCACGGTACTGCTTCTGTTAGTCTTTTCTTGCCTACTTTTTAAAACTGCGGATCAGTTATGACCCACATACCAATATGGGGTCATGTAGCTGAATATGGGAGTCATAAAAAATTGGCAAGAATTTCTGATGGTAAATTGACCAAAAATTAATTCAAAATCAAGTTATGATGGATCCCAGGTGTTCCTGGCCATGCTTGCTCATGTTGCGTCATACAACCTCATGGAAGCCTTGATTTTGGATGCAAAACACATACACCCTGTAGTGTGCAGGCAGTCACACTGAGCAGGGCTTGTGAACACTGTCTGAAACACCTCAGCTTAGACATTAGAATGTTCTGTACTAAGAATTGTAGTATTTTTTAATGCACATATGAAGTTTTCTGCTCATATGGGAAAGAAAGACTTAATATTTTCCCACCATCATTCCTCAGCACACATCAGGTTTGCATATCTTTGGATTGTGTTGTGGTAGAATGATTTATTTCAAAATTGTTGTTGGAGTTGCTGACGTGAGTTTCATTAAACAACAACAACAAAAAAATCACTCAATGAATTTTGCCTTGGGAGTAGGACAGAATTTCCAAAAATTTCTCAAATGGCCCTAAGCATACTTCTGTCCTTTTGTACTATGTATTTATGTGAAGTGGCAATATTAGCCCTAACTATTACAAAATCAAAATATTGCTCATTTCTGCCATTGAAGATGCTCTATCACCAATAGTATCAAATACTCAACCAATACTTAATTCTTTATGTAAAACCAAACAAGCACAGCTATTTTATGAGTGTATCAATTTACTTTTATCTTTAATAAATGGTGGTGATGGTGTTAGGGATTGAACTCGGAGTCATACATGCTAGGCAAGCACACCACCAGCTGAACTATGTCCTAGATCCGGTAAATATTTGATTTGTATATTTATTTTATATACCTAATTACCTAGGGTTATGCAAATATTTCTCAAATAAGAAGTTGGTAGTAGAAAAAAATTTAAGAAGTCCCACTTTCTTCCAATCTCAGCCACAGTGAGCTTTATTTTTTTAAAAAGATTTTTATTCTATTCTATTTTAATGACAACTTCCTTAATTATAGACAATATCCATGGTACTTCCTTCCCTCCCCCCACTTTCCCCTTTGAAATTCCACTTTCTATCATATACCCTCCCCTTCTCAATCAGTCTCTCTTTTATTTTGATGTCATCATCTTTTCCTCCTATTTTGAGGGTCTTGTGTGGGTAGTGTCAGGCACTGTGACGGCATGGATATCCAGGCCATTTTGTGTCTGGAGGAGAACGTTGTAAGGAGTCCTACCCTTCCTTTGGCTCTTATGTTCTTTCATACCTTCCAAGGCTCAGGGTCCATTGTGGAACATTCTTTTAATTTATGTATGAGAGGGACAGACAGAGAGAGAGAGAGAATGGGTGCACTAGGGTGTCTAGCCCACAGTGAGTTTTCTAATCAAACCTGGTCACCTTATTCCCACTGTTTCATGTTTGAGAACTTCCCATCATTTGCAGCACCATGAGGACTACAAGGTGAGGTTCCTGTCTTCCCCTGCCTCTGCCTTTCCTGCCATCAAGCCTCATAGGACTGAATCCAATGTGTTTACCTCTGTGTATATCAAATTCCATACCCTCAGTGCCCATGAATCCATCCATGCTCAGCTTCTTTCTGGTATGACATGTCCTGAATTCCTCAGGCAAAATGAAAGGCTAAGTTCTCCATCGTACACCCACTAACACTTCTATGTTAGCTTTTCCCTGTGGACTTGGAACTGCTTACATTTGAGTCTGTCTCTTCCATTACACAGTGATGCCTGTAAGGAGTATCCAGTGAACTCTGAATGATCGAATGAGTCAAAGAATGGATGAGAATAAAAACAAAGATCAGACTTCATGTAGGTAAGCCTGATGAAGGTCATATCATTTATGCTGAGGACATGCAGTAGTTAAATACGACTTTGAAAATATCTATTAGTTCACTATTATGTATTCTGAAAAAATTAGTTAAATACTACTTTTCCTTTTATACATATATGATATACAATCATGCCACCCATAGGACTTTGAAAGGGTAAATACCATTCATGAAGATAAAAACATACCATGAGAGAAGCATTGGGCCTATTATTGGGAGATTTGTGATTGTTGTCTAAGGCCTGTTACCAAAGGCTATGTGACCTCTCCATTTCCTCATCTGTGGGGAAAAGTTGAAGAGGGCATGGGACTGAATTATAAGCTGTAAAATGCCGAATGGACCAGAGATGTCCATGTCATGGTTCCCTCCAGCTAATCTCCAAGAACCAGTCTAAGCTGGGAATGCTGGGTCCATGGAGGCCACGGGGCAAGACTTTCCCACCCCTTTCTCCTCCTTTCCTTGGCTTGGGCCCTGGAAAATTTCCATCTGTACCTGTTCTGCAAGCCAGGCTCTGAACATGGGCTTTGGAAAAACAGGCAAATTCTATTCATCCAGGTGTATCCTGTCTATATACAGAGCTTAAGGCCAAGTTTGTTCCCAGAATCAAGTGAGTGTACTGTGTGTGTGTGTGTGTGTGTGTGTGTGTGTGTGTGTGTATTCTCATTAGTAGGAAAGAACTCAGTATATTAAGTATAATAGAGGCAGTTGTGGAGTAGTGGTGAGAACTCTGAACTTGGCACCATTTTGGGTCTTAATTTCACCACTGTTGTTTATGTGCTGGGTGACTTTGGTTATATGCTTAACAGCCCCCTCCATCATCTCTTAAATAAGGCAATGAATTTGCCACAGATTCCTTGGAAAAATGAAGTGAACCAGGGAATATAAGGCAGTTAACACAGTGCTGACGTGTGGTCATACTGCCTAGGTATTTATCAATTTAAATTTTTATTAATAATTATAACATTAAGGAAGAGTTTATATGTATAATGCTTTATATAACTATATTACATGTTCTATAGAGTTTAAATCTCATAGAATGTAAGAGATAGATCATATTATCCCATGCTACCTACCAACTATGATATGGTTAAACAGCCACTCCAAAGTCAGAGTAAAGCTGGTAATTGCAAAATGAAGGTTTGGGTGAATATTTCTATAACCTGAAATGATGCTCTGGTGACTTCTACTGCAAATGTACCTGTTTACATCAGTATTTACCACCTTTTCCTCCTAGAAAATTATGCTGTGGACCCAATAAGAATTTAAGGAGTATAACATTAACTGTATAAATATCTGTACAGACAGATGCTCTAAGAAAGATGTGGACTGAAATAGCTTTTTCAGGAAGATAAGCATTCTAATTATTTCATATTAATAACAGTGAACTAATAGATATTATCTAAAATACAAAGAACTAAGGATATTATATAAAGATATAATTAGACTTATAACCACTAGAACAAATGCAAAGCATTCCAAATAGCAGAAAAGCCACAAACAAAACCAAGAAATCAGAACAGTTTATATTGAGTGACATATACAAACATGTAATCTGGTTTAACTTCTGATTCCAGCCAAGATGCAGAAGAGAATGGATTAAAAAGCCGGAAAAGAATAGAAGACATAATGGGCTTCAAGATGCTAAACACCAGGCAATGAAGAACAGCAACCCCAGAAGGAGAAGAAGTAAATAACATGCAGCTGCCACTGTGCAGTGCTTGGAGAAGTTTCTAGTCTGTGTCCTGAGAAGGAACCCTGACAGATCCAGCGAGGTGGGATGGAATAGAGTTCAGAGAACCAAAGCAGAGGGAATTACGGGATAGGAAACTACAGAGAACACAGCCACATACATGGAGACACCAAAGGCCTACAGAGGGCTCTGGTCACACTCATGGGAGAAAGCTCTCCAAAGCTGGGGACACCTACCTTCTCCAAAGGACAGGAGAAAACAGTGACCATCATCACATATATAACTTATGAGACAAAGAGATCATAGGGAATTTACAAAGTCTTTTTTGTCTGAATGAAAATTCAAGAATACCATATGTTAAAATTTGTAGGGCTGACGAGATTCCTTAGTGGTTAAGGCACTTGTCTGTGAAGCCTAAGGACCCAGGTTTGATTCCAAGTACCCACTTATGCCAGATGCACAAGGTGGCACATGCGTCTGAAGTTTGTTGTCAGGGGCTGGAGGCCCTGGTTTGCCCATTCTCTCTATATCTGCCTCTTTTCTCTCTCTCTCACTCTCTCAAATAAGTAAATAAAATACTTTAAAAAATTGTAGAGGGCTACTAAAGAAGTGTCTACAGGAAAATGATAGCATAAAGCAATTAATTAATGTATTAGTAAACAATAGGTATGAAAAAACTACAGTTAACATGATGGCTAAGGATGAAAGACTTAATGCTTATATTTTTATACTTGAAAAAAAGACAATAGTATCCAATGATCAATTCAGTTATGTAATGGAGTTTCGATATTGCAGTGAAGCAAGAAAAAGAAACAAAGAGAATCTAGATAGGAAGGAAAGGAAAATCTTTACTCTTAGAAAGCACAATTGCCTATTCAGAAAATCTGATAGAATCTAGAAAAAAATTACTAGCACTAACCAGTGAGTTTAGCCAGGTTATAGGCTATAAGACTAATATAACAATTGTGTTTCTAAATATAGTAAAGCAAAAATGAGAAATTTAAGTTCTAGTCAGTAAAATAACCTGCAAACATGAAGAGCTGAGCTTGATCCTTAGAACCCATGGAAAAAAGCCAGGTATGATGGTGTGAGTTTGTAATCCCGGCACTGGGGAGCTGGACATGGGGGGATGGCTCGGGCTCACTGACCAGCCAATCTCAGTTAAGTGGTGAGCTTCAAACCAATGAAAGACCATGTCTCAAAGGAGGCAGATGGTGTACGTGAGGATGGCCCCTGAACTCGACCTCTGGTCTCCACACATGCATTCATGTGCGCACACACACACATGTATACACATAAACACATTTGCACACCATGCACACGCAAGAAAGAAAGAAATTTAAGTTGTAGAAATTTTAGCACCAAATAATGCAAAATACTCAGGGATAAATCTGACAAAATACACATGAAGCCTGTACTTGAGAAACCACAAAACATCATTGGCAGAAGTTAATGTAGCTTTAAATAAATGGGTCCAAATGTTTCACATCGTTAAGGTGTCGGTTCTCCCCTAGGCAGCTAATAGATGCCACAGCATCACACCCACCCTCAGTAGACAGCTCTGTCCACAGTGGCATGCTCTGTCTAAAGTTCATGTAAAAATGGAAAGGAGCTCGGATATCTAGGACAGCTTTGAAAAACAACAAAATGGGAGGACTAGGTTACCTGATTTTAAAAGTGCATTAAAAAGCTGCAGGGATGAGAATGGTGTGGTACTTATATAAAGGTAGACCAATGGGACAGAATACAGAGTCCAAAAGCAGACCTACACACATATTTATGAAGGAAAGTTCAGGGAGAAAGGATAATTAGTTTTAGCAAATGCTACCAGAACAACTGGATAATCTGTATCCAGTGAGGTAAAAATATTTAACTTTGATCCACACATGACATCATATACAAACAGCTCAAAATGATGGAACACAGACGTAGGAAAAGATGTTCAGCATCTTTAGGGAAATGCAAACTTAAATGACAGTGGAAGGCACCGCATACCTATTAGAGTAACTGAGGTTGGACAGACTGAGCAGTTCAAGCAGAGGAAAGCAAGATCAGTAAGAACGCTCAGACACCGATGGCGTGAACCTGTGTTGGAACAACAAATTTGGACAATAGTTTTACTTTCCTAAGGTTTACAATACACACCTACCATATGAGTTGCTCCAATGTTACATCTAGTTTCCAAGAGAAAAAGAAATATATGTCCATAAAGAAACTTGGGTAGAGCTGGAGAGATAGCTTAGCAGTTAAGACATCTGCCTTTGAAACCAAAGGACCCAGGATCAATTTCCCAGGACCCTGGTAAGCCAAATGCACAAGGTATGCATGTGTCTGGAGTTTGTTTACAGTGGCTAAAGGCCCTGAGGTGCACATTCTCTCTCTCTCTCCTCCCTCATTCTATCTCTATCTCAAATTAATAAAATAAAACTAAAGAATGCTAACCCTTTGTACTCTGAGCTAAGTAGAAAATGAAATTTTTTTAAAAAGAAACTTGTGTATCAATGTTTGTTGTAATTACTTTCTCATTACTGGGACAGAGCACCTGACCAAAAGCATCTGATGGGAGGAAAGTTTTTATTGTGGCTCACAGTCTTGAGGGGAAGTTCCCTCATGGCAGGGGAAAGCATAACATGAGCAGAGGCTGAACATTACCTCTATGACAGCAGGCGGAAAACAGCAGCTAGAGAGTGAGCTGAATACTGGCAATAGGGAACTGGCTGTAACACCCCTAAGCCCACCCCCAGCAACACACCTTCTCCAGTAAGGCTCCACCTCCCACATTACCATCAGCTGGGGACCAAGTATACAAAACACATGAGTTTATTGGGGACACCTGATCCCAGCCACCACAGTCTTTATCACAGATTTATGCATAATGGTTAAAAATTAGAAACACAGCCGGGCATGGTGGTGCATGCCTTTAATCCCAGCATTTGGGAGGCAGAGGTGGGAGGATTGCCGTGAGTTTGAGGCCACCCTGAGACTACATAGTTAATTCTGGGTCAGCCTGGACCAGAGTGAAACCCTACCTCGAAAAAAAAAAAAAAAAAAAAAAAAAAAAAAAAAAATTAGAAACACAAATGTCATTATTAGGAGAATTGATAAGCAAATTGTAACATGTCAATACAGTAGACTAGTAATCAGCTAAGGCAAGGAATTAGGTGTGCATGTGCAGCAAGGCCTGGGTGGTATTTATAAGCTGCAATGTTTTATACAATGAATAAGAACAATAACAACCTAAGATTATTTATTTGATTTGCTTATATATACAGGGATATCTGTAATGGATAACATTGTCCTCACACCTTTGGCCATCTCTTTCTTTCCAACTGTCTTATCTCCCCACCCCACACAACCACAGATATACTTTCTATCACTGTAAAATTTACTTGTATTTTCTAGATTTTTAAAAATATTTATTTATTTATTTATTTGAGAGAGAGAAAGAAAGAATGAAGCAGAGTGTGGTAGTTTGAATATATGTCCCCCAATATATTCAGTGTTTTATTAGTTATAGTTTGCATCTGCAATCATCTTCCTAGAGGCAATGTCATTGGGGGCCGGTCTTAAGGTGTGGGTTTGAGATTCAATTGTAAAGATATGCAAATGTGCCTAGCAGGAGTTCCTGAAGTGTGCTGTGTGACCTTTTGGCTGTAGTTTTGCTCTGTGTGCTGTGGTGGCTGGTTGGCTTTTTCTCTCTCTGCTTGGCCCTGTGGAGAGCAGGTCGCTTCTTCTGCTCTTATGGAACTTCCCCTGGATCTGTAAGTTTCAATAAATAATATCCCTTCCTCCATAACTGTGCCTGGTCTGAAAGTTCATCTCAGCGAACCTGAAGCTGTCTGCTACACAGAGGGAGAGAGAAAGAGAGAGAGAGAGAGAGAGAGAGAGAGAATGGGCACACCAGGTCCTCCAGCCACTGCAAATGAACTCTAGATGCAGGCACCCCCTTGTACATCTGGCTTACATGGGTCCTGGAGAATCGAACTGGGATCCTTTGGCTTTGTAGACAAACACCTTAATCACTAAGCCATCTCTCCAGCCCAGTGAACATTAGGATTTCTTTTTTCTTTTATTTTTTGAGGTAGGGTCCTGCTCTAGCTTAGGCTGACCTGGAATTCATTCTGTAGTCTCAGGGTGGCCTTGAACTCTAGAGATCCTCCTACCTCTGCCTCCCAAGTGCTGGGATTAAAGGCATGTACCACCATGCCTGGCTTATTTTCTAGAGGTTGATTCCATATCATTTTTTTCTTTTTCACTCAGCTGGGTGGACTTGGGGCAAGAAAGGAGAATCTAGTCCCACAAAGTGCCCTGTCATAGGAGGTCACGCTGAGTGGACAGGCACAGGAGTGTTGGCTCTGCCTACTTCAGGGTCATGCAGATGCCTTGAGTTCAAGTTTCTCTTCTGTAAAATGGAAGTCATAAGTCCCCCTTTTCTCTCTTCAGATTTCAGCTAGGAACTCAGAAGTAAGGTGTGGGGCAGGGCTTTGGAAAGCACAAAACATTGTGTATACCAAGGGACTCGAGTTTCGTACTTAGCTTTCAACACAGAAAGGGTTTTCCTGGGGCCAAGAAAGAGCTTCTCCCTATTCTACAGCAGTACAGAGTGACTTGCTCAGAGCTCCTGTAACAAGTAAGTGGTGAGAGGGGAAGTAGAAGTAATTTACATTTCCCTTCCCCAAATATATTACTGCTGTCTATTACTTTTCTTAAGTATAATACTTTGAACATTTCAGCATTGATACGATATTAGTGAGGTATTAATCTTAAATCTCAGTTTGTAAATAAGGAAACTGAGGCTCAGATCCTATCATAGTCAGGAATGGTGGATGTGCATGCTGAAACTCAGTGCTGGCATTCCACTGGCTCTCTGGATGCACAGTCACACTTATCATTCATCAGCCGTCCCCCTCCATCCATTCAGGGATGTTTGGAAGACTGGCCATTCCAGGCACTGCTCCTGGAGCTGCTGATAGAAGCATAAGCCAACCTGACCAAAGTCTCAGCCTAATGAAGAATCCAGATAAAAAGATGTGATGTAAAGATGAACACACACATATATGAAATAATGCCATGGAGGAAAAAGGATTGTGTGGAAGAACAAAGCTGGGCAAGGAGACAGAATGTAAAGGCAGCCATTGTAGTGTTCACCAAGGCAAAGTTATCTAACAGGAGACCTGAGTGAACTAGAAAACAAGCCAGGATAACATAAGAGTAGAGCTTTGTAATTTCAACCTGTTGGCACGTTTCTTGCATGTAAAGGGACCATCGACCCCTGCTCAGTGGAGTGCCTCAGGTGGCGTGTGGCAGCTTTTTACCCACTGTTTCCACAGCCGCGTGCTGCTTCCTTCACCTCACATAGGAACTAAACAGAAAGCCAGGGTGCATTCCCCACTCTCTAGCCAGACTTCAGAGCCTTGTTCTTTTCACTAGCAAGCATGCCCTTCCCTCATTCTTGGGCATCCTTCTGCACAAAACCTGTTCATTATTGTCTCTGTTCTTCTCCTCTCTCTAAACAAGCCACAACCCACCACATTTCCATTTTCTTACCTTGGAGAATCTGTTTTTCATGCTCATTTCCATGTGCCCCTTTCCCCTAGGAACTTTGTGGAATGGAGGACCTCTGGTGGCTCACCTCACCTGCTCTGCCCCAGCACATGGAGGCTGCTCAGTCTTTGCCTTGGAAACGAGTAGACTGAAGTGCTGGAGGCTGATCTTTTCATAGCTGCATTCCTAATCTCACAGTATGGTTTCCCAGCTCTGACCAGTCTCCTGCTCCTGAAGAGGAGTTTATCTCTGGATCAAGAAAGCAAGCAAAGGAGATAGCTGGAAGAAGGTGAATCCAGGGCAGGTCCTAGCAGGAACCTTGTAAGTGTGGACTACCATAGTGGCCAGGTTTTTCTGTTGTTGTTGTCCCAGCAACCCTCATGTTGCTCACCACAGATGGCTGAGGTTGTTTTCTTATTGAAGAGATGTCCTCTGGCTCTGGAGGGGTGATGGTAAGACATTATTACAGTCAAGGGCTCTACTCCATAGTGCACAAACCCTCTGCCCTGGATGTGGTGTGTTGCTATGCTCAGCTCTGGTTTCCTCCTGCCTCTGACAGTCTGGGCTGTCTCCTGGGCCTCCTTGCCTCTCTCCTTAGCCAACAAGTATTTATTAAGCTCCTAAACTAGGCCATCTCTTGGCCTTGCTTCCAGGGCATTTGTTGCTGCACAGGAGAAAGAAGCAACACTCAGACCACAGTCCCTATGAACCTGCTGTGCTTTGGAGGCTCATGAGCGCTTGGCATGAGGGCTGTAGGAGAACTATGGGGTAGTACAGCCCTCCTGCAGGGCCACTGTGTTAGTTACTTTAGTTGTTGTCCTGAACAAATACCTGACAGGAAGAGCTTAAGGAAGGAAAGGGGGCCAAGTGTGGTGGCACATGCCTTTAATTCCAGCACTTGGCCCAGAAGTAGGAGGACTGCTGTGAGTTCAAGGCTATCCTGACACTACATAGTGAATTCCAGGTCAGCTGGCTTAGAACAAGACCCTTCCTTGAAAACCCAAAAATCAACATAAAAGTAAATAAAAAAGGAGGAAAGTGTTTATTCTGGCTTACAATTTCAAGGTGATATGTGCCACTATGACAAGGGAGGTGTAGTCATAAATAGGATCATGAGGCTGGTTGGTCACATTACATCCATAGTAAGGAAGAGAGATTTCTTATTCAGGTGCAGGACCCCTAGCCAATGGAATGGTGTTGTGCACAGTTAGGGTGACTCCTCCGATCTCAATGAACCTAATCTAGAAAATCCCACACAAGGGTTTGTTTCCATGGTGATTCTAAAGCCTGTCAAGTTGACAATTAGAGAATAAGCTTCACAGGACCAAAGGAACTGGATAGTAAAATGTCTCTGGGAAGGGGACAGGGAAGCTGAGATTTGGAAGATCAGGAGTCGAGGGGGAATGAGTGGGTTGAGCAGAGGCTAGAACAAGTGCAAAACCATTAGGTACAGGAGGAATGCCCATGTGGATGAAACAGAGAGGCTGAAGGGAGGGCAGCACTAAGGAGGTGACAGAGAGTACACAGGAACATGGGCCATAGGGACAGTGGAGCCTGTCCCTATCTGCCCAAGGATACAGTGACCACGCATGGAATTTATGTGGAGCTACATGATCACTTTGGCTGTGAGGCTGCGATGGACCCAGGGAGCAGGTAGGAAGGTGGTGCCTGGATGAGAGTGGGCCAGGGACGCCGGCCACAGTGGTATCAGCTCATACCATCCTTCTAGAAGTGGGTTCCTTTCTAGAAGTAGTACTTCCAGAAAGCCTGTAACAAAGTCAAGGTTCCCTAACCGAGCATGAACTCATCAAGACACCCGAGAGTTGAAGATCAAGTGCAAGGGATGGTAAAGGAAGCTGGAGAGTTTGACTTGAGGATGGAGAAACCAGAAATCATCTTACCTCCCTCACTTAGAGACAATGAGTAGTGACACTGTGGCCTGGTCATCTCCAGAGAAGCCCTGGGGTCCAAATGAAGACAAAGTGTGGAGGCTGAAGGTTTCTAGGATTTCCCAAGGAGTTCATAAGACTTTTTCAGAGCCCCCTCGTGTCCCCCTTTCTTTGTATGAGGCCATTAATCATTTGAATTAGTCGGGAATAAGACAGTTTTTGTGGAGATTTCTGTGGGTGCTCGTGTAGGAGTTAGGATGGCTGTGTCAGGGAACGGGAGAACATATGGTGGTCTGTTGTGAATGTGATCTGTTTTTTGGTGGTGTTGTTAAACTTCCTCTTATTAGCATTGGGCCTGTTATGTAAGAGCTTGAGGGTCCATATGGTTTGTTGCATAAGACGCCAAAGAGAAACACAATTTTTTGTCACCCTTCAGCTAGTCCAATAGGGTTTGCAAAACTTGTTGCTGCTATTACCTTGGAGCCATGGACTTGAGTAGTCCTGGAGTTTAATGTCAGTTTTACCATGGGTTAGCTGTGTGATTTTTGAGTAGGTATTTAATCTCTTTAAGATTTACACTCACCAAGGCCCCATTTCCTTTTTTACCAGTGAACAAAAATAATATCAATTTCATAGAATTGTTAGAGAATTCAGAATTAATAGTAGTATTTATGGTCTATTGGGTATCTAAAGCTTTAAGTATTCTATGTGTTATAAATATTATTTTGCTTAAACCTAACAAAGATCCTTGGCAGTCACTGTTTTTATCTTTAGATGAGGAAACCAAGGACCCTCCTGGTAAGTAGTCATAGAGCTAAGATTCAAACAGCTCCTGTCAGCAACAATAAGAGCCTTTGGCATCCACCTCACTGTTTTCAGTGCAATGTTCTAGTCATCTAACAGGTACTCAATAAATGTGTCTGTGTTAATCAGATTTATATCAGTGTGCCAAGTAGCTGAGGGAAATATGAAAAGGAGGGGTGAGTCATTTTGGCTCATGGTTTCATGAGCCTCAGTCCATGGCTGGCTTATCCCATTGCTGGGGACCTGTGGGGAGACAGAAAAGCATGGTTGCACCAGCATGTAAGGGACGAGAGGAAGGGACAGGACATGGGGAATGACCTCCATGAGATGTTCTCAGTGATCTACTTCTTCAGTGCAGCTCCATCTGAAGTTCCAATGACAGCTGGAGACCTTGTCTTCAACGCATGAGCCTAAGGAGGCTTGTCAGAGTCATACTACAGGGATGGTTCTGCTTTGCAGGTCCTATAAGGGAAGGTTGGACAGTGGTGCTCACAACTGTAGACTCAGCATTGAAATCATGACCTGGTGAGGAGGAGGCAGTCAGCAATCTTTTTTTGTGGATAAATAAGCTTTGCATTGACGACATTGTTTTCAGCTCTGGAGGTAGGCCTGCTTGAGTTTGAACCTCAGCTGAGCCATTTACTTGCTGTGACCAGGGGCAAGGCCCTTACCTAGTTTATGTAAGCATAGTATTCTCATTCACATACTGGGGTTTAGAGACAATTCTCTCACATGTCTCTTCTGTTGTGTCCAGAAATGCCCACTATAACAGTTAAGTTTCTACTGTCATTTTAATCAGGAATCAAGTAAGAGGCACACCTCTTGGCCAGGTCTATGATAACATTCCTAGGAAGGATTCATTGAGGGAGGAAGACCCTCCCCTAGGGCGGGTGGCCCTTGTAGTGGTAGTCAATACATAAAGAGAGAGGGTCCAGGAGCCAGATGTGGTGGCACATGCCTTTAATCCCAGAACTTGGGAGGCAGAGGTAGAAGGATTGCCATGAGTTCGAGGCCACCCTGAGACTACATAGTTAATTCCAGGTCAGCCTGGACCAGAGTGAGACCCTACCTCAAAAAACCAAGAGAGAGAGAGAGAGAGAGAGAGAGAGAGAGGAGAGAGAGAGAGAGGGAGGGGATCCAGGAACAGGAACAAGCAGTGTTTTGCTTGGCTGCCTGTGCTGCTTGCTCCTGAATTCATCTCCTCTGTCACCACCATCTTCACGGACATTTGAGTGTAGCTTCTTCAGCCTTCCAATGTGAACGGAAGACCAGAGGCTCTTCAGGAATCCTTCAGACCTTCAGCTCCAGATCAGGACTGCCGGGGCATCCAGCCTCATGGACTGAACAGCTATCAGGTTCTCTGACTCTCCAGCCTGCAGGCAGCCATTGGTGGACTGTCTAGCCCATGTTATGTAAGCTAATGCAATAATCCCTTTTGCAATATACTGACTAGTGCGCCAACCAACCCTACGTCCCAGGCTTCTCTATCACTACCCTACCTGATGTAAAATGGAACAACCCCCCAAAACAGCACCAACAAATGAACCTGTGCTTTCTGGTGAGAAAGCTCCTATGTCAGCAAGCACATTTTAGAGCCATGGTGTGGTGAGCTAATCCACACCGTAATTACTGGCCACAGAATGACGCCAAACTATAAGAAATTCTCCCTGAGAACAGCTCTCAGGTGTGTCTTCGCTCAGTGGGAACAAAGGTCATGACCATCTACTGGTAATGGCTCTGTAGGAGAGGAAGGGGCCTGAGAACTGTCCTGGGGCTGCACTGACCTTCCCATGCTTTAGATCACAGGAAAGCGGCCCTGGAAGAAAAATAACTTGCTCCAAACCGAATCCTGAGTAGACGTCAGAAGCTATCACACTCCTGCTTGTCTGACTTGGAGTTCAGTGCCCTTGCCCTGATCTGCTAACCTAAGGCTTCGACACATACTTACTAAAGAGAAAGGAAGGGAAGGAGGATTCACACTTACAGAGCATTCACCCTGGGCTGGTGACTGACAAACTTTCAACATGTTTTCTTTTATCTTTGTCTGCATTGCTCCCATTATACAGTTGAGGAAATTGATCTCAGGTGATATAAATGAGCTGAGGTCCCAGAGCCAGAGAAAGAAGTCTGACCAGACCCCTCCCTTTATATTTTATATGCACACAGGGCACTGCAGGGCTAAGGAGCTGTTCATGAGCAGCCTCAGAGTTAAGCTTTGCTCTTTTCTACCTACAGAAGTATCTGTGAGGCCTGGGGAAAATGACCATCTCTCTGGCCTTAGCTTCTTCACTCTTCAATAAGAACAACCAGTATATGTTTCCATAAAATGGTGTGAGGGTGAAATAAATCCAAACACACAAAATGATGAGCCTGGCCTGCAGCAAGGTCTGTGAAAACAGATGTGACACATGCAGCCTTCCTTCTTGTGGCAGAAGAGCTGGCAAGCCCCCACAGGGCCCAAGGGGCAGCAGCCAGACCCCGCCTCCTGGCGTCTCTGCTCCATGTCCTGGCACAAGGCCCAGGACTGAGGAGTCCCCATTTCTCTCTCCTGTCAACTCAGCAGAACAAGTTGTTTCAAGGCAAGGTGGTTCCCCTTGAGAAAATGTTCCTGAACACTCGGGAGGCTCTTGCCCTGCACGTCCTAGTGATCAGCCTGGACAGGGCCCAGCTCCACCCTGCACAGCCATTCTTTCCAGTGCATACTTCCCAGTCATAAAAGGTACCATGTTGTAAACGGCAGCTATCTTACAGTGTGGAGCCCCTTTCACTGTGCGGTGACTTTGAGCCAACTTCCTCTGCCTCAGCTCCAGGCCCCTTAGAATTAGGTGACAATGAACTGTCAACAACTTGGAAGGAGAACTGAGAGAGACCACTGGGTCTCCCTTACCTCAGTCCCCATGCCTATCTCAAATGTTGGCAATCTGCTTTCTGTGCCCTCCATCTCCAAGAGAGCCAAGGTCAAACCTCTAGGCAGCACTGGAGCTCACTAGTCTTGCAGGTTCTCTAGGACTGTATTCTCGTCCTCTCCAGCCACTCCCTCTCAGCCACCTTTCTGGGGTCTTCTCTCAGTCCATCAGTGTGTCAGTCTGTCCTTCTTGTCTTTGTCTCCTCTCAGGATTTTTCCCTTTAGATTCTGATGTTCAACTTTGCTCCATCTTTATTCCAGAGTGCCCTCTTGCCCCCAGATCACCTCTCTAACTAAGGACCCCTGGACGTAGATCTCTAACCATCCCCCCAAGCCCCACCCACCTCAGACTGCTGCATACTCCTCATGGTCAACACCCAACACCAAGCCCATGATCTGAGTCTCAGAGGACCACACCTCCATTCATTCAGTAGATGTGGTTGTAAGAAGTGACTTCTAGGAGTCAGGCACTGTTCCAAGTGCAAAGGAACAAACAGAACACAGGCCTGTCTGTCCTGGAAACTGCACCCCACACGCCAAGCTGACCTCAGTCCCGCGATGCCCACAGTCTTCTTCCTCACCTTCTACATGCAAATGAACACCAGGTCTTGTTAATTTTGCTTTCGTATTGTTGTTAAATGAGCCACCTTCTGACAGGCCATTCCTATTTCTGTGACTTAGTCTAGCCAACTACTTTCTGCCCAGTCTACCAGCCTTGGGCCATGATTCTTCCAGTTCATGGCACTCCATGGCCAGAGCCATTGTTTAGCAGTGCAGTTCTGGTCCTGCTACTACTTTGCCTAAACCCTTGCTGGCTCTGTCCTCTCATGAAGCTGTGTATCTTGGTTCAGGTGTACATGTTAGCTAGGCAACTAGCAGAAAAACAGAACCAATGAGCTATTAGAAGTCTGTCTGTCTATCTACCTATCTATCTTCTATTTCCCTACCACCCATGTATTGAAAGATTTCTTTCAAGAAATTGGCTTAAGTGTAGTGGGATCTGGTCAGGCAAGTCTGGAACCTGCAGGGCAGGCTGGCCAGCTGGAAACCCTGAGGCTGGAACTTCAGCTGCAGGCCACAGCAGACTTTCTGTTCTCCCAGAGAAGCCTGCTCTTAAGGCCTATTGGCCGACTGGATGGGGCCACCCAAATGATTGGAGACAATCTCCTTTTCTTACAGTCAACTGGTTGTAGATGGTAATTGTATGTATAGAAGTCCTCCATAGCCTCACCTAGCTTCGTGCTTCTGAGTACCTGGTCACTACAGCCTAGCCAAGTTGCCATGTAAACCTAACCATCCCAACACTGTGTTTTTGGACACAAGCCACAGTCATCTCTTTCCCCTTTTTCCTTCTCCCTGCCACACACACTAGGCTTAGTCATTCAGGCGCTATGCCAACTGGCTTCTCACCAGCTGCTCTTAAATAGGCCTGGAGTCTTCCCACCACTATCCTAGGTAACCCCTATGGCTCTTTAGAGGCTCTCAGTGCTGCCTCCTTAAGATACCCCTACACATACCTGCCCAAGCCCTTCCATCTGAGTGCACTGCCTGTGAGTTTTCAGAGCCCAGAGTAGTTGGAAACTTCCTGTGGCCTATGAGCTCAGTAACACACGTGAACAGTTCGGAGACAAGAATTTTACTTCACTCCATTAAGTCCCACATGCCACAAATCTTCACCAGTAATTATCTCATGTGCTGGTCTGTCAATCTCCCATCTCTTCCATTGAAATGAAAGTTCGGCAGAGATAGAAACCACACCAGTCTGGAACACCACCAGATCCCTCAGACCTCATCCAGCAGCTTAATAAACATTAGTAAATGAATTAATATTTGCTTTAATGAATTCAACAGTAATATAAGTTGAGATCCTCTTTAGGTGCTTTAGGTGCTATTTTGGAGTCCGGAGATAACACCGCTCAAGTGGAACAAGTTCCTGTTTCAGGAAGTTTATACCCGGAGGAGGGATCACAGACAGTAAGCTGAATACATGTATATGAATTATTAGGATAGGGAAATCAAACATGATGTGACTGCCTGGATGAACAAATGGATGGATGGAGAGATATATCAAGAGGAAGCTGGAAGCTCTGCACTGTGAGAGAGTGGGCTATGGAGGGTGAGCACTGGGTTTGCAGTGGGGTCAGAGAGGTCACTCTGCTTTTCACTGTTGGTGCTTTCCTGGGTAAAGAGTGCAAACTTTTAGTCAATCCCTCCTGTGGGATAAGGATTATGGTAATCACTTGTTTATCTCACAGTGTTCTCACATTACATGAGACAACAAGTGGAAAAGAACTTGCTGTGTGAGTATACAAACATGAGGGAGCCTTGTTGATATTTCAGCTGCTGCAAACAGAGCACTTTGGCCCCCCAATTAACTGCATGGTTTAGTTGAAGAGAAGCTAAAAGGAATTTTGGTACGGGGCTGCCTAGTGGTGATTGGCCTGACCTCAAGTACGAGCTATGACATCTTTCTGGACCTCAGTTTCCTGGTCTATGAAAATGGGAAGAATATTCATACGTCTTTTGTCAAATTTAAAGTAGATAATCCATGTCAAGGGCTTGGTAAAGGGTTAAACCCATGTGAAGAGCTCAGCCAATATTAGCTTCTAATAGTCTTTCTGTCAGTCATGTATGTATTCATAAATGGAGTCATTCATGACTCCATTTCTCAAAGTCTCACATTTCTGCCAGGAAACGTCTCAAGCTTTATGTACTAGCACCTGCAATTATGCAAAACTACAATCAATGTTCATATTCAGAACCTAAATAAATGGAGAACTTGCTACCCAACTCCTTCCCTTATGATGTCTCAAAACATATTTTCTGGAATGTAGAAAGAGATATGTACTCTTCATTTGTGTAGAAAACAAGTGTTCCTGGTTTATGACCATATAACCCTGAAACTGTTCGGTTTTCTCATGTAATACATTTTAAAAATCCCATAAAGGAGTCCTTGTCAAGAGCAAACACAGCTGGTGCCCAATTAGAGAGGTGATTGAGACTAATGGACTGGCAGAGCTTTTAATTAAGCTAGACCACAAGCTGTGAGTGAGATGGCCATGGGGGAACTGAGGTAGCCACACACACTCACCTGAAGGCAATGGGTGAGAAGGGCAGATTTTGTTCATGTGACAAAAAGTTGGTCAGTTTTGATTACATGTGAATTTAAACTTTGAGAAGCTAGCTCTTTGGAGGGAGGCAGACACTTGATTTAGCTTACCCCAAACTTCTCTTTTTCCATTCCTTGAGAAGCCTCAAACTTTAAAAAATTTTTTTTATATTTATTTATTTGAGAGAGAGAAAGTCAGAGATGGAGAGAGACAGAGAGAATGGTCATGCCAGGGCCTCCAGCCACTACAAACAAACTCCAGATGCATGTGCTACCTTGTGCATCTGGCTTATGTGGGTCCTGAGGAATTGAACCTGGGTCTTTTGGCTTTGCAGGCCTTAACTGCTAAGCCATCCCTCTAGCCCAGCCTCAAAATTTTTGGCTCCTACACATGTAGCAGCTCCTCTCCTACTGTTGGGCCCTAGGAAGGAGCAATGTCACCTTTAGAATGGCCTGCAAGGACTCCTGCATACATTTCTCTCCTGCACTGTCATCTTCACACAGCTACTGCTTTTCTATAGTATCCCAGTAGCACCCACTCTAGAACATTCTTTACCATGACACTCTCCTCCATTGCACCCTCTACAATTGTGCCAAATACACTCCACTTATGATTCTATCACTGTGACCCTTTAGTGGAACCTTTCCACAGTGTGTGTGTGGATACTGCCAGGTATCTGGAAGTCACACAGGGAGGTGCTACTGTGCTCTGCAGAGGCTGTGCACACCTATTCATGAGGCACTGTGAAATGGAAGCAGAGATTCTCCACATGTAGTCTTAGGACATGAAGATCAAGGAGCCCAGGGAACTTCTTAGTAGAATTTCTGTGTCTGCCTATATCAGTTACCTTTTTGTTGCCAGGACAAAACACTCAGCCAGAAGCAGTTGATGGAAAGAAGGGTTTTTTTAGGCCTACAGTTTCATGGAAAGCTTCATCATGGCAGGGAAAATATAATAGGGACAGGCAGCAGGGCATCACATCTTTTTATTAGCAGGGAGGAAGCAGCAAGAGCAAGCCTCATGTGGCAAGTGAAACTGGGCTCCACCTCCCAAAGGCTCCACCGGCTGGGAACTAAATAGGAGGTTCAATCCCAAACACATGAGGCTATGGGGGACATACAACATGCAAACTACCACACTACCCCAGAAAAACTGAATCAGAAACTCTAGGGGAAGGAGCCAACATTCTTCCTTAACAAGCCTCCCACTCCACTCCAGGCAATTCTGAGGCCCATTCATGTTGGCAAACCACTTGGGCATCACTAAAGGGTTGATCTCTAAGACTGATTGATCTGAATTTGACCTGAAACCCATTTGAGGCACTTGCCAGTGATGTCACCTTGGCCAGGAATGTAACTTGTGATGTCCTGTTTCCTTATTTGAAACGAGGGTGAAAATGATATGTCCTTATAAACCATTGGGTAGCTATACTCATAAAATTTCTAGGAAGGTGCCTTGCATTGTAGCTAGCTCTCATATACTACCAACCATGTTCATGGCTATTTGTGTCTCTGGTCCTTTTCATGTCTTTCACCTAGAACTTGAGGGGGCTCCTCTATACCAAGTACTTGTCCAGCTGTCCACTGTGAAAGAAGGTGGCTGCACACATGCCTGTCCTGGAGGTCTTATATCTTATGTGTTCCCATGTGAATGTTACAGAACACTATTTCCAGACTTTTTTGTTCTGGTGAAATCCACACCCTATGAAGCTGCACCATACTTCACCAAAAGCTTGTCATATTTTCCCTCAGACTCTTCCGTCACTGGGAAGAATAGCAGCATGGCTCCATCTATGCCCCTCTACCTGCAGCTCTAGGGACTTTTACCTTCACTGGGCTCCTGTTACCCATACTCAGAGCCATATCTGTCTTTTATCTTGGCTGACTGTGTTCCACTCCTGAAGGCTCAAATAGCAGGGTCCCACTCTTTGACCTCCTATCTGAGTTCTCTCTAGCCTGGGTCTCTAACATCCTCTTTCATTTGAGGGATCCAACCCTTCTTTCCTTTTTAGTTTTTAGATGCTCTTGGCTTCTTAAATTTGCAGATCACCACAGTTGAAGGATGAATATATAGTATGAGCAAGAAAGAAGCCCATGTGTAAGTGAACCACTTCTGTCTATTTATGAAGCACAGCTTGAGTTCTGACCAAGGCACCTGCCTCCTAGGTAGATGTAAAGATGGAAGAGGTTGTGCAAATATGCTTAGGGTTGAGTGCCTGGACCACAGTGATTATTTCAGAAACGTTAGTTCTTTCTGTTATCACCAAAAGCTCCCCAAAGCCATGTATTTCCTGTCAATGTGTTTATAAATTTCCAGTTTGATGACTTTCCCTCTGGGCAACAATGATTCCAAGTGCTATCTTCATCACACCTCAGCATTCTCAATAATCTTGTTGTAAATTCATCTGTAAGCTTCCTTTCTGATAATTTTCTAGCCTGATTTAGAAACAGTTGGGTCCTATCTCCTGACCATGGGAATGAGAGATAGAAGTTGAGTGACTTTCAAGACCAGTAAAGGTTGAACATTCATTCCTTTGCCTAGAGAAAGAGGAATTGAAGACTGAGACTTACACTGTCATCTAGGCAAGACCTCGTTTTCTTTCTCAAATAGGTATCTCCTCTCACTGTTCCTCTTGCTCACCTACTGGGGTACATACAGCAGCCAAAGGAAGGTAGGAGGACCGGGCAGCAGCTTATGAATCAGGCCGTCCTGTCACCATCTGTGGTTATGTGGAGGACAGCAAGAGGAGCTCAGGTATGAATCACTGAAGGAGGCAAGGCAGTGTCTGTCCCTTAGGAGGCTCCACCCACCCACCCATCCATCCATGCATTCATCCATCCATCCATGCATCCATTCATCCACCCAACCATCTACCCATCCACCCATCCATCCATCCATTCATCCATCCATGCATCTACCCACCCACCCACCCATCCATCCATCCACCCACCCACCCACCCATCCATCCATGCATCCATCCATGCATCCATGCATCCATCCATGCATCCATCCATGCATCCATCCATGCATCCATCCATCTACCCATCCATCCATGCATCCATCCATCCCATCCATCCATCCATCCATCCATCCATCCATCCATCCACCCACCCATCCATCCATCCATCCATCCATCCACTCCATCCATCCATCCATCCATCCATCCATCCATCCATCCACCCATCCATCCATCCTTCTTTCCTTGATCCTGGCTACATGAACAATTCACAGGGAACCTCTCCCAATCCAGGCAGTTTTCTCCAGAGTGACAGACAGACAGACAGACAGACATATGGACAGACAGTAATGTTTCTCTTTTCCAGATGTCCTGCTCAGCAGCTGCCTGAGCCTCCTGGCTTGTCTCACGGGTAGGATAGCAGGAAGCCCATCCCCTGGGATTGAAGTTGTAGGTGGCACCACAAGAAAATTGCAGATATCTGCAGATATGAGATCTCTGATTTTCCCCCAAAGCCTTGGGACATCTGCAATGCTGTCTCCATTATCTGTCAATGAGGAACCTGTGCCTCTATAAATCCAAAGACCCAGTGGTTCCCTCCCTGGAAACTTAGGATGCAAAGTCTTAGAGATACAACTGGCCCCTGCCAACAGGACAGTGAGGAGTGTAAGGACTGTCCAGTCATTCCAGGACGCCCCAGGAGTCCTGATTCAACACCTGAAGAGTGGAGTGGCTCACATTCAGGTGCCTTTCCCATTAAGTACAGGAGCGTAGCACCTGGGCCATCATACTTCTGGAGGAAGAAAGTAGTTTAGTGTATAGTACTGATTTATTTGCCTCCACAGTAATGCAGCTGTGAAACATAACTTTGTAAATTTACTTTTCGGGAGAAAAGAGTCTACAATAGCCAAAATGAAAGAGGACCCTGAGAATCATGGAATAGCTTGTTTCTTCATCCTTCTGGCTCTGCTCTCCCACTAGTGGAACACAGACGTGAGCATTCTCTACATCAATGCACCGCCAGGGGAACCAGCTTTGACGTTCCCCTCCAGGCTTGCATCTGGGAGACTGCCTGCACGCTTCATGCAGAACCCCTGCAATTCCTATGGCTGTATTTGACACCCTGCTCTTGCACTGCTCTTCCACTTTGAACAAGACATTCACCACACAGACATCTGTCACATCTTAGCAGATGAAGCATATAGGTTTAGAAGACAAGGCAGTAGTTTCAGTAAAAAGGACAAACTATAACAAAGCACCAGTGTGATTACAATACAACTAACCAGTGATTTTCATGCTCTCAACACTTATAAACACTCATTAACAAAAAGTTAAAACTACATTGAAAAGTTGGGAAGAGGTGGCATGGCTAGTGGAGGCAGTGTAAAGGGTCAGTTGGACAGATCTTATGCTAAAACTGATGAAAGAGCTGCTTAAGCACATTGTTTGAAATATGGAGTGAAATATCGGTAGAAACACCAGATACAGGCTGTCTGGTTAGTGAGATTGGGAGAGTGGGCATTGGCCTAGAAAAGGGGCTTCGGCCAGCCACCTGGCCTTCTGAACTGAATGGCTGCTGTGAGTAGACACAAATATGATGTTTTAGACATGGCCTGTGTGAGCAGACAAGAACTGCGGAAAGCAACTTTGCCTGATGAATGTCTGGATGTTACCTAGTATAGTTCTTCAGAGCTCTCTCAGAGCAAAGGGCCAGTGGGACTGGCACTCTCTGTGCCCTCAGTGACCTGGCCCACCCTCCCACAAGCATGATCATCGGTGCTCAC
Source organism: Orientallactaga sibirica (assembly GCA_036365145.1). Lineage (NCBI taxonomy): Eukaryota > Metazoa > Chordata > Mammalia > Rodentia > Dipodidae > Orientallactaga > Orientallactaga sibirica. The sequence continues at coordinate 33,015,889 of JAEOAD010000015.1, read as the reverse complement.
TGGGAGTCCTCCCTCTGTGCCTTCTGCAGGCACCACACCTTCCCCCTCTTGGTACTAGTCTAGGGGGCACCCGGGCCTCTCTATCCTAGCACACTTCCTGGCTTCTGCCTGCCCAGTTCTGCCCTCCAGTGTCCCCAGGACAGCTCTGGAGAACTGGCTGGAAACTCTTCATGCTGGGCCACCCTCCCCTGACCCTGCTTGCTAGATCTGGTAAGAAGCTCTGTCACAGGCGTGCCTTGACCTTGCCATGGCTGCGGGACCTCTGTGAGTCAATCTCCTCACCTGGAAGGCAGAATCCAGCCTGCTTGCCAGGGTGCTGTGGGGAGCAGTTGACATTACATTCGTGAGCACTCACACTAATTCCAGTTTCCATGTCTTCCCCCGAAGCCCTGCAATAGCAATGGTGGCAAGAACCTGCCCATATCTATATATTCACAGCTGACAGCTCTGCCCTGCCTCATGCAGTTCAACTCCTACAAAGGGTTACCCCATCCTCATTCCATAGGTTGGGGAAAGGAGGCTCATCAGAAGGACCTTGTCCATTCCCCATTAGATCATGGCAGTGCTCACTGGGAGACTCACACCCACCCTCAGAGTGGCATTATGGACAGAGGTCAAAAGACAGAGGACACTTAGGTGTCCATCCACCAGCAGAGGAATGGGTGAATAAAACGCAGACTAACCAGAAAGGGAATACTATTTGGCCTCAAAGAGGAAAATTGCTAACATCTGCTTTAACATGGAGGAACCTTGAGGACATCCATGCTACAGGAAATCAGCGAGTCACAAACAGACACATGCTGTGGGATATCACTTGCCCAGAGCAGTCAGTTTCCCAGAGGCAGGAAATAGTAGGGTACTTGCCAGGGACTGGAGGTGACAGAGCTCCAGGAGTTAGTGTTTAAGGGACCCAAAATTTTACAATGAGAAAATGAAAAGGTTCTGGAAATGGGTGGTAGTGATGGTTGTACATGGATGTGAATTGCCATTGGACTATGTGTTTCAGATTGTTAAGTGATCCATTTTATGTTATGTATACTTTGTTACCATAAAAATTCTTTTTAAAAATTTTGTTAGAGAAAGTATAACAGAAGTTTCCAAGGGTTAGAGTGTGCGGAGGAGAATGAGTTGTTTATGGGCACAGAGTTTTTGTTGAGAATGATAGGAACTTTTGGGATAGAGTTCTTGATGGGTTACTAATATTGTGAGTGCATTTAATGTTATTGTAATTAACACTCATGCATGGTTAAAATGATAAATGTGTTAGGTATTTTACCATAGCAATAAGACAGGGAAACCCTTTGTTTCTGTTTTCTCTGGAGCCAGCCCTCATCCTTGCAGAGAGCAAACACAGTCATAGTTCTCACCTCAGCCTGTTCTGAGGCCAGTTCTAGCTTCTCTGGAGTCAGAAGTTTCCATGGCAGGAAAATCCCCCCAGCCAGGGGCCTGACAGTAACAACACAGAGAACAGCTATGCATTGTGAGGCTTTTTACATGCATATCATAGCAGCCAATGATGACTGAGAATTTACTCCATGCTAGTGCTGTTCTAAGCTGTTCTAAACTGCCTAACAGTGCAGAGATTGCTATCAGAATCCCCGGATAGCAGCGGAGAGTGCTGAAGCATGGAGAGGGATGAGTAACTTGCTAAGAGTCACACAGCCAAGTTGCAGGGAAACCTGGACATGCTCAGGTGATCTGGTCTGCTTCACAATAACGATATGTATGTCAACAAGTAGCTCTCATGCCCCAGGGCTTTGGATGTTTTCTCTAGCTTCACCTGGAAGGCAAGGAGAGGAATTTCAAAGACAGGCAGTAAGAAGAGGGCCTTCTGAGGTGAGAGGTTTGGCTGTGGGTCCTTTGTTGGAAACAAAAAACATGCTTGGGTATCCATCACACTGACTTGGACAGAAGGTTGGTGGGAGATTGTCAATTGCGTGACCCCAGACAAGCTCCTTCACTACTCTAACCCTCTGCATTCTCGTCTGTTCTGTGACAATAGCCACAGTACCTGGTTCCTGGGGCCTTATGAGAGTTAATAAGTTAGTGAGTGTAAACCTGCTAGCCAGTGCATAGTACCTGACTGGGCCAAGTAGATGCCCATGTGGAACCATGGAACTGGGAGGGAGTGGCCATGAAGTGGGAGTGAGGGCTGTCCTCTTCCAGGGAAGATCCTGGGCAACATGTCGTCTCAGAGCCAGCTTCTCTGTTATGAAACAGAATTACTAAAACTGGCCCCACAGGTTTGCTGTGAGGATTAAACAAAAACTTTGGAATTGACATCTATTTATAACTCTGACTTGTTCTCCAACAGTATTTAAGTAGCTAACAATACAAGATTATTTTTAATTTGCAAGGGAAGGACTTGGGGCTCAGAGAAAAGGGTGTGAAGAAAAAGGAGAGCAAATGAGATCATTTCTAAAAGGCCCTGGCTGCCCTGGTATACACCTGGCACCCTGTGAATGTTTCCTCTGTATCTTTTATTGTGATAACTTGTCTCAGCGAACCTGGATACATAACATGTAGCTAATTATGGGCCCATTCCATGTTAGAGGGGTGAGGGATGATGAAGTGTAACCAGGTATGTGTGCTCTTTGGGAGGAAAAGAAAGCAGAGATGAGCTTTAAAAGTCTGAGTCCCACCTCGAGTTCCCCCTTGCTCAGAAGTTGTGTACATTATACACTGGACTTCAAGTTCCAGGTCAGTGGATGAAAGGGTCACACTGCTGATGGGAGGAGAGAGGAGTCAATGTGGGGGAAGGAAAAGACACTTAGATTTCACAGAAGCATATACTGAGTCTCACAGAAAAGGGAGCTAAATGAAATTGATTAACCATTTATATCTCTCTTAGGATTTTATAGAGGACAAGATCCACCAATCACAATATAAATCCATTTCTATCCATCAAACACTGAGCTGAAAACACTTATCATATTCGTGTCACTGTGCAGAAACTAAGATGTGAATGAAGCACAGCTGTTGTCCTCCAGGAGCTCGATCTACCAGTACGAGGCACGTAGCTCCTGTGGGAAAGACATTGCCACTGACTTGGTGCCTAGAACTCAGGTAAGTCAGCCCACCGTGGGGGGTCCAGAGCGGCCCCACAGATGAAGGCTTTGGCACGAAGACATGGCAGTCATCCAGGTGAAAGGGGATGGTGCTCAGACTTGGGTGGCAAATGGGCTTCTGTCAGGAGAGGCTCTCGGGTTTCATGCTCTCCGTGCTCTGTCCTCCTTCTACTGCTCTGTTTGTCACCAGGGCTGGAAGCAACGTGTGGGTAGGAGCCCTTCCGAATCAGTGCTCTTGGCATGAGGAAGGAAAGAGAGGAAAGAGGGGAATCCACACAGAAGGAAGAGCAGAGGAAGGAAGGAAGCCAGAGGTCCTCCATACGATGGTGATTCATCTGGTCTCAGCAAATGACTTGAGCTCAAGCAGACAATGAAGGGCTGAATTGCAAGGGTTTCTTCCTTATGGTATTGGCATAAGTTGTGAGGAAAATATTGCAAAGTGTCCATTTTCCCTTCTTCCTCTTTCTCTGTCTCCTTTTGTGTGTTTTTTTTTTTGTGTGTGTAAAGTATGTGTGTGGTGGACTATATTTGGTATGTGAGATGTGATGTATGCACACGTGTGTGCAGATGTGCAAGCTCCATGTCGTGCACACATGCAAAGGCCAGTAGAGAACATCAGGTGTCCTTTCCCTCCCTTATTTGCATACTCTTTTATTGAGACAGTGTCCATCTGAATGTTCAGTACGGTTTTGGAGGGGCAAGAACAAATAGTTAACAGAGTTTCTACCTGTTCCTTGTTAGCTAAGAAGGAAACAGGCTTTATATGCGAGACGTTGTTTTATCCTTACAGTAGCCTTTGAAGTGCGGCACAGCTTCTTCTAACCTGGAGGCTGGTGGACATAATCTGGTCTGTTGACAGTCACCAAGTAGTACCAGATCTGACCTTCACCACGAGGTTGTTCTTCCTTTAACAGTGGCTCTCTTAGCTGCTGAGTTTATTAATAAAATAATAAAATTACCACTGTGACTCCTTTGGGATCTTGTCTCTATCTCTTAGCATCACAGGGCTGGGCATGAGGACACTGAACACCTGGCCCCTCAACTAATGCCTGTGTGGCAGTGGGCTGAGGCTATGGTTCAAGCCTAGTTGTGGATCTGTGCAGCAGGCTGCTGGGGCTGCCTTCCTTGCTGTCCTGAAGGAAGTAGCTGAGGTGTGGGGAGCAGCTGCATGGGCAGGGCTCCCTGGGACTGGTGCTCTCAGCCTCTCTTCCCTTCAGGTCTTTAACGAGGGCATGCTTCCCAGAAGAGGGCCTGGGTGGGACCCCTGTACCCTCTTGGTACATCTGCTTGCAGAGGAGTAGGGAATGCCCAGAAGGGATATCCCCTTTTGGGGAATGATCATAAATAAGTGATATCAGCTTACCTTTTCACTGCCAGCACTCACTGTTATGAGGGAAACTAAAAGTGCAAGTGAACACCCCAGGACAGCAACATGGCTACCCTCGAAGATCACCTACTGAGGTCTCGGGCAAGCACAAGACATGCTCTTCCTGCTGGCATGGAGCACCAGACAACCAGAGATTCAGGAACTCAAGTAGGTCAGAAGAGGAAACCTCAGACTATTGCTCTTCCTGGCAGGGTCAGACAAAGGTTAAGACTGTGGGTTCAGAAGCAACTGGGCTCTGGCCTTTGCTCTGCCACCAACTAGCTGTGTGATAGTGTTGACTTGATGGTAGTCCCCTAATTGGTGAAATGTAGATTATAAAAAGAATTCCTACTTTGGGTGTCTAAATGAGCAGCAAACACAGGCAAAGGTGGAGGTCTGCCGCTTGAGAAATGTGTAGGAAGCATAAGTTAATGTGGCAAGGCTCTGGTCAATTCCTCCTTCATAATTCAGCTAGGGCTGCCAACACTACTGAGCAATTGCTTCTGGGCACTGGGAATTTAGGGATCCTCAAGAAGTCTCAAATTCCCCATAGCAATGATAATGGTAATCCTTGTGCCCTTTACTGGATGACAGTGTGTGCTGGCTTCCACAAGGACACTATCGTATCATCATTGATGAGAAAATGAGGTTGGGGGAGGAGAGTGAGGGTGTGCAAGTCCCTTGCTGAGGTTCTGCAGCAAGCTGCAGAAGTAGAAAGAGGAACTGGGAGCCCAACCCACTGCTTCAGAGTCTGAGGAAGCCCTGTCTTTCCAAAGCACTCCTCACCTGGCTCAACATTTTACAGGCAGTCTGACACTTTTTTTTTTCACTCTTGCATAGATTTTCTTTTCCTTTCTTTCTTTCTTTATTTTTTTTTAACAGATTATACCCTTTTATGCCCTCTTCCCTGTTCCTGTTTCCCTGGGGCCCTCCTCTGTGGAGAGATGGCTTAGTGGTTAAGGCACTTGCCTGCAGGACACTTCTAAAGGTTCACATTAAGTCCCCCACACCACCCCATACCTTGAGAGGCAGTAGTCTGCAGCTCCCCTGGCAAGAGCTGTAGAGACCATGTCTTAAGATCAGAGGAGAGGCAGCCCAGAGGCATGAGCAGCGAGGAGCCGTCTTTCACAGAGGTGAGAATCTGCACGAACAAAGCCAACAGCTTTCTTTATGTTCCCAATGTTGCTAAAAGTGCCTGCGGGTTTGTACACAAGGCAGACACTGTGTTCACAGTGCCATGTGGCTTCTGTATTCTTGGCTCTGGCAAGAAAAGACCTGGCAGGTATTTCACACATCTTTGTTAAACACGAACATCAGACAAGGAAGGAGTTCCAAGGTAGTCCCAAGATGTGGATTTCTGCCAAGTCTCTTTTTTTGTCATTAAGTTGAGAAAAAAAAAAAAAAAAACCGAAAGAAAGAAAAGAACACCTCAGGATGAGCCTAAAAGCAACTGGTGTGGTGAAAAATGCATTCTTTACACTTGAATCAGATAGCATCCTGTGGCAGTTTGAATATATGGCCCCCAAGATATTCAGTGTTTTATTAGTTTATAGTTTGCATCTGCAATCACCTTGCTAGAGGCATTCACTGGGGGCCGTGTGTGTGTGTGTGTGTGTGTGTGTGTGTGTGTGTGTGTGTGGTGGGTTTGAGATTCCATTGTAAAGATATGCAAAGTGTACCAAGTAGGAGTTCCTGAAGTGTGCTGTGGCTTTTGGCTGTAGCTTTGCTCTGTGTGCTGTGTAGCTGGTGGTTTTTCTCTCTCTTGCCTGGTCCTGTGAGAGCAGGCCGCTTCTCCTGACTTTATGGAACTTCCCCTGGATCTGTAAGCTTCAATAAATATCCCTTCCTCCATAACTGTGCCTGGTCTGGAAGTTCATCTCAGTGAACGTGAAGCTGTCTGCTACACCCCTACAGTGTAATTTTACTTGCAAGTGCTGTGTACAGGTGGCTAAATCTCTTGGCCTCTAGGAGCTAACCCTAGTCTGCTCATCTGTAAAATGGGCAGGACACTGTCTCCAGCAGAAATGCAAACTTCCTAGACAGGGGACTTCTCTGTTTTTCTGTGCCCTGATGCCTAGAACTGATGCAGGATTTTAGGTCCAGGGAGGGATCAGATTCCATAGATATACGGGAGATCCCAAGCCTGTAGACCCCAACTTCTGGATTCTTGTCCAAGTTGGCAAAGAATTGGAAATGTGGACTCAGAGAGGGGTGAATTATCAATTATAAAGTTTATTTTAGGGGGAATTAGGATCCGAAGGGAAGACCATCAGGGAAGCCCAAGCCAAAAGAGGTCCTCCCCCTTCCCAGCTAGATCTTCCCTCACATGAGGAAAAGTCTGGGCCCATACACATGCACACACACATACAAAGCAAAGCAGGAGAGCCCAAGCCAAAAGGTCCCCATCACACAGGGGATCAGAGGAGACTAAAAGATGCTAAATGACTCAGAGCTTACAGAGAGATCACACACTCAACAAAGCAAGAAAGCACCCAAAACAAAACACATGCAGAAAATAATCAGGAAAATGCCCAGGCAAAAAGAAATCCTCTCCCTTAGAAGGAGGAAAGGAGACCAAGAGAGACTTGCATATGTGTACCAAGAGGGATCCAGAGAAAGAAAACATTTATACACTCATAGTTAGGCTCCTTTCTATTATTAGGATGAGCCTCACCATCAGACTCAGGTGTGTAAGGGTGGACTAAAGAGGCTGAGGGACCAACCACCGAGTGTGCTAAGTCTGGGAAAACCTGAAGAAAAGGCAGGAAGTTGTTATTGGAGTTGTAACCATCTTGAATGAGACTGGATCAGATGCAGGTTCTAGTCTTACCAGGGCAGGCAAAACACAAAACCTAAGCTACCTTGCTCCTCTTCTGTATCTGAGCCATACCCGATGCAGAGCAAGCATTCTACTTAACTGACTGAATGAATGAGCATGGGGAATCAATGGATTGCCACGTTCCAAGGTTGTAGGGGTATTGAAAGATGGAAACAGTCTATAAATTGTGCCTGCAACTCTCTGTATGCACAGGATTGCTGGTGTCATAGAGCATGGTGTGGCTTCTCTAGCAAGGCCTTCAGCCTGTCATTCCATGACTCCTCTCTTCGCAAGCTTTTTCTTCACGAGCTTGGTCGATACTGGGGCACAAAGAAATATGAGACTTGTCCCTGCCTTCACATGCTCATCGTCAAATAGGAAGATACACAAGTCAATCAAGTGCCAAAACCCAGCACTGGAAAGCACAAATAACAGAGAAGAGACAGGAGAATGCGACTAAGCCACACTGCAGCAGAGCAGGACAGGGAACTTTCTGGCAGAGCTATTCTGAGACAGTCTCAATTTCAAGTCCACTATTAAACTTTCCCCAATCAATTTAGGCCCAAGGGCCCCTATGCTTCCCTGTTACCCTCTTTGTAGCTCTCATGTCATTATTTTCTTAGAATGACTCCCTGACATAAAATGTTTCTCATTCCCTCTTGACTCATTACAGTGCTGGGCAAAACCCCAGTCTGGCTAAAGGGGCTGCCACCTCCTCTGCTGCCATGTGTGTGCAGGTAACCACGGCATGGGAAAAACTTGTAAACATACCAACTCCTGCTTGGCAGGCTGTAGTATTTTTTTTTTCTTCTCCATTTGCTCTCCTGTTCTTCACTGCTTTAAGCTGTTCCCTCTATTCCCTGTGTCCGCCAAACCTCAGCACTTCCTTGGTCATTGTTACTTCCAGCCCAAGGCCGTGCCTCTCACCTCACTGAGGAAATAGAAGAGGAAACACATGCACTTCTTCTAACACTCACCATGGTGGAGCCCTGAGGAGGACCCAGGCTGAGAGACGCCTGCCTACCAGAGACAGTTTCCCAGCAGGCAAAGGGAGAAAAGATACTCCTTAAAGTCTGGACTTGAAAGAAAGAGCATGTGTCACAGGGAGAGGCAAGTGTGTCCCCTTTGTTCACTGACTGAGCATATGGTTGCTGAAGCTGGTGATGGAGAGGATTCTGAGGGTCAGAAACACTCTGGAAGGCTAGGGTACTGTGTGGAGGTGTCTTGTGGAGAAGGCATTTATGTCAACATTGAGAAAAAACACAGCTGCATTTGAGGACCAGGCAGGATGCATGAGGGAAAGGAGTCTTTATCTTGTACCATCCTTGGGTAGAACCAGGAAGATGAACAACTATTCCTGGAAGATGACTTACGCAGCCCAGACCAACAGAACTCCGCACTCCATTTCTCTTTGCTTGTTTGTGCATGAGAAGCTGTGGAGGACTCTCCTTTGGGCCCCAAGGGTGAAGCACACACAGGGAAGAGACAGCTTCTTCCCTCACCACCAATGAAAGAAGAGGAAGCCAGAAGAAACCCACTCACTTCCTAAAGTTGCCTGATTGCTATGTGTGGCAAGCAGTGCATAAGCCTGTGTACTAGCATGACCCATTCTAGAAAGGGCTGACAGGGAGGCAAAGGAGAACATGACGTGTGTATGACACAATGCGGGTGACATAGGGAGACAAAGAAAGCAGGAGAGGGTAGAGTTGTGGGGTGTGGTGTGCAATTAAAGGGGGGCATCAAGAAGGACGCCATTGAGAAAATGGCCTGAGCTGAGACATGTGGGAAGGATGTCTTACTTTTCCCGCTATGTGTAAATACTTGACTAGAAGCAACTTAAATAAGAGAGGGCTATTTTGGCTTACAGTTCCAGAGGACATAGTCTATCATGGTGGGGAAGGCAGGGTGGCAGGAGCATGAGACAGCTGATCATATTCAATCCTCAGTCAATGCTTTCTCCTTTGTATTCAGTCAAGAACCCCCCCCGCCATGAGTTGGTGACACCCATATTTAGGGTGAATCTTTCCACTTCAAGCAGGGGCTTGGCATTTCATACTCCCCAGAGAAAGAATAGTTTGAGGCTCACTTCAAGATGACAAAAAATGGGGCTGGGAACCAGCTAATTTACTGAACTTAAATTCAAGAAAGTTTTGCCACATGCTACTGAGTGCCAGGATACAGAAACATGGGTAAGGAAAGAAAGCAGTGGGCTCCTCTCTGGTGAATTCTCTGGGTTTCCACGGACTAGAAGGGAGAAGCACAAGTGACTGAGGATGAGACCATGGGGGGAGGGGGGGTTGAAACAAGGCTGCAGTACTAGGAGTATGAGACCTGAGGGGAATTTTGGAATGTTTTATAGCTCCATTTTCTGTATTTTTCATATAAAAGCTAAGAACATTTCTGACTGGTATGATACACACAATTCTTATTTCCATTGGACTGATGCAGAAACTGAAGCTCAGAAGGAAAAGTGCCATTGTTGTCACAGGACTGCACTGAGGAGAGATGCCTGATAGAGATCTTAGAACCATTGAACAGAGTGGCCTCCAAACCTTCCCGACTACTCCTCTCCTTCAGCAAATATATTTAACCTGTTCTCATCAACCATATTTATTAGAATTATGCATGTCTTCTCCCATCAACATATATGGTAGAAATTACGAAAGATTAGGTTGTGTCTTGGATGATACATACATATATACATACATGCATGCATACTACATATATGTAAATATGCAGAGAGAGCTTTAGCATAAGTGTAAATATAAATATATTTTTTAAAATATTTACTTATTTATTTGAGAGAAAGAGAGGAAGAGGCAGATAGAGAGAAAAAGAGAATGGGCGCACCAGAGCCTCCAGCCATGAATTCCAGATGCATGTGCCTTTGTGCATCTGGCTTACAAGGGTCCTGGGGAACTGAACCAGGGTTCTTTGCAGGCAAATGTCTTGACTGCTAAGCCATTTTCCCAGCCCTAAATATGAATAATTTGAATAAAGTAATTACTACTTGTACCTGCTTGAGTCATGGAACACTTAGTCACTCACCCAGATTGCTTTATAGCAAGGGACAGTGGAGACCAGAGTGACCAAGCAACTTAACCAATTTGCTCAGTTGGAAGTAGACCCCTGATTTGACCCCTGGCATCACAGTGCAATGCTGTCTGGGGACATTCTCATGGGGAAAGTAGGATGTACTACTTGTATCTAGAGAGTGGAGGCCAGGGCTGCTGCTATCCATGTGACAGGGCCCAGAGCAGCCCCACTCAATCCTGTAACATGTTGTCCAGACAAAACAGCCAATAGTGCTGACATGGAGAAGCCCTGGTCTGGACTCTGAAGGCTGGACTAAAATAAGTGCATGGAGGCTGGAGCCAGAGGACCCAAACTTGGACAGCTTCTCTACCACTAGCTAGTGATAGTGGGTAAATTATTAACCTCTGGCCTCCAGTTGTCAGTATAACAAGGGTGCTGGACAATGCCTCAGTGGGTAGTGAGGCTGTGAAATTAAGGCCAAAGGTTATTTTTCATCTTGTTCTCCCCCACACTCTGCTCCTTAGTGGCCTTGAATTTTGGTGGACTTGACTTATTTCCTGGAGTGCCTAGGAAAAGTCAAGTGAAAGCTCTCCAGATCTGGGAGGTGCAGAAGCAGGCTAGTATCCTAGGACCCATCAGCCCAAAGACCTATTTTGGTCAGTTGGAGATTTGAGACAGAATCCAGGTTGGACCAGCAGTGGGAGGGACGCGGAAGAACCTGCAGTATCCATTACTTCCACCTCCAGACCTGCCTCCTGTTTCACACTTTTCCACTTCAACCTCTTAGGGATCTTTGTCCCCTCCTCCCTTCCCTTATCCTTTTGTTTCCATTGAATAAACTTCAGACCCCATGACCTAGAAACAACCCAGTCCTGGCCATCACTGGGAACCAGTAGCAGTCAGGTGTCCCTGGAGAAGGTACCAGAAAGAAAAGAGATAGTGTTACCTGAAAATGGAAGGTGGGTTTAGGAAGGCTTTGGAGACACTGCAAGGACCTCCCCTCATGCCCCAATTCTCTATGCTAGATGCTTGATACTAGGTCGTTAGTAGCCCATAAGCATCCTATGGATTTCTGTTTTGTTTCCTGGTGTAACTTAAGGGCCTAGAGAGGTGCCTGGAATACAGTGGACACTCAGTATTTATGGAATGAATTTTTGTTCTGAAAGAAGAGTAGGGAACCGATGGGTAGATTTGGAAGGGCATTATTAGCACAGAGCTGCATGAATTGCAAGAATAAAGGCAGAAGAAGGATGGAGCTGTGAAAGATTCAGGAGGAAATGATGGCTCAGAAAAGTGGCTAGTCAGTCATCGTGGGCTGCTGAAGAGTTGGTAGAGGGTCTTGTATGTGTACGAGCCTCAAGATTACAGAACTTCTTTTAAACTTGGCAAAGTACAGGCTCCGTGCTGGCCTCTGGTTCTTGAGAAGGTTACTGAGGTAGCCCAGAGACAGCACTGGAAACAGTGACGAAACAGCCCAGCAGCAAAACTCACATGATGCTGAGCACTGGCTAGTGCCTAGGCTGGGCAGAAGGGATCAGACTGCCAGGGCCAGGATAGAGCAAAACATTCTAGGGTTCTAAATCATGACAGCCAGCAGAGTGCTGGAGGCAACTGTGAAGGCAGAAGCCACTGAAAGAAAAGAAGAAAAAGGATCTGTGATATTGGACCAATTCCTCTGTGAACCTCAGTGATTATTTTTAATACGAACATCATCATGATTTATATAAGGCATGCAAATGAGGAAATTAAGGTATAAAAGTTGAAAAGATTTGCCCAAGGAAGGTCACAGAGCTACTAAGGGGTTGTAGAGAGGGCAAGGTAATTAATCCTGGGACTATTTATTTACTTCTGTGTTAGTTAGCTTTTCATTGCTGTAATACTTTAAAGAAACAACTTAACAGGAGAAAGGAATTACTTTGACTCACAACTCCATAAGTTTCAGTCTATGGTGGGCTAAATTTTTTTTCTGGCCATGGTGAGGTAACATATCATAGTGGCAAAGACATGTGGCAGAATGAAATTGCTCTACTCATGGCAACTAGGAAACAGAGGGAGAGGAAGGAGCAGGGAACAAAATACATTCTTCTAAGGCATACCTGCTGTGAACTGCTTCTTCCAACTGAGCCCTACTTCCCAACATCCATCAATTGGTGAATCCATTTAGGAAGCCAGAGCCTTCAGGATACAATCACTTCTCCCAACCCTGTCTCTGAGCAGTGCTTCCATTGAGGAACTTAAATACATGAGCATTTTGGAGGCTCACATTCAAACTATTACAACTCCAAACCCATTTTTTTCTTCCTTTACCAAATGTCTCTTGGCAAGCCCTCAGGCTGTCTAGGTCTGGGCTACAGCAAGGGAGTCGGACCTATTATTGATAGAAATCTACTTCCATGGTCTTCAAGACTTTATATTACCCAGTGCTCTTGCTCAGTGAATCCTTGAATGAAGGTCAAGGCTACTTCATGCACTTCTATCAGGAGGTTCCTTCTTCTAAGAGTACAGCCGTCACCTAGCTAAGCTTGTCTTTGAGGAAGGAGTGATCCCTGGTGCATCTCACGTTTGCTAGGAGGTTGACCACCTATTGCATGCGGAACATCCATGCCATGTCTAGGTGGGAAGCACTTGATGGAGGGTGTGGGAAAGTGGACTGGGGAGTCAAGCATGCATTTGTCTCCCCACTGACTAGCTGTCAGCTTTGGCTGGCATTAATCCATAGCATTTTGGTTTTCTCATCTATTAAGCAGCTGTGATAACAGAACTTACTGTTGGGTAGTTGTAGAGATCAAATGCATGACACTCAACACATACACATAGAATACTGCCCTTCACTCACTCCCACTTGACGCCTGGATCCTGGCCAGCAAGGATGTTCCATGTCTTCCTGCTCCGGGCTATGACCAGAAGCCAGCACTTCTGGTTGGAGCTGCAGGTTTGGATAGGATAATCTCAGCATGGCAGGATGTGTTGATTCATTCTTTTCCCCCAGCATTTGATGGTGTTAATTTGCACCATGTCAAGCACTTAGGTGATTAAGACTCACAGTGTTTAAGAGGTGAAAACTGATGACGCCACCATAGAAATTAGTGTGGAGGTTCCTTAAAAAACTAAAAATAGAATTACCATGTGACCCAGCTGTGCAATTCCTAGGCCTATACCTGAAGGACTCTCAAGTAACATCACAAGATACTTGCACATCTATGCTTATTGTAGCACTGTTCACAGCAGCCGATTATGAAATGGCTAGATGTCCCCCAATGGATGGGTGGACAAAGAAAATGTGGTACACATACACAATGGAATTTCACTCAGACATGAGGAGGAATGAAATCAATTTACTTGTTGGAAAATGGATGCAAATGGAAATCATATTAAATAAAGTAAATCAAAGGCAGAAAGACAAATCTAACATATTTTCTCTCTCATTTATGGGACACACTGCATACATGTATACATGCAAATACATTGTACACACATACAAAAGGCAGAAACAAAAGCAGAAGGGAAACTAGGGAAAGGGGGAAAGGGGAAGAAGGATGGATGGGAGGGAGTGGGAGGGGTAAGTGTGGTCAAAGTACATGATATATATGAAAGAAATTTTCTCTATTATACTCAACACTATGTACAGTAATGGATGCCAATAAAAACAAATCTAAAGAAATAAAAAAGAGGTGGTCTCCACCACCAAGGAGCTCAAGGTGAAAAAAAGAAGCATGGGCTAGAGAGATGGTTCAGCTGTTAAGGCGTTGCCTGCATAGCCTAATGACCTGGGTTCGATTCCCTAGGACCCACATCAAGCCAGATACATGAAGTGGTGCATGCATCTAGAGTTCTTTTGTAATGACTAGTGGCCCTGGCATACCCATTCTCACTGTCTCTCTCTCCTTGCAAATAAATAAAAATAAAATTTTAAAAAGAAGAGGAGAGAACAAGCACATGCTGTGGCCTCTCTGGGGATGGCAGGCTTCTGAATTGGACCATTTTAAGTTACAGGAGGGACCAAGAGAGGAAGTTCTGGAGGAATACCACTTCAAGGATCCTGAGGAGTAGCACCTTATTTGCATGGAGCAAGGGGGAAGTTGTGGGTTTCATATGTGATGGTGGAAGATGGTACTGTCCTTGGGAATGACCCTGGCATCTGAAGGGGGAAAGGGCAAAGAGAGAAGCTGAGAATGAGGTAAGCAGAACCTAGGGCAAAAAAAAAAAAAAAAAAAAAAAAAAAAAAAAAAAAAAAGTATCTGAGGCCCAAAGGTTTTGAGTAGCTTGCACAGCTACCATGGGTGTTTGCAATAAGCTTGGATATGAAGCGAGCAGGGGTCTAGGCAGGTTCTGAAGCAGCTGGAATATTTAATTATTGGACCCCCATAGCCAGAGCAGAATGAGAGAGGCTAGGACACCCCTGCCTCTGGATCTCCCTTTCTTCTGTGTGACCCAGGCAAAGTCATTCAGCTTTAAAGAAGAGCATCCGGGTAGCAGCCAGTAGGTATGAGGACTGACTGGAGGAAATGCAAAGGTCCCAGCATCATGGTAGCTCGTCAGATACTAGTAAGCTCAAAGGTCATTGAGGATGGACCCTCTCCCATGATAAGCAGCCTGAAATACCAGGAACTGAAACTTTAGGAGTCTGGTCAAAGGAATGGGAAGTGAATCCTGTGTCTGGCTCTGGGTAGAAATGTATTCTGAATTACTATCTAGTCAGATGTTTTCTGGTAGAGACCAAAGACATACCATTGTCCCCTCCCATAAGAATTAATTCAGAGACTAGGGATGTGGCTTAATTGGTGGTGTGCTTGCTCCATGTGTGCAAAGCTCTGTGTTCAACCCGCAGCACTATATATAAGCCAGGCACGGTAACACACACCTGTGATCTCAGCACTGGGGAGGTGGAGGAGGAGGATAAGTAATCCAAGGTCACTCTTAACTACATATCAAGTTCAAGGCCAGTCTGGCATATTGAGACCCTGTCTGGAAAAAAAAAAAAGCAACTCCAAATGGTTCTGTCAACTTTCAATTACTTGGGGTCACCTGAGCAGGAAAATTATTTGTTCTAGAGACTTTAATAAATTATATGAAACTTACCTAAACATGTAACTTGGCACAGTGGTTCTTTTGCACCTCTTCAGAGTACTTTTCTCCACAGTGGTCTTCTAGTGAGATCCTGGCCGCAGTGGGCTCAGCATCTGGCAATCACTGGATTTGGCTGTGGTAAGCTCGCCATTGGTCAGGGACAATACGGTGAACCGGAAGTAGCTCAGTACCGCCAGGCCATTGTTAGTCTGCATGCAGGAGACATAGGTCCAGGCTGTCTCTGCCTCTCCGCACCCCTCTCCTCACACCAGCACAGCCTTTGCTGACTTTTGAATCTACGATGCTGGCCCCTGAAGGGTCCCGAAGCACGCTCCTACTGAGTGAGCAGGGCAGGGGACGACGAGCCAGTGATAACAGAGCCGTCTTTCTAGAACAGGGCTGCTGGACTGGCTGGGCTCTGCTGCTAGTTCTCCTCCGAGGACTCCTGCCTTCTCTCTGGGGAGTTTGTATGGGAATCCAGCCTCAAAAGAAGAGTTTGAGGCGGAAGCCAGCGCGTCGTTCCACCGCCAAAGCGCCTGCGGCCTAGGGAAGCCCCGCTGGGGCGGCGGGAGAAAGCGGAAGTGCGGGACGGAA
Source organism: Orientallactaga sibirica (assembly GCA_036365145.1). Lineage (NCBI taxonomy): Eukaryota > Metazoa > Chordata > Mammalia > Rodentia > Dipodidae > Orientallactaga > Orientallactaga sibirica. Next base: position 32,999,940 of record JAEOAD010000015.1, on the reverse strand, counting down.
CGTCGGAGGCCGCGGGCTGCCGGGTCAGGCGGGGCGGGACGGGGCGGGGTGAGGCGAGCGCGGCCTGCGGCGTGGGCGGCGGCCCGGGGAGCGCTGAGGTCAGGCGGGCCCGGATGCGAGGGTCAATGGGAAGTTGAAGGAAGAGCCTTCCGGTCCTGGGGTCGCCGGAGGAGAGGGAAGAATTGAGTGTTGGGAATAGTTCTGGATTACAAACTTTCTGGTACCCAAGGAAAACAGTCATGAATCTTGGTTTGGAAAATACCAAGTAAAAGAGTACTATATATGATGCTGGAAAATGGTGACAGCAGACTGACTGAAAGCCTTGGAACAGATGTGTCTTTCACGGCATCAAGACAACAACTATGAAAGCAATAATGGATCAAGAAGACCAGTGGAAAACCCCCTAGGAAAGAGCCATAGAAAATGTACACATCAGAAGAGAGATGTAATCAGAGAACTCAAAAAAGAAAAATAGACCATGTACGTTCTCAGAAGGGTAAAAAGATTTTTATTCACGTACATGAAATTACTCAAATAGATAATCACATATACCAGTGCCTTGAACGTGAACAAGACTATTGTGAAAACTTAGCACTTGTGTGTGAGAGAACCCATCCTGGGGATAACTCTTATAGATGTGATATGTGTGAGAAAATCTTCATCCAAAGCTCAGATCTTATTTCACACCAGAGGATCCACAATTACGAGAAACCTTATAAATGTAGCAAATGCGAGAAGAGCTTCTGGCACCACCTAGCCCTTTCAGGACACCAGAGAACACATGCTGGTAAAAAGTTCTACACATGTGACATCTGTGGCAAGAATTTTGGTCAGAGCTCTGATCTGCTTGTCCACCAGCGAAGCCATACAGGTGAGAAACCGTACCTGTGTAGTGATAAATGCTTCAGCCGAAGCACAAACCTCATAAGACACAGAAGAACGCACAAAGGTGAGAAATCATTTAAGTGTCTAGAGTGTGAAAAAGCTTTTAGTGGGAAATCAGAACTCATTAGCCATCAGAGGACTCATACTGGTGAAAGGCCCTACAAATGTAATAAATGTGAGAAAAATTATTGACACCGTTCAGCCTTCATTGTACATAAAAGAGTTCATACTGGGGAGAAGCCCTATAAATGTGGAGCCTGTGAGAAGTGCTTTGGCCAGAAATCAGACCTTATCGTGCACCAGAGAGTCCACACAGGTGAAAAGCCGTATAAATGCTTGGAATGCATAAGAAGTTTTACTCGTAGTGCTATCCTAATTAGGCACCAAGCAACTCACACTCACACTTTTAAATGCCTTGAATACGAGAAAAGTTTCAACTGCAGCTCAGACCTTATTGTACATCAGAGAATTCACATGGAAGAGAAAACACATCAGTGGTCTACATGTGAGAGTGGCTTCCTCCTAGGTTTGGATTTTGTTGCCCAACAGAAAATGAGGACTCAGTCTGAGGAGCTTCATTACAAATACAGTGTATGTGATAAAAGCTTCCATCACAGCACCGGTGCTCAACATCAGACAGTACACATTGGTGAAAAACCATATATCTGTAATGTGATAGAGAAAGGTCTTGAGCTCAGCCCTCCCCTTGCATCAGAAGCCTCACAAATATCTTGACTATACATTATAAAAACCTTAAACGTATTTACATGTTAGAGAACTCACTACGATAAAGAACCCTAGGTGAATTTTAAACTTTACTTAGAGCTCAAACTTCATTGGGTACCAGAGAGCCTACAGTATTAGGAATTGTGAGAAATAACTTTAGAGAGTGAGCAATTCCACAGATGCCCTTGAATCTGACTCATTTGATCCTCACCAGTTTCATACAGGTAGGAAACCTTACATATGTAGTGAATATAAGAGCTTTCCGGCAGTGCTTAGCCTTCTTGTTCCATGAGCACCCGCACCAGAGCACACTGCTTAAATGCCTCCAGTGTTGGCAGCACTTCAGCCAGCATGCGCCTCGCCCTGGACATCAGGAAATCCATCTGGGGAGGAGCCCTGGAAGCTGTGGAGAGGCTGCTACAGAACTGACGTTCTTTCCCATCAAAGAAGCCATACTGGTAAAAATTTATATTTGTCTTGAGTGTGTCAAGAACAGCAGTTGGAGAGTCTTGGTTTTAAGCCCTGGCATGCCCATTCATTCTCTCTCCCTTGCAAATAAATAAATAAATAAATAAAAATAAATAAAATAACTTTTCAAAATGGGCCTAGCAGGGCTGGAGAGATGGCCTAAAAGTTAAGGTGCTTGCCTGAGAAGCCTAAGGACCCAGGTTTGATTCCCCAGTACATATGTAAGCCAGATGCACAAGGTGTTACAAGAATCTGGAGTGTGTTTGCAGTGGCTGGAGGTGCACCCATTCTCTCTTCTTAAATAAATAAATAATAAATAAAATACTTTTAAAAATGGAAGACAAAAAAAGAGAGAGAGAGAGAGAGAAGAGTTTGAGTGGTGGCTCCCAGCACCTGGGAGGCAGAGGTAGGAAGATTGCCATGAGTTAGAGGCCATCCTGAGACAGCATAGTGAATTCCAGGTAAGCCTGGGCTAAAGTGGGACCCTACCTAAAGACACCCTCCCAATTTTGGGGGGGTACATCGAGTTCTGCCTGCTAGAGGCAGGGGGACAGGTGGGCGTGAGGCTGCTGAGTGGCTTCCAAAATCTGGGGGTGGGCAGGTGCAGAGTGGGCTAGGCAGTTTACTCCAGGGACAAGAAGGTGTGACATTCTCTAGGTCTCCATGGGCAGCACTGAGAAACACACCATAGATGACCAGCTTTCCCTCCCCCAGTGACCATGATCATCATATGCAAGAAGGTGGACAACATTTTACTGAATAACTTGTCAGCCACTGACATAAGACTGACAAATCTGTCCTACCTGGGAGGAAGCCAAAGCCCATGGTTCCTCAACTTGCTCAAGACACATCCTGCCCTGGCTACTCCAAGAGCCCTCATCTAGCACCTAGCACCTAGGGCTTTCTCTGTCAGCTACTCTCCCTCCCATCACATGCCTCTCCTATCCTTTTTAACTCTGAGCCCTCTCTCCTCACACATCTATCTTGTCCCCGGGTTGCCCTCCTACTCCCTGCCCCAGGCTTCCTCATCTCCTTGAACCCTCCTGTCATTTACTCCCTGCAATTTGCTAAGGATCTGCGTTTCTCAGGACTCTTGCACATGCCATCCTTCTGTCTTTTGTGTCTGTCAGAAGCAGTCCCATGAGAGCACGTCAGTTCAGCAACTCTTGCTCTGGGAGATCCTCCTCTGGATGGTGGCTGGGCTTTGAGACTCTCTCCACATCACTGAAGAAGATCTTTGGCCCCTGCAGCACGGTAAGAAACTCTTAGTCTGTGGGCCAGAGTGTGGCCCAAGTGCTGGGTGGCTGAGTGTGCCAGCATCGGTGACCTTCACATGTTTATCAGGCACTTTCTTCTGTGTTCCAGAACCGGGCTGGGCTCCAGGGACAAGGGTAAGTGAGACGCTCCTGTCCAGAGAGGCAGGCGAGGGCCCAGCACCATATAAAGAAGGACTGAGTCCTGTGGTGGTCACTGTAAAGGACAGTGAATGCTCTCAGAAAGAGCCCCTCTGCATGAATGTCCATGGGACCCTGGGAAGCAATTAGTGGGAAGGCAATGTCCTAGACAAAGAGAACAGCCTGTGCAAAGGTCCAGGGGTGTGAGGAGCAGTATACACACAGGACAGCACAGAGATCAGCATGGCTGGAAGCTGAGTGTGCAGAGCCATGCTGCAAGACCACTCCAGAGAGGCAGCTGCTCACCCTTGGATGGTGAAGTGTTGCATAAGTCATGGCCAGGACCCCTGCTTCTTTGCTACACATCTGTGGGCTCCATGGAACTTTGACAACAGTCTGGCCCAGTGGCCAGCAGCCCATCTTTTCGGCTAGCAGACAGCCTGGCTCCTCTCTCCCATCCACTTGGGGTGATCTCAGACAGCTGATCACCTGCTTTTTGAGCCTGTCAAGATTCTCGTTACTTCATTGGATCTGAACCATCACCACCTCTCTGCTGTGGCAGCAGAAGCCCTAGAAGGTTAATCCCCAGACTTGCATTCCCAGGCTCCCATTTAGAATCCTCTAAATTCTCACTCAGACCTGTCCTTATGAACACAGGAGCACTCCAGCAGAAGAAAGGAGGTGGGAGGACAACGGGTCTTCTTGCACTATCTTGTCATGGTTCTGGCACTGGCTGTCTATCTTTATGGCCATAACTCTTTGGGAGAGGGCCAAGTGTATCCTTTGCCCCCAAATCCAGACCTCCCCTTCACCCATGGTGCCATGTGGCTTCCTTTTGTTGCTGGCCCTTGACTAGCCTACCTCGCTTGTGGGTTCTTAAAGAACCCTGTTCTCACCTCTAAATACAACCTCGTCATTAGATTCTTCACAATGAAGCCTTTTTGTGTTCCCATGTTACCTGCCACGTGGGTCCTTCAGAGGCTCTGCGGAGTTGCACAGAGAGGCCAGCTGTCTCTGACAGTGGACACAGTTGCTCCTGTCTTCGCCCTCTGGTGATCTTGATGACATCTAAGAGGACAGGCAGAGGTGTGATGTGGGCACTCTTCCAAGAGGAGCTGACGTTCTTGGTACCTAGATCTTTGGAGGCTCCCCGAGTGGGTGCAGAGGAAGTAGTACCCACATAGGGAAGGAAGGTCTTAGAGCAGAGAACAGTCATGGCGTGCTTGAGGGCTGGTTTATGATCAGGGAAGACCCTTTTACCTCCTCAGTGAGGAGCAGGCTCTAAGGACGGAGATGTGTAGGGGCTGCTGCCTCCACTGAAAGGCCTCCCTAGATGACTCCAATTTGAGTTCAGCTCTACCCTTGGTGTGCTTATACAGTCAGCCCCTGAGGCCTCCGCCCTTCTCTTGGCAAAGTTCTTAGGCTTCAGGGCTCATTCACTCCCAGGTTCAAGATGTAACTAAAGAGATGCTTGTGCTATTCCTTTGAGACTACTGAAACAACAAACCCCAAGAAATTGGAATTTCTCCAGGCATTTCATGCTGTGAGAAGCTCAAAACCTGGTGTCAGACAGCAGGGAAACTTGTCTCCCTCAGAGAGCAATGTCATCCAGTGCTAGTGACTTGTCAGACCATCTTGCAGGAGAGACTGAAGCCTAGAAAATGATGGGCAGGTCCATACCTTAGCCAAGATTGCTTAGCTGTACGTACCTCTGACCCTCTACTCTAACCTGAATCTCATGTCAGGAGCCCTGAGATGGACTTGGTGGGGATTACTGGGTCTCTTTTTCTCTCTTCCCAATGTAGCCCAAGTGACTAAATCTCCTTTTTTCTACTTTTTACTATTAACTTGGCTCTTTGAATTGGCTTATTGAGAACAAGTGGGGCTGCTAGGGCACAGGGTGTGACTCTGACCCCAATAACACAAATTTATTCTTCCCAGTGCCTAGTACTTCCATAAACTGGTTGGAACTTTGGTTCCAATGCAAGTCCTCGGTACAAATCACAGTATGACAGCTGCAATGAGGAAAGTACAATGTCAGATCAGACAACAGGATCTTGTTGAACAAGGACATAAGCAAACCTGCCACACAAGGGCTACTTTCACATAGTACCTCATTCAGACTGCACAGTCCTCTCTCATGCATCGTGTCTCCATTTCACAGTATGGGCCTTCAGGTGCAGAGAAGTGGCCACCTGCCTTGTGAATGCCACAGCCTGAGTGAAGCCCAGCTCTGCCTGCCTGTCTGTGCCTCATCTCCATGCCAACTCTGTCTTCTGCCTCTTTCAGAGGCTAGTGGAAAAATTGTCAGCAGAACAGGACCAAAGCTATAGAAATGCTAGAAAGGCAACTTTTAATAAGAGAACACTAAAAATTTGACCATAAAATCTTCAGTTTTTTCTTTGTTTTTATTTGTCCTACTCTATGGCTGAGGAAATAATTGTAACAGTCAGCACAGGTGCTTTTTTCTCCATATATGTATTTTTAAATTTTTATTTATTTATTTATGAGAGGGGGATGGGTGTGCCAGGGCCTCTTGCTACTGTGAACAAACTGCAGATGTGTGTGCTATGTTGTGCATCTGGCTCTGTGTGGGTACTGGGGAATCAAACCCAGGAGGGCAGGCTTTGCAAGCAAGTGCTTTTAACTGCTTTCATCTTCCAGTCCTCTCCAGATATTTTTATTATTTATTATACTTTTTTCAACTTATATAAGTGCATATATTTTACATAGGTTATAGTCTTGTATCCTTTCAACCCTGTCTCCATTTCCCTGAGGGTCCTCCTCTCTAGAGTCTTTGGTGTCCACTGTGGGGTAATTAGAGCCTCCATCAGTCTCTAGGAAGTGGGGGGGGGCACTGTACCTCAGGATGTTTCTACCCACCCTGTGGCTCTTATAATTTTCATGATCCACAGTTGGTTGACTCCATGGATATAGAACTCAGGAAGGCTGAAAAGCATCAGTCTTTTCCCCTTTATTCTTGGCTCGGTATAGGTACATACCCACATAAAGCCTCAAGGATTCTGTGGGGCCCCCAGATTAGCCAAGAGCTATCTTCTCTCCTTCAAAAGGGCTGCACTGAGGGAGATTTTGGACATGGTTTTAACGGACCTGAGTGGGAAGGACCAAGAGACCAAAGCTCCTGAGACCACCCTTATTCCAGCTGGGGCGGACTTCCTAATAGTGACAACCCCATTCTCACACCAGTTTAGGCTGGGGAGGAGACTGCCCTTTAGGGAGGGAGGGAGGAGGAATGGGTCTCTGGTGGGTTCTTCCAGCTCTGAGCTTGGAGGCTCTGTCTCAGCAACACAACCCCTCACGTACAGGAGCTCATTCAAAACCCACATCTGCCCTGCAAGGCAGGTTTCACTCAGTTCATGGGAGAGGGGCCAGACACAAAGAAGAGGTGGCACTATAGGACAGGGACACCATTGTTTCTGACCTTGGAGCTCTGCTGCCTGCCTCAGAAGTCAGGTTCACACACAGCTCTGCCCTCGTAAGCAACATAGCCCATTCAGTGCTCTTATTGTCGTGTGCCTCAGTTTCCCCAGCAGTGACTCTGCCTCCTTGATGCTGACAGTTGTGTGGCAAGCCAAGCTGTCAGATACAGTGTGCTCTGGAGCAGCAGAGGCCTGACCTGGACTGCTGCAGCCTCCAGAGCTTCCCTTTGTCCACTGCTTGCCAGCTTGGTAGTGGATTTCTTGTACTGATGCACATAGCCTGGGATGGGGGTGGGAAAGGGTTTCAGAAAGGCCTGTGGCTTCAGTTTCAGGTCTGATGGGAGGAAAAAAATGACTAAAGCAAAGCCAAGTAGGCTGTCTGCCTGGAGACTGGGAAATACAGCATACAGTCCAGACCAAAGACAGCATTGCCAAGAGGGAAATTATAGGTCTTCAAGACAGGTCTGCAAAAATCTCCTTGAGCTGCTTTTGGAAGGTTTGTTTGAGTATGAGTTTTGTGTTTTTTGTTTTGTTTTGTTTTAGAGGTAGGGTCTTAGGTTCAGATAACCAGAAACTTACTCTGTAGCCCTGGCTGGCCTTGCGATCATACCTCCTACTTCAGCCTCCTGAGTCCTGGAATTGATTATAGACATTAGCTACCATGATTGGCTTGCTGTTTTTTAATTTATTTTGCTTTTCAAGGTAGGGTCTCACTCTAACCCAGACTGACCTGGAATTCACTCTGTATTCTCAGGGTGGCCTTGAACTCAAGGCGATCCTTCTACCTCTGCCTCCCGAGTTCTGGGATTTAAGGTGTGTACCACCACTGTTTTTTGTTTTTATTTTTAATTTTTATTGGAGAGAGTCAGAGAGGAAGAGAGAGAGAGAGAGAGAAAGAGAGAGGCAGATAGAGAATGGGCATGCCAGCAGCCTCTCAGCTGCTGTGTGAATGAACTCCAGATGTGTGCACCCCCTTGTGGGCAAGTGCGGCATTGCGCTCTTGCATCACTGTGTCTGGCTAAATGTGGGACCTGGAGAATCAAACAGGCATTCTTAGGCTTAGCAGGCAGGCACCTTAACTGCTAAGCCATCCCTGCAGTCCTGTTTTTTTATTTTTAAATTGTGTATTTAATTAATTTATTTTTAACTCTCTTCTGAGTGTGCATTCATGTGTGAGTGTGGATGCATTTGTGCCATGGTGTGCAATGTGAAGGTCAGAGGAAAACCTCAGGTGTCAGTCTTTGCTTTTCACTTTGTTTGAGGCAGGGGCTCTCATTGTGCACTCCTGCATGTTCTAGGCTAGCTGGCCCACCCACAAGCTTCTGGAGCCACTCTTGTTTCTGCTTCTATTTCACCATAGATGTACTTGGATTAGACATGTGCTGCCACATCCAGCTTTAGGTGGGTTCTGGAGATCTAAACTTAAGTCGCCATACTTGTGCACAAGTGCTTTTGCACTCAGAGTCATCTCCCAGACCTAATGTGTGTCATATGTGTGTGTGTGTGTGTGTGTGTATTTAACATGTCTGTATTTAATCCTGACACTCTTCTTTAAGACAATATATAAACTGATAGTTGGACAAGTCCAAAGTCAGCATATATTTCTTACCAGGTATTTTGCTAGGCAGTGCACATCCAGGGTTTCAGAAGGCTCTGTCCCCATCTTGAAGCAGCTTGGGGATCACCAGAGGGAAAAGATGCGCTCACAGAGCGGGTCCCAGAGGGCCTCAGTGCCTCTGGGGTCCTTATAGTTGGGTAGAGATGGGATCTAAAAGAGTTCTTGGGGAAAAGGTAGTCAAGAAAGCCTGAATAGACAGACATACAAGGAGTAAAATAGATAAGACCCCTTGATTTGTCATCCCAGAACTGCCCAACTGTTCCATCCACCCCACATCAGTGGGCAGTAAAGTACACCTGGCTGCTGAAGTTGGAAGCCCTACAAAGAGTGTGATTGTAATAGAAGGAGAGCATGAAAAGAAGGAGAGCACTGAAAGGCCCTGGGCTCAGATTTGCAATCTAAGCCATTGTGTATGTGCTTCAGAGACAAGCGAAATCATGTCAGCTTTCCAAATGTCCACCTACTCTACTCATAGTCAGGCTTGTGATGAGGACTATTTCCTCGTTGACTGAGTGCCACCAGTGTGCTTGCTGCTCAGCTTATGGGATTCTCTGTCATCTAACTGAGAGGCCTAGAGGTGAGTGACTTGGACAATATTGTGTGGTTGCATTCAGTTTCATACCAAACCTGTTCATGCCACCTCTACTTAATTTAACTAAGCTATGTGTACTGCCTGGCACAGAAATGGTGCTTGTTTTAGATAAATTTCTGTCTGTTTCTTTCTTAAAGAAGTTCTCAGGACATTGAACTTTTACTTTCAAATGAACTTCGCTCAAGGGATAACCTGCTGATGTGACTGGCTGCTACCACTCGGGTTTCAAAGTGCACTGTTGCTCAAAAGAAAAAAAAAAAAGCATAAGGCATAGTGGGGACTATTATTAGCAGTGATCAGAAAGCAATCATGCTTCCCAGTCACAAGTCTGGGAGGAAGGACATTTGAAGTGATGCCTGGACAGTGTTGGCAGTGCAGCATGTTTGGTGTGGAAGTGAGTTTCACAATCACCGTGCTTGTCAGGTGATACCAAGCTTTCTGCTCCCAAATCCCTCTCCCATGCAGGGTCAGCTGCTCAGAGATCTCTAGGGAAGGACATCTGGTCCTCTCTGGTAAAACACATTTGTGTAGCATGCAAAACTGTCAAGGGCAAAGCTTTGGATCAGACAGAGTTCATCTGGATGAGGATCACAGGGTGTTTCTGTGTGGGTGGGTGGTATTGACTCCTGACTGTGCTGTCCACTCTAGCTGCTCACTGCTCTGGGTCCAGGTAGTGCTGTCTCCTCTGGCTATGTACTTCTTTGGGCCCAGACCTCTGTCTAAATGTCACTTCACTCAGAAGGCCTTGCCTGGCCTCAAGCTATCATTGGACACCCTCAGGCTCTGCACTTTGGTTATCCTGTGTGCTTAACTGGCTCTCTGCCACTAGCATTGTTGTGCAAGGGTAGGTCTGACCTCGTCACTGAACTCCCACCACCCAGAGTAGGGCCCATGCAGAGTGGGTCCTCAAGGAGCACTCGCTCACCCGATGCCTTCCGAGAGAAATTGCTACAGGGATATTATTGCTTTATCCTTCTCTTGTGGTGGGGTAAATGTTGCTTGTGCTATGAAAGCCACTGGTTGTGAGTCCTTGGTGCTCGCAGTGAAATTCTAGATGGACTGCTATCACCTCAGGGCTGTGAGAAGCACAGTATCTGAGGCCCTCCCAGAGCCACCCAGAATCTGCATATAACCAGACTCCAGACAAGATCTAAGATCCATGTGCACATTAAGGCCTAGGAAGCTTTCTCAGGGTGACTCCATGCTGCTGATGGAGTTTTAAAGGATGAGCAGGTACTGTGAAGGCAGTCAGAGGTGACACAAGCTGGTGATAGCTGGATGATGAGCTCGGAGGATCTGCTAGAAGCTGAAGGCTCAGGAGTTAAGAAGGGGGGGGGGAGATCTGAATTATGACCAACTCCTCTTTTTATGGTTACATCAAAAAAGAACTAGAAAGGGGGTCCACATCTTCCTTTTGTCTGGTGCAAAAGCTCCAGATTTAGTATCTGATTGTAATTGTAATTGCCAAACCCATGGTCCACCTGAGTGTCAGCATTGTTAAATTCTCATTGTGTCCATATACAGCCCTTCATGGAATGTCCATCGTGAAGGCGAACCCTCTGTACTGACACTGAGTGGGCCTGGACTAGGCCATCACTCCTCAATTTTTAGTCTTAGATGAGCTGGTTTATAGTGATGGAGGTGGCAAAGCATGTTTTCACTGGGGTCTGCTTCATTCTGCACCTGCTCTCTAAATGCAGGGCCTGGAAGTATTTCCCAAGACAGATTTGGTCCGGGTTGAGTGTGTGGCAATGGGTGGATCCAATATTATGGAGGACCTCTGGGCTATGAGACTGTTTTATACATGATCTTTAATTTTCACAATAGCCTTCCTCATGTGATGCATTTTACAGATGAGGAAGCTGAGGCCCAGAGAAGTTAAGTGACCTCCCCACTGCCCCACAGCTAGTGAGGTACACAGTCCAATGTCCGTAATTCCAGTTCAGATTCAAGTTTAGAGCTAAAGAACTCTAGCTTAGAGGCTAGTCCCATATCCCCTGATAAATGCCAGAACGGAGTCCCCAAACTAGGTAGCCTTATTTCTTAACTCTCCATTCCTATCTACCTGCCTTAGCCCGTGTCTTCTTTGCAATATGTGGTAATCCTTTCAAAGAACTCTTCCAAGACTATAAAGCCTTGATTTTAGCAATCTAACTCCCTAGGGAAGCCACCTCACCCCCTTGATATTTCTTTCTCACAGCTTCAGTTTAGATGGTCAATTGTACCTTTTCTTCAGGGACTAGGCTGTGGGTTTTCAGTCTGGCCATGAAGACCCTCTGGTGAAAGAAAGCCACTAGGACAGGTGATAAGCAAGTGACAGATGCTGTCCAAGGCTACCTCTGTTTCATCATCTCACCCTAGAGGCAACCCAGACTAAACAGAAGCAACACTTTGCAAAAGGGCAAGGAGCCTTCCAAGATGACTAGGCAGCTTCACAAGAAGCCTGGGTCTCCCGGGTTCAGGAGATAGCCTGGAGACCATTCTCTGAGACTCTTCCCTTGCAGATGGAGGTGGTGGTGTGGCTCTGGAGAAACACTGAGCAGCAGTCAGGAGAGCTGGGCCTGGTGGCAATGGAAGAGTGTCAGTCTGAAGTCGGGGCCTGGCTCCAAGATGCTGGGCCTTTCTCATCTCACTTCCTTGTGTCTGGGTGTAGCCAAAACAACCTTGACTTCTTAGGAGCATTGTGACTTGGACATGGGATAATGTGTGTGGTGTTCCTGCGCAGACCAGCCGCGGAGAGTCACATCTGCAGGTGTCCTCCTCTCACCTCGTTTTTTCTGTTTTGTTTTGTTTTTTGTTTTTCAAGGTAAGGTCTCACCCTAGCCCAGGCTGACCTGGAGTTCACTCTGTATTCTCAGGGTGGCCTCGAACTCATGGCAATCCTCCTACCTCTGCCTCCTGAGTGCTGGGATTAAAGGCGTGCACCACCACGCCCGGCTCGCCTCATTTTATAGGCAGAGAAATGCGAGCTGGAGACAGAGTGGGGCACACAGACAAGTGGAAGTAAACAGCAGAATGGGGACCCAGCCTCACCCCCTGGGGCCTTATTTTATGTCATAATAACAAGGATGCACAATTTGCTAACCATATCCCTAAACTCTGGGCCTCAAAGGCATAAACAAGATAATTTTCAGACAGCTTAAAGTGAAATTGTTTTTCAAGCATGTGGCATCCAGAAAGTTCTTTGAAGTAACATTGTTGCTTGGTTTGGGCCTGTGGCTAGACTTGCTCCTTTCCACACAAGGCCACATTTAATTTTGTGGTGACCCTGCACTTACCCCTCCCTCCACCAAGAATGAAGGGCCAAGCTGGGTGTGGCCCAGGAGAAAGTCATGAGTTGACACATGGTACACAGTGTGTGAGTCTAGGAGCTAGGCTAGGGCAAGCTTTATCTAAGTGATAAGGACTGTACATGTACCTTGTAAACCAGGGCGTAACTTCAGAAGTCTTGTTCTGGTAATAAGGGATTGGTCCAGAAATGACTGTGTCCTTCCAGGCACTTTACACTGATGTCTGAGATGACTTTAGAGGCTGTGTCTCCTACTGATAAGTAATAATTTATCTCAGGTATTGGTGTAGACTGCATGTGTCCCTCTATATAGACTGAAACACAGACAGGTTAGGAAACTTGTCCAAATCCACATGCTCACGGGTGGCAGACTCAAGATGTCATTCCTAGAGTCTCCTCCTGAGCCTTTGAAACCAAGCCTTGTTCTGTCAAAGCAGTGTGAATTATACAGGGTTTGCCTGGGAGATTCACTGCCATGTTCTCAGGGCCTAGAGTAAGCCTGGAATACCACAGTGCCCAATAATCATCTGTCAAATGAAAAGTGAACAGATGCTGGGTGTGGTGGCGCACGCCTTTAATCCCAGCACTTGGGAGGCAGAGGTAGGTGGATGGCTGTGAGTTTGAGGCCACCCTGAGACTGCAGAGTGAATTCCAGGTCAGCCTGGCCTTAAGTGAGACCCTACCTCGAAAAGAAAAAGAAAAAAAAAGTGAACAGATGATTAATTGCAATTATTTTTACTCAACTGCTTTAAAGCCCTTCATTCACAGACATATGCACAGGAAGCCACTTTCCACTAAACAAGTTTTAGATTGCAGAGAGGCATTGTGACAGGAAAAAAGAACATGGGCTTTGGGAGGCAGAAAAGCATATCAGTTAAACATTGCCTGATACCTGAGTTGTGTGACCTTAGCAAATTCACCTCCTTTCTATCAGTTTCCCATTGCCTCTTTATTTTTAAAACTTGTTATTGACAATTCCATACATATACACAGTATATACTATGATCATAATCCCTTCCCTAACTTTCTTCCACTGGATCTCTTCTTTCAAACTAGTCCCTGTTCTAATTTGGCGCCATCATCCACCCCTCCTACTATGAAGGTCTTGTGTGGGCAGTGTCAGCCACTGTGAGGTCATGAATGCCACGGCCACTTTGTGTCTAGAACACACTCTTGTAAAGCACCCCTGCCCTTTCTTTGGCTCTTACATTCCTTCTGCCACCTCTTCTGCAATGGTCTCTGAGCCTTGGAGGGTGTGGTAAAGATGTCTCACTTAGTGCTGAACACTCCACTGCCTCTTCTTCTCAGCACTTTGATGAGTTTTGAGTTTCTGCAGAGGTCACCACCATCTGAAAAGGGAAGCTTCTCTAGCCAAAAGAGAGAGTAACATTACTATAGGGGCATAAATGTAAGTAGTTAGAGGGCACTTTGGTGGGCATCATATATCCATTTAGCCGAACAACAGTAGTAGTTTCCCATGTAGGGCTTATTACCACCCAAGCCATAGGCATTTTGTTGGGTTTTTCAGTACCAGATATAAATCCTTCCCATGGAGCAGGCCTCACATCCATCAGAGAGCAGTTGGTTTTCCCCATAACAGACATGCCATCTCTGCTGCTTTTGGTACATCTGGGCTGGCTGCCTAGCCATGAAGCTTACAGGGTCCACTGCTGGTTAAGACTGCTGATGACTTTTTTCCTCCAACAGGATGCATGGTGTCTCATCTTTAAAATGAAGAAAACAATATTCCTTATAAGATCCTGTATTGTAGAAGGGCTAGGCAGAGGTCAGCACAAAGCATGCATTTGGGAAACATCAGCCCCTTCACATTAAGAAAGATGGAGGAAGAGATGGGAAACTCCATTTCCCTCTTGCTGAGCAAGCTCCTCTTTGTTCATAATCCATATATTAGGGTCAGTATAGGGAAAGCAAAGAGAACCAAAAGATGGAAAATTTCACTTTTTCCCCTTACTACAATTAAGACTGGAACGACTTCAGTCAAATCAATGATATATTTCTTTTGATTCTTGGTTAAAGCCATATTGACGTCACATTTTTCTCTTCTGCCACCTTATTAAATTTGGTTGTCTATAACATAAAACATTGGCTCTTCAGAAGTGGTTTCCACCATATTCTTGAGCAGGCAGGAGGATGTCAATCTATCTTCCACCAGAAAACAAAGTCTGCTTTAAATTAGGGAGAACAAAGTTGCACATCTGAAATTCGACTTCCTCATGTCTCCTAATTTGTAGGCTTAGCTTCTTGAAACTGTAAATATTTGTTTTAGCTTTAAGACTGCTTTCCCCAAGGCTTAGTCAGGGATTCTGCCATGAAACTAAGATTCTTAGGCTTGAGATAAACTGTACTGGGTGTTTGGAAACTTTCAGCATTCTGGATTTAGTGAGGGCCTTGGAAACTTCCAAAGATGAGCAGTGAGAGAGGAAGCTTTTCCTGTAGGGAGAGGTTCAAGGTCCAGAAACATCATCCCATGTGTATTCATTCTGTCCTTTGTCATTGACTTTTTGCTGATATACCACACAATAAACCACAATACTTTCCTCCTACCACCCCCATTTTCTCCCTCCCAAATCTACCCTCCATTGAATCCCTTCTTTCCAACTAATCTCCTATTTTGATAACATTATATTTTTCCTCCCATTATGCACGTCTTGTATAGGTAGTGTCAGCCCCTGTGAGATCATGAATATTAAGGCCTTTTTGTGTCTGGAAGATATCATTGTAAGTAGTACTACCCTTCCTTTGGCTCTTACATTCTTTCCACTACCTCTCCTGCAATAGACCATGAGCAATGGGGAGTGTGATAGAGATGTCTGTCTTAGTGCTGAACACTCCACTGTCACTTATTCTCAGCACTGTGGTGAATTTTGAGTCACTCCAGTGCTCGCCACCATCTGAAAAGAGAAGCTTCTCTAATCAAAAGTGAGAGTAGCATTAATATATGGGCATAAACATAAACATTTAGAGCCTATTTTGATGGGCATAATATATCCATTTAACCAGACAACAGTAGTCATTACTCCCCTAGGCATTTTGACTTCCTCAACCATAGGCTTTTGACTAGGTTCTCAGTACCAGGCATGTATTCCCTCCTATTGTATGAGCTCCAGTCAAATCAGAGAGCAGTTCCCCCATAAATGACATGCCAACATTGCATCAATTGGCACATTTGGCCTGGCTAGCTTGCATAAGGCTGGCAGGGTCCACTGCTGGTTAACAATGTTGGTGACTTACTTCTCTGTCCCAAAGGCTGCATGCTACGCAACTATTTCTAGCATTCTGACAGATAGTCAACAGGGAGGAGGTTTCCAGCTCAGCTCCAGCTTGATTTCTCAGTGACCTGCAAGCCCCAATCTGTTTAAGACTCAATGTGAATCTGCATTGGAGGTTAAACTTCTGAATGTCTGCCTTTTTCTAGCAATTAAGCCCTTATTTATTGTCAAAGTAAGCTTTACATTGCTGATATGAACCTCCAAACTAGACACAGTTTATAGGAAGAATGGAATTTTGTTGTGGTCCCCCCAAGGCCAGCCCAGGAGGGATGACAGGGTCTCTGCCGAGTTGGGGTGAGCAGCACAGA
Source organism: Orientallactaga sibirica (assembly GCA_036365145.1). Classification (NCBI taxonomy): domain Eukaryota; kingdom Metazoa; phylum Chordata; class Mammalia; order Rodentia; family Dipodidae; genus Orientallactaga; species Orientallactaga sibirica. The sequence goes on along the minus strand of JAEOAD010000015.1, from coordinate 32,983,930 downwards.
GTCACGACACAGACTCTGGGAGTTGGGTGGAAGCAGCAGAGGGTGAGCTGCCACAAACTCGTTTATTGAGGAAGTGCATGTGGGTTTTAAGGGGCTTGGCTGGCTAATCACTGTATGGGGTGGTCCCCCTTTTTGTGACCAATGACAGCCTGTCTCTGGACAGGACATCTTGTAGCAGGCTTCTCGCAAGCATGGGACTGTAACTGTTGTTACACCAAGCCTGCGCAGAACGCCATGTTCACAGAAGCCACTTCCTGCTTTCTTCTGCCATGCGGTCTGGCTAGGACCAGGCCTGTATTATGCCATACAGAATTTATTGATGCTGACAGATCCAGGGGAAGTTCCAAAATGGTAAAAGAAGTTGGCCCCCTTTCACAGTTCCATTCACAGAGAAATAACACCAACAACACCATAAGCAAGCACATTCCAAGAACCCCAGGCAGAGTACAAGTGCTCTGCATACCTTAGCCTGGAATTCAGATCCACCCCCAAACACACCTTAGGGCTGGACCCTAGGATCCATCCATAGTGATGCCTCCTCCAGTCAAGCAGCTGGAAATCTAATAAGTTACAAGTTTTAATCAACTCTTGAATTTATTGGGGGGCATCCATTCAAGCTACCACATTCTGCCCCTGTTCCCCAATAGATTCATAACCATCTCACATTGTAAATTGTATTCCATCCAACTTCAAATGTCCTCATAGTCTTTACCAGCTTAAGATAGTTCCAAAGTCCCAAGTCTCATCTGAGATTTAAGATTGTCTCTTAGCTGTGAGTCCTGTAAAATCAAAACAAATTATATACCTTTAACAAATAAAGGCACAGAGTATACATTTCCATTTGCTATAAGATACAGGATCAATGTAAACTGAATAACCATCAACCAAGCATCAAACATCTACAGTTCAAGTGTGATATCATCACCAGTGAATGACATTCTCTGTATTTCCTAATTCCACCCCTGTAGCTGAGCTGAATAGCCAGGGAAAACCTCCATTCACATGCCAAGCCAACAGCCTCCATGGTAGCCCTTGCACAGTCCTAGTATAGTATATCTAAAAATCCTTTGATATCCACAACAAATCATGGTCCATCTCCCATGTCCATCAAGGACATCACACACTGCCTCACTTGCTGCATCTCAGCAGCAGCTCCTGGAACCGTGTGCTCTTCATGAGCCACTCCACACATTTTTTTCTGCTTCCAAAACCATTACCAGGTGTGCAAGATACAGCCATGTTATCAATTCAGGGGCAAAATAAATTGTAACCTTGAAGAACAGGTTCCTTCCTCTCAGACAACTCCTTTCAAAAAAGTTTGCATTTATACCATTCAGTCTTTCCTCAGGCATCCTTTCCATTGTTTCAATGTAAAGTAGTTGGGTCATCTTCCTTAAGATTGCTAATGTATATAAAAAATAGAAGTTTCAGTAACCTAAAACCAGTCTCTGTGGCTGTAAATTTTAAACTTGTTTGAATTTCTCCAATTTTAAAGCTTATATCTCTCAGTTCCATATCTTTAGGCAAGAAAATCTGTCCAGTACAAATTCAACTTTGATCAAACTCTCTGGGCATGGTCAGCAGAACTCACCCAGCCCTTATCCAGTCACCCAGTTCCAACAAAGTTCTCTTTCATCTTTTCTTCTCCTTAGAAAGGTCATAAGCAAAGCCACAAAGTACAATTCTCACTGCACTTAGCATTTTCAAACTTTCACCAGAACAGTCTATAAAACTTATTCAGATGTACAAGGTGGCACATACATCTGGAGTTCATTTGTAGTGATTGAAGGACCTGGAATGCTCATTCTGTCTCTCTCTATATTTCTTGCCCTCTCTCATAAAAAGTTAAATAAATAAATAATTTTCAGGAAAAAAAAAACTTGGCTTACTGCTCTGGAATGCATCTTCAGTTGCAAGTACCAAGTCCATGCCCATTCCCCCAAAACAAAAGTTCCAAAAGACCAGAATCCACATGGTCAGATTCATTGTGCAACAACACCCCACTCTTGGTACCAATTCTGTAATAGTCACCTTTACATTGCTGAGATGAACTTCCAAACCAGTCATAAGTTATGGGAGGAAGGGATTTATTGAAGCTTACAGATCCAAGGAAAGTTCCATAATGGTGGAAGAAGCTGTCCCCTTTTCACAGATCCACATAGAGAGAAATACTACCACCAGCACTATAAGCAAGCACACTTCAGGAACCCAAGGTAGAGCCCAAGCACTCTGCATATCTTTAGTTTAGAATTCCAGATCTGCCCCAAAACACACCTTAGGGCTGGACCCTAGGATTTGTCCACAGTGACACCTGGTCCAGCCAGGCAGCTGGAGATCCAAGAAGCTTTAATAAAACTGAATCTATTAGAGTGCATCCATTCAAACTACAACACTTAAGATTTTATAAAGTTCATTTTTTTCATCTGTCTGTTCTCTGGAAATACTGTTATTTATTTAAGACCTCAAATACAGCCTGGCCATTTCAAAGGCTCCTTGGATGATACATTTAAAGAGAACTGCTGGTTTATAATTTAAGCTTAAATGAAAAGGGAGTGGAGTCCTCACTAGCAAGAGTAGATGTGTGGGGGTGGAGTGCTTCTTATGAGACACTGGACTGGTCTAGTCCAATCCAGCTATTCTGCACATGATGACATAGAGCATAAGGGCCATCCCTGGGGATGCTCACATTGCTGGTGTCCTAAGGTCTCCTGACTCCAAGACCAGTACTTGCTCCACAGCAATATACCCTCATCATCACCAGAAGAGAGGAGTAGGGACCACTGTCTAGGAGCAAAAGACTGGGACTGGTTACTTGTGACAGTGTAGCCTCTGGCTCAGAAGCAGGCTGCCTGGAATGTGGGAGGATGCTAAGATTAAGAATGGCACAGATAGCCTGGAGAGATGGCTTAGCGGTTAAGGTGTTTGCTTGAAAAGCCAAATGATCTGGGTTTGATTCCCCAGGACCCATGTAAGCCAGATGCACAAGGGGGCACATGCATCTGGAGTTTGTTTGCAGTGGCTGAAGGCCATGCCTATTCCCTTCCTCCCCTCCTCCTGTCTATTCTTCTCTGTCTCTCAAATAAATAAATAAAATTTTATATATATATATATATAAGAATGGCACAGAGGATGAAGGGACCTTGCTTTGGGGTTTTCTGGTCAGATTTAGTGGCCTGAGTCAGCACAGGAACCAGAAGAACATGCCACAGAACCACTTTCAATCAAAGAAGTGTAACTACTCACAGCTGGATAGATGTTAAGAATAGATTTTGCAAAAATTCTCTAGCAGGAGTAAGTGGCTTGAACGTCCTTCTTGAAGGAGAATGCTCATTTAAATGGAATGCAGGGGAAGCACCCTGCCTGTATGTTGAAATAAGCATCTTGCAAAGACTTGGGAATCACATGTGGCCTCCTAGGGATGTAGGAGATTTTACCAAAGGCTCACATTCAGAGTAGAAACAAACAAGTAGGACAGATGCTCTTCCGCCTTTGGACTGGCTATGGTGCTGGTCTACATCTCAGTCCTCCCATATTTCCTCCAAGCCATGGTGGGACCTCAGGCTCTCTGAAGTTGAGTGGGATGCTGAAGAATACATAGGCAGGCCCACAGTGAAGCCCTCAGATATCTTCTACTAGACTGTGTTACAGGACCTGGACAGTTTAAGTTCTTGCTTGTGAGCTGACAGCCCCTCCCCTCTCCTTCTTTGCACAACTCAGTTTTGAACAGCCAGTACTCTGTAGATCAGAGACATACCAGACCATGAGTGCCTGGAGGATGGGAGAAGACTTGCTTCATTGTCCTCTTCCTGATGCCGACACAATAGCCAGGTACTAAGTGGATGCTTAGGGAATATAAGAGCTCTTTATGGCCAGACCTTTCCACTATCAGCATTCTAACAAATTAGATAGGTTTTATCATCTCCATGTGGGGGATGGAAAATAGACTCAAGAAAGGATATGTTGGGGTCTAGTATTTCCTGAGTGTGTATGGGCAGGATGTTTTGTGACACTTCTGTGCAAAAGTAACATTTATTTATTTGTGAGATTTTGATTGAGATAAATCTGACTCCCTCTATTTTTGGCAGGAAATTCCATCTCACTTATATGGGGTGGGGTTTCCCTAGATGCTGGAAACTAATAAAGAATGGAGATTAGATAAGGGTCTGTCTCTGGTTTCAGAGCTGATTCGTCCCAACTATAAAGGTGCCACTATGAACTTAGTCTTCTGAGCTCCTCATTGCATGGGTGCCCTAGTAAGCTCTCCTAATATCAGATTAGGAAAGTCGTAGTATTTTAACCTCAATGAGCAGATTGCTATGGCTTTCCACTCCTACAAGCCCTCTTGTTTGTTAAGTTGCCATGGCAATGTACATTTGGTATTTGTAGGTTGTTTTTTCTTAAAGAAAGTTCTTCAAATGGTGTATGCTTTAGTCCTTCTATTTAAGCTCCTTACTTATTCAGAGGCTCTGCCCTCTGGTGTTGGGATGCTGTGTGGGACAGGAATGCAGCTTCCCATTGTTGAAAACAGAAGCCACCACAATTTATTTTTCCACCTTAGAGAATCCCAGCTGGTGTTAAGCCATCCCCCCTTTTCAACTTGAGTTCCAGCCCTTCCTCCTCTTGAGCCATTGATTTTTCTTCTCTCAAGAGAAGCAGCAAGAGAATGTGCAAGACTGCTTCAGCCTATAGCAGGACAAATGTAGTCTATTTACTATGGAAGACATGGGAATGACACTCACATCCCAACATGCAAGCAACAAGATCACAACTCAGACAACGAAGCAAGCAACAGGCAGCATTCCCTGACACCATGCTGAGAGGAGCTTTGAAACATGCCTTCCACTACATGCTGAGAGGCCTGTGTTGGGATCATGGCTTCACTGGTGGTTTTAACTGAGGACAGAAGGACAGGAAGTGCTTGTGGCTGGAGAGAAACTGGGTCTTCAGAGTTCCCTCCCCATGGTGATGGGGGATTGACTGTCTTCTGGTAGGCAGCAGCACTTGACCTAAGCCTCAGAGAATGAAGGGTTTCTGCTGCTGACAGAGGTGGGTGGGGAAGCCATGACTGAAAAGGGTCTGAAAGTACAGATGGTTTTGTGAGCACGGTGTTGAGAGGTCAGCATTGAAATAACAGCCATGGGGTACATGGTTGCCTCTGTGCTTCTTAGATGAAGTTCAAAGCAAAAGTCTCTGGTATTCCCTGAAGAGAAAACTTTGAGGTTGTGCTCCTGCCCAGAGCTGAGTCAACAGGATTATTGGAACCTGCAGGAGCCTCTGCTGGCACACCGGCTACAGACTGTCTGGCGCTAGGAGATAGGACAGTAGGGAAATGGCTCAGATTAGGAGCCACACTGGCCTCTGGACTTAGGTCCTTGAGGAAAGACCTCTGTCAGGACAATCTGTCTTTGGTACTTGGAATCTATATCTCAGCTCAGAAAAATAGGCATAGCCTTTGACCCAACAATTCCACTTCTATGACAATCAATAGTTGCTGACGCTTGTGATGGTATATATCCAAGACTGGTCAACAAGACTGCTGGTAATAGAGAAAACATGAGAGCATGGGAGTGAGTTACAAGCTTGTAGTATGTCTCTGTGATGGAAAAATGTCAGCCATTCATAATCATGCAGCAAAGAATATTTGCTGATATGGAATGCATATGAATTGTGCCAAACAAAGGCTAAAAGAACAGTATGTAGTTTCTGTTCTCAATTAAATAGCTGTATATCATGATGACATTTATTGGACACTAACTATATGTCAGGCATGGCTCTAACATTTAAAACATGTTAATACATTTAATCATGCATCAAACATATGAAGATGTTTTTATTGTCTCTACTTCCATGTAAGGGGGTTGAGACAGTGCCTATGAAGTTGTGTAGGTTCACACAGTGCATGGCAGAATCTGTATGTCAACAAGGCTATGTGGCCCTGCTAGTAAACAGCTGCACTGGCTGTCCTTCCTCTGCCTGTGTGAGTGCTCATGTTTGTGTAACATTCTCTCTCTTTCTTAGAGGAGTTATACTCAAATGTTAGCTGGGTTTTAAATAGTCCTCCTCCTAAGACATAATGAGGGGGCTCTTTCCATGAGATGAGTGAATGTTGCTACCAGGGTGGGCGCTGGAGGATATCAGCTCTTTGCAGAGATCAAGCTGTGAGCATCTCAAGATCCTGCTTAGGCCAGAGACAGTAATCCCCTCATTCTCTTAGTCAAGTAGAGACTAAGTGCCAGTGTTGTGTTGGCCTGCTCTGTGTCCTGAGGATTCTGCAGTGAACAGGGCAAGGGAGAGCAGGCTCGTTCCCTCTGAGACTTCTACCCTGTGGTGGAGGCAGGGAGGGAACCAGCAACAAGGAGCCAAGAAAAATATCATTCTGAGTTTAGGGCTTGGTAGAGGACTGCAGCTGGAATGGTACCATGGGGTGTGGCCATGGGCTCAGGGAGGTGACGTCTGAGAGGAGGCATTAAGGCTGGAACTTCATTGATCAAAGAGAGAGAGAGAGAGAGGAAACAAGTGCAGTAAATGTGTTAACATTTGGAAAAATTTGTGAAAGATACATGGAAAATTTCTGTGTACATGTTGCAACATTTCTGTAAGATTATCTAAAATAACATGTTAAAACATATAGATATAAATATAGTACAAATAAAAATGGTCTCTGCACACCAAGGAAGCAGAGTTAGTTAGGGCTTGCTGGAGTGAGGTAAAAGCTAAGTATATGAGGCTGGGGCTTTGAAGGGGGTAAGGTTGAGGTTCGGGTTTAGAAATCAGCCCTGCTAAGTGAGTGTATACCCTATAATGACAGTTCTCAGCGGGTCTCCCTGTCCCTGAGTTGGTTAAAATTCTATTGATGCTTCTTTCTTACTGATGAAGAAGTCAGAAGTGTGGGGGAAATGATTGTGTAAGACCTCATGGTGAGTGCACAGCAGGGTTCAGGCCCAAATTAGCTGCTCTGAGTCCACTAACCTCAATACTCTCTGAGGTGTGTTTACTGGAGAAGCACAGGCGGGCGGCGGGTGTGCTTTCTGCTGCTATAGGAAGTGGAGATGTTGATCAGGCTTGGGAAAATAAAGGTTATGTAAAAGTTAAACTTAACAGGTTGTGGAAGCATGGCTGCGATGATGTGCTGCATTCTTAGAAACAGCCTAAGATCCCCAATGACATATGAGCCAATTAATCCCAAAGCGATATAATGCTCTGGACTGACTTGGTTTGTCTCAGTGCGAAGTTACCGTTCCATTCCTATTATTTCATAATTATCATTGAAGTGCAGGCAAAAGTACTTGCCTGCATCTAAAGACAGCCATGTGGAAGACAGTGCCAGTGATGTAAGGGCTTCATTGGAAAGAACACCTCAATGTCCTCACTGGGGTCCAGGGCCATCTTCACTGATCCCAAGCATATGGCAAGAGCTTCAATTTGCCTTTTGGTCTATTTCTGCCAATCTAGTGACCATGTTAAAATTTCAAGTCATTAAAAATATTTTTTAAAGCAAGCAGGAGCTTAGAGAGACTTAAAAATTAGTATATAAGTGGCACCTGCTGAGGCCTTATTACCTCACTTACTCTGTGTCTCAGCAGCCTCTGGAGGAGGCCTTGCTAACTCAGTTTCAAAAGGAGGAAACTAAGGCATAAAGTACTCCACAAGGTTCTGTGCCAGCTATGACCCTTTCTGGGGTACTCCTCAACTACCTTGGCCCTCACTGATCCCAAAGGTGAAGGCTCACCATACACAGGGCTACAAGAATGCATCGCCTTGGAATCCACCCTGCTTGCCAGTCTTTGCCACCCTGAACCAATGATCAGCATGATTTCACTGGGGTGGTATTCATGCTTGATTTGTGTTGGCATAGTGCACGCTTTGAATTGTGCCCATGAACCCACTGAAGCCTTTCCTCATATTGAAGATGTTTATAGAACAGGAAGCATGGCCTGTGCATGAATGTACTGGTCCTCTCTATGTCAACATCATCATAAATAAACGTATCCAGGATCCCTGCCTGAACTGTTTTCCATAGATACTTGTCAAGCTCATGAGGTAGTCATTATTCCTACAGAGGAGCCAAGAGGCCCTGCCTCTCTCTAGAACGTCTCAATAAGAGGCCCTCTTGTCAGAGGACGTTAAAATGTGCTCAACCCACCCCTCCCCAGTCCCTCTCCCATTAAGAGAAGCTAGGCTGGTCCTTTAGGGGCTCTGTCTCCTTTTAGGCAGCTTGAGTTGCCATGTCCTGACCTTAAATGCAGTTGTCAAATCATTGTCTGATTGAAAAACAGGCCCTCCCTGAGATCCCACACACCTTCACTCTCATTCTCCTTTCTGGCTTTTACAGAGCTGTCACTTTTAGAGAAGGCTTTATGCAAAGGTCATGTGAGAGGGCTTACATGTACCCATTTTTTGAATGGTGACAATGAGGCCCTGAGAGGGAAGGGTGTATTGCTTGAATTCCTCACAGAACTTGTCACTAACTGCCTCATCATTCAGAGAACTACATGGTGTTTATGATGACTACCACCTTAGCCATGGTTGATGTGTCTGAGAGAAGCCTGTTGGAGGACGTCTGTTGCAGTTCCCTTCTCATCGCTGGGACCAACACCTGACCAGAAGCAGCTTATGGGAACAAAGGGTCTATTTCAGGCTTACAGATTCTATGGGAAACTCCATCATAGCAGAAGAAGCTGGTTCACTTCCATACATGCACAACAGAGAAGAAAAGAAAGAAAGAAAGAAAGAAAGAAAGAAAGAAAGAAAGAAAGAAAGGGAAAGAAAAAGAAAGAAAGAAAGAAAGAAAGAAAGAAAGAAAAGAAAGAAAGAAAGAAAGAAAGAAAGAAAGAAAGAAAGAAAGAAAGACCAACACCAGCAAGCACAAACAGCAAGAGCTCAAAGGGGCTCTGAGCACACCTGGTAGGCTGGACTCAAGAGCTTCCCCCATTGACACACCTCTAGCAGGGCTCTGCCTGGTAGAGATTTAAGTAGTCAAAAATGCAATGACTGAACGGGTGCAATAGTGGCATATCTGCTCTTGGGGTAACCAACTGCTCCATAATTGGACTGAAGGCCCTCTCTATGGGAGGGAATACATACCTGGTACTGAAAAATCTAAGCAAAAGTCTATGGCAGGGGAGGTCATGAGCCTTAGGGGTATAAAGCCTGCATTTGTCTGGTTAAATGTATATATTATTCCCACCAAGCTGCCCTGAAAGTACTACGCTTAATGTCCGTATTCACATATTAACACTACTCTCACTTCTGGTTAGAGAAGCTTCTCTTTTTAGATGGCAATGACCACTGGGATGACCCAAAAGGCAACATAGTGCTGAGAAGAAGGGATGGAGGAGTGCCCAGCTCTGAAACACCTCTGCCACACCCTCCAAGGCTCAGGGACCATTGCAGAAGAGGGGTGGATAGAATGGAAGAGCCAAAGGAAGGATACGACTCCGTACAATGCAACTGTCCAGACAGAAATTGGCCTCAATAACCATGACCTTGCAGTGCCTAGCAATACCTTTGCAAAGCTCTCAAAATAGAAGAAAAAGATGATGACATCAAATTAAAAGAAAGATTAATGGAGAGAGGGAGGGGATATGATGGAGATTGGAGTTCTAAAGTGGAATGGGGGGAGTGGAAGGAAATATCATATGTTTGTTGTATGTAAGTATAAAAGGTATCAATAAAAAAATTTTTTAAATGCCTGAGTCTATGGGGCCATTTACATTCAAACCACCACAGCATCTGTGCTTATAAAGGGCTCAAACTAAATAGAATTTATGAAGGCATGACTGCAGAGGCATGGGAAGGGTCAGGGACCACCATCTGGATATTTGTGACAGTAGGAGGCTGTTAGTGCCTGTTATGGACTGAATGGTGCCCTGCCCCAAGAACCCATTGTTGAAGACTCAACCCGCAGAATCTGAGAATGTGATGATATTTGAGGAAAGGATCTTAAGTGGGTGAAGTTAAAGGAAGTCATAGGTCCTAATTCACTATGTGTTCTTATGAGAATATGGAGATAGGCAGTGTATTAACTACTTTTCTAGTTATTGTGACAAAAGATCTGACAAAGCAACTTAAGGTAGGAAGGGTTCATTTTGACTCAGAGTTTAATGGAATAGGCCATCAAGGCATCATCTACAGAGCTTGTAGCAATTGATTACAATACATCCACAGTCAGGAAGCACAGAGCAAGGAGTATTGGTGCTCAGCTTGCTGTCTCCTTTGTATTCTGTCTGAGACTGAATGGTGCCACTCATAATAGGTGAGATTGTCTCGTCTGTGTTAACCCAACCTAGGTGATTCTAGCTCCTGTCCATATTAACCATCATAGACAGGGTGCAAGGGTGAAAGACCTCAGAAGAGAGCTGAGTCATAAACTTCCAGATTCCGGAGCTGTGAGAAAATTCATGTCTGCTGATTAAGCCACTCAATTGGCCCCAGAAATCTACTGTCCTGACTCTGATAGTCGTGATAGGCTTGATAGTCAGGGGATGAAACAAAAATACCTCACTCCTTTCCTCCTGGCCTCTGATATACAGGACCTTCCATGTGTTGAACCCAGCTGAAAAGCAGGGAAGGTAAGGTATCTTTAGGATATAATCACAAGAAGAGCTCTGGACAAAGGCTAGGCAGAATCTTCCAGTTGTTCATTCATTCAGTAAGCTTCAACCAAGTAAATATCTACAGTCTACTAGGAGTTCTTCTGAGTACTGTGGATATAAAGCTATGGTGTCCCTTGCTCACAAGAGGTGCACACTATGGCAGAGAGGGCAGATTATAGACAGCCTACACACTAGTAGGTGCTGTGGCCACGGAGAGTAGGGGCTACTCACTTGGTGCAGGAGGCATACTGCACTGGCCATTGACAGCTGCGTGAGACTTTGTGCAAGGATATAGGTTTGAGGGAAATGCAAAGATTCTGACCTATACAAAGAGGAAGATTCCTTGGGGCATAGCACCTGGAAGACAGATGTCAACCCACGTAGACAGAGTCCCCTCAGCTACAGAGTTGTCTGTGTCCCAGCACAGTTGTCTTTGTTGGGGGCACTTACCTGTAGCCACATGGTACAATGGCAAATGGGGGGTCCTTGTGATTTGGGCTCCAGTTCCTCTGCCAGCACCTGCCCCTCATGAAATTTTAGGCGAGGCACTCCATCCTTGGCCTGTGTGTTTCTCAGGTTCATCAAGCCCCTAGCACTACTGTTTGTCTTCCTTCTTTCAGACCCAAAGCTGTGAGAGTGAGAGGTGCTGGCCTTGGGAGCTGATATCAGAGGGAGGCAGGCTTTGTCCCAGTCCCTCCATGTTTGGGAAAGGCTTTCCGGGATGTGCTCAGAGTGAACACATGTCCCCCACTATCTTCACACTCCCCAGGGGTGTGGAGGGCAGTTGGAGAAAGAGTAAAAGAAATGGTTGTGAGCTGTTACTATTATTGGGCGGTGGGTGAGGATGATGACATGGTTATATAAATGTGTGTGTGTGTGTGTGTGTTTTTCACCTGAGGTGTTCTCGTTGCATTCCCCAGTTGTCACACCTTGGCTCACAGCAGATCTACTGCATCTCTCTCTGTCTATTTAAGTTCAAGCAATCCTTTCAAGGTCAAGTCCAGATCTAACTTCTCCAGAAATCTTGCCTGGAGCACCTCAGGTCCTCTTTAACTTTGTGAGGCATTTATCCCTTGGTAAAAGTCAGTTTCGTGCTATTCTAGCTATGGTCCTCTTGGATACGAGAACACCAGGCAGGGTTGTGTGGGACCTTACAGACACAATTATCACCAGGCAGGGTTGTGTGGGACCTTACAGACACAATTATCAAGCCTCTAGTCTCATGTCTGATAGCTTGTCTGCATGGGAGTCAGAATGATCCTCATATTCCTTTCTCCTTAGAACCAGTTGACTCTGCAATCCATCGCCAAAAGAGATACATTTGAGAGTAATAGGAAACTGGCATTATAATGCTGGGACAACAGACCTAAACTGGGACCATACTCAACAAATGAGGGCTAGAATCCCTGGGTGACACATCTACCCCCATCTAGACTAGTAGACAACTTCTAGTTAACTCAATGTTCCCCACTTGCTCTGGCTCTCCTGCCTCACACATGAAGGTTCCTTTCCCAAAAATGCCATCATCCTTACCCAGTTTCCTTCGTCCTTTAGTCTTGCTCCCTGTGACAGTCTGTCAGTGCCCGATGGAGGGACTGCCTGTAGTGGGTTTGATAGGCTCTCAGAGCATAAACTGTAGTTATTTGTAAGTCTGGCATCTCTCAACGAATTCTGAGATCTCAGAAGCAGTGCCCTGTCAACACTGTCTCCCTGTCATCACACTTGTCCAGTGTCTGTGACTGACCCATGGGAAATGTAATGCACATGGTTTGTGATGGCTTTAAGAACAGGCCAGCTCATCATTGTATTTACTGCCCAGCACTATCACTCCCTTCTTTTCTGGCTTAACTTTGGATATGTTGGTCTGATATCCTCACAAGGGCCAGTTTCTCAAGCATGTCATGTCATGTCATGAAAGTCAAGTTCCAGAAGAGCTGCATTGGCTACTATATTCTCAGCAGTTTCAGAACCAAGACCATGACATTCTTCATTCCCTAGTAGGGTAGTAGGGTGAATCTTCACCCCATAACTCTACCCACATCATGTGAAAACAGCCACAAGTCTTTCAGAGTAAAGTAATGAGAAAGACATGATGAGAGAAACAGGTACTAGCCAGTGCATATGCTCCTGTCATGCATAGTAAATAAACAAGAGAAAGCAGAGATGAAGAAAAAAGACAAAGAGACATTTTCCTATTTTGGTTTCCATAAAAAAGGGTTGGCTTTGGCTGGAGAGATGGCTCAGCAGTTAAGGCACTTGCCTACAAAGCCTAAGAACCTGGGTTCGATTCCCCAGTACCCACGTAAACCCAGATGCACAAGGTGACACATGTGTCTGGAATTTGTTTGCAGTGGCTAAAGGCCCTGGCTCACCCATTCTTTCTGCCTTTCTCTCTCTCATAAATAAATAAATAAAATAAAATGGACCATAAACATAGGGGAAGAAAGAGGAACCAGCTTTTACTGAGCATCTACAGTTCCTGAACTAGGCATTTTGTTTATGTGGTCTCACTTTAGTGTCAATGGAATAATACCCCACCAGAGCAGATATGACCAGCTGAGTTTTATGGGTGAGCTAATCCAGGCACAGAGAAGTTAAAACATTTTTCCAAGCTTGGACAAATCCAAACTATAGATCTAAGGGAACTTACAACAAATTTAGACCCAAACCCATGTCTATTGTGATTTTAGTGTGCCCAAATTTTCCATCCCTGATGTGTGGATGTCTAGACTCTTCCAGTGTGGATTTTTTTTTTTAGGAGTCATGCCCTTTGGGATGCATCTATTAGGAGTGACTGTGTTTTTAAAATTCAGGTTCATTACTTCCTCATCGCTGTTTTCAGATGGAACAAGGACAAGGGCTGTTGATTCCAAGAGGCCAAGATAGTTACAGCACCTCTCTCCATCCACAGCATGCTAAAGGCATCTCCACCAAGCATCTCAGATCAAATTCCTTGGCTTACCCTTCTGTGAGTCTCGTTGACTTCCTAACTTCTCTGCTTGAACCTGTCCACTTCATTTATTGGGGCAGTCAGTGTGCTGCAAGGTCCCCATAGTATCTTAGTAGCATACTGGAACTGTATCTTGGAGTCCTTGCCAGGTATTAAATCCTGTGCCAAATGAGGGTGCTCACTATCGTCCAGCTGTCTGTTCCCACCCCTTATCTTGTATCCTCAAGAATCAGTTGCAAACATGTGCTCCTGGCTTCTGTCAGTGCAGGTTGATGAGATCCTCCACTTCTGCAGGTTCTGACAGTCAAAGTTCAATGCTTTCCTTCAGGCCACATCTTTTCGAGCTTTCTCAAAAGCTGTGAGCTCCTTGTTGGCATTAGCATTCAAGCTTTGATGGACTGAGGGGGATCTGGCAACGATGCTTGGAATTACTCTATTATTGATGGGGCCACTTCTAGTTTTAGTATTCTGTGATTCAAGATGCTTCCACAGCACAATTTTTATAGGTGTGTTTCTCTGAAAACATCTGGCCTTAAATTAACTTGTGTGTTTGTGGTAACCCCTGATTCTCTTTAAATAGAAAGCACACAAGAATAAAAAACAATTTTGACACTTACACAGTGCTGAACAGCCACTTTTACATGCCATCTCCGTTAAGCCTCACAGGTAATTGTGAATAAAAATGTCTTGCTTGTTTTGTTAACAAATTAAGAAACAGGGCCAAAGAGATTGGGAGCCATTCCTGCAGATGTAGCTGGCAGAATGGGGAGTTGAATACGAGACTACAGACTCTCAAGCCCCTCTAACCATCCTGACTTGGTTGGATGGAACTGTTTTACTCCATTCCTTTCCTCCTCTCCTCAATGGTAAGTCCCTTCTCTTTTGGGAACTACCATGCAGTCTGACACAGAAGCCAATGATTCCAAAAGAGACATCCTGAGCTTGCTGAGTTCTGGTCTGTTCTTGGAGAATGGGCCTTTGTTGTATGGCTATTTTATGAGCAAGTTTTCCCACAGGTGTTTTGTCATTTCCCAGTATCAGAGAAGGGTAGACTTGAAAGCGAGTGCTCTGTCTATGTCAACCAAATTTGTTGTTGAGCAAATGAGGACATCAAGGCTCAGACCCAGGCCCTGGATGGATGATGGTTTGTCAGAAGAGAGCAGGATTTAACACACTTTCTTGAGAAGGTTGTGTTTGGATTTGCCATCTCCCTTTTCCTCATGGATTTTTGGCTCCAGGAGCAGATGCAATAAGCAGGGTGCGAGCCCTGACATGCTCATTTGCACAGAGGTGTGTGATGGTTCAGAGTGTGGAGGGGATCGCCAGCATTCTGCTGACTTGCTCTTCTTACCAGAAAGCCACTGATTTCAGCAGAAGGTCCTGGCAGCAGGGAAGAGTAGAAGGTCTTCACAGCACAATCTCATTGTGCAAATAAGGAAACAGTCTCAGTGGGGAAGTGCTTTGCCCAAGGTCACAAAGCCGAGCCAGTGTCTCCCCCCTCCCCCCCGCCAGTCCTCACAAAACTAGAAGAGCTATGGCTCAGTAGTTAGGTCAGTAAGTTGAACAGAAACTTCTGTTTCTGCTGCTTTCTAGCTGAGCACCAGCCTCCTGGCCTGTAAAATGAGGTCAACAGGAGCATGACATGAGTCTGTGGACAAAGGTGTAGGTGTGTAGTTCACAGTAGCTATTAATTTTCAGGCACAGCCTCCTGCTCAACCTTGAAGCCCTGGAAATATTTCCTTGAGTGGGGCAGACAGGAAGCTGCTGCCACTGGTTATTTTAAACACAAAGGTGTGAAGAAGTCAGGGTGTGAAGATGCCTGGAGTGCTGGGACAGGCAGCACAGTGACATCTCTGAGCACAGGTGTGAACAGAATCTGTGGTCTGGAGAAGCCAGCCGTGGCCAGGAAGACTAGCAGGTTATCTTGTTTCTGTTAGGTAGACTAGATCCGACAGCCCTATGAGGGAAGAGAGAACATTAAATATTTCTAACTCAGGGCCATAACTACACCCGTGATCTGAGAAGTCTCTGTAGGGACTGTGTGTGAAGAGCTTGGCTATGAGGTGGCACTTAAGAAGTAAATATAATTGTCCTAGAGACCATCATGGTCTTGAGCCAGGTAAGTACAGTTAGTAATGGATAGATAGCAGAGGTAGGAGAGAAAAATCAGGAAGGCTTGAAAACTAATTTCATGTGGAGGGGAGGTGCTTAATGCTTCCATTGCTTCCATTGTACAAGTTTCTTTTGTATTGGCCAGGCTTTAACCTTCAAAGTCTGATCCTATCTAGTGACCTACTTCTTCCAAACAGGACCTGTCTCCTAAAGGCTCTGCAGTCTTCTCAACAGTGCCACAAGCTGGGGACAAGTGTTCAGAGCATGAAGAAGAAATATACATGAACAATGATTTTTAAAAAATTATTTATTTATTTATTTGCAAGCAGAGAAAGAGATAGAAGAGAGGCTGACAGAGAAAGAGAGAATGGGCATGTCAGGGCCTCCAGCCACTGCAAACAAACTCCAGATGCATGTACTCCCTTGTGCATTTGGCTTATGTGGGTCCTGGAGAATCAAACCGGGATCCTTTGGCTTTGCAGGCAAATGCCTTAACTGTTAAGCCATTTCTCCAGCCCAACAATGAATTTTTGAAAAGAAGCTCAGTCTTATCACTAATCAGAGTAATGAAATACCCATGGATGTATCATTTCATGGCTATCACATTGGCAAAAACCTAGGAATCCAGGACTGCTGAGTGAGGTGGTGAGCATGCAAAACAGTGAGAAGGCCCATGTATTGCCAGTGGGCATCTGAGGTGTTACCAGTTAGAGAGAAACTTGAGTTCTTAGATAAATGTTGTGATGGATATACCACATCACAGAGATTTGACCTGTAATATGCATCCTGACAAAGCTATATCCACATTCAGAAAGAATGTGCCGATATGACACTAACTGTAGCAGTCACCTTCTCATTGCTAGCACAAAACAAGTGACCAGAAGCAGCTTAGGGAAGTAAAAGGTTAATTTTGGTTTATAGTCCCTTCATGATGGAGGGGAAAACACAGCACAAGCAGACAGCCAGCTGGGCATCACACCTTCACAGCAGTAGGGGAGAAGTAGTCTGGGTACTGGGCTTGGAACTGGACTATATTACCGCAAAGCATACCCCCAGTGACACACCTCCTCCAGCAAGGCTCCACCTCTCAAAGACCTCACAGTTTTCCCATATTGCCACCAGCTCGAGACCACATACTTGAAACATTTACTTGGCCTATATGAGACTCTTTTACACTCTTTTACACCTAAAATGTATTGACTGATAGAGAAGGGGATTGAAGCATATTCCCCCAGGGGAGTACTGTAAAGCAGTGAAGTGAACTGAGCAATTCTTGTTTCAGCCGAGATGGAGGTAGTTACTATAACTGCCAGAATTCCAGCCCTAATGGTGGGTCATCTGTGCCCATGCAGTGAAGGGGGGTAATTATGTTGTTAACCAGGAGATCTGAGAATAAGGACCTTGTGCCTAAAAAAAAAAGCCTACATGTGGCTAAGAATACTATTACCTTTTCTCTGCCTTTTTTTCCCCACGTCTTAATTTTCAAGGTTAACCCAGTTGTGGAAAATGTTTAAGAGAAAAGAGGCTGAAACTCTACTTCTATCCTGCACAGTGGAACCCTATGTGTAAATGATAGGTAAACCATGGAGAGAAGGCAGCTGGGGAAAGGGTTCCTTAAACCTGTATGTGAAAGCCAGCCTCACTCCCAGTCTTCACATACCAGGAACGCACCAGAATCATGGTATCTCAGGTTTTGAGACTCAGTTAAAATGAAGGCCTCTTTCTACACCCCACACTGGCCCTTGGATAGTGTGCACCTGGGCCAGAGCCCAAGCAGCAGTACAAAGGCCTTCAAAACCAAACTTCTACCAGGACCCCAGCCCACAGAAGAAAGCCTGGGATTTGTGATAGGAACATAACTATGTTGGTTCCTTATAATTCTTCAAAGAATCGAGAGTCTCAAAATACAACATTCAAAGTGTCTAAGATACAACTCAAAATTAACCACGATACAAAGAACAAAGAGTCATGAAAATCTCAGCCTCTCTCAAAGGAAAAGACAGCCAGTAGACATGTTTCCCAACCTCCCACACAAGCAAATAAGACTCAAAGAAATTGCTAGCTCATGCTCAGTGAAGTAAGAGCAAGCAATAGTTAAGAGGATGGAACATTAGGAGTTTTCAGTGAAGAAATAGAACCTATTAAAAAATGGAAATTTCATATCTGAAAAACATGGAAAGCAAGATATATATCCATTGGAGAAGCCCAGTAGCATGATGGAGACGATGAACAGAAAGTTAGGTCAGGTTCTGATTGGACGGCTTTTTCTAGAGAGACAGATGGTAAGTATTTGAGACTTTGCTGACCATAAAGTATCCCAGCTCTGCAACTGTAACATGAAAACAGCCACAGACAAACTGTAAATGAAGTGAGGTGGCTGTGTTACAACAAATATTTATATGCAAAGAATTCTTCTCTTATTTTTATGTGTTCAGCATTAACCTAATACCCAAACCAGACAAGCATGGTAGAAGAAAAGTAAACAAATGTTAGCAAATCAAATCCAGCAGTATAGAAATCACAATGGCTCATAATCAAGTGAGACCAAATGAGAAGCACAAGTGTGTTTCATCCTGGAAGAATCAAAGAATGTATCCATCACACTAACAGATTAAATCGACATGATAATAGGCCCAGAAAAGACCACACCCATCTGTGACAGAAACAGCAAACCGTGGACAGGAACTTCCCTTGGCATCTACAAAAATGTGAAGTCACATAGTTCTGCACAAAAGAATATTAAAGATACATTAAATAAGAAAGAAAATACTATGCTTATAATAAACCTAGTATAATATATTTGATACAAAGTTCTGTTCTATGAAAACTATTACATATTATGTAGGAATAATGTGTATTTTCAGGAGATTAGCAAACATTAAAGTATGACCAGTAGCCTCATCTAGGGAATGAGAGATGGGAATGGGATTGAAGCCTGGTCCACAAGGAGCCACACCTTTACTGTAAAGCTTAAATTCTTTTCATTAATGTGAATCAAACATGACATGATAACAATGATTTGAAGGGTTGAATAGAACAACTGTGAACACTATATTATCATATATACTTCTCTATATGGTCTTGTTTTATACTTTTAAAAAATATATTCTACTTTTAAAAGTATGAATACTGGGCTGGAGAGATGGCTTAGCAGTTAAGGCGCTTGTTTACAAAGCAAAAGGACCCAGGTTCGATTCCCTAGGACCCATGTAAGCTAGATGCACAAGGGGGCATATGTGTTCGGAGTTTGCATTGGCTGAAGGCCCTGGCGTGCACATTCTCTCTCTCTTTCCCTCTTTATTATCTCTCAAATAAGTTAAAAAAATTAAATTTAGGGCTGGAGAGATGGCTTAGCGGTTAAGGCGCCTGCCTGCTAAGCCTAAGAACGTCAGTTCCAATCTCCAGGTCCCACGTTTAGCCAGATGCAGTGAGGCAAGGGCGCAATGCCGCACTTGCCCACAAGGAGGCGCACGCTTCTGGAGTTCGTACCCAGCAGCTGAGAAGCTGATAACGCGCCCATTCCCTGTCTTCCTTTCCCTCTCTCTCTCTCATCTCTCTCTGTGTCTCTCTCCAAAAAAAAATAATAAATTAAAAAAATTATGAATACTGTGATAAAAAGTATATATGGAATTTTGTGGAAACTCAATACCTGCGGGGAAGAAGGAAAGAGAGTTGTGTCTTGGAGAGCATAGAATTCCAGTATACTTACCAGCATCTAGTAATGTTTAAGAGTAACTTCTAGAAGCAGTAACTTATTTTACACAAGCACAAATGAAGTATGCAAATTTCTCCTCATGTCCAAATAAAGCAATTGGAATGTAGGATGTTCAATAACTTATCTGAAGTCAGAGGCCAGTGAGTGAAGAGCTGGCATAAACTTTCCTTCAGTGTGTGTGTCCAAAGGGTATGTGACTAAATTCTGATTTTATGCAACAATAGTGACATCAGACATTAAATCAATTGTTTTCCAACATTCTTGTTTTGACATAGAAAAAGTTGGCAAACAATGTCAGGACCTCAAAGTTATTCTTATATTTTTTCTGCTCATTTAGATTTCTTTTTTTAAATTGTGAACAATGGTTACAGGGAAAAAAAAGCAGTTAGCTTCCAAGTCTCAAAACATGGGTTTCTAGGTGGGTCACAGGTATTAGCCTTATAACCAACAGGCAAGTCACTGAATTCCAGTGAATCTTGGTTTCTTCACCAAAATGTGCTAATTATACGTAGGCTGGGGAGACAGGGAGGAGTAAATGAGATGGTATCAGAGGTCTAGTTCCGTGCACAGTTCACTTCAAGTTGACTTTGCTGCTCTCTTCTTTCCCGGCAGGCAGGACTGGACTTGCATGTCCTGAAAAGAATCCAGTTTGGACATGGGTTATAGTAGGTGCTCCAGCATTACCTGTTAGAAACCTCAGTGAGACACCACACAAAATACCTGACACAAAGCAGCTTAAGGCAGGAAGGTGGATCTGGGCTCAAAGTTTGGGGGTCTAGTCCATCCTGGCAGGGAAGGCATGGCAGCAGGAAAGTTAGGCAGCTGGTCACACCGCATCTGCAGCCAGGAAGCAGAGAGAGAAGAATGTGCACATTCAGCAGGCTTTCTCCCTTTTTTCTTTTTAGTCAGTTGGGATGGTACCATCCAAATTCATGGTGGGTTTTCCCTCCTCTCTTCAACCCCTCTGGAAACACCTTCACAGACATGAGCAGGGGTGTGTCTCTTAGGTGATTCTGAATTAATCAAGTTGACAATGAAAATTTGTCAGCACAGCTATCATCAGAAGAGGAAGGAAAAAAGGAAGGCATGAACAATGGAGTTGAAGAGGAGGGAAGAAGAGAGGGAAGGATGGGGCTGGGGAGAGGGAGCAAAAAGGGAAGAAATAAAAGGGGAAGAAAAGAAGACATAATAAGTGTTGAAAATGTAGAGAAAATAGATGCATTGATGTTGGGAATGTGAAAGGGTGCTTGTAACTGTGCAAAGCAGTATGGCAATTACTGGAAAGAAAAACAACAGTTTTTACCATGTATAGTCCAGCAGTTCTATATGTGGGCAAATATTCAAAAGAAATGAGGCAGGTACTTCAATAGATATTTGTATATCTATGCTTACAGCAGCTTTATTAACAATAGCCAAACGTGGAAGCAAGTCATGTTCCTTGAACAGAAGAAAATAGTAAATAAAACAACTTCCAAACATGAAGTGGGGTAATTATAATTTTTTTTAAAAAAAGGATATTCCAGGGGCAGGAGAAATGGCTCAGCTAGAAAAGCCCAAGGGCCCTGGGTTCAATTCCCCAGTACCTACGTAAAGCCAGATGAACAAAGTGGTGCATGTGTCTGAAGTTTGTTTGCAGTAGGGCGAGGCCCTGGTGTGCCAATTTCTTCTCATTCATATTCTCTCTCTCTCTTTCTCCTTGCAAATAAATAAGTAAAAATAATTTCTAAAAAGGATGGACCATTATGTTAAGTGAAATAAGCCAGTCACAAAAGGACAAATATGAAATGATTCTATGCATATGAGAAGCCTAGACCAGTGATAGAAACAGAGAGTAGAGTGGTGATTTCCAGGGTCGGGAAAGCAGATACAGTAGAGAATTATTGTTGACTGCATATGAATGTTCAGTTTTGTAAGATGAAAAGAGGTCTGTGAATGGTGGTAAGACCATTTATACAATGTGAAGTTACTTCATGCCACTCCGATAAATAATTACGTAGCCATGGTTAAAATAGTCATTTTATGTTGTATATTTTACCATAACTAAAACTAAATTAAAAATTTTAAGTTTATTTGTTATATTGTAAGAGCTACTAAGTGAAAGAGGAGGATAAAGACACAGGATACCTGAAGCAAGAGTCTTCCAAGCAAGAAAAGAGTGAGTGTGCTTGTTACTCAAGAGGAGCTCCAGAGGCCTGCTTAATAGAGTGGGAGAGAGGGGATTGCAAGAACAGAGTGCTGAAGGAGAGACAGTAAGCACATCCTGCAGGGCTCTGTGGGCCTTTGCATTTGGTGATATGGAGCATGATGGAGCACCAAGTAAATGTGTGAGGAGAAGGGGCGTGGTCCTAGAAGCCTGTAATTGTATCCTGGAGGCTGGGGATATAGCTGTGTGCCTTCCCTTCAGCTACACACCTCCTCCTCACTAAGTCAATGCTGGGAGCATCCTAGGGCCTCATGGATTCTCAAATCAATGTCTTCCATTCTTGCACGATCTAGTAGTGGTCATGGGATTGTATGCATTTTTCCCAGAGATAGCTGGGGTTTGGCACAGATTCAGATTCTTATTCCCTGGTTTTAACATGGGTGAAGGAAGTGTTAAGGGCACAGAGCTATTTCTTTTTTTTTATCTTTTATTGACAACTTCTATACTTACCGACAATAAACCATCAATTTCCCTCCCCTTCTGCCATTTCCCTTCAGTACTCCACTCTCCATCATAGCTTCTCCCTCTCTCAATAAGTCTCTCTTTTAATTTGATGTCATCATATTTTTCTCCTATTGTAAGGGTCTTGTGAAGGTATTGCTAGGCACTGCGAGGTCATGGATATCGAGGCCAATTTCTGTCTCGACAGTTGCATTGTAAGGAGTTGTACCCTTCCTTTGGCTCTTACATTCTTTCCGCCCCCTCTTCTGCAATGCACTCTGAGCCTTGGAGGGTGTGATAGAGATGTTTCAGTGCTGGACACTCTTCTGTCCCTTCTTCTCACCACTATGTTGCCTTTTGGGTCATCCCAGTGGTCATCACCATCTGAAAAGAGAAGCTTCTCTAACCAGAAGTGAGAGTAGCATTAATATATGAATATGAACATTGAGTGTAGTGCTTTCAGGGCAGTTTGGTGGGAATAATATATACATTTAGCCAGACAAGAGTAGGCTTTATACCCCTAAGGCTCATGACCTACCCTTTCATAGTCTTTTGATTATGTTTTTCAGTACCAGGCATGTATTCCCTCCCATAGAGCAGGCCTTCAGTCCAATTAGAGAGCAGTTGGTTTCCCCCAGAGCAGACATGCCACTATTGTATCTGTTCAGTCATTTGACCTGTCTGGCCAAACTTGAGATTTCCAGTGTCCACTGTTTTCACCACTGATGACTTCTGTCTCCCATAGGGATGCATGCAGTGCATCTTTTTCCAGCTTTCAGTTGGCTGGTCTACAGGGAGAAGGTTTTCTGCTCAACACCAGCTTGCTTTCTCAGTGACCTTGCCACTCAGGCAAGTGAGGTCTTCATCAATAGGGTCTTATCATCTGTTTCCCAAGGGAAACCAAGGGTCTTGGCAATAGCCTTCAATGTTTTGGAGGCAACAGGAACCTCCCTGGCCAACAACTCACTGGAAAGCATCCCATCACTGGCACTAAAAATTTTCTAGAAACAATCTATGTCTTCTGAATATGCCATTATTCAATTAAGTAGGTTTACATAAGTCTTATTCAGAATATCTTGAATTTTGATTGACCCTCTCCCCGCCCTTCTTTTACACATTCTCTTCCCCTGGCTTTTCTTAGGCCTTTCCCCTACCTGTAATCTGTTCTTCTACTTTCATATATACAATACCATCCTCTTTAGTCACTCCCTCTTCTCCTTCCCTTATAACCTTTTCCTAGCTTACTGGCCTCTGCTACCAAGTTTTGGTTCCAGCTTACACACAAGTCCATACAATTGTAACTAGGATCCACATATGAGAGAGAACATGCAATGTTTGGCTTTCCAGATCCCTCCATTTCCCAGAAAATTTCATAATTTCATTTTTCTTTACCGCTGAATAGAACTCCATTGAGTGAGAGCTGTTTCCTTTATCCCAAGATTAGAAAGTGGCTGATGGCTCTGGGCAGGGATATACCCACTGAGATCTACCAGAGTCTCCCCGTTGAGTGGATTTGCTCCGGTGGACCTTGACATTTTTGGACCTGATTTCTGAGCTCTTTATATCCTTGAGAAGAGGCCTGTGATGCGCATTGCCAGTTTCCAAAGACTTAACATTGGGTCTTCATATCAGTTGTTCATTCATTGGTCATTTACTGAATATCTACTGTGGGCCAAATACTAAGCCAACTATTGGGAATATATATGTATGGAAAACCTTCCTCTGAATTGCTCACAGAAACAATGCTGGAATCCAATAACCCTTGAGTTCTACTACAATGTGCTATGTACAATGGTATATTGGTATTAAAAAATTGGCTAATATTTATTACTATCACATGATTCTTAATGTAACAAGCATTATTCTAAATGATTTCCATACATTGACCCAATCCTGAAGAACAACGCTGTGAAGTGAATAGTTTTATAAGTCCATTTTTATAGATGCTGATACTGAGACACAGTATTCATCAATCAGATTTTTATCAGTCATGAGCTTAAGTAGAATCACAATGGGGAAGCAAAGGAGCATGGGAAGACCTATTCCAGAGAGCACGAGTAGGGAAAAGGCAGAAAGCAAGTTACTACTGTAGGATTTTTGCAGGGTGGTCCTGGAAGAGTAGCACCAGCCCATATGGCGATCACAGGGGCTTCTCTAACTGGCCATTTGTGCCCTCTTCCCACCCAGATCCATTCTCTAGTTTGCGCTGTGCTACAGAGAGGTTTCCCCTATGATGATGACCTGGGGGACTCCCTGGCCTTTATCTTCTGCTTGGATTTGGCTAGAGGCAAGCAGTCATCATCAAGAAAACAAGGAGAGAGAGACTTGGAATTCCTCTCCACTTCCCCATGCTTCTGGGCCAGGGTGTGTCACTGTCTGTGTTCCTCTAACCAGCACAGCTCCAGAGAGGGCCCCTCTTCCTGGGCTCTACCCTGGAGGCGGTAGCCACACTTTGCCCTCATCTTTTCCCTTTAGGTCTAGCTATGATAAAGGCTCCCCACCGCTGAGTGTCATTGGCTCCCTTTGTCCTGATTCTAGCCCTATAAATGTTCCCTTTGGAAAATCCACTTTTGAATCATCATGGAAAGTGTATCAGTTCCAGTTAGGTGATTCAGGCTAAGCCTAAGCTCTGCCATCTACAACTAAGCAAAAGGCATGATCTCTTTGATCAAGCCTCAGTTTTCTCATTTGTAAACATCACACCTACCATCCTGGGCTGAAGTGGGGAATATATAAGAGATAGTCACATAAGACTTAACCCATGGAAACTGCTTAAATACAGTAGGCCCTTTTAACCTCACAAATTTAACCTAATGATCAAAATTTGAGGAGAAAGAAGCCCCTCCAAGAAATCATTTTGTGGCCTTCTCTGCTCACAGCATCTATTTCTATTCTGAATTTCAGTGGCCCTTCCTAGCTTCCCACTGAAGGAACAACCCTTGTCATTCCCAGGTAACTTGTGACATCCATATGCTGCATTGTCTCAGTACTGTCACCAGCTCTCAACAGTCACCTCTGTTCTTTCCATGAGTCAGTCCCTTGTCCTTCACTGTTAGGCAGTGTGGTAGTTTGAATATATGTCCCCCAATATATTCAATATTTTATTAGTTTATAGTTTGCATCTGCAATCACCTTGCTAGAGGCAAGGTCACTGGGGGCCCGGTCTTAAGGTGTGGTGATGGGTTTGAGATTCCATTGTAAAGATATGCAAATGTGTCTAGCAGGAGTTCCTGAAGTCTGCTGTGTGACCTTTTTGGCTGTAGTTTTTGCTCTGTGTGCTGTGGTGGCTGGTTGGCTTTTGCTCTCTCTGCTCGGCCTTGTGAAGAGCAGGCTGCTTCTCCTGCCTTTATGGAACTTCCTCTGGATCTGTAAGCTTCAATAAATAATACCCCTTCCTCCATAACTGTGCCTGCTCTGGAAGTTCATCTCAGAGAACCTGAAGCTGTCTGCAACAGGCAGGTACTGAAAGAAGGCATCACGAAGGATGGAACACAGCAATGGAACCACAGCTACGTAAGGTTAGAGAATCACAAAGAAATCTAGCCAGAGTGCATGGCCAAACAGAACCCTATTCCCAATCCCAGAATAATAATTCAAAGGCTGAAAAATGTCCCCCAAAGATATCAGACCCCAATCTCTAGAAGCTATTGAGTGGGAGTACAGTTAGTGTGATTAGGCCCCTGAAAGTAAAAAGGCAGGAAAGTCTGCAGATGATCTGACTTCTTATCTATTGCCTAGTTCCCTAGACCTGTTTTTTCCACAAACAACCAGGAACCCCACTGGGATGGAGGTCTTTCATAGCATTTAAACATTGTGGTTGGTCAAGTTCAGCCCCTGGAACTTGATATTAGGGCTAGTCTCTTCCTGAGACAGCCCCTAGCCCTAACCAACCAGCTGTCCCTCTGGTTCACCTGAGCTGGAAGACAGCCCATTACCATAAGGTTACAAATACCTTTGGCTGGCCCTGTGCTGGCCCAGCCCAGCTGAGAGAGCCCCCTAGCCCTTACTCTCCTTTACCCTCTCCAACTCCCCACACGGCAGGAGCTCCTTAAACTTTCTTTTCTTTCCACAGTTTCCTCAGGCCCTCCACATGGGATCTCTAGCCACGTGAGTGCCTGGCTCTGAAATTCCCTCAATAAACATAATAATTTAATAATTATCCTCCTCAGTCTTTTTCATTCAATTCTTCAATTGAAATTAGAAATGAACCCAGGGTTTGAGGTTCAAGGACATTCCTGGACCCCAAGTACCCTGTTACACTATGATACACCTTACACAGAAAAAGATTTGATTAATGTATGGATCCTGATATCGCAACTTCATTTTGTATTATTGAAATCACAGTCCCTGTGTCCTTCTAAGAGAACAGCAGAGGGACACTTGGCCCAGAGAGAAGAGATGTTCACATGTAGATGGAAGCAGAGAGGAACTTCAATCACAGTAGAAGAGAAAAAGATTGCCTGATGGAGGAAGAAGGAAGCACAAACCTAAGAGAGGAGATAATAGCTACTATTTGCAAATCAACAAAGGTGGAGGATGGAGCCAGGAGATAAGGAGTACAGGGAAAGTAGCCCTAGAAGCTGGAAAAGATAAGGAAAGAAGTGTCCCTGAGCCAAAGCCTGGATTTCAGTTCACTCATACTGATTTTGGACCTTTGGATCCTGAAGAGGATGAATGGGTGATGGTGTAAGCCTCTGAGTTTGTAGTAATTTGTTACACTGTAAGGAGGAAACTAAAATAGCAAATTAGGGAAAGAGGCCCCAGAGACAAAGAAATAAGGATGAGCTGTAGACCTAATGTAGATGCTTGAAATAACCCTTCAGACATGGTGAAAAGTCCCAAGCTGTTGGCCAGCAATCTCACTCCCAGCTTTCCCAGCTTGGGGAAATCACTTCCTCTCTTTGAGCCTGGATTCTTCATCTGGAAACTGAGGTAATAATTGCCTGAGATATGTAAATGCTTGAGAAGATCAGCAGCTATTGCATTTGTATTGAAGAATGACAATGACACCTGGGCTTTTATGGATCACTAGTGTGGCTGGCTGGCTGATGAAGTTCAGTAAAAACTCCCTTTACCCACATTGTAGGGAGAAATAGGAGGCAAAAGATAAAGATGTATTAATTCTGTGTTTTATTCTCAACAAAACCAGTATTGCAAAGATAATATCTGTTTTACTACAAAATTATACATTTAGTCATTTTTAGTTTAAAGGAGAAAATATGCTTCCTATCTTCTGTAGAGACCACTAC
This sequence comes from Orientallactaga sibirica, assembly GCA_036365145.1. Taxonomy (NCBI): domain Eukaryota; kingdom Metazoa; phylum Chordata; class Mammalia; order Rodentia; family Dipodidae; genus Orientallactaga; species Orientallactaga sibirica. The sequence continues at coordinate 32,956,665 of JAEOAD010000015.1, read as the reverse complement.
ATCCCTAAGACCCTGTCTTTGAACTACAGGGTCATAGATTGCTCTGTTGCCTCCCAGCTGGATGACTATTGAGGGCAGGCTGTTCTCTGCTCTAAGTTACTCCATATTGTATAAAACATTTCAGACTATCTTGTCCTCCATTTCACACTCCATTTTTTTTTTTTTTGAGGCAAGCCCAACAGACTGGCTTTCTTGTTTTTTAATGCAAGAGAGTGAGTGAGTGAGAGAGAATTGTTGTGCCGGGGCCTCCAGTCACTGCAATCGAATTCCAGGTGTGTGCACCACCTTGTGCACATGTGCAAACTTGCGTGCTTGCATCACTGTGTGCATCTGGCGTATGTGGGACTTGGAGAGTCAAACATGGGTCCTTAGGCTTCATAGGAAAGTGTCCTAACAGGTAAGCCATCTCTCCAGCCCCATACTCCGCTTTTTAGGGTGGAGGATAACTCTACACCTGGGTAGACACATGAATGGTACTATCTGCCTGGCACCACTCATGCAGCACAGACTGATAAATGACTTACTTATGGGAGTAGAAAGGGTGCTTCCCCATCATTTATTGGGGTGAATTAGGACTATCGGAGCATATGGGCATATTAAAATTATATTAGAAAAAAATAGGCCCGAGAATTTCTCAAACACATCAAACTGAGGAAAGGGTGAAATTCCCTCCCCTAGACCCCACAAAGAAGTGGACACCTAGCACTGTGATGGCTCCACTGACCTGTCATCGGACCACCTGTGTAAGTCAGAGGAACTCTTGACCATTCCAGGGCCTTCAGCTCAGCTGTATCCCCACTGTTAATGCTACCTGCTCAATGCTTTATGCCCATCTGCCTGTTTGCCTTTCTGGACCTGCCATCCTCCTGTCCACTGGTCTGTCCATTTGTCTGGAGCTAGTCCTTTAGCTCACTCTTGGAGCTCAGCCCTGACCCTGCAGCCAGAAGCCAGCAGGTGTAGCAGATCCTCCAAGCATCTCTCCCAGCAGGTTATCTCATCAATACAGAACAGGCTTTTGCATTTCTGTCACAGTTTCTTAGATTTGGCCTCTTGGGCCTCTGGAAAACTCTACCTTTTTTATTATTTATTTTAATTTTACATTCATGTTGGTGCCTTCAGTAGCCTCCTCCCTGACCTTCCCCCTCCAAAGGGACCCTCCTCATTGAGGAATGTGGGTCTTGCATTATGGGGGTAGCCAACAAAAACTCTACCTTTTTAAGTCTTTTGGAGAAATGGGGAGAGAGCGAGAGACAAAGACAGAGACAGAGATAGATATGGGGAATTTTACTGTATGATGTATAATGTATGCTTTGAGAATTAACATTAATAATTAAGATTGGATTAAAAGGGCTGGAGAGATGGCTTAGCGGTTAAGGTTTTTGTCCATGAAGCCTAAAGACCCAGGTTTGACTCCCCACTTCCCATGAAAGTTAGATGCACCTGGAATTCATTTGCAGTGGCTAGAGGTCCTGGTGTGCCTATTCTCTCTATCTGCCTCTTTCTTTCTCCCTCTCTTTCTTTCTCTCCCTCTCTCTCTCAAAATAAATAAATAAATATATTTTTTAAAAAGATTGGATTAAAAGAGCCAAGATTTACCTAAGCCAGGGCTATCAAAGAAAGCAAGAGTATCTGACAAATTGCTGCCATTAAAAATGCCTTACCTTACAAATTTATTATTATCTGCAAATTCTAATGCTTTGGACAGACACAAGCATGTTCATCTATGTTTCTGACATAGTATGATCTTGACAGTGACCTTTGGGCAAATGTTTACCTCCCTCACTCAGTTCCCTCTTCTGTAAGATGTAGTTACCACCTACCTCAAAGCTGCTTCTGGGGAGTAGTTGAATTATTATATGTAAAGGCCTGGGAGAGTCAGTGCTCAGTAACTGGAAGTGTCTTTGCACTCTAGTCTCTAATTATGGCTACTCAGCATTTAATGAAGCTAATTAGCATAAGTGAAACTTCACCTCCCGCTTCTTGGACCACTTAGCTTCTGGAGGCAGAGCTAGGTGGTTAAGAGAAGTGGAGTTGGGGATAGAGTGAGACTGTGACCTGGCTGTCATTTACCTACTGCACAATATTTGGTCAGTTTTAGAATTGAGCATCTCATAGCTGTAATCTCAGAGAAGTTATTATAAGGTCCATAAGAAATATTTCAACAGTTCTTTCCCATAGTTCATTCCCATATGTCATTCTTATAGTTCATTCACCCAGTTCCTACCCACAGAATTGGGATATAATCACCACAAAGAAATGCGAGCCTCAGTTTCCTTGTCTATACTGTGGAATGGCAATGGTTCTTACCTCACAGCGCTGGTATGTGAATTATACAAGACAATGTGTTTACATGGCTTAGCATGGCTGGCAAGATATAGGCACTTGGCCAACATTCAAAGAATCAAGTTCCTTTGCTCATATGCCATGTATGTATGCATGTATTTAGTATATTTGTGAAGTGGTGATGTCTCTGTGTGTGTCGGGGGGTGTATAAGCATGCATTTGTGTCTGTGTGGTGCCCTGTGCACTCACCTGTAGCAGAGTATACTCGCCTGAGGTGGTTGGAGTAGGGTGTCCTCATTCATCACTCTTCTGTCCCTTTTTAATAATCCTGGAGCTTGCTTTGTTTTTTAAAAAGTTTTTATTTTATTCTATTTATTTATTTGAGAGAGAGAAAAAACGGGCACACCAGTGCCTCCAGCCACTGCAAATGAACTCCAGATGCATGTGCCACCTTGTGTATCTGGCTTATGTGGGTATTGGGGAATCAAACCTGGGTCCTTAGGTTTCGCAGGCAAGTGCCTTAACTGCTAAGCCATCTCTCTAGCCCTTGTTTTTCTTTTTTCTTGTATTTTTTCTTTCTTTCTTTCTTTTTTCTTAAGCCAGAATGATTCTCTGGTCTCTGTTTCCAACAGGACTGGGATTAGGGGCATGTGTGGCCATACCCAATTGTTTGTGTGGGTCTTGGGATTGAACTGACGTGGTCTCTCAGGCCTTCTCAGGTCCTCTGTGTGTGCAAAGGAAGTACTCTAACTCCTGATCCATCCCTCCTGCCTGCACACGACATTTAAAAAGAGAGGAAGTGCAGTGTGAAGGTTTGGGGCAGGGACATTATTGGGTGTTCACCCAAGTGAAGCTCTAGCTTGGCCTGCCCTTTGCGCTCACTCTGTGAGGCTGGTGTGCAGCTCGTTCAGTGTTGTTAGCAGGGCAAGTTCTCAGCACACAGAACCTCTCTTTCCAGAAACTTGAGGTGTTATCTTGGAGAAAAATCCCTCTGCTCAGAGGCCCTTCTGTGCTGACCTTTCACAGAGGGAAATTTCCTCAAAAGCCTGCAGCCTGGGGTGGGAAGACAGGAGCTTCCCATGCAAGAGCACAGGGTGGGAATTTCCTCCAGAGTGCTGCCTCCTCCGGTTTCTGTTGAGAACGAATGTTTTGATTTCCCTGGCTTTCTTTTTGAAACTGAACAACTGTCAGACTTGCTTTCAGAAATCTTAACCCAAACCAAATGCTTTTATGACAGGGTGACCACATTGAGGTACGCCCAGGACATTGTGACTTTGGGGAGCCAGTGACACTGGGCAGGATCCAGATCACTTCAGAAATCAAATGGTACAGGTTCACAGGCCACCAGGGACTGCTGGAATGTTGCTTTGTTTGCCTGTCTGGATTTATAGGCCGATCTCCTTCCCCACTCCCTCAGCCTTGATTTATGACTGTGCAGACCCAGTGGCTTTGCTCCAACTTTATTCTTTCTTCAGAAATAAACAGATTTTTTTTTTTTTTTTTTTTTTTTAATTCCATAACCTCACCAAAGTTTGTTTGTTCTTTTCTCTGTACAGCATGGGCCATGTTTGTTTCCTGGGAAAGTCTCTTCTCTAATTATTTTCACATTTCAACAGCTTTTGTTTCTTCTTCTTTCTCTGAGGTTTATAAAAGTGCTGATGGTGGATTTGCTTCAGGCTAAATGGTACTGTAAACATTTTCCCCTGGGCATGGGGTTAGGGGGAAGTCTCTGTGACTGGGGGTCCTGTTGTCTCTTCTTATTATATAATGTGCACAAAGAAATCTAAAAATCCTAAAACACATGAGTGCTTCCCTGAGGGCGTCTCAGCCCAATGTAGTCTCTCAGTGCCCAAGCCCTCCTGCCCAGCTCCAAGGCTGGATATTCCATTCCCCCAGTGCACACCACACTTCCCTATGCTTCATGCTATTCCCTTGACTTAGGCTGCTCTCTGCCTCTTCTCCAGCTTGCAAACAACTGCTTAGCCTTCAAGGCCTGATTGAGACACAAGCTTCTCTGAGACTTTCCCCACCTCCCCTGGTGTCTCTTCTGGATCTCTATTTCTACCCATCTGTATTCCTCATCTCTTACCTTCCACCCTTCCCTGTGCTGTGAGATCCTTAAAGGCAGGATTTAAGTTGTTCTTACCTTTACTTCGCTTCTATCTAGCACAGTCTGGCCTAAAATTGAGGCTGTGGATGCCTGTGGGAGATGCTAGTAGGCCAGTTTCAAGAGAAACTCACTTTGGGAAGTATTGGAAGTGCTGAGAGTGAAAACACCATCTCCTGAGTTGCTGGATGACCATGGACAAAGCTTTGTTTTTAAAAACTTTTAAAGTAACAATTTTCAAATAATTTTTATTGGGAATTTTAGTATATGAACATACTATAAATTGATCATATTCCCATCAAGTTATCCACTTTTGCCCTTCTCCCCTGTCCCCATTCCACTGAGGACCCTTCTTAGCAGGGGTATTGGTAATCACTGTGGAGTCATGAATGTACCAGTCAGTTCATGTCAGGAGGACAATGCTTCACAGTAGGCCTTCCCACCCTGCGGCTCTTACATTCTTTCTGCCTCCTCTTCTACAATGTTTCCTGAGGTTGGAGGGCATGTTAGCAGCCTCTTATTTTCTTCTTTAATGAGTTTTGAGTCTCCCCAGTATCTGCTGCCATCTCCCTAGAGAAAATTCACAGGCTAGCAGTATGTAATCTGCCACCTCCTTTGTAATGGTTCCTGGGCCCTGACTGGAGAGATAGAGACAACTAGTGCTAGGCATGTGACTTTCTCTTCTCGTCATTTTGATGGGTCTTGGATTTCCCCAGTATTCACCACCATCTGTGAAAATCTGGTTCTTTTTTATTTAATATTTTATTTATTTATTGGAAACAGCATGAGAGAGAAAGAGGCAGATAGAGAGAAAGAGAGAGAGAGAGATGGAGAGAGAGAGCAAGAGAGAGAGAGTGAGAGAATGGGCATGCCAGAGCCTCCAGCCACTGCAAATGAACTCCTGACACATGTGCCCCCTTGTGCTGTTCATCTGGCTTATGTGGGTACTGGAGAATCAAACCGGGATCCTTAGGCTTCTCAGGCAAGTGCCTTAACTGCTAAGCCATCTCTCCAGCCCCAAAGCAGGTTATCTAAGCAAGAGTGAGAGCAGATTTGATATATTGAGATGAACATATACATTTAGAAGGCTTTTTGAAGGGCACAATGTCTACATTTAGCCAAAGGTCAGTGGAAGCTTACCTCCAGGGTCTATGTTCTTCTTTTTTTTTTTTTTTTTTTTTTTTTTTGGTTTTTGCGAGTTTTTGCGAGGTAGGGTCTCACTCTGGTCCAGGCTGACCTGGAATTCACTATGTAGTCTCAGGGTGGCCTCGAACTCTCGGCGATCCTCCTACCTCTGCCTCCCGAGTGCTGGGATTAAAGGCATGCGCCACCACGCCCGGCCGTCTATGTTCTTCTAAGCCATAGGCTTTTGGCCCATTGAGTGGGCCTCAAATCCGATCAGAGAGCAGTTGATTGCCCCCATAACTTATGTGAAACTATTGCACCCATGGGTACATCTTGCCTGGCTGATTGATATTGAAGATTGCAGGGTACACTGCTTGTTCACACTACTGATGACATTTGTGCCCCAGCAGCTCACATTGCACTTTCCAGCACTCTGACAGCTAGCCAGCAGGGAAATGGCTTCCTTCTCAGTTCCAGCTTGATTTCTCAGTGTTCTGCAACTATAGCCTCTGGTGTCTTTAAGAACAGGACCTTACCATCTTACCATATTGAAACTTCCTGGACCCACACCTGAATTTTCTATGTCCCTTATGTTATAAGGAATTGAACTGGTACCATTGAGGCTCAGGGTCCTCCCTGTCCCAACTCTGGTACTACTGTCACTTGACTTCAGTTGCATCTAAGTAAATCCCAACATGCCTCAGAGTGAACAGAACTGGTGGCAGATATTTTATCCAGGAATAGGGTGACAAAGAGGCTACAGGGTTGGGGCAGTTGTCCTATCTGCTCAGACTGCAATGGGACAGTTGGGATTCTAGGATCTGAGAGACCTAAATGAGAGTCTTAGTTATGGGGTCTCATGCTGTGGGGTCTCGTTCTGTTCCCGTTCCCCGGGGTCATTGGCCACTGACGTCCCGGGCGAGGGAGAAAGCAGCAGGGTCATTTCTGGCTGGGCGGCTAAGTGCGACGGTGGACACGTGACGGGGCAATGAGCACCCGGGAGACCATCTGATGGACAGTACTCGTTTATTCAAAGGGGGGGGTGGGTTTATAAACACTTGGAGAAGGTTGAGATGGCACGTACAGACTATATGGCAATCGGATGCATAGTTTATGGACTGTTATCTAGATAGCCGAAGGACTAGTAACTTCAAAGCTATGGGGGAAGGATAAGGGAAGGAAGGGGGAGGGCGGAAGAGGAGATTAACAGGAGGCTGTGACTTCAAAACTGTGGGGGGTGGGAAGGCTACTTAACTTTAGCCACATGAGGGTCTCTTGGGCACCTAGCCACAGGTCAGGAACTGTAGGGGGCAAAGTCTGACTTATGGAATGGTCAGAGCCTTTTGGGGTCTGGGGGGAGCACCGCGCCAGTTCTGCCCACTCTGGGCGATGACAGCTCACTACACCCTACAACATAGGGAAGGCTATCACCGTCGCCAGGGACTCCTGACAGAGGGCCAGCTGCGACCCCGCAGCCCAGGGTCCCTGGCCATGTCCAATAGTTCAGGCCAGCCTCCTCACAGGTCCAGCCTGTTACTAGCAAGGCCCAACAACTCCCCCTTTGTTTTTTTTTAAAATGGGGCAGTGTCATCTTGGGTAAGTTTTTTGTGACTTAATGCAGGTCCAGTTAGAGCCAAATGGTGTATAAGGACCTGATTGTCAAGATTTGTTTATATTACAGGGGATTATGCATAAGAGTAGTAGCAGGGTGCCTGACACCAATAGTAGCCAAATGAAAATCTGAGAAAGAAAGTGGGAGATAATTTAGCAATGTGCTCTGTAAGGCATCAAAAAATCCTTTTGTTGCCTTAGCAGGATCAAAAGACAAGTGACTATGTGAAATAATTGATATTTCCTTTTGTAAACTTTGTAAATCTATGCTAAGATTATTATGATTCCAAATACCCCAAATATGATTTTCAACCTTCCACCATTCAGTAGCAGTCCCATTGTAGGATAAAGGAGTAATACATATGAATTTGCATGACAGAACAATTGCATTTGAACCGCCAGATTGGCAACCTGTCTTCCTAAATACATATCAGCATCCTCTAGAGCATCTAACCTCACTAACACCTTTTTATCAATATCTATCTGTGAAGAAAGAGCTTGAGAAAAATTTTAATCAGTCCATTAACATGATCAGCTGTCTTCATCGATTGTGCCAGGGATACTTGCTGCCGCGGTGGAAGAGGCAATGATGGTGATTGTAGCAACGATCCCCACAAGTAGCCTTTCTATGAATCTTCTTTTCCGTGTCAGCAATCTGTTGAGCTGTTGGAACACTTGAGCTCCGGAAGCTGGAGTACCAGGGCTCAGTCATTTTGACTGGCATAATTAAGTAAGGAGGCTGTATGACAATAAAGACTACGTTGGAGGAGTAGTCTGCAGCTGTGTCTCCCTTAGAATTAATACAATTGGCGATAATACACCAGGTACAATTAAGATAGTAAATTTCATTTCGGTGATTGACCCACCCGGGCCCAACTACAAAAAGATGAGGGAGGCTGGGCATGGTTGCGCACGCTTTTAATCCTAGCATTCGGGAGGCAGGGGTAGGAGGATCACCATGAGTTCGAGGCCACCCTGAGACTATAGAGTGAATTCCAGGTCAGCCTGGACTAGAGTGAGACCCTACCTTGAAAAACCAAAAGAAAAAAAAAAAAAAGATGAGGGAGGGGCAGATACATATGAAACTTAAAATGATTTTCTTTTAGGGTAACTATTACTTTCCATAATTCTAGTTGAGGCCGCCCTTGGGGACTCAAGATGGGCAGTGCCTCTAATTGTTTACTTTCTTGGGGACCCAACTGTAATCGTTAATTATATTTATTTTGGTATTTACCATCCATAAGTAATGGGTGGTTTGTATACATATTAAATAACATCTCTTATGATACCTGTTGCTTGAAAAGCAGATAGGTGGCTCTGCTGCAAGAGGTCCAGTTAATTGGTTTAGTCACTTCTTGCAGGAATTCTAGGTCATAATTGGCAGTGGTAAGGGAAGCATTGGAAAATATCTTAGGTACGTGTTCTTCCTAAAGAGCAGCCCTGGCTAGAAGGGGGTCAGGTACATAAGCCCAATATGCTTGTTGAGCCTGTGCTACTTTTAAGATCAGGACAGCAAGTAAGGATATAAACAAGAGTTTCTGGAGATAGAGGCTGTTGTGAATTTCATACCAGCATGACTCCTTGCTGGCAGAGGGCCTAAATTTAGCCCCAAGTCAGCATGTTTTCCTCCTGGGGGCCCTGGAACACTTCCGTTTCAGTGTTGGACAAGCCATCTCCTTGGATTTGGATGTTTTCAGCTGGGGCCCAGGCAGGCCTGGGCTGATCCTATGAAAATAGAAGCAGGTCCTCTCCCCCTTGTGAGGAGGGGGTTAGGCCTCTACCATATTTCATCTAAAGGATTTTGTCATTGCACCAGCATATAGAGGGCAGCTACTGGTGTGCCAATGGAGGGAGACAGGGGATGTTAGGAGATTTTGTATATTAGCTATATTAATCATGTGAGAGAATTAAGTACTAATGAGCCAATTTTAACCTTAACATATAGTTCAAATGTTGACAAATAGAGGAACTTAATTAACTTTGTTGGGTACTCTAAATTTAGTCTTTTTTAACCATTATCATGACCAGATTAACATCAACAAGTTAAAGTTTTAAGTTTACAAACTGAATATCATAGTAACCTGCTACCAGCTAGAGCCATGTTTTTGTTAGTCTGATGTAAGCCCTAGGTTAAGAATCATTTTATTGTATCTCAAAAGATCTGTAATCCGGTTAAGTGCTTTGTCTTTAACCTTCTGTTTAAGTTTACTCAATATCTTTATTTACATATTTTTACCTTACAAACTATGTAACAATCTTTTTCATCAAATAGTTACCAACATGTAAACTTTTTTCTCCAGTTTAACTTTTTTAGTCAGTTTATCTCATTACTACCAGCAAAAGCTTTCATTGTCTTTACCATAAGACTTTTAATAAAAGGCCTTATGAAATATCTTTATAAAAGAGTAGATCAGACTTGACTTTTGAAACACATTTTTTAAATATGAAAGTAGATTTGAAGATTATTAGAAATTTTTTAACAAAGTTGCTATTGCGTACATATTTAAATTTAAATATAAATCTTGAGACTGTTTTTGTTAGTAGTCCCAGAAAAGCATAGAGAGTCAAAGTGAGCTTAAAACAGTTGTAAATACTTATAAGAAGTCCACATCTACTCACAGCAATTTGGCATTTACCCAGATTTCAAGATTTTATGTGTTTGTAGTCCCCAGGCTCTGCAAGCCAGGGAAACTAAGAAAGAGCCTCTCTCTCTCTTTTTATTTTCCAGGGAGGGTTTTGGACTTTTTCCCTCAGGCTATAAGGCAGCTGTCTGATCTTGCCATTTTAAGGTTTTTTTTGTTTTGTTTTGTTTTTTTATTATCTCGTTGTCTACCCTGCTGGGCAGGTGTGGCTGGAAGGTATCAGGCCGTCTGTGCCTGAGCCCACATGGGGTCAGCCAGGCCCCTGGAGCCTGGGCCCTGCACCCAGATGTGAGCAGGGAGAGAGGTAGGGTGGGGGGGAGGGGCTTTCCCCCTCAGGTGTAGCTATTGTCTCCTCTGCTGCCTGTGGTGTTTGAGCAGCTCTGGCTCCAGAGTGGAGCTCAGTCCAGCAGCCGTTGCCCCCGTCAGCCTGCCATGGCTTTGGAGCATGGGCCAGCGGCCATGGCGATTGAGATCTAGAGGACTTTTTCCCAGAATAAATTGGCCTCTTTTTGAGGGAGTTTTATGCCCCTAACTTTAAGAAATGTTCTTAATCCACTGATTTGGGATTCCTTTTGATGGGAGCTAGTGTTCCCCATGATAGAGAAAGTCCAGAAACGCCAAGACCAGAGGGCAACATTCCTGGCTACAAATAGCACAGGTGATTCCCTAAAGGGCTTGACGTAAGCCTGTCCAAAAGTTTCAGAGTCTGGCGACCACCCTAGAGGCCTTTACTGGTCAATGTGTTACCGGTTTGTTGATCGTGAAGAGAAATAGATAGATGGTTGTTGCCAACGCCCAAATGGGCTGTTGGGATTTGAACAGTGAGCTCGGGGCTTTCAGTCAATGCAGGAGCGTAGCCCTGGCCAAAAGACCTGAATTGCCCTGTTGCTTTGTTTCAAATCCATGCAATGGCGTGAACTGAAAATAAAGAATGAAAAAAGAGGATAGTTTCTCAGAGAGAGATCTGCCTTTCTCTGATGGAGAAAGGGAAAGCCTGCCTTCCTTCATACTGAACCTTGCCAGCCCTCAATGGGAAGGCGGCCACTGGGGGCCATTAGCCCCAGGGGGAGGATGTCCCCAAGGGGTCACTCACCTATGAACCACGTGTCCAGAAAGTCCCTGTTCGGGCACCAGCTGTGGGGTCTTGTGCTGTGGGGTCTTGGTCCGTTCCTGTTCCTGGGGTCGTTGGCCACCGACGTCCCGGGCAAGGGAGAGAGCAACAGGGTCATTTCTGGCTGAGCGGGTGAGTGCAACAGTGGACACGCAATGGGGTAATGATCACCCGGGAGACCATCTGATGGACAGTACTCATTTATTCAAAGGGGGGGGTTATAAACACTTGGGGGAGGTTGAGATGGCACGTACAGACTATATGGCAATCGGATGCATAGTTTATGGACTGTTATCTAGATAGCGGAAGGACTAGTAACTTCAAAGCTATGGGGGAAGGATAAGGGAAGGTAGGGAGAAGGGTGGAAGAGGAGATTAACAGGAGGCTGTGACTTCAAAACTGTGGGGGATGGGAAGGCTACTTAACTTTAGCCACATGAGGGTCTCTTGGGCACCTAGCCACAGGTCAGGAACTGTAGGGGGCAAAGTCTGACTTATGGAATGGTCAGAGCCTTTTGGGGTCTGGGGGGAGCACCGCGCCAGTTCTGCCCACTCTGGGCGATGACAGCTCACTACACCCTACAACATAGGGAAGGCTATCACTGTCGCCAGGGACTCCTGACAGAGGGCCAGCTGCGACCCCGCAGCCCAGAGTCCCTGGCCATGTCCAGTAGTTCAGGCCAGCCTCCTCACAGGTCCAGCCTGTTACTAGCAAGGCCCAACACTTAGTCACTCATACAAATCACTTCTCAGAGAATCTACCATGTGATAAGGATACAAAAGGGAGTTATGTAGCAACTTTGTCTAATGAGATCTCTGGAATCAATGTGGGTATCAGGGAAAGCTAAGAAGCAGACACAGGAAGATCTGAGTCCTGCTGTTACCCGAGGCCTTTCTCTTTCTGGGTTTCAATTCCCTTGCCTGTGCAATAGAGTTTGGCATCCTTGCTCTATTTAAAGTACAGGAATTAGAGTACTTATTTTGTGGATCCCTGGATAAGGTTAAGGATGCCAGTAAATCTAGTATAGTGTCTAGCATATAGTAGGTGCTCAATAAATGTTGAGTGAAAATAAGAATATTTTTCTACATATGGTCATCCAATTTGTGCAGCACCATTTGTTGAAGATGCTGTCTTTTATCCAGTCTACATTACTGGCACCTTTGTTGGCATTATTGGCACCATTGGTTGGTCATTGCTTAATTTCCTGGGATACTGGGATTTTGTTCAGATAGTCTTTCCTCACTCGTATATCCTGGAGAGTGCCTCCTATTTTTTCTTCCAGTGGTAGAAGTGTTTCAGGTCTTACACTGCAATATTTAATCCACTTGCACTTGATTTTTGTGTGTGGAGAGATGAGTGGGTCTAGCTTCATTTTTGTACATATTGTCATCCAATGTGTCCAACACCATTTATTGAAAATGCTGTCTTTTTTTCTCCAGTCTACATTACTGGCACCTTTGTCAAAGATCAAGTAGCTGTAGTTATTTGACCTAAGGTCTGGGTCTTCAATTCTTTTCCATTGGTCTAAGTTTCTATTCATTACATAGGTCTTTCACATCCTTGGTTAGTATTATTCCAATTTATTTAATTTTTTTGTTGCTGTTGAAAATGGGACAGCCTCACTAATTTCTTTCTCTGTATATTTGTCCTTTGCATATAGAAAGGCTACTGATTTTTGTGTGTTGATTTTTTTTATCTGCCACTTTGCTGAAGGAATTAATCACCTTTAGAAGTTTTGAGATGGAGACTTTTAGGTGACTTATGTCAAATTGACCATATGTAGAAAAATGAAATTAGACCTACACATCTCACCATACACAAAAATCAAGTCCAAGTGGATTAAAGACCTCAATATAAGACCTGAAATTCTTTTCATACTGAAAGAAAAAAGTATGAGGAACTGTGAAAGATATAGGAATGGGGAAAGACTTCCTGAACAAAACTCTAGTAGCCCAGGTAATTAAAATATCACTCAACCAATGGGATCTCATGAAGCTGAAAAGCTTTTGCACAAAGATACCATAATCAGAGCCAATAGATTACCCACTGAATGGGAGAAAAGCTTTGTGAGCTATACAAGGAACTCAAAAAACTAAAGAACAAAAACTCAAACAACCCACTTCAAAAATGGGGCAGAGAACTGAATAGGGAGTTCTCAGAGGAAGAATTACAAATGGCCAACACACACAAGAAAATGTTCAACATCCCTAATCATTAGGGACATGCAAATTAAAACAACTATGAGATTCCACCTTACCCCAGTAAGGATGCTATCATTAAAAAAAATCAAAAGACAACAAATGTTGGCAAGGATGTGGGAGAAAAGGAATCCTCATTCACTGTTGGTGGGAATATAAACTTGTACAGCCACTATGGAAGTCAATATGGAGATTCCTGAAAATGATGAACATAGAGCTATCAACAGACCCAGTTATTCCCTTATTGGGCATCTATCCTAAATGCTCCACGTTTCACTATAGAGATATCTGCTCAACCTTGTTTATAGCTGCTCAATTCATAATAGCTAAGAACGGGAACCAACCCAGGTGTCCATCACTGGATGAATAGATAAAGATATGGTACAATTACACAATAGAATTCTATTTAGCAGTAAGAAAAAAATGATACAGTGAAATTTATAGAAAAATTGACAGAATTGGAACAAATTGCACTTAGAGAACTCACACAATCACAGAAAGACAAATGCTGCATGGTCTCACTCATTTGTGGATCCTAATCTGGACCAGCTTGAGTTGCTGACATACCTGATAGGCAACTCAAAGTCCAGGCAATGGGATGGAAGGGTTTGGGGGCAGGGGAAGAAGAGGGTGGGGAAAAACCAACACAAAACTAAATCCAAAATGAATTGGTACCATAGAAACCTTTATCCGTGAAGACAGACTAAAAGATATAACCCTCAACAGAAGTGTTGGGGGAGCACCTGAACGGAAGAGCCCCAGAGAAGGTGGGATGAAGCCTAACCTTAAAAAGAAAATTGTTGTTCCTACAGGCCTGTAACCCCCTATTTACCAGAAATTGGTTGCTATCCACCATGAGCTGTTGATTGGTGAGATCTTCAAGGTCCCCAAAACAAGACAGGTTTCTGTCAAAGCCCCACTTGAAGCAAAAGGTAAGACTCTATTGCTGAAGACACCATATGCTGGTGACATAGAACATGAAGTGACCTAGCTGGAATCTGGAAGACAGCCTGTCCCCAAACAGATAGCCTGTCTAGTGCTGGTTGGCACTACATGAGCTACTGGGGGAAAGTGTCCAACAATGATCTGAGCAACCAGAGGTCTAAGCTACTCAGAGGCAAACATCCTGACAGGATGTACATGCCAGTGGCACACAGCCTTGGTGGGTAACCAATAGCTTTCTGATTTGTTAAGAGACCTGCTCAATGTAGAGAAACCCATATCTGGAATTGGGAACCAGATCAGAATCCTATGGACACAAAGGTTATGCTCGTCAATGTCAAGCTCTCACTAGTCTTTGGCTAAAAGAGGAGTTACATACATCAGATTCTCCCTATATTAATAATGCTTATCCCATTTAAACTATGCTGACTTGATTTCTATTGGAGAATCTGTTCTTCTTTTTCAGAAGGTAGTGAGACCTGAGGAGATAAACTATCCCTTGCATTTGAGCCAAGCCACAGATGAAACCAGAGAGGAATTTGGGAGATGAGCAAGAGTGCTACTTCTGTGGTGAACCTGATAATCAGTGCCAGGGTGAAGGAGACTCACCTGAGGATACTCAGCACCTACCAAAGCAGAGATCCAGAGTCTCCTAAGAACTCATCACTGAAGAGGAGTTAAAACCCACACAACATGGCTCAGGGAATTTTGTGGAAGAGGGGGTAGAAAGAGTGCAAGAGCCACAGGTTGAGACATCAAGCCCAGAGGCACTCCCTCCCCACAAAAATAACTAACTGCTGGTCTCATAATGCATAAATCACAACCCCATGGGGAATACCTGTAACCCCATGAAAGAGGGCCCCCAGCGGAATGGGGGCAGGGATAAGAGGGAACCAACACATATGTACCCATATAAAATATGCTGTTAATCAAATAAAAGAATAGATTAATAGTTTCTGCTTTTAGCCTGATTGGGAGAGGGTATGAGCTCCTACTGTGGTTTAACCATGTCCCATTATGGTATGCATGAACATCGCCACAAAGACCAAGATGGTGCCTGTGGCCATTACCAACAAGGCTAATATGGCATATTGTCAAATAGCACCAGGATGAGCTTTATTGACTTACAATGTAGAAGAATGCCAAACCTGGCTAAGGAACCTGAGCAAATAGTTCTACTTTGGATCTGGATATAATCTAAATTTTAAAGGGAAGAGGTTGAAGATACTGCTTAAGTTTCAGGTTATCCATATTGACTCCTTGTGTGGAACATGGACAGATACTGCTACTAGAAGCTTCTCTCAGGAATAGAGTCTATGCCCAAAAGTACCATCATAGGTTTTATTTCTTAGAAAAGCAAAGTACTGGGGAGCAGAGACTCGTGAAGAAGCCCAACATTGCAGAGCATATGATGCAAAGTCTTTGTCCTCAAGGATCCAACAGCCACCTTTTTTTGTTTTGTTTTGTTTTATTTTTGTTTTCAAGGCAGGGTCTCACTGTAGCTCAGGCTGACCTGGAACTTACTCCATAACTCTAGGCTGGCCTCATGGCGATCCTCCTACCTCTGCCTCCCACATGCTGGGATTAAAGGCATGTACCACCACACCTGGCTTTCAATAGCCACCTTATAAACAATATAACTGCAGTTAGGAACCCTGATGCTACTCTGATGGTCATATGAACCTGCACAGGTCTCCCATTCAGTGTGGGCCATATCTCATCTGTGAAACGAAAGGGGTAGGCTAGATATGACTCTGCTATTATTGTGTTTGTGAAATTGGGTTAAGGATGGGCTGAGGGTTTGAAAAGGATCCCATGTCAAGCTGTTACTCTCAAATTACAAGAGAAAACTATGCTTTGATAGATTTCTCACTGCTGGCAGCACTGAGTGTATCTGAGCTGCATGCTGACTCATACCAGCTGTTCTCAAAGAGCTGCCTGGCCAGGCAAGACACTGCCTCCACTCTGAATGTAGTCACGGGCACATGTGAGAATACAGCACAGACATCCAGGTCCTAAGCACAACTATCCATATAGGAAATAAAACAAGAACTTCATAACTTGAATTGTCAGAAAAATAGCATTTCATTGTCTAGTTCATGTTTATATTTCTCCCTTGAGGTAGTCTCCTACCTCCTAACACACATATCCATACATCTGACCTCTACTATTGAGATCGTGTATCACTCCCCAACACACACACACACACACACACACACACACACACACACACACACACACACTCATAAACACACATACAGCCAAACAGCATTTTTATATGTGTCATACACATGAACACATGTGTTAGACACATTATAGATTCTATAGGTTCCACACACTTATATTCCAAACGATATATTCAGACATTCACTTTTTTGCTGTAAATTTGCATTTAGGCATTTAGTGTTATAGCCAGAATAGGGGGCCCCAAAGATGTCTTATGTTCAAGTGCCTGGAACCTGTGAATAGGTTATATTACATGACAAAAGTCAATGAGGTATCATGTAGGTTAGGTTGTTGTTTCTAGCCTGGTTTATCTGGGTAGGTCCAATATAATCATTTAATGGTGGAAGAGGCTGAACTGTCATTGGGGATTTCAGGCCTGACCTGTTCCCTTGCCAGCCCTGAATCCTCCATCCCTGTGGACCTCCACTGGGGATGTTAGGTCTGACATATGTCCTGTGCTAGCTCTGCCCCTGCCCCTACTTCTTTGAATCTTCCATTGTTATCTCTGGTCCAGCTTTTGAGGGCCATTCCTGAGCTCAGGCTCAACTTTTCTCTGATGCCATCTCTCTTCCCTGCCTCTTGCAGAGCGGACATTGGTGAGTTCTGGGGCATGTTTTTCTCCAGTCTCTGCTTCTGCTGGGTGGCCACTGAGCAAACTTTGGTAAATTCAGAGGTTATATTTCTCTGGTGCCCTCTCCACTCCTGGGCTGCTGACAACCACACATTGAGATAAGATTTCCTGTGAGGCAAGGCATAGCTGTAATCAGTTTGAGATTACCTTACCTACCTCATCCACAAAGCAACACAAACCAGACCAAAGGCAAGTGAACACACAGAGTACTCCCCCAAACAAACAAACAAACAAACAACCACCAAGCAGTATTGCAAATACTGACTTAACCCAGGCGTGTAGAAAACCTGAGCAAGTACAATCTCCAGATGGGTAACTCTCAACACCAAGCAAAAAAACATGAACAACCAAGTCAATATGTCTTCCACAAGACATACCAATCCCATAGTAGAAAACCTCCCAAAAAAGCTACTTAGAGAAAACTCAGGCATAGAAGTAAAAATAATGATTATAAATATGTACAAAGAACTCAAAGAAAATACGAATGAAATCATGAATGAAATCCTGAATAAATCCAAAGATGACACAAACAAATACCTACATGAATTCCAAGAGACACAAACATTCAGATGAAGATGTGTGAAACCAGGATATGAAAATGGAATGTAATACAGAGATATAAATCCTAAAGAGAAACCAAGCTGAAATAAATCTGGAAATAAAAAATGAAGCAAGTCAAACAAACAAACAAAAACTCCATGGAAGTTCCACAAATAGAATGGATCAAGTGCAAGACAGAATATCAGGCATGAAGACAGGAGAGCTGAATGGGATAAGTCAGTATAAACCAAACAGAAGTTCAAATAAACATATAAATTAAATAGGGAGATATGTGGGACATCATGAAAGATCAAATGTTTGAGTAATGGGCATAGATGGAGATGAATAACAGGACAGTGGCACAGAAAATATTTTCAATAAAATTATAGAAACAATTTCCTGAATAACAATATAGAATACATGCTTGTCTTGGCAGGTCATAGAACTTTCTCTAAAATAGATCATATAGTAAGACCCAATGCAGGGCTCAACAAGTTTAGAAAGGTTGAAACAAATCTTTGTATTATATCCAACCATAATGCAATAAAGCTAGAAATTAAGAAGAGAAACAATAGAAAGTACACATGTGTCCCAACTCCTTCTATGAAGCCAGGAGTACACCAGGTATAAAACCAGATAGTGGCCCAACCAAAAAAGAAAACTATAGACCAATATCTCTGATAAATAGAAACACAAACACAAAATTTCTCAATAATATTCTTGGAAACTGAATTCAAGAACATCAAAAAGATTCACCTCAATTCAGCTGGCTACATTCCAGAGACGTGGGGTACATCAGCACATGAATAGACTCAAAGACATAAAAACATCGTCATCTTAACAGATGCAGAAAAGCCATTGACAAAATCCAACATCCCTTCATGTTAAAAATACTGGAGAGAATAAGAATAGAGGGTCTATATTGCAACACAATAAAGGCTATGTAAAACAAGCCTATAGCCAACCTCCCACTAAATGGAGAAAAACATGAAGCTCTAGAAGAAGACAATGATGTCTACTCTCTCCACTGCTACCTAAGACAGTGCTTGAAGTCTTAGAGAGCAATAAGACAGGAGAAAGAAAGAAAGAAAGAAAGAAAGAAAGAAAGAAAGAAAGAAAGAAAGAAAGAAAGGAAGGGAGAGAAAGAAAGAAAGAAAAGGGAGACAAATTTGGAAAGGAAGAAGGCAGACAATCCCTACTTGAAGATGATATGATTTTGTACAGAAGAGACCCTAAAGACTGCACCACAAAACTTTTAGAACTGATAAGTACTTTCAGCAAAGTGGCAATATACAAAAGTAACACATAAAAATCAGTATATTTTTTTTATAGACAAACGACAAACAAACTGAGAAGCAATTCCTATTCACAGTATTCTTATTCCTGTACATAATAGCCACCAAAATTAAATACCCTGCAGTATTCCTAACCAAGGAAGTGAAAGATCTCTACAATGAAAACTCTAAAACATGGAAAAGAGAACTTGAGAGAGACACCAGAAGATGGAAAGATCTCCCTTGCTCATGGTTTAGAAGGGTTAATATAAAAAAGGCCACCCTACAGAGTCAATGCAAACCCCATATGTTATATAACTGACTAGCTAGGCAGAGGTGGCTACCAGTGCAATTGTGGCATGAGTATCACAGAGGTAATCAACTGCTCTCCGATTAGATCTGATTCCACGGGAGGGAACTCATCTCCAGCTGAAAACCTAGTTCAAAACCTATAGCTGGAAAGTCATAGGCATCAGGGGGGAAGCCACTACTGCTGGTTGAGAGAAAGGATGTACCCATCAAACTTTTATATCATGCTTATATGCATAGATTATTCATGCTTTCGCCTCTGGTATTAGGAAATTCTTTATTCAGATGACAGTTATTATGGGGGAAATTCAAACCTCATCACGCTGGTGAGAAAAGTAAAGGCTGAGTACTCAGCACTAAATGAGACATCTTTATCATGCCCTCTAAAGCTCAGGGAATCTTGCAGAAGAGGGGTTGGAAAGGATGTAGGAGCCCGAGGAATATCTTGGGACGCTTTCTGACTTTGTATCTATCACTACATGACCCCACAGCAGCTGTCGTCACCTCCGTACAATATTGAACTCATCAACATTTCAACATGGATAATGGAGGCAAGCAAAAAATAAACATGTCATCAAAACAGAAGCGGGATTAGTCAGCTAGAAGCAGGAGTTCAATGGAAGAGTGGAGGGAGATGGAAAAGAAATAAGGTCCTGGGAGGAGAATATGAAAAAATTACATTATGTTAAAGTATATAAATAGTCAAATAAGTAAACAAATAATGAGTTATGCGTATTTGAGGAAACAAAGTTAGGGACAGAAGAGTCAGCATCAGAGTGACGTGATGTGGCAATGGCTACCAGCCTCAGGTGGCTTTGCAGATGTCAGTCATGGAAAATGCAAGAAAATGGCTTCTTCTCTAGAGCCTCCTCATACATTGATTTTAGCCCAGTGAGAACTGTGTTAGACTTCTACATATGTAATCACAAGAGAGCCAATTTGTCACACTTTAAGCCAAAGAGTCACGGTAATTTGTATTAGCAGCATAGGAAGATCATGCCCACACAGACAGACAAGTGTCCATCTTGTAGAGTTTCTAACAGAGGAGACCCATACATATGCAGGGTGCCCGAGCGCAGAGTAAGAAAGCTGTCTTAGGACAAGCTAGACTGTTCCACCAACACACTGGAGAACCCAGCCCACAAGTAAGCAGGAGAACGAGGGACTGCTTCCTACATAAATCCACAGGCAGGGACCATAACTGACCTGCATTAGCAACAGCTGCCACAGGTGCCCAGTAAATACCTGTGAAAGACAGAGAGGTAGGGGAAGGCAGAGGAGGAAGAGGAAGAGAAGAAAAAGATGAAAGAAAGGCCCACACCAGGAGCTGAGAAGGGTGAATAGAAAGCAGGGCAGGCCTGAGGGCTATTTCGAGAACTAAATAAAATTGACTTTGGCTGGGACACGGTGCTCCATGGGGGGCATGGGGAAAGAAGAGTAGGCAGGCACAGGTCATGAGGGCCTCATCAGCTATAATTAGATATTTGGCCTGTATTCTATGTGCCATTGGCTTGATCTCTTTCTCCTTCCCTCCCCCTCATTACTCCTCCCTCTCCATCTTTCTCTCTTCTTTTGGGTTATACTTTATCATCTTTCAAGTGGAGTGTGTTTGTTTGATCTCATTGATGACAAAGACCGCTCATAAAAACATTTTATTTCCTCATACCTCCATTACTCCCTCCATTTTTATCAGTGGCTTAGGATCTTCCTCAGCAGTTATCATTTGGGGAAGGTAGACAATAAATCCTGACCATGTAATCACAGACTTCTGGTTGAGTTTATACTCTCACAGCTAGTATTTGACCTCTGTAAGTCCTACTTCCCCAGTCTGTCAAATTTGACCAGGACAGTTGACAGTTTGCCCTCAGGGGTTTGCTGAGGCTAGAATAAACTAGACAGTTGACAAAAGAGCTTTCAAAGTAGCCTGTGAACTTCCATATCCATCCATCCCTTCTTGTACAACTGTTATCAGCCAAGTTATGACTACTGTACTGGTAAGTGTCCATGCCACTGCCAATTACCCCCAGCCCTCTGGACCCATCATGCAACCAGCAGCTGATATGCAAGGATCACATCAATGATTCATCTTGGCCTCTAGTTTCCAAAGGGCCCCAGCCTATGGGACACAACAGCAGGAGATGCCGGGGGCAGAATGCAAAGAAACGTTGGAATTAGTTTTCTAGCCCCCTCCTCTCAGACTTGGTGAGGCCCCTTGCTTCCTCTAATAACAGCAGTCTCTGCTCAGTTGTCCTTCCCTTGCAAGTACCTTCTGTGATTCTAGAAGCTATTCACTCTTCTCACCGGTGAAGACATAAATACCTTGATGGATCCCTGCTGCTGCAAACCCCAGGGGTCCTTTGCATCTAAGTACATAATGATCTTTCATTAAATTCCCTTCTAGTAACCTAGTGTGAATGTTGCCTCTGTTTTTTTATTAGAACCCTGAGGAGATTCTAGCTTAACAGCCCAAGAAGACTTTATCCTAATAAAGAGGTCCTTGTGTTGCTGGTGAGCTCAGAATATTTACCCAAGTGATTACATTATCACAAGGTTCCTTCTTTCCATTCTTCTAAAAACTGAAAATTTCAAAAAAAATTATAAGTTTAACAGCTGTGTGGTTTGAATATAAAATGTCTCCCATAGGCTTATGCATTTGAACACTGGGTCCCAGCTGGTGGTGCTCTTTGGGAAAGTTGTGGAATCTTTAAGAAGGGATTTGCTGGAGGTTTCATAGCCTTTACCCCTTCTTTTTCATCTTCTGGCTCTTGACTCTGGCTGTAATGTCACCAGGTATTTTCCCATTCTTACCACCCTACCTTCCTCACCATGATAGAATACATTCCCCTGGAGCTATACACTGTCTGTGGTCAGGTAGTTATTCTCAGCAATGAGAAAGTAACTAATGCAGAAGCCAATGTGACTATACTCCAGATTGGAAAATGAAACCAAAACAAGGTGACCCACAAAGAAACCTGGGTTGTCCCTACATTCCAGGGTCCATGAGTCAGAGCAAACAGCTTGAGTCTGCAAGAGTGAACAGAGTAAAACACGCACTCACAGCTCTTCTCCCACTGGGTAATAACTAAGCACTTCATGGGTGTCAGGTACCATTGTCAGCTGTATTAAGAATCTCAAGATAGGAATGCCTGCCTTCATGACACTCATATTTTAGTAGGAGAGGGGCCAGAGGAGACTAACAGTAAACAAACAAATAATGTTCTAGCTGTCTCAGCTGTCTCAGGTTTAAGTGTTATGGAATGAATTAAAGAGAAACCTGAAATAGAGAATAACTGTGGGGGAATTGACTTGTGTTTCTGGAGAGGGTGGTCAGACAAGACTCTTGGATGAAGTGAATTTTGAACTTAAATAAGAATGAGGGCAAAGAGCTAACAACCATGGTGAATACAGAGCTAAGGGAAAAATTTCCAGGCAGGGAATGTCCAGCACAGTAAGCTTGCACAGTTAAAACATTGAACATAGTCTAGCAGGGGAAAGAAAGACAAGGTCAGAGTGTGAGGTTAAGTGAGATATTATGTCTGAACCACCCAGGGTGGTGCCTAACAGAGTGGCAGTCATCTTTCATGGCTGGGATGAAAATCTGACCAGAAGCAGCTGGTCGGATGTTTATTTCAGGAAAGGGTTTATTTCAGGCTTACAGAAGCCAGGGGAAACATCATCAATGGTAGAAGAGGCTGGCTCATGTCCATAGATCCATAGCACAGGGACAACACCAAACAGCCAGCAAACACCAACAGCCAGAACTCAAAACTGAATCTCTTTGCACACCTTAGGGCTGGACTATACAACCTGCCCCCAGTGACACCTCCTCCAGCAGGCTGCTGGAAATTTATGTTGAAAGCTTAACCTTAATCAAAAATCTCTGAGGCTATGGGGGACATACATTCACATGCAAACTAACACACACACAGGGAGTATATTCAATAGATAGCAGCCCTAGCATCTTCTATAGCTTAAAGACCAACTAAGAGTTGGTGTAAGAAGCAAAACTCATCAGTAGTGCATTACTTGAATGAACTCATTGTCTAACATAACAGAAAGTATCTGCAGTCATAATAATGAGTCATGACAAGACAAATGAATGGAAATGAAAGACATGATAGTAGCTGTGAGTGATATTGGCATAAATATGGGATGGGACGGATGCAGATACTGATGAGTTCTATGCATGCAGTCTTTCTACCTCGCTGTGGTCTGGATCTGAAAGGCCTTAGTCCTGAGCCTCTGCCACTCATGGGAGGTGGAGCAACATTTAGGAGATAGGGCCTAGTGGAAGGACATTCCTGAGGGCAAGGTCTTGAAAAGGGATATTGGGATCATCCTTTCTCCCAGGTAATGGGAATAAATGACTATGGACTGAAACCTCTGAGACCATGAGCCAAAATAAATCATCCCTCCTTTTAGTTGATATTCTCAGATAGTTTGTCATAGAAACTGCACTGAGACTATGGTGGTTAGGGTGCTGTCAACTTGATCTGTTTAGTTATCCACAGAAATCCTTTTGGTGGGTCTCTGAGGTTGCTTCCAGGAAGGATTTACTGAAGAAGAAAGTCCTTCCCCCAGAGTGAGCCCTTTCTCCAGAGTGGGTGGCCCCTCTCAGATGAGAACTTTATATGAGGAAGCTCTGGGTGAAAAGAGCCCCTTCCTTCCACTTGGCTGCTGGAGCTGCTTGCTGCCTTCCAGTGTGGACTGAAGACGAGCACAGACTGCAGACCCGTGAGAACTGGAAACCAGAAGCCTCCAGGCCTTCAGTGCCAGATTGGTACTGCTGAAGCATCTGGCTGTGTGGACTGAGCAGCTACCAGGTTCTTTGATTGTCGGTCCTGCAACTGCTATTGGACTACTGTAAGCTAATCCAATAAATTTCTTTTTTAACATAATTCATTCTAGCAGTCTGTTCCTTGAGAGAACCCTGACTAATACAGAGACTAACACACACACCTTCTTAGTTGCATAAGGATGAACCTTGGCCTTAGAACACTTCCTTACCAAGAAAGGAAGAGGCTTGGCCTGTGCTGGACTTACCACTTTGTATGGAAATACACAGTTACAGACTCCATGTGTACTCCTTTTCCTGCTCAAGTGGGTGTATTGAACCTTGGGCCAAGCCCATTACTCTATCCGCATTTATTTTTAGACTTTTTGATTCATGATTTTCATACATGGACATAATGTGTTTTGATCATATGCAACTGATGGGTATAGCCGGTCCAGAGGTAGTTCCACCACAGAGTTTCTCCATAGATGAGACTCTGTTTGGCAAAGGAAGCTCTGGACAAAGCTCACATGTGCTGTGGAATAAAGCCATACTGCTATAGACCTGAGAACCTCCAAGTTAGATAGCCAGTTGTCTATGATAATCAGGGGGAGAACAAAAATAAATAAATAAAAGCACTCAAGCCATTGTAGAGGCTGTGCTGAGACAATTACATTTTTGTAGTTATTAGCCCAATCAAGTTTCAGAAGTATGGATATTGAGTCACTCTTGCTGCCAATAATTAGATGATCATTTGTCAACCGAAATAATGACTTGATTCCAAGAGGAGCTTATTTTCCTCTCATTTCCATGGAAATGCTGAGTGGGGCACATCTGTGAGTTATTTATCCGTCCATGACAGGTAGGAACTATTGCTAGCCTTTGTAGCCCTGGGTTGCACCAAGAAGCCTTAAAAACCACTGGGTGATTGTGAAGCTGAAAGAAGGCTCAGATCTTTTACTAAGAATAGAATGACATGGAAGGATTTTGGTTTGTTTTGTTTGTTAGAGAGTGTAATGATTCAGAATTCAAAAAATCAGGGAGTGGCTCCCTTTTGCTCTCTCTTCACAAGGTTACATTGATTTGCACTTGAGACTCTTCGAAGCTAAGTAACTATCCCTGATGTAGGTTGTGAGTCAGCCCCATATCCTATAATTTGACAAAAGACAGACCCCCCCATCCCTCACGACCTCCCCTCCACCCAGGTCATGGCAGCGATATTCTGGTGTTAGCACTTGAGCCAGGATTTCACCCTGTTATAGGCATCATTTCCTGAACATTCACTTAAAGTGCCCACAGCCCCCATGTCCTGTTTTCCCCAAGGGCATCTAGCCCCTAAGGGTCTCCTGATTGGAAGCGCAGGGAATGTGGAGTAGGAAAATATGACTTCTTTCTCACCCTCATATGTTTTTTTAGGTTCAAAAAAGCAGGTGCAAATCACAACTGAATTTGAAACCCCAAAAGGGGCCAAAGCAAATCAACTTAGTAACAACAAAAAAAGCTTATTATAGCAAAACCTGGAGAAAAACTTCAGCTGTGGCACCTAGGGGTAATTATCAACTCCCAGGCTGATTTCAAAGCCCCCTTAGGACCTCATGTTGATTGAATCCCCATGATCCAGCTTCATGTGCGGGCTGAGTGGGCTGTTCCTGAGCCAAATGTCTGTGGTTATGGGTAAATATATTGATATCCTAGCAACTCGTAAAGCCACAGCACTTTAGACAGAGTTGCTTTTGCATTCTGTTAACAGGTTGAAGATGGGGGCCTGGAGATGTTTTCAGTCAAGCTAAAACATTCTGTTTAGAAACTTGAATTCATTTGCTTCTAGTCATCCTTGGCTACTCCCTGCAAGCTGGAGTCACCTTCCCAGCCAGCCTCCCAGTGGCTTCTTGAAATCCCAAGTTCCTTCTCTTTCCTTGAAATATAGAAGCCAATTATTATTGAAGCTTTCAAATTTCCACTGAGTGCTTGTGCGGTGCTGGGTCATGAAGATGGAGAAGTCTGCGATATGCTTTCAGGAAAGACACTGTTGAGAAAGCAGACATGGTGCAACAGCCAGACTGGACCTTCTATGTCCACGTTTGTCCCGCCTGGGGACCCTTGCCCTCTGCCTGGAAGCCTGTGCTTCCCTTGCTCTTCCATCCCCTCTCCCCTGCTCACAGTTGTTCACACCTCTGGGCTGCTCTGAACTTTAGTCACTCATCCACTTCAGATTTCCGTCCAGCTTGGAGTTATCTGATATCCTGTTTATCACTTGTTCTAGACACACTCCTACAGTCTGGGATAGCTCCTGGCATGTAGTAAGTATACTGTCATTACTGGTGGAAATGAATGGATGGATGAATTCAAAAAAAGGCTGGTGCCCCAAAGCTTCACTGCCCCAGTCTAAATGCTGCCTCCCAGGATTCCAAGTGGTTTTAGCTGAGCCAGTCAGCCTCCTAATTCTTATGAAATCCTTTTCAAAATGACTTTCAGCTATAAGGCTTCCATCAACACAACTATGAGGAGAGTCGTCTTCAACACAAATCTACTGAGAAAAATCTACCATGTTCCAGATAATGTGATAGGATGGGAAGCCAGCTGTCTGTCAATGAGCTCTCTGCCATGTTAGGAAGGCTGTGCCAACAGCAGTCAGGTGGAAAGGCATACTGTGATGGGTTGTCCTCCCCACTGGACCCGCGGGTGCATCCATGACCCTGCAGTGATTACTGCTACCCAATCCAATTAAGAGATTACCAGCAAGTAGATAATAATGGTACACATTGGGAAGTTTCAAATATAGTAATGTCTAAGGTGAAATAGAGATCCAGGGCCATGGTGTGGCAAGGAAGAGACAAGAGAAAGAGAGAAAGGTAGGTTGCACAGAAGTTCTTTCAACATGAAGGAGGTCAAAAGGTAGCATGGTTCTACGTATAGCCAAGAACTCAAAGTACTAGAAAAAGAACAGTAACAAAATATTTAGAGTCATGACTACAAAGGAAATAGATACAAGAGCATCACTGTGCAGGGGAGCTTGTTTAAAGACATCTGAAGTCCACATAGATTCTCCTTCTTGATGAATAGAAGGATGTGTAGATTATGCATGTATGTATGTATGTATTGTATGTGTATAGGTAGCTGAACAGATATATTTTAAAAACATCCATTCAGGAAGAATAAAAAGACTATGAATAGGAGACATGAGTAAAAGATAAGCTTTTGACTTTGATTTCTAAGTTTATTGACATTAATAACTATTTGTTAACAAAAGTGACATTAATTTATTACTAAATAACCAGGAAATAAAGGTAAAATTGTTTTAAAAATATTTCTATTTTAGGGCTGGAGAGATGGCTTAGCTGTTAAGGCGTCTGCCTGCTAAGCCCAAGAACGTCAGTTCCAATCTCCAGGTCCCATGTTTAGCCAGATGCAAAGTGATGCAAGGGGGCAATGCCACACTTGTTCACAAGGGGGTGCACACATCTGGAGTTCGTTCGCAGTGCCTGAGAGGCTGCTGGCATGCCCATTCTCTATCTGTCTTCCTCTCCCTCTCTCTCTGTCTTTCTCTCCAAAAAAAAATAATAATTCTATTTAAAAAATATTTATTTGGGAGATAGGCAGATAGGTAGAGAGAATGGCATGCTAGGGGCTTCAGCCACTGCAAATGAGCTCCAGATGCATGTGCCCTCTTGTGCATCTGAGTACTGGGTATGTGGGTACTGGGGAATTGAACCTGGGTCCATTGGCTTCACAGGCAAGTGCCTTAACCACTAATCCATCTCTCCAGCCCTTAAAAATTATTCTTATTCCTTCACCCAGAACTATTATTAGTAGTCAGTGTATGTATTTCCAGTTTTTTCTTGTATATCTTTCTATCTCTTATCCATCTGTCTATCCATTTAGCTATCCATAGGTCCCTACATA
Source organism: Orientallactaga sibirica (assembly GCA_036365145.1). Taxonomy (NCBI): domain Eukaryota; kingdom Metazoa; phylum Chordata; class Mammalia; order Rodentia; family Dipodidae; genus Orientallactaga; species Orientallactaga sibirica. Next base: position 32,928,989 of record JAEOAD010000015.1, on the reverse strand, counting down.
CCTTTCTATAGTCCTTCCACCTATCCATCCACTTATCCATCTAGTCTGTTTTAAAACAAAAAACAGGTTCATAGGGTACTTTGTATTGTGTGATTCAATTTTTATAACTAATTTATTATATGAACCCCTCTATGTCTACCTATTTTAAAAATTGGATCTTAATAATTCCTTCCCATGAAAGTATGGTAATTGATTCAACCAATCTCTTACTTTAAAAAAAAATCTTTTATTAAAAATATTTCAATGACCATTGGTATTCTCCTTTTGACTCAAAGTTACAGTCAAGAGGTTATTTCCTTCTAAAGTTTATGATGCTCTGGACTACTTGAGAAAAACTTGAACTTGATATGGGGTCATACTTAATCCTCTGGCATAAATCAGGTGGCTCTTGAAGTGACTCCCTTTCACGTCCATAGTCTCCTCCCTGAGGAGCCAGGCAGGGTAGATGGGCCTCCCCAATGGTGCAGGTGCATCAGTTCAGCCATCACAGTGGTGGGTTGTCTGGGTGATGAGCTCTCACAGGCCCACCTCTCCTGGCAGCTTCACTGCACCAGTGATTTTGAGTGTCAAGTGCAGCTGGGAGGAAAGTGCCAAGGAAGGATTTATGGGGTGCAGCAGTGACTTTGTGACCCCCCCAGATGGAAAAGGAGATGCTTCTGATATTAGAGTAGTCAATGTGACAAAAGGAAAGAAAGAGGGTCTTACAATAAAACAGATCACATCCTGCCACCACCTGGAGTTTCTGATAGTCAATGGCTCCAATCACTTACAGGAAAAATATCAATTATTTTTGATTTTTCGAAGTAGGCTCTTGTTGTATCCCAGGAGGACCTGGAATTTACTAGGTAGTCTCAGGCTTACCTTGAACTCACAGTGATCCTCCTACCTCTTCCTCTTAAGTGCTGGGATTAAAGGCATGCACCACCACATTGCACCACTTTGTTTAACCAACAAAGAGGTAACAGAAATGGTGGAAATAACTCTGTCTGGAAAGTTCAAGGCCATAAATTCTAGCTGAAATTCTGTTACCTAGTGACAGTGGGACCTGGCAAATCAATTCTTCTGGGGTTGTTTCTCCATATCTAAAATGATCTTATATAAATCATGTATGAGTGGATAAATGAATCAGCGAAACATCACGTATCATTCAAAAGTCCCTTACTGAGGACTAGCCCCTGGCAGTGGAAATTGAATTCTAAGACAGACTAGCCCCTGACTGTGGAACTTAACTTCTAAGGGGGTGGAGTGTTGGAGGTGAGCATAAAATAGTAGACCATCACATAGTGATAGTGTTGACTAGGGTATGGTAGACATGATGGAGTTGATCTCAGTTCCTGGGAGGTCAAGAGCTGGTATCTTAGCGGTGAGGGCGACCCAGAAGCCCCAGCTGGACTGAAGGGATAGAACTGGCCACAGGGCGGGCCGTGGAGGAACAACCCAGGCAAAGGCTCCCATAGCAAGGCTCTCCCAGCAATGATGAGCTAGTGTTCAACCAAGTGCATATCTCCTGATTCTGGAAATTCAAGGACAAATGAGAGTAGAGTCTCAAGCTGGGCGTGGTGACACACGCCTTTAATTCCAACACTTGGGAGGCCGAGGCAGGAGGATCAAGACCTCCCTGAGACTACATAGTGAATTGCAGGTCAGCCTGAGCTAGAGTGAGACCCTACCTCAAAAACAAACAAACAAAACAAAACAACAACAACAACAAACAAGAGTAGAGTCTCCACCCTCCCAGGGCTGAGTGGATTGGAAGAAACAGGATCAAACAGATGACTGTGGCCCTGAATGGCCTCTACTGGGATGGTGAACAGGGACCTGGGCCACTTCTGGGAACATGTGACATAAGCCTCCATACTAGCCTGGGAAGGCCAGGGAAAGCTTCCCAGAACTGTCTTCAACACTGAGATCACATCAGGTCATATGTAAAATAAATAATAAATAAATAAAATCTTTTAGCAGCCAACATGGGACTTGATTCCTAAACAACCAGTGATCCACCCCTTTAGGCTTACTCTTGACAGTAACTCTGATGTGGGAATCGGTATGACTTTATCCCACTCCTTGGGATAAAGCCCAGGACTTACACAGAAATACTTCTGATTCACTGACAATTCAATGAAGTGTTCAGAGTATCACAAGACACTGCTTACTGCAGTGGTCTGCAGGTGTGTCAGAATCCCCTAGCAGGTTGTGAAAGCACAAGTTTCTGGATCTGGATTTGTGGAAATCTTAATCCCCAATGTGATGATGTTGGGAGGTGAGGCTTGGGGAGGTGAGGGTGGTGACCTTGTAATTGGGATTAATGCCCTCGTTGCACAGACCCTAGAGAGATAACCATGGTAATGTGCCCTCAGTGCGCACTGAATCTGCCAGGGCCTTGACCTTGGATCAGAACCTCCAGAGCTGTGAAGAATACATTTGTTTTCATTATGAGCCACACTAAATAATCTCTTCAGAGGCTTGCTACTGCCAGGCAAGCCAGTCAGAGGACATAATAGAAGTCTAAGGGGGAAGAAAGAAGAGCGTGTCCGTACCTCAAAAAACAACGACAAAAAAAACCAACAAAAAACTTCACGTATATTATCACATCCCAGATAACCTGTTCTCATGCATAGCAATTCCTAGTTCTGTAAACTCTTCCTTATCCTACAAATTTTTCAGGCACCCCACTTCTGGCTGTCCTGACTCCACTCTCCTGGAGGAATCACAGTGTCTTGGTGACTTTTGCACAGTGCACAGCCAGAACTCAGTATGTTGGTGCTATTGTGGAGAGAAGAGTGACCATCTGAACATCTGGTCATCTGGCATTTTCATATGCCACAGGGCAATAGTATTAATTAGCAGGTATGCTGATTCCCAGGTGCCTGGGGTTGATCAAGAAAATACTAGTCAACGAGCAGCATATAAACACAGCCTGAAGCACAAAGCATTTTACATAGAACTTACCATGCAAGCACCATTTCTCTGGAATCCCAAGGACCGACCATGCGACAAAGCAAGCGCACACTAGATGCAGGAACACTGACCACCTAGATGTGCTTGAGTGCTTCAACTGATCCATACCAGTACAAATCCCATGGACCATGTTTCCAAATGCAGGAGTGTGGGTTTCTATCTGTGTGGATGGAGCTGTCTTCTTTTTCTTGATCACTGGCAACTACTCAGATGTTGCATTCTACATATCCGAGAAATGCATCCCTCTTCCATTAACCTAGTGTTCTGGCACAATCATCCCTTATTTCTTCCTTTGGTGATGTTATCATTTCCTCTTCAAGATATATGTTGGTCCCAGGCATATCACACAATATTGTTATAAGGATTGGAAAATAAAAAAGAAATAAGAGCAAGGTAGTTTTTTTTCATATAAGTAGTCAGTCAGGGACAAAGGCCCAAAGAGAGGGAACCTCTGGGAAATAAATAAGCTGAAACTCAGAGTCTGACCCAGTGTCACCTAATATGACAATGAACAGTCCCACAGTGACAATGCTCCTTACTTCTTCCCCGTTGGTATACCTCTTGAGTCCAAACTCAAGTCCCTCCCTTACACACTTGAGCCTGATGAAAAATAATCCATCCTAACTAAGCATAAAGGGCTTGTCGTGTGGGGGGCCTCCTCCTGACGATCTAGTCTAGTGGTGTCTGCATCTGTGGGTCTCTCTTTTGGTAAGCTCGGACAGGGAAAGGGAAGTTCTTCCTTCTTCCTTTATTACACTTTTTAAAGCTATGGGACCTTTACTAACTGACCTCTTAGCTTTTTCTAATGTACAGGCGCCAGCATGAGGTTTGCATTCTCATGCTCCACTTCTTAAGTGTCCATGTGTGTGTACACGTGTGTGTGTGTTTTACTCTTTGTAACTTTACTTTTGAAATAATTCAAAGTTACAAAGTTGTTGCAATAATAGTATAAAGAAAGAACTGGGGATGTAACTCAGCAATAGAATGTGGGTCTAGGACACTGAAGTCTCTGGGTTCAATCTCTGGGACCACAAACACAATTGGGATATTGTCTACAATTAAGGACGTTGTTAATAAAAAAATAATTCTCTGTGTGTTTTAAATCTCAGGTCCTGTCTTCCACGTGTGTGTATAATCATTCTGGCCTTTCCTTGGATACCAGTTTTCTCCTAATATACCTCATAACTAATAATTTACCCTACTTGGAGTCTGTTTCCTCAATTCTTTGATGAAATGGGCAGGAATCTCAAAGTTTGGGTTCACAGGCTAGGGTGGGGACCATACCCCCAAATCCCATATCAGAAAGGACTCTATTAATAACTTGTCCCACTGGTTGCAGTTTCTATATATACAATGACATTGTCCCAACTTTTATCCCAAATCTACATTCCAAATTATGGGCTACATCTTTGTAGTGTCACCTCTCTCCTGTTGGTGATCCTATAGGTGCCTGAAATTCAAGTTCCCTCCCTCACTATTCCTTGAATTATCTACCACGGTTGATGGTCTTATAATCACTTGCAACCACATCACTGTGCTGTCGGAAGGGAAGCCATTTCTTTTTATGCTTTTATTTTTGGGGGTTTGTTTATTTTGTTGAGTCAAGGGCTCACTCTATCCCAGGCTCAACTGGAACTCATTCTGTAGCTCCAGGCCCACCTCAAATTCATTGCAATCCTCCTACCTCAGTCTCATGAGTGCTTGGATTAAATGTGTATGACACCATGCCTGGCCTGAAAGTTATTTCTTTTTTTTTTTGGAGAGAGACAGAGAGAGAGGAAAACAGATAGAGATGGGCACACCAGCAGCCTCTTAGCTGCTGCAAATGAAATCCAGATGCATGCGCCCCCTTGTAGTCAAGTGTGGCATTGCACCCTTGCGTCACTGCATCTGGCTAAACGTGGGATTGGAACCGCTGGAGATTAGAACCAGCATTCTTAGGCTTAGGAGGCAGGGGCCTTGACTGCTAAGCCATCTCTCTAGCCTGAAAGTTATTTCTTGAACTACTGTGAAACAGCTTAATTCCACAGTAAAAACATCCTTATTTTGTAAATGAGAAAAGCAAAGCATGGGCTCCTGCCATACACTTTACTCTTTAACAAGCACAGTGGGAACTCAGGAGTCAATAGCAAGAAAATGATCCTCCAAAAAATGAGCAAAAGTCTCAGAGAGACATTTCTTTCCAAAGAGACATACATATGCTCAAAAGACATATGAAAAAGTGACCAACAATACTAACCATTCAAGAAGTGCAAATCAAAGCCACAGTGACATACTACCCCATATCTGTTGGGGCATATGTTATCAAAATATAAGAAATAACAAGAATTGGAAAGGGTGCGGAAGAAAGGAAACCCTTGTACATGGAGGGTGGGATATAAATTGCTTTAGCTGTCATGGAAAATATTAAAAATAGAGCTCTCATATGGTCTAGCAATTCTGTTACTGGACATATAACTAAAGAAATTGACTGCTCCCCAGCTGAAACCACAGAGGAATTGGGGAAATGAGCAAGAGTGATGCTCTCTCAGTGAACCTGATATCAGCACAAGGGTGAAGGATATGGACACTGAGGACACTCAACACCTACCAAAGCAGAGATCCAAAGGCTCCTAAATGCTTAAAATGCTCCCAGCATGGCTCAGGGAATTTTGTGGAAGATGGGTGGATAAATAAAGAAAATGAGATATACGTATCTCTATATATCTATCCAACAAGGTAATATCACATTTGATGATATATGAGGCCAGACCATGGAATATCATTCATGATATGAAAATGAAAGAAATTCTGTGACCATCACAACACAATATGGATAAACCTAAAGGACATTACTCTTAGTGAATAAAGTGGACACAGAAAGAAAAATATGCCATGCTGTCATTTATTGTGGAACTTTTAAAAGTTGAATACATGGAAGCAGAGAGAAGAACGGTGGCTATCGTGGGCTATGGCTGGGAAAAATGTTGGGCAAAACATATACATTTTCAGCTATAAGATGAACAGGTTCTGGAAATCTAATATATAGTATGTGCTTGAAATTTGCTGAGTATAGTCCTAAGTGTTCTCACATCTCTTTTCCCCACCCAGAAGGTAAATGTGGAGGTCATGGATATGAAAGTTACCTTGACTGTGCTCACTGCATATATCAAATCATCATGTCATGTACTTCACATATATGTAAATTATATTTGTCAAATATACCTCAGTAAAGCTGAGAAAAAAATTGAAACAAAAAGGCTTTACTTTCTAAGTGTATCCATAACTCTAGCAAGTCTGACACATTCTGAGCATCACTACTTGGGTCCCAGCACCATCATCTCCTGTGACACCCTGAAACAGCACTCTCTGCTCCACACTCATTTCTCTGGGGACTCCTAGAGAAAGCTTGTGGGTTATTCCTGTCAACTTCCTGTTGGATTTCCATTTCACTTAAACCAGTCTTTTCTGCCCACTTGTTGCCCCATTTGATCTGCCTCCAGCTTCCCTTGGATCTCAGCTCTAGCAGCAATTCCTTCACAATCCCTGCCCCATTTCCTGGCCTATTTGTAGTACCTCAAGCACTTCCACAGACTCTTGCTTTTCGGCCCTTGCACTTCCTTCTCCCTGCTGCCCAAGGACACATTTCCTCCACGTGGTTTACTCCTTCATTTCTTTTACAACCCCGACCCTGCTCAAACAGGATGGATCAGAGAGCTCTTTTCTGACCATTTTCTCTATCAATTGTATCTTCATCTCCTCACCAATGTTTTTCTTTGTGATAAATCAGCAGGTGACAAATATTAACATTTTATTTGCTGGCTATCCAATTTAGCTCATTTGAATATAAACATCAGAAACTTATTTTTTAATGACAAAACCTGTTTCTTCTGACACCTAGTGGGTGCACAATAAAAATTCAATGAAGGATGAATAAGATGCAGCAGAGAGCATCCAGAATGATATGGTATTCAAAGATCTTCTCCCATAAGAAGTATCTGAAGGGAAAGGAAACATGGAAGAGAAAAAAGTCGGTAGGAAAAGAAGGACTGGCCTGCAGCTCAGAAACAACTCAGATATAGGCCTGCTGGATAGTTCTGATGGACAAAGAGAATTCTATGTCACTATGTCTATGTTGAGATATGCAAAGACATTCTTTGTTGAATATCAGTTAGTCATGCAACCTGGTGGCTCATGACACCAGAAAGACAAAATGAATGGGCTATAGGTAACATGCCACAGAGCTTTCACTCCTAATTCATTTCACAATAATTCAAACAAGCATTACATCCTCTGCATTTAGAGAACATACTTTATCCCAGCCTCTGTGCTAAGTCTTAGGGATACAAAACCTGTCATAGAGAATCTCTGTGGTTAAAGAATGGGATGGATCTTTTGAGGGCTTAAGGGCTTAACCCTTGACATGACTGATAGGTTCTCGAAAAACGAAAACAAAACAATCAGGGGCATACAAACATTCAGACCATAGCAACCAGCTACATTTTACTGGTAAACATTCCTACCATGCAGATGAAGCAAATAAAATTGTGTCTGCTTCAAAGGTGAGAAAACTAAGATTTGGAGGAGAAAAGTTTTCTTTACCAAGTTTACACAGCTGGCAAGACTCTGAGCCATGATTTAAATCCAGCTGTTTGACTTACAAGTATTTTTCTGTGCAGCTGACAGTAAAGGGGACATCTGATGATAAAGTCAGCTTATTGGCTTCTGTTAAGAAACTATTGGAGATACCCTGTACCTTAGGGAGAGAAAGGAGTAAAGGTAATTGTGTCCTCTAACCCTCCAAGCTCTAAAACTCAGGAAATATTTGACTTACTATATTCTCAATCCTTTTAAATGATTGTCCCCTTTAAGGTACCACTGTGGCCTTTTTCCTGGGCCCTGGTTGGATGCCTGTGAAGGTATCCCTTTGTGCACGTTGCTAGGACACACTGCCTAGCCGCCCTTGCTTTGGGATGCTTGTCTGTATGGTTCGCATGATTAAGCTGCTCCTACATTTCTGCTCAGGCAGGCCACATGCAAACTTACTTGCATCTAAATGTGATTTGGCCTGGGACAGCTTGCTCATGGGTGCGATGTGGTTGGGAGAAACACGAGAGGGGGCTGGGTTAGGTTGAGATAGGATATGGAGGTTTGTGAAAGCCAAGCTGTCCGCCTGGGAGAGCAGCCATGAGCGAAGCCAGCCTCAGCGTAAATGACTGTACTGTGCAGTAACCCCACCTATTTAGATTTCAAAACTGATTTCCTACGGGAGGTTTTCGGAATTCATAACATGTCGTTGAGGTCAAGAAATCCTGGGAGGACTATTACTCTTCTCCTAGGACTCTGTGACCCTCACCATGAGACCCCCAATGACTTGCTTAGACCCTGACTGCAGGATGAGAAGAAGGAAGAGAAGGGTTAACTCTACTGATACAACTATATGCTTTTCTTAATTTTCACCTCGTAACTACAGGAGATTTACTAAGGTTTGGGGAGAAGGGGGAATTAGTAACTGTAACTCTGGATGCCCTAGAAAGGGCCTGGGGATCCCAGGGAGAGTTGAAGGCAATGACTGTAAGTGTAATAACCGTTGAGCGCTTTACAGAGCCAGGACACAGATGTTCCCCACAGCCCAGGGGATTCTGAGCCAGGCCAGAGGGCTTTTCCATATGCACCCAGGAGAGATGCTGGAGGCCCTATGGGACTTTCACATTGCAATGTGAGAATGGAAATCAACTCAATACTTATTTTTTTCAGTGTGGAAACTGAACCTATAACTTCTCACATGTATTACAAGTGCTATATCCTCAGCCGTTTTTACTTGTTTTAAGACAGAGTCTCAATAAGTTACTCAGGTTAGACTTACATCATTCTGTAGGTCAGGCAAGCCTGTAACTTGCAATCTTTCTCCCTCAGCCTTCCCAGTGGCTGGAATAATGGGTCATACCACTAGGCCTGACTGTTGCTGTACTCTTTTTTTAAAAAAAATATATATTTTAATTATTTATTGTCACCTTTATAAATATAGACAATATACCATGATCATAATCCTCTCCTACCACTTCCTTTACCCCCTTCCTAATCTCTCTCCACTGAACCCCTTCTTGTTTTCCAACTAGTCTCTCTTCTATTTCGATTCTTCATTTTTTCCCTCCTATTGTGCAGATCTTGTGTAGGTAGCATCAGCCACTGTGAGGTCATGACTATCAAGACCACTTTGTGTCTGGATGACAGCACTGTAAGCTCTCCTCCCCCTCCTTTGGATCTTCATTCTTTCTACCACATCTTCTGCAATGATTCCGGAGCTTTGGAGGGGTGGTCGAGATGTCTCATTTAGTGCTGAATACTCTCCTGTCAAAGTGTTTTTACCACTTTGGGCAGTTTTGAGTTACCCTAGTGGTCACTGCTATCTGAAAAGTGAAGCTTCTCTAACCAAAAGTGAAAGTAGCATTAATATATAGTCATAAACATAAGTGTTTAGAGGGCAGTTTGGTGAGCATAATACATGCATGTAGCCAGACAACAGTAGTTTCCCTCCTAGGGCTCATGACCTCCTCAGCCATAGACTTTTGTTTTTTAAAAATATTTTTATTTATTTATTTTCAAGGAGGAGAGAGAGAGAGAAAGAGAGAGAGAGAGAATGAATGAATATAGGCATGCCAGGGCCTCTAGCCACTGTAAACAAACTACAGACACATACACCATTTTCTACATCTGGTTTTATGTGGGCATTGGGAAATCAACCTGGGTCATTAGGTTAGCAGGCAAGTGCCTTAACCACTGGGCAATTCCTCCAGCCCTTGATTAAATTTTTAGTATGAGGCATGAATTCCCTCCTATGGGGTGGGCCTCAAATCCAATCTTAGAGCAGTTGGTTTCCCCCAAAACAGACATGACACCATTGTACCCATTGGTGCATTTGACCTGGCTGGAAAACTGTAAAGCTTGCAGGCTCCACTGCTGGTTAAGGCTACTGATAACTTTTCTCCTCCCAAAGGCTGCATGCTGCATAGCTCTCTCCACCATCCTGTCAACTGGCTACTAGAGAGGTGGCTTCCAGCTCCACTCCAGCTTGATTTCTCATATTACTACACTCTTGAAACTGATTCACCCAGGCCTCTCATGTCAACTTTTTGCATCAACTGTGCAAAGAAATAATCTCACATATCCAGTACCCCTGTGAATAATCAGCATCACTTGTCCTGCGTCTGCTGCTCTCAAGTAGGGATGACAGATAAAGTACCAGACACCCAGGGAAATTTGAATTTCACATAAACAGTGAAACTTTTTGGGGTATGAGTATATCTCAAATGTTACACGGGTCATAGTTATACTTTCAAACTTTTGTTACTCAGGACTGGAGAGATGGCTTAGCTATTAAAGCACTTGTCTGAAAAGCCTAAGGACCCAGGTTCAATTTCCCTGTACCCACATAAAACCAGATGCACAAAAGTGGTGCATGCATGTGTAATTCATTTGCAGAGGCTAGAGGCCCCAGCATATCCATTTTCTCTGTCTCCCTCTCTCTCTACCTTTCTCTCTCCCTCTCTCTTTCTTCTCTCTCTTTCTCTCTCTGCTTGCAAATAAATTTTTAAAATTTGAAAAATTATTACTATCTAAAATTTATCCAGGCAACCTGTATTTTGTTTGCGAGGCCTGCATTTTCTTCCACTGGTGAGTAGATGACTTCTTGTGAGTGTGTGTCTCTGCAGGTGGCAAGTGGTCACATGACACAGCACAACCTACAGAATAAGAATTAAAAATGCCACGGGAGCAAGGAGATGACTCACCTGGCTTTTCTGCATCCTTTCTGATTCTTAAACCCTCACTATTCAGTTCTGTGGATAAGGAGAATGGACCATGGGGCAGTTTGCTTGGTTTCACAGCTTGTGAGCTCTATGAACTTACATGAAGCATGTGAATTCTTCCCGTACTTCTAGTTTTCCCATCCATAAAATGAGTCCCATATGAGAAATGGACTTGAAAGTTGTTTTGAAGCATCAAAAAGCTTGGATCAGTGCTTTGGTCCATAGGAAGAAACAAAATATGTTAGTTATTGTTATTAGTATTATTACATGAAAAGAACTGTGTGATGAGGAGCACATAGTGACAATAGAGATGGGGCTGAATCTTGGGTGTTGGAAGCTTTCACAGAATTGTTGCAGTTCAGACAAGGGATTTGAGAAATGTTTAAAGAAATTCTCTTGTTTTAGAGCTGAGGATACAACTCAAGCCAAGTGGCTAGCTCCAAACCTCACAGGGGATTCAACAGAAGATCTTGGGATATAAAGAGACCTAGTACAGGAGCCCAAGGAATGGTGGGTCGCTGTTTGCTAGAACTCGGTAAGAATCACAGAATTGCAGGGTTTTCGTGCAATGAGGTGTGTCCAAGGCATACAGTCAGGGCCAGCAGCTTCAGGCGATACGCGGGAGTCAAGTTCTTAGTGCTCTAGCCCATGTTTATTTGCTGCACACGTTTTGGCAAGTCCTTTCCTTCTGGGCTTTGATTTCCCCTCTCCATTTAAGCTCTGCTTACTTACTTGAGCTGCTGTAAAATCTCTGGAAGCAATGACATTCAGGCTACCTCCCCAACACCCCAGTCAACCCTAGTGGCTTCTCCCCAGCTCATGAGAGCATTGCCCTTTTCCAAGTCCTTGATCTCTAGCCTTGGTCAAAGACATGGAATATTTGGGCTCAGCTGTCTGAGGACCAATCCATTCTAGCATGTTAGTGAGGGTTGAGATGGCCTCTTGTGTGGTTGGTCCACACTGCCCAGCAGCCTAGATTCAAGCCATTCAGCAAAGTTCTCTGGCCTCAGCTAGCAGCTGATGTCTTTTGAACTGAGGCCAGTGACCCTGCTAAAAAAGAAGTCCAATAACGACATCCTCTAACCTAACACTTATCTACAAGATGGCTCCCCATGAATAAATCATATTTTACCCATCCCCTATCTCACCAAGTGCTGGTGTTTCTATGCTCTTTTTCCTTGACCAAGTCCTTTATTTACATCACCATAGAAAGAGCCTCAAAAAATAAAGACCTAGTGAGGCTGCCTGTTTGCTTGCAATCCATCATCTACTGCAGAGGTTCTCTTCCTAACGTTCATGGAAAAGCTCTGGGAAATGCACGAGCACCCTGAAGTGTATGGCTTAGTCGTTTAGGTACATGACACTTTCATTAGACTCTCAGAAGTTCTGTCATGTCGCCTTTCCCCACTTATGCTTTGCATAGGATAATGCCTGAGCATTAATGTGAGGGGTACACAAAGCCTTTCATGGTATTCCTTTTGCTTGCAACAACTTCATTTTGCATCTCAGCCCCATTTGCTTAAACACATGGTGTTATTTTCCATCTCCTGGGCCATACCTTCTGTCTTCTACCCATCTTTCCCAAGGATGTTCCTCATTGGTCACACACATGCTATTTAACCATCAATACTATATTGAACAGTTTCTCTTCCAGAAGCTTCCATGAGCTTCTCCTCCACCCTTACACTGGGGAAATATCCTTCCTGGACTCCTTCAAGGGTCATGCCTCCTCTGCTTTCAAATTGTACTTCATCTAGTGCTCAACTGCAAGAATTCCTTGAAGACACGTTGGTGTCTCACTCATCTGTTTCTCTCTTTCTCTAAACTAGTGGTGTTTGAGGCCCAGCAGCATCAACCCGGATAGGAATGCACACTCCCAGGCCTTGTATTGGAACCACTGGTTGATGAGGTCTACAAGCTGTGCTTTACCAAGCCCTGCAGGGGGTTCAGATGCCTGCTCAAGCCTGAGAACCACAAGCCCAGGAGACAATGCTCGGTTCTGACCTGGTTTGCTGGCATAGCTCTTCCAATTCTTCACCCTGCCACAAAATGATCTTTTTATGGTAAATATGAATTCTGCTTCAGAAGCCATCACTGGATCCTCTTTGCGCCTAGAGTTCAGTTCAGCCCCTCACCATGACCTGTGTGGCCTTCTATGATTTGGTACTTCCCTCCCCCCATTTTTAGCCTCCGTCTTCTTTCACCCCATCACTCCTGCCTAGGGCCATGTGCTGGAACTGATGATGGGGAATGAGTCACCTAGCCAATCCCTGAGGAGAGGTGATGAAGTAAGAGAGCCAAATCCAGACACAAGTAACCTTGCTGCTGTTTATAGGATGCAAAGCAATGCAGCTGTGTATGTGGTTCTTTCTTCACTTGGGATCTTTCATTCTGGGGTGATTTCCAACTTTGTTTCTAAAATTCAAAGGTGTAAATTTTCTCCTTCGACCTTGTGAACTCGAGACTTCACATCATGCATGGATGTCGGGAGCTGTGCAGAAGATTCATTCCAAGATGTTCTATGGATGTCTAGATTGCAGATAGTATACAACCCTGTATGTACAAGATCTTACTACACAGACCTATGATAAAGTTTAACTTGTAAATAGGCACAGTGAGAGTTATTAACAGTTATTAACAATAACTGAATAAAGCAGAACAGTTATAACAGCATACTGAAATAAAAATTGTTCTCTTCTAAACTTTCCATTTAATGTTTTCAGATCAAAGTTGGCTATAGGTAACTGACACTGCAGAAGGCATGACATGAACACACTGGGGACCATGAAGCATGCTGTAAGCACCATGGCTCTCTGATTTCTGGAGCAGATCCAAATCTTGTTAGTGTGGGGAACTGCCCTTCCTGAACATCAGTGGAAAGCTAAGAATGTCCTACAAGCACTGAAGCCTTAGGCGGAGGCTTGAGGCTAAGCCTTAAGGGAAAGTGTCCTCCCCATAGAGAAGCCTTCCCGGAAAAAGTGCAAAGTGCAGGGTCAAGGACTGGATCCAGTTTGGGGAAGCCATGAGCTTCAGTGAAGAGTCTGGCTGTCCCCTGTTTGCAAACTCTAGAAGCCCCTGCACCCAGATGCATTGCAAAGATCAAGACACAGAGGGGTCTGGGCACAGCCCTCTGCAGGTGGGAGGCTGGAATGAAAGTCACATTACAGGGCCCATGGCTCCTGACAATCAGGAGAAACAGCCAATAGCTGCTGTGAGGAGATGGGAGACAGCGCGTTGAGTGGGTGGGACATTCATTCATTCATTCTGTGAAAAGGGAAAAGGAATTCTTTCCTGTCTACTTGGAATGTTGTACACAGCGGGGCAAGGCAGAGGAAAAATGGTTATAGAGATCAAGTGAGATAGCAGCCAATGATCTACTGTACATGAACCATGTACCTGCTACAATAAAAAGAATAATGGATGTACATGCCAGAATACTATGCTAACTATGTTAGTTCTCACAAAATATGCATGTTCTGATTTCTACTTGCAGATGAGGAAACTGAGGCTGAGAGATAACTTGCCCAGATCACAGCCAATGAGCAGTAGAATCAGGACAGGAATTAACTGTAAACTGGCTGCTAACCTGCTCCGTGTTCATAGTTATAATGTCTAATGGAGCTCAAGACTCATTTCCTATACTAAAGTTGGGGATCTGTAAGGTAGCAATGGTCATTTAGTAGTCTCCGAATCTGCAGCGCCTAGGTCATGGTCCAGTATGTTCACTACATGTGTGTGGTCAGTTTGCATCGCCGTAAGACAGAGTGAAATTAGGTGGTCTTGCAGAGAGGACAGCGAAGCCGGCAGCATGTGATGTGACAGAACCTATGACAGAGGTCCTCACAAAGTGCTCCCCGAGGTTCATGCTGGGACACCTTGTACTGGTCAGGATCTTGGTGTTTGTAAGGCTTGCTCTAAACAGCATGTTTGCTTTGCTTATTTGGAAAGGTGCAGCTGTAGAAGAGTCCCAAAGGGGAGGGAGGAACTTAATAGCTTCTGAATGACCCTGATGTGGGAGGAAAAGCCTTGCAGAGTTGAATACTCTAGAGAAGCAGTAAGGGCCAAGCCAGTCCCAGCAACCTTACGGAAGACTCAGAGCTGCCCATGACCCACCTCTTCCACTCTCCCCGCTCCAGTTGCTGGGGCATCTTAGTTGGCCCAAGAGAACCAGGAGCCTCAAGAGCCTTCAGATGTGACCTCCACAGATCAAATTCCAGGGTACAGGGAAAGGAAAAGTGTTCATGTGGAGGGGTATCAAAAGATACTCTGCACACTCTTGAACATTGCAGATATTTTTTTTACAAAGCTGAGTTGGCAAAGGGATCCTGCTGAGGGAAAGTGTGCACTCATATTTACTGGAATGCTTGGAATTCTAAGTGCTTTGGCATGGCAATGGCATGGGGAATGAGGGACTCAATGGCAGGAAATGTAGGAGCAGCGGGGGCTGGTCATGGGCAGCGAGGCAGGGGGTGCTGTCTGAAAACCAACGAAGACATTAAAACAGGGAAACCACTAACGTGTGTTTGCATTGGGGCAATTTCCCTGATTACAGAATAGTGACTTACTTGAGGAAGAAGGAGGGTCTAAGGATGGAAGAGTCCTTTAAGAACAAGATGGAGGGTCTGAACTGGCAGGAGCCAACTTCCCTTGGGTGCCACATGGCCTGGGTCTGCTTCCCCTTGAGTCTTTGTCTCTTTGCAAGGTAAATGTGGAGACAGAGTGGCCACCGGTCAACCTCCAAGCCAGACTAGTCTGCCGAAGTCCAGAGTAAGCTCCAGGTGTCTGACGGAAGTTCTGGCTGGGGTTCTCTTCAGGCAGAGAATGTTGAAGACAACTTGTACAGAGACTGACAATCCTCAAAGGGGAAAGGCTACTTTAACTAGACTGGGTTGATACAGAATAAGAGCAAGGAAGGTGGCTTAGAACCCATGAAGCCAGTCTCATCCACAGCGGCAGCAAGCATCAACTCCAGTGACAACTTCCTGCTGCTTCTTCAGATAGTCCCAGACTTTCTACACCGGTGGGCTGGCCCTTCCTGAATCAGCCTCTAAATCCACTAGTCAATCAGGTCTCTCTCTTACACACCTGAGTCTGATGATCAGACTAATTCTAAATGCATGTTTGATCCATAAATGGTCCTGGCACGTGTGTACATCTCTTTTGGGCCTTTCTTCCTGCCTCACAGCCCTAGCTTCTTGGGTCCCGTGGTAAGGTCTTTCCCAGTATGAGGAAGATCTCTTTATCCCCTCCCCCTTCCCAGAGAATTTCTTTTGTCCTGGCCTTGTCCTGCTTGTTTTCTACGTGTGCTTGTTTTGGGTGCATTCTTGCTTTGCTACATGTATGGTCTCTCTTATTCCCTGAGCTCCTTATTCCCTCTTAGTCTTCTTAGATCCACTATGCAAGGGGGAGCTTTTGGCTTGGGCTCTCATGTTTTGCTTTCTCTCTCTCTCTCTCTTTGTGTGTGTGTATGTGTGTCTCTTACCAGAGGCTTCCCCCCTCAGATAGGTGAAGGAGACTTTCTCAGTCTGCCATTGCCTTCTCAGTCATGCTGAGAAGGGGGAGACATTTTCATGGCTTCTTCCCTGCCAGCCTTTCATCTGGATCCTAACTCTCCCTAAAGTGAATCTCATAATTCATCTTTTACCCTTCTCTGAGTCCAATTTTCAATTCTTTGTTAACTTGGACAAGGACCCCAAGTTGGAGAACTTTATAGAACTTAGTCTTTCCCTGGACCCAAAATCTCACATCAGGATCACACAGGACAGTAGGAGGAGAGAGCATGCCAAACATTTGGGAACTGCCTTCTGTTGGAATCTCAGAACTCTTTGCCCATCCACCTCACGCTGTCCTACTACCTGGTTATATTAGCCTTGAGACTCTGGGGCTTCCTCCTGTCATGACAATTGATAAATGATCATTGATTCTACCTCTGAGCTAAGTGGAGGGAAGCCACCTTGCCCAAACCCACCCATCTGCACACCACCCAGGGCCCCTCCTTCACAGAGCAGTTTTTCTCTTCTCCACATAAAACCCACTGTCTGGCCCTCATTCACTCTCTCTGCAAGAAATTGTTCAACTTGGTCCTCCACTGGGAACTCCAAAAACCTCCATCCTTGGAATGACTGGGATACTAGGTCCAAGAAAAAAATATGGGTCTGGCAGAAGAAAGTGTGCATCTGATACTAGGAAACCAACTGGAGAGAAATGGACAGTTCCTCCCCCTCCCTCCCTCCTTCCTTTTTTTCCTCTCTCCCTCCTGTTGACTTTTGACTTATTAGTAGTGTTGAATACCATAGGAGCTTAAAGTAGGAGAGATTGAGATCATAAATAGGCATTTCTGAGGAAATGAGCAGTTCCACATGTCAAGTGGCTAGGAGGGAGGATCAAAGGTATTGGAGGCACTTGGCAGAAGAGCTGTTGTCCTGGAGGTGGGCACATTGCAGTTTCCAGAGTCTATGCTATTCTCCTCTATGGAAGTATAGTTACATCTGAATAAGGAGGTGACAGGGGCATGGCATGGGAAGTGGAATAGAAAATGCAGCATGTGCGGGGCTTGGTGGCACACACCTTTAATCCCAGTACTTGGAAGGCAGAGGTAGGAGGATTTCCATGAGTACAAGGCCACCTGAGACTGCACAGTGAATTCTTTAAACTTTTTTTAATAGTTTTATTTTTATTTATTTATTTGAGAGAAAGAGGCAGAGAGAGAGAGAGATTGAGAGGTAAAGAGAATGGACATATCAGGGCCTCCAGCCAGTGCAAACAAACTCCAGATGCATGCACCACCTTGTACATCTGGCTTATGTGTGTTCTGGGGAATTGAACTGAGGTTCTTTGGCTTTTCAGGCAAGTGCCTTAACCACTAAGCCAACTCTCCAGCCCTGCATAGTGAATTCTACATTAGTTTGGGCTATAGTGAGACCCTACCTTGAAAAGAAAAGAAAAAAAAGTCAAAAAGAAAATGCAGCATCTCACCTATCAGCACAACAGGCAGCAACTTCTCCTCAGGCAGGTCAGAGCCCAGGGATCTGCAGTCCTCCACTTAGTGGGAAACAGGCCCAGTGAAGCAGAACTACTGTCTTTAAACTATACTCAGACAGTCCTAGCTTATTATTTTATTTGATTGTCAAAATACTACTTTAGGTCCACACACAGAGGAGAGTGAAGAGTCACCAAGCTTTTACCACAAAGGGCCAGAGTATAAATATTTTAGGCTTTGTGGGATCACATAGGGTCATTGCAACTGCCTCCTCCTCCTTGCTTTCTTCACCTTCTTCCTTTTAACTATCCTTTAGAAGTGTTAAAATCCATGATTTTCTTGCTGGTCACACAAAACAGTCTGTTCAAAAAGAGGCTCCTGTGTTTGTTTTAAAACCCATGACATCGGGCTGGAGAGATGGCTCAAGGGTGAAGGTGTTTGCTTGTAAAGTCTAAAGGCCTGGGGTAGATTACCCATGTAAATCCATATGTACAGAGTGGCCCATGAGTCTGGAGTTCATCTGCAGTGCCATTAGGTCCTGGTATGCCCATTCCCATTCTCTTCTCTCTCCCCTTGCAAATAAATAAACAAATAAATAATTTTAAAAAATAACATGGCGTTGACTAGTTGCCCAATTGCTGTGCCCCATCTAGCACGGCCTGCACCTGTCCGACTCTCCATAAGCCCCTAGTAAACTTAGCACTGTGCCTGCACCACCATTCACTCTGCCTTGTAACTAGAGGTGTTGGAGTATGTGTCATCATTCATAGACTTCTGTGTAAAGGAGGGCCTGCGCTGTTCACCCCACCCTGGGTTCAGGAGGTCCTATGCCTGCACCATTTCTCATGTGCCCTGGGTAGTCCCACACCACCATTCACCATGCCTTGTGACCAGGAGGCCCTTGTCTGTACCACCTCTTCACATGCTCCAGTCAAGAAGGCCCTGCACCTGCTCACTGCGTTTGTATCCCGGTGATCCTGTCCCCGTGCTGATCCTGTCCCCGCTTGCTGCAACTTGGATGCCGGGAGTTCAATGCCTGTGCCATCATTTGCTACACCCTGTGACTAGGAGGTTCTGTACCTGTGCCACCAATTGCTGAATCCTGGGCAAAGAAGGCTTGGCCCCAAGGCCACCTGCTGTAGTGCATCTAGGAGGACCTTTGTCGGTCTGCCTCTCACAATGTTCCATGGCTAGAAGCTGTGTGCCTAAAGCATTATTCATGCTCGCCCCCAGGTAAAGGATCCCTTCTGTCCCCATCACTGCCTGTCATACCTCAGGTTCAGGAGACCCTGTGCACACATCACCACTTGCCATGCCTTGGGTCCAGCAGATCCCTGTGGCTGCACATCTCTTACCATGCCCCAGCTAAAGGAGGGTGAGGTAGTTTGAATATATGTCCCCAATATATTCAGTGTTTTACTAGTTATAGTTTGCATCTGCAATCACCTTGCTAGAGGCAATGTCACTGGGGGCCGGTCTTAAGGTGTTAATGGTGTGGGTTTGAGAGTCCATTGTAAAGATATGCAAATGTGCCTAGCAGGAGTTCCTGAAGTGTGCTGTGTGACCTTTTGGCTGTAGTTTTTGCTCTGTGTGCTGTGTGGCTGGGGGCTTTTGCTCTCTTGCCTGGTCCTGTGAAGAGCAGGCTGCTTCTCCTGCCTTTATGGAACTTACCCTGGATCTGTAAGCTTCAATAAATATCCCTTCCTCCATAACTGTGCCTGGTCTGGAAGTTCATCTCAGCGAACCTGAAGCTGTCTGCTACAGAGGGTTTGTGCCTGCACAATGTTCATCTTACCTAGGGTCTTCTTGGGTCCAAAGAACTCCAAGCCACTCATAGCTCATAACCAGCAGGCTCTGGACCAATGCTATTGCTCAACCATGAACTAGCATCACTCCTCTACAAGTAAGCTGCCCGGAGTCAGAAGTGCAATCAATAGGGTCTTCTACAGCTAGCTAAGCACAACCAGGTTGGCTGATAAATATGTGGGGAGCACCACTTTGACTCAGTCTAAGTTGCCACAAGAAACACCAACACTAGAGAAGGGACCTTCAGGAGATCCCTTAAAATAGGAAACAAACCACCAATAGTATGGTGAAAGGTAGAAGTAAAATCTGGATCACATCCATCTGAGCAGATGAGAAAAATACAACCAAGCTCAAAGAATGAGGGAACAACCCACCGCCACCCACTGCCAGCCTCCCCTGCAACAGAAGCCAAGAATATTATAGGGGAAATGTCGGCGAAAGAATTCAGAATCTACTTCTAAAGAAAGTCAATGGCCATACAGAAGACTCAAACTTATGAATGAAATCTATTCAAGGCCTTGAAAAGGCAGTCTCCAAAGTGAACAAAAGCTGGAGGAGAAAGTCTAAAATATGGAGGATACATTCAGCATGGAAACTGAATCACAAAAGAAAAAGCAAATAATAATTATGGAAACGAAAAAGAACACAATAAAAAATCACAACAGGGCTGCAGAGATGGCTTAGCAGTTAAGGCACTTGCCTACAAAGCCCAAGGACCTGAGTTCGATTCCTCAGGACCCATGTAAAGCCATTTGCAAACTGGAGGCGCTGGCAAGCCCATTCTTTTTGTCTGTCTTTCTTTTATCTCTCTGTGCTTTCAAATAAAAAAATAAAAAATAGAAAAAAAATCACAAAAAAAGAGAGCATGACCCAACAGACAAGACCATGTAGAAGAAGAATTTCGGGGATGGAGGACAAAGTCATGACAGTAACTCACAAAAACACAGAGAAAGAAGAAAATCAAGGAACATGGGCAATACGTTCAGGAAGTGTGGCATACATTTAAGAAACCAAACTTGGAATCCATAGGGTAGAAGGAACTGAGATAACAAATGCAATTCACCATACAAATAAACTGATCATCTCAATGGATGCAGAAAAGGTGCTTGACAAAGTTCAACATGCCCTCATGATGAAAGTTACAGAAAAATGAAGAATAGATGGAACATACCTCAAAATAATAAAGGCTGTATATTACAAACCTATAGTCAACATTATACTAAATGAGGAAAACCTGAAAATGTTTCCTCTAAACTCTGGATCAAGACAAGGGTGTCTACTCCCTCTATTCTTATTCAATGTAGTGTTCAAAGTCTTAACAAGGACAAGAAGACAAGAAAAAGATAAAAGGGTATAAGAAAAGAAGAAATGGAATTATCCCTATACACAGATTATATAATTGTATAATTAAGAGATCCTACAGACTGTACTAGAAAACTCTTAGATTTAATAAACACTTTCAGCAAAGTTGTAGGATTCAAAATAAACCTACAAAAATCAGTAGCTAAAAGCGAACAATGAACTTGCTGAGGGGGAAATTGGGAATACAATCACATTTACAATAGCTTCCCCTAAGTAAAATACCTATGAATAAGCCTCACTAAGGATGTGAAAGACTACTACAAAGTAAACTTTAAGGCACTGAAAGAAATTAGGAGAAGATACTAGACATTGGAAAGACCTTATATGCTCCTGGATTGGCAGAATCACAACATTGTGAAAATGGCTATATTACCAAATATAACTAGGGATTCAATGCAATTACCATCAAAGGTCCAATGACAGTCTTCTCAGAACTAGAAAAACAATTCAATAATTCATATGGAAGCATAGAAGATCACAAATAGCCAAAGGAAACCCATGTAGAAAGAAGAATACTACTGGGAGTATCACAATCCTGACCTGAAATTCTACTATAGAGCCATAGTGACAAAACCAGCAGGTATTGGCACAAAATAGACATATAGACCAATGGAATACAATAGAGGACCCAGAAATAAATACACACAGCTATTATCACCTAATATTTTTTAGCAGTCAGCACAGCTTTATTAAGAACAAATCAAGTCAACACAAGTCCAATCTTCTCCCTTTCTAACTCTGCTTACATAGCACCAAACTTGAGGGAATCTGGCAGTGGTACTTTATCTAGATTTTTAATAGAATCTTACATTTATTTATTTATTTGAGAGAGAGATAAAGAGGCAGATAGAGAGAGAGAGAGAATGGGCACACCAGGGGCTCCACCACTACAAACTCTGGATACATATGCCACCTTGTGCATTTTTTTTTTTTTTTTTTATTGACAACGTCTATACTTACATACAAAAAATGTATTATATTCCCCCCCCCATTCCCCTTTAGAACTCCAATCTCCGTTGTATCCCCTCCCTCTCTCCATTAGTCTCTCTTTTAATTTGATGTCATCATCTTCTATTTTGAGGGTCTTGCGAAGGTATTGCTAGGCAGTGCAAGGTCATGGATATTGAGGCCAATTTCTGTCTGGGCAGTTGCATTGTAAGGAGTCATACCCTTCCTTTGGCTCTTCCATTCTATCTGCCCCCCTCTTCCGCAATGGTCCCTGAGCCTTGGAGGGTGTGACAGAGGTTATCACCTAATTTTTGACCAAGGCATTAAAGACACACACTATAAAAAAAAAAGGCAGCCTATTCAACAGATGGTGCTGGCAAAACTTGATATTCACCTATAGAAGAATGAAACTAGATCCACATCTCCTGTTCTGCACAAAGATCAATTCAAAATGGATCAAAGATCTTTTTTGTTGTTGTTCTTTTGAGGCAGGGTCTCACTGTAGCCTAGGCTGACCTGGAATTTACAATGTAATTTCAGAGTGGACTTGAACTCATTGTGATATTCCTACCTCTGCCTCTCAAGTGCTAGGATTAAAGGCATACACCACCATGCCTGGCTTGGATCAAAGATCTTTTTTTTGTTTGTTTTATTTTTGGAGATAGACTCAGAGAGAGACAGACATAGAGAGAGGGAGAGGAAGACAGTTAGAGAATGGGTGCTCCATCAGTCTCTCAGCTGCTGTGAACAAAATCCAGATGCGTGCGCCCCTTGTGGGCAAGTGCAATATTGCACCCTTACATCATTGCATCTGGCTAAAGGTGGGACCTGGAGATTGGAACCATGTTCTTAGGCTTAGCAGGCAGGCACCTTAACCGCTAAGCCTTCTCTCCAGCCCTGGATCAAAGATCTTTTTTATAAAAATATTTATTTATTTGACAGAATTGCACAGAGCAAGAGAGTGAGAATAGGTAGGCCAGGGCCTCCAACCACTGCAAATGAACTCCAGACACATGTGACACCTTGTGTGTCTGGCTTACATGGGTCCTGGGGAATTGAACCTGGATCATTTGGCTTTAAAGGCAAGCACCTTAACTGCTAAGCCATCCCTCCAGCCCTGGATCAAAGATCTTAATTTAGAACCACAAACACTGAAACTAACAGAGGTAAACAGGGAATGCACTGGAAGTTATAGGTAAGAACTTTCTGAATAGGACTCCGATCGTGCAGGACATAAGACTCAACAATTGAGAATATGTGAAATTAAAAAATTTCTGCACAGCAAAGAAAACCATCATCAGAGCAAAAAGAAAGTATGTATAATGGGAGAAAAACTTTGCCAGGCATTCCTCAGACAAGGGGCTGATTCTAGAATATGTAAAGAACTGCCAAAGTTAAATGCCAGGAAAAAAAAAATCAACCTGGCAATCAATAAATTGGCTAATGAAATGAACAGATAGTCTTCAAAAAAGAAACATAAATGGCCAAAAGATGTTTTAAATATATTAATCATTCTTAGCCATCAGAAAAATGTAAATTAAAAGCATTTTGAGAGTGCATCACATCAAGGTCTAAATGACTATCATTAAGAAAATTAATGACAACAAATGCTGTGAGGTTGTAGGGAGAGGAGAATCCTTATTCACTGTTGGTGGGAGTATCAACTGATGCAATCACTATGGAAATCAGTGTGCGGTTTTCTCAAAAAGCTGAAAACTAAATTACCATATGACTTAGCTATACTACTCTTATGCATACACCCAAATGACTCTGTACCAAAAAGACATTTGACCATCCATGTTCACCACTGCTCTATCCAAAATAGCTAAAAAATGGACTCAAGGTAGATGTCCATCGTGACTGGATAATGAAAATTTGGTACAAATACACAATGGAATTTTCCTCGATATCATGATATTGAACTTTGACCTAGGTGTTTGGTTCTATCATTTACAGGATGTGTGACATTTGTAAGTTACTGAAACCTCATTTCCTTCTCCGTAAAAGAGCAAACCTGCCTCCCTGTGTTCCTAAGACGGGCAGAGAGCTGCAAGGTTAAAATCCGTGTTCTTCCATTTAGTTATAGTATAATCCCCACTGATTAAACTCTGTGCCTGTTTCCTCATCTGAATATTATCATGAAGATAATAGTTGTACTAACTTGATTTGTTTGTTTTTTCTAGGCAGGTCTTACTTTAGTCCAGGCTGACCTGGAGCTTACTCTGTAGTCCCAGGCTGGTCTCAAACTCACAGCGATCTTCCTACCTCTACCTCCCAAGTGCTAGGATTATAGGCGTGTGCCACCATACCTGGCAGTTGTACTAACTTTATATTATTGTGATTGGAAAGAGATGACAACATGTAAAACCCACAGAATAGTGCCTGGCATACATGTTTCACATAATATTATTAACATGATATAACCCTGAAGGTACTGGTATGAGGTGGATACTTGGCAAATAGTAGCTAACCATGGCAGCCATTCCTCAGTGAGAAAGGCTAAGAATTTGAGGAAGGTAAATGCAACATAGTGCTGAGAAGAAGGGATGGAGGAGTGCCCAGCTCTGAGACACCTCTGTCACACACTCCAAGGCTCAGGGACCATTGCGGAAGAGGGGGCGGATAGAATGGAAGAGCCAAAGGAAGGGTATGACTCCTTACAATGCAACTGCCCAGACAGAAATTGGCCTCGATATCCATGACCTTGCAGTGCCTAGCAATACCTTCGCAAGACCCTCAAAATAGAAGAAAAAGATGATGACATCAAATTAAAAGAGAGACTAATGGAGAGAGGGAGGGGATACTACAGAGATTGGAGTTCTAAAGGGGAGCGGGGGGGGGGAGGGAAATATATGTTTTTGTATGTAAGTATAAAAGTTGTCATTAAAAAATTTTCATAAAAAATTTATTAAGAAGGCAGATCTCATATTATATGTTCTTATAACAAAATGGAGACACTGGGAAACCTGCAGGGATCTGTCCACTACCTTAAGTGATGTTATCATAGATGTTTGCGTATATTTCACTGAAATACACTGGACACAGTAAATATATGCTATTCTTTGTATACAAATTATAGTCTATAAAGCTTTTAAATTATTTAAAAAAAAAAAGAATTTGAGGAAGGTCAGCTGTATGGTAAAGGTCGGACCATGCCAGAGTTCATCTACAGTTCACTCTTTAGTCTGTCCTACAGGATGAAGCCATCCAGATGGGCTGCGTGGAATGAGCTCTGTTTCTCCGCCCTATGTGCAATGCCCCCCCCTCCATCAGATAAGCACTTTCATAACAGAAGTCCATTTTGATCTCAGCAGAGATCATGTCTATAAGCAGCCACAGGCTGCAGGCCTGGTGATTTTGCTCGTGATTTGAGCCATGTTATCAACCCTCGTGAGTGTAAACTTGGGAGATCAAAGTTGTCCAGAGCACAAAGGCTAATATTTAAATTCCAGACTTGCAGCCACAGCTCTGCAATTCCATGGCTCAGCATCAAGCTCATGTTCAAAATCTAATCAAACATTCTTTTGACACAGTTGTAGGGCTCTGGAGTGTAGGTGTGGTTTGCATTCAGCAGAAATTGAGGGTCCACCCAGAATGGAATTCTGTGAAATTCTAGCCAGGGACAGTTTTCAGGTTCAATGTTCTGTGTGACCCTAGTTGGACCAAATGCATTCCATAGTTCAGCTTTACTATCACAGAGATGTTTTCAGTTGGGCATATCACTGTTACCTTGCCAGGTAATATAGAAACTACAGGAATGGAAATAAACACCCTGAAACTCAACAGGCTCTCAACAAATGAAATCTTGGGGTTTTGGTTGTTTTCTTGTTTTTTTTTTATGGTTATTGTTATTCTCATTGTACCACCATGCCTCTCCACCCCTAGTATTCTTGATTATGCAGGCCCATGATTACATTCTTTAGAGATATCACATCTTCTTTTTCATCTGCCAATTTCATTAAATTCAATAAACCTTCAGTGAGTATCCCTCATATGCCATTTACAATAAAAGGCTTCTTGTGAGTACAAAAATGAATAAGATGAACTCTTGAGAATCATGGAGGACAGATGCTTTCTGCTGGTTATAAGGTCATATAAGACTTGGAACAGAAGATAACCAGGTTATATTACAGGAATAAAAAGAGAAAATCTCATTTTCCTGGTAGCTCTTCCAGAGGAGCTGGGCCTCCTATCTTCTCCAGGGTCAAATCCTGGCTCTATCTTTTAGAACTGTGTTATCTGGAGTGGATAACCTCAACCAACCTCAGTTTGTTTGTGGAATGAAGATGCTTATAGTATCTACCTTAGGGAAGAGGTAGAAAAAATAATATGATAATCCCTGTAAAACATTGTGCACTATTCTCCATCAAACTAGCTCAGTAAGCCAGTGTGGCTACAAGCATTATAAGAAGGGTGTTCTTTCAAAATACTATTGTTGGGCTGGAGAGATGGCTTAGTGGTTAAGGCAAAGGATCCCGGTTAGACTATCTAGGACCCACGTAAGCCAGATGCATAAGGGGGCGCATGCATCTGGAGTTCCTTTGCAGTGGCTGGAGGCCCTGGCATGCCTATTCTTTCCCTCTCTTTTTCTCTCTCTCTCTGCCTCTTTCTCTCTATCAAATAAATAAATAAATAAAATATATTTTAAAAATACTATTGTTGCTTTTTTTTCCAAGAGAGAATAACTGCCGCCATCTAAGCTACACCTTTAGAATGTACTCCACTAACTGAAACCAGGGGAACCGAACTCATACAAGTATAGCGACAAGGAGAATCTCTCAACTGCTCACAACCTGCAGTATGAGTGGAATAACCTAGTGCCTGCAGAACAATGAGAAATCTGAGATTCAAATTCTGCTCGAACTGGACTCCTGGATCCCCACTCGTATTCCTTCTTCTGACTTACAGTCTTATTTTATATGCGTATAACACTTTTATAGGTTGAAAAAGACAGAATAACCAATACATCACCAATTTTAACTTAGAAAACTGACTGTATTGTAACTTTTCAAAGTACTCTCTACCACAGTGTATCATTTGATTCTTATAACTTTGTCAGTATGTTGGCACTATTGAGATGTTTCTCTGGAGGCTTTTCCACTTTATAAGCATGCTAAGATACTGTCATGTTTGGTGATTGCTGGCATTTGGTCCAAGGGTAAGAATGTAGCTCAACTGGACCACAGTCCATTCCTTGAGATTTGCAGAATATTGTGGGAAGGAAGGTCTTGGAGGGATGGGAGTAGGGAGGGTGGGGAGAGAATTACACAAAAGAAATTAAGAAAACATGAGTCAGTCCCATAGAAATTCTAGTTCTGACTAGCATTCTACAAGATACAACCACCAACAAAGGAGGAGAGGGTATAATACAGACAGAAGTTGGAAAAAGCTTAATCTTCTTAAAACCATGGACTCTGGCCAGTAATTCTCTGGCCCAGAATTGGGTTGTCCCCACAGTGAGATGTTGGCAAAGGAGATCCATGAGGTCCCCAAAACAATGTAGGCCATTGTTGAAACACTTGATTATCTGCCAGAACTAAAAGGTAAGACTCTATTGCTAAAGACATTTATTGGATTACTATGCTGCAAGTAAAAGGGAAACTAAGGAACCAAAGGAAGGGTATGACTTCTTACAATGCAACTGCCCAGACAGTAATTGGCCTCGATATCCATGACCTTGCAGTGCCTAGCAATACCTTCGCAAGACCCTCAGAATAAAAGAAAAAGATGATGACATCAAATTAAAAGAGAGACTAATGGAGAGGGAGGGGATATGATGGACATTCGAGTTCTAAAGTAGAATGGGGGGAGGGGAGGGAAATATCATGTGTTTTTTTGTATGTAAGTATAGAAGTTGTCAATAAAAAAATGAACAGAAAAAACAAAAAAGGGAAACTAGCTCCCTCCTGGCTGGAGAGCACTATGGGAGCGGCTAGAAGAAAACTGTTACCAACAGCTTGAATAAGCAGGGGACCCTGCAGACTATGATATCAACCAGCCAGACAAGAAGTGCATACTTGTGCAATAGTGGCACATGGCCTCAAATAACTGTGCATACCTCCTTTAACCCAAGCTGTTCTTACTGTTGTTTGGAGAATCTGCTTAGAGAAAACGGAGGAGAGTTGAGATCCATCTGTAAGACAAGAAGATAACTGACTGCCCACCATGAGACTTGCCACCTCTTCCACATCTGCTAGGGCCCAGGAGAACTTGCAGTGGAAGCAGTGCCGTGAACATTATTCGTACTGCTAACCTGACAACCAGCTACAGGGTGATGGTGACGGGCACGGTGATCAAGCACAACCTATCAAAGCAGAAATCCAGAAGCTAAAAAGAACTCAACACGAAATCAGACTGCCAACAGGCCTGCCATGATTCAGGGAACATTTCAGAGCAGGGAGCAGAAAAGATGTAAGAGCCACAGAGAGGGGAAGCATACCCTATGGTCCAGTCCCTCCACTATCCCACTGGGACTGACTAAGGCCTTCATCACCCCACATTGAATCCCATCACCCCACTGAGGAGGGCTTCAGGGAAACGGGAACAGGGGAGAGGGAAGTAAAGAGTGTAATCTGTTAAAAAATAATTAATTTTTAAAAACTACTTATTTTATTAATTTCTTAATAGAGCACTAAAGAGCCTTACTAGCCCCCCCCTTTTTTTTTTTTTTAGTACCTGAAGTTTTTGAGTGCTAGATTCTGGAGAACTTAGCGGCTACTTAATCAATCATTCGTTTATCCAATTAATATTTACTGAGCACCTGCTGTGCTCCAGCCATTGCACTGAGTGCAAAAGATATAGAAATACGAAGTCTTTGTCCTCAATGAACTCTATTGTACTAAGAGAGACTGAAGGTAAGCAAGAAAACAAGAAAATACTGGTTGGATATGACAAATTTGGAGACGAAATGGAAAGAACCAGGATGCACATAGATGGCAGAAGGAGGCCAACAGCATTGGGACAGGAAAAGGGATTCAAGTGTCCAGATCCTACAGAGCCTGAATGCCTGCTGGCACTAGGTTATTCAACTCCTTCTTCAGCTCCTGAGCTCTTGAGACACTCTCCTCATTGCTGTCTTTGCATGAGATAGGTTCTCCTGGTTTCAGTCATTGGGGTACCTTCTACCATAGCAGCCTAGATGGGAGCATTGGTTCTCTCTTGTAAACAAAGCAAACAGGGCTTCTTTGGAGAAGTGGGGATGTAGTCTGAAATGTAAGCTGTATTGAATCTTTTTTGTGTATTGTGCTATAAATAAGTAGCTAGCATAACCTGGGCATGTTGAATGAGATTGAAGTAGAAACAGCTAGACTGGGGTCATTTTGGTCATCCCCAGCTTTGAAGCTTTTTATGGTCAACAATATGGAAAGAGTGATAGGACCAGAGTTCCTGGCAGCTGGAGAGATGAAGGATCATGACATCAGATCTCGTCTCACTGATGTTGTTTGAAGAGGACATGTTCAAAGCCACACAACTTGAGAGTAGCCCAGTTAGGTATGCACACAGGACCCTGGCTTTCAGCTACGTGCTGATTACCTTCAACTCACTCATTTGTTCATCCATTCATTCAACAAACAGTCTGGGTGACTTGTATGCCAGGCCCTGTTCTAGAGACTGGGGTCACAGCTGGTCCTGTCCATATAGTTTCATCCTTGTTGGGGATGATGGAAAGAAAATCTGGTGATGTATGTCAGGAAGAACCTAAACTAGGATACAACAAGAGTGTGGAACTTTGTTATGCTCTGTGTATGGGGAAGCGGGTTATGATCATGCAAGGATTCTCTGAAGAGATGTCATCTAAGCTAAGATACAGGGGCAGGAAGGATTCAGCCACATGGATATGGGGTGGGGTTGGAGAATTTCAAGGAGAGGAAAGCCTTGATGGAAAAGCTTCAATACTGTAATGAGCTGATCTGATCAAGGAACAGAAAGAGGGTGGAATAGTGAGAAAAGGGTGGGAAGGAAGTTGGTGTGAACTGAAATTGAAGAGGTCAGTGGGAGCCAGATGGTGGCTTTTGCAGCCCATGTAAAGGGCTGGGTTTTTACCTCATGCAGTAGAGGGTCACTTGGCAGTTAAAACAAAGAGTAACATAATTGGATTTTCACTTCAAAACCTTATTGTGACCACTGACTGGGCAATGAGAGTAAAAGTAGAGAGTCTGTAGTAAGGCAGGAAGGTTGCAGTCAGAACTATGAAGGTGGACAAAGGAGGCTCAAGAAAAGAGAGTGGCAATGGTTGAGGTCTGGGGAGTAGAGTAATTTTGTCTTAAGACACTAAATGGATGGTATTTCTCCTCTGGGTGGATAATGGGGAAGACAAAAGTGTGAATAGAAAACACCAAATCAAGAGTTCTATTTTCATCTCACCCTATGTTCTTGAACCACAAGAGCTCTCTATCCAAGGTCAATCACTGTCGAAGTAATTCTGAGGAATCCGTAGAAAACCTTTAGGATGAAGGCAATTAACTGTCCTCCACGGTCACATAGTTGGCTATCTACTCCACCAAGGCAACTGGTCTCTCTCTCTTGTCATACATGGCTGGGGCTGAGTGCACACGAGGGAATGAGGGAGGGAGAGAAGGAGGGGATGATGAAGGCAAGGAGATGACAGGGCCAGGTCTTATAGAACCTTGAAAGCCAATGTCAAGGTTTTGGGCTTTCTTCTGAGTAGAATGTATTTACCAGGGCAACAAGGGAGAGACCAGAGAGGTGCCCTGAGTTTGCTCTCAGCCCTTCTTATTCCCCTTTGACTGACCCTGCCATGCCTGGCTGTGCAATATATTCTATGCAGGTGGGTAAAGAAATCATTTTCTCTTTTCTGTCTCTAAAATGATATCTACCAAACCTCTGATTCTCTAACTGGTCCTTTACAGAACCACAGGAAAATTTCAGGTAGTGTGAGGAGAGAGAAACCCTACTATTTCCTTTAAACCAGCTAGTGTGGACTCTAACCTACTCTGCTTGCAAAGTGGTCTTGGTGGAGAGGCTTCAGCCTGAGGGAAGTCTCCTTGTGTCCTGAAGAAACAGTGCTTCTCTCCGCAGGTTAGGGGAAAGCTTTGTCATTTCTTTCCCCATCTAATATTACTTGAACCCTTGTCATTTTTTTTCTCCTCAGAGTTTCCCTTTGTGTTTTGAAATGTTTAAACTGTTTTAAAAGCAGCATAGGAGGTGCAGGGTGGAGGGCATTGGGGGCTGGGTGACTGACAGCCTAGAGAAGGCCAACGCCCAGGAGCAACTGGAATAGTGGGAGTCCGTGCCTGGTGACTGCTGAGGAAAGTGCACGCTCTCCTTGTAGAGGGGTTCTGACAGGCTAAATCCAAACCAGATGTGCACCAGAGAGAGCAGGACCTATTACAAAGTGTTGTGAAACGGCCCAGGGGAGGTAAATAAGCAAAAACAGGCAGTTGCCTAGCAGCACATGCAACAAAACAAACAGCAGCTCCGTGGGCACTGGAAGAGACAGAGCCGCTTTCTGCAGCGGAGGACCAGTGACTGGGAGGCTCAGCGCCCTTCCCATTCCCTCCTCAGGTCAAGTCTGCTCCCCTGGGTGGCAAGGTCTGCCCTCAGATGTGCCCAGCCTCTCTCCACAGCCTCGGGGCTGTATTGGGCCACCCCCAGGGTCAGTGTCAGGGATCTCTTAGTTGGTGTGAGGAATAGAAGGGGGAAAAGGGGGTCAGGGCTACAAAGATCTCCTGAAGGTATTATATATGTATGCTCAGCCTGAATCTCGTCTGTTTCTTTATTATTATATCCATGTACTTCTTAAGCACCTGTTAGGCACCAGGCACCATGAAAAAAATGACAGAATGGATCAAAGAAGCCCATGGCTGGCTCTCAGGGAGCTTATGGGAGGAAACAGCCATGGTCAAGGAATCACACACTCATGCATGGTTGTAAATTGTGTTTCATGTCTTGGAAGAAAATACAGAGTGGCATGAAGCAACAAGGCAGAGGTTGGGTTAAAAAAAGTGTTTGTAAACTATTTCTCTTGGGAGAGAAAGTAAGATGTACAGAATGGAGAATTCAGCAAGAATCAAGAGGCACCAGCAAATAAGAAGGCCCCATGACTGGAGAGAACTTAGGAGGACATGCCTGAGAGAGAAGGGCTGCAGGAGAGTCAGTGAAGCAGGTGATGAATGAAGAGGTATGTGAGGGCAAAGCGCCTAGTCCTTACCTGAGAAAGATGTGGGGCTTTTGTGTACAATAGAAACACTAGGGATTTATTTATTAACAACTAATAGTGCGAACTGCAAGAGCCCCGACTTGATTAGATTCACATTTGTGAACGATTGTTCCTGGCTATAGCACGGCAATTCTGAAAAGGAACAAGAGAGGACAGGAAAGCCAGTTAGGAAGCTACGATTATCAGCAAACTAAAAACAGAAAAGTTGGGCTAGGGAAATGGCTTAGTGGTTAAGGCGTCTGCCTGCAAAGCCTAAGGGCCCAGGTTCTATTCTTCAGGACCCACATAATCCAGATACACAAGGGGGCACATGTTTTTGGAGTTCATTTGCTGTGGCTAGAGGCCCTGGTGTGCCCATTCTCTCTCTCTCTCTCTGTCTCATAACTAACTAACTAACTAATTAACTAAAATATTTAAAAAACCAGAAAAGTTCATGAAGTAGCCAGAGCCACTGGTAGGACTGGGATTGAAACCTCAGTAGAACCAATCAGGCTCACGACTCTCCAGATCAACTTGTTGCTGAAGCTGTAGAAACTGCCCTTCAGTCCTGGCTGCCAGGAGCAGGAATGTATTTCCATTACATCAGACGGATTAGCAAGTCCTGGCCTGTAAAGGCCCAAGCGATTATTATGTTAGCTAGAGATACCTTGCCCTGTGCTTGGCCTCCCAACACTCTTCCTTCTATTGTGATTCCACTCTCCCTACTATCCCGGACTAGCCGTCTCATCTGGCCAGCTTCGTATCCCTAGCATTTCCTTATAGAGAACCAATCTTAGGCAAGATGGTGTTATGAACAGAGTGCAGCTTAGCACTCAAGGTTGGAATCCCTGATCTGCCCTTCATCAGCTACCTTTCAGGGACAATTAAGTTCTGTTGTCAGTTTGATCAGACTAGGAATTAAGCAGGAGGTACACCTCTTGAGCGGGATTGTGAGGATGTTTCCAGGAAGCACTGATGGAGAGTGGAAGACCTCACCCCAGAGAGGGCAGCCCTTTGGGTGATGAGCTATATAAAGAAGCTCCAAGAGTAAGTACACCGTCCTTTTTACTTGGCTGCCCATCTATCACTGGTGTGTGCACCTACTCTGTTACTGCTATCCTTCTCAGACATTGGAGCCCAGCTTCATCAGCCTTCCAGCATGGACTGAGGTCCAGTGGCTCCCCAGAGATCCTCTAGGCCTTCAGTGCCAACTTGGGAGTGTGAGGCATCTGGCCTCATTGACTGAGCAGCTCCTAGGTTCCCTGACTCTCCAGCCTGCAGACAGCTATTGTTGGACTGTCCAGCCTATATGCTAATCTAATCAATCCCCTTTATAGTACATGCTTATGCTACTGGTTCTATTCCTCTAGAGACTGTGTCTTAATAATGAAAATTGTGATACCAGGAGTGGTTCTAGAAAAACAGAATTGTAAGGATGGGTTTCTCTAGAAGGCTTGGTGTTATCTGGAGCTGGGTCTCCACTCTAAGCGTGCACCTGCAAGGACCTCTTGCCTCTGCAAATGAATGCCAAATGCATGGTCTACTTTTTGGATCCAGGTTACATGGATGGCTTGGGAATTGAACCAGAGCTAGAAGCTGTGCAAGCAATCACCTTTAGCCACTGAACCATTTCCAAGCCCCTTATTGAGAATTTTAATACATAAATATGCTGTAATAATCCCCTCCCATTGCCCTCTTTTGTCCCTCCTCTCTCACTCCCACAGCACTGGATCCCCCCTCTCCAAGCAGTCCCACTTCTATTTTGATGTCTCATTCTTTTTACCCTTCATCATCTGTGTAAGAATGTTCATGTGCTCAATATTGTGCAGGTCTTGTGGAGGTATTTACATCCACTGTGAGGTCATGATTGTACCAGTTACTTCATGTCCAGAGGACAGTGTCCCTATATACTCCTCCCCACCCTCTGGCTCTTGCATTCTATCCACCCTCTGTTACACAATATTCTCTGAGCCTTAGAAGTACAATAGAGATGTTTTGTTTAGCTCTGAGCTCTCAACACCCTCTTATTCTTAGCACTTTGATGAGTTTTGAGTCTCCTTGGTATCGAAAGCCATTTCCAAAAGAAGTTTCACTAGACAGCGCTACTAATATTCTTTCCAAGTCTCCTCTGCAGTGCTCCTTGACCCCTACTGTGTATAATAGAGATGCTGCATCCAGAGATAAGCACTCAACTGTCACTTCTTCTCAGCACCTTATTGCATCTTCAGTCTCCCCATTTGTCACTACCATCTGCAAAAAGAAGCTTCTCTAAACAAAAGTGAGAATCTTTGGGCATAAACAAACATTACAAGGGTGATTTGATAGGCCCAATATATCCATTCAGCCAAAGGACAGTGGTAGCTTACTGTACCAGTATGACAAGCCACGGGTGTCTTTTTGGGTGTGTATGTATGCTGCTTTTTTGTTTGTTTGTTTGTTTGTTTGTTTGTTTGTTTTTCAAGGCAAGGTGTCATTGTAGCCCACGCTGATATGGAATTCACTATGCAGTTTCAGGGTGGCCTCGAATTCACCGTGATCCTCCTACCTCTACCTCCCAACTGCTAGGATTAAAGGCATGCACCACCATGCCCAGCAAACCATAGGTTTTTGACTCAGTTTTCAGTACCAGACATGAATTTCCTCCCAGAATGTGGGTCTCAAATCCAATCAGAGAGCAGTTGGCTCTCCCCATAACTGGCATGCCCCTATTGAACTAATGTTTAGCTGGCTGGTTGTGCAGCTTGCAGGATCCATGGCTGGTTAAGACTATTGTTGACTCTTTCCCCCCAGAAGCCTGCATAGCACTTTCCATGATGATGACTGCTAGCCAGCAAAAAAGAAAACTTCCAGCTCAGTTTCAGCTTGATTTTTCAGTGCCCTGCATCTGAACATGTGCTGTTATCAATAGGGTCTTATCATCATGTTCTAGAGGACAACCAAGAGCATTGACAATAACCTGTATATCTGGGGGGAGGTGGGGTATGAAGGGGGCTCTTTAGTCTCCCAGACCAGCAACTGGAGGATGTCCCATCCCTGGTACTAAGATTTTCCTGTAACAACCTATGGCTTCTGAGCATAGCATTCTCCATCGGAGCAGGGTGCTTCTGCCCAAACTGTCATCTCTCTCTCTCTGTAATATATATGTGTGTGTGTGTGTGTGTGTGTGTGTGTGTGTGTGTATACACACACACATACACATACATGAATGGCTAGCGGAAAAGTTGGTTCTCATATGGCTTATTTATAATGTATTTAGCTTTGTATAACCTTCCTCAATCCCTTTCTCTTCTCCATGCCCCTCCCTTGACCCCACTTACACCTTTCCACCCCCTGTATTCTGTCCCTCTACTTACGTATCTGCTCCTCCTTCACCTCCCCTTTTTCTTGGTCTCTTTCTAGCTTTATGGCCTCTAGTGTGGTTGATAACGTACTTAGATCTAAAGATTCAAAGTTAGGATATGCATATGTGAAAGAATATGTGTGGTATTTGTCTTTCTGAGCTTAAGTTATCTAACTATAATATTTTCCAGATATGTCCATTGTATTGCAAATTTCATAATTTTATTTTTCTTTACAGCTGAATAAAATTCCACCGTGTATAGGAACCACATCTTCATTATCCATTCATCAGTTAGTGGGTATCTGGGCTGATTCCATTTCCAGCTATTGTGAATAAATCAGCAGTAAGCATAAATGAGCAAGTATCTCTACAGTAAACTGTAGAGTCCTTAGGGAATATGCCCAGGAGGGGTATAGCTGGGCCATGTGGTAGATCTATTTTTAGCTTTTTGAGAAACCTCCACACTGATTTCCACAGTGGCTGTTCCAGTTTTCACTCCCACCAACAGTGTCATTCATTGTGCCTCTTTTCCCACGCCCTCACCAGGATTTGTGGTCCTTTGATATATATATATATATTTTTTTGGTTTTTCGAGGTAGGGTCTCACTCTGGCCCAGGCTGACCTGGAAGTCCTTTGATATTTTTGATGACAGCGATTCTGACTGAAGTGAGATGGAATTTCATTTTCCTGATGGGTAAAGATGGGTAAAGAACATTTATTTAAATATTTATTGGTTCTTTGCATTTCTTCTTTTGAAGACTTTCTGTTCCATTCCATAGTTCATTTATTGAATGAGATGTTTGATTTTTTTTTTTATTGGTTAGTTTTTTGGGTTCTTTGTTAATTCTGGATATTACTGCTCTTTCAGATATATAGTTGGTGAAGACTCTCTGATTCTATAGGTTAACTCTTGGATTTTTGACAGTTGTATTAGCTGTAAAATAGCTTTTTAGTTTTGTGATATACATTTGTTGGTCATTTGCTGCATTCTTGGGCTACCACAGTCCTATTCAGAAATGCTTCCTGATGCCTGTATCTTGAAGCTGTCTCCCTGCTTTTGCCTGTATTTATTTTAGAGTTGCAGGTCTTACTTTGAGATTCTTGATACATTTGGAGATTGTGCCCGATGAGAGATGAGGTTCTAGATTCATTCTTCTACATGTGGATACCCAGTTTTCCCAGCACCACTTGCTAAAAATGCATTTATTTGTTTCCCTAATGTGTGTTTTTGGCCTTTTCATCAAAAGTCAGGTGGCTGTAGTTACATGTACTTATACCTGGATTATCTGTTCTTGTCCACTGATTTACGTGTCCATTGTTGGGCCAGTACCATGCTGTTTTTATTATTATGACTCTGTAGTATGGCTTGGAATCAGGTAGGGTGATGTCTCCAGCAGTATTCTTTTTGCTGAGGACATTTTGGGTATCCAAGGTCATTTGTGCTTCAGTATGCACTTGAAGATCATCTTTTCTATTTCTGTGAAGAATGGTGCTGGCATTTTGATTGGAATCACATCACATTGAATCTGTATACTGCTTTGGCAGGATGGCAACGTTTTTGATTCATTCAATCCCTGAGCATGGGGAATCTTTCCATTTTCTGGTATCTTCCTCAATTTCTTCAGTAGAGTTCTTTCACTTCCTTGGTTAAGGATATTCTGGGATAGTTTGATATGGGAATTTGGGAACATTGGAGCCTTATTTCAGCTCTTGGGAGGGCAATAACTCAAAATCTAAGGTCCTGGAAGATCACCGACATACAGAGTGTGCTTGCACTGAGTCAGTGGCATTTCTAGGCTCCTGTCATATGAATTTATTTATTTATTTATTTAGTTAAGACAGAGAGATGGAAAGAGAGAGGTAGAGTAAGAATGGGCACACCAGGGCCTCTAGCAATTGCAAATGAACTCCATACACATGTGCCCCCTTGTGCATCTGGCTTATGTGGGACCTGAAGAATCAAACTGGGGTCCTTAGGCTTCACAGGCATGTGCCTTAACTGCTAAGCCATCTCTCCAGCCCTGTCATATGAATTTTCATGAATGAAATCCACAGATCAGAGGATAAGATTTATAAAGACTTTATTAAATTATAGCTTAAGAGAGGAAGGGCTAAGACCTAAAGGAATGAAAATTACCCTGCTCATCTGGCCAGGAGTAAGGTTTCTGGAAACTGGGAAGGCCCATCTAGGCACCCAGATTTGGGTCTTTTATGGGACTGGTTAGTTCAGTCCTGATGTCAGCTGTCTGCAGTCAGGTTTTCTGGGCAAGGCATTCCTCCCAGAAATCTTCATCCTCATGAAGGGCTTTCTTTCTCTGGGGGGAGTGGAAGGTCTTCCCCATGGAGCAGAGATAATAAAGGCCAGACCTTTCTGACATTTCTGACTTCTAAAAAAGTGGAATGACCTGAATTCTTGTCCTACAGGTTCAAAGACATTCCTTGCTTTTACGTACAGCATTGTAAGCCTTCCTAAAGTGCCTCAATTTGAGATAGATTATATTTTATGATCCTGATTCACCTCTTGTGAGAAGCAAGGAATTTATTAATTCTGTGTATAAAACTTGAATATTTGTGGAAAAGTAATGATGCTTGCCACTTACTTTTAGCATCTTGGATAAAGTAACAGTGAGAAAGAATAAGACAGATGGATCATGGAGAATGACAGTTGGTTATCAGAAGCTTAATCAAATAGTGAGTCCAATTATAGTTGTACCAGATGTGGTTTCTTTACTTGAGCAGATTAACACATCTCCTGGCACTTGGTATATAGCACTTCATCTTTCAAATGCTTTCTTCTCCACACCTGTCCATAAGGACCACCAGAAGCAATTTGCTCTTAGCTGACAAGGCCAGCAGTTCACCTTTATGTTTTATCTCAAGGTTATATTAACTCTCCAGCCCTGTGTCCTCATTCAGTTTTCAGGTATCTTGATTGACCGTCCCTTCCACACATGTCGGTCCCTTATATTCATGG
This sequence comes from Orientallactaga sibirica, assembly GCA_036365145.1. Taxonomy (NCBI): domain Eukaryota; kingdom Metazoa; phylum Chordata; class Mammalia; order Rodentia; family Dipodidae; genus Orientallactaga; species Orientallactaga sibirica. The sequence goes on along the minus strand of JAEOAD010000015.1, from coordinate 32,890,675 downwards.
TATGCTATTGCATGAAATGTTTTCCCTGAGGTGACATGAACACCATTTATATCTGTGCCAGATAGGGCCAAATAATAGACCAAAGCACGATTACACCAAAACCAGTTTTGGTGAACCAGTGAGTTTATTGGGGTTACTTTCAGAGCATGGGTGACTCAAAGGCAGCTGCATTACCACAAAGTCCCACCCTGTTCTGGATGGTGACCTCACAGAAGCTGCATATTGGAACCCTTTTCTAATTCATTTTCTATCTTTAATAATCTAGCTTTTCTCAAAATCAGTTGTAGGAAGTAGGCAGTGGGGGAACAATTTCTGGAATCAGGTGAGGGTTTTGTGACCCTCCCTTCTTCCATCTACTAGGGAGTTGTCAATAGCTCCATTGTCATTACTATGATAGCTGGTATAGTTCTGCTTTAAATTGCCATAAGCTACCTGATCAAAGCATATTTCACTTCAAGAAGGCATCATGCTATGCCCACAGGAAAAAGACCATACAAGATATGTTTTTCTGTTTTTTTTTTTTTTTTTTTTTTTTTGGTTTTTCAAGGTAGGATCTCAGTCTAGCCCAGGCTGACCTAGAATTCACTATGTAGTCTCAGGGTGGCCTTGAACTCCTGGCAATCCTCCTACCTCTGCCTCCTGAGTGCTGGCATTAAAGGCGTACTCCACGACGCCCGGCAAGATATGTTTATTGGATCAAGAGAGCACGAGGTAGCAACAACTGTGGATTTGTTGGTACAACATATGCATATTAGCGGATGGGAAATAAATCCAGTCAAAATCCAAGGTCACAAGGCCTAATTAGCCAACTTGTATTTTGGAGGCAGAACATTCTTCTCTTGGGTGTGTTACTCTGGCCCATGTACCAAGTGTCTGGAAAGCTGCAGTTTTGAGTGTGTCCCAGAGCAGAAGTCTCTTCAACAGATCCAGGCTGCTACACAGGCTGCTCTGCCACTTGGGCCAGAATCCAGTGTCCTTGAGGTGTCAGTGGGAGATGGGAATACTGTCTGGGGTCTTTGTCAGGCCCCCACATTTGAATCATAGCACATACCGTTGGGATTTTGGAGCAAAGCCTGCCATCTGCAGACAACTATTTTCCTCTGAGAGGCAGCTCTTGGCCTGCTATTGGGCCTCAGTGTTCTTAAATATTTAAGTTATTTTACATTAGAAACTAAACATTCTTCCAAGGGCTTTTGTATGCATTTGGGGGAAATAACAGTATATTTCTCTTGTTGTTATGACCTTGTTATTGCCTTCATTTGGAAATTAAGTATGATGTAAGGGTGGACTATGGATGGTTAGATTCTGTTGTCAACTGGATCAGACTAGGAATCAGATAAGAGACACACCTCTTGGGCAAGTGTGTGAGGGTGTTTTTAAGAATTAATTCAGGGAGCAAGTCTATCCTCTAGTGTGGGTGGTCCTGCTAGCCGTGGACTATATACAAAGAGGCTCTAAGAGAACACCGAGCATTTTGCCTAGCTGCCCATGCTAGTAGCTGGTACCTGCATCTACCATTTCAGCTATCTTTCATGGACATTGGGACCCACTTGATCAGCCTTTCAATATGTACTAAAGATTAGTGGCTCTCTAAGAAGCCTCTGGGCCTTCAGTGCCAGATTGGGACTGCTAAGGCATCCAGCCTCATAGACTGAGCAGCTACCAGATTACATCACCTATCGTCACCTATTGTTGGACTGCCCAGCTTGCATCCTGTAAGCTATGTAATAAATCTCTTTTATAATACATATTTATTCTATTGGTTCTGTTCTTCTAGAGAATCCTGACTAATATGACACCTTTGAACTCATGTAAAATGAAAATGAAAGCACAGCTTACCAGAATTTTGGGGATATGGTTAAGGGTGTCTAAAGAGGAAAGTCTATGGCTATGACTACTTACATTCAAAAGTCAGAAGGATCTCTAGTGAATAGTCTAAAGACAGACCTCAAGCTCTACAAAAACAAAAACAGCCAAATCAAAAAGTCACAGGCATTAAGAAGAAATAAAGATTAGGGCAGAAATTAATAAAGTAGACAAACAATATATAGAATCAATAAAACAAAGTTAGTCCTTTAAAAAGAAAACATAATTGAAAACCCCTTAGTCAAACTAACCAAAATAAAGAGAGAAGACCAAAATTAATAAAATTATAAATGCACACCTATAACCCCAGTCCACACAGGGTGAGGGCACCAGACACTAGAAAGGTCCATGGAATTCTGAGAAGTATGTTTCTCATAGAGAAAGGCTCAGGACTGCATGGATTCACTTTCAGATTCTACCAGACCTTTAAGAGAGGGCTAACACCAATACCTCCCAAACTGTTTCACAAAATAGAAAGAGAAAGATTACCAAACTCATTACAGGAAGCCAGTATTATCTTGGCACCAAAACAAGATTAGGATACCAGAAAAAGAAAACTGCAGAGCAATTTTCATGATAAAAATAGACACAAAAATTTTCCATAAAAGATTTGTAAATTGAGCTAAAAAGCACATTAGGATCATAAACCACAATCAAGTTGGTTTTATCTCAGGGACATAATGTTGGTTCACCAAATGCAAATCAATAAATGTCATATAAAACATAAAGCTAATTACAGTTAAGTTACACCATCAATCAAATGGGTTTACCAAATATGAAAAGAATCTTCCATCAACAAATATGGAAGTACAATCAAGATGGTTTCATTCCAGGTGATTAAGGTGTTGGGGAAAAAAAGATAGCTTCTTCATAAAACAGTGCTGAATATCCACATGTAGAAAAACAAATCTAGATCTATATCCTACAACACACATTTCAAAATGGATCAAAGACCTTAAAATGAGACTTTAAACTATGAAACTGACAGAAGGCAACATAAGTATAACACTTTAGGATGAAGGCATAGCAAAAATTTTCTGAAAAGGACATTAATAGAATCAGTCATAATCCCAAGAACTGACAAATAAGAATGCACAAATTTTAAAAGCTTCTGTACAGCAAAGGAAACAATCAGCAGAGTGAAGACGTAGCTACTGATGGGGCCGAGAGGTATCTCAATGTAATGTGACTTACTTTTTTGTGATGATTAGGAACATTTTCCAATATTTTTAAAGCTAACATTTGTAAAAAAAAAATATTTATTTATGAGAGAAAGAAAGATGCAGATACAGAGAAAGAGAATGAGCACATCAGAATGAACTCTAGATGCATGAACCACCTTGTGCATCTGGCTTTATGTGGGTACTGGGGGAATCAAATCAGGGTCATTTGGCTTTGCTAGCAAATGCCTTAACTGCTAAGCCATCTCTGCAACCCACATTTTCAAATATTTATTGACCATTTATATTTTTTCTTTTGAATTTGATTTATGCTGTTTAATTTTTTAAGTTATTCTACACTCATTAAATCAATCCTTTTTGTTGATGTATAATTGACATTTCTTCCATTTTATAACCTGCATATTTGGTATCTATTCACTTGTGATTATTTATGTAATGGTATAGATGTTTTTAATTTCATTCACTCCTATTTATTAATTCTTGGGATTTATTACCTGTGCTATTGGAGTCATTTTTAGACAGTCCTTGCCTATGCCTCTATCTTAAAGTACATCATCTATGCTTTTTCTCTAACAGTTTCACATTTTAAGCCTTCTGATACATTTTGAATTGACTTTTGTATAGAGTGAGAGATGTGGATCTAATAGATTCATTCATTCAATATAAAGATATCTACTTTTCCCAACAGTGTTTTTTCAAGAGCTGTCTCCCTGCGCCCCCCAACACCTTTGTCAAAGATGAGGTGACTCTATCAGTATGCTTTTAATTTTGTGTCCTGTCTCTTATTCCATTGGCCAATACATCTTTTTTTGTTCTATCACCACATAATTTTTTGTCACTATGACCATGTAGAACAATTTGATCTCAGAATCCACACTAAACCTGGTTGCAGTAGCACATGTCTTTAATCCTGGCTCTCCAACAGTGAGACTGGAAGTGGAGACAGGAAAATCCCCTAAGGCTTCCAGGCCAGCTACCCTAGAGTATGCAGTGGCAAGCAGCAAAAGCTGAATAAGAACCCCTGTCCCAAACAAGCTGTGAAGTGAGGATCACCATTTGAAGTGGTCCTATAACCTCCATATGCACACTGTAGTACACACACACACACACACACACACACACACACACACTTAGAGATCTTTTCAAAGGATAGTAAAATACGGTATGTTTGTGTTCTAGTAAATTCAAATGTGAAACATATTCGCTGAAGCAATGGAATTCAGGATGGAACATCTTTCAGGAGCTATTTTGGTTCCTGTTCTGTGGATACATCAGTATGCTGAGGCAGATATTACTTAACTCCTGAATATAGATGTAGAGTTGGTCAAGATTAGCCACCACATCTGATAAGAATCATTTTAGAGGCTGCTTACCAAAAGCATAGCATGGAATTTCTCAAGAGAATCTCATTACTACTGGAATCTCTTGAGATCTTTTCTGCGAGTTTTCCTCCTATTTGTTCTCTAACCCTAGTCTAACCTGGCAGTGAGTATAGTTGAGAGATAGAAAACAGTCCAACTATTTTAACCAGAGAATTTAGTATAAAGTATTGTTAAGTGTAAAGAATTAAAATAGCATAAAGAAAAATAGGAATTGGCAATCACAGGACGCAGATACCACCCCTACTGCCAGGGGAATAAAAGAATAGATATGAATCATTAAAATAGAGTCACTTGGGGGGAGGACCCAGAACTCTGCATTTGCAAGGGGGCATGGCTCAGCTAGTTCTGAGTCTCTGGAAACTGCGAGTGGGGATCAGACCTTAGGAAGGAGTGCCTGTAGCTTGTGCTGGTGCTGAATCCACAGGGAACTGGGGGCTACTGATTTCCCAAATACTGGGAAAACTTCACACTGGACTCAACTGGAAGGAAATATGGCTGCCACCATGAAGAAGCAAGGTAGGGAGAACACTGACACATCTGGGCGTGGGTTAGAAGGAGGAAGTCTCCATTTCCTCTTCCAGCTTAGCACCCTGGCCAACAGGGCCCAGAACAAATGATTGGTGCAGGAGGAGTTTGTTTTTAAGTGGGGTTTCTGTATAGTGTCCTCCAATAGAGTATGGATGGTGGGTGAGATGAGTGTGCATATGTGACTGTAACTGATAAAAAAATGTCACCACAACTTGTACATGAAACTAGCCCCAAATCTGGTATCTTGTATCTTTAATTTTCTTAAATATCCAATTGCAAGGGCTGACATTTGTACATGTTAAGAACATTACTTCAATTTTTTTTCCTGTATGGATGAAAGGAATTCTTCTTCTTTCATTAGAGATAGTAGCGCCCAGAAAGGCCAAATGAGAATGAAGTGATGTACAGCACATCAACGTGGGGCTTCAGTTTAAGGCTGTCTGATCTCAAGCCAAATCTCTTATTCACTAATCCTAACATGTGTCTGTAAGTCAAGTGAATCAATTGACTTATCTTTTTACCAAATATATCAAGTAGAAATGAATTTAGCAAGAATATTTAGCAATGTTCATTTTAATTATTTTTTAGTAATTTCAATTTCATGCATTCAATAAGCACATTCTAGGCTGTGGACACATAAATAGGCTATCTGCTCATGGATTTCATGATTTAGTGTGAAAAATAAATAAGAATACAATGTATAACAAGGGGCATTAGCGAACAGGTAAAGAGTTCAGTACCAGAGGAAAAAAGAGTCACTCTGTTCCACTTGGAAAGAGAAGAGAAGAAAGGAGGCTATAACAGGACAGAACCAGGACTGTGTCCCAGGGAGTGACCCAGCCTGTGAAAAGTCCAGGGGCAAGAAATAGCACAGACATTTGGGAAAAATACTGTTGTATGCTCACTGAAGTTTCCTCCTGGAGAACATGGGATTGCCTGTTGGGGAGAGAGGTGTAGTACCAACAGGACTGGACAGACTGGAGAAGAGGTACCAGGGCAAAGGGGGCTATTACAGTTTGAGTATGAATATCCCCCAAAAGGTTCATGTGTTGAAGGCTTGGCCCCCAGCTGGTAAACACATAGGATAGTATCGTAAATATGTAAGTAGAAGGACAGATTAATGGGGGTGAAAAGGCCTAAGTGAAGTCAGGGGAAGAGATAAACTAAAGGAAAGGTGGAGGGAGGGCTAATCAAAATATAAGAGGATAAAAATAAGTCATATGGAAACCTACTTTTCTGGACAATGGAACACTCAGAAGCCATAGATTGTTACTAGAAAATTTTCAGTGCCAGGGATGGGATACCTACCAGTGAGTTGTTGGCCAGGGAGGTCACAGATACCCACAAAACATTACAGGCCATTGCTGAGGTCCTTGGTTTACCACCAGGAATAGATGGTAATACCCTATTGCTGAAGATTCCACGTACTTGGTTAGCAAGTTCACTGAGAAAACCTGCTGGAGCTGAGCTGAAAGCCTCCTCCATGTGTACCAGCTGACAGAAAGTTGGAAAAAGCTATACTGCATGAAGTTCAATGGGAGAGAGAAAACACCAGTGAAGGTACTCAGCAGTGGACCCTGAAAGCTTTAAATTTGGCCAGCCAGGCCAAATGAGCCAATGGGTGCAATAGTGGCATGTCTGTTATGGGGGTAACCAGGCGCTCTCTAATTGGACTGGAGGCCCATTCCATGGGAGGGAATACATTCCTGATACTGAAAATCTATGACAGGGGTAGTCATGAGCCCTAGGGTTGTAACGTCTGCTTATGTCATGCAAAATGTATATACTATGCTCACCAGACTGCCCAGTAAGCACTTCTTTTAATGTCCACACCCATATATTAATGATACTGTCACTTTTGGTTAGAGAAGCTTCTTTTTCCGGATGGTGGTGACCTTGGGATGACTTAGACGGCACCATGGTATTGAGGAGAAGGGACAGAGGAGTGCTCAGCACTGAAACATCTCAAACACACCTTCCAAAGCTCAGGGTCCATTGTGGAAGAAGGAGTGGAAAGAATGTAAGAGCCAAAGGAAGAGCATAACTCCTTATAACGTGCTCCTCCAGACACAAAATGGTCTGGATATCCATGACCTCACAGTGCCTGACACTACATACACAAGACCATCATAGTAGGAGGAAAAGATCATGACATCAAACTGAAAAGAGAGACTGATTGAGAGGGGGTGGGGGTATGATGGAGAGTGAAATTTCAAAGGGGAAAGTGGGGGGGGGATGGAGGGAAGTACTATGGGATATTGTCTACAATTAAAGAAGTTGTCAATAAAAAATAAAAATTAAAAAATTAAAGAAAGGAAAAAAAGAAGTGATATGGATCATGAGGGCCAATGAGTTAATCCACTGATGACTTCCCATTGAATGGTCCATGAGGAGGCAGGACCTGGTTGGATGATGCAGGTCACAAGGAGGTATGTCTTTGAAGGACATGTCTTGCCTGGTCCCTTTCTGTCAGTCTCTCTGCTTCTTGACCACCATGAGTTGAGCAGTTTTACCCTGCCATGCTCTCCTGTTTCCATGATGTTCTGCCCATAGCAACAGAGCAAGCTCAATATGGCCTGCAACCCCTGAAACTGTGAATACTTCCTCCCTGAAGTTGTTTTCTCAAGGTTTCTGTTTTCTTTCACAGTGATAAAAGATGTGAATAATTTGAATGAGGACAACCAGGGGATCTTGTTTCAGGAGTCTTCTCAAAGTGGCAGTGTGCTTGAGGTCACAGAAGAAAAAACTTGATTCTCTTCTTGGTCCCCTGTACCAGAGTCTGCTCTGAGTCTCCAAAACCCACCTGTTCCTGAGCCCTTGCTGAAGAGATCCTCATTTTTTTGTTGTTGTCATTAGGCCACTCTTTGAAATCATGGGGCATTTTATAGTGAAAACACACTCCAGAACCCCCTCATAGAATAATTAATTCCCCTTAGAAAGACTCATTAGGAGAAAACTCCTAAAACCCCCAGGGACCAGGCTTATTGGTCTCTGTTTTTTTTCCCCCATCCTACCCCTTAACTTTACAACCCCTTAGCTTTCTCAAATCTATCTTAGCATGCCCCATAAAGACTTCTGGCCTTTCCCTTATAAACCCAAACTCACCACCTTGTCAACTGCCATTTTGGGGATTGCCTGACTTTGACAGAGAGAATAAACTTTAAAAAATAATTTATTTATTTATTTATTTGCATGTGCAGACAGAGACATAGAGATAGACAGAGAGAGACAGAGGGAGAGAGAGAAAGAGAAAGAGAATGGGCATGCCAGGACCTTTAGCCACTCAAACAAACTCCAAATGCATGAGCCCTTTATGCATCTGGTGTTATGTGGGTAATGAGGAATTGAACCCATGTCTTTAGACTTTTGCAGGCAAGCACCTTAACCACTGAGCCATCTCTCCAATCCAAGAAGGAACTTTTAATACATCTCAAAACATATTGCAGGCTCACTGAGCAGGGACAGCTGGGCATCTGTTGGGTCATCATATTCTTAAGTACTTTGCTCAATTAACAATAGTTCTTTCTTGGGTATAGGGTTACTGGGACATACCTATATTCTGTGTTTTTATTTTATTTTTGTATTTTTAGAATTTTTAACCATTACATGTGAAATATAGCAAATTTTGTATAAAATATAATTAATCCCATTGAAAGGGTTAGAGTTCCTGAAAGAATGTGAATCACATGTGGCACAAGATGACTAGGAGCTGGGGAGAACTTTTGACCTCATTTGCAGCCTGTCACTCATCCAGCCCTGGTCCAGTCCGCAGCACCAGCTTCACCTAGAAGCCGGAGAGACATGCAGACTTCTGAGAGGGAAGCTGTATTTGAATAGCTCCTCAGGTAATTGTTTGCATACGAACATTTGAAAAACTCTGGTCATCTCTGACCAGACCAACCCCGAACATGTATCTCCTCTGAAAAAGTCTAGTCTTCTATGGCCAAATCACTGAACATACCCAATCCCTAACTCCTCTGAAAACCTCTAATCTAGGCTAGCCATCCCCTGGAGTCTTCTGTAGGGAGAGTTCACACATTGACATTGAGAACTAGGGATTCAGCTTCTAGGATTCAGCTTGCAGTCTTCTAGAACTCAGCTTATTTATTTACATGTTATTTATAAGAAAATGCATTCTAGGTGTCAGGGTCAAGTGGAAAGTGAACTTTTCATCTTTCAACACAGTTCATTACTACTGGGTAAGGAAATACCCTTGCAGGCTGGGATCCAGGTTCATCAGCTCTGGATTGGGCCCCAAATCATATTGCAATCATGTTTGAGAAAATGCTAAGGTGGATTTAGAAACAAGTGAGAGTGGGGAAACCAGTAGGACCAGTGGTACAAGAGACTCTGAGGGAGGAGCAGAGGAAAGGGGAAAGAACCCTCTAGATGTCCTTTCCCAGTTGCACCGGTGTGGCGTCAGTGAGTGCTGGCTGTTATACTCTGAAAAAGGCCACCGTGGTCTGTGACTGAATTGCAAGTGCTAGGTAGGCCAGCTGTTTGTGATGTCTACCTTCAGTTCCCCTCACACTCACACAGATGAGGTAGGGCCAGCACCCTGGGATGCCTGAGGTCAGCAGTGCAGCCTGCGCTTCCTGACCTGAATACTTCTCATAGGCTGAGGTATACGATCTGACGTTAATAGAAGTCTGAATACACCAACCAGTAGAGGGGTCAGATCACAGGAAGGTTCTCCAGGACTCCAAGGAACCCTCATCTGAGACATTGGGAGATACTGAAGCCAACAGTGTAGCTGAGTGGGAAACATATCAAAGACATTCCTTAGCATCAGACTTGCTCTCTGGAAATCAGCTGCAGGGCACCAAGCAGAAGAAGCCAGGCAATGATATTTATTTGCAAGGAGGGAGGGTGGGAAGCAGGGAGGGAGGGAGAGAGAGAGAGAGAGAGAGAATAAATGTTCAAGCTAGGGCCTCTTGCCACTGCAAATTAACTCCAGATGAATGAGCCACTTTGTGCACCTGGCCTTATGTGGGTACTAGAGAATGGAACCCGGACTATCAGGCTTTGCAAGCAAGCATGGAAAAGAACATTTTTGGTGATTTCTAAGAAGTGGGTCGTGGAGAAGTTTCAACTGAACCTTTATAACCTCTTCACAACCTTGGGTGAGGGGCTCCTCTCAAAGGACCTGGCTAACTGACATTATTACAAGTTAATGTCATTTTTTTTTCTTTAAAACAAAACACTGACTTTATTTTATTTTCATTAAGGACATACTTTGTATGGATACCTCATGTTTTGGTACCATCTTTTCCCTCATCCCTGCCCCCATTCTACTGGGGGCCCTCCTCAGTGCGCTTTCTGGTATTCCTAGTGGGATGGTGAGTTAAGTATTATAAAGTTAGTTCATCTCCATCTTTTCTGGGAAGAGTTGGGAGTGAAGAGGAAGAAACATTGCCTTGCACGTGGGTGTGTATTGAACTTCCTGAAGACCTTAGGTAATAAGTGGCTGGATCAGAATCAATACAGTCACAGGTCAGAACCTAAGTTCGCAGTCACAAAGCTCTGGTCTGTGTCCACCAGGACTCAATTCAGGCACCACCTCCTATAGCTTCCCTGAGCAGCACTCCCTCTCCTCACTTATTCAGGGGACCCCGTAAGAAGCTTTACTATGCTTTCCTCAGAACTCTGGGGAGGAAGTACTCCTATTCCTCACCCATGCCGGTTCATGGCTGTGAGCCCCATACACAAAACAGATTAACGAAAGAAAAGCATGCAGATGTAGTTAATAAAGACTGATAGTATTGCAATATTTATTTAACATGACATAATAAACCATTTCACAGGCATATAAGCCTTTATAAGGAAATAAGAGCCAAAGAAATAAAGCTGAGTAATTGGCCAGATGATTACAAATAGTCATGGAGAACCATGAAAAGGCAGGAGGGTGTGATCTAATGGCAGCAACATGGGGGAACTTGCAAAGACCTCTGAAAATTCTCTCAGTGACCCTTTATCTTCACACACACACAAAAAAAACTCTCTTTGGGGTTAGTGAGGTTACCACCCATTTAAAGGTCTTATGACTTGCTTCAGGGGAAAGTTAGAATAACTCTTCGCAATTTTACGATTTGCTTCAAAGGAAAAGAGCTGGGGGAAGGACAAAAGACACCTTCCTGCTTCTGCTGTTTGCTTCAATATACCCACAGGTCACATTTTGAGATAGTGCATCCTGAACCTCACCACACAATAGAACCTGCATTGAGCTATAAATTGCAGGGGAGAACTCTTTGAAGTTGAACTGTGTCATACTCAACTGTGAGCATATGCATACACTGCGTTCACCGCCCGACACAGAACAAACACTGGCTGGAAGCTCTCTGTGGACTGGCCTTCTGACCTTAGGATCTGACAACTGTATGTACCAGATGAGGTGAACTGGTACTGATAATCCATCTCTCCTATCTTTCAGCATATATTCCTATAATGTAGAAACTAGACAAGCAAAAGGCATAGGTCTTGGACTCTTTAAAAAAATTTTTTTTTTATTGGCAACTTCTATACTTACATACAAAAAACACATGATATTTCCCTCCCCTCCCCCCATTCCACTTTAGAACTCCAATCTCCATTATATCCCCTCCCTCTCTTCATTACTCTCTCTTTTAATTTGATATCATCATCTTTTTCTCCTATTATAAGGGTCTTGTGAAGGTATTGCTAGGCACTGCAAGGTCATGGATATTGAGGCCAATTTCTGTCTGGACAGTTGCATTGTAAGGAGTCATACCCTTCCTTTGGCTCTTACATTCTATCCGCCCCCTCTTCCGCAATGGGCCCTGAGCCTTGGAGGGTGTGACAGAGGTGTTTCAGTGCTGGGCACTCCTCCATCCCTTCTTCTCAGCACTATGTTGCCTTTTGGGTCATCCCAGTGGTCATCGCCATCTGAAAAGAGAAGCTTCTCTAATCAGAAATGAGAGTAGTGTTAATATGTGAATATGAACATTAAGTGTAGTGCTTTCAGGGCAGCTTGGTGGGAATGATATATACATTTAGTCAGACAAGAGCAGGCTTTATACCCCTAAGGCTCATGACCTCACCTGCCATAGACTTTTGCTTAGGTTTTTCAGTACCAGGTATGTATTCCCTCCCGTAGAGAGGGCCTTCAGTCCAATTATGGAGCAGTTGGTTACCCCAAGAGCAGACATGCCACTATTGCACCCATTCAGTCATTGGGCCTGTATGGCCAAACTTGAATATTCAATGTCCACTGTTTTCACTGCTGATGACTTCTGTCTCCCATATGGCTGCATGTAGTGTAGCTTTTCGAGCTTTCAGTTGGCTGGTCTACAGGGAGAAGGTTTTCTGCTCAGCACCAGCTTGCTTTCTCAGTGACCTTGCCTCTTAGGCAAGAGATGTCTTCAGCAATAGGGTCTTACTATCTGTTTCTCAAGGGAAACCAAGAGCTTTGGCAAAAGCCTTTAATGTTTTGGAGGCTACCGGGACCTCCTTGGCCAACAACTCACTGGAAGGTATCCCATCCCAGGCACTGAAAATTTTCTAGTAACAGTCTATAGCTTCTAGATGTGTCATTATTCAAAAAAGTAGGCTTACATGAGTCTTATTCACAATATCTTGAATTTAGATTGACCCTCCCCCTCACCTTCTTTTACGCATTCTGTTCCCATGGCCTTGCTTAGGCCATTTCCCTCCCTGTAATCTGTTCTTCTACTTACATATGTGCAATACCATACACTTAAGTCCTTCCCTTTCCTCCCTCCCTTATAGCCTTTTACCAGCTTACTGGTTTCTGGTACCTATTTTTAAGCTCTGGTCAGGATTCACACTGAGATGCAGGCATGAGTTCTGGAACACAGAAGTAAGGACACATTGCTGCCTCTGCTGTGTCCTTGACCAGCACTGTTGTGGGGATGTTTGGTTTTACAGCAGAATCATCAGTTGGAGATGTGGGTTCACTTTCTGTGTAGGAATCAAGAGACACTTCCTGAATCACCTCTTCTGCTGGTGCAAACAGTGTCAATGGCTTTTGGAATGAAAGCTTCCATTTCATAAATGGTTCAAGAAAAGTCAGATGATCTCAGAATTGCCTAGAACTTTAGAATAATTTCTAAAAAGCTCAGCGTACACTATTTCTACAGGCTTCCTAATGACTTCACAAGCTAGCTTAAGTCATTTTCGTAGGACATTGTTTAGGTTACTTTATCAGGATAAGTAATGATCACTTAAGCAAGGTAGAAACTTTGTCCTCCTTTCACATAAAATTATAAACTGAAAGGTAGTACAAAGGAATATGGCGGCTGTTACTCACTGAGTCAGTTATTGTCTTTCTTGGTTTGCTACCATCCCTAAGTGTTTCCCTAAGCCCAGAGAGAAGCCATTCTCACCAATGTGTCCCATGTTCCTGGATGAAACAGGAAATTCAACGGAAGCAGCTTCTTTTTAAGTAAATGATTTAAAGCGTCATGCATCACTTTCACAGACATTTCCGTTAGCCATATTACATGGAGAGCACCGCGTCCAGCTGTGAGAGGGTTGTCAAAGGTAATCTCCATAGACGCCTCCAAATAAATACCCATGCGACTCCCAGCATCACAGCTTGGAGAGAGCAGAATTCCAGCAATAAAAGCAAGTAATGCCTAAGGAGACTTAAAAGTCATCAGAGTGCTGAGAAGAGACAGCGGAGTGCTCAGCACTAAACAAGACATCTCTATCACACGCTCCAAGGCTCAGAGATCATTGCAGAAAAGTTACTCAAAGAATGTAAGAACCAAAGGAATGAGAGGAGTCTTTGGAATACTGTCTTCCAGATACAAAGTGGCCGTGACCTCACAGTGCTGATACTACCTATATAAGGCCTGCATAATGAGAGCAAAAAAAGAAAGACATCAAAATAGAAAAGGGACTGGTTTGAAAGAAGGATTCAGTGGAAGGGAAGGGAGACAGTGGAGAGGGAGACAAGAGGGTAGTAGGACAGGATATGTATATGTATCTTGTGTATATGTATATGAAAGTTGTCAATAAAAAATTAAAATAAGAAAAAGTTGGGTGTGGTGGTACACACCTGTGAGTTCGAGGTCAGCCTGAGACTACATAGTGAATTCCAGCTCAGCCTGGGCTAGAGCAAGACTGTACTTAGGAAAACCAAAACACACACACACACACACACACACACACACACACACACACACACAAACTATGGTTTGTCATAGACCCTGGTGGTATGGGAAGCTACCACTGTTCTTTGGCTAAATCCCATTTCTCCCATACATTGTATCTCGTTTGGAAGTTCATCCCAGCAACACGTAGCCGTCTATGACAAGGTGTGTGAGAATCATGATTGGAAGTAGAATGAACAAATGGGACGACAGCCCAGAGTATGAGCAATGTGGATGGAAAAGAAAGATTTCATGTCATGGAACACTGCAAAGTAAATTCTATTTTGGAAGTGAGTGACAGAAGATAGATGCAGCTTGCCACAAGTAAAGTCCAACAGAGTAGCAGGTGGTGGTATTTGTTGGGTTCTTATATTTCCACACAAAGTACTAGATATCTGTCTTTATTTTCTTTTCCTCTTAGCATCTTTCTTGATATAAATGCTCAATAAACTTTCCAGCATACAACAAGACATTTAGAGTCGAGGAAACCTTACCACAGTGGAAATATGTAGCTTTCTCAAAGTCATGTGGATAGTATAAGTGATGGACCAGGTTCAAACCCAAGCAATCTGCATCCTATGTTCTTCAGTATGTCTCCACACAGTTGTTGTTGACATGATTAGCTGTGGTTACAGCCTTCCTATTTTGTCCTTCAAGATGACTACCACCAGCTCCAGGTCAAACATTTGAAATGCACCAAAGAATTCCCACTTTGCAAACACCCTTGTATTTGATGAATCTCTATAAATGAAAAGGCAATAACGTTTCATCTGTGCTAATGCTTGACCCACTACTGTATGAGGCATACATGATGTGGTCTCTGTTCTTCAGGGGCTTAAATGTGGCTTAGGAGTAATATAACATATACAGTCCTCAATGTGGGAGTTATAGAAAAGCCTATACCTGTTTTTAGTAAATATTTAAGAAGTAATGACTATATCAGAAACAGTGTTTTGTGGGGAACAATGAAGTAAATAGGATTTTTGTCCTCACAAAGTTCAAATCTGATAACCAAATAGGTACTAAATACTTACAAATTGGATAAAGTGGTATGTATGTGTGTGTGCTCATTTAGACTTAGATGTCAGATAACATAAAGGTGTCTATCAGTCACAAAGGAAGGAAAGGAGGTAGACAGATTTGGGAAGAGTACTTATGACAAGGTACTCACAAGTACAGAGTCCCTGGGGTATCATGGAGTTTATGCAAGAAACTTCTACAAGCCACTGCAGTCAGGATACAGTAACTAAGAGGAAGTAGTTTAAGGCAAGAGTTAAGACATTGGAAATGAAATGGCAGTTTGTAAATGTGTCAAATTCTAGCAATTGTAGGTATCAATGGTAGATAAATGATTTTATAATTTAAGTATTGTGACAATCACTTTCATTGGTTGTGATGTGAATGGATTAAAGAAAATTAGGAATGAAAACAGGAATATTTAGTTAAAAGCTTTTTAAGTAGTTTGAGTGTTTCCATACTAAATTACAAGTACATTTCACTATACCACAATGAGTATTGGGACCAGAACTGTGAATTGCACGTCATCTTGGCTACTTACCTATCTATTGAACTCACTCAGTCAATAGTGGGTGCTAGCAGAAGGCTGTCCACCCTCTTTCCTGTTATTTTCTTATGTGTGTTCATGAGCAGAGGCCTTACCTCAGGCAGCCACAGTTCTGCTTGGAAGAAGGATTTAAATACACTTTACAGTTCTTCTAACACAGAAGACCTACTTCATTATGCTCATTCATGATATCAGCTAACCTCAGATGGAACTTCCCCTGGATCTGTAAGCTACAATAAATATCCCTTCCTCCATAACTGTGCCTGGTCTGGAAGTTCATCTCAGCGAACCTGAAGCTGTCTGCTACAGAGGTAGAGTCTTGCTCGAGGAGGTATATTGTTGTGGGTAGGCTTTGGGCATTTTGTCGAGTTCCTCTTTGCCAGAGCTTGGTTTACTCTTTTGCTTCTGCTCCCCATACTGTGGTAGAAGTGACTTCTAGCCTGTTCAGGCCATACTTTCCCCTGCCATTATGAAGCTTCCCTTCCAGGTTGTAAGACAACATAAACCCTTTCCTCCCATCAGCTGCTTTTGACCAGGTATTGTATTCCAACAATGAGATGATAACTACAACGCTGGGTCAATGGGAATTGTCCTTTGATCTCTGGAACACCATCATCAACCATGCATTGTCCCTTCTCAGATTCCAGGTTTCATCTTTGTTAGTATCCCTACCCCATATTTATGTTTAATAGTGCCAACCTCTTCCTTTTGTTGGCCTGGTCCCAGAGGTAGCTGCTTCCTGTAGTATTAGCCCCATAACAAGTTAGCATTCATTCTTTTTTTGCTGTTTTAAGCCTTCAAATCCCCAGATATTAATTCCTTATACTAAATTCTCTCTAGCACACTAACCAATGTGATTTCTTTCCTGACACAATGTGAAGAGTTCTTTCCCCTAACTTTAGAGTTTTAAATCGATATTCATTATCCAAAAATCTAAACCAATAAAATGACAAAAGCAGGAGCAGAATAAATAAGCTTTGCAATCAAGAAAGCAACCAATCTACTTAGTATTTCTGTGACTGTAAGTTCTAGTATTCTCCTCTGTGAATTTTAGCTTCAGCATGCATAAAGTAGGTACAATAAACATCCAGTTAAAAGTTTATTGTGTGTGGGCATAGTGGTGCACACACCTTTAATCCCAGCACTCGGGAGGCAGAGATAGGAGGATTGCCATGAGTTCGAGGCCACCCTGAGACTACATAGTAAATTCCAATCAGCTTGGGCTAGAGTGAGACCATACCTTGAAAAGCCAAAAAATAAAAAAAAAAAAAGTCCATTGTGATGGTCTCAGACATGCTAGAATGCTAGACACATAGTAAATAAAGAATTCATGGCAGCTACTATTAAAATTATTACAATATTGAGGATATAACTCGATTTCCAGCACCACAAATAAAATAAAAAGTCTTACAAAGATAATGTTCAATGTTAGATAATTAATTCAAAGAATGTGCTCTGTCATGTTAACTTTCTTCCTATACTTGTTCCTTGATACTTGTTGTGGTTTGAATGTAAAATGCCCCCACACCACCACCATCATAACCATAGGCTTGTATGTTTAAATGCTATTAGCACTGAGTAGGAATGATGTGTAACCTTTCCGAGGTGGGTCACTGGGGGCATGTCTTGAGGTTTTGTAGTCTGTCCTAATTTCATATTCTTCCTCTATTTCCTGTCTGGCAGGAAGTATGTGATGAGTTTGCTTCCCATTCCTGCCACCATGACACCCATGCCATGATAGACTCTATCCTCTGCAACTATAAGCTGAAATAAAACTTTCCTTTCTTAAGTTACTTATGGTCAGATATTTGCTCATAGCAACGAGAGCTTAACTGATACACTAGCCTATAGGTCCCTCTGGTTCATGACTTTCTCTCTCAAGCATGCTCTTGAAGTCTGTTACTTCTCCCTTCCAACCAATCTTCATAAGATCAGGAAGAACTCACTCAGCAGTACCTGGCACTTTGTAAACCTGCCATAATCATTTGTTGGATAAACTCTGTTTGCTAACTGCCTACTCCTGGCTTTGTTCAGCTCTTGACAGCCTCTCACTTCCTTGTTTTCTCCCTGGATACCTCATGTTTGGGCCAGAACATCAGGAGAAAAGAGAAGGGCAGGGAAAATCAAAAGAAGACTTTCTCCCACACCCCTAGCTGCCTATTCTCAAGGCTAGTAGTAATTCTTGTTAACATCAGGAAGCTCATTCAGTTGCCCAGGGCTGCAGCTAAGGTCCATTAGCAGTTGATTCAGGGGTAATTAGTAAACCCATTCAGGGTCATTAGCATTTCTCAGTTCTCATTTGTAAATCATAACTGGCTTGAATGAGGTGCATGCAGTTTATGGGGAGGCTCAAGCTGGAAATTCATGTACAGGTGGAGTTGAAGTGCCAGTGGGGAACACTTAGGAGCCTCAGCATGCCAAGCAGGTCCCTTCTCCCTGTACCCTCAGCACTAACCGCAGGGGGAACCATCACTCTGACCTTCCCAGAGCATACAAGTCCAAATGTCTCTTCTCCTCACAAGAAGGCTGGTCATATTAGAATAACCAGATTTGGGAGGTAGGCCCACTTGGTTTGAAATTCAACTCCTATGATTACTAGCTTGGTGACCTCAGACAAGTTATCTAATCTCTGTATCTATTTCATTATTGAAAACATACTTATCTTTACAGCAGGTATTTTTCTTATTAAAAGATCAGTGGTTGGCATGGGTTCAGGAAAAAGGAAGATTGAAGAAGTGGAGCCCGGGAGCTTTAGGACCATTCTGTGGGACAGAGCCATGGCCAACACAACCCTTGTGAAAACTATGGGCTTGATTAATAATAATGTGTTATCAGTCCACTAGTGCAATAATGTGCCCTGAGTAGCACAGGTGATGAGGCAGAAAAAATATGTGTGGGGGCGGGGGGTGGTGGAGAGGGCAGATGGGAATTCTCTACTTCAGTTTTTCAGTCCGTCTAAAACTGCTTTAAAAATACGAAGTTTACCCAGAGTTTCTTTGCCCAGTGTGTTGATGACCTTAATGTAGGTGACTCTACAGGTCTCGAATGAGGCCTGAGGTGCTGCATTTCCCCTCTTTCCTTCCTTCCTTCCTCTTCCCTCTTTCTTTCTTTCTCCCTGATTCCCCCCCCCTTCTTTCTTTTTTGGGGTATATGTGTATGTGGTATATGTATGTGTATGTATGCTTGTTTGCAAGTGCATGTGTGAGTGCAGGTGCGTGTGTATGTGCACGTTGTGGAAGTTGACGTCAGGTGTCTTCAACTGCTCTCAACCTTATTTTTTGAGACAGAGTCTCTTACTGAACCTGAACTCACTGTTTCAAGTGGACTAACTACCCAGCAAGTCCTGGGGATCCTCCTGTCTCTACATCCTCACATGTGAGATTTCAGGTGTGTGCCACTACACCTTGCTTTTACTTGGGAGCTGAGGATTGTTGAACAGCAAGCACTTTGTGAACTGAGTCATCTCTCCAGCACAAGGTGCTACATTTCTGCGAAGCATGGCTGCTGGTCCATAGCCACACTGCAGTCACAAAGTTCAAGGATAAAGAAATTGCCATCAAGGTGAAGAAAATGGGAAATGGTAGGTGCTCACCAAAGTGGGACATTCTATTAATTATGATTCCTTCCCCTTATTTCCCTTGTTCAGGGTCAGGAGAGAGCCCGACAACTGGCTCCATCAACAAATAAGTGAATGCACCAAACTTCAGGGATTGCACTTGAATGGCAACTGGATCCATTCAGGAATAGGATTGCCAGTTGAAGTATGGGACATTTAGTTAAAGTCAAATAATTTATTAGTATTAATCTGTGTATGTTCTGAGGAACCAATTTACTCAGAGAGGTCTGTTTTGGCAGGAGAGCAACTGGTGAGCAATAAGTATGTAAATGGAAATTCTGTGTAGAGGGACACTGTTGTTCATTGCTATCAAATCACTATTAACATGGGGCACCCAGCATCTCAGTTTATAAAACACCTTCACATCATTTGACTCAGAGCTTCTCAAACTTTAATGTGCATACAACCACTGAGGGATTTTGTTGAAATGCAGAGTCTGGTAAAGTAGCTCTGAGGTTCCACACTTTCAGCGGGCTCCAGGTGACCAGGTGATGCTGCTGCTGCTGATCTGTGGGCCTTACTTGGGAGTAGCTGGATGTAGAGTATCCAGGGATGGAGAGCACATCATCTTTATTTCATATTTTATTCCATTCTTCCCAGGCTGTGTGAGCTTAGACAAGGCATTTGGCCTCTCTAAATCTCAATTGTCTCATCAGTGAAGCAGAAGGTTGGCAACAGTGGCATCCTAGAGACTGCTAACTTAGAGTTTTAAGAGAACCCATGGAAAGGTCTTATATTCTGTGTTGTAGACAGCTCCACACACAGCTGGGATGAACCTCCAAGCCAGACACAGTTTATGGGAGGATGGGATTTATTTAAAGTTTACAGATCCTGAGGAAGGTCCATTGATGGAAGAAGAAGCTGGCCCCCTTTCACAGATCCAAGCAGAGAGACCAAACAGCCAGCAGGAAAGAACCTTGCAGAGCTCAAGCACTCTGCATACCTTTAGGCTGGAAATCCAGATCCAGCCCCAAACATACTTTAGAGCTGGACCCCAGGATTCGCCCTCAGTGACACCGCTTCCAGCCAAATGGCTGGAAATCCAAGTTACAAGCTTTAATAAACTTCTGAGTCTATTGGGGGACATCTATTCAAGCCACCACATTCTGTATCACAATACAAATGGTAGTTCTTATTTTTATTAAACCCTGAGAAAACCTTTAAACAGTTATAGTCTGTTATTTCTTCACATTATTTATTTATTTAATTAATTAATTTGAGAGAGCAAGAGAGGGAAAGAGGCAGACACACACAGAGAAAGGAAAAGAGAGAGAGAGAGAGAGAGAATGGGCGCACCAGGGCCTCCAGCAACTGCAAACAAACTCCAGATGCATGCACCACCTTGTGCATCTGGTTTACACGGGTCCTGGGGAATCAAACCAAGGTCCTTTGGCTTTGCAGGCAAACACCTTAATGACTAAGCCATCTCTCCAGCCCCACATTATTTATTTTTTAAAAGTTGTTTTTAATGAGAGAGAGATTAAGAATTGGTGTGCCAGGGCCTCTATCCACTGCAATCGAACTCCAGACTCATGCACTACCTTGTGCCCATGTGTCACCTTGTGTGCATGAATCACCTTGTACATCTTGCTTACGTAGGTTCTGGGGAGTCAAACATTGGTCCTTAAGCTTTGCAGGCAAACACATTAACCACTAAGCCACCACTCCAGCCCCTTGGAGACAGGTATTGCCATGGTCCACCCCCTTTTGTTTCAGTGAAGGTGAAACTGGGGCATGAAGAAGTGACACAAAGTAGCCATGGTTTTGGAGCACAGTAAGAACTGAAACAGGCATTCTAGCTCCAGAGCTGATGCCCACTGCTTCCTGCCAGGTATTTCCCTACTCTCCCCAGGCTGGCTTTATAGAGTAGTCACCTGGAAAAAGTGTACATACATGATCCATACCAGTCTTGTGTAGTCCTCACCTCTTGCCTCACAGGAACTCATTTGTTTGCTGTGGTTTGGATATGGCTTTAAGGTATCCCAAAGGATCATGTATTGGTCACTTGATCTCCAGAGTGTGGTGACAATGAGAGGTGGTAGAACCTTGAAGAGGTGGAGCCTAGCAGAAGGCCATTGGGTCGCTGGTAGTAGTGTCCACAAGGAATTCATGTAGTGTCATGATCCTGGTCACCACTCATGAGAATAAGTGTGTGAATAGATGTATATGAATATGATATATATGGCTGTCCTCACCTGATGCTCAATAGACTAGATCAACTGATCTTGGATTTTCAATCTCCAGAACCATGAGTTAAAATATTTTCATTATTATCAGTTATAATTATTTTCACAAATAAAGTACCCAGCCTCAAGCATCACAGTAGAGAGAAAAGATGACAGCCCCCCCCCCATCAGGAGAGTGGTAGCATTATATTTTGGTCCTTGGAAAAAGAGGAAGGAAAGGGAGCCTTTCAACCCCCCTGTTAGCAAAGACAAATGGGGGAGACCATGTCAGCCAGCCAGCCTTCTCCTTTAGCACTGGCAGACCATCAGCCCCAGTAAAGACCTTAGAATAAGCTAACATTGTACATACCCAAACTGTGCTGCGCTTAAGCTTTACTCTGAGAGGTGGGTTTTTTACCTAAAAGTGACTAACATGCCTTGTGTAGCTAATTCTAGGTCCAGAATTCTAGGTCTACTTAAAGAGTCTGGTAAGAGAGGAGGAAATGAGTCTTGGAATCTGGAAGCCAATTTTTAGCTTTGTCATTTCCTAACTGAGTGATGAGAGGCAAACTTCTTTAGTCTGCTGAACTTGCTACCTATAAAATGGAGGTAGGAAACAAACTCTAGAAATCCATTGCCCTGTCAAGTCTGGGGAGTGCACATAGACTATGTGACCCTGTACATACCAGAGACTTGATGTGAGCTTCTACAGACTTCCTTGAGAGCTATCTCAGTCCTTCT
Source organism: Orientallactaga sibirica (assembly GCA_036365145.1). NCBI lineage: Eukaryota > Metazoa > Chordata > Mammalia > Rodentia > Dipodidae > Orientallactaga > Orientallactaga sibirica. The sequence goes on along the minus strand of JAEOAD010000015.1, from coordinate 32,868,498 downwards.
GACCTGCACCAGGCAATAACAATGAGATGATCCTGCTAATGAGTGAGATGGGTTAAGCTTTATTGCCAGCATGACTGGATTTGGAATCTTGTAGAAGATACACCTTGGACATGTCTGTGAGGGCAGTTGCAAAGAGGTTTCTTTGAGACAGAATCTCTCAACCAAGCTAGGTCTACCATTTTTTTTTTTTGGTTTTTCGAGGTAGGGTCTCACTCTGGCCCAGGCTGATCTGGAATTAACTATGTAGTCTCAGGGTGGCCTTGAACTCACGGCGATCCTCCTACCTCTGCCTCCCGAGTGCTGGGATTAAAGGCGTGTGCCACCACGCCCGGCTTAGGTCTACCATTTTTTACCATGTTTTTTGGCCAACAAACCCCAGAAACTCTCTGGTCTTTGCTTCACTCAGGACTAGGGTTACTGTGTGTGTGTGTGTGTGTGTGTGTGTGTGTGTGTGTGTGTGACCACATTTGTGTCTTTATTTGGGTGATGGGGAATCGAACTTGGGCAGTCTGAGGCTTTCATTCTTATGCAATAAGCTCTCTTAACAACTAAGCCATCTTCCCAGCCCCATCATCCTTTTATTTTATACTACATCTCATGGACTATGGAAAAGCTTAAATGAGTTCCTCTATCTCTCTCTTTCTCTCTTTCTTCCTCCCTCTCTCTCTCTTTCTCATTCTCTCTTCCTCCCCCTCCCCCCACTCACACAACTTAAAAATAAATGTAAGTAGGCTCAGTGATAAAGCACCAACCTAGCATGTGTGAGGTCCTGAGTTTGACTCATAGCATTGCAAACAAATAGACAAACATAGAAACCAGTAGGAGCAGGAGCAATGGTATTGCTATAGATTAAGATAAGGCAGTTGCAAGCTTCTGTTTTCTGCTGAGTGCATTGGCAGCAGGGCCATGTCTTACTCAGCTCCCACAAGCCCAGCACACAACTCTTGGCATACAAATGAAACTGACTGGGAAGGCTCTTTTTAAATGGCAAATCTCCTTATAAGTGTATCTTACCATTATTTAGCAGAAAATTGGAAGAATTGGACTGAGTTGACTCCTGAAGCCTAGGCAGGAGTTAGAATTTATATGGAAAAAGGCCTTGGGACTCTGATGAAACCAAGGCTTACAGACACGAGTGGCTTCAATCAAGCCTCCCCATTATGAGGGGATACAGCCATATGACAAAGGAAAGCAGCTCTTGTGAGCCCCTGGGACTGCTTTGCTTGAGCTGGGACTTGGGTCTGATGTGATGGGGGAGGGGCATGGGATGAGTGGACTTAAAAAATATTGAACATGTTTTATTTTAGAGTATATATTTTAGAATATTTTGATCTCGCTGGCATTTCTGGCATAGTCAGTAGAGTGAAACAGGCTCCGGGTTGTGTCCCTTATCTCTCTCTAGTAGGAAGCAGGGTTGTGTATCCCCATGTGAATGGTGCTGCCCAATGGGAGCCTCCTCATCTTCCTATGACTGCACAAGGGAAAAGTGCCTAGCTCCCTGGTGGCTCATCAAGCTCAAGGCGTAAGCTGGACTACGAAAGTAGAGGTGTGGGGAAGGGCAGAGTGTCTCTGTGTCCCCTTGAATGGGCATAATAATGTCACCTTGGTTAAGTTGAAGATAACTATAGTAGTCTGAATAGATGGCCTCCAATTATTCAGTGTTGAATTAGTTTATAGTTTGCATCAGCAGCCACCTAGCTGGAGGCAATGTCACTGGGCGGAGGATCTTAAGGTGTGGTGGTGGGTTTGAGATTTCAATCTAAAGATATGCAAAGAGTGCCTAGCTGGAGTTCTTGAGGTGTGTTGTGCTGTGTGGCTTTTGGTTTTTCTGTGTTTGGTTCTGTGAAGGCAGGCCAGCTTCTTCTGCCATTATGGAACTTCCCCTGGAGCTGTAAGCTTCTGTAAATCCCTTCCTCCATAATTGTGCCTGGTCTGGAAGTTCATCTCAGCGAACCTGAAGCTGTCTGCTACAATCACTGAGGATACTATATCCTAAAAAGATCAAAGTACCAAAAAGAAACATACTGGACATCTCTCACATACCACATGCTATGCTCAGCACAGATCATACCAAAATGTGGCAGACACATATTGCTTTCAAGGATTTCTCAGCCTGGTAAGGGGAGAAAAATAGAGAGAAGCAATTACCCTCCCATGTGATATGAAACAAAATTATTTTTAAAATTTGTTTATTTGAGAAAGAGACAGAGAGAGAATGGGCACACCAGGGCCTTCTGCCTGCTACAAACAAACTCCAGATGCATGTACCACTTTGTGTATCAGGCTTTATGTGGGTACTGGAGAATTGAACCCAGACCATCAGGCTTTGCAAGAAAGTGCCTTTAGCCACTGAGCCATCTCCCTAGCCCCCAGAATTATGTATCAAATACAAAGTAATAGTAATTAACAATAATGGTGTGCCATGTATAACTTAGTCATGTCACATTAAAATTGTATAATAATATTTTTTTAATATTGGTATTACATACACAACTACCCTAAAGGGTAGCTATTATTATTCACTTTTACAGACAAAGAATCTATGACTTAGATTGCCTACTGTCTGTGGTTCACAAAGGCAATAGAAGACAGAGTGATGGTGTGATACTGAGACCTGAATGGGCAAACAAAGACAGAATTCACCTCCTAGCTCACCAAACAGCCAGAGACCTGAACCTTGCTTGGGGAGCAAAGGTGGCAGAACATGAGCCACCAGGGTAAAAAGACAGACCCTTGAACAAGCAGGTTAACTTATGTCCGAGCATAGCTACTGCTACTCAGTCATAGACAAACTCAGGAGATTGTAGTGCAGGGTTAGAGAAGCCCTGTCTTCTCATTTGTCATTTAGTCCTCTAATATTTACAGTCTGATCTTTGTTGAGTATTCTAAACCCTGGAAAGTCAACCCTGAAAAAAGGGCAAAAACATGTCCCTTTCTTTGTAAAGCAAACATTCTAAAGGAGTCAGCCCACAAAGGAACAGTCATGTGGTCACTTCAAATAGACTGTCTGTGCCAGGTGCTCTGCTAAGCACATTATAAACATATATATATGGAATCTTGGAGATGTAAGGTCCTAGTAACATCATCATTTTTTAGATGTAGCAGCAGATGCTTGGAAAAATAAACAACTTGCCAAAGCCTCACTGTTAATAAAAATACTAAGCAAAGATTAGAAATCTAGTATCTGACATGCATGTCACTACACAGTAAGGTCTATCTGATAGCTGGAGAGCTAGCTGGGTACTGTGATGATGAGATGTGGGGTGTGGGAGGAGGCTCACTAAGATGGAACATTGAAGATGTCCTCTGCAGTCCATGATTCCTAACATGCCATTCACAGCTGGAATGATGAGACATTCTAGTGGTTGGGCACTGTGTTAGATGTTGGTTAAGACAACTTCCTCATCTTTTCCAATCTGTGGAAAATGAAAAGCAATACAGTATAGCTGACCTCTTCCCTGGGTCTAGATGACCTAGGAGAAAATGCTGAAGTGGGTGATGTGCAGACGTAAACTGGAGAAGTCGTGGAGTTCTAGATGGACAAGACATGGGGGAACTTTCCACCCAGAGGGCACTGCACAAGTCAAGACAGATGTCCCAGAATTGACAGTGATGCTTTTATTGGTCTTGACCCAATAAAAGGGATGTGAAAGAACTCATGCTCTAAACCAGAGGCCCAAACCAACTACCTCCTGAGTACCCGGCACCACTAGGGGGAGGGAAGGCGGGGCAGGGTTCCACAGCATTAGCTAGACTAACTAGGCAAAGGGGAGGGACTGTAACTCATCTTGACAACTTGAAACTTTAGATGTCTTTGTAACTCTCCCTCCTAGTAACCTCTTTGTAAATGACCTAGAAACTTGACTTTATCTCTCAGGGCCTCAATTTTCTCATCTATGAAATGGATGTAAGGGTTGCATCTATTTAAATGAGCTGTTGGAGGTCACGTGAGCCTCTCATTGTTATTGTTAAATGAGCTAGAAAGGCTTTGAGCACAGTGCTTGGCTAGAATGGAAAAGAGGAAACACATTTCTGTAGAACTGGAGTAACCAGAGGGAAGGAAGAGTGATTTGCCTACTCAGATTCACAAGTATTGGAACAGGAAGCTGCCATTTCCTCATAGGGAGACACAAATCCATTCAGTTGTCTGTGAGGATTATGTTTCTCTCTCCTTATCCTTCCCTGAAGAGGAGACATCTCAAGTATGCTGAGACCTACTGTTCACCAGGTCCTTTCTCAAGACCTTCCTTTTCTACCTTCTAGCCCTTCTGCTGAGGCATAAATCCTATTAACTCAATTTTATACAAGAGGGTCCCTAAGTCAGGCTATGCTTAGTGACCCACACTCAGAAGCCATGGGGCCTGGACTCACTTCTGGACTCACTTCTACTGAATTAACATTGAAGCTTTAGATATTCCATGTGCTCACACAGATGGTCTTGAAAGCACTTGCTGAGGGAGTGTGACCGTCATTTTCCCACAAGCTAGGTAGTTAGGATTTATGAGCCCCATTTCACTCCAGAGAGGAGGCAATTGAGTTAATTATTCCAGATGAGAGCTCCTTGGTGGTATCAGCTAAGATAATGATCACTGCTCCTGGCTGCCAGCCCCAACCAGAGCTTTGGTTTGCTGTCTTCCCCCAGAGAAAGTCCACACCCAATTGCTCATTAATATGAGTTGAATTATTCTCTCAACAGCCCTCCAGTGGGACAGCCAAAGAAGAAAACTGCAGAAGTCCTGTCCACTCTCATGCCAGGCCCCAGCCTTGCCCTGTCCTGCTCCCTAGTAATGGACAAGTTCAGCCTTTGGAGAAAGAGATTTGTGTTTGAATTATGGCCGACATTCATTAGCTGGGGGACTCTCAGCTTCTTACTTCCTCTTTCTAGGCATCCAATTCCTCTTTTGTCAAATAAGAAAGTCACATTTCACGAGTTGTTACAAGGTCTAAACCAAAAGGAAGTTTAAAGTTTGAAAAGGATGGAGGGAAGCAGATTAGTTGGTTTACTGAGTGCCTCATAGGTCACAGGAAAAGCACAGACAGCATTATTTGACCGTAACAACAATACAGTGAGACCCGTAACACTCCCTCTCCTATTTTAAAGACAGGAAAAGTGAGCCATTGAGAACTTTATTCAAGTTTTTATAGCTAATAATTAAATGTAAGAGCAATGATTCAAACTACATCTGATATCTCAATCTCTCATTGTCTTTTTCAATCATTTTTTCTTATTCACCTATTTGTTTCTCTTGTTCAAGATTCTTTCTGTAACAGATTTTTTTTTTTTATTTTGTAACAAAGATTAAACCTAGGGCTTCATGCATGCTAGGCAAGCACTTGCCCACTGAACTACAGCCCCAATCCTTTTTTACTCTTCATTTTGATACAGGGTCAAACTAATTGCCCAGACTGGCCTTGAACTTATGATCCTCCTGCCTCAGCCTCTTGAGTAGCCAGGCCTGCAGGCACACATTCACTCTTATTTACTCATTTTCTTTAATTCTGAGACTCTCTTAGATCATGTCACTTCTCTAAATCACCACCTTGGGAAAAAAAGAAAGAGAAAAGAAGAGCATGCATCTGCCAGAACAAGAGACTAGAGGTTTGAACCCTGTCCTTTGTGTAAATTTGTAAGAAGGTTTAGGAAAGCAGACATTTTCCTCCATGGATTCCCATACTGAATGTCAATATAAACACAAGACAGTATTTCACCTCACAAACATCTCCTGTAACCTAGAAGGAAATTTTAGCATTGTTATCTACTTCTGTCTGAGATAAGGCTCAAATCTCACTTACAGCCAAGGCTCAAATCTCTGGCTCTACCATTTTAGCACATGAGACTTGATAAAGCCCTTCACAACCTCTGAGTCTCAGTTTCCTCATCTGTAAAATTGTCATCACAAACTCATCCCTGACCCCAGGACTTCAGGAGAATTCCACGCGTCCTGCAGGAGAATACTCAGGACCTTCCATGGCAAGTGGCACGGCTCTGTAGTGCTGGAACTGTTGCCAGCTAAGGTTAAGCCAGATATCAAGGGTACCCTGCTTTCCTCTGAATTCCCTCAGCTGATGTGAACTTGATCATTTCTTTTTCTACACCCTCCCCATGGTGATCTGTTCCCTGTAACTGCAGATGTGTCAAGGGATATTTGTGAATCAGCCATCTAGCCCCAGCTGCTCTACTGTGGGGTTAACTTACAAGTGACTAATTTCTGGAGGCACACTTTTGTACCCTCCCACTGGTTGCACTGTGGCTGGCTGTAATTACTGCTGATGAGTTTGCTAAGGGGTTCATTAAAGTGTCGGCACTAATATCCATATGGATACTTTCAACAAAACCTTTTGTTCTTGGCATAGTGGGTGTGGGAGATAGATATAGAAGCTGTCTTGCTTTTCCAAATTTAATTGTCTAAATACAGTGCTGTCTCAGCAACAATTCAGGACATTTGTTTTTCATATTTTTTTCTCTCTTTCTTGACGGAGCACTGCCAAATGCCCACTTTGATGACAAGAATGATTGGTTTGTGTTTTAGTACCCTTGCTATATCAGTCACTACACTGCAGCAGGGGTGGAGAGCTGGCATGTGATCTCTAAAGTGGCTTGAACTGGGGTTTATTAGACACAAGTCTGGGGCAAAGATTGTGGAGTTGCTTGATGAAGAGAACTGAATGACTCACAAGCAAATCGGCTGTCTTTCAGCAGATCTCTTTGGGTAGACATGAATGTCCTGATCACAATGTCCCCAGAAGAGACTCTACCCACTTCAAGAATCTGCTGAATTAGCAACAGGCAACATGGCTCTGTGAGCCTAGCACAGTGCAAAGCTTCATGGGGTTAGCTCTCACAGCACATGAAGGAACACTCAATATTAGCATGATCATTTGCAGAAGGAGCCCAGGTCTCCAAGAAATGAGTGATTTGCCCAGGTTCACATAGAAATCAAACAGTAGCATCAAATTCATGGCCAAGCTTCTCTGATCCAGTGTCCAAGCCCTTACCCACACTTTGCTGTTGTTTGCCATGACTTGTAAGATCCTGGCATCCCATTCGCAGACTTGTGTAGGACGTTGGACTTTATTTTTTTTTATATAGCTAGATAGAACCTGGAGATGGGGTGACTAAACAGTCTGGAATGTCTGGTAGTGAAGAGGCTCCTGGGATTTGGACTTTCCATTTTAGAATTGGGATAGTCTTAGTTGGTAAAGTACTTGCTTAGCGTGCGTGAAGCCCTGAGTTAGATCCCTTAGCCCAGCATTGAGCTTGGTGGCACATGTCTATTGGGGATGAGGGGGTGGGGGAGATAGGGAGATCATAATTTCAAGGTCACATTTGAATACATTCTTGGATAGCTAGTTTGAGGTTAACCTAGGCTATATGAGACCCTGTCTTGAATAATGACAGGATAGGATATAACATGATATGATAAAGATCTGGTTGGCTTATTTGAAACTATCAAATAAGATTAAAAAGCAAAAGCTTTTATACTATTATGAAGTATTATTCTCTTGTCCTGTTTAAGTTTATAGAAGAGGAAACTGAGGTTGAGAGAGAGGAAGTAACTTATTCACTATTACACAGCTCCTTTGTGGACAGAACTGGAATTAGAAGACAAACCTTAGGACTCTCATGCCATTTTTATTTTCCAGCAAGTGAAGCCACAGGCCATGGGGCACAGTGCATGTATTGCACTCTGGCAACTGGGCTGTGGCTTTGCAAACGCCTAGATGAGATAGCAGCTGTTTAAAGTCATACTATCCTCCAGAATTCTCCGTGAGATGACAATATTCTACATCTATGCTGTCTTAAATATTACTCACTACTATATGTTGCTATCAAGCACTTAGAATATGGTTTGTATGACTGAGAAACTGAATTTTCAATTTTCTTCAATTTCTTTTCATTTTAAATGCTACAAAGCAAATGATTATCATATTGGAAGCACAGATCTAATGGATGTACATAGTATTTCCAAAGGAATTTATTTTTTTCAGAGAACATTCTCTATAATGGACATGTTTTTGAAAAGGAATTTTTTTTTAATGGAAGGGAAGACAGGGGAAGAGAGGAATTACTAATTATTGATGGCTGGGTACCAGCATGAAGAAAACCTGACCTCACTTTCTCCTCCGAAGCTGTTCAGTGAGAATCACCTGTCCAGGTTCTACCAACAAGGAGAGTCAACACCAGAGGAATTCAGTGAACTTCCCTGGAGCCTAGACAGTGACCTTCAGCGAGGCGAGGAGCTCCTCAAGGTTCGTGACCTCCTTCGCTTCTTATTCTCACCTCAGGACCAACCACAGAACCCCTCTCAGGCCTTGTTACCACCATTTTATCTCTACATCTCAACCCTGGATTAAAAACAAGAAGGGGAGAGGGAAAGAGTAATCACTAAAATGTGCTGAAATTCAAAAATTTGCTTTAAAAATTGTGATTGCCCTATCAACATCCCACCTTGGATGGTGGGAAGGGGGGGCAAATAAAGGCATCGAAGTAGAAAAGAGGCTATAGTTGATCTTAGATTCACTTTCTTCTGTTCTTCTTACCTGTGCCAGGATGAGTCTCTGCAGGAGGGTCCCTCTGTCTCCTGGACATTGGCTTTCACTATATTGATAATTCCAACTTTCTTGGTTACCCATTACCTATCTGAACACTGGCTCAATTGTAAGCTTCTGGATTAGCTTTGTGTAATCTATCCCAGAATGGTTACATGCTGTTCACAATAAATTACAAGCATTTGCTCAAATTTATTGACTTGTTTTGTTTATTCCTGTGTGGTTGAATGCAGTATTGATTCCAATTTCTCAACCCAACTCAGTCCTATCTTTGCTGTAGGCAAGCCTCCACCACGTCTTTCCCTCACGACCGAGATTATTTCTGGGGCTGTAGGTCTTCTGTGAGCACAGAAAAATCTCAGCACAAAACAAGGTTTAAAAAAAAGCTACAAAGCACAGGAGGAGAAAAAGAATGAAAGCCCCATTCTGAACCAAAACACTTTCTTTTTTTCTCTAAATGTGCAAAGAAAACTAGATTAAGATAAAAGTTGGAGAAAGGCCACTCAGATGTAAATAGAAATTGTAGCTCAGCCTCTAACGGTTACATCTGATTAAGGTTTTCGTTGCAACTGAAAATTGTTTCAGATATCAAGCCTGCTGTACCTAGACAGTTTTGGATCTTTCCAGGGACCAGTATCAGCCTGGGAGCCTGGACAGCTCAAGCTCCTGTCACTTCCCTTGTCTCCTTCCTCCTTCCTTCTTTCCTGGCATAGACCACATCCTGTTGCTGTGAGCAGGGCCCATGAAAAAGGCCAGTGGCACGTTATTATGCTGGGAGCAAAGACAAACGAGTCCCATTTCTATGGGCTCCTGGCATCCTGCTGGAGGAAGGAAAGGCAGCACTCTGAGGGAGCTAGCTTCACTGACCCCTCCTGATAGCTTCCCCACCCCTTTCCGGTACAGCCCCAAAGCCTCCACTTCCTGAGGAATCATCAGATGCACGTGTGAGGTATGCAGTTCCCCAAGCCTAGGGCAGATGTCTGGGCCAGCCTCAGGAAGTCCAGCACATAGAGCTGTGGTCTGGAATTCTGAGATGGGGTAGAGTCTGGGTTGTTCTCTCCCCTGCCAGGGCACCCATGCCAGATCACTGCATATTCTAGCGCCTCTGTGATGACACTTATCAAAGTGCCTTCAGGGTGCCAGCAACTGCCACATGAATCAGTGTCCCCAAACTCACCTGTGCATCAAACCCTCTAGGGAGCTTTGACAACTGTACCCTTAATGTGCTGCCTGGACACTAGGCTCAGAGCAGATATTTCTTTACTAGAAATGTTTTGTGATGAAACAAAAGCTTGCTCTCGCCTCACCTCTTTTCCATCCCCATTTAATAAGATGGTGGATGAGAGATGGACAGGTACATGGATATATAACATCAAAAGCACACTGGAAACATGGATCTCAGAGGCAGACTCCCAGCAATCAGAACCTGAATCCACCCCTGAATATGTGAACTTGGGCAGAACTTGGAACCTGTGAAGTTGGAATCATAACAATAATAATTGCTTTCAGAATTATTGTGGAGTTGAGCATATAGGTTTGAAGCCTTTAAAAATGTCAGGTAAATTGTAGCTTCTATGCACATGTTAAATGGTATAATTATTGTCCTAGATGCTCATAGGTATAGTTCTCTTTCTTTTTTTTTTTAATCAATATATATTTTTATTTATATTATTCTGATTTTACATTCATAGTATTGGTTCCATTGTCCTCCTCCCCTTCCTCCCACTTTCAAAGGGGCCCTCATCAATGGGGAATGTTTATCATGCATTGTGAGTTTGCTCAAGAGTTCTGGTGGATAGGCCCCAGTCTCTGTGCATAATGCCCCAACTTGTGACTCTAACAATCTTTCCGCCCCCTCTTCCGCGAGTTTCCCTGAGCCACAGTGGGGTCATTTTAGTTCTGCTTCCTTGATGAGGTTTTGGGAGCCTCTGTGTCTCTGGATATCTGGCTAATGACTGGAGTTGGATGTTCTCTGTATTTATCTCCTTCAGCCTTTTTCTGGTGTATAGTTCTCTTTCATTAAACATATGATAATCACTTATTTATTTGTCAGGAGAAAGAGAGAGAGGGTGTATAAGCATGTCAGAACCTCTTGCCACCACAAACTAACTCCAGATACATGTGTCACTTTGTGCATCTGACTTTACATAGGTACTGGGGAATCAAACCCAGGCTGGCAGGATTTATAAGCAAGTGCCTTTAATCACTGAGCCATCTCCCAGTCCATAATGAGCTTTTTTTTTTACTTCCTGGACTTGCTATCAGACTTACTAGTGATGATGTAGGAATGGACAGTACAAGTTTCCTTTCCTCCTGATGCTTTTATGCTAGCGGGGGGCGGGGTCAGACTTATGAAGAATGTGATACAATACTTCCACAAGTTAGTTTCCCAAGAAACGGACTCAGACATTTAACATGCAGGATGTCTGAAGGAGTAACTGGGTGGATGCCTGCAGAAGGCATGAAGCTAGAAGCAGGGTGACAGGAGAAGAGGGAAATCCATGAGGAAGTCCCTGGGCAACCTTGGCCACCATACCAGGAACTCTGGGACTTTTGGAGCTGACAAAAGTGAGGCTGAGACAGCTATAAGGCTATGTTATTTTATACAGTCACTGACCATGGGTTTCTCCAGAAAGGGCTGTGACTTTGAGGACTCTTTTCACTGACGGCTGACAGCTGACAACCCACCAATAGCTGGGATAAGTAACGAGGCATTGAAAGGGACGAAGGTGCATCAAGTATCTATCCCAAATCTGTGAGATCAATCTAATGCAACAACAAAAGTACAGAGAAGGGGATGAGTAGTTAATGTATTTTAAGCACCTGACATTTCTATGGTATTTTTTAAAGCATTCTCCCAATAGGAAAGCTTACTCATCAAGACTATCATGTGTTCTCAAGGCAGGCCAGGAAGCCAGATGCTGTAAAAGAAAGTCTCTTCCTTTTCCTATTTCCTACTGCTACTCCCTTGGGTTGATGATCCTAAACTGAAAACACCCAAGGGCAAAAAACAATAGGAAAAGCCCTTAGGAAAAGCACTTCTTAAGTGTTACACGTTACTAAGATCTATAAAACTTCTGCTCAGAGCAGGTAGTTCTAATGACAAAGTAGAATCCCATGGTTAGTCCTTTCTAATGAAGAACTGCAGACTTCTCCTCTTCTCCAGGAGCGTTGATGGCAACACTAGGGTCAAGGTTAAGTGATTTAGAAAGGTTACCAGGCTTAAAGCTCACTCCACCTGCTCCATTTGCACACGTGCAATCTGTAAAGATCTAATGAGGCCTGGAGTTGAATCCGTTGAAACCAGAATGAATAAGATTTGGAATTTTGAATCTTTGCCTATTTGCTAATATTGCTTTGTGGTCATCAGTATTTTGCTAGACAGACACTTAAAAATTTTTTTTTAATTTTTATTGACAACTTCCATAATTGTAGACAATAACCCATGGTAATTCCCTCCCTCCCCCCACTTTCCCCTTTGCAACTCCACTCTCCATCATATCCCCTCCCCCTCTCAATCAGTCTCTCTTTTATTTTGATGTCATGATCTTTTTCTTCTATTATGATGGTCTTGTGTAGGTAGTGTCAGGCACTGTGAGGTCATGGATAACCAGGCCATTTTGTGTCTGGAGGAGCACGTTATAAGGGGTCCTACTCTTCCTTTGACTCTTACATTCTTTCTGCAACCTCTTCCACAATGTACCCTGAGTCTTGGAAGATATGATAGAGATGTTTCAGTACTGAGCACTACTCTGTCACTTCTTTTCAGCACAATGGTGCCTTATGAGTCATCCCAAAGTCACCGGTGCCTGAAAAGAGAAGCTTCTCTAACCAAAAGTGAGAATAACATTAATATATGGGTATGGACATCAAGAGAAGTGCTTACTGGGCAGTTTGGTGAGCATAGTATATGCATTTAGCCAGACACCAGCAGATGTTACACCCTTAGGGCTTATGACTACCCCTGTTGCAGGTTTTCAGTATCAGGGATGTATTCCCTCTCATGGAGCTGGCCTCCAGTCCAACTAGAGAGCAGTTGGTTTCCCCCATAACAGACATGCCACTATTGCACCCGTTGGCTCATTTGGCTTGGCTGGCCAAATTTAAGGCTTTCAGTGTCCACTGTTGAGTATCTCCACTGGTGATTTCTCTCTCTCCCATTGAACTGCATGCAGCATATTTTTTTCCAGCTTTCTGTCAGCTGGTCCACATGGAGGAGGTTTTCAGCTCAGTTCCAGCAGGATTTCTCAGTGACCTTGAAGCCCAAGTATGTGGAATCTTCAGCAACAAGGTCTTACCATCTATTCCTGGTGGGAAACTAAGAGCCTTGGCAATGGCCTGTAATGTTTTAGGGCTATCAGTGACCTCTCTGGCCAACAACTCACTGGAAGGTATCCCATTCCTCGCACTGAAATTTTTCTAGTAATAATCTATGGCTTTTGAGTGTTCCATTGTCCAAAAAAGTAGGTTTCCATATGACTTATTTATATCCTCTTAGATTTTGATTAGCCCTTCCTCCACCTTTCCTTTACTCAATCTCTTCCCCTGACCTCACTTAAGCCTTTTCATCCCCATTAATCTGTTCTTCTACTTACATGTATACAATTCCACCCTATCAAATGTCCCCCCTTATTTCTATTCCCATTATATCCCCTTTCTAGCTTACTGGCCTCTGCCACTGAGGTTTTTTTTTTAAATATTTTATTTTTATTTATTTATTTTGAGAGAGAGAGAGGGAGATACAGAAATAGGCAGGTAGAGAGAAAGAGAATGGGCAAACCAGGGCCTCCAGCCACTGCAAATGAACTCCAGATGCATGTGCCCCTTGTGCATCTGGCTTACGTGGGTCCTGGAGAGTTGAACAGGGGTCCTTTGGCTTTTCAGGCAAATGCCTTAACCGCTAAGCCATCCCTCCAGCCCTGCCACTGAGTTTTATTCCTATTCAGATAGAAGTCCAATCATTTGTAGCTAGAATCCACATATGAGATAGAACATATGATGTTTGGCTTTCTGGGCCTGGGTTACCTCACTAAGTATAATCCTTTCCAGATCCAACCACTTTTCTGCAAATTTCATAATTTCACCTTTCTTTACCACTTAGTAGAACTCCATTGTGTAAATGTGCCACATCTTCATTATCCATTCATCAATTGAGGAGCATCTAGGCTGGTTCCATTTCCTAGCTATTGTGAATAGAGTGGCAATAAACATGGTTGAGCAAGTATTTCTAAGGCAGTGAGATGAGTCTTTAGGATATATACCTAGGAGTGGTATATCTGGGTCATATGGTAAATCTATTTTTAGCTGTCTCAGGAACCTCCACACTGATTTCCATAATGGCTGGACCAGATTGCATTCCCACCAAATGTAGAAGGCACTTTAACCAAATAAGCCACAAGTTCCCAACAACAGTGTTTTACATCAAGCAAACTAATAGCTGTTTTGTTATATCGTTCCCTCAAAATGGCTGTTGTCCTGTTGGCATTAAGAGATTATGAAAGGCTATTTCCATACCAACTCCTCTTTCTTTTCTTTTTTTTTGAGGTAGGGTCTCATTCTAGCTCAGGCTGACATGGAATTCACTATGTAGTCTCAGGCTGGCCTCAAATTCACAGCAATCCTCCTACCTCAGCTCCCCAAGTGCTGGGATTAAAGGCAATTCCACTTTTTAAAATTAAATTATTTAGTTGGCAACATTGAAATAAATCTTACTTTTAAAATACACTTTACATCTCAAATTCTAGAAAGAATCATATTAACAAACTTTGGAGAAAGCTATTCTAGAATGCAGATTGCTTTTAGAAGTCATACATTTGTGATACCTAGTTTTCAGAATTTCACTTTTAGCTATGTATATTTTATAATAGCATAAAAATAAGAAGCCTATTTCACTAAATAAGTTAGAATGATCTGGAAATAATGTGATAACACTCTTTACTGGGTAAATGATATATATCAAGATGGCAATATGAGATAGAGAAAACAGTTGGTAGTAGCTCACCTTTTTACTGCGCATCTAAGAGGAGTTCTGAGAGACAACAGGATGGATTCATGGTGCTGAGGTGCCAAGAGTTAAGCTACTTCTAAAGAGGATTAGTTGGCTAATAGGATGTGCATGTTTAAATGTGAGATTTGGTCAAAAACTAAGATAGGGTGAGACACTGGAAAGATCATGGTAGACATGGCAACCCTGCATGACACAGAGATGAGCAGGTTTCGAGATGACACAGAAAACAAATTCAGGAGGAAAAAGATGTCAAAGGGGAATTCCACACATGTTTTGTCCAAAAGAATGATCCATGATAGCTGTACTTTCTATTTTGAAATGAATGAGATTATTTAGGGATATAGTAAGCAAAAGGAAAAGAAGAAATGGCAAATAGCAAATAAAGAGAACACCAGTGAACCATACCCAGCAAAAAGGACTGGAGTGGCCACACTGAAAGGTGGAAGGAACAAATGATAAGCAAAAGACAAATAAGAGAACATCTGACCCGGTGCTTATTACATCCAACAGAATCTCCAATGGGCAGATAGCTGGAGCTCTTGACCTACCAAGAGTCAAGGCAGGGGTCTTCTCTTCAGGTGAGGCTTCCAATTAACAGTTCTCACCACAGGGATTTTATACCATGAGATAAACAGGAGTGATCTCTTAAGATCTGGGGGGAGGACAGGGCACCAGACAGTCTGGGAAATAGTGTATCTTTAACTTTTCTAAATGGCACAACATTTTCAAACCTGGGCTATAAGCATGCTTGGTCTGAGACTGAGTGTGTGTGTGTGTATGTGGCGGGGGGATTTCCACAGCTCTCAACAATCTGTAACCACACATACCAATTTATAATATACCATATTACAGTGCACTTGTGAGTTACCTCCTCTTCCTCTCCATATGTTTCCAGGTAACTGTGTAAACCCATCTTTGTTGCAGGTGAGTTTTTTTTCTGGGTAGTGGATAGAGGGCTGAAACTTGCATTAAAGCTGGTCTGAGGCAAGGGTGGGGCTGCAAGCATGTAATACCCATATTTAGGACATCTTAACTAAATGGTAATAAGGGTCCTATCAGTTTAATTACCGAACACTCATTAAGCTTACTGTAGATATTATCTTAGTTAATCCTCATCAATAACACATAGTTCAGTGGATTATTGCCCATGGTATAAATGAGAAAATTATAGCTCAGAGAGACTAAGTACTTTGCCTGAGGAAATTCAGCAGTATGTGGTAATGCTGGGCTATAAACAATCTGACTCCAAAGTGAGCCTGTCTTTCTTCCTTACACTTCTCCCTCAGAGCTGGGAGTGAGGGGCTGACATTCAGGTAAGGCATGGTTTCCCCAAGATACAGCCACTGTGTGAGACTGTTGGTAGGTTGATCATGTATACCTTTGATTTTCTTTTGGTGTCTGGTGTCTCAGAAGTACCCACTAGTTTTCAGCTAGTTTCTTACAGCGTTCTTGGGAGGATGCAGTAAATTGATATATGTTTAAAACTGTTTAAGACAGTGCATGACATGAAAGTGCCCCCAAAATATTTTCTAAGTTTACTAAGAGCTTTCCAGACATATTGTCACTTAATTTTCACAGGCCTGTGAGGTAGAGACTGTTGCTCTTATTTGTGAACAATAAAACTGAGGTCCAGAAAAGGTTAAGTAATTTGTCCAAGTTCATATAGAGAATAAATCAAAGAGCGTGAATCCAAGCTCCCAGTTGAAGGACTGAGACATGTTCCTACCACAGCTATGTCTCCAGTTCCTCTCTGACTCTAGCTCCCAAAGTTTCTGAAGTTTTGAACCAGAAGCCTCAGCCTGCCTCTGACCCTGAGGTGCACTACGATCCGAGCACACGTGCTGAATGAACAAGCAGGGTAAACTCTACTCTGCTAGGTATTGCAAGGGCCAGAGATGGAAGCCTGTATATTGGGCTCCTGCAACCCTCCAGCACAGATGTGAGCATGCAATGTCTAGTCTGTTGTTTGTTTTCATGAAGGCTGGATTGCATGCCTTCACTAGTGGGTCATGGCTTAGGAATCCAGGACGAATGGCTTTCCCAAAGCCCTCCTGGTCATGTCTTCTGTATTTATTTATGATAAGATGCTTTGTTGTGTGACCTATTAACTGATTCAACCAAAACTGTTATTATCGCAGTGAGTTTAAGTGTCAGGCAACTCAGAGGTACTTATGGTGGTTTGAATGTAGTGTCCTGCTTAGCTTCATGTGTTTGTGATTAAGTCCCAGTCTTGGTCCAAGGCTGGTGGAGCCTGTGGGAGGTGGAGCCTTGCTGGAGGATGTGTGTCATTGGGGATGGGCCTTGGGATTTTAGTAGTCTAGCCTCCCTTGCCAATGCTGAAAAGCTCACGTTTTCTTTTTCTTCCCTACTGATATGAAAAGGAATGATACCCAACTATCTGCATTTACTGTAAAGAAACATCCCCTCAAAACTGTAAGCTGAAAAAAGCTCTGTCCTTCCATAAGCTACAAACATGTGAATTACATGCATGTCCCCAAAATATCTTTTGAAGTTCAGAACCATTTGCGGAGACTGCACTGAGCATCTGATAATATTCATAATAGTTACAGGTATTCTAAATTTCACAACAGCATTGGAAGGTATGGAGTCTGGAGCTTAGCCATTGACTTTAGGGAAATAAACCCAAGCTTCTCCACCCACTACATGTGTGACCTAAGTGAATAACCTCCTCTGTCATGAGGTTGAGCCCCAGTACCCTCATTTGTCAAAAACTATATTATTATTATTATTATTACAGCTCTTGTGAGGCTTAATGAATGACTATGTGCAAAATGCTTAGACATATGGTAATCACTTAGGATTGATTGTCTGTTATTAGTTGCTAATACCTCATGATTCTTCTGGGATTCAATAATTTGTGCAAAATCAATTATTAAAATATATAGCAAAGTGCTCCAAAGAGTTTGTTATCAGTAGCATTCATGTTATAATTATTCAACCCCTAGGCCTTTAACTTCAGTTCATTCATTCATTTGTGAATCTGTAGTGCCTCCCCTGTGCCAGACATTGGTCTCCACAGTGGCACAGTAATGAATCAGACACCATCACTAGCTTAAAGAAGTTCCCAAGCCTGGTCAGGTGAAAAAGGTCTTAGCTTCTTACCCCAAAACTAGAATAACCTGCAAGCAGGCAGTAGAGAGACCAGAGGAGGCAGTAACTTGAGTGCACAATGAGAGCAGAAATAAAAGCCTTACTGATGGGCTGAGGAAATGGCTTAGAGGTTAAGGTGTTTGCCAGTGAAGCCTAAGGACCATGGTTCGATTTCCCAGGACCCACATAAGCCAGATGTACAAGGGGGCACATGTGTCTGAAGTTTGTTTGCAGTGGCTAGAGGCCCTGGCGTGATCATGCTCTCTCTCTCTCCCTCTCTATCAAATAAATAAATAAATTATATATGCCTCACTGATGAGGGTACACTGAAGAGCTGGAACTTGAAGATGAGTGGATTGGGAGGTCAAAGGCACAGAGGTGTGAAACAGCGAATATTGACTATAGCACGTGATGGACTGGTTTGTGCATAGGGACAGAAGCATGGGAAAAGAGTGGAGTGAGGCAAGAGCTGGATAAGATGTCAGAGATGGAAAGGTGGAGGAGGGCTGTCTCTGCATTGTAAGGAGTTGGAATCCACCCATTGGAAGTGGAGAGCCTGAGTGGAATGAAGCAGCGATGTGAGGGGCTGTCTCTGTGATGGTCAGTTGTTAGGAGCTTTGTAATGGTGGAGACTTAGAAGATAGCATCATAGCAATGCAGAGTGAAAGTTCTGAGAAAGAAACCCTCCATCATGAAGAAGTCACTGTGAGATCAATAAGCACTCAAAAGGGATAAGCAGACCAAACACTTGTAAAGCCAATGAATAATCTTGGAGAACAGTTTCAAAGGAACGGTTTAAATGATTCTTCTACTATGGCTGTGAGATGGGCTCACTCCTCAAAGAAAACATGAGGTACAGTCATTAAAATCAGGAGAAAAGGAAGTAGAAGCAACAGCAAAGAGTTAATAGTGGGGGGGGGACTTCTTCCCATCATGATGAAAGACATCCCAGAATTAGCAATTTACCAAAGATTGAGAGGGCAGATGCCTTACATACAAACAGAAAGCTATCCAGAATTGACTTGAGGCTCATGACATCCCAGATTTTTTTATCTATGTTTCACTGTGTGTAGTATTTAAATGCCAAAGTTAACTCATATCATGCATTTTCTATATCTCCAGCCTTCACCCCTATATTCCAAACAAAGTGAGGAAAGAGAAGAGAAAGAAGGCCATATCTGTCCCATTTACATTCTGAAAATTGAACACAGTGTGTGTGATCTCTTTCCACAGGGCAAAACTGGCCATCGTCATTACAGTGAAAACTGAGGAAATGTAGCGTTTATTCCAGAATACCCTTTGCTCTGCTGAGAACTAGGGGCTCTATGATGATAGAGGAAAAATAAAACAGTCCCTTTGATAGGCACTAAAAGAAACGTGCTAGAATACTCAGTTTAAAAATAAGGAAAAATAAAAAGCTCAGTGAAATCAAACCAGGAGTCACACAGACAACAACAGATATTGTGCCTATTTGGTTAAAAAAGAAAAGAAAATGAATGAAAACCAAAACACTGCTAGAATGATTCTGACTTTGTCTCTTTAAATCGACATTCTACTTTTGTTGGCTAGCACTGTTTTGTTAAGTTGCCCTCTTTGTGGAATGAGTTGCAGCCTCATGACATAAAAAATGACCCTAGTGATATAAGGTCTTTTTGGGAAATGTGCTATTATTTTCTCATCCAGTGTTCCCTAGGTGACTGCCATGGATAGTGGAACATATGTGGCAGTGACAAGAGATGCAGATGGCAAACAGAATAACAGTGCATGGGTGTTGTAAGGTACCTCAGCCCAGGAGCCCAGAGTTTCTAGGCCCAGGAGCCACTCATTAATTGTGTGATCATGGTCCCATCAAAACTCAGTGTCCCTTCATTTCCTTCTCCAGGTGGGTGTTTGCTAGCTGCCACTAGAACACAGAGATTGTCTCTCATTTTCCAGGACTTCTGGGCATGTGATCTGTCATCACTCACCTACCCTGGGCTTCTTCACAGCACAGCAGGTCTTTCCAAGAATGAGAGAACATAATCCTGAAGTCCTCTTGGGATCTGCACTTGGAAGCCCAGGTCAACATACATACCACATCTTATGGCTCAGAGCAACTCATGAAGGGAGAAGGGGGTAGGAAGATCTTTATCTTTATCTTTATCATCTGGGAAGATGATAAAGCCTACCACAGATATGGAAGGGTAAAAAGAATGAGGACAACCTTATGAGCAGATATGGAATACCTGCTATGAAAAACTCAAAGTACAAAGTGTAGGTGTTAGAGTCCACATTTTGTGTGAGGAAGAAGGAGAAACAATCTGCTTACTTTTATTCAATTACAAACATCCAGGAGCAGTAAACCAGGAAATAAAATAGGTTATCTATAATGCGTTGAAGGAATGGAGTGGGAAGGGCAAAGGAGAGACTTCTTCTCTGGGTATACTTTACTGTATAGTTTTGAACTTGGAAGCATATTAAAGTTATATATATTAAAATTTTTTTCATCATCAAGAAAAACTATAAAATGCATACAAACTGAACACATGTATCCAGTAATTATTCTAGATACTGGAGGAAAGTTTTTTATAAAGATATTGTTGGTACAACTGAAAATAATTATAATGAAGACCATATAGAAAAGCATTTTATTAAAGTCAGATTATCTGAAACTGTACTGAGGTTATATAAGGGAACATCCTGCTCTTAAATAATTCACATGAAAGGACTGAAATGCATGCTATGGGGAATGATATATATGTACAATCTACTCTCAAGTGGTTCCAGAAAACAAATGATGTGAATAGTACAGACTATCTCAAAACTCTTGGTACAGTTTTAAATGTTAGTAGCTTTTAAAAACAGAAGTGCTACCGATTTAGTTTCCTTTTATTTATTTTAAATTTATTTGTGATTTTTTTTTTTGAATGACAAAATTTTTTATTCAAGTTTTTGTTTCAGTGACCTTTGTCAGGTTCAATCTGAGAGACTAAAAAAGGAAGAAGAAAATGAGCTAGAAAATGGGGCAAGCTTATAAATGGGTACATTTGGGCAAAAGATGCATATGAGTTTCCTGTGCTATCCTGGGAGCTCTTCTGTAAATTTGAAACTATTTAAAAATAAAAGATGATGCAGTTGGAAGTAACCAAGAGGTCTGTGCTGCACCTCAGGTGCCTGATGACCAAGTTCATCCTGGTTTCCATTCTAATTAGAGGGACAGTGATACGGAATGGGCTCATTTCTAACACACAGACTAGGCAGGACACAGGCACCATGGCCAGAATGGGGCAATCAGCCTGTAGCCTGGGAGGAAGGGGAAAGACCCCTCCCACACCATGCTTGGCCTTGAGGGACTCATGGTCTAATCCACTGAGCTAACTAACTCCAGACCTTTCCCTGAAGAGAACCGTGTAATAGGCGTGTAAAACGATGAAAGGGGATTGCTTTGGAAACTTGTGTAAATAACTCTTTGGGAAGGAGAAAGATTGCCAGCACCTGCTTTTTGTTTTCTGGTATTGATTAGAGCCACCCTGTGAGGGAACTCTAAGCTTCCTGGATCTTATTCACTTATCTGAGTTCATTCTTGGTTCAGGGCTGGCATTCTGGGGAGCCTAGAAAAAGCTGTCAAGGATCAGAGGAGGGTCACTGACCCTGGGCTTTTGGGAGGTTGAAGATAGTTCAGAGAACCCCAACTGGACAGTAATAATCTTCCAGCCAAATCTCCTCATTCACCATCCTTTTTATAACCCACTGCTTTTGACGTCCCTCTCTTCATATATTTATCCATTCATCCATCTACCCACTTATCCTACAACAAGAATTAAGCCAAACTACAAACCAAACACTGGGTATAAAATGATAGATATGACTGGCCAATGTCCTTAGGAAGGGTGAGAAATGGGGAACTTAATAGAGCAGTGGATGCTGGCTATCATAGGTGCAGAGCTCTATGAAGAGGGGTGTCTAGCCCAGCCCAGAGAGGGAAAGCTTTGGAGCAGAACCTAAACAAGGCTGAGCATAGTGGGTTAGGCAGAGGAACAGTGTAGACAAAGATCGAATTTTCTGAATTCTTGCCACTTTAAAAGTGTGGTCTCTTGATTGGCAGAGTCTACATTATCCAGCACGTGCTAGAAATGCATAATTTGGAGCAAACCATACTAGGCTTTGTAATTCAGATTCTATATATTTACAACAATCCCAGGGAATTCCTATGCACAGTAATGTTTGAGAAGCATTGATCTCAACTCCATTTCTGGGGGAATGACCAGGGTTGACAGGAACCTCACTCCTAGTATAAAGCCACAGTTGTCTGCATTACAGAAAGAAGGCCCATCCCAAGGCGCCCCTCCCACTCCCTAACCTGCTTCACACTCTAGCACCCCAGGCCCTCAAGGCTTCTGACAAAGAAGAAGCTCCTCTCCCTGGAAGAGTCAACACGTCTCACTTTCTTTTAGCTATTACATTGTCAGCGCTTTTTGACCTAGTAATTCCACTTGGAGGATATTAGCCTGAGGGAAAAACATCCAAAATAAAATAGTCATTTATGTTCAGATGTTAGATGTTTACAGCTGTGTTGTGCTCAGCAATAAACAACCAAAGGGGAAACAGCCCACATGCTAGTGGGGGCCTCCGGGCGGGCAGGAGCAGGTTGTTCTCTAAGCACTCTTGGGAGCAACCATTCTTCCTCTAGGGACTGATCCTGATGTCCTGGAAAGTACCTTGGCTGGGAACACAGGAAACCTGAGTCTAGTTTTAGTTCTACGCCTCCAGCCTGGATCCCCTTGGGTAGTAAGCCAATTCTTGTCTCAGGTTCTTCTGTGACATTCAGTATGAGCTCCTTAGTGGCCCTTGGTCTCCCCAAACTGTGCCTACCCTTCCACAAAGAGCCTGGCAGGGGCGGGGATGTGAAGAAAGACATTTCAGTGGTGCTGTCAGTAAAAGAACACATATTGAACTCATGCGTTATGAACACTCTGTGATCCTCATAAAAGCTAATGTTTATTCAGTGCTTGCTGTTGCCACATGTTTTAAGTGCTTTTACATGAATTAACTCACTTAATCCTCCCATCAATGCCATAAAGTAGGAATTATCATTCTAGTTTTCTAGATAAGATTGAAAAAAAAAAAAAAAAAACAGTTTGCCCAAAGTCACTTTGATGGAAGGATCAGGGCCTAGAATGCCCCGTCTGACTCCTAACCTTCTTCCCAGGTCCTTACCATGTGTTCCTGGGACCATCAGCATCACATCCCCTGGGGATTTGTTGGGCCGCAAAGCTCTCCAGACCCAGCCATCCTGTTTTAGCAAGCTTCATCTACCCAGGTGACTATCATACACAACTTCTTAGAACCATTGTTCTGCCACTTGCTGCTTTTACTGCTCATAATATTTTCTTAATATTCAAAGTGATTAGAAGTACAGATAATTAATAACACCCTATTGCTAAAGCAATTGAGAACAACAATAGTCATATGTTCTTGGATTAAACAGCTAGAAAATACTAGAGCCATGGTTTAAAAACACTAAACCATGCCACATTGAGAACCTCTTCAAGTCAGTTTATCCAGAGGTGTGGGCAGTCATCTGGATATGGAAGAGATGCAGGGGAAGAATGGGAAAAGACGTGACCTAAAAGAAAATTAGTCAAACTTAATCTCTTTACTGTGTGTCCCTTGTGTGGGGGGCTGAAGCAGCTTGCTTTTCCCTGGGTAGCCAGCTTGGCTGCTGGATTTTCTGGGCCCCATGCATAAGACCTATTTTTAGCTTTGCCATGATGGGACACGCTTGCTAAGTATTGCCAAATCACAAGAACAATCACACCCTGGTAACAGGCAGGCTATGCTTGGCTCACAGACCATGCAGGGCTGTCTGGGCATGTACCTACCCTCCACCCAGATGCCAGTCCCACCTAGCCAACCCTAGGTGGGAGGAAGAGATTCCGGGAGAATCAAGACGATGGCATATCCTTTCTCAGGTTTTAGGATTCAGCTGCTGACCTGGCTGTCAAAAAACCCAAGCTCCAGGAGGCACTGTGACTTGTTCCTAGCCACTCAGCCAGTGGGTGAAAGGAGGAATTCAAAATGGCAAACTTTCTTACTTCTTTTCCGTGCAACCAATGATCATAGAGGTCTCAGATATCTGCTGATTCATGTTCTGTCTGCTTCTGCTAACAACAAAAAACCAATGAATGTCAATACCCTTTGGAACTGACAGACTTCCTAGGAGGCACTGCAGCTGAAGATAGAAGCAGGAGACCCCAGGCGGCAGTTTCCCATGGGCAGCAACAGTAATTCAGTGAGAGTAATGAAGAGAGTAAGACTTGGACTCCTGATCATAATCATAGGTCACACATTTAAACTAAATTCTCCCCAAGTGTTAACAGTTTCTCCCTTTAAAAAATCTAATATTGGCTGGAGAGATGGCTTAGCGGTTAAACGCTTGCCTATGGAGCCTAAGGACCCCGGTTCGAGGCTTGATTCTCCAGGACCCATGTAAGCCAGATGCACAAGGGGGTGCATGCATCTGGAGTTTGTTTGTAGTGGCTGGAGGCCCTGGCGCACCTATTCTCTCTCTCTCTCTCTTTCTCTCTCTCTCTACCTGCCTATTTCTGTATCTCTTCTCTCTCAAATAAATAAATAAATAATAAAATATTTAAAAAATCTAATATCTCATCACAATTTATCTAAAAGAGAAGGGCCAGAGATGTTTTATTATTAATAAGTATAAATATATTTACAATAATAAAAACAGCTATATTTGTAGTCAGACTCTGTCTTAAATTCATTAGCTCATTTTAATGTCACAGGAACTGCATGCAGTGGACAAGATTAGCTTCATTTTACTAATAGAAAAAGTAAGGCTCAAGGTACAAGGTAGTCACTCAAGATCACACAGCTAGTGAATGTTAACAACACCAAACTATATGACCTATCTCCTCTAAAAAAGAAAAAGGGAAATTGAGAAAGCAGAGGGATAATATGAACAAATGGATGTAGGAGCTCTTTCAACATGATGAATGGTTGTTTCATAGAATAAAGAATAAGCAAGACCTCTTCCCTGGTGGGGAGAAGCTACAGGGATGTGAATATTGCTCAGTGTAAGAAGTGAGAGTGTGACTCAGTGAGTAAATGGTCTGTGGCAGTAGTCCCCAGCACAGATGTACAAGCAGAAATGGACATCAACTTATCTCTAGTGGAGAAGAGAGGATGGAACTAGATGATGCTCTGAGATTCTCTCTCTGAAGAGCAATTTGGTATCTTGGGAGCAACTATGAAATTTCCCATACCAAGCACCTAGTACAGAACTAGAAGTGACTAGAAGTCAGAGATGGCCAAATAGTTGCTGGCTATGGCTTTGCCAATGGTCCTGAGAGTGTGAGACCAGTGAGTTTAAACTTCTTTGAACCTTTATCAGGTCTCATTTGTAGCGAATGGGAAACATATATAAAGCCCTCATTTCCAAGCCTCCTCATATCCCAGATCTGGTGATGTGACATGATCCATGTATGACTGAGGAGAAATGGAGTATAGACATTCCAGAAAATGCTCTTCAAATGGAGAGTATGCACCAGTCCTCAGCCCTCTTGGGTCATCACCTAGCTGAAACCTGAGCAGTCATCTTGCATTATGGGACAGGAGCCATGAACTAAGTGTGGCTGAGCAGCAAGGTAGAAAGAGCCTGGGTTTGAACTTCAGGGAGCCACCTACTAAGCTTGAACTGCATGCACAGTGTGACAGAGAAAGAAACTTTATCTGAAGTTTCTAAAACTTCCAACAGAATCAAATTCTAATTCTTACAGTTGAAAAAAATTGGGACCAAATAAGGAAATAATTGTGAAATTTATCTGAGTCATCCATTGAGGTGTACATAATTACAGAAAACAAGTAAGATAAAGAAGAAGAGAAATAGACAAGAGAAGACAAGGAAGGCAAGAGTGAGAAAGAGAAGAAGGAGAAAATACAAGGATGAAGAGTAAAATAGAAAAGAAAAGAAGGATGGAAAAATAAGGAAGAAGATAAGGAGGAAGAGGGGAACAGAAAGAAGAGGAAGGCAATGACACTGATTAACTGAAAATGACAAGAACCTGTCTGTTTTCAACCAGGTCATACTATTCATGATACCCAAGGTAGGAGAGCTCTCTACTCCCAACTGTCATACTGTTGAGTCTGCTTTCTCTTCAAGGTTTGTCCCAAGTCCTCCTTTATTTCTCATTGATCCATGTTATGGACTATTGTCATGAAGTTCACATTCTTGCTCAAAATCCTTCCTTCTGTGTTGCAGGTTAGAAAAGGGATCCTTAGTGGAATATTTGCCAAAAATCTATTATTCTCACTCCATACTTCACATCCCACTTCTCCCATATGTCTTCCATTTCAGGAAGAGTACACCACTGACTGCTCCCAGATGTCCTTGCCAGGTCCTGGCTCTGCCACTTTACCCTCACTGCCTCCTCCATGTAGGAGGGCCTTTGTCTTCACCTCTGAGAATAGGCACTGCTGTGGTCAAATGGCACTGAATCACAGAATGATTCTCAATGTTCAGCTGAAGTTAGCCCTCAAAGCCCATACATTTTTCTCCCCATAAGCTGCCTCCTTGGGTTTTATACTCAAGCCTTTCTATGGCAGTAAGACTCAAGAAGAACAAGAGGCAGAGGAGGAAACAGGTGAAAAAGAGGGACACAGTGTTCTTTGGAGCTCATGGCTGTAACTAGCTATTGCTCAACTCCACCCAGGGCTCCCCAGTGTCTCTCAGTCCAAACTCTTCAGGGTAAACATTCATATTAACTTTGTAACCCTTTCCTTTCTCTTCATTTCTATGAAGATGCCTCAGGCAGGACAAGTTAACAGCATATTCTGAGATTGCCTACTTTGGCACTGTGCATTACTGTGGTCTCCATATGTAATTTCTTCCATCCTAAACTCCTCCTCACTTTTCTAGATCTCCACCAAGTTACCCACTTTATAAGCCTTCTTGACCCACTTGGTCAAACAATGTCCTCCATCTTTTGAGTAAATTATGTTTTGCAGAAAATCCATCACTTTCTTTCTACTACAGCACTGAGTTTTCATATGTGCCAGGCTGTAAAGAGAACTGGGTTTCAGAATCAGATAGCATTGTCATTGGACAAGATGTTGACCTTGCTCAGCATCCATTCTATAGTGAAAATTCCAATATCTACATACTAGAGAACTCACAGAAATGGAAGAAGATAACTGGTACTCAGAAAAAGGTCAGCACCACCTACCCTTGACACGGCTGTGGATCAAGGCTTGGCCAAAAGGAGGTGCTCACTGGGCCGAGGCATCACTGTTGAACTAGTGGCTTCAAGAGGAGCTTTTGAGTTTGTTACTGTGTACAAATGTATCTGTTGGTATCTGTGTGATCTTAGTAACACCTAAAGAAGATGGGCTTGACTGTGCAGTAGAGAGAACATGTCCTGTGATGTTCAGGGGCAGCAAGGTGAAGTGACCTTATAGCTAGAGAACCATAGAAACTTTGGCAAGAAATATTTCCAATGACTAGTGAAGGCCTTGAGATACATCAGTGTTGTAGAATAGCCTGAATGCCCTTGTGGCTAGGAAGCTTCTGAGGCCTGCACAGGAGTTCTCATCAACCTGATGGCATTGGTTCAATGATGGCCTCAGAAAGAAGTCAACTATTCTCAGTTCTCTGTGTTGGTCTGACCACACCCTTGGACAGCTAGAGCTAGACTCCCTTGGTGTCCTGTGCTATGAGAATATTGTCTCAATGCAAGATTTAAGAAGAGTAAGGAAGCCTGAAGGATGACCAAGACTACCCTGTGGAAAATTTTATTAAGGAAGGACATTGGATCAGAAGAAGTTCAAAGGACCCAAGTTCTATTGTCCCTAAATCAATGGACTGCCATGGGGACATAAATTTTTGACTTAGGCCAGATGAAAGATAGTTGGGAGTGATAAGTATATGCTCAGAGGCCATTGAACAAAATGACCAGTTCTTCTAGAGAAATCTTTTTTAAAAATGAAATCTCACAATTTAAAAATTTTACAAATAGCTCAAAACTTTTCATAGCTCTATACCAGCCCGTGGTGTACAGGCCAAGTGACTCCTATCTGAAGGATAAATGGCTTCAATTTTTGGATTAAAGACCTTAGAGTTGCTCTTAGATTGGCCCATAAACCTAGGGTTGGTTGGCTTCAATAGTAGGGTTAACTTCATGTGCCTTAGGGAAGCATGCTCCATTATATCTCTGCATGCTCTCAATTATTGCTTCCATCAGCCAAAGCAAGGGAATGCCACGTACATGCGATAGGATTCAAATCCCCACTGTACAACTTGCTATTCTGTGACCTTTGACAAGTGATTTTTATTGCTGACCTCAGATTCCTCAGTTACATTTAAGTAGTAGGGGAATATGTTAACTTTATAATGTAGTACAGTAGCTTTGTATGAACTACTTTAATTCTCTAAAAATATTATAAAATAAGCACAACCATCATCACCATCTTTTCACAGATGAAAAGAATTGATGTGTAGATAAATGAAACTTCCATAGCTGGTAAATGGGGAGTTGAGAAAGGAGCAAGTGCTGACACTCCCCAGCCAGTGGGAATCTGAGAAATGAGAGAGCAGTAGGAGTGATCCAGGGTTCCCATGAGAACATAAATGTGTGGAGAATTATTAGCTTAGCAGTGTACGTATGAACAACACAATAATGGCACCTACTGTTGAATTATTAACAGTAAATTTCCTATGTCCATCTTCACTCTCTGCTTTCCTTTGCCTCTGGTTTGCTCCTTCCTTCCTTCCTTCCTTCCTTCCTTCCTTCCTTCCTTCTTTCCTTCTTTTTTCCTTCCTTCCCTCCCTCTTTCTTTCTTGCTTTCTTTCTCTCTTCCCTCTTTCTTTCTTTCTTTCTTTTCTTTCTTTCTTTCTTTCTTTCTTTCCTTCTTTCTTTCTCTCTCTCTTTCTTTCTTTCCTTCCTTCGTTCCTTCTTCTTTCTTTCTCCCTGGCTCTTTCTCCCTCTGTTCTAGTTATTAGAGGAGGAATTATCCTAACACTCAACTCTAGACAAGCGGCCTTTTCATTTCCCCTTAAACCATGACTTATTCCTTTTCACCTTTCTGTTCCCCACAATCCCTCCCAAGCCCTTCCCCAACATTTTTGTTTAATCCAAAGGATTATTTATCAGGTAAATCTAACATTAGGTAATGTTTTAAGAACATGTTTCCCATCAGATAAATGGATATTACGTATTCCCTATAACCAGACATGCTCTATGGTAAATATTACCCTAAATAGGAAATTCATGACTCACAATTAACTGAATAGCCAAGTGAGAAGCTGGGGAGTTCCCACTTATGAAAATGATTACTGTCTGATTGGTTCTTAACCCTCCCCTCTGCCTAAGGGTCCTTTGGGTCATGTTGTGCCTCTGTAGCATGCAAACTGGCAGGCACTGATTGGTTAGGAATGAAGTCAGAGTGATTTAATATCCTATATTTATAGTATCTGCATACAAGGGGACTATCTCCACTGTTTTGTGCAATGACTTATAATCAGGAATTTGCTTGCAACACATACCTGTGCATGTGCACAAATCCATAAGCACACCCACACCACACTGGATCTGGCAACTCACTTGCCCCAGCAGGCCAAGCATGAAGTTCCTCCACCTCCATTGCTTGCTTCCATTCACTGGTGAGCTGCAGGGAAATGCTCAGTTTTGGCAGTGCTCCTGCCCAGTTGCAACCACATGGCACTGAATTGCTCTTTGACTTCAGACAAGTTCTGAGCCTCAGTTTTCTCCTTTGTGGAAATGTTATGAAGATTAAGTCAGAGAAGGCAACTGGAATGTAGTAAAGTGTTTAAATTTTGTCATTTAACATAGAGGAATGTGGACTGGGAAAATTCTGCCCCAGGACAATGATGGCTGTTGTTTTGAGACATTATCTGAGGAGGAGCAAGGCTCCAGAAACATTTTAAAATTCTGAGTTCTCTATTTACTGATATGACTGGAAATAAAAGGTTCAAATTCTAGTTACCTCTTCCTGAAAAATTACTATGTGCCAGGGACTGGGTAGATAGATGCAGGGAAATGTAGAGAGAAATTGTTCTGGTTACCACAGAGCTCACAATGATTCTCTAAGCCAGAAGAAAAAATCTAGGCCTTTTCCACCCCAGACCTAATGAGCCATAATTTCTGAGGTCTCAAGGCCTATGTTTTTTCCTTTATTTTATTTTTGACAATTTCCTATACATAGATAATATATTTTGTTCATATTTACTCCCATTGCTCTCTCTTATTTATTCTCATTGCCACTGAACCTCTTATTCATCCTAACTAATCCATTTTATATTGTGTGTGTGTGTGTGTGTGTGTGTGTGTGTGTGTGTGTGTGTGTGTAAGAGAGAGAAAGAGAGAGAGGGAGGGACAGAGAGAAATCCACTGAATTAAGTTGGGATTGCTTGCATGACCATGGCTGGGGTTATGGATTATGGACAATTTGCCAGTGGCTACACTACTGAAGAAAAGAAGACATCCCCTTTCCTCCAGTAACCATTAACTGACAAGAGCTAATTTTGGAGTAGGGTATTGTGAGTTCCTTCCTTATTCATGATGAAAGGTTGACAAAGCACAGTGTTGTGTAGGAAAACACTGTTGCTGAGTTCATGAGTGTAAAGCCTTGTCATGTGCAGAAAATGACATTCTATAGCACTGGTCCCCATTTTCTGGTTTTTGGTCTTCTTTCTAATCCTTCTTGCATGATGCTCCCTGAGTCTTACTGGGATGAACATACAATATTCATTTATTCTCAGCACTTTTGCCATCTATGTCTCTACATTAATCTATTCTCACTGCACTGATCTATGGTAAACATAATGAGTTAGGAAGATATTTGATAACTTTTACATTTAGAACAACAGTAGTAGTAAATGTCTTTCTAGGACCTATGACCTCCTTCCTGTGAAGCGGGCCTCAAATCCAATCAGAAAGTAGTTGGTTACCTCCATAGCAGTCATGCCACTATTGTACCAGTGGGACCATATTGCTATTGAATCTGTATTATAACATGCAGGATTCAAAACTGAGTGAAGTAGTTGATGACTTTTATCCATTGGAAGCCTGCATATCACTTTCCAGCATGATGCATACAAGCCAGAAGGGAGAAAGCTTCTTGCTCACTTCCACTTTGATGTCTTTGTATCTTCAAGTGAAGAATGTGGTATCTTCAGCTATAGGAACTTAACATCTAGTTTTGATAGGCAGCCAAAATCCATGGCAATAACCTATATTTTTTTAGGGGCCTCTGTAGCTTCTATGACCAAAAACTAATTAGGATGTATCTCATTTATCATACTGGGATTTTTTATTAAAAACCTATAGCTCTGGGAACAGCTTTATCCACCCATGTAAGATACCTTCATTCAAACTCTTTTGTAAAAAAATATTTTTTAATTAGCTTTCAAAGTAGTTGGCATCTATATGTCTTTTTTCATATATCCTTAGTTTTGGAAAACCCTTCTCTCACCCCTTCCCCTTTCCTATCTCTCTGTTTGAACTTCTGCTTTCCACAATTCTCACCCTACTTTCATTTCATGTGTGTTCTACTATCCTACCTTCCCCAAAGAACCTCTTTTATCCCATCCTTCAGGTCTGCTTTCTAACTACCTGGGTTCCTCAGACATTCCCTCTAAGTTAAGGCCACAACTCTAAAATTTAAACCTAGAATCAGAATATAAGAGTTAATATATAACATTTGCTTTTGGGGCCAGGCTATAATATTTTCCAGATGCATCCATTTTCTTGCAAATTTCATTTTTCTTTATACCTGAATAAACCTCTTCATTTTCCATTCTTCAATTGATGGACATCTATGCAAATTCCATTCCCTAGCTATTGTGAATAGAGTAGTTAAGTATGCATCTCTATAATAGAGTGTGAAGTCCTTAGGGTATGTGCATAGGAGTGATATAACTGGGTCATATGGCAGTTATTTTTAGCTTTTTGAGAAACCTCTACACTGATTTTTATAATGGCTGTACCAGTATGCATTCTGACCAACAGTGAATAAGAGTCCCCACAACCTCATCAACATTTTTTGTCATTTGTTTTTTTATGTTAACCATTGTGCCCAATGACAAGGAATCTCAAAGTAGTTTTAATTTGCACTTTCCTAATGGCTAAGGATACCGAACACTTTTAAAAATACTTCTTAGTCATTTGTATTTATTTTTTGTGAAGTCTCTCCATTCAGTTTCATACTCCTCTTTGGTTTTAGTGTTGCTTCATTTTTTTGAGTTCTTTATATTCTGATTATTATATAATATTTTGAATATTAATCCTCTTCCAGATATATACCTGGAAAAGCTTTTTCCTATTCTGTAGGTTGCCTTTTCACTTGATTTTCAGCTTCCTTTGCTATACAGAATCCTTTCAATTTCATAAGGTCCCATTTGTCAATTGTTGGCATAATTTCCTAAGTGATCAAATTCCTATTAGGAAAGTTCTTACCTTTGCCTATTTCTTGTAATACATTCATCATGTTTCCTTTAGCACTTCCAGAGTGTCAGGTCTTACATTGATGTCTTTCATCCATTTGTAGTTGAATTTTATACATGATGAGAGATAAGGATTTAGCTTCACTTTTCTGCATGTAAATATTCAAGAAGCCATCTTTTATCCAGGTTGTATTTTTACCATCTTTGTCAAAAATCATGTGGCTGTGTGGTGGTTTGATTCAGGTGTCCCCCATAAACTTAAGTGTTCTGAATGCTAGTCTCTCCAGCTGATGGCAATTTAGAAATTAAAGACTCCTGGAGGCGGTGTATTGTTGGGGGCGGGCTTATGGGTATTATAGCCAGCTTCCCCTTGCCAGTGTTTGGCACACTCTCCGGTTGCTGTTGTCCACCTTATGTTGACTAGAGGGTGATGTCCACCCTCTGCTCATGCCATCGTTTTTCCTGCCATCATGGAGCTTCCCCCCTCGAGCCTGTAAGCCAAAATAAACCTCTTTTTTCCCACACCACAAGCTGCTCTTCAGGTGATTTCTGCCAGCAATGCAAACCTGACTGCAACAGTAAAGTGGTACCGAGGAGTGGGATTGTTGCTAGACACCTGACTGTGTGTCTTTGGCCTTTTGGAGCTGATTTTCAAGAGGAATGTGGAAGGATTTGAAACCTTGGCCAAAGAGACACCTTGTTGTGTTGTAAGTACAACTTGATGGACTATTCTGGTCAGAGTTGAAAGACATGATTGCAGTAAGAACTATGGACTGTGAGGTTTGGCTTATGAGGGTGAGAAAGAGCTTTACTTGGACTGGGCTAGCATTTGTGTGACAAGTTTGCTGTTATGCCCGTGTCCTGAGAAGTTGTGCAGGGTTGCTTTGCGTAGAAATGAACTGGTGTGAGCAGAGGGATATGGCACAGAAAAAATGAAATCTTTGGGTGAACTCTCCCCATTCAGCTGCAGTTGAGAGATTAAAACCTTTGAGATTGGGCCAGCTGACCTGCAATGGGGCAACAGGAAGAATGCAGACTCTTTTGAAGGGGCCTGAATGCTGAAGGAGTGTCCTGTTCTTCAAAGTCTGATTTATTCCCCCCCCCGGATTAACAAATTGGCACTCTACCTGGTATTATGGAGTATAACAAATGCAGGAAAGAGAGGGTCATTGAGTTTGTAACTTGGTCTTGTGTTTTGGAAATGGCCATGGGCAGTGTGAAGCAGGTTTGCTGGATGCCTGCATGGAGATCCCATGGGGCCATGAGGATGGACCATGGGTTGCAGTGGAGACCCAGTGGAGATGCCTGGACTATGAGATGGCTGCCAAAGAGAGCTGCCGGCCCTGGATGAAGTTTTCCAGGACTGTGAGTAGCCTAGCTGGAGGGGCGGAATTAGAACTCCAGAGACTTGTTGCTGGTTAGAATTATCAGACTTGGGGATTTGTCACTGACTAGTTGTTGGACTTGGGAGTTACAGAGTTTGATGTTTGCCCTGGTTGTTTTAAATCTTGTGTTGGCTGAATATTTCTTTGCTTTGCCCAATGCCATCCTTTGCAGTGTGAATGTTTAATCTATGCCATTATATGGGTTTTTTGGAGATTCATTTTGGTATTATGGCTCAGTTAAAAGACCTTGGATTATGGGGAACATCATTGGAATTGATAAAACTATGGGGACTTTTAAAGTTGCATGAATGCATTGCATTTTACATCATGTATGGTTATCAGTTTATGGGGGCCAGGGGCGGGATGTGGTGGTTTGATTCAGGTGTCCCCCATAAACTTAAGTGTTCTGAATGCTAGTCTCTCCAGCTGATGGCAATTTAGAAATTAAAGCCTCCTGGAGGCATTGTATTGTTGGGGGCAGGCTTATGGGTATTATAGCCAGCTTCCCTTTGCCAGTGTTTGGCACACTCTCCAGTTGCTGTTGTCCACCTTATGTTGACCAGAGGGTGATGTCCACCCTCTGCTCATGCCATCGTTTTTCCTGCCATCATGGAGCTTCCCCCTTGAGCCTGTAAGCCAAAATAAACCTCTTTTTTCCCACACCACAAGCTGCTCTTAGGTGATTTCTACCAGCAATGTGAACCTGACTGCAACAGGCTGTAATTGTGTGAAATGATATTTGGATCTTTTATCCTATGCCATTGATCTTCATGTTTGTTTTGTGTGCAATTTTTATTATGATGGCTCTATAATATAATTTGAAATCAGATATGGTGATGCTTCCAGTATTCCTTTTTCTTCAAAGTGATTTGGCTAGTTGAGGGTTTTTGTGTTTCCATATGAATTTTAGATTTTTTTTCTATTTATGTGAAGAATGGTGCTGGAGTTTTGATTAGGATTGCATTGAATATATAGATTGGTTTTGCTAGGCTGGTCATTTCACAATATTAATTTTTCTGATCCATGAGCATGGAAGTTCTTTTCACTTCCTTGGATAAGTTTATTCTAAGGTATTTTTGAAGCTATTATGAAGAGATTCTTTACCTGATTTCTTTTTTGGTATGTATATTTGCTATGGTATATAGGAAGGCTACTAATTTTAGTATGTTAATTTTGTATGTTATAACTTATTGGAAGTGTGAATAAGCTTTAGGAGTTTTCTGGTGGATTTTTTAGACTGGTTTAAATATAGAATGATACAACCAGAAAATAAGGATACTTTGATTTCTTCCTTCCAATGTTGTCTTATATTTTATTGCTATAAGACCTCAAGCATTATGTTGAATAGGAGTGGAGAGAGTGGACCCCTTTGCCTTGTTCTTGGTCTTAGAATGAATGATTCAGGTTGTTCTCCATTTGGCATGATGTTAGCCATAGGTTTATCATGTATAGTCTTTATTCTGTTGCAACATGTATCTTCCATCTGTACACTCTCCAGGACTTTTATCATAAAGGGATGTTGAATTTTGTCAAGTCTTTTTGGCATCTATTAAGATAATCATGTAATTTCAGTCCTTGACTCTATGATGTGATTAATTACATTCTATTGATTTATGAATACTGAAATATCATTGATTGCTGGAATGAAGCCAGCTTGATCATAAGAAATGATCTTCTTCATGTATTCTTGAATTTAAAACAAATATTTTATTGAGAACACTTATATCTGTATTCATCAGGGAGATTGGTCTAGAGTTTTCTTTTTTGTTTTGTCTTTGTCGGGTTTTACTATAAGATTAATACTGGCTTCATGAAAGAGCTTGGAAGCATTCCTTCCATTTCTATTTTATTGAATAATTTGAGAAACTTAGGTTTCAATTGTTATGTAAATGTCTGGTAGAATTTTTCAGTGAATCCATTTGGACCTGGGATTTCTTTTTTTACTCAGAAAATGTTATTACTATGTCAATTTCATTGATTGGCATAGGTCTGATTAAATTGCTTATCTCATCTTGTCTTTGCTAGATCATGTGAATCTTAAAATTTACCTATTTCTTTTAGATTTTTCAATTTGGTAAAATGTGGTTTTTTAAAGTATGACCTTATGATTTCTGAATTTCATAGCTATCTATTACAATGTCTTCATTTTCATCTCTAATTTTAATAATTTGGGTCTTCTCTCTTTCTCTTAATTAATTTGGCCAAGAGCCTGTCAATTTTGTTTATTCTTTCAAAAAATCTTTTATTTTGTTGATTCTTTATATTGTTTATTGTTCATTTGTTTCATTAATTTGTGTTCTCAATGGATTATTTCTTTTAATTATTCCTTTTGGTGTTTTTCCCAAAGGCCATTTGATAAATAATTAAGCTATTTATTTGAGATCTCTATGACTTTAAAAATATTTATTTATTTGCAAGCAGAGAGAGATAGAGAGAAGAGAGACAGAAAGATTGGACATGCCAGGGCCTCCAGCCACTGCAAATGAATTCCAGATACATGTGCCACTCTGTATATCTGGCTGTACATGGAATTAAGGAATTAAATCTGGGTTGTTAGGCTTTGTAGGCAAACACCTTAACCACTTAGATCTCTGTAGCCCCTGTATTGTTTTTCTAATGTATGCACTTAGAGCTATAAACTTCACTCTTATAACTGCTTTCATTATATCTCATAGGTTTTGGCATATTGTGTTTATTTTCATTTAGTTGTAGGACCTATTTTATTTCCTTGTGACTCATTCATCACTCTGTTATGCGTTGTACAATCCCCATGATTTTGAATGTGTTCTGTAGTTTCTCTTGTTGTTGATTTCCAGATTCATTATTGTGGTCAGATAGAATACAAAAAGTTATTTCAAGTTTTCTATATTTATTGAGAGTAGCTTTGTCTCCTAATACATACTCTTATTTTAGAGAAAGTTCTATGGGCTTCTGAAAAGAATGTGTTCTATAATGTTCTATAATGTAGCTAGGAAATGGAACCATGTTGGGGTCCCCCCAAGGCCAGCTCAGGAGGGACGATAGGGTCTCTGCCCATTGAGTCACGACACAGACTCTGGGAGTTGGGTGAGAGCGGAGCGAGAATTCATTTATTCAGGAAGTGCACATGGGTTTTATCCTTGTATGGGGTGGTCCCCTTTTGGTGACCAATGACAGCTTGTCTCTGGACAGGACATCTCGTAGTAGGCTTCTCGCGAGCATGGGGCTGTAACTGTTGTCACATCTAGCCTGCATGTTTTTTTTACAGAAGCCACTTCCTGTTGTCTTCTGCCATGTGGTCTGGCTAGGACCAGGCCTGTATTGTGCCACACATATCCTCCTTTTGTTTTTATTATTGGCAACCCTGAGAGGTATGGTTTATTGCCAAGCCATTGTTGAACCCAGGCCCCAAGGGATCATCATTTGCCTGTCTTAGGTTGTTCCATCTCATGGAGCCTTTCATGGGCCAAATGCCACCTGGGGAGAAAACCGAGGGGGATGGCCTGGTATGGCTTTTGGAAAGCCATGGTTGAACCCAGGCCCCAAGGGATCATCACATGTGACAGTGCCTGTCTTAGGTTGCCGCATCTCATGGAGTCTTACCCGTCATGGGCCAAATGCCACCTAGGTGAGAAAACCCAAGAGGGATGGCCTGGTATGGCTTTTAGAAAGCCATGGTTGAACCCAGGCCCCAAGGGATCATCACATGTGACAGTGCCTGTCTTAGGTTGCCCCATCTCATGGAATCTTACCCGTCATGGGCTGGCTGCCATCCTGGTGAGAAAACCCGAGGGGTATGGCGTGGTATGGCTTTTAGCATGAGGTCTGGCTAGGGGCTAGACCTGTATTGTACCATACATATGAGGCTGTTGCCTAGGAGGCATGGAAGGGCCAAGTGGGTGTGGCTCTGTGGCATGTGAACAGTCCCAGCAAGCGAGAATCAACTAGAGAGCCTGAAGAGGACTGGGGTAGGACAGGTTGCTGGGTGAGTTCACCCTAGCGTCATAGTCAGTAGCATTGAGTGTCCTTAATGGTGGCTCAATGTAATCAAAGGAGTTGGAAAGGAATTTATAGGTAGGTGTGTGTGTGGGGGTAAGTTTAAAGTCCCATATGTAGTCTGAGGAGTCTGGCATCATCTTCTTCAGTAAGGCTGGTCATCTCTCAGTGGCTGGTGGGGGAAATAAGTTTAAAGTCCCGTTGGGATCTGGCATCATCTTCTTCAGCAAGGCTGGTCGCTGAGTCAGTGGCCGGTGGGGGAAATAAGTTTAAAGTCCCGTTGTAGTGTGAGGGTCTGGCATCATCCTGTTCAGTAAGGCTGGTCAATTTTGAGTCAGTGGCTGGACGGACATTTCTGGCAGGAATCCAAACTGGGATCTGTGAAGTTTCTGGAAAGACACAAGCATACCCTCGGCCCTGCGTTAAAAGAGGGTGGGGCCCCTTCCAAATATTAGTAAGAGGATCTTTCCAGCGGACTAAGGGTATTGTCATGGTTGGTTGGGATCTCCAATGTTTGTTTGGGGAGAGTCCTGCCTCATCAAAGGTGAGAAAATTGAGGGTGAAAAGAGCTTCCACTTGGGGGTCCTTGTAGTGGACTTTTGTTTTATAATTAGTTCCTTTAGGGTCCGGTTTGTTCTTTCCACGATGGCCTGTCCTTGTGGGTTGTAGGGGATCCCAAGGGAGTTTTTATTCCCAAGATTCCATGAAGGATGTGAATTGGGCAGATGATAAATAGGGCCATTGTCTGTTTTAATTGATTTATTCCCATGACCAACATAGCGGTTTTTGTTGCCTTAATAACATGGGATGCCTTTTCCCAGAGAGAGCAATAGCAAAAGTAAGCTTAGAGTAAGTGTCCACAATGACATGGACATATTTGAGGTGGCCAAAGAAGGTATGTGGGTAACATCCATCTGCCAGATAGAATTTGGGGTAAGGCCTCTAGGATTGACTCCTTGAGGCTGTAGGGGGCCCAGGGGGGATAGGGGGGCACATGCCTTACAAGTACGGGTTAAATGTTGCATTGGCTAAGGGAGAGCTCAGGATATAGGGTCTGTATAAGGTCCTGTGCCAAGGAGTATGTCCAAAGTAATTGGAATTTCATCCCTAAGATTTTGGCGGGCCTGGGATTCAGCCAGGTCACTATAGGCTGGATGGCTCATTGTAAGAGGACTTGTTCAAAGTAAGCAGAATTAACGACGGATTCCTGGGCCGCCTCAAGGAGCCCTACGTTAACAGGGAAGGCAGCATCTCCTTGGAAGGGTAATGAGGGGGAGGGGTGGTTGCAAGTGTGGCTGTAGCAGGAGGGGGTTGGTGTGGCAGCTTATTATCATTTAAAGGTTTTAGTTCCTCCTCATCCGAGTTATCGGAAGAGGGGGCTGGGAGGGACGAGCTGTGAAGAGCCAATTCAGGTTCCTCTTCATATTGTTTGTTATGGGCATAAATGATTTCCTGTACTGTGCAGCCTTTAAGGCTGGCAATTATGGCAAGGAGGATAGAAAAGAATGGAGCAGGGAAGGTGTGCCCTTTATAAACCTCATTTTTGGTTTTAGGACCCGGGACCAAATGTTAGTGTCCCAGATGTTCTCTGAGTGATCCATGGGGCTAAAACAAGAGTTTCATCCCAAAAGCTTAGTCTTTTGTTTTAATTTTAAGCCACATTACAGAAGGAGGGCCTTATTTCCTCTGGTGGGGAGGAGGTTGCCCATTGCATCGTGGTGTTGTTTGATGGGGGCTGGGCTGGGACACTCCTGAATCAAAGAGACTGAGAAAATAATAACCCAGATCAAAGATGATAGACCAGGATAATCATGTAAACCACAAGTCCTAATGCTGGGGCCAGCTGAGACACACGGATAGATTGTTTAGGACCCATGTGTCTTGGGCTTAGTGAGGGGAGGGGCCAACTTGGGCCGTGCGGCAGTTGATTGCTCACCCACAGGCAACCATTTTTCTATGAAGAACTGGGCGCTTTGCTCACTTTCAGATAGATCACCGAGGGGGCTACAAAAAGAACTGGGCGTATTCTGCCAAACGCCGAGGGCTGCTCACCGGCTCACGGGACGTTCAACAGGGCATCTCTCCAGATGCTGATGGGGCAGGGGGTCACGGATGGGGTGTCTCGCTAACACCGACGTCGGGGCAGAGGGTCCCTGTTCGGGCGCCAGATGTTGGGGTCCCCCCAAGGCCAGCTCAGGAGGGACGATAGGGTCTCTGCCGAATCTGAGCAGTGCGAGTCACGACACAGACTCTGGGAGTTGGGTGAGAGCGGGCGAGAATCCACAAACTCATTTATTCAGGAAGTGCACATGGGTTTTAAGGGGCTGTTAATCTTGTATGGGCTCCCCTTTTGGTGACCAATGACAGCTTGTCTCTGGACAGGACATCTCGTAGGCTTCTCATGGGGCTGTAACTGTTGTCACATCTAGCCTGCGCAAAACACCATTTTTACAGAAGCCACTTCCTGTTGTCTTCTGCCATGTGGTCTGGCTAGGACCAGGCCTGTATTGTGCCACACAGAACCAGCCTAGATATCCCTCCACAGATGAATGGATAATAAAGATATGGTACATTTACACAGTGGAGTTCTATTCAGTGGAAAAGAAAACTGAAATCATGAAATTTGCAGGGAAATGGATGGATCTGGAAAGGATTGTACTAAGTGAGGTAACCCAGGCTCAGAAAACCAAACATCGCATGTTTTCTCTTATATGTGGATCCTAGTTACAAATGTATAGACTTGTGTGTGAGCTGGAACCCAAAATTGGTAGCAGAGGCCAGTAAGCTAGAAAAAGCTTATAATGGAGGGAGGAGAAGAAGGAAGGATGTAAGGGGATGTTATTGTATATATGAAATAGAAGAACAGATTATAGGCAGGGGAAAGGCCTAAGTGAGGCCAGGGGAAGAGAATGTATAAAAGAAGGGTGGGGGGAGGGTCAATCAAAATTCAAGATATTCTGAATAAGACTTATGTAAACCTACTCTTTTGAATAATGGCACATACAGAAGCTATAGATTGTTACTAGAAAATTTTCAGTGCCTGGGATGAGATACCTTCCAGGGAATTGTTGGCTAGGGAGATCCCTGTTGCCTCCAAAACATTACAGGCTATTGCCAAGGCCCTTGGTTTCCCTTGAGAAACAGATGGTAAGACCCTATTGCTGAAGACCTTACTTGCCTGAAAGGCAAGGTCACTGATAAACAAGATGGTGCTGAGCAGAAAACCTTCTCCCTGTAGACCAGCCAACTGAAAGCTGGAAAAAGCTGCACTGAATGCAGCCATATGGGAGACAGAAATCATCAGCGGTGAAAACAGTGGACACTGGAAACCTCAAGTTTGGCCAGACAGGCCAAATGACCGAATGGGTGCAATAGTGGCATGTCTGCTCTTGGGGAATCCAACTGCTCTCTAATTGGATTGAAGGCCCACTCTATGTGAGGGAATACATGCCTGGTACTGAAAAGACCAATCAAAAGTCTATGGTAGGGGAGGTCATGAGCCTTAGGGGTATAAAGCCTGCTCTTGTCTGGATATATGTATGTAGTAATCCCACCATACTGCCCTGAAAGCACTACACTTAATGTTCATATTCACATATTAATGCTACTCTCACTTCTGGTTAGAGAAACTTCTCTTTTCAGATGGCAATGACCATTGGGATGACCCTAAAGGCAACATAGTGCTGAGAAGGGACGGAGGAGTGTCCAGCACTGAAACATCTCTATCACACCCTCCAAGGTTCAGGGTTCATTGCAGAAGAGGGGGTGGAAAGAATGTAAGAGCCAAAGGAAGGGTATGACTCCCTACAATGCAACTGTCCAGACAGAAATTGGCCTCGATATCATGACCTTGCAGTGCCTAGCAATACCTTCACAAGACCCTCATAATAGGAGAAAAAGATGATGACATCAAATTAAAAGAGAGACTAATGGAGAGAGGGAAGGGATATAATGGAGAGTGGAGTTCTGAAAGGGAATGGGGGGAAGGGACAGAAATATCATGGTTTAATGTCTGTAAGTATAGAAGTTGTCAATTTAAAAAAGAAAAAAAGAGAATATTCTGTGTCTGTCAGGTACATTTTGATCTATTATACCATTTAAATCTAAAGTTTTCCTGTTTTTTTAAAATCCAGATGACCTGTCTAGTGGTAAGAGTAGGGTAATTATATCAGTCACTATTGCTATATTGTGATCAATATGTGCCTTTACCTCTAGTAGTATTTATCTTATAAAATTGGGTGCAAATATGTTTTGTGCATATATGTTCAGAAATGCAATGTCCTCTTGATGGATTATTCACTTAATCAGTATGAAGTGTCCTTCTTTATCTGTTCTTACAAGTTTTTGTTTGAAGTCTATTTTGTCAAATGTTAGAATAACATCACCTGCTCATTTCTTAGCTCCATTTGCTTAGGGTACCTTTTCCATCTTCTCACCTTAAGGGAATGCTTATCTTTGATTAACAGGTGGGTTTATTTGAGGCAACAGAAAGATGGATCCTGTTTTTCTAGCCCCGTCTGCCCATCTGTGTCTTTTGATTGGGAAATTGATACCATCAACATTCAGAGTTATTATTGGAAGCCATGTATTAACTTCTCTCACTTTGTTGTGTTGAGCATTTTGTTATTCTTCATTTATTTTACACTTGACCAAATATCTTTTAGTTTTTCCCCTGTGGCCTCTTTTATGTGTTTGTCCATCTCTTCAGTCTGAAGTATTCCTTCTAGTATCTCTGTATATGGCTTAGTGATCATAAGTTCATTTAGCTTGTTTCTGTAGTGGGAAATTATCCCTTCTCCTTCAATTATGATAGATATTTTTGCCATCTATAGTAGTCTGGGTTGTCAATTGGTGCTTTCAGAATTTGAAATACAAACTTCCAAACCCTCAGCTTTTAAATTTTCTGTGGAGAAATCTGTGGAGAAATGTTATTCTTTTAGTCCTGACTTTTTGTGAATTGGTGTTTCTCTCTTGTTGCTTTAAATATGCTTTCTTCACTCTGTAGGCTTAGTATTTTTAAGTATAATATGACATGAGATATTTTTTCTCTGTTACTATCTATTTGGTGCTCTGTATGGCTCTTGTTACTTGGATGAGCACAAGATTTGAGTAGTTTTCTTCTATGATTTTATTGAAAATATTTTCTATGTCTTTAGGATGGAATTCTTCATGTATTTTTGTGACAATAGTTTTCAGATTTTGAGTTTTCATGGTGTTTCAAAAATTTCACATGTTCCTTTCATACATTAAAATATATCATTGTTTTTGACTGGATTATCCAGTTCTTCTACCTTGCCTTCAAGACCTGGTATTCTATCCTACACGTGATTCATTCCATTCAGAAGGCTTTCCATGAGTTTTTATTTGACTTATTGAATTTTTCATCTGCAGCCTCATTTCAGATCGGCTCTTCTTCAGTATCATGATCTCTATTGAATTCTGTTTGCATATCTTCAATTGACTTTTTTTTGTTGTTGTTGTTGTTGTTTTTTCAAGGCAGGGTCTTGCTCTAGCTCAGGCTGACCTGAAATTCATTCTGTAGTCCCAGGGTGGCCTCAAACTCTTGACAATGCTCCTACCTCTCTGCCTCCTGAGTGCTGAGATTAAAGGCATGTGCCACCACTCCCAGCTCCTGAGTTGACTTTCTTACTTCATTCAACTGTTTGTTTTCTCTTGGAATTCATTCAGGAGTTTGTGTCTTCTTTGAAGTCCTTGAACATATTCATCATCATTTTTTTGGATACTTTGTACAAAATTTCTTCTAAGTCTCTTTCATTGGGGGTGGGGTGGGCATTTATTGTGAGAATTGTCATTTTGGAGAAAATATATCTTGGTTTTGAATGTTACTTGTAGTCTTGTGCTAGAACTTTCCCATTGAATATGATTTATTGGTTTTCTTTATTTCTTTTTTAAAAATTCAAGACATATTTCTTCTAGGATGCAGTAGGTTTGATGCCTTCCTCTGTTAAAATGATGACTCTATCTCCAGTCCTCTCCTAATAGTTAAATACTGTCTGAAACAATAGTGAGTTTCTAGATGTAAACCTGCTGTGAAAACAGAGTTGCATTTGACTATAAAATAATCAGTATTTGTTTACAAACTGTTTTATTAAATAAAGGACATTACTAGTAGTGTGTATGTAAATATTTTAGTTACTTTAGGTAGAAATAGAAAGAGTAGAAAAAAGACTCAGTGAGAGGCTGAGACTAATGATTAGTTTTAGGTAGATGGATGTTAAAGAGAAAGATGCAAAAACAGGGGTGCACTTCAGAGACAGAGAAGAAAGAAAATGGGTGGGATGTGGGAGTTTGGATTAAAGGTGTACTAGGAGGAGAATGGTAGAAGAGTATATTCAGATTATATAGAGCAGTCTTGTTTCTCAGGGTCAAGCCACAGAGACCCTACATGTTCAGACAGCCTATGTTCTTCAAAAGAGGTAAGATGAAAGCATATGGAAACAAGATAAAAGAGAAAGAGAGAGAGGGAGAGAATGATAGAAGGTGAGAACTGTGGGGAACCAGCGTGGCCTTCTAGATTGAGCTTAGATATTATATAAAGAAAGAATAGCTAAAGGGGAAAAAGAGACCTGCATAGCATGGGCTTTTGAAACCTACTAGTCTGAAGTTTGGATTTAGTCTTGTTGCTAGAAGTTTCCCTATATTCCTCTTCCCTGTGAGGCCCATTCTGGACTAAGCTCCATGTTCTCACCAGTAAAGTTCTTCCATTTGGGCAGTGTCTGCATTTTGATAAATTTTCCTGATCAATCTTATGCACACTTGTATTTGAAAACCCCTTGGTAGCATCTAAGATTTATTCTTCATTGATTAACATTCTTTTCACTGGGTATCTATTTATTGAGGATATTTCTGAGCTGGCCACAGTAGTAGGTGCTTCATGTATATTCATTCATCTTGTCCTCTCAACAAGTCTAGCTGGAAGTTGCCATTCACTTCTTTTAGAACGCTAAGGCAAGTACAAACTTTACATGCATGGGTTTGTTATCTTTACAGTGGTGCATCATACATACTGGACCCCCAAAGAGAAACATCTAATTAGGAGAGTC
This sequence comes from Orientallactaga sibirica, assembly GCA_036365145.1. Lineage (NCBI taxonomy): Eukaryota > Metazoa > Chordata > Mammalia > Rodentia > Dipodidae > Orientallactaga > Orientallactaga sibirica. The sequence goes on along the minus strand of JAEOAD010000015.1, from coordinate 32,823,951 downwards.
ATTGTAAGGAAGACTCCAAAATGAGCCAGATCCAATGTTCTAGCATGGTAGGATTCCTGCAGGAATGAGCAATCACTAACCTCACAAAGCCAGTTCACAGGCAACATGGTTACAGGATTAGGGATGCAGATGAATCACTCTGCAGAGGGACACAAATGTCAACAAGCACTTTTAATCTCAGATGTATTTCTCAGAAAAAAAAAATCAATACTTTGATAAAGATATCCACAGGCACTTAGAAGGAAGTATTGATTTTTTTTGAGTATGAGGAGATATATTTTTAAAGTAAACTGTAATTCTTCAACTATTTTGAATATAATTTGTTTTCTTTAACTAGAATTAAGTTGATATTTGTTAATACAAGTTTATGAATTCAGAATTTATCATGTAAGCAAGGATTAGAAAGAAAGAAAGAATATTTGAGTGGAAGATAGTTCATAACTTGAAGGTACTTGTTTATAAGCCTACTGGCCAGAGTTCAATTCACCATCATTCACATAAAACTGGACACAAAGTGGCACATATATCTGTGATCCCAATGTGCCTAAGGCAATTGAAAATGGCTCCAGGAGAATCTGGAAGCTTGTGGGCCAGCTAGTCTGGTGCACATGCAGTGGAAAAAAAAAAAAATAATAGGTCAAAATGAAGGTGGAAGGAGAAAACAAATGTCCCAAGTTTTTCCTCTGACCTCTACATACAAGCTGTGGCATGTGCACACTCATACATGAAAACAAGTGTATCATACATACATATTCACACACACCCCCAATAAAAACATTCAATTTTGACAAGGGTGTGGTGGCATGGATATAATCAGTAACTGATAGGAATATAAATTTTCACACCCTTTCTGGGGGCTATTTAGCAATATGAACTAAGAACTTAAATGTGTATTCATACCTTTGAGCTTTATAATTCCCATTCTGTAAAACTCTCCCATGAAATAGAGAATGAGGCATAGATTTATACATAAGATTTATAGAAAGATTTACAAATCATGGTGTTGTTTTCTAAGGCCATTAAATCAGAAGCAGTTTAAATAAATTGGCTCGGTAAATCACCACAAATTCAAATGATAGATCAGACGTGAAATGGGAGCTCCACTGGGGCAGGGATTTGTCTCTCTTGTTCATTACCTTCTCCAGAGTCTGGCCTAGTGCCTCCCCTATAACAGCCATGGAGCAAAAGTCTTCTGAAAAAGCACACAGTGAGGTACTATTGGAATGCTTTGAACTTGGACCTCATGACCCTCCATCTACAGCTGTGAAAACTTTGTCTCCATATCTTCATTTGCAAAATGAGGATGAATCTTTGCATAGGACTTTGTTAGGGATCAATTGTCAGCATTAACAGGCCAGGTGGCATGACATAGAAGCATTAACTAGCTGTTAGTGGCTACTGCTCATGAAAGTCCTAAGAGAATATCTTCATGTTTAGTATAAACTAGCGCAGCACATTGATTATATTTAGGGAAACTTGCATATATTTATATTTATAATACTACAAGGAATTTTGCTGACTGTGATGGCTGTGGGGAACACCATGATTTTCATGATCAGATGGACAGTGTGCCTCTGAAAGATTTGTGGTTCAAGGCTGTGTTTTACTGCACCTAAATTCTAGTCTCCTCATTCATCATCCAAGAAGGATTTAAAGCAATTCCATTGGTCTGGGGTGGGGGAATACAAAGAATGTGCTGTAAGCAATTATTGGAATGGCAACCAGGAGGGCTCTGAAAACTTTACTTACATCAAGCCACATGTTTAGTGTTGATTCTTGATCTTAGCTTGCTGATAAGAGGCTCCCAAAAAGAGTTTTAATCTTTGGCATGCTTGTAGCATTTGTAGGGACCATCTGTGAGCCTCAGGGAAAGCTTTTCCAGTTGCTGTGTTGAGGGTTTCCTTTAAGTAAGTCTTTGGCTCTAGACAGAACACATGTCCAGACCACGCTTCCAGAACTTCATCTAACAATTTCAATTAAACCTTGCCAATCTAAAGATCTTAAGGCTATTCATATTCTTGGACTTAGCCATTAAACTTTCCTCAGGTCTGAACGGCCCACAGTCAGGAATCTGGTTAAAAGCAATAGCAATTGTTTGGGGGCAATTTGTGCTTTAAGGCCCTATAGAGAAACATAGCATTGTGGAGTTACAAGATATTTCTTAAATATCTAGTCTTAACTACTATATGAGAACCTGGTAGCAGTCAGCATTTTGTGGTTCCATGGGGTTTGGAGGCTGCTGGGCTAAGGGTGAGTTGTGGGAATGGAGACTGGGATATGGTCCTGTATATAAGATTCACTACATTTCTGAACTCAAAGGTGAGAGGTCTCAAGCTTAAACTATATGGAGCACAACTGGAGTATTTATTAATCACCCAATAAGAATTGTTGCTGTTTTAAACTGTCTAAGAATTCAAGACAAGGAAGGTTTGGTGAGGTAGAGTATAATTTAAAGTACAGATTCTTGGATTCCAAAGCAAGAAATTCTGATTCAATGAATCTAGTGCAGGCATAGCTGCTTGCATCCTTAATGAGAATTCCAAATAAAAAGAACTAATTCAGACAAATTCTCCAGGATTTGCTCTTTGCCCTGAACAGCTACTATAATTGGCTTTTGGGGTCAAAGGTAAGAGCTATCACCTTGACCGGAGACAGCAAAAGGAATGAGATTTTATGTTTTCCCATTGTATACTGTAACAGGACTTGAAGGTTTCCCCATTGTTAGCCCTTGTCAGTCTTGAGTTAGGGAAAGAAAGGGGCATGGGTGCAGCACCATGAAGCAACCTCCGGCCAAGAGGGTGGTCACCATTGTCAAAGATATGGATAATCAAAAGCAGTGTCATGCTGCCCAATCTTTAGACTTGTTTCCTTTCTTGTGTTGTGACGCCCTTCTTCATCACAAAGTATCAGTAAAAGCTCCATTCAGAGCACTATACTCATGATGAATGGGGAGTTGAAGTAGAATGTGTGTGTGTGGTGGTGGTAGGAGCACTTCCCCTGAAGTAGCGTAATGGGAACTAGAACAGACACAAGGAGCAGAGATCAGAGAGGGAGACATGGTGTAGAGGGGCTCATAGGACATCTTTAGAAACCTGAATGACTCTTGCCAGGGAACTCTTAAAAAGACTTTTAGACATCTGAGGATTATGGAATATCAATTACATACAAAAAATACTTGAAGTTTACACTTTAATCAGTTTTACAAATGTATATGCCTATCTAATCAACACTATCACCAAGAAGGACAGTGTGCTAGTTACATTTGTTGTGCGACAAAACCCCTGACAGAAGCACTTTTGGGAGGAAACATGTTTTGCTCACAGTTTCAGAGGATGCCATCCACTATGGAAAGGGGAACATAGAGGAGAGAGGAAGATATACAGAAACTTAATGAACCTTGATGACCAGATCCCTCACACGGCAGCTGGATTAGAAAGCAAAGAGAATGACAACAGGGCCAGGGCTGGGCTATACTTTCAAAGGCCCATGCCAGGTGACCCACGTCTACCCAACAGGCACCACCTCCTAAAAGCTCCAAAATTTTCCAAAACTGAGACACTGACTGGGGATAAAACATGTGAACACATCGATCCTATGGATTACATTTCACACTCAGAGCATAGCAGATGTCTGCCACCATCACCTAAGAAGTTTCCTTTCTATCCATCCCATTGGTCTCAAACAATATACATCACAACTGCTGCACACCCTTTTGCCACTGTAAATTAACATGTCTCTTCCAGAGATTCCTACACATGGAATTATACAATGTGCAAATCTTCCGCACAATGGACCTTCAGCTTCCTCCTTGTGGTTGCACTTCTTAGTAGACTGATTTGCTTGTCAGTTGTTTTCATGAGTAACATTTAATTACATGAATATATCCAAATCTACCCACCTGCTGGTGCCATTGTGATCTTCCTATTTTTAGAATTGCATCAATAAAGCTATTATGAACGTGGTGTGCAATTTCTGTGCAGGCTTTTAAAACTTTCTCTTATGTAAACACCTCAAGGTAGAATTATTAGGAAGTAGATGAATGTATATTTGCAAGAAGGCTTTTGTTACTATGTACCATATGGGAATTTTTAGTTTCTCCACATCCTTCTCACATGTGGTAGTATAAGTCGTTCTAAATTTTGCCACTTTTAAGAATGGGTTTCACTGTTTTACCATAGCTTTATCTTGCTTCTCAGTCAGCTTTTGTGACCTGCTTTCGTAGCTGCAGGGTAGAGATGTAGGATTATTATGAATTGAAATGACTTGTTGCCATTATGAAATGACCTTTCTCTTCCCTGCTCATATTCTTAAAGTTATTTATTATTTTTCTACAGGGAGTGAGAGAAAGAGTGAGGGAGGAAGGGAGAGAATGGGCATGTCAGAGCCTCCTGCCACTGTAAACAAACGCTAGACATATGCGCCATTTTGTGCATCTGGCTTTACATGGTTACTGGTAAATCAAACCTGAGCCATCAGGGTTTGCAAGCAAGTGCCTTTAATGGCTGAATCATCTCTCCATCCCCTAGTCACATTCTTCTTGATGCTCACTTGATCTATTCACTGCTATGGCCACTCTGGCTTTCTTATCATTGGTATTTTCACAATATATTTTCCCCACCTTTTTGTTCTATGGTGTTATATTTAAAGAGGTTTGTAATAGAATATTGTTGATTTGTGCTTTTCTTAAACCTAGTATTTTATTTTCTGCCTTTTAATTTGAACCTTCCAACTACATTTAATTGAATGTTGTGATTGTGTGGTGCTTATGTTTAATGCATTTGGCAATATTGTGCTGTAATCCACCATCTTGTTGTTTGTTTTCTATTTGTCCCATCTGTTCTTGATTCTCAAGCCTTTGAATTGAATACAGTTTCATTGTTATATTTTATTTGATGACTGGCTTGTTAGTTTGTTGGTTCATTAAATGTCATTTATGTTTCACTTTTAGTGGGAACTCCCTGGCTGTGGTCAAATCTGACCTATTCCTTGTTTTTATAAAGCCTTATTGGGACATAATATCCCTAATTCTCCCTTGACAGAGCAGGCTTGCCAACCTCTCTTCCAGATTTACTATATAGTTCTTTAACCTATTATAGTCTAGCTAACAATAAAGTTACATCAATTCACAGATAAGAACTTAGATTTTTCCTTAGGCTGGAAAGATGATTCAGCCCAGTAATTAGGTGTACTTCTTGCTCAAGCATGAGGGCCTGAGGAGGCCTGAGATGGCCTAAGTTCAAATCTCTAGAACCCATGTTAAAAAGCTGGACATGACAATGTACACCTCAACCCCAGTCCCATAGTGAAGCATAAACCAAGAACTGAGAATTGGCAGAGCTCTGAAAAGAGACTGGCTCAAAAGCAACACCAAGCAGAAATGCCAAGGAGCAGGATGTTCCACTTTGGCATGGGAGGGAAGGGACCCAGCTGAAGCAAGCATGTGGGACTCTAAAAGAGCACATGCAACATCCTCCCCCACACCAACAAATAAACAAAAAATAAACTTAGATTATTCCTATTCTGTCCTTTACATTTTTTACTTTTATAAATTATAGACTTACAAAATATACTGTCATATTGGCTTGGGAGTCAATGAGTTTTTAAAGAAAGTAAGAAATAAGTTATTTTATTTCCTTTTGCAGTTATCATATCTTGCACTTATACTATTATTTTTTTCTTTTCTTTTCTTTTCTTTTCTTTTCTTTTCTTTTCTTTTCTTTTCTTTTCTTTTCCCAAGTTTCCATCTATGGAAATTTTCTGAGTAAAGAACATCCTTCAGTATTTCCTACAGCTAAAGTTTGCTGGCTGCAAATGTTCTCCACTCATATTTGTATCAAAGTCTTCACTGAGTCTTCATTTTGAAAAAGCATCTTCTCTGAGAATTAAAGTATGAAGCACCCTGTGTTTTGGTATCATTTCAGATGAAAAGTCTACAATCATTTTCATCTGGGCTTCTCTGTGTATATAGTATGTATATTTTTCTTTGATTACTTTCAATATCTTTCTCTTTATTACTGTTTTCAGACATTTGGTGATGATATGTACTAATGAAGTTTTATTTGCTATCCTGATTGAGGTCCATTGAGCATACACTTTTCATTAAAGTTGGGAATTTTTAGTCATTACATTTTCAAATATTCTTCTGCTCCAACTTATTAGGTCTGTCCTCTTGGAACTCTGTAATAGGCTCATGAAAATTGCCAAACCAGTCACAAAGACTCTTAATCCTTTTCTTCTATATGATTCATTTTGGATAGTTTATATTGTTAATCTTCAGTTTTATTTATATCTTGTAATATGCTTAGTATTTCCAGAGGAATTTATTTTTATTTTGTATTATTTGCAAGAAAAGAGAGAGAAAGAATAGGCACATCAGGGCCTCTAGCCTCTGCAAATGAACTCAATACATGTGCCACCTTGTGCCTATGGTTTTATGTGGGTACTGGGAATTTGAACCTGGGTCATAAGGCTTGCAAGTAAGCACATTAATCTTTAAGCTATCTCTCCAGCCACTCAAGAGGAATTCTATTGGTGTATATTGCATTTTTTAACCTCTGAAAGTTTCATTTTGTCTTTTAAATATATTTATATTTCAGTTCTTCTTTAATACATGTTCACTTACCTTTAAGTCATCCAACAGAGCCTAATTATTATCTTAAAGTCCTGCTACTTTTAACAGTGTTATCACTTCTGTGTGAATTTTTTTCTGGTTATAAATCACATTTGCCTACTTTTTGGCACGTTCAACAATTTTGTAAATTGTATATTGAATACTGAATTTTGTGTGTCTAGATTTCATTGCAGTCTGTTATGTTTTGGATCTAATATGTTCCTCATAGCCTCATGCCATTGAACACTTTGTCCCAAGCTGCTGGCAATTTTGGGATTTGTGGATCCTTTAGGAGGTGGGATATAGCTGGAGAACATGGGTCACTGGGAAGAGAACCTTGAAGTTTCCAGCTCACTTGATGTCCTCTCTTTGCTTCCTAGAAATATGAGAAGGCAAGGAGTCTCAGTTGCAGGCTCCTCATAGTGACTGACTTATAGCTTCTCAAACTATGAGCCACCCTGGCTTCCTAGCTGTAACAGACTTATATCCCCCCAATCCATTAGCCAAAATAAATACTGCCTCCATGAAGTTGTTTTTGTCAGGAGTTTGGTCACAGTGATAGAAAAAGTAACTAAAATATGGTCCTTTGAATAATGGTAAGCGATTGTTCACAAGGATAGATAAAAGTTACTTGCTGATCAAACTGATCTTTTCTTTTTTAAAAACTTAATCCTTTCAAGACTTGTTTCTCAAAGATTTTTTTAGGGCAGGCGTAGAAAAGGCTTTACTACAGATTTACCCGCTGTTAAGACATGACACATTTGTGGTCTCTATTTGATGTCTTAGATGATGTATGGAAAGGGTCCACACTTACTGGCTAGAGTTTCAATGTCTACTAACTCTGTGATTTCTGGGAATTATCCACACTTATCCATTGCCTGGAATTTGAAATTTTGTGCAAGGCAGACATGACTTTATATTCACCAAGGACTAAAAGGTATGTTTCCAGGGCTGGAGAGATTGCTAAGTGGTTGAGGCACTTGCCTGCAAAGCCTAATGACCAGGTTTGATTCCTTAGTATCCATGTGAAGCCAGATGTGTAAAGTGGTGTAGGCATCTGGTGTTCATATACAGTGGCTAGAGGCCCTGGCATGCTCATTGTCTTCCCAACTCTCTCTCTCTCCTCTCTGTCTCTCTCTGCATGTAAATAAACAAGTAAATGAAATATATTCTTTAAAAAATTCTATTTTTCAAAAGTATGTTTCCATTTATTTCTCTTTTCTCTGCTTTCCAAATTTGAGCTGCCTCTACTCTCTGTCTTCTGAACTTAGATTTTATTTAGGATTCCTTACCTTGCAATGGAGTTCAGAATGAGATTCCAGGCAGAAGTACAAGGTCCTTTCCACACTTACTTCCCCTTTCTTAGGAAAACAGATGTCCATATCATTTTTCCTGTTTCCTTACTATTTATGATGAAGAATATGTCACGACCCCAAGTGGAAAATCAGAAGTTACATTAGGAAAGTGTAAATGTCAATACTAGAAGCAAGGGGCAGTCCTGTGTAACAAGGCTAAAAGGAAAGTTGAAAACCATAGCATCCTGCAATGGTAGAAGAGCTTCATCCAGGACAAGAAGCCAATGGTCTGGTTGTTCTATGCACAGCAGCTCTTGTTCATATGTGTTTTATTCATGAGCATGTCCCGAGCATCATCTTTGTCAGCTGTGGTTGGCAATGAGGACACTGTCTCTGTAGCCTTGTCCTTTAAGGAACCCAAAGTAGGAAGGAACAGATAAATTATAGATAAAGTAACAATGCAGCACAATAGCAGAGAACTACAGACATGACCAGAAGTTCCTAGAAGCAAAAGGGAGATACTCATTTCAACTGGAACAAGGGTAGGAGCATCAAGATGTCTTCCTGTGAGAGACGATGACTCATGAATAAAACCTTGATGGGTGAGTGAGAAGGAAAGTGTCTGGTAAAGGAAGTAAAGGGGTATGGGAGTAATGAAAATATCCGCAAAAGCCTATGTGTTTTCTTTAGTAAAATGAAGTATCAAGACGGTAGAAGAAGAATAGGGTGAGCTGAAGCTGAAAAGATGTGTAATTGCTGAGTAATATAAGGTCTTGTTAACATTTTTGCTCTAGAAGAACTGAGGAAATACTGAATAGTTTACTTGGTGGATAGCATGATCTAGTTGTTTTAGAAAAATGTCACAGGTTGTACTTTAGAAAATGATCTCTAAGTGGGGGGGGATAATAATCCACTAGGAAACTGTATTAATATAGACAAAATATGGTTTGGGCTTGGATTATACTATTAGTACTAGGAACAAGAATAAGTAGATGTATTAGAGGTACTTGAAAGGCAAAATAAGCTGAATCCAGAGAAAACTGGCTATCAGAATTAACAAAAACATAGAAGTCATAGTCAGTGCCCTGGTGTTAATTTCATCAAATGGAGTATTCTTGTATAAAAACATTTTATTGAAAACTTCCATAAGTACAGACAATATACCATGATCATAATCCCCTCCCATGACCCCCCCACTCCAAATGGAGTATTTTGTTAAGCTATAGCACATTTTCCAGTTTTTTATCTTAGTTACAATTGTCCTGCCAAGTATGTAATTCTGAGCTCCTAATTTCCTGGGTCTGTGCACTTCCTCTGGATATTTGAGATAATTTCCTGTCTGCTAATCTGCCTTCCATCTCTTCCGTGTTCTAACAGACACATGGGCTGGGTCAAAAGCTCGGGAAACTCCTTAAGCCTATCACAGTCTACTGTGTATCTGGATCCCTTACCTCAAGCCTGAAAGTAGTAATGCCATGTTTCCCCTCTATGCCTCAAGGGAAACTAAAGGCTGAGGGGCTCACTCAATGTAGTACATGTACTTAACATACTCAAGGCCCTGGTTCAGAACCATCACCAAAATAACAACCACCTCAAAGAAAACAAAGCACCTTAAATGTCCTTGAAGATCTGAGTCAGAAAAGTTAGCCATTATGTGGAATAATGATAGCTTTGTGTGAGATAAGAAAGCTAATAATTTCCTTATGGTGTATATTTTAAGAGTAGGGAATAAAAAATTTGACCATAAAGAGAGAGAACTGATCAAGATAATTTGATGGGACTCTAGCAAAGATTGGCAATTGCCCCACAATATTGGCTCTTTTCTTCCATAGCAACAGAGTCTTCTGTTACTTATGTATATGGCTCACAGTAAAAAATCTTGTAGGTAAGTAAATGTGTCAAAGTCCCAAACAAATACATATGGCATACTTAACAGAGGAAAGGCAAGAGACTTCATTTATAGAGGGACTATTTACAAAGATGGGTTTGGAGGAACTGGAAGTATTGTGTACTGCAGCATACAGAGTAGGTATCAATGAGGCTGTTACTTCTCTTGGAGTTTAATGAAATTAAAAATGTAATAACCGGAACCTAGAAAAAGAGAGGTTCAGGTAGTGCCAATCCTTTCACCAGAATCAGCAATCTTGCATTGATGGACAACACAAATTTGAAGGAAAAGATCTAGAGAAATAAATATCCTGACCTCACTTTTCTCTCTTATTGACCTTCTGTTAGATCCCCTACTATCCTCAGTATAACCATCAAATACAGAAGTACAATATACCATTGATTTGAACCACAAAAGCTAGCCAACCAGTATAGAGAATGAATGAAGAGGAATGAGCAAATAAGCAGTGAGTCTGGGTGGCATATGTAAGCTCACTAGCCTATGGGAGTAATGTAGCTATACTTTGACCAGTGGAATGTAAGTAAGCATGTGAATTCAGTTTGGGATACACTTTTCTAAAGGGTGAGGTATACCTTCCGCCTTCTTATCAGCTAGATTGCTGATATGTTGGATGGAGTTTAAGAAGCAGTCTTGGCCCACAGAATGGAAGTCACCTCCTGAGAAACAACATGACGGAGGGAACCTGGGTCTCTGAAGATCAGGTGCCTAGTTGCCTATGTTCAGTGGAGAAAAGCTTGTACCATTTTTATGCCTCTGTAATTTTGGATTTTCTGTCACTTGCAGCTGGTATAAATTCCCACCAATTCAGAAGGCCAAACAGGAAATTCTTTGGGGACATGGATGTATTGGTTATGATATTTTTTATAGCTTCTAAACATCTGAAATGGCCTTTATCTAGCTTAAGCAAAGGGGAAATTTATTAGAAGGATGCTGGGGGTGTCTGAGAGAATCAGAGGAAATGCTGAACTACCAAGATAGGACCTAAGGCCACTCTGATATCTCATTATTCTTCATGGCCTTTCTCCCTGGAGGACTGCCACAAATGTGAGTCATCTCTAATAACTCCCACTCTCTTCTGCAGCCCATTCCAAAGATCATATTTCTGTTTGAAATAATATTGGGTTGATGGCTTGGGTCAGGCTCTGGTGTCTTTGGAAGAGGGTATCACAGCACAGACAGGGATACAGGGGTTCCCCAAAGTTCTTAAGGCCACAATGCATTATGAGTCAGTCACCTCAGATGTAAGATTTAAAAGGATCATTACTTTAATTCATACCAATCGCTAAAGGATTAGTGTAAGAGCAGTATTTCTCCACAGTGAAGTCATAGCTCTTCAAGGACATACTTCAGACATATTCTGAAAGTAGAATGGCCAATAAAAATGCCTGCCCCTCAGTAGATACAATGTTCTAGGGCTAGTCGCACATGGCAGGCAATAATTCAAAACTAAGATTTTGAGTAACTAGGTTTATTTTTTTTTTTTTTTTTTTTTTTTTAGCATCTACATGTTTTAGGACTTGGTTTTGAATACAATTAACAAAAAAATTCATTAAATTATTTTAAGAGACCACACACGGGCCAGGATGTAAAGCATGGAGACAAATCATAAGGAAATGAGTATGCTCTACAATAGAAGTGAGGAGAGTGTGTCTGAAGAGAGCAGGTGAGAAAGCCTCTGAGAAAACCACAGGAAGTGCTATTTGAATCAAAAGTTAGGGGTATTGAGTGAGGAGAAGTCCTGTATGCACGAGTGAGGGAAGAAAATTCAAAGCAAAAAGAACTCCCTGTGAAAAGCTACTGAGGTATGAAAATGCTCAGCTCTGTTCCATGAAAAAGTAAAACCTTCTTGTGAATGGACTCCCAGGCACTGACTTGATATTCGTTTGGCAGTAATTTACTGAGTACATATGGTGTGCCTGGTTACCAGGGAGTCAATGCTATCCTGTATGCAAGTCTAACCACAGTGGGAGAGGAAAACACAATGAATGCAAATCAGATGAGTGCTACAAGGAAAGGGGACAACTCTCCCACTGTGAGTTCTTAGGGGAGAGGTATTCCCTAAGGTCTTGGGAATCAGTTCCGAGCTCTAGGTAGAAAGTGAGAGGACTTGGATGCCATGCTAAAGCACCTTGGGTTTCTGGGCCTTATAGGTCATGACACCCTCTAAGCTTTCCATGTTGACTCATTTGCAGAGGTTTCTTTCAAATCTACTATAAGAAAGGAAATTCCCATTGTTTCACATTTGTTTCACATTCAAACTTGTTCCATGCACTGTGTTGTATATTTAAGAACATTATCTCCTTTCAACTGACATTGGTTTGCAGATAGAAAATGCTGTGCACCTGAGTTCGAAGTGAGCAAAGCAGAAAAGAGGAAAGGAGTGCTGTGTCGGCTGGGGTGGGGATAGTTGAGCAGGTAAATACTGTTCTATGTGAAAGGTACAGGTCCTTAAATTCCTCCCTTACACCACAGAAAGGGCCCTACCTTAACTAAAATGCTTCTACCTCCCAGGTAGGTATGATGAGTCAACACTTCAATTGTTCCATCAGTTTGGAACACAGTCATCTACAAACTTTTCAAACTAGTTAGAGTCTATCAGCCAAGGAGTAAGTCCAACAAAATGTGGCTCAAGAGCCCCCACAGAGATCAAAGCTCTCCCATTTTCTAAGACAGATATTACATAGCCAGGTCTCCTTTCCCCACTCCAAGAAGGAGGAAGAGGACAAGACAGGCTTTACCAAGGTTTCTTCTGCAGTACTAGTGTGGCTACCCCTCAGGGCCACTGGAAAATAAAGTGGGGTTTTTTGTTGTTGTTGTTGTTTTGTTTTATGTTTTTTTAGATTTTATTTTTATTTATTTATTAGAGACAGAGAGAGAGAAAGAGAGAGAATGGGCACACCGGGGCCTCTAGCCATTGCAAATGAACTCCAGATGCATGTGCCACCATGTGCATCTGGCTTTGTGGGACCTTGAGAATCGAACTTGGGTCCTTAGGCTTCACAGGCATACACCTTAACCACTAAGCCATTTCTCCAGCCCAAAGTGTTTTAACAGAATACGTTTTATATCCCCTCCATCTAAAATGGCACTGGGTCACTATGACTCAAGGGTGAAGGAGGAGGAATTGGGTACCAAGTAAGCAGCATATATCCCCTGACTCCATGTCCCCACAGTTCTGTAAGGCAGCCAAAGTTACCCACACTCTACTAGTGAGAAAGTGGATTTGGAGAGGAAAATAAATTGCTCAAAGTCACTCAAATCATGAGTAGTGAAATAAAGAGTTTAAAACTGGTCTGTATTATTTTAGTAGATATCATCTCCCTTAGCTGCCTGACCTTGAGTAGTTTGCTAAAACATCCTCAGTTCCAACATCTGTAAACTAAGGATAATCAGCATAAAGAAAATATCAAACTAGCTGCAAAAGGGCTGGGAGGGCAAAGAGGTAGACCATGACTGTTCCCCACTGACCTCTTTCAAGAGCATTTCATCAAGGGTTGACAAGCAGCAGTGGGTCTCTGGAGAACACAGCTTTAACATTGGGTTTTGAACTTGTTACTAGCAAATTCTCTGCATTGTCATTTCCTATCTGGACCCCCTCATAGTTTCCTAGACCTTTCCCCTGGCTGAGCTTCCTTATTTAGCTCAAGGTCTGCCTGGGCAGATGAGCTCTAAGCCACATGTCATATCAAGGTAGTGACAATAGCATGCAAGCCTTCCCTCCTGGCTCTCCCTCTTTCTTCCCCATGGCTACTCCCAAGAGGGAAGCTAACCATGGTTGTTTCTTAGACCATGATCCTTCTGTGTGCCCATCTCAAGATGGAATCATCTGAGCATCTAGAAACCCTAGAGCTGCATACCACAACAGTCCCCATGGTTTCATGCCTGGGCTCTGACTTTTGTACGTCCCCGTGGGAGTCACTCCTGCTGCCTGTCCAGGCCCAGGCTAAGACACAGATATACCTCTCCCATGACTTTCCCCTTCTCCTCTGGGTGGGATTTTATTACTGCTATATATTTTTTCTTTTATATTTTTCTCTGTGTTATCAAGGGATTTATTTGACATCTCTGTCACAATATAAGGCATATCACCCAGATTGAATTAAATATAACCATGCAGAATATGGCTTTGGATTTATTAGACACAAGAAATGATAAACAAGAAAAAAGTAATATTTATAATGAGAGAGAGAATCTCACTTTTGCTATGGCCTGAACGCTTGTACTCTACCAAATTCTTATGTTGAAGTCTTAACCTCCAAGGTATTGATGGTATTAAAAGAGGAACCTTTATTAGATCATGAGGGTAGAGCCCTCATAATTGGGATTGGTGCCCTGAGAAAGAAAAGACCACAGAGACAGAGTGATCTCTTTGTACTTTCTGCTATGTAAGGACACAGTGAGAAAATGCCACATGTGAGAGTGTTGGCCCTCTCCACTTACCACACACAAGATCAGTTGGTACTTGACCTTGGATTTCTTGGCCTCTGGGTCTGTAAGAAGTAAACACTTATTTATAACACTCCCAGTTTAAATTTTCATTATAACCACCAAGATATGTTAGATAAGAAAGGAAAAAAGAAAGAAGAAAGAGAATCAGAGATATATTTTTGAGAATCCTATACCCTTTTCTTCACTCACTCCATTTGGTTTGACCCAAGCACAGATCTATGAGAGAGCTGGACCAAAGTGTCAGAGGCCTCTTTCTGGTTCCTTAAGTCTGACCTTCATGTGCCAGCTCATGAAGACCTATTGCATTTGTCATCATTGTTCTCTAGTGAATGAATATACCATTTATTTTCAAGTCATTTTTCTACTTTAGAAACTCAGGTTTTTGCTGTTTTCAATGGTGTTGCAATGAACATGCTTGAAAATATAATTGTCAAACACATGGTGATCTTTTTGAGTGATAGAACTGTAGAAATGGGATTTGGACAGAAACTCCAGAGTTGCATTCTCACTAACAGGGTGTAAGCACACCCTCTTCCCCAGAGCCTCACTGCATCTGGATGTTTGGATCTTCATCTCCCATACTTCTGAGTTTGAACTCCTCTAATGACAAGAGCAGATGAGCATTTTTCTATATGTTTATGAATCATTTTCCTTCTGTGTCGTGATTGTTAACATCAGAATCTTGATTCTAACAGTGAGTCCTGTTTGATCCTGAGACCCATCTCTAATAATATCTTGTGAAACTTTTCAGCACAGAGTTTTATGACAATGACACAAAAAATCATTAAAGGTTCCAAAGTTAAAGGTGCTTGCTTGCAAAGCCTGCAGGTCCACGTATGATTTCCCAGTACCCAGAGGCAAAACGTGGCTCATGCATCTGGAGCTTGTCTGCAGTGGCAAGAGGGTGTGCCCATTTTTTTTTCAATCTCACTTCTTGTAAATAAACAAACAAATAAATAAATAATTCATTAAAAAACACTCAGGATTTAGACATCTCAGAAAGTTTTCCCTTGCAGTTTATTTGACATCTTTGCCATTGACGAGCATGTGTGTCATTCCCTGAGGTGTGGTGCAACTGTCAGACCACACATAGTAAACATCCACTAAGGGGCTTCCCCTTGGATAAGCATGGGAAGAGTTTTGAAAGTTTTGATATTTTTGTGTGATTTTATTTTGTTCTATTTTCAGTTTTATTTATTTGTTCTTTGGTTGTTGAACACATTGCTCTTGTCTTTGCTCTACCAAGTCTGACTGAAAATCTTCCGTGTGAGATGATGTCTGTGTCTACATCATCAAACGTGCTCAGTCACCTTCTCAATCCCAAGCCCTTGCCATGTAGCGCTCATAGTCTACTGTCTTGCATGAGTCAATTCTATTTCATTTTAAATTCAGGAAGTATTCACTCTGGGATAAAATTTATGAATACAAAATTGGGTATCACACAGTCCCCATTTAAGGAAAGTTTGAACTCTAGTGGAGTGGAAAACCACCAAAAGGACCATAACAGGGTCTTATAGTCAAGTCAGGAGAGAGGAAAAGGTGCTGTGGCAGACAAAAGAGCTCTTCCACTTACAGTTGTTAAGATCTGAATGTCTATCTGTTTCCCAAATCCATATGTTTAAAATCCCAATCCAAAGGTGATGGTTTCAAGGAATGGTACATGGGGGAAGTGTGTATGTCATGAGGATATAACCCATGTAAATTGGATTAGACCCCTATAAAAGCAACCCAGACAGATGCCTTTGCTTTGTACTTTATGAAGTTACAGCAAAAAGGCAACCATCAGTGAAGATGGGAGCCCTTATCAGATACCAGGTATTTAGGCCTTTGATCTTAGACCACCCAGCATCTAGAATTGTGAGGAACAAATGTTTGTTATTTAAAATCCACCTAGTTTGTGCTGGTTTGTCATAGCACACTGAGCTGGCTAAGATTCTAGTGAAGGGATCTTGGGCAGGTAATATAAACTCTGTGTTCCTATTTCTTCATCTATAAAGTATAGACAAAGCACATCCCTAAATGGACTATTATGAAGGCTAAATGAATTAATCCAAATAAAGTTCTTGGAGTATTTCATATAGTAATAAATTTATAGAAATTTTAGTTTTTAATGTTATCATTACTAGTATTTTTCTTAGTTACTACTAATTTTATTATAGCACTACAAAAGAGACCTAACTTAGCTTAGTGGTTACCAGAGAAGATGATGGAGGATCATGTGTGTGTGTGTGTGTGTGTAGTGTATATGTATGGTATGTGTGTATGTATGTGGGCACGTGTGTGTGTGTGTGTGTGTATGTGCACATGAAGGCCAGAGGTTGATGCTGGACATAGTACTTGATTGCACTTCTTTAACTGAGTCACTTGAGCCCAGAATTTATTGATTCAGTTAGTCCGGTTAGTCAATTTCCCTGAGGAATCCATGCATTGGAATTTACATGTGACCATCATGCCCATCCAGCACTTATATCCTGGGATCTGAACTCTTATTCTCACTCTTACATAGCAAGTGCTTTACCAACCAAGACAACTTCCCAGTCTCCCAGGGTCAAGTTTTGAAGAGCAGGGAATATATATGAACCCTTGCTGCTGAGATGAAATATTCCATTATGATGATATATTGAGTAGTGACACGAGGCTGGACAATTAGCCTCCATGACCTCACTTTCAAATGAAGGTGTTCAGACACAGGGAGGTCGCACAGCCTGCCCAAGGTTAGATGACAATAAGAGTTGATGTTAAGATGTGAATGTGTCACATCTTGATTTCTTCTGTTTTATAAATAATAATGAAGCTCAGAGAGTCATTGGGGTCAAGATTTAAATTTATGTCACTCAAACTCCTAAGTCCATTTTCTTTCCACTTACCCCAAGCTACCCACCTAAGTGTGCACTTAAAAGTAAGCCTCTGAAGTATTGGAAACATGGGCTTCTTTATGGTTTTCTTATTTTTCTACACATCCCTCTTTGTACATGGTCTGTCTTTAGCCCCCAAAGACTGGCAAGTGGGCTCCTACTTCAGGGCCCTATGTTTCTCTAAAGAAATGGACAAGGCACATGAAGGATGGTGATGGTGGGATTTTCAAGGTGGATGAGAAATGGAAACTCCCTGACATTTCAAGTGACACGTCTGAAAGGAAGTGGAATTTTTCTAAAGCACTACAGGAGATCTGTGTCGCAAATCATTGATTTGGTGTGCACATCTTGCATTGAATCTGGTGATTAATTTGGAAGGAGGACGCCTGCAAGCTGGGCTTTAATTTAGTGAGTTTAAAAGCATGTGGCTCCTGATTTATAATGTCTTCACTCATGCAGGGCTATTGGATTTGGAATGAGTTGAATGACAAGCTCCAGGCAGGCTATACAAATGGGTAAAATTTCAATAAGGAATGTCAAATCTTTTAAAGCACTCTATCTTTCGTCATTTATTAACCACACCTATTGAAGACTAGTTGGCTTTCTGGAACTAGTTCAGAAAATAAAATTATTCAGCATTTTAAGTTTGTCAACCCTCTGGCCTTTTATTATCTTCTTTAAACTATGGACCTCAAATGGAAAGAGACTTGCTTTAATCACACCATGAGTTAGCACTGAAATCTAATCAATTCAGAACCACCAATACCACAGGAATGTATAAAACTTCAAAAATCCTCCTAATATATTCAAAGTATTTTAATAGCAAGTTGGCAACTGACACAAACACTTTAATACCATTCTCTCATCGATGATTCCCTGTTGCCTTATGAGCAAACATTTGGAGCTCACTTCTACTTACTTGACAAACTCACTTCTGTTTATTCTCCATTGAGCTCACCTCCATTCTTCTGGGACATCTTTATCTCTACCCAAAGAGGATACGTTCCTCCTACTGTTGGGCTGGTACAAATGCTGCTGACTGCCTGTCTGGAACATTTATTCCCCAGGAAGAATGGGAGGGATGGAATGAGGAAGGGAGAAGGACCTCGATCCTGAGTTTATAGCTCATTTCATTGGGAAGCTTATTTCTTGGACTAATGCCCCTTTCAACATGAACCTCTGAAGCACAAGGATTTCAATTTCTCTAGTGTGACTTTATCACTGGCCTGAGAGTGTCCTGCTGTAAGCTTGCAGGCTAAAATGACTCCATTTATTTCAGAAAGTTGTCATGATTCTCATTGAATAAACACCCCACTTGCTCAAAACCGAGGGCTCTCCATTTGATGCCTTAGGCAACTGGGAATCAATCTACTTACATGTAGACCTAAGAAAGCAAACTGACATTTACATGGAGAGGTATAGAGGGGAAAACTTGCAATAGCAGCATGGAGGCAGTGTCACTACCTTAAAGTTCAGTGCAAGCTCAAACACAGGCATCTCCAGCAAGGCTAGGAAAGCATCAAGGTTGATACAAATTCCGTGTTTATTAAGGAGTAGGCAGAAGTCATGCCCAGATGGGGGACATGTCCAGATGAGCGCATGTCTGGAAGAGGGCATGTCAAATTGAGGGCATATCAAATTGGGGACATATCAGAATGGGAGCATATCAGAGTGGGGACATATTGAGATGGATAAGGATATGTCAGGATGGGGGCATGTTGAGATGGAGGCATGGAAAGTCTGCCTTGGACTTGTCAACATGGAAAAGATGAAAGACTAAGATAAAGGGATAAAGGAGTAGAGTGCAAGGAGAATTGTGCAACAGGCAACTTCATCCATTTTATTAAATACCTACTATGTAACAGGCCGTATTCTGTGAAGTCAGTGTACACTAAGAAGGCAGTGTGTTAGAAAGAGCTTAGAATTCAGCCTGGAATTCATGGAAACCTAGATTCCATCTCTCATTTCTAGTTTGACCTTGTATGCTTTATTTTGGTTTGCTCACATGTAACATGTGTATATTCTTTCATCTTAATTATTAGGCAACATTGTGCCAGGCTCTGTCCTTGGCACTTGACACACAGCAGACGTTTGCTGAGAAGGGAAGAAGCTGGCGTGCTACTAGAGTAAAGCATTTTCTAGAGGTGGCTCTAGCAGGACTGAGACAATAGTCACCACAGGGGACAACAAACCTGAAGGGAGGATCAGCCAATCACACCTCACCAGGGCCCCAGCTGAAACCAGAGAGTAATGTGGAGGAAGGGCAAGAGTTCAGCGCTCTTGGGGATCACAACACCAGAAAAAGGCTGAAGGAGATAAACACAGAGAACATCCAACTCCTACTAAGCCAGATATCCAAAGACACAGAGGCTCCCAAAACCTCATCACTGAAGTAGAGCTAAAATGATCCGGATGTGGATCAGGGAAATTTGTGGAAGAGGGGCGGAAAGAATGTTAGAGCCACAAGTTGGGGCATTATGCACAGAGACTTGGCCTATCCCCCATAATGCTCAAGTGCAAGCTCAAACCCCCACAATGCGTGAACCTCATTCCCCATTGATGAGGGTCCTTATGGAAAAGGGAGGACAGGGAGGAAGATAATGGAGTCACCACTATGAATGTAAAACTAGAATAATATACATAAAAATAAAAAAATTAAAAGATTGAATAAGATAAAGAATTTTAGGATCACCTATTTTTTCAAATTTATTTTGTGTGTGTGAGTGTGTGTGTACATATGCAAGCATGTGTGCATTCATGTGAAAGTCAGAGGACAGCTTCTAGGTTGCTTCTTGTCTTCCACTTTGTTTTGAGGCAAGGTCTCCATTGTCAGCACTATTTTGGATGGCCAGCTTCCAGAGAAATTCTCCTGCCTCTACTTCACTTTGGCACACTGGGGTTATAGAAGACTTCCACAAGTTCTGGTTTTTACCTGGGTCTGGGGATCTCAACACAGTTAATCAGAGTCTAATGGCAAATGCTTTGTTCACTGGTCATTTCCCAAGCACCTCTCCATCCCCCAGCCCCCACCATACACACTTTGCTCTTGGTAAGAGCACAGACTCTGGAATTAGGCTGCCTGCCTTTCATTTCCAACTTTGCCACTTCTCCGCATAAGAAAGTTTCCAAACCTCTCTCTTTCCTCATCAATCATATGGGGCCAAGAAGAACAACTAACTCATGCAGTTAATGAGGACTGTTACTTTATCATCCCATCATCCCCAGAACTTACACAGCTCATGGTGGATGCTCCCATTTTCTCTTTCCATTTTATACTCCAGCTCTTTGTAAATCCACTGGCCTGGCAGACAATGGTAGCTCAGGTTTCATGCTTTGTCATATAATAAAAGCAAAGACTGGTAACTACAGAAAGAGCTATTCCCAGTACAATTATAATTTACTCCTGTCTGAGCAAGTTGTCTTTCTAGCCTTTGAAGAATAAAAGGCTCTTTCCTGTCCTTTGGACTATAGACTACAGTAGGATAGTGATAGAACTATGGCCAGCTAGACAAGAGAATCTGGGAAGAATTTGAGCCCCTCAGTGAACACTGGATGGATATTTTGTAGAACCTCCTTGGTGTGGGAAGGAGGAGGCCATGCTTAGCCAATCACACCTCATCAGGGCCCCAGCTGAAATCATAGAACAACTCAGGGGAAGGGCAAGAATACAGCGTTCATGGTGATCACGACACCAGAAAAAGGCTGAAGGAGATAAACACAGAGAACATCCAACTCCTACTAAGCCAGATATCCAGAGACACAGAGGCTCCCAAAACCTCATCAAGGAAGCAGAACTAAAATGACCCCAATGTGGCTCAGGGAAACTCGTGGAAGAGGGGGCGGAAAGAATGTTAGGGTCACAAGTTGGGGGCATTATGCACAGAGACTGGGGCCTACCCCCCAGAATTCTTGACTAACCTCACAATGCATAACCCACATTCCCCATTGATGAGGGTCCCTTTGGAAGAGGGAGGACAGGGAGGAGGAGCCAACACTATGAATGTAAAAGCAGAATAATATAAATAAATAAATAAATAAATAAATAAATAAATAAATAAATAAATAAAAATGTTTAACCATCATTAACATTTGAATAAAACAAGAACTATATATTTTGAAAATTTTTTGTAAAGACCTGTCCATCTATCCATCCACCATAGTCTTTGGGGTCTTACACACCTGAGGGCAATGCTTAATTCTACAATCTCCTGGCTTATTTGAGAGATGAGTAGCAACATGTGCCTTCATGTAAATGCCATGAAGATAATATGAAGTGACTGTTTTATAAATGCCTGGAAGTTAATAGAAGTATTATTCAAGCTATGCCATCAAATTATGTTCATTAAATATGACAGCAATGAATGCCTTGCCTCTCCAGTGCTTTTAAGAATGGACTAACAGCCTGCAGAGAGTGTGGCCTCAGAAGAAAGGACCTGCGCACCATGAATTGGTGATATTTACTCTTTTTCATATCCCTAGATGATCCCAGCTATGCAATAGGAACCCAATAAAGGTTTGCTGAATGGATACATTAAAAGGCATGAAAATGCAATGTGTTTGGATATGGCCAGGAAGAGAAATGTGTATAACCACTTTTAATAAGAAAAGAAATTATACTGTGAATAAGGCTGCATAACCAGAGGAAGAAGACTGAGGGAACAGAAGGCTTCTAAGAGGAGAGTGTTTCCATCAGAATTTAACCAACAAAGCAGAAATGTAGGTGAGAGAGATTCATATGTAAGCGGGTAGATGGATGGGTGGATGGATATTTCAGTTAAAGAAAAAAATTTAAAATGTGTAATTATTTTCTCAATTATTAATATTGATTTTATGTGATTGTGGGATCAGGCAAAGGAAGCCCAAGTCCATATGGTAGGCAGTAAGGGAGAACCCACAGGAAAAGGCAGGAGTTGCAGGTCCAGCTGGGATGTAGTTACTGGGGGAAGATGTGTGCATGCTAGGAAATAGCACAGTCTGCAGTCCAACCTATACTTATCATGGAAGAGTCTTTACTGTGTTTCACACCAGCCAGAAACAAACAGTGGAGGGTGGCTTAAGCTAGTGATGCTGATGTGTCCCCAAAGTATCCCATGGGTCATAAGAAAGAGAGGATAAATTCTGATGCTCTAAAGAGAAAACCACATTCAATGTATGGGAAATTTGAGAAGATTTGGACCCAGCTAATGAAAGAGCCATCAGGAATGGGACAGAAGAGAAGGGCGAGCAACTGACAGACAAGCTCTTGCTTTCTGCAGGCTGCTGGGGAGAGTGATCTATAAATACCTGTCCCTTGCCAAC
This sequence comes from Orientallactaga sibirica, assembly GCA_036365145.1. Classification (NCBI taxonomy): domain Eukaryota; kingdom Metazoa; phylum Chordata; class Mammalia; order Rodentia; family Dipodidae; genus Orientallactaga; species Orientallactaga sibirica. Next base: position 32,801,535 of record JAEOAD010000015.1, on the reverse strand, counting down.
TACTCTAATCCCACCAGCAAGTGATGATGATGGGGTTACTGCTACTTACACTTGAGCCTCACTCACATACCTTACACCTCACACACTTCATTCTCACTCACATACCTCATACCTCACACACCTCATTCTCATTCACATACCTCAGCCACACTCCACACCTCAGCCTCACTCACAATACCTAAGCTTCACTCACACACCTCATTCTCACTCACACACTTCAGCCTCACTCACCACTGCAGCTTCACTCACATTCCTCAGCCACAGTACATACCTCAGCCTTGCTCACATACCTAAGCTATACTACACACCTCAGCCTCATTCACCTCAGCCTCACTACATACCTCATTCTTAGTTACACACCTCAGTCTCACTCTCCTCAACCTCACTTACATACCTCAGCTACACTATACACCTAAGTCTCACTCATCCTCACTACACACCTTAGCCTCACTCACACATCTCAGCCTCCTTCACACAACTCAGCCTCATTCACTCCCTTCAGTCTCACGCACACAATTCAGCCATACTCACTCACCTCAGCCTCACTCACATATCTCACCCTCACTTACATACCCTAGCCTCCCTCACACCTCAGCCTCCCTCACTCACCTCAGCCTCCCACACTCACCTCAGCCTCACTCACTCACCTCAGCCTCACTCACTCACCCCAGCCTCACTCTCTTGCCTCAGCCTCACTCACACACCTCAGCCTCACTCACACATCTCAGCCTCACTCAATCACCTCAGCCTCACTCACTCACCTCAGCCTCCCTCACACACCTCAGCCTCCCCCCACACCTCAGCCTCACTCACTCACCTCAGCCTCACTCACAATCTCAGCCTCACTCACACACATCAGCCTCACTCACTCACCTCAGCCTCACTCACTTACCTCAGCCTCCCCTCACACCTCAGCCTCCCCCCACACCTCAGCCTCACTCACAATCTCAGCCTCACTCACACACCTCAGCCTCACTCACTCACCTCAGCCTCACTCGCTCACCTCAGCCTCATTCAAACTACCAACTTTTGTTATGGCCTGCTATGTTCCATGGATAGTGCTTGTCACCATGAGACTAAAGGATGTCTTACTCACTTCAATTTTAATATCTAATGAATAATTTCCTAGGAATTTTGGAGATGTTGCCTACACCCACAAAATGACACCTCAGGCTAGGACAGTTAAAACCACATATGTCAATTTAAGACATCACCCTATTGGTGGATCACCTGACTTGTAGAAAGAATTGAACTTCATCTCTTGGGCAAAGACACAGGTGCCAGTCTATAGCCAACTCCGCATGAAGACAATGAATCTCTATAGACTCCCACAACAGTCCATGCACTGCTTTCACATACCCAGCTCTTACCCCCAGCTATCACTGCTCTTCCTGACACGGTCTTCATCAATGGTTTATTTCAGATAGCCAATGCTGTATAAAAAAAAAAAAAAAGTAGCCTTAAATGGAGTGGTTTAAAACCACAAAAGCATTTATTTTGCTCACAAACCTGAAATTAAGGCTGGTGAAGAATTTTAGTTTGCTTCTCTTGTTATCAGCTGGAGTGATTCACAGGCTGGGGCGAGAATTCTCTGGCTTCTCTACAAAATCTCTCCACCATGGCAAAATCTGGATAGCTGGACTCCTTGCCTATTGGTGACTTAGGGCTCCTGAGGTGTATGTCACAAGACAGAGCCAAGCAGAAGCCACATTGCATTTCAGTAATCTAGACTAAGTGACATTCATCATTTCTGCCACACTCTGTAGTGGAAGCAGTCACATGTCCCCATCCAGATTCACGAGCAGAGAGCACAGCCCTCACTCGTAAGAGTCACACGGGGCAGGAGCTGTCTTGGGAGAGTCTATCTTCAGAAAGTGTGTGCTTCACCTGCTTTTTTCCTACGTGAAAAACATTGCCTAAGCAAGGCATCAAGACCCAGCTCAAATATGTTTCCTTTTAAACATCCTTCCCAACTTCACTGAGAGAGTTAGCTACTTCATAGGGGCTCTAACAGTATGTTGCTCCTCTGTTTGCACAGTGCTTACCACCCCAATATCACATTGTCTCGTGGAAACTGTGACTGTGAGCTCTTCAAAGTTTGGAATGACGTTTCTCTATCCCAGCTGTCAGCAGTGGGAACTGGCACTTACTTAGGGAATAGGTGTTACCACAAGCTGGACCAGGGCTTCTCCACACCCTTGACCACCTGTTTAAGGATGCCTGGGTGATCGTTCAAACACCGACTCCTTTCCATCACACCTCCTAGAATTAATTCCCTTGGCTGCAGCTTGAGAATATGCATTTTAGAAAAACTGCTTCCAAAGTGTTATGGCTTGAACAATAAACTGTCCTCCACACATTCATGTGTTGAACACTTGGTTCCCAGCTAGGAGGTTATGGAAACATGAGGAGGTGATGCCTAATCAAAGGAAGGAGGTCACTGGGAGCATGCCTTTGAAAGATTTTGTCTGATCCCAAGTCATTTCCACACACACACACACACTCTCTCTCTCTCTCTCCGTGCTTTCTGGCTGGCGAGAAGCCAACAGCCTCCTCTTCTGAATGCTCCCATGGCCATGGTATTTGGCCTCACCATGGGCCAAGAATCAACAGAGCCAAGGATTAGGGACTGAAGTTCCTAAAACCATGAGCTAAAATAAATTATCCTTTCCTTTATGTTGTTTCAAGAAATGCCTAAGAGGCATTTGTTATAGCAATGATGAGCTATGACAATGGGATAGTAACCTTTGAAGGCTACCGTATCCTCAGCATCCAGAATATGCCTCACTCACTCATAGTTGGTGGTGGGTACCTGTTGCATGGATGAGCCGATTAGTATTTTTACACTTAACTGAGCATCCTAAAGTCAGTTTGCTCTTTTGGCTGACGTGATGTACAGCTCTGGCTCCAGAGTCACGGAAGCAGACACTCTTCTAGGACACAGCTCCCCTTAAGTAGACCCATCCTGCAGAAGACGGGACTGAGATAGAAGGGGGAGAATATTGGCAGCTGTAAAGTTGGTGCATTCTCACCTTCTGCCAGAAGGCTTCTTTACCATCCCCACCTCCTCCTCATCTCCCCACCCTCAAGCATCCTGTCATATCCCAATGAGAACCATTCTGGAAGCTGTATCTGCTAGTTTGACATTTTAAAATAACACCAAGGAGGCTAAAGATAGCTAGGTTACCAAGGAGGTTAAACATCTTACCTAATGACGCCAAGCTCACAGGCCCTCCCCATGTTGTCCAAAGACTACATGGATGCCTTGCCCCTAAGGGGGGAACAAAGCATTGGGTGAAGGAGAAGAGAAGAGAAGACTGAGCTAAGAGCCAGGGCAAGAATCTCAATCTAGCTCTGGAGATGGTAAAGCAGCCATGATTTCAGAGGTTTCTCTTAATGAACTCCTCTCGTTGTCTAAGACAGGAACCTTGACATAGTGAAGCCCAGCTTTTGGGGCTACCTTCCTGTGTGACTTGTCTGTGAAAGACAAAACAAAGCTAGGAATTCTTCAAGTTGGGAAAGCTGTTTGTGTGTCTAAGATGATTCAAAGAAGAAATAAATAAATGGAAAAAAATCACTGTTTCGGTAGTTGCTTTTCATTCCCATCTCACTCTCATTACATTCAAATTTTTCAGACACAACCATATGACTGCGAGTTCAGGGAGTTGAGAGCCAGAGCCTCGTGCCAGTGGGGAGGAACAGGGTTCCTATAGAACAAGCATCTACTGAGAGGCTGATGTGTACGAATAATGAAACTTACCATATATGGATTACTGACTATTAGCCAAGCACTCTGCCAAGCCTTTGACATACGCCTCCTCATTTAATGTCACAACAAGCCTAGAGTTGTATAGCACTGTCTCCTGGGCAGTGGAGTAGCTGAGGGTCATGGAAGTTTAGCAACTTGCTGGGAATGCCATAGGCAGTGAGTAGCACAGCCAGGATTCAACTTAGGCCTCCAAAGTCTGCTTTCTTCCCAGCCATGCTCTTCCATCTTCCTTTTTACAAGTGGACAGGGGACATCTCCTTCTGCATGCCTTAAACTGAATCCATCCCAGGCATCAACTCATTTTTAGAGGAGATGCAGGGGATCCCAGGACACAGCAAGTGGCCTCAAGGTCAGGGAGACTAAGCTGTGACTCAGCAGCCCAGCCATGAAAGGGCTATCCCTGCTTGTATCTCACAGCCCCAGGGGTCAGTGACAACTTATGTCACAAGGGACAGACTGAATGTCAAAGGTGAAGTGAGTCCCTCGGCCCCACCCCTCTGAATGTGACTACACTGCCCACGTGGTGGCGGCAGCACTGTCACAGCCAGGGATGTGTTGGCAGAGAGGTAGGCAGGGAGTCTGCGGCGGCTAGATGCTGGTCATCCGGCTAAACATGAGAATGGACTGGGTAAGGTCACCCAGTTTCCCTTGCTTTCCTTCCAAGCTCTAGGATGTGGTTCAGGTGCCTCCAGAAGGTGTCCTGCCTCCCCAGCAAACAGCTAAGAGCAGGGACAGGCGTATGGTTAGCATCCATGATTGGGGTCCTCTGTAGGGAGGCCTTCTAAGCTCTGGGAAAGGAAACACGCATGTGCATTTGTCAGCACTGCTCCTAAGTGAGATTCTCAGGCTTCCTGTGCAGGGCTCAGAGACTATGAAGACCAACAGGGAAAGATGCAGCCTGCCTAGAGCTTGTCACTGCTGAGAGAGAGAAGGAGGGAGGGAGGAAGAGAGAGAGAGAGAGATCACCAGGAACTTACAAAACAGGGTGAAGAGGATCATGAGAACTGCAGGAGCAAGGGGACCAGGCACTGAATCAAGTCTAGGCATTTTAGGGAAGGGACCCCTGTAAGAGGCCAAGACATGCACGCTAATGAAAGCTCACTGGGGGACACTGAGGTACAGGCAACAAATAGCACATGGGAGGCCTGGAGAGAGACTCAGGGGTTAAGGAGTTTGCCTTCAAAGCCTAAGGACCCAGGTTCAATTCCCCAGTTCCCATATAAGCCAGATGCAGGAGGTTGTACATGTGTCTGGAGTTCATTTTTAGTAGCTTTTCCTCTCTCTCTCTCTCTCTTCTCTCAAATAAAGCAATTATATATATATATATATATATATATATATATATATATATATATATATATATATATATATATCACATTGGAAAAGCTAGGGAAGAGGCTGGTACATGGGGTGCAAAACAGACTGAAGGATGAAGTCACAGCTAGCAAAGATGATGGGAAAGCTGAGCAGGTGGCAAGAAGGTCAGGTCTGGAATCCAGCAGGAGAGAAACCCACTTAGAAATATGAAACCAAGGGCTTAGGAGGTAGCTCCCCAGGTAAGAGTGCTTGCTGCTCACGCATGAGGACCTGAGTATGTAGCTAGCACCCATGCAAAAAGTCAGGCACGGCTGTGTATACCCCTAACACCAGTGCTGAGCAAGGCAGAACAAGATGATCACTGAGGCTTGCTGGTCAGCCAGTCTAGCCAAAAAACAGTGAATTCTGGGTTCAGTGAGAGATCCTGCTTCAAGGACATATGATGGACGATTGATAGAGGACACCCTCTGGACTCTGCCTGTGTGTGGATGGGGCACATGCATCTGGGCACACACACAGCACACCATACACAAAAAAAAGAGGGAAAAAAGGAAAGAATAAAAGAGAGAGAGAAAAGAAGTATAATCTGATTCAGTGAACAGCTGCTACAGAACTTGTAGGAGACCAGGAGGGAGATGTTATGGCGGCAATTTAGAGTAGGGTAGTAGGCATTGGATGGAGAGAAGACAAGCCAGATAAGAGGCCAAAATATGAATTATACAAGCCTTACCTTCAAACACTATTTTAATCAAAAAACAACTTTTTCCTCAATTGATTAATCCCAGTGAAATTTCTGTGGTCTTTAGCTCAAGCTCTCCTTAGAAGAAGTTCAGGAGTTTCTACCTGAGTTTGCCTCCCTCAGTGAATGAAGGGAGTGGTGGCAAACTCAGCAGGTTTGAGGTCAGTCTGGAAAGACAGCTAACCTGGTTCCAGACATTTCTGGTTATAGATGAGTATATGTTCTACTGGCCAGGCCTGTGGTTTCAGGCAGTTAGGCACCCTGGTGACAGCAGGTCCTCTGCCTGGTTGTGATTGAACCTACAGTGCTATCCTCACCAGGCAGAACCCCAGCTGAGAGAAGTCTCAGTGGCCAAAAGCACCTTTCAGCCATCAGACCCACCACAAGTGTCTGTGGGTGCCTGCCCTGTGCCAGCTTTGTTCTTGAAAGAGCAGCACTCACTCACCTTTATCCTCTACCTTCTCCATCCATGGGCCAGATCTTTAGATTAGTTCATTATGCTTTGTTTTTTGTTTTTTTTTTTTTTTTTTTTTTTTTTTTTTGGTTTTTCGAGGTAGGGTCTCACTCCAGCCCAGGCTGACCTGGAATTCACTATGTAGTTTCAGGGTGACCTCAAACTCACAGTGATCCTCCTACCTCTGCCTCCCAAATGCTGGAATTAAAGGCGTGCACCACCACGCCCGGCTTTTCATTATGCATTTTAATGACAACAACTCCCTAGGCTTGTACAGTCCTCCTTAAATGTTCTGAAAACACAGGTAGCGGCAATATGTTTAATACTACATGGTGTTTGACAGATGTGAAGCACTTATATTTGGCCTTCAGGTCTCCCTAGGAAGGAGGCAGAAACCATGGGCCCTGTAGCCCAGTGTCATGTTCAAATCCTTACTTCCCCACACTTCCAGGGATTGTGGGACTGTCAGTAAAGTGGTGATGATGGACATTTTTGAAGACTGAATATTAGCTGAGAAGGTTTTACCTAGTCTGGTCCTCAGTAAAGGCTAGTTTGCTCTGCCTTCCTTGTTCTTGCTCATTCCATAATTCAAATAAGAATTTATCTAAGGTTGTGAACCAGAAGTGATATTTGGTGCATAATGGATCTGAAATAAACATTGACTGCTCTCTCTATTTTTCCCTTTAAGGTCTGAAGTAGGACCATCTCCCTCAGGTTTCTCTAACCCATATGTGAAGAGCTGCCACATACAGCTTACCCACAGGATTTTGCTCCCAGTCTAAAGGAGTTCACAAGTTCTCTAGAACTCACTCAGGATCTTTAACTTCAAAATGTGTGATGGCAGGGCTGGAGAGATGGCTTCGCCATTAAGGAACTTACCTGAAAGCCTAATGGCCTGGGTTCAATTCCCCAGTACCCATATAAAGCCAGATGCATAAAGTGGCACATGTATCTGGAGTTTGTTTGCAGGGGCTAGTCCCTGCTGTGCCCATTCTCTCTCTCTCCTTGAAAATAAATAAGTAATTTTTTTTTTGAGGTAGGGTCTCACTCTAGCTCAGGCTGACCTGGAATTCACTATGTAGTCTCAGGGTGGCCTCGAACTCATGGTGATCCTCCTACCTCTGCCTCCCAAGTGCTGGGATTAAAGGCGTGCGCCACCACGCCGAGCTTAAGTAAATATTTTTTAAGTGTTACGTGCTCACCTCTCCACTCTGAGTTGCTGGTATTGACAGTGTGCGGCAGGTGGGGGCAGCCATCTGGAATGGGAGCTGGACCAGAGGAGATAAATAACCCAGTGCACTCCACCCTGGCCCCAGCTTAAACCAAGGAGGAATTGGGGAAATGAGCAAGAGTTCTGCTTTCTTAGTGAATCTGATATCAGCACAAGGGTGAAGGAGATAGACACTGAGGACTCTCAACACCTACCAAATCAGAGCTCCAGAGACTCCTAAGTGCCCATCACTGAAGTAGACTTAAAATGCTCCCAGCATGGCTCAGGGAATTTTGCAGAAGAGGGGGTGGAATGATTGTTAGGGCCACAAGTTGGGACATTTTGCACAGAGACATTCCCTCCCCCCCCCCATAATGGGTGACCCACAATCCCCATGGGGTTGACCTGCATCCCCAATGAGGAAGGCCTCTTCAGAAAAGGGGTAGGGAGGAGGGAAAGGTACCAACATGTGTTGTTTACATGCTAAATATGTACATATGCAATAAAAAAATCTTTGATGATAACCCATGACACACACTTCTTTCTGCCACAAATTACAGTTCTTCAGCTAATTAATTTCCCCCAGTGGGTCAAAAATGACATGAAGTCAAAGACCAAAGATTGATGAGTGAATGGTGGAACACATGATAGATGGATAGATGGTAAGGTAAATGGATGATGTGGGGACATGGCTAGGTAAATGGATAGGTGGATGGATAAGGTAATGAAGGGGTTGCAAGCTAAGAGAATGGCTTACAGAAGTGGCAAGGAGATGAATAAGTGGTTGTGGAACTGAAATGCTGGAGGACCTTAAAACCTCTGGCAGAGGACCTCTAACATAATTCAGTAGAAAATGTGGGATCTGGAGAAATCCAAAACAAAGAATTAGTGGAGAGAGCAACATCACAGTAGGTTGTGTCTGAAGCAGTGGTATCTGCGGGGTGAGACAGGAAGAAGCTGATTCAGAATGCCAAATGGGAAACTGGTCCAGAGACGGAGGAACTTCTGGTGAGGAAAGTAGCCCTGGTACCAAATGCAAAGCAAAATCTGCCAGACCAATTTCTAAGGAAATGTGCAGAGCACCCCAGATCCTATTCAGTGGCCTGAAGAGGCTGGGATGGCCAGACAGAATCACTAATAAAAGGTGAAACTTATGGAGTGCCTATTGTGCACCAGACACTACTTTTAACTGTTTATTGTGCTCTTTCTAACAATAGCTTTATGAAGGAGCTATCATTCTCATCACCATGTAAACAGATAAAGAAACTGGAGGCAGAAAGGATAAATAACTCACCCCCAATTTAACACACCTAGCATCAGAGTCAGGATTTGAACCTAGATACAACAGGCACTCAAGGAATCTAGGATTGGTTCTGGGCAGTTGGTTTGCAGGGCTATGAACCTGCAAGAGGGGAGCCATGCTGAACATTGGAAATAACACTTGAGAATATTTCCTGATGATTGTGCAAAGATTTATGGAGTATTTATGGCTTTTGATAATTTTTTAACAACCTCAGTAAGTAAGCAAATCAAATATCTGGGTGGGGGCGTAAGAAAACAATTGGGTAGAGTTAAATGATTAATAGGTCTAAGGTCATGCCCCCAGTGGGGACAGAGGATATGCTTCAGTAATGGATTTTGCTGAGTTCTGCTGATACAAAGACAAGCAACACTGAATTCTTGGTATTTTTCTGATGCAAAGGTAGCCTTGGTCTATAAAGAGCAGGCTATGAAGCCATGTTAGAAAATAACCCCCAAGCATAATCACCATGGGCACAGAATCTCACAGCTTTCATAGCATGCTAATGAGCAGAATTTCAATGAACATTTCTGCTACTCATGGCAGATTACACAGATAATGCTCTCGTTCCCACTTTCCAGATGAAAAACTGCAGTTCAGAAAAGACTAATTGATTCATTTACCCTTAAATCTAACCCCCAAAGCACAGCCTCCATGAGTACTGTTGACATTTACTGTTTGATTATTACTGTGAACCATTGTGTTAAATGGTTGCATGCAATGTATCATTTCAGTTTCTCAAATATATCACAGATTTTATTTTAAAATATTTATTATTTATCTGAGAGAGACAGAGGGAAAAAGAGAGTAAGAGAGGGGAAGAGAATGGGCATACCAGGGCTTCCTGCCACTGTAAACAAACTCCAGACGCATGCACCTCTTTCTGCAGCTGGCATTAGGTGAGAAATGGGGAATTGAACCTCGGCCATCAGGCTTTGCAAGCAAGTGCCTTTAACCTCTGAGCCCAGATTGTATTTATCTATGATAGAAACACAAAATAGTGTCATGGCTGGCATGTCAAACCACCCACCACTCTAAGCCCCTGCTCTTTAGCACTATGCAATACTGGTCTTTGAATACTGGTTCAGCATGCCTGAATTTAGGGGGAAAAAACAAAAAAATAACTGAGCTTTTCAGTACACACGATGATGAAAAAATCCTTTGCTTTGTTCAAATCTCTTAATTCCCGTTGCAGGCAGGCCACTACAAAAGGCCAAGTTCTCCATTTCACATTTAAGGAGGGCCCACAGAGGTCATGAACCCAGTCATTAGTACAGAGGATCCCTGAACTTGATCATCCAAAGTTTCGGTTCCAAAGCCATCAACCCCTCTCTCCTCATCTTCTTTTCCTGTGGTAGCCCAGCCTTCCACCTGCCCTTGCAAGATAATGGAACCCAGCCTGGGAATTGGTGAAACTGTGAATTAAATTCTGGATATACAATTTACAAGCTGAAGGTACAAAAACAAATTACATAGTATCTTAGCCTCAGTTTTCATATCTATAAAATGGTTATATAATTATTCAATTTAAAGGGAGATCCCAAAGGGTAAAAAGTAATGTTCAGTCTTGGTATGTCATCATTTTGTTTTAATTTCTTCATGACATTGAACAGTTTGTTATTACTTATTCCTGAATTCATCCAATATTTCATCCTTGCTCATACCTATAGCTGGTCTCCAAAAATGTTCTGAATTGCACTGCTCTATACAGTATTTGGTATAGCTAATAACTACCTGAGACGTGTCTAGATGGAACAGAGATGTGCTAAAAGTCCAACTTATACACATAACTTCAGATTTCACATGGAGAAAAGTAAATGTGAAATATCATACCGATTATGAAATATCTAGATTGATGCATGCTGCACTGATGCACGATATTAATGTCACCTGTGTTGTGTCTCTTTACTTTTTAAATGTGACTGCTATAAAACATAAACTTCATATCTTATTGCTTCTCTTGGCCAGTGCTTCTGGAGAATAATGTTTGCCACTTTCAAGTTGGTGCTCGGTGAATAACTGAATGACAGAATGAAAGCAGGCAGGTAATAGCTTCTCTCAGCCAGGTGACCCATCTCTCCTCCCAGGCTAGGGCTGCTTGCTTCAGGGAAATAACTGATGTGCTCAAGGCATTAACAGCTGATAACACCAAGAAAGGTTTGCACTTTAATTGCAACTTTCTGTGAGTCAGACGAAAGTAGCCTTTTCCCACATATTAATGACTGACGGTTTTATTTTTAATTTGCAAAGTAATAGGTTTCATCATGGCGTTTTCATACACAATTTGTTTTGTGGATTCTTCCCCTTTCTTCTTCTCTACGTCCCTGTGTTCCCCATGCCCCTTTGCACCTTTCCAGCCTTAGAAATATCCTCTCCACGTTCATTTCACAAGTATTCTATTACTCTCCTCCCTTTCCTTAAAACACCTCTCCCCCATGGTCACCTTTCTGATTTCTTTCTTTTTTTGGTTTTTTGAAGCAGGATCTCGCTGTAGTCCAGGCTGACCTGGAATTCATTATGTAGTCTCTAGGTGGCCTCAAACTCTTAGCAATCCTCCTAGTTCTGCTTCCCAAATGCTGGGATTAAAGGCATGCACCACCACGCTCGGTGTCTGTCTACGTTCATAACCTATACCTACACTCACTCCCAGGGTCTACATATGAAAAAGAACATGTGGTGTTTGTCTTTTTTGAGCCCTCAATACATTTTCCAGTTCCTTCCATTTTCCTATAATTTTAATAAATAAATAAATAAAACTCCATTGTGCATATGTACCACATTTTCATTATCCATTTGTCTGTTGATGGACATCTAGGCTGGTTCCACTTACTTGCTATTGTGAATAGTGCATAAACAAATATGGCTGTGCCTGTCTTTCTGTGGTAGGATATAGAGTCAAAAGAAGGTTCTTTAATCCTGCTGTAGCACTTTCCCAGAAGGAACGTTCCTTTATATTTAAAAAGAAAAAAAGTAGGAGAAAGAGTAACAAATGCTTGGAGGGAAGGAAACAGATGGTTGCAGAGGTGAGGAGCAACACCAAAATTCAGGGACCTTTTGTTTCTCTGCCTAATACTCCCACCCCAGGGCACAAATGGGGGCCCAGGGCTAGTTTTCATTGCAGAGACAAGCTACAACAAAGACACACCAAGGCTACAGATGAGACAGCAAGGCACAGAGAGGGACAGGGCCCATGGGTGGGAGGCTGTGGGCTGGGGCTCCTAATCCTTGGCAGGGCAACCTGGGGCAGGTGAGACTTTGTGGGTGTCCTAGGCTGCCAGCAAACTTGCCACCTTCCCAGGACGCAGCCACATTCTGCTGCCTGTCCCACTTGATGCTGAGTGGAGTGTCAGGGCCAAGCCCAAGGGACTTTCCTGGGTGGGGTGTGAGCCCAAGGAGTCCTAGCCTTTCAAGCTTTCCAGGTCAGGCCTGGCCTGTGACTCAGGGAATCAACCTGGCCCTCATTGTCCCCCTGTGTGTTGTAAGGCTATACCAAAGCTCCCCAGAGTGTGGCGAATCTGCATATGGGATGAGCATGAGAATTACCCTGCAGATTCATGACAACTGTTGCTTAGTCCCTTCCTTGGGATTTTGAATAAACTTCTTTGGGTGGAGTCTGCAAACATGCATTTCTTTTTTCTTTCTTCCTTTCCTTCTTTCTTTGAGAGAGAGTAGAGTGTGTGTGTAAAGGTTGGCATGTGCACAGCACACTTGTGGAGGTCAGCAGACAACCTCAACTGTATATCCTTATAATCTAACTTGTTTCAAGGCAGGGTCCTCATCATTCACATCTGTGTTGCAGTAGCCCCCGAGTTTTGGGGTTATCCTGTCTCCACTGGGATTATAGATATTTGTGCTAAGCATCTGGCTTTATATGCTTTCTGGGGTTCTGAAAGTTGTCAGGCCTGCGAGCACATTGCCACAGAACCACCTTCCCAGGCTGAGAACATGCTCCTAGAAAGCGCTTAGATGATGCTGATTATCTGGTCTGGGAACCATGCCTGTAAGATACTTTCCTATAGGCAATAATTTCTTCCATCATTTTCCTTATTGATGCCCTAAATACTTTGTTCCATCTCCCATAGAGCCTGGAATCTTGGAACAGGTTGGGGCCTGAGACCTGCTTTTTAAAAAATATATTTTATTTATTTATTTGAGAGAAAGAGGCAGGAGAGAAAGAGAGAAAGAATGGGCATGCCAGGGCCTCCGGCCACTGCAAACAAACTCCAGATGCATGGCCCCCCTTGTGCATCTGGCTTTACGTGGGTCCTGGAGAGTTGAATAAGGATCCTTTGGCTTTGCAGTCAAACACCTTAGCCGCTAAGCCATCTCTCCAGCCCTGGGACCTGCTTTTGAGCAATGCTGGAAGGACTGCTTCCTCACTTCTCTGAGCAAGCCCTTGTGTGGGATCCAGAAGAGGCAGGACCCAGAGCATTAAAAACCGAATGGAGGAATAAGGCGAGTCATGCCCTGTTGCAGAAAGGGATAAAGCAGTCCTTTCTTTAGAAGAGAAGAGGAGACAGAATGCCTGGCCATCAGCTAAACCTGCCCTGTGTACCACCTCAGTGTTTATTTATTTAAAAGGTCTCATTGAGCATCTATTTTGTGCCATGCAGGGAATAAAACCAGACCCCTGTGAAGGCACTTCCTAGTGGAGAAATTAAGGGTAGATATGATAAAAGATTTGATTACTGGATACACTTGAAGGTGATAAAATCCATGGAATGGGGAGACAAGAGTATGCTAAGGAGGTACCAATGGGAGTTGAAGTCCTAAGTAAGATGGTTAGGTAGACCTATTGATCAAGTGGCAGTTGAACCAGGAATGAAGGAAACTGGCCATGTGGTAGACACAGGAGAGTGTTTGGGTAGCCTGCAAAAGTCTGGAGACAGGAGAATGTCGTGTTTTGAGCTCACAAGTCTGTGTAACTGTGTGAAGGAGGGGTAGGTAGAAGAGCTGGGTGGGAGATGAGGTGAGAGAGGAAAGGGGACAGACAGGATGATGTTAGAGGACCTGACAAGCCAGGGAGGCCTTGGCTTTTACTCTTATGTGTCTCCATTTTTCTTTACTTTTTCCCTTTGCTGGTTCTTTGCTCCCCCATCTTCAACACATGATTTTGCGATGTACTTAGGCAGACTGTGGCTCACACCAGGAGCTGGTGTTGAGGAAGGAACAAGTTTTAATAATCAATAAGCACCAACCTCTTGGGTTTGGGTGTTGTTGCAATTTCCCTTTCTGACTGTCCGGTAGAAGCTTGTAGCCCCTACTGACCTCAACCTCCTCTTTCCCGCCCCCTCCCACCTCCCGGTCCTACCTCCCTGTCGGTTTCCTGACAATTCTGCTCCTTGAGGCTGCCTAGCCTTCCAAGCAACATGGCCCAATCAAAACATGTGAGCCACAGGTCCAAAGTTGTCTGGTATCACAAAAGAAACAGGCAAAATTAACTTCAGTAATGCATTGGATTGAATTTAATAAATCTCAAAATGTACATGACATAAAAATGTACAAATGAGATATTTGACATTACCTTTCTCTGTACTAAGTCTTTAAAACCCAGTCCGTATCTTACAGCATATATCACTTTGGCCACATGTCAAGTGTGTCACTCTCTTTAGTGCCTCAGCCCCACTCATAGTACAGACCTAGCCTGTGTTCCCACTTCCTGCTTCCCAAGGGAGCTTACACTTCCTTCGTTTCCTATATGTTTGAATTCAGTGAGTTTATGCAGAATACCCAAGATGGTTCCTGGAGCATAGTAAGTCCCTGGAAACAAGAGTTCTCATTATAATACCACGTGCTACAGCTGTAGATAGGATGGCGTTCCTCTGAAGGCGCTAGGAGGAAAAAGGAAAAAAACCTTTTCTGTTTCCCTCCTTGCTCAGTTCTTGAGGTCTGTGTTTGTATCAAATAGAACATGCTATTAACTATAAATGCACCACGTGAATGAGTAAATGCACATAAGGAAGTGTGCTAGGGATGATGGTGAGCATCTGAATCTAAAGTTGGAGGATATTAAAATAATCCTTATGATAGTGGTATCAGACTTCATATTTATGTTTGTTCAGACTGTAGATCTTAAAGAGAGATGAAATCTGGTCTCAAAATAGAATAAAAATAAAGTTAGCTCTAATAAATTTTTATATGCACATTCTGTACTTTACTGCTTGTTTGAGAGGGTTATCAGGGACCCAGAAAAAGTTGGCATGGGTGCTTTCTCAGAGAGCCCTACTGTTTTGCTTCAGTGCCTTTTGCATAGCTTAGGGATTTTCTCCCCTCCAGGCCCCCCAGTGGTCTTTCTGCATCAGTGCCCTGAGCAATCAGCAGACACACAGTAGGTGCTATATTAACAAAAATTAAGCACGTGCATGAATGCATGATGTTTGCTTCTCTCCAAAGTGTGTGGAAGACTGACAGATACGTGTGGTGAGAAGCTGTAATGGGAGAAGGCTGGCTGCTTGTTGGGAAATGAAATTGAACACTCTAGAAGCTCAGTCTGCATTCCTTCAGTGTCCTCTGGGCATGGAGAGGCAGTGGAGGAGGGGAGCTGGAAGCTTAAGAGGGCTGACAAGGTGCCCTCTTCAGCACTGAGTCAGCAATGCCCACTTGTGGACACAGGAGGATTCTGGTTGCAAGGCTGAGTCACAAATAACTGGAATAGTTGCTTAGATCACAATGAATTCCCAGAAACTTCCTAAGCCAATCAGCAGGTTCATGCTCAGTCTCTACCCTAAGTGCCTTGTGATTTAGCAGAAAGGAGGAGGCTAGACTTGGGCTTGGGGTGGGGGCAGGAACACAAGTACCCTTGGCATTCCCATCACCAGACCCTGCAGGTTGTTTCATGACCTTTGTGTTCCCAGGAAGGTGTAGAAAGACTGGCATTGTGGGCAGACTGTACAGCTGTCGTGTCAACTGGAAGAGTATGGGCCAGGGACCCTGGCGCCTCGTGGTGTGCGGTTAGGGTGTCAGTGGATACTAACTGGCCTGGGAGCCCAGATAACTTATCCTCTGCTGAAATGTCATTAGAAGTCTATGTACCTTGGATGAAACAAGATATCTAAAATCGGGCATTAGAGGAACCTAAATCTTTAATGAATAGGAGGGATGTTATCCTCCAAGGCATTGTGGGATTGGTGTAATGGTCTTCTACATCTTCTAAGTTACAAGTATATAGCCCAAAGTCTCCCTGTAATGTCACTTCTGAGCTCTATGGGATCCTTCAGTAACTGTCATGTCCAAAACATTAGCATAGCTTAAAGCTTACACGACATTGTTTTATTCCAAAAGTCTCAGTCTCCTGAGAATTTTCTCTTTCCTCCTTGGTATTACAACCACTGTGAATGCCTCACTGGTGGGCTGATGCTATTCCCACTTTACTTATGGTTGTGCTTGTCCTAGGGCAGTGGTTCACAAATGAGCATATATCGGAATCATTTGGAAGGTTTCTCAACACAGATTTCTGGGCACAAGCACCAGGGCTTCCAATTTAATAGGTCTTGGGTAAGGCCAGGAAACAAGCATTCTTAACAACTACCTAGGAGATTCTGATGCTAATGGCTTAGGGAAAACTACAATGATAAGACAACTTTCTTAAATGTGTTTTTGGATCAAAGACTCACTTAAGAATCTCTTGAAAAGCCTTGCTACTGCTTCCCAGAAAAACAGAAATGCTGAAGAAGCACAAAAACTCCTAATTTCAGAGTTCACCAAACCTTCAGAAATTCATCCATGAACCTCTTGGTTAAAGAAATGCCTGACTGATACAAATCAGAATTCATAAGTGAAAGGAAAATTTATGAGGTACAATAAAGCAAATCTGCCACTAAAAGCATAGGAATTTCATAACAAATTAATTGAGCAACTATTTCATAAAAGTAGACTACCTGATTTCAAATCCTACCCCTGCCCTGTGGCAGCCGTGCTCCAGTTTCCTCACCTGAAGACTAGGGTTGAAGACAGAACTCACTTGGAGACTTCTGTAATGGTTGGATGAGTGCATACATGCAGAACATGGGCAAGAGCAGACTGCACAGTATCATGCAATGATAATTCCCAATTCCGTTAGCACAAGTGAGTCCCAAGCCTTCAACTCCCTGATAGTCCAAGCCTCTACTTTTATTTATTTATTTGTTTGTTTATTTATTTATGAGAGGGGGGGAGAATGGGTATGGCAGGGACTTCAGCCACTGAAAACAAACTCCAGATGCATGCACCACCTTATGCATCTGGTTTACATGGGTCCTGATGAATCAAACTTGCGTCCTTTGACTTTGCAGACAAGCGCCTTAACCACTAAGCCATCTCTCCAGCTCCCAAGCCTCTACTTTCCATCCTGACATTCATAGTATAGGTCCAAGCCCTATCTAGTCCACCATATTGCCATATCCTGCCATATGCCAATTTTTCCCCATCCCTCTCAAAAGCATCCAGAGTGATTTTTTTTTTTCAGATCAACCTATTTTCTGTAACTAACAAACAGTTGAGGCTGTGAACTTTATAAAGTCAATAACATTATTCCACTTACAGTTCTGGTGATTTAACAACCAGTTCCAGAAGAGGGGGTGTAAAGAATGTATGAGCTATGGGGTGGGAAGGTATATTCTGAGGTATTGTTTCTCCCATACAGACTTGCTGTCCCATTCATGATCCCACAATGAATGACTGATAATCTCACTGAGAGCTGGCGGACAGGGACCCTAAGAGGATAACCCAATGGGAATATGACTAAAATGTGTTCATACACTAAAGTACTCAATAAAAAAAATTATTTATTTAATTATTAATTTTTAGTAGCATGAGAGTGAGAGTGAAAGAATTGTCAGGCCAGGGCCTTAGCCACTAAAATCAAACTCCAGATGCTTGTGCCACCTAGTGTGCATGTACAGCTTGTGCTTGTCTCATCTTTGTGCCTCTGGCTTACGTGGATCTGGGGAGAGATAGAATATGGCTTCTAAAGCTTTACAGGCAAGCACCTTAACCGCTAAGCCATTTCTCCAACCTTTAAAAAATATTTTTTAGGCTGGAGAGATGGCTTAGGGGTTAAGGCGCCTGCCTGCTAAGCCTAAGAACCCAATTCCAATCTCCAGGTCTCATGTTTAGCCAGATGCAAAGTGAAGCAAGGGCGCAATGCCACACTTGCCCACAAGGGGACACACACATCTGGATTTCATTCACAGCAGCTGAGAGACTGCTGGCGTGCCCATTCTCTGTCTTCCTCTCCTTCTCTCTGTGTCTCTCTCCAAAAATAAATAAAATAATAATTTAAAAAGTTAAAAAATAATTTTTAAAATTAAAAATAAATAAGGGGCTGGAGAAATGGCTTAGCAGTTAAGTTGTTTGTCTGCAAAGCCAAAGGATCCCGGTTCAGTTCTCCAGGATCCATGTAAGCCAGATGCACAAGAGAGTGCATGCATCTGGAACTCATTTTCAGGGGCTGGAGGCCCTGGTACACCCATTCTTTCTCTCTCTGACTCTTTCTCTCTCTCTCTGAAATAAATAAATAAATAAATTATATTTTATAAAAAGAAATAATTTTATACACATGGAGAATATATATTAATTTGATACCTATATACAATGTGTAATGATTATATCAGAGTAATTAGCATTTCTTTATCCTGAAATATTTATTGTTTGTTTTGTGAATATTCAAATGTCTTTCCTTTAATTTTTAATATTTAATAAATTATGTGACTAGCCAGTATATACTAAAAGAACTACAATAATTTCTTCCAAGGATATTGCTCCCAATGTTTTAATTCACCTTCAACTAAGCCTCTTAGAGTTCCCACCCTCTCAGCACTGCTACACTAAGGTCCAAGCTTCTATCACATGGACCTCTGGAGTCACAATCAAACCGTGTCACAGCAGAGTACTTTCCCAAAGCAACTTTGCCGTGTGCCCACAATGCTTATTGCCTTCCAAAGATTCCCTCCATCGCTATGAGAGAGGAGTCTGCACTCTCAACTTTGCTGCCTGAGCAATTTGTTTTTATGCTCTCTCTTATCTCAGACTCGATGGTTTACCATGTTCTTCTTTCTCCCTATGTTCCAAAGAAAGGAAGCCTAGGCTGCTGGTGAGTGTGCTACCCAAAGATGACTTTGAAAGGCTTTTCAGCCCCCTTTGAGAAAGGGATCTGTAGGATTTCCTTCAAGACCAGTGGGAATATCTCCTCTGTACAAGTCCTGGGCTTCCAGATGGAATTGATCGTGTGTGTGTGTGTGTGTGTGTGTGTGTGTGTGTGTGTGTGTGTGTGTGTGTTCGATCTAGCAAGCTTTGTATTGCATGATTCCTTCAGCATCTATGTTCATAAGTCCATGGCACACACTGCTAGGTATTTCCCTGATGGTCATTCTCATATTTTGTAATATGAGGCCATTTTCCATGTAACTTTCTGCAGGTAATTTTCTGGAGGCAATTTAAGTTTTACCAATTGTTGGCCACATACAGGATTTGAGAAGCAGAAGGAAGAAAATGATAACTTCTTGATGCTTTTATGTGTTTTGTAGTAGGAAGCACAGTTTGGAGACATGAAGCTTTCCTGCATGATATTCCAGTAGCCAGTCCACGGTTCTGTGACTTTCATGACTCAGTTTTAACCGCAACCCTGACAACTTCCCAATTCTGGATTTCTGATCTGTAGATCAAGAGCACATTGCAGATTCTACCATTCAGAACTCAGTACTTCAGTGGTTAGAGGGTTTCTAACTTCCCATCTTTCTGGTGGAGCAGATGTAACAGCTCTGTTAGGAAGTCATTGGCAAAGCCTACCATTCACTCCTTCAGTCTTTGAATAAGTATCTAATCTCCATTAAAATTCATTCTGGGGCTGGAAAGATGGCTCAGCAGTTAAAGGTGCTTGCTTGAAAAGCCTGAAGGCCTAGGGTTCATTTCCCCTATGCCCATGTAAAGCCAGATGCACAAAGCGGCACCTATGTCTGGAGTTTATTTGCAGTGGCAAGAGACCTCAGCACACCGAAATTCATTCTCTCTCTCTCTCTCTCTTTCCCTCTTTCTCTCTGTCACTTTCAAATAAATAAATAAATAATTTTAAAAAAAAACAACATTCATTCTACCTGAAATAGCTAGAATACTCTCATTTCTTAAGTTGAACACTGAATGATACTATTTATATCACAAACTCTGTTGTGAACTATGAGTCTAAGACCACAGCTTCTTTAGCTCAGTATCTTTACTGTCCCAAATGGTCAAATATATTCTGAAAAATGAACCCCTTGAAAAAGATGGTAGATCTGCTAACCTGTATGGAAGAAAGCAGAGAGTAGGTCAAGCTTTGAGCACAGAGTTGTTTTCAGTCCAACTACCAAACACACACACACACACACACACACACACACACACACACACACACACACACACACGCCACTACCACCACCCCCCTCAACAACAACGACAATAAGCCATAGGGATTGGATGAATGAGTGGAACGTCAGTGTCAGGTGTGGAACAGGAGCTCAGACTCTGCTCCTCATGGCAGGATGAAACTGGGATAATGTGCTGTCTTGAAACAAGATGTATGACCCCAGGAGACCAATGAAGAACCCAGGAAAGAACATGAGAGAAGACCGTGGGTCACTAATAGCAACTCCAACCATCTCATGAATATGTTCAGGAAAGCTGTAAGAACGGCAAAAAATGGGCATGGGTCTGATACAGCACAGCTCCAGACCAGAGAGGTTGACAGTGTGTGGGGAGGGGATGTGTGCACAGAGTCCTTGTGGAAAAACCAAAAAGTGTATAGGAAGAAACCCATGAGTGTGGAAATTAGATGAATGCATATAATCCTGGGTTTGCTGCTAATCATGGTGACACTTGGGATAAATCCTTCAAAACCTCTCCCTTCCCACTCAACCGGAGTTATTACTTATTCCAAATTATTCTTGTGATGACTGATAAGTGGAACAAAACTGCCCAGCATGGTACAGGGAGTGCCTGACTCATGCCAGCTCTCCATAATCCCCCTTTCCTGTCCTTACTCCCTGAACAGTTATCCCAGCATTGCCACTTTGCTCTGGGAAATAACTAATTTAGTGCTTTGCTTTGTTTATTCATTCCTCTGCCTGATGGTAAGGCACTGAGGCTTCTATGAGGGCTCATTGCTTGATCCATTCATTTATCTGAAAAGGCTTGGAGCAGGAAGGAAGATTCCCGGAAGTTTTTTAAGTGTAGAGGGGATGGAGGAGCCATTCCCGGAAGGTTGTTTCTGCCAGCTGGTGAGAGAGTAGAGAACTTGGCTTTGCCTCGCTGTGTAATCATGTTGTCAGTCCTCATCAGTGGGGCTATTAGCATTTGAGTCCAAGCCAGTCTTTCTGTGGCCTCCTACAGAATGCTGGTTTTAATGCAATTTCCCCTTCCAGTGTCCTTGTTGGAAATTTCTCTATGAAAGGGGCCATATGGTTTCCACTTAGAGATAGAGAGAGCGAGCTATCTCAGATACCTCACCAGTTTTTCCTATAAGATATTGTCTCTTTTTCTCAGAAGAATTCTGCAGCTTGAAACTCTGGGAATACCAAGCATCCTTTTTGTGAGTATATGACAGCCTATGGGCCTCTTGGCTTCATCTACTAAGACAAGTGTTGGGTTTCGTCCAGACAGTAGGGCTGAGGGAATAATTCCCACATGAATTAAAAGCACCAAGAAGAAGTAGCCCCTGAGAGGACAGTAATGACAGATAGAAGCTCAGGGACATTAGGAACACTTAGAAACATGCACCCAGCAATGATTTGGGAGTAGAAATCAGAATCAGGTAGGAAACTGGCAGGGCCCATCATTGAATAGCTATGCACTGCTTTGTAGCTTGTGCAAACTGGGCATGAAATAGTTAAGCTGTTCATCTGAACTTCTGCAGCCAGCGGGGTATTTGATGTTAGTGCACAGGAAGCATATCCTAGAATGAATAATTCCTGCACAGCAGGGGAGCTTTTCCCAGGTTGAACCCTGTCTGGAAACTGTTCTTTGTCAGAGATCCAGGGGCAGTATCTTCCATCCTCCCTCCCCTCACCAAGAGCAGAGAAAGGGCAGCCCACATCCCATGGAGATGCTCAGAGCAGAACAGAGATCCTGAGAGCCACGAGGGTGCCTTTTGCACAGGGGGAAATAAAACAAACCTCCTTATTAGCTGCTGATGGACTTCTGTACCTTTAAGGCCTAGTAGACAGAGCCTGGGAATTCTCTAGAATGACACATATGAATGTGACCATTGTTTTGTCTACCCAAACAAGATATAAATAAGGAGGAACTCAGAAAAAGATGAGGGCAGGGTTCAAACAAGATAACCAGAGCAGAGACGCCTGCAGTCAGATGCACCTGAGCTCCTGATAAGAGACTTGTGTAGTGGTGTGGTGTGGTATTACCGGGGAGTACCAAGTGCATTTGTGCCAACTGTATATTAAGGTACAGAAGGGAGGAAGTAAAAGAAAAAGTAAAATACCAGCAAGATTCCACTCCAGACATTACTCTGTGTGAATGACTAGTATTGGGGGAATTCTAACAATTCTCACAACTAAAGTTCTCTTAAGTAGCTTCCCTTTTAGAACATTAATTTGACAACAGTCACTTGCATTGTCATATGACACTTAGGAAGAGTATTTAACTGACTTCTCTAAGAAACACTGGGGAACAGGTTTATTAAGTCCAGACCCATTTTATAGACAGAGGAACTGAGGCTCAGGGGTGTTTCTTGAGTTGTCCAAAGTGATTCAGTTAATCAAGTGGCACACTTAGAATTCAAGTCCAAACATACTTGATCACTCCCACTAAGTTACATGTAGCTCCTCATTCTGTGTTCTAGATGTGCAACGTCCTCTTCAAGAAAGGATGCCAGCCACTCAAGGGAAGAACTAAGACCCACATGAATAATAATAAAATGAAATAACTCAATAAAAATAAAAGGAAAAAATGTTTGGCCATTTCAACAATGAAGAAATGTTGCAAATAAACACATCCGAAGACAAGTAATGTCATATTTTACTAGGAAAATGCCAGTTAAACCTATAATGAGATGCTCCCACATGCCCACTGTAGTGGCTAACATTGGGAAGCCAATCATTTCAAAGATTGGTGTGGTAGAGAGCAGCTGAAACTAGAACAACTGCTTTAGAAAACTGTGAAGCAATTTCTTAAAATGCTAAGCATGTACCTAATATATATCCCAATCATACTCCCAGACATTGATTCAAATTACTGTGTATTTCCCTAAAACACATGTACATATATGGTCACAGCAGGTATGATTGTACTGCCACATATACTGTTTGTCATGGTTTGAATCTGACGTGCTCCCCCCAGGCTCATGTGTTGAATCTCTGTTCTCAGCTACTAGGACTAATCTGGGAGACTGGGACCTAGTTGGTGGAAGTAGGTCACCAGAGGTGGACCTCAGTAAGATATACTCAGTCACCTGCTCCTGCTCCCCCATGGCTTTCCTGCCATGGTGGACTAAAATCCTCTGAAACCATGAGCCAAAATAAGCCTTTCTTCGTTTTAGTTGCTTCTGTCCAGTATTCTGGTCACAGCGATACAAAAATAACTTTTGTGTTGCCATACAAAGGAGTATCTGCATAATATGTATGTGTAATAACAGTTATAAATAAGAAGGAATAAGTTGTTGATACATTCAATATCCTGAAGAGATTTCAAAATACCTGTGTTGAGAAAGACCATAAAGAGTACACATATACTATAGGACCCCTAATGACAGAATATTCTCAAAAATGCAAACCAATCTAAAGCAACAGCAAGGAAGTCAGAGGATACCTAGAGACCAAGGTGAGGAAGGAAAGGGAAGAGATTCTAAAGAGCCATAAGGAAAATTTCAGTGAATTCCCTGTGACCCCTTCTTCCAATGAGGCCCACCTCTTAAAGTGTCCACATCCTCCCAAAATACTACTACCAGCTGGGGTTGAAGCATTTGCCACATAAGCCAGTGATGAGCATTTCATAACCATACCATAATAGTGACTGCATGCTCCTTATCTAAATGATGTCTTATGGGTGTACATACATGTCAAAACCATCATTTTTACTGCCTGTTGTATATACCTTAAAAAAATTGGTGAAAATAAGCTACCAAGAAGACACTGCAGTAGCTGATAGAAGAAAAACAATACTCTAGCAGATGAATTGCATCAGAGAAATACAATGTGATGGCTAAGAACCCAAACCATATATTCAAATTGCAGTTCAATTCTAAGTAAGGCACTATACAGCCTATTTAAAATGCAGATAATAATAGTACCTATGTCTAAGGACACATGGGGCAGTTAACTAAGTCATGAGTTTAAGGCCCTTGAGCAGTGTCTGGACACAGTAAGTACCCAGGGAGTGTCAGCTGTTATCATTACACAAATCTCATTTCATCACTTCTTTTCCCAACAAGAGAACGTTTAAATCCTCTGTTCAATCTAGAAGACCATATTTCTAAGCTTAGTTTTTCTGGTGAATTAGTTTCTCTTCTTGCACCAACTTGGCTTTGGCTCTTTGAGGTTTTGCAATCTAGATGCCAAATGATGCAACTAACCTAACTCCCCAATATACTCATTATGCAACTGTCAAGAAAATAGCAGACTCCCTTAATGGAGGTAGAGGGAGGCAGCAAGAGCCTGAGCTGCCCACTCAAGATCCAGTTAAATCCTTTGGACCCCCTCATTCTCTTGGATATATGGGTTCCTTGCCCAATCATTCTGGCTCCCCTAGGCTCTGGTATTGGAAAAACTTCCTGTAGCCAGTCCTAACCAGAACCAAAACTGAAGGGAAGATTGAAGACGGTTCATATAGGGGACTGTACTATCCACGTAGCTCGCTTCGGTTTGTATCATGATCTGAAGGCTGCTTTAAGGGATAAGCAGGTTCAGGTCCTGCTTACCAGGCTCGACCATTTCTTGGAATACAATGTTCCTGTGTCCTTTGTTATCTGGGCTCATTAATTGCATCAGGTAGGCAGAGAAAAACCATAGAGGCCCTTAGCTTACTAGTAGGAACACAAAAACCCTGCCAAAATTTGGACCCTACTTTTGCTGGTCACAGGGACACAAAAATAACTCATACATTGCCATACAAAGGAGTATCCACATAATATCTGAGCTTGAGTAGCGAGGCAAGGTGCATCTTCCCACCATGTGGCTTTTCTTTCTGCTTCTTCTCTTGTCCACATGCATACTTCAGACTTTCCCAGGCAGGGGCACAACTGTAAAATTGCACAGAAGAAAATGAGAACATTGGGTTTGGTTCTTTCAAACCCTCCCAGATATTCAATATCTTAACTGGTGCTCTAACTTTAGTACTATATTCTTTTAAAAAACATTTTTAATTTGTTTATTCATGTGTGTGTAAAACATTTTTAATTTGTTTATTCATGTGTGTGTGTGTTTATAAATGTTCTAGGGTCTTTGCTGCTGCAAATGAACACCAGATGCTTGTAGTAGTTTTTGCATCTGGATTAGGTGGTTGGCTTAGGAATTGAACCTGGACCAGCAGGCTTTAAAAGCAAGTGCCTTTACCTGCCATGCCATCTTCCTAGCCCCTAATGCTATACTCTTACAATTAAATCACCTGGCTCAACAGATTCAAATTGCTAACTATAGTAGAAAGAAATCAACTCTTCAGGGGGGCTGGAGAGCAAAGCCTAATGACCTGAGTTCTATTCCCCAGTACCCACAAAAAGCCAGATACACAAAGGGACATAAGCATCCAGAGCCCTTTTGCAGTGACTGGAGGCCCTACTGTACCTATTCTCGCTCTCTCTTTGCGTGTGTGTGTGTGTGTGTGTGTGTGTGTGTGTGTGTGTGTGTACAATGCTGTAAACTTGTCTAGCTGTTCTCTATTTGCTTAGATCAACCAAATTCTGCTGCTTCCTAGAAGCAGTGTCCCTGAACAACAATATTTTGATATTTTTCTACTAGATCATTCAAAGTTACTATTGTATACACAATGCTTTAAGTTCTGGCAGATGACCGATAATCCTTTGATTATTGATTTTCTACTAATAAGGAATGCTGGTATGTGCCTATATGACAGTGTTGTCCCAACAGCCAACTCTCTCCTGACAGTCAGTTTACATGGGGCATCTGTCAATTTTAACATGCATCCTTCTCCCACTTCTGTACTGTTCAGAACTCTGTTGATTAGAAGTGACAAATACCCACCTCAAGTCCATGTAGGCTTATTGGCAGGGCAGGTGAGGTCTCATGAAGAGCAAAGGCAAAGAGATTAGAGAAGTCTGAGTGTACTGACTCACCCAGTTTTGTGTGCTACTCCATAGCCAGTCTAGGGAGCCCTTCCTGGCCAGTGGGAAGTGAATGAAAGGCTCAGCTGCAGTGGGAATGCAGTTGCCACTGGTTTTGGCAACACCCTAAAGGGTCCTTATGTTCAGAAAGAAGGAGATGAGACTTCAGAGTAGATGCCCTTTGGATTATCATCCAGAAGCCACTCAGTCATCTATGTGATGTAGGGGAATAACATCAAGAGGCCACATCTGTCCTCTGTGATTCTTCTCCTGGCCAAAGATGACTGTTATAGCAGCTACATGTGCCAATGACCTCTGTTCTGCAACAAACCTTAAATGAGCTCTAGACTGAGTCACTGTTCTGGTCATTTCTTTATATAAATGTGAATATTGACTTCCGGGTAAGATGGCGGCATAGGAGCCACACCAAACCAGATGAGGGAGGGATTTAAGCAAACTACACTCTTCTTCGGAAAAGAGCAGAATATTTTTTCCAGGAAGCAGCGGAAAAGCAGGAGACGGCTAGAATACCACCGTGGAGATTGTGGCCCGACCCACGGCAGCCCGCTCCACAGCGGCTCCAAGCCACCGCCCAGATCAGCTGAACCTCCGCTGCACCGCCACCCAAACAAACAAAAATGGGGGACTTTCCAACCTCATCAGTCTCCTCTCAGAGCCCAGAAATCAAAGAAAAGTCTGCTGAACTACTGAAAGAGATACAGGGGAGCAGTGTGAGCTACTACAGGCTTCCTGAACTCACCTACCCCCCAACCATCAGATCCCCAGCGAATTGGCAGAAATCAGCAACTAGCAGCAGCCTGTACCACATCACCAACACCGGACCCAGCACAGCTGGGCCAAGCTCCACAGCTCAGGGAACAAGGTGGGCACTCAGCATTGGTGAATTTGGAAGCCACACCAAAAGGTAACAAAGGCCTACATTGGAAGTGCTAACCTCTCTTTCCAGGTCAGGGCAGGTTATGGGTTATATATTTGTGGTTGGCCTTACCATTTTCAAATAAGCTGAATATGAGGTGTTGAATATTGCTGCCTGTAATACTTTTGGATTTAAAGGGCCTTTATCTTTTGCTTCTGTCATTATTGGGGGCAGGGTCTGATTCCTAGCTAATAGGATTAAGGGTGTGGTGCAAACACACCCTTAGGGATTTTGACCTTATAAGACTGTTTGTTTCAATTCCCACACTTGTATACTCTGTACTCATGTTAATTGAATGTGTATTTTGCTCTGTTGAAGTTTAGAACTTGCTGCTAAATTGTTCCACCAGTCCACTACAATACTTGCTTAACAAGCAAATTCAACAGCTAGGATTACTTCTGAGATTGGACTTGGGTACAAGTGCTACACTTGGCACCTTAAACTCATATCCTGAAAGTATATAAAGGTGGACCACCACACCTAAGAACACTGCAGATAAATAGAAAACCTAAGCATCAAATCAATCCAGGATGCAAAAGTCACTACATTATAACACAAGAAACACAAAGAATCAAGACAATGCAATCCCACCAAAAATTACAAATCCATCAGAATGGTTCACCAATGAGACTGTTTTAGATGAAATTACTGACAAAGATTTCAAAAGAATGATGATATCTATACTCAAAGAAATGAAAGAAGAAATAAAAGAAGAAATGAAAGGTATCCAAGAAGAAAACAAAGGAATTAAAGAAGAAAACAAACTCTTGAAAGAGATTACAGAAAAACAGTTTAATGAAATAAGAAGGTCATTACAGGACATGAATAAGGAAATAGAAATACTGAAGAAAAACCAGGCTGAAATCCTAGCTCTGAAGAACACAGTCAATGAAATAAAAAACTCTGTGGAAAGTCTCACCAGTAGAATGGATGAAGGAGAGGACAGAATATCTAAACTAGAAGACCAGATGGCAGACCTATCACAGTCCAACAAAGAGAAAGACAAGCTAATAGAAATGTATGAATGGGAACTCCAAGACGTGCGGGACACTATGAAAAGATCAAACATAAGAATTCAAGGTATAGCAGAAGGGGAAGAATTTCAATCCAGAGGCTTAGTATGTGTTTTCCACAAAATCATAGAAGAAAAATTTTCCCCAAATTGGGAAAGAAATGCCAATGCAGATACAAGAAGCATTTAGAACACCAAACAGACAAAACCTAGAAAGATCCTCTTCTCGCCATGTTATAATTAAACTACTAAATACGCAAACCAAAGAAAATATATTGAAAGCAGTTAGAGGGAAAAAGCAAATGACCTTTAAGGGGAAACCCTTTAGGATCACAGCAGATTACTCAACACAAACTTTAAAATCCAGAAGGGCCTGGAGTGATGTATTCCAAATTCTGAAAGATAAAAACTGTCAACCAAGATTACTTTATCCTGCAAAGCTATCTATCCAAATTGATGAAGAAATAAGGACATTCCACAACAAAGACAGGCTAAAGGAATTTATGGCAACTAAATGTGCATATTTATATAAAGTTTGTTTTCAAGGAAAATTCAGAGGGAAAGGGAGGAGAGAGAACAAGAGAGTAAGTAAAACAGAGAAAGAGAATGAGAGAGAAAGAACCATATAAAATATTGGATATATATAAGAGAGTCATACAGACTGCCAAATACCTTTGAGATCCTAGTTCCAGGACACTGCAAACCTCCACTTATTTCCTGTCCTTGGGTTCCACACTATAACTCTTATTTCTGTAACAATTTCCACATTCTTATGTTAGCTCTAGTTCTATTTTTATGCTTTCTGCCAATACCTATAACTAATAAACATGAACATTGAGAATTCTGGAAGTAAACAGACCTGTCTGTTGTCTTAGTCCCTTCTAGCTACTATAACAAGATATCTTAGACTGAGTAATTTATAAATAATAAAAATTCATTGGGCCTGGAGAGATGGCTTAGTGGTTAAGCGCTTGCCTGTGAAGCCTAAGGACCCCGGTTTGAGGCTCAATTCCCCAGGACTCACGTAAGCCAGATGCACAAGGTGTCACATGCATCTGGAGTTCATTTGCAGAGGCTGGAAGCCCTGGCATGCCCATTCTATATCTATCTGCCTCTTTCTCTCTCTGTCTGTTGCTCTCAAAGAAAGAAAGAAAGAAAGAAAGAAAGAAAGAAAGAAAGAAAGAAAGAAAGAAAGAAAGAAAGAAAGAAAGAAAGAATTGTTTACTGTCCTAAAGGCTGAGAACCCTAGATCAAGTCATTAGCAGATTTTTCTATCTGATGAGACCTCATTTCCTAGTTCACAGATGACATCTCTTATGTGTTCCCACATGGCAGAAGGAGCAAATATGTTCCCTTGGGACTCTCTTCTAAGGTACTCATCCTATTCATGAGGGCATGGCCGTCCTGACTTAATCAGGTCTTTCAAATTCTACTTAATGTCATCACCTTGGGAAAAGGCTTCAGTACATATATTTAAGAGACAGACATTCAAAATGTTGTACTTGTCCAAATAAAAAAAATGTAATTGCTTTTCTCCAGTAATTTTGTTACCCTTCAGAAGCACAAGATCAAAGAACAGAAGAAAGTATCCCCTATCAGTTTAAATATATATATATATATATATAGTTATTTTTTATTATCAATACACATTTTCTGTTATTCCTAGTTAATGAAGACAGGTGGTTAAATAACAAAAAGTGTTGGAAGTTCATAGTTTGAGTGCCATTGTTTTTGTTTTGGTTTTGCCTCTCATATTCTCTCCTGAGAATGGCATTCTAGATAGAAATGGTTCTGGCTAGATAACAGAATGCTAGTTGATAAAAGTTCAAGACACAGAGAATTTGTTTAAAATCAAATTTACTAGGATCAGGCATACAGGCCACTCCAAGATGTAATCCAGTCCCATATTAGGACCTCTAGTTACCTGTGCTGCACTGATTTTCATGTAGAAGCTGAGTCCAGCTTTGTGCACCATGGCCCACATTCAGTGGTAGTCCCAAGGCTGCTGTATTCTGTCACACCACTAACTCTATTCTAGATACAATCTACAAGTAGCTGCTGGGATATGATGAAAAGCACTCAGAGCAGAGAGGGAAGTTTGGCTAGATTCTGAACCTTGTCTTTCTGACTGGCTATTTTACTTGATGTAATCACTGATGCTTTCTGCTTCTCAGGATCCTCAAATGTTTAAAGGAGAAAACAACCATCCTGAGTGGTTATAAAACTAAATGAGATAATATATTAATGTGGAGTTCAATGTTTTAGAATATTGATAT
Organism: Orientallactaga sibirica; assembly: GCA_036365145.1. NCBI lineage: Eukaryota > Metazoa > Chordata > Mammalia > Rodentia > Dipodidae > Orientallactaga > Orientallactaga sibirica. The sequence goes on along the minus strand of JAEOAD010000015.1, from coordinate 32,771,285 downwards.
TTTTCTCCTGCTTCCTCCCTACATGTTACTTCAGCTAGTAGAAAGGGTACAAGGCCCAGATCAAAAACAAACAAACAAAACAGCATGGGCTTCAGAACTAGATTTTATTTCAAGTCTTGGCTCTTCCATTCATTAGATACCTAACTTAGAAAAGTTATTTCATCTCAGTGATTCACAAATATTTACTGAATACCTACTAAGTGCTATACAATATTCTGCCTGCTAAATAAGTAAGAGAGACACAAAATGAGTAAGAGAGACTCTCTTATTTATTTACAGCTTATTTCTAGTTCATCTGTTAAATAACAATAATACTAACTTATAAGCTATTGCCTACAAGGATTTAATGAAACAGTTCATGAAGAATATATCTAAACAGTAGATTCTCCATAAGTGCTAATTCTCTTCCTTTTCTTTCTTGGGCATTGTAGGATGCTGAGGAAGCAGTGATATTGGTGTTGGGACTCTGACATGCAACCCTAGCTCTCTTGTGAACTAGATGTGTGAGGTCTTGATTGCTCTGGGCATCAATTTCCTCTATAAAATAGTACTGTTGGGCTGGAGAGATGGCTTAGCGGTTAAGGCACTTGCCTGCAAAGCCAAAGGACCCAGGTTTGATTCCCCAGGATCCATGTGAGCCAGATGCTGTACAAGGTGGCATATGTGTCTGGAGTTCATTTGCAGTGGCTAGAGGCCCTGATGCACCCATTTCCTCTTGCCCTATCTGCCTCTTTCTCTCAAACTAATACATAATAATAATAATAATCTTTAAACACAGAGTACTATTGTATTAGGTCATTTATAAGATACCATTTGTTTGGATGGGAGTATGTACTTGTCATAATTAGTCATTAATCTTGACATATTGTGGGAGTATTGGTTTATTGATCACTGTAATTTTTTTAAAATTAAATTTAATTTTTTTTATTTTTGGAGAGAGACACAGAAAGAGACAGACAGAGAAAGAGGGAGAGGGAGACAGATAGAGATGGGCGCGCCAGCAGTCTCTCAGCTGCTGTGAACGAAATCCAGATGTGTGCGCCCCCTTGTGGGCAAGTGTGGTATTGCGCCCTTGTGTCACTTTGCATCTTGGCTAAACGTGGGACCTGGAGATTGGGACGGGGTTCTTAGGCTTAGCAGGCAGGCTCCTTAACCGCTAAGCCATCTCTCCAGCCCGATCACTGTAATTTTAAACAAATCTATAGCTGACATCCATTGGGGAATTCCTAGATTCAAGACCTATATTAAATCCCTGTCCTTTTTGCTTTAATACAACACTAAGAGGCAGCTGTTGTTATCTTCATTTATATGAGGAAACTAAACTTCAGACAAGTGAACTCAGCCAGTCCTCAGGGAAAATGGTCTTGAAAACTATGAAACTCTAAGAATCATTCTTTGTGTCTCTGTTGCTGGTTGCTCTGCAGAGCATGTCTTAAGGTCAGCTGAACACTGCAGTGACTCTGTACTTTAACCAGAATGTCACTTGAAACTTTTTCCCTCTATTGAACACATGTCTATTCACCTCAAATAGGGCACAGATGATAGACCAAAGCATGATTGCACCAAAATCAGTTTGGTGAACCAATGAGCTTAGTGGGTTATTTACAGAGAGGGGTGAGGTGTTCCTTACAGGAGCACGGCTGGCTCAAAGGCAGCTGCATTACTGAAAAGCCCTCCCTGGCATGGGTGACAGCTCACCAAACCTGTATCTCTATAGCACGCTGCAAGACTTGCAGACAGCTGGGCAGGTCACAGTCTCTCCCCAAGCAGTTGTTTACCATTTATTTATCTTTATAGAGGGATCTTGAGGCTTTTTTTTTAACCAGACTTGTTGACCTCCTGGTTCTTCAGTCCTCCCTCCTCCCCACAGGAGGGGATGTTTCAATTCAGAGAAAATTGCTACACAACACTGGTCACAGTTTGCCCCTCAACAGTTGTTTACTGTTCCTGTAACCTTGGAGATTGTTCTTGTGACCATTTAAATTTCAGCTCTCTCCTCCCTTCAGGAGGGAAGATTTCATTCTGGAGAAGTTTGCTGTATAACACAGTACATTAGAAGAGTATTTCCTGCGTGGTTCATCCAGGGAAGATGAAAACCCTATACCTTGTCTTCCTCTTCTTCCTCAGCTCTTAGTCTGAGGTGCCCCACGCCCACTACTGCTTCTTTCTGCCTACATTTCTTCAGCTAAGTCCAAGTGATGGAGGAATAGATGGAAAACCAAACATTATTGTTCAGGAATGATTTTTTTTTTTCCAAATTGAACATCTGTTGCTTGTTTTTCTGGGAGTTTGGCAAGTGTTCCAATTTGTGGTGATGGTCAGACCTAGAAGAAATAATTAGGTGGTCATGGCAACCAGTATCTCAGGCACACCATAGTGATACCTAGGAGCAAGCATTAAAGGGAGATCCCAAACATTCTCTCTGCCCTCAATGCTCTGGCTTCAGGTTCCTCAGCCGGGTTTCTACTCCTTCAAGTCTAAAACTCTCTCAATTCAAAAGTGAACTTTTCAATTCCATACTGAAAGTTGCCGGTCCTGAGATCCAAATAGCATAGACAGTAATAGAGATAAACAGTCTAGGAAGACAAAGATTAAAGGGGAAAGAAACACAAGTGAAACATACCATGTTCCAAGACTATGCACATTAAGCTATGTGCTTGGAAAAATACAATGGCCAGCTTGTGAACACAGTTAGACAGAAAAGGAATTGGACCTACATCTTGGTCTGACTGACTCTGAAGCTCTGCCCTATACCTATTCTTAATTATCATCAAAACCTTCCCCAAGAATACTCAACTGCTGCAGAAAAGGACTGGGTCCGAGGCACTAGTCCTTAAGGTGATGGTAGCGATTGGTGTCCTCTCTCCTCCCCTGGTTACAATTTGTCTTCTGTTGTAGTTTCTAAGCCATTCTAGATAGATTTCATGTCTTCCTTATCCCCATTGTATTAGCCATGTTCTCTCTACTGCTGTGTCCTGAAAAATATCTTACAGTTGAGTCTAAGTCCAATTCTCCTTTGTATCTTATTGAAAAGATGATAGGATCTATCTGGTGTGCTCCAATTCCTGGAATGTATCTATCTCTGACCTAGAAGCTAATTGGTTATTACCTTTGAAAATTACTATTCTTCACAGGCAGAAAATGATACTTTAACCCCAGAACAACATAGACTCTTTGATCACTGCAAGCCTTCACACTGAAAGAATAGTTGAATTAGATAAATGAGTGAATAACTTTAAAGAAATAAATTGACCCTACAAAGCAGCTCAAGAGGAGTAAGTCACAAAGAAAGTGCAGAAGTCACAGGGAAGCTCAAAGCAACAAAACCTTCCAAAAATTAACCCTTTGGTTAATGGCCTCCTCTAAGATTGCAATAGAAGAAATTTCAGGTACAGAATCAGAAAGAAGAAAGAAATGTAAGAAGAAACGAAATTCCTGAACAAACAAATCCCCATGTGACCATAAAAAATTGATCAAAATAAAGGAGATAAGAGATATGAAAGGTCATATCAATTCATTATTTCATTAATGAAATAGAAATACTGACAAAAAAATCATTTTTTACCATTTCATAACATTTACCCATGGCTCTGACTAGAATTTTCACCCACTGAGTTCATCCTACCTAGCATCCATGTGCTCCAGGTCAGGTGATTTCAATTAAATCTTACCTAACTGTGTTATTTAGCTTCTCTTCCCAGTGATTGGTTTAAGAAGGAATATGCAATGACATTCTTGACAATAATGCCTGAGAAGGAATCTGCAGGGGAAAACTAGTTCTTGGTGGTGGGGGGTGGGGGGACTAAAGTAAATTAACAGAATGTGAAAGAGGAGGCAGAGTCATCTTGCCTCTACCTCTTGATCCCCAGGTATTTGCTAACCAAAACATGAAGCCTGGATTTGCTGTGGCCCTCTTGTGAGAGTGAAGAGAAAACCCAGAGAATGAAAGAGATGTTACTAAGCTAGAGGCAGAATACTACCAATCCTTTCCATGAAATCACTCTTAGAACTAAGCCTCTGTAATGCTTACTAAAGAAAATAGTAGACGCCTTTATCACACAGAGCCATTTTTTCAGTTCCTAAAACTTCTATGAACCATCTCATTTTAAAGCCCATCTGATGATAGTTTGAGAATTCACTAAATTTGGGGCTAGGCAGATGGCTCAGCTATTAAAGGCATTTGTTTGCAAATCCTGTCTGCACAGGTTAATTCTCTAGTTATCACATAAATGGTTTGTTCATCAGTGACCCCAGTGTGCCAATGACCATGGGAAGCAGCCTCGGGATCATTGAAAGCACAGTCAACTCTAACCTTCACACATGTGCCATGGAGTGAATGTGCCATACACACACAACTAGGTGATAGATAAACGGTTGATAGATAGATGATAGTTTTTAAAAGAATCAGCCAAATTCTGACTCCCAAGCCCCACTCTTCCCTTGTGAGTCCTGTGAACTTTGAAAGGTACTTATCTTTTATTCCCCAGTGCTTTTCAAACTTGAGCCTGGGTCAGAATGACCGAGAGGCTTGTTAAGCCGCAGGTTCTTGGAAATCACTATAGTGGCTTTTATTTGGTAAGTGCTGTTGTCAGCTTCATGTTGCTGGGATGAACATGCAAACCAGACACAGTTTATAGAAGAAGGGGATTTATTTCAAGCTTTTAGATCCAGGGGAAAGTTCCAGCAAATGGTGGAAGAAGCTGGCTCCCATTCATAAATCAAAGAGAGAGAAGACACCACTAAATAGCCAGCACCACAAGCAAGCACAGGCAGAGCTCAAAACCTCTCTGCATACCTTTAGGCTGAAATTCAGATCCACTCCCAGTGACATGCCCCACCCTGTAGCAGGAGTATGCCTGCTAGGGGACAAAGCTGCAAATTCAATTTTAATAAAACACCTGAGTCTATGGGGGGACATACATTAAAACTACCACAGTAAATTTGTAGGGCTCTTCAGAGCCTATATTTCTACAAAATACCTACATAATGCTGTTACCCAGAGGACCACATTGGAGAATGATAATATCCTGTGCCTAACTTTCTCTGTCTACAAAAATGTATAGGAGAACACTCCCTATTGGGTTTGGAAGGATTAAACATGATGCTATACATTCAATGCTTGGCACAGTGCCTGACATAGAAATATGGTTCAGAGATGGCAAGCATTCCTAAATAGAGAGCTTATTTTGTATAAATTCCATAGAGATTTGTTCTTGAGTTCTGGGCCCTTGTGGAACAGCCCAGACCCCCCTCTACAAAAAAGCCAGGAAGTGCCTGTTGGTTAGGAACATTAATTAGATGTCTATGGACGAATGACATGAGTGATTTGCTGGGATTATTGAAAATCATCTGAAATATTGCTGGTTTGGGAAGCTGATGGGAGGAAAAAAGGTCTCCACTTATCCGCCCTCCATTAAAATGGTTGGTAGTATGTCTCAGTATTATCTAAGTGATTAAAGAGGTGAGACTTTGAAAAGTGATGGAGGCAGGAAGAAGCCTGGCTGGCTTTAAAAGAGGAGAAGCAATAAAAGATTAGTTATTAAGTAAATGAAGTTCAGGAAATGATCCAATGTCTTGGGAGTGTTCAATCACCACACATGGGAAGCTTCTAACCTTGTAGCGTCAAACAAAATTCAGTGAGAGGCTGTATACCTCAGCGAAGCCATTATGTAGGAGGTATTTAGAATAAAGACCCATTTTAAAAGGCTAAGAAACAAGACTTAGCATTTTTCATGCGTTCCTCTTTTTCTAAAATGCCCAATACATATTACTGGTTTTTTTTGTTTACCTCCCAACTACAAATAAATGTTTCCAGTGCTGTTGTCATTTCTATCATAAACTCTGATCCTAATTAGTTGCTTAACATGTGGGAGATCCTGTTGTGAACACTTGCCTATATGATTTAATTTCATCCTTTTCACAGTTCCACTTTAATACCATTCACAGATGAAATAAATAGGCTCAGATCATCATGTGGCTGGGTCATACAGCAAGAAGTGACTATAGCTTGGATCTAAATGGTGCTTTAGTTTTGAAAATCATATGTGTTTCTATTTTTTTCATGTTGTCTCCAGATAGTCAGGTGAGTGTATCCCAGTTTCATAGATAGGGAACTAAAAACAGACCTGGCACATGCAAATGTAATCCAAGCACATAAAGTGGAATCAAAATTAGGACATGAGGGACTTTCTACCACACACACTGTCTTTGGATATTGGTCATTGTCTTTAAAGGTAGTTGGCAAGAAGCCAATGTTTGTTATTACTTTCCCATTAATAAAGACAACAGAGTTCCTGAAGTCTTTCTCACCCACCCATTTCTTACAAACCCTTGCTTCTTTTACTTCCTGTAACTTTTCCCCCACTATTCCCATTTCCATTCCTAGGGCAGGTTTTGCCTCTGCCAACATGCTTCCTTTCACCTCTGACATCACGCTGCCCAAGAAACCAAGGGTAACTAAATCATAACTCTTACTTCTTTCTTCTTCCCATTTCTCTGTAATTAGTCCTAATTACCAGTCACTTGCAAAGGCCAGGTATTATTGTCTCTATGGAAAGATGAGGAAATTTAATCAACAGAATGGCTAAGAAACTTGGCCTTGCCATGAAGCCAGCCATGCTCCTTCCTACTTTAAAGGCGTCACTCTTTACTGCTTTGAGTTGGCTACAGATCTGATTTTGAGAAGTTTTGCTCTGCCCAGGATCAAGTGGATCTTAAGTACCTCTCTTTCTTGCCTCTGGTCTACATTTTCTCTTCTGTAGAGTAGAATTTCTATACATACTAAATGCAAGGACATGTGTAAATTGCTTGTCACCAGAAAGATGAAAGAAGAAAAAGAGGATTTTAAGCATCCATTTGTGTGTAAGCACACTTATACATGCACATCTATGTTCATGCACATCCACTAATCACCACTGGATTATATCCTTATTTAGTAATTTAGTAATCCTCATTTTCAGTTTTTAAATACTTAGTTGAAGTAGAATAAACATACAGAACAGCGTCCGTATTCCAAAGGCATGGCTGCTACATGTTCTCTAACTGAACGCATCTAAGTAATAGGTACTCAGTTAAAGCAGAACATCACCAGCCTCCAAAGAGCCTCTTGTCACTACTCCTCCCCACCAAACCACTATCCTGGCTTCTTGCACATGTCTACTTTGTACCTGATGTATGCAGGGTTGCTCTCTTTAATGGCTGGCATCTTTCACCACACTATGTCAATGGGCTTTATCCATAGCTTGCATGTCAGTATAGTTTGTTATCCACCGAGTCTAAATATCACTTCATTTATTTATCCATTCTCCTCTTTGGGGGCTGATTTGATTTTCAAGGCACCTTTAAAGTAGAAGTGAAAGTACAGCAATACTCATTTAATAGATGGAAAAACTGAGGTTCAGAGAGGCAATTGTGTTTGTAAAAGCTCAAGTCAACAGAAACAAGCCCAGAACCCTGACTCTTGACTTCAAAAATCCTAATTCCACCGAAATTCAGTCATGTATTCCAAGTTGTTCCTCCACACTCCCAAGGTCAGCCATCTTGGTACTGCTGGGGATGAGTACGCTCTAGCCAGTACTTCAAGGTGACGTAACAAACATTACCTTGGTTCATTTCATGTGCGTTAGGATGTTAAGTAAAAAGAACATGCATGGGCCCTGAAGGACTTATTCTAAGGCTGCCCTGGCTGGGAGGCACAGGGCAAGGGCCCTTACCCTGGTGGGCCTTTGTGAAAGGAGAAAATGTCATGGGGAGACAGAGAGGGAAAGGAAGGTGTGCAGAGTTGGTGACCCTTATCCTGTTCTGGAAGAGGACCACTAGGATGAATAACACATTGTTCCTGACTTCAAGTAGCTCAGGGAGAGGCAGAGAAGCTATGACACCCACAATACAGTGTGCCAACAGCACAGAGCACAAGTGGGCCTAGCCTCACATTCAGGGACACACATGACAGAATTCAGGAGTTTTGGTGGAGTTGAAGATTGAGGACAACAGGCTATGACAGGCGGGAAAGCATGTTATAGAGCAGAAGATGCCCACTTGAATCACGTGGTGATGAAAGGATGAATGCTGATGACTAAGCATCCTGTGGAGAAGTTCCTCCTGTAATTCATTCTGAGTGCTACCCAGGCACTGGCCTCCACAGAACTCTTTGGTTTGTTTCAGAGTAAAATCAGGACCAAGAACCATTGATATAGGCAGAGGACACTGAGTGTCAGTACAGTAGCCAAATCACTTCCTTGTTTGTAAATAACCAGAACCAACCTGTAGGACTCATGAAACAGAGACCTCTGAGATGGAGATAGAGGCAGAATCAAATAAAGAAAGTTTTTGTGAGCTAAATGGGTGACATACTCCAAATGTAATGGACATTTAAGGGCCTTAAACATGGGAGAGTCATGTCAGATTTGCATATCTAAATTTTGATAAAATATTCATATTATAATGTATACCTTATACTTTTTGTTGTTTAATCATTTTCATTTATAGTTCTGTGACATAAAGTATATTGCATTATTGTGAGACAATCAGTGCCTTCCACCCACATGCAGACATTTCTTATCTCCAACTGACACTCCATATCTACTAAAACAATCATTTTCCATGCTTGCCTTCTCTCAAGCCCTGGCAACCAATATTTCTACTTTCTATCTCTGTGATTTTGTTCATTCCATGTGCTCTACATTATACATATATATGGTGTTTTGAATCATATGTCCCCTATAAACTCATGTGTTTTGAATGCTTGGTCCCCAGCTTGTAGTAATTTGGGAGGTGGAGCCTTGCTGGAGGAGGTATGTTTCTGAAAGCAGGTTTAGGGTTATTACAGCCAGCTCCCCTTTGCCAGAACCTGCTCACTCTCCAACTGCTATTTTCCACTTTGCTGTGGAAGAGGTGATATCTAGCCTCTGCTCACACATGCTTTCTCTTGCCATCATGAAGTATCCCCTGGAGAACATAAGCCAAAATAGAAGCTTTCCTCCCATCAGCTACTTCTGTGGATGCATTGTCCCAGCAATGAGATGGTAACTGCCACATTATACGGAATCAGACTATTTCTCTTTCTGTGAATGGCTTATTTCACTTAGCATAATGTCCTCAAGACTTACCTATGAGCACACGTGAGAATTTCTTTCTTTTTAAGGCTAAATAATACTCCATTGTACATATGCCACATACCATAAATGTATAAATTATATTTTTCTTCTACCTTTTGGCTGTTGTGAATAATGCTTCTATGCACATGAATGTGCAAATATCTATTAGGATTCTATTTTTTAATTGTACATAAGACAAGATGTAAAATTGCTGGTAATTCTGTTTAATTTTTTTGAGAAATCACCAGACTCTTTTCACAATAGCTGAACCACTTTGCTTTCCCACCAGTAATGCATAAACATTCAAGTTTCTCTATATTTTCATCAAACTGTTGTTTTCTAAGGTTCCATGTGTTTCCTTGATTGGTGTGTTATATACTGTGTTTTTGTTTGTTTATTTGTCTATAGTAGTAGCTATCCTAATGAGTAGAGAGTGATATCTCATTGGGATTTTGATTTGCCTTTCCCTAGTACTTGATGATGAACATCTTTTACATGTTTGTTGATCATTTATATATTTTCTTGAGAGAAATATTGATTCAAGTCATCTGTCCATTTTCAATTTAAAGTTTCTTTTTGGTTTTATTCTTGAGTTGCAAAAATTCTCTGTGTATGCTGGTTATTAATCCCTTCTAATATACTGGTTTTGAAAAGATTTTTGTTTTCTCATTCCATCAGTTATCTTTTTCACCCTTTTTATAGTAGACTTTGATGAAGTCCATCTCACTTATTTTTTCCCTTTGTTGCCTATACTTTTAAAATAAAATCTAGGAAATCATTGCCAAATCCAATGTTATAAATACTTTCTTCTATCTTTTGCAATTTTTTATGGTCTTAGCTTTTAGATTAGGTTAATCATCTATCTTGAATTAATTTTGAAAAAGCTGCAAAGTAAGGGTTAAACTTCATTTTTCTGCATGCATGTTGATGTCCTATTTTCTCAGTACTATCTGTTGAACACATTGTCCTTTCTCCTGTTGAGTAACCTTGACACTCTTCTCAAAAACTGTTTGACCAGAGTGGGAAAATAGTACAGTGGATAAAGTGCTTACCTTGCAAGCATGAAGAACTGAGTTCAATTCCTTGTGCTCCTGTAAAAACTGCCAGGCATGACAACACATGCCTGTAAAAACAGCCCCAGGAGATAGACACAGGGAGATCCCTGCCTAGCCAGTCCAGACTAATTAGTGAGTTCCAGTCAAATAAGACATCCTGCCTAATAAAGTTGTAGACAGCTGGGCATGGTAGTGCACGCCTTTAATCCCAGCATTCAGGAGGCAGAGGTAGGAGGATAACTGTGAGTTCAAAACCAGCCTGAGACTACATAGTGAATTCAAGGTCAGCCTGGGCTAAAACAAGACCCTACTTCAAAAACAACAACAACCACCACCACAACAAAAAGAGGTGGACAGTATTCCTGAGGATAAAACCCGAGGTTGTCTTCTGTCTTCCACACACATGCCCACAGGTATACAAGCACAGCCAAACACACATGTACCCACACACATACAAGCACATATGCACAACACACACACACAAAATTTTAAAATTTATTATTTATTTTATTAGTTGTACTTATAATGTGAATACATTCATGTTGGTGCCTTCGATAGCCTCCTCCCTGTCCTTCCCCTTTCAAGGGATCCTCCCTGTTGGGGAAGGTGGGTCATGAATTATGGGAGTAGCCATCAGTTATGTGGAAGAGGCAATGTAACTGTTCATAATGACCCGACTTGTGGCTTTAACAATCTTTCTGCTCCCCCTTCTGTGAATTTCCCTGAGCCATGTTGGGTTCATTTTAGGTCTACTTCTGGGGAGCCTTTGTGTCTCTGGATATCTGGTTTAGTAGGAGTTGAGTGTTCTTGGTGTCTATCTCCTTCACCCTTGTGCTGCCATCAGGTTCACCAAGAAAGCTGCACTCTTGCCCATTTCCCCAAATATTCTATGGTTTCAGCTGGGGCCCTGGTGAGGTTCAATAGGCTGATCCTCTCCTCAGGTTCAGCATCCATCTGAAAAAGAGAAGCAAATTCTCCAACGGAGAGAGAAGTCAGCACCAGATAGATGGGATAAGCATTATTATTTTAGAGAGATTTTATATATGTTGGCCCTCTTGTAGCCCATGATTGGTGAGAGCTTGATATTGGAGAGTGGTCTCATTTCTTAGACATGGTTTTGACTTGTTTCCCAGTTCCCCCTATGAGTTCCATTCTACTGAGCAGATCTGTTAGCCAAATCAAGAGCAGGTGGTAACCCACCATGGCTGTGTGCCACTATTGCCCTTGTGTGAGCATCACGTCAGGTTGTTTGCTGCTGAGTAGCTTAGACTACAAGTTGCTTTGACAGATGTTGGTCATTTTCCCCCAGTCACTTATGTAGCACCTTCTGGCACTAGACAAGCTAACTGTCTGGGGACTGACTCTCTTCAAGATTCCAACCAGGTCACTCCATGTTCCATACCAATGGCATATGGTGTCTTTGGCAGCAGGATCTTACCATTAACCTTTGGTGGGTCATCAAGTACTCTAACAGAAATCTGTCTTCTTTTGGGAAACCTTGTAGGTCTCTTTTTTTATTATTTTATTTATTTTTGGAGAGAGACACAGAGAGAGACAGACAGAGGGAGAGGAAGACAGATAGAGATGGACATGCCAGCAGCCTCTCAGCAGCTGTGAATGAAATCCAGATGTGTGCGCCCCCTTGTGGGCAAGTGCTGCATTGCGCCCTTGTGTCACTTTGCATCTGGCTAAATGTGGGACCTGGAGATTGGAACCAGGTTCTTAGGCTTAGCAGGCAGGTGCCTTAACCACTAAGACATCTCTCCAGCCCCTTGTAGGTCTCTTTGATCAACAGCTCATTGTAGAAGTTAACTGCATGCTGGGACTGGGAGTTACAGGTCAGTGCCAAGGAAGAAGGAAGAAAAAGATAGGTAATATAAAAGAAAAAGAGATCAGAGATAGAAGAGGGAGAGAGAAAAAAAAAAAAAAAGGAGAAGATTAAGGTTTTAGTCTTCATGATGTCCTCTCCAGGGCCCTGTGGTTCAGGTGTTCCCTCTAAGGACCTGGTGAAGGTCTTGGTCTGTCTTTCAGGATATAGAATTTTATGGTACCATTTCCATTTGGGTCCTGCTTTGTGTCTCCCACCCCCCATTACCCTCCCTTCCCATCCCACCCTCCCTATTGTCTGGTCTTCAAGATGCTTATTAGGTATGTCAGCATCTCAAGGCAGATTCAGGTTAGGAGCCACAGATGAGTGAGACCATGTGCTGATTATCTTTCTGTTCCAAGTTCAACCATTTTCTTCAAATTTCATTGTGCCATTTTTCCTTACTGCTGTGTAGAATTCCATAGTGTAGACATACCACATCTTGATTATCCATTCTTCTAATGATGGATACCTGGGTTGATTCCAGCTCTAAGCTATTATGAATTGAGCTGCTATAAATATGGTTGAGCAAATCTCTCTGACCTGAGGCTTGGAGCTTTTAGGGTAAATGCCCAGTAAGGGAATAACTGGGTCTGTTGGTAGGTTTATAGTCATCCTTCCTAAGAGTCTCCATATTGCTTTCCATAGTGGTTGTACCAGCTTACATTCCCACCAACAGTGAATGAAGGTTCCTATTTCTCCACAGCCTCGCCAGCATTTGTTTTCATTAGTTTTTTTTTTTTTTTTTTAATGTTAGCTATCCTTATTGGGTTAAGGTGGAATCTCATAGTTGTTTTAATTTGCATTAATTTGATTAGGGATGTTGAACATTTTCTTAAGTGTGTGTTTGCCAGTTGTATTTTTTCCTCTGAGAACTCCCTGTACAATCCTCTGCCCCATTTTGTAAGTGGGTTCTTTGACTTTTTATTGTTTAGGTTTTTGAGTTCTTTATAGATTCTACAAATTAGGCCTCTGTCAGTTGTATAGCTGGAAAAAATTTTCTCCCATTCTATGGGTAATCTGTTGGCTCTGGTTATTGTATATTTGTCTGTGAAAAAACTTTTCAGCTTCATGAGGTCCCAGTGGTTGAATGATTGCTTAATTTCCTGAGCTAATGGGGTTTTGTTCAGGAAGTCTTTTCCTACTCCTATATCATGAAAAGTTCCTCCTATTTTTAATTCCAGTAGTAGCAGCTTTTCCGGTCTTATATTGAGGTCTTTGATCCATTTGCACTTGATTTTTGTGCATGTCGAGATGTGTGGATCGTGTTTCATTTTCCTACATATGGTTTTTGAGTTTGACCAGCACCATTTCTTGAAGATGCTGTCTTTTTTCCAATTTACACTGTCAAAAATTTGCCTTTGTCAAATATCAAGTAGCTGTAGTTACTTGACCCAGCATCCAGGTCCCTGACCCAGGTTCCATTCATCTATATTCCTGTTTTTATGCCAGTACCACGTTGTTTTTATTACTATGGCTTTGTAATATAGCTTTATATCAGGTATGGTGATGCTTCCAGAAGTGTTTCCTTTGATGAGGATATGCTTGGATATCCGAGGCCTTCTGCCATTCCATATGACTTTTGAGATCATTTTTTCTATCTCTGTGAAGAAAGAAGTTGGGATTTTTATTGGTGTTGTGTTAAATCTGTACAATGCTTGTAGAAAGATTGCCATTTTCACAATTTTAATTCTGCCTATTCAGGAGCATGGGAGGTCTTTCCATTTTCTCAAGTCCTCTTCAATTTCTTTCTTGAGTGTTTTTATGTTATCATTGTATATGTCTTTCAGTTCCTTGGTTAATGATATTCCAAGGTATTTTATTTGTTTGTTGCTATTGAAAATAGGACCATGTTGCTTATTTCTTTCTTTATTTCTTTATTTCGTTCTTTCTTTCTTTCTACATTTCCTTTTTTCTTTATTTTTTATTGACAACTTCATTAATTGTAGACAATATCCCATGTTACTTCCCTCCCTCCCCACACTTTCCACTTTGAAACTCGACTCTCTGTCAAATCCCTCCCCCTCTCAATCAGTCTCTCTTTTAATTATGATGGTCTTATGTAGGTAGTTTCAGGTACTGCAAGGTCATGGATATCCAGGCCATTTTGTGTTGTCAGAAGCACATTGTAAGGAATCCTACCCTTCTTTTGGCTCTTACATTCTTTCTGCCACCTCTTCCACAATGGACCCTGAGCCTTGGAAGGTGTGTGAGGGTTGTTTCAGTGCTGGGCACTCCTCTGTCCCTTCTTTTCAGCACCATGGTGCCTTCTGAGTCATCCCAAGGTCACCACCATCTGAAAAGAGAAGGTTCCCTAACCAAAAGTGAGAGTAGGGCTGGAGAGATGGCTTGCCAGTTAAACACTTGCCTGTGGAGCCTAAGGACCCCTGTTTGAAGCTCGATTCTCCAGGACCCACATAAGCCAGATGCTCAAGGGGGCATGCATGCATCTGGAGTTCATTGGCAGTGGCTGAAGGCCCTGGTGTGCCCATTCTCTCTTTCTCTCTACCTGCCTATTTTTGTATCTCTCTCTCAAATAAATAAATAGATAATAAAATATGTTTTTAAAAAATGAGAGTAGCATTTATATATAGGTATGGACATTAAGAGAAGTGCTTACTGAGCAGTTTGGTGAGTGTAGTATACACATTTAGCAAGACACAAGACTTTACACCCCTAAGGCTCATGACAACCCCTGTCATAGGTTTTCAGTATCAAGGATGTATTCCTTCCCATGCAGTGGGCCTCCAGACCAATTAGAGAGCAGTTAGTGTCCCCCATAACAGACATGCCACAATTGCACCTGTTGGCCCATTTGGCATGGCTGGCCAAATTTAAAGCATGCAATGTCCACTGTTGAGTATCTTCACTGGTGTTTTCTCTCTCTCCCACTGAACTGCATGCAGTGTAGCTTTTTCCAGGTTTCTGTCAGCTGGTTCACATGGAAGAGGCTTTCAGCTTGGCTTCAGCAGGATTTCTGAGTGACCTTGCAGCTCAAGTATGTGGAGTCTTCAGCAATAGGGTCTTACCATCTATTCCTGCTGGGAAACCAAGGGCCTCAGCAATGGCCTATAATGTTTTGGGGGTATCTGTCACCTCCCTGGCCACCAACTCACTGGAAGGTATCCCATCCCTAGCACTGAAAATTTTCTAGTAACAATCTATTGCTTCTGAGTGTTCTACTATCTAGAAAAGTAGGTTCTCATAAGACTTATTTATATCCTCTTATATTTATATTTTGATTAGCCCTCCCTCCACCTTTCCTTTACTCAATCTCTTCCCCTGAATACACTTTGGCCTTTTCACCCCATTAATCTGTTCTACATATATATGTGTGTGTGTGTGTGTGTGTGTGTGTGTGTACACACAATGCCATCCTATTAAGTCCCCCCTCCCTTTCTATTCCCTTTCTAGCTTACTGCTACTGAGTTTTATTCCTACTCACATAAAAGTCCAATCATTTGTAGCTAGGATCCACATATGAGAGAGAACATGTGATGTTTGGCTTTCTGGCCCTGGGTTACCTCACTAAGTATAATCCTTTCCAGATCCATCCATTTTCCAGCAAATTGCATAACTTCATTTTTCTTTATTGATGAGTAGAACTCCATTGTATAAATGCGCCACATCTTCATTGTCTGCTCATCAGTTGAGGAACATCTAGGCTGGTGCCATTTCCTAGCTATTGTGAATAGAGCAGCAATAAACATGGTTGGGCAAGTATCTCTAAGGTACTGAGATGAGTCCTTAGGATATATGCCTAGGAGTGGTATAGCTGGGTCATATGGTAGATCTATTTTTAGCCATCTCAGGAACCTCCACACTGATTTCCACAATGGCTGGACCAGACTGCATTCCCACCAACAGTGTAGAAGGGTTCCTCTTTTTCCACATTCTCACCAACATTTGTGGTCATTTGTTTTCATGATGGTAGCCAATCTGACAAGAGTGAGATGGAATCTCAATGTAGATTTAATCTGAATTTCCCTGATGACTAGGGATGTAGAACTTTTTTTAGATGTTTATATGCCATCTGTATTTCTTCTTCTGAGAACTCTCTACTTAGTTCCATAGCCTATTTTTTAACTGGGTTGTTTGAGTTCTTATTATTTCATTTTTTTGAGTTCTTTGTATATCCAAGATATTAATCTTCTGTCAGATGTATGGATGGCAAAGATTTTATCCCATTCTGTAGATTGCCTTTTTGCTCTATTCACAGTGTGCTTTGCTATACAAAAGCTTTGTAATTTCATGAGGTCCCAGCAGCTGATCTGTGGTTTTATTTCCTGAGCAATTGGGGTTATATTCAGAAAGTCTTTGCCAAGATAAATATATTGAAGGGTTTCCCCTACTTTTTCCTCTAGCAGTTTCAGAGTTTCAGGTCTGATATTAAGGTCTTTGATCCATTTGGACTTGATTTTTGTGCACGGAGAGAGATAAGGATCTATTTCAATCTTCTACAGATACACATACAATTTCCCCAGCACCATTTGCTGAGAAAGCTGTCTTTTCTCCAATGAGTATTTTTGGCATTTTTGTCAAAGATCAGGTGGCTATAGCTACCTGGATTTACATCAGGGTTCTCTATTCTGTTCCATTGATCTACATGTATGTTTTTGTGCCAGTACCATGCTGTTTTTTTTTTTTTTTTTTTTTACTATGGCTCTGTAATATAGGTTAAAATCAGGTATGGTGATACCACCAGCCTTATTTTGGTTGCTCAAAATTGTTTTAGATAGTTAAGGTTTTTTTCTGCTTCCAAATGAATTTTTAGATTACTTTTTCTATTTCCATTGGAATTTTGTTGGGGATTTCATTAAATGTGTATATTGCTTTTGGTAAGATTGCCATTTTCACAATATTAACCAAGGGATGGCTTTCTATTTCCTAGTGTCTTCTGCAATTTCTCACTCGAGTGTTTTAAAGTTTTCATTGTAGATATCCTTCCCTTCATTGGTTAGGTTTATCCCAAGGTACTTTATTTTTATGGATGCAATTATGAATGGGAATGATTCTGTAAGTTCATCCTCTGCGTATTTGTTGTTAGTATATAGAAAAGCTACTGATTTCTGTGTGTTTATTTTGTATCCTGCTACATGGCTGTAGGTGTTTATCAGCTTTAACAGTTTGTTGGTAGAGACTCTAGAGTTCTTTATGTATAGAATCATATCATCTGCAAATAATGATAACTTGAACTCTTCCTTTCCAATTTGTATCACTTTTATGTGTGTCTCTTGCCTTGTTGCTATGGCTAAGACTTCCTGTACTGTATTAAATAAAAGTGGGGACAGTGGACACACTGGTTTTGTTCCTGATTTTAGTGGAAAAGCTTGCAGTGTTTGCCCATTTAGTATTATGTTGGCTATGGGTTTGTCATAAATAGCCTTTGTTATGTTGAGATATGTTCCTTTTGTTCCCAGTTTCTATAGGACTTTTATCATGAAGGGATTTTGGATTTTGTCAAATGCTTTTGCTGCATCTAATGAGATGATGATATGATTTTTTCCCTTCAGTCCATTTATATAATGTATTACATTTATTGATTTGCATATATTGTACCATCCCTGCATCTCTGGTATAAGGCCTACTTGGTTGGGGGTGAATGGTCTTTCTGATATATTCTTGTATTCTGTTTGCCAATATTTTGTTGAGAAATTTTGCATCTATGTTCATGAGGGAGATTGGTTTGTAATTTTCTTTTTTGGTCCTATCTTTGTCTGATTTTGGTATCAGTGTGATGCTGGCTTTGTAAAAGGAGTTTAGTAGGATTCCTTCCTCTTCTATTTATGGAAAAGTTTAAGAAACATTGGTGTTAGTTCTTCCATGAAAGTCTGGTAAAATTCACCAGTGAATCCATCTGGGTCTGGACTTTATAGTTGGGAGATTTTTTATAACTGCTTGGCTTGCCGTACTTGTTATAGGGTAGTTAATCCTATATATATAAATGGTTAATCTCATCTTGATTTAATTTAGGTAGGTCATATAAATCAAGGAAATCATCCATTTATTTCAGAGTTTCAAACTTAGTGGAGTATATGTTCTTATACTATGTCCCTATGATTTTTTAAATTTCTTTGGTATCTGTTGTGATGGTGCTTTTTTCATTTCTAATTTTATTAATTTGTGTCCTTTATTTCTTTTGGTCAGATTTGCTAAGGATTTATCAATTTTGTTTATCCTTTCAACGAACCAACTCTTTGTTTCATTGATTCTTTGGATTGATTTTTTGGTTTCTATTTCATTAATTTCTGCCCTAATCTTTATTATTTCTTCCCATCTACTGTTTTTTGATTTGCCTTGTTTCTCTTTTTCCAAGGCCTTAAGGTGAAGCATTAAGTTGTTTACTTCTGATATTTCTAATTTCTTAATATAAGCACTTAAAGCTATCAGTTTCCCTCTTAGGACTGTCTTCATTATGTCCCAAAGGTTTTGGTATGTTGTGTTTTCATTATCATTTGACTCAATGAATTTTTTGATTTTGTTCTTGACTTCTTCATTGACCCATTCATCATTTAGTAGTGTATTGTTTAGTTTTCATGATTTTCTGTATGCTCTATAACTTTTCTTGGTATTGATTTGTAGTTTGATCCCATTTTGATCAGCTAGAGTGCATGGAATTATTTCAGTTTTCCTATATTTGTTAAGATTTGCTTTGTGTCCTAATATATGGTCTATTTTAGAGAATATTCCATGTGCTGCTGAAAAGAATGTGTATTCTGCAGCATTTGGATGAAATTTCCTGTATATAATCTGTTAGGTCCATTTGTTCTATGACCTCATTCAATCCAGATGCATCTCTGATTATTTTTTGCTGAGATGACCTGTCAGTTAGTGAGAGTAGGGAGTTGAAGTCACCCACTACAAGTGTGTTTGCTATTATCTGTGACCTTAGCTCTAATAGCATTTGTTTGATGAAATTGGGAGCCCTCATGTTAGGTGCATATATGATTAGGATCATAATATCCTCCTGTTGGAGTGTTCCTTTAATCAATATAAAGTGACCTTCTTTATCTTTCCTAATTAATGTTGGTCTGAAGTCTACCCTGTCAGATACTAGGATAGTGACCCCTGCTTGTTTTCTAGGCCCATTTGCTTGAAACACCATTTTCCAGTCTTTCACCCAAAGATAGTATCCATCCTTTGTAGAAAGGTGAGTTTCTTGGAGGCAATAAATTGAAGGATCCTGCATTTTAACCTTGTCTGCAAACCTATGTCTTTTGGTTGGGGCATTCAGGCTGTCAATATTAAGAGTTATTATTGAAAGGTGTGTATTTATTTTTGCCATTTTTCTTGCTTTGTAGTTCCAGTTTTACCTTTTCTCTCTTGTATTAACTAGTATTGGAGTATGGTTTGTTTTTTCCAGTTTCCTTATATGTGTGCTTTTCCTTCTCTTAAGCAGGGAGGATCCTTTCAAATATTTTCTGTAGAGTTGGTTTTGTCTTCAAATATTCTTTTAGCCTGCTTTTGTTGTGAAATGTCCTTATTTCTCCATCTATTTGAATGGACAGCTTTGTAGGATAAAGTAACCTTGGTTGACAGTTGTTATCTTTCAGTACTTGGAATACATCATTCCGAGCCCTTCTGGCTTTTAAAGTTTGTGTTGAGTAATCTGCCATGATCCTGATGGGCTTGCCTATATATGTGATTTGATTTTTCTCTCTGTTTTCAATATATTTTCTTTGGTTTGTTTGTTTGTTTTAATTATAATATGGTGAGGGGAGTTTCTTTCAAGGTTTTGTCTGTTTGGTGTTCTAAAGGCTTCCTGTATCTGCATTGGCATCTCTTTCCCAATTTGGGGGAAGTTTTCTTCTAAGATTTTGTTGAAAATGCCTCTTATGCCTTTTGGAGTGAAATTCTTGTTTGATCTTTACATAATGTCCCAAATATCTTGAAATTCCCATTCATACTTTCCTATTATTTTGTTTTTCTCTTTGTTGGACTGTATTAGATCTGCCACCTGGTCTTCTAGTTTAGATATTCTGTTTCTCCTTCATCCATTCTACTAGAATGATTTTCTACAGAGATTTTTATTTCACTGACCGTGTTCTTCATTGCTAGTATTTCTGACTGGTTTTTCTTTATTATTTCTATTTCCTTCTTTATGTCTTGTATTGACCTCCTTATTTCATTAAATTGGTTTCCTGTGTGTTCTTTGATTCCTTTGATATCCTCTTTGAGTTCTTTGAACATATTTATAATCATTCTTTTGAAATATTTCTCAGGCATTTCCTCTAAATCATTTCACTGGAGGTCATTTCTGATGCATTAATACTTTTTGGTGGATTTATATTGTCTTGGTTTTTTCTGTTTCTTGTATTATAATGTAGAGATTTTTAAATCTTGGATTAATTTAATCCTTGGGTTTTCTAATTACTGACAGTATTATTAGATTTATCAATCAATATGATGTTATATATCCTCAGGGTAGGAGCTTAAGGTGCTAAGTGTGGCTCTTAAGACTCTCAGAGTAAAAACAAAAGTGACTCTGGGTGTTGGGTTTGTCTGCTATGAGAGTATTCAAGTAGGCTGAGTGGAACAAAATACAGACAAATTCTAAAAAATTAACTAAACGATGTACCCATTCAATGAAACACAGCATAGAGTATTTATGCAAGAGTAGGTATTATGACAAATTGATCCTCTAACAAAGTCACAGTCCCTAAGGATGTTTGTTGTCCCACACCCTTAATCCTGTCAACTGGGAGGCTACTGAGAAGAATGTGTAATCTATGGATTTTGGGTAGAATGTTCTGTGGATGTCTATTAGGTCTAATTGCTCTATGGTGTTGTTGAGCTTTCTTACTTCCCTGTTAATATTCTGTTTGGATGATCTATCTATTGCTGATAGTGGAGTGTTGAAGTCCCTGACTATGATGGTTTTGGTGGCTATTTCTGTTTTGTTTTCAAGTAGGTTTTGTTTTATGAATTGTGGTGCACCTGTGTTTGGTGCGTAAAGATTGATAATTGTGATATCCTCTTGTTGGATCATTCCCTTGATAAATAAGAAGTGGCCTTCTTTGTCTTTTTTTATTACTTTTGGTTCACAGTCTATTTTATCTGATATTAGTCTAGCAATGCTTTCTTTTTTCTTATTTCCATTTGTTTGGAATATCAATTTCCACCCTTTCTCCCTGAGAAGTTGTCTGTCTTTACTGGTTAGGTGGGTTTCAGCAGATTGAGGGGTCTAATCTTCTGATCTACCCTATTAGCATATGTCTCTTGATGGGTGAATTAAGGCCATTACTATTTAGGGTAATAAACTGTGAGGTTGATTTAATCCCTGCCACATTGTGATTTGTGTAGTTTGGTGTTTTTTTGGACTTTGAATTTTTTTTGTGCCTTCTCTGAGTTTGGTTATTGTGATCTGCTTCTTGTAGGGTCTTGAGGTTGGTTATTGATTCTTCTGTGTGGAGAATTCCCTGAAGTACTCTCTGTAGATTTGGCTTTGTGTTCATACAGCTCAGTTTTATCACAGAAAGTTTTTCTTTCACCATCTATTAGGAAGGATATTTTTGTTGGGTAGAGTAGTATGGGTTGGAAGCCATAAGTTCTTAGATTTTGCAGTGTTCCATTCCAGGCCCTTCTGGCTTTCAGTGTTTCCATTGAGAAGTTTGAGGTAATTCTGATGGGGTTACCTTTATATGTAATGTGTTGTTTCTCCCTAGCTGCTTTTAGGACTTTCTCCTTGTTATCAATATTTTGAGTTTTTTTAAATTTTCTTTTCTTTTATTTGTTTTTGGAGAGAGACACAGAGAGAGACAGACAGAGAAAGAGGGAGAGGGCAACAGATAGAAATGGGCGTGCCAGCAGTCTCTCAGCTGCTGTGAACAAAATCCAGATGTGTGCGCCCCCTTGTGGGCAAGTGCAGCATTGCGCCCTTGCATCACTTTGCATCTTGGCTAAACATGGGACCTGGAGATTGGAACCTCTGGAGATTGGGACCAGCATTCTTAGGCTTAGCAGGCAGGCACCTTAACCGCTAAGCCATCTCTCCAGCCCAATATTTTGAGTTTTAATGATAATATGTCTTGGAGAATTTCTCCTTTGGTCCCGTCTGTCTGGAGTTCTTTTAGCTTCTTGTAACTTGATGGAACTTTTTTTTGAGAGAGTGTGAAAAATTTCTTTGATAATTTTGTTGAATAAGTCCTCCATGCCTTTGGCCTGAATTTCTTCCCCTTCTGGTATTCCCATGATCCTAATGTTGGGATGTTTAAGTTTATCCCACACTTCCCTCATGTTCTGTTCACAAAAATTTTTGAACTTATTGCAACTTTTTGATTCACAAGCTATTTCTTCTGTTTCACACACATTTTTGAGAAAAAAAAAAACATCTGACAATATGCAAGTTCATTTTAAGGAACTTTATTCTATTCAGTTATGTGTATCTTTATGCATGTACTTCAGTGGTTTTGGGGGGTGTTTTTTTTTGTTTGTTCATTTGTGTGCATTGCTGAACATTTTGTCCAGGCTTTGTGCCTTCTAGGCAAGTGCTCTACCACTGAGCTATTATCCTCAGCCATTTTTTTTTTATTTTTATAACTGTTGCTTGACTCATTTTTAAAAATAGCTCTTGGTCATTTTTGTTTCTTTTCTCAAGAGTTATCTGTCCATTTCATTTGTCCAATTATTGATTGTGAATTTTGTGTGGTTTGGGTGTTTAATTTTTGCAGTTCTTAATAATGTTGATATCAACTCCCTGTTTGAAGTATCACTGGCAAATATTTTCTCTAATTCTGTAGGCTTTTGGCTCATTCTGCTGATAGTTGAACAGACTTTTTTCCTATGTATATTTTTTGATGCTTTTGTCAAAAATGATGTGTCTACAGCTGTGTAGGTTTATTTCTGGGTTCTCTATTCTATTCCCTTGGTCTGTGTGTCTGCTTTGTACCAGAACCATGCTAGCTTTATCACCATAGCACTCTAGATAATTTTAGGTCATATTTCCTACTGTGTTCTTTTTGCTTAGGATTGCCTTGGCTTTGCATATCTTTGGTGTTTCCATAAGAATTGTTGGGTTATCTTCTCTAGTTCTGAGAGGCATGTCATTGGACCTTGTTGGTAATCATATTGAATCTATAGATTGCTTATGGTAACATAGTCATTTTCACAATGTTTTTCCAATCTAGGAGCATGGATGATTTTTCCATCATCTGTTATCTTCTTTACCTCTCTGCCAGTGTCTTTAGTTTTCTTTGTAGAGGTCTTTAATTTCCTTGGCAAGGTAATTCCTGCAGACTTTGTTTTTTGAGAGTTATTGTGAATGGGTATTGTTCCTAATTTATCTCTCTATAGGCTCATTATTGGAATATGTGAAAGCTACTGATTTTTGTAAGCTGAATTTGTATCCTGTAGCTTTGCTAAAAGTATTTATTAAATTTAAGAGTTTTCTGGTAGTCTGTAGGGTTCCTTAGTTAGAGCAATATATCATCTTAAAATAAGAATAATTTCATTTCTTTCTTTCCTCTTTTTACCCCTTTTATATCTTTCTCATGTTTTATTGCTCTTGCTAAAACTTTTGAGCACCATGTTAAATAAGAACAGAGGTAATGGGCACCCTTATCTAGTTCCAGATTTTAGAGATGTTTTCAATTTTTTCCTCACTCAGTGTAATGTTGGCAATAAGTTTGTCCTATATAGCCTTTATTATTCTGAGATATGTTCTATGTATTCCTAATTTATTCAGAACTTTAATCATGAGGTTATATTAAACTTTGTCAAGTGCCTAATCTGCATCTATATAGATGAATACAACTTCTTTTCCTTAAATTTATTTATATGATAAATTACATTAATTGATTTGTGTATATTGAACTCACTGTGCATCCCTGGGATAAAACCAACTTCATTGTGGTATCAGGATAATATTGACCTCATAGAATAAGATAGGTAGTTTTTCTTTCTATTTTGCTTAACAGTTTTAGAGGTACTGGTATTAAGTCTTCCTTAACAGTTTGTTAGAATTCATGACTGAATCTATCTGGACCCTGGCCTTTCTTTGTAAGGAGACTTTTTATTCCTGCTTCAATCTCTTTGCTCGATTTGTTTAAATGGTTTATATCTTCTGGTTATAATTTTGGTAGGTGATATGCATTCATAAATTTATCCATTTCATCTAAGTTTTTCAGCTTCTTTTTTAAAAATATTGTATTTTTATTTATTTATTTGAGAGAGGGAAAGAGGCAGAGAGAAAGAAAGAGAGAGGGAGAGAGAGAGAATAGGCACACCAGGGCTTCCAGCCACTGCAAACAAACTCCAGATGCATGTGTTACCTTGTGCATCTGACTTACGTGGGTCCTGGGGAATCAAACCGAGGTACTTTGGCTTTGTAGGCAAGCGCCTTAACCTCTAAGCCATCTCTCCAGCCCTGGTTTTCAGCTTCTTGTAGTATGTTTTCATGGTGTTCCCTAGCAATCTGCATTTCACTGGAGTCTGTTTGTTATAACTACTTTTTCATCTCCAGTTTTATTTGGGTCTTCTCTTTCTTTTGGTTAGTTTGTATAGAAGTTTGTCAATCTTGCTGAACTTTTTCAAAGAACCAGTTTTGATTAATTCTGTATATTGCTCTTTTGGTCTCTATGTCATTAATTTCTTCCCTAATCTTTATTATTTATAGCCATCTACTGGCTTTGCAGTTGGCTTCATGCTTGTCCAGCCCTGTAAGTTGTAAGTTGCATCATTGGATGTTTATTTGCCATCTGTCTAGATTTTTGGTTTTCTTCCTTCCTTCCTTCCTTCCTTCCTTCCTCCCTCCCTCCTTCCTTCCCCTCCTTCCTTCCTTCCTCCCCTCCCTCCTCCCTCCCTCCTCCCTCCCTCCCCTCTCCCTCCTCCCCTTCTTTCTTTCCTTCTTTCTTTCTTTCTTTCTTTCTTTCTTTCTTTCTTTCTTTCTTTCTTTCTTGACTTTCCAAGGTTCTAGCCCAGACTGACTTGGATTTCACTATGTAGTCTCAGGCTGGCCTGGAACTCACAGCCATCCTCCTACCTCTGCCTATCAAGTGATAGGATTAAAGTCATGCACCACCACACCCAGCTTGTCTAGATTGTCAGTGTGAGCACTTATGGCTACAAACTTTCCTCTTAGGACTACCTTGACTATATACCAGAGGTTCTGGTAGGTTATATTATCTTTCTCATTTGATTCTAGAATTTTTTGAATTTTCTCTCTGATTTCTTCAATGACCCACTGCTAATTCAAAAGTATATTGCTTAATCTTCCAATATTTGTGTTGTTGATAGTCTTTTTTTCCTTTTAATTTTTGGTTTGGCAATACAGTGGTCTGATAAAATGTACAGAATTATCCCAGATTTTTGTGTTGGTTGAGGCTTGGTTTGTGAGCTATATTGTGATTAATTTTGGAGAAGCTTCCATGTATCACTGAAAAAATGTGCATTCCCTTTCTCTTGAATGAAATGTTCTGTAGATATCTGCTAAATCTAGTTGGCCTATGGTACCATTTACTTTGAAAGTGTCTTTGCTAATATTTTTATTTTTAAAAAGTTATCTAAATATGTGAGTTGTATTAAAGTCCCTCACTATTATTGTGTTGGGACCTATATGACCTTTTATATCACTTTGTATTTGCTTTATGAAACTGGGGGCCCTAGTATTTGTGTATAAATACTTAAAATAGTTATGTCTTCTTGCCATATAGTCAATTTTATTAATAACCAGTGTCTCTCTTTGTAGCTTTTGTTTGAAGTTTATAAGATCAAATATAAGAGTAGCCATACCTGCTTGTTTATGGTTTCCATTTGCTTGGTATATTGTTTCTTATCCTTTCACTCATAGTGTTTGATCATCTTTTCTAGTTAGATATGTTTCTTGGATACAATAGATAGTTGGATCCTGGCTTTTGTTGGGGTTTTTCTTGTTCCATTAGGATTGTAGTTTTTTTTTTGTTGTTGTTGTTCTTTTTGTTTTGGTTTTTTTTGTTTGTTTTCTTTAAAAAAATTTTTTTATTGACAACTTCTATACTTACAGACAAAAAAAACATGAAATTTCCCTCCCTTCCGCCATTCCCCTTCAGAACTCTATTCTCCGTCATATCCGCTCCCTCTCTCAATTAGTCATCATCTTTTTCTTCTATTATGAGGGTCTTGTGAAGGTATTGCTAGGCACTGCAAGGTCATGGATATCGAGGCCAATTTCTGTCTGGACAGTTGCATTGTAGGGAGTCATACCCTTCCTTTGGCTCTTACATTCTTTCCGACCCCTCTTCTGCAATGGACTCTGAGTCTTGGAGGGTGTGTCAGAGATGTTTCAGTGCTGGACACTCTTCTGTCCCTTCTTCTCAGCACTATGTTGCCTTTTGGGTCATACCAGTGGTCATTGCCATCTGAAAAGAGAAGCTTCTCTAACCAGAAGTGACAGTAGCATTAATATGTGAATATGAACATTAAGTGTAGTGCTTTCAGGGCAGCTTGGTGGGAATCATATATACATTTAGCCAGGCAAGAGCAGGCTTTATACCCCTAAGGCTCATGACCTCCCCTGCTATAAACTTTTGATTAGTTTTTTCAGTACCAGGCATGTATTCCCTCCCATAGAGAGGGCCTTCAGTCCAATTATAGAGCAGTTGATTTCCCCAAGAGCAGACATGCCACTATTGCACCTGTTCAGTCATTAGGCCTGTCTGGCCAATCTTGAGTTTTCCATTGTCCACTATTTTCATTGCTGATGACTTCTGTCTCCCATACCGTTGTAGGCAATGCAGCTTTTTCCAGATTTCAGTTGGCTGGTCTACAGGGAGAAGGTTTTCTGCTCAGCACCAGCTTGCTTTCTCAGTGGCCTTGCCTCTCGGGCTTGTTTTCTTTTTTTATTGAAAGACTATTGACAGATTTTCTCCTCCAGTAGCCAGCATAGCATTTTCTTTTGCTATGACAGCTCGCTAGCAGGGAAGAGGTTTCTAGCTCAATGCCTACTTCATTTCTCAGGGTTCTGCAACAAAAAGATGTAATGGCAATGGCCTGTATTGTCTTGGGGACCTCAGGGACTACACTGATCGACAACTCACTGGAAGGTATCCCTTGCCTGCAATGGAGTTTTGCTGTAACAATCCATGGCTTCTGATAATAGCATTATCCATCTCTGTAGGGTACTTCAGCTCAGACACACACAATCTCTCTCTTTCCCTCTCTGTCTCTCTTTTATTAGATATTTTGGATCCTGTTTTTTTTTTAATTCAGTCAGATAATCTGCATATTTTATTAATGAAATGAGGCCATTTACATTCCAAAGTTATTAGTAAAGAGCCTTCCTATGACGTTATTAGGTAATCTCTATCTAAGTGACTATACTACTGGTATTTCTTTTCCTCCTCCCCCATTACATTTGGGTGTTTTCTGGCTTGCTGTGTTGGGCACAATTGATTCCTTTCCTTCTCCCCTCTCTTAATCTGTTCCTTAATTCATAAATATCCTTACATGCCTTATTGGGGATGAGCCTTGTTTTCTTTTTCTTCCCAATATAGCATTCCTTTAAGAATTTTTGTAGAGCTGGTTTGGTTGTCATAAATTATGGTAATATCTGTTTGTCTTGAAATATTGACTTTTTCTTTCTGAGGCAAGCACAATACACTTGCCTTTTTCATGTGAGAGAGGAAAAGTGAGAGAGAGTGTGTGTGAGAATTGGCACAGCAGGGCCTCCAGCTCCTGCAATTGAACTCCAAATGCATTGCCCCCTTGTGCATATGTGTGACCTTGTGCCCTTGCATCACATGCATCTGGCTTATGTGGGACCTGGAGAGTTGAACATGAGTCCTTAGATTTGGCAGGCCATCTCTCCAGACCCAAATATCTTTGTTTCTCCAATTTTATTGGGCATAGTACTCTTGATTGACATTTATTTATCTTCAGGGTTTGAAATAATATCATTTCATTCTTTTCTGACTTTTAGGGTTGTTAAAGAAAGATCTTGAGTTATTCTGATATTCTTTTCTTTTTATGTAAGTTGGTGTTTTTCTTGTATCATTTTAGTATTATTTCTTTACTTTGTGTTTTGTTTTTATGTATTTGCATGAGTGAATACTTGTTGAGGGGCACCAGGGCCTCTTACTGCTGCAAGTACCAGCATATGTGTTAATAAAGTGTTATTGCATGTGGCTTATTTGGGAGGCTTGGAAATTGAACCCTGGGCAAAG
This sequence comes from Orientallactaga sibirica, assembly GCA_036365145.1. Classification (NCBI taxonomy): domain Eukaryota; kingdom Metazoa; phylum Chordata; class Mammalia; order Rodentia; family Dipodidae; genus Orientallactaga; species Orientallactaga sibirica. The sequence continues at coordinate 32,743,132 of JAEOAD010000015.1, read as the reverse complement.
CAAGTGCCTTCACCTGTAGAGCTTCTTCCAGGGTCCTGTGCTTTGTACTTTTGGCAACTCAACTATGTCATGTTATGGGGAGGTTCTTCTGTCATGTGTTTTTGTGGCTCTGAATTCTTCTTGTATTTGGATGTCAACTTCTGTCTCTAAGTTTGGGAAATTTTCTATTATGATTTCATTAAATTATTTGTTTATTCCTTTGAATAAAATCTGAACTCCGTTTTCTTACCTCATGAATTCTCAGGTTTGGCTACTTGAATGTATCCCAAACTTCTCAGAAGTATTGGTCATGTTCCTTGGTGTGTGTGTGTATGTGTGTGTGCATGCATGTGAATTCCATCCTTCAAATTCATTCTTCTGCATGTTTTTGCACATTGGTGATGTTTTATGTTGTAATTTGTTTTTGATTTATTGTTTCTTTCATTTCTAGGATTTCTGTTTCTTTATTTTTGGTGTTTTAATTTCCTTGCTGAAATTATCATTCATGTTTAGGACTTTCTTCTCCAATTTGCTAACAGTTTCATTCACTTTGTTGTCTGTCTTACCAAGGTCTTGAATGGATCTCCTTAGTTCATTCATCTGTTTATTTGAGTCTTCTGTATGGTCACTTTATCCCTTTCAAAAGTAGTATTATATTAAATTTGTAGAATTGTATTTGAATTTGGGTAATGTTAATGCCTTCACAATAATAAGTTTTCCCATTCAACAAAGTCAGATGTTTTTCCATTTATTTGTCTTCTTTAATTTCTTTCAGGAATATTTCATAGTTTTGATTGCACATGACATTTGTTATCTTGGCTAGGTTTGTTTCAGTTTTATTGTTTTATAAATCCTATCATAAATGAAATAGTTTTTCTTAACTTCTTGTAAACAATTTTATTTGTTTATTTTCCAAATACAGAGAGAAAAAAAGGCAGACACAGAGAGAATTAGTATGGGTGCACCAGGGCTTCCTGCCAGTGCAAACAAACTCCAGGTGCATGCACCCATTTAATATACCTGGCTTTATGTGGGTACTGGGGAATCAAACTCAGGCCCTTAGACTTTGCAGGCAAGTGCCTTAATCACTGAGCCATCTCTCGAGCCTTTAACTTCTTTTTGATTACTGATTGTTAGTGTGTGTAAGTACAACTGATTTTTATGTAAGGGTTTTGTATCCAACAACTTTACTCATTTATTTATTAGTTCTAACAGTTTGGGAATGGACTATTTAGGGTTTTCTACATGTCAGCTCATGGTATCTGCAACAGATCCAGTATGACTACATACTTTCCAACTTGGATGCATTGTATTTATTTTTCTTGCCTAATGGCTCTGGTGAAGCATTCTACTATTATGTTGAAAAGAAGGAGTAAAACAAGAATTCTTGTCCCTTATCTTACAAGACAAACTTTCAGTCTTTCCCCATCTATGATGTCAGCTGTGAGGTTTTAAAACATGTCTTCATGCTGTTGACTTTATTTCCTGCTATTCTTAGCTTTTTGACTGTAGATTTACATTAAAAAAAAAAAAACCTTGGTATATGAGAAAAATGGTTTGAATTGAAATGAAGGAGATCCTTTTGTAATTTATCGTACTATTTTAAGTGAGAGGTGATGTAGTCTAGAATGAGGGTAGTATCAGTAAGAACACAGAAGAAAAAAAAAAAAAAAGAGTATGAAACTTTCAGGAAGTCCCAAGAGGTCTTAAAGGCTAATTGGAATTGTTAGAAAGGAAAGAGTCAATCATGTCTTCCAAGATTCAGACATAGGAAAATGGAGGAAAAGAATCCTAGGGAGGGCTAATTTTATGAGGAAAGATGGTAAATTAGCTGAGACACTGAGGAATAAGTGAGTAGAAGACTTCTACATTTGAAAAGAAAAGCATGAATGGGAGATAAAAGTCTTGAAATACTTCCGTTCAAGTAGTGATCAGACTCATATATATGGTTAAGTCAAACAGATGTTACAAAAATGAATGTCTGGAGAGGACAATCAGGTGAGAATCATAGTGAGTGGAGCTTAAGGAAGTTTCAAAAGGAAACTCTAGAGCCTGTGGCCAATGAGAATACATGCTCTGCTCTCAAAGGCATTCTAGAGTAGTCAGATAGTCAAGCCTGATGATCAGTTTGTGTCACAATCTCTTTCTACTCCATCATTCTCCCTTATGAGTGGCATTACATGGCACATGTTAGACCAGCAGAGAGGCAGTTGGAGACAGGAAAGACCCACTTCTCATAGCACATTTCACTTCATTCCACAGAGGCAGATATGTTGCTGGATGCAGTTTGTTCTATTCTTTCCTGTGTTCCCCAGTAGCTTGCTTAGAGAAGTGGCCTTGAGGAGTTAAAAGGGTAATTGGGTGGAGGGACCTAATATGGGAGAGCCAAGAGATCCCAAGGCCAAGACCAACAGGCTTGGCTCCCATTTCAGAGCCCAGAAGCTCCTGGAAGCCTTTCAAAATACCAACATATAAATGACTTGCTGAAGGCTTGGCTTCTTATGCCTGGAATGTTTGGAAAGCAAATGTTATTTTTGTTATTGTTTTTAATACATAAATAAAATAATCTTTTAACACTGTAGAGATTTCTGCACAGACAGACTAGGAAGAACCCTACCATGGTGAATTTCTAAGGCTAGTTCTGAAGCTCCAGGGGAACTGAGCCTGAGCAGCTAGAGGTCAGCATCTCAGTGGTTGTTTTTCCGGTGACTCACAGGCCAACTGGGGCAGGGCATCCCATCAACTAGCCTGGGATGTTGGGAAAGTTTGACCTGCTAAATTGAAGAAATTTAACAAAGTTGTGATCTTGCCCCTTTGATGCCTGTATGGACCTGATAAAGGCTTTTAAGAAGCTCTTACCATGGCAACAATAATCAGCTCCACTAAGCAATCAAAAAACATACTCATTCTTTGAGGCCTGGCTCACATTGTGTGTCTGCATCCAAACTTTTGCCTGTCTTATGCTTTTGGTCCACTAAAACTTTTGGTAGGTGTCTAACTAGATCACACTTAGAGATTAACAAAGGCAAAATGAGTATGAGTCTAATTCAACATGCTTCTGGTACAAGTAAGTGCTGTGTATATGCTTCATTTCTGAATGAATTAATAATACATGGCTTAATCATTTTGTTAATGCAGCATTCCTTCATGCTGGCTTCCTCCGGGGACTCCTAGGTAATCTTTCTTACAGCCATTATATTAGTTCCCTAGGGCTTTCATAACAAGGTAACACTAACTGGGTAATGTAAAAAGTAGGAAGTTGCTTTGTAGTCCTGGAAGCTTGAAGTCTGAGATCAAGATATCAACAGAGTTGACTCCTTCTGAGAAGAATGTAGGAGAATCAATCAATTCCATGACCTCCTGAGTGGCTGCCCTCAGCATACTCACCCAGAAAGATGGAACAAGGCAAAGAAAACTGGTATATACCAATTTTACCTAAAGCTATGTGTCAGGCAAAAACATATGGTATTTTACTGAATTTCAAAATAAACTCCCAAGCCAGATAATATACTCATGTTGAAAATATAGAAACAGTAATCAAGAGAAGTTGAGTCACTTGCCAAGAGTTACAACACATTCTGCTGTGACAGGCTACATTTGATTCTGTAAACTTTATTTTTCCACTTTTCACAGATGGGGAAAATAATACACAAAGAAGTTAAGCAACTTGCCCATGATGCCACAGTAAATGATTTCATCCAAGTCAAATCCTTTCCTTTTTTTTTTTTTTTTTTTGTTTTTGAGGTAGGGTCTCACTTTGTAGTCTCAGGGTGGCCTTGAACTCACAGTAACCCTCCTACCTCTGCCTCCCGAGTGCTGGGATTAAAGGCATGCGCCACCACGTCTGGCTCCTTTACATGTTTTGAAAATATTTTATTTATTTACTTAAGAGAGAAAGAGATAAAGAGAGAATGGGCAAACCAGGGCCTTTTGCTACTACAAATGAACTCCAGACATATGTGCCTTTTTGTGTGTCTGTCTTTACATGGGTACTGGGGAATCGAACTCTGAGCTTGTGGGTTTTGAAAGTAAGTGCATTTAATTGCTGAGCCATCTCCCCAGCCCTAAATCCTCTACATCTTATCTGATGGTTTTCAAGTATCTCATTAAATGTCATTACTACAAGTTAAGCATCCAAAATCCAAAAATTCAAAACCTTTTGAGTATCTTATTGGTCCTCAAAAAATTTTGAATTTGGGGAAATTTTTGGATTTTTAGATGTCTAGATTAGGAATGCCCAATAGGAAAAAATCTATGTGACAGGTAAAATCTATGCAAAATTATAAACTCCAAAAAACTCTGAAATCACTAAACATTTTGGGTAAAGGATTATCAACCTGTAGTTTGAATAGTGGTGAGAGATTTAAGTTGGAGTCTCCTGGTTCTGAATTTGCTCTTCTATTTGGCTCTGCTCTGTCATTTTCCTTCTTGGACCTCTCTGCAGCTGGCTTTCCTGGGCTAACCTATCAAATGATTTTGATGGCATGGTACTTCCTCCATACCAAGCATTAGCCAATGCCCATGCACTCCAGCGAAAGATCTCCAGGAACACACCGTATCTGAACAAAATTGAGCTTATTGACTCATTGCAGTGAGAGAGAACACAGGTCATGGGCACTCATGGGTGTCTTGATTAATGGTGTAATGATGAAATGATGTACTGTGAAATGTAAAATTGTATCAGGTGGTTTTGGAGAGAGCTAAAGGAGGAAGATGATGCCATTAGGAAGCAGATATCATTCTATGATGGACATTTTAATACATCTTATTTACAAGGAAGGAAAAATATAAGGAGGTTAAACATATAATTAGTGAAGAAGTAGCAATCAGTCAGAAGGGAGAGAGGAATGTTTGGTACTTTTTTTGTTTATATAGTGACATTGTTTCTTTTTGACTGTGCTTAGAACAATATATGAAATTGTCTCTTTGTTTTTTTACTTGTGTGATCATTTCTCAGGGGAGCACCTATGTGTGAGATTTGGGTCAGTTCAGAGCATTGTAAGCAGTCAGAAACCACTTTTCTTTTTCTCTACAAAAAGTTTCAGGTTAGTCTGGGCATGGTGGTGCACACCTTTAATCCCAGCACTTGGGAGATTGAGGTAGGAGGATCTCTATGAATATGAGGTCAGTCTGAGACTACATAGTGAATTCCACATTACCTTGGCTAGATTGAGACCCTACCTCAAAAAAGAGAAAGAAAGAAAGAAAGAAAGAAAGAAAGAAAGAAAGAAAGAAAGAAAAGGAAAGGAAAAGAAAAGAAAAGAAAAGAAAAGAAAAGAAAAGGAAAGGAAAAGAAAAGTTACAGGTTAGATGCTATTAATATTCCCATTTGACAGCTAAAGAATACAAGACACAGAGGACTGGAGTTACTTTCCCCAGATAACAAATGGAATAGGTGGAGTTAGAATCCAGGTAGTGTGGCCTCAAATATCTTCCCTTTCAAAAGAGGATGAAAGTGGAAGGGGAAATTGGGGAGGGGGAAAGGTTTAAGTGGAGGAAGAAGGAGGAAACAAGATTAACCAAATCTAAAGATATTTGGAGCAACCATAGAGAAGCCTGAGAATAAGTAAACTACTTAAGAAAGTTTTAAGATAATATAAACAGAAGTACTCTATGTTGATGGATAATGGTGCTCCCATTTTTTTTATTATTAAACAAAATTCCTAGAGCTAGGGGTGACTTACCTCATTATGAGTAATTCCTAATGGAGAACTTAACTGCAAACAACAAAAAAAAATGATATGATATTTGCCACATCTGTTGATTGCCCACCAGAACTAGATGCTAAGACCCTATTGTTCTTATTGCTGAGGACACCAAGTGCTTTATTGCAGGACACAGAGAAATAAACCTGGAATACTCTTGATCCTATGGCAGTCATGGTTATTGGTACAAGACCTGTAGGAGATTGAGCCTGTTGACATCATGAAGAAGAGTAGCAGGCCCAAGAAGCCTTGACTCTCCCTGAACCTATAGGCAGTTATTGGTTGCTGGGGGAAGAGGGAGAGAGAGACCTGTTCTTCAATTATATAGCTACTGGTAAGGAACCCTTGCTCTTATAAATTATGTAACAGAGAAATTGGGGTTCTGGGATGCTTCCTGGAACCCCAAGCTCTGAGATCATGTCTACAAACTAAACAAAGAATTGGCAATTCCAGATTCAAGAGAATGATTTTTAAAATACAACATTTTATTCAGATTTTATAAAGGAGTGGGGAAAGAGGAAGGCTGGAGGGGAAAGGGAGATAAAATGGGAAAAGAGAAGTACACAGTTGGAGTCCAAAAGCCCATGTGGGCCACGAGTAGCTTAGGTTGTCCATGTGACCAGATTTGGATCTGGGAAAAAAGCATGGAAAGAAAAAAGAAAGTTCAAGGAGCTCCTGCCATGTGGGGAGCTGGAGGGGATAAAGAACCCGTGTGGAGAGTAAGGGCTGAGGGAAAAACTCACCCATGGCTGGAAGTTTCCAAGTGATCAGAGAGAGCCAGAAAGCCTGCCCTCCCCCTGCAAAGGTGTTTATAACCTTAGGATGGTGGGCTGTATTTGTTCCAGGTAAACCAGAGGGCCAGCTTGTTGGTTAAGGCTCAGGGCTGTCTCAGGATGAGATTAACTCTGGCACCAAGGTCCAGGGCTGATCTTGACCAACCACAATGTTTAAATCCTATGAAAGACCTCCCTCCCAGGAGGTGTCCTGATGGTGTGTGGAAAAACTGGTCTCTAGGGAACTAGGCAAACAATAAGAAGTCAGATGATCTTAGATTTCTAACAAATGTACACTTTCCTGCCCTTTTTACCTTCAGGGGTCCAGTCACCCTAACTCTACCCCCACTCAATTCCTCACCCAGGATCATGAGGGCAATCCTCATTAAACTCATTGTGGCACAAATATAAAGGAACCAAGGAAGAAAGGAAAGGGGAGAGAGAGCAAAAGAAAGAGAAACATAGAAGAAAGGAAGGAAGGTAGGGCAGGAGGGAGGGAGGAAGAAAGGAAGGAAGTCATTTAAAAAGGAAGAGGACTGGTTGTGAAGAGGAAGGGGAGCAGTGTGAGAAGTAAGGGAACAGAAGAGGGCAATGTGGGGTGAATGTGATCAGAATTCATTGTGTACATGTAGGAAATGTTATGATGAACTATTGCTATGTGTTGTGATGGTTTGAATGAAATGGCCTCTATAGGCTCATATGTTTTGAATACTTGCTTTCAAGCTGGTAGCAATTTGAGAAAGTGGACATTAGGAATATGGAGCCTTGCTGGAGGAGGTGTGTCACTGAGGGAGGATTTGAGGTTTAGTAGTCCAGCCCCACAGGGAATAGCTGCTTCACTCAGACTACTTCCTTCCCACTGATGTGGAGATATGATCCAGGCTTTCTGCTTAGGCTTGCCATGCTTTCCCTGCCATGATGAAGCTTCTGCTAGGAATTATAAGCTGAAATTATTCCTTTCCTTTTATTTTTTTTATTTTTTATTTTACTTATTTATTTTTTTAGAGAGAGAGAGGGTAGAGGGAGACAGAGAATGGGCGCGTCAGCAGTCTCTCAGGTGCTGTGAACGAAATCCAGATGTGTGTGCCCCCTTGTGGTCAAGTGCGGCATTGCGCCCTTGCATCACTTTGCATCTGGCTAAACGTGGGACCTGGGGATTGGATCCGCTGGAGATTGAAACCAGCGTTCTTAGGCTTAGGAGGGAGGCGCCTTAACCACTAAGCCATCTCTCCAGCCCTCCTTTCCTTTTATAAGCTGCACCAGTTTGGGTGTTTTGTCCCAGCAGCAATAAGGTAACTGCAGTGCGTATAATTAACACATGCTAGCAACAGTAACAATCTTCCCTCTTGTCTACTCTGATGTTCTATCTCTCCAGTGACTCTAGGGGTAGGTTTCTGCTCTCAAGGCCTAATCTGACCTGTGACTTTTCAGTGTTTGATCCTAGTAGGGCACACTTGATTATTCCCAGGCCATACACTATGGATTCTCTAGGTTGTCCAGATATGCATCACTGGACTCCATCATCTCCATGCACCAGATTTTCTATATGAAAAGCCTCTGGAATTACTGATCTCTGTCCAGTCTATTTGGACCACTCACTCTGTCCAGCCTGCTTGGCCCACTTGCTCTTGCCCAACCCATGCTCCCTGGAAGCCTTTTCTGTCTGCTTCACTGGACACATAGTCACCACCCTTCATACCTCCCCAGTGACCTCCCCACCCTGTGAATGAGACTTGTTTCTGGAGGAGCTGAACTCAGGGCCTGCCCAGCCCCAAATGCCGGTTGTGACATCTTGAAAGAATCTGACTGGGGCCCCCTGAGTGTTCATAAACCCTGCCTGCAAACTCAAAGGCTATGTTGTCTAGAGGAAAGAGTCAGAATCCTTCTGAAATAGAGCGTTTTATTCTCAGCAAGTTTCCCTCTCAGAGTTTTACCAGCTACAAAAGTAAAGGCAGTGAAGCCCATCTCATGTTATTGTTGGGTGTATGGATAATATTGTTATACTTAAGCCCTGTATAATACTGAGCACAGGTAGGGAAAGTCTCTTATTTCTTATTTCTTATATACAAATGCTTTGTGTGTGATATTTTATACTTTTAAAAAAATGGTAAGAAATGAGGAAAAGATCAAATTTCATTTTTTTGTTGATATGGAATAAAACAAGGAGAATGAACAAGAGTGGCCCAAACAAGCTATAATTTTATCTTAAGCAGGAAAATCCCTCACACTAATCTTCCTTTCCTACTTTAAGACAAAAGTAACATCATGGGATTGGCAACAACACCCTGGTGGCTGTGTGCATAGACTGGAGTCAGTCATCTAGGATTCACATCTATGTCCCATCCAGGACTAGTTGTATGACCTCAGGTGAGCTGCTTAACCTCTATGGGCTTTTCCCCTGTCTTTACAGTAAAGCAAAAACCACACTGCTTTGCAAAGATGTTGTGAGATTTGTGCAGATATTACAGGCATCTGTAGATGGGCTGAATCATATAAACTTTGAGCCAGTGTGGGTTCCTTCCATCCCTCTGCCCTACTACTGTGTTGGAATTTTTAAAAGAGTGAATACACAAAGTGGCACATGCATCTGGAGTTTTTGTGGTGGCAGGAGGCCTTGGCACATCCTTACTCATTTTCTTTCTCTTTTATCTGCCTCTTACTCACTCATTCTGTCTCTCTCTTTCTCTGTCTCTCAAATAATAAGTTAAAATAGAAAGACTGATGGGGCTACACATAGAGCCCATGCCTGGCTTGAATGAAGACCTATGCTTAATCTTCAGTATGGGGAGGTGGGATGAGTGTCTAACTCCAATGTGTGCTTTACTAACAGCAATTTATGACTCCTGGGAGCTCCCAGGAGGGAGAAGGGAGGCTTTCCTCTGACCACAGCCCTTGGTGGCATCTATGAGCTTTGCAGTGTTAGGTTAGATCCTGCCAACATGAAGCTCATTGGGTAGTTTCAGTGTCTGAAGGCCCTGGGTGCATAAGATGTTGACTGCAACAGGTGCCAACATCTCCATTCTAGATATAGTGCTGCCAGTTTTGGACCTTGGACAAAGCCCCTAACCTCCATGGTTTTCTTGTATCCCACTTCAAGATCAAGCAGAGAGCTGAATGTCAAGCTAATAGAACTTTCATTTAGTCTCCAGCATGCTACATCATAACCTCCACTCTACACAGGAAACTCAGGCCTTGAGGAGTTCTGGGGTTTGCACAAGGACACACAATTCAAACCAGCACTCAGTCTCCAGAGCTGGTGCTCTTTAAGTACTTGAGCACAAGCAGCCCCTTAGGGCATCCATGTCATAATGTAAAACTCTAGAGAGTAATTGCCCCATTCCTTGCGTGGTGCTGACATCAGACAGGCTTTGTTAACTAAGAAACAGGTTGTAGGGTGTGATGTTGTTCCCCTCATTGTGGCTACAGGAAGCACAGGCACAAGTCCTGCGTAAGGATGTTTCATAAGTGCAGATTTCAATTCTAAAGGACCTTCTTTCCAAGAGGGTTTTAGTGAAGTGAACTGTCCCCAGCAAAAGACGGTGACCACTGGACTCGTCATTACATAAGAAATAACTGACACTCTTAACATCTGAAGCTTTAGGCACAGGGCTCGAACCTGGTCCCCAACTTAGAGAGGACTCCTTGTACCTTCTCTTATTCCCATGGTAAACACCCTGTGGCCATCATTTCCATATCAGGTACAGTGAATTCTGAGGTTCCTGTGAGGTTACCAGATTCCAGCTTGACCCGAATATAGTTTAGTGAACTTTATCACAGCCCCTAGGGCTGGGGTGGATAAGTAGGGAAAACAGTTTTCCTAGCTCTGGCTCAAGCTGCTTCAACATCTGTGAAAAACAAGGGAGTTTACCACACAGCCCTCTCAAAGTGAAGCACTCCATGCTTGGCTCCCCAAATCGACCTTTCCAAAGAAAAATACAACTTTAACAATGTTCTTTGCCTTTCTCCATCTTTCTGAGTGAGTGTGCTGGGTCCAGCTATAAAGAAAGTCTTTGGATCCCTTGTAGATTGCTGTTCTAAGACCTTGGGTCAAAGCATGAAGAATGGGTCTTTTATCGTACCCTAGTGTGAACTCCACACTGCCTGGATGCAGCTTGAGTGTTCCTGTCACAGCCTTGTCCCAACACGCTAAGCAAGTCTTGTTTTCTCAGTAAATGACACTTGGGAAGAGTGATAGGGAGACAGGGATGCTATGATGCCAGAAGGATTTTTTTACCTTTTTGAGATAACCAGACTTTTTCTCCCAAAGCATGGTCTAGAGCCAGAAATATTTCAACATCAACATCACAAATGAGCTTTAGCATATGAGACTCAAAATCTCAGGTCCCACCCCAGCTAGTTGACTCAAAAGCCTCATCTGATTTTGTGCTCGGGCAGTGATTGGACCACCTAAGGTTGAAGAAGCATGAATCTTGAGAAAGTTAAGAGGCAACATGGCCCCTGAAGTAGAAGTAAGGCATGTCCTTGAGCCCAAGGGAGAATTTGCTTTTTCCCTTATTTCTTTTCCCCTAAAGCCTCACCAGAGGAGGTAAATAGGTGATCTGGTCTTATTACTTTCTTTAAGAAATGTAAGGGATTATTCCCTTCCTGAGAATCTTAAGTGTATCCAAACACCTGGTGTCAGGATTGAACTGACCAGACCCATCCAGAAAATTCTCCTAAAAGATCCTAACCTGGGTCTCTAGATGGGCTTTCTCATTTTCCAGGAATCCTACTCAGGACCCCTTGCTCTGTATTCTTTCCTCTTCTTAAGCTCTATCACTATGATCTCTATAATGAAATCTTTCTAAACTTTATCCTCTGGTCTGTGGGTTCCAGTCAAAGAAATTTATAAGACAAGAACCTGGAGACCACTGACTCATTGGAAGTGCTATGTGACCATAACCATCTGGCACATGAGTTATTGACCATCCAAGAGTAGAGAAAGGCTCTGATGCTCTCAGATACCCCAAATTCCCATGTCAATCTAGGTGAGATAGACTCCAGGCTCTTAGTCAGGTTACCCTGGATTCCAAAGCCTTAACACTCATTCTTTGGAAGTTTGGATCCCTCCTGAAAATATCTAGGGATAACCAGGAACTCACACTGTATGGTCACCTGTGCTGACCTTGAAACAACTGCTTTCTCTGCACAGTTAGTATTTGTTTGCACTCTTGTTTTATCTGTTCCATGTCATCTCAGAGATCGAAAACAATCCCATCTTTACATTCCACCAAAAAGTAACAAACACAGACCATTTGTGTATATTTCTTCCCAAGATGTGCTAAATAGGAGGGATGGAATAAAACATTTATTTAAATAGTTTATATCAAAAACCCAACATCTCTGTTTAGGCCATAAAAATAGGAATGTTTCTGGCCTATTCACCCTAAGTACCCCATACTCACCCCATCTCCATGGGCAATCTATCTCCATCTTTCTTTCTCACCTGCCTTCCAGTACCATCACAGGAAGATGAACAATACCCTGTGACTCCTGTCCAGAATTTTTTGCAAAGATTTTACTTCTATAGCTATCATCAACTGGGTTTCTCCCTCATATAGCTCAACTCAGCATGCTCTAAACCCATTCTTGGCAAACTACCTTTTCCAAGGCTCCTGCAGATGTGCATGTGGCTGTGAAAACAGAAAGCTGGAATCACCCAGAGATTTCCTCTCTCTCCCCTCCCTACCTTAACCTCCTAAGGTCTGCTGTCAAGAAAGGCTCTCCGGTGAGTTGTTTCCCCAAAGCTAATCATTCTCTTGTTTTATAGTTGCAGGTAGGTTTGGGAGGATTCAGGTCTGCTCCACATGTCCTCTTCAGAAGGTACCAGTGGAAGAATCAGCTTGTATTCATGAAATAGCTAGCATTCTTGAGGTGAGGAAAAACTGGCTAAAATCAAGAATTGCTCTTCATATTTCTGATTGTACTTGGACAAGCTCATTTCCACGTAAGTTCACCTGACTAAAGTAAGCCATGTGCCCTTATCTGTGGCTTTCCTTTCTATAGTTTCAGTTAACCATGTTCAATTGTGCTTTAAAATTCTAGAAACCCACAATTCATAAGTTATAATTGCAATTAATTCTAAGTAGCATGATAAAAATTGTGTGGTCCTGATCTGTCCCACCCACAATGTGAATCATTCCCTTGTTCAGCTTATTCACACTGTCTGCCTATTGGCTCTAACCCATTAGTCACTTAGTATCAGACTGACTGTTGTGGTAGTACAGTGCCTGTCTGCACGTAAGCCTCCTTTTACTTAATAATGTTCCAAGGCACAAGAGTAGTGATGCTAGAAATTGAAGATACAAAAGAGATCCTGTAAAAGGCACAATGCAACTTTAAATATCATCTTAAATCACCACAAGGAAGAGCTAGTATAGGGAAGTAAGATGTTAGGGTGTGGAGATGATGTTAACATAATTTTTGTTGTAGTGTATTGCTATAATTCTATTTTACTGTCAGCTACTGTTATTAATTTCTTTTCATGTATAACTTACAAATTGAATTTTATTATACATTATGTATTATACATATGTATATATAGGAAAATCAGCTGTACCAAGTTCAGCACTATTCTTATTTATGGGTATCCACAGGGGTCTGAAACTATATCCCTGGAGAATAAGGTATTATTAAGCTATTATGTGGGGAAATACATTCCTCCTCCAAAGAAATGGCAAAACTCACAGGGAGAAAGCTGGGATATAGAATTATCTTACCAGGAAGAGATGTGTGCTCAATACCATGACTCACTATGGCCCCTGTGTGAGGCTAGTCCTACCTGCAGAAAGGCTGGTTGGAAGAATGCGCACATCTGCTCCATCCTGAACACCAGCTGCAGTTGGTCTAAAGGGAAGCTAGAGCCTTGGGGAGATGCTGACCTCATGGGAAGAGAATATCTGAGATAGACTCTGCCTCTCACTTCCATGTTTGAAATGGCTTAAGAAAGACACTTCATGTTCTAGGTCCCCTCGGGAGCATCTTTCTCTTGCCTGTGTTCTTTCTACAGGAATCTATCAGGATATGTTCCAAGCAGCATCATTATGTATAGTGTCTGTACATTATCTGTACACTGTAACTCCACTCCTATGCCATGTTTGATTGGATTGGGGATGGTCTACTCAAACTGGTCTATCCAGAGTTCCTTCTATGGTTGTGGGGAATACAATCAAAGAGGGGCAGAAGATCAATTTATCCTGTGGTTGGCTTGGTAGCATGTGGAGTTGGGAGCTCCTCCCATCCCTCCTTCCCATTGTCTATAGAGCACAGAAAGCCAGTCTGGAGGAAAAAGAGAGCAAGCCATCCCATCAGCCTACAGAGAAACAAAGGAAGAGATGTTGTAATTGCTCATGTTTCCTGACGTTTTCATCTTCCTTATAACTTACTCATGAGCCTGGGTTCCCTAAATCAGCCCTGCATCTAAGGGTAGATTTCTCTAGTCAACTTAGCTACCTGACTATTCTTGTGGGCTTCTGTTGCCTAAACCCAAGGAACCTTGAGAAATTCACATTCATCTTTTGGACTGTTCAGCTGAAAGTTGAGGTAACAAACCTGAGACAGGATTGTTGAAAAGGATCAAATAGCTCTAAAATTATTATAAAAACAAGAAATAAAATCATTGCAGGAGAGACAAATCACAGACAGAGCAAAATCGCTTAGAGATGATTTTGTTATAAACCTTTAGACATTAGTTAAAAAATAAGAAAAATAATGATAGAAACTAATGAAGTGTCTTCACCATATATATGACTTATAGTAGAACTAATCTCCATTAGAATACTCATAAATCTATTATTGCATGATAAATTAATAAGACATGAAACTATGAAAAGATAAATTCCAAATAAATAAAAGGCAATTATGTTTATACAACAGGAGGTAGACTCATAAAACTCATTAATGCAAGTGTGGGGTAGACATGAGCACTTTTAGTGCTTGTAATGAAATATGGCCAAAAGCAGCTTCATATAAACAGTTCTCTAGGCCTTTTCCTCCTAGGGCCATCTATATGCCCACACTTTGCAGTACCTGTTGTCAATACAACCTATTTCTTTTTTAATTTTTTTTTAAATTTTTATATTTTATTTATTTATTTATTTATTTATTTATTTATTTATTTATTTATTTATACAACCTATTTCTTTTCTCAGCCTTGATAATGGCTATAGAATATATGAGTAGTGGGAGACAAGGAAACTGAAACTTGCTGGGCATGACTCTATTCTGAATGGTCTGTAGTTGTCAGTTCATTGTTCAGACCAAAAATGGGAAGTCCAAAAAGTAAAGAACACATTTTTCTACCCAACAATCATAAGTATTTATTGCAGTTCTCTTCTCATTGCTAAGACAAATACCCGGCCAGAAACAGCTGATGGAAGGAATGGATTTATTTCAGGCTTACAAATTCCAGAGGGAGCGTAGTCATAGTAGAAGAACCTGTTTTCTTTCATCATACATTGATCACACACACACACACACACACACACACACACACAGAGAGAGAGAGAGAGAGAGAGAGAATAGTTCTAATAAGCACAAATTGACTCTCAACATACACTTTAAGGCTGAACTCAAGATCCACCTCCAGTAACATACCTTTTCTAGTAGGGCTCTGCCTGCTGGAGACTTTAGCAGGAAGCTTAATATTTGTAAGTATAGAAGTTGTCAATACAAAAAAGGAAAAAATAAAAAATAAGACCAAGCCAAAAAAAATACCTAAGGCTTTGGGGGACATTTACATTCAAATAACCAGAGTGGATGAATTCCAAGTTTTTCTTGGCCTACTTCCTCCTATCCTTTGAATTACCTTACAGTATTAGATATTTATTGTTGCTTAGTAAATCACCCAGAATTGAAGGCAAAAGGAGAAATTCTGGCTAACAGATATTTTTTCTTGTAGATAGTAAGTACTCCTGGTGACCTGTACAACACCATTGTATTACACTTCATAATAGTATACCATATTCACAATTGGAACATTTAAAATGTTGTTACAATAAAGAAATGATAAATGTTGAGGTAATAAGCAGGCAATTTAGCTTAATTTGATCAATTTGTATTCTTTGAACATATATAATTATTATTAATTGAAAACAAGATAAGTGGCTGGGGAGATGGCTCAGTTGATAAAGTGCTTGCCATACAAGCATGGGGCCCTAAGTTCCCATTTCCATAATAGTGTAAAACCTGATGTGGTAGTTGGCATTTGCCTATAATCCCAGTGCTAGGGGGAAGACACAGGGTAATCTTGAGAGCTTGCTGGCCAGCTATTCTAGCCAAATTGATGTATCTTTGTCTCAATAAATACAGTGGAGATAAATTGAGGATGACTCCTAACACCAACCACTAACCTCCAAACTCATATGCATGCATACACATGCACATGCACCAGTGCATGTATGAGCCCAAACACATTTGAGCATGCATACACACATAATTTATTTTGAATGTAATTTTTTAAATACTTAAAAAATAGAACATGAATTATGGTTTACATTAAAGGTATTTGCTTGCAAAAAATAAAAAAATAAAGGTGTTTGCTTGCAAAGCTGGCCTATCTGGGTTCATTTCTCTAGTACTCATGTAAACCAGGATGCAATAAGTTGCACATGCATTTAGAGTTCATTTACAGTGGCAAGAGGCCTTTTCATACCCATACACACACATGTACACACAAAATCAATAAATAAAAATTTAAAAATAACATTAAAATAACCATTATTTATTATTTCAGTGGGTAAGAATTTAAGTGGCGCTGGCTTGGGATTTTTATGAAACTAACAACCAAGGTGTAAACCACATCTTCTATCATCTGAAATGGTAGGGTCTGCTTCCAATAGATAGGGTTGACCACCTGGCACTGGTTGTAGGAAGTAGTTCTCACTTTGCCCCATGTTGGCTTGCAGTTCAAGAGGATACAGTCCATCATGGTGGTGAAGGCACAGTGGAGTTCTCAGGCAGATGGAAGTGCAAGAACCATGGGATATCTGCTGAAGATAGCACAGGCACAAGGTGGAGCTTGCCCAAGAGAGATTGCCCAGCAGAGCTGGAGAGGTGGGGCTCCCAAATTCTTTGAAGCCAGATCTTTCCATCATGAGCCCCACATGCTGGACATGGAGCTGTAAGATTTCCTGATTTTTTTTTTTTCTGATCTGTCTTGGTCTTCCTTTCAACTAGCTTTTCTCTACTATGCCCCCATTCCTCCCTTTTGGAATGGGAATGTTTACTCTGTGCATTGTATGTCAGAAGTATGTAATTTTTATTTTGATGCTGTAGGGCCTCACAACTAAGAGATTGCCCAAAAGCTGAGAAGATGGCTCAGTGGATAAAACACTTGCTGCTTAGATGTGAGTACCTGAGATGCCCATGTAAAGCTAGACAATGTGGCAGGTAGCTATAACTCCAGTTCACCCATGGCAAGAAAGGAGGCTGTTACAGGAGAGTTTCCCAGAAGCTAGCCTGGTGAATGCAACAGTGAACAACAATGAGAGACCCTGCCTCAAACAAGGTGGAAGGCAAAGACCAATATCCCAAAGTCTACACTCTTAGTCTCCATTTAGCAAAGAAGTAAACTGAGGCACAGAGAAGTCATAGCTTGCCCAGATAACATATATAAATGTAGATCTAAATCTGACCCCAAAACATGTTCCTTCCTGTGAAGGTCAGGGTGTATTGAAGGCCATACCATTCTGGCTTGTAATCTGAGATCTTGCCTCTGATTTTCTTTTATGTTTGACTTCCTCAGGTAATTTCCTTCTTTCTCCAGGCAATTGATGGAGTGAGTAGACTTGGTGTTCCTGGAGCAGGAGACTAATGTGGAACATGCATTTTTTCATTAATTCTGAGCTGGTGTGTTTCCTTCAGGTACCTGGAAGGTAGCTGAAGGAAGTGGCCTCTGCACACTGTGAACTTGGCTGTCATCTTCTTGTGTCTTGAGTTAGCAGTGCTCATTAGCACTGGGAAGAGGGCCACAAGAGAACACTTGGGCTGAGAAAAGTAAACTTGCCCCCACTGTTTGAGTTCCCACCTCCTCTGTGGAGTAGAGCCCTGGTGTGGCTGCTTGGCACTGATTGGACCAGTTATTTCTGTCCTCAGTCACTATGTAATAAATCCAACCCTGGCACGGGCCCTGTTTTCTTGTGAGAGAAAGCTTGGCTTTAGGAATAGTCTTACCATAGGGTTATATGAAACTTTGGTTAGGACTCTTGGACTGGAAATTAATATTTCCTAATGGCCTTATCAATAGCCTGCTATTATGACTGTCATATTCCTGTTCTCTTTCTCAGCTAGGAAATGGATACAGTATCCCTCACCTATTTGTCATTTCTCATTAAGTTTCACAAAAGTCCTGTGAGGTAAGCATTGGAGTACCACATTGGAGTATCACAAAGGGTTAAACTGAGCCTCATGAAGATTAAATGGTTTGCTGAGTATCACACGGGTAGCATGCGGCAGCTCCAAGACTCCAAATCAGCTTTGTTTCCACAGGGAAAGCACCTTTCTAACCATCACTTGCCCTCCCTGCCCACACTCAGCCTTTAAGGTCTGCTCTAAAAACCAAGGCAGCCATCCTGGATAGAAAAAAGTTTTGCTAAACAAATAACTAGTTTTTTTTCCCCATGATATAGCACTTTGTGAGTGTGTCAGAGTTTTCAAGGTTTGCATGTTCAAAGCACTTGAGGTAGGAGGGGCCAAGCTGAGAATGGTGTTTTTAATATAAGAAGGTCAATACTTGATGACCATGGCTTCATTTCCTACTCTTCCCATAAACTATTTACCATTACAGACAAAGAATAAGAAAATCACAGGGATCAGTGAAGACCGTGACATACCTACATTCTTTCATCTCAGGCAGATGCCACCATTATCTTGTGTAAAGCCAACAGTGAACGTTGTCAAAAACTCTTGGGGCTGGAGTGATGGCTTAGCAATTTCCATTGTAAAGATATGCAAATATGCCTAGCAGGAGTTCCTGAAGTGTGCTGTGTGACCTTTTGGCTGTAGTTTTTGCTCTGTGTGCTGTGGTGGCTGGTTGGCTTCTCTCCTTTGCCTGGTCCTGTGAAGAGCAGGTTGCTTCTCCTGCCTTTATGGAACTTCCCCTGGATCTGTAAGCTTCAATAAATAATATCCCTTCCTCCATAACTGTGCCTGGTCTGGAAGTTCATCTCAGCGAACCTGAAGCTGTCTGCTACAGTAAAGTGGTACCAGGAGTGGGGTGAGATGAACCTGACCGTGTGGATATTCGTCTTTTGGAACCTTTGTTTTGGAGGAATGGGCATGGACTTGGTGCTTGCAACTGAAGATGCCTTCTGGAGTGGTAAGCCAAGTTTTATGGACTATTCTGATGAGAGTTTGAGAATGCTAAGTGCAGACAGTATTGAACTTCGAGGCTTGGCTTATGAGCTTTCTAAGGGGAAGGAAAGACTGCAGAGGACTTTGTTGGAACTGGGCTACTGGCATAAGGGATGGCTACGTTCTGCTATCCAGGGACAGAAAGTTTGATCAAGGTTAAATTTGTAATGGACTGATGTGCTTGGCTAAAGATATCGGACTGAGATTTTAAGATTTTAAGTTGGAAAACCGCAAGCAAGTTAAAAGCAGAGGCACTGAGGCTGGTTTAGGTTACTGGAGCTGCTATTGTCAATGCATTAGCAATCTTAAGGAAGGTGGAAGGAAGGTGGCCTGACTTGACTTGATTTACATTAAAAACAATGGAGAGGATGCCTGAGGAAAGACTGTTAGAAATGCAAACTTCTGGGAAAGAGTTGACTGGAGAAGGAACCTGCTTTTCAAGGCTATGGTTTATTTTGTCCCTGGATTTAGAATATGGCTGTGTCCTGCACACCTGGTATTAGTTTTGGAAGCATGAAAAATGCATGGAGTGGTCATGAGTTGCACACGGTTCCAGGAGCCGCTGCTGAGATGCAGCATGAGGCAGGGCATGAAGACCCTCAGGAATAGGCTGGAAGAGCCTTTGGAAGATGGACTGTGGTTTGCATGGAGACCTGAAGATGTTTTGGATATACCAGGACTGTGCAAAAGGGCTACCATGGAGTGCAGTGTTGGCATGGGATGAAAGTTTTCCCTGGCGACTCTGCCCAGCTGGAGGGGCGGAATTGGAAAACCTGGAGACTGTCAGTCTCTGGTTATATTGAACTTGAACTGCAGAAGTTTGATGACGGCTGATGGTGGTTGAGTTTGTATTGTTCTAGTCTCTCCTCTCCTTGCTATGCCTTATACCAGTTAAAAATGTTTACTCTGTGCCTTTACATGTTGAAAGTATTTAACTTGTTTGATTTTACAGGACTCACTATCTTAAGTTGATCAAGACTGTGAGAACCTTTGAAATTGGACTGAGTACAATTTACAATGTGTGATAGTTATAAATATATTGGGGGCCAGGGGCGGAATGTGGTAGTTTGAATATATGTCCCCCAATATATTCAATGTTTTATTACTTTATAGTTTGCATCTGCAATCACCTTGCTAGAGGCAAGGTCACTGGGGGCCGGTCTTAAGGTGTGGTGATGGTTTGAGATTCCATTGTAAAGATATGCAAATATGCCTAGCAGGAGTTCCTGAAGTGTGCTGTGTGACCTTTTGGCTGTAGTTTTTGCTCTGTGTGCTGTGGTGGCTGGTTGGCTTCTCTCCTTTGCCTGGTCCTGTGAAGAGCAGGTTGCTTCTCCTGCCTTTATGTGGTCTGGAAGTTCATCTCAGCGAACCTGAAGCTGTCTGCTACACCACGTAAGCCAGATGCACAAGGTGGCATATGCATCTGGAGTTCATTTGCAGGAAGCCCTGGTGTGCCCATTCTCTGTCTCTCTCTTAAATAAATAAATATTTTTTAAAAAACCGTGGCATATCCAGAAGGACATAAACAACAGTAGATAATCAGAAGAGTATGGCTTAAACCATGGGGAAAGGGAAGGAATCTAGGTCCCCAATGGCTGGCCAGTCCCCAAAGGAGCCTCCCCCTCTCTACCCACAGGACAGTGGAAGTTCTGCCCCTGTTCCCTGCCCACCAAACTTGCTCTTTTTCACTGCTGTGCTTGCTCTCCATGCAGTTGTTGATCTATGTCTCTGAACTCAGTGGGGCCAGTCATTGGGAGAGGGCCGCTCCCACCTGCATGTCATAAAGGGTTCAGAAGGCTTATTTGGGAAGTGTGCTGGAGGTGCCATGAGGAATTGACCTGATAGGAAAAGTGTTTCTGTTGTTGATGATTTGAGGAGGCTGTTTTTTTCTCTCACACAACCCCACCCTGCAACTAAGAAAACACATTTGGCAATCTTAAGCCTTGAGATGTTTTGAATGTGACACGCTTCTGTCTTTGAACTCTTGGATGGTGGTGCTGTTTTGAGAGGTTATGGGACCTTTGGGACTGGGGCCTACCATGCAGAAGTAGGTCACTGGAGGTGGACACTGAAGGTGATATTTGCTTTTGGTTCTGGTTCTGAGCTTTCTCTGCCTCTTGATCCAGCAAAATAGAAAGAAGCCTCACTTCAGGTTCTTGCCACCAGTGATGAGCTATCATGTCTTTCTCACCACGATGGGCTCCCTCTGACCTGGAGCCAAGACAAACCTCTTCCCTCCTAAGTTGTCTCTGTCAGATATTTTATCACAGCTGTGAACACTTTCTAATACATTTCTCCGTTCTCTGTTCCTTGGAGCAGAGTGTTTTCAAGACATTCCATTCCCAAAAGGGAAAGAAGCACAATTATTGTTTCATGAGCCTGGAAGAAATGCAGCATGTTGCCATATAGTAAGAAGTCACAGATTTAAGGCCAGGATCTATGTGTTTATAAACTATTTCCTTGGACAAATGCCTCATTGCCTCTGACTTTTACTCTCCTATAAAATGAAGATGCTCCCAAGAAGAAAGATGCAAACTTTATAAGATGCACTCACCCCATGTTAAGTGTTACAAGAAGTTTGGCAGGCATAGCCTCCTTAGTGTTGTGGGCATTCTCTCGTCAGGCTGCTTTATGATGATGGAAGAAGCATATTATGCCCAAAGACAATAACAGTTCTTTTAAAAAAAAAATGTCATTTGTGTGTGTGTGTTGTGTTGTGTGTGTGTTGTGTTGGGTATGATATGGGCATGCCACAGTATGCATGTGGAGGTCACAAGACATCAGGGTATTTCTTCTCTCCTTACACCTTCCTTTTGAGACATAGTCTCTTATTTTGCCACTACATTTGTCTGGCTGGTTGATTTTGCAGCTGCTGGGAGGATCCAGTGCTTTTTCAGGCTGGTGGTCACTTCTCTCTCCCAGCAGCTCACATAGAGGTTACTAGCACTATGACAGCCAGACTTCAAGGAGATGATTTCCCTCTCAATTTCAGCTTGATTTCTCAATATCCCATGACCCTAGCCTAGGGTTTCTTCAGTGGTAGTGTCTTATCATATAGTTCTTAGGTCCTGATGATGCTCATGGTTTTATTGACATCTGTAATGTCTCCCATCAGTCTTATTAACTAGAATCTTTTCACTGTTTTTTTGTGGTTAACTTGGCTAATGGTTCATCAATACTATTTGTCTTTTCAAAGAATTAATTCTTTTATCAATTTTTTAAATTACCTTCTTCATTTCTACTTCATTGGTTTTTGCCCTGATTGTGGTTATTTCTGTCTGGTACTTTTGGATTTGGATTGTTCTTGTTTGTCCAAAGCCTTCAGATGGATAGTTATTTATTTGAGATAGCTCTATTTTTGTAAGATAGGCATCTAGAGCTATAAACTTCCCTCTAAAGACTGCCTTTGTTTTTCCCATAGATTTTGGTGTGTTGTCTTTTCATTTTCATTCAGTTCTAAGAATTTTTTTTTAATTTTCTTGATTACTTCAGTGACCCATTCATTGTTTAGTAGTGTGTTATGTAATCTCCAAGAGTGTGTGCATTTTCTGTTGTTTCTCTTGTTAATTTCTAGCTTTATTATACTGCAGTCAGGTCTAAGCAGTTATTTCAATCATCCTGACTCTGTTGACTTTTGTGTCCAAATATATTACCTATTTTATCTATTTTAAAGAGGACTCTGAGCTGCTGAACAATAGATATTTTGTAGAGTTTGTATGGAACTTTCTGTAGATGTCTGTTATTTCCCTTTGTTCTATGATGTCACTTAGCTCCATTGTTTATTTATTTTCTGTTGAGATAATATGTCTGTTGATAACAGTGGGGCACGTAAGTTACCACTATTATGTTGTTGGGATTTATATCTGACTTTATATCTAGTAGATTTTTCTTGATAAAATTTGGTCACTTTAATTGGTATGTATATGTTTAGGGTTATAGTAACCTCTTATTGAATTGTTCCCTTGCTGAGTATAAAGTAGCCTTCTTTATCTTTTCTGATTACTTTTGATTTGAAGTTTATTTTGTCAGATATTAGCACCTGCTTATTTCCTATTTGCATGTGCTTGGAATATCTGTTTCTATCCTTTTACTCTAAAGTGGAGTGCATTTTTGACATTAAGGTAAGTTTCTTGAAAATAACAAAAGGATGGACTTGGTTTTCTGCTCCAGTCTGTTAATCTGTGCCTTTTGATTGGGGAGTTGAGTCCACCTGTATTCAGAGTTATTATTGAAAAGTGTGAGTTAACCCCTGTCATGCTGGTGATTTCATGGAGTCTGGTGTTTTCTTGATCTTCCTTCGCTTTAACAGCTGTACTAGTTTTGATTATTTTTTCCCCTACCTATAGCCTGGTGAACATGTTTATTCTTCTCTTTAGTATAAAGCATTCCCTCCAATATTCTTTGCAGGGCTGGATAAGTACTCATATATTCACACTGCCAGCTCTAACCATGGAAAGACTTTTTCTCCTACTATGAAAGGTAATTTTACTGGGTAAAGTAGTTTCAGTTGGCAGATACAGTTTTCCAATATTTAAAATGCATCATTTTAAGCCCTCCTGGTTTTGAGTGTTTCCGTTGAAATTTTGGGTGTGATTTTGATGGGCTTACCTTTATAAATGATGTTTCTCTCTTGCAGCTTTTAGTTCTTTCTCTCTCTCTCTCTCTCTCTCTCTTTTCTGTGCTTAAAGTTTAACTATAATGTAGGGAATATCTTTTATGGTCTTGTCTCTTTGGTGTTCTGAATGCCTCTTGTACCTGGATGGATCCTGTTTTTGGAAAATTTGGAAAATATTTTTTTGAAAATATTTTCTATGCCACTGACTTGACGTTTTCTTTCTAGTATGCCCATGATTCAAAAAATTGGTGTCCAATTAGCCCATCTAGTGCTGGAAGGCGCTACATGAGCCACCCGGGGAAAGTGGCCAACATCTGTCTGAGCAACTTAAAGTCAAAGTGACTCAGAAGCAAACAACCTGACATTCTCACACAAGTGCAATAGTGGCACACAGCCATGGTGGGTAATCAACTGCTGTTGGATTGGCTAACAGATCTACTCAGTGGAAAGGAAACCATATCTGGAACTGGGCAACAAGTCAGAATTATATCCAGATAACAATTCTGCTTTCCATTGTCAAGCTCCCATTAATCTTAGGCTATAAGAGGGCCTATACACTTTAAATTCTCTCTAAATTAATAATAGTTATTCCATTTAACCAGTGCTGACTTCACTTTCCATTGGAGAATCTGCCTCTCTTTTTCAGATGGGAGCTAGTCCTGAGGAGATAAACCACCCAGCACACCCCACCCCAGCCCCAGATGAAACCACAGAGGAACTGAGGAAATGAGCAAGAGTGCTGCTTTCTTAGTGACTCTGATATCAGCACAAGGGTGAAGGACACAGACACTGAGGACTCTCAACACCTACCAAACCATCTCTCTCTGATTTTGGGGTTAGGGTGATGCTCACTTTATAAAAGGAGCCAGAGAGGATTCTCTGATCTCCAATTATGCAAAATAGTTTGAGAAAATTTGGTTTCAGTTCTTCAATGAAAGTTTGATAGAATTCAGCTGAGAAGCCATCTGGTCCTGGACTTTTCTTCTAGGAGGTTTTTGATTGCTTTTCAATCTCCATGGATGTGATAAGTTTGCTTAGGAGATAAATATGCTCTGAGTTTAGTTTTGATAGGTGGTATGTGTCTAGGAATTCATCCATTTCTTCCAGATTATTCAATTTTGTGGAGTAGAGGTTTTGGACGTATGCCCTGATGATTCTTCCAATTTCATTGATGTCTGTTGGGATCTCTCCTTTTTTGTTTATGATCTTGTTAACTTGAGACTTCTCTTTTTTTTTATTTGATCAAATTGGCCAGGGGTTGTCAATGTTGTTTATTTTTTCAAAGAAGCAGCTCTTCATTTCTTCAATTTTTAAAATTGTTTTCTTAGTTTCCAATTCATTAATTTCTGCTCTAATCTTGATTATTTCTTTCCATCTGGAGCTCTTTGGGTTGGATTCTTCTTGTTTTCCAGTACCTTTAGGAGGACAGTCAGGTTATTCATTTGGGATCTCTCTGCTTTGTAATGAAAAAATTTAGGGCTATGAATTTTTCCCTTAGGACTGCCTTTATTGTGTTCTATAAGTTTTGGTAGGTTGTGTTTTCATTATCATTCAATTCTAGGAATTTTACAATTTATTTTTTTATTTTTTCCACAACCCATTCATTGTTTAAAAGCGTTTTGTTCAGTCTCCAGGAGCTGGTGGGGTTCTTGATGTGTCTCTTGTTGTTAATTTCTAGCTTTAAAGCATTGTGATCTGAAATGATGCAGGGAGTTACTTCAATTTTCTTGACTTTATGGAGGCATGCTTTATGGCCTAATATATGCTCAATTTTGGAGAAGGTTCTGTGGGCTGCTGAGAAGAATGTGTACTCTGGAGAATTGGGGTGGAAAGTTCTGTAGATGTCTGTTAGGTGTAATTGATCTATGATGTTGTTGAGCTCAATTATTTCCCTATTTATTTTCTGCTTGGTTGATCTATCTATTGATAATAGGGGAGTACTGAAGTCTCCAACTATGATGGTGTTTGTGTTTATTTCTGTTTTATTATCAAGTAGATTTTGTTTTATAAACTATGGTGCACCTGTGTTTGTGCAGAGAACCCTGAGTTATATAAATTTTTAAAAAATATTTTATTTTTATTTTTTCGTATGAGAGAAAGAGAAAGAGAGAGAAAGAATATGCCCGCCAGGGCCTCCAGCCACTGCAAATGAACTCCAGCTGCATGTACCACCTTGCACATCTGGCTTATGTGGGTCTTGGGGAATCAAACCCTGGTTTTTTGGCTTTTCAAATAAGTGTCCTAACTGAGAAGCCACTTCTTCATCCTGAAATATTTCATTTTTGATTTCCACTTCAGTTTTATTCAGCATCTCTACCTGTTTATTGAGTTCCATTTTCATTACTTGGTTTGACTTTCTCATTTCTTTTATTTGATGATGTCATCTTGTAGCTTATTCAGGTGTTTGTGTCATCTTTGACTTCATTCAGGTAACTACTTAGTTTTATTTTTTATAGTTGATTGTCTTCAAATTCTTTGATTTCATTGAGGCATTTGTTCATTCCTCTTTTTTGTTTGTTGTATATGTTTATCACAGTCATGGTTTGGAATTCTTTCTATGGAATATCCTCTAAGTAGTTCTCATTGGAGGCTTCAGTGATGGGAGTAGGACTCTTGGTGGGGACAACTTGCCTTGGTTTCTTGGGTTATTTGTTTTGCATTGGAGTTTGATCACCTGGAGATGATTCCTTTATCTCACTGATTATGTAGCACTGGGGACCACAGATTGTGCTAGAGCTGGGACTGATCTCATAAAAGACAACTATCTGGGTTTGGGAGAGGGAGAAGGTGACCTCAAACTCAGTAGACCTTTGCTAGAGACTTCTCCAGGTGATCTCACATCTGGGTTGTGGAGAAGTGGGTTGATCATGAGATCACTGTGGGCAGGGGCCTGTGTTAATCAGCCTGGTCCTTATGATTCAAGGTAGCCTATATGCTTCTTAGTTGGGGATGGAGACTGAGCCAATCACAAGCTCAATGGGGACAGGGAGATCAATAATTTTAACAGAGTGATGAGATTGAAGCAGTAATTAAAACTTTTGCAACTAAAACAAACCCAGGTCCAGATTAATCCTACCAGACCTCTAAAGAAGAAGTAAAACCAATACTTCTATTATTCTATAAAATAAAGCGGGAAAAATACTTCCAACCTTTTACTATGAACCCAGCATTACTCTGATAAAACCAGATAAAGACATACAAAAAGAAAACTATAAACCAATCTCTCTGATGAAAATTTTCAATGAATTACTTGCAAATAAAATCCAAGGATACATCAAAAGATCATATGTCACAACCCAGTTGGCTTCACTCCACAGATTTGGGGATAGATAGTTGAATATATGTAACTAAACACATGTAATCTATCATGTGTGTAGACTCAAAGGTAGAAATCATATGATCATCTCAATTCATATACAAAATACCTTTGATAAATTCCAACATCTCTTTATGATAAAAGTCCTGTAGATGCTAGTGGTGGAAGAAACATATCTGAGTACAAGGCTATATGACAAATCTATAACCAACATTATGCTGAAAAAGAAGTAAGTAAAATGCATGGATAGAAAAGGATAGTTAAGGTATCCTTATTTGCAGATGATATGATTCTATGCATAAAGGACCCTTCTATAACTGATCTCATTTATTTCCAGGAAGCCATATTAAGCAAGTATTTTTACTAACCTTGCTTCATAGAAGAAGAGCTGATGCTCAGACTCCTCCAAAAACTCCCATAGTGATAAATACTTTTATCAAAGTGGGAGGATACAAAATTGAAACTAAAATTAGTATAGTTTCTTATATACCAATGATAAACATAAGGAAAAAGAAATAAGGGGAGCAGAGCTGGGCGTGGTGGTGCATGCCTTTAATCCCAGCACTCGGGAGGCAGAGGTAGGAGGATCACCATGAGTTCAAGGCCACCCTGAGACTACATAGTTAATTCCAGGTCAGCCTGGGCCAGAGTGAGACCCTACCTTGAAAAACCAAAAAAGAAAGAAAGAAAGAAATAAGGGGAGCAATACCACTCATAATAGCCTCAAAAATCATAAATCAAATACCTTGGAATAAACCTATTCACAGACGTGAAAGACTGCTACAAGGAAAACTTTAAAACACTGAAGAAAGAAATTGGGGGATACTCTAGAAGATGGAAAGATCTTCCATGCTCATGGATCAAAAGAATTAATATATGAAAATAGTTGAGCCAGGCGTGATGGCGCACACCTTTAATCCCAGCACTCGGAAGGCAGAGGTAGGAGGATCACTGAGAGTTCGAGGCCACCCTGAGACTACATAGTTAATTCCAGGTCAGCCTGGACCTGAGTGAGACCTTGCAAAACCAAAAAAAAAAAAAAAAAAAAAGAGAGAGAGAGAGAGAGAATAGTCATTCTCCTAAAAATAATAAAAATAATCTACAAATTCACTACAATGCCATTCAAAATTCCAGTGCCATTTGTCACAGAAACAGAAAAAAATACTAAAATTCAAATGGAAGCACAAAAGACCCAAGATAATCAAAGCACTCAAGCAAAACTAATAATAGTGCTGGAGGTAATGCTATATCTGATTTCAAGTTATATCATGGAGCTGTAATAATAAAATAATAATAATAATAATAATAATAGGTACTGGTACAAAACTGACAAGTAGGTCAATAGAAAAGAGTGCCCATATATCAGTCCATGCAACTATAGTCACCTTATTTTTGACAAAGAAACACAAACACTGAATGTTCTCTTTTTTATATAAATCCTAGTTTCAAATCTCTAGATTTGTGGATGCTGGTCAGGAAAGTAGAAAGGGGGTTTTGGGGAAGTGCAAAAAGAGTTGTTTTTTTTTTTGTATGTGGAGAATAGTAGAACACATGTGCAATGAAAGTAGGAATGGATGAGGAAAGAGGTCTTAAGACCTCATACCTCCCAAAGTAGCTAATAGTTGTTGGGAGAGATGGATTCTTTGTCTTTAGTGATTTATCACTGGTAAGTTGTCCATACTGAACTAAATAACCTCTCACACCTACATTTTCATGCAAGAAAATAAACTTTTATTTTATTAAGTTGTTTTATAAAGCATGAAAGAAGGTTGGAAGAACTGGGAAGATTGCTCACTAGTTAAAGACACTTGATTGAAAGCAGAATTAATTGGAAAGAAGCTTAAAGGGATAAATAAAGTAATTGGGAGTAAATAAAATAATACATTATATACATGAATAAAAGTGCCAAAAATAAAAATTAATTCCTTAAAAGAGAATAGGGTATGAAATAGGCTAAGTCATATTGGGGCAACCTTCTGGGAAGAACACTGTTCTGTCATTCCTGTACACTGGTGCTGTGAGAAAGTGGCTCTGTGGAGTCATTCTGCAGTCTTTAAAGCCCTGAAGAAGTATGACGTAAAAGAGGACACCCTCTAGACCCAAGTTCACCTCGGCTCCAGTGGTTGCTCCCACGGCTTAGGACCGTGACCCTTTCTGAGCTTCAGCTCTTCTTCTATGAAGCAAGGTTAGTGAAAATACCTTTCTAATATGGCTTCCTGAAAAGAAGTAGAGTCAGTTATAGAAGGGGTTTAACACCTCCTTTGTTTTATAGTATTTGAGTTGCTACATTATTAAGAATATCATTGTTAGCTGGCTTGGTGGTGCATGCCTTTAATCCCAGAACTCGGGAGGCAGAGGTAGGAGGATTGCTGTGAGTTCGAGGCCACCCTGAGACTACATAGTTAATTCCAGGTCAGCCTGGGCTAGAGTGAGACCCTACCTCGAAAAACAAAAACAAAATAAAAAACACACAAACAAAAAAGGCTATCATTGTTGTTGTAATTCTAAAACTGTTGGACTTGCAAAAATAAAGTTCTAACTTTCTGAATTCTTTATGCTCTATAAGAAGAGGCTAGTTGCTACAGGGTGTGTTTCAGATGAAGTCTCCCCAGGAGTCACACTATACTCCCAGAGAATATCAATCTTGTCTTCTTTGGAGCTTGCAGCAGGTTACACCTGCCCTAGGTATCCTTTCTCAGGAACCTTCTGTTTTTTTCCTTGCCTTGCCCTGCCTGGTTCAGGTTTGGGAACTGCAGCTGCTGCATTCTGGGTTCATACTGATCAGGCAGCCAGGAGGGAGGGAAACCAGAATAAACATGTTTTGCAAGAGCAGGGCTGGTTTAAGTGAAAGCAATTCTAAATAAGGACAATACAGTTTCACCCAGCCAGTGCCTCCGCCTGTTGGCAGCTTCCTCTGTGGACAGGCTTGCCATGGAAAAGCAAAGGTCAGACTGATAAGTTGGGAGTGTCTGAACCAGGCTAGCTGGAAGCTTAAGACAAGCCCTGACCCAGCATAGAACCATCATAGGGCAGAAGTTGGGAGTCACACGGCATGAATCCAGCCAGGCTTCCAGTCTCAGCTTCTTGTGTTCTAAGGAATTAGATTACCTATCAGAAAGAATGAAAGCTGTAGAGAGGTTACTCAGTGGATAAAATGGTTGCATGCAAGTGTGAGTACCTGGTCCCAAGACCCACATAAAGGCTGGATGCTCTAGCAGACATTTGTAATCTTAGTGAGCTTCCAGTGAGTAGACAGACAGGGACAGGAGAACTTTCCAGAATCTTGCAGGCCAACTAACCTGATGAATGCAATTGTGAACAACCTGGAGAAATTCTGATGACACATGCTTCCTTAAACAAGGTGGAAGGTGAAGACTGATGCTGGAAATTGTCCTCTGACTTCCACATGTGTGCCATGGCACAATACACTTGCATTCACACACATTTGCATGCATGTGTGCATGCGCCTGCGCGCGCGCACACACACACACACACACACACACACACACACACACAAAGAAGGAAAAAGGGAATAAATTTTTACTGGGCCCTCATGAAAACAAAGAGACATTGATGTCAAGAAGTTATGGACAGTCAACTGAACTGCTTAAGTGATAGCTAAAGAGTTAGAGATGGGTTTTAGTCTCGGCTCCACCACCTGCTAGCTATGTAACCCTGGGAAAGTCAACACATTTTTCTGAGACTCACTGTCTTCCTTTGAAGTTTCCTACCACTCCTGGATTCTTGTTGCCAGGGGCCACAGAGAACAGGCACTTGGACTATTAGTTTCCTATGACTGCTGGAAACAAATGCTCACCAGAATGGTGGTTTAAAAGAACAGAATTTTATTCTCATAGCTCCAGAAACTTATGGTCAGTTTTATCTGTTCAATGTCAGAGTTTTTCCAGAGGAGAAAGGAGAGTTCCATTTCCTTGCCTGACCCAGCCTCTGGTAGCTGCCTACATTCCTTGGCTAGGGTGAATCACTCCAATCTTTGCCTAAGTGACCAAGCTGTCTGCTCTGCATAGTCCAAACCTTTGTCACTCTCTCAGAAAGACATTTGTGATCTTATCCACAGCCCACCTTGGAAATACATAATGATGCCCTCGTCTTAAGATTCTTTATTATATCTACCAAGTCTTTGTTTTGTTAAGAGTAACATTTACAGGTTCTAGGGAATAGGACCTAATATCCTGGCATTCTACCATTCAGCCTGTGGTGGTTTGATTCAGGTGTCCCCCATAAACTTAGGTGTTCTGAATGCTAGGTTCCCAGCTGATGGAGATTTGGGAATTAATGCCTCCTGGAGGCAGTGTATTGTTGAGGGCAAGCTGATGGGTGTTATAGCCAGTGTCCCTTGCCAGTGTTTGACACACTCTCCAGTGGCTGTTGTCCACCTGATGTTGGTGAGGAGGTGATGACCACCCTCTGCTCATGCCATCATAGAGCTTCCCATTGAGTCTGTCAGCCAAAGGAAGCCTCCCCCACCCCACCACCACCAAATTGCTCTTGGTCGGGTGATTTCTGCCAGGAATGCAACCTGACTGCAACAGTAAAGTTGGTACTGAGGAGTGGGATTGCTGCTAGACACCTGACTGTGTAGCTTTGGCCTTCTGGAGCTAATTTTCAAGAGGAATGTGGAAGGATTTAAAACCTTGGCCTAAGAGACACCTTTGCAGTGCTGTAAGTACAGCTTGAAAGGCTATTCTGGTCAAAGTTGAAAGACCTGAATGCACTAAGAACTAAGGACTTGTGATTTTGGCTTATGAGAGTGAGAAAGAGCTTTGCCTGGACTGGGCTAGAAGCACCTTGTGTGAGAAGCTTGTTGTTATGCCTGTGTCCTGAGAATTTGTGCAGGATTGTTTTGTGTAGAAATGGACTGGTGTGAGCAGAGGGATATGGCACAGAAAAAATGAAATCTTTAGGCCAAAAATTCTGCCTGTTCAGCTACAATTGTATGAGAGATTACAACCATTGAGATTGGGCCAGCTGACCTGCATTGGGACAACAGAAAGAATGCAGTCTTTTAAAGGAGCCTGAATGCTGAAGGACTGACCTGTTCTTCAAAATCTGCTTTATTCCCCTCTGGATCAACAAATTGGCACCCC
Source organism: Orientallactaga sibirica (assembly GCA_036365145.1). Classification (NCBI taxonomy): domain Eukaryota; kingdom Metazoa; phylum Chordata; class Mammalia; order Rodentia; family Dipodidae; genus Orientallactaga; species Orientallactaga sibirica. Next base: position 32,711,285 of record JAEOAD010000015.1, on the reverse strand, counting down.
ACCTGGTATTATGGAGTATGAGAAATACAGGAAAGAGAGGGTCATTGAATTTTTAGCACAGTCTTCTGTTTTGGAAATGGCCATGGGACAGTGTGAAGCAGGTTTTCTGGATGCCTCCATGGAGACCTGATGGAGCCATGAGGATGGACTGTGGGTTACAACGGAGACCCAGTGGAAATGCCAGGACCATGAAATGGCTGCTAAGTAGAGCTGCCAGCCCTGATGAAGTTTCCAGGACTGTGAGTCGCCTAGCTGCAGGGGTGGAATTGGAACTCCAGACACTTGTTGCTGGTTAGAATTATAGGACTTGGAGACTTGTCACTGGTTAGAGTGGTTGGACTTGAAGCTACAGAGTTTGATGTTTGCCCTGGTTGTTTGAAATCTTGTATTTGTTGAACATTTCTTTGCTCTGCCCAATGCCATCTTTTGTAGGGTGAATGTTTGTTTATTCCATGCCATTATGTTTTGCTTTTTTTTTTTTTTTTTTGTGGCTCAGTTAAAAGACCTTGGACTATGGGGATGTCTGAACATCATTAGGATTGATAAAAACTATGGGGACTTTTAAAGTTGGACTGAATGCGTTGCATTTTACATCATGGATGCTTATCAGTTTATGGGGGCCAGGGGTGGAATGCAATGATTTGATTCCCCCATAAACTTAGGTGTTCTGAATGCTAGGTTCCCAGCTGATGGAGATTTGGGAATTAATGCCTCCTGGAGGCAGTGTATTGTTGGGGGTGGGCTTATGGGTATTATAGCCAGTTTCCTCTTGCCAATTTTTGTCGCTCTATCCTGTTCCTGTTGTCCACCTGATGTTGGCCAGGAGGTGATCTCCACCATCTGCTCATGCCATCATTTTCCTCTGCCATCATGAAGCTTCCTTTCAAGTCTATAAGCCAACATAAACCTATTTCCCACAAGCTGCTCTTGGTCAGGGTATTTCTGCCAGCAATGTGAACCTGACTACAAGGTTAATATTAACTTCTCAATTATTAAAGATGTGGATCTTAGAAGGATCCCATCATTAAAAGCTATCCTGTGAAGCCATAGTAAAAAAACAGCATGGTACTGGCACAAGGACAGACATGTAGATCAATGGAACAGAATAGAAGATCCACATATTAATCCAGGCAGCTACAACCATCTAATTTTTGACAAAAATGCCAAAAATATTCATTGGAGAAAAGATAGCCTCTTCAACAAGTGGTGTTGGGAAAAATGGATATCTATATGTAGAAGGATGAAAATAGATCCTTGCCTCTCTCCATGCACAAGAATCAAGTCCAAGTGGATCAGGGACCTTAATATCAGACCTGAACTGCTGAAACTGCTAGAGGAAAAGATAGGGGAAACCTTTCAACATATTGGCATAGGCAATGACTTTCTGAATATAACCCCAATTACTCAGGAAATAAAACCACTAATCAACCACTGGGATCTCATGAAATTACAAAGCTTTTGTACAGCAAAAGACATTGTGAATAGGCAAAGAGACAACCTATAGAATGGAAGAAAATCTTTGCTAGCTATACACCTGACAGAGGAATAATATCCAGAATATATAAAGAACTCAAAAAACAGAACAATAAGAAATCAAACAACCCAGTTAAAAAAATGGGTTATGGAATTAAATAGTTCTCAGAAGAAGAAATACAGATGGCATATAAACATCTAAAAAAGTGTTCTATATCCTTAGCCATTAGGCAAATTAAAAATATTTTGAGATTCCATCTCACTCCTGTCAGAATAGCAACCATCAAGAAAACAAATGTTAAAAAATGTTGGCAAAGATGCAGAAAAAGAGGAACACTTCTACATTGTTGGTGGGAATGTAATCAGGTCTAGCCATTGTGGAAATCAGTGTGTAGGTTCTTGAGGCAGCTAAAAATAGATTTACCATATGATCTAGCTATAGCACTCCTAGGCATACATCCAAAGGACTTTTCTCACTACCTTAGAGATACTTGCACAACCATGTTTATTGTTGCTCTATTCACAATAGCTAGGAAATGGAACCAGCCTAGATGTCCCTCCACAGACGAATGGATAATAAAGATGTGGGACATTTACACAATGGAGTTCTATTCAGCAGTAAAGAAAAATGAAATTATAAATTTTTCTGGGAAATGGATGGATCCGGAAAGGATTATACTAAAGTGAGCTAACCCAGGCTCAGAATGCCAAACATCACATGTCTTTCCTCATATGTGGATCCTAGTTACAAATGTGTAGACTTGTGTGTGAGCTAGAACCAAAAACTGAAGTAGAGGCCAGTAAGCTAGAAAAAGGTTATAAGGGATGAAGGAGAGGAAAGGACTTAAGGGAATGGTACTGTATATATGAAAGTAGAAGAACAGCTTACCCAGGGAAGGAAACGGCTTAAGCGAGGCCAGTGTAAGAGAATGTGTAAAAGAAAGGCAGGGGGAGGGTGAATCAAAATTCAAGATATTCTGAATAAGACTTAGACTTATGTAAACCTACTTTTTTGAATAATGGCACATCCAGAAGCTATCAATTGTTACTAGAAAATTTTTGGTGCCAGAGATAGAATACCCTCCAGTGAATTGTTGGCCAGGGAGGTCCCTGTTGCCTCCAAAATATTACAGGCTATTGCCAAGGCCCTTGGTTTTCCTTGAGAAACAGATGGTAGGACCCCATTGCTGAAGACCTCACTTGCCTGAACAGCGAGGTCACTGAGAAATCAAGCTGGTGCTGAGCAGAAAACCTTCTCCCTGTAGACCAGCCAACTGAAAGCTGGAAAAAACTTCACTGAATACAGTCATATGGGAGACAGAAATCATCATGGGTGAAAACAGTGGACACTGGAATCTTCAAGTTTGGCCAGACAGGCCTAATGACCGAACATGTGCAATAGTGGCATTATCTGCTCTGGGGGAAACCAACTGCTGTCTAATTGGACTGATGGCCTGCTCTATAGGAGGGAATACATTCCTGGTACTGAAAAACCTAATCAAAAGTCTATGACAGGGGAGGTCATGAGCCTTAGGGATATAAAGCCTGCTCTTGTCTGGTTAAATGTATATATTATTCTTACCAAACTACCCTGAAAGCACTACATTTAAGGTTCATGTTCACATATTCATGCTACTCTCACTTCTAGTTAGAGAAGCTTCTCTTTTCAGATCGCAATGACCACTGGGATGACCCACAAGGCAACATAGTGCTGAGAAGAAGGGACAGAGGCATGTCTAGCACTGAAACATCTCTATCACACCCTCCAAGGCTCAGGATATCTTGTAGAAGAGGTGACAGAAGGAATGTAAGAGACAAAGGAAGGGTACAACTCCTTACAGTGCAACTGTCCAGGCAGAAATTGGCCTCAGTATCCACGACAGTGCAGTGCCTACCAATACCTTCACAAGACCCTCATAATAGGAGAAAAGGATGATGACATCAAATTAAAAGCGAGAGACTAATGGAGAGAGGGAGGGGATATGATGGAGAGTGGAGTTGTGAAGGGGGTGGGGTGAGGGGAGGGAAATATCATGGTTTAATGTCTGTAAGTATAGAATTTGTCAAGAAAAATAAATAAAATAAAATATAAAGCTATCCTGTGAGTTAAGTGGGGAGTGCCACAAATAACATTGTGCTTCTCCATATTATCTTACCTGTGTCATTATTTCTTTATCCCGTGTGATCCATTGAGTTCTATAAATGAGTGAATAGGTACCTGGAAGTATCTGAATAAAACTGAGTTTCACTTTGAGGGTATCAGAGTGACTGAAAAGTCAACTGAGTAAAACTTTATGATCTGTGAGACCTTTAACAGCTACACAGCCTTTGGAGTTTTCACATATAAAATGAAAATAAGTATGTGATATATCACTTAGGAAATTGGAAGGAATAAATGATCTATGGGAAGGAATTTGTACAATACCTAGCAAGTGATAAATACTTGCATAAATATAAATTAGCTATGCTGACTTCAAAGGGTTTTCAAGTTTAGTTTAGCATACCATTCGTATATATCAAGAATTGAACTAATTTTAGGTAAGGGAGGATGAAGAAAGAGAGGAATACACCTTCACATTTATGTTTAGGTGTGGGAAAAGGATATAAATGTATCCTCAGAATTCCATGAATTATCTTCCTATACATGTTCTGCACAGATTCTCACCAGGATCAACATTGTGGTCTGATTCTAGATTTATTCCTGGGTTAACACTGGTTAGGCAAAACCTGTCTTTCAGGAATTCCTTCAACACATATTTTCTGAACCTTAGGCCAAGAATCTTTCTGAATTCCCTCAGGTTGTTGAGGAAGGAAGGACTTATGGGTCCAAGTCAGTGAGTGGCTCTAAGCCATAAATAGGTGTAGATAATCAGACAGTTAGGTGGGGACAAGATCGGCAACTGACAGAATATCTTCATCAAGAGACCCTGAAATCTTGATACCCAGCAGGTCAGAGGACCCTGGCACCACCAGGAAGCAGATTTGAGAAGAGGCAGCTAGAACAAGGGCTGCTCCTGTGGTTGATGTTTGCCTCCTTGATTTGAAAGCAGGCTGCTTTTCAAGGACTATATGTTGAACTAACAAATATGTGCACAATGAATTTAAGATGGATCATTAAAAAGTCCAGTCTTGGGCTGGAGGGATGGCTTGACAGTTAAGGTGTTTGCCTGCAAAGCCAAAGGACCCAGGTTCAATTCCCCAGGACCCATGTTAGCCAGATGCACAAGGGGGCCCACACATCTGGAATTTGTTTGCAGGGCTAAAGTCCCTGGCATGCTCTCTCTCTCTCTCTCTCTCTCTCCCTCTTTCTCTGTCAAGTAAATAAATAAAAATAAAGAAAAAAAAGTCCAGTTTTAGTAGTGTCACAAGTCAGGAAGGGAAAGGGAAAACTGTTTAGGGACAAAGTAAGGGGATAAGTGAGGGAGAGAAAGGGCCATGCCACTTGAAGGGGCTCATGTTTCCTGTTTCTACTCACCCTTTCAAAATATTCTTTGAAGAGTCAACATAAGAGACTTCAAGAGATTATCTGGATTAGGCCTCAGCCTACAGGGCCATGATTATCCTCATTTCAATAAGATTGTGGAGGCCCAAGAAACACAGCAAATGGTACAACACAGAAAATGACCGCATGGGTCTTTCTGCTTCTCAGTACTCTCTAGCTTCAGATAGAATATACAAGGAAAAGACACATTATTTAAACTTCAATTGCTAGGCCCTTTCTATTAGCTAAAAGTATGATAAACTTAGAGTGAAATAGACCCATATAGCAATGAACTAAATAATTAGAGTACATTTCTTTTTAAAAAAATTTTTTATTGACAACTTCTATACTTATAGACAAAAAAAAAAAAAAACATGATATTTCCCTCCCCTTCTCCATTCCCCTTCAGAACTCCATTCTCCATCATATCCCCTTCCTCTCCCATTAGTCTCTCTTTTAATTTGATGTCATCATCTTTTTCTCCTATTATGAGGGTCTTGCGAAGGTAGTGCTAGGCACTGCAAGGTCATGGATATCGAGGCCAATTTCTATCTGGACAGTTGCATTGTAAGGAGTCATACCCTTCCTTTGGCTCTTACATTCTTTCCACCCCCTCTTCCACAATGGACCCTGAGCCTTGGAGGGTGTGACAAAGATGTTTCAGTGCTGGACACTCCTCTGTCTAGAATGACCTCTGTGGAAGAGGTGGTAGAAAATATGTAAGAGCCAGAGGAGGGGGAAGAGTGTTTGCAAGGCTGTCTTCCAGACACAAAATAGCCTTGATATTCATGACTTCATAGTGGCTGATGCTACCTACACAAGACTAGCATAAAAATAGGAGGGCAAAAATGATGACAACAAAACCAAAGAGAGAGTAGGTAGAAAGAAGAAAGGATTCATTGGAGGGGGATTTGAGAGAGGGAAAGGAAGGGTGATGGAAGGGAATTATGATAATGGTATATCACTTATATTTATGGAAGTTTTCAATAAAAAGTTTCAAAAAATTCTAGAAGTACAGACACATTATTTTCATAACATTATTCATAGTAGCCAAAATGCCTAGGCAACTGGTGAATAGATAATAAAATGTCCTATAACCATACTATGGAATATCACTTGGACAAAAACATTAACAAGTACCAATTAATGATATCAAGAGGATGAATCTCAAAAACATGCTAAATGAAATAAACTATATGCAAGCAATCATAGCATATATATTTAATTTATAGGAAATGCTTGTAATAGGCAAATTCATCCATCAATAGAGAGCAAACTGGTTGCCAGGGACTGAGAGATGCAGAATGAATGGTTAATGTTGCTACCGTTAGGCATGATTTAAGGGTAGAAACAGGTGAGAATTACACAATGTGGCAAATACAATAAGTATCACTGGATTGTATTTTTAAGTGCTTAATACTTAATGAAATGTCATATAAAATTTGCCTCAATTTAAGAAATGAAATGGTGGGAAATTTATAACTTGCAGGCAGCTTTATGGCCAATGCCCACTAGGTCTTCTTTCATCATATGGTTCTGTCATCCATGGCTTTTAGCATCTACTTCATAATCCAGTGGGCTACTCAAACTCCAATGACAGAAGCTGCATTTCAGTCATCAGGAAGGAGAAAGAACAACGGAAAGAAAGACTTAGAGGAAATGATGTATTAACTGAAATTTGAAGAATGAACAGGAATTAGCTAGCGCTTAGAGAGACAGCATATGTTAGTTACCGTTCTTGTTGCTGTGACCACATACCTGACAAAAGCAACATAACGGGGAAGAGTTTATTATGGCTTACAGTTTGAGTTTCAATGACATCATTGTGGGGAAGGCATGGCAGCAGGAGCTTGTAGCAGCTGATCACGTGGCGTACACAGGCAGGCAGGAGGTAGACAGCAATGAATGTGGGTGCCCTGCTAGCTTACTCCTTTTCTTACAGTCTAGAACCCCATCCCATGAAATTGTGCTACCCACAATTAAGCTGCGTCCTCCTATATCACTTAACCTAATCTAGACTGCCCTCCTCAGATATGGTCCGATTTGTTTCCATAATGATTGCATCCACATCAAGTTGACAACCAGGATTAATCATCACAAATCTACCCCGTTTCAGTCCAAACATATCACTTTTAAGTCATAACCTTCCACCCCTTTTCTCCACAGGCTCATGGGTATCAAAATGCAGTCTGTCTAACTGGAAACGTCCCTATGGTCTTTAGTAGTTCCAGCTCTCTTCAAAATTGTGCAGAGTCTCTTCTGAGACTCAGGCAGATTCTCAAGTGTGAGCTCTTACAACATCACAAATCAAGTTGCATACTTCCATCCTACAATGGCACAGAGTAAACATTCTCATTCCAAGAGCGAGGAATGAGGGCATAGCAAAGAAACAGCAGACCCAATCAAGACTGAAGCTCAGGGAGGCAAGCTCCCAATCTTGCAGCTGCAGTCAGTCCATCATGCCAGGTGCACTATGGTACACTCTCCAGCTCTGTTTCTGGCAGCACGCATGGTGGGCTCTTTTGAGGTAACCACTGTACACCTTCAGTTTTCCTTAGCAGACATCCAGTGGTTCTGTTAACTCCAGCATCCTAGGCTCTCCATGGAAACTTGGGGTTCTTTTTCGTAGATTCATTCTCTTAAGACCTCCTTGCAGGGATACTGACCCTTCTACCCATTGCCCAGCCTCAGTGATTCTCTGAACCAAAGGAGCACGGCTTCATGACCTCCTGAATCTTTCCTGCTTCCAAGACCAGTACCATGTGGGTGATACTGCCAAGTTCTTCTGCAGCCTTGGGATAAACCCTCGACCCCACGTTTGGACACTAGCAGTAGTAGAATCTGTATGCATTGGTTGATAAACATATGAAAAGAGTTGACTAATCAGCTGTATGAGCAGGGAATCCCTTGAGCAGCATGCTTAGCATTCTCTGTTCAGCTTCTCTCCTTTCCAAAGATTTTGCACTCTCACAAGTCAGGACTAAATGGGTGGCCCTCTGGGCAAGTGTGGAACACAAGGTTTCTCTCTAACAATTATAGCTGCTTTCTCAGCATGTTCCTTGCGGGAAACCTTCTTCATATTTCTTTCCTTGTCAAACTGTAGTTTTCGTATTTTTCTGCTTCACTTGTTGTTTTCTATCTCACTGTGAATCTGAATAGCAGCAATCCATAATAGCCTTGACATAGCTTGGACGCTTTCCTGTCTGGGAATTTTCTTGAACAAACAAATTAGCCCATTACATTTAACGTATATATATTTTCTGTATTTATTTATTTACAAGAGAGAGAGAATGAGAATGGGTGTGCCAAGACCTCTAGCCACTGCAAATGAACTCCAGATGCATGTGCTACTTTGTGCATCCGGCTTTACGTGGGTACTGGCGAATTGAACCCAGGTACTTAGGCTTTGCAGGCAAGCACCTTAGCCACTGAGCCATCTCTCCAGGCCTAGCCCAGTACCTTTGAATTCAGCCTCACTCACTCTTGGGTCACAGGCAGAATGTAGTCAGATTCTTATCTAGCATATAACATGTACTGCCTATAACTTAGTTCCTTATATAGTCCTTGTTAACCATCACACAGAACAGTCCAGAAGGACTCATGGCAAAGTCCCCAAGGATTTAGTGAGTGGGAGAGTGGGGGAGTGGAAGAGCAGTGAAGACTTCAAGGCCAGCACATGGGAAGTGAATAGAGGAGGATTAGACACTGCCTGTCTAGTCCCAGTCAGGCCTGTCTGCCACTAGAAATGTACTTTCAACTCTCACTATGCTAGTCTGCTCCATTTTTCTACTTTACATGCCTGACACTTGAGGAAGTTGATTTAATAAAAGTTACCAAGCAAGAGCAGATGAAATCTAGAGGATGGCCTTTGTATGCCTCAAGCACACATTTTATCTTCCAGGCAAGAACTTTTGAAGTTATTTACCTCTTTCAAGCAGCTGTCAGGGACTGGGTGACTCCATGGCTCCCTCTTGCCTCCTCACTGCATGTTTTACTGCTGCCCTTCAAGGGGTCTTCTCCACTGTCTCCTCCTTCAATGATCTCATTCTCAGTGCCAGTGAGAGCCAAGGTAAATCGTGCAGACTTATGCCAGCTGCTGAGCTGTAGACTATTTATTTGTCTGCCCAGGCCTCAAGGGAGTGGTGTTTGGAACAACAAGAGGGAGGAGGCTGGTGGCTTGGGTCACCTGTGCCCACCATTCACTCTGTTTGGCTTTGACTGTAGCTGGATTTTACGTGCCAAGGAGCACAGCTGGGGCCAGCTTGCCTTGGCCGAGCCTCTACTGCCTGAGGAGAGAAAGCAGGGCCCTGCTGAGTTCAGCTGGTCTCTAGGACAATTTGCTATGTCTTGAATATGCTACAATTTTGTTGTGATGGAAGATAGCAGAGCTGGAGGCTTGAGCCTGAATAGCTGACATGACTTTCCCAAGGGCAGACAATAAAGGCTGGGAATACCTTGGTTCCCTCAAGGATTAGAGGTGATACTTTAACATATCTTTGAGAACTAATCCCCATAAAATTCCCTCTCCTTTGCTGAACTTTGGCCTACAACTTGAGGACAGAGGGTCAGAGCAGAGGTAAATATGCAAAAGTTCAAAGAGAGTGAAGGCTTTACTGCTGCCTCATGGAGGATAGTGGTTTACATTTGGGAAGAATGGCTGCTGCTGACCCATTGCTCCTCTTTGCTGAGTCCTGAACACATGTGTGTTTAAACTTGCCTTGACATTATCAAAAGGTCACAAGGAAATTGGTTTCTCTCCACATCATAGGTGAGAAGCTGACAATCTGACAGGTGATGTGACTTGCACAAAGCTGCCAGCTATTAAGACATAGAGTCAACACAGAAACCCTGTTATGTTTGGTCCTAAGGTACCTGCTTTTATTCTGTATTCTTTACTGATTCCCTTTGGATGCTGCTAGCTGGCATTCCCTTGTCTTTCTAGACCTGACATGGAATCATTTTTTATAGTACTGGAAGAGATTTGAAAAAAAAAAAGATCACCAAAGTCCTTGCTAAAAATGGAAACAGGATACTGACCATATGAGATGCCAGGTTGGCGATGGAGGTGAAGGAGAAGCAGGCCCATCTATCTTTTCTCATCCAAGCTTCAGAGCCCATATCCATTCTCTGGCTTCCCAATGGTAGGTTTTCTCTGGAGGTCCAAGGACAAGAGAAATGGGTCGGGCTTCTCCTTAAGGCTCTCAGTAGGTTCCACCACCAATGCCCTTGGCTCCTAGGTGGTAGCTCTGTGCTGAGGGTTTGGTTCTGACTCTCTCTAGGCTCCCTCTCCAACCCCAGTTACTTTGCCACCTAGCATTTGTATCCTTTAATTCTATCTATACCTTTGCTAACAATCTCTGCATTAATCTGTTCTCAGTAGCCCCACTTGAGTGAGCCATCTGTTTCCTGGTAGTACCCAGGACACTCCAATACTGGAGCTTCAGATCTGGAAGAGGTGTCAAGGTCTTTGCTACAGTATTTCACAAGCATTGGCTTTACCTGCAGAAGTAAGAGCCCTGTTGTAAAACCTAAATGAGGCAATGGAATCCTGCCTGCTCAACACCCCACCCCAAAGTACTATACCCTGCCCACTCTCAGCTCACCCATGAAATCCAAGAACTGGTGGGTATATACTAAGCCCACTGACCTAGTTCAACCCTCTCACTGCACACAAGGTATAAAAGCAGTTGGCAAAAGTTCTAAAGTATCCTTTGCTGGTTTGAGTGAGCCTGATTTATGCCCTGGGCCTTCATCAACCTTTTGCCTCAATATCTCCCAAAGTGGAAAGTCTCATAAATCTTCCATAGAAACAATGACTCGACTGCCAGCCATATTACACACACACACACACACACACACACACACACACACACACACACACACACAATGTTATTAAAGCAACAAATGGCCCCACTGGCCCCAGAAGAGGTGTTTCCTGCCAGGCTCCAGTTACCAAAAATCAGTATTTGAGTAAGAACAAAACCACGTGTTTTCAAAAGCAAATTAGAAGGACATAGCATCAGACCTAGAGGCAAGGTTATAGCAAGCACGTTCTAACCAGTCCTAGAGGCTTTGCCACTGGACCAGCATGGCCTAGCTTCCCTCCACCTTACACTGTCACTATCCTGTGTTCTGTGGTACTTTGGCAGGTGATGCTGAGGGACAAAAGAAATGAGAAATTTCACGAAGTCAAGAATAGGACCTGAGTTTACAAAACAAAAAAAGGAAGGTATGTCCCTTCATGTACTCCTTAAACTTTCAGTAAGGATCTATACCAGGCTCTCCCTTCAGATATAAGAAAAATGAGCAGAACTATGAGACTTCTCCCAGGCAATTTATAGTACAGTGTGGGAGACAACAGGTGACTTCCATGCAATAGAGAGAGTGGCAGTGTCACGGGTAGATTCAAGAGACTTTGGAGACACTTAACAGGGACAGGTAACCCAGGCCTGCTGGGCACTCATCTGTGAAGGCTTCCAGATTAAAAGATGCTAAAAGGCACTGGAAGTAACTAACCCTTACGGCTTTGCCATGAGCTAAGACCCAGGAAGAGGGGAAAGGATGGGAGGGGAGAAAACCTTGTTTCCTTGGAAAGAAATGTCACTTCATCCAGGAAAGAGTGTCTTATCCAATTGGGTATTTCGAGCATTTGAGCCCACACAGCTTGGGCCTCTGAAGGGTACTTTCTTCAAAATCAGCTTGCCTACTATCACCCTCCATCACCACCACCACAGCTACCAACTACTTCGCTTTTGTAGAGGTAGCTATGAGAGCAGGTCCCCACCACACCAAGCTTCCTTTATGTTCTGTGTTCCATAACTGAGAAAAAGTCATCTTCTTTGGTGTGGTGTTGCAAGCCTTCCATGGTCCTGACAGTGCATGTGGCCATGTGTGTTCCTTACCAGTTCCACAAGGCCTCTTTCCCTGGTGTATCAGTTCCTTTGTCATTGCTGGGATAAAATACTTGACCAGAAGCAGCTTAAGGAAAGAAAGGGTTAACTTCAGCTTATAGTTTTGAAGGGGAGATGTCCATCATGGCTGGGAAAACATGGCAGAATCTTCACATCAGCAGGGAGGAAGTTGTGAGAATGCATGAAGCAGGGCTGGGCGACTCACCCCCAGTGACAAACTTCCTCCAGCAAGCCTCTACCTTCTAAATTTTCCACAACCTTCCTATTCAAAGACATGAGCAATGGGGGACATTTTACATTCAAACCATCACATTGTACCTCTGACCCCATAGACTCAAAGGTTGTATGATGATAAAAATTGTGTTCAATCCAATTTTAAAGGTCCTCATAAATTTGATCAGTCCTAACACTATTCAGAAGTCCAGTCTCAAAGAAATTTCTTAACTGTGAGCCCAGTAAAATCAAAACACTTTTAACATACAATGGCTAAGAACAATCATTTCTATTCTAAAAGGGAGGAATGGATGCATAGAAAGAAAATTACTGGACCAACACAAGACAGAAAGCCAGCAGAGCAAACATCATTCCCTGCAACTCCATGTTCTGTATCTGGGACTTGTGATGAAATAATCTGGGCTCCAAAAGGCTTGAGCACTCTGCCTCTCCATCTATACTGGTGGTAGCCTCTCTCCTAGACAGAATTTACCCAGAGCCTGCAGCTTTTCTTGGCAGACTTCCCACAGTCCTGTCACTTCTAATATCCTGGGTCTCTGCTGAAACTTATGAATCTTCACAGCTTCCTGCAGTGGCTTCACAAGGCTTTGCAGGGACTTTGAAGTCCTTCCTCACATTGCTTATCTTCAGTGACTGTCTGGAACCATGGTGCAAAATTCCACGACCCTGCAATATTCCATGATCCTCTATAGCTTGAATGTTTCATTTTCCCAAAACTAGCATCATGCAGGTGATGCTGCTATGCTCTGCTGCCAGATCTGGAAGAAGCCTGGCCTTGGGCCATAGTTGTAGCAGTCTCTACATGCTCACCTTGAAGAACAAGAAACTCCTTCATTCTCCCTTCAGATGACTTTATTTGAAAAAAAATTCTCATTCTTATTAGCTTGAGCCCTCAATGGTTTGAGTCTTGCCTTCAAGGTTTCTTGCCTATTAGGGCACTGAGAATATCCTTAATATAGTAATCTCTTTAATGATTATAGCTGAAATAACTACAGTTTCTGTGCCTGAGGGTTTCAACTTGCTCACATTTATTTCTGTGCCAAGCTGAACATTTTTCCTATTTTTCTGCTCTGTATTTTCTTCTCTTTTACTATAGATCTTAATCAGGGAAGCAAAGAGATCCAATGTTACAGAAACAATATTTTCCTGCCTTGAAATTTCCTCTGCCAAAACATTATCCCATTACTTTTAAATTTTATTTGACCCACCTTTTCAGGACACCAGTATAAAGCAGCCAGTTTCTTGGTCAGAATAGCAACATGAACTGCCTCTAGACCAGTTCCTAATGGATTCATTCCCTTTTGAATACTTATTTATAAGCTCAGCCTCCATTGTCCACATTTCTCCCAATTGTCTGGTCTTCCAAACTCCCATCAGGATGACACATTAAGTGCTACTTACAGTGTTTTAAGGCCAAACTCTTTTAAATTCCTCCTACAAACCAGTTCCAAAAATCTAGATAATATAGGGTCAGGTTTATCTCAGCAATAATCTCTCTCACTCCTAATACCAATTTTCTTTTTTAAAAATATATTTTATTTACTTATTTATTTGAGAGAGAGAGAGAGAGAGAATGGGCATGCCAGGGCCTCCAGCCAGTGCAAATGAACTCCAGATGCATGTGCTCTCTTGTGCATCTGGCTTATGTGGGTCCTAGAGAATCGAACAGGGATCCTTTGGCTTTGCAGGCAAATGCCTTAACCACTAAGCAATCTCTCCAGCCCAGTACCAATTTTCAATATTAGTTAATTTCTTATTTGTGGGACAAAATATCAACTTACAAAAGAAAAAAGGTTTATTTTAGCTTATAGTTTTTTTTAATTTTTAAACATTTTTATTTATTTATTTGCAAGGAGAGAGAGAGAATGGGTGCTGGGCACACATTAGGGCCTCTAGCTACTGCAAATGAACTCCATATGCATGTGCCATTTTGTGCATATGGCTCCACATGAGTACTAGGGAATCAAACCAGGGTCATTAGGCTTTGCAGGCAAGTGCCTGATCCTCTGAGCCATCTCTCTAGCCCTCAGCTTACAGTTATGAGGGGAAGTGTTCTTCATGGAAGGAGTAGATAGCTGGCATCAAATATTCACATCAGGGCTGGGTTGTAACACCTCCAGGTCCTCCCTTGGTGACCCACTTTCTCCAGCAAGGTTCCACTTTATAAAGGTTCTACAACCTTTATGAATAATGCCAACTAGAGATGAAGTATTCAAACACATACCCGGAAAGCCAGACAGCTCTTCCATAATCTTGTTCTTGAGCACACTTTAATATCTCAAGTGGAAATGCTTTTTCCATCCACATGATGAAGGCCGGATCTGCTTTTAATATCCAGTATCGCTTTCCCCAGGACACTCTTCTGAGTTTTCTCTTGGCAAAGTAGAGATTTTCTATCTCCTGTGCCTGCTTAGAATTCAGCTTTTTGACTGAGCTTTACTCTAGACCAGTAGTAGACATTGGGGTTCAAAAAGGAAAAGACAAAGACCCCCACCTTCCAAGGTTTATTGTCAAAGGGAAAAATGCATATTTCTAGCCCACAAAATAGAATATCAAAAAGAATCTACCTGGAGATGCAAGATGGTGACATGGAGGAACATTTTATTCCAGTATGGTGGTAAAGGAAATTTCCAATTTAGTCAAGCAGATTTTTTAAAGTATTTCAAAGCAAGAAAAGAGATCCAGGCAGAATGGAATAACATCCATGACCCAGGAGTCTGAAGTGGTCCATGGTATTGAGAACTTGTAAGCAGAGTCAAGAGTCACATAGCAATGTTTTAATCAGTAGTGGGCTGCATAGGATGATGGTCTCACAACACATTGCCCAGCTGGAACATTTCTATCACCTGATGACATTGCCATCATAACATCACAGGACAAGGCATTATTCAGGTGTTTTTGTTCATGCTGTTACAAGCAAACTGCATTGACAATCACATCAAATATAGCATCTACACTTAAGCACAATCTATAATACTATACTTTTCCACCATCATTTAGAGTATACTACTTCTAAAAACAAAATGTGCTTTAAACATATGCTGTGGTCCATTAATAACAGCCTCACTTGTGTGGGGTTTTCTGATGTTCTTATTGTCTCAAGAGACCCTGTCAAGTGATTGAACTGTACCATCTAACCCCAGTATATAATCACTCACAGTATATTTTCCAAAATGTTTCCTCATCCTTTAATAGTGTGTGATTATAGATTAATATGGCTGCAATTATACAAGCAGCAAAGAGAACACAACAAGGGCATGGGCAGTGAGGATGTTCAGTGACAAGAGAAGGCACATGTTGAAGGGCAGGTCTGGGCTTGGACACGGAGGGCTGTGAATAGTGAGTTAGGGGATCACTCAGGAAGTGATCACAGGCTAATGAAGGTTTTAAAGATCTCAGTTACACTTATGAGCTAGGAACATTCGTTACCTTTGTTTTCCCAGGGCCAAGAAGAATAGGAATTTAATAAACATATGATGCTAAAACAGATCATCCTCACCTGTTCCAAGACACTCCAGGATTCTAGAGGCCCAACCACTCAGGAACAGAGAGCAGCCACTCTCCTGGTAAGACTAAAAGCATAAGTAATACTAGCCATTAATTCCACCCTCAACTCTCACTATAATTACCTCAACCGTACACAAACACATCATAGACCCTTGCTTTCCCTACCCTCTCTGTCCACTGGATAAAACTTTGCAATTTTCATTTATCTTCTGAATCAGCCCTTCCTCAACATCAGAAGTTAAATAGATGGAAATTGCAAGTTTTGTTCAATAATCTTTGGCCTCTGTGATAAGGAATGTATGAGTCATCCCCCAAGAAGAAGAATAGGAGGGATAGATAGATGATGATGATAGATGATAGATAGATAGATGATACATGTGTGTGCATGCACATGTGTGTATGCTTGTATGTAAAGAAATTCACTATAAGGCATTTGGTCACATAGTAATGAAGGCTGAGAAACTCCATAATCTGCCTCTATAAGGTGAAACCCCAGGACAACTAGTGGGATATAAAATGCTTGACAGCCATGTAGGCAATGATGTGAATTCTGGTCTCTTTCTAAATGTCTGAAACCAGGAGTGCAACAGTCAGGAGATGCAGATTCTAGCTCATGCAGTCTGTCAGACAGCAAATTCACTTTTTCTCTACTTTTTTTCTCTGTTCAGGGCCCTCACCAGATTATACACTGGCCACCCATCCACAGTGGAGAGTCATCTGTTTTATTTAGTCTTCCATCCAGACACTCATTTCTACTGGAAATACGGGGTCTCATGATTCTGAAGGCAAGGTGTCCAAGCGGGAGGTATTGGCAGGTTAACTCCTCTTCAGGTCTGTGAGGATTTATCTATTCCGGGTCTCACTCCTTTATTTGTAGATAGTTATCTTAATGTTAGTATGGTATTTTCCTTCTATGCATGTCTGTCTCCAGACTTCCTGTTTTTGTAAGCACACCAGTCATATTGGATTAGGACTTACCCTATTGACCTCATGTTAACATGATTACCTCGGTAAAGACTGTCTCCAGATACAGTCTCATTCTGATGTATTGAGTGAGGGGTTAGACTTCAACATGTGAGTTTCCAGCATAGGGAACACAATTCAAGCTATAATATCCCTTAGTGTTTATGGCCTCATTTATTCCCCTTTCTTTGACTGTGACCGGAACCAAAAGTCTTGCTTTTATCTAATAGAGTATGCCTTTAAAAATGATGGAATGTCACTTTGGGTATTTGGTTACAAAAGAGTATGATCTCTCTCTCTCTCTCTTTCCATACACATAACTCGGGGGTTGGGGCAGAGAATTTTTAGAAGGAGATGACCTTGAAACCTGATGGAGTAGGAAAATGATGTTAAGAGCTTAAGATTGAGAGTAAGAAAGAAGTAAGAATTTAGCTTTAAGGGGAAAAAAGATAAGTGGAAAATAAATAGTGTCCAAGTGTATACTGTATTGCTATAAAAGTGGTTCAGTCTTAGTACTTCTTTTTCAGCTCTTGTTTTGTTTTTATTGTAAGTATACCCATGTTTCTTGTAGGAAACTGAAAAGACATAGAAGTATAGCATGGCTATTAACTAAAAGTCAGAAAATTACAAGTTGAGACGAGGACATAGAGAAACTGGAACTGGGGCCACCATTGGCAAGAGTGTAAGATGGCACTTTGTGGAGCACAACAGCATGGCAGTGCCTTGTCATAGTAAGCACAGGATTGCAAGACATTCTATTTCCTGGTATGTGTACCAAGAAATGAAAGCAAGGGGCTGGAGAGATGGCTTAGCAGTTAAGGTGCCTGCCTGCAAAGCCAAAGGACCCAGGTTCAATTCCCCAGAACCCACATGAGCCAGATACACAAGGCGGCGCATGTGTCTGGAGTTTGTTTGTGGCAGCTGAAGGCCCTGTTGTGCCCATTCTGTCTGTCTGTCTGTATCTCTCTCTCTCTCAAATAAATAAAATAAAATAAAAAATTAAAAAGAGAAATGCAGTGATGCAAACAGGTGCTTACATTCACTATTCAATCACCACGAGGCAGAGGCAACCCAAATGTCCACTGACAGATGAAATGTAACACACACACACACACACACACACACACACACACATGGAATATCGTTTTCCTAAAAAGAAAGATTTGGACACATGCTACAAGATGGGTGAACCTTGAAGGTGTCATGTTAAATGAAATAAGCCAGTCACCAAAAGATAACCTACAGTATGATTCCATTTCTGGGGGTTATGTAGCCCAGGAAGATTCACAGAGACAGAATGTTGGGTGGTGCTTTTGCCAGGGTCTGAGAAGAGAAGGGAACACTTTGCCATTTAATGGCTTTAGAGTTTCAGTTTGAGAAGATGAAAAAATTCCAAGGATGTTCTTTTTTTTTTTTTTTTTTTTTTTTTTAATTGACAACTTCTATACTTACAGACATTAAACCATGACATTTCCTTCCCTTCCCCCCATTCCCCTTCAGAACTCCACTCTCCATCATATCCCCTCCCTCTCTCCACTAGTCTCTCTTTTAATTTGATATCATCATCTTTTTCTCCTATTATGAGGGTCTTGTGAAGGTATTGCTAGGCACTGCAAGGACATGGATATCGAGGTGAATTCCTGTCTGGACAGTTGCATTGTAAGGAGTCGTACCCTTCCTTTGGCTCTTACATTCTTTCTGCCCCCTCTTCTGCAATGGACCCTGAGTCTTGGAGGGTGTGACAGAGATGTTTCAGTGCTGGACACTTCTTTGTTCCTTCTTCTCAGCACTATGTTGCCTTTTGGGCCATCCCAGTGGTCATTGCCATCTGAAAAGAGAAGCTTCTCTAACCAGAAGTGAGGGTAGCATTAATATGTGAATATGAACATTAAGTGTAGTGCTTTCAGGGCAGCTTGGTGGGAATCGTATATACATTTAGTCAGGCAAGAGCAGGCTTTATACCCCTAAGGCTCATGACCTCCCCTGCCATAGACTTTTGATTAGTTTTTTCAGTACCAGGCATGTATTTCCTCCCATAGAGCGGGCCTTCAATCCAATTAGAGAGCAGTTGGTTTCCCCAAGAGCAGACATGCTACTATTGCACCCATTCAGTCACTGAGCCTATTTGGCCAAACTTGAGGTTTCCAGTGTCCACTGTTTTCACTGCTGATGACTTCTGTCTCCCATATGGCTGCATTCAGTGCAGCTTTTTCCAGCTTTTAGTTGGCTGGTCTACAGGGAAAAGGTTTTCTGCTCAGCACCAGCTTGATTTCTCAATGACTTTGCTGCTCAGGCTAGTGAGGTCTTCAGCAATAGGGTCTTACCAATGGTCTTGGCAATAACCTGTAATGTTTTGGAGGTAACAGGGACCTCCCTGGCCAACAACTCCCTGGAAGGTATCCCATCCCATTATTCAAAAGAGTAGTACTTTTAAAAACTTTTATTTATTTATTTGCAAGTAAAGAGAGACAGAGAGAGTAAAGGAGACAGAGAGAGAGAGAGAATGGATGCACCATGGATCCTAGCCACTGCAAAATAACTCCAGATGCATGTGCCCCTTTTGTGCATCTGGCTTTTTCATGGGTACTGGGGGTATTGAACTCTGGTCATTCAGTTTTGCAGGCAAGTACCTTAACCACTGAACAATCTCTCCAGCCCCGAGTCTGAATACTTTATAAGGAAAATGTATGGGATTTTTCTTGGCTTCTGGGTTTGGGTCCCCTAAGAATAGCACTGGTTTGTGACAAGGGCCCTCATGGCAGAAGCATATGTGACAGCAGAGGGCACATAATGAGGCAAGAGTCCAGGGAGGGATCAGGCTTCTTCTTTTATTACAGCTTCTCTTGAGGAACTATTCAATGCCTAACCCCAAAGATGGGTACTAGTCCCTTCTAAGGGCAATGCCCTAGGCCTTGTTATCTCCCTTGGCCTCTACCTCCACAATATTGTTACACTGGAGAATTATACCTTAAAATAAGTTTTGGTGGGAACAAACTATACTTAATCCATAGCCAATAACTACAACAGTACTTCTCCACCTTCCCAGACTCCTGGGCTCTCCCTTGTCATAATACCCCTAGCAATAAAAACAGTTGTCTTTCACACAGATGGCCTGTCCTTATTAAACTCTCTTTTTAAAAAATGTTTTATTTATTTATTTATTTATTTATTTACTTATTTATTTTAGAGAGAGCAAGAGAGAGAATTGGTGCACCAGGGCCTCAGCCACTGCAATAGAATGCCAGACACTTGTTCCACCTAGTGGGCATGTGCCAACCTTGCGCTTGCCTCACCTTTGTGCTTCTGGCTTACATGGGATCTGGAGAGTGGTACATGGGTCCTTAGGCTGTGCAAGCAAGTACCTTAACCTCTAAGCTGTCTCCTTAGCTTTAAACTCTCCTTCTAAATGCTCCCTCATGGACTCTTTGTCCTGTATGACCTGATCTTCAAGCTGTATATGACTGGAAAAAAATGCAGCAAACTGGGCTGACTGGAATAGGCATTTTTGGACAAACCGTTTCTTGGAGACTAGGTTCTAGGGAATAAGATGGCAAAAATTTGTAGGAAGAGGTTCAGTCTGATAGGTGGAACTTTGAGACTGAGTGGTTACAGTGATTTTAGGCCATTGAATGGATAGCCAATCCTTATTTGTTAAGCAAATTATGTTGACTCTGAGACCTTCATTGACAAGGAAAGAATGACAGGTAGATATACCTAGGAATAGAGCTTTCCAGGTCAGGAAATAAGGAGATCTCTGTCAGTGGTGAGTACCAGGTAGGACTCTACAAATAATTGAGTCTCAGTCAGTATTTGATTTTCCAGTTCTAAGGTGACAATGAATGGGGATCCAGCAGAAGCATCATCTGTACTGTGATAGCAGAGGTCTTGGCTAGTCTTAGAGTCTGCAATTTATTATATTTATTATCTCACACATCCTGCCTGTCATGTTTTTATCCTACCAACATTCTTTAATATGTTAAATATCCACATGAAAGGTAGCATGTACAATGGTCTCAATTCTTGTGTGTTTCCAAATTTATGAACTGGGTTTCAATCATTAAGGTATAGGAATAGGAATTGATAAGATCAATGAAATGGTGCCTTCATGAAAGAGTTCCCAGGGAGCTTGTTGCCACTTTCCACAACAAGGACACATGGAAGCCATCATGAACTAGGAAACAGACCCTCAAAAGACACAAAATCTTTAGTTGCCCTGATCTTAGACTTCCCAGCCCTGTTGTTTATAAATTACTCAGTCCACAGTATTTTGTTAGACTTCCAAGCAGACTGATATTTGATTACTACCTCACTTTCTTCTTTCTCCTACTACCAATCCTTTGAAGATAAGAGATTCCTAGTGAGAAAGAGGAGACATCAAACTGTGTTGGCATAAAAATACACATAAGGTTCAATAAGAAATTTAGTCAGAGTTGGCAAGAGAAGTGCAGATTTGGTTTGTTGATGCTGCACTCTTAGGGATTCAAGAGGCATGCCCACAGCTTTATAGATCACTGCTACCACTTCAGGGTGATGCTGAGATTCTAGGCAGAGGAGAAACAAGTAGAATGAGAAGTGGATAAAGACAAAGAGACAGTTAGAGGAGGAGGAGGTCTATTGTGCTAACTGGATTTCGAAGTGGTGGATGGTGAGATGGGACAATATACATTGCAAAACATCTCTATGTATGAGGAATAGAAAATGATGCCACTCCAATGTTACCCACAGGCTCATCCAGGTCATTTATTTGTGATGAAGTCCCATCTATTCTGGGCATGGGGACCATTGCTGTGGACTAAGATACAGTCTCTGCAGTTGGGTCACTCACAGCCTGAGGTGATGGCCACCAATCAAACCATAATGTAAGGTAACCATGTTGATATGCCAAGGTTTTACCTAGCCTTGGAATTTCAGAAAGACTTCCCAGAGGAGGTGTGATGGTCAAGGAGCTGAATTTTGAAAGGCTTGTCGGAATTATCTAAACAATGAAGAGGTAATGAGAGAAAGAAGAGTAGGAACAATATTTCCTCTTGAAGAGAGATCACTCTGTGCAAGGAGCCATGGGCCTGTGAGTTGTCTTAGAAGTGAGGAGAGAAGAACAACGGCAGGACTTGGGCCATGAAGTTCCTCATGGGCCAGGCTAGGCCTTGACACTATTCTTAAGGCTGTGGTAGCCATTCACAGAACATTGCCCAGCCTGTGTGTTTAAGTCACGGAGATGCAACTATGGGATTTTTTTAAAAATGAATCCAATAGCTCTGGGTCGTAAGGTCTGACGCGTGGCCTGAAACTCAAGCGTCTATTGGCTTCTTGCTCTGCCTGGGGATCAGGAACTGACACCCTGGCTCTCAAGATGGGCTCATTTTATGGTGTTGGTCCACTGGGTGGAGCCTTGGTAGATGGTTCTTTCCAGAAATGAGCTGTACCCCATGATGTCAGAGGGTGGAGTAGGGTGTAACATCTGCTATCATGGTCCCTTTCTCCCTGCCTAAGAAAATGTAAAGCACTGTCCAGGATTCTCAGCAAGGAATCCTTTGACTTCGAGAGAAATTCAGCCCTTCAAAGATCCCAATTATCTCTAGAAACTTCAGGAATATGAAAAGAATTTAAGCTTTTTTAGGTGAGCTGGTGTAGACAAGCTGGAAGATCTTGAACAAGTCCATTAGTTTCTCTGAGCCTCAACTCCCTTAGTTGTAAGATAAAAGTAATAATGAATCTCTCATGGGCTATTGGAATATCAGAGAAACTCTAAATATTTAGTATTACATATTAGTTCTCTCTCCAAAGATTTTTTTGTTCCTTGTGGGCTTTCATTGTCTTAATGAGCTTCTATAGCAGGGCAGCTCAGTTCAATTTTTGTACCCCCAAAATATATTAAAGTATTACATGAAACCACACATGTCATTAGCAAAACTAAAACAAATTTCTTGTTTTCTCACTTATTTTAGTAAGCCAGACTCAGTCATGCACTATGGATGTACAAAGTTGCAATGCAAAGAGCCTACCACACAAATTATCAGGACTTGAATTCCTATCGCTCTCGTTTTTCTAAAAAAAAAAAAAAAAAAAATGAGATCATTATCTGTCCTGATGGTTCCAAGGGTAGGCTGAGCCAGGTTACTGGGTGAACAGGATACCAAGCAGTGCGGGTCTCTCTCCTTATCGGCTTACAGAAGTTCTGTGAGTTTCCATGTGAGCCTGCAGCTAAGCAAAAAAGAAATTCTTCCATGGGAATAGAGTCAAAAATTTCATGCTTCAAGAATGAATCATAAAATATTCCAAGAATTTTTTAGAGAAATATGACATACCCCAGGGGACCCCAAAGAGAGTGAGAGAGGGGAACAGCTGGAGCTGCCACACGCTGAGCCCTGTGCTGTCTCCAGTCTGGGTTTTAAAGAGTTGAAAAGCATAATGCTAAGTCTTCTCTCTCCTTGTTTTCCTCCCCATTTTCTAGATACAGAAGGCCTTTCCCAGGATTAGCCCACTGATATTTTATTCAACTTCTGCTACTTACAGAATCAAATAGCTCTGACCTCAAAACCACTTATTGTGTGAGTTTTGCAAGTCATCTCTCTGAACTTATATTTATTCACCTCCCAAACATGGATTCAAATATTTGTTCCCCAAGATTTTAAAAAGGAATTAATGAAGTATTGTTATATCCTACAAGCAGAAAGGCAAAATCTGAGAAGCTAACATTTGGTAAGAGGACAGCTCAGCAAATTGACCATGTGCTCCATGCATGGTACAGGCTCTCTCTGAGTCACTCTGAGTTCCTATGAATCTGATTAATAGAGACTAGCTTTTGCCTGTAGACACAAATTTAGTGGTCTACTGGTGAACAAAGAGAGACATGGATTTCTCCTGGTGACAGGGGCCCTTCTGTGATGACAGAATGACCTTGAATGGCCTTGAACAAAACATCTTTGAGCTCAAATCCCACCTTCAGTAGAAATCTAAGCTGTGATGAAATTGGAAACCCATTAGGTTCCTCCTTGCATATATCCTCTTATCTCTCCCCTCTGTAAAAATTACCTATTACGGGGCTGGAGAAATGAATCAGCCTTGCCTGCAAAGCCTAAGGATCAGGGTTTGATTCCCTGGTACCCATGTAAACCCAGATGAACAAGGTGGCACATGCATCTGGAGTTTGTTTATAGTGGCTAGAGTTTCTCTCTCTCTCTCTCTCTCTCTCTCTCTCTCTCTCTCTCTTTTCTGCCTCTTTCTTAAATAAATAAATAAATCCCTAACTTGGATGCTCATCAGACCCCTGGCATCTGGAAAAATGAGGGCCTTGCTGCAAATAGGGCCCCTGGCATCAGCACAATGTCTACTACAGTTGTACTACTCAGAATCATTAGCTTCAAGTTCAGTCTAATTGGAATCAGATTTTAGAAGATTCTGATATTTTTTTTATTTCTCAGGAAGGCTTATAAGAGAAAGATGAATAGGTTGAACATCATAGATCATCTCCCAGGCATTCATAATTTCCTTCTCTTCCTCCATTTTATATTGCCACTCACCTCCTAGCACCTCTGCTCATCTAAGTGGTTAATATGTAGGGCAAGGTAACACAGACCCTCATCCATGAGGAGGTCTGGACAGCATATCCATTTACTATTGAAATAGGACAAGCAGCTACTCAAAGATGCCCTAGTGAATTCCTTGTGTGGGATGTCAGACTTACTCCTCTTGGCCCCCCTTTGCATGAGACACCCCACTTCTGGTCTATTATTAGAATCGATGGATGCTGAGTAAGGTGTTGATTTCTTTCCCTTTGTGCTGCCCTTAATCATAAAGAAACAAAGGTGGCCAGAAAATAATGATCACTTAAAGTTGAACATGGTTCTTGTACTATACTTGGTAAAATGTTTCTTCTTTTGAGACACAGGGTGGCCAAATCTACTGAATGCAAAATAGAGTGGATAAAAAAATCCAATTTCCAAAGTGGATCATTAGAAGTAGTAGAAGGCACTCCTATTCCTTGTTTCCCTAATTTTCAAAGTGTCCATACTGGGTACATGGTGCCAAGTCATGATATAAGCATGTTTATTGCATCCTAGAAGATGGTGTATAGCTTTGCAAAGTCATGTCTCAAATCTAGGTCTTCAGATAATACTTCAAAAGGCCATTTTATCACTTTGTCATGGAGGCAGATTCTGAGTCACATAATATATAATGGGACCTATCCTATCACATGCCACCAACTTGTCTTCTTTACTATGAAGTGGGTTCCTTGACATATTATATGACTCAGAATCCCCTTTTATAAAGAAAAAAAGCATCATTTGTTGCTGGAACACACTGTAAATCTTGGAAAAAATAGATCTCAACAAAACTTATAAGCAGAAAAGTGAAACCTATACCCAGAATATATGTTGATTCTGGTCAAGATGAGTCACTTCCCTTTAAAACATATCCCTGATTTGTTTATTTCTTCAAGGAATACTGTTATATCACAAATGAAAGGTTGGTATCTTATGCCATCCATTGAACATTTGTCAGATGTAATAACTACAATACATCTTGTGAATGTGATCCTGTGCTACCATACTAAAAAGAAAAATTAAATGAGAAGATATGATAACCACTCCTATATCCTTAAGGTACTTTAAGGATGACTCTAATTTCTTGTATTCTGCATCTTTCTGAGATGGACTATTGTTTTTAATTTGCTAAAATGTCCAGTAAGAAGTTAGTTCAGAGGTTTTTGTTTAGTTTTTCCCACTTTTCCTTTTTAGTTACTTATTTAACAAGCCAAGGAACCCAAATGAGGGTTTTGCTAACTTAACATCCACTTGAATTATGCATTCAAAAGGACCAAAAACAAATGTGGCAGATAGGTCTGTGGGTCCAGAGGTCACACACTGAGCTGGACATGAGCCAGGACTCCATTTACTTGGTCTCATATGCCCCTGATTTAACAGGAAGGCCTTAGTTATGTTTTTGATTCACACATGAAAATGTTAACTCAGAACCTGGTACCAACCATACTGAAATGCCTGCCTATTCCTCCTTTCCTGGAATGTGGTTATTCAAGAAAAAACTCAATGTTCCTTTTGGAATCAATACTAAATGCACTTCTTTGGTATTGTAGAATTTCCTCCCTGTAATCAATAAATTCTGAATCTGAGTATTAACTTATTCCAGAAACTAAAGGGTCTTTTGTTCATTTCTTTCAGATTCTTTTGAGATAGCTTGAGCCATCCTAGCACTGACTATATACCCATACTGTCCCTATTGATGCTGTGTTCTACTAATTTTTTCATTGCTTTCTCTAGGTTGGACCTTCTTGACCTTGGTTTTCATGGGTAAGGACCACTAAATGATTCCTACTATTTGTAGTATTCTGTCATTGTCAGACATAGGCAGGCCCTGGGTGAAAGCAGGCCTAAGCTATCAGACACAACTAAGGTCCCCAGGCTACAGAGAGGTCACAGCAGCCTGGACCCTGGGTGAATCTCAGCTCCCAGGAACCAGCAGGAATAAGGCCCCTTCCCCCTCTCAGAGGTCACAGTGAGCCTGGCCCCCCAGACCAATCTCAGGCCCCAAGACCACTCCCTCCCCCTGAACCAGGGCACCTGGTCATCCTGATAAGACTTAGGCTCAGGCTTTGCTCAAAGCCCTAACTTTTGCCTAGTTACACAGGAAACTCCTTATACGGTATCAGCCAACAACCTTTACACAGTCCCATTCTCTTATGACTCATACCCTATACCTCTTCCCACCACTACGTAGATTGCTTGACCCTCTCCCTGTGTGCTGGAATGAACATCCCTATATGCCAACCCGCCAATCCCCTTGGGACCCTCTTCCTGCTCTTTCTCTCAATTGCTTATAAAAACCCAGTTCCTTGTTGAATAAACAAGAGCTGTTCTTTGAAGCTATCTCCCGGGTGTCTCTTCCCATCACACTCATGGTTGCTCAGGACCCTGCTCCACTGTTGCCTGGACGCCCCTGGGACACTGAGGTGCTGTGGCCCCAGGACGACCAGGAACCACATGTCATCCCATTGCTATTCAGGGAACCTGGTTTGCTATACTATCTCCTACATTAGCTCAGACTCATCTAAGAGTCCATGCAGCTTTTCAATGATTCTTTTTTCTGTTTACATCTTGTCCATTGCTTTGCTAAGCAGTGTGTCTTCTGATTCCTCGTACGTGACATAATGGACTAGTAGGTTTTTGGCCTTATTTGTATGTCCATTATAATGTGCTTACTTTTTAAAACCCTGTTCCTTCCATCTGCCAAGACTTCTATCAGCTCTTCTTTACCTAGTGCTGGCTAAGTCTTTCATGAAGTTCCCAGGATCCCTTGCAGAGAGATGTTAACAGTGTTCTATTTCAAACCACACTACACCACACTGTCATGTTATTCCATTAAACTATCATTTATCTTACTTTATGTCTTTCTTTCCTTTATCCATCACTTTTTGGATCTAGGTTAAAGCATTCCCTCTCAATTCTGCTGGTTTGTCTTGTCCAGATCTTTCTTCTGTTTTGAGTATAATCCCTTATTCTTAATTTTTCCTTTGTCCTCTTATTTATTTATTTGTTTATTTATTTTGAGACATAGTTTCACCATGCAGCCTAGACCACAGGCAAGCCTCAAACTCACAATCATTTTGCTTCAGCATCCCAAGTTCTGGGATTATAGACATGCAACAGAACCACCTTAGCTTATCTATGTTATGTTCACTGGCCTGATGCTCATGAGGAGAAGTAAAAGAGACTCCTTGATGAGTATCAGAGGTGAGGGTATGGTAAGGATTTTATCTTGCAAGATAGATGCAGGTGTATTGTCTGCAAATATACACAGGACATTATTATTTATCAAGGACAGCTGTGCCAAGAGGGTCCAAAGACATTTGGGGTTTCCTACTTCAAGTCTCAGGTTCCTAGTTCTTCCCAATAAGGGGTCTGACCTTGGTACAGCCAGCTTATGGTGGTATAGAATTCAATCTGTTTTAGGTGCCTATTACCTTTACCATTAAGTTCTGGGTCTGATACTATGTTCGTTCTGTCCTCTGCAGCAAAGAAAAGTTTCTTTACATGCTGTCAGGAAGGACCTCTGACTTTTATATTGTGCTGTAAATTGGTGATTAATCACCCCATTCTTCATTATATTTTTCCAGTACATTGAGTCTACTCAAGTATCCAATTTCATCACCTTTATAATTACTCCTTCTCAGCCTCTTAAACATTTGGGATATAGCAATAGCTAGTGAGTTCCCTGCCACTACTATCCTATCCTGTATAGTAGATATGTGTTGAATCTCAAATGTCCCAATGGCCATGTTTAATCCTCAGCCTGAAGTACTACTGCTAGGTGGAGGAACCTTTAAGAGGATTGGCTTGACTAGAAAATGTTAGGCAATTTAGAGTGTGTCTTTGAAGAGGAGATTGGGACTCCATTCCTTCCTCTCTTTATTTTCTGGCCACCAAGAGGTGAGCATTTCCTTTACCACATGATTTCCACTACAATATAACACCTTTCATAGGCTCAAAGGCAAAGCAACCAACTGACCATGAACCAAAAGTAAATCTTTCCTTCCTATAGTTTATTATCCCAGGTATTTTCTCACAATAATAGAAAGCTAACTAACACAAGTACTAACTAAAGTGGTAATTGCACTGCTGGGGCATGCCCCAGCTATCAGGCCTTATCACTCCCTATGTGATAGAATCCCCAAACAGACAGGATGTCATATAGAATTATCCCTGTAGAGTCACCTTCTCATTGCAGGCACCAATAACCAACCAAAAGCAGCTTATGGGAGGTGTGGTTGTTGACTATATGGCTCCATAGACTCGGGCTTGAATTTTTAGTTTCCACTGGGCAGGGCCCTGCTGAAGATGAGGCATTATTAGGGGCAGATCTTGGAGTCCAGCCTAAGGTGTGCTTGTGGGCAAATGAGGGTTCCAGCTCAAAGGTGTGGAGAAAGCAGTTTGGGCTCTGGACATTCTTGCTGGCTGGTGTTTGTGTTGGCTTGCTGCAGTGTGTCTCTGCTTGGGTTTATGAAAGGGAGCCAGCTTCTTCTACCACTGATGGGAGTTTCCCCTGGATTTTGTAAGCTGTGTCTGGGTGGATGTTCATCTCAGCAACCAGGAGTTGACTGCAGCAGGAGGGCAGGGTTTATTTCAGATTATAGTCCTGAGGGAAAGTTTCATCATGGCTGGGAAAACATGGCAGAGAAGAGAGTGGACTTCACATCTTGTCACATCAGCTGTGGTGTAAGAAATGAAATAGCTCTGAACACCCAGTGTACTGGACTAATAAATTTCAAGGTCTACCCCAGTGACAGACCTCCTCCAGCAAGGCTCTATCTTCCATATTACTAAGGATCAAGTTTTCAAAACACATGGGCCTCTCAAAGATATTTCATTACACAGCCCCAACTCCCTAGTGAGGGAAGGTCAGGTCTTTGAGTTCCTGAGTTAACCAGCTATGGAGATAAACTACTTTTTGAGGGTGGGACAAACCTTGATCAAGGCAGTTCTTTTAATGGAGGTGGTTTCAGGTATACCTTTTAAAACCTGAGAGACTGAATATCTTGTTCCTGATTTGAG
The DNA here is from genome assembly GCA_036365145.1 of Orientallactaga sibirica. NCBI lineage: Eukaryota > Metazoa > Chordata > Mammalia > Rodentia > Dipodidae > Orientallactaga > Orientallactaga sibirica. The sequence goes on along the minus strand of JAEOAD010000015.1, from coordinate 32,682,150 downwards.
CTACACAACTTCACTGTCACTTGAGATTATAGGATTATTCTCATCCCCTCATGACCACTATGCTGTGTTTGCCCAAATCTCATCATCTTTTTGGAGTTCTCTCTTCTCCATACACTATCTTGTTTCTCTACCAAGCATTCCCCTCCACCTAGAAGTGCTGATTATTTTTAGTTTTGTACCACTGAACTGTGCCCTCCAGACCTGGTGCCCCATCACCTAGAGCCCAGCTTCTAAAACTGTGGGTCACAAAACAAGTTCTCAGTAGAATGCTAGATATTTGGCAGCTGTAATAAAACAAAGGGCTTGTTGTAAATATCAAATCTTTCAAATTTTCCCATATGATTTATTTCCCACTTTCTTAAACTGTGGGTCTTAATCCCATGTAGGGTTATGTACTTAAATGTGGAAAATGTGAAAAATATAACACCAATAAAAGATTCTGAATTCACAATAACCAAAAATTAATTCCTAATCAGATATTTAATGAGTCTGGGGTATTTCTGGCAGTGCTCACATATGTGACATTGCATGACTTCACTGCAACCTTGGTTCTGAACACACAACATGCATGCTGTGCACTGTAAACAAACACCAATGAATGCTGCCTGAAACATGGTGACTCCAAATCATGAATACTGTATGTTATGGACTGCAGTGTTGTGTTTTTACCATAGAGACAATAGTTTTTGCTTTTATAGAGACATGATTTTTAACAGAAAATAAAGACTTAATAATTTCCTGCCATCATTTCTCAGCATCTGAATATCACAATATCTGTGTTAGAATGTATGATTTTAAAATTTTTTGTTTGAGTTGCTGGCTTGAGTTTCATTAAAAAAATCATTACATGAATTTTGGCTTGAAATTAGGACAGAATTTCTAACCATTTCTGAAATGGTCATAAGCATGTTTTTGCCATTTTGTTTTGTATATTTATGTGAAATGGTGTTCTCAGTATTGATGCTTGTGAAATCAAAATGTCAATCAACTCTGAAAAATTAATTCCTTGAAGATGCCCTACATCCCAGAGTATTAAATATTCAGATACCTTTTACTTCTTTATGTAAAAACAAACAAACATATAATCTTATAGTATGCAGATTTACTTTCATCTTTACTGGTAAAACTATACATATAACAAAGAATTATCTTAAAACCAGTATCTTTGTAAGATACACTATCAGTAAATGCTTGGTTTATATACATATTAAACATGTCTACATGCCCAGTGTTTTGCGGGAATTTTTCAGGCACAAAGGTATCACAAGCGAAATGGTGTGAGAAACCCTGAGCAATAAGGGAAGAGAGGGAAGCTGGGCACAAAGGGAGACTTCACTAAACAAACGAAACACCAAATATGTATTATGTGACTACTGTGTGCACCTTACTGGAATTTCTGTAAGGAGTAAAAGAAATCAGACAGGTAAAGGCCCCATATAAACTTTCCAATATAAAAATGTAAAATATAATGAAGTGTTTGTGAATATACTTCTTTAAGCAGCAATGGGATGAGGAAAGGTGCTTTTTCTCTGCATAAAAGCAAGATACTAAATTTGGGCAGTCAACTTCAGGAACCATGTGAACTTTTGACCTAGCTCAAGCTTCAGGACAGGTCTTTGATTCTCAGCAAGGCTTGGATTCTCACTTTTATTTCTTCCAGCTCCAGCATTTAATTGCAGACTTACCAGAGGCTCAAGTCTATAAAAGATTCACCTTGTTTCTCTGAATGTATACATTATTTACCTTACAGTCTATAAAATATTTACCCATTGTCTCAGCTGCTGCACGCTACTCAGTCTTAACTACCTCACTGCTGCTGGAAGCTGACCAAATAGGCTGGCACATCTCCAGACATGGGCTCAGCACACAGCTAAAAGGGACCCATATTTCATGAATTTGTCAGAGCACATAGCAGTCAAGCTGTTGAAAGACTTTCTGAAGGTTTTTGGTGGGGGTGGAGTCCTTAGCCTTTCTCACATTCACTTACCACCTCCACAACATGACTGTTTCTGTTGGAATCAGTCCAGATCTCTATTCAGGGTGCACTTATAGAGTACCTACTGTGTTCCATAGGTCCTGGCAATACAAATTCTTATCCCTTTGCTGTAGAAAACAAATTTAATGATAAAGGTTATCTCTGTGCTACTAACATGTATAAAACTATACCCTTGTGAGCTGGAATTTTTTTAAGCAGGAAACATGCTCATCTGGGGTTCAATTCCTCAGTACCCACGTAAAGCCGATGCACAAAGTGGTAAATGCATCTGGGGCTTGTTTGCAGTGGCAGGAGTCCCTGGCCTACCCATACACATGCTCTCTCTCTCTCTCTTTCAAATAAATAAAAATAAAAAACTGAGACAAGGGCTGGAGAGATGGCTTAGCAGTTAAGGTGCCTGCCTGCCAAGCCCAAAAATGCCCATTCAATTCTCTAGGTCCCACGTTTAGCCAGAGGCAAAAAGTGATGCAAGGGCGCAATGCTGAACTTACCCACAAAGGGGCGCACACATCTGGAATTGGTTCACAGGGGCTGAGAGGCCACTTGCACGCCCATTCTCTCTCTTTCTCTTTCTCTGCCTCTAACTCTCTGTCTCTGTCTCTCTTTATCTCTGTGTCTCTCTCAAGTAATTAAAAAAAACTGAGACAAAAAATAAGTATTTTTCCAAAAGTCACTTTCAAATAGAGGAGCTAGGATTCAAGCTCCTTTTTACTTATTTTCACAGGCTTTACTTGACTCCACTGAACATCACACACATTTGAGACACATACATACTGACACATGCACATTTATATGAGAACATGTGACATTATTACCATGAGTACCATAATTGGAGCAATACTTCCAATCTCCAAAGATACTCTGTTTCCTTGCTATTTTCCCATTTAGTATTCCTTTCATTGTAGTTATGATAACTATAGAATTTATTCATTTGTTTATTTTTTTCCCTATCATCCAAATCTCTCTGTAAACTGTATGTGGGAAAGAGCCGTGTTCACCTTGTGTTCCCAGAGCCCCAGTTAATGTTTTACAAGTCTTGTCGTTAACTCATTCAGTGATATTTGGATATAAGAAATATTTTATTTTCCCATTTCATTGTTTGAAAAAATCAAGGCTCAAGGGAGTGAAATAACTCTTTGAAGAATGCACAGCTAAGAAATGAAAGAACTAAGATCTTAATCCAGATTGGCCAAACCCCTTTCCGTGGACCACACTCTTCCTTAGAAAGCAAGAAATCAAAGAGAGGGGAAAGAGAAAAACATACCTACATATTCAGGGCCATGATACTGGACATTATTCTGAGATTATTGGTCAACACTTTTACTCCTCACCACAAATTTTTATTCCAAATAAAGATTTTGCTAAACCAAATTTTTTTTTTTTCAAGGTAGGGTCTCACTCTAGCTCAGGCTGACCTGGAATTCACTATGTTGTCTTAGGGTGGCCTTGAACTCAGAGAGATCCTCCTACTTCTGCCTCCCAAGGGCTGGGATTAAAGATGTGCATCACACACCCAGCTAAATATTTTTTGTTGTTGTATCAAATTCAAGTTCAAGCCCAGCTGGACTGAGCTGGTAAGGAGTGAAAGGAGATTGGCATTGAACTGGGAGTGTGTAGGAAAACTGACAAGCGTACAAAGCTTTATGGTGCCTCTTCTCTCTGTGATTTCTGTGCACAAGCAAAGGAAGCCAGCTCAGGAAAGAGTCAGGTCTCAGGTCCGAATGGTCCTATCTCATGCATACAAGGGTTTTTGTTTGTTTGTTTTTTAAATATTAAGAGAGCTTAAATAATCACTGAAAACATCTATCCAGAGGGTCAGCTTCTTGATGCCCAAAACACAGGCAACAGATTAAAATAATAACATGTAGGACTGGAGAGATGGTTCAGCAGTTTATATGCTTGCTTGCAAAGCCTAAAAGGCCTGGGTTTGATTCCCCAGTACTCAAGTAAAATCAGACACAGAGAGTAGTGCATGTATCTAGAGTCTGATTGCAGTGGCAGGAAGGTTCTGTCCTACCCATTTTCCTTCTATCTCTCTCTCCCTCTCTCTTTCTCTCTCTGCTTGCAAATAAATAAATAAAATATGTTTTAAAATGTACAGAGAAGACTAGATGAGTAGCTATGTGAATGAGCACAAAATAATTTTTTCTACAAGTCACATTTCCTTTATTTATGTATTTATTTATTTATTCATTCATTCATTCATTCATTTTTGGCACAGGATCTCATGTACTACAAGAATGACTTTCAACCTCTGATCCTCTTACCTCCACTTCCCAAGTGCTGGGATTTTAGGCATGTGTCAGTACACCTGGCTTATGTAGTACCAGGGTCACATGCATGCTAGGTAAGATCTGTACCAACTGAGCTTCATCCTCAACACCTAAGCAGTTAATTTTGAGGTACATTTTCATTTCAAGACGCTTATTTAATCCACTCCTTACATTTTTCAATGTCAAGATTCAATCTAGGTCCTCTCAATGTACAAATACGGTTTTTAAAAACTCAACCAATTTTATCCATTTTCTCCCGAGAATCTTTACAAAAAAATCTTGGAGTCAGCTAGTATAGTATTTCATGGTTCTTCCACCAGAAGCCAACTGGTTTCTCTTACATAAAAGCAGCATGAGGAGTCTCACCTCCGACCCACCTGTGGTCACTGAGGTATTGAATCTCCAGGTGGCTTCAACTGAGAAACCCATAGGGGTAGTGGAGTACCTGGGTCATTGTCAGACATTCCCATCACCATCAGGACACTGTAAACATGATGTGTCAAAGACTGGGCAAGTCTGTCAACCTGTTGTAGTCTTTGCCCAATGCCATCTCTTTCTAGGTCCTGGTTCAATTCTCCTCCTGTCTGCAGAACTCCAGCTTCGTTCATGGGCACTATGGGCAACTTGCACACAGGCACCTACTCATCCATTTCCTTATCTCAGCAAAATGCCCGGTAAAAAATTGAAGCTCAGTATGAATGAACTCAGAATGAATGAGTGAATGCATTCATGCCTCACAGTTCAAGAAATACCCTAGGATTACAGAACTGGTCTAGTCTGTGATTTCCACAGAAGATGAATAAGTGTGTAAAATAATGAATGAATGATTTTTATGAATAAAAATTATGGATAATTTATTATATTCTAGACAGTGTATAGAAACATTTATGTATAGGATCATGTAAAAATTTCAAAAACCCTGTTTCATCATCTAATCCCCAGTGCTTAGCACTATCGAGCACATCAATTCACTTATTTACTTGACTCTTTATCTCCCCTTTAACCTCCTCTGGGCGTGGTGGCGCACACCTTTAATCCCAGCACTTGGGAGGCAGAGGTAGGAGGACAGCCTGAGCCTACATAGTGAATTCCAGGTCAGCCTGGGCTACGAGACCCTACCTCAAACATAACAACAGGTCAGGGGGAGAGAGGGGAAGAGGGGGAAGAGGAGGAAGAGGAGGGAGGGGAGGGAGGAGAGGGAAGAGGGAGGGAAGGTGAGAGGCGGGCTTGGTTGCGGGCCCTCGCTGCAGTGGCAGGCGGCTGGGGTCGCGGACGGACGGACGAGGCCTCTTGGTCTCGTCCACCGCGGCTGCTCTCGGCAGAGCCTTCAGCCTCCTGCCCTTGCGCTGTCGCCCGCCCGGACTTCCCGCAGCCGCCGGGACCGAGCTGGGCCAGCGGCCGGGATAGGCGGCGCGGTGGGCGATGAGCGTCCAACGAGGGAGCGAGGCAGCCGTGGCAGAGCGCGCAGAGTCGGGCCCCGTAAGTGGCATGGTGGACGCTCGTTGTGAAGAAGAGGATCAGACCAGCCGAGAAGGCTGCCCGGAGGGGGCGTCAGGACGCAGAGCACAGAATAGTTGATGAAGATGAAGAAGTTGAAACTGGCAGAAATGTGAACCACCTCCCGAGTCTTGTCCTTTCTGATGCCATGGAAACAGGCTTGATGAGGGAGTTGGAGGAAGGCTTTTCAAAGATGACTGCGTCCACCAGCCGTCCTTCCGTGGAGCTCGTCCCGGAAACCTCTTCCTGAACTCCTCCCTGATAGGCCAAAGCTGTTCCCGATGCCTAGAGCCACGCGGGAAGAGAGCGCCGAGGGAAGCGGCGGCTGCGCACGCTGCCTTCCTGCAGAGAACTCAACTGTTCTCCGAACCTCGGCTGACAGGTGCCTTGGTACAATAGTCTGGAGACAGCTGGTGGCTCCTAAGAAAACGTGGAACTCTGGAATCCAGTTTCTGGTGGTTGACAAGGCTCCTCTGTTCAGTAGTGAGCCCACCTGCACAGTAGAGTATAGGGACTTGAAAGTTTTATGAAATGGGTGTAATTTCTCCACCTGTGATTTGGTGTGGGACTCTCAATTTTGGGTAGCCATTTATTGACTTCAACTTTTTGCCAAGGATGCTATGTCAAGATAAAAAGTAGTTTTCTAGCAGGCTTATTCCAGGAATGGTAGATCTTAGCCTCTTCAGAGGCAGTTATAGAAGCAGTATGGGCAAGAGTGTCTAAGTCATCTGTCACATGGTCTAAGCCATTCATACACTTGGAGAACATTCTTGAGTTTAAAAAGATGATTAAGAAAGAATGCCCCTTTTCCGGGCATGGTGGCCCACGCCTTTAATCCCAGCACTCGGGAGGCAGAGGTAGGAGGATTGCTGTGAGTTCAAGGCCACCCTGAGACTACATAGTTAATTCCAGGTCAGCCTGGGCCAGAGTGAGACCCTACCTCGAAAAAGCCAAAAAAAAAAAACAAAAAAAAAAAAAGAAACAAAAAGAAAGAATGCCCTTTAATGCCACTGTACCCTTACAAGTGAATCACGGCCTCTGCTGACGCTTTGAGCTGTGGTGACTGTATATGATGATAAGGAAGCAGGAGAGAAGAAGGATGTTGCTTAAGCCTCATGCTACAAACTAGAAGAGGCAATGGAACTTGGGCATTAATTGTCAGTTCAACATAGCTGTATTGATTGATCAGCCTGTAGCTCCATTGTCTCCTCCCTTTGGTAATAAGTTCAGTTGTTCAGTAATGTTTACTACTCAGTTCACTAAGTGATAGTTTAAAGACTGGGAGGTAACCCCTCTGAAACTGTCTATGGGAAAAGTGTATTTTAATTAATCCTAAGAAAGTGTTGTGCCAACTAAACCCAGCATTAATAACTCCTGGAGTTGAACAAGGGAAGATTGTTCTTATGTTAGCAAGTTGAGTTTTTAAATATTAGTTTGAAACAGTGAATGGTTAACTGAATACATAGGCAAGTGACTTTGGAATTTCCTAAAGTAGCTCATTTGTCTAGGCTCTTGTGCAGGTAAACCCAAAAGTTAGTGGAAAGCAGCTTCCTGCCAGCAGGAGACCTTTACCTTCTTGAGTACCCAAACCAGGGAATAATCAGGGTTAAAATTTTTAATTTCTCAGGAAGAGCTCTTCAGTGTAGCAAGGAAGCACAGCACAAGGTAACGTGACAGTTCCTTTGTTGCTGAAATCAGACTGGCTCCTTATCAGCCAGCAGACTACCCTTATTCACTTGTTATTTTCCAGAGTCCCCTTTGTAGGAAAAAAAAAAGAGTGGTTTATGCTGTAGGTGTGAATGTTTAGAAACCAGCTTCCAGGCAGGATATGAAACCCATTCTGAAATCCCTCCCCTCGTTACAGGTGGTATAGGAGTCACCAGCCTATTAATTGTACTGTTCCTTCTCTTGCCTGTTGTTCCTGACCTCTGTATTTCTGTCTGGATAGTCAGGAAAGATTTAATGTTTAATATTTAAACAAAATATTTATGTCTATACAATAAAATTATTCAACCTTCAAACCAGTTAGAAACCAACTGAAAGCTGCTTCATCTCAGACTCAGAGGTGAATGGAAACTACTCTGCGGAAATGGACAAGTGTTTGATTCATGTCATTTCAAAAAGTCCTGGCAAAATTCATTGTCTATGGGACCAACTTATACAGTGTGTAGCCTTAAAGAAGTCTGTGTGCAGAAACGTTCTAGTACAGCTCAGAAACTGGAAGGAGGATTGCCAGAGTTTGGAGAAGACAGGATGGTGGCAGCTTTCCAACAAGAGCCCCAAAACCCTCTACGACCAGCTTCTGTAGGCCTCCGAGGAAAGGTCTAAAACAAGCATGCTTAAAAATACAGAAGAGAATCCAAGCAGCACTTTTTGCAGGAGTTCTTACGTGACGTGATCATTATTTCCACAGGAAAGTGGAGGGTGAACGCTCCTGTCTGGACTTGATCTTCTTGCACATGTCTGTTCACAGTTGTTGTCATCCCTGTGGTGCTCACTCAGCCGAGCCGGATCACAGCCCAGTACCTCTGCGTTCATTTCCCCTTGTAGTATAAGGCTTCTGCTGTTGCCTTAAAGTTTCCCTAGGGAATTCACAGGTCTTTTCATTTTGTATAGCTTTTGTAGCATGGATCAAGCACTGGCTTATGCTAATGTGTGAAGATAAACAATTATCTAAAGCAGGTGAGCTTTAATGAACAAGTGACTTTTTTCTAAGCTTGAATAGGGTGTGTATATGGTTTTTTGGTTAGTTGGCTGATTGACCCGTTTTATTTTCAAGATGAAGTAAATCCAATTCTCACAGTTATGAATCAGTTAAAAAATAACTATTAATTCTTGAAAGGGTAAAAATGCAAAAGTTAGCAGAGCGTGGTGGCACACGCCTTTAATCCCAGCACAGAGGCAGAGGTAGGAGGACTGCTGTGAGTTCGAGGCCATCCTGAGACTGCATTGTGAATTCAGGTCAGCCTGAGCTACAGCAAGACTCTACCTCAAAAAAGAGAAAAAGCAAAAGTTAGAAAAATAACTAGGATGTAGTCTAGAGTCAAGGGAAATATGTTTGCTAGCAGGTTCATTTGTTATTTCAGATCTGGAACTTTGTTCTTGTTTAATAACAGGAAAGGTGAAGCTCTAGGAAAGTGTTGGAAGATGCTGTCCATTTCACTTTAAAATGAGAATCTGGTATTTCTGGATTACCATTTTCAATAAAATTTCTCACTTGTTTTAGACTTTTGGGGGTATTTGTATTCCTGTATTTAAGTAAATGAAATTGATATTTCTTTGCTTACCTTTAAGTTGTAAGCAGAGCAACATTTCTACTAGTAAAGGATTTATCCTGGAAAAAAAAAAAACAGGGCTGGAGAGATGGCTTAGCAGTTAAGGCACTTGCCTGTGATGCATAAGGACCCATGTTTGAGCTCTCTCCAGATCCCACTTAAGCCATACAGACAAAAGATGAGGTAAGCGCAAGGTCTCATATGCCCACTAGGTGGCACAAGCATATGGCGTTTGATTACAGTGGCTGAGACCCTGGTGTGCCCATCCATTCTCTCTCTTTCTCAATTTCTCTCTCTCTCTCTCTGTTTCCCTCTTTCTCTAAAATCAACAACAACAACAAAAGAATTTAACCTCACAATATCCAAAACGTGTGTCTCTATTGCTCCCTGATGATTCTCTTGCCTAGAATAATGCCTGGTGCTAATAGATGTCCTATATATATTTGTGACATGAAAATAACTATCTCCACCTTGCAAAGAAATTTTATTTCAGGCACTGCACAGTTTCCCATGCTTTTGTTAGAACCTGGGAACATGTTGTGTGGTAGGTGTTATTATCCTAACACTGTGGATGCAGGGCCTCATGAAGGTGGGGTCACCAGCTCACAGTCAGAGAGCAACTCATCTAATAGATGACTCAAACAGAATTCAGATCCCTGGCAATGTAGCTACAAACATTTGTTCTTACCATTATCTGAACCTGTCTTGAAATGAGAAAATATCCTGACACTGACTCAGGATAGTTATGAAGAAATGTATTGCTATACAATTGAGAATTAAAAAAAAAAAACAAAAAAAAAAACACAGAACCCAGGGCTGGAGAGTTGTCTTAGTGGTTAAGGCACTTGCCTGCAAAGCTAAAGGATCTCGGTTTGATTCCCCAGTACCCACATAAGCCAGATGCACAAGGTGGCACATGCATCTGGAGTTCGTTTGCAGTGGCTTGAAAGCCCTGGCGTACCCATTCTCTCTCTCTTTCTCACTCTGCATCTTTCCCCTTCTCAAATAAATAAATAAAAATAAATATTAAAAAAAAACACAGCACCCCATTACAACCCAGGACAACTTAGATCTCATTAAGGCAAATAATGCCCCTCTAAATTAACAATGTAATAAATGCTGGATAGAGATGAAAACAAGTTATTAGGTAAGGAAAGACAAGCCAATGACTTTAACTGCTTATGAGATAACGACCATATTTAGGCATAAGTAATTTCCCCAAGTACTATCTGATATGAAAGGAATAGTAAGGAGTTTCCTGGTGGCACAGACACATCCTCTCTCTCTCTCTTTCTCTCTCTCTCTCTCTACACACACACACCTGCTTAGGGCTCAGCAAAAGACAGTGAGTAAATGTCTGGACTATTACATAAAATCTGTCTGCCCAACCAGTCAAAGCTATTAAAATCCATCTCTCTGAAATGAACCCTGAGAACAGGTCAAGCAAATCTAATTTTTATTGTTCCTGGAGGGGGTGGCTGTGTCGGAGACCAAGAAGAAAGGCAGGAGGCCAGTTAGAAAGAAAAGAAAAAAAAACCCTAAGAGGCCTTAAAAAATTAAATGTTCAAAAGAGCTATGGCAGGCAAGATAAATGATATATTGCAATGCTGGCCTAATCCTAATTGATGAGTAATGTTGTAATGCATCTGAACCTACACTGATGTATTATCCGTCTGCTCCAAGCCAATGGGACACTGCAAGGAGAAAAATTGTTAACTGTTTTAACCTGATGGAACTTTGAAAAAAATGTAACCAGTCTAGTTGCTTTAAAAGATAAATGGCTGGGTGGTGACCTCCTAATGTAGATCAGGGTCTTGAAGTGCAAAATCAAATGTTAATTAAATGGAATCCAGTGCAGGAGCAATACAGACAAAGTGCTTTGGAGCTCAAGAGGCCATAGGGAATAGTGTTACTGGGATCCTACAAAATATTTCAAAATCTAGCAAAGGAGAACCAGCAATGGTAGATCACATAGTAGTCATTGAAAAAATAAAAAATGCATCCAAACGCCATCTAGAAAACACCTACTCACAAGTTTTCATCAGTAGCATGTCGGCATAGCTAAGTCACTCTCATTGAGATGGCAGAGTCATTAACAAAGTTACCAGCACTCACTGGGGTGGCTTAGAGGGGATTATTTTCTTATTTTGCAATAACCAAGGGGAAAAAACAAGCAAATGATGTAAGGAGAGTTTTAAGTGAGTCAAGGGGCTAACGTGAAAAGGCTTCTGATGGCAAAAGCTTAGGAAGGTAATAGCCACAAAATAGTGGATGTAGTAAGTTATACTAGAGAGTAAAATTAGGAGGTTGTAGTTAACATCACCAGTAATCGGACAACTAGGTGCCATGTGCCTCTTGATACAGAGAGTTGGGAAGAAGCTCACATCATTTCTGTGATATTCCTGCTAAAAGTGCATCACCAGTATTTCCTTAGGAGGAAACATCATACTGACTGAAGAATATACACAAAAGTTCTGGCCATTTCTCCTCAAAATATTAAGGTGATATGTCAAATATCAATTTTTTAAAAAAGTGTCTCAAAAGACATTCCAGAGTAAAAGAAAGAAAGGAAATATGATGGTAAAATATAACATGTGATGCTTGTTTGGATGTGAGACCATGAAAAGCAGACAGTTGTGGGACAACTGGGGAAAATTTCACTATGCTATAGATTAAACATTAATATGGTAGCAATGTCATTTTTATAAATTCAAAAATTACTCAAATGGTTATGTGAAAAGTGTTATAATTTGGAGAATCTGGATACAAACTACAAATGCATTATTTGTTGTAATTTAAGAGTTTAAAAATATTTATATCTTAAAATAATACATAAATTGAAGTCTGCTTTCCTTGAAGATCAATACCTAGCATCATTATTTCAACAGCTTTTGCCTTTAGAAGTGACCAAGAGGGATTGGGCAGACGGTTCAGTGGGTAAACTGTTCGCTGTAAAACTAAACAAATCTGAGTTTGAATCCTAGCATTCGCAGAAAAGCTGGGTACAATGGCACATGCCTACAATTCCAGTGCAGGGGAGGCAGAAACAGGAGGGTACCTGGAACTTGCTGGCTAGCTGTCTAGCCAAACTAGTGAACTTTAAATTCAGTAAGAGACTCTGTTTCAAAAAATGAGGTGGAGAGTGCTTGAGGAAGACATCTGACATTGATTTCTGGTCACCATATACATCATACACACACACACACACACACCCCCATACACATATGAATATGCATACTCAACACACAGAGAAAGAGAGAGAGAGAGGTGGTTAATAGCTACTAGCAAGGAGATGTCCTCATTCAATTGAAAATGGAAGGACTCGGGAACACTCAACTATATTTTTCTCCTTTCTGCTTCTCTCTTCTCCTCCCCCTTCTATTCCCTTTTCCTTCACTTCCTCTTCTTACCCTTCTTCAAGATGAATGTTCGGGTTTTCCAGGAGAGTCTAACAATCACTGAAATGACTCCATAAGATCTCCTCTCAGGCATAAGTTCATATTACTGCATTCTTTCTAAAGAATTATATGTGCTGCCCTCACGATTCTCCTGCAATCCAATCCTTCTATAATATAAACTAAGTGGCCTTCTGCCTTTTAAATATCAGTAGGATTGACTCACAAGGGCTCCTTTTCCATAAAAAGATGAAAGTGTAAGATAGGAGTGCCCCAAGTTAGAGTTATCAGCTTTTCCAGTGGTGTGAGAGCTGGCAGGCACACAGAGGCCCTGGCCACCTCCCAGGCTGGCCGTGACCACTCAAGCTCCTGAACCACTGGCTAGAAAGGTCAAAGTCATATTTTATGAAACATGGCTAGTTTAATGAAAACAACTTGTTGAAAAACCTTAAGCACTTTGTAAATAGATCGTTAGGACTTTCTTGAAAGGTTTATGAGAACACTGTGGCTTAAGTCTAAGTTATGTGAGTAAAAGGGCCAAAATGCACCCGTGAAAGGGATGTGCATGTCTCTGTAGAACTGTGCCTTATTACCCAGAGAAGAACCAAAGCTCCGGCGGTCAAGAAGACCTGAGTCCACATCATAATTTTACTGGCTGTGTGCAGAAGCAAGTTACTTACTGATACCAAACTTTGTTTTTTTTTTATTGTTTTTTGAGAGAGACACAGAGAAAGAGACAGAGAGAGAGAGAGAGGGAGAGAGGAGAGGAAGGCAGAGATGGGTGTGCCAGCAGTGTCTCAGCTGCTGAGAACGAAATCCAGATGCGTGCACCCCTTTGTGGTCAAGTGCGGCATTGCGCCCTTGCATCACTTTGCATCTGGCTAAACGTGGGACCTGGAGATTGGAACTGCTGGAGATTGGAACCAGCGTTCTTAGGCTTAGGAGGCAAGCACCTTAACCCCTAAGCCATCTCTCCAGCCCCAAACTTTATTTTTTTTTAACTTTTTTTGTGGTTCTAATGCTTTTTTTGTCAAGATTATTTTGAGGACAGTTATTCCCTTGGGTGTTATATGGCTCACAAGAGCTTCACTCAATTGTCCTTCTTAACACTGCCAACATTGTCTAGAGACTCCAGTCATCTATCTTTCCATGCTTCCTTTTTGCTCCCTAGGACCTAATACTATATGCAACTATATATTTTTACAATTTTGTATTCTATGCTCTGTTTCTCTGAAACTAATATTTAAAAACACAAGGGTAGTTTTGCCTGTTTGATTCATTACTGCTTAGTTATTGCAAAGTCATGTTTGGAAAATAATAAAGATGTAAGTATTCATTGCATGAATGGATGGATGTGGTTAGTCAATGGGAGGACTGTGCACAAGAATTTCAAGTCAAGGTAACTCTATGAGTTCACACTTTCACTACCCTTGAATGGAAAATACATAAAAATAAGAGATAAAGTACAAACAGAAAAATATTTAAAAGCTATTTGTGTTATCTAATGTTAGTATTAGGTGAACTTGTGGGGAAATATGCAAGAGCTTTCTGGACTATCTCTAAAATTCTTCTGTAATTGCAAACTTATTTCAAAGTGAAAAGCTTAAAAATAATGGCTTAAAAAGGAATGAAACATAAGCATTTCTGTGACCCTAAAATAAAACCAAAACACATAACAATATCAGGGGTTAAAAGTATGGCCCACTAGACACCTGGCAGGTGAACTTCTGGAACAATGAGAACCAAAAACAGCCAGGGATTCTGTTTGTCTCCAAGAGACTTGGTTTTCAGGCTTGAGATGTTAACTGTTTATGAAACTCCAGTGTCTTAAAATCAATGTATGTTCCCTGCCCCTAAAAAGCTCAGAAGGTAGAATAATCAGCCAATGTGCATTGAAGACATGCTAGGCACAGAGTACCCTTCTACATCTCTTACAAGGACTTCCCATTAAGTCATCATAGTATCCCTATACGGAAGATGCTAAGGTCATTTCCCTTTACTGATGAAAAACAATTAAGGGGCTGGAAAGACGGCTTGGGTACTTGCTTGCAAAGTCTGACAGTATGGATTTGACTCCCTAGTACCCATGTAAAGCCATATACACAAAGTGGTGCATGCATCCGAGAGCCCTGGTGTTCCTATTTTTTTTCTCTCTCTCTCTGTGACTCTTCTTCTCTCTCAAATAAATACACAAGTAAGTAAATATTTTCTAAAAAGAGAAAACTTGAGACAAATGAACCTTTATAATGCTTCCAAAGTCGTATAGTTTAGTTCACAGATGGCATTTCCAGGATTCTCTTATCGCACAGTCTGAGTTCTCCATCATTATGCTGCACTACTTGTGTTTGTATGATAAAACATACCATTAAGAGAACAATATAATTGCTAAACATCAATTTGACTCAATAAACCCAGTAATACTATGCTCAAAGATTAGGTTCAAAAATATTATTTTGACAAACTACAAAATGATTCTCACACTATTTCCTGTGTAGTATCCTCTCTGCCTCTCTAGATGATGTGTTGGGTGGGAGATGAGAGTATAAATCATTTGATACCTTTCCTCAGAGCTCAGCTCTCTGAGCCTGTGGCATTATGCCAGAACTCTACGGGCCACCTTAAAATTCTGTAGTCACAGTAGAAACTCCTGGGTGTGTGCTGTGACTCAGGCCCATTGGGCTCACTATGTTATGGTGTCCTGAATAGAGATCTGAAGGATGTGACAATTGTGCAGTTGCTGCTCTCCTCTGTAATGTCACATTTTCCAGATAATTAAGCTATAGGTCAATATACAGATTCTGAACAAAACCCAGAGAAAGTAACAGAGGAAGAAAGTCACCAACTTCTCTACCCTCAGTATTATGAAAATACTTTACTTTCATGGTGCCTGGGTCATATAAGTTAGGAACAAGCATCTATCCATTTATTCGCATTGCTAACTTGCTGTACATCTCACTTTATCCACTCTGCTTGTTTGATCATATATTTGAGCACAGCTTATGAGACAATTCACTACTGCTATGCTGTGTGGGTAGGGCTGTGTAACTTCACAGCTGATTAGTAGAAGGCTGCTCAAAGTAATAAAGCAGTTGACAGGTGAATAGTGTAAGGCCTTTGGCTACAAAATTTAGAGTGGTAAATTCCTTGTCACTGATTTCACATCATTGATCCTTTTAAGAAATCATCTACAGGTTTTGAGGTAGACCATTTAAGTCTCAAAATAAGTGAGAGAGAGAGAGAATCAAATTAATAATAGTATTTTAAGTAGACAAAGTTAAAGTTTAAAAAAAAAAAACATTTTAATCCGGACAGGCAGAAAAGTTCCTAGGAAAGAACCAATTTATCTGAGCAAAATCACACAGTTGTTAGGAAGCAGTAGAGGCAAGACTTAAGCCTCAATTTCTAGACTAATTCAACACCCTGTCCACTGTGCCATGTCTCTGTGGTACAACCCACTCTGTGATTATTTCTAATTGCCTTCAGATGTGAATCCCTTCACCAACAACCAGAATCTCTGCTGTTTTTCATGAGAAGCATAAGCAAAACGTATTTGAGCTGGGAAGGATTTAGAGACTTCTTATTTTAAGATGAGAAGACTGAGGCCCAAAGCAATAGGTGAATTATTGTGGTAACAACCAAGGTCCGAATCAGATCTCTGATTGAGCCTCTATGCTATTCTGACATTTCATCATCAAAGCTTTTGAAACTACATGTATGCACTCAGTTGACTCATTACTTCTTTGGGAACACTCATTGTTTCCTCACTGAAAAAACACACAATAACTCTTAATTATTTAAGGGAGAAAAGACATATGAGCAAGTATACATATGAAGCTGAAATAGATCATCAGGGAGGCCAGGGAACAAGGGAAGTCAGTCCATGAAGGCATAAAAGTTGTGTTTCCAAATGTGGTAGTTTGAATAGATGGCCCCCAATAATATTCAGTGTTTTATTAGTTTGCATTTGCATCCACCTGGCTGGAGGCAATGTCACTGGGTGGATCTTAAGGTGTGGTGATGGGTTTGAGATTTCAATGTAAAGATATGCAAAGTGTGCCTAGCTGAAGTGTGCTGTACTGTGTGGCTTGTGGCTTTTGCTCTCTGTGTTTGGTCCTGTGAAAGCAGGCCAGCTTCTTCTGCCATTATGGAACTTCTCCTGAATCTACAAGCTTCAATAATATCCCTTCCTCCAAAACTTTGCCTAGTCTGGAAGTTCATCTCAGAGAACCTGAAGCTGTCTGATACACCAAGTAAGAGAAGGGTTCTAGCCAGTTAATGGAGAAAGGACCTTTACATGAAGAAGAAATTATTTGTGGAAAGGAATGAGGAATATAAGCCAACCAACACTGAGAGGAATATGCCAGTTATAGATATGGTAATTCCACAGGTCCTTAAGGAGAGAGTGTATAGAAATGGATGAGCGAAGGCTTCATGTATCATAGCAAGGCATACCAAGGACTTTCCGCAGAGATGAATTAACTATAAATACATAAGATCCTACAGAACTAATTCACAGCCTAACTCAGATAGAAAATGTGACCCCCAGCTTTGGTGATACAGAAATTACGAAGTCCACAGAATAAATACCATACTCAGGTCACCCAGCCTTCACATGATAAAGAGCCTGACCTAGACTCAGGTACTCTGAATCCACACCTCACCTTCTTTAGCGGTGACCACATAAAGCAAAGTAACCATTTCTGAAAGCAAGAAGCCGAGTCCTGAAGTCAAGGTCATGGCTCACTGAGTAGAACCTCTGTGGCTTCCAGGCTTTGGGAGACTAGATACTGCTTACTGCCATAGCCATCACCATCCCTACCACTAGTCTGCAGAGCTTCATTTATCTTCCATTGGCTTCTGAAAAGCAAAGGGATCAACACCACCATAACTTCCTCTGCCTGTGGCCTTTATTGGAGTCATGTTGAGGCAATGTGAAGAAAGCACTGCTCTCTCTAGGATTCCACCCTTTAAGAACAACTCAAGTAATGACAGGAACATCCCTATTAATCTATCTATTTATCTATCTATCATCTGTCTATCCTCTATCTATGTAATCTACTTATGTCTCTATTTCCTTTGGATTATCCACTATCTTCAGAAATAAAAGGATTTTCTCCCTAGGAGTCAACATTTCAAATCTGCCCTTTCTACATGATTCTGATGTTAAAACTAGGTTCTATTTTTTTTTCCTTGTGGGTATGTATGTATGGTGTATGTGTCTATGTGGGTGTGTTGTGTGTGTCTTCGTAACACCTCATACACTTGCCCGCAGTGTGAGGGGAGGTCCTGGTGGAGCAGAACATTAGGTGTTCTACTCTGCTGCTCTCTGCCCATTCTTACTGGAGAAAGAGTTTGCTGGAGCTTCCTGTTTTTCACAAGCTGGACAATTTTTTGGTCTCTACCCCCTCTATGTGTGGCCACACTTAGCTGTTTATGTGAGATCTGGAGATTTGGACTTGGAAGGGGTAGTTCAGGCCCCCTCAAGCCCTTGTGTTTGTCCAGAAAGCAGCACACTTAACTGCAGAGCCATCTTTCCAGCTCCTTGTCTACTGTTTGTGCTAAAATGGATTTATTCTGTGTTCCACTTCCATTGTGATATACTTTCTACACTTTGTGTTCATAGAAATGAGAATCCTAGATGAGAACAATAGTTTAATGGCAATTTAGTCCAATGTTTTGTACCTAAAGCATTTAACACATATATTTATGACCAATTCATTGATAAATTTGCATCTGGTCCCAGGTATTTAGTAAGTTTCTAAAATTGTAGAAAAATGTTTAAAAATAAGTAAGGGGCTGAGGTCATGGCTCAGTGGATAAAGTGCTTGCTGTTTAACTCTGAGTACCTGATTTGAGAACCCAGGTCCTGCATTAAAAAAATCACAAACTGCAGACTTCTGTAATTCCAGTGCATCTATAGCAAGAAGGGAAGCAAATGGGCTGGGGAAATTTCTCAGTGGTTATGAATGTTTGTTTACAAAGCCTGAAGGCCTGGGTTTGACTCTCAAAACCCACGTAAAATCAGATGCACAAAGTAGTGCAAGCATCTGAAGTTTGTTAACAGTGGCAGGAGGCCCTGGTGTGCCCATACACCTCTGTCTCTCTCATTCTCTCCCTTTCCCTCTCTCTCAAATAAATAAATAAAACACATTTAAAACAAGAAGGTAAACAGAGACAGGAGTAGTGAACAATGACAGACCTTGCCTGAAAAGTAAGAAAAAAGTTACTCTCTGACCTTCACAAGCACACTGTAGCATCCAACATATCTGTACTCACACACATATACAACAGAGAAGTTAATTACCAAGTCAGACTAGTTAGACAAATAGAACCCACATTAACGTATTGAGAGAGAATTCTATCTAAAAAAAAAAAAAAAAAAATTTAAACACCTTGGAGAAGTTTAAGGTGCCACAAATGAAATGGCAAAGCTGGCCAGAGAAGATAAAACTACTGAGACCATATAGTCACCCTGGATAATCAGCCTGGTAAGAGGGAGAGGGGCAAAGAAATGTCCTCTCCATTCACCTCCTTCCACCCCCACTCTCAGTGTAGTGTCTCCTGTGGGCCAGTCCTGATGGACTGACAGAAAATGAGAGTGCACATGAAATATGCTTTATGGGCTTTTGCACCCATAACACAAAGAGGATCCTGGGAAGTAATGGACTGAGTTGAAACCAAACAAGAAAGGGACAGAACAGATACATATAACTTCCCTTTGAAGAGATACTATCATCTACTTACTTTTCACCTTTTTTGCATATTCTTCTTTAGTATAATTGACTCATACATGTCTTGTAAATTAATACTGTTTTCTGTTCATTAAATATTAATTCTTACATATAATTCTGATGGACAATTAGTATTACATTTTGTTACTAGATATAAAATCTGTCTATTAAAATTATCTGGAAGAAGAAAAAAGCTAGGGTACATTAGCAGATTTTAAGACATTATAAAGTTATAACTATGCAAACAGTATGAGATTGGGCCTAATCCAGAGAGGCAAAACTATGAACAGACAATAGAGTGCAGAAATAAATCATTTGACTTGCAACCCTGAAACTCATTGGAAAAAGATGAGCTCTTTAAATAAATGATGCAGGAAAAATCAAGTGTTTTATGAGAAAAAGACATCTTGGGGCTGGAGAGATGGCTTAGCTGCTAAGGCATTTGCCTGTAAAGCCAAAGGACCCTGGTTCTATTCCTTAGGACCCATATAAACCAGATGCACAAGGTGGCACATGCATCTGGAGTTGATTAGCAATGGCTGGATGTTCTAGCATCCTCTCTTTCTCTCTCTCTCTCCCTCTCTTCTCTCTCTCTCTCTCTCCACCCCCCTTTCTCTTTCAATAAATATTCAAAAAGAAATCTTGATCCCTAACTCATACATTACACAAAATTATTTTGAAGTTAATTAAAACCCTCCTAAAAATTATGTCTAAAAGAGTCCAACTTCTAGAAGAAATCACATAAGGATATTTTCCTGGCTGTAAAAAGAAGAAAGATATATTAAAATTGGAAATGAAAAAACAACATAAAATGTTGATGAAATAGGCTCTGTTCATATTTTTAATTTTGTTCATTCAAACATAAATCAGATATCACAGGCTGAAAGACATAAAAATAATCTCACACTAATAAGGGATAAAGAACTTCCAAAAATCAACAAGAAAAATATCCAAGTATATACATAATGTACTGTACAAAAGAAGCTATTGAAATGGCCAACTACATGGAATTTCATAGCACCTTTATTCTAGGTAAAATCCAAATAAAACCACAATTAAATACCAGGACAAACTCATAAATATGATTACTATTAACATGACTGACTTTATCAAGTATGTCAAGGGTGTGTAATAACTGAATTATGAAATGCTCACACATTAATGGTTCTTTGTAAATTGGCTTAAGCACTCTGGAAAATTGTTTTCCACTGCCAGTGAAAATGATGACACAACAATTTAAATCCATGTAGTTACTTTAGAAAAATGAAAGCACAGCCAGGTGTGGTGGTGCACACCTTTAATCCCAGCACTCTGGAGGAAGAGGAAGGAAGATCACCATGAGTTCAAGGCCACCCTGAGACTACATAGTGAATTCCAGGTCAGCCTGAGATAGAGTGAGATCCTACCTCAAAATAAAGAAAGAAAGAAAGAAAGAAAGAAAGAAAGAAAGAAAGAAAGAACAAGTTCATTAAAGGCAGAGCAGAAATATTCAGCAATGTTGTTTACAATAACCCTAAACTAGAACTATCATAAGTGTCCTTCAAAATGAGGATAGATACACAAATTATGATATTCTTTAAATGGAGTAGAGCAGGAAAATAGCAAAAAAAAAAAAAAAAAAAAAAAAAGCAAACCAAATTTCCCCAAAGAGGATGAACTTTGTAGACAGTTTTTAGTCAAAGAATCAAATATTATAGATTACCTATCATATGCTTCTATCTCTAGAAAGTTCTTGCATAGGAAAAATGAGCCTATATCAATGGAAGTTTATAGTCATTGCCTATGGGTTGTCACTGACAAGGAAGAAATGTGTAGGAGTCACTGGGGTACTGAACTATCCATTCTTTAACTTGATCTGCATGGTGGTTACATGGGTAAGTATGTTTATGTAAAATATTCATTGAGGCAAACACTTAAGATTTGTACACATTACTACAAATAAACCATACCTTTACATAGCACGAAAATATTTCTTAGGACTAATAACACAGTAATGCATACATTTTCAAATAGATTTGAACCCACACATCAGTGTACATAAATGGAGAGGCAGCATAACCATGCCATCTTTTAAGTCAGGCTACCTTAGTTTATACGTTGAGCAAGTGTAGGCAAAACATATCAATTAACTCTAATTTTATTACTATTTTATTACATTATCTACCTGGGACCAGGTACAGATCTATCAATGAATTGGTCACAAATATATGTGCTAAATGCTTTAGGTACAAAACATTGGGCTAAGTTGACATTGAAACTATTTTCTCATCTAAGATTCTCATTTCTATGGAAATAAGAGTGAAGAGTGTATCATAAATTAAGTGAGACACAGAATAAATAAATTTTAGCACAAAAATAAGATAGAATTTGGTTTGAACCTCACAGTCATTCAGAAAGGGCAGGTTTGAAATGTTCATTACTGGAAAGAAAGTCCTTTGGTTTCTGGAAGCATATACTCTAGTCTTGGTAACTAGGGGGATGTCTCTGAAATTCAGTGTGCATGGAATGAAGAATGTCAGAAAGCAGGTCAGTCTCTTATCTTTATCTCCTCTCTACACACCCTTCATCTCCAGCCAGTACAAAGTACACGGTGTTTGTTGTGGTTTGGATATGAAGTGCCCTACACAGGGGATGATGTGTTAAAGGCTTGATCATTGGCAGGTGATGCTATTGAGAGCTCATTGTATCATGAGGGCACTAGCTTCATTAATGGGACCATTGATGAGTTTACAGTATTATTTTTCATTAGGAAACAGAGCTTAACAGGAGGAAGTAGGTCACTGAGGCATGGCATGCCTTTATATCTTGACCCTGGCTACTTCCTCAACTCTGTCTTTGCTTCGTGGCTCTTATATGGTGAACAACTGCTCTGCCACACACTCCCTCTGTCATGTTGTTCGGCCCCACTAGAAGCCTATCCAATGGAGACAACTGACCACTGACTAAAACCTCGGAAACCATGAACGAAAAATAGATCCATTCTGCTTTAAACAGATTCTCTCAGATATTTTGACCCAGTGGTGAAAAAGCTGCGACAGAAAGTTTGGACACAAAAGTGGATTAGTTGCTGGAACTAAATATGTAGTCCCTTCTTTATAATCTCTTCTTCACTTAAAATATGTGAATGTGGGGCTGGAGAGATGGCGTAGCGGTTAAGGCATTTTCCTGCAAAGCCAAAGGATCCTGGTTAGATTCTCCATGACCCATGCAAGCCAGATGCACAAGGGGGCGCATGCATCTGGAGTTCCTTTGCAGTGGCTAGAGGCCCTGGGGTGTCCATTCTCTCTCTCTCTCTTTCTTTTTCTCTCTCAAATGAATAAATAAACAAAATATAGTTAAAATACGTGAATGCAATATGTTTATGCTGGGGATATGACAATGTTGTCTTTCTCTCATAGCTGCCAGCCCTTGTGCAGTCAGGTCTCTTGTTTGCCTGTCACTTACTGCTTTACCTACCTTCTTCACTACAGTGAGATCCTTGAGTGCAGAGAAAGTATCTATTTCCTCATCCTTAGTTTCAGAATAGTGCATGGTATGTAGCAAACTGTAGTTGTCCCCATCATCTCTATCATGAAAGCACTTGCACTGAACTATGTCTGAAATCATGTGAAGCCTTCCTAAGCAAATGAAGCAAAGACAATACTCTTTTTCCATCATTTGCTCAGAAAGATGTAAACATACATCTCTTCTGGGATGATGTTGAGAGGTAATAAACGTTTGAGGAAGCCCATGTTGGGCCATTTATTTTAGAGAAAAAACTTACTGTAGAGTGTCACAGTTCATATCATATTTAACAAACCAATAAATGGTTGCTTACTGAGGAAATTTGGTTACTGTTACATTAAGTTTTCTAAGGGAAACCTAACTCCATTCTTACCAAAAGGCTGAAAAATAGCCATGAAGCATAGGCCTTCCAAAGTTGATGAAAAGAAAATTCAGTCATTTTTGGAAATTGTCCTTTTTAAATGACAGTAGGAAAAGAAACCTCAAACATTTTCTTTTCCAGGCACTTCCTTTATGTATTTTAGAGAAAGTTTGGCCTGGCTTAGAAGGAAACCCCTTAATTGTCCCTTATAAGTAGAATTGCGTCATTGTGGATAAGACATGGTGTTCAAACAGGCCCCCTGGGGTTAGACTCTTGGAAAGTCAGCAGGAATTTAATTGTAAGCAGACAACTTGTTTTGGATTTTATGCAGAGCATGAAAATATAACTTCCATAGGATCTAGAAACATGTAAAGGAATTAAAGTTTAGTACTTGCCCACTGCCTTACATCTTAGCCTAGCTATCTTGGCAAGTGGTTAAACACTCATCTAAGGTTATTTGTTGTAAAACTGAAAATCTGTAGTTGTTATTATACACTGTGCACCTGGAGGGGCAGAATCACTCAGATTCATCACTATATTAGAAGTGTCTAATATTACTATGCAGATCATCTATGATCAATAACTATACTGTATTTCATAGGTTTTAAGACATACTTTCTCTCATCACTTAACAGCTCTGAAATCAGAATGCCTCATGTAATCGATGGTGTGTCATAGATTAACTAGCTTTTCCTTGCTCACAGGTACATAAAAATATGATGCAGACTGTAGTTGATGGAGTTAGGGATGTGTGGGATGTTGAGGGCCTAGGTGCACCAGACTCAGTGTCAAGTCCTTTAGTACATTATTCATTACACCATATTATTAAAAGGTCTCTAGGTGGGTATTATTATCTCTACATGACAGATATGACTCAAATAGTGCAGCTAATTTTTCAGAGTCACTATTTTTGCTTAGAAAAATGTAGTTAGTCTCAAATCCAATTCTGATTCTAATGCCCATAATCTTCCCATTACCTTCTGCTGTCTCCCAGACACACACACACACACACACACACACACACACACACACACACACATATATATATATATATATATATATATATATATTCAATATGTTAAACCCTGGTTTCATTGTGGTTTTAGCTTTCTCTATCCTGGTGATCAATTCAAACAATAAGTGTCATCTCAAATACTCTAAGAAGTGGCCAGGGCAATGTATATTATTAACTCATGGTGAAGGGAAGCTGATTTAAATGAAGCAAAATGAATGTGGGGTTTACTTAAAGTATCCATTGATACCTTACAGAAATAAGGTTTAGTGAAAGTTGAACTGATTTGAGGTTCGAGAACAACTGGAAACTAACAGCTGAGGGACTGAGCTTGTTGGCAGGACATTGTCTTATGTTTCCTGATTTTCTCTGTGTACAGCTTTATTCTACTTACTTGGGACCATTATTCCCTCAAAGCAAGACCATTGACAGCTCCCTAATGCTGTATCTTAGAGTATCAGCTTGTTAGACAAGTAGATATAACTCTTTTCAACTCAAAAAAAAAAAAAAAAAAACCAAGGAATGAACTTACTGGCCCAGAGTTCAAATCACCACCTGCTTGTATCAAGCAAATGGGGCCTCCATTAAAATCATACTGCATTAACGTCCCACAGGCTGATTACCAGGGTCAATTCAATAGATGTGAATGGAGCAGGGGAGATAAAGAATATTTAGAAAACAATAGTGGGAAGCAGAAATCCCTGATTATCTGTTTTATAAAGGCACTAGAAATGTCTGGAAGGTATGTTTATAGGCAAGCAAAAAAGAATGCCAAAAAAAGTTTCCAACTCTTTCTAGGTCTCAGGGAAAGCTCATAAGAGCCCTTTATGCTAGTTTAATCAGGTCACTTACTTGCTTAAAGCTTTTCTCTTTTTCTCTACCACTTAGGGCATGTCTTCTCCACTGTACTAGGGCACACTACAATGCCACAGAAGCAACACAAGAGACTTGTAATACTGATCTTCCCACCCCTGGAATCAAGCATCTTCCTCAATTTACTCTAGTGTATCCAAAAAAATAGCACTGAGTACCTATCATTGTTAATTTTATGTGTGAAACTTGTTTGGGACAAAGGATGCCCAGTCATTATTTCTGAATACATCTTTGATGAAGTTTCCAGAAGAAGTTAGCTTTTGAATTCAGAAGCTAAGTGAAGAAGATCTGTCCTTACCAATGTGGCCCATCACCATGCAACCTACATAGTGCCTAAAGAGAGCCAAAACACTAAGGAAGGACAAATTCTCTCTCTTCTTGAACGAGACTAACTTCTCTCATTCTGTGACATCAGGAATCTTTGTTCTTAGACCTCTGAAATATAGAAAGTCTGCTTTATTCCCCCTGGATTAACAAATTGGCACTCTATCTGGTATAAACAATGCAGGAGAGGGTCATTGAATTTGCAACATGGTCTTGTGTTTTGGAAACAGCCATGAGCAGTGTGAAGCAAGTTTGTTGGATGCCTACATGGAGACCAGATGGAGCCCTGAGGATGAACCATGGGTTGCAGTGGAGACCCAGTGGAGATGCTGGGACTATGAGATGGCTGCTAAGGAGAGCTGCCAGTCCCAAATGAAGCTTTACAGGATTGTGAGTACCCTAGCTGGAGGGGTGGAATTGGAACTCCAATGTCTTTTTAAAAAGCTAAGTATTTTCTTTTATGTAATTCACTTTCTTCACAGTGTTTTCATGACCCTTTGTCCAATAAGCCTTTGGTTAATGCTTAAATTATCATTTGTTTAGATATGCTTAGGATTTCTACCTTTTAAACTATATTATTTATAGTTAACATTGTATATTATATATTATATATATTGCATGTATTATATAGTGTAATGTTACTTACAGTTAATATTGCCTCTCATTTCTATAATGAGTCCTTTCTAACTTTTTTTCACTTGCTTTTATAAAATACTAGTGGAATATACAGTAATATATTAAAATAATTCAAAATAAAATACTATAGTACACACAAGATTACTCAAGACCTCAGTGTCTACACAATATACTATTCACATAAAACCCAGATTCCTTCTTAACACAAGCCCATTTAAGTGCAGTCAAACCTAAAATCTTGCTGCTTTCCAAAACACTATGTCAGTCCCTCTCTGGGATGTCTTTTATCACTGGTTCCCTTCTCTTGTAAGTTCCTATTCTTTGTACAGAATGGCATCCAACTGTCACTTCCTCTGAAGTTTTCTTGAACACCTGGCTGGAGAATTCAATGCTGCCTCTCCCTTGAACCTGCTTTACTTGATAAAAATGCCCACTGTTACCTCAAATGCACTTACTCTGGTTCTCTCCTCAGATGAGTCTCCTCCAGTCCTTGCTGGGAGGTATTATAATGTCAGCACCTAATAGGTGTCTGATATATGGCAGGCCATAAATTAAAAGTGACTATCAGATTATTATATTAAAGACTTCATGCCTCCCCCTTTGCTGGCAATTCTTTGATTATAGCATGGTGCTGACTTCAAGTCCTAAAGAGATTTAAAAACTCCAATTAGTTCATTTCTTCGAGAAGGGAGTTTATGTAGAGCTTTAACAATAAGTTCTGACTTTAGCACTTTAATTATCTTTTTATTCTTTACTCATATCAATATTTTATTCATTATTTTACTTATATATACTTATTTTACAGTGGCAATTTGACACATATATAACATGTAATGAACCATGGTGTTAGCATTGTGATCTCTTCAAACATTAAAAAAGGTCTGAAGGGTAATAATTGTGCACATTTAGGGGCTATTGTGTTATATTTCAATATGGGCATATGTTGCAGTCAGGTTCGCATTGCTGGCAGAAATCACCTGACCAAGAGCAGCTTGAGGGAAAAAGGGTTTATTTTGGCTTACAGACTCGAGGGGGAAGCTCCATGATGGTAGGGGGAAATGATGGCATGAGCAGAGGGTGGACATCAATCCCTGGCCAACACAAGATGGACAATAGCAACAAGAGAGTGTGCCAAACACTGGAATGGGGAAACTGGCTAGAATACCCATAAGCCCGCCCCCAACAATACACTGCCTCCAAGAGGCATTAGTTCCCAAATCTCTATGAGCTGGTAACATAGCATTCAGAACACCTAAATTTATGGGGGACACCTGACTCAAACCATGACAGCATCCAATATGTGCTAACCAAAAAGGGTAACTAACATTATTACTACTTCACATTCAGAGACATCACACACTTCTCTTTTCATGAGAAAACACAGTGCCCTTTACTGTGCTTATTACTAAAGATTACTGTGTTTAACTGTAAGTTAGTACTCATTATTACCTCCCCACATTTCCCTTCCCCCATTCTTTCCTAACCTCTAGGAATCACTATTGTGCATTCAGATACTGTTTTCACACTTCCATGTATGAAAGAGATTATAAAATACTTGTCACTTCTGTGTCTGACATTTCAATTCACATAAGGTTCCATTCATTTTATTGCAAATGTTATCTTTCTTGATCTCCAACCAGAAGCCCCATTTCCATCCTAGTAAAAGACTCTTTTGAGTCCCCTAGGGGAAAGGAATTCTCCCGTGTGAAAAAGTTTTATAGGAAACATACAAACGAACACACACATGTTTATGCAACTTTGGGTGGCCTGGGAAAAATTTCCAGAGGGCCAGAGTTGTAAGACAATCTTTGTCATTGTTATTCTATCAGTGAATATATATTTTCTCTCCTGAAAATGTGTATCTAAAAGAAAGGGAAGGCAGTTTCTAGGTAAATTAGACTTGGGAATGCTACTGGTGTGGCTGCTCAGAATGAAGCATTTCCACAAGTGAGCAGTGTAGGGTATCAAGGAAAGATGGTGTGGTATAGTGACTAGATCATAGGATTTGACTCAGTACTTGTGAGTACAAGATCAACCTGAGCTATCTAGCAAGACCCTGTCTGAAAAAACAAAGAACAAAAAATAACAAATGGAGTGCTTAGTGAGTGGCCTAAGCTCCTCATTCTTTCCCCACCTCCCAGTTCCCTGGCCCCTCACCCCTGCTGCTGGTGTGGGGCTGCCTGTATCCCACAGGCATATTGCAGGAGCAGGCCTTTTGCTCCCAGCTCCCAGCTCCCAGGTTCCTGATTGTACAACTCCCTGTTACCCTGTGCCGGAGTGTGAGTGAATAGTTCTAAGCTCCCCACTTCCCAGTTCCCTGGACCCCAGTACCTTGATGCTGGTGTGGGGCCACCTGGAATCTGTGCATGCAAGGGGAGTAGTCCTTTTACTCCTGGCTTTCAAGCTCCTGGCTCCCAAACCCCTGTTTTCCTGTGCCAGAAGGTTCATGCTCAGCACTGAAACCTCTCTATCACACCTTCCAAGGCTAGGGTCCATTGCAGAAGAGGTGGCAGAAAGAATCCAAGAGTCAAAGGCAAGGTAGGACTCCTTTCAATGCAATCGTCCAGACACAAAATGGCCTTGATACCCATGAATTTACAGTGCTTGGTACTACCTTCACAAGACCATCATAATAGGAGAAGAAGATCATGATACCAAAATAAAAAAGAGAGGGCTGGAGAGATGGCTTAGCAGCTAAGGCACTTGCCTGCAAAACCTAAGAATGCATGTTTGAATCTCCAGGTCCTATGTAGCTAGACACACAGTGATACAAGTGTGTAATGTCACGCATGTACACAAGGGGCACATGTGTCTGGACTTCATTTACAGTGGCTGAAAAGGCCCTGGCACACCCATTCTTTCTCCCTTTTGGCCTCTTTCTCTCTCTCTCTCTATTAAAAATAAAATAAAAATAAAAAATGTTATACTCTCCAGGACCCACATAAGCTAGATGCACAAGGTGACACAAGTACACAAGGTCGCACATGTGCACATGGTGGCACATGCATCTAGAGTTAGATTGCATGGCTGGAGGCTCTAGTGTGCCAATTCTCTCTCTCTCTCTTCCTTTCATTAAAAATAAATAAATAAATAACAAAAACTAACAAAACCAACAAAAAGAATTAGAAGTAGACCTGAACACAAACTTATTTCATTTACTTAGCTCAGTTTCTATCAAAAAATCACTCCATGTTTTCCCTCACCATTTAGATTACCACCGATTACATGAGAAAGAAACTAACACTTCATAAGACTGTTATAAGATTAAGCTGAGTATGGTGGTACATGCCTATAATTCCAGCACTTTGGAGGCTGAGCTAGGAGGATCACTGTGAGTTTAAGTCCCGCCTGAGTTATACAATGAATTCCAGGTCAGTATGAGCTAAAGTGAGACCCTGCTTTCAAAAAATGAAAAAGAAAAGATTGTTTAAAACATTAAGTAAGATGTAAAACTGATCAGTACATCAGAAAAGTTCAATAAATAGGGTAGCAATTATCATTATTTCACTGTGGTTGAGTCTTTTCTCCTGAAATAAAATAAAATGTAAGGGTCAGGCAGTAATATTCACTGGATTAGGTTAGGAAGTAAAACTTAGAAGAGTATGCAGCACATAGTTCAGCATTCAATGGATACATGGGTCAGCAAAAAAAGTCTGATTAAAAACAGAGACCTGGATTTTTCAGTATGTTATCAGGGGTAGTGCTGGTTATGAACCATTTTACCAACAGGCTGGATGTACATGTACACATACTTTACAATTTGAATAACATTTTAGTAACCCTCTAAATTATATAAAATATGGGGTGCATGGATGCCTAGGTTTTAAAACCTGTAATCAAAATGAAACTATATAGATTAGAAGAAATGGAAACTTGGTGAGAATGATTGCCATTGTCTTTATTTTAAAAAAATATTTTATTTATTTGTAAGAAGAGAGGGGTAAGAATGGTTAGCACTAGAGCCTCTTGCTGCTGCAAATGAATTCCAGACACTTGCATAACTTTGTATGTCAGGCTTTATGTGGGTACTGAGGAATTGAACCCTAGGCTGAATGGCATTGAAAGCAAGCACTTTTTAACTGCTGAGCCATCTCCCCAGCCCTGTTGTCTTTATTTTAAATGGACAAGTTCCTTATTGATTTTTAAAACTCAGTGAACTGAGGCAGACACTGCCTTAAAAGTAAATTACTAATGGCAAATGCTTAATCTTCAAAGTTAGGAGTGGTTCATCTCCTGCCCCCTTTGAATGTACTATTGATTTCAACCTCCCTTTGGCTTTGTCTTGTGATTAGAGTTAATGGAGTTGTCCCCTAATGTCCTTACTTCCCATTCCTCAGCCTGTCTAGATTTTTTTGCCTCCAAAGGTTACCATTTGTATGAAGTAATGCAATGCATCATTACTAGTGAGACAGATTTATTCAGAGTTTGCTCCCCCAGATGTCTATAAGAATAGTGACTCTGACATGCAGGATTTCCACTGGGGACAGACATTTTATTTACACTATCTGAGCCCAAACTAAAACAGAAGGAATCCCACCACAAACCCACAGTGTTAGATTTAACTAGAATTGAATGACAATGTGCTAATTGTAGGAAATTATGTTGGAAGTAAGAAAATTAAGCACTGGTCTGGTCACATACAGAGATGAGCTCAGTTTCAATTGATTTTCATTATATCGGAGCATTAAATCCCACTCAACATTTCTAGGTTGAATGAAACATGCAGATTCACAGAAGTATAAATATTGTTTAGAAGAATATCGAAAGAATATTATTGGGCTGGAGAGATGGCTCAGCAGTTAAAGGTGTTTGCTTATGAAGCCTGATGGCCCAGGTTCAAGTCCCCAAGTCCCATGTGTGGTGGTTTGAATGTATGGCACTACAGACTCAGGTGTTTTATTAAGACTGATCTTGCAACTTGAGTCTCTAGTGGGCAGAGCCCTACTGGGGAAGAGAAGCAAGTCACTGGGGACAGATCTTAAAGATGTGCATAGAGCAGTTTGGATTTCTGGCTGTTGGCACTTGTTTGTGTTTGCAGGCTGTTTGGTGATGTCTTTCTGCTTGGATCTATGGAAATGGGCCAGCTTCATTCTCATTGATGGTGTTCCCCTGTAATTTGTAAACCTAAAATAAAGCCTTTCCTCCAATAAGTTGTTTCTGGTTGGGTGTTTGTCCCAGCAATGAGAAGCTAACTATAACACCACGTGAAGCCAGATTCACAAAGTGTCACATGTATCTGGAGTTCATTTGCAGCAGAAGGAGGCCTTAGGCATTCTCTCTCTCTCTCTCTCTCTCTCTCTCTCTCTTCTCTCTCTTAAATGAATAAAAAAAGACATTCTTGCTTTTATTGTAACATCAACAATAGATTCCAACACATTTTCTTACCTAAAGAAGAAAGGTCTCTCTACCAATTAGCTGACATTGCCACAGAGTAAAGACCTCTTTGCCATTGCTGTCAACCTAAGGCATTGGAAGGAAGTATTTCTCATCATGATCTTAAAGAAGACATCTTCATTGCCTGAAGAACATTCTTCCATCCAAGGGTCAGCATTGATGTCTGTGAACTGATTTTCTTCATTGGAGTTACACAGAACACACCTAATCCCTCTTTCCCTAACATTCAGGAGATTCCTTAATTGCTTCACTTATATTTTTTGAGCGTTGCTGCACATTTGGGGTTTTGTGAGGAACCAGATAGCTCCCCATCCTCCTATATCTTTTGTCACATTAGAGAAAGGATTTGATAACAGTCATGATTCTTCAGACCCATAGGA
The DNA here is from genome assembly GCA_036365145.1 of Orientallactaga sibirica. NCBI lineage: Eukaryota > Metazoa > Chordata > Mammalia > Rodentia > Dipodidae > Orientallactaga > Orientallactaga sibirica. Next base: position 32,650,499 of record JAEOAD010000015.1, on the reverse strand, counting down.
CAACAATTCTCAATTTACTAGACACATGTATGAAATTCCTTCACTTGCTTTGAATTTTCTCCAACTGGTCTGTGACCCTCTCAAAGGCCTGCAGTCTAAATGACCCCAGGAGAAATGCAGTTAGAGCAAGCCTTGTCAGTGCCGCCCCATAACTTTCAGTTGAATCCACAGCTGCTCATGGAGGAGGCAGTGAGGTCAATACCCAGCAATCTGAGTAAACTGTAATCAGTTTCAATTCAATTAAGAATCCACCTGACAGGCAAAGGCACTTTCATTGTGGGATCATGAATTTAGTCCATGAACTTCCAGATCTCAACTCTGCCACTTATTAATTTAAATAAGCAAAATAAATTTTATTTATTTATTAATGTTTTTTATTTTATTAGAGAGAGAGAGAGAGAGAGAGAAAAGAGAGAGAATGGGCAAGCTAGGGCATCTAGCCACTGCAAACAAGCTCCAGATGCATGTGCTACCTTGTGTATCTGACTTACATGGGTATTGTGGCATCAAACCTGGGTCCTTCGGCTTCGCAGTCAAGTGCCTTAACTACTAAGCCATGTCTCCAGTCCCAAAGACAATTGTATGTAATGATCTATGTGGACATATGTTGTGAGATGTGCTCAGAAGGATGCTTAACTTGGTTTAATGTTCTGCTATCATTGGTTTGAAATTATTAATAGTTGTTCAACAAGATAGTCTGCAATTTTATTTCACATTGGATCTTGTAAGATGCTTAACCTGTCTGAGCCTTAATGTCCTTATTTTAAAAATAGGATTACCTACTGTATAGGTTCCTACTATATAGCAAGTTTTAATGACAACTCATGTCATGCCTATCTCAAAGTATGTTCACCTAACCAATGCAAGTCAATAGCCTGTTACCTAGAATATCTGACATGAACTATTCTGAATTTAGTCTATATGTTGTCATAAGGAGTACTTCTCAATTCTATATACCTTTAGTTACCTTTCTGTGTCTTTTGTTCTCCTAAGTAGATAATAAGAACAGTTAACTTCTTTTCCCCCGGGCATATGATTTCGTTAGTTGCACATGACAAATGCTTTGACTAACTTACACACAAAAGAGTTTGGGGAATTATAATATGCTGTCAAAACAAACAGTTAAAATAACAGTAAGGGGTTGGGGAGGTTTCTCAGTGGTCAAAGGCATTTTCTTGCAAAGCCTGTCATCCCGGTTCAATTCCCCAGTACCCAAGTAAAGCCAGATGCACAAAGTGGTGCGTGTGTCTGGAGTTTGTTTATAGTGGAATGAGGCCCTGATATGCCTATTCTTACTCTTTCACCCTCTCTCTCTCCCCCCTAACTTAATAAAATATTTCTTTAAAAAATAGTAAGGTTAGAAAATCAGCCTTGGAAATGAACAGGAATGTAGGTGTGGGATGCATGGACCCCTATCACAGCATTATCTTTGCCACTCTGATTTGAGTTCGACCGAGGGCATGTCCACAGCTTGGCCCAATTCAGGACCTCATCTTAAGGACAAGAAATTGAAGACAATCTGATTATAGCAGCCTCATAGATTGAAGGTAGGAAGAATTCACTAGAAGGAAAATGAGGCACAGGCACAAAAGGAAAATAGGTCCAGAAAAACAAACTACATCTTGTCCAGAGTGTCTGCTATGTACCTGACAGCCATATGTTATATCTGCTCTTTAGCATGAGGTAGGTTCTCTGTGGACACTCATTAATGAAATGAGTGATTGAACTTATTTATTTATTTATTAGAGACAGAGGGAGGGAAAGAGAGAGAGGGAGAGTGAGGATGGGTGTGCCAGGGCTTCTAGCCATTCTAGCAAACGAACTCCAGACACATGTGCCTCCTTGTGCATCTGGCTTACGTGGGACCTGGAGAATTGAACAGGGATCCTTAGGCTTCGCAGGCAAATGCCTTAACTGCTAAGCCATCTCTCCAGCCCATGACTGAACTTTTGATGCGGCTCTTAGAGGTAATTAGTATTTGTCCTATTTTACAGAGGAAGAAACAAGTTGAGAAATTAATTTGCTCAAAATCACACAACTAGAAGGCAGTAGAGTTAAGATTCACACCTAGTTCTCTCTAATTCCAAAGTTTCTGATGTTTACTCTGCTGCCAGCTATTCCTGAGGTATAGGTGTGGACTGTTTTAACCATTTGTATCTTTGCAGTGTTGCCTGAAGTCACAGAAGCTGAATATATGATGGGATTCTGAAAGTTTGTCTTGCCTGGGGAGAATTCATTTTGTAGTTCTCCACAAATTTCAAAGGGAAGTCAGGCAAAGCCATGAGTAAGATATTTCACTTTGCCCTATAGCAATTGGATGAAAATGGGGAGCTATGGACCACTGTGAGACTGACAGAGAGGATGAGTTAGCTGTTCTGCACAGAGAACACTCTGAAGGCCCCATTGTGTGCAGTCTCATAAAAGCGTAAAGAAACAGAGAAAAGGGGATGGGCACAACATCAAGCTTCAACGTTATATTCTTTTTTTTTTCTTTTTTTTAATTTGAGAGAGACAGAGAGACTGACAGAGAGAGAATGGGCACTTCAGGGCCTCTTAGCCACTGTGTATGAATTCCAGATGTGTTTGCCTCCTTGTGCGCACGTGTGGCATTGCGTCCTTGAGTTACTTTTGCGATTGGCTAAATGTGAGACCTGGAGATTAGAACAGGTGTTCTTAGGCTTTGCAGGCAGGCGCCTTAACCACTAAGCCATCTCTCCAGCCCCACTGTTATATTCTTTTCAAAGTCTAGACTAGGCATTGATTATCAAGTAAGTTATGGCATGATGCCTTCTTTTAAAAAAATATATTTTTATATATTTGCAAGAGAGAAGAGAGAGAGAGAATGAATGAATGAATGAATGGGCACTCCAGGGCCTCTTGCCACTACAGATGAACTACAGATGTATATACCACTTTGTGCATCTGGCTTTCATGGGTGTTGGAAAATCAACCCCAGTTCAGCAGGCTTTGCAAGCAAGCATTTTTCACCACTGAGCCATCACCATAGCCATGTCATTTTCTTATAACTTCATGTTTTCATGCTATGTTATTATTTTTCGAGTTAGGGTCTTGCTCTAGCTGACCTGGAATTCACTATGTAGTCTCAGGCTGGTCTTGAACACACAGCAATTCTCCTATCTGCCTCCCAAGTGCTGGCTCATCTTATGTTATTAATTCCAAGAAAATCTTTTTTAGCCTTATTTGCACTTGTATTTTAAAATCATGTATTGTTCTTGTGTCTCTTTGCAAAGAATAATATAAGAAAACACTTTGGTGATGGCAGTATTAAGATTTCATTCTAAATTGCTTACCTCCTCTGAAACACTTTTCAACTCAGTTGTTGATCTGATTTTTCCTAGAACATCATCAACTGATTCCTCAAAAGTTGGGACTGCTGGGCATGATGGCACAGGTTTGTAGTGGAAGGTTTACAGAACACAGGTGGAACTCACATTTGTTCCTGCAGAGGTCCATAGGTCCGTAGATGGTTTGTTGATTGAAGCACCAATAATTTGTCCTCTCACTTCCTTAGTACTTGCAGTGAGGGAATGTAGCTAGGGCATTGCTCCAGCCTGGCTTCTGCTATCAACTATGGTGGGGCACTTCCTGCTTTCAGTGATGCTAATACTAAATAAAACTGCTCATCTTGAAATGTACAAAACCTGGGATTTTAATGTGCTCAGATCCTCCATTCTCTCTTGCTAGCTTGTGACTTTAGAAAATTTTCAAATGTTTGGAGGCATACTCTTCTTGAGTCCTCTCACTTGGAAGATAAGGAAACTGAAGCACAGAGAAGGATTGCAACTTACTTAGATTAGCAAAGGATGACCTGAGTAGATGACCTGACTGGAATTCCTCTGTCTTGTTTACTCTGTTCTATGTATTCCTATGAGAAAAGGGTAATATCAGATAGCACAAATTGTTGGCAATCCTCTGCCCTTATGTCACTCTCCCTTGGAGCACCACAGTGCTTTCTGACCACTCGCTATCTATTCTGAGCAACTCCAACTTCTTTAGTGCTTCTTCATCTTCAAGTCTCAAGCCCAATGTAGCCCCTTTTGGGATGCCTTTTCCAAGAGCCACTCCTATCCTTCTGCCTCCACCTGCACTTTCCCAGACAACTAATTTTTTCAGTTTCCAAGCACTTAATTCTATTGTTTTCATAGTAGTTACCATATTGATTTGAAGATCTTCACTTTTAAAAATGCTTATGTATATATATATATATATATATATATATATATATATATATATATATATATAGAGAGAGAGAGAGAGAGAGAGAGAGAGAGAGAATGGGCATGACCGGGTCTCTAGCCACTGAAAATGAACTCCAGACACATGTGCCACCACATGCATTTGGCCTATGTGGGTACTGGGAAATCAAACTTGGATCCTTAATCTTCACAGACAAGTGCCTTAACTGTTAAGCAATCTCTCTATCCCTAAAAATGCTTTCTTAACAAAAATTTCCAGCATACTTAGTAAACATAATTTAACAAACCTCTGTATCCATCCTTGAACTCCAACAGCTACCCATATCCATCCATTGCTAATTCTTATATATTTCTCATTACTTTCTACCTCCAAATCAACTGTTTAATATTTTTTCATTGATATAAAACTCGCATGTAATAGTATGCACTATTACAAACAGATATCTTTATACAACCCACACACTTAAGTTTTTTTTATTTTTTTATTTTTTAAAAAATTATTTTTTTATTTTTTATTTATTTTTTGGAGAGAGACACAGAGATAGACAGAGAGAGGGGGGAGAGGAAGACAGAGATGGGTGCGCCAGCAGTGTCTCAGCTGCTGAGAAGGAAATCCAGATGGGTGCGCCCCCTTGTGGTCAAGTGTGGCATTGCGCCCTTGCATCACTTTGCATCTGGCTAAACGTGGGACCTGGAGATTGGAACTGCTGGAGATTGGAACCAGTGTTCTCAGGCTTAGGAGGCAGGCGCCTTAACCCCTAAGCCATCTCTCCAGCCCACTTATTAAGTTTTTGAAATTTCCACTGTGCCTGATAATTTCCTCATTCCCTTCACAGTTTTGCTCTCCTACTCTTCTGCAAGGCCACTCCAGGTGGTTTCATTTCACCCTAACTTATTATTTTTCTTACATTGTCATTCTTCCATGTATTTTACTTTTCATTTTTAAATTTATTTTTATTAGATATGGACATACTTAATATGTAAGCAACACATGTTGGTACCATCCTTTCCGTCATCCCTGCCCATTTTCCGAGGAGGCCCTCCTTGTTGGGGATGCAGGTCAACCCCATGGGAATTGTGGGTCATGCATTATGGAGGCAGCAGTCAGTTATGGGGGAGAGGCAATGTCTCTGTGCAAAATGTGGATCTAACCATTTTTCCGCTTCCTCTTTTGCACAATTCTCTGAGACATGTTGGGAGCATTTTAAGTCTACTTCAGTGATGGGTTCTTAGGAGTCTCTGGATCTCTGGTTTGGTAGGTGTTGAGTGGGCTCAGTGTCTATCTCCTTTACCCTTGTGCTGATATCAGATTCACTAAGAAAGCAGCACTCTTGCTTATTACCCCAGTTCCTCTCTGGTTTCAGCTGGGGCTGAAATGAACTGTGCTGGGTCATTTATCTCCTCAGGTCTCACTCCCATCTGAAAAAGAAAAGCAGATTCTCCAACAGAGAGTGAGGTTAGCACCAGTTAAATGGGATAACAACTATTAATATAGAGAGAATTTAAAGGGTATAGACCCTCTTATAGCCCAAGATTAGTAAGAGCTTGACAATTGAAAGCAGAATCATTTTCTGGATATGATTCTGACTTGTTTTCCAGTTCTAGATATGGTTTCCTTTCCACTGAGCAGATCTGTTAGCCAATCCAAGAGTATTTGGTTACCCACCATGGCTGTGTGCCACTATTGCACTTGAGGGAGCATCACATCATGTTGTTTGCTTCTGAGTAGGTTAGACTTTGAGTTGCTCAGACAAATGTTGGCCACTTCCCCCTACTGGATCATGTAGTGACTTCCAGCACTAGATGGGCTAATTGTCTGGGGACTGGCTCTCTTCTGGATTCCAACCAGGTCTGTCCATGGTCCGAGCCAACAGCATATGGTGTCTTCAGCAGTAGAGTCTTACCATTAACCTCTGGTGGGTGATCAAGTGCTCTGACAGAAGTCTGTCTTGTTTGTCTTGAGAGACCTTATAGGTCTCTCCTATCAATAGCTCATTATGGGTGTTAACCACATCCTGGACCAGGGAGGTGGGAGGAGCCAGGAAGCAGGGATCTGGCCTACTCATTCTGCCCTGCATCTGCCCCCACACAGTCAGGCACAGGGTACCTGGCACCGTAATTTATTTTGTTGTGTTGGTTTGGAACTTCACAAAAGTAAAGTCCTATACCATGTGGTACCTTGTGTCCCTCTCTTTGTGCTCAGCACACTTTCTAAGATTTGTTCATGACCTTGATTACCAGTTCATCCTCACCATACAGTCTGTCTAATCTTGGTACAACTTGACTGTTCCAAATACATCTATAGGGTTAGGCACATCATCAAAACTAGGCCAATCAGAGACTTATCTGCATCTATGTAAGAAATATGAGTGTGAAGGTACCATCATCCCTTCCCACCAAGATGTATAAGGACACTGTGATGCTAAAGCAATTGCTTGCTGTCTTTTCTGTCACATGGAATAATCCTATTTAAGGATGATGTCAACATGGGTATTAAATGATGAAATGGAGAATAAAAGATCACTAAATATGTACTTAGTATCCTTGGATTCAACTTCTTCTAAATTTTCTTATCAAATTTCCCAGTCATATTACTCAATGAACTGCCTGTTTGTTTTTGTTTGAGCAAATTTGAGTTGTATTTTTTCTTGTGACACCAAGAATCTCATCTAGTATACTCCTCAGAAATGTTCCTTTTGAAAGTCCTCAGTACTTCTTTGATTTTCAGAGGGATTCAAGGAAGATAAGGAGATATGACATAGAAATATTTGAGAATATATGATCAAATAGGAATTACATTTTTATATGTTTGGCAGTAGTGTTAATATGATGTTATTTTGGAGGTAAGGTCTAGCCTGGAGGGGTGGCACACACTTTTAATCCCAGAACTCGAGGGGCAGAGGTGGAAGGAGCACTGTGAGTTCAAGGCCACACTGAGACTACATAGTAAATATGATAATTTTTAAGAAAGAGGGAGCATGAGCACACTGGGCCTCTTGCCACTGCAAATGAACTCCAATTTGCGCATCTGGCTTTATGAAGGTACTGAAGAATCAAACTTGGACTGGAAGGTTTTTCAAGTGAGTGTCTTTAATTTCTGAGTCATTTCCTCAAATCCAAATAATATATATATATATATATAAAATATTTTATTATTTATTTATTTATTTGAGAGAGAGAAGATACAGAAATAGGCAGGGAGAGAGAGAGAGAGAGGGAGGGAGAGAATGGGTGCGCCAGGACCTCCAGCCACTGCAAATGAACTCCAGATGTATGCACCCCGTTGTGCATCTGGCTTATGTGGGTCCTGGAGAATTGAGCCTCGAACCGGGGTCCTTCGGTCTTACAGGCAAGCGTTTAACCGCTAAGCCACCTCTCCAGCCCCAAATAATAATATTTTATCATGATGTAACTTAAAAATAAAAATACCAGCTTCAGAACATGACAAACCATCACTATCATTTTATTTCTATATTGTTAGTAAATACTTTATTGACTGATGAGTGAGAAATGAATTTTTGAAAGAATCAAACTCATTTTTTTTTTGTTGTGGAACAATTATTACATAATAACATTTAATTGTTTTTGAATTTTTTGTTTGTGTAGGTGTATGTATATGTATGTGTGTATATGTATTGTGTGTATAGGAGTTCATGCTTGCCATGGTGTGTGTGAAGAGGTCAAAAGACAACCTCAGGGTGTTTCTCCTTCCCTTTCACCTGGTAAGACTTGGTCTATCTCGCCACTGCTGCTTAAGAGTTTCTGAATCCTTCTGTATCTGCCTCCTATTGCCATAGGCACATCAGGACTACAGACATGTACACCACTTTGCATCTGACTTTATATGTTTGCTGAGGAGGCTTGAACTCATTGACAGGCTTCAAACAAGTACCTGTAATTGCTGAGCCACTTCCTAGCCCCTTGTAAAAAAAAAAAATTAACGGAATCTATCATGTGAAATTGGTGAAAGTAGAGTTTTTCTGGTTAAAGATGTATGTGTGAGAGACTGAGGAGATGGCTCACTGGACAAAGCAGATCCCCAGAACCCATATAAAGATAGACACTGTAGTAGAGGCATCTGTAACCTCAATGCACCAACAGAGATAAGGGATGTGGAGACAGGAGAATCCCTCAGAAGCTTATGGTAGATCAACAGTGAAAAATAAGAGACCTGTCTCAAACAAGGTAGAAGCAATGATGGATACTTAAGGTTGTTTTCTGACCTCCATATGTGAACTTTGGTGTTCATACTTGCACTCACACACATGAGTATGCACACTCACGCATCACACACATCACTCACACACACACACACACACACACACACACAAAAGATGTATGTATGTATGTGTGTATATCTATGTTTATGTACAAGTCTGTTTGTATGCGTGTATATACATCTGTGTAATCTCTATAAATGTATGTGTTTCTTTGTGTGTGGTGTATAACTTATGTATAAGTATATATGTATATACATGTGAATTTCTGTTTCAGTGTACATTTGTTTGTGTCAACATGTCCAAATATCTGTGTGAATATAATTTATATTGATAGTTTGTATTTATGTGTGATTGTGTACATATAGTATATAAGTGAGCATAACTTGTATGTCTGTGTCTGTATGCTCTATTACTGTGGTTTAGATATGATATATCCCCAGTGTGGTGATGTGGATAGATGGTAGAACCTTTCAGATGTGGGACTGAGGTGGATTAAGGCTGGTTTCCTACAGTGAGTTAAGCTGGTTGTTATAAAGCAAGGCCAGTCCAGGTCTTTCCCCCTTTTACATGAGGCCATTTTCTCTTCTGCTTCTGTGCCATGTTATTATATAGCCAGTGCTTCACAAAGTACTCAAGATCTGCTATTTTTCTATGGTAGCAGAATATAGGCTGCATGCATATGTGTCATCAGATGTATTTGTACAAATATGTGTGTGCCTATGTTTATATGTGTCTGTCTGTGGGCATGCTTGTATAGCTGTATGAGTACGTGTCTGTGAGTATGCAGCAAGGACTGGGAGGAAGGCCAAACTACACTATCCAATTCTGTGCTTTGTGTAAATTAGAAGAAGTTGTCCTCTTTGATGGGGCACAGCAGCCCTGCAGACCCATGGCTTGGCTAGAGAGTGGGAACAGGATGTCAGTCCCACTAATCCCTCATCTGATTTCTTGGAGCAGAGAGCAACTTGGCAGGAGATGGGGGTGTTTTGGAAGACTCAGAAGTTGGTTCAGTCTCTTTGGTATGCAAATGTCTCCTCATAGGTTACCATCTGAAAACTGGCATTTGGAAATGATGTGATTCAGGACAGTTTCGCGGCAGAGGTCCATCACCTGAAGCCCATGTGCTGTATGGGCTCCAGGTGCCTCCTTTTTTTGACTCATCCTCAAAGGCCTTTGAGAGTACATTTCCTGCAGGCTGCTCCTATCTCCCTTTTTACAAGCCTAGCTAGAGTCCTGCCCCATCAGCATGTCTTATGTTAAACTCCATTCTGCCACCTGTTGCCTCTTTGTGAACAAACATGTATTAAGGGTTAGGGTTGCACATTGTTGCCCTGGCTCATCACATAGTTTGAACTTTTATTGAAATGAGTCATGGCCAAGAGGCTCTGGGGTTATGTGAGGACACACACACACACACACACACACACACACACACAGAGGAGCAAGCAACGCAGAGAGAAAACTGCCAGTTAAATCCACTATTAGGACTTCCATTCACTCAAAACCTTCAGGTCCAATACGAGGTATCCACTTTAGCTTCTCAGTGGAAACTCCAGCTTCAGCACTTTGTCTTGTCATGTCTTGTGATGACCTTAGGCAAGTTGCTCAACCTTTGTGAGCCTCTGTTTCTTTAGTAACAATGTGGGTGGTTGGAAGAAATAACTAAGGTCTTGTACAAGAAAGCCTAGAATGCATTGCTCAGCAAATAATGCAATCTCTCTTTCCCTTCCTCACTCCAAGTCTCTACTTTTCCCCATTAAGTTATAGGGGGACCCAGCACACTTCACCTGTGCTTTTAATTAATTAATTTATTATTATTATTATTTTTGGTTTTCCAAGGTAGGGTCTCACTTAGTCCAGGCTGACCTGGAATTCACTATGTAGTCTCAGGGTGGCCTTGAACTCATTGCGATCCTTCCACTTCTGCCTCCCAAGTGCTGGGATTAAAGACATGCACCACCACGCTCAGGACACTTTTGCTTTTAGTTTGGTCCCAGTTCTGCATAGTTCTTTAGCAAGTATTTAGTACACAGCAGATACTTGCTTAGTGAACAGATCAAAGATGCCAGGCAGGCAGAAGGCAAGTAGTGAGTATCAGGTAAGTAACAAAGCAATCTGGGGCAATTTCTTGCTTTCGGAAATGAAGAAATGTATACCTGAGAGATGAAAGTACAACAAACTAGTAGCTATGCATATAAAGTATGGCCTTAAGTGTTGGGTAGAGTCAAGGCTCTTAAGGGCAATTCTTGTCATTGGGCTCTCTTGGTCATCTGTCGGATCACCAGAAACTACTTCAGTTATTTTCCTTTTTATGTGATGGGTGGATTTAGGAGAGAGAGAATGCAAAACCATCTGCTCCTGCCAGAAGATCAAATTTAAGGGAGGCTCAAGGGAATCTAAATTATAGAAAAAAATAAAAGAAGACAGGAGAAACAAATCTGAATAACAATGAGATCTAGTAGGCAGTTAGTGCTTCACTCCATAATATTGTACTTTGGGTAACACTCACTGGTGCAGAGCACTCTGCTGGCTTCTAAGATGACAAAGTAGAAGATAAGGCCCTTGCTCTACTCCAGAGTCTTCCAGTCTAGGAAATGGAACTGGGCAGAAGGCACAGAAGTACTCAACACTTACTCTCTATTCAGCATTGGGATGCATGTTTAAAGATATCATGTCAAGAACCAGTATTATATTCCTCCAAGGTGAAAGTAAGGTCAAGTAGGTTCAGAAATGTCTCATTCTTATGCATCAAACAAGTAGTAAAACTGGAAGAAGGGTCTATGCCTGTTTAGCTCGAATGACCTTACGTTGCCTGCAGGAATATGAGTAAGGATATTAGGTTGATATTATACTGGATTCAGAGTCAAGTGAGTAATATTTGATTATTGTTGTGGGAATCTACAAGGAAACAGATTTATTGCGGCCTTAGAATGAGAAATTCACAAAGGAAGTAAATTTTCAACTAGATGTTGACAGTTACATGTGAATCCAATAAAAGAGGAATGAAGACAAGGAGCATGCTAGGTGGACTGAGGCCAGAAATATGCGAAGGTGGGGAAACTGTCATCTTCTGAGTTTGTGTCACACTGTGTGGTGTATTGGAGCGAGTATAGTCTGCTCCAAATTTATTAGCAGTATATCCTTAGGACGTTCTCTAAGCCTCATTTTTCCTATTTGTACAGTGATTGTGAAAATAGTTACTTCACAGAATTGTTGAAACAAATCAATGTAATTAAAACAACTGATTATTTAAAATGCAATATAATCTAACTCATATTCCTTATCTTACAACAGCCTATGTTCCTCACCTGCTTGCACTAAAATTAATAATATATTTCTTTTTTAAAATTTTTAATTTTTTAAATTTTACACAGAGCGAGAGCGAGCGAGAGAGAGAGAGAGAATTGGTCCACCAGGGCATCAGCCACTGAAATCAAACTCAAGATGCTTGTGCCACCTAGTGGGCATGTGTGACCTTGCACTTGCCTTACCTTTTGTGCATCTGCCTAACGTGGGATCTGGAGAGTAGAACATGGGTCCTTAGGCTTTGCAGGCAAGCACCTTAACCACTAAGCCATCTCTCCAGCCCATATGTTAATTTTTTAACATTGGCTTTGTGAATGTAGGATCCACAAGCAAAAGAACAGTGTCTGTGTGTCTCAGCACTCTGTCTCTACTGCCTAGAAGAGTAGTCATCTAATAAACCTCAGTTAAGTGAATGAAAACATAAATATACAAATGCAAGAATGAGCCATAAGTCAGTGATATCTGTTTCTGTGCCATGACTCTAAGATCCTCTTTTCTGAGGTGAAGAGCAGATTGCTGATGAAGAGAATGCCACTAGAGAGTCACAAAGACCCCACAAGTCACTGGAGAGATCCCAAGGTCTCCTCCCTGCCTGTCCTGGAGCTGTATAGACACATTTTGGAGCAGGAAGGAAATTCCACAGACTTCCAGCTCAGATGGTTCTGGGTTTCACAACCCAACTCTTTTTGTCTTGCTTAATTTTGATGTGCTATTTCACCAGTGTGACTTGCAATATGCTTAGTTCTCAGTGACACTGCATAAACCCATACTGCCCCACAATGACCTTGATGTCTACACATTCCAATAACCAAGTCTTACCATTAAAGGCAACACACTTAACCCTTTAGAGAGGACTGGGAGGAGGGAACAGATAAATAGATGCACTAATACCAGGCATTTGGTATGTTCTGTGGTGGGGCAAGAACAGGGGACTGCAGGGTGCAGAAGGAGATTTATATTCCAGCTTGAAATTAAATAATGTGTGTACAATCGGATAGCAATTATAGCTCTTCAAAATATCCTCTTTTCTTAGTCTCTCTATGGTCAAGGGAATCAGGAAAGTATGGACTACATTTGTATTAGTATTTGTTCCCATTGTACATTGAGGTAACTGTGGATGATCTAGGACATTAGTCTGGCTTTAGTGGCTGTGTTAGTCTATTTTGTGTTGTGCTAACAGTAGATCAGAGACTGAATAACTTATAAAAATATTCTTACTGTTCTGAAGGTTAGGAAGTCCGATATGAGGGTACTAGAATCTAGTAGGAGCTACTTGCTACATCATACCATGGTGGAAGGGACGTAGGATGGGGGGATTTGCCATTTTCTAATAAGCCCACTTCTGAGCTTCCAGAATTAGTTCACTCATGGTGGTAGAGCTCCCATTGCCTATGACTCTTATTAGGCTCTGCTTCCTAATATTGGTACAGCAGAAATTACATTCCTAAAACATGTCTGAGAGACAAATTTAAATCATAGCAGGAGCAGATATGAGCTCAGAACCCAGATCTTATGACTATCAGCTGGGGGGGAGGTCTTCTGAATTATTATCACTTACAAGTTTATGTTGGCCAACCCAGGGTGTAATGTTACAATCCCCTCCATTCTGCAATGTTACCAATGTACCTTTGTGGTGGAATGTCAGCACATAATTAATCAGAGGATGTTACTCTGTTTCATGGACTATATAAATCCATTGCTTACTTTTGTAAATAAAACATTATTGACACATATACATACCTACTCACTTTTTGCTTTTACTCTATAGAGGTGAGTGATTACATCAGAGACTATATAGCCCTCAGTTTAAAATAGTTAATTGGTCTTTTATAGAAATAGTTTTCCAGCTCTGGAATAGATTCACGGAATAAAAGTGAATGAAAAAATGAACCTGATTTATTCACTCTAAATCATAACTGAAAATGAATGAGATCTGGATGCAGACCCAAGTCAGAATTTCATCTTGGCCAGATTACCTTAAGTAATTTGTTATTGCTTTTCTGACCCTGTTCTGCATGTATCACTTTATATGGTTTCTGTAAGAGTTCTAAGAAATATAATTCAGTTATGATGAGGTTTGATCATACATGACAGAAAATACACAATGAAAGTGTCTTCCAAAGGGCAACAGTTTCTTCCATGCAGAGGCCTGGAATGGGCACTTGAATATTGGCCTGGTCTGCTGTGCATGGCATTAGGGAACTAAGACCCTTTTTCTTGTCATTTCACCCCATATGGTTTTTATTCTTGAGCTTCCTTCATGGACTGGAATGATTGCTAGAGCTCCAGCCACTATGCTACTGTTGTTATTGATAATATGTCAATAAGAGGAAACAAAAAACTTAAATACACGTGAGCCTAGAAACAGAGATACTTATATAAACAAGGCAGCAAAACAACATTAATTCATGTAGAGCCAAGAGGAGACTCCATTCTCCTACCATAGCCCATTAGGTAACAAATGTATTTAAGTTGTTCTGTTCTTCAGATACAGTGAGGAAGATTTGGAAGCAACATTTTATATGTATTAAGTATTAAACATTTTGCCAAGTAATTTTATAAATGTTACCTGATTTCATTGTGTTATAGAAAGGTAAGATGATATTTTTCCTTTTGTTCATGATCCTCATGGTGTTAACTTACAGATGACAGAATCTAGCCAGATCTTTGGATTGTTGTTGTAAGTCCATGGTGAAGAATCATGGTGTAGGAGAAAATGACTCCAAACCAAGCTCTCCAGCAGGGATGTAGTGAAGAGACACTGGGCTAAACATGAGACCTCAGGATCAATGAGCCAGCGTCCTCACCTGTAACACCAAGATAGCTCATTTGTTTATTCTGGGGTTTTGTGCAGATACTGAGGCAGTTTAGGGATGACAGAACCCAGAAAAATAACAAAAATAGTGTAATATCCTTGAGCCTGTCCTTGCAGAAGGAGTTCCCTCTCTAGATCTGTCTGTCCCTGCACTCAACCTGAGACCTTCCTTAGAAGAGACAGTTGCCCCCTTCCTGGAAGACTGAGTTTCCTGAGTCACCACCTAGAAACCTGTTGAGCTGGCAATTCGGCCTCCATTGAGAACTTAGAAAAGGCTCCAGTCTGGCATTGTAGGTGGGCTTCTCAAGCCCCCTCTTGTCTCCTTGGAAAAGAGCCATTAAGAATCTCTTAAGACATAACCTAAATTTTATGACAAAAAAACAAGAAGCTCTTAAGAAAGCATTTCTGCCTTCTCTTAAGTTCTGGGCTTCCTCATTTCTAGGAATCCTGCTCATGCCTTTTGGGCATGAACTCTGTCTTCCTTCCATCTCTTAAGTTTTATCTGTAATAAAACCTCTAAACTTGGGCTGGAGAGATGGCTTAGAGGTTAAGTCGTTTGCCTGCAAAACCAAAGGACCCAGGTTCAGTTCTCCAGGACTCACATAAGCCAGATGCACAAAGTGGTACATGCATCTGATGTTCGTTTACAGCGGCCAAAGGCCCTGGCGTGCCCATTCTCTCTCTCTCTCTGAAATAAAGTTAATAAATTAAACAAATAAAACTGCTAAACTTTATCCTCTGTTCTGTGGATTTCAGTTCTTAAATTCTAAAAATAAGATGAAAATCTGGACATACCCTAAAATTCCCATATTATATTGATGTATTGACAAGAAACTCCAATTCCTATATCAATAGCAGTCTTAACATATCAAACACAAAAGATGTGTCTAATGGAATCATTATTACCAAGGAGGTTGCCTTTTACAGCTGTTGTGTTCTTATGAAGTTTCCTTTTGCAGGATAATAAAAGCTTCTGGATTCAGGACTGCTCAAGATGTCCTCCAAAATCTCAAGTTTCTTCAGCCTGGGAACCAACCTTTTAACAAGAACAGCTCAGACTGGAGAGTAGCTGGAATTCTTCTTCTCATTGCCATTGACATATGTCCCACAAAAAAGCTAAACATGTTTTAGACTCTGCATCTAAAAAGGGGAATAGAGACATACATAGCTTATTGGAAAGGGAAGGAGTGTTCAATACCCACCAGACTGTCAATTTCCTCTAGCTGTTTTGTAGAGTTACAGAACTTCATCTGGCCAAAGAAAAGTGAATTCAGCCAGGTATGACGTCTTCATGCTTTTAATTTCAGCATTCTGGAAGCTGAGGTAGGAGGATCACTGTAAGTTGAGGCCAGCCTGGACACTAGGTGAGCTCCAGGTAAGCCTGAGCTAGTGATGCTCTGCCTTAAAACAAAAGTGAACAAATCATGTGTTGGTCCCATTCCCCTCCTCCCTGCCACCATTCCACTGAGGACCCTTCTCAGTGGGGCTGCTGGTATTCACCTTGTTTTTATGGGTTAAATTGTGAGAGCAGCAGTCAGTCATGGGGGGAGAGAGGGCAATGCCTCTGGATATTCCATACAAAGTTTCTAATTGATATAATAATAGAATTGAACTGAAAACTTTGGAACTGAGGAGACAGCTCAGTGGTTAAAATATTTGCTGAGCAAGCATGAAAACAAACAAAAAAACAAAAGTGAATTCCCGCTCTCAAAGCATTGAGGACAAGACCAGGCACAAATAAGCATCTAGCAATGGTGTGCATAGGGTTATTATGATGAAGAGCCTTCAACAATCTCAGCGCTTAGCAGGTGGTCGAGGATCACCTAGCGGTGCTTTAGAAACAGCCCCTGGGTGAAGAGACAGCGTCCTTGGGCGCTTTTAAAATCAAGCGCCTGAGGGAGGAGCCTCGCCAGGATTGGCGCCCGAGGACGGCGCCGCGCGGGCGGGGGCGAGGCTTGCAGAAGCTGATCAGACCTGGGCCCGTTTCAAAGGACCAATCAAGATGCGCCTTACAGGAGCCGCGCAGGGGCGGGCCCGGCAGGGGGCGGGCGCGAGCGGGGCGGAGCCGCGGCCTACGCTGTGACGCCGGGTCTGAGCGGCGCAGCTCCGCGCGCAGCCTGAGCCCCCTAGCTAGAGCGTAGGTTCAGATTGGACAAGTAAGTGTTCCAGCTACCTCTCAGCATCACGTGG
This sequence comes from Orientallactaga sibirica, assembly GCA_036365145.1. NCBI lineage: Eukaryota > Metazoa > Chordata > Mammalia > Rodentia > Dipodidae > Orientallactaga > Orientallactaga sibirica. The sequence goes on along the minus strand of JAEOAD010000015.1, from coordinate 32,633,751 downwards.
GCTCCAGGGGCTTTCACCCACGCATCCAGGAGGAAGCCCTTCCAGTCGACCTGCGCGCGGCTCTGGGCTTCCCTCAGTGTATCCAGCGCCTGCCGCTTCCTCCTCCTCCTCCTCCTCCTCCTCTGCCCAGCAGGCCACTGGCTGCCTTGTATAGCTAGGTGAGGTGTCTAGCCACGCTAGGGAGGGGTCAGCTGCCCTGGAGGTGCCTGCCTGGTGCCCAAGGACAACCCTCTCTGACTGCTGTTCAGTTAACTAAACTCAGTTCTTTCTTTTTTCCCTCGCCATCCCCGGCATACTGCACCCACCAGGACCTCAGCTACACCAGAAGTGATGGAAGCAGATGCCATCTGCTTGGGGGAAGGCATCAGTTTTCTTCATCATTAAATTTGTTGCATTATGTTAAGCTGCGTATATGTATATACACCCCCCCCCAGAAGTCTTTTAGCGAGTTCAGTAAGTTTTATTCCTACTTTGCAGTTTTTTTTAATTTTAATACAAATGACTAACAGATGTTCTATTTTGTCATCTGCCTTTTTGTTAACAATCATTTTGACTAAAAAGGCCATTGGGTGAATTACATCCATTGATTTGTTTTTTTTAATGTTATACTTGAATTCTTGAGATAAATTCCATTTGGTTAGGACTTCTCCTTTTGGTATGTTTTAGATTCCATTTGTTGAGATATTAAGAATTTTAGCATCTTTGTTAATGATCGGCATTGATTTGTAGTTTTCCTTCCTCATGTGTGTTCCCGGTTATGTTTTCTGGCTAATTTTGGCCTCATAGGACAAATTAGGAAGTTGGGTTTTTTTTTCTTTTTTCTTTTTTTTCTTTTTTTTTTTTTTTTTTTTTCTTCATTGGGTTCTGGAGGATTTGAAGTAAAATTGGTATTTTTCTTTTTCAAGTCTTTAGTAGAACTCATCAGTAAAGCCATCTGGGACTCAAATTATGGATGTGTGTGAGAAGAGTGCCAAATGCAAAGTCATTTGATATAAAACATATGGGGCTTGTGTTAGACCTCCTGTTGCTTTGAGAAAACCCAAGAAAAGCAAAGGAGGAAAAATTATTTTGACTCATGGTTTCAGTCCATCAGGTAGGAAGAGCTCACATCATAGTAGCCAGGAAGCAGAGAGAGAAAAATGCTATCATTAATGGGTTCTCTCTTCCATCACATTTTGGCTCCCAGCCTGTAGGACTATACTATCTGCATTCCAGGTGGATCTTCCTTCCTTTAGTTAATCCTCCCCAGAAATACCCTTACAAATACACCTGAAGCGTGCTGTCCTAATCTAGATATCGCCAATCAATTTGATGTTTCAAGATGAATCACTACAGAACTCTTCCAATGATGTTTTATCCCTCCCCAATTTTATTGAGGCACAGTCAGTAAAAATTCTGCATACATTCAAGGAATATGACTTACTTTTTTTGTTGTTGTTGTTTTTCAAAGTAGGGTCTCACTCTAGCCGAGACTGACCTGGAGCTCACTCTTAGTCCAAGGCTGGCCTTGAATTCACAGCAATCTTCCTACCTCTGCCTCCTGAGTGCTGGAATTAAAGGCATGAACCACCATGCCCAGCAACTTATTTTAATCCATGTATACATTTTAAAAAATTACCCTTGTTAAGCTGATATATTTTCTGTAATGAAAAATATTCAAGCTCTCTATAGGCAAATTTCAAGTATATAATAAATGGGTAACTTCACCATATATTTTTTTAAAAGTCTCCAAGTTTTTTTATTTATTTATTTGAGAGAGAAAGAGGCCAGAAAGAGAGAGAGAGAGGGAGGGAGAGAATGGTCGTACCAGGGCCTCTAGCCACTGCAAATGAACTCCAGATGCATGGGACCCCTTGTGCATCTAGCTTATGTGGGTCCTGGAGAATCAAACCAGGATCCTTTGGCTTTGCAGGCAAACACCTTAAGTGCTAAGCCATCTCTCCAGCCGACTTCACCATATTTTTCAGTCAGTCTCTGGAAAGTTTGTACCCTTTGCAAACATCTCATTTCCTCCACACCCAAGCCCCTAGTAACCACCATTCTATTTTCTGCTTTAATGAACTGGACCTTTTTAGGTTCCGCATGGGAAGTGATACTGTGCAGTTCCATTGTCCCTTGTATCTAGGATGTTGGTTCCAGAGCTCCTGTATTTACCCAAACCTGGTGATGCTCAGATTTCTTTTATAAAGTGGCATGTTTTGCATATAACTTTTGCATATCCTCATGTATAATTTAAATCATCTCTACATTACTTATAAGACCTAATGCAAAGCAAATGCTATATAAATTAGTGTCATATTATATTGTTTAGGGAATAATGATCAAAAAGTATACTTGTTCAATACAGATACATTTTTTCCTGATTTTTTTTTTTTTTTTTTTTTTGAGGTAGGGTTTCACTCTAGTCCAGGTTCCAGTTTTCCTGATATTTTTGATGTGTCTGATTGAATTTATAGATGTGGAGGGCTGACTACATTTGTTTTCTCATGTATTTGGGTTTCACTTAGCACAGTGTCCTCCAGGTTCATCTCTGTACATGTAGCATTTACTTTAAGGAACTTGTTGATACTTTGCTATTTATATGTACCGTATTACGCATTCACTTGTGGACATTTAAGTTTTTTTTTTTGTATTTTGACTATTGTGCAAAATAATGATATGTTCTTTGAATAATGTCTACTCAGGTCCTTCACCTTTTGTTATTTAGTTTGCTTTTTAGTTGTATGAGTGCTTTAATAATTTGAATTTTACCCCTTTATCAGGTGTGTAGTCTGCAATTAATTTCTCTCAGTTTTAGGTTGCCTCTTCATTTTGTTCATTGTTTCTTTTGTTATGTACAAACTTTTTTTAAAAACTTTTTATTTTATCTTATTTTTTGGAGAGAGACACAGAGAGAGACAGAGAGAGAGAGAGAGAGAGGGAGGAAGACAGAGATGGGCACGTGAGCAGTGTCTCAGCTGCTGCGAACGAAATCCAGACCTGCGCGCCCCCTTCTGGCCAAGTGTGGCATTGTGCCCTTGCGTTACTTTGCATCTAGCTAGACATGGGACCTGGAGATTGGAACCGCTGGAGATTGGAACCACTGTTCTTAGGGTTAGAAGGCAGGCGCCTTAACCCCTAAGCCATCTCTCCAGCCCATTGATATGTACAAACTTTTAAAATGATGTAATCTCATTGTTTATTTTTGTAGTTATTGCCTGTGTTTTTGGTGTCTTATGCAAAACTATCACTGCCAATCACAGTGTTCAGGCTCCTTTTGCCAGTTTTTACTTCTAGGAGTTTTGTGTTTCAGGATGTAGTGTGCATTTCGAGTTGAATTTTGTATATGGAATAAGAGTAGCTTCATTCGTTTGCGTGCGGGTATTATCTAATTTCCCAGTACCATTTGTTCATTTATTTTCTAACTTAAAAATTTTAAAATACTTTGTTCTTATTTATTTTATATAGAGAAAGAGAGAAAAAAAAGAGAGAGAGAATGGGTGAGCCAGGTCCTTTGGTCACTGCAAATGAACTCCAGATTTATGTGCCACCATTTGCATCTGGCTTATGTGGGTTCTGGGGAATTGAACCTGGGTCCTTAGGCTTCCCAGGCAAGTGCCTTAACTGCTAAACTCTCTCTCCAGCCCAATTTTTAAACTTTTTTTATTGACAACTTCCATACATATAAACAATATATTATGATCATAATCCCCTCCCACTACCTTCCCTTTCTCAGCACCATTTATTGAAGAGAGATTCCTTTCCCACTGTGAATTTTTGGTACCACTGTTGAAGACTGATGAGCCATATGTGTGGCTTATTTAAGGACTGTAGTCTGTTTTTCTTTATTTTTAAAAATTATTTACTTGATAGAGATAGAGAATATGGGTATGCCAGGGTCTCTAGCTATTTGCAAGAGAACTCTAGGTGCATGCTTCACCTTGTGTATCTGGCTTTCATGGGCACTGAAGAATTGAACCTGGGTTCTTAGGCTTCGCATGCAAACGCCTTAACCACTAAGCCATCTTTCCAGCCCTGTATTCTGTTTTTCTATTGGTAGTTGTATCTGTCTTATGCCACTCTCTTACTTTGTGATTATTATAGTTTTGTGATATAATATGAGATTAGGAAGTGTGATGCTTCCATCTTTTTGCAAAAGTGAGCTATTTTGTACCTTTTGTGTGCCATATGAATTTTAGGATTGTCTTTTCTATTTCTGTGGAAAATCTCATAGGTATTTTGATAGAAATTTCATTGAACCTTCATGCATATTATTTTGGGGGCAGTATGAGCATATTAGCAATACCACCTTGCCCAATTCATGAACTTGGGATATCTTCCCACTTATTTGTTTTTTCAGTTAATTTCACCAAAGTTTCATAGCTTTCACTATGCAGATATGTCACCACTTTGGTGAAATTTATTGTCAACTATTTAGTTATTTTTTATGCTGTTGTGTGGTGGTTTGAATGTGAACTTTCCCCTGTAGCTTCATGTGTTTGTGATTAAGTCCCATACTCAATCCCTAGATGATTGTAGTTTGGAAGGTGGAGCCTTGCTGGAGGAAGTGTATCCGTGGTGGTGGACCTTGGGTTAGACTAGCCCACTGTGTGTTTTGAGCTCACTCTTCCTGTTACCTCTCAGCTGATATGACAAAATGTGATTCCTAGCCTCTCCTCTGCCATGCTTTCTCTTATTGGAGGGAACTTCACTTCAATACTATAAGGTGAAATGAGCCCTTTTCTCCCATCAACCGCTTTTGCTTAGCTGCTTTGTTCCAGCAACAGGAAAGTAACCACAGCATATTGTAATTGAGATTGTTCTCTTCATTTCTTTTAAAGATATTTTCTTGCTAATAAATAGAAATATAGCTCATTTTATGTTGATTTTTATTAAAATATTTTATTCATTATTATTTATAAGCAGAAAGAGAAAAGGGAGAGGGAAAGAGAGAATATGGGTGCACTAGAACCTTTTGCCATGTCAAACTCCAGATGCATGTATCACTTTGTGTATTTGGCTTTATATGGTTATTAGGGATTTGAACCCAAGTCATCAGGCTTTGCAAGCAAGCACTTTTAACTACTGAACCATATCTCCAGCCTTCTGTGTTGATTTTGTATATTGTGGTTTTAGTAAATTTGTTAATTGTAACAGTTTTGGTGAAATATTTAGGGATTTTTAAAATGTATATAATGATTCCACCTAAAAACATGATTTTCTCGACTTCTAATTTGGGTGAATTTTGTTTTCTTGAATATTAGCTCTCGCTAGGAGTTTCAGACTGCAGAAAAACAATGGCAGGATTAGGAAGCCTTGTCTTTTTCTCATCTTAACAAGCTTTCAGTTTTTCACCATTGAGTAAAATGTTGGCTGGGGGATTGTCTCATGTGGCCTTCAATACCCTGAGATACAGTTTTTCTGGATTTCAGATGTTTCACATTTTTATCATGAAAATTTATTGAATTTGATTATATGCTTTTTACTACATCTATTGAAACATTCATATGACCTTTATCCTTAATTGATTAATGTGTTATATCACACTTATCAATCAGATATGTTGAACTATTCTTGCATAATAAAGATGATTACCCACTTGGTCCTGGAGGATGACAAGTTAAATGTACTGTTGACTTTAGATTATGAGTATTTAACTGATATTTGTGTGTCTGTTTATCATGGATATTGGCCTGTAATTTTCTCATAATGTCTTTGAGTGGCTTTGGTATCAGGGTAATGTTGACCCTAAAAAATGTGAAATTGGAAATGTTCCTCCTCTCACTTTCTGGGAATAATTTGAGAAGGAGTGGTATTAACACTTCTTAAATGTTTGGTAGAATTCATTAGTGAAATCATCAGGTTCAAACTTTCCTTTAATCAAAGAATTTTGAGAACTGATTTAATCTTACTCATTTTTGGTCTGCTCAAATTTTTCTATTTCTTCATGACTCAGTGTTGGTAAAATATATGCTTCTAGGAAATGTGCCATTTCTTGTTGGCTGTCTAGTTTGTTGAGATAGCATTGTTCATATTAGATTCTTAGGCTTCTTTGTATTTCTGTGTTGTTATTAGTAATGCTGTCTTTCATAGCTGATTTTAATTGACTCTTCTCTTTTTTCTTTAGTATAACTCAAGATTGTCAATTTTGTTTATCCTTTCAAAAAACTACTTAGTTTTATTAGTCTTATCTATTAATTTGCTTATCTCTGTATCATTTATTTCTACTTTGATTTTTGTTATTTTCTTCCTTCTATTAAGTTTAGACTTCCTTTTCTTTTGCTAGTACTTTGAAATGTAAAATTAGGTTGTTTATATGAGTTTTTTTTCTTAATTTTGGTATTTATCATTATAGTCTCTCTTAGATCAGTTTTACTGCTTCCTATAAGGATATTTTGTGTGTAATTTTATTTTTGTTTGAAGATATTTCTTAATTGTCTTATGATTTTGTCTTGAACCCATTGTTCAGCGTGTGTAATTTCCACACATCTGTGAATTTTCCAATTTTCTTCATTATTGATTTCTGGTTTTGTATTATTGTGGTTGAGAAAGAAACCTGATAATGATTTTAGTTTTGAAAAACTTTTTATTGATAACTTCCATAAGTATATGTGGTAGTTTGAATATATGTCCCCCAATATATTCAGTGTTTTATTAATTATAGTTTGCATCTGCAATCACCTTGCTAGAGGCAATGTCACTGGGGGCTGGTCTTAAGGTGTGGTGGTGGGTTTGAGATTCCATTGTAAAGATATGCAAAATGTGCCTAGCAGGAGTTCCTGAAGTGTGCTGTGTGACTCTTTTGGCTGTAGTTTTTGCTCTGTGTGCTGTGTGGCTGGTTGGTTTCTCTCTCTGCTTGGCCCTGTGAAGGCAGGCCAGCTTCTTCTGCCATTATAGAACTTCCTCTGGATCTGTAAGCTTCAATAAATAATATCCCTTCCTCCATAACTGTGCCTGGTCTGGAAGTTCATCTCAGCGAACCTGAAGCTGTCTGCTATAGTATAGATAATAAACCATGATAATTCTCTCCCACCAACCCCATTTCCTCTTTCAAATCTGTCCTCCATTGAATCCCTTCTTTCTAATTAGTCTTCTGTTTTGATGTCATTTTATCCCTCTTATTATAAAGGTGCTATGTAGGTAGTATCAGGAACTGTGAGGTCAGGAATATTAAGCTGTTTTGTATCTGAAAGACAGCATTGTAAGCAGCCCTACCCTTCTTTTGACTCTTACTTTCTTTCTGCCACCTCTTCCACAATGGTTCCAGTGCCTAGGAGAGTGTGATAGAGATGTTTCAGTGCTGAACCCTCCACTCCACTGTCACTTCTTCCACAATGGTTCCAGAGCCTAGGAGAGTGTGATAGAGATGTTTCAGTGCTGAACCCTCCACTCCACTGTCACTTCTTCTAAGCACTATGGTGATTTGAGTCATCCTAGTGGTCACTACCATCTGAACAGTGAAGATTCTCTAACCAAAAGTAAGAGTACCATATTAATGTATTTAGCCAGATAATAGTTATTACTCCCCTAGGGCTTTTGATCTCCCCACCTATAGGCTTTTTTATTTTTTATTGACAGCTTCCTTAATTGTAGACAATACCCCATGGTACTTCCCTTCCTCCCCCAACTTTCCCCTTTGAAACTCCACTCTCCATCATATCCCCTCCCCCTCTCAATCAGTCTCTCTTTTCATTTTGATGTCATGATCTTCATTTGTTTTGGTTTAATTGAATTGATTATATTTTTTTCCTTGACTTCCAACTTATGTTTGTCCTTACAGTAAAGGTGAAGTAGACCTCATCTAGGCAGCATATAGTTGAATCTTATTATTATTTTTTAAATTTTTATTATTTATTTACTTAGAAAGAGAGAGAGAGAGAGAGAGAGAGAGAGAGAGGCATATATATATAGAGAGAATGGGCACACCAGGGCCTATAGCCACTGCAAACGAATTCCAGATGCACACACCACCATGTGCATCTGGCTTACATGAGTTTTGGGGAGTTAAACCTGGGCCCTTAAGGTTTGCAGGCAAGTGCCTTAACCACTAAGCCATTGCTCCAGATCTTATTATTATTTTTTTAATCCAACCAGTTGTTTTTTCTCTTTTGATTTGAGAATTTAGTTAATTTACATATAAAATAATTGATAGATAAGTGTGCTTTTGCTGTTTTCTCTATTGTTTTCTGGTTTTACATTTATTTATTTATTTATTTATTTATTTATTTATTTATTTATTTAAGAGAGATAGAGAATGAGCCTGATAGAGAAAGAATGGGTGCACCAGGGCCTTTAACCACTGCAAATGAACTCCACATACATGTGCCACCTTGTGCTTATGTGGGTTCTGGGGAATTAATCCTGGGTCCTTTGGCTTTGCAGGCCTTAACTGATAAGCCATCTTTCCAGTCCTGTTTACTGTGATTTTTTAAATTGGTTTTGTTTATTTTTATTTATTTATTTGAAAGCAACAGAGAGAGAGACAAAGAGAGAGAGAGAGAAAGAGGCAGAGAAAAAGAAAGAATAGGCATGCCCGGGCCTCCAGCCACTGCAAACAAACTCCAGATGCATGCACCACCTTGTGCCTCTGGCTTATGTGGGTACTGGGGAATCGAACTGGGGTCCTTAGGCGTCACAGGCAAGTGCTTAACTGCTAAGCCATCTCTCTAGCCCCCCTGTTTTCTGTTTTGAAGTTCTTTTGTTTCCTCCATCTCTTGCTATCTTTATGCTTTGATGATTATTTTCTTTTTTTCCATGTTCTATAGATGATTTTCTTTCTTTGTTTTGCCTTTCTGCTGTTACATTGTTACTTTAAAAAAAAATATATATATATAATTTGAGAAAAAGAAAGAGGCAGAAAGAGAGAGAGAGAGAGAGAGAGAGAGAATGAATGGGCGTGCTAGGGCCTCCATTTACTGCAAACGACCTCCAGATGCATGTGCCCCCTTGTTCATCTGGCTTACATGGGTCCTGGAGAACTGAACTGGGATCACTTGGCTTTGCTAAGCTACCTCTCCAACCCCATTAGTTACTTTTTTCATTGTTGAACCAAATGCCTGACAAGGATCAACTTGACGGCTTTTATTGTCTTATAGTTCTAGAGGTCAAAATCCGTCATGGTGCATGGTAGCTGAGCAGGAGGTAGTTAGCTACACTGTGTAGCAGACAGCTTCAGGTTTGCTAAGATGAACTTCCAGACCAGGCACAGTTATGGAGGAAGGGATTTATTATAGCTTACAGATCCAGGGGTTCCATAATGGCAGAAGAAGCTGGCCTGCTCTTCACAGGACCAAACACAGAGGGCAAAGCCACAAGCCAAAAGCCACAGAGCATAGCACACCTCAGGAACTCCAGGTAGGCATACTTTGCCTATCTTTAGATTGAAATCTTAAACCCACCACCACACCTTAAGATCTGCCCAGTGACACTGCCTCCAGCCAGGTGGCTGCAGATGCAAATTATAATAAAACAGTGAATATATTGGGGGACATCTATTCAAACTACCACATTCTGCTCTGGCCCCCAATAGATTTATAACTATCACACATTGTAAATTATACTCAGTCCAGTTTCAAAGGTCCCCATGGTCTTGACCAACTTAAGATATTGAGTCCTGTAAAATCAAACAAGTTAAATACTTTCAACATGTAAAGGCACAGAGTAAACATTTTTAACTGGTATAAGGCATAGCAAGGAGAGACTAGAACAATGCAAACTCAGCCACCATCAGCAATCATCAAACTTCTGCAGTTCAACTTCAATGTAATCAGAGACTGACAGTCTCCAGATTTTCCAATTCTACCCCTCCAGCTAGGCAGAGTAGCCAGGGAAAACTTCTATCCTAGGTCAACACTGCACTCCATGATAACCCTTGCACAGTCCTGGTATATCCAAAATGTCTTCAGGTTTCCATGCAAACCACGGTCCGTCTTCCAAAGGCTCTTCAGCCTATCAGAGCATCACATCCTTCCTCATTCCGCATTTCAGCAACAGCTCCTGGAACCGTGTGCAATTCATGACCATTCCACGCATTTTTCATGCTTCTAAAACTAATACCAGGTGTGCAGGACACAGCCATGTTCTTTTTTTTTTTTTTTGGTTTTTCGAGGTAGGGTCTCACTCTGACCCAGGCTGACCTGGAAATAACTATGTAGTCTCAGGGTAGCCTTGAACTCATGGTGATCCTCCTACCTCTGCCTCCCGAGTGCTGGGATTAAAGGCGTGCACCACCACGCCCGCACAGCCATGTTCTTAATTCAAGGAGGAAATAAGTCATAACCTTGAAAAGCAGGTTCCTTTTCCAGTCAACTCCAAAAGAGTTTGCATTTCTAACAGTCTTTCCTCAGGCATCTTCTCCATTGTTTTAACTAAAGCAGTTGGGCCACCTTCCTTAAGATTGCTAATGTGTTGACAATAGCAGCTCCAGTCACCTAAAACCAGTCTCAGTGCCTCTAATTTTAACTTGCTTGAGGTTTTCCAACTTCAAATCTGAAATCTCTCAGTCCAACATCTTTAGCCAAGCACATCAGTCCATTACAAATTTAACCTTGATCAAACTCTCTGGGCCTGGGCAGCAGAATGCAGTCATCCCTTATGCCAGTAGCCCAGTTACAACAAAGTCCTCTGTAGTCTTTCCTTCCCATTAGAAAGCTCATAAGCCAAGCCTCGAAGTTCAATACTTAGCATTCTCAAACTCTCATCAGAATAGTCCATAAAACTTGGCTTATCACTCCAGAAGGTCTCTTCAGTTGCAAGCACCCAGTCCATGCCTGTTCTTCTAAAACAAAGGTTCCAAAAGATGAAAATCCACATGGTCAGGTTCATCTACAGCCCAGTCTTGGTACCAACTTCTATAGCAGACAGCTTCAGGTTCACTGAGATGAACTTCCAGATCAGGCACAGTTATGGAGGAAGGGATGTATTATATCTTGCAGGTCCAGGGGAAGTTCCATAATGGCAGAAGAAGCTGGCCTGCTCTTTGCAGGACCAAACACAGAGAGAAAAGCCAAAAGCCACACAGCATAGCACACCTCAGGAACTCTAGCTAGGCACACTTTGCATATCTTTACATTGAAATCCTAAACCCACCACCACACCTTAAGATCTGCCCAGTGACATTGCCTCCAGCCAGGTGGATGCAGATGCAAACTATAATAAAACACTGACTATATTGGGGGCCATCTATTCAAACTACCACACACTACATCCACAATCAGGAAGCCAAGAAAAGAGTGAATAGAAAGTAGGACTGGCCTATAAAACCTCAAGTCCATCCCAATGACCAGCTACCTCCTAAAGAACTCACAGTCTTCTGAAACACCATGTTAAGTATGGACCAAGAGTTTAGACACAGGAGCCTATGGCAGACAGTTCACATTCAAACCACAGAATTTAACATGGGTTTTCTATAGAACATCTTATAGTTATAACAGCAGATCTTCATTTATAATCTTCAATCATATTTGAAGACTACACATTCACTTCTCTAATTTTATTTTGATGTAACCATTTAATTAATATTTTGTATGTTCATTACTAAATTATAGTTATTTTCAATAGTTTTGTGATAAAAATACTGAGTTTAAAATGACTTACATGTCAGGTTATAGTATTAGAGTATTCTGAATTTGACTATATACATAACTTATTCCTTTTTTTTTATACTTTGATATCTTAATATTACTCCTTAGAATCCTTTCATGTCATCTTAAAGATTCTGTTTAAATTTTCTTGTATGACAGATCTAATAGTGATAAATTGTTTTTCTTTCCTTTTTGTTTACCTTTGTTCATACCTAAGGGGTATCTTTGCTAGATGTATTTTCTTTTTATTTTTTGTTCTTTCATTTATTTATTAGAGAAGGAGAGAGAAAGAGGCAGATAGAGAATGGGCATGTCAGGGCCTCCGGCCACTGCAAACGAACTCCAGATGCATGTGGCCTCCTGTGCATCTGGCTTACATGGGTCCTGGGGAATTGAACCTGGGTCCTTTGGCTTTGCAGGCAAATGCCTTAACTGCTAAGCTACCTCTCCAGCCCTAGATGTATTTTCTTTTCGCACCTTGTATATAATATTCTGCTGTCTCTTCACCTGAAGTTTCTGCTAAGAAATATGTTAATATTCTTATGAGTTTTTTTTTTTTTTTTGTATGTGAAGTGTCTCTTCTGGTAATTTTTAATTTTTATTTTTTTAAATTATATTAATTTATTTGCAAGCAGAGAGAGAGAGAAGAGAGAGCGAGAGAGGTAGAGAAAGAATGGGTATGTTAGGGCCTCTAGCCACTGCAAATGAACTCCAGACTCATGTGGCCCTTGTGCATCTAGCTTATGTGGGTCCTGGGGAATCAAACCTGGGTCCTTTGGCTTTGCAGGCCAATGCCTTAACAGCTAAGCCACCTCTCCAGCCTTCTTTTGGTACTTTTAAAGTTTTCTTTGTTCTTGGTGTTTAACAACGTGATTGTGTTTCTAAGAACAGTTCCTCACTGGGCTGAAAATGTATGAGGTGGACACTTCTCCCAATGGTTGGGAAGCTTCCAGCCATTGTTTTGCTAAAGAATCATTCTCTTCCCCAATTTCTTCTCCTTTTGAAACTACCATGCTCTATTATATTATTTATCTTAATGATGACCCTTAAATCACAAATGTTTGTTCTTTCTTTTTCATTCTTTTTTTCTCTAACTGTATAATTTAAAATGGTCTGCCTTCACAGATTATTCACATATTATTTCTTTGATCAAGTTTGCTATTAATGCTTTTTAATTACATGTTCATTTCATTTGTTATATTCTTCAGCTCCAAAATTTCTGTTTTGTTTTTACATTTACTTCTTTTTGTTGAACTTTTCTTTGTGTGTTGGTTCTCTGATTTATTTTTTTATTTATTTTTGGAGAGAGAGAGAGAGAGATAGAGAGGGAGAGGGAGACAGAGATGGGTGTGCCAGCAGTCTCTCAGCTTCTGTGAACGAAATCCAGATGTGTGCGCCCCCTTGTGGTCAAGTGTGGCATTGCGCCCTTGGTCACTTTGCATCTTGCTAAACGTGGGACCTGGAGATTGGAACAGCTGGACATTGGGACCAGCGTTCTTAGGCTTAGCAGGCAGGCGCCTTAGCTGCTAAGCCATCTCTCCAGCCCTGGTTCTCTGATTTAATGTGTTGTCTATCTGTGTTCTGTATATTACTAAACTCCCTTAAATCATTTCTTCAATTAGTTGTCTAGAAATTCATATATCTTCATTTCTTTGGAATTGGTTACTGGGATATCATTATTTATTTGTCCTGTCCTATTTCCTTGGTTTGTGTTTAGGGGTGAGCACTGCTTCTCCAAGTATTGCATTATAGCCTTCACATTTGAGGTCTTCTCCATTTGGCTTTACTGATTAGCTTTGGGAAACAAACACCTCTGCCAGTTAGCTTGCTAGGGATTTTGAGATGCTTGGATATTTTCTATGGAAGTGCTTGTTCCTGTTTTTTGTTCCCCCTTGGGGAGGGGGTCTCTAAGATTGTGTCCCCTGTCTTAACCCTGAAAACCAATCTGAGATCTTCCTTTTGTTTTTTCATAGGACATCGTCCTGACATACTCAATTTTGTGTGCCTTCCTTCTCCCAACCTGCAGAGTTAAGCCAGCCAGGGTGCTTGTGAGCTGTCTAAAGACTCATGCTGACTGTCCATGGGGCTGATGTGTGCTGAGTGTTAGAAACATTTCTGAGCCAGATGGAGAGGTTTGCAGCAACTCATGAATAACTCTTCTGACACGGGAGTCTGTCAGAAGTTACAGCGTTTGTTGTGTTTCCAGCCTTGGTTACCTTGAATTCTTACTCCTGTTCCTTTTCCAAGCTTCTCAGCTGCCTGATCCCCCCAGTATTCTTTGGAGGTCAAGAAAGAGGTGGGCATCTTGAGTAGCTTCCATTGGGAGTAGCCAACCACTGACCAGCAGTGCTCTGCTCTCCCTTCTCCTGCGGGAAGTGTCATGGGCTGAGGGGTTCTTTGTTGGCACTGAGCTATAGGGAGTGGGAAAACTTTTTCTTCCCCTCATTAATATATTCATTCTCAGATATTTTCTCAAAGTGTACTGTATCTTGTTTTCTGTGATGCTGGACTTGGACAAAGCCTCATCCATGTGCAGTTGTCAACGCCAGTGTGCACTGTAAAGGTGGCAGTAGAAACATATGCCTGTTGATGCCATTCTCTTTAGTGTCTTCATGAGTGAGGAGAGATAGCCTGAGTCTCCAGGGATTGGCACAAACTGGCTAATTTCTCAAATTTTTTAACATGACATTGCACATGTTTTCTGATTAACTAATATTGGTAATATGTGTATTTTAACTTTATTTTCTTGATTATCGTGAACAGAAATATATTAATTTTGTTGGTCTTCTCAAAGAACTGAATTTTCTTACATCTATTTTCTTTATAAAACTTTTCTTTATTAAAAAATTGATGTTATTTCTTTTCTTCTGCTAACTTGCAATTCTGGTTATTTTTCTAGTTTCCTCAGGGTGAAGCTGAGGTTATTTGAGACTTTTATTTAATACTATTGGTATTTGATGCTATAAATTTCTACAAGTGGCTTCAAATACCTTAAAAATATTTGGTGGTACCAAGAAGTATGTTTCTTAATGTCCAGATATTCAAGGATTTTACATATATTTTTATATTGTTGATTCTTTTGTGGCCCAGGGAATTATTTGTATGTCTTGAATCCTTTATTTTTTCGGAGAGTTATTTTATTAGTTGCTTCAATTATATTCTAAGTATGTGACTACACTGTGTATTCTGCTCTGACTGGCAGAGTACTGTTTACCTGTCAAGTAGGATATGTTGATAGACTAGTATTGTGTATTATCTCTGCTCCTTTTCTGTGTCTGTCAGTCAGTGAGGACTTGGTCTTCAGCAGATTTTGATGTGTGCATTCTGATACTTGTTATTAGGTTCACATGTTGAACTGTGTGGTCCTATTCACGAGTCATTCCTTTTATAGTTTCATAATTTCTGGCAGCATTGTTTGCACTGAAATCTACATAGTCATTGTTCCTGGTAATATTTCTGCCTTAAAACCTGCTTAATTTGATGTTGGCGTAACTACTTTGGGCTTTTTTCATATTATATTTGGTGTGTAATTTTCTTGCTTTAACTTTTGACATATTCATACCCTTATATTGAAATCAGATTTCCTTTTTAAAATTATATTATTTAAGAGAGAAAGAAAGAGAGAGAGAGAGAGGAGAGGGAGGGGGAGGGGGCACACCAGAGCTTTTCGCCACTGCAAACAAGCTCCATATGCATGTGCCACTTGGTGCATCTGGCTTTTTGTAAGTGTTGGGGAATCAAACCTGGGCTCTCAGGCTTTGGAGGCAAATGTCTTTAGCCATTTAGCCATCTCTCCAGCTCCTGAAATTAGATTTTTATTGGCAGCATTTAGTATATCAATGCTGGATAATCTCTTTAATTGGGGTGGTATTTTTTGATAATTTTGGATAACCACCTTGCTGTTTTTTTCATTTGTTTTAACTATTATTTGTTCCTTTTTTTCTCTTTTCCTTCCTTCTCAGTTTCTTTTCTTGTGTACACTGGGAGTCTTTTCTCTCTCATGCTCTGCCCCTAGATTTTAGCCTTTTTATTTTCTGTGGACTCTGCATGAAAGGAGATGGTGGAGCATGACAGTCTGCAAACAATTCCTAGGCACTCAGCTTGAATAACTGTAGGAGTTATAGCTTTTGCTTTCTCATTTTTATGTAAGCATTCTAGTTCTGAGTCACATTTATTTTCTATATTTTCTCTTTTGGAGGGAATATGGCTCCTATTACTTTAACTTGGCTGGACGTGGAACCTGTCAACTACAATTTTTGAAGAAAATGTAAAGAAGGGTCTATTTGAGACCATGAAGAAAGGCTTTTTAGGTTCCCAGACACCATTAGTAATGGGGAACTTTTAGAACACTAGGGCTTAAGGTAAAAGAAGTATGTCAGAAGGAAATATAAGATGCCCTCAAATTGGTGTATTTTCCAATAAAGGAAGTGTGCAGAAGTTGAGTGTAGCCTGATTACTTGGAGCTCTGAGGTTTGTTATATCCCTGGACATAAAGGAGCAAGAATGGTTACCATTCTCACTGTAATAGGAAAAAAGAACAAGCAGTGTGTTTTGAGATGAGGGCTTGATGTATGAACGAAAATTTTGTTTCCTACTAGACTAGACATACTTTACCCCAGAGGCCCTGTCACCTCCTTTTCATCATCTGAGGATATTTTGGAAGTCCTTACTAACAGGGATGATTCAGTGAAGCAGATTTTCTGGGGAAGGTGCTTATATAGTCATTTGTCTCAGCTGCATTTAGGGAGGATTGGGAAAGAAGAGAGCTTCTTCAGGCTGAATTTATTACCAATACCTTGGCCATTTAGATCTGGGGCTGAGCTGTTTTGAAATCTGTTGTAAGCAAGGCTGAGAGCTGAGTTGCTTGTATTCTGCTAACTGGCTATGTGAGAGAGGTTAAGAAAGGAGACAGGTACTCATTCAAAATAGGGGATGTAGGTCAAGAAGGACGAGTGTATAAATGGGATTTTAGAATTATGTGGCTACTTTGACATAACAATAAGGCTGGGACTAAAAGAATACCTTGTGACATTGAATGGAAAGAACAAGTGATCAAAATCCTTCCCTGATCACTGTCTATGACCTTGGGCAGGTAACCTAACTGCTAAGAAGTGTTGGGTTCGGCCTTTAAGTTGTGAACCCTATCAGCATTACAGGCAGGATCAGTAGGGCAGAAGCTATGTCATTAGTACCACTGTCTGGCATAAAATGAATGATGAAAATAAATAGAGGATGGAGTGAAAATGTTAGTCACTGTAAGAGACATTTGGGTGCATATGAATGTAATTACTGGTAAAGCACAGAAAATACTACTTTCTAGTGAATAACTCTTAAGGGAAAAGCTGAGGAGGCTCTTCCTTCAGTGACCATTTGCAAAAGTACCCTGGCTTCATTTTTCTTCTCTCACCAAGAACTTGTCTTTTAAATTAATTTTTTAGTTAGCATACAAAATAAGGGGCTTCACTATGGCATTTTCATACATGAATATCATTGTACTTTGCTTATATCCCTCCTACCCAAAAAGACTATAGTTAGTGTTAGTGTGTGATACTAGGTTGGCTGGCCCATTGGCTCTTTCCACCTGTTGATGCCGCACCCAGGGAGCCTCCAGCAAGGGAGAGGAAAAGAGACTTTCTATTTACTTACCCTGTGTAGCCCAGCTTACTTCCTCTCTGTACTATACCATAGGGGAATGTGGATGAGGCTCTAACCATCTTCCTGCTGCCTGCTATTTTTGTGACAGGGTTTCACTGTGTAGCCTGGGCTGGCTTCAAGCTCATGAGTCTCCTATTTTAGCCTTTTGAATGCTGGGATTACAGGTGTGTGCCACTGAGCCTCCTTAGGATTTTATTCTTAAAAAAAAATGCAAATGGAGTCATAGTGTATCATTTAAGAACTTGTTAATTATTTGTTCATGTTAATAAGTGTTTTGAGACAGGGTCTCATTTGGTATCTGAGGTTGGCCTGGAACTCTGTGCAGCCCAGTGTAGCCTCAAACTTGCAACAGTCTTCCTGCTTCTTAATCTCTCAATAGCTTGGATTCCAGGTGTGAGCGGCCATGCTTGGCAGAACTTGCTTTTTTAGTTAATAATGCACGATTAGTATATATCTTTGGTTTTTTTTTCATTCTTTGTAACAACTGATATATGACGTATCAATTTTACCAATTCTTCTCTTAATAGACATTTAATTTATTTTCTTCATTTTTAAGTGTGCTCTTACATTTATAATAGGTATTGTGGTGGACATTTGAACCAATGTAGTATTGATTCTTTAGAAGTTAATCTCTTTGGTAAGGGTAGATTTTAAAACTGCCAGATACTGTTAAATTATCAACAAAAGAGTTGCTTTCCCATGAAAAGCATGTTTGTCCACATTCTGACTAAAGGTGGGTATCAATAAAATTTCTCTTTTGCTAATTTGTTAAAATTATATCTCAGTATTATTTTGATGGACATTTTCTAAGCTAGTTGTGATGCTAAAGATATATATATATATTCATTGTATCTCTTCCTGTGAACTACCTTTCTGTGTTCTTTAGGTTATAAGAAGAGAGAGCAGTAAGGCTAAAGGCATCAAGCCTTCTTGTAAAGCATGAATAGTGTTGTATGTGGTGGTGGGTAGTGGCTAGGGTAGAAAGGTAGGGAGGGACTAGTCTGGGAGACAGGCAGTATTGGTAGTCTTTGCACCTATAAATTAGGCCGTGATAATCCTGAAAGGGCTATGCTTATAGAACAGAGACTGCCTTAGTTCATCAATGTTCAATTTTTAAATAACTGATTCTTTAGACCTTTCACCTTTGGCCTTAAAGCCACTTAGTCATATTTCATGAGCAAATAAACAAAGAACGAGCCAAAAAACCCAGCCAGCCTGGACTTTGCATTGTGCCTGAGGGAGGAGTTTTGCTCGATTCTGTGCACAGTGGTCTCTCTGGCTTTTCCAGACACTGTCCTCAGCCCTGTCTGAGTGCACCAACATCTGACAGCATCATTAAGGTTAGTGGGTTCTTCTACTGTTTTAATATGAGTGACTTTCTGAGAAAAACTGGATTTCATCCAGAATGTTAATGATTATGGCATTACTTTGAAGGACTGGTAGGTTCTGTAGAAAGTAATTTCTTTGTTAATTGTAGCAAATCCACAGTATCCTCTTGGAGGGAAAAGGGATGGGAGAGATCACATATAGATTGAAACTATTCATAATTCACAGAGGGTTAAGTATTCTTTCCCAGGAAGAGAATTGCATGTGAAAGTAAATCACCAAGTCTTCATGTAATTTTTCCTGTTACAGGCCTAACTTTGTAAAGATCAGGGATTAAAACAACATTGTGCCAATCCATACATCTTTGCTGTTCCATACATGGGAATGGGAGTTTGTCAATACATGTCGGTGCTTTTAGTGAACTTGAGGTGTAGTTGGGTTTGGCTGACGCTGTCAGAAGATGTGTGGATATTCAGCCAGATGGACTCACTTCCTCCTCTGTTTTCTTCCTATGGAAGAGGGCCCTCTGCTATGGAGGGGGTCAGTCTCAAAGAGGAGTGTGGTATACACAGAAGTGCTTCTAGAACACTCTAAAAGAAGAGAGTCTTTTGTTATCTTTTTATTTTAAATGGTATTCTACTCTCTTATGCATTAATAATCTCTACAATCCATTAACTTCCTCTATCATATCACCACATTGTACTTTCTTTGTCTGTAGGCTCAAGGAAGTAGAATTAGTTGCCAAACAAGGTGGTATTTACTAACTAGAGCCTAGAGAAGACATTTTATTTTAAAAACAGTTTTATTGACAACATGTATACTTACAGATAATAAACCATGATAATTCCCTCCCCTCCCCCACTTTCCCTTTCACAACTCCACTCTCCAACATATCCCCTCCCTTTCTCCATTAGTTTGTCTTTTATTTTGATGTCATCATCTTTTTCTCCTATTATGAGGGTCTTGTGAAGGTATTGTTAGGTACTGCGAGGTTATGTATATCAAGGCCAGTTTGCATTGTAAGGAGTGGTATCCTTCCTTTGGCTCTTACATTCTTTCCACCACCTCTTCTGCAATGGACCCTGAGCCTTGGAGGGTGTGATAGAGATGTTTCAGTGCTGGGCACTCTTCTGTCACTTCTTCTTGGCACTGTGTTGCCTTTTGAGTCATCCCATTGGTCACCGCCATCTGAAAAGAGAAGCTTAGAGAAGTCATTCCCAATGATTGTCTAAAAAGGCCAATCAAGATGCATGTCCCAAAAGCTTATTCTTAGTGTCCTCGGGAAGAAGGAAGCTCAGTTAGTATGGGAAGTCTCTACTAACCGAAGAATTACATTCTGGCTGAGACAGACCTGAATTTGAACATGGATTCTTCCCATTGTAGAAACTGACATTGTCATCAGAAGAGTAATCCTTCAGTATTTTAATTTCCTCTGTGTGTGGAAGAAGCAGCATATTCAGTAGTGTGTGTTACATACTCGGGTTATCTTCAACCCTCAGAAATTAAACGCAATATATGTTAAAATTTTTATATTATATATATTATAACTGGTAATACTTCGTTACCCCCTCACTTCTTTTACCATTACCATGGGGGCCATTCTCAGAAGGGTTATGGTATTTACTCTGAGGTCATGAAAGTCTTAGTCCCTGTGAAGTAGTGGGGGACCGTGGCTTAAGGTATTCCTACCCACTCTGTGGCTCATGCAATCTTACTGCCTTCTCTTTCACAATGTTCCCTGAGCCATGGCAAGGTTGTTGGCACTCTAATTTCATGTTGAGTTCTCTATAACCTCTAGATTTCTGCTTTGATGGGTTTTAATTGATCTCTATGTCTGTCATCATTACCCTGGAGCTGGTTGTCAGGTTAGCAGTGAGAGCAGTACTCATGTCACTGCTTCCTCTGCATTTTCTCCTGGGTCCTGGTAGATGTGGTAAAGGTGGCGGGTCTTGTTGGTGGGCAGCCAGCTATCTTCTTGTCTTATTGATGAATTTTGGTTCTCCTCTGTTTTCTCTGGCATCTGTAAAATAAAACAGATTCTAGACCAAGAGTGAGAGCAGCTTGGGTTAAAGGGGGTATGTAAAGTTATTTGAGAAATTTTTTGGTGTGCAAGCCCACTCTTCTTCTCCACAGAGCCATCAAACATGTATTTTAATTAATTGTATTTAGGACATTCACCTCCCCTTTGTACAAGGAAGGTCAAAGGAAGGAGGTATAAGCAAGTAAGGAGTTACTTTATCGGATGACAAGTATTGCACAGAATGGTGGTAGAGAGAGGAGGAGATGGTGGGGAGAGGGGAAGAGAGAAAAAGACTAAGTTTTATAGAACAGGGCATGGGAGATTCAGTTTCATTTGCTCCAAGGATGCTTGTTAGGGAGCTTGTGTTGTCTTCTGATGAGGAGGTTTTTACTCATAATTTTCTTCAGAGCTGTTCTATGCATTTGGCCACAACCATTGTTGGATTTTGTGTTTTCTTTGTGGCCACTGTTTTGCCACTGCCTATGTGGCTCTAGGAAGGTATGGTTTGGCTTGCAATCTGAGACTGGGTCACCATCTAGGTCTGGCTCAGTTTCAGTTTGTGTGGCTGTTATTTAAAAAAATATATTGTTATTGACAACTTCCATAATTATAGAATTAAACCATGACAATTCCCTCTTTCCCTCACTTTCCCCTTTGCAACTCCACTCTCCATCATATCCCCTCCCCCTCTCAATCAGCCTCTCTTTTATTTTATTATCTTCATCTTTTCCTCCTATTATGATGGTCTTGTGTAAGTAGTGCCAGGTACTGTAAGATCATGGATATCCAGGCCATTTTGTGTCTGGAAGAGTGCATTGTAAGAAGTCCTGTCCTTCCTTTGGCTCTTATATTCTTCCTGACACCTCTTCTGCAATAGATCCTGAGCCTTGGAAGGTGTGATAGAGATGTTTCAGTGCTGAGAACTCCTCTGTCACTTCTTCTCAGCACTATGGTGCCTTTTGAGTCATTCCAAGGTCACCACCATCTGAAAAGCTTTTCTAACTAAATGTGAGAGTTGCATTAATATATGGGTATGAACATTAAAAGAAGTGCTTACTGGGCAATTGGGTGAGCACAATATATGCATTTAGCCAGACACCAGCAGGCACTAAACCCCTAGGACTCATGACTTCCTACATCACAGGTTTTCAGTATCACTCATGTATTCCCTCCCATTGAGTAGGCCTCCTGTCCAGTTAGAGAGTGGTTGGTTTTCCCCATAACAGACAATGCCAGTATTGCATCTGTTGGCTCATTTGGCCTGGTTGGCCCAACTTAAGGCTTCTAGTGCCCACTATTGTTTATATCCACTGATAACTTCTCTTTCTCTCTCTCCTATGGAGCTGCATGCAGCATAGCTTTTTCTAGCTCTCTGTCAGCTGGTCTACACAGAGGAGGTTTTAAGATCAGATTTCTCAGTGACTTTGCAGCCCAAGCATGTATTGTCTTCAGCAATAGGATCTTACCATTTATTACTGGTGGGAAACCAGGAGCCTTGGAAATGGCCTGTAATGTTTTGGGGGCATCGGGGACCTCCCTGGCCAACAACTCACTGGAAGGTATCTCATCCCTGGTACTGGAAAATTTCTAGTAACAATCTATGGCTTCTGGATGAGCTATTGTCCAGAAAAGTAGATTTCCATATGACTTATTCATACCCTCGTAGATTTTGATTAACCCTTCTTCCCCCATCTTTCCTTTTCTTGATCAGCTGTCACTTTATAAGGCCAGCATGGGGTTTTGGCTTTTCTGAATTTTGGAATCCAACTTTGAATTTAAAAGACCAGCCAGCTTATATACTGTCTGTTTCATTTAATACTTCCCATTACCTTGTGTATTGCTTTTAAAGTGGGGCCAGTATAGTGCATAAAGATCCTCAGAAAAGCTTAGCATCATTCTGTGGACAAAGGCTTACTGAGATAGGACACTTGGCTTTTGTAATGATGGATGGCCAGGGTTCTGGGGCAACATGAAACCACTTTGCTGCTATATGCAATTTGCTGGACAGATTAGGTTTTGTTTGAAGTATGTGAACTAGAAACTCAGAGCATTACTATTTGATTTTCTTTTATGTTTGTTTTCTTATTTTTAAACTGTTTTTGGCAACTTCTATACAGAGACCAATATAACATGAACATAATCCCCTCCCACCATCACCATCTCCCTTTTTCCCTCCCAAATCCCCCCTCCATTGAATCCTTTCTTCTTTCCAACTAGTGTCTGTTCTATTTGAATGTCATCATTTTTCCCTCCTTTATGCAGGTCTTCTGTAGGTAGCCACTGTGAGATCATGAAAACCATGGCCGCTTTGTGTAATGAAGACAGTATTGCAAAGGACTCTTCCCTTTCTTTTGACTCTTAAAATATTTCTACAACCTCTTCCACAGTAGTCCCTGAGCCTTGAAGGGTGTGATAAAGATGTATTACTTAGTGCTGAACACACCACTGTCATTTCTTCTCAGCACTTTGGTGAGTTTTGAGTCTCCCCATTGGTCATAGCCATCTGAAAAGAGAAGCTTCTTTAACCAGAAGGGAGAATATTATTTATTAATATATTGTCATAAAGCTAAGTATTTAGAGGACAGTTTGATGGGTATAATATATCCATTAAGCCAGACAACAGTAGTAGTTTTCCCTTAGGGCTTATGATAACCCCAGGTTTTGATTAAGTTTTCAGTACCAGGCAGGAATTATGTCTCATGAAGCAGGTCTCAAGTTCAATCAGAGCGTTTTCCCCATAACATGCATGCCACCATTGCACCTGTTGGTGTATTTGGTCTCACTGTACAGCTGTAAAACTTGCAGGGTTTGCAGCTGGTTAAGACTGTTGATGACTTCCACCTCAGCAGGCTGCATAGCTCTTTTCAGCATCTGGACAGTTATCGACGGGGGGGGGGGACAGGGGAGGAGGCTTTCAGCTCAGCTCCAACGTCACCGATTTCTCAGTGACCTGCAGTCCAAGCATGTGGAGTCTTTAGCCATCTAAATTATTGTGATGGGCAAACAAGAGCCTTGGTACTATTTGATTTTCAAATTTCATATCTTTATACTTTTTTGAGTTTGTTTGGGCTACTGTAATAAAATACCAAAATGGATAGGATATAACAGAATTTTACTTCTCACAATTCTGGATTTTGAGAACCCCACAGTCAAGGAACTGTCCTCTGGGTTGTGGGTTACAGTCTGCTGACTTCCTCCAGCGTCCTCACATGGTAAGGGCTCTTCTGGACCTTTTGCATAAGGACCCCAACCTCCCCATACCCACAATGGCTCTGCCCATATAACTTTGCAAAGACTTTGCAAAGGATACAGACATTCAGACCAAAGCAACATAAGACTCTCCTCTTTAAAGTGAGATCATACATCATTTTCCTCCAATTTTGTCCTAAAGTGCTGGATTTTTGTTTGCTAAAAATTGAGCTTTTAGATACAGTAAGAACACCTGTTGTGTGAAATTCTTTCCCTGGGGAGATATGAACACTTCTTCACTCCAAATAGGGCATGGTGGTGGTTTGAGTCAGGTGTTCCCCACAAACTCATATGCTTTACATGCTTGATTCCAAGCTGGTGGCAATTTGGTAATTGGGGCCTTGCTGGAGGTGTGTTGTTGGGGCTGGGCTTTCAGGTGCTATAGCCAGCTTCTATTTGCCAGTGTTTGGCCCAATCTCCTGCTGCTATGGTCCACCTGTTGTTAACCAGGTGATGCTCAGCCTGTACTCATGCCACATTTCCCCTGCCGTCATGGAACTTCCACTTGAGTATGTAAACCAAAATAAACCCTTTCATCTCACCAGCTGCTTTTGGTTGGGTGTTTTTTTTTTTTTTTTTTTTTTTTTTTTTTGCCAGAAGTGTGACTGGAACTACAACAGGCACACATAGACAGAAGGAAAACTGTACCAAAATCCAGTATTGGTGAACCAGTGAGTCTACTGGGGTTATTGTGACTCAAAGTCAGATGCAATACAGCATTGTCCACCCACTCATGGAAGGTATATGCTGTGCTCAGCTTGCAGACAGCTCAGCTGGTCAGTTGTTGACTGATTATACAACCTTGGGGACTGGTCTTGAGACCTTGCAAGTTTCAGCTTTTCCAGGCTTACTTACCTTCTGAGTCTCCTGTGCCTCCCTCCTCCCTCTAGAAGGGATGTTTCAGTTGGAGGAAATTGCCACACAAAAACTTAGAAGATAAATGTTCAGAGAATGTTAAGTCCTAAGTTTCTAGTGTGCAGAGTCCAGATGAATCCCAACACCACTCTGAGCAGCTAGGCTCCTGTGTTTCTGGAGATGCTTTAGGATTTGCCTCATTTTTCTTGTTGTGTCTCCCAATACCACTGATTTCTCTTATTCAAAAGGAATTTCCCTTTTAAATTTCTCTCTATGCCCATTCCTCCTTTTAGCCTTCACAGTATCCATTTGGAGAAGGGTATACAAGATATCTGAATCTTATCTTACACTTTGGAAGAGAGAAATCTATGAAGGGACTTCCCCAGGCTAAGTCAGGGAGAGATTTATCAGGATATGGGGAGAATTAATTGCCTTTGTTTCATCCAGATGAAGCACAAATTCATTTCAACTCCTTGCTGAGTACCTCCTGTGTACTGAACATACTGTGTACACACTTGGGATACAGAGATGGCCAAGACAGGACCAGCCATGTGCTCCCCTGTCAAGACACAGCCTTCACCTCTTTGCAGGAGGACTTCTGTGCTCCTTGTTGGAGCTTCTTTGGAGAACCTCTGAGCTCAGAAACAATATGTGTGATGGTTGGTGTTTTCTCACCATCTGTTGTGTCTGCAGTTTCTTGATACCATGATGGGCTTGAGGACCTGCATGCTACGGATCCCACAGGTGAAACCCTGGTATTCAATGTTGGGTGACAGTGAGCACGCCAGGTGTGATTTTGACTGTTTGTTTAGTATTTGGATTTTATCTGGTCTCAGAACTGACATTTTCATTATCTGTTCCTCCTTTACATTATAGATTTTTTTTTTCCTGGGCAAGAAGAGTCTGGTACATATAATTTGTTGGCTAAGGAATATTCCTGTTTCTTCTTTTCCCTCCCATTTTTTCCCCTCTCCTCCCATCTCCCTGTAGGCCCTTTGATATTTGTAAGAGTGGGGCATCACGGATGAATGAAAATGTATCCTAGCTCCTTAGGCACTTGGGTAGGTAAAGGCCAGCTCCTGAGTATCAGTAACTGCCAGGGAAAGGTTTTCTGCTTTGTTCCCTTTCTTTCATTGATGTCATAAAACATGCTGGTCACCCCAGAACTGATCCAGAAAATGTTCATTCCATCTCATGGTTTACACCAGGCAGTGGGTACACCTGGATGAAAGATGTCTTATACAGTTGCTACAAACACTACAGATTTAGAAATCTAGACTGCATTTGGGATATTTCTTTTGAGTCACTATCGGCAATCTGGCAGCTTTTTAAAATCTCTCCCGTGGCCTACCAAGCTGAACATGAGGAACAACAACAGGAGATAACCCCTCCCTTTAAGAGGGAAAATAAGAGCCCACAGAAAGCCAGTTGTTACTGCCCAATTAGCACTTAACTTTCCTTACTATTAGAAATTTTCTCAGTATCTAAGAGCAGGGGAGATTTGTGTAAAGTTGTGGCTAACCCTTTCTATTAAGGAGACTGAAGTGGACAGGCTTACGCGTTGCCTATCTTCATCTTTCCAGTCTTACCAAATTCCAATTAGAATATTCTCAAATTAAAAATTGTGTGTGTCAGGAGCACCTGAATAACCAGCAGAGTCCACAGCTTGATAGATGTGAGTGAATTCCTTCCCTATTCCTGTTTCTGTAGGCTGCCTCCAACCAGATTGATTCTGGAGAAGTGGCTCTTTAAGAAGTAGAATTCAAGTGTGCTTGCTCCCCAGGACTGGGAAATGATCTCATTGTGACTCAGTTACTTAAGGCAAAAGAAAGGAACACAGGACTGATTGTTTTTTTTACAAAGTATTTGCAGTGTTTATCTCCTTGGGATTGAAGAAATACTTTTTCAAAGAACAGCCTCAGTTTCCAAGGTCATTCTTCCTTCACATGACATTTGAGTCACTTGCATACTTGCTGAAAGATCAGGTGCAAAGTCTGTGGTTTCCTGTACACATTTCTAATAATATTTATACAGACTATTACTTAATGAAGCATATAAATATTTATCATACAAAACAGCCTTTTGATCATAATACGCAGGGGTGTGAATTTAGCACAGCTCATGCTGAGGATATGGAAGGATGCTGCCTCAGCCCTTGACTGAGATGTTGGGTTTGTCTTAGGGCTCAGGTGCAGCCCAGCTTGAGTTTCTCTCAGTTATTTTTCTTTCTGTTGACCATGAAAAATCCATGGCCCTATTTCTCTGCCTTAACTTTGCACCCTTAACAGCTGCTTTTTCTTTTTTAGAGCATGCATTGTTGCCTAAAATTAATGAAACAATACCTAAGTTCCAACCCCCACCATTCATAAAATGGGTTTTGGAGCCACATCAGCTATCCAAACCCCTCTGTGTCTGTGTTGTATGACTTAACTAGCATCATCCAGAACATCCCAGCTTGCTTTATTGGGAAATGAGGCTCCCATTACCCACCCCACAGGGTTGTTGGAAGGAGAAAATGAAATCATAATGCCATGTGGGTGATTTGCATACCAGTTGCTGTGCTGTTGTTGATGTTGTTACTGAAGAAGCTAACAAAGGGCTCCATTTTCAGTCTTAGTTTGGTTTTGAAAGAGCCCTGAACTTGACACTGAAGTTGAGGTCCAAATCCTGGTGCTGTCCTTTACTGCCAGTGTGACTTTTCCAGTGACATTTAAAATGGTGATAGCTTTACTGATCTCACCCGTTAGATTTCACTGGTGAGATGACCACATACTGGAAATGAGCTACATCCATATCCTAATCCCTTTTTTCTTCAAAACACACTAGAAAAGGGTATAATGTTTTCTATATTTCTTTAGTTTTTGTGTCTGTGACATACTGGGTGAATAAGATTCAAGTTCAGGACACAGCTGTCAGCACTTATGACCCAGGCATAAAGGGCAGAGTGGGGGAGGGGCAGGGGATCAGTGCCAGTCTTCTGGCAGAGATTTTGTAACTCCGTGGGTCTGGTTTCAGAGAAGCTGGCTGCCCAGGGCTCAGGCTTGCCAGCTTGCAATTTCCAGGTGTGGAAACAGCCTCACAGAGATTACATAAGACCACAATATTTGTGAACCTGAACTGTTGAGTTAGGATCTCTTTTTCAGAAAAACGTGAACTGGGAGGTTTGTGGGCATGCTTCTGGAGGAGTGCTTCGCTGCTGCTGTTGGGGAACATCTTTTCCTGGAGGATGCCATGGTGATAAGTTATTGCATCTGGTTTGCTGGCAAAGGGCACTCTGGTGTTATGGAAAACCAGTCTCTGAACACTGGTAGCCTTGTTTCTGGGTTAGCCAGTTGTAGGCACAGTAGGCATAGGTTCCTAGGATAGAACTGACAAAACAGCATTTAATAATGGAAGAATATTAGAAGGCAGTCGAGCATCTTAAGCAAGGTTAGGGCTTTGAGGTGAGGGAGAGGTTCAGTGTCTTAATACCTGAGTGAGCTATTGGATCAGATTGCTTTCCCTACTTAGACCACATTGATAAAACAGGATGGGGATAGCTGTTGTCTTCAATGGTCATTATTGTCAGGTTTGATGTGGCACTGAAGCAGGCTGCTTAGCAGAACATCAGATGCACAGCAAACACGCTACCTTTTGTTATTCCCTCAGTGATAGATTCTAAAGATATCCACTCCATTCACTTAGTCACAAAGACTTGAGTTCCTATTATGAGCCAGGCACTAGGCTTCCTATGGGGACAGTCATAGCTGGAGCTAACGGTATTCTCCACATGAGGGAAAGGCTCCCCTGAGGGCAGGCTTTCTCCTGGATTAAAAAAACCAGAACTGGGACAAGCACAGCCAGCTCAAGAGTAGAAATCTGCCTCTTTGACTTTGCTGGAATGGAACCAGAATGCCTGGGTGGTAGGTGGAAATATGATGCACTATGCATATCACAGAAGAAGATGGGCTCAGATTTAAGGGATCCAGACTGGAATACCTGGGACAGCTCCATGGGGGACTCTCTTGCCTCAGTGTTGGCAGAAAGAAACTTGCCCAGGTCTGGGTAAGCCAGAAGGTCTGTATAGATTCTTCATTTTGTACTTATTTCCTGCTTTTGTCCTAGGTTTATGTTAGTCTTATGACGTTCTCAGTGAGGGTAGAGAACTGTTGGCATGCTGGAATCCATGGGAAGAAGCAGCTTCCCTGGGCCTTTGGGATGGCGAGGAACAAGAGAAACAAACCCAAGTAAAGTCATATATGTGTAGCTGGCAGAGGGCAGATGGAACAGCTGGCTGGGGCAGTCCTCCTCCTGTCTGCAGCTAGAGAAACTGAGGAAGATTTGAGACATGGATTTGTGTTGTCAGTTGCCCTATCCTAGCTAGGTGTCTGGTGCCAGCAGCCCTGGCTGCAAGCTGCACTGTTATTTCATTTCATATACCACAAAGAAAGAAAATTCTAAGTTAATTCTAAGATGCCACTGATTGCAAGAGTCACCCTGATTTCAGTTAAACATGAAAACAAGAGTATCTTATAGTTATTAAATGTGGTTGTAATCATTTAAGAAAGAATTAAATGAATGAGGTCTACAGAGGCTGGTATAAGGCAGCACATGAATAGATACAGTAATGCGCCTGCCTTATGATGACAGAACCCATATAAGTCAGTGTGCATACCATGTAACATGGACATGCTTCAGGCTCTGCTCTGTTGGTTCTGTAGGCAGGTACACCTTATGTGTGCACAATGGTGAAGCTGCCTTGGGTGTATCTCACATTGTATCCCTGTTTTGTGACACATGATGGTATAAGTACAAAACTTAGAAATTCCAACTTAGAAATTCCTGACTTGATGCATCCTTGTTTTCTGTTGATTCAGTAGTTCATTCAGTAAATAGTTATTGAAAACCAATGATATTCCAGATGCTGGAGGAACTGGGGGAACAGCAATCAGTATATTCCTATTTTTAGGCTTGTGCTAGTAAGAGAGACAAACATGGAAACAGACAACCAAAAAGTAAGCACACGACATTGCATTGGTTTAATTTGTATGTGTGCAAGGAACAGGATACTTGGAAGTCTTCCTTAAAGAGGCAGTGGCTGGTCTTGGTCTTCCAGTTTAATCCATGCTCACTTGAGCAGCAGATGAGTAGAGAAAGGAAGAGCAAATGATGGAGGACCGGTAGCCGTGCAGAGTAGTGTGCCTGCTAGGAATGCGAGGCTGCCTGAAGTAGGAAGGGCAGGACTGTGTTCGTTGGGGTGGGAAGAAGCTTGTGGAGGGTCTCAGGCTTCCACACCTTGATGCAGTGGTGTTTTGCTGTCTTGAGAAAAGGCCCAGCCAAGGAGTCACTGGGAGAAATCAGGGAGGGTGGACAAGGGTGATTTTTGCTTCAAGTCCAGCTGTTCTGCTCTATTGGTTTTGTTTAGGTTTTCATCTCCATTAGGGAATGGCATGAAGAAAAGGTATACCTGCTGAGTGAATAATCTGAAAGATAGTGCTCATGATCTATTTGCTTCCAAAAGGAGGAAAGCTGGGGGGGAGATGGGAACCCATCACCTGCGGCCTGGGAGTCCTCTGAAGTGTGGGGAGGAAGACAATGCTATTGTTGTCACTTCCCCATTTTCTTCTTCTGCCTCAGAGCCCAAGAGGAGAAAACAGAGTTGGGAAATCATAGTGCTTAAGTCAGAAACAACCACTTTTAATGAAGTTTTTTTTTTTCCTTTGTTTTAATTGAGGTAAATATTCCGAAAGCAGTAACTGAACATCTGTTAGTTAACATGTTTTAGAATCCCCAAGTGTGTTGTGGCTAAGGAAATGTTATCTTTCTGAAGTTGAAGGGTGTAGAGTACTACTCAGGTTAAAATTAGACTCTGGGAGCTCCTTGCCCAGCTCACCTGGTGAGTGGCTGCACGTGTACCAGTGTAGTTCTCTGTGTGGAGGTTGTGCAAGCTGCACGTGTACCAGTGTAATTCGCTGTCTGGAGGCTGCGTCAGCTAAAAGGAAGGCTGGTCTTGAGGATGAAAGCCCATGAGAGCCTGGTGTCAGGTGGGATCATCTGATCAAAGGGCCAAGGGATTCCTGGGGCTGTGGTCAGATTTCCTTGTAACACACCGGGGGTTAGCAAGGAAAACAGATTGTCTAACAAATTCCTGGTCCTGTCTCTTCTTGGCTTCTCCCAATTCCCAGTTACTTAATGATATGTCTGTCATTTTCATGTCACTATTGCAAGCTTTTGCAGAAGAAAGGAAAGAGCTCGAGACATGGGATTCCCAGTTGGAGGAGTTTAGGTCTAGGCTGCCACAGTGAGGGTAGATAAATTCCTTCACGTTGAAGACTTTGTGGCATCTTCATGGTGACACACATTTGGCGTTTGTGAGTGTTTAGGCATAGCATGAAACACAGTCACTTGCATTTTAGAATCTCCCACAGCTTTGCACATAATTGATGCATAAGCTATTGCATGCTTGAATGGGAAGATGACATTCCATTTTAGTGCCATGGCTACTGTCCTGTTGATGCAAATCCACAGAGAACAGGTTCATCTTTATTGGCTCCATCTCTGTCTCCTATGCCCCTCTTCTTGGTTCTGATGGCAACTTTGCTTAATCTACTATATAATTAATTTCTGACTTCTAAGAAGTAGGATGCCATGTGTGAGGTTGTGCCTCTCTTGTGCTCAGTGTTTACATTTTTGCTGGACAGATAAATAATAAGTGGTTACTACACAGATAGCTGTAGCACTTCTTTTTGGCCATTTTCAAGATGTTTTGTGGTTGGCTGTGTCATTGGTCTTCACATTTGTTTTGTTGCTGTTGCTGTTCTTACATAAGTACATAATGCATGTTCATTATGGTTTGCTCCTCTGCTCCCATTATTCTCTCTTGCTCCCAGTCCACTATACCCCTTCCTATACCTGTTCATTGTTCTAACCAAACCTTGTGAAGTCATGAATGCAAGAGCCACTATATGTTTGGAATACAAAGTTCCAAAGCACTCTCCCGCTCATTTTTTGCCTCTTACATTCTTTCTGCTATCTCTTCTGCAATATTTCCCAAGCCTTGGTGTATGTTTGGTGGTCTTAGGGGCCTCCTAACCAACAGTTCACTGGGAGGTTTTTCATCTTTGGCACTTGAATTTTCTTCTAAAATCCCATGGCTTAAATGTTATTTTTAACAAGAAGTAGGTTGTCATATGGCTTATTTCTATCATTAGTAGTTTTGGTTAAATCTGTCCCCAAACTCTTCTGTCTTCCCTTTCTTGATCCTCCTTAGATCTTTCTGACTCCAGTATTCTGTACCTCTGCCTACATATCTGCTATCTCTTCCCTCAAGCCCTCCCCCTTCCTTATGCCTCACAGCCCCTTTCTATCTCCTTGGCTTCTAGTATAGACTCTTACTCCATCTTACATGCAAATCTAAACATTCAATACTACTATCACATATGAGAGATATTAATATTGTTGCATTTTTCTTTCTGTACCTGAGTTACCTCACTTATATAGCTTTTCCAGGTTCATCCATTTTCTTTACAGCTGAATAAAACTCTTTTGTTGTATACATGTACCACATCTTTATTATCCATTCATCACTTTATGGACAACCATCCTTTGTTGATTCTTATTGTAAATGGAGCAACAATAAATTTGGATGAGCTAGTGGCTCTGCAGTAAAGCATAAAGTCCTTAGGGTATATACCCAGGAATGGTTATAGCTGGGTCATATGGTAGATGTGTTTTTAACTTTTTGTGGAACCTCTACCCTAATTTCTATAGTGGCTGTACTAATTTATACTCTCACCAACAATCAGTATACTATTTTTTCACTACATCCTCATTAGCATTGGTTGTCATTTGATTTTTTTTTTTCAATAGTAATTCTGACCAGAGTGTGATAGAATCTGAAAGTATTTTTATTTTGCATCTCTCTGATGGCTAAAGATGTTGAACATTTTTGAAAAGTTATTTATTTGCCATTCTATTTCTTCTTTTGAGAACTCTTATGTTCAGTTCCATGACCCAATTTTTGATTGAGTTGTTTTTTAATTGTCTCTTTGAGATCTTTATATATTCTAGATGTTAATCCACTGTCAGATGTATAGTTGGTGAAGATTTTCTCTCATTCTGTAGGTTGTCTCCTGGATGGCTGGCTGAAGATTACTTTGATGTACAGTAGCTTTTGTTTCATGAGATCCCATGTACTG
Source organism: Orientallactaga sibirica (assembly GCA_036365145.1). Classification (NCBI taxonomy): domain Eukaryota; kingdom Metazoa; phylum Chordata; class Mammalia; order Rodentia; family Dipodidae; genus Orientallactaga; species Orientallactaga sibirica. The sequence continues at coordinate 32,600,908 of JAEOAD010000015.1, read as the reverse complement.
ATTGTTTGCCTCATTTTCTGAGCTTGCCTGTATCTTGAAATAGATTCCTTACTTTTTCCTCTACTTACTTTAGGATTTCAGGTCTTCCATTAAGATCCTTGATCCATTTAAAGTTAATTTTAGTGCATGTTGAGAGATAAGGGTCTGAATTCTACATGTAGATACCCAATTGCACCTTGGTAATAAAATCTGTTTGATCTGGATGATGATCTTTTGATATGTTCTTGAATTTGGTTTGCACGTATTTTATTGAGAATTTTTAATGAACATGTTCATCAAACATATTAGTCTATAGTTTTATTTATTTATTTTTTTGCAGTTGAAAGAGATGCCAAGACTTTATTTGATTGGTTGGCTTAAGTATGGATCCAAAGATTGCCTACTATGAATAAGCTTGGGCTGCCTGATATCCCTTGGCTTAATGTTGAAGGGATTAAAAGGCTCAAAGAACTTGGAATGCTGGAGTGGATTTGCCATGTAAACTCATCTTTTTTTTAAATTATAGTTTTATTTTTTGTTGTGTCTCTATCTGGTTTTGTTATTAGTGTAATGCTGGATTTATAGAAGAAGGCAGGGAGCACTTCCTCCTTTTCTATTTTATAGAATAATTTGAGAAGTAGTGGTTTCAGTTCTTTAAATGTCTGATAGAATTCTGCAGTGAACCTGTCTGTACTTGGACTTTTTTTGATTGGGACATTTTAAATTACTGATTCGATCTTATTGTTATAGACCTGTTTAAATTATTTATCTCATCTTGCTTAAACTTTGATAAGTCATGTGCATTGAGAAATTTCCATATTTCTTTAAGTTGTTCCACTTTTGGTGGACAAAAGTTTTTAAATTTATGGATTAATGTATTTGAAATGAGAGGAGAGGTAAGAGAAAGAGAGAGAAGGACTGAGAGAGAGAGAGGGGAAAGAGAGAGAGAGAGAAAGAGAAAGGTTGGGCACACAAGGGCCACCTTTTACTGCAAATAACTTCAGGTGCATGTGCCAATTTGTGCATCTAGCTTTTATGTTGGTACCATAAAATCAAACCCAGGCCATTAGGCTTTGCAAACAGGTGACTTTAAACACTGTGCCATCTCTATAGCCCTGGAATATAGTTTTATTTTTCTATATTTTGTAACCGAGTCTCACTCTAACCCAGGCTGTCCTGGAACTCAGTTTGTAGTTCCAGGCTGATCTTGAACTCACAGATATCATCCTACCTCAGCCTCCCAAGTGTTGGGATTAAAGGCACATACCACCACACCTGGTCTTGGAATATAGGTTTTTAAGTATGCTCTTATGATTCTCTCTTTTATTTGTTTTTTTTTCTAATGCCTCCGTTTTTATTTTTTTTATTTTTTTAAATGCATCCTTTAAAAAAATCTCTAATCTTATTCATTTTGATCTTCTTTCTTGGTTAAATTGTCTAAGGCTTTGTCTGTCATGTCTATCTTTTCACAAAACCAACTCTGTTTTTATTGATTCTTTTAATGCTTTTAACATATCTATTTCATTGATTTATCCTTTGATTTTAATTGTTTCTTTCCATCTGGTACTTTTAGATTTGTTTGTTCTTGTTTTTTCAAAGTTTTCAGGCTTGTCACAATTTTTTTTAAAGTTTCCTCTTTTTTTTTTTTTTTTTTTTTAATATAGACATTTAGAGCTATAAACTTTCCTCTTAGGACTGACTTCCATCATTGTGTTCCATAGGTTTTTGTATGTTGCCTTTTCATTTTAATTTTAAATAGGAACTTAATTTAATTTAATTAGGAATTTAAATAGGAACTTTTGAACAGTTTTATAGTTTACTAATATGTTATCCAATCTCTAGGAGTTTTCTTTTTTTCTTGTCTTGTTGATTTCTAGCATTATTACATTTTGGGTCATATAAAATACATGGAGTCATTTCAGTTTTCCTAAATTTGTTGACACTCGCTTTATGTTCTAATGTGTCATTTATTTTAGAGAAAGTTCCATTGGCTGCAGGGAAGAACATGTATTCTATTGTGTTTGGATGGAATGTTCTGTTACCTTCATTTAACATATGATATCATTTAAAGCCCCTGTTTCTCTGTTATGTTTTGTCTAGATGACCTGTCTATTGTTGATAGTAGGGTATTGAAGTCCCCCACCATTGTTATGTTGTAAACTATCTCTGATTTTATATATAGTAGATTTTGTCTTATAAAATTAGGTATATCTGCATTTGGTATTTGGGTTTATTCATGAGTTCATGCATTTATATGTGTCTAGAGTTCTTTGTACATATTTGTAATCATTCTTTTGAGCTTTTTGTCTAGAGTTTCCTCTAGACAGCTTTCATAGGAGTCCCCTACTGAGGGGTTGGTATTTCTTAAGGGCGACATATTGATTTAGCTTTTTGTGTTACTCTAAGACTTACCTATCTGGAGATGGTGCATTAATCAGATCTTTTGGACACATTTGTGCTTGGTAAGTGCTTTTAACAGTTCTTGATGTTTCTTTGTGTCCTTTGTTCTGCTTTGTTCTTGGTGTTTCTTATGTCCTTTACTCTGTTTTGTGGAGTCTGGAGTTCCACTTTGAAGATACTTGGTTCTGCATTGTGAGTGGGATAGGCAAAATGGTCTCAATTTGGTTGCCACTGTGTTGGAAGTACACTCATGTTCCTGCCAAAATTCGAGATCTTTGGTGGCCCCTGTGGTATTGAGGGGAGTTGCTGAAGGGAATGTGGATTCTGAACTTCAGCACAAGTCTTAACCCAGTTGCAGGTAGCCTATGCCCATGTCGTGGAGTTGAGAAATCCCTAGATTTGAGGTGCTTGAAATGAATGTGGTATGCAGCCGTCACATCACGTGTGTATGCCTTAGCATGGTGAGGATAAAAGGATGTGTGCAGATCCCTATCATGTCTGAATCACAGTGGGAGGTCTTGAGGGTTCCTGAAGTGGAGGGGAGGAGTGGAGAGGTTTCAAGCCCTTCCCAAACCTTCTATCTTTCTGTATCACAGTGGTGAGGGTGTTCTCATGTGAAGGGTTGCACGGAGTAGATTTGTGTTTTTCCCCACCTGTTTGTCCCTCCATGTTACAATGGTGGGTAGCATAGGGGAGGGGCAGGAGTAGAGGATTCATGCCCTTTCCAACCTGTTTGTCCCTTTGCGTCACAATCTTTTTTTTTTTTTTAATGTTTGAAGTTTCATGCATGTGTACAGTGTATTTTGTTCCTTTCACCTATTATTTCTCCTGGCTTTTCTCCTCCATTAAAACCTTACCTCTTTCTATATTTTTTAAAATATATTTTTGACTCACTAATTTAAAGTAGTTTTGCTTGCATAATCGTGGGTGGGATTATTTCCTGGAGAATGGGTAGTCCTTGAGTGGCTATACCACTGAACTACATGACTTCTCCTTCCCCCAGCAATCATCAGTTTCCACTGTTGACTCTGGGAGGTGTGCATTCTCATGGACCCCTCCCTCAGCTATGTTGAGATATTGACAGTCTCATCTCTGTACAGAAAACCACATCTCCCATGAGTCCATGAGTATAGGGACTTTGTCATATCCAGAAGACAGAATTCTGCAGCCCTACTTGTCATCTCCTGCTCTTACATTCTTTCCATCCTATCTTCCACCAGTTTCTCCTAGCTTTGGAGGGTGTTGCTTAGGTGTCATGTTTAGGGCTGAGCACTCACTAGTTGCTTGTTCATGGTAACTTTGTCATCTCCTTCACATGATTTTTCACTTGCTCACCACAGGTGGAAGGACACAATGTCTGGTGGAGACCAGGAGCTGGACCACTACTATGTTGGTGTTGATGTTGGAACAGGCAGTGTCCGTGCAGCTCTAGTGGACCAAACAGGGCTCCTTTTGGCTTTTGCAGAACAGCCAATTAAGATGTGGGAGCCTCAGTTCAACCATCACGAGCAGTCATCTGAGGACATCTGGGCAGCATGCTGTGTTGTCACAAAGGTATGAGCACAACTGTGGCATTCTACATGCTTATCTTGTGTCCCCTTGGTTGTAACTGTGCTGGGAGTAAATTGGATTACCCTCATCATGCCCGGTTCTTGGGTAATTTGTACCTCCCTGGTCATGCACTATGCTGGGTAACTTGTTTCCACCTTAAGTACAGAATGCTTGGTTAACTTGTGCCAAATTGATCATGCACTAGTGTCTACATGGAGCAGGAACTGTGCTGGGGTAACTTGCGATACAGAGCTGAGTGACACATAGGCTTTGTCTTGAAGAAACAAGCAGTCTGGTTTCTGAAGCTGATAGCAGAAATGTGATAGGATGAGTGCTGTAGAGGGTAACGGTGGCTGGGACTAACCCAGAGGGACACTGAGGAAGACAGGTTAAAAGATATGGGAGCTTGAGATGTGCTGTATATAGAAGTTGTCATTGAGAGTCATAGTTAATACTTGATGTGCTTCTATTTTGTGTAAAATGTGTTGATATACATTGTGCAGTTGAATCATGTAGTGGTTTGAATTATATACCCCCCATAAACTCATGTGTTTTGAATGCTTGGTTCCCAGCTGATTGCAGTGTGGGAGGTTGAGCTTTTCTGGAGTAGGCCTGTTATTGGGGGAGTACTTAGGGTTGTTTTAGCCAGCTGCATTTTGCTAGAGTTAAGCTCACTCTCCTGCTGCTGTTTTTGATCCTACAGTGGCAAGGAGGTGATGTCCTTCATCTGCTCATGCCATCTTTTCCCTGTTGTCATGGAGCTTCCCTTGAGACTGTAAGCCAAATTAAAAACTTTCCTCCAATTAGTTGCTTTGGGTGAGGTGTTTTATCCCAGCAATGAGAAGGTAACTACAACATAATATTGGTACCAGAGGAAAAGGGTTGTTTTTGATAGAAATCTGACTGTGTGGCTTTTGATCTCTTGGAACTGATTTACAGAAGGAATGAAGAAGCATTTAAAACCTTGACCTAAGATGCTTGGAGTGCTGTTAACAGAGTTTGATGGATTATTTTGGTCAGAGTTGAGAGATCTAAATGCAGAAAGAACCATGGACTATTTAGACTTGGTTTGTGAGGGATGAAAGAACTTTGTCTGGATTGTGTTAGAAGCAGTTTGTTTGAGAGGTTTACTGCGTTCTGACTATGTCCATGAGAACTTGTGCAGGGTTGATTTTACAAAAGAATGGACTTGTATGAGCAGATGGATATGACACAGAAAGAAATGAAAGTTTTGGGCTAGAGATAGCACCTATTCAGCTGCAGTTATTTGAGAGATGAGCACTGCAGAGATTAAGCCAGCTGTTCTGCACTTGGACATCAGAAAGAAGGCTGACTCTTGAAAGTAGGAAGCCTGAAGGCTGAAGGAGTGTCCTGCTCTTCAAAGAGCACAGAAAACTAGGTGAGCTTACCCAGTTCATGCAGTTGGTAACTTGGAATCACTTGGATGGGAACATAAGCATTTGAGTCATTAACAGTGAACTTTGTCCTCTGAAGTGTACAAGTGAGGAGAACTGAATTTTGGGCAGAACATCATGAGTAAGACATAGGAGCATGAAACTGTGGCATGCTCAGAAAGCTTCCTAGAAGGCCCTCACAAGCCCACCTTGAGTGGTCTTGGATTGGATTCAGCTTGTTGGCTAGGGAAAGAAAGTGATGCTTATTCCTATTTAAAGTTATGTTTTTTGTATGGCTTTCTGGCTTGGCAATCAGTAATAGCAGACATCCTTGTGTCTTTTCTTTTTCCAGAGGGAAAATTAAAATCCTGAATTCCTTTTCTCCATGTTTCTATTTGAGGTCCTTCAATATTAATGAGGAGCTTGGTAATTTGCAGCTGGACAATTCCCCGTTCCATCTGTATTGATCAGTCTAGTTAAACTTTCATGAGCTCTGGGCTGCTGTTAGTGTCCCCGGAGAAGAAAGCAGAGAGAGTGCAGTGGGCTGCCCTGTCCATTATGCAGAAATAAAACAGGGGCACTTTTCTCTTCTGCTTGTTTAATTTTACTCTTCTCTCCCCCACCCTAGCCTCTGCCTGGGTGAGAATCTTCTGCTCTTTGCCCTTGGGTCTCCTTTGTTCTTGTAATATACAGCCTTTCTAGCCATTAAGGAAATTGTCAAGAAGAAAATATAATCCCCTGATGAAAAGCTACCTTAAAAGCTTGGTTTAATGGCAGATTTTTAATCATGTCCCGATGGCGGTCAGCTCATCATCATTTGAACCCTGATGGCCACAGAAGTGCCAGGGCATCAGTCCTCAGCAGTGTCTTGTGCTATAGCAAACCTGCTTAAAGCTCTTGGGTCTGAGGTCATTCCCCTCACATGGAGTATGGAGATGTGGCCATGTGCCAGAAGAAGACACATCTGCTCTGAACCTCATGAGTGAGTGAGAGAGCACAGAGCACATCACAGAATATCTAGTCTGGGGTCACACTGTCTAGAGTGATATCCCTGTACCAATATTGTTTAGCTTGTGATATGGGACAAGTTTTCATTTATTGTCTCAGTTTTCTTTTCTATAGAATAGAACTGATAATAGTCCCCACCTCCAAAGGGTTGTTGTGATGATTAAATGAGTTAATGTGGATGAATTGTCCCAGAAGTGTGAAGAGTTAAGTAGTCACCACATTGCCTGTGATGGTGCTGATGGCAGAAACCAGAAGCTTATGGAGAAGAGTGCATTTCTGAGGTAAAATACTAAGAGTCCATAATTCAGGGAGGCACTTCTGGGAATATTTACTACCCCTGCCCTGGTTAGGGTTCTTTAAATGTAGGACTTTGAGGTTCACTGCTGTAGGACAAGAGGTGGAGTCACTTCTCTCTGGCCTGTCTTTGCTTTCTCATGGGCTTAGGGAAGTTGAGAGCTTGAGAGCAGCTGGTTTGTTCAAATCACCAGGAATCATCTTTTCCTTTAGCTCAGTTAATAGGAGCAATGATACTAATAGGAGTAATGACAGATGATAATGGTATTAACTTTGTTCTAGGTACTATATTTGCTATTGTGTACCCATACCCTCATTTTATCCTTATCACAAGCTTTTCAAGTAGTATTTTTTTTTTTTTTTTTTTTTTTTTTTTTGGTTTTCCCAGGTAGGGTCTTACTCAAGCTCAGGCTGACTATGTAGTCTCAGCGTGGCCTTGAACTCATAGCAATCCTCCTACCTCTGCCTTTGAGTGCTGGGATTAAAGGCATGCACCACCATGCCTGGCTCAAGTAGCTTTTAAGATGAAAATAAAAAGGCTTTGAAGTAGTTTAGTAGTCAGGGCTCTGAGGCTATGCTAGCCACTGCTCCTCTGCAGGTGCTGCCTCTTGCCTTTTCCAGCTTCAGTCCCTCTCAGTGACCCTTATCTGGAATATGAATGGAGCAACCTGAAATGTTTTAGGTAGCTACTCTGTGGGGATCAGTAGCTCACCCATTTACTTGTACAACCATGATGGATGGCAGTGCCTTTACTTGGCTATGAGGAACATGTGTGTCCTTAATGTTGATAATTCTTTATTGGGCTAGGGTCCAGTACACCTAAAATGTCCTGAGAAAGCACAGGGTACCCCAGAGGACTTACACAATCTTTCATCTTAAACTCTGTTTGGGTCCACAAATGTGTGCCATTACAAGAAGGCCACATTTGTGTACTAGATTAATTGAATAGTTTCCACTGGGAAGGAGATAAGCTGAAAAAAATAGTTACTATTGGACATTAATTCTGTGCTGTTCCTTCATTTATTTGGCAAACATATATGAGGTGCTGACTATATGTTATGCACTTTGTTATACATGTGCTTCTAAAGGTGAAATAACAGTTTCACAGAACGAACAACAACAAAACCCTAACATTAAGCTAATAAAGCAGTGTTTTTTTTTTTTTTTTTCTAGGTTGAGGCTTTCATTATGACTAGTGCTTGTGGGGCAAAGAGGCTGTAGAGAGACTAGCCCATATGGAGTTGAATAGTAATGTTAACATGTAACATTTAGAAAACTGTTATCATTTGCAAAATACCTTCATATGCATTTGGTCATCTCATAGGTAGGTAGGGAAGGGGTTTGATTTTGTGATTTGATGGATGAAGAGATACATTGACAACCAAATAGTTAACTGATTTCCCCAAAGCCATTCAGGTAATAAGGATAACCCTGGGTTAGATGGGTAAAATATATTGCATTCTCCACTCCCAGTACCATGCACCTGCATCTTCTGTCTACATTGTTTCCAGAGCTAAACTCATGTTTTCATGTTTGATCCTCCTTCTCTGACGCATTCTCTTTGCAGCTAGTGATTTTTTTTTTTAATGCTAAACTGATTGTGTTACTCTGGTTTCCAACCTTCCATAGTACCATACTTCTCTCTGGATAGGACCCAGAATCTGTAACATGGTCTTCAGAGCCCAGAATGATCCATCCCTTACCTGCTGTCCTGGTCATTTGTGATGTTTCTCTTGGTGTTATGTTCCAGGCACACCCTCCACCTTTCCTTCTGCAACTCTTTGCAGAGATTCTTTCCTCTGCCTGACTTTGGCCAGCATGTGGGGGTCAGGATGTTTACAGGATGACAGATAGGGGTGAGCCTGAGAGGCTTGGTGAAGGAAGGTGTTATGGAACTTGGCAACAGTGTACAGGCAACAGGTGGTTTCAGAGCTTCAGCTCTTGGAGGGATGTTGGGACCACTGACATAAATGGTAGTGTCTGACCTCCATCAGAGGACACGACACATACCTAAGCTGGGATGCTCTGTGGCTACCTCCAAAGGCCTTCCAGGAACATACACTCCACATAAGCTATATTAATCCCAGTGCTGTTCTTACCTCAATGCCTGAACAGTGGCTCTTCCCTGGCCAGGAACATTCCTCCTAGGTCAGCCCCTTGCTCCCTCAAGTGCTTGCTCAAGTTGCATCTTTTTGGAAACCACCTTTCCTCCTGATCCTCCTGAATAAACAAGTTCTGGTGTATTATACCTATACTAGATCCTTTGTTTTATTGACTATTGTTTATCCCTACTAAAATATAATCTCCTAAAGAGCAAGGGTTTAAAAAAAGGCACTTCATTGTTTCTTAAATACCTAGATGTGAACACAGCCTATCCTGGAGGGCTTGATGGTATTTTCTAAGAACCAACTGAGTGAGTGAGCAAATTGTGCAGACAATAGAGGGACCCTGGGAGTCCATTGTTCCATGCATGCTTACAAAGCTGATGAAGACATTCAAATCCATGCTTAAGAGTGCAGTGTTAACCCCATAGACTTCTGTGAGCTGTATTCTGTCCATGAGGCCCTCAGCTTTGACCTTTGCTGTAACTGGAGCTGAACCATCTCCCCACCCAACAAGGCAGAGCACATGTAGAAATGAAGCACTTCCCATAATAGGATAAAAATAGATGCATAACCCCTTTCCCAAGTGTTTGTTTGCTGCCCCAGAGCACCATACTTAGTTATGGACCAGGTTATCAAATGAGGCTGCAGCCCTCTTCTCTGGACATTCTTTAGAATGTACTTCCTCCAGCCAGGGAAGTCCTCGTGATGCCAAGGTACTGGGTGAGTTTCTTGGGCTGCTTTCTTCTCCCACTAATATGAATGTAAGGAATAATCCTCAGGTGACCAGGCCAAGTCCCAAGGTAGTGTGACCTGACAGCCAGCTTTCTGGGTGGGTTAAACAGGTGGGTGATGGTGGGCATGGGGGTGGGCCTTAGCTGTGTTTGATTATAAAGCATTTTCTTTTATGTCACTTTGCCAAATTAGATTGAATGTAGGCTCCAATACTCTATGAGTATTCCCTGTTTTTTTCATAGCAGATACACGGAGCCTCTGTGGATGTCATGATTTGAATCTATAGCTCTGCAGGCCTTCAGAGGGGTTCCTAAACTCAATGAAGTGAACATTTTCCTTGGTCCTAGTAGAACATTATATCTAACATAAATCCTCAAAAAGATTTGACTCTACCACTTGCTTGTGTTATTTGCATATATGCCCTCATGTCATTTGCATATATGCCCTCATGACAGCTAACATTATGTGCTTTGCACAAAAAAAAAAAAATAGTTGCCTGCTTCTCCACGCTTTACATTTCCTACAGAGGTGTCCTGGCTCCTAGTACTGAAGCCCCTGAATGCTCTTCTCCTCCTGGGACGTAGTCCTTATTTTCAAGAAACTGAGCTCAGAAAACCCAAGATTAGTGTAAAAATGGTAAAGCTGGGAGCAAAAGGTGACTGTTGAATACTGTATCTTGTGTCCAATTCTACTTTGGAGCTGCCCTGTGGTGGGAAGTATTACTGAAACTGCATTGTCTCAGCTATTTCCTCTTCTGACTGACTGCAGGCCTGTGTGAACAGGGCATACCCACGTCAGTATGCACTCTGGGCACTGGGGCCACACAGCAAGTAGAAGTGAGAGCTGGCTCATTCATTCACTGATGTCCCATGTGTTCAAAGGAGATTTGAAGCAGCTGATTTGCTCTAATCATAACTGCTGTTTATTGTACCCTGAGTGCTAGGTGTTCAGCTAATCGGACTTTATGTTGCTGAATTTGCTTAATAGCATTGGGAGATGAAAAGTATAAGTAATAATTTTGTGCAGCCAAGGAAACTGGTTATCTTACATCACAAAGTCATAAAACTAAGTGACAGAGTCAGGTTTCAAATTCAGTCAGCCTGTCCCCAGAGCCATTGATTGTAACCACCCTCTATTGATTTCCAAGTGAGCTGGAAGGACATGCCTGGCAGAAACATCATGCTCATAAGTGCTGTTAGTTCATGAACCAGCAAGGCAAGCAGGCAGTTGGGGTGGATGTGTGCTGTGTCTTGCTGTGAGTCTCAGTACTAGGGTGGCAAGGATTTAAATCCAGAGCTTTGCAGCTTGTTGTCATGACACCACGTATCTTACCAAGGAACAGGCATGCTCACATTCATAAGCACAGGGACAGGCCCTGAATATAGGTAAATGTCTTGGGCAACAGGAGCTTAGAAAGCAGAGGTGAGCAGTATGGTATGCCAGAAAAAAAGAAGTTGGAGTTCTGGCTCTCTCCTCTTGGCTATGGGACAAGGGCAGTTTTTAACTTTTCTGAGCCACCATCCACTTTTTTTATGAACTGAGTATATTGAGTGTTTGTTTTAGTGGGCTGTGTCAGGCTCATGTGAGATGACTTGTGCAGAACATGTGACACAGAGTAGATGCTTGGTGCAGAGTGGCATTTTAATATAGGTTGTCAATACTAATTAAAATTAATGCTTTTTATGAAAATCTAGAATAATCATGTGTGGCCCTTTTTAAGGAACATATTAAATAGTAAGAATAGAATCCTGTATTGCAAGCATAGTATCTCAAACAGGAAAAAGAACTCTGCAATTTAAGATACACTTCCTAAATGGACTTGCTTTTGTGGGATTTAAAAGGAAATTGCCATGACACAAACTGGTAGAAAATTATTAAAAATTCTGGCCACTCATGCTTTTCAAAAAAGGATGACATAGAAATAAAAGTAAAAATAGAGTTAACTAATACATCTGCTATTCTAGAACTTAAATATTACACAAAGAAGTAAAAATATCTTTCCAGCTATAGTTCTTCCTTCAGAGACAAATATTATTAACAGTTTACTGCATGATCATTTGTAAAAAACATATTTGTGTGTGTGGTATGGGTTCACCAGGATCTCTTGCCACTACAAACAAGCATGAGGTGTATGCATCAAATTTTTTTGCATCTGCCTTTATTTAGGTGAACTCTGGGCTGGTAGGGTTTGCAATCAGGCACCTTTAAGAACTGAGCCATCTCTAGCTTTCCTGCTTTACTTTTTAAAAATATATTTTTTAATTTGTGTGTGTGTGTGTGTGTGTGTGAGAGAGAGAGAGAGAGAGAGAGAGAGAGATTGAGAGAGAGAGACAGGCAGACAGTAAGGGCACTCCAGGGCTTCCTGTTGCTGTAAACAAACTCAAGACATGCCACTTTGTGCATTTGGCTTTACATGGGTAATGGGGAATTGAACTGGCCATCAGCTTTGCAAGCAAGCTTCTTTAACTGCTGAGCCATCTTTCCAGCCCACATGTTCTTTTATTTATTTATTTGTTTATTTATTTATTATTTATAAGTAGGGGGTGAGGAAAGAGAGAGAAAGAGAGAGAGAGAGAGAGAGAGAGAGAGGAAAGGAAAGGGAATGTATAGGCGTGCCAGGGCCTCTAGCTGCTGCAAATGAACTCCAGATGCATGCATCTGGCTTTTACATGGGTGCTGGGGAATCAAACCCAGGTCATTAGGCTTTGCAGGCAAGTACCTTAATCATTGAGCCATCTCTTTAGCCCACATGTTCTTTTTTAGCCTTATTAGTATATCGTGACTGTCTTCCCCAGTTCACATTTATAACTACTTGTTTTAAAACTGTTAACAGCTTAAGATACAACTTACCATAAAATTTATTCATTTTTTTGCATGTGTGTGGTCTGATGTAGTGTGTATGTGTTTGCATGTGTGTGTGTGTGTGTGTGTGTGTGGTGCGTGTGTGTGCACAGATGTGGTGCCCTCTACACCCCTGTGGAGGCCAGAAGAGAACACCGGGTTGCCCCTTTATTCCTCATACGCTCATTTCCTTGAGATCGCATTTCTTCACTGATTCCAGAGCTTGAAGTTTTCTCAAGCGCCAGTGATTCTGCATCTCTGCTCTTCCTCCACAAGACTCTGGAGTTACAGGCCTGTATGGCCATGCCCAGCAGTTTACCTGGGTGTTGAGAAATCAAACTCAGCAGTCTCAGGCCAACTAGATCCTCATGCTTATACAAGAAGTGGTGTTAACTGCTGGGCCATTTCCATAATCCCAAAGTTATTCATCCTAAGTGTATAATTCAATTATTTTAGTAAATTTGTATGTTCAGTCATCACCATAACCAATTGTAAAACACTTTCATAATTCAAAGAAAGTTCCGTTAGGCCTGCCTGTAGTCAATTCCTGACCCTAGTAATAGGTTATCTCCTCCTCTTTATAGTTGAATGTTTGAGAAATTCCATGTAAATAGAATTATATAAACACATTCTTTCATGGCTCCCTTCATGTATTACTGAGTTGTATCTACTGTAGTTTGAATGTGAAGTGTTCCTAGGGTCTCATGTCTTTGAGTACTTGGGTCCCCAGCAGGTGGTACTGTTTGGAAAGGAGGCAGAACCTTTAGGATGTAGAACCTCACTAAAGGAAGTGGCTCATTGTTGGCAGGCCTTGAGGTGATATAGCCTAGCCCCACTTCCTGCTCTCATTTTTTTCTTCCTGCCTGCACATGCTGAGACCAGTTGCCTACTGTTTCTGTTGCCGTGTCTTCTCTACTGTGATGGACTGTATCCTGGGAACTGTAAGCCACAATAAACCCTGCCTTAAGTTGCTTTTTGTCATTTATTTGATCACAGCAATGAGTAGAATAATTGATGAACCCATATTGTTAATTTCATCCTTTTTCTTACTAACTGCTACTTCAGTGAGTAGATATACATACTGTATTTAGTGCCTGGTAAAACTGTAATTATGAAGACTTGAGTTCAGATCCCCCGCACCCACACAAAACACTAGGATGGCAGTGCATGCTCATAAACCTCAGTGCTGGGGAGTGGAGACAGGCCAGACCTCTGGGGCTTGTAGTAATCTAACTGAATTGGTGAACTCTAGATTCAGTGAGAGACTCTGTCTCAATGAATAAGGTGGAAAGAGATTGAAGAAGATAGTCAACATTTACCTGTGGCTTACACACACATACACATGCACTCACTCACATGTGTGTACCCCCATGCATAAGAACAGATATATGCACATCACACACACATCCATATCCAAAAAGACCAACACCACCCAAAGACAATGACATAAATTTGATTTGATTCTGGTTTTAGTATGTTAGTCTATTTCTTGTTACCATAACAGAATTCCAGAGTCTAGCTGAGGTATCAAGAAAGAAGGTTTATCTAGTTTATAGTTCTGTAAGTTCAAGGGCATAGTGCTGGCTTCTGCTGGCTCTGGTGAAGTCTTCATGCAGATGGCATCACAGTGATAGGAGCAGGTGAGAGAGAGTGATCACAGGGTGAGAAAAGAAGCCAGGGAATGGGGATGGCCCAGGCTTATTATTTTTTTTAAACAACCCTCTTGAGACAAATAAGTAGAGTCCTGTAAAAAAAAATGCATCAATTACTATGAAAGCAGCCTCCCCCACTATCACTAGTTTCCGCCACTCACATCTGCACTGAGGATCAGCTTATTAAACATGAATTCTTGGGACATACAACAGCATGTCATGCTGTTCTGCTCAGTGTTAATGTCCTTTTCATGTTGTAAATATAATCATTATCTCCCCATTAGATCTAAAGTCTCAACTCTTTCTGAGCATCCCTCACAGGTCCAAGTCTATGGTGTCATCTCAGTGTTAAGGCAGACTCAACAGAGAGCCCTTATAAAAATAGAAAGAAAGGGGAAAGAAGGCAGGAAAGAAGGGATGAAGGGAAGTAAGAAGGAAGGATGACAGATAGTAGATGATAGGTAGATAGATGATAGATAAATAAGCAAGTTGCATACTTCCAAGATACAATGACAAGACATTCATACGATGAGCATTCTAATTGCAAATGGGAGAAAAATAGAGGAATAACTGGTTCAGAGAAAGGCCACAGGCCAGCAGTGCAGAGGTTAAATCTTAAAGCTCTAGTCAAGCATCCTGTGCCTCCATGGTGAGGGATAGGCTCCCACGGTCTCCAGAAGCCCTGTTCCTGATAGAATTACTGGTCATAGCCGAGGTGATGATTTTCTGCAGAACTGTCATTCCTGGGCAGGTATTCACATTACTGGCTGTCTAACTTCCCTGTATCCCAGCTGCAGTTCCCTCCCATGGCTCCATTAAATATTTTTGTGGATATGTGAACCTTTGGCAAAGTTATACATGGCCAACAGAACCAGCACCATATGGCCACCAGCAAGAGTCATACCAGGGCCTGCTTAACCACTGGCTGCAGCTCCCCTGAAACTCTGTTGTAAAGTAGGGAGTAGAATTGTGAGGCAGCTCTGGGACTCATGGGTAACTGAGCCCATGGAGCATGACCTGGGCTTGATCTGCACAACAGATTTCACCATCAGAATCTTTGAGTGTCTTACAGTCAGATTGGCTTTGAACATTTCTGAGATGGTCTCAGGCCCTCTGTGTCCTATCTTTCGTACTGTCTTCACTGACTACAGCAAACTCTTAACAAGAAGTTAGTCACACCCTTGTAGGCTTTTCCCACTATTCTTTCCCTGACTAGGCCATGAATTTTTCCTAAAGCTATTTAGTCTCATTAATCATTCAGGGAATATAAATGAAAATCACAATGGAATACCACTGTACACATATGAGAACACCTATAGTCACAGGTGAGGTTTCCGAAGAGGCCATCATTTGCATTTGTACCTACAAATTTTGAAAGTTCTACTTCCCTCTAATTTCTCTATTACTTGGTATGTGGAGTTAACAGATTCATTTGAAGGGACTGCCTTCTTAATAATGTTGAATTTTCTTCTTTGTGAATATGGTTTATTTCTTTTATATGCACTCTTTTGTAGCATGTATTTTAGTTTTCGGTGTATAGGCCTTGAACTTCTTTTGATAAACTCAGTCTAGAATATTAATATGTTATGAATAGAATCATCACATTTTCTTAATTGTGTCTTTGATATGTTAGTTGCTAGTGCATAGAAATACAATTGATTTTTGTTAACCTTGAATTTTGTGGTCTTGTTAGATTTGCTTACTCATTCTAGTAGCTTTTTTATCCATTTCTTTAGGATTTTCTGCATATGAAAAATATATAGACATATTAACTTTGTTACCATTCTGTGTGCATTTAATTTCTTTTTCTTACCTTGTTTTATTTGCTTAAATGCTAGCCTAGAGTTTAACAGAAATGGTAAAAGTTTGTTTCTAGTAAGGGAAATTATTCATTTTACCATTAAGTATGATGTCAGCTGCTGATTTTTTAGGTGCTCCATTTCAGTTTGTATAAGTCCTCTGGGGCAGCTACATAGTCACTGTATGTAATGTCAATTTTATATGTTGGAAGATTTGGTTTGTGAGACATTTATCTGCCTGGTTTTTTTTTTTTTTGGTCATTTTGTTAGGGTTTGTTTTGTTTGTTTTGGGAATGAGCTCAGGACTAATCAAGGGTTCTACCACTGAGCTCAATTCCCAACTCTTGTAGTATCCTTTTAACATGATGTCTTGATCATAGAAAATTTGTTGGGAAGTTTTTCTTCCTTCACTATAGTCCACATAGGTATGTATAAAAGGACTGGTATAATTTCTTCCTTAAATGTTTGATAAATTTCTCCAGAGAAACCACTGGGTCTGGGGTTAAATTTATTTATTTTTTTATTAAGTAGAAACTTTGTATGTACACATCCTATGTTGGTACCTTCATTTCCCTCCTCCCTGCCCCCATTCCACTGAGGGCCCTCCTCAGTGGGATTGCTGGTATTCACCATGGGGTTGTGTGTTATGAGTTGTGAGAGCAGCAGTCAGTCATTGTGGTGGTGGGGCAATGCCTCTGGATATTTCCTCCCACTCTGTGGCTTTTACAATCTTTCTGTCCCCTCTTCCACAAAATTTCCTGAGCCATGGTGGGCGTGTTTGAAGTCTACTTTAATGTTGAGCTGTCAGCAGCTTCTGGGTTTCTGCTTTGGTATGTTTTAAGTATCCTCAGTGTCTGTCTCCATCACCCTGGTGCAGGTTGTCAAGCTTGCCATGGAAGCAGCACTCTTGCTCATCTCGCCAATTCCCTGTGGTTTCACCTGGGCCCTGGCTGGTGTGCAGAGGGTGGTTTATCTTCTTGGTTCTTACTGCCTTCTGCTCCCAGTGAACATGCTTCCAGCCACATTTTTATCTTTTATTGCCAATGTTTATGTAAAATTTTGTTTTTCAAGAAAAAATGCTTCTCAATTTATCATACACCTTAGATCAGTTTTCATAGTCCTCAAATTGTTTATTTTGATGTTTTCAAGATTTTAGAATTCCATTTTTTGATTAATGGTTTTGTTTATTTGTTTTTTGTAACTTATAGCATTTGTGTTTTGTTTGTTTTTGAAACAGAAAGTTGTACAAGGAATTGATTTAAACCGAATCCGAGGACTTGGGTTTGATGCCACATGCTCTCTGGTTGTCTTGGATAAGCAGTTTCATCCTTTACCGGTAAACCATGAAGGTAGGATCCTTCTCCCTTTCCCTGTGGTGATACTGGCAGGAGCAGTCTTGTTGATGAGTCTTAGGGGCCCAGGTACAACATCATGTTAGACATCTCCTACCAGAGTATGGAGGCCACAAATCTCACCCTAGAAATTCAAAGCATGCCAGGCAACTGGTGTGAGTGAAGTGGCATTGGGAATGGGTCAGGGAGGGAATCAGCTCTGCAAAATCTGCAAAGCTGGAAAACCACAGTAGTGAGTCTGGTGAGGGCAGGACATGAGGTCATTAGCTCAGAGTGAGCACCCTGGAAGCAGATATTTGGCTTGGCTCTTTTCCGTTAGTGCTTATGGTCTTTGTACACACAGCCTCTATACCACGTTCATCCAAGTGCACGTGTATGTTATGTAGAAGCTGGAAATAGATGGCCTGTGTTAGTAGCCACACGAAAAGACATCTCCATTCACCAGGGCTGTAACTGATGGCTGCAACCTCAGCAATTAAGTGCCCACATCAAAGATTTCTTTCTGGAGAATTTTCACAGTAGTGCTAGGATTAAGTCTCCAAAACTATACCAGTCATATAAACACATAATATAATATAAGCAAATACAGTGGGCCAAGTTTAAGAAGCCTAGTGGCCTATGTGACAATAGATGGAAGAAATTAGGCAGTGGTAGAGACTGGAACAATGGAAGCAGCATGAGCCATGTGAAGAGGAGGGCTGTCACGTCTGTCAACAACTGCCACAGCAGCTATCAGAGCCATGATGTGCGCCAGGTCCTTGGTTATGGACTGTGCTCTACAGCAGCCCCTTCCTCATTGGTGATGTGCATAGTAGGGCCCATGGAGGCACACTAGAGTTGGAGTCAGACAGCTTTATGGATGCTCAGCTATGACCTTGAGCAAGTCACTTCTCCATGTCTCACTTTTCTCTTATAACATAAATGAAATAATGAACTAGAAACATGAGAGCCACAGCCCAGGAAAGTTTCTCCCATCAGGTAAGAACACAGCAAGTTAAGGGACTATGATCTACTTTGTTCTATGGAAAAAAGGTGTGGAATGGTGATTATTACAAATGTGCTGAAAAAGTATGTAAGTGGTGAGAGCATAGTGGTAATGACCATTTTTAGTGCACTTGTGTGCTTGCATGTGCTTTCTCTCTCTCTCTCTCTCTCTCTCTCACACACACACACACACACACACACACATCCTTTTTTTCTTGACACATTTATTAGCACTTAACATGTACTAATCCCCATTTTATTAAATACTGGAGCCTCAAAATTGGATTTTTGACATTGTTCTGGCCCAGAGGCCCAAGGCAGCTGTGGCCTGGGTCACTTCAGAGAGTGGAGAGTTGGCAAGTGGAGTGAACCAGCATGCCCTGCTCTGCAGCAGCAGGTGATCTAATCCCAGGTGTGGCAGTCACAGACCTGGATTCAGAGGCTACCCTCTCTTCCTCTATTGGCTTTGAGTCAAGGTCAGATGAGTGCTAGGGATGCTATATAAGAAGACTCCTTCTGGGCCAGTACTTTCAAGATTCCCAAGTTTCAAGGAGCCCAAACTGGCTGATCTGCCAAATTACATGTTTTCTTTTTAACTCTGGCTGGGTATTAGTAACTTCCATTCTTGAGGCTTACTCCCCAAGATGGCTCTGTAGTTGGCTTGGAGTGGTACTAGGGTTTTGAGGCCCTGAAGGTTTCCTTAGTAATTTTGGCTGAATGACTGGGCACAGAAGAATAGGTGATTGAAATCTTCACAGTGATACTGACAGTGGAGGACTGTACTTCCTAGTTCGCCTGTCTCCAGACACTAGCCTTCTCATGGTGCCTGAAATCTCAGCCCTTCAGAGGTGTTCTTTTAAAAGTGGGGCTCAAGTACAACCCTAAGAGTAAGTGTTGAGATAACTTTATTTCACCTAAAATATTAAAATGTGCCTTTGTAACAACTGTATCCAGCTGGAGTCTCCTTACTGGCTTCTTCACTTTCAACAGAGTATATGAAGGTCAGATTTTATCTGGGGTGGATTTTCCTGTGCTCAAATTAAATTAGAACTTCAAAGATGGTTTGAAGTTTTCTGAAAGACTGCTTGTACCTGCATGGCAGGGATCAGCTCTTAGTTGGTTAAATGAAGTGATTATGGGGAACAGAGAGAGAATGCCTGATCACCAAACAATTAAGAGACAAAACTGATCAGCACAGCGGCTTAAGAACACTAAGCATGGTCATGTGACGCAATCTTTTTACGTTCATTCCTCCACTTTGCGGGAAGGTCAGCTGGGTGCATGTGCCCTGGCTTCCTCCCCACTCAGCCACCAAGCTCAGAGCCTAACTCTGGCCTTCATCCCATTATTGGAGCTCTTGGGAGGGAGAGGGACCAAGGATGATCACTGGGGCTGGAGAGGTACGATTGAGGCTGCTTTGTGCAGTATTAATCTATTATTTAGATGTTTTTGCTTGTTTATCATATTTTTTTCACTAAATATGCTGGAACCATCTCATTTAAAGTGTTCAAAATTTAATTAAATGAATACATGGATGAATACTCTGCCTTTGGTAAGGTACTTGGGTAAGTCCAAGTCTGCCCTACTAAATTGTCTCAAGTTTCCTTAAATATGACATCCTTTTTTGTCTGTGCCTACTGTATAGAACTTGTTTCCTCACTTTTTTTTTTTAGTTTGAGAGGGAGAGAGAGAGAGAGAGAGAGAAGGCATAGAGAGAATGAGCACACCAGCAGCCTCTCAACAGCTGTGAATGAACCCCAGACACGTGTGCCCCCTTGTGGGCAAGAGCAGCATTGCGCCCTTGTTTCACTTTTGCATCTGGCTAAACGTGGGACTTGGAGATTTGAACAAGTGTTCTTAGGCTTTGCAGGCACCTTAACTGCTAAGCCATCTCTCCAACCCCATGACATCCCTTTTTGTCTGCCTACTATATAGAACTTCTTTCCTCATTTCTCTTTCACTTGCCTGACAGGGCCAGTCATCTTCACAATCCAGTACAGCTTTTCTGCGTTACAGAAACTGTGAGCCCCAGGCTCAGCCCACCAGAGCATTCTCTGATGACTTGTCCCTGTTGTGTCTGCATGCCTGGCACTCCTTCTTGTCAGTCAGTGTACCACACACTCTTCCCTCTCAACCATGTGCTGCTTATGAGAAAAGACAGCACCCAGAACCTCTCTCTGTGCCTGGCATGTAGTAAGTAAAAGATTAAACAAACTTTCAGTTGAGTTATTGATGGGTTACTCTCTGTGAGAACAGAAACAGGATTAACTTCTCATTTTTGTCTAAAATGAACATAAGTAATGACAATAAGCACAGTGGTCAGTGTGATGTCCTCACTTCAGTTGTTAATTTTCAGTGTACTGTTCTCATTGTAGTATCCTCACTACAGTGGTCAGTTTTCAGTGTACTGTTCTCACTGTAATGTTCTTACTGTACTCACTGGTGTACATTGGCTCTGATTGGAAGCTGACTGACACTTAGAATCAGCTCTAATATCCTGAACAACATTTAATAATAATAATAATGAAAAAAAGAAGTCAACAAAGGCTATACATACATGGGGCTCTTAATTTTTATTTTTGGACTCTATTTGATTCCATCTGTTTGTTCTATTTTTGTACCAATACCACATTGTTTTTAACTGCTATAATTTTATAATAAATCTTCATATCTGGTAAAAAAAAAAAAAGAAATAATGATACTGTCCCCACTTTAACATCCTTTCAGCTTGTGTG
The DNA here is from genome assembly GCA_036365145.1 of Orientallactaga sibirica. NCBI lineage: Eukaryota > Metazoa > Chordata > Mammalia > Rodentia > Dipodidae > Orientallactaga > Orientallactaga sibirica. The sequence goes on along the minus strand of JAEOAD010000015.1, from coordinate 32,580,082 downwards.
TAACTATGCATATTCTGAGTCATTGATAGTTTTGGGTAGGACCTGGATGTCAGTATTTTTGAAAGACACCCATATGATTCTAAGTTTCATGCCTCTGACTATGAACCAGAGGCTAAAGCCATTCCAGTATGAAGTAGAACCACTCTGCAACTTAGGGAAATGCTTTTTTTTTTTTTTTTTGAGAGAGAGAGAGAGAGAGAGAGAGAGAGAGAGAGGAGGAAGACAGATAGAGAATGGGTGCGCCAGCAGCCTCTCAGCCATGGTGAATGAACTCCAGATGCGTGCGCCCCCTTGTGGGCAAGTGGGGCATTGTGCCCTTGCGTCACTTGGCATCTGGCTAAATGTGGGACCTGGAGATTGGAACTGGTGTTCTTAGGCTTAGCAGGCAGATGCCTTAACCATTAAGTCATCTCTCCAGCCCAGGGAAATGTTTTTTAATGCAACTGTGGGAGGTCTATGGCCTTTGTCTCATTGTCCATGTAATTCAAAACCATTTGGGACCTTTAGTCTTTCCAGTCAGGAAAACCATGGCAGCCCTTTCCTTTGTAAGGTTGGGTTTTTTCTTTTAGTTATAAAAAGTATTTTAGTGCTAGGGAAATGGCTCAGTGGGTAGAAGCTCTTGCTGTACAGCATGATAGCCTGAGAGGACCTGAGTGTGATCCCTAGCATCCATGTAAGAAGCTAGGTATGGCCACTTTTGCTTGTACCCCAGTAGTTATAAATGCATATACCATCAGAAATATTAGTCTGTATTTAAAGGTACCAGATATTAAGAAACATGTTATCTTAGTCCTATTTGATAGGGTCTCTCCTTAGGATGAATTAGAAAGGGAATTTGAGAGAGAATTAATGCTGGAGTAGTTGGTAGATTATGAATGATAATGATGGTGATGCAATAGGTAGATTTTGACTGGTTTCAGTATCAACTTTCAACCCTGGGGTGTGGTCAAGGAAGACACTAGAAAGGATGCAGTTTGGTGATGGGTCCACACAGCCTTGCTGCTGTCCCTTTACTTTGTTCACTCTTGAACACATGAAGCTACCAGAGAACTCTGTCCTTGGAATCCATCATTGCAGTCTTGAACTAGAAGAAGGCATGTCTATCCTTATCTCTCTCCTGTCTTATAGGGGATTCCTGTCGAAATATCATCATGTGGCTGGACCATCGTGCGGTCAACCAGGTCCACAGGATCAATGAGACCAAGCACAGTGTCCTCCAGTATGTGGGTGGTGTGATGTCCGTGGAGATGCAGGCCCCAAAGCTCCTGTGGTTGAAGGAGGTGAGTGCTATGGGGTGAGAGGAGACCACTAGCAGTAGTGGAGGGGTTTCCTTCACCATGGAGTAAGAATTCCCTGTCAAATCTGTGGTGTTTTCCCAGAAACTCTGAGGAGGGATAATCTCATCTTAGTGATTGGGTTGTTGTTGAATTACTCCAGTTGTCATAAGTGGGACTGGTTATACATTGTTTGAGTCATTGTCCTATGAAGTATGTGCATGCCTGCCTCCCTCCCTCCCTCCCTCCTTCCCTCCTCCCTCCCTCCCTCCCTCCCTCCTTCCTTCCTTTTTCTTTATTTTGAGAGGGCCTTCCTTTGTAGCTGGCCTTGAACCCAAGATCCTGCCTCTGTCTCCTGAGTACTAGCCTGTTTGTTCTTTTTTTTTTTTTTTTTTTTTTTTGGAAGGGTAATATCTCTGTTTTATAGACTTTGTAGACAAGAAAACTGAAGCTCATAGAGGAACTAAGTCACCCAAAATGACACAATATGGGCTGGAGATATGGCTTAGCAGTTACGGTACCTGTCTGTGAAGCCCAGGGGCCCATTTTTGACTCTCTAGATCCCACATAAACCAGATGCACAAAGGTGAGGCAAGCACAAGGTTGCATATGCCTGCTAGGTGGTACAAGCATCTGGAGTTTGATTTCAGTGGCTAGAGGCCCTGGCATGCAAATTCTCTCTCTCCCTCTCTTTCTAAAATAAAAAAAAAAATGAAATAAAACAAATGACATAATAAGTCTGCAAGAGAATCAGGGTTTGAACCAAAGACAGAACAATTCCATAATTAATTCTGTAAATACTCATCACTCTGCTGAAGTTCAGAGAGGTCAATTGCCATTCCAATTAGAAAGTGGCATAACCAGGATTTAAGTCTAGATCTTTTGACCAGAGCCTTCTTTGTCTACACACATTTAGCCCCAAATCATTAATCTTTAGCCTTGTTGACATTCAGGATATCTCTTTCTCATTTTACTTGTCCCTGAGTTTCCATGCCCTTGAGTGATGTGCTGATCCTGGTCTAAGCTTTGGCAGTGGTTCTCATTTCCAGATGTTAAGATGCCTTTATGATGTGTGGAGAATGGTGATGTCAGCTTAATGGATCCCAATAGAGATGGATGAGTGAAACAGTTCACCTCCTATGAAAACTTCAGGGACTTGAAACCCCCTAGGTGGCCTGGTGCATCGGGAATCCATCAAAGAGCAAGAGCCAGTGTGATTTATTTTCTGGCTCTAGAGTTTCAGGAGAGCTAAGCTATCATGTACTCAGATTGTGTCTGAAGGTGGGAGCCTGAAGGTGCCAGTGAAGGTAGGCCAAATTAGTCAATGCTGATTTGGCTTATTATCTGTATGATCAGTTTTAATTTGCTGAAAGCCTCCTATAGTTTCTAAGAGTTGGAAAATAAGAGTCTTAGGTTTTGAAACTGATTCTGACTCTGCTATCAACAACAGTGTGCTATGGGCAAAGCATTTCTTATCCCAAGCCTCCCTTTACCTTTACAGTGAGCAAGTTAGATTAATCAGGTTGAAGACTCAATCCAGATGTGTCTGCAACATGTCATGTTTCCTAAAGCACATTGCTTGGGGTAGGGCCAGGAACAAGGGCAGTGGGATTGTTTACGATGACCTAAACTTATTACAAGAGAAAAAATGGGATGGATGTGTTTCCCTGTGTGGACACATAGACAAGAGGAGTTGTATCAGAGTAAGCCCAGAGCACTGAGATTCATGCCGGAACCAGTGGTCAGTTCAGGCCACAAGACCTGCAATTTACATGACAGCCTGTTAAGATGCTTGTACCTTACATGAGATCTGTCTGCACTAAATAAAGTGCATAGAAAAGACAGAACTTCTAGGTGAGAGGGCAGTGTTTATGATTTCCTGAGAACATTTTCTGTGAATTTATTTATGAAAATCAATTTCCTTTTTAGAAATTTCTAAGTAAGGATCAGAACATTGTGTTCTAACTTACTCAATTACCTGAAGATGAGCCTTACTGTTTTTATTTTTTTCTTTCTTTCTTTGTTTTCCTTGTGTTTTTGTAAGCACACATGAGAATTCCTGCTTAGAATCCTTTTTGGTGTCAACATAACTGCAAACTCAAAATTGAAGATGTTTCCCAACCACTTTATTATCTTACAACTTGAAATGGCTTGTAAGCGCTTCCCAAATGTCAGCGTGTGAGTGAATCACCTAGAGAACTCTTTAAAGCATATACTCTCATTCAGTAGTCCTGGGGCATGGACTGAGAATTTGAAAATTTTAATTTTTCTCAAGTTGCCAGGTGAGGCTGAGGTTTTGCTGGTCTGAGGACTTATAAAGCCACTTATAGTCTATAGAAAAGCATCCACTTGTAGAGAATCAGAAAAGGATCCTTTCTTGATTTGTTGATGGGGGATACGGGGAAATGAAATACGTTCAGTAGAGCTGAGAGTTCAAGTACACATTCAAAGTACCATTGTGAGGATTATAGTATGAGTTCATTGAGCTATCATGTTTTTTACCTCTTGTTTCATTCCTTCATTTCAAAATTTGGACCAAGCTACTTTGTACTAGCATCTATGACAGACACAGGTGACATGGGGACAGTGAGACTCGGTCTTACTCTAGAGAGGCACATAGTCCATGGAGTATAGTGGGAGAGATCTGAAGAAACTGGAAGAATGTGGGTGGGTGGAGAAGACCCATTGCACAGGGCTCTGGGAGAAAATAATTTGTTTCCTGGAGGTAGGTAGTTTAACATGAGCCTCAGGACATGAGCAGAGGGTTTGTCTAGTAGAGAAGACAAGGCAGTATAGTGTGTAAGTCTCAGGGAAGAGCTGGGGCTTAAGTGAATATAGATGGAGAGAGATCTTGTTAAGTCTCCTGGGATCAGTTGTTAAGGGTTTCCTTGCTGATGTAACCTGACTGACGATTGTGAAGTAGGGGAAGGAATATTTTAGGCAACTGACAGGCATGTGGAGATTGAGTAGGGGGTCCAGAAATGCATAAGAACTTGAGCTTTCTCAGCCTCTGATGGTAGCACTTAATGGCTTTACATTTCTCCTAGGATCAATAGTATAATGTGTAGCACGGCCTAGAACATTATATGTGTGTTAGTAAGGGCTCAATGGAGGAACAGAATTCATAGAATGAATATATATTATAAAGGGTTTTATTAGATTGGCTGGCCTGCAGTTTACAGACCAAGTAGGTAGGCTGTCTGCAGGGTGGAGAGGCTGAGAACCTGGTAGCTGATCAGTTCATAAGGCTGAATACCTCAGCAGTCCAAGTCTGGTGCTGAGGGCCTGGAGGGTTTCTGCAGAGCTGCTGGTCTCCAGTCCACATTGGAAAGCTGAGATCTGATGTCCTTGAAGGATGGTGCCAAGAGGGTAGATGCATTCACTAGTGATAGCAAGGGTATCCAGGCTATCCAAGAAGCACCGATTATTCCTGGAACCTCTTTATATGCAGGCTGTTACCAGAAGGGCTGCTCACTCTGGAGGAGAGTCTCCTCCCCCCCTTAGTTAATCCTTCTCAGAAACACCCTTACATGTTTGCCCAAAGATGTGTTGCTGAGTTGGCTCCTGATCCAATAGAATCGACAGTAAAGATTAACTTGTCACCTGTCATTTTTACCTTATTCTCTCTCTTTCCATGTGTCCCTTTACTTTGCTCATTTTAATCTGTTCACAGGGACCTACCTAGTCACAATTCCTCAAGTACACCCAGTTCTTTTCTTTTCTCTGAGTCTTGGCTAGAGGATAGCAAACTATTGTTCTCCACCCGTTTCTCTGTTGCTGGGTTAGCATGGGAGCTAAGAAAGGGTTTCATGGGTTCAAATGTTGATGAATCAAAAGAAGACTTTTGTGACATGTGAAGTTAAACTTTCAGTGCCTGTGCCTAAAGCTTCATGGAAATAGAGCCTTAGTCACTCATTTCTTGTATTGGCTGCAGTTTGTCAAAGCTGACAAGCTGAGACAGGACAACGGGGCCTGCAAAATAGAAAATATGTTGCTCTGGACCTGAAGAGAAAAAGCCTGCTGACCCCTGTGGTCTTGATTGTCCTCTTCCCTCTGCCTGGAATATTATTTCCTCTACTCCCCACCAACTTTTGCTTTTAATATATTTTTCTAAAATTTTTTACTGGTATACAAAAAATTAGGTTTCATTATTGTATTTTCAAACAAATTTTCTGTTTTGTTTTCCTTCCACATTTTTTTTTTTGTTTGTTTTTCACTTTTTATTTATTTTTTTTTTTATTGACAACTTCTATACTTACATACAAAAAAACTATGATATTTCCCTCCCTCCCCCATTCCCCTTAAGAACTCTATTCTCCGTCATATCCCCTCCCTCTCTCCATTAATCTTTCTTTTAATTTGATGTCATCATCTTTTCCTCCTACTATGAGGGTCTTGCAAAGGTATTGCTAGGCACTGCAAGGTCATGGATATTGAGGCCAATTTCTGTCTGGACAGTTGCATTGTAAGGAGTCGTACCCTTCCTTTGGCTCTTACATTCTTTCTGCCCCCTCTTCTGCAGTGGACCCTGAGCTTTGGAGGATATGACAGAGATGTTTCAGTGCTGGACACTCCTTTGTTGCCTTTGGGTCATCCCAGTGGTCACCGCCATCTGAAAAGAGAAGCTTCTCTAACCAGAAGTGAGAGTAGCATTAATATGTGAATAAGAACATTAAGTGAAGTGCTTTCAGAACAGCTTGGTGGGAAAATATATATACATTTAGTCAGACAAGAGCAGGCTTTATACCCCTAAGTCTCATGACCTCCCCTGCTTAGACTTTTGCTTAGTTTTTTCAGTACCAGGCATGTATTCTTTCCTATAGAGAGGCCTTTAGTCCAATTATGGAGCATTTGGCATCCCCAAGAGCAGACATTTCTTCAGCTTGTGGCCTCCTATTGTAGTTTGAATGGATGGCCTCCAATATATTCAGGATTTTATTATAGTTTGTAATTTAGATCCACAGTCATCTGGCTGGAGGTGGTGGCACTGTGGGTGGATCTTAGGTTCCAGTCCCAAGGTGTTGGAGGTAGATTTGGAATTCCAGTTTAAAGATATGCAAATGCCTGAGCTTTGCATGGAATTACCAAGTGTGATGTATGGTGTGGCTTTTGGATATTGGCTTGTAGCATCTATCTCTCTGCTTGGACCTGTGGAAGTGGAACCAACTTCTGTCATTATGGAACTTCCCCTGGATTTGTAAGCTTCAATAAATCCCTTCTTCCATATCTGGTTTGGAAGTTCATCCCAGCAACCAGAGGCTGTCTACAACACCCCATAATATAGCATTCTTTTGGCTTTTATTATATATGTTTCCTCTTGACCTTTCCCCATCTTCTCATCACCGCTTGTTCCCCTCTTGCAGTCTCCTTTCTCAAATCATCGCGTATACTCACTCACATCCTTTTCTTTTCACAGTACAGACATTAAATTTAGGATCCAATGAGAAAGAACATGTGAGGTTTTGTCTTTCTGGGGTTGGGTTACCTCATATAATATATATATTTTTTCCAATTCCATCCATTTCCTTCAACTATTGTAATTTTATTGTTCTTTACATCTGGTTAAAACCTCATTGTGCATGTGAATCACATTTTCATTATCTATTCACCAGTTGATTGACATCTAGGTTGATTCCATTTCCTGGCTATAGTGAATAGAGAGAGCAGCAATGAACATGGATGCGCAAATATTTCTGTGGTAGGATATTGAGTCCTTTGCATGTACACAAAGGAGTGGTGTATCTGGGTAATATGGTAGTATAATTTTTAGCTTTTGGACAAACCATTTCTATAGTGGCTTTTCCAGTTGATATTCCCACTGACAGTGAGTAAGGGTTTCCCTTTCCCACATTCTCAACAGCACTTATTGTTAGTTTTATTGATGGTAGTCACTCTGAATGGGCTGAGATAGAATCGCAAAGGATTTTAATTTGCAGTTTCCTGATGGCTAAGTAATTTGAAGTTTTTAAAATAACTGTGGGCAATTTGTGTTTATTTTGAGAACTGTCTGTTTATTTTATTAGCCCTTTTATTGATTGGTATTTTTCTTGTTGTTTAACTTTTGCAGTTCTTTATATATTCTACATATAAACCCACTGTCAGAGAAATAGCTAGCAAAGATCTACAATTCTGTTCACTGTGCTGATAGTTTCATTTGCTATGAAGAAACTTTAGTTTTATTTAGTCCCATATGGTGATTCTTGGGACTATTTCCTTTGGAGTCCTACTTGGGAAGTTCTTACCTATTCCTATAACTTCTGGTATACCTTCAGCAAAACTCAGGTGACCTTAGCTGTTTATTAAACTTTATTTCTGGGTCTTCTGTTCCATTGGTGTCTATGTCTATATTTTTAATTTTTTATTGACAAGATCTATACTTACAGAAAATAAGCCATGATAATTCCCTCCCCTTCCCCACTTTCCCCTTCATACCTCCACTCTCCTTCATATCCCCTCCCTCTCTCTGTTAGTGTCTCTTTTATTTTGATGTCATCATCTTTTTCTCCTATTATGAGGGTCTTGTGAAGTTATTGCTAGGCAGTGTGAGGTCATGGATATCAAGGCCAATTTCTGTCTGTAGAGTTGCATTGTAAGGAGTAGTATCCTTCCTTTGGCTCTTACATTCTTTCTGCCACCTCTTCCACAGTGTTCCCTGAGCCTTGGAGGGTGTAATAGAGAAGTTTCAGTGCTGGACACTCCTCCGTCACTTCTTCTCAGCACTATGTTGCCTTTTGGGTCATCCCAGTGGTCATCGCCATCTGAAAAGAGAAGATTCTCTAACCAAAAGTGAGAATAGTATTAATATATGAATATGAACACTAAGTGTAGTGCTTTCAGGGCAGTTTGGTGAGAATAATATATGCATTTAGCCAGGCAAGAGCAGGCTTTATACCCCTAAGGGTTATGACCTCCACTGTCATAGGCTTTTGGTTAGCTTTTCAGTACTAGGCATGTATTTCCTCCCATATATAGGGCCTCCAGTGTCCACTGTTTTCACTGCTGAGGACTTCTGTTTCCCTTAGGGCTGCATGCAGTGCAGCTTTTCCCAGCTTTCAGTTGGCTGGTCTATAGGGAGAAATTTTCTGCTCACCAATAGCGTGATTTCTCAGTGACCTTGTCACCCAGACATGTGAAGTCTTCAGCAATAGGGTCTTACCATCTGTTACTTGTGGGAAACTAAGGGCCTTGGCAATAGCCTGCAATGTTTTGGAGGCAGTAGGGACCTCCCTGGCCAACAACGTACTGGAAGGTATCCCATCTCTGGCACTGAAAATTTTCTAGTAGCAATCTATGACTTCTGGATATGCCATTATCTAAGAGAATAGGTTTGCATATGTCTTATTCAGAATACCTTGAATTTTGATTGACCCTTTCCCCACTCTTCTTTTACTCAATCTCTTCTGGCCTCACTTAGGCCATTCCACTCCTGTAATCTGTTCTTCTACTTACATATATACAATATCATCTCATAAAGTCCTTCCTTCTCCTTTCTCACTTATAGCCTTTTTCTAGTTTGCTAGTTTCTACCAGCAATTTTTGGTTCCAGCTCACACACAAGTCTAAATATTTGTAGCTAGGATCAATCTTTGAGAGAGAACATGTGACATTTGGCTTTCTGGGCCCAGGTTAACTCACTTGGTGTAATCCTTCCCAGATCCATCCATTTCCCTGAAAATTTCATAATTTCATTTTTCTTTACCACTTTATAGAACTCTGTTGTGTAAAAGTACCACATGTTTATTCTCCATTTACCTGTTGAGGGACATCTAGGTTGGTTCCATTTCCTAGCTATTGTGAATAGAGCAGCAATAAACATGGTTGTGCAAGTATCTCTAAGGTAGTGAGAAGAGACCTTTGGATATATGCCTAGAAGTGCTATAGCTTGGTCATATGGTGAATCTATTTTTAGTTGTCTCAAGAACCTTCACACTGATTTCCACAATGGATGTACCAGACTACATTCCCAGCAACAGCACCCTTGCCAACAATTATTGTTATTTGTTTTCTTGATGATAGCCATTCTGACAGGAGTGAGACGGAATTTCAAAGTAGTTTTAATTTGCATTTCCTTGATAACTAAGGATTTAGAACACTTTTTTAGATGTTTATATGCCATCTGTATTTCTTCCTTTGAGAACTCTCTATTTAGTTCCATAGCCCATTTTTTAATTGGCTTGTTTGAGTTCTTATTGTTCTGTTTTGTGAGTTCTTTGTATAGTCTGGATATTAATCCTCTGTCAGATGTATAGCTGGAAAAGATTTTCTCCCATTGTGTAGGTTGTTTCCTTGTTCTATTCACAGTGCCCTTTCCTGTACAAGTGCTTTTTCATTTCATGAGATTCCTTTGGTTGATTAGTGGTTTTATTTCCTGAGCAGTTGCGGTTATATTCAGAAAGTCATTGACTATGCCAATATGTTGAAAGGTTTCCCCTACCTTTTCCTATAGCAATTGCAGAGTTTCAGGTCTGATATTAAGGTTCCTGATCCACTTGGACTTGATTCTTGTGCATGGAGGGAGACAAGGATCTATTTTCATTCTTCTACATATTGATATCCAATTTTCCCAGCACCACTTGTTGAAGAGGCTGTCTTTTCTCCAATGAATATTTTTGTCATTTTTGTCAAAATCAGATGGCTGTAGCTGCCTGGATTAATATCTGGGTCCTCTGTTCTGTTCCATTGATCTACATGTCTGTCTTTGTGCCAGTACCATGCTGTTTTTGTTACTATGGCTTTGTAATATAGGTAAAATCAGGTATGGTGATGCCACCAGCCTTACTTTTGTTGCTCAAAATTGTTTTCACTATTTGAGATTTTTTTGCTTCCAAATGAATTTTAGTATTTTTTTCTATTTCTGTTAAGACTGCCATTGGAATTTTAATGGGGATTGCATTAAATGTGTAGATTGCTTTTGGTAAGATTGACATTTTCACAATATTGATTCTTCCAATCCAAGAACATGGGATATCTATATGTCTATTTTTTTAAATTATTTTTTTTAGTTTTATTTATTTGATAGAGAAAGGGGGGGGAGAGAGAGAATGGGCATGCCAGGGCCTCCAGCCACTGCAAACGAACTCCAGATGCATGCACCCTCTTGTGCATCTGGCTAACATGGGTCCTGGGGAATTGAACCTGGGTCCTTTGGCTTTGCAGGTAAATGCCTTAATCACTAAGCTATCCCTCCAGCCATCTATGTCTATTTTTGAGTGAGTACCATGCTGTCTTTGTCACTATGTCAGGAACTGTGATACCTCCATCAGTATTCGTTCTGCTTAGGGTTACTTTGTCCATTCATGGTCTTTTGTTTTTCCATATGAGTTGTTGTTATGTTTTTTTCTAGTTGTGAGAAGAATGTTCTTGTAACTTTGATGGGGAATTGCACTGAATCTATAGATTACTTTTCATAACATACCCTTTTTCCCAATATTGATTCTACCTATCCAGGAGCATAGAAGTTTTCTCCAACATGTGGAGAAAACATCTTACTTCTTTTTTTCAGTGTCTTAAAGTTTCTCTGCAGCGAGGTCTTTCACATCCTTGGTGAGGTGTATTTCTTAAGTATTTAATTTTGGGGGAACTATTGTGAATGGGACATTTTTCCTAATTTCTTTCTCACCAGTTCATTGAAATATGTGAAAACTACTGATTTTATGTGTTGATTTTGCATCCTGAAACTTTTCTGAAAGTATATTAAATCTAAGAGTTTTCTTGTAGAATTTCTGAGGTCGCTTAATTGTAGAAACATGTCATTTGTGAATAGAGAAAATTTTATTTCATTTCCTATATTTTTCCCTTCTATACCTTGCTCCTGTTTTATTGCTCTAGCTATGATTCTGAGTACTTTATTGAAAGTAAGCATGAAGACATTGAGGTTCCTTGTCTTATTCCAGATGTTAGAGGAGAGGATATGTTTTCAGATTTTCTCCATTCAGAATAATGTTGGCTATAGGTTTATCATATATTGGCCTATTTGTGGGGCACAGCCCTGAATTTAGACTAACTTCTAGAAATTTCTTAACCAGATGTGGATAAGCTGCTTTTAGGAGCAGAGCCTGAGAGGTGGCCTAACTGTTGGTACCCGTATCCCAGAGGATTAGCCATCTCTAGCAGCAGCCTGAGGAAAAAAGAAATCAAGAGAAGTTTAGTTTAAGCCATTAGTAAACTGGCTGCATCTGCTGTCACCTCTGCTCTGATGTTACTGTAGCTGTGGCTTCCTCTGCATACATGTTTATTGTCACTTTTATTGAACTATAAAAAAAACAGTAATATATTAATAAGTAGTACTTAATATGAGCAAAGGGTTAGAAACTTTTCAGCTTGGGTAATTCTTAAGCATTTGTTAAAGGAAAGGAGTTAGGAGCATAACCTGCTTGACTCTGCTGAGCCAGTAAACACATATGCTCTGATCACAAGAGGAATCACACTGTGTCCACCTGTTGCCTTCAACAAATCTGTGGATGCATAGTTACTGAGCTTGTTGTCTTTAATGCTATGATCAGTGCTTCTTAAGCATGTATGTTTGTGTTGAGTTCTGAGAGTCAACCAGGACTCTGACAAAAGGAGCACAGAGCATATCTTAAGATCAGTCAGCATCTCAACACATTGCTTGTCAATATTGGTCATCTGTGCTGTTCAGGCCAAAAGTATACCAAAGCAGAAGAAACCTAGTCTCATTGCTTTAATGGGTGGATTAAATAGTTTTAAGATTAACTTTAGAGCAAATTACAAGCAAGGAATTTAGCATCTCATAGCAATAAAATAAAAGCTATTTGTAAGGTACAAAAGAAATATACCCAGTTCTTTCCATAGTTTATTAACATAGTTCATTTTTAAAGTTTATCCCCACAATATATAGCCTTTATTATTTTGAGGTATTTCCCATCTATTCTGAATTTCTCCAAAAGTTCCATCATGAAGGCATGTTGAACTTTGCCAAATGCCTTTTCTGTTTCTATAGATATGATCATGTGATTTCCATCCTTAAGTTTATTTACATGGCAAATTATTTTTATTGGTTTGTAGTATGTTGAACCAACCTTGCATTCTCAGGATGAAACCAATTTGGTCATGATAATGTAGTCTTCTTAATGTATTCTTTTTTAAAATTTTTTAAAATTTTATTTTAATTTTACATTCATGTTGGTGCCTCGGGTAGCCTCCTCCCTGACCTTCCCCCTCTCAAGGAACCCACCTCATTGGGGAATGTTGGTCGTGCATTATGATGGTAGCCAACAGTTATGGGGGAGAGGCAAAGTCTCTGTGCATAATGACCCAACTTGTGGCTCTAACACTCTTTCCACCCCCTCTTTCATGAATTTCCCTAAGCCATGTTTGGTTCATTTTAGTTCTGTTTCAGTGATGAGGTCTTGGGAGCCTTTGTGTCTCCGGATATCTGGCTTAGTAGGAGTTGAATGTTCTCTGTGTTTATCTCCTTCAGCTTTGTTCTGGTGTGGGTTCACCAAGGAAGCTGCACTGTTGCCCATTTCCCCCGTTACTCTATGGCTTCAGCTGGGTGAGGTGTGATAGGCTGATCCTCCCTTCAGGTTTGTTGTCCATCTGAAAAAGAGAAGCAAATTCTCCAATGGAGAGAGAAGTTAGTACCAGATAGATGGAATGGCCATAGTTATTTTAGAGAGAATTTTACATGTGTAGGCCCTCTTCTAGCCCACATTTGGTGGGAGCTTGATATTGGAGAATGGGCTAATTTTTTGCACATGGTTTTGACGTATTTCCCAGTTCCAGCTATGACTTCCATTCCACTGAGTGGATCTATTAGCCAAGTTAAGAGCAGTTGGTTACCCACCATGGTGTGTGCCACTATTGCACTTGTTTGAGTATCACATCAGGTTGTTTACTGCTGAATAGCTTAGACTGCAAGTTGTTTGGGCAGATGTTGGTCATTTTACCCCAGTCACTTGTGCAGCACCCTCTCACACTAGACAAGCTAGCTGTCTGGGGCCTGACCCTCTTCCAGATGCCGACGGGTTACTCCATGTTTCATACCAACAGCATATGGTGTCTTCGGCAGTAGGGTCTTACCATTAACCTTTGGTGGGTCATCAAAAACTCTGACAGAAATCTGTCTTTTTTGGAAACCTTGTAGGTCTCTCTGATCAATAGCTCATTGTGAAAGTTAACCCCATGCTGGTACTTGGAGTTACAAGTCAGCGCTAAGGAAGGTGAAGGCAGAAAAAGATAGGTTATATAAAAGAGAAAGAGAGCATAGAGAGGACAGGGAGAGAGAGAAAGAAACATGAAAAGATTAAGGTTAGTCTTCATGATGTACTTTCTAGGTCCGTGTGGTTCAGGTTTTCCCTCTACAGGCCTGCTGAAGGATCAATGTTTTAGCCTATCATTCAGAGTATAGGATTGTATGGTACCATTTCCATTTGGGTCCCTATTTGTGTCCTCCCACCCTTACCCTCCCTCCCACCTTTATGTTCCCTCTCACCCTTACCCTCCCCTCCCCTCCCGTCCCACCCTCCCTATAGTCTGGTCCTCAGGGTACTTATTAGGTATGACAGCATCTTGGGCGGATTCAGGTTAGGAGCCACAGAGGAATGTGACCATGCGACGATTATCTTTTTGTGAGCTTACTGAGAATGACCTGATCCATGTTCGGCCATTTTTCTTCAAATTCCATTGTTTCATTTTCATTCATTGTTTCATAACTGGATCTGTTGATAGGTCTATAGGCATCCTTTTCAGGAGTCTCCATATAGCTTTCAATAATGGTTGTACCATTTTACAATCCCACCAACAGCAAAAGAGTGTTCCTATTTCTCCACAGCCTCACCAGCATTTGTTTTCGTTAGTTTTTTTAATGTTAGCCATCCTTACTGGGGTAAGATGGAATCTCATAGTTTTTTGCATTTTCCTGATGATTAGGGATGTCGAACATTTTCTTAAGTGTGTGTTTGCCATTTGTATTTCTTCCTCTGAGAACTCTCTGTGCAGTTCTCTGCCCCATTTTGTGAGTGGGTTGTTTGATGATTTGTTGTTTAGGCTTTGGAGTTCTTTGTAAATTCTAGAAATTAGGCCTCTGTCAGTTGTATAGCTGGCAAAATTTTTCTCCCTTTCTTTGGGTAATCTGTTGGCTTTGGTTATTGTATATTTGTCTGTGAAAAAACTTTTCAGCTTCATGAGGTCCCAATGGTTGAGTGATTGTTTAATTTCCTGAGCTGCTGGGGTTTTGTTCAGGAAGTCTTTTCCCGCTCCTATATCATGGAAGGTTCCTATTTTTTCTTCCAGTAGTAGCAGAGTTTCCGGATTTATATTGAGATCTTTGATCCATTTGGACTTGATTTTTGTACATGGCAAGATGTGTGGATCGAGTTTCCTTTTTCCTACATATGGTTGTCCAGTTTGTCTAGCACCATTTGTTGAAGATGCTGTCTTTTTTCCTGTCTACATTGGTAGGACCTTTGTCAAATATCAAGTAGCTGTAGTTACTTGACCCAAAGTCTGGGTCTTCTATTTTGTTCCATATTCCATATGTTTGGTCTATATTCCTCTTTTTATGCCAATACCATGTTTTTTTTTTTTTTATTACTATGGCTTTGTAGTATCACTTTAGATCAGGTATGGTGATGCCTCCAGAGGAGTTTCTTTTGCTGAGGATATGCTTGGATATCTGAGGCCTTCCGCCATTCCATATGAATTTTGAGATCATTTTTTCTCTCTCTGTGAATAAAGAAGTTCAGATTTTTATTGGTATTGTGTTAAATTTATATAATGCTTTTGGTAAGATTCAATTTTCACAGTGTTAATTCTGCCTGTCTAGGAGCATGGAAGGTCTTTCCATTTTCACAGGTCCTCCTCAATTTCTTTCTTGAGTGTTTTTATGTTTTCCTTGTATAGGTCTTTCACTTCCTTGGTTAATATTATTCCAAGGTATTTTATTTTATTTTTGTTGCTATTGAAAATGTGACAATGTTGCTTATTTCTTTTTCTCTATCTTTGTCTTTTGCATACAGAAAAGCTACTGATTTCTGTGCATTGATCTTATATCCTGCTACTTTGCTGAAGGAGTTAATCACCTTTAAGAGTTTTGAGATGGAGGTTCTCGGGTCACTTATGTATAGAATCATGTCATCTGCAAATAGGGCTAACTTTACTTCTTCTTTTCCAATTTGTATCCCTTTGATTTTTTTTCTCCTGTCTTATTGCTTGAGCTAGTACTTCTAGTACTATGTTGAAGAGCAGAGGAGAGAGTGGATACCCCTGCCTTGTTCATGATCTCAATAGGAATTCCTTCAGTCTCTCTCCATTAAGTATTACTTGGGCTTTAGGAGCTTTATATATAGGCTTTATTATGTTGAAATATAAACCATCCATGCCTTTTCTCTCCAATGTTTTGATCATGAAATGATGTTGTATTTTGTCAAAGGCCTTTTCTACATCTATCAAAATGATCATGTGGTTTTTGTGTTTAAACTTGTTTATGTGGTGTATTACATTGACAGATTTCCATATGTTGAACCACCCCTGTGTTCTAGGGATGAAGCCTTCTTTTATGTACTATTGAATTTGGTTTGCAAGGATTTTGTTCAGGATCTTTGCGTCTATGTTCATCAGGGAAATAGGCCTATAATTTTCTTGTGGCATCTCTGCCTGGTTTTGGAATTAGGATGATACTAGCTTTGTAGAAGGAGTTGGGGATCTCTCCCTGTTCTCCGATTGTGTGGCACAATTTGAGAAAAATTTTTCAGTTCTGCCATGAAGGTTTGATAGAATTCAGCTGAGAAGCCATCTAGTCCTGGATTCTTCTTTTTAGGGAGGTGTTTGATTATCTATTCAGTCTCAAAGTGTGTGATAGGTTTGTTCAGGAGATTAATCTGCTCTGGGTTTAACTTTGGTAGGTGGTAGGTTTCCAGGAATTCATCCATTTCCTCCATATTCTCCTCTTTTGTGGAGTAGAGGTTTTTGAAATAAGTCCTGATGATTCTCCCAATTTCACTTATGTCTGTTGTGATCTCTCCTTTTTCATTTCTAATTTTGTTAATTTGAAGCATCTCTTTTTTTCACTTGATCAGATTGGCCAGGGGCTTATCAATCTTGTTAATTTTTTCAAAGAACCATCTCTTTGTCTCATCAATTTTCTTAATTGTCTTGTTAGTTTCCATTTCATTAATTTCTGCTCTGATCTTAATTATTTCTTTTTGTCTGAAGCTTCTCAGGTTGGCTTCTTCTTGTTTTTCCAATGCCTTTAGGTGGATGGTTAAGTTATTTATTTGGGCTCTCTTTGTCTTTGTTATGAAGGCATTTAGTGCTATGATTTTTCATTTAAGGACTGCCTTCATTGTGTCCCATAAGTTTTGGGATGATGCTTTCTCATCGTCGTTCAATTCTAAAAGTTTTGAAATTTCATTTTTTATTTCATCCACAATTCATTTATTGTTTAAAAGTGTGTTGTTTAGTTTCCAGGAGCTGGAGAGATTCCTGGCATACATTTTGTTGTTGATTTCTAGCATTACAACATTGTGGTCTAATAACTTGCAGGAAATTATATCGATTTTCCTGAAAATATGGAGGCAGGCTTTGTGGCACAATATATATTCTATTTTAGAGAAGGTTCCATGAGCTGCTGAGAAGAATGTGTAATCTGTAGATTTTGGGTAGAATGTTCTGTAGATGTCTGTTAGGTCTATTTGCTTTATGGTGATGTTGAGCTCTCTTACTTTCCTATTAATTTTCTGTTTGGATGTTCTATCTATTGCTGATAGTGGAGTATTGAAACCCCCAACTGTAGCAGACAGCTTCACTGAGATGAACTTCCAGACCAGGCACAGTTATGGAGGAAGGGATATTATTTATTGAAGCTCTACAGATCCAGGGAAGTTCCATAATGGTAGAAGAAGCTGGCCTGTCTTCACAGGGCCAAGCAACCCCAATAGATTTAGTTCCTGGCCCCCAATAGATTTATAACTATCACACATTATAAATTGTATTCAGTCCAATTTCAAAGGTTCTCACAGTCTTGATCAACTTAAGATAGTGAGTCCTGTAAGATCAAACAAGTTAAATACTTTCAACATGTAAAGGCACAGAGTAAACATTTTTAACTGGTATAAGGCATAGCAAGGAGAAACTAGAACAATGCAAACTCAACCAACATCAGCAGTCATCAGTTCAAGTTTAATATAACCAGAGACTGACAGTCTCTAGGTTTTCCAATTCCGCCCCTCCAGCTGGGCAGCCGCCAGGGAAAACTTCAATCCCAGGCCAACACTGCACTCCATGGTAGCCCTTTTTCACAGTCCTGGTATATCCAAAATATCTTCAGGTCTCATGCAAACCACGGTCCATCTTCCAAAGGCTCTTCCAGCCTGTTCCTGAGGGTCTTCATGCCCTGCCTCATGCCACATCTTAGCAACTGCTCCTGGAACCATTTGCAATTCATGACCACTTCATGCATTTTTCATGCTTCCAAAACTAATACCAGATATGCAGGACACAGCCATATTCTTTTTTTTTTTTTTTTTTTTGTTTTTTTTTGGGTAGGGTTTCACTCTAGCTCAGGCTGACCTGGAATTAACTATGTAGTCTCAGGGTGGCCTCAAACTCTCAGTGATCCTCCTACCTCTGCCTCCCGAGTGCTGGGACTAAAGGCGTGTGCCACCACGCCCGGCTACAGCCATATTCTTTTTTTTATATATATTATTTTTTTGGAGAGAGACACACAGAGAGAAACAGATAGAGAGAGGGAGAGAGAGAGAGAGAGGAAGACAGAGATGGGCGCGTGAGCAGTGTCTCAGCTGCTGTGAACGAAATCAAGATGTGCGCGCCCCCTTATGGTCAAATGCGGCATTGCGCCCTGCGTCACTTTGTATCTGGCTAAATGTGGGACCTGGAGATTGGAACCGCTGGAGATTGGAACCAGTGTTCTTAGGGTTAGGAGGCAGGTGCCTTAACCCCTAAGCCATCTCTCCAGCCCTACAGCCATATTCTTAATCCAGGAATGAAATAAATCATAGCCTTGAAAAGCAGGTTCCTTCTCCAGTCAACTCTTTCCAAGAGTTTGCATTCCTAACAGTCTTTCCTCCGGCATCCTCTCCATTGTTTTAATGTAAAGCAGTCAGGCCACCTTCCTTCCATCTTCCTTAAGATTGCTAATGTGTTGACAATAGCAACTCCATTAACCTAAAATCAGTCTCAGTGCCTCTAATATTAACTTGCTTGAGGTTTTCCAACTTAAAATCTTAAAATCTCAGTCCGTTATCTTTAGCCAAGCACATCAGTCCATTACACATTTAACCTTGATCAAACTTTCTGGGCCTGGATAGCAGAACATAGCCATCCCTTATGCCAGTAGCCCAGTTCCAACAAAGTCCTCTGCAGTCTTTCCTTCCCCTTAGAAATCTCATAAGCCAAGCCTCGAAGTTCAATACTTTCTGCACTTAGCATTCTCAAACTCTCATCAGAATAGTCCATAAAACTCGGCTTACCACTCCAGAAGGCATCTTCAGTTGCAAGCACCAAGTCCATACCCATTCCTCCAAAACAAAGGTTCCAAAAGATGAATAT
Source organism: Orientallactaga sibirica (assembly GCA_036365145.1). Taxonomy (NCBI): domain Eukaryota; kingdom Metazoa; phylum Chordata; class Mammalia; order Rodentia; family Dipodidae; genus Orientallactaga; species Orientallactaga sibirica. The sequence goes on along the minus strand of JAEOAD010000015.1, from coordinate 32,561,279 downwards.
CCACACTGTCAGATTCATCTCACCCCACACTCCTTGGTACCACATTACTGTAGCAGACAGCTTCAGGTTCGCTGAGATGAACTTCCAGACCAGGCACAGTTATGGAGGAAGGGATATTATTTATTGAAGCTCTACAGATCCAGGGGAAGTTCCATAATGGTAGAAGAAGCTGGCCTGTCTTCACAGGGCCAAGCATGAGAGAAAAACCAACCAGCCACACAGCACACAGAGCAAAAACTACAGCCCAAAAGCCACAGCACACTTCAGGAACTCCTATTAGGCACACTTTGCATACCTTTACAATGGAATCTCAAACCATCACCACACCTTAAGACTGGCCCCCAGTGACATTGCCTCTAGCAAGGTGATTGCAGATGCAAACTATAACTAATAAAACACTGAATATATTGGGGGACATATATTCAAACTACCACATTCCGCCCCTGTCCCCCAATAGATTTAGTTCCTGGCCCCCAATAGATTTATAACTATCACACATTGTAAATTGTATTCAGTCCAATTTCAAAGGTTCTCACAGTCTTGATCAACTTAAGATAGTGAGTCCTGTAAGATCAAACAAGTTAAATACTTTCAACATGTAAAGGCACAGAGTAAACATTTTTAACTGGTATAAGGCATAGCAAGGAGAAACTAGAATAATGCAAACTCAACCACCATCAGCAGTCATCAAGCTTCTGCAGTTCAAGTTTAATATAACCAGAGACTGACAGTCTCCAGGTTTTCCAATTCCGCCCCTCAAGCTGGGCAGCCGCCAGGGAAAACTTCAATCCCAGGCCAACACTGCACTCCATGGTAGCCCTTTTGCACAGTCCTTGTATATCCAAAATATCTTCAGGTCTCCATGCAAACCACGGTCCATCTTCCAAAGGCTCTTCCAGCCTATTCCTGAGGGTCTTCATGCCCTGCCTCATGCCGCATCTTAGCAGCGGCTCCTGGAACCGTGTGCAATTCATGACCACTTCATGCATTTTTCATGCTTCCAAAACTAATACCAGATATGCAGGACACAGCCATATATTTTTTTTTTTTTTGGTTTTTGCGAGGTAGGGTTTCACTCTAGCTCAGGCTGACCTGGAATTAACTATGTAGTCTCAGGGTGGCCTCAAACTCTCAGCGATCCTCCTACCTCTGCCTCCCGAGTGCTGGGACTAAAGGCGTGTGCCACCACGCCTGGCTACAGCCATATTCTTTCTTTTTTTTATATATTTTTTTTTTGGAGAGAGACACACAGAGAGAAACAGATAGAGAGAGAGAGAGAGAGAGGAAGACAGAGATGGGTGCGTGAGCAGTGTCTCAGCTGCTGTGAACGAAATCCAGATGTGCACGCCCTCTTGTGGTCAAGTGCAGCATTGCGCCCTTGCGTCACTTTGCATCTGGCTAAACGTGGGACCTGGAGATTGGAACCGCTGGAGATTGGAACCAGTGTTCTTAGGGTTAGGAGGCAGGCGCCTTAACCCCTAAGCCATCTCTCCAGCCCTACAGCCATATTCTTAATCCAGGAACGAAATAAATCATACCCTTGAAAAGCAGGTTCCTTCTCCAGTCAACTCTTTCCAAGAGTTTGCATTCCTAACAGTCTTTCCTTGGGCATCCTCTCCATTGTTTTAATGTAAAGCAGTCAGGCCACCTTCCTTCCATCTTCCTTAAGATTGCTAATGTGTTGACAATAGCAACTCCATTAACCTAAAATCAGTCTCAGTGCCTCTAATTTTAACTTGCTTGAGGTTTTCCAACTTAAAATCTTAAAATCTCAGTCTGTTATCTTTAGCCAAGCACATCAGTCCATTACACATTTAACCTTGATCAAACTTTCTGGGCCTGGATAGCAGAACATAGCCATCCCTTATGCCAGTAGCCCAGTTCCAACAAAGTCCTCTGCAGTCTTTCCTTCCCTTTAGAAATCTCATAAGCCAAGCCTCGAAGTTCAATACTGTCTGCACTTAGCATTCTCAAACTCTCATCAGAATAGTCCATAAAACTTGGCTTACCACTCCAGAAGGCATCTTCAGTTGCAAGCACCAAGTCCATACCCATTCCTCCAAAACAAAGGTTCCAAAAGATGAACATCCACACTGTCAGATTCATCTCACCCCACACTCCTTGGTACCACATTACTGTAGCAGACAGCTTCAGGTTCGCTGAGATGAACTTCCAGACCAGGCACAGTTATGGAGGAAGGGATATTATTTATTGAAGCTCTACAGATCCAGGGGAAGTTCCATAATGGCAGAAGAAGCTGGCCTGCCTTCACAGGGCCAAGCAAGAGAGAAAAACCAACCAGCCACACAGCACACAGAGCAAAAACTACAGCCCAAAAGCCACAGCACACTTCAGGAACTCCTATTAGGCACACTTTGCATATCTTTACAATGGAATCTCAAGCCATCACCACACCTTAAGACTGGCCCCCAGTGACATTGCCTCTAGCAAGGTGATTGCAGATGCAAACTATAATAAAACACTGAATATATTGGGGGACATATATTCAAACTACCACACCAACTATGATGATGTTGGTGGTTATTTCAGTTTTGTTGTCAAGTTGTTTTTGTTTTATGAATTATGGTGCACCTGTGTTTGGTGCATAAAGGATGATGATTGTGATATCCTCTTGTTGGATTGTTCCCTTTTTGATTACTTTTGGCTTGAAGTCTATTTTACCTGATATTAGTATAGCAATGCATTCTTGTTACTTATTTCCATTTGCTTGGAATATCATTTTCCATCCTTTCACCCTGAGAAGGTGTCTATATTTAGTGGTGAGATGAGTTTCTTGAAGACAGCTGATTGAGGGGTCTAATTTTCCAATCCATCTTGTCAACTTATGTCTCTTGATCAGTGAGGTTTTGATTTAATCCTTGCCATGTTGTGGCGGTTTGGTGTTTTTTGGACTTTGGAGGGTTGTTTTGTTTTAAGTGCCTTCTCTGAGTTTGATTTTTGTGATCTCCTTCTTGTAGGTTCTTGAGGTTGGCTGTTTGATTCTTCTGTATGGAGAATTCTCTGGAGTACTCTCTGTAGATTGGTTTTGTGTTCATAAAATTGTACAGCTGGGTTTTGTCATGGAAAGTTTTTCTTTCACCATCTATTATGAGGGATATTTTTGCTGGGTAGAGTAGTTTGGATGGAAGCCATACGTTCTTAGACTTTGCAGTGTTCCATTCCAGGCCCTTCTGGCTTTGAGTGTTTCCATTGAGAAGTCTGAGGTAATTCTGATGGGGTTACCTTTATATGTAATGTGTTGTTTCTCCCTAGCTGCTTTTAGGACTTTCTCCTTGTTATCAATATTTAGGGTTTTAATGATAATATGTCTTGGAGATTTTCTCCTTTGGTCCAGTCGTTTGGAGTTCTGTTAGCTTCTTGTGCCTTGATGGGACTTTCTTTTGAGAGATTGGGAAAGTTCTTGTCAATAATTTTGTTGAATAAGTTCTCAATTCCTTTGGCCTGAATTTCTTCCCCTTCTGGTATCCCCATGTTCCTAATGTTAGAACATTTAAGGCTATCTCACATTTCCCTCATGTTCTGTTCACAAAAATTTTTGAACTTATTGAAACTATTGGATTCAAGTGCTGTTTCTTCTGTTCTGTCTTCCAATTCTGAGTTTCTGTCTTCCACATGGTTGACTCTATTTTGAGAGCTTTGATGGAGTTTTGTGTTTGTTCAGTTTTGTTTGCATTTTCTACTGCTTTTTATGTATAGTTTCCAATCCTCTTTTGAGTTCCCTTTTCACATCATTTTCTGAACTTTTTAGTGCTTCTTGGAATTCATCCTTGCATTTATGTATGTCATTATTGAGCTTAGCCAGCTGGTTATTGAGGTTCTCTTTTTTCACTCTCCTTCAGGTTGTTTAACTGTTTTTGGAGCCATTACTGGATCTTTTCTATTAGGTCTAATCTTGTGAGAACAGCATTCATACAATTATTGGCCCTTTGTTGATTTTCTACAAATTCTGCTATTTTCTTGGCTAGGGTTGCATTGCTTATGTCTTCATTTTGGGGTTCTGATCCTATTATCTCTTCTATGTTTTGGTTATTTACATCCATTGTGGGACTGGGCAGTCTTGTTGGATTTACTTGCATTTGATTCTTCATGTTATTTCTTTTGTGCTGTGCTCTGCCCATCACAGTGCATGAATTTTGTTAATGGTAGCAGGAAGCTGTAGTTTAGCTTTAAGTGTCTTCAGCGTGGGGTTGGGGGGGCAGGGCATCACGGGTACCTGGTGGGCAGGGCTAACCATGGGCACGGAGGGGGCCATGGAGGGTGGGGTGGGGGTTGGGGGAGAGGGCGGCATGTGGACCCAGTTGGTGGGGCTATCCGCGGGCTCGACAGGAGGGGGTCAGGTTGGCGCAGGGACACGGTCGGCATGGTTACCCCCAGGCGTGGAGTGTGGGTGGTGGGGCAGTGCAGGGATGCAGTGGGGTGGCTACCCCTGGGCGTAGGGGGTTGGGGGGCTGGTGGTTCCATGAGAGTGTGGGAATTGGAGCATTCCCTGCTTTGGTTCTCAGTGCCCTCCCAGACCCTAATGTGCCCTAAAGAACCCTAAAGAGCTTGGCTTTCCTTTTTGCGCCAGGTGAGGCGTGTTTACAGGGATGCCATCTTGACTGGAAGCTGTCTTAATGTATTCTTGAATTCTGTTTATAAGTATTTTGTTGAACAATTTCCCATCTAGGTTCATCAGAGCAATTAGTTTATAGTTTTCTTTTTTGTTGATGTTCTGCCTTTAGATGTTTTTTTATGTCAGCATAATATTGGCATAATAGAATGCTTTTGGTGGTGTTCCTCCCCTTTTTATTCTATGGAACAGTTTAAGAAGTATTGGTAGTAGATCTTCCCTAAACTTTTGATAGCAATATGCATGAATTCATATGGACTTGGGCTTTTCTTTGGGGAGAAATTTTATTTCATTGTTAACTTTAATATATGAAAATATACTAATTTGTGTTTCAGTCCTTTTATCCATTTTTGTCCCCTCTTTCCTTCTGTATCTCCTTAGGACCATCCTCTTTCAAGATAGTCCTTCCTCTGTTTTGTTGTCTAGTTCCTTTTGTCCTCCTCTCTGTAGAAAGATTTTTTTTTTTTTTATTAATTAGAAACTTTGTATGGAGACATCATGTGTTGGTATCTTCATTTCCCTCCTCCCTGCCCCCATTTCACTGAGGGCCCTCCTAAGTGGGATTGCTGATAATTCACCATGGGTTTGTGGGTTATTAGTTGTGAGAACAGCAACCAGTCATTGTGTGTGTTGGGGACAATGCCTCTGGATATTCCCTCCCACTTTGTGGCTCTTATAAGCCTTTTGCCCTTTTAATGCAAAATTCTCTGAGCTGCAGCGGATATGTTTTAGGCTCTCATCAGCTTCTGAATTTCTGCTTTGGTATGTTTTGAGTATCCTCAGTGTCCTTCTCTCTCACTGTGACATGGGTTGTCAGGCTTGCCATGGAAGCAGCACTCTTGCTCATTTCCTCTATGGTTTTACCTGGGACCTGAGTGATGTGTGAAGGATGGTTCATCTCCTGCCAGGGAGTCAGCTCTATTTTCTTGTCTTGTTGTTTGATTTTGGTTGTCCTTGGTTCTCCCTGCCTTCTGAAAAAGAAAAACAGATTTTCCAAAGGAGAATGGTATCAGGATAGGTTAAAAGGGATAAGCATTGTCAATTTAGAGAAATTTTGATGGGTGTGGTCTCTCTTTTGACCAAAGACTAGTGAGAGCTTCTTGTTGGTGTCCATAATCTTGGTCTCCTTAGGATTCTGACTTGGTTCCCACTTCCAGCTGTGGGTTCCTTTCCACCGTGCAGATCTCTTAGATAATCAGAAAGCCATTGGTTACCCACCTAGGCTGGCTGCCACCATTGTACAGGTGTGTATGCCTTGTTAGGCTGGTTGCTTTCATATAGCAGTGTTCCCTGTTTGCTCAAAATGTTTTTGGCCATTTTCTCCCAGCAGCTCATGTAGCACTTTCCAGCACTATACAGATAAACCATTGGGAACTGGCTTCCTTCCAGATTCCAACCCAATTTCTTGATGTTCTGTGTTAGTAGCATGTGATGTCTTCAGCAGTAGGGTCTTACCTTTTACCCCAGGCAGGTAATTGAGTGCTTTGACAGAAGCTTGTCTTGTTTGGGGGACCTGAAAGGTCTTTCCAACCAACAGTTCAATTGGGGTTGTAAGCCAGAGCCAAATGTTTCAGGGTTGAGAGATTTTTAATTTCTTTAATTTCATTTTAACTAGAAGTCCATTTCAATTATCTATAGCTTCTCATTTTAATTTTGGTAGGTTATATGCATTTAGAAATTTATCCCTTTCATGTAGGTTTTCCAGTTTTTTCAAATTTTAAGTTTTCATAATATATTTTATTAATCATCTGGATTTAGTTGAAGTCTATTGTAACAACTCCTTTTTCATTTCTAATTTTATTTATTTGTGTCTCCTTTTTTTTTTTTTTGGTTTATCTCACCAAGGGTTTGTCAGTCTTGTTTACTTTTTTGTAAAAGAACCAACTCTTTTATGGTTGGTTTTGTTTATTGTTATTTTAGTCTCATTAATTTCTCCTCTAATCATACATATTTCTTGGCATCTGCTGGGTTTGGGATTGGTCTCTTGTTTTCCTAATACTAGTACTGGTTTGGTTGCTATGAATTACCTTAATTTCTGTATGTCTTTGTTGGAAGTGGTGTATTTTCATTTTCTGTAATATCTTATTTCATGCTTTCTGGCTTTTAGGGGTGCTAAGGAAAATATGGGACATCTATAAATTATTAACAGTTATAAACTTTACTCTTAGAACTGCCTTGATTATATTCTAATGGTTCTGGCAGGCTCAGGGTGTGTTATCATTTTCACTCATTTTAGAAATTAAAAAAATTATCTCCTGATTTCTTTAATGATCCACTTACTATTTATTCAGAAGTGTATTTTTCTGGGCTAGGGATGTGCCTCAATGAGCAGGCATGCATGAAGCTCAGAGTTTGATGATTTTGCCTTTGTCTATAAGTTTAGCATTCTTCCCATTCTTTGGCTCTTTCAATCTTTCTCACACCTCTTCCATTATAGTTCCAGGGCTACTGGAGGGTATAATATAGATGTCTCATTTAGTACTGAACACTCAACTGTTACTTCTTAGCATGGATTTTGAGTCTCTCCAGAAATCATTGTCATCTGAAAAGAGACACTTTTCTAACCAAAGGTGAGATTAGCCTTAATATATATGCATAAACATAAGTATTTATAGGACAGTTTGATGGGCATACTATATCTAGGTAGCCAAACAAAAGTAACAACTTTCCTTCTGTGGTTTGTGACCCTCCTAGCCATAGTCTTTTACTAGATTTTCAGTATCAGGCATGAATGCCCTCCCATGGAGTGGATCTGAAGTCAAATTAGAGATCAGTTCATTACTGCCATAGTAGACATGCCATTATTTCACTAGTGGGCACATTCTTACCTACATGGCTTAGCTATGTAGTTTACAGGGTCCATTGCTGGTTAAAACTACTGATCACTTCACCCAACCCCAGCAGGTTGCACAATGCTCTCCAGCACTATGACCACAGCACAGAGGAGGCTTCCAGCCTAGTTATAGCTTGATTTTTCAGTGACCTACAACTGAAGCATTTGGTATCTTCAGCAGTAGGGTTCTTGTCATCTTGTTCTGGTGGACAACCAATAGTCTTAGTAATAATAGCCTGCATTGTTTAGGAGCTTTGCTGACCAAAGCTTTACTGGGAGGTGTCCCAGTTCTGCCACTGAAACTTTTCTGTGACAGCTTAAGGCTTCTGGGCATAGCATTTATACCCCCTGCAGATTCTTCCCAAATTCTCTCCTTTTTCCTCTTTTTTAAAACACACACACACACACACACTATATATATATATAATTAGCTCACAGAGAAGCAGGTTTCATATGGCTTATACATAACTTCATAGCTTTGATTAACCCTCCTCATACCCCTACTCTCTTCCATCCACCTCCCCTGACCCAGATTAGACCATTTCACCCTCAGTAGTCCTTCCCTCTACTTATTTTATACTATTCCCTTCCTCTAAGCCCTATCTTCACTCCCCTATATCATGGCCTTTCTACCTTCTTGACCTCCACTACTGACTCATAGTTCATCTCATACACAAATGTAAAATTTGAAGCTAGGATCCCCAAATTTAGAGAGAATATATGGCATCCAAGTTTCTGAGCCTGGGTTACCTCACTTACTAAAATCTTTTACAGATCCACTCATTTACTTGCAAATTTCTGAATTTCTTTTTTCTTTAAAGCTGAATAAAACTCCATTGTGTATATGTACCACATCTTCATTATTCATTCATCAGTTGATAGGTATCTAGGTTGATCCCATTTTATTTTTTTCTTTTCTTTTGCTCTCCCTTTCTCTCTTTCTTTCCCTCCTCCTCCCTCCCTCCCTCCCTCCCTCCCTCCTCCTTCCTTCCTTCCTTCCTTCCTTCCTTCCTTCCTTCCTTCCTTCCTTTTGGTTTTTCAAGGTAGAGTCTTGCTCTTCCCAGGCTGACCTGGAATAATTCACTATGTAGTCTCAGTTGGGCCTTGAACTCACAGTGATCCTCCTACCTCAGTCTCCTGAGTGCTGGGATTAAAGGTGTGTGTTACCATGCCCAGCTTGATTCCATTTCCTAGCTATTGTAAACAGTAGCAATAAACATTGATGAGGTATAACTGTATAGTAAAGTATAGTGTCTTTAGGGTACATGCCCAGGAGTGGTATAGCTGAGTCATATGGTAGGTCTATTTTTAGCTATCTCAGAAACTTTCACACTGATTCACATAATGGCTTTATTAGTTTACATACCCACTAACCATGAATAAGGGTTCCTTTTTCTTCACACCCTCACCAGCATTTATGGTCATTAAATTTCTTGATCATAGCCATTCTGACCAGATTGAGATGGAATCTCAAAGTAGTTTTAATTTGCATTTTTCTGATGGTTAAGGATATTGAACTTTTAAAAAATATCGGCCATTTGTATTTCTTCTTTTGAAAACTCTCTATTCAGTTCTATAGCTTATTTTTTGAAGTAAAAAATATTTATTTGAGAGTGGGGGGAGAAAAAGAGGGAGGGTGGGACATACTAGGGCCTCCACCCCTGCAAAAGAATTCCAGATGCATGCATCATTTGTGCATCTGGATTTACTTGGGAACTGGGGAATCAAACACAGGCCATCAGGCTTTTCAAGGAAGCACCTTTAACTCCTGAACTATCTCACCAGCCCTAATTTGTGTTTTTTGATTCCTTATTATTTAGTTTCTTTTTAGTTCTTTGTATTTCCTACATATTCATCCTTGGCCAGATGTGTAGCTGGCATGGATTTTCTCCCATTCTGTAGGCTGTCTCTTCACTATTCAGTGTCCTTTAGTATACTTTCACATTTTGATCACCACAATCCATAATTCTTTTGTTGTCATGTCTTTATTTTGTCTTTTTTTTTTCTTCAGGATAATACAAGCTTCATAAGCAGAATTTGGTAGTTTCCTCCCTCTCTATTTTATGAAATAGTTTGTGAAGTGTTTTTGTGTTGATTCCTCTTGGAAGGGCTGATAAAATTTACCAGTGAATCTATCTGGCCCTGAATTATTTTTAGTTGGGGTGTTTTTATACTTCTTTAATCTCATTGCTCAGTATTGTTCTGTCTAAATGTATCTCAATTTGTCATAATTTTGGTAGGTCATTTTTATCTAGAATTTCACCCATTTCTTTTAGATTTTCCAATTTAATGGTGTATATGGTTTTATAAGTATATGTGTTTGTATATTATATATATATATATATGTATATGTATATGTATATGTATATGTATATGTATATGTATGTGGTTTTTATATGGCCCTTGTGATTTTCTGAATTTTATTGATATTTTTTATAATAGTCTTATTTTCATCTCTAATTTTATTATGTCAGGTCTTCTCTTTCTTTCTTTTACTTAGTTTTGCTAAGGGTTGATTGATCTTGTTTATCTTTTTAAAAAAACCAAGTCATTGTTTATTTGATTCTTTGTATTTTTGTTTCTATTTCATTAATCTCTGCCCTGATTTTCATAATATTTTTCCATGTACTGATTTTTGTCCTGTCTTGTTGTTATATTTTCTAAGGCCTTAAGGTATATCATTATTTATTTGTGACCTCTCTAATTTCTTATTTGTTTTGTTTGCTTGTTTATTTTTTATTTAAGAGTGACAGACACAGAAAGAGGCAGATAGATAGAGAGAGAATGGGCGTGCCAGGGCCTCCAGCCACTGCAAATGAACTCCAGATACGTGCATCTGGCTTATGTGGGTTCTGGAGAATTGAGCCTTGAACCGGGGTCCTTAGGCTTTACAGGCAAGCTCTTAACCACTAAGCTATCTCTCCAGGCCAACCTCTCTAATTTCTTAAGGTAGGTATTTAAAGCTATAAACTTTCCTCTTAGACTGACTTCATTGTGTCCCATAAAGTTTGATATATAGTGTTTTAATTGCTATTTGATTCTAGAATTTTTAAAACTTCATTATTGATTTCTTCCATGACCTATTCATCTTTCAATAGTGTACTGTTTACTGTCTATGAATTTGTGTATGCTTTATACTTTTCTTACTGTTGATTTATAGTTTTATTCCATTATAGACAGATAAAATAGAACAAATTGTTTCAGTTTTTCCCATATTTGTTAAGATTTGCTTTAAGTCCTAATATCTGATTTATTCTAAAGAAAGTTCCATGTGTTGCTAAAAAGAATATTGTGGTGGTTTGATTCAGGTGTCCCCCATAAACTTAAGTGTTCTGAATGCTAGGTCCCCAGCTGATGGCAATTTGGGAATTAACACCTCCTGGAGGCAGTGTATTGTTGGGGGCGGGCTTATGGGTATTATAGCCAGCTTCTCCTTGCCAGTGTTTGACACACTCTCCGGTTGCTGTTGTCCACCTTATGTTGACCAGAGGGTGATGTCCACCCTCTGCTCATGCCATCATTTTTCTTGCCATCATGGAGCTTCTCCCTTGAGCTTGTAAGCCAAAATAAACCTCTTTTTTTTTCCCACAAGTTGCTCTTAGTCGGGTGATTTTTGCCAGCAATGCAAACCTGACTGCAACAGTAAAGTGGTACGGAGGAGTGGGGCTGCTGCTAGACACCTGACTGTGTGGCTTTGGCCTTTTGGAGCTGATTTTCAAGAGGAATGTGGAAGGATTTGAAACCTTGGCCTAAGAGACACCTTGCAGTGCTGTAAGTACAGCTTGATGGACTATTCTGGTCAGAGCTGAAAGACCTGAATGCAGTAAGAACTATGGACTGTGAGGTTTGGCTTATGAGGGTGAGAAAGAGCTTTACTTGGACTGGGCTAGCAGTTTGTGTGACAAGTGTGCTGTTATGCCCGTTTCCTGAGAAGTTGTGCAGGGTTGCTTTGCGTAGAAATGAACTGGTGTGAGCAGAGAGATATGGCACAGAAAAAAATGAAATCTTTGGGTGAACTCTACCCGTTCAGCTGCAGTTGAGAGATTAAAACCTTTGAGATTGGGCCAGCTGACCTGCAATGGGGCAACAGGAAGAATGCAGACTCTTTTGATGGGGCCTGAAAGCTGAAGGAGTGTCCTGTTCTTCAAAGTCTGATTTATTCCCCCCTGGATTAACAAATTGGCACCCTATCTGGTATTATGGAGTATAACAAATGCAGGAAAGAGAGGGTCATTGAGTTTGTAACTTGTTCTTCTGTTTTGGAAATGGCCATGGGCAGTGTGAAGCAGGTTTGCTGGATGCCTGCATGGAGATCCCATGGGGCCATGAGGATGGACTGTGGGTTGCAGTGGAGACCCAGTGGAGATGCCAGGACTATGAGATGGCTGCCAAGGAGAGCTGCCAGCCCTGGATGAAGTTTTCCAGGACTGTGAGTAGCCTAGCTGGAGGGGCGGAATTGGAATTCCAGAGACTTGTTGCTGGTTAGAGTTATAGGACTTGGGGATTTGTCACTGACTAGTTGTTGGACTTGGGAGTTACAGAGTTTGCCCTGGTTGTTTTAAATCTTGTATTGGTTGAATATTTCTTTGCTTTGCCCAATGCCATTCTTTTCAGTGTGAATGTTTATCCTGTGTCATTATGAGTTTTGGGAGGGGTTATTTTTGGTATTATGGCTCAGTTAAAAGACCTTGGATTATGGGGCCATATGAACATCATTGGAATTGATAAAAACTATGGGGATTTTTAAAGTTGTGTGAGTGCATTGCATTTTACATCATGTATGGAAATCAGTTGATGGGAGCCAGGGGCGGAATGTGGTGGTTTGATTCAGGTGTCCCCCATAAACTTAAGTGTTCTGAATGCTAGGTTCCCAGCTGATGGCAATTTGGGAATTAAAGCCTCCTGGAGGCAGAGTATTGTTGGGGGCGGGCTTATGGGTGTTATAGCCAGCTTCCCCTTGCCGGTGTTTGGCACACTCCTGTTGCTGTTGTCCACCTTATGTTGACCAGAGAGTGATGTCCACCTTCTGCTCATGCCATCGTTTTTCCTGCCATCAAGGAGCTTCCCCCTCGAGCCTGTAAGCCAAAATAAACCTCTTTTTTTCCCACAAGCTGCTCTTAGTCAGGTGATTTCTGCCAGCAATGTGAAACTGACTGCAACAAATATATATTCTGCAATATTTTGGACAAGAATGTTCTGTAGTTGTCGGTTAAGTCTGTTTGTTCTGTGATGTCATTTAATCCAGATGCTTCTCTATTCCTTTTTTTGTTGTTGTCGAAATGATCTGTCAATTGGTATGAGTGGGTATTGAAGTCACCCACTACTATTGTGCTGGGATTACTCCATGACTTTACATCTAGCTGTGTTTGTTTAATGAAATTGGGTACATCTATGCTCAATGCATATGTGTTTAGAATTGTGTAGTCTCTTCTGGTTGGATTGTTTCCTTAGTCAGTATAAAATGACCTCTTTTATCTCTTCTGACTGATGTTGGTTTAAATTCTATTCTGTCAGACAGCAACAGCAGTGTGTTTTCTGGGCTCATTTGCTTGAAATACCATTTTGCATTTTTTCGCTCTAAGATAGCATCAGTCATATGGAGTGATGAATTTCTTGGAAGCAATACTTAGATCCTGCCTACTAATTCATTCTGCTAGTCTGTCTTTTATGATGGATTTGAGACCACTACTACTGTTATTGAGAGTTGTTTATTAATTCCTGTCATTCTTGTTGATTTTTTTAGTGCTTGGTAATTTGCTATCTCTCTAACATTATTCAAGCATGGTGTTTTCTTTCTGGTGGCCTAATTTATGTGCCTTTCTTCTTTTCAGTTTGAGAATTTAAGTATTTTCTGTAGACCTGGCTTAATGGTCATATATTCTTTAAGCCTTTTTTTTTTAATCATGGAAAGTTTCCTCTTTTCAAATGATAGATAGCTCTGCTTTGCAGGACATAGTAGTCTGAGTTGTCAGTTGTTGCCTTTTAGAACTTAAAATACATAATTCCAAGCTCTTCTAGCTTTTAAAGTTTCTGTTGAGAAATCTGTTGTTATTCTGATGAATTGCCTTCTGGGTGACTAGGTACTTCTCCCTTACTTCTTTCAGTATATCTTCTTTAATTTTTGTGTTTAGTATTTTAATCATAATATGATGAGGTGAGGTTTTTCTGTGGTCTTGTCTAGTGTTTTAAATGCCTGCTATTGTATTGCATCTTCTTCCCTATTGTATGAAATTTTCTTCTATGATTTTGTTGAAAAACTTAGTATGCCATTTGATATTCTTTTCCTTCTTTTTTATATTTAATTTTAATTTATTTATTTGACAGAGAAAGAGGGCGAGAGAGAGAATGGATGCGCCAGGACCTCCAGCCATTGAAAACGAACTCCAGATGCATGCACCCCCCCCTTGCATCTGGCTAACATGGGTCTTGGGGAATCAAACCTGCAAACCTGGGTCCTTTGGCTTTGCAGGCAAACACCTTAATCACTAAGCCATCCCTCCATCCCTTCTTTCCTTCTTTTAAAGCCTGTATTCTTATATTTGATCTCTTCATAGTGTCCAAATATCTTGAAATTACTGCTCATACCTTCTTATTAATTTATCCTCCTCCGTGATTGAATATTCCAATTCCCCCACCTTGTCTTCAAGCTCAGATATTCTATCCTTTCCTTGATCCATTCTACTGGTGAGGCTTTCTATGGACGTTTTATTTTGAATTACTATGTTTTTCATTTCTAGTAATTCATATTGGTTTTTCATCAGGATTTGTATTTTCTCACTCATATCTTGTATCAACCTCCTTATTTTTCTTTATTAGTTTTTCTGTATTTTCTTGGATTCCTTCTGGGGGTTTATTTTCTTCTTTGATTTCTTTGAGTAAACTTAAAGTCACTCTTCTGAATTTCCTGTGTGGCGTTTCTTCTAATTCAGTCTCACTTAAGTTCATTATTGTGGAATTTGTGACTTTTTAGAGTGGTTTTGTTGCCTTGAGTTTTTTGTGTCTCTTGCATTACTGTATTAAGATTTTTAAAGCTCAGATTATTTCATTGCTTGGATTATATGTTTTTTTTTTTTCTTCAGTTGTGAAGCCAGTTTATTTGGCTTGTCTCAGCTGGCTGCATCAGTCAGTTTAATCAAGTTGGTCTAAATGCTGTGTTTGAGATGGGCACCTGGGTTCCCTTGGCTTCCTTCTGATACATGCAGGAATGAAGGGAGACTCTGGAATGCTGTCTAGAAGTATCCTAGAGCATCCAGTCCCTATTGTTCATTCCGCTGGGTTCTTCTAATCTTAAATGGCTGGTGTGAATGAGGAGAGACCCTCCCAGCTGTCTCCAAAGCTCCCACTAGGTCAGGCAGTAAGGGCAAAAAGAGCTTCCTGGCAAGAGCCATGGAGCCTGGTCCTTGCTGATTGCCAGCAGCTTTCTCATGCATCTCCATTGGATCTAATTTAGGTTAATACACTCCTTATGGATCATGACTTTTGCAGAAAAGGGATGAAAAGCAGCATATCTTGTATTAGCTTAGCTCTTATCCTCTCTTTCCAGGTTTCATTGGTAAGGCTGCTATTCCACCATCTTAACTGGAAGCCCCTCTTGTGATTTTTATTGCTACATAAAATTCCATTTGAGTGAGTGTTTCTTTCATTCCAGAGTTCCTGTTTGGTTCTTGTTTAGGGTATTGCTTTCCTTGCTGAGTTCATCCTCCATGTTTTGGACATTTTCCTCCAATTTGTTTACTTTTTTTTTTTTCACATTGAGACTGTCTTGTCACTATCTTGAATGGATTTCCATGGTTCATTCATTTGCTTGAGCCTTCTTTATGGTTCTTGATCCCTTTTAGAAGTAGGGTTTTGAATTCTTCTGACTTTGTGTGTATCTGGGTGGTTTTGGCTTTTGATATAGGAAAGTTAGGAGGCTGGGAATGGGCTGTGGTGTCAGAGTGGACCTTGGTGTAGTGATCCTTCATATTCTTTGTGTTTCATGGTTGTCGTTTTCTCATGTGATCCAGATTTAACTTCCCCCTCCTTCCAGTACTGGTTGGTGTCCCCCTCCCCCACCGAGGGACCTGCTCCAGACTACTTGACCAGTGACACATGTCCTTGCACCTATTTAGACTGAGTCACAGTATTGCTCTCACCTCTTATTAGCCAATATGGTTTTTTATCACCATAAACAGTGATGCTGGATGAACTTTACCTGCAGAAAACTGATGCTGGTCTGCATTTAGTGCTGGGGCCTGCTTCCTGCTGAGATTTCCTACATAGGCTGGGTGGTGTGCTAGAGCCTCTTGTCCACCAGTCACACTTCTGCACAGGGTGGATGGGCAGTCTGATGCCAGTTCATTGCTGTGCAGCTGATCATAATTGAATGGCTGTTCATGGCTGGGCACTTCATACCTATAAATGCCAATGCTATGCTCCTTGTGATTTCTCATCCAGAATGAGCTCACCACCATTTCACTCTATGGCTTCTTCAAAGGTTTGTATGCCAGATTCTATGTGAACTACTTTAGGGAAGGAGTTTTAGTCATAGCATTCAGATAAATATTTATAAGTTCATATTTCCATTAAACAGTTAGTGAGGGTCTCCAGGTATATATACATAGAGTGTTTTGTTTTCTGGGAAATGCTATAAAGGAAATCCACAGATGAGCAGGGTTGGCCTGGCCAGCTCAAGTCTACCTTGGGAGGTTTCATTTGATCTCAATGATGAGATTTTTAGGAAGGAGGAGCAGTAGATTCCCTTGGAGGGGGGACAAACACATTTCTCAAGATTAGATAAGGAGGTGAGCTGGTCTGTCTGAGCTTGGCATAGAGTTAAAGGTAGTAGGCAGCAGGGGAGATACGGCCAGAGTACACTCATTTTTGGAAACTTGGTCTATAATTTAGATTGTATTTAAAGAACAGTGGGAAATGGCTGATGAGTTTTAGGCATGAGTGTGACACAATCTTTTTTTGACTTTAAAAAATCATTATGGTACTCTTATTAAGTAGATAATAAATACTTGTATAGCAACAGCAGAGTTCACCCTGTAATGTCAAAGAAAAACATGTTAGAAGTTTAAATGTACAGTTGCATCTGTTTTTAAGAATTCTGAGTATTAACCACATAGACTGACCCTGGACACAGAAAGCACCAGTAGTGGTAAACAGTCAAGTGAAGTCTGATTGCAATGATACCACAGTGTTCATTCTTGTATTACTTCTTGGTAAGTCTCTATGAAAAATTCCCTTTTAGTTCTCAGCCAACCTTTCTGGTTCATAACATTTCATTATTTCCCAAGAAATGTTATTTTCAATCTTTGGCTTGTTAGCCTAAAAATTACTGCAGAATTTCATCTGAAATCTTCAGTGACACAGGATTATCTCACTGGATAGTTGAAGAATCCAAGCCACAAAAGGTTTCAGCAGTGTCCCCCAAGCACCAGTGACGGGTTGACCAGGATTCTCCCCAAGCCCAGCTTTCCCTCAGCATGTCATGGTCCCTTACTGCTTGCTTCAAAAGCCAGTAATTTACCTCTCCTGTTGGGCCATAGAGTGGTGGTCCCTAGGCTGAATCTGGCCCTCAGATAGGTTTTGTTTGACCTACCCTATATTTGAGAAAAAACAATTTTGCAAGTAAGTACCTTTGACCATTTAGCCATCTCCCAGCCCCAAAAACAATTTTAAAAAAATTTGCTAGGTGTAGGGGTCCATGTCTTTAACCCCAGCACTTGGGAGGCAGAGGTAGGAAGATCACCATGAGTTCAAGGCCACCCTTGGGCTAGAGTGAGATCCTATCTCTCTCTCTCTCTCTCTCTCTCTCTCTCTCTCTATATATATATATATATATATATATATATATATATATTTTTTTTTTCAGAGAATGGGCACACCAGGACCTCTAGCCACTGCAAATAAACTCCAGATGCATGCACCACTTTGTATATCTAGCTTTACATGGGTACTGGGGAATTAATCCCAGGTCATTAGCCTTCTCCGCCATCTCTCTAGCCCTGTTTCCAATATTTAAAAACTAAAAAGAGAGAGAAAAAACCCTAAACACATATAAAAATCCTGATTTTTCTCTTTGTCTTGAAAAATAATCAAAGAAGCTTGCAACTCAAGGCCTGCACTTCCACATGGAAAGCGTTGGCTGAGCTGAGGAGGGCCTGTCTTGTTAGAGGGGCTGGCGTTCCTCCTGTCATAGCAGTCCACACCCAGCCTGATCATTCATTTCCCCTTATAGCTCTTCCCTCTAGGCATTCCCATTTGAGACCCAGGCTGTGGGAACTTGTTCAAGGAATCTGTCATTACTTTTCCTATAACAAATACACAGAGCAATGGAAAGACTTTCCAGATGGTGAAATCCTTGGCCATTGGCTAAGATGATTCTGTGCCTGTATTCTCTCATACCTCCTGGTCTTTACTCAGGCTTTCCCTTCTGCCTGGAAAACACATAATAATATATTCCTTTACCTGGAAAATCATATGCCAATTGCTCAAGACAGCCTTGACCTCCAGGAAGCCTTCTTTAACAATCTTCTTAATCAGTCTGGTGTTGTTGAGGGTCCTGTCCCCTGTCCTATACATTGTCCTTTGCTTAACCCTGCCCTGGAAACTATTCCACAACATTGTACTTCATTTTTCTCTGTGGTCACAGCATCCAGAGCCCTGTTGAGCATCTAACAGTAATAACTCAGGTCCTACTGATGGGTGAGTGGATGTATGTATGTATGGATAGATGAACTTATTAAATCATCTATGCATTACAGATTTCTCTCAGTACCCAGCCTTTGGCTGGAGGCATGTTTCCTGCAAGCTTGTGTTTTGAACAGTGGAGACAGGCTCTGGGAGGGTACTGGGCCTGTCCATTCTCCTTTGTGCTCCTGTGGGAGGTGTGGCTTTTATAGCTGCTCTTCTCTTTCCCAAGGGAAATCAAGACTCATTTAATTTATCCAAAAAAAAAAAAAAAACACTCTTTAGGATATTTATACAGCAGCCCTGTACTTTAAGACCATATCCCCCTAGCTTTTGAGCAATATGCCTGGTGCTGTCATCTGTCTTATGGCATCTTTTGTGGCTTTCCCCTGCAGGGTGGTCTGTTATATATTGTTGCAGAAACACATAGTGTGGTGGTTGACAACCTGTACCCTGAACCCCCTTCCAAATTTTCATGTTAGGTTATCCCAAATAAAGACTACATTCTTTCACCTTTATAGAGCAACAGAATAATTGTAAAATGTAGACTTGAAAAAAGTGCTCAGCCTGATACCTAGTAATATTTAATACATGCCAGCCATTATTATAGTAGAATTCTTTTTATATTTTACTTTGTGGATTGATAGGCCTTGTCATATTTCCTTTATATTTTTATATATTTCACATTCTACTTGATTTGATATAGGACTCAGCCTCGTGAGATTACATATACTGCTTTCCATATTTTACAGAGGAATATAAGAAGCCTTAAAGAATGAAGTGACTTGTCAGCAGGTTTGAGGACAGGGTCCTCTGTCTTGATTTCCTGTGACACTATGTTCCTTCCTTGTTTGGCTTGTTGGACTCTTAGGTCCATTAGAGCAGGGACCAGATCTCTCTGCTCATACCGTAGTTGTGTCCCCAGAACAAAACACAGCACTTAACATTGAAAACACAGTGATAGAAGCCTTGCTGAGTGAGTTCATGTCTCCTGATCAGACAGGAGCCAGACTGCCTTACTGAGACCACATGCATAGCTTGCTGCCTGGCTTCCAGAGTGCTGTGTAGATATGCCAGCTACTTCTAGGTGTACAGGTGAGACCAGGATGGCTTGATACCCATGTGACATCTGAACAAAATTCTTTTTTCATAGTTAAGAGAGGCCATGCCTATTGGAAGACAATTCTGTCTTCAGGAAAAGCCATTAGAAAGGAAAAGCATTGAGTGGGTGATCTGCCGCCTTGTCTGCTGAAGGCCCAGAGTCTCCCATGCTGATTGAAGCAGGGCAAACAGAAGGCCCAAGTCCAGAATGATGAGAAGTAGGACGCTTGTGGAGGGTCTCTCCTTCTTCTCTATGCATCTTGGGTGGTTTTATATTCTTCCTCTTCCTCTTATCTTCAAATGAGAACAATTGCTCTTTTATTATAAACATATATTTATTTATTCAGTGAAACAAATTTGTGCCTGATAACCTCTGCATTTCAAAGCACTGTGCCTTGGGGGAGATGGCTCAGTCAGTGCTTACTGCTCAAACATGAGGATCTCAGTGGATCTGGCACTCATGTACAAGCCAGGTGTAGAGGTACACACACGTGAGCATTGGGGAGGTGGAGACAGGAAGATTCTAGCACACATCTACAAGCCAAGTGTAAGGGCATGCACACCTATTCCCAGAGCACCTGGCAGGTGGAAACAGGAAGATCCCAAGCCAGACTGTGAAATCCAAGTTCAGTTAGGGAACTTGCCTTGACAAAATAAAGTGGGGAGTGATGAGAAAAACAATGAAGTTGATCTCTGGCCTTCTTAGGCATGTGTGCGTGCTCCCACACATATGTACCTAATTACTTATGAATACACACATACATGTGCACCACACATAAACACACGCCCGCATTGTGCCTTTGATGAGGAGAGCAGAAGGAAGCCAAGCTTGCCCTTTATCTCAGGGAGTTCCCACCTGTAGAGCCAGGAACACAGGCTGTGACAGCCATTCCTCCACAAGATTTTATATCTGTACTGTCACACCTACAGAAAAGGGGGAAGCACTTTGCAGTGAGCACCTAGATCATGATGCAGGCTCTGTGATGACTATTCTACCTCTGCTTCCTCCCTGTGTGTCCATTGTCTGTACCTGTGTGCATCCGTGCACAAAGCATATATTTGGAGTAGGTTGGTACTTGAAATCGTACAGACCTTTTACATACATTAAATACTGAATACCTTCTATTGAAGATGTAGTTAACTGGAGGCATGATCCACACCTGAATACCACTTCACTCACTATCAACTGTGTGAGCTTTTGGGTTTATCTCATTGATTGCAGTGGCCATCCAGTGAGAAAGATGTTAGCATTCTCTTTGCAAATGAAAAAGGCTCTTACATGGCTAATACTGGAATGCAAAACTAGGTTTTCTATGAATATTTCCAAGCTTCTAATGTTTTGCATGTGTATTACTAGAGATTTGACCTAGGATCTTGTTGGTGCTAAGTATCCATTCTGTCCCAGGCATAGGCTTTCTGACTGTAAGGCTTGGATTTAAAAAATAGTTACAGGGCTGGAAAGATGGCTTGGTTGTTAAGGCACTTGTTTATGAAGCCTAAGGACCCAGGTTGGATTTCCCAGTACCCACGTAAGCCAGAAGCACAAGGTAGCACATGTGCGTGGAATTTGTTTGCAGTGGCTATAACCCCTTAGAGTACCTGTTCTCTTTCTCTCTCTTTGCCTCTTTCTCTGTCTTTATCTCTCAAATAAAATAAAATAGAAATAAATAAAAACAAATGAGTCATAGAGAATAACTGGTACAACACTAGCCTCCGCTGGGAAAGGTACTACTGCAAACCACTGTACAGATAGGATATGTAGAGAGAATTTTAATTGTCTGAATTTCTGATCCTGATAACATAACCTAACTGTGTGGCCTGAATTTTTAAGGTAAAAATGAACTCAAGAATAAAAATCTGTCAAAGTTTCCAGAGTTTAGATGTCCAAATGTTAGACTCACATTTAAAGTTTTTTTTTTTAAAAATTTTTATTTATTTACTTATTAGACACAGGGAAAGGGAGAGAAAGAGAATGGGTGTGCCAGGGCTGCTAGCCACTGCAGACAAATTCCAGATGCATGTGCCACCATGTGCATCTGGCTTACATGGGTACTGGGGAATCGAGCATCGAACTAGGATCCTTAGGCTTCACAGGCAAGCTCTTTACCGCTAAGCCATCTCTCCAGCCCCTACACTCACATTGAAAGAATCATACCTGAGCATACTTGAGTGAATGAGGTCTAAGTTTTTCTTCACATCACAAATTCCAACACACAGACTGTGTGTGTGCCCCAGCACAATACACATCCTGCATCACAATCCTGCTTCTTCCTCTCCTTTACTTGTGCTCCAGATATGTGTAGTTAGAAAGCACGAGTGAATAACCCGTGAGTGCTTTATCCCTTTTGAGAACTGGGGCCCTTGGAGACCTTCTGCAGCTAGGGCCTCACTTTAGGCTTGCCTCTGGGCAGGGTTGTGGCTGCTTTGCTGGTCACTCTTGGAACCTTGCTGTGAAGGAGAGTCTGACCTTAACTCATAGGTCTGGCAGGTACACACATCCACAGCCCCTTCCCCCCAGAAGCTGCTTCAATATGGTTTCTGAGTATATTGTCTCCATGGCCAGTGTCTTCTTACTCACCAATGCAGAGTGCCTATTCAGAGGAAAGTAGAGAACTTCCTGAGTCAGTGGCTTTGTCTACGTGGCCTCTTTCTCATGATTACTTTGGTAACAGGCCTGAATGGCATGATGGGTAGGTTTTTGCCCTCCTAGTAATGCTATATGTAAAGAGTATTGGAGCTTACCTAAGTTAAAGCAAACAAGTAAGAAATACCTCTTTTTTACCCAATCAGTTATTCAAAATGTTATTAATAAGTGAACTTTATTTTCCTATACTTCTTATTATTACTTGCCTACTAATTAGTGAGACTTACTGGTCATAGGCTAGCATCAGGCCATAATGTGGCATTTGGGAACAGCTGGGGCATTTGGCTCCTGGAGCCCTTGCTTCAGCACTGGAATCCTGTGAACCCTGGAGCCATGTGAGGAGAGTCATGGACCAGAGAGACGCCTCCTGCAGTTGTCTTGGCTTGTGGCCATGTGGTCTGGCTTCTTTCTGGCAATAGGAGTCAAGCCCAGGGATCTGAGAGATAATCACTGTGAAGTATGACTGAGTGTTGCCCCTGCCCTGGGAAACAGCAGCTGGGCAGTGGTGTAGGAGATAGGAGGGTTGGAGTTCAAGTAGCCAACGTTTCTCTCTACTGCTACATGATCTGAGCAGCTCACCTCCCTGTGACTCTGAGGTTCCTGTTTACATAATGACAACTATGGCAATACCCTATGTCAGAAAGTATTTGGCAAATGATAAATAGCTAGTGGCAATGGGGATAATGACAAAATTTGATCTTGGGGGATCTATGAGGACCTTAGGGGGCCCTATATAGCCTGAGTTCAAATCCTCAGAACCCATGTTAATAGTTGGACATGGCCGTGCATACCTGTAACCCCAGTCATGCAGGGGAACAGAGACCTGTAAGTTGCTGGGAGCATCTTAAAGATGGCATGCTCTGGGCCAGCCAGTGAAAGAGTGGTGGGTGATGGAGTAGGACACCCACTTTCACTCCAGCCACCACAGGTGAGCATACCCTGCCATAGGCAAACACAAGTGGTGCTCCAAGGGCACATACATATGCATACACAAACACACACCACATACCACACCACACCATTCACACAAGCAGAAAACGAAACTATTTTTGGATAGAAAATTCGTTATATTTTTTTCATATACTTCTCCCTTAAGGCCATTAAATAATCCACTATGAAGGGAAATGGAATTTGCTTTGTTCAAAGGATAGGCATTTAAAAACATGTGTGTAGGAGTAGGAGAGATGGCTCAGCAGTTAAAAGAACTTGCTTGCAAAGCCTTCTGGCTTAGGTTCGATTCCCCAGGACCTGTGTAAAGCCAAATGCACAAAGTGGCACATATGTCTAGAGTTTGTTTGCAGTGTCAGGAGGCCTTGGTATGCCCATATTCACTTGCCCTCCACCTTGGTATGGCCATATTCACTTGCCCTCCGCCTTGGTATGCCCATATTCACTTGCCCCCCTTCCTTTCTCAAATAAATAAATGGATGTATTTAAAAATGGAAAAAATTGCTTGATATTTATAAACAACTTCATAGATTAAATTACTTTTTGCTTGTAGCTAAATTTTTTCATACTGCACAATGGAAAATTACAGAGAATAAAGTGGTTTTGGTTAAATTAAAAAAAGAGGTATTTTGCTGGAGAGATGACTTAGTGGTTAAGGAGCATGCCTGCGAAGCCTAAGGACCCTGGTTTGATTCTCCAGGTCCCACATAAGCCAGATGCACATGGTGGCACATGCCTCTGGAGTTCGTTTGCAGTAGCTAGAGGCCCTGGCTTACCCATTCTCACACTCTCTGTCTCAAATAAATAAATAAATAAATAAAATAAATAAATAAATAAATAAAATCTTTCTTTAAAAAAGGAGGTATTAATAAAGAATACTCAAATGTGGCTATTCTGGAAATTTATTTAAATGA
Organism: Orientallactaga sibirica; assembly: GCA_036365145.1. Classification (NCBI taxonomy): domain Eukaryota; kingdom Metazoa; phylum Chordata; class Mammalia; order Rodentia; family Dipodidae; genus Orientallactaga; species Orientallactaga sibirica. The sequence goes on along the minus strand of JAEOAD010000015.1, from coordinate 32,537,532 downwards.
TCTGACAAACTCTCTCTAATTATTATCTTACTTTGTAAGGTATTGGCATGTATTTAAATTTAATGCATTATTTTTTTCAAAATAAGCTCTTAATAATAGGAAATAAATCTATTTTCCAAGTGAAAACAATTTTAAAAGAACTTTTATCTTTTGAAATATTAAAGTATATTAGTCAATCCTCTATTATTGTAGAAATTAAATAAATAAAAGTTAATTTGGCTCATAATTTTGGAGGTTTCAGTCTATGGTCGGGTGTCATACTGCTTTGGGGCCGGTGATGAAGCAGCACATCATACAGAGCACACAGAGGAAGCAACTGGCATCCTTATGGTTGTCAAGAAGTGAAGAGAGATAAGAAGAGCTCCCAGCCAGTATCCCCTCCAGAACCAGGCCCCTCTGAAGCCTAGGTTCCTGGTTAGACTCACCTATAAGTTTCACCACCTTGTAACAAGAGCACCACAGGAAGGTTTTACTTAGCATGTGAACCTTTGGGGGTGTTTTGTCCAGAAAAAAAAAAAAAGATCTATCATAGACATATTTTTGTTTTTGAATGAGTTTATTAGGGATATAGCAAAAATAAAGGAAGAAATATCAAGTATTAGATAAAGTGTAGACCATCCCTGAATAACACCCAGCAAAAAGGACTGGGTAGTTCTGCTGAGAAGTGTAAGAAATCAGTGGGGATACGGATAAATTATAGAACATCAGATAGATACTCATAGAACCAGCAGGAATGACTTGGGGAAGCCCCATTGAAAATGATTATCTGGAATCAGTGAACAAGAGGTACTAGGCAGAAAGTCTTCTCTTTGGGTGAGGCTTCTAATCTACATTTCCCACAGACAGACATTTTTATACCATGGGAGAGAAACTAGTGACCTCTACTTGAATCTTAAGATTTGATGGGAGGGAGCACCAGACAGTCTGGGAAATGGTATACCCTTCAGCTGTTCTCAAGGGTACAGTGTTTTCAACTCTTGGCTCTAAGCATGCTTGGGCCTGAGGGGTGGGTGGGTGGGTGTGTGTGTGTGTGTGTGCTGGGAGCTACCCAATTCCCAGTGCCAGCTCTCAGAAAACTTAAACAGCACATGACAGTTTACATACTATGGGGAGTACTTATTAAACTACAAGAAAATAAAAATTAAAAATGGCATTCTATAAAATGTGGTCTTGAACAATTGACCATAAAACAATAAAGGTAGACTTGACTGCAGCAGAGCTGTGTTCGCTCCTTCACCTTCGGAAGCAAGTGAACATGAGCCTGTGAACAGCTCTGGGAGGTGTTTCTAAGGTGAAGCCCGAGCACTGGAACACAGATATGCTAGATTCCATCTGAATATCTGGCTGTGCCCTTTCCACACTCACAGGCCAAAGGTTGAGGGAACAGGGACTGAGGAATGGGTAAAACCACCCTGAGATGCCCCTAAGCAAATGCTTCCACAGTCCTTTCCCTGGCAATATTAGAGGGTTTGTCTTCATCACTGGTATTCTTAGGATACAGACCACAAAATGGATATGTGCTTTTGAAATTATCTAAAAGCATATAATAGTACCAGTCAGTTCCAGCCCGAGTTGAAGACCTTAAGTCACTCAGCAAGTATATATTGACAGATGATTCCAAGACCTTAGTTAAATATTGGGAACATAGCAGAAGATGGAATTTCAGTCCTCACTAATCAGATTCTGGAAAGGAGATTGTATTGGTGGAAATTTGGGTTACTCTAGTTTGTAGTTTGATTTGGGTGGAGAGGTGAAGAGCCAGTGGCCCAGAGTATGAATTAAGTCATAGGTGCTTGAGGTAGTATGGCTTGCAAAGGGTAACCAGTGGCAGTATGAAGCATGAGACCTCAAAGGTGAGAAAACAGCTCACCAAGTTCATTTGGTTCCCTTTTATAAACTGAATATGATTTATTATGGAGTTTCCTTTTGGGATCATAGAATGGAGTTCATGTATCTATTAGACACAATAAGAGAAAAACCAGAAGCTTTTTTCCCCTATCTTTTCTGACTCTCCCACTGACCTGAATCTGAGAATTCCATAGAGGAGCTTTGAGTACTCATGTGGCTATAGCATTTTCTTTTGGGTAGACAAATGGATGTTCTTCTCAGTCTGGTCATTTTAAGAAGAGGCTAGACAGTGCCCTTGAGGGAAAAAAAAAGCAGTGAGAGCAGTGAGTTGATTAGCCCTTCTAATACATAGCAGATATGGCCCTTTCTACCTCTCCTGAGGGCGTGTGACTCAGACAGTGACATCAGCCATGACTTCATCCACCCATAGGAAAGGCTATGTGCAGACTGGGAACAAGGCTGGCTCTGCCCTTCCTCATGCTTTGTCTTATAGAGGACATTGTCATGGTCCCTCTGATATTTTCTAGCCACATCTTTTTTGTTGTTGTTTTTGTCTATTCTTTTTGCCATTCTCCTTCACTTACTTTCCCGTCCTTTGTCATTTATTCATGCCTCAGGCTTAACCTGTTCTTTCTCTTCACCCCATAGTCTTGTCTCTGTCCATCTGCTCTTATTTTTGTTTCCATCCTCCTGCTTTAGCACTCTGGCTTCATCTTTGCTGCTCATCTTCTCTTGTATCTCCATTTTCCCTTTTCTCTGTTCTTTTTCTGTTCTCCCTGTCAAAAACATACATGAGAGCTCATCTTCCTGCCTCCTGATTCTTTCCTCCAGGTGGTTGCTGTCCTAACTGTCCTCAAACTGTATTCACAAATCACCCTCTTCTTGGGACTGATCTGGCTCCCATCCTTTTCTGGCCTCTTACTGTTTTCAGCGTCTCTGACTGACCCTCTCATGGTTCCCTGCCCTTGGCCTTGGTTTCTGTTGGTGTGCCTCTTGCTCCTTAGCTATTCTGACCTGTACTTCCTTTCATTCCCTTCCTAGCTGTTTGCTTTCTCTTCATCTTCAGATCTGGCATTCCTACCCAAGTGAACCCTTTCTTCTGTCTCTTGCCCACAGTAATATATTTATGACATTTATAAACTAGATTGTTTAGAACTTGAATTACCCTATTTTGTTTAAATGTTCCTCTGGAGTGTTTCATATGCACAGATTCTTGGTTCCACCCAGCCCACAAATAACTGGAGAATTGTGAGCAAGAATTTGTGATCAGCTCTGGGCTGTCTAGCCTCACCTCATGCTTCTTCACAGCTGTGTGCCTTTGGAAGCCTACTTAACTACACTTTAATTTCTACATCCTGCAATAATTACTGAGTATCTTTACATGACCTCTGCCATAGGGTTGTTGGGGGATCATATGAGCAAATACATGTAAACTGCCAAGAACATGATCCAGTATATAAGAAACACTCCTGAAATGATTTTTCCCATTATCATTTACAGTGTCAGTTTCACTCATCTTTCCATCCTTGGAGTGTGACTCACCTGAGTTCCTCATGGTTCTGTTAGTCATGCTATTTCTGACCAGTAGCCACCTAATGTCTATGAAGCTCACCTAGTTCATTTGTAGCTATGTTTAATATATAGTACTGTAAATTGTGTTCAATGTAGTGAGGTTCTATGTACTTCTGTGTACATCTTGGTACACGTTGAGTAAATATTAGTTTCCTCCACAATCCTTGCTCTTAAATTATATGTGGGCCTCTGGCTCCAATACTAGACTCTCAGCTCATTTTAAGGCAAGATTATACTTTATTCATGTATGTCCCTACAATTAACATTAGCTATTTCTCAAATTAAATATGTATTGATCACATAATTGAGTCTGTTAACCATGGTTTGTACAATAGGTGCTGGGGTTGATAGATGCTAGGACTGTCGCAGCTGGTCACAAGACCTCATAGAGTTTAGCACCCTCTGCAAGGACCCTTGACAAACCATGCAAGATGTATTCCTAGAAGGGATATTTTCTGTGAGGGTGGATGGACGTGGGTGGCATCAGGGACATGTTGTGAAGTTCTCTTCTTAAGCTACTGATTGAGTAATGAAGTAACTTCTCAGCTATGGCCTTTGTCTATACTTAGTAGGCAGTGATGGTAGAACACTGCAATAGTTACATAAATGAACAGGTAAGGTTGTATGTATCCAGTAAGTCCTGATGGCATTCTAAAGACATTTTATGCCTTGGGGAAGAATGAAGTTTACGTTCATGGATTTTTGGTGAAGAAAGAGAGTGGGTATCCATTTGAACTGGAAAAGAACTGATAACTGGTTGTCCTTAAATGTCCCAAGGCACTCCAATTTGATGCAGCTCTTTTCCTACTGCAGCCTACATCACTGCTGGTGCTTGGCAGCTATTCAGTGGCACTGCGCTGACCCAGGAGCCCTTGCCAGGAAGTGAATGCATCCATTTTCCAATTAAAATGAAACTTCTCCAAAGGACCTACTCACCCAGAGAGGGGAAGTTTGTCTTTTTGGCAGGCAGGCTTAGCTAGACCATGTTTCTGCTCCTGAAACAGACGGAGAAAAGCCATTAACTTGAATGAAAAGAAAAAAAAAAAAACTAGGACAGTTTTATTCACAACATCATTCACTTATCCATTCATTTCTTATTTTCATTTTCACAAACTTAATAACATCCCTGCTCATTCACTCATTCATTTATCCATTCGTACGACCAACATTACTCATCATCTATATATCATGTACAATGCTAGATCTTAAGCATAGAAGGATTGGAATAAAACCAGAGGTCTGCCGGGCATAGTGGTGTATGCCTTTAATCTCAGCAGGTGGGGAAACAGAGGTAGGAGGATCATGGTGAGTTCGAGGCCGCCTTGAGACTATATAGTGAATTTCAGGTCAGGTTGGGCTAGAGTGAGACCCTGCCTTGAAAAGCAAACCTAAAGAGAAAAACGACAACAAAACCCTCACGATTCTGCCTTTGATTAGATAAGTGAAGAGCTGATGGGAAGTACAGTGATAAGGACATTCACCAGATGTTAAATGGGTACAGCATTGAACCACCCAGCTCAGTTTAGATGCAGTTTTTTTTTATTTAATTTTTTTTTATTTATTTGAGAAAGAGAGAGAGAGATAATGGGTGCACAAGGGATTTAAGCCTCTGTAAATGAACTCCAGATTCGTACATCACCTTGTGCATTTGGATTACATGTGGGTCCTGGGGAATTGAATCTGGGTCCTTTGGCTTTGCAGACTGGTAAGCCTTACTGGTAAGCCATCTCTCCAACCCTAGATGCAGTTTCATGGATTATATAACACCAGATGATCAGTACATCTGTATGCACGCACACACACGTGGTTGACACATTTGGTTCTGTTTCTCATTTTTAAAAATTTAAATATATTTTATTTATTTTTGGAGAGAGAAAAAGAGGCAGAGAGAGAGAGAGAGAGAGAGAGAGAGAGAGAGAAAGAATGAATGAGCACACCAGGACTTGCAACCACTGCAAACAAATTCCAGATGTGTGAACCCCCTTTTGCATCTGGCTTACATGGGTCCTGGAGAATCAAACAGGGATCCTTTGGCTGCTAAGCCATCTTTCCAGCCCTGGTTCTGGTTTCTCTAAACAGAAACATAGGGAGTGAAAGTGGAAACCTCTTTATGAATTAACTGGAAGTTTAAACAGGAAGGGTGGCTGGATATACAGCATTAAAGAGAAGAAGAAACACAAGGTGATTCCTTTGACCCCCAGACAAAAATCAAGGAAGAAGACGACATTTTTTGGGGAAAGGTAGGGTCTACCTTGGGTGTGCTGAGTGAGAAGTATAATGGGATATCCAGGAGACATGTCTTAAGAAAAGTGTGAGTTGGAATTTGAGATATGATGTGGACCAATTGAAGTTGTTTGGAATCAAGGCAGTAATTGAGATTTCCCAATGCTAGCAGTGAGAGAAGCATTTGGCTGAGGTGCACACCCTGGGGAGCATCATATTTAAAGATCCACAACAGAAAGGGAGCTCAGTAAAGAGATGAGAAAGCAGTGATGAGAAGGACATGAGGATCCAGGAGAGAGATACTGGGGAGACCTTCTTACAAGTCTATGTCCACACTACTACTTTAATGTCTATTCCAAGACTTTCTTATTATTCTAAAGCCTGTTTACATTAGGGCTCCCTTCCTCCTCCATAGACAAGATCACCAACAAAAAGTTCTATTTTCTAGTGGCTGTGTTGTCTCTTACGTCCTCCTGGCACATTGCATTGGTTTTCATGCTTTCAGGAAATAGTAAGCTAGCACAGGATGGAAGTTAGAGGTTCAAAGCTTGTCTTATTGTCCATGTGCTAGATCACAGTCATCATGCAAATGGTAATGTTCTTAGGGTTGGGAATTCAACTCCAGTATGGATTATGATAACCTTTCTATACAACATATCCAGGGGAGGTGAAGGAGAGGGGGTACATACAAATTCAGTGTGTGAAAATAAATTGTACAATGAAACTATTTCATTTTACAAATATATGATTGCATAATTCAACTATCCTTTAATGGGATAATCTGTCTTATCAGTTCAGGTGTTTATTACTTGGATTTTTTTTATAGTACCTGTGGTAATTTGAACAGATGGCCTCCAATATATTCAGTGTTTTATTAATTTATAGTTTGCATCCGCATCCACCTGGCTGGAGACAATGACACTGGGCAGATATTAAGGTGTGATGGTGGGTTTAAGATTTCAATCTAAAGATATGCAAAGTGTGCCTAGCTGAAGTTCCTGAGGTGTGCTGTGCTGTGTGGCTTTTGGCTTGTGGCTTCGCTCTCTGTGTTTGGTCCTGTGAAGGCAGGCCAGCTTCTTCTGCCATTATGGAACTTCCCCTGGATCTGTAAGCTTTAATAAATCCCTTCCTCCATAATTGTGCCTGGTCTGGAAGTTTATGTCAGCAAACCTGAAACTGTCTCCTACAGTAACCTAGAGAAATAGCCTACTTTATCTTTAGGCTCCAGACAAAGTCTCCCTGCTATGATTTTTATTCCAGCCATCCCAACCCCAAAGTCCTCTCCTTCCTCTGAACTGTCTGTGATTACTCATTAGAGACAGATATATGGCTGCATACAAGATGCTACAATGAAGTTATGAGGCTGACTCACCAGGCCTTAGGATCAGACTCAATACATTATTGTCATACATCATGCTTTTAATTACCTTTTCTTTTGCAATATCTTTCACCAGCACCAGTATAATTTTCTTTTGAAAGGGTCAGCTTTTAATTTCTTTAAGTCTTGAAGCTTATTTTCATTCTTTTCTCCATGAGTTTGGCTTTTCTTTTGCCTTTCCTAAATTTGTTATTTTAAGGTAGATTTAGATATAATACTGTATAACATAATATAAATATATATAAATATAATACTGTATGCAAGATGAGAGGCTCTTAGCTGAGGTGACATCTGAGTTGGATTTGAGTCAAAGGGAGAAGGTTGTGAATGGGAGAAGATGATGGAATCCCACATAGAGGGAATCCCACCAGCTTGATAGCAATGTAGACAGACACAAGAGCATAAGGTGTTGAGGGGGAGTAAAAGAAATCCATTGAGAGTTGAGTGAGTGGCCTTCAAGTTGAGCCTAGAAAGAAATCCCAACAATGCTACTGACCAAGTTGTAACCAGGTTTTAAGAGGCCCAGGAGGGAAGACAAAGATGAACATGTGACTGTAGGCCAGGAGAAACTGTTGACTTGCTTCTAACAAAGCAATGGAAAGGTAAGAATTGGCTTTTAGAAAGATGCCTCCACTAACACAAATCCCAGATTATTTGACTGTCTGCCTTGAAGTTTTTTTTTTCAGTATTTCCTCCTTGTCTCTGGGTAGGAGTTTGAAACACACAGTTGTTTATTCATTCTGCATGTTATAAATATTTTTTCTTTTAAAATTAACATTGAAGATTAAATTTCTCTTCAAAATACCTTTCCTCTAGCTGGACAGATGGTTCAATGATTAAAGCACTTGCCTATAAAACCTGATGACCCAGGTCTGATTCCCCAGCACCCATGTAAAGCCAGATACACAAAGTAGCATGTGCATCTAGAGTTTGTTTGCAGTGTCTAGAGTCCCTATTACTCCCATTCTCTCCCTTTGTGTCTGTCTCTCTTCCTTCTGTCTCTTTTGTGTGCAAATAAATAAATAAATAAAAAAAATATTTAAAACAAGAAATACCTTTCCTCCCCAGGATATGAATGCATGTCCTAATTTGAAATCAGGGCAGAGTTTCGTTTTTTCATGGGCGACATTCTGGAAGACAACACCATGTGTACTTATAAGCCCCTTAACCACTGAACCATCTCTCCAGCCCCACCATGTGTATTTAGAATATGATACAGGACTATTTACTGAATGTGACAGTATGTAGCTCTATTTCCTCCTTTTTACAATGCACACTGCAGTTAGCACAGGTAGAATTAATAATAAGATACTTGAATGATCTTTTTTTGAATAGGTGTCCCTGTTTTTTGATGCTGCTCCTAGACCCTGGTGCCACTTCAGTGACTGCCTTATTCCCCCACAAACTTCCTCAGACTGGTGGTTTGATTGTAAAATGTGCCCCATAGACTCATGTATTTGAATACTTAACCCCCAGTTGGTGGTGGTGGTCAAGAAATTTATGAAACCTTCACGAGGTAGAACCTTTCTGGAGGAAGTGTGTCACGGGGGGTGGGTCTTGAGATGTTACTTCTCTTTTGTTCATGGTTTTCCACATTCTCTTTGCTGATGTGCCTAAGTTATACCAGCTCTCTAATTATGGCATGCTTTCCTGTCATAATGGATCAGGTATCTTGACTCAGCAATGAGAAGGTAACTGATGCACTCATTGTCTAGAAGCAGCAGAAACCTTCAACTTTCTGAGACAGTGAAGTGGGTAGGGGCAGGGGGTGGGGTGGGCTCTGAAGGTTTCTACACTCTATCCAGACACTGAAGGCCCTTACTCATGCTTAGCCTTGACTATTTGATATAATTACTGTGTTCCTATCCTTTGCTGAGGCCTGCAGGTGTATGAGCTTTGAATAGTATCCTCTTCTGAGAAATGCTCTTGTTTTATAGAGTGATAAATGATTGGAGGGGGCACTGTTCTCTTTGGTTACGTTCAAGCTGAGGGATTGCTCAGCTCAGAGGATTATTACTGGAAAGCAGGACATTTAGTGCCAAGTCATACACCCCAACCAGTGCCAATGCTTTGTTTTCTGAAAAGACTAGTTTCTTTTTTTTTTTTTTTTTAGTCCCTTAGTAACTGGAGGACAGAAATACTTAACTCTTTCCGCACCTAGAGCTTCTACTTTGAACTGGAGTGAGCTGACGTATCCTGAGCCACAGCTAATGTTAGCACATGTTGAGGTCCTCCTCTCTGTGCATTACAATCTATATGCCATTTGTTCATGTAGGATATGGTTAGGTCTGTAGAAATTAAAGAAGTTGTCCAAAATTAAGTTTGAAATCTCTGAAATATCTTTTGCAGGGCTCTTGTGTGCCTTTGTCTCCTAGAAAGAATGGCACTAGCTTCTGTCATAGCTTTTTTTTTTTTTTTTTTTTTTTTTTTTTTTTTTTTCGAGGTAGGGTCTCACTCTGGTCCAGGCTGACCTGGAATTAACTATGTAGTCTCAGGGGATCCTCGAACTCTTGGCGATCCTACCTCTGCCTCCCAAGTGCTGGGATTAAAGGTGTGCACCACCACGCCCGGCTATCATAGCTTTTTTAAAGGCCCAAATCTTCAGCTCTGCTAGGACTAGGAACTTGACTAGGAACTTTGAGTGGCCACTGATGCACAGTGCAAGGAAAGAATTCACACATAGAGCAGATGCCCTGGGTGACTGAAAGCTATTCTGGTATCCACCTCTCAATTCCATCTCCTCAGTGTGAGGATACATTGCCTATGCCTTTCTGATATGCCCTGAGGGCCAATTGAGATGAATCCTATGGGAACACTGTGATAAATTGCTAGAGAAATAGGACAGTCACTGTGTCCTGATGGAGTCCCAGTAGTTGTAAGAATAGATTGGTGCAGGGATTTCTTGTTAGAGCTGCATGCCTAGGGGGAGGAAAGACAAGGAAACTTTTTCCTACAGAATGGGATTAAAAACTCATCTGCAGGGCTAATGTGCTCTTGGCCAGTCTGGATGTTGGTGGCAAAACCCTTGTGAATCACATAGCCCAATGTAGGAACTGTGTGGAACACTCAGGGCCAGCCAACCCCTCAAGCAGGGGTTATAGACACATTGCTTGCCTCCTAAACTCTTCCCCTCTCTTTGTTGGCCAGTCTGCAGGCTTCACTTTTGTAGAACAAGCAGAGAATACTGCTCACTTCCCTTCCAAGGCCATGTGCATTTATAAGGATGCCTCCTACTTTCCAACAGGCTGGTCCTGGTTTCTTATCCCATAGAGAATTTGGCTGGGGTCTGTAGTTTTGGTTCATGAGACTGAGGTGCTCTAAGATGCACACCCCTCCTTCCTTCAGTGCACCTCACCTCTTTGGCACAAGCCTTAAAGTTCTCTTAGATCTATTCTACTTAAATTACACAGTTCACCGTAGCTCTTTGCATGGTTATAGCCAAGGTTCTCAATATATAGTGTCTTTAGTGACAGAAGCATTTGTTTTCCAAACCAAGGAAGATTGGTTGTCATTGTAGTGGTCTGGGGTTCAGGCCTTGTGAGTCTCCCTGTATTGTTAGAACTTTAGAAGGTTTTTTCTTTCTGGACAATTTATCACTGCAACCACAACTCACATGGAAACATATTGTTGAAAATATCCAAAAGGCAGACTCATATAATTTTAATACTCATGTAATTTCAAAGATTTCTATTTTCTGATTTTGACTTGTACTTGTTAGTGAATGGAGTAAGTTTTGTCTATTTCATGGATAGAAATGCAAAGGGAAGATTAGAGCACATTGTCTTTCTAGACACAGGCTCTCACATAAGTGCTCAGAGTTTTAAAATAAGGAGCTACAACAGAATGGGCACAATACTTTGACTTTTACATCTGAGCCTTTTGATGTTTGGTTCCAATAGGATCCTGTACTTGAGACCATGCTTGGTTGTAGGTGTCCATGTTGATAGAGAAGTGAGAGGAATGCAGTAAGTAGGCAGAATTCAGAATTTGAAGGTGAATACATGTTAATGTCAAATGGGTTTCATAAAGTTGACGTAGTAATTCCAAGCATGTTTGCTTTGCTCTTAAGAGGTCACACGGGTGGACGCTCTCCATGGCCTCTTAGGAGGTCACACAGGTGGACGCTCTCCGTGGCCTCTTAGGAGGTCACACGGGTGGACGCTCTCCGTGGCCTCTTAGGAGGTCACACGGGTAGAAGCCCTCCATGCCATCTTAGGAGGTCACACGGGTGGAAGCCCTCCATGGCCTCTTAGGAGGCAACACGGATAAAAGCCCTGTTAGGAGGTAGAACATTGCCTGCGTGTTGGAGAGTATGGTGGTATGATTCATGTGTCCTCCATAAACTTATGTGTTCTGAATGCTAGGTCCCCAGCTGGTGGCAATTTGGGAATTGGAGCCTCTTGGAGGTAGTGTACTGTTGGGGTACTATAAGCTTATGGGTACTATAGCCAACTTCTCCTTGCAGTGTTTGGCATGCTCTCTTGCTGTTGTTGTCCACTTGATGTTGGTCAGGAGGTGATGTCTACCCTCTGCTCATGCAATCATTTTACTCTGCCATCATGGAGCTTCCCCTCCAGCCTATGAGCCAAAATAAAAACTTTCCTCCCACAAGCTGCTCTTGGTTGGGTGTTTTCTCCCAGCAACACAAAGCTGACTGCAACAGGGAGTCTTTCTCCTTAGCATTTCTGTCTTCTTGACCCTTGCCTGTGTACTTTTCATCCCTAGGTGCTTGACAGAAAGTGGTGCCTTTACACTTTCCACATTTAATCTCATATCCAGTCCCATTCATAGGCTGAAGTTGAATGACTTCCTTTGTACTCAGATTTTAAGCTCCTGGAGAAGGATTCTGCTTGGCTGTCACATATCCAGCCAAGAGCAACTGGAAGTCCACTCTGTCTGCAGGAGCGGAGACAGCCACCGGATATCATAGCAAGAAAGGCAGATGAAGTCCGAATTTACAGAGCTTATGGTCTAGAAGAAGCAAAAGAAAATACATAGCTATGGGGTGTGGTGGGAGCTGGGCCTGACCTTGAGTAGGAGATCCTGAAAACTTCGCAGAGGAAGGATTATAGGGTTAACCCAAGGGACAGCAGGACATAGGTCCTGGGATAGAACAGAATGGCAGGCGAGGAATGAATTTTTCAGACACACGTGTTATAGGAAAGAAAAGGTCCAGCAGATCGTGGCTATCCTCTGTGGTTTAGATTAGATGTTCTTTAAGGGCATGTGACTGTCTTTTCTGTTGTGGGGACAGGGTTGGCATGTGGGGAATCTTCAATGGGGTGCATTTAGATTCACCAGATGCTTGCCCAGTGCAGTTTTGTTCCCGGCTGGTAGCTGTTCACTATGAAAATCTTCCACTGTGTTTGAAGTGTCCTCCTGCCTTTGCTGAGAAGATGGATGGTATATCTTCACAGGGTATGCTTGCGCCCCCCCCCCCATAGCAAAGAAGGATAAAAGGGAGACTGTGTCATGTTTTCTTTCCTATGTAAGTACTGCTTTTATATCACACCTGAGCCTTCTAGCAGATGTTTTCATGGACATTGTTGGCTGTGATTTTGTCTTCAAAAGTTTGAAACGTTATTGAAAGAGGAGAGAACTAGAAAAGAAACCCCCATAATTGATTCTAATATATATTTAATTTGGCAGAACTTGAGAGAGACTTGCTGGGATAAGGCGGGACATTTCTTTGATCTCCCAGACTTCTTATCGTGGAAGGCCACAGGTGTCACAGCACGGTATGTTAATTACAAGTTGGATTTTATTTGTATTCTTCCATTCTTGGGTATCTGTATACGTGTGTGTGTGTGTGTGTGTGTGTGTGTGTGTGTTGCTTTCTTAACTCTTTTTGGCTGGACAAACTGTTTTTACATCTGCATGTGATTTTGAATACTTGGAACATCTTGAATCTATCTTCTACCTCCACTACACATGCTCAAGCACCATTGTTCCCTCAGGCCTGGAATGTAAGTATCCAAGGTGTAGACCATTTATGAAAATTGGACACATTTGGAAGAGATGTGAAAAGTCCAATGTGAAATGTGACTGTTTTTTGAAGGCATTTTTTATATGGCAAATAATGGGGAAATGCATATATGTGTCTGAAATTAGGACAGGAGTTATGATTTTCAAGAAAGCCAATTGTAACTCAGTGGATGTGATATAAACTTATTTTGCTTTTTTATGGAAATTTACCATAATTATATCAAACTATAGTATGTATGTTGGCATTAACAACTTTATTGGCAATTTATTTGAGTAAATTATTATGGTAAATATAAAATATGCTATATGATGAAGACTTTTATGAAGTGCTCACTGAGTATGAAATGGTGGCTTCTGTAATTAGAGTAGATTTGGGAGTATACATAGAGAGCTTGGGCATGAAGTCTTAGTGTGGCAGATCCTGGTTATCATGACCTCATATTGTAAGAAGTCACATAAAGTTCCTGTGTCTTCTCAACTTGAGAAGACTGGGCAAACCTATAAAGTAGAGACCAGTTCCTAGGGAACAAACAAACCTAACCTTGGATAGATTACAGAGCAGTGTTCTATCTGAAGTCACCACCTTCATTTTCCTTATTTAAACTCAGGAGAAACCGAGAAGGCAGTACCAGTTCTCTCTTGCCTGTCCCACAGTACAGGGTTGTAGAAAGTTGATAGAGTGTGATAGTTCAGCTGCAGCCGCTCCCAGAGAGAGATAGTGAATGACACACTTCATGAGCACCTCATTTTTCATTCCCCTCCTCCTCCAGTGGAAAGTCATCAGCCAGAGGCCTCTCAGAGTGGAAGAGATCTGTGTGCACATGATGATGACCTTGGCAAGCCTGAGCACTTCACCTCTTTCAGGAGAGAAGTCTTAAGATGTGGGCTTCACCTTGGGCAGTGTAATTAGCCACTGCTGTGGTTTTTGACCCTGAGAAGGGTGGTGTATAGATAAGACTTCATCTTGTAGCATTCCTCTTGGGTCTGACATTGTCTAAAGCTAGTCCTGAGAGGACCTGCTGTAGGTTTCCTTTCTACCTTTGTGTAGTCAACGAGAGAATATTGGTTGATTTTAGCCAAATAGATCCATTTTTCAAAGCAGTGCTGATAGTTGTATAATTGTAGGCCAGTGGGATCTCAAAATAAAATTTGAGGAATGAAAAATGACACCGAGATGGAGCAGAACCTGGCTTTTCTTCTTTCTTTGAGTTTTGTTCAACCCAGCACTTCATGCTAGCTTTGATTGCTGTAGTCACCACCCGTTTGCTGATGCTTGTTGAAATATGGTGCAGACTTCTGAAGCTAGCCCTGGTTAAGATGGATTTCACGAAATAATGTGCAGACATACACACTGTGGTGTTCCCCTGGGAATTGTGCTCTCTAACAGTTCTGTGTCTCTTTTCTTCAAATCCTACTGTCTGTAAAACAGGGATACTACCTCCTGGAAACTGTGTGAGGTCCTCTGAAGGCAAGTTTTGGGGTTGGGGAGATGGTACAATCGGTAAGAGATAAGAGACCTGGGCACCAGCCATCACACTTCTCTTGTGAAGGTATTTGCTCTCTCCCCTGACGGCCTTGTGGCATGCATGTGCTCTTTTCCTCTGGTTGTTTGGGAAGTATCTCAGCTTTTCCCTATTCTCTGTTCAAACCTGCATGATCCCTTGGAAGGAGGAACCTTTACGAAGGGAGAAAATGAAGATACCAGGACACCTTTTTCATAGGGTGATCACATGGACGGATCTAGAGAACAGAAAAGCTTCTAACTATGCTAAGAAAAAATCTTAAACTCTCTATCTAGTTCTCTGTTTATATCATTTTTGGCAGGGAGTCTTTACATTAAGTTTCTGACATGGTATGAAGAAATCCTTGTGCTCAGATTGACCTAGGCTCAGTTCTTCTACTATCCATTGTCTGTATCTCTGACTTCCTTACCTGTGAGCCCTCTCATGGTTATAGAGAGGACATGGTGTTCAAATTATAAAGGGTTTGGCAAATGGAAAGTTCCCTCTTCCCCAGCTTTCTAGGATATGGGAAATGAAGACCTGAATGGAATGTATCAATGCCAGAAAATCCCTGGGCAATAGAGCAGGCACCCCTAGGACAAGGAGATGCTCAGAGTTGGGGTTCATTCGCCTTCTACATGGGATTGTTTTAGGTGGCATTGGGGAAACAAGTGCCAAAAAGACTAGGGGATATTTTTCTTTACTTCTTTTTTTTTGTTTTGTTATTATAGTACAGTCGGGGTAACAAATGATTGGAGTTCACCTTGTCTTTCAGGTTTCAGACTTGTTTTTGGCAGTGACAGTGTGTAAAAAGTCTTCTATCCCTCCCTCCCTTGTTTTTATTCTGTCCTCTTCGCTTTAGTTGTTCTCATCTAAAATGTGACATCTGCTTTTATTTTTCTGGGTCACTGAGAAAAATCACAACTGGACTATGATTGATTTAGAATCAGCTCCATTCTTTCTGTTACACTAATGAAAGTAATTACTACTATTTAAAAATAATTTAATTTATTTGAGAGAGAGAGATAGAGATAGAGAGAGAGAATAGTCACACCAGGGCCTCCAGCCACTGCAAAAAAAAAAAAACTCTAGACTCATGTGCCACCTTGTGGAATTGAACTTGGAGCTACTTTTGTTAATAATAATAATAATGCTATTTATCATGTATTTTGAATACTTTCCGTTTTTTCTGTGCTAGGCATATTAACAACTTAACTCCATTAGCTCTCAACACCATCCGTTGTAGCAGGTGTTGTTAGGAATACTTTGCACATCAAGAAGTGAAGTGGAATGTGATAGTAACATGCCACATTGTAGCCATGGGTAACAACACTCCAAAACATGACAGATAGTTACTCAGAAGCTTGAATAATATTTTATATAATCAGACAAACCTTATGCGTGTATATATAGTATACACATGCATTCCCTCCAGGGCTCAGGGCATAACTATAGGTCCTTGGCTTGAGTCTCAGCAGCAAAGGAAACCAAAAAGAAAGTAACAAAATAAGAAAGTAGAATGAAAACAATACAAAAAATAACCAAACAGTGATTAAAATGTAAAAACAGTAAGGATGAATTGATGCTAAAAGTTCTGTAGAAACTGCACATTTCTTCATAATTAGTCATGGATTTGTCTGCCAGCTTCACAGTGGCCAGAGTCAAAAGGAACCATGACCAGTCTTAATGGACAGAATAAAGCTTGACTGTGGTGTGGAAAACTAGAACTTTTTTCTACCAGGGGGTTCTGAGAGACAAGTCAAAGGTTAATGTGTGTGTACCTTAAAAGTACATTTTCCTCCTTTTATTCCCCTTTAGTGGCTCCTAGTTAGTTTCTTAGTGTGTACATGTACCCACTCCTATACCCTATCCCTTGTTTACATGCATACAGACACTAGAAGCTAGAATCTGCATGTCAGAGAAAACATGGAATTTTGTCTTTCTGAGTGTAAGGAGGGCAAAAGGAGATCAGTGACTCAATTGGAAGCTGAAAGAAAGCTACTGCAGGAGTGCATAGGGCGAGGGATTAGGAGAAGGGTAGGGAAATAAAAAAACAAAACTGTGACAAATGCCATAATGAAGCCTAATTCTTTGTAACCTAGTAAAAATTTAAAATAAAAGTATATTCTATTAATTTTAATTTCAAATAAGCATTTAAATAATTTTAGGTTTACAAAAAGTTGTGAATATGAAAATGAAGAGTTCCTTTATATCAGATGGTGTTTCCTGTTCCTCACATCTTACATGAGTATAGTATGCTTGCTTACAATTCACAAACTATTGTTGATACCTGTCATTAAGTAAACTCTGTATTTTGTTCAGCTTTCCTCAGTTGACAGAATGTTCCACAGTACCATGCTCCACTTCAGTACCTCTCCACAGGCTCCTCTTGGCTGTTTCAGATGGTCACACTTTCCTTGTGATTGATGACTTTGGCATCTTTGAAGACTGCTAGCCGTATATATTGTAGGATGCATGACATGTTGGGAAGTTGCTGATTTTGTCATGAAGAGATGTACAGATGATGTTTTAGTGAGGAAAACCACAGAGGTAAAGTGCCATTATTATTATCAAGCCCAGACCAGCAGTGTGATTTATCATTGCTGATGTCATACTGATTTGGTTGAGACCTTGTTTGTCAATTTTCCACACGGCGATGTTAGTTGCCTTCATCCTGTTCTGTGTTATATTATTCTCTGATACAGACCACACATAGAGTGGGGTAGTATTCCTTGAGGGAAGAATACTATTGTGGATTATTTTGTGTTGGAAAATTGTCCTTTTAATTCACTTGTATTTATGGATTTGGGCCTAAAGAAATTGGTAATCAAGGCTTCTTAGATCTCTGTACATGAGTTCAGAAGTTAGATTGACACATTTGTATAGTCTCTAGGAATACGGCTTGATTTTCTCTAGGAAAACAGCTTAATTTTCCAAAATCTCAGGTTTATTTTTCCTTATATTGTTATATTTATAGACATTTTTATTATTAACAAGTTCCATAATTATAGACCATAGACTATGATCATTCCTTCCCCTCCCCCACATTCCCCTTCACAACTCCACTCTCCGTCATACCCCCTCCCCTCTCAGTTGATCTCTCTTTTATTTTGATATCATCATCTTTTCCTCCCATTATGAGGGTCCTGTGTATGTCATGGATATACAGGCTATTTTGTGTCTGAAAGAGTATATTGTAAGCAGCACTACCCTTTCTTTGGCTCTTATATTCTTTCTGCCACCTCTTTCACAATGGGCCCTGAGCCTTGGAGGTTGATAGAGATGTTTCAGTGGTGAACATTCCTTTGTGACTTCTTCTATGCACTATGATGCCTTTTGAGTCATCTCAGAGGTCACTACAATCTGAAAAGAGAAACTTCTCACCAAAAGTGAGAGTAGCATTAATATATGAGTATGAACATTAAGAGAAGTGCTTACTGGACATTTGGGTGAGCATAATATATATGTTTAGCCAGACACCAGTAGGCATTACACCCCTAGGGCTCATGACTTCCCCTGTCATAGGTTTTAAGTATCAGGCATGTATTCCCTCCCATAGAGCAGACCTGCAATCCAATTAGTGAAAATTTGGTTTCTCCTAAAACAGACATGCCACTATTGCACCCATTGGCTCATTTGACCTGAGTGTTCAAATGGAGAGTTGGCATTGTCAACTGTTTTTTTTTTTTTTTTTTTTAAATATCCACTGATGGTTTCTTTCTCCCATAGGGCTGTATGTAGCATAGCTTTTTCCAGCTTTCTGTCAGCTGGTCTACAGGGAGGAGGTTTTCAGCCCAGCTTCAGCTTGATTTCACAGTGACCTTGCAGCCCAAGCATATGGATTCTTCAGCAATACGGTCTTACCATCTATTACTGGTAGGAAATCAAGAACCTTGGCAATGGCCTGTAATATTTTGGGGCATCACAGACCCCCTTGGCCATCAAGCTACTGGATGGTATCCCGTCCCTGGCACTAAAAATTTTCTAGTAACAATCTATGGCTTCTGGGTGTACCACTGTGCAAAAAATAGGTTTCCATATGGCTTATTTATACCCTCTTAGATTTTGATTAACCCTCCCCCCACTTTCTTTACTCAGTCTCTTCTTCTGACCTCATTTAGGCCATTGCATCCCCAGTAATCTGTTTGTCTAGTTACATATATACAATACCATCTCTTCAAGTCCTTCCCTCTCTTGCCTCCTTTATATTCCCTTTGTAGCTCACTGGCCTCTGCTACCAATTTTTACCCCCACTTACATAAAAGTCTAAACATTTGTAGCTAGGGTCCACATATGAGAGAGAACATGTGGTATTTGGCTTTCAAGTCCTAGGTTACCTCAATTAGTGTAATCCCTTCCAGATCCATCCATTTCCCTGCAAATTTCATAATTTCATTTTTCTTTATTGCTGAATAGAACTCCATTGTGTGAATATACTACATCTTCATTATCCATTCATCAGTTAAGGGACATCTAGGCTGGTTCTATTTCCTACCTACTGTGAATAGAGCAGCAATAAACATGGTTGTGCAAGTATCTCAAAAGCATTGAGATGAGTCCTTAGGAGTCTAGGAGTGGTATAGCTTTGTCATGTGGTAAATCTATTTTTAGTTGTCTCAGGGACCTCCACACTGATTTCCACAATGGCAGTACCAGTTTACATTCCCACCAACTGTGTAGAAGGGTTTCTCTTTTCCTACACCCTTGCTAGAATTTATTGTCATTTGTTTTCTTGATGATAGTCTTTCTCACAGGAGTAAGAGGGAATATCAAAGCAGAGTTAATTTGCATTTCCCTGATGGCTAAGGATGTAGAAGATTTTTTAGATGCTTATAGGCTGCCTATATTTCTTCCTTTGAGAACTCTATCTAGTTCCATAGCCCAATTTTAATTGGGTTGTTTGATTTCTTATTATTTAGTTTTTTAAAGATTTTTATTTTTATTTATTTATTTGACAGAGAGAGGCAGAGAGAGGGAGAGAATGGGCATGCTAGGGACTGCAGCCATGTCAAATGAACTCCAGACACATGTACCACCTTGTGCATCTGGCTTACGTGGGTCCTGTGGAATCAAACCTTGGTCTTTTGGCTTTGCAGGCAAGCGCCTTAACTGCTAAGCCTTCCCTCCAGCCCTTTTGAGTTCTTTTTAATCCTGGATATTAATCCTCTGTTAGATGTATAACTGGAAAACATTTTCTCCCATTATGTAGGTTGCCTCTTGGCTCTATTCATTCAGTGTCCTTTGCTATACAGAAGCTTGGTGATTCCATGTGGTCCCAGTGGTTGGTTAGTGGTGCCTATGTCAATGTATTGAAGGGTTTCCCCTATATTTTCCTCTTATAGTTTCAGAGTTTCAAGTCTCATATTAAAGTCTTTATTCCATTTGGACTTGATTCTTGTGCATGTACAGAGATAAGGATATATTTTCATCTTTCTACATACAGATATCTAGTTTTCCCAGCACCATTTGTTGAAGAAGCTCTCCCAGTGTGTATTTTTTGGCATTTTTTTCAAAGATCAGGTGGCTGTAGCTGCCAAGACTTGTATCTGGGTTCTCAGTTCTGTTCCATTGATAAATGAATCTTTTTTTGTGCCAGTACCATGCTGTTTTTGTTAGTATGGCTCTGTAATATAGGTTGAAATCAGTTATGGTGATGTGGATATTATGTTTTGGATATTCAAGGTTTCTTGGGTTTCCAAATGCATTTTAGGATTGTTTTTTCTATTTCTGAGAAGAATGCCATTGGTATTTTGATGGGGATTGAATTAAATGTATAGATTGCTCTTAGTAAGATTGACATTTTCATAAAATTGATTCTTCTTTCCATTTCCTAGTATCTTCTGCAATTTCTCTCTTGAGTGTTTTAAAGTTTCCATTGTAGAGATTGTTTACTTCCTTGGTTAGGTTTATTTTAAGTTTTTTTTTTTTTTTTTTTTTTTTTTTTTAGCAATTGTGAATGGGAGTGATTCTCTGATTTCATCCTCAGCATGTTTGTTCTTAGTATATAGGAAGGCTACTTACTTCTGTGTGTTTATTTTGTATTCGTCTATGTTGCTAAAAGTGTTTATCACTTCTAAAAGTTTGCTGGTAAAGTTTTTGGGGTCCTTTATGTATAGAAACATTTCATCTGTAAATAATGATAATTTGATCTCTTCCTTTCCAATTTGTAACCATTTTATGTATGTCTCTTCCCTTATTGCTATGGCTGAGACTTCCAGTACCATATTAGGTCAAAATGGGGACAGTGGACACTCTTGTCTTATTCCTGATTTTAGTGGAAAAGCTTCACGTTTTTCCCCATTTAATATTATGTTGACTGTATGTTGTGGTCCCCCCTAAGGCCAAATCAGGAGGGACGGCAGGGTCTCTGCTGAGTTGGGGTGAGCAGCACGGAATCACGACACAGACTCCAGGAGTTGGGTGAAAGCGGGAAGTGAGTTGCCTCAAACTTGTTTATTGAGGAAGTGCAGATGGGTTTTAAGGGGCTTGGCTGGCCAATCCTTGTGTGGGGTGGTCCCCTTTTTGTGACCAATGACAGTCTGTCTCTGGACAGGTCATCTCATAGCAGGTTTCTCGCGAGCATGGGACTGTAGCTGTTGTCATGCCAAGCCTGCGCAGAATGCCATGTTCACGGAAGCCACTTCCTGGTTTCTTCTGCCATGTGGTCTGGCTAGGACCAGGCCTGTATTGTGCCATACAGCTGTAGGTTTGTCATAAACAGCCTCTATTATGTTGAGATATGTTCCTTCCATTCCCATTTTCTTTAGGACTTTTACCATGAATGGACATTGGATATTGTCAAGTGCCTTTTCTATATCTATTGAGATGATAATTGGATTTTTGTCTTTCAGTCCATTTATATGGTATACTACATTTATCAGTTTGAGTATGTTGAACCATCTCTGCATCTCTGGGATAAAACCTAGTTGATATATATTTTTTTGTATTCTGTTGGCAATCATCTTGCAGAGAGAGCAGAGAGTCAATTGGAGATAGAGATGGGTGTGCCCAGCAGCCTCTCAGCCGCTGTGAACAAAATCCAGATGTGTATGCCCCCTTGTGGTCAAGTGTGGCATTGCACCCTTGCATTAATCTGAAATGTGGGACCTGGAGATTGGAACCGGCATTCTTAGGTTTAGGAGGCAGTTGCTTTAACCGCTAAGCCATGTGCTCTCCAGCCCTGCCAGTATTATTTTTTGAGAGTTTTTTGCATCTATGTTCATGTTGTAGACAGCTTTAGGTTTGCTGAGATGAACTTCCAGACCAGGCACAGTTATGGAGGAAGGGATATTATTTATTGAAGCTTACAGATCCAGGAGAAGTTTTATAATGGCAGGAGAAGTGGCCTGTTCTTCACAGGACCAGGCAAGAGAGCATCAAGCCAACCAGCCACCACAGCACACAGAGCAAAACTATAGCCAAAAGGTCACACAGCACACTTCAGGAACTCCTGCTAGGCACATTTGCATATCTTTACAATGGAATCTCAAACCATCACCACACCTTAAGACTGGGGCCCCCAGTGACCTTGCCTCTAGCAAGGTGATTGCAGATGCAAACTATAACTAAAAAAAAACCACTGAATATATTGGGCGACATATATTTAAACTACCACATTCCGCCCCTGGCCCCCAATATTTTTAGCTCCTGGCCCCCAATAGATTTATAACTATCACACATTGTAAATTGTACTCAGTCCAATTTCAAAGGTTCTCACAATGTTGATCATCTTAAGATAGTGAGTCCTGTAAAATTAAACAAGTTAAATACTTTCAACATGTCAAGGCACAGAGTAAACATTTTTAACTGTATAAGGAATAGCAAGGAGAGACTAGAACAATGTAAACTCAACCATCATCAGCCGTCATCAAACTTTTGCAGTTTAAGTTCAATATAACCAGAGACTGACAATCTCTAGGTTTTCCAATTTCTTCCCTCCAGCTGGGCAGAGTCGCCAGGGAAAACTTTCATCCTATGCCAACACCGCACTCCATGGTTGCCCTTTTGTACAGTCCTGGTATATCCAAAACATCTTCAGGTCTCCATGCAAACCACGGTCCATCTTCCAAAAGGCTCTTCCAGCCTATTCCTGAGGGTCTTTATGCCCTGCCTCATGCCACATTTCAGCAGCAGCTCCTGGAACCGTGTGCAATTCATGACCACTCCATGCATTTTTAATGCTTTCAGAACTAATACCAGGTGTGCAGGACACAGCCATATTTTTAATCCAGGGATGAAATAAACCACAGCCTTGAACAGCAGGTTCCTTCTCCAGTCAGCTCTTTTCAAGAATTTGTATTTTTAACAGTCTTTCCTCAGGCATCCTCTCCATTGTTTTAATGTAAATCAGTCGTGAGGCCACCTTCCTTTCACCTTCCTTAAGATTGCTAATGTGGTTGACAATAGCAGCTCCAGTAACCTGAAACCAGTCTTGGTGCCTCTATAATTTTAACTTGCTTGAGGTTTTTCAACTTAAAATTTTAAAATTTTAGTCCGATATCTTTAGCCAAGCACATCAGTCCTTTACAAATTTAACCTTGATCAAACTTTCTGGGCCTGGATAGCGGAATGTAGCCATCCCTTATGTCAGTAGCCCAGTTCCAACAAAGTCCTCTGTACTCTTTCCTTCCCCTTAGAAAGCTGGTCAAGTGTTCAATACTGTTTGCACTTAGCATTTTCACACTCTCATCAGAATAGTCCATAAAACTTGGCTTACCACTCCAGAAAGCACCTTCAGTTGCAAGCACCAAGTCCATCTCCAAAATAAAGGTTCCAAACATCCACACGGGATCTCACCTGGTACCACTTTACTGTTGCAGACAGCTTTAGAACTGAACTGACCAGGCACAGTTATGGAGGACTGGCATTCTTCTATAATTTAGGAGAAGTGGCCTGCACAGTTGAGAGCATCAAGCCAACCAGCCACCACAGCACACAGAGCAAAACTACAGCCAAAAGTTCTCCAGCCCTGCTAGGCACATTTGTATATCTTTATTGGAATCTCAAACCATTTTGAGAGTTTTCTAGCATCAATGTTTTCTATAACTAAAAACCACTGAATATATTGGGAAAATATTTAAACTGTTCATAAAATTTTTATTTTATTTTTTGTTCTGTATTTATCTGGTTTTGGTATCAGGATAATGTTGGCTTTGTAGAAGGCATTTTGATAGTATGCCTTCCTTTTCTTTTGTATGGAAAAGTTTGAGAAGCATAGGTGTTAGATCTTCTGTGAAGGTCTGGTAAAATTCACCTGTGAATCCTTCTGGGCCTAGACTTTTTTTGTTGGAAGATTTTTTTATATATATATACAACTGTTTGAGTTACAGGCTTGTTATAGGTCTGTTTAAATGGTTTACCTTATTTTGATTTAATTTTGGTAGGGCATTGTGTCCCAAAGGTTTTGGTATTTTGTGTTCTCATTATCATTTGATTCTATGATTATTTTTATTTCTGTCTTGATTTCTTCACGGACTCATTCATCATTTAGTAGTGTACTATTCAGTTGCCATGATTTTGTGTATGCTCTATAGCTTTTCTTGCTGTTGATGTGTAGTTTAATCCCATTGTGATAAGCTAGAGTGCAAGGAATTATTTTAGTTTTTCTGTATTTGATAAGATTTGCTTTGTGTCCTAATATACCGTCTATTTTAGAGAATGTTTCATGTGCATCTGAATGTGCATTCTATATCATTCAGATGGAATTTTCTGCAGATATCTCTAGAGTCTATTTGCTATATGAGCTCATTTAATGCAGATGCATCTCTTTATTTTTGCTGGGATGACCTGTCAATTGATGAGAGTGGGGTATTGAAGTCACCAACAACAATTGTGTTTGGTGTTATCTGTGACCTTAATTCTAATGGTGTTTTTTGATGAAATTTGGAGCCCCCCCCACAATAGGTGCTTATATGTTTAGAATTGTAATATCTTCCTGTTGTTATATTCCTTTAATCAATATAAAGTGACCTTCTTTATCTTTCCTAACAAATGTTGGAGTCTATCTTGTCAGATATTAGGATAGCAACACCTGCTTGTATTTTAGGCCCATTTGCTTGAAATACTGTTTTCCATCCTTTCACACTAAGATAGTACCTGTCTTTGATGGAAAGGTGAGTTTCTCAGAGACAGTATCTAGAAGGATCTTGCTTTTTAGCCTAGTCTACAAGCCTGTGTCTTTTGGTTGGGGCATTGAAGCCATTGATATTAAGAGTTATTATTGAAAGGTATGTATTTATTCTTGCCATTCTCCTTGTTTTGTAGTTCTTTCTGTTTTTCCTTTACTTTCTTATATTAACTATATTTGAATATGGCTTATTTTTCCTGTTTCCTTCAGCATGAAGGATCCCTTCAAGTATTTCCTATAGAGCTGGTTTAGTTGTCATTTATTCCTTTAGCCTGTTTTTGTTGTGGAATGTCCTCATTTCTCCATTAATATGGATATTAATATCCATAATATGGATAGCTTTTCTGAATAAAATAATCTTGGTTGACAGTTGTTATCTTTCATTACTTGGAATATATCATTCCAAGCCCTCTGGCTTTTAAAATTTGTGTTGAGTAATCTGCTGGTATCCAGATGGGCTTGCCTTTATATGTTAATTGATTTTTTTCTTCCTAACTGCTTTCAATATATTTTCTTTGGTTTGTGTGTTTTGTATTTTAATTATAATATGATGGTGAGAGGTTCTTTCCTGATTTTGTCTGTTTTGCCTTTTAAAGGCTTCCTTTATCTATTAGCATCACTTTCCATTTTTAGGAGAAATTTTCTTCTGTGATTTTTGTTGAAAATACATGTTATGCCTTTGGAGTGAATATCTTCTCCTTGTACTATGCCCTGCATTCTTGTTTGATGTTTTCATAGTCCCAAATGTCTTGAAATTCCCATTCATGCCTTCCTATTAGATTGTCTTTCTCTTAATTGGATTGTATCAGATCTGCCACCTGGTCTTCTAGTTTAGATATTCTATCCTCTTTGATCCATTCTACTGGTGAGACTTTCTACAGAGTTTTCTACTTGATTTACTGTTTTTCAATTCTAGTATTTCTGATTGGTATTATTTCATTATTTCTATTTCATTACTCATGTCTTGAATTGACTTCCATATTTCATTAAGTTGGTTTTTCTGTGTTGTCTTAGGAGATTTTTTTTCTTCTTAGATTCTTTTGATTTCTTTGAGTATAGATAAAATAAAAAAAATCTTTGTCAAGATTTCATTTAAAGTAGTCTCCCTGGAGGTCATTTCTGATGGATTTATAATTTTTCATGGAATTGTATTGTCTTGATTTTTTGTATGTTTCTTGTGTTATAATGTAGAGATTTTTGTTTTGTGAGTTAATTTGATGCTTGGGCTTTCTAATTACCTGCAGTATTCATAGACATGAAAATCTGACTTTACGTATCTTCAGGGTTGGAGTTTAAGGTGCCACATGTAGCTTTTCTATTACTCTCCAAGTGACAGCAGATGTGACCTCGGTGTTGAATTTGCCTGCTATGCAAGTGTTCTAGTAGAGTAAATTACTGGAAATTTCTAAAACTCAATTGAGCAATATTCACATTCAATCAAAACCAGCACAGAGCCTTTATGCAAGAGTGGGGATTAAAACAAACAGATAATCCAGTAAAGCCAAAGTGCTTAAGGGTGTGTGTCCTCCACACCCTTAATGCTGTCAACTGGTGGCTGAGATTTCTGTTCTAAAATGGGTTCCAGGTCAGCCTGGGGCTGAGTGAGATGCTGCCCTTAATAATGACAGAAGAAAAAGACAAAGGCCCTATAAATCAGGAAATGTCAAAGGAACAATAGTCAACACCAAAATACAGCTTCTTTGAGAATTGTAAAGCCAAACAAGAATACATCAATCAAATCTAACACATAACCTGCCCTGACATGAAAGGTGAGATTAGCACTTCCAGTGCAGGCCTATGTACCTGGCTTTGTATAAGTAGGCCCTGTTACCTTGTGGGATGGCTTCCAGTCTCATCAGTGCTGAGTGCCCACTTGATCCCTCTTTGTTGTATCATGGACTCAGGCAGCTTGGGTCTCTGGATTTGGCGTTCTGATTGGCAGTGCCTCATGTTGTGCAGCTCAGGGTAGATGAGTTCTCTTGTGGTTTATGGCACTGGTGGTTGTAGGGAGGGATGCCTGGAGTTGTACTGGAGCTGCTCAGCTTGTCCTGTTTGTGTTCTCCTTCAATAGCTCCTCAGCTGGTCCCTGCAGTTTTCCTCTTCCAGTTACTTGACTTTGTGAGGAGGCTGGTATGAGTGGAAAATCCCTTCACCTTGCTTCACCTCCTGTGGCTTTGTGCCAGGCTGGGCAGGTAGGAGCCGGGACCAGGCCATCCTTGCTTCGGTCAGATTTTGGCTGGTTTCCTGCTTGCTGGAAGCTGTGTGTTGCAGTCTGGTTCGCATTTCTGGTAGCAATCACCCAACCAAGAGCAGCTTGTGGAGAAACAGGTTTATTTTGACTAACATATGTGAGGGGAAAGCTCCATGATGGCAAGAAAAACAATAGCACAAGCAGAGGCCAACATCAGGTAGACAATAGGAACAGAAGTGTACCCAACACTGCCAGGGGAAACTGGCTATAACACCTGTAAGCTCTCTCCTAACAATACACTTCCTCCAGGGGGCTTTAATTTCCGATTGCTATCAGCCAGGGAGACTAGCATCAGAATACTTAAGTTTATGGGGGATATCTGAAGCAAACCACCACATTCTGCCCCTGGCCCCCATACACTGACAACCATCCATGATGTAAAATGTAATGTATTCACCCAACTTTAAAAGTCCCCATCGTTTTTTATAATTTTTTTTTTTATTTTTATTTATTTATTTGAGAGAGGGAAAGAGATTGGGGGAGAATGGGTGTGCCAGGGCTTTCAGCCACTGCAAATAAACTCCAGATGCATGTGCCACCTTGTGCCATCTGGCTTACATGGGTCCTGGGGAATTGAACCAAGGTCCTTTGGCTTTGCAGGCAAGTGCCTTAACTGCTAAGACATCTCTCCAGCACTCTCCCCCCATAGTTTTTATCAATCCCATTGATGTTCAAACATCTCCATAATCCAAGGTCTTTGAACTGAGCCATAATACCAAAAAATCCCCCCAATACCCATAATGGCACAGAATAAACATTCATACTGCAAAAGATGGCATTGGACATAGCAAAGAAATGTTCAACCAATACCAGATTTAAACAGGACAAACATCAAACTCTCTAACTGCAAGTCTAATGACTCTAGTCAATAGCATGTCTTCAAGTTCAATAATTCTAACCAGCAACAAGTCTCTGGAGTTCCAATTCCACCCCTCCAGCTAGGCTGCTCACAATCCTGGAAAACTTTATCCGGGCTGGCAGCTCTTCGTAGCAACCATCTCACGGTCTCAGCATCTCCACAGAGTCTCCACTGCAACCCACGGTTCATCCTCATGGCTCCATTGGGTCTCCATGCAGGCATCCAGCAAACCTGCTTCACACTGCCCATGACCGTTTCTAAAACACAAGACTGTATTGCAAACTCAATGACCCTCTCTTTCCTGCATTTTTTGTATGCCACAATAACAGGTATTGTGTTAATTTGTTAATCTAGTGGGGGAATAGAGCCAACTTTGATAAACAGGACACTTCTTCAGCATTCAGTCCCCTTCAAAATACTTCACTCTTTTTGTTGTCCCAGTGCAGGTCAGCTGGCTCAATCTCAATGGTTATAATCTCTCAATTGCAGCTGAACAGGCAGCTGTTTCAGCCTAAAAATTTCTTTCTGTGCCATCATCCTCTGCACACACCAGTCTGTTTCTACACAAAGCAACCCTGCACAAGTTCTCAGGACACAGGCATAATAGCAAGCCTGTGACATAAACTGCTCCTAGCCCAGTCCAAGCAAAGCTCTTTCTCACTTTCATAAGCCAAACCTCACAGTCCATAGTTCTTACTGCATTCAGGTCTTTCAACTCTGACCAGAATAGTCCAGCAAGCTGTACTTAGCACTGCAAGGCATCTCAGGCCAAGGTTTCAAATCCTTCTACATTCCTCTTGAAAATCAGCTCCAAAATGCCAAAGCCACAGTTAGGTGTCTAGCAGCCAATGACACCACTCCTCAGAACCACTTTACTGTTGTAGTCAGGTTCGCATTGCTGAGAGAAATCATCCAACCAAGAGCCACTTGTGGGGAAACAGAGGTTTATTTTGGCTTACAGACTTGAGGGGCAGCTCCGTGATGGCAGGGAAAATGATGGCATGAGCAGAGGATGGACATCACCTCCTGGCCAACATCAGTTAGACAACAGGAACAGGAGAGTGCCCAACACTGGCATGGGGAAACTGGCTATAACACTCATAAGCCCACCCTCAACATACACTGCCCTCAGGAGGCTTTAATTTTCAATTGCCACCAGGTGGGTTGAGTAGCATTGAGAACACCTAAGTTTATGTGGGATAGCTGAATGAGAACACCACACTCTAGGTGTCTCCTGTTTCTCTGATGTGGTTGATAGTTCCTTATACACCTTCACTTTTTGGTCGAAGAGTGCATTTTGCTGCTGTTCTGCTTATTCCCCTCCCTAGGCTGTTTTGGCATGGCTACTACACCACCATCTTTCCTGGAAGTCTATTTATAGACTTTTATCTTTCTTTTCCCTCTGTCACAATATAAAATTCTTTGAGTTCTCAATAAATACTCTTTCTCCTACTTCAAAGATGTAGAAACAAAAAAATTAGAAACTTTAATCCCTTATTAGGCATGGTGGATCATGCCTGTAATCATAGCACCTAGGTGACTGCAGCAGGAGGATTGCCATGAGTTTGGGTTCAGCCTGGGCTGCACTGTGAGTTCTAAGCCAGCCTGTACTACAAAATGAGACCCTATGTGAAAACAACAACCTAAACAAAAGAGCTCTTGCAATTACCTTTAAAATAGTCATTGTTTTCCTGATTTGTCTGGTTCTCTGTCTGTGTTTGGGAATATTATTGCATTGTTCTTTTTTTCAAGATTAGTTACTAATCTGTCAGGAGATGGTTGGTTGTGGTTAAGTATTGACCTGTAGTCATTTTCTAAATGTAATTTTCAGGTTCTCAGAAATAGCATTATTAATGTCATTTTCAAGGTTTATCCACAGTGTAGCATGAGTTCAAATTTCTTTCAGTGGCTAAAAAAATAATTCTCACTTGCACACTTATGCAACATCTGTTACTGGACCTGTTGATGAAGACTTGCCTTGTTTCTATCTTTTGGCTGATTTGCATAATGCCACAGTGAATGTTGGTGTCTTTGTTTTATGTTGATCTACCAAAGTTCCTGACACTGGATAATTTGTAAATAGGTTTATTTCACTCCCAGTTTACATCATCTACTCAGCTTATGGTGAGGACCTCATGGTGTGTCAACCCATGTGTTGAAGGTCCCACATGTGCGAGAGGGTGGTCTTTCTCCCACCTAATCTGGTCTCAGGAGAACTAACGAGCCAAGAACTGACAAAGAATCTATCCATGAATGTACTGCCTCCACGACTTAATCATTTCCTACTAGAGCCCCTTCTTAAAAGTTCTGTCACCCTGTACTATCACATTGGGAACCAGTGGGACAAACCGTATCAAAACCATAGTTCATAAAGATGTATTTAAGACCTTGCTCTTTGTTCTTTCAGGTATAGTTTAGGAGTTAAGTTTATATAGTTCATGTGGCAACAGTGTTTAGCATTTGAAGAACCCTCAGACTTTTCCACAGTGACTGCACCATCTTGAATTCCTAACTGCAGTGTGTGAGAGCTCTGATTTGTTCATACCCTTGCTAGCACTTTTCTCTCCTTTCTTTAAAGCATTATAGCCATTGTTGTAAAGTGGTCTCTTCTTATGGTCTAGTCATTGGATTTTTTTAAAGTATTAGTAATCTGCAGATAAAAGTACAATGACTGAATTTAGATTATCCCAGACATGGAACTTTTTTCTTTGGCTAGACCTTGAGGGGAAAACAGTTTTCATGATATATTTGATGCTAATGCTTTTTGATTCGGATTGCTTTATGTTTGTATTGAAGAATTCTTTCTGAGAACAGTGGCAGATAAAATAATGCTCACTGGTTCTAGGAAGAATGATTCAGTTCTTTCTGAGCTTTTTTTTTTTTTTTTTTTTAACTATTGCTAATAGTGCTAATAGAGAAATGACTTATAAAAATACAAGGTTTCTTTTACTCTTATTTTTGACAAATAAGAAAGAATGCTTTCACTCTCTACCCAATATTTATGACACTTAGCTTTCCATCAAAGAAGAATTGAAACAATGGAAGATTCAAAATAACACTTAAACACATCAAGGTGATTGTGAATTAATCAAAATATATGGAATCTTTGGTTAATAATTGCCTTAGCAAGTCATTAAGGACCTTTTGACTTCACTGCCTACAGTCCTGAATTGTCTTCAAGATCACTGCATCCAGGCTTCCTCTGTAGGCTCTGTGATCAAGACCACATTCCATGTTAGCAGAAAGAAGGAATGTGTAAGCAGCCTATAGACAAAGTGCACATTGTCAAGCCAGCTTTCTGTAAATAACCTTGTTAGAAGAACCACATAATACTTCGCATGTCATCATTGATGATCCAAACTAGCTAGACCGAAGTCTAGAAACTGTAGGCTTCTAGTTGGGCATCTTAAAGTTGGATGCTTTACTACTCAAATAAATTTGAATTTTCTTACTCCTAAGGAGAAAAATGGATAGTTGATGTTGAACAGATAAAGACAATCACACAGTCACTTTTTAATAAATTGCATTGGTCACTGCCCCAGATACCAACTTATAATCTTTCTATGGTAGTGGCAAAGAGGCCACCTTAGCTTAGAGTTTCTGCCATTCCCCCTTCTGCTTATTCTTACGTATTTATAAGTAGAGCACCTATCAGACTCAGAAGTAAATAGACACACATTTCATGAACTCTTAAATTCATTTAAGAACTGGAGCCAGATGGTCCTTACTCAAAAGGTCCACTGGACACTATTCACTTAGGTAAACTTAATGAACCAGACAGAACATACATTTGCTTTATAGAGAAGATGAAGTGTCAGAAGTAGGACTTATGGCTGATTTCTGTCACATCATGGTACACAAGACGTACCACCTCAATTTGTCTTTTCATTGGGTATTTATTTATTTTGATACTAAGGTAAAGTTTAATTTGATTAAATAGCTGTGGGTGGAAAGATGAGTCTGTCAGAACCAAAATAAACTTGTTTCATGGTTCATTTCCCTCTTCTTTCCTGGCTTAGGCATTTTATCCTGGCTTCCTGTGTTTTGATCAGGCCTCAGTGAGGTATGGAGTCAAGAGTCACCCATAGTTTCACAGCTACTTCTAGTGTGAAGCTCTCACTGGTGTAGTAAGACTTCAGGACATTCAATTCAGAAGCTGAACATCCAGTGAAGACAAGAGAATGGACCATGCTGGGCCAGTCAGAGGCAGGAGAAGAGTGAGGATTAATGTTATGGCTTCTCATCCATGCCTGCAAAGTCTCAGGTTCCCTGGACTTAATTTCTACTGCAGCCCTACATGCACAGCTCCCTCCATCTCTGTTTGCACACTGGGGCAAGATCTAGCAAGGTCAAGGTGGCTTCTTGCACTCTTCATCAGTTGAATAACTCTAGATGGAAAAGGTTACACATCCTCTCATTCACGCTTTGGAGTATAGCTGAAGTGTGTGGTCTTGATGATAGTTAAGTGCACCTTATATTGAGACCCACTAGTCTGAATGAACTCAGTTTCTAGTTACTTCCTAGCTGTTTGCTACGTACATCTAGCCATAAAGCTTGCACACCAGAAAGTTGATAGCAAGCAACACACTAATTTTCTGACAGAGTGGCAACCTAGCTTTTTCTGTACTTCATTTTTTTTTCTGAACTTTCAATCACTTTGAGGATTTAATCCCATTGGCAGTTTCAATGTGGCAACATGGAAGATCTGAGAACATGGTGTGGTCTCTGTTGAGTTGTTTTAAAACTGTGAGAATAATACAAAATGAGATTAATTTTCCAGGTAATAAGATGAAATGAGAAGATTCATACTTTGAGGTCAAAGCCAAGGGTCAGTGAGGTATCTCACATAATATCACAAGGTTCCTGATCCCAGGCCTCCCTCAGATGGATCAGCATCTCAGTCATTCTAGACTTTTCAATCATTGTCCTACCCAGGGATTCTCCTTCTATCACTGGACTGTCTCCTGAATTTAGTATGTGGACCTTTTGAATGTCTTGTTCTTATTTATGCTTTTGGTAGCTGCTAGATTTACCCAATCTGATCACAGGTACCACCATGCAGTCTTGGACCCCATGATACTGTCAGAGCTCTTACAGTGTTTATGTCCAAAACCATCACACAAGAAGCAGATGTGGGATGGCTGGAGCTCTGAGGACTTTTCTGGTAATGTTGGGCATTGGGCCTCTGGTTCTGCTTCTGTAAAATGCAGATTAGGTTATTGTGTACCCTTCAAAACTTAGATTTTGGGTATAAGAGGAAATGGTGTTGATCAGAGAGTCTTTTTGAATTCTCCATTAAAGCTCTTTATTTGAGAAAGGCTTGCTTAAGATCTTACCTTAAAATTCAGGCCTTTGAGATCCAACTTATTGTTAAAATGCTCTACCCCTTCTTTCTCCCCTTTTTCTTTTTTAATGTCTGTTCATCTTAATATACCTTTTCTTTTTTTAAAAAAAAAAAAAACTATCTTCATTTTCCTTTCTCTATCTCTCTCTCTCTTTCTCTCTCTCAATTACTGTCAAGGACCTTTGAAGGAAATTCTTAAATGTTATTAAGAAATTGAAGTCAGGAAGCCCTTTGTTCCCAAGTCATTTAGAAAATTGTTTTCACTTTTGTTAAATGAAAAAAATTATCAACCTGTGTTGTTAAAATGTGCCAAAAACTACATTCACTAATAAAAACTGTCAGCTCTCATTATTGCCCAGATATTATTTTCAAAAGCTGAGTACTCTCCCTGGGCTTTCTAAACAATCTTCAGCTCATTCATCTTACTAGTTTCCTTCCAGTTTTGAACTTTTCTGGGTCTGTATAGGAGGGCAGCCTGTCCTTTAAAAATTAATGTGTTCCAAATGCTGTTCAAACCTGTTTCTGCCCTTCACCTCCTCCTCCTTCCATAGCCCTGCCTGTCAGGAGGCTTATATTTTGTATAAATATTGAGCTAGAGATAGTTTCTAAAGAGGTGCTTGGACTTTTAATTAACACTGACAGCCTGTCTGCTGGGGTTTTGCTGTGTCTCCCTGGAAGTCAGGTAGGTCAGTAAAGAGAGGGGAGGGAGGCTCTGCGCTAGACCTGTTCCTGGCAGCGGGTCCTGGAGACAGGGGACTCTGAGCCAACCATGAAGTCATTCTGCATTTAAGGAGTCTTGCTGATCCAAGGCAATGTCTCTCAATTTGCCAAAGGAAAGGCTTCACGATAAGCCACTCTCACTCTGAGCTCTGTGAAATGGGGTGTCTGTAAGTGTGGATTGTGCAGGAGAAATGTGGTGATATGGAAGAATAGACTCCTTTTCTTCCGTTTACCTCCCCCCTTCATACTGCCCCCACTTCTCCCTTCTCTCTTACTTACTTTGGCCAATTCAACCCCACAGTCTGGCCTCTGCAGTGGCTTGATGTGAAATTTGAGTAACATATGTAGTTTTCTATTTCAGGAAAATGATCTCAGGGATTGAATGTTTTTTTTTTTTTTCTTCTCCTTTTGGCTGTTAAGCTCTGATCTTGCCCAGTGTGGTTTTTTGATGATGGGAAAGAGGCTTCGAAGTGCTTTTTATCAGAATTTCATGTAATAAAACTTGAGGTTTGGTTTCTTTATTTTGCCTTCCCTCCCCCCCCCCCCCCCCGACCACGAGGCCCACGACACAATGTCATCTGTGCTATCAAACTGGGAAGAAGCACATATTGTTCACATTACAGTCACTTCGTTGCTGTTTGCACACACACTTAGGAAAACGGGCACTGTGTCTGTCCTTCACAAAAGCTATTTTAAATGTAGTTCAGTGGAGGACGAAGGGTCTGCAGACGGTTTCCCAGAAAGGGAAAGGGGGGAAGTCTGCTTTTGTATTGCCTTGGAAAGACCAGCATTCTTCCTTGTTCTAGGAGTGAGCTTGAACAATGGACCCCTTTCTCTCCCACAGAGCAAAGGGTGTGAGAGCAGACCGGCTAGGAGCTGGCAATGGGAGATGGACTTCGTGGCATGTTTAGTCAGATCCATCCCCCATCTGAGTCTGTAGCACAGTAAAGCATGCATTCTGCCTCTGAGGAACATCTTGGCTGGTGATGAAGAAAAGGCTCCATCTTTAATGTGAGCATCCCTTTGGAAGACAGCAGCATGTCAGGCATGCCAGCTCAATTAACAAGTGGATGATGTACTGCAAAGGTGGTTACCACAGATCATGCTAGGCTGTAGACAGGGCCCTACCTTTAGTAGACTTGTTGAGGTGAGGAAGAAGGAGCGGAAAGCCGAGAGAGGATATATCCAATAGAAAGTGAAGGGAGCTAACATCCCTGGATATTGTGTACGTTGTCCTCAGTGATCCTCATAATGTGATAGTTTTACATGGTGGCACCCCAGACCCAGAAAGGTCAGGGAACTTGTTCCAGATCACAGAGCTGCTAAAGATTGGAGGCTGTGTCCAGAACTGGGCCTGCATGGCTCTAAAGTCATGACCCTCCCTGTGGCCCACATTTCTAGTTCTCTTTATACTGTACTTATGTCATTTTTTTTTTCATATCTTGTAATGAACTTACAGGCTCCCTTGACCCTAACATCGAGTTTTGTTGGAACTCTACAGAAATGTTTAAGGAATTGTCAGGCAGTGTTGGAGGGAGACCTCTTTATGCAGGGCACACAGAAAAGTTCTGAAGTCGAGTGACTCACCTGCATAGGTTTGTGTGAGTGCAGTAAGTTGTTGGCAGGTAAAGTGTGTAGAATGATCCAAGGGGAATAGTTCCAATCAGAAAAAATTCTTACAGGGGCTGAGGAGATGATGTGTGAGTACCTGAGTTAGGATCCCCAGAGTCCATGTAAGAGCTAGAAATTATGATGGGCTTCTGTCATCCCAGCACACCTAAATTAAGAAAGAAGGTGGAAGCAGGAGGATTTCTCAGAAAACTGTGGGCCAGCTAGCCTGTGAAGCAATGATAGCCAGGTGATCCAACAATAGATCTCACAGCAAATGAGGTGAAGGAGGTGACACCTACAGTTGTTCTCTGACTTCTCCACATATGAACCATGGTACATATATGCCTGCATTCATACAACATGAACATACACACATAGACACAAAAATTTCTTATCTAAAAGGGACCTACATACCTTATTTTTTCTTATTATAAATAAACATTCAGCATTAAAACTTATTTCATACTCATAATTTTGTATTCCTTTTCCTAAAGAGTCCTCACATACAAGCTGTTAGCAATACAAGCCTGGCTTTGCCCTGTGAAGTAGTATGAGAGTGTTCTTCATGGAAAGGGAAGTGGACTCAAGCGTAAGCAGAGCTGGGGTTCTGGAATAGCACACCACCCAGTGACTTACTGTGTGACTTCAAGTGATACTACCCAAGCAGCACTATTTTTCAAGCAGTGCTGTGCAAGCAGCACAGGTTTTACACCTAATTTTCTTATTTGTACGTCATGGGCTTGGAGATGGCAAGCACTCGAGTGTACAAAACTCATAGTACAGTGTGCTAAGGACCGCATACATGATGGCTGACCCCATGGCTGTGGCTACTGCTTATCACTGGAAAGTAAGGCCCAGGTATCTGGTGCTTCATACTAGTGTGTGACATCGGAATATCCACTTTCTAGAAGGTATTATTATTACTAGTTCAAGGACAGTATGAGACTTGGATTGACAAATCCATCTTATACATTTATTTTCTTGCTATCTGAGTTACCTTTATATTGCTCTAACAAATACCAGAGACAATAAGCTTATTTTTTAAAAAAGGTTTATTTTGGCTTACAGTTTGGGAGGTACAGGTCCATGACTGGTTAGCCCAGTTGATTTTGAGTGTGCAGCAGGGTAGCACCTTAAAGAAGGTGTGTCAGTGCACAGCTGCTCACATCATGACTAAGAATTTGAAGTGAGGAAGTGGCCAGGGTCCCACTATCCTCTTCAAGGATGCTTTCTCTAAAGCTCCCCTACTAGGCTCTATCATTGAACATTTCTACCTCCTTCTGGTACTGTCAATATAGGGACCAAACCTTTAAACACAGGGACCTTTGGGGAACATTTAGGTTCTAAACTATAGCACCAAATAGATTGAGATATGCTATTTCGTTTAAAAAAACAAAACAAAAAAAAAAACTGATGATACTGTCACAGTGCTCAGACTGAGCTATCCTCATCTCCTTCTGCTCAATAAAAACAAACATGTAAGTTTATTAAACATCCCCCAGGCCCTGGGTAAGCTGGGCTCTTTCTTGCCTTCATACATACTGTTCTTTCCCCTAAGAATATCAGTTTCTCCCTTTTGACTTGGTCCTCTCTTGTTCATCCTTAAAGACCCACCTTAAATGTCATATTATTTGTGAAACCCTTCAAATTATACTGGGCAGTTAGACACCTTGTCTTGTTCTTTGGATAATGAATGTCTCTTAGAGGTCCCAATGCTGATGCTTTGATCCCCAGAGAGGCACTGTTGGGAGAAAGTAGAACCTTTATATGGTATGGCTTAATGAGTGGGAGGTTATTTTGGTCCATTGAGTTACACCCTTTAAAGGCAATTGTGAGATCTTGCTCAGCTTCTTCCTCTACTCCTCCCTCCCTCTCTCTTCCCTCTCCCCCTCAGGAAGTGAGCAGTTTAGCTCGGTTGCACATTCCTACCACCGGCCTGGTCTGTGGAGCATGTGATCAGGGACTAGAACCTCTAAAACTTGAGCTAAAATAAACTTTCTTGTTGTAAGCTGATTATCTTGTGTGTTTCATTGTAATAGTAAATGCTGACTAATAGACCCCTCTTCTTTGTTCCTGTAGTTCTTCTAGCCTGCCTCAAATGGTTGTGATTATTTCCTGACACATTTCTTCTAATTGCCTAGGAGCTCTTGGATGAAGAAACAATAATTTATTCACCCTTACCAATATCTGTACAGGGAGCATGATACCTGTTACGTGTTAAGATATTTAAAAACCATACTTTGTTGCAGAAGAGTTATATGCTATAGATTATATAGCACTGTATTTTCTTCCATTGGTTAGTGTTCTAATTTAAGAAATCTTTTGAATTAAATGTGTGATGATCTCCAGTGTGAAATGACTTCAGCATTTCTACTGTCTTCCATGCTTTGGTCCTCTGATTAAAGCATGTAATGCTTATAAACACCCACTTAAAGTTATGTCTTCCTTGCTAGTCTGTAACTTGGTACAGTGCCTGTCTGTGTTTGGTCTACAGCTCTGTCCCCAGTTGCAGCCATGTACCATATTATGGTAATTTACCACTGATAGACCACATATATGATGGTGGTACTATAAGATTGTAATGGTACTAAAGGTTTCCTGTCACCTACCACATGATTGTGACTTAAGCTTGTATAAAAGTCACAAAGCTAAAAGAAATTTAGAAACTTTGAAAGTTAAAAAAAGTTATTGTAAGCTAAGATTCAGTTTTTATTAGAGAAAATAAATAAATCTAGTATAACCCACACATCAAGTGTCTATAATGTCTATACAGTGCACTGTGGTATGTAGTAGGATCTTAGGCCCTCATGTTGGCTCACTGGCTCACCCAGAATGATTTCCACTCATGTAAGCTCCAGTCAGAGTGAGTGCCCTGTAGAGGCATGCCATTGTTTTTCATACTGTACTTTTGCTATGTGCTCTTTAGTTTGAATGAACTTAGACACACAAATCCTTACCATTGTGTTATAGTTGACTTCACTATTCAGTACAGTGGCATGTGGCCTAAGAGTCATGGGCTCCACCATACAACAAGGTGTGCAGTACATTATTTTCCCTCAGTTTGTGTCAGTATGCTCTGATATTTACACAATAATGAAGCCACCAAACAATGCAGTGTATGATTTCTAATAATAATGCTAGTTTATACTTATGTCAGAATACTTAATGTTGACTAGGCAGTTGTTTGTTAGATGTACTAAGCCCTTCAGTGTTCCAAGTATACTTACTTACATTATATGTACTGTTATCATTGAAATTCTACAGACGGGAAAAATCAGATTCAAAGAAGCAACTTAACAAGTTCACATAGATATGAGTCACAGAGATGGGATTTGAATCCAAAAATCATGCTATTTACCACAATAGTATACCACTTCTGATTGGGGACAGTTAGGTTAGTACTTGTTTGTTAACTGATTGTTACGTTAATCCAATAGAAATCTGACCTGCTAAGGTAAAGATCTTTTAGGTAAATAATCATCCACAGTTCTCCAAGTGTAGAATCAGACCAGCCTATTAAGCATCATTTGAAGATGTGTTGGAAATGCAAATCCTGTGTCCCCCCCACCCCCAGCCTACTTAATTAGACACTCTTGGGAATGGCACAGTAGAACTGGTGTTTTTTTTTTTTAAAAAAAAACAAAACAAAACATTTTTTTTAATTTGACAAAGGGGGGGGGGATGAAAACAGACACACCAGAACCTGCTCCCACTGCAGATGAATTGCAGATGCATGTGCTACTTTGCGTCTGGCTTTACATGGGTACTAGGCAATCAAACCCCGACCATCAGGCTTTGTAAGCAAGTGCCTTTAACCACTGAGCCATCTCTCCAGCCCCCCAAATTTATGTTTTAATCCATCCTCTGGGGGATTTGATACTTTTGAAAGTTTGAGAACCCATTTTAAGACTCAA
Source organism: Orientallactaga sibirica (assembly GCA_036365145.1). Classification (NCBI taxonomy): domain Eukaryota; kingdom Metazoa; phylum Chordata; class Mammalia; order Rodentia; family Dipodidae; genus Orientallactaga; species Orientallactaga sibirica. Next base: position 32,498,199 of record JAEOAD010000015.1, on the reverse strand, counting down.
TTTCTCTAGAATTTTGCTTACTACTCTGGCATTTCTTATAGAGTCACATATTTAAGTGTTTCTTCTTTTATAACCTAGATTGCTGTATTTATGTACAGATGGAGCTCTAGAATCTGTGATTTTTTTTTTTTTACTATTTTTTTCAAGATATTTTGGAAGTTTTGGGTATGTCTGGATCTCAATATTTTTTAATATTTGGGTCAGTTTTCCTGTGCTTTCAGGATCAGGTAACTTATAGAGTACTAAGCCACCTCCACTCATCCCTCTTGCCTCACGCTGCTGTAACCAGTGGTGAAATGCCTGTCAGTACAGGGATGCATAGATAACAGAAAAAAGAAGTAGCAGTGCCAGGAAATTTGGGCAGGGCAAAGAAGACCAGGTCATCATACTTCTCAGGGGCAGCCTCGGTCCTTGTGAACCCTTACTTTTCACGTGACAGATAAAGAGAACCCTGGGCTTCCAGCTCAACTTGGAATCCTGTTTCAAGCTCTTGGCACCTGGGATTCTGGTAGAGTAACTAAAGAGTAGCAGTGTCCACACTGTAAAATGGTGATACCATGGGAATTCCCTCAGACGCAGGAGGAACGTGCAAGATGTGCTGGTGTGTCTGTGCTGAGGAGAGCTGAGTTAGATCAGCTACCAGCATCATTGTGAGAGATTGCTCTAAGAAATGGATTATAGGTTGCAGAGCCCTGATGGAACCAATGTACTCCTGAGTGGCTTGTATTCTGCTGGATGGATTTCTGGGAGGTCCAGTGGCAGAGAAACCTAGGCATTGGTTTTCTGTCTTAAATGTACTTGTTTATACAAAGGTAATCTGAAAATAATTTAACCATGCCAAGGTTTATATAATTTTTTTAATTAAAGGGACCATTGTTAAAAGTCAAGACCCAATGACTGTAGAAATACTGATGAAATTGTCACAGAGGTCCATGGTATTTGACCTTCTATCAATATTGACAAATTACTGCATTTCTGTGATATTTGAGTCTGTGAATCTTCCTTTACTTATTGCACTGGAATTCCATTCCATGGCTACCAGGCTGCTGGGACAAGGGGCATGAGGTTGTGTTTCTGATTTATGGGGTGAAATAGTTGTCTGCTTTACTAAACTGAAGGCCAGAGCAGGTTCAGATAACAACATAGTGAGACTTCCTGAATGATAATGGCCACAGGACAGCTCAAGTATTTGGTGTTACAGTAATGGATATGTCCAGAAGTTACCTACAGAACAGATTCAAATTGTGGAGGGGGCAATAAGTGGGTGAAAACAAACAGAAGTCAAGACGACACTGAGCATACAATACTGTAGCAGGGGGACTTCAAGAGAAGCTTTTACATGGACATTTGCTGGACTATGGGGAGGGGGTGTTCATCTTGTCTGTTTGCTCTTATCAGCCTCCATCATGTGTGGATCTTTTTCACCCAGACCTTAATGTAGGCTGTGTACTGCAAAAGAGCAGGATAATATACCATACATTGCTTAAAAGGGCTCTCAGCTCACACAGGGACATGTTTTAATTTTGGCTTGTCTTTGCTGATGCACAGAGCAGTTTGGATCAGCCCTCTAAGCCTCAGACTTCAAAGGGGAGCTCATTCCTTTTGACAGCAGTCATATCCATTTAGCCAACTCTTTGACCTTTGGAATAACTTGCTTGTTGGTCTGACCTGTCTCCTGTCTGTTAAGTCCCATCCAGATCAAGACTTGATACTTTCAAAAGCACATCTAAAGGATGGAACCCTTCTAATTTTGTTCTTCTAGGAATTGCTTGGGGAAAAACCACCTGCTGTTTCTATTAATGAGATTGATTGTAGGGGAATAGAGCCTGGGGCCTCGACTTACATTATACACTTTTTTTTTTTTTTCCAAGTAGGGTCTTAATGTAGCTCAGGCTGACCTGGAATTCACTATGTAGTCTCAGGGTGGCCTCTAACTCATGGCGATCCTCTCACCTCTCCCTCCCCAGTGCTGGGATTAATGGTGTGCACCACCATGCCCAGCTTCAACTTACATTATGAACCTGCTCCCTTCTTGTTTTTAGCTACTCATATCAGCATTTTTCTCCAGGTGTAGTTAATTTTTCTCATTCTGGTTGATCATGAATATGTGACCATAAAAGTTAAAGGAAAAATGAAGCCATCATGGTGGAAACACAGTTTTGCTTACTCTGGGCTCTGGATTGGTCCATGTGCACTATTTGGGGGCCACTCTTAGTATGTTTCAAATAGTTAAAATGCCCTGAAAGTTTGCAGAAAAAAATAGAAAAGTCTAGTTTGATGCAAGCAGCATCGGCTCACATGGTAGGATTACCGACTTTCCCTTGTAACTTCTTCACAGAATAGTAAGTTAATATTTCTCTCTACATATATAGCTCTATCTTCTTAATGTCCTTTTTAGATGCATTTGTACTTCCAAATACACCTGAGTTGTTGTTTATGGCTTCAAATAAATGTGTGTCATCATGAAGTGTAAATAAATATGGCAGTGCTGTGGCATCCACATGTCATTCGAAGCACTAAACATTGGGGTAGAGGAGATGTGTCAGGCTTCTAACAACTATGAACTCTGGGATATTTGTGTTTCTTGCTTTCCTCACCTGTCTAGAAGGGATAATAATAGTACCTTCTTTCTAGGCTGCTATGATATTCATTTGTGAATACACACAGAGCATTGGCTGGGATGCTGCTAATGTAAGTCCTCAACGTTGTTACTGTCGGCCTTGATTTCACATCTGCCAACTAAGCCTGCATCTAAATCTTCTGTCTCTTGTTAGTTGTATAGTCTTGGCTATTGACAGCAATCCTTAGCACAGCTACTGTTTTTTTGTGTTATAACTGATATAACTAGGCTTATATGAGATAATTTATCTGCATTATTTCTTATCGTTATATCAACTTTATATATGAGAAAGCTGAGGTTTAGAGAAGTTCTCATAGTAACAGATTGAAAGATGATGCTGACTTGCTGAAGCTCTTGTTCTTGGTCCCCACAAATGCTTCCTTGAGCCACAGTCTTATTAATTATAGTAGGAATGATCACAGCCCTATGTAAGGGGTTGCTCTTGTCTTGATATTTGCTGGGATTCTTGATGTGATACACTGTGACACTATTGTCTCCAGTTAAAGTTACTCAAGTAATTGAATTTTCCTTTTTCTGTTCGTACCATGCTGTTGTTTGATACTGGAAGAAGGGATTCAGAGCCACACATACAAGCTAGGTCAGTATCTACCTAGTAGTCTCTGTAGTGTATACTTTCTGTTTGGTCTACACATGAATACTAAAGCTGGATGCTCTGTCAGGAAAATCACAAATGTTCAGAATCATAGATTTTAACATGAAAATGACTTGATCTCAAAGTTACCTTTCTGTTTGTTCTGAAAGTAGTTAAGGAAACTGGTGGATGCTAAACTTTTACGAATCAATTATTTAGATGGAGGTTGGAGTCAGCATTATACATTCCTTTTTGGCACTCAGAATCAGCAGGAGTCTCCGACTGGCATGTGGAGATGTATATGTTCCATGGAGTTTCAGCTTATGTAATAAGATTGGGCTTTGGGCCTCTGCCCCTTTCTGTCCTTCTCCAGTCAAGTCTTCTGTACACATGATCAGCATCCACTTCATTTATTTAATTAGGCATTATTGTTTAGCCACAAACCCATAAAACGGTGCTTTCCTATTGTGGCTTATGTCCTAAATATGTCCCCAGACTCAGCTGCTCCTAGAACCAGTCCATCTCCTGGACTCAGCTTCAAGGTTATCCTATATGTTATATGGTAAAGTCTATCTTTCAAAGATTAGTTAGTAGGAACAAAACATATTTGGAAAAGTTTATTTTTCTCTGATATTGCCCATTTTGTGTTTTGTATATTTTTATTAAGTTATCAGCAGTTATTTATTCTCAGTATGTTTGTACACAGTTGTAGAGTTTTCTTATGATATCAAAAATAGTGAGTTTGGGGCTGGAGAGATGGCTTAGTGGTTAAGTTGTTAGCCTGCAAAGCCAAAGGATCCCAGTTCGATTCTCCAGGACCCATGTAAGCCAGATGCACAAGGGAGCACATGCATCTGGAGTTCATTTGGAGAATGGTGTGCCCATTCTCTGCCTCTCTCTTTCTCTCTTCCTCTCTTTGTTTCTCTCTCTCTCAAATAAATAAATACATAAAATATATTTTAAAAATTAAAAAAATAGTAAGATTGACAGTCTTCTTTCAATTCATTTTTATAAAATGTAAAGGTTTCCAAGTAAAATCTTTTGACTGACTCAGACACGACTGGCCCATTGTGTATATGTCCATATGTACATTTAGAGAACCTTTTTCTCCATACCTTATATATTTTCCAAAGTCCTTCTGTATGCCCTGCTTTTAGGGGACCTTTAGAAAATAGCACATCCCCCACGCAAATATGGTCCTATTTCAAGGTCGTCAGCATGAGAACATGACTTTGCAGTAGAAAAGGGGCAGCAGCCATGAGGTAGGAGGTGACTGAGCTTGGAGGACTGCAAGGATGAGCAAGACTCTGGGGAAAGGGGAGGAGGCTGTTTGCCATGAAACCACTGAAGAAAGGGGGAGGGGCTTTTTGTCATGGCTCTAAAGAAAGGTGGAAGGGGCTGCCTGCCATACCATAAACTGGAGTGTGTTGTAAAGCAAGGAGCTTCTTAGTCTAACCAGGTCATAGGTCATATGCTTGGAGACTTTTTCAGAAAAGAAGGAAGGGTCTTACACTGATCCAGCTCTGGTCTTGAGAACTATTTGTGGCTGGGACTGTGGAGGCGAGCTGTGCAGCTATAAACCCTGGCCCATCACTTGATACACTAAATTTTGTGTTCTGTGGTTTCTTTCTTTCAGATAAGTATAGGCCATGCCTCAGGGAGATTTTAGAGTTTGAAAAACAACATGAAGCACTTCAAACAGTGTCTGGCATAGCAGTTATTAATAATTGTCAAGATATGTCATGGTATAATTAATAACTAATGGTACTCTGTAACCAAACCTCAAGTAAGGCATATGTTGCTAGTAAACTGAATGCTTCTTGAAGAGTGGTGTATGTTCCTTGAGTCCATTTCAGGGTAAGAAAATGTTCTTTTGTGTCACCTTCCAGACAAAATACCTATCCTCAAGAACCTAGCTCAAAGACTAGATTAAGAAACAATGATTCAAACAACGAAATATGCTAGAGAACTACATAAACTGTGGAGGCAAAACCCATAGGCACAGTGAGAGCCCTGCCTCATAGAAGTGTCATAGACGGTCAGAGCCTCTCAGAGTGGCTACTCCCTGTGGAGGGGCATGGGTGCCACACACTGAGGCTCATCTGGGCAACATGCCCACCTTCCAAGGGATGGTGGTGGCTGAGCCAGTCATCAGAGAAATCTAGAGGATGCTGGCATGGCGGTTTGATTGTTGGCTGAGAGATTAGGAGAGGAGGATAAGAGCCCAGCTCCTCTAGCCCTGAGCTAGAGAGACACTAACACCTTGTACCCGGTCAAGTACCAGGTGGTGTCAGTGACAGTTCTGTTCCATCCGCTGAGCTCCCAGGCACACAGTGCGTGCTAGCTGTACTCACTCCATGCCGTTTTGTGCTGACTTACATGTAACACGTGATTGGTGGACATATTTACATAATTGTGTTGCTGGTGAAATCACGGAAGATTGGAATTTCCCAGTTTAATTTCATTTCAAAGATGCTTGTTAAGCAAAAGGATATAATTCATTTTTCAAATGCTGAAATGTTATTTTGGTCTCTTGAGTCAAAGGCATTCCATAAGTGTTTTCTTTATTACAAGCCTTAAGCTTTAATTAGAATTTAATTACAAGATCCTAGAAGCATGAATAAGAGGCGCTAAAGCAGCTTCGTGAAGGAGGATGAAAGAGCCAGAGTTGCTCATTAGTGCAGAAGGCTAAGTCATCATGCTTTTATGTTATTCTGATACTTGTTCAGTTCCACAACTTTGTTGTATTCTTGGCTTAAAGCTGAGGAATCTCATAAACTGGGATTTTGTTTTATTTTATTGTAGTTACTAGTATAGATTTATTCACAAAAAAACATGATAGGGAAAACACGTCAAGTAGGTGTTTTGTCCCTTTCAGCACCTCTTACAGTGCTTTATACATAGTAGAAACTTAAATCATATTCCCTGAGTTAAACTAAAGAAGCTTGCCTCCTCTCATTAGAGAATGTCAAATGAATTAAGAGCAAATTTTCTTAAAGATGAATGGGGAAGGTGTGATAGGTAAATCCAGGCCAAGCTAGTCTGTAGGAATGTATGGTGTGTCCCTCTGATCTTCACCTTACTTCACAATTGGCCCTAGTAGTTTGCCCACTTGAGTGGTTGGCTAGAGGAGTAGGGGTAAAACATCAAACTGTCCTTCACATCACTCTGTGAGGGTGTACTAGTCCACTCCCTGGGGTGTTTTCGGGATGACCTCTTTTTTGGATAAATGATTGTACTTCTTTATGCATTTATTCTTGGTTTCTCTTTTCTTCTAGAAATCTTATATTTAGCATTCTCTCCTATTAAATCCAAGCTCAATGCAGAAAACCTAGACAGTTGATGAGAGTAAAAAGGAAGAAAATATATAAGAAACAAAAATCAATTAATTTCCTACCATTCAAGAACAACTTAACATTTTTTAAACATCTTGATGGTTGATTGTCATTATTTGTCATTATGATTGTCCTAGCTCACCTATGTGCTTAAATTTATTTATAATTTCAGAAATAATTTTTGTGGTTCTCTTAGAGTCATTTGCACACATGCGTGGAGAAGGGACACTTCTGAAGCCAGAACTGCACTATCTTGTTTCAGTCTCCTGCTGCAAATGGCCTTTTGGTTCTGTTAGTGTTGTGATTTCTCATTCTTTGTTGGTGAGGTGGTGAAACGGGTCCTAGCGATCCTAGTTCAGGAATGTTGCGTGGTCCCTTACAGAGACAATCTTGTGCTAGACAAGCTTCACCTCAGTAAGAATTATGTGTTGGTGGTTGTGAATTCAGTGTTAAAGAATCAACATTATATATTAAATGATTCTTAACTGCAAGCACGTAAAACAAGATTGTGCTGATCGGTTGATGAAAATGTAATCAGAAGCTCAAAAGAACCTAGCCCTTTGAGTCTCTGGGAGCAATGGGTCAGTCTTTGCTGATTCAGTGTTCCTCAAGACAGTAGCGTACATTTACTGTAAATACTGTAAATAGAATTAGCTATACCTTTTTCTTTCTTCTCTCTCTCTTTCCATCCATCTATCACCTATCTATCTATCTATTTATCTATCTATTTATTTATCTATCCATTTCTATTTCTCAGTACCTTAGTCAGTATACGACATATACTATATATACAGAGACTAAAAACACTTCCTGCTATTACTAATCTCTGATTTTCTTTCCTGACCTGCAAGCCTTAAATTTAAAAACTAAAGCCAGATAAGACATGAAAGGATGATAGCAAAAATTCTTCACAACTCAGGAGCAAGAGACTAGAGCCCTTTCCGCTGGTGCATGAGGCCGCATTGCAGGCACAGGCTCCACAGCAATGGTGCCACAGCCACCTGGGAAGCAGCCAAGGGCTCTATCTGAGCTTGTCTGGAATATGATTCTCTTGAACCTGAAGAGCTCATGCCCTGAAGGAGAAAGAAAAATCATTCTGATCATTATTCTAACAGGGCTTTCTCCAACAAGGCCTTCTTCTCTGGATCTCCCCCCCTTCCTCCTCCCCCCCCCCACCCCGCCACTTTTCATTCTCTTCTTCACATTAGGACCCTTTCTTCCCAGAGTGCAAGTTCCCCGTGGCTCTACACATGTAAATGCTAATCCTTCTGTTTTGACACAGATCTTATTAAAAATGGATTTTCCCTGAGAATTGGCTCCCCCCCCCCCCCCGCCAGGTGTGGATTAACAGGGTGGCCTTTGTAGCGAAGCACAGTGTTGAAAAAAGATTATACCAAATGCCTTTAAAAATATTTATCATCTGATACATGTAACATTCATCTTGTTTAACTCTTGGGTTGATTGGCCTCTTAACTGTATTCTGTTGAGTTGGACATCACAGAAAAGCTGCCTGCTTTTACCTTGCTATAACACTCTCCTGTCTGGAAAAATGGAGTATTTCTTTGTCCTCATATCAGTACTAGGGAAGAAAGCCTGTTCTGCTTCTGCCTTCCCTGGGAAGCCACATAGCGTTACTATGAACAAAACATCAAAGATTTTGTGACCAGCACAGTGGGTTCTGCCACCTGTAAACATCTGTGCATGGTAGGTGACACAACTAGAGTGGTTGTGCCAGCGAGATGGCCTGATGCCCCAGCAGCATGAAGGGTGGCTCATGCCACTCCAGCAGAGTTCTCTCCTTTCTTCCCCTAAGTTGTTTGAGGTTTTGCAAATCTAAAATAAAATATGTTATTAAGGATAAACAAAAACACTGTAATTAACCTTTACTTGGTGAACAGAACAGGTTTGAATCGTTTTGGTATTCACACACATGTATATATTTAAGTGTTCTTCTACCCTCCCCATGCATATGCGTGTAAGTGTGCATGAAGGCACACCTATAATTGTTTAAGAATTTTTTTGTTGTTTGTTCGTTTTCAGGGTAGGGTCTCATTCTAATCTAGGCTGACTTGAAATTTATTTTGTAGTCTCAAGCTGACCTTAAACTCACAACAGTCCTCCTACCTCTGCCTCCCAAGTGCTGGGATTAAAGGTATATGCCCCCACACCTGGCTAAGAAATGCTTTAATGTCTTGTTTTCTTAATATCTGTACTTTACATTGTTGTCCCTCCTATACCCTTCCCAGAATTGGCTGTTTTCACTCCAACATGACCCCTGGAAAGGTGGCAGAAAAAAAATGTCTTGTGTGTTTGGGCAGTCTGCATTCTTCCCAAACTGGCTTAAATTTTAGCTTTCAAGTTATCTGAACAGTGGCCTGCCCACTTTGATTCCTGCTTAAAAATTAGCCTGTTGTTCAAGTTCATGAAAGCTGCTGTAGCTCTTTTTTGGGTTCATGAACTAGAGATCTATGAACCATTTTATTTTTTTTTTGCAACTTTAAACAAGGCAGACTGTAGTGGGCTTTTGTATTAGGATTCGGCTTTTATTCTTGCAGTTAGCCTAATTTCTTTTTCAGATATCTATTCTTTCCCATCCCACAATACCTCGTATCTTATTTATTCTTAGATTTTCCTCTAAACATTTAAACCCATCTCTAGGAAATGTCTAAAACCTAACACATACACACAGGCACACAAACACAACTATATATATATTTTTTTTAACTGAGTTTTTGGGGAGGAATAACAAAGGTTTAGAATATGACTGCTGCAAAAACTGATAATGTTTCAGGAAGGGAATGTGGATTTTAGAAAGTATTGGAACACTCTTGTTTGCCCCTCATATGGACTTATTTTCTCTGTGAAAGGCCCAAGAGTGCAACCGTAGGGTTTAGACAAAAGAAGACTGAAGGGATAAGTGCTTCCAGGCCTCAGACCCTCAGCTACTTTCAGACTCTCGGGAAAGGATGTGAGAGGCAGGGGCCTATGGCATGTCCTCATGGCAACCTGTCCCTCAGCTTGGCAGGTTGTTTTCTGACTTTGTCCTCAATGCTATGGAAAATAAATCCATACCTTGGTTACCACTCACAGAAAGCCAGTGGAGGAGACAGTGGTGCTTCTTGTTTACAATGAAGAAATGTCAGCTCTGGCAGGCTAGAGAAACTTAAGAACTAACCTGGATTACTGTGAGTCTGGTTAAACCAGTTGGTAGAGTTTTTCCCTTTTATCAAACTCTTCCTTTCTTCCTCAGTTTGCATGGCTTTCTTTCAAAATTTACTTCTCGTATTATCTGTCCAAGGACGTCACTAAGGTCTAGGGAGCCTCTGTCATGTCAGCTACTATTTTATGAGACGTGCATCTATGAAGTATACTTCCTGGTGAAAACCACAGGAGGAAGGTAGTTTTCTCCATTTTTGAGAGGAATGTCTCTGGGGTTTAGAGGATTAAGTCATTTCCCAAGGTCACTAGGGAACAAGAGGTGACTCTGATTTGAGCCAAGGTCTGATTCCAGAACCTTTGCCATGTGCGTTCTGCCAGCTGTGCTTAAAGCACCGAGTCCACCAGTGTGAGACACCAGGGCTACAGCGGGAGTCCTTCACAAGCTCCTGTAGTCTCATGTGTTAAAGCACCAGGTCCACCAGTGTGAGTCACCAGGGCTGTAGCAGGAGTCCTTCACAAGCTCCTGCAGTCTCATGTGTTAAAGCACCAGGTCCACCAGTGTGAAACACCAGGGCTGTAGCAGGAGTCCTTCACAAGCTCCTGCAGTCTCATGTGTTAAAGCACCAGGTCCACCAGTGTGAGACACCAGGGCTGCAGTGGGAGTCCTTCACACTCTCCTGCAGTCTCATGTGTTAAAGCACCAGGTCCACCAGTGTGAGACACCAGGGCTGCAGCGGGAGTCCTTCACAAGCTCCTGCAGTCTCATGTGTTAAAGCACCAGGTCCACCAGTGTGAACACCAGGGCTGTAGCAGGGTCCTGTACAAGCTCCTGCAGTCTCATGTGTTAAAGCACCAGGTCCACCAGTCTCACCAGGGCTGTTAAAGCAGTCTCATGGTCCACCAGGTCCACCAGTGTGAGACACCAGGGTTACAGCGGGAGTCCTTCACAAGCTCCTGCAGTCTCATGTGTTAAAGCACCAGGTCCACCAGTGTGAGACACCAGGGCTGCAGCGGGAGTCCTTCACACTCTCCTGCAGTCTCATGTGCTTAAAGCACCGAGTCCACCAGTGTGAGACACCAGGGTTACAGCAGGAGTCCTTCACACTCTCCTGCAGTATCATGTGTTAAAGTGCACCGAGTCCACCAGTGTGAGACACCAGGGCTGCAGTGGGAGTCCTTCACACTCTCCAGCAGTCTCATGTGCTTAAAGCACCAGGTCCACCAGTGTGAGACACCAGGGCTGCAGCAGGAGTCCTTCACACTCTCCTGCAGTCTCATTTTATTTTTAATAAAAGAGAGATTTCAAGCAGAAGTAGGCTTTCTTTCCTACTCTCAGTTTCTTTGGAAGCAAAGACAGTGACAGCAGTGACATGGATATTACTGCTATATAAAATACTTGTGTGTACCAGGTACGACTAGTCCCTTGCCGTCATACATTCTTTTTTTCTTTTTTTAGCTTGGCTCTAAGATGACTCTGTGAAGGTGTTTTTCAACATTTCCATCTGCATAAACTGTCAGGGAGATTGAATCACTTGAACTTGCTGGCCCTATATCACACTAGTAGTTTTTGGAGACATGGGCATTTAGACTTAAGACTTCCTATACCAAAGGCATACTCCTTCTAGCTGGTATGTGGGGCTATCTCCAGGGACAGATGGAGGGACCTGAAATGGTACCTAAGACTGTTTATAGGAGTTTAGGGATAGAGAATTAGAGAACATTGATTCCATAGTAAAGAAGTGATTTTCATTTTCAGATGTTTTAGCAGGCATCTGACTATAAAGGGGAAGTTTTAGGCATGTTTTGTAGGATTTTTTTTCTAAGAACAGGGTTAGGTGTCAGAACTCACACAATTAATAGAATGTACAGCATAATGATATTCTTTTACTGTGTTTGTACATTCTTATTAAAATTATGTCACGTTTATACATATAAAATAATAGTGGGGCTGGGGAGATGTTCTAGTGGATAAGAGAGCTTGCCATGCAAACATGAGGATCTGAATTTGATCCTCAGCACTTACATAAAAAGCTAAGCATGGCCATACATGCCTGTAATCCCAGTCATGAGTGGGATGAAGACAGAAGAATCATTGGGGCTCACTGGTCAGCCAGTCTGACTAAAAAATGGCAGGCCCAGCTTCAGTGAGAGATTCTATCTCAAGGAAATAAAGTGGAAGAGTAATGCTAGGAGGACATCTGATGTTCTACTCTGACCTCTGCACAGGTGTACATGGGTTTTCACATTTGCACACACCTGTACGTACATTATAAAAATATACCATACACAAAATAAAAAATGGGCTGGAGAGATTTCTCAGTGGTTAAGGCGCTTGCCTACAGTGCCTAATGACTGGAGTTCGATTCCCCAGTTTCCACATAAAGCCAAATGCACAATGTAGGGCCTGCCTATGGAGTTCAACTGTAATGGCTAGAGCCCTGGTCACACCCATTCTCTCTCCCCCTGTCTCCTTGCAAATAAGTAAATAGAATATTTTTAAAAATTAAAAATAATATGTAAATATATTTATTGTCATATATAATAAATACATAAGCTATAAAATAAGAAAATACATATTCTAAAGCAGAATTTAATGGGCACTTATGGATTAACACCTAGTGAAAAATTCAAGTAGTTATCTTTCCCATCAGAGCTTCCTGCTCTGTCATACCTTATACAATCCTTGTACCATTTTTGAAAACAGATAATTAACATTTATATATGCTCTTCCCTTATTGCCAGGACTTACTCTAATGCTTGTTGTCCTGGGATGTCTCTCTGGACCAGAAACTAGTATTGCAAGCAGTGTACTTACTTGTCATCTCTACTTTTGCTCCTTTCAACTATAACACTTTGGGTCTTTATTTCTCTCTCCCATGACATTTTTTAAGTGTCTTACTCAAAGTATTGTAGTTTGCCTCGTTTGGGGCTTGTTTGATATATCCTTGGGGTTAAGTCCAGGTTTTGTATCTTACAGAGGTCATTGGTGATGGCAGCTCACCTCCAGAGTTAACAGCACTGGACTGTCATTACAATCTGTTTTCTAGTCTTGCTACTGTGACATTACTAATTACTTCATGAGAAGGTACATTGAGATGATGGCATGCTTCTTATCAATCTTTTGTTACTAATTTTAGCATCCGTTATTAGATTTTTCTGAAACAACTATGCCTGTGGTCTTAGACAGATGGTGCTTTTCTTTGTTTATATTGCTTTTAGGTTTATTAACTGGAATCTACTACAATTTGCTTTCCCCCTGCCCCCATTCATTATTCACTTATTTATTTGCATTAGACTGCACACATGAATATTTATACTATTCATTACTGTCATCATTTTGTTGAGATGATCAGATTTAACCATTGAGAACCCTTTCCTGTTGGCACCTGTGTTCTTTTTCATGTCCCCTTCTTCATGTGAGCACATTTCTTTCTGATACCAAACAGTAGTGATGCCTTGTACCCCTCGGTTTGCACCTTCTGCAGAAATGTTCTTTCATGCATGTGGCTTGACTTTATTTAATTTAGGAGCTGGTTACTTCCAAGTCATCATTTCCAGCTCTGGTTTTCAAAACCCAAATGGCCAATAGACATTGATGCACAACTTCGCCAAAGTTATGCTATTTTCTACCACTAATGTCCAAGCTCAGATTATGCACCAGCCTGCCCTGCAGCCTGCTGCATCTCAGTGATCCACTGCCTCCTCTCAGACGCTCAGGCTAAAACCAACCTTCATTCTTGACAGTTGACAAATTATGTCTTCAGAAAGCCATCTCTAAATCTTGAATTATTTGTGAATAGTTTTGAATTATGCCTCTTTCTACTACAATCCTTATTTTGCCATTAAAGCAGCTTTGGAAGCCATAAAGCTACACCTACATGATTCTGCTTGTTTTATCCAAGCTGACATTGAGCCTTAGCAAAGGTTTATAATTTATCAAATCACACAAAGGCATGTGGCAGTGGCAGTGGCAGTTTGAACACAGGCAACATCACTGTAGAGCTGTGCTCTTCATCAGTACAGAATAATGAATCGCTCTTCTCCAGTGTATATGTTTTCAATGACAAGCATGGGAAGAAAAGCAGAGGCAACCAGGTAGGCATGTCCCTTGTGGCTGACCCCCCAGGAGTGGATTTTAGCGTGTCACTTTTCAGTTATAGTACCCTCCATATATGAAGTTCATCAAGTGCTACTTGCTACTTTTAAGTGCTTAGAGGGGTTTTGAAAGCACATCTTCCCTTATGGACTTTTAGCTCTTCCGTGTTTTAGACACTTTGCTTCATCTATGAAGTCAGCTGATTCACATTGGGACTCTTTGTGAACTGTGAGTGTTTGTGGTTCACACTGTGGACATTTTAATACCATTTAAAAATATGACCATTTAAGGGAGTCTTTGCCTCTGCACATGAGCAAAATGGACCTCTGCTGACAGGGCCTGAGGTCTGCTGAGTGCATACCATTTCTGGATGTGGTTCTGGAGGTCATCTGCTTCTGCTGGCAGCCTCTGCTCAGCTGTCCCTGCAGACAGGCTTGGCACATTCCACAGCCTTCCTTCTGTGAAGCATTGTCCAGAGTTGGTGGTTTTTCTGTTTGTTTTAATGGATTGCCACTGGCAACTGCATTGGGACAGGATGTCGGTGTCCCCTTGGCAGTCTTGTTCTTTGCTGTAGGTGTTGCTTTTTCTTTGGAAAGACAGGTTTAGTCACCTACATGAAAGTGAGTTTGCTCTTTGGCACTAAAGGTCTGAATTCAAACACAGTCAGAAATATTTGCCACCACCATTCCCCCCTTGGTATTTCAACACCAAAATGTGCAATTGTGATGGCTACAAAGTATGGACTTTGAACTTGGGCCTTCCTGAGTCTGATCTCATAGGCTTGTTTTTCTGAGCCTATTATTTTTAATCTCTACAAAGGAGCATTAATTACCTGGTATGATCCTCAGGAAGATTAAATAAAGCAATGCTCATGAAGCCGTTAGTCACGTGTTTGGCACATAATAAACACTCAGTGAATGGTAGTGATTACTGTTGTTTTTATAGTAACTTTTATTACTTTATTGGCTCATGTAACAATTCTTCAGTGGGCTCCGATTGTGGATTCTCCCAGAATAGTTACAAGCTGAAGGAACTTTTATCTCTGGCCCAACATCTGTTAAGCCATGCTTAGTCAGCATTCTTTTTTTGCCTACTTTGTAATTAATTAATTGATAAAACAAACTCTCTGTGGATGTTCTCCATGTTTCAGGGATTGTAATAACCACTGAAATTTAAGACTGGATCATGAGATTTCAGCCTGTTTTGTTCTGTTTCAAGCTGAACCTGTACCACAGTTTCTGCAAACATGCCCTGCCATGTTTGTGCTCAGATTGCTCCCATGACCAGAAGACTCTCTTCCATGGACAGAGCTGATGGCTTTCTGTTGCCAGCTCAAATCTCGTCTGCCACTAGCTCTACTGCCTCAGGGAGATCTAAGTGCTTTCTCTGTAGTCTACCAGTGGTGCTTTTAGTTCAGTGTTTGTGTCCCATGTTCATGTGCTGCCTATCTTCTCACTGTTCACCTGCATTTCTTCTCGTGGGACCTGGAGGATGCTGAGCGCAGCAGCTATAGATTTACTTTTGTTCTTAACCAAGTGCCTATTGGGATGTATCTTTTACTTTTTATTTAATTATTTGCAGGCAGAGAGAGAGAGAGAAGAGAGGCAGACACAGAGAGAATGGGCACGCCAGGGCCTCTAGCCACTGCAAACGAACTCCAGATGTATATGCCCCTTGTGCATCTGGCTTACATGGGTCCTGGAGAATTGAACCGGGATCCTTTGGCTTCACAGGCAGATGGCTTAATCACTAAGCCATTTCTCCAGCCCCTGGGATGTATATCTCTTGATTGGAGTATTGGATGGAAAAACTGATGATTCCTTTGAGAAAGGCAAAAAGGATTGATAAACCAATGGAAGTACAGTGAATAAACTACACAGTGACCTGACCTTAAGACCTTAAGAAATTATCCCACTTTTGGAGGAAGGCAAGTATATAAACATTCACAGGGTAGATGATGAAAGCTTAGATTCCCCAGAGAGTAAATAGTATGTGGTAGCTAGCAAGTTCTACTTGCTTATGTGTGTTTTAAAATTTTCATTTAAGTTCTAAACATGAAACTTGAGATATCCAGTTTTCCAGCTGTGGCAGCCTCTTGGCCCTTTTAGGTACAGCAGCACATGCATACTGGGGAATCAAACCGAGGGTGATCAGATATTTTCCTGCCCTTTGTTGCATAGCATGTGCTCTTGCCTGTTGAGCATCTTCCCAGCCAAAAAACACACAGGAAAGACTCACTAAATTATAGTACATAACAAATACAAACCAGTTCTCAACACAGACCTGTGAACTAGCACTGTATAGATCACATTCCCTGGATAATGAAAACAGGCAACATTAGCAAAAGTTTTCAGTAAATTCTTTCTTTTTCAGCAAAAAAGGAGGGGTAAAGCGTGTCTAGAAAATGCAGTTGCATCTTGGATTGTGATTTGTGGGGAGGGGAGGAATCAAGATGAATAAAGCAGGGAAGAGCTGAGTGTGAGACTCAGATGAGAAAGAAGCGGGTCTTGAACAGAACAAAGCAGCAAGATCCCAACTTCACCCCCACCTTCTGCTGAGGAAGCTGGGTTCCCAGGAAACCACTTTAGCATTCCTTTAACTGTGAGGCAGTCTTTATAATTTCATTAGGCTCTAGAAGATAAAGTCAGTCTACTACTTTGAAGCTTCAATTTGCCACCTTGCTCAGATTTTGCAGTGAAGTCATAAGAACAAGTAGATTAAGGGTTCTCCTTTATACTCCAGTAAGTGTGGAGTGGTGTGGTGTGATGTGTGGTATATGCATGCGTGTGTGCAGATGAATGCACCCCTTGCACACATGCAAAGGCCAGTGGAGAACATGTGTCTCTCTCTTCAGAGATGAGAAGGAATTGTTTGATATTTTTGTTTGAGAAGTTCAAAATTGTGACAGAATAATTCTGTCAAAAATTTCTTCTGCCATGGCAAGTGTGACGTTTGTTTTTATGGATGAAGGGAAAGTAGAACTTGAGATTGACAGGTCTTACCTTATTTGTGCCAAGATTAATTTTCTCTGTACTATTGGTTCAGGGAATTCAGCTCTAGGGAGGCCCAGGAAAAGGACAAGGTACAAGTAGAAAGGAAAGGTTGATTAGTAGAGCCCAGCATGCAACTCCATCTTGGAAACCGATTATTCAGGTCCCAGATCTTTATCTCAAATATAACCAACATCCTGCCAGCTATCCTTTGCTCTCTCTGGAAATGGCCATGATGAGAATGTGGGAGAGGGCTCTGTCTGTACTCACTCAGTGCCTATGGAACACCATGTTCTTTCTGCTGGTCAGTACCTCAGCAAGAACACAGGCTAGAAACAGGCATCACATGAAGTGGGGTAATCTGAAAAGAGGGCAAATGCAGGGGAACCACAGAAGATAGTGTAAGGCTTGAGGTTCCCACAGTAAGTCTAGTACTAGCTGCAAGTCTTACGATCAAGGGAGAGTGTGTTGCATGTCCCAGAATGTCCTGTCTAGGGACTTCTTGTTGTCACCTTTGGCCACAGCCAACCCACTCAACCCACTCTGTTCTCTCACCTGCTAATTTCCTCCTATGTCTAGCCCCTGAGATACCATCTGGAGACCAGAGGCTGGAAAATTTTTTTTGTCTCCACACTGGGCAGCATACTGCTGTGAAGGCCAGAATGAATGGAGTGACAGGTAGGTGAGGAGATAGGGCATTGTTTCTATTTAGTTGGTTCTTGTGGTCAAATACTTGAGGAGGGGTGAAGTGGGCTGTGCTTTGGAGTTGGGGAATCCGGCTCTTCCAGGAGGGAATTATGATCAAATTATGTTCATGCATGAAAATTGTCAATAAAAAGTTTTAAAATGTACATAGATATAATTGTATTTTGATTTCACAATAATTTTTGGGTTTTTTTCCATTATATTTTTGTGTTTTCTAGATTTCCCTACCATCAGAACAAAAGAAGGAGATATATCTCCATCTCCATATCATCTATATCTATATATCTCTAGCTACCTACCTACCTACCTATCTGGAATATTACCAGTATGTTTTCTCTGCCCTGCCATTATTAACATTGGCTAACTCAGAGCTCTGTGAGTTCCTGTGGTGTGTACCTTAGCAGCAGGGCAGAGTTGGCTTGACTGGCTGACTGTGTGGACATATCTGCTGCTACTTGTGGGGTGTCATTAGGCTCAGGTTGACTTCCTTGCCCCAGAAAGCTCTCAATAAAGTGGTAGTGATACTCCTCTGAGCCCCTGTATCTCTGGGATGCTCCTAGCTCTTGTCTCACTATCTTACCCCACTGTGTGATCTCCAGACTAAGTGGCAACTGTTTCTTATTCATCTGTACATCACTGTCCTTGTTCTGCCTCTAGATGCCCAGTTTCCCCTCCAAGGACATAGAGATTTCTCAGGCTCCCATATATGGCTCTCACAGCAGAGAGCAACTGACCTGTGCTATCTTTTTGCTCAACATCCACCACTATGGAGCAATCCTGAGTACATTCATTCCGGTCAAGTCTGCATCCCTTATTGAGTAATATACCCAAGCGATAGCTACCTTTCCCAGGGGTATCTGATGGGGCCAGTAGGGTGAAAGATATACAGACCTGGCATCTCTTATTTAAACAGTTTTATTTGCAGTGGAGGAGAGAATGAATCAACCAGGAATACATTCAGTCACAGTGGTAGTGCTAAAACAGTCCTACTGAAACTGGTTGTAGGAAGGAAGAAGCAGGCATTGGAAAGCACTGTAGGTGGGAAAAATTGCTTCTTAAGGGATGAGAATGCTATTTAATGGGTTATGGCCTCATCTTTAACAATGCAAACACATCCACAAATCTGTGATATTAAATTTTATGAGAGTGGATATAAGGAAAAAGAATATCTATAAAGGCTTTTTAGTGGGGTGATTGAAAAACAGATGAACTGTCAGGCATGGGGGTGCACACTAATCCCAACATTGAGGAGGCAGAAGTAAGAGGATTGCCATGAGTTTAAGGCCAGCCTGGGGCTACAAAGTTACAGAGTGAGTTCTAAGTTAACTTGGGCTAGACTGAGGTCCTATTCAAACCAAACATTATCCTTTATAGGCTGGAGAGATGTCTCAGTGGTTAAAGGCACTTGCTTGCAAAGCCTGACAGCCTGGATTCCATTCCCCAGTACCCACATCAAGCCATGCACATAAGGTTATATATGCTTCTAGAGTTCATCTGCAGTGACAAGAGGCCCTGTCCTTCCCATTCTCATTCAAGTAAAAAATGTTTTTAGATAGAGAGACACTGGATTATAAGACAGTAAGAACAGTAAGACTTGTCTGTGTGTAGTATTTACCACATGACAGTGGTTGTTCTGATGCTTTGTAGTGCTACCAGATTGACAATGAGGCCATTTTATAGGGTCTTAAATAAATACAAGCTTTATTGTCCAAGAGTGGCTTAACCATGCCTTTAATTTGTTGGTTTTGAGACATTGTTTCATGCAGCCCAGGCTGGCCTCAGTCCTACCATGTAGTCAAGGATGATCTTGAACTCCTGATTTTCCTGCCTCTATCTCCCAGGGCTGGAATTTCAAATGTGGGCCACCATGCCCCACATGGATGATACGTCTTTTAATACTTTTCCCTTTACCCTCATGCTAGTTGCCTCATGGTTGCCTTTGACACAGGAAGAATGGGGGAAAACAATTATTGGATTTTTTTTTTTTTTTGAGAAGAGAAAAGATTTCCCAGGAACCTTCCCTTTTACTATATTTCTACTTCAGCTTCACTGGCTGGAATTTAGTTGCATGGTCAACTTGGGCTTTAAAACAGGAAGGTAGAGAAGAATGCAATTGTCAAAGTTGTCATGGTGTGGTTGCCTTAGACCTTACCAGTCCAATATGATGGCTACTGGCCTCAAATAGGTGTTTATTTTTATTGAAATACAATTCATATACCACAGGCATCATCATTTTAAATACACAATTCAGTGTTTTAGTAAAATCACGGCATTATTCAAGTATCACTACTATGTAATTCCAGATCATTTTTGTCAAACTAAAAGAACCTCTGCATCTACTGTAAGTTACTCTCCATTTCCTCTGTCTTTAGCCATTGGCAGCGCTAGTATTTAATCTCTGTGGGTTTGACTGTTCTGGACATTCCATATACATGGAATTACATGATACGTGACTGTGTTAGGGTTCTCTAGAGGAACAGGATTGATAGAATGGATATATATTATAAAGGAGATTTATTAGATTAGTTTATAGGATACAGTCTGGCAATCCAACATTAGCTGTCTGCACAGTAGTATGTCAGAGAACCCAGTAGCAGTTTGTTCTGCAAGGCTGGATACCTAGAAGTTCAAATCTGGGGCTGAAGGCCTAGAGGATTCCTGAATTGCTGGTCTAAAGTCCACACTGGAAAGCTGAAGAAGCTATGTTCTGTTGACCATGAAGGACAGCAGCCACACGCTAGCTCCACACTCCAGGGAGTAGCACAGGCTGCTAGGGGAAAGGCTCTGTGTTCTCCCAGAGCTTCTGTACATATAGTCCACCCCGAAGAGCTGCCTGCTCTGGAGGAAAGACTTCCTCCCTTGGTCAGTTCTCCTGGAACCACCTCACAGACCTGCCCAAGTGTGTCTCTTCCTTGATTCCTGATCTGATCAAGTTAACAATAGAATTTAACCATTACAGCAATGTTCTATTCTTATTTCACTTAGCATATTTTTCCAAGGGTTGTCTTTATTTGTCATATTGATCAGAAATGTGAAAATCTGTTTCTTTCTTTTTCTTAAATGAATAGCATTCTATTTTGTGAATCTACCTAGTTTTATTTATCTATTAATCAGTTGATAGGCATTTAGGTTGTTTTATTATTTAGTGATTGAGTAATGCTGCTGAGAATATTCATATACATTTCCTTGCCAACAAAATTTTCTTGAGCATATTCCTAAGAGTGGAAGAATTGGTTTATATGGGAACAGTATGCTTAACTCTTTGAAGAAATATTGGCCTGCTGTTCAAAGTGGCCGCAGCATTTTGTACATCTTAGTAGGCATATATGAAGATGACAGCTTCTCCACCTTCTTGTCAGCACTTGCTGTTTTTCTTTTTATAGCCATTTTAGTGGGTATAATATGATATTTCATTATGGTTTTTATTTTATTTAACATAATGACTAGATGAGGAACAAGTTTTCATGTATTTCTTGGCAATTTGTATATATTCATTGGAGAAATTTCTAGATATTTATTTAAAAATAGGAATTAGTTGTCTATTCATCATTGAACTATCATCTTTCAATTTAAAATAAAATTAACTTGAAATGTGAGTTTTCCCAAACAAGCACACCAGCAACACTTTTAAGTACTCATTCACCATGTGTAGATCATAGTTGCATATACAGAGCATTCACACCATTGCACAGTGCTCTGCTGGACACAACTTCCTTAGACCATCATGAGTCATCACTGAGCACAGAGTTTTTCTAAGAAAACTAATGCTGTATGAAACTAAGGATGATGGGAGAAGAATGGGAAATTTAATGATAGTATATTACCCAGAAAGGTGGAAATGTTCTGCCCCAGTGAGACTAATGAACATGTATTTGCTAAGTAATCAAAGGAGAACTGGACAGTGGGTGAGGGTGAGGGCAGAATTCCAGACCAGATCATGGCAAAAGGTAAATGGCCAGATGATAAATGTGTTGGCTTTGCTGGCTGGTGGTTTCTGCCAGTTATTCACATTGATTCTTGTAGTGACAATAGTAATGACTGGCAAGATTGTGGTCAAACATCATTTACAAAAGCAGAGCAAGGTCTGGATTTGGCTGCACACTATAGTTTCTCAGAAGTCGTGTGTGAAGATGTAAGAAAGCTCAAAGCGCCCTGGCATGCTGAGATGGACAGAATGGTAAGAACAATAGGTGTCAACCATGACGTGAAGAGATGCTAAAGCCTTAATTCAGAGTCCTCAGCGCATATCAGCTTGGATTTTGTTCTCATGATGGTTAGCCTGTGTGGTAGTTTGACTAGATGGCCCCAAATATATTCAGTGTTTATTAGTTTGTAGTTTGCATCTGCATCCACCTGGCTGAAGACAGTGTCACTGGGCGGATCTTAAGGTGTGGTGGTGGGTTTAGGATTTCAATCTAAAGATTTGCAAAGTGTGCCTAGTTGGAGTTCCTGAGGTGTGCTGTGCTGTGTGGTTTTTGGCTTTTGGCTTTTCTCTCTCTGTTTGGTCCTGTAAGAGCAGGCCAGTTTCTTCTGCCATTATGGAACTTCCCCTGGATCTGTAAGCTTCAATAAATAATATCCCTTCCTCCATAACTGTGCCTGGTCTGGAAGTTCATCTCAGCAAACCTGAAGCTGTCTGCTACAGCCTGTATTATGATATTTATTATATATAGAATCACTTGGAGACAAATCCTTGGTTCTGTTTATAAGAATTAGGTTGGCTGACGTGAGAAGCTCCCACTATGGGTAGCACCATCCCATATATCCAAGACTCAATTGAAAGGTGAAAGCCATGGGAGCATCAGCAGTCATCTCCCTCTGCCTCTGGATTACAGACACACTTTGCCAGCCTCAGGGTCCTGCCTCCTTGCCTTCTCTACTATGGTGGACTGTGGCCTCAAACTGTGAGCCAAAATAAATGCTTTCTTAAGATGTTTTGGTCAGATACTTGTCATAGCAATGAAAAATACAGAAAATCAGTACCAAGAAGTGGGTCCATTGCTGTGATAAACTTGACCATATGATTTATAAATCTTGGAACTGGTTTGTGGGAGAATGTTGGAAGAATTTGGAACTTTGGGCTAGACAGTCTCTAGGATGCTGCAAGAAGAGCTTATTGAGCCATTCTTTTGGGAGTTGGGAAGACTAGAGTATCAAGAGAAATGCAGATAGTTCAAGAGGCTCCAGAAGGGAACCATAACAGTATTGGGGAACTTGGCTAGAGGCAGTTCATGGAATAGTCTGGTCAAGAGTCTAGCTACACTCTGCTCATGTCCTAAGAACTTGAATGCAGCTAGATTCAAAAGTAATGGACTAATTAGTTTGGAGGAAGAAAGCTGAAGGCATGGTAGCATTCATTCTGTTTCATGGTTACTCCCTGCTGTGATCCAGGCTTGCAGTATGAGAGCAACAGGTAGAACAAAAAGATAGGAAGAATGTGTGCTTTGGTGGTAAAAAGAGGGAGTCTAAAGTTCCAAATAAGGCCGAGGCTGAGAAAGCAGTGGTTGCTAGGTGTTACAGAGGTCAGCACTCAAAAAGACACACCTTCTATGCTGCATTGTCATGGGTGAGACCTGCTGAGGGGAAGATGCCCCATCAGAGGCTGCGTCCTGTGGAACTCCTGATTCATCTAAAAGAAGATGAAGATCTTGTGTCATTGAAGGGGTTCCCTGCTAGAACACAGCTGCCTTGCAGACTGTTTGCTCAGGGTCAGCCTGGAAGACACACAGAGGCCAATGTCACTGTAGTCTAAGGGAACCAGGATGCATCTTAAGCTGGCAGTAGAACTTTGCAGTGTCATTCAAATGATACTTGCTTTGCAGTCATGAAAAATGTAGGATTGAGGGAATCAGAGTTTTCTACCCAGATTGAGTTCACTGTCCATAGTCAATTTTTTTTTTTTTTTTTTTTTGAGGTAGGGTCTCACTCTAGCCCAGGCTGACCTGGAATTCACTATGTAGTCTCAGGGTGGCCTCAAACTCACGGTGATCCTCCTACCTCTGCCTCCCGAGTGCTGGGATTAAAGGCGTGCGCCACCACGCCTGGCTTCATAGTCAGTTTTGAAAGGCCTTGGGAGGGCATTGTTGAACTACTAATTGGTATATATTGCTTTAGCTTTAGGCATACTATGAAGGATTGTCTGGGAATGTCTGCTGTCAGTAAAGGTGAATTATCATTGTGGGCCTACAAAGTCACAAATGCTAATGAAGTGTCAGGGAATTTTTTTTCAACTTGGTATTTCTAGCTTGTAAGTGCATAGGAAATAGTCAACTCTCATCCTGCAAACTGAAAGGAACTCTAGATGCTCTGAACTAGCAACAAATTGTTCTTCCTATTTGTAAGGCCATTATTTCAGAATCCTCTAGCATCTAATTCAAAGTGAGCTAGTGACTAGTGATCACTGACATTCTTCATTCTGTGGCCAAACTCCTCCAGTGAAGTCTCTTTGCTTGCTCAGTAGTTACATCACTGGCTCCTTAAAATGATCAAGTCTAAATGTAAGAAATATCTTCAGCCCTTCTCAAGGCAGAATTGTACCTCACCTTGAAATGAAAATTCAAACATTTCCCATGCATGTGTGTCTTTCCTTTCATACTTTCATCCTGACTCTGAATGTGATGAACATGAGAAAATATCTGAATCTGGTGCCTAGGGGCTGAGTCTGTTTCCAGCAGGAGTTAAGAGTACTTCTGAAGGTCAGAAAGACCAAGGTGATGACTTCATATATCTCTGAGCATAACAGCAATTACCATCTTCTTCAGAGTAGCTCCTCAGGATGAGGCCTGTCAACTCTCATTGGTAGCAGAAGAGTTTAGAGGGGTCATTGGAGATCTTAGCCACTCCCTCCTGCTGTAGGTGCCTCCCCAGCAGATGTTTGTAATTCTGGTCTTGGGGGTCTCAGGAGATGCTAAGAGTATACAGTGTGTGGAAGGCTAAAGAGGTCTCCTTCTATGCAGCTCTTCCATGCTGTCATGACCTTGCTCTGTTCCTGCTACCAAGTCTGGGGGTAGCAGACATTTATTTATGTCTCCCCAGGAAAAGGTCATGTGACAGACATCAAAAGTGTCTGTTCCAGGGGTCATTCTTCTCAGAGAAGGTTCTGTGTGGACTTGCACAGCTGCTCTCAAAGCCAGGCCCTGATGCCCTTCCAGTAATGTTGCAGGCAGAGGCTTGGCCTGACTGCCTTGTGAGGCTTTCATGTTTCGGGTAGGTGTGATGAGAGAAGTGAGAAATCAGAATCAATTTTATGACTCTAGGACCTGTGAACAGAAGGGGCTGACTGGACTCAGGTGGTTTGGGGTTCACTGAATGTATTAAATTATGTATCACATGTGTAGGATTTCCCTAGTGCATCTTGCCAAGTGCTTGTACCCCGTTGTCTGTTAAGGGAAATGCAGTCCACATGTTTCTGATTCTATTATATTGACATGATTAAAATGTTGTACTTCTAAGATCTCCGAGGTCCAGAAAAATCTTTTTGAATTTTTAACTTCTTTTTGCTTTTTCATGAGAGTAACATAAATTGGTGATCCCAGCACTCATAAACAAGCTCGTTCAGCCAGGTTTCTGGCACGGATTTGGGGCATTGGGTGCATGCAGAACTTTGCTGCTTCCAGCTTGTCTCAGGTCTGCTCACACCTCCCTGAAGAGAAGAGCTCTTGAAACCTTCCAGGGTGTCTGCTGACTATCAACACCATCATCATTATTTTCACATGAAACTTCATTCTTTCCTTAACCAAGGAAATCTCTCTCTGACATAGAATAAACCCCAGCCACACAACTAGTTAGGTGGTCCAGTTTATTTGCTGCAAAGAAATACAAAGGTAGGAGCCTTTACTTCTCTGACCCCTACCACCAAGGGACCCTCTGGCATATACCAGTTTTGTTATGCTTCCATCACTCAGTCTCTTCAATGATGCCTGCTGCCCCTACCTGACACTGGAAGGCCAGACCACCTTGGTTCACTAAGTCTGCCCTCTGTGCCTGAACTTTCACATCACTGTTGCTGCAGCTGGAGTTTCCTTCCTCCTCTGACCTGTTTGGCAGACTACTGTGTATGCTGTAAACCACATTGTCCAGAAAGCCTGCCCATACTTCCTTCCTTTGCACAGCCACCCCTCCATGTTCCACCTGTTCATTGTCCTTTGCCTGCCTCCCTCACAAGTTTGTAGTTTTCTGGAAAGGGAAATAATGTTGTTTTTTTTTTTTTTTTTTTTGTCATCCACAGCACTCCCTATCTGCATAGGATACTCCCTCTCAGTGTTGGATAAATGTAGAAAGACTTGAATGAAAAGGGAAACAGGAATAGCCAAAGTTCTTGCACTTGATAGCTCCACACCATTTTAGAAGCAGAATTTATACATATAAAGAATTTAAAAGAACATGAAATTTGCCTTACTTGTTTGATAGCTGAGTACTTTGTTTGTTTGCTTGCTTGTTTCAGGCAGAGTCCTCCCACCCCCACCTCATGCAGACCAGGATATTCACATATTTGTAACCGCCTATATTAGGTTTCTCTAAAGGAACAGAACTAACAGTATGAATGTATATTGTAAAGGAGATTTGACTAACTTACAAGATATGGGCTGGCCATTCCAACAATAGCTGTCTTCAGGCTGACCAGGCTGAGAACCTAGGAGCTGGTCGAGCCATGAGGACTGCTGGGTACCTCAGCAGTCCCAATGTAGCACTGAAGGCATGGGGAATTCTTGGAGAGCTGCTGGTCTTTAGTCCACATTGGAAAGCTGAACATGCTGGGTTTGATGTCTTTGAAGGTATCAGCTGCAGTAGCAAGGGCAACCAGGCAAAGGTGTGGCCTTTTCTTGGAACCACTTTGAGATCTGGCTGCCTCTCTGGGGGAAGGTTCCTCCCTCAGTTAACCCTTCCAGGAAACGCCCTCACAGACCTGCTTGAGAAGCCTGTTTCTTAATTGATTCCTGATCTCGTCAAGTCGACAGTAGATACTGTACATCCCCTGCCTCAGCTTCTCAGATACTTGGATTGCAGGGCACACGTGCGTCGCCGTGCCTGGTAGTTCTCATGTGTGTTCAGCAGTATTTAGTGTTGGCTGTTGTGTTCTCACATAGGAACAACGCTTATTGCATTGGAAGTGTTCATTTATGTGCATTCAATGATGGCCAAGGTCAGAGAGGCTGAAGTGATCAGGCAGGACTTTACACTCAAGCTGATGGGAGGGATTAGACATTGAAAAATTAGTAGAATCCGGACATTGTGGCTCATGCCTACAATTCAAGTATCTGGGATGCTAAAATAAGAGAATTACCATGAACTCAAAACCAGCCTGGGTGAGAGTGAGTCTTTCTTTCCAAAAACAAAACAACAACAAAAATTTTGAAAGATGCTGTGGGTTTTACTCTTAGGGGAGTAAGAGTTTAGAAGAGCCCTTGCTGCACTGAGAAGAACTTAAGCTGTAGATGAAAAAAGAGATTTAGAATGGTAGAAACATAGAATAGTTAGATGAATAACTTAAATTTGATTAAAATCACATTATTGGCAAAGAAGAATCATATTTTAAGATTCCAATGTTTTGAGGCTATTGTCATGGGATTTGGAGAATCTTTCCACATTACTCTGTATTTTTTTTAAACATTGGAAAACAAGGTGTGTGTCCCCTACTCCCTGACACTATACAGAAATTCCCTCTCTCCTATGCCTACACTTTTTCCAGGAGGGCTCTTCTGGCAAGTGTATATGATAGGTGGAGTGAGAGCGTTAGAGCTATCTGTCAGTGACAAGGTCCACACACATGGCACTCCTGTGCTCAGTGAGCACACGCACGAGCATGTGTGTGAGCATGGTGCTACTGTGCTCGTCATGGTCGTCACTCTGGCTGGTGTCTTGCCATATGGTGTCTCTCCTTGTTAGTGTCCCTCAGCCACCTCCACTTGCTTCCCGTTCCTGGACCACGTGAGGGGATTTTCTTCCTCAGGGCCTTAGAACATGCCATTACCTTTGACTGAAATTCTTTTCCTTTAGCTCTTATTTTTCAAAAATAAGGTGGGTTCTCCTTCTGGAATGTTCTGATATATCCAAACTAGTAGAATTGGGTTTGAGGGTGCTTATTTTAAGTAATTCCAAAGAATAAGATTTTACAACTACTTGTAATTCTAACATTTTGACTCTGTGAAACTTAACACATTTCATTCTGACACTTTCCCCTGGAATGCTAGCAGTGCTGTTCTGCAGTTAGTTCCTTCCACTGTGGGTCACCCCAAGAGCCACTGTGTCCTATCGCAGAGGGTGGAGGATGTTCACTGTGCTACGTTCTATGCCTAACTCAGTCTTCATTTCTCTCTCTACATCCCAAGAGGGATGGCCATGCTGAGGTTCATTGCCTCCCTTTCCTCTCTGGATGTTGGGTGGGGGCATAGCAATTACAGAACCAAGTATGAAAGGGGAGGCTGAAGGTCATGTCATGAGGTTATCCAGGAGAGGGAGAGAAGGAGATGGAACAAGGAAGGGAATAGAGAGGCCAAGAAAGATGGAGTTGCTGACTGATTTCTAAAATAGCAGGCTTGTACTCACAAAAGCATGCCATGCATCAATGTCAAAAAGTGACAATCGCCAGGTGTGGTGGCACACGCCTTTAATCCCAGCACTCACAAGGCAGAGGTAGGAGGATCGCCGTGTGTTCGATGCCACCCTGAGACAACATAGTTAATTCCAGATCAGCCTGAACTAGAGTGAGACCCTACCTCAAAAAAAAAAAAAAAAAAAAAAAAAAAAAAAAAAAAGTGACAATCAGGATTCCTGTCTATCCAGTCTCGCCTCAGAAGGTCACTTGTCAGAGAGACCTTCCGTGAGCTTCTTTCTCATGTGGCATCCCTAATGTTAACATGTTACTGTCCTCCTCATAGTGTTGCCTACCCTCCAGAAACATGTTGCTTTTTTTTTTTTTTTTTTTTTTTTTTTTGGTCTTGCTTGTCCAAATGTCCAAATGGAATCTAGGTTCTTTGCAGTTAGGGGCTTGCCTGCTTGCTCTTCAAAGCTTAGAACTCTGTGTCATGGCTTAGTGGCTTCTTGGGAGTATTGAGAAAGGATGGACAGCAATGATTTTAACACTCCAAGGCGCTGTGGATGAGGTTAATATTGAGAAAAAAACCAAACGTGGTGGCCTGCAGCTCTATATGCCAGGCTATGTAGGCAGTACACATGCAGGCTTGATGATCATCAGCCTTTCCTAATGCCAGATATATGCAATGGGGAAAAATATAGTCTTATAGGATACTACCCCCTGTACCTGGTAGATATGAATAAACAAATAATTGCTTTTAATTCATCCTTTAGAGGAAGAGTCCATTGAGCAATATGAATCAGGCAAGGAGACTGTAACCGCAGGGAGAGCCTAGATCGTAGGTCCACAGAGGCCCAAGAATGAGGTGTAGAAAAGGTGCTCCCCTGTCTGACAGCAGCTGGAGCATACTGGCACTGCTCTTTCTGCAATGCTGTTGGAATCAGTGCATGCTGGGGTTCTGCCCATAGACAGAAACAGGTGGCCCTAGGCCCTGCGGTTCTGTGGGGGACACCAGCTGAAGAGTTGCTTCTTTACTCGGGAGCAGCGAGACGGGAGGTGGTCTGTTACCTCATGGGTCAGTTACCTGTTTGCTATGAACATACACCTCACCAGAAGCAACTTTTTGGAGGGAAAGGATTTGATTTGGATTATAGGTTCCAGGGGAAGTTTCATCATGGTTGGGAAGGCATGGCAGTCTGGAGTAGGAAGCCAGCATCATGATGCAACAGTGAGGAAGAAGAAGAAGAACAAGAAGAAAGAGAGAGAGAAGAGAATAGGACACAGAGTAGGATCATAAGACTGCAGCTCTAGTGAGATACTTCCTCTAGCAGGGCTCCTCCTAAAGGTCCCACCGCCTTCCTAAAGCACACCACCAGCTGGGGATGAAGTATTCAAACACCCGAGCTTATAGAGGTATTTCACGTTCAAATCCCTACACCTCATGCTCCCTTTCTCGGCTGACACCATTCACTTGGCTCTAGCTTAGCCTTGGTTCGGGTTCTTAGCACAATCTCTGCTCATGCTCCTGAGAGCAAGACTTTGCCAGAAACACATGTAAATCTCTGTATCTTCCATTAAATCATTTAAGACACTTCATTTTCTCTCCCTTCAGAAGGGGGCCTATCAAAGTTTGACTACAAGCAAATTGCTAAGTGCAGAAACCCTTCTGTGAAGTCCTGAGAAGCAAGACAAGCTGTCAGAGTACCTTACATTGTTTTCCTAGGGAAGTGTGGGCTATGTGGAGAGGCAAAGTGGGAAATGGAAGTGACTGCACATGAGGAGCTAGGCTGCCTTTATTCTGGGGCTGGGATGGTCACTTAGTATATGAGACCTTTGTCAAGTTACTTAACCTCACTGGCCTCCTTTTCATCTGTAACAGGGGTTTGTTGGATCTGAATCAGGAACAGTAGATAAATTAGCACTCATGTCAATTTTTGTAGGTTGAAAATTGCTGTCTGGAATTCAATCTTTGCTAAGTGAGGAAGAGTGTTTAACTACTGATGTTTGCTAAGTGCATGGACTAGGGGGAAGGAGGGGATAGTCGTACTTGCCCAGTGTAATTAGACTTGATGGTAATTTCTATCTCAGGTATGATTCACATGTTCTTAGATGACTCTAGAGAAAGCAGGTAACTTTATCCAGTCAAAACAATTGCCCATGATATTATCCATGATAGTGAGGAACATATAAATCAACCAGATTTTATTGGGAATTGGGAATTTATTATATTTAAGATTATATCATTAAGATTCCTTTTTTTCTTCTTTTTTTTTTTTTTTTTTTTTTTTTTGAGGTAGTGTTTCACTCTAGCCCGGGCTGACCTGGAATTCACTATGTAATCTCAGGGTGGCCTCAAACCTACAGCAATCCTCCTACCTCTGCCCCCTCTGAGTGCTGGGTGTGTGCCACCAATTCCCAATTAAGATTCCTTATAGACAAGGAATCTTAAGGCGGATAGTGATTAAACCACATTTTCATAGTCACTCACATAATAATAATGATAACATAATAAAAGCAACAACAATTGATAGATCTGGAGTTCAAATCCAGTGCATTCCAAACTGGAAAACCCTCCAGTCCTGATTATGCCACCGTGTGTGGCATTACTTATAAGTACTCAGGAATTATAAAGATGCACAGGTGGTTTATTTATTGCTAAATGTCCAACTCCTTTGACCATATAAAGTATCCTTAAAATAATATGGACATACATTAAGTGTTTGTGACAGGTGCGACACTGTACATAATACTTTACCTGGATGACTTCATGTCAACTTTAAAAGCTATGATGCCATAGCTTTACAATTAGGCAGCTTTCCCAAGATTATGTGGCTGGGGTCATGCAGTGTGAATGAGGCCCACCCATTTCTGGAGTCCCTTATAGTTAGTTACTTTCGGTGCTGGTGAGCTTTCAGTAGATTAGTTGGAGGCTTTATAAGCATGAAGATGGGGTGAGGGTTCCTCTTCCTTAGGTCTGTTTTGTCCTACAGAACCTGATGACAGTGTTGGCAAAAAAGACTTACCATGTAAGGAAGAAGAAATGTAGCCACTTTTGTATACTGGTTTTTCTACCTGGGGTGAGGAATCAATCTTTAATCTGCGAGTGCCCCACAAACCCAAAGAGATGCAGGCCACAGTGAGACTGAGGTCTGTGACAGACCATGATGATCTTTTCACTTGCATAAAAGCAAGTCCAGTGAGAAGCCAGGTCCATTGGATTTCAACCTATAGTGATATGGCCTACTGAAAAGGCAACTTTAGTTTGGCCACGCTGGAAAAATTACTTAAATAATTCTTTTTTTTTTTTTTTTTTGCTTAGAAACAGAGGTTACAAAAACACACATGCAGGCAGAGATTTCAAAAAAATACACGTGACTTTAGAAATCTTCAAGGCACAAGCGGAGTGTTATTTTATACTTTAGTAGTTTCTCCACTTGGTTTTATTTCCCCTCCCTTGGATGTTTCTGATTGTCTAGTAGGCTCAGTTCATTTGGTGCTCTTGGTATCCGTTTTTTTTTTTTTTTTTCACATGCAAAATGGTTTATTCAAAGTAAATTTAGGTTTGGCTGTGGGCAGGAAAGGTAGAAGGCATGAGGCACAGTCAGTCAGCAAAGAAAGAAGGTGCCTGAGGAATTGCACCTTCATATTGCTAGCTACACATCAAGGCTTCACATCCAGCTATGGGCTGGCACACCCCCACCTCCAAAAGCCTCTTTGGAACCTTCTTACTTAGGTTCTGGGAAATGATGCTATCTGAAATCACACATAGTATGTTGATCATCTAAGACATGCTGGAGCAAAAGCCATCTGTCCTAATGAGGACCATTGTTCACACAGGAGACATGCCATACTCTTGCCTTTGTGTTTCTTCCAAAAGATTCTATACCACAGCCATTTTTAGATTAAAATTGATGTTTTTAAAATATTTTTTATTAGTTATGTATATAGTATATATACAGCCATGATGGTACTATTGTTAGCCTTCTCCCTGTCCTTCCCCCATGGGTAATGTGGGTCTTGCCTTGTGTGGGTAGCCATCAGTTATACGGGAGAGGCAATGACTCTGTGTATAATGGCCCAAGTCATGGCTCTAGCAGTCTTTCTGCCCCCTCTTCTGTGAGTTTCCCTGAGCCATGTTGGGTTCATTTTAGGTCTATTTCAGTGACAAGGTTTTGTGAGTCTCTGGGTCTCTGGATATCTGATTTAGTAGGGGTTGAGAGTTCTTTGTGTCTATCTCCTTCACCCTTGTGCTGGTACCAGGTTCACCAATAAAGCAGCACTCTTGCTCATTTCCCTATATAACTCAATGGCTTCATCTGGTGCCCTGATGTGGTGCGATACTTTTATGAAAACTTAATTCTGGGATTTGATCACAACAGACTTGAACATACAGTCCCCAAATGGCAAGTATCAGGAAATTTGGAATTGACATTTTCTAAATTCACTTCCCAACAGTTTGCTGTCTTGTGTTCTTATAGTCAACAGTGAGTCTTGTTTTCTTCCATGTCCCCCATCTTCCAGTTTATCTACATAAGTATGCATACATATTGCTGATTGTGCAGACATAGACAAACTTCAGCTCTGCTGAACTCAAACCTGTCTGGTTTGATCTGAGCTGCCTGGGAGGTCTAGGGTAATAAGTGAATGACAGCAGGTGCAAATCCT
The DNA here is from genome assembly GCA_036365145.1 of Orientallactaga sibirica. Lineage (NCBI taxonomy): Eukaryota > Metazoa > Chordata > Mammalia > Rodentia > Dipodidae > Orientallactaga > Orientallactaga sibirica. The sequence goes on along the minus strand of JAEOAD010000015.1, from coordinate 32,465,503 downwards.
TTACAGCATTATCCATATCCTCCTCTGTTTAAAACAAAGTGTTCCTCCGGGCTGTGAAAGCTACAGCTGAATTCTCCCTGTGGCATACTTAGGTGCTGGCATTGATTTCATTTCATGTCTTTTTTTTGGTGAAAAGTGAGCAGTGAGACATTTCATATCACATTGAGGTCTGAATGGCTTCTGCAGGCCTCTGTTATGTTCATAGGTTCTGAATGCAAACCTAAGGCTGGGCCAGATGATCACCATTTCAGAAATGGACTCTTGTCTGTGTGTAGAATTGTTTTTATTAAGATCCTATTGCTTTCTTAACCTTTTTTTTAAAATCTGGAATATTAACTAGGTGCCTCTATCCTCCATCTGTTTGGGTGGGAGGATGAGCTACCAAGCTGAAAATCAGTCCTGAACCTTTGTACTGTTATCTTTAAATACTGGGGATTTCAGGTCTGGCTTCCCTTTCTTGCCAGCTCTGATTCCCATGTGCCTACAGACCCACCAACGGGGATTTTAGGTCTGGTTTTACTCAAGTGCCAGCTCTGATTCCCCCATGCTCTGGAAACCTGCCATTGGGGATTGTAAGTCTGGCTTCTCTCTCCTTGTACCCCTGTGGACACTTTGCTTGGGAATTCAGGTCTGACTTTCCTCCTGTGTCAGCTATGATTCCCCAAGTTCCTTCAGACTGCCATGGGGAGTTTCAGGTCTGGATTCCTTTATGTACCACATCTGATTCCCCTGAGGACTTTCCATTGGGAATATGAGGCCTGGCTTTTCTCCTGTGCCAGCTCTAGTGCTCCTGAGCCCTTGTAGGCCCACCACTGCCAATCTCAAAACCAGCTTTTCTCCTGTATCAGCTCTCTCACCGCTTCCTCCCATGGACCAGCTATGGTGAAGTCGAGTCTTGCTTCATTCCTATGACTTATTATCATGGCCAGCTGTTGCAGAACTCAGGTTTGCTGTTTCTCTGTGTCACCTCTTTTCTTCGTACTATTTTGAGGAAGCTGTTGGTGAATACAGGTGCCGGTTTTTGTCCAGTACTTTCTCCACTACTGCCAGTAGGCTGCTGATGAATTGTTGGTAAGTTTAGGTTCCATCTCTGTTTCCTCAGACTGCTGTCAGTGAGCCATTGGTGAGTGCAGGAGACAGCTTGTCACTGGCAACCTCTCTGATGACCTGGGTTGCTTCTGATAGGCCACTAGTGACTTCAATTGCTGGGCACCTCCTTTCTACCTTCTCCCTGGATGTTACCCATTTGACATTGAGACAGGGCCAAGCTACAATCACCTACCCCTTCCATAAAGCAATGCCAGTATCTCCAAGCCTGAACTTTAAGCAGCACAAAGCAAAGACAAGCAAGCATACACACACACACACACACACACACACACACACACACACACAAATAAATACCAAGTAGTGTTTCCAATACACAAACACATGTGCTAGAGAAACGTGACCACATACAAGCTCCACATGGGTAAGTCTCAATGCAAAATAGATAACATAGAAAACCAAGCCACCATGTCTTCTATCAAGAACTACCAGTACCACATGGTAGTCAAACCCCATGACAGGTACTTAGCAGCAAACCAGAGAAAGACCTCAAAAGAATGACTATAAACATGTAAAAAGAATTCAAAGAAGACATGGATAAAGTCATCAATGAAATCCTATCTAAATTCAGAGTGGACACAAATATTAAAGTGAATTCCAAAATAACACACACAGCTAGATTAAGTGAAGAAATCAAAACAGAATAAGAATATGAAATATAATATAGAGATAGAAACCCTAAAAAAAACCAAATGGAGAGCTGGGCGTGTTGCTGCATGCCTTTAATCCCAGCACTTGGGAGGCAGAAGTAGTAGGATCACCATGGTTTTGAGGCCACCCTGAGACTATACAGAGTGAGTTCCAGGTTAGCCTGGGCTACATTGAGACCCTACATCAAAAAAACAAAATAAAATAAAATGAAATAAAATAAAAATCAAATGGAAGGAAGGATGAGAAAAATGCAATGTGTCAAACCAAAAGCTCCATGGGAAGCTTTGCCAACAGAATGGTGAAGTGGAAGACAGACTATTAGACTTGAAGACATGATAGAAATTGGGTCAATTAGTCAAAACCAGTGAGAAGTTAAAAAAAAAAAAAAACTTGGAGTAATGTGTGATGGCTAATGCCTTTAATCTCAGCACTCTGGAGGCTGAGGTAGAATTACCATGAATTTGAGGATAGCATGGGGCTACAGAGTGAGTTCCAGGTCAGCCTGGGCTATAATGGCTAGCCTTGGGAAGAATAAGCAGACATATGAAAGGACCAACAAAAAACCAATTTTTGTTTATAATTTTTATCGGAGAGAAAGAGTGAGAAAATTGATATTCCAGGGCCTCCAGACACTGCAGTTAAACTCCAGAAGCATGCACCATGTTGTTGCACACTTGCATCACCTTGTGTGTCTAGCTTACATGGGACTGAGAGTTGAACCTGGGTTCTTAGGCTTTGTAGGCAAGCACCTTAACCACTAAACCATCTCTCCAGCCCCAAAACCAGATGTTTGAATTATGAGCCTAGAAGGATAAGAACATTGGGCCAATGACATAGAAAATGTTATCAGTAAAATTATAGAGGAAAATTTCCTAACTATGGAAAGAGGGTGCCCATCCAGAATATAGAATATAGAACACCAAATAAGACCAGAAAAGAAAGTCACCAATGTCATCTTATAGACAAAAAAAAAAAAAAATAAATAAATAAAAAAAAGAATAAAGAAATGGTCTTGAAAAGGAAGGCCTGAGAATGACATTTGAAGGGTTTGGAAAGGTGTCTTTTATGTATTGAAAGACCACAGCTGCCAACCCAATAGGAGAAAGAAAATTTTTTTCATGATAAAAGCAGGCTAAAGGAATTTATGAGAACTAACTCAGCTTTAAACAGGATACTGGATAGAATATTTTCCGTTGAAGAGAAGGACAAACACCTTTCAGAGGCTACAGGAGGGAAAAATAACCAATGCTAGGAAAACTAATAAACAATGGAGACTAAGAAAGCACCAAACACCACAGAAGCTTCAACGTGATAGGGATTAATTCTCACATTTCAGTAATAATTCTGAACATTAATGGTTTCAGTTCTGCAATCAAGTGACACATACTAATAGGCTGGGTTATGAAACATTATCTGTCTTTTTGTTGTCTTCAAAAATCTCATCTCTACAAATGGAAAAAGATACTCTAAGCAAATGTATCCTGCAAACTGGCTGGTCTGCTATTCTATTCTCTGACCAAATAGACTTCATGTAAAAATGAATCAAAATAGATACAGAAGGCTACTTCTTCCTGATAAGGAAACATCCCACCAAGGGGACATTACAGTTCTAAACAGATACACTAAACATAGGTACACATAATTTCATTTTTAAAAATTCTAGATTTTATAAATCAGACTAATCCTAATTCAGTAATATTGGGTGACATAAATAGCTTACTCTTGCTGATTGGCAAGTCATTTTGACAAAAAATAGGTTAGGTAGGGAATCTTTAGACACTATAATTAAATGGACCTAAGAGACATTTACAGATTCCATCAAAACAATGCCCAATACACAATCTTTTCAGTAGCCCAGGAAACATTCCCTAAAATAGATGTCATAGTAGGATGCAAAGCAGGGCTCAGCAAATTTAGGAAAACTGAAATAACCACAAGTATTTACCCAACCACAATACACAAAAGCTAGAAATTAACAAGAAGAGAAATGATAGCATATACATAAACTCTTGGAGGTTAAACAATATGCTGCTGAATAATAAATGTTTATCGAATAAATCTAAAAGGAAGTAAAATTCATAAATATAAATGAAAATGGGAAAAGTGACATAGCAAGTCCCACAGGACTGAATGAAGGTAGTCCTAAGTGAGAAGTTTGTAGCATAAACGCCTACATTATAAAAAGAGATATAAAATAAATAAATTAATGACTTAATCCACCTGAATGCCTTGAGAGGAAAAAAAAAGGAACAAGTTGTTCTCATTTTTGTAGTTTTTAGAAAAACAAGAACCCCAAAGTACTGAAAAGAAATAATCAATATTAGGGCAGAAATGAATGAAATAGAAATAAAATAAAGAGTTGCTTATTTTTTTTTGAAAGGATAAACCATATTGACAAACCCTTTGCCAAATTAACCAAAACAAAGAGAGGAGAAGACTCAAACAAGATTAGAAATTAAAATCTAGATATTACAACAAAGACCAATGAAATTGGGAGAATCATAAGAAATAACTTCAAAGACCTATATTCCACCAAAATGGAAAAGCCAAGAGAAATGAATTATTTTCTACATGCATATGACCTATCAAACTTAAACTGAGATGAAACATAAACATACTTATAACAAGCATTGAGATTGACATCATAATAAAAATATTCTCTCAACCAAAAAAAGTCTGTGTCTAGATGTGCTCACTGCAGTGTTCATCAGACCTTTAAAGAAGATCCGAAACCACTACTCCTCAGACTGTTCCAGAAAATAGAAGAGCGCATTCTCCCCAAATCCTTCTATGGACTCAGCATCACACCAGTACTGAAACAGACAGATACACAACCAAACTAAAAGTATATACCCATGTCTCTCATGAGCATGTAGACACAAAAATTCTCAATAAAATACTTGCAAACTGAGTTCCAGAACACATCAAAAGATCATTCAGCTCAATTAAGTTGGCTTCATTCCATACATGCATAAATGTAATACATAGTAAGCATATAATTCATAATATGCATAATATAAAATACCTAATAAATGTAAACTCTTGCAAAGAAATGAAATGATGATTTCAACAAATGCAGAAAAGGCCATTAAGAAAATTCAATTTCCCTTCATGTTAAAAACACTGGAGAGGAAAGGGGTTGAGGGTCCATGCCTTAATAATAAGTCTATCTATAACAAACATAGCCAACATTGTCCTAAATGGAGAAAACCTCAAAGAATTCCCTCTAAGATCTGAAACAAAACAAAACTATGCACTCTTTCTACTACTGCTTAATATGCTTGATATATTTGCTACAGCAATAAGACCAAAGAAACAAAAGATATAAATTGGGATGGAAGAAGTCAAACTATACTTATTTACCAATGACATGATTCTATATATATGGACTCTAAAGACTCCAGATAAAACTAAAAAACAACAACAAAAACTTCTAGAGAATGTAAACCCTTTCATCAAAGTGGCATGACACAAACCCCACAAGAATGAGTACCATTCTTATATAACTATTATAACAAGAAGAAAGAAACCAAAGGAACAGTCTCAGAATAGCCCTAATCAAGGAAGTGAAAGAGCTCTACACAATAAATAAGTAAAAATAGGAAGAAAGAAAGAAAGAAAGAAAGAAAGAAAGAAAAAAGAAAAGAAAGAAAGAAAGAAGAAAAGAAAAGGAAAACTAGCTGTGCTTGGGCTTGGTGGTACACACCTTTAATTCTAGCACTTGGGAGAGAGAGGTAGGAGGATCGCCGAAAGTTCAAGGCCACCCTGAGACTAGTGAATTCTAGGTCAGTCTGGGCCAGAATGAGACCCTACCTTGAAAAACAAGAACAAAAAGAAAAAAAAATCAAGACACTGGAGAAGCAAATACCAAAAGACAGACTTTCCATGTTTTTATATTAGAAGAATTTATGTTGTGAAAATAGACATCTTACTGGAACCAATAAACAGAATCAGTGCAATCCCAGTCCAAATTCTAGTACCATTCCTTACATAAATAGAAAATGAATCTTAAAATTCATATGGAAGCAAAATGACCCCAGATAGCTAAAACTAAACTCAGCAAATAGAATATTGTTGATGGTATCAGCATACCTGCCTTCAAGTTATACTACAAAGCCATAGTAATAAAGCAGAATAGTACTGGCACAAAACCAGACATGTAGATCAATGTGTGTGAAGACATGACACTCCTCATGCTCCATGCCCAAACTTTTTTGGCCCATAGCAATCTGTGTTACAGATGTTCCTTAGGGCATCTTATTTCCAGCCCAGAAGTTGATGGGCTCATCTTCTCTGCTCAGAAACCAGGGTGGGACTGTGTCTCACCTTTGTGCTCCTGACACCCTTCAGAATTTGCACATAATTGCCACTTAATAGATTTGATTAAAGTTGAATTTAGAATTAAACTTGTATATTTGTATTTAAATAAGACCACAAGTTAGATGTAACTGTCTTCATCATGAATTTGCAAATGTCAGAAGCTTGTGTTGAAATTGAAGAGATTGGCTCTATATTAGGTGAGATGAACTACAGAATCTATGAACCCAAGTGATAATACTCTAATCTAATGCACTGTTCATCCCTGTGTAATCAGCTCCCCTCTCTGTGAGCCAGACAGTTCCATAGCTGTCTTGGAATGGAGAGAACTTCTCTCCTTACAGATCCTCAGAGATACTTCTGTCTTTACTACCACCATCTTACTATTCCCTCTAGCTCTGTAACCTCTGTAACTCATGCAGCTTCCCGTAGAATCCAGCACCCCTTACTAAAATTCACACCCATTTCTTTCATAGAAATAAAAAGCAGCTACTTTCAACTGAAGATATTTCTCATCCTAAAGATGGTTATTTAGTCATTCCATCTTCCTCTTTCCCAGGCATAATAATTCTCCTTTCCATCTTAATTTCCTTTTTATTACTGATTTCCAAACCATTCAACAGTATCCTCTTAACCCATTGTTCTTTTGCCTAAAATCACTTGTGCTGGATATGATTAGTAAGTGATCTTTGATTTCAGGTGTACCTAGAAATGCTTCATACTATTAAAATCAATCAGTCCAGGCTGGAACACCATGACCCCAAGTGACAGGAGGCGGGACCTTCTTAATCCTACCACCAACTGTGCCCATCTCAAGTCTTCAGTTGCTTAATTTGTAAGTCTTTGTTATAAACTGCTTTGTGATGTTCAAAGGAAACAAATGACGAACAAGGGAAATTAAGGTAATTTAGACCTAGTACTTTCCCATATCTATTTCGTGAGTAAGTTTCAAGAATGACATGATTAGAAAAACACATGGTAATATGAAGGAAATTTTGTAAAGGAGCCTGGTACATGCACTCCAAGTGCACTTTTACCTTTCCATATGGCCTTTCACTTAGGAGGGCTGCCAGCTCCTTCTTGCTAGTAATTAAACATGACAGAAAACTCACAGGCTGTTGATTTACACTTGAGCAGAGGCCGCTGGTTCACTTTGTTGGTAGTTTTGTTTTTAATGTGAATCATTAAAGAATGTAGCATGCAACCAGTCCATCATCCAAACCAGACTGTTTGTGCAGGAACCAAGTGGCTGTTTATACAAATAGCAGTAAAGAAGGTGTGAGGAGTAGCTAGTGACTAGTGAACATCCCAGAAGACTGAGATGCAAAGTGAGGTCCTTGCCTCTAATATAGCTATGATAGCTTAGGTGAGGGACAGATAACACAGCCCTGGATCAATTCCCAAAGGATCTGACAACTCAAGTTGATTATGATTTACCAAGATTAAGAAAGGTGGTATTTGGAGTGTGCATGACCAAGTCCACAGAGGGCAGCGGGAAGTGGGAGCCATTCAAGGTGCTACGCATTTGTTGCCTGCACAGAATGGGCGAGCAGAAGCCAACACAGTGCTGCTGCTCTCTGGTGTACTGTTTTTCATTTTTCTGACACTTCTTTTCCTCAAATAACGAGAACTTCAGGGAATCAATATCTCTATCCTTTCATGCTCTTTTAAATCTTTCTATATATACCCATAGGAAAAGCCTTTTACATTGATTTTTATTTGCTTGTTTGTTTTGTTTTATATTGTTTTGAGATAGGGTCTCATTGTATAGTCCAGGCTTTCCTCAGTCTACTAAGGGTTGGGATCAATGGCCTTGCACCATCATCCTTGACCTTACGTTGCTTCTTGTGTTGCCTCTCGTATGTTTTCTCTTCTCTGAACTATTCAAGGGGAAAGCCCTGTCTTTGAAGTATCACCTTCAGTGCCAGAAAAAAGGACTATACTTAGAAGTTAGTAAGTTTTCCCAAGAGTGAAGAGAACATTCTGGCTAAATTTGCTCCTACGTTGGCTGAGAGGGAACAACTTGGGCCCAACACTGATTTCCAATCCAAAGTGTGAGCTAAAATCTTATTTTCAATCCAGTTTATGTTGAGCAAAGCTGAGCTGGGTTGCTTATATCATTATTCTGTTTTCTTCAGATCATAGTTCTCAAGTTATCAATGAAAACCCATGTCATTACTCTGTAATGGCCTTTCTAGTGTCTTAGAGAAAGTTTTTATTTGAAAAAATTCTTTCTCATCATTTTTATTCTCAAAAGTAGCTTGTGATTATGGCTTTGATCCTGAAAACAGTGACATGATGTATGTGAATTAATATTTCACTGGTCCTGTACAATTACTTTTCTGAACAGCTGCAAAGAATGAGGGACAAGGAGGATGTCTTTGTGAATGACAGCGTCACACTATCTGACGCAAGTCCTGCTCTCTGCCCTTGTGGAGGAGCTCCTTCTTGCAGCAGCATTGGTTACTGTATTTCCTACATGGAGCCAAGAATACACTTGAAATGAGCACACTGCCTGGAACTATTGTCTAAAACTTTGTCCACCCTAAGAGCACCTCTCCCATCTCACCTCTATACCTTCTGCTGTGGCTCTTCAGCATACTTTCCTATCTGCAGGTAGAGTTGTGTGTTCTGTTTTTCCTTCTTTCATTCCACCTGTGAAATGTTCAGTGGATGGGTAGAGGGTCTGTCCCAGGGGCAGCTGGCACAGTTGTTAAGCATTTAGACATCAGCACTTTCTGGGTGCAATTCTAGTCCTGCTTGTGTTAGCAGACCTTGCAGTGTTCTTCTAGCTTGACAGATTGCTTTTCCCTTGAAGCCAGAAGAATCATGCAGATGACACATGTCTTCAGTGGGAAGGTTACAGAATTGTCTGACTACCTCTGCCCTCTGAGGAGCTAGCATTATTTCTACCAGTTTCTGTATCTAGTTCCCTGAAGAACATTGCAAATCTAGTTTTCAGGATGCTTTTCTATTTCTACTGCTTTTTTTTTTTTTTTGTTCCTTTCCTTCACTTCTTGTAGACAAGGCATCTTGCCAACTATGAAAACTTCAGGTCTGTACTTACAGTCAATTAACTTTTTCTTTTAAAGTTTTTGCCACTTTGCATTGTTTGGAAAGTCTTCATCAGACTTGCCCCCTCTCTAGCAGAGAGGCAGATCCATGTTAAAGTCTCAGTCCAAGTGCTCAATAAGTAGGTAGCTCCTCGAGCCCTAGAGCAGTTAGCAAGGGATGCTGGAGCAACGGGCTTTGGCATTGCCATGGTAACCTCCCCCACTTGCTGTGACCATCCTGATGCAGCCTCAACCACCTAGAGAAGAACAGAGAAGGCAGGAATGCATTTTTCATTGTGTAAGAAGCAGGCCACCATTTCTAGATATAGATATAACTATATCTATATATAGGGGAAGAAGTGAGAAACAGGTCTGCTAAATACTCATGGAGGGGCTGCACCTAGTTCTTTGAGCAAAACCAAAGCTATCTAAGACATTCAGGACACACTGTATACCATCTATGGATTTGTCCTTAGCAGTGGACACAAAACTTACAAATGTGTAGCTGTAGGTCTTGTTAGAGCAGCTCAGTGCTGTGTTTCATGAACGGTGAGTCTGGGATGCCACTAGGACTGAAGAATGCTGGGAGATGAGGATTATAACTGATGCCACATTCATTCCTATGGAAACACAATTTGTCATGATAAAAGAGGCTAAAATGGTTGCTTCTAGAAATGTTATATTAATAATGAACTTTGTAAGAAGTATGGAAAAGTTCTTAAGATAGAGTGAACAGGTGCTCATGTCCTCAGTCCTTTGAGGATTCCACTGGGACATGGCTATAATTGTCATTATATTTCCCCTGCTTAGGATTTGTTAGGTATTTAAGTCCTTCATGGATTTCTCTCTTCCTCTACAGTGTATGGGCTTCACGAAGGAGGACACAATCTGCTGGGCACATAAAAGGCCTTAGAAGATACTTATTAGGAGTGGGGGAGAGAAGAGAAAGTAGAAGAGGAAGGAAGCCAGTGACTCTCCCTCCTTTCCCAGAGGAGGAGCACTAGGTGGAGGTTTGCCTCATGAGGCCCACTGTGTTGTGTGTGCCTTGTCATCTCACTTCCGGCGCTTTGGACATGTAGCTCCTCCCCCACCCAAATAAAAATTCTCACCTCTGACAACTGCTTCCTTTTCTCACATGCACTCTTCCATCAGACTGGCCCACCTTTTCTGTAGACATCTTAATTCCAGGCTGTTTACAGTGAGTTCAACATGTCTTTGAAGCCATTTTGTCTTTTTATCATTTTTCACAGTTTACTCTTAGTTTTTTGTTACTTTTTAAATTTTTATTTTTTAAAATTTATTATTATTGTTGGTGTTTTTTTTTTTTTTTTTTTTTTTTTTTTTTTGTGGTTTTTCGAGGTAGGGTCTCACTCTGGTCCAGGCTGACTTGGAATTAACTATGTAGTCTCAGGGTGGCCTTGAACTCTCAGCGATCCTCCTACCCCTGCCTCTCAAGTGTTGGGATTAAAGGCGTGCGCCACCACGCCCGGCCCGTTGTTGGTTTTTTGAGGTAGGATATCACTCTAGCCCAGGCTGACCTGGAATTCACTATGTAGTCGTCTCAGGGTGGTCTTGATCTCTCAGTGATTCTCCTACCTCTGCCTCCCGAGTGCTGGGATTAAAGGCATGTGCCACCATGCCTGGATCTGTATGTTACTTTTATAGCTTTGGGGAAAAAACGGTCATTTTCATTTCTTGGGAGAGTCTCTCCTCATCTTAATACACTTGGCTAAGCTGGGTAGTTCCTGAACACCTTAACTTTCACCAGAGTGGCCTCACAGAGAACCCAAGACAGCTGCTGCTGTGCTCTCTCTAGATGTTTGGTTTCATTTTCATATTTGTTTTCTTAGTAAGAAGAGCAGAGGGCTGGAGGTTAGCTTAGTGGCAGAGCAATTGACTAGTATATTCAAGGCCTTTGATTCGAACCTCTGCATACATGCACTTATGTACTCATAGACACACAGACTGAAAGAAGACATAGATAAGATAAATATAGAAAAACTAAATACTTTGTCAAAATTCCTGCACTCCTGCACATACTTTAGTTTTTTCACTCTCTGATATGTTCATAAATGTGACAGAATGAGCATGAAAACAAGAGTAACCTTTAGTTGATCAGGGCAGAATCTGAACTGCTGCCTTACTCCTTCTAATCGTATGCAAGTGAATTACTACATGTATCTAAACCTCTATCATTTTCCATCTTGTGTAGATATGATTGTGACCTCACAAGTTTATTGATAATCTGTAGCCTACTCCAGAGTGTTATATACACTGCCTCCTGCAGGGACTCCTTGCTTCCTTTCTCTCTCCTTTCTCATATTGTCCCTAATTAGTATTATTAATTTTGGGGAGAAAAATTCATGGATTTAGAGCCTTCAGTAAAATATTGAAATATTTAGTAGGTGACTTTTGAATCTTTTTTTTTTTTTTTAAATTTCAGAGTTCTTTCTTCTGGGGGCATGGGAGAATGCCCTCAATCTGATTATTAGTTCAGTTCCTTCAAGCTCCCCACTTTATCATGGCCACGTTTGAACTATGTTATCAGTAAGTCTAACTGCAAGCAAATTAGTATTGCCCTGTGTTGCATAATTGCATCCATTGTTTGTGCTGTCAGGGACCTGTCTGTCAGCAATTCTTGATGAAGTACAGACCCAAGAGTAACAAGCATGAATCTGACAGCTCTTTAACAGAAGCAACTCCAATTGGAGCAGTGGCATTTCTTAAGAAAGAAGGCCCTCTTGTCTCTCTGTTGATGTGATTAGCAGTTCAGCCCTGTCTTCAGTACTGGTACTGGTAATTCAGTCTCTAACATGTCTTGGAAAAACAGAGCCATCATAAGCTCATGATGAGCAAAAGACTGCAACCAGGAATGTGATAGTAATTTATCCCCAGCCCCAGCTCTGTTATTCACTAGCTTGATTGAGACTCCTCAGATTCTGTATTCACTGGGCAGAGAACAAAAGGTTTCCCCCTGAAAGTGGGTCTGGCAGTGTGGTGAACTATGTATAAATAATGCAGCAATACCTCTTTGTTTGTAGAGAAGGACCTGCCCTTGGGTATTGGCAGGCTGCTGCTGATCAGAAGAGCCCAAGTTTCCTTGCTTTTGCTGGGTCTGCCTCATGTTCTCTTAGTGTGATTGTTGGTGGGTCTTCGTTTCTGAATTTGCAGGGTTATGCCTATGTAGGAAATTTCTGATTTGTACATAGTGGGACCTCAGAAAATATATCCTCAATGACTCTTTTCCCCCTCAAATAAAAGTGATGGTAATTATAGCAGATTTGACGTGTTGGTGATAATAATTACAGCAGATCTGACTGGCTGGTCATCAAAACTTAGCTGTGCTTGCAATCTCTCATTTTAATCCTACTCAGAGTAGATGATCTGGCTGAGCAATTCCTTCTGTACTATCTGTTCTCTCAATTTGTATTTTCAGTGTTGGTGTTGTCTGGGTGTTTTCTTTCTTCTGTCTGCTCAGATTATTCAAGGTGTATGTAACCTGGTAGCCAGAGCCCAGGAGCCCAAGTTGGGGAAAAGAACATAGAGCCTGGCTTGCACAAAGGCAATTCTTATGAAATCTGATTTTTGTCAAGGTGCCTCTTGACCTGAGCCTTGCACCCTGAAATGGTATTTGGGAAAATTTCTTGAACCCCAAACCTCAGGTTTGTGTCACTTTTTACCAAAGAATTGAATAAAATAAGACTTAGAAGGATAATTATTAAATTATTATATTTATTGAGGGACATACAAAACAAAGGGAAGAAAAATGAATACACCCACATAGCCTGGGAGCCTGATGGGCCTAGAAAAACTATAGAGTGAACAGAAAAGAAAGTACAAAGAGCGCCTGCCATGTGGAGGGCAGGAGGGGGAAAAGCCCATATGGAAAGGAGGGGCTAGAATATTCCCCCTCATCTGGCTGAGATGACAAGGGAACTCATCAGAACTTGGAGGTTCATGAGTGGTCAAGCATCCTAGAGAGCTTCCCCTCCCCCTACAAATGTAGTTATAACCCTTTGCTACCTTCAAGCTCAGGTGAGCCCCAGAGACAGCTGATTGCTCTGGGCTAGGGGCTGTCTTGGGAAGAGGCTAGACACGATGCCAAGTTCTGGGGGCTGAACTTGCCCAACCATAATGTTAGGATTAGATTGAAGTCCTAGGAAAGACCTCCCTCCAAGGAGGGGCCCAGGTTGTTTATGGAAAACAGATCTCCTTTAGACAACAGATAAGGAGTCCAATAATCCTTTGATCTCTAGCGAAAGTGGAGACTGCAAGGATGGGCCCAAAGACATTCCTGCTTCTTACTTTCAGAGGCCCAGTCACCATAACTGCCTGACAAAGCTGCCTGACTCCCTCTCACTTTGAGAGTTTCCTATTGTCATCCTCTTCCATGGCACAGGAGATTTCCTGTCACTCTTGACAACATAGGTGTGCACACCTTATGTTCAACAAAGGTTCAAGGTGGAGCTCTTGCAGTCTGGGCTCTTTCCTGCTCCTCTTTGGAAGTCTGTACGTCCACAGTGCCAACTGCCTTAAGCTCACCATCTGCCTTCTGCTCTCTCTCGGCTTCGTGTGGCTGCTGTGGCCTCCTTGCTTCCTGTGTCTCCCTGCAGAAAGACCATGGAGAATAGGCTCACTTCACTGTTTCTCTGTCTCAGGATTTCATGATGACCTGTATTTCCTCTTGTTCAAGGTCAGGATAGTCACTTCACAGGTCCTTTCCTATTATTCTCATTGTTCTAGATATGAGTAAAAATCTAGTTTCTGTCCTTCCACTGGTCCACTGTGGTCATGGACAGAATTTTCTATTCCTCCTTCATTATGAATTTTTATCTTGGTATTAGGTTTAATCTTGGCCAATACTTGGGTTCTTCTATATGCATTGATCGTTTTTCCCTCCTTAATAAAATAATTTGGTAAAATACATTCATGTATCTCCTATTATTAAAACATCCTTGAAAGTTGCTGATGTTTTTCCCCACTTAAAATTATAAATTTGGTTGTTTTTTGTTGAGAATTTTCTAAGAATGTCCCATTTTTTGTGCTACCCTCGTTTAGATTTGTACACATGTTCTTCTGGCTTTATTAACAAAGTCAGATTCTATTCTTCTAGATTCTGAAGTGTTGAAAATGTTTTTTTCACTGAAATTTTGACTTTCTAGTACAGCATTCTGAGGCTGAAGTTTGATTTTGGGGGGTTATTTTAAATTATTTATTCAATTGTTTTAATGGTAATAAGTTTATTAAGGTTTTCTAGAAACAGTTTTCATAAATTCTGTTTTTCTGCTAAATTGTTCAGTCATTTAAATTTCCAGACTTACTGCCATAATGTTCATGTTATCCCTTTTGTTTTCTATTAGCAACTGCCTTCCTGTGGGTTTTGTCTCTATTTTCATTTATGACATTTATAATTTTTGCTTTGTCATCTCTTATTTTGAATTTTTCCAGATGAGTCAGTTTCCTACAACCCAAGCATGTGTTGTCTTCGGTAATAGGGACTTACCATCTAGTTTTAGTGGGCAACCAATAGCGTTGGCAATAACCTGTATTATTTTGAGGGATGCATGGGCTTTCATGAATAATAGCTCACTGGGAGGTATCCCACCTCTGGCTCTGGGATTTCCCTGGAACAACGTATGGCTTCTAGAAATAGTATTACGCAACCCAACAGGGTACTTCTGCCCCTTCTGCTCCAAGATTTTTCTTTTCTTGCATTTTTTTTTCCTGCTTGCATGCTCTCTTTCTTTTCATTCAATGTTCTTTTCTTTCTTTCTTTCTTTTTCTTTCTTTCTTTCTTTCTTTCTTTCTTTTTTCAGTGTATTTTCTTAACTAGTTAACAAAGAAGTAGGTTTCCATACAGCTTGTTTGTGGTGTCAGTAGTTTTGTGGAACCATTCTACCACCTCATGCTCTCCTCAGTTTCCCTCCCTGGCCCAGTTTGAACCTTTTTACCCCCTGTGTTCTGTCTCTCTAACTTCTTTTGTACTATCCCTTCCTCTAAGCCTTCCCCACTCCTCTTCCCTCCTAGCTTTTTACTAGCTTCCTGGCCTGTTCTCCTGACTTAGTTCAACTTTCATTCAAATGAAAAATTCAAATCTAGGATCCACATATGGGAAGGAACATACAGTATCTGTCTTTCTAAGCCAGAGTTATCTCACTTAGTATATTTTCTAGATCCATCTATCTGTGCATTTGATAATTTCATTTTTCTATACATCAGAATAAAACTCCCTTTGTGTATATGTACAATATCTTCATTATCTACTCATTTGTTTATGGGCATCTTGGCTGATTTCATTTCCTAGATATTGTGAATAAAGCAGCAATAACCATGGTTGAGCAAGTATCTTTGATGTAGAGTCTAGAGTTTTTGGGTTATAAGCATAAGTGGTACATTTAGGTCATGTGGTAGATCTATTTTCAGCTGTTTAAGAAATCTCCATACTGATTTCCATAGTGACTGTACCAGTTTACACTCTCACCAACAGTGAATAAAAATTCCTCTTTTTCCACATCCTCACAAGCATTTATTTTCATTTGATTTTTATTTTTGAATGAGAGACATTTTGACTGGTGTGATAACTATAGTTGCATTTCCATGATAACAGCTGTTGAATATTTTTCAAATATATAATGTCTACTTGTATTTCTTCTTTAGAAAACTCCATTCAGTTCCTTGACCATTTTTTTAAGTTGGGTTGTTTGATGTTTTATTGCTTATATTTTTTAGTTCTTTGTATATTATACGTAATAAGCTTCTGTCAGATATATAGCTGGTGAAGATTTTCTCTGATTCTGTAGGTTACCTCTTGACTCAGTTAATGGTTTCCTTAGCTGTACAAGAAATTTTTGCTTTATTTTGTTCATTTTATTTTAGTTTCATAAGGTCCCATTTTTTGCTTTATTTCCTTATGCACCAGGGTTCTACCTACAAAGTCTTTCCTATGTCTATATTTTGTAGTGTTCTCACTACTTTTTTCACTAATTGTTTCAGGGTTTCGGGTCTTACATTGAGGGCTTTGCTCCATTTGGAGCTGATTTTTGTGCATGGTGAGAGAGAAGGGTCTAAATTCATTCTTCTTCATGTGGATATCCAATTTTCCCAACATCATTTGTTGAAATACTGTCTTTTTTTCCCCAGTGTGTGGTTTTGGCTTCTTTGTGAAAAATCAGAAACATGGGCTTATATCTGGATCTTCTTTTGTATTTCATTGATCTCCATGTCTGTTCTTGTGCACCATCCTCTAGTATAACTTAAAATCAGTTAAGATGAACCTCTAGCAATATATATATATTTTTTTTCACTGATGATAGATTTAGCTATGGTGGGTCCTTTGTGTTCACATATGATTTGTAAGATTGTTATCTTTGCATTTCCATGAAGAATGGTACCCGAATTTTGATTGAGACTGCATTGAATCTACATATGAATTTTTATTAGGCTGACCATAGTCATGGCATTAATTCTTCCCATCCGTGAGCATGGAAGATCTTAACAACTTCTGTTGTCTTCCTCAAGTTTTTTCTTTGTTGTTTTAAAGTTTTCATTCTAGAAGTTTTGAACTTCATTGGATAGAGATAATTTGAGATAGTTCACTTTTTATGGTTGTTGTGAATAAGGATGTTTCACTGCTTTCTTTTCAGTTTGTTTCTCATTGGTCTACAAGCAGGCTAATGATGTTTCAGTGGTAATTTTATGTCCTCCTGCTTTGCTGAAAGTGTTTATCAGCTCTGAGTTTTCTGAAGAGTGTTTGGGGTCTTTTAAAAATTAATTAATTTATTTATTTGCAAGGAGAGAGCAAGATTATGAATGGGTGTGCCAGGCCCTGAAGCCAGTGCAAATGAATTCCAGATACATGTGCCACTTTGATGTATGTATTGGGGAATCGAACTTGGTTTGTTAGGCTTTGCAGGCAAGCGCCTTAACCACAAGGCAATCTCTCTAGGCCTGTTTGGGGTCTTTTCAATATAGAATTATATTATCTGCAAATGAGGATAGCTTTACTTGTTCCTTTTGCATTTATATTCCTTTTTTGTCATGTTGCTCTACCTAAGATTTCAACCACTATATTAAATAGCAATGGAGAGAGTGGCCACACTTCCCTTATTTTGGATCTTAGTGGAAATACTTCAAGTTTTTCTCCATTTATTATGATATTGGTTAGTATTTTATATAGAGCCTTTATTATACTGAGATGTGATTTACCTATCCTTCTCTTTCCACTATTTTTATCATGCAGAATGTCATTTATTGTTAAAGGCCTTTTCTGCATCTGTTGGGATGATCATGTGATTTCTCTCCTTGATTCTATTGATGTGTTATGTTACATTTACTTATTTGCTTTTGTTGAACCATCCATGCATCCCTGGGATAATGCCTACTTTATCAAGGTAAATTATAATTTTACTATGTTATTGAATTTGATTTGCAAGTATGTTATTGAAAAATTTTGCACCTATATTCACCAGGTCTATAATTTTCTTTTTCTTTTCCTTTTGTTTTTATTTTTTTATTGGCAACTTTCATAATTACAGACAATAACCCATGGTAATTCCCTCCCTTCCCCCACTTTCTCCTTTGAAACTCCACTCTCCATCATACCCTTCCTCCTCTCAATCAGTGTCTGTTTTATTGTGATGTCATCATCTTTTCCTCCTATTTTGATGGTCTTGTGTAGGTGGCATCAAGCATGGTGATGTCACGGATATCCAGGCCATATTGTGTCTGGAGGAGTGTATTGTAAGGAGTCCTACTCTTCCTTTGACTATTACATTCTTTCTCCCACCTCTTTAGCAATAGACCCTGAGCCTTGGAAGGTGTGATAGAGATATTTCAGTGCTGAGCACTCCACTATCACTTCTTCTAAGTACCATGGTGCCTTCTGAGTCATCCCAAGGTCACTGCCATCGGAAAAGAGAAGCTTCTCTAACCAAAAGTGAGATTAGCATTGATATGAGTGTGAATATTAAGAGACGTGCTTACCGGGCAGTTTGGTGAACATAGTATATACATTTAGCCAGACACCAGCAGATGTTACACCCGTAGGGTTCATGGCTACCCCGGACATAGGTTTTCAGTATCAGGCATGTATTAATTCCTGTGGAGCAGGCCTCCAGTCCAATTAGAGACATAACATAACAGACATGCCACTATTGCACCTGTTGGCTCATTTGACCTGGCTGGCCAAATTTAAGGCTTGCAGTGTCCACTGTTGAGTATCTCCACTGGTGATTTCTCTCTCTCCCATTGAACTGCATGCAGTGTAGCTTTTTCTAGCTTTCTCTCAGCTGGTCCACATGGAGGAGGCTTTCAGCTCAGCTGCAGCAGGATTTCTCAGTGATCTTTCAGCACAAGTATGTGGAGTCTTCAGCAACAGAGTCTTACCATCTATTCCTGGTGGGAAACCAAGAGCCTCAGCAATAGCCTGTAGTGGTTTGGGAGTATCAGGGACCTCCCTGGCCAACAACTCATTGGAAGGTATCCCATCCCTGCCACTGAAAATTTTCTAGTAACAATCTATGACTTCTGGATGTTCCATTGTCCAAAAAAAAAAAAAAAAAAAAGATTTTCTTATGACTTATTCATACCCCTGTAGATTTTGATTAGTCCTCATCTCACTTTTCCTTTACTCAGTCTCTTCCCCTGACCTCACTTCGGCCTTTTCACCTCCATTAATCTGTTCTTCTACTTACATATATATAGTACCATCCTATTAAGTCCCCCTCCATCACTTTCTATTCCCTTTGTATTCCCATTCTAGCTTACTCGCCTCTGCTACTGAGTTTTATTCTTACTCACATAGAAGTCCAATCATTTGTATCTTAGGATCCTCATATGAGAAAGAATATGTAACATTTGGCTTTCTGAACCTGGGTTACCCCACTAAGTATAATCCTTTACAGATCCATCTACTTTCCTAAAAATTTCATAATTTCATTTTTTCATTACCATGAATAGAACTCCGTTGTATAAATGTGCCACATCTTCATTATCCACTCATCCATTGAAGGACATATAGGCTGGTTCCATTTCCTAGCTATTGTAAATAGAGTGGAAATAAACATGGTTGAGCAAGTATTTCTAAGGTAGTGAGACGAGTCCTTAGGATATATGCCTAGGAGGGGTATAAAGCAGTCTCACTGGAGGTCATTTCTGATGGATTTATAATTTTTGGTGGGATTTTATTGTCTTGATTTTTTTGTGTGTGTGTTTCTAGTATTATAATGTAGAAATTTTTGCATCTTGAGTTCATTTGATGCTTGGGTTTTCTAATTATCTACAGAGTTCTTAACCATATAAATCTGACTTATATATCTTCAGTGTAGGAGTTTAGGGTGCAGGTGTAGCTTTTATACTCCAAGAGAAATAGGAGAAATGAGCCTCTGTGTTGAATTTCCCTGCTGTTCAAGTATTGTAGTAGATTGGGTGAAGCAAATTACTGGCAAATTCTAAAATTCAACTGAGCAATATAGACATTCAATCAAAACCAGCCCAGAGTATTTATACAAGCATGGAGATTAAACTATACAGTCAATCTAGTGAAGCCAGAGTCCCTAAGGGTGTGTGTTACCTCACATCCTTAATCCTGTTAACTAGGAGGTTGGGAATTCTAGTTTGAAATGGGTTCTAACTCAGCCTGGGGCCAGTCTGTCCCTGCCCCTGATAGTGACTTAAGAAAAAAAAAGGCCCTATAAATCAGGAACTGTCAAAGGCAACCATAGTCAACACCAAAACACAGCTTATTTGAGAAGGGTAAAGCCAACTAAGAATATATCACTCAAATGTAATACATAACCTTTCCTGACGTGGAAAGAGAGATTAGCACGTCCAGTGCAGGACTGTGTATCTGGTTTTGTATAAGTAGGCCCTGTTACCTTTTGGTTTGGCTTCTAGTCTCACATCTCAACCCCTCTTGGTGTGCTGGATTGCCAGAGGTAAATGAGTTCTCAGGACATTCATGGCCCTGACGGGTTGGGGGATGGGAGACTTTGCAGGGTGCCTGGAGTCCATTAGTGCCAGTGCTGCTCTGCTGGTCCCATTTGTAACTCTTTCAGCAGCTGCTCAGCTGGTCTTTGCTGACTCCTTCAGGTTTCTTGACTTTGCAAGGAGGCTGATGCAAGTGGAAAATCCCCTCAGTTTGTTTCTACTCCTGCTGCTGGGTGGCCCCACCAGCGAGGCAGGCTGGCAGGCTCACGGATCAGGGCTGTTGGTGCCTCGGCAGGATTCTGGCCAGTTTCCTCCTTTCTGGAAGATCTTGGTCTCTCCTTTTCTCTGATGTAGTTGATAATAACTTACACACCTTCAGTTTTCAGTTAGAAGAGTTTTATTTGCTGTGTTTCTATTTATTTCCCTCCCTAGGCTGCTTTGGTGTGGCTAGTATGCTGCCATCTTACCTTGAAGTCCCAAATACCTACTAATCTTCTTTTTGCTTTGCTTCTGTTTTTCTTTTTCTTTTTTTTGTTCTTTGGGAGAGAGAGAGAGAAAGAGGCAGATAGAGAGAAAGAAAGGATATACATGCCAGGGCCTTCAGCCACTGAAAACGAACTCCAGACACATGCACCACCTTGTGCATCTGGCTTATGTGGGTCCTTGGGAATCGAACCAGGGTCCTTTGGTCTTGCAGGCAAGTGCCTTAACCTCTAAGGCATCTCTCCAGCCCCTGTCTGGTTTTGATACTAGTATAATGCTGTACTTAGTAAGCATTCTCTGTTTTTAAATTTTACGAAATAAGTTGAGAAGCAGTGGCTCCAGGTCTTCTATGACAGTCTTACAGAGTTCTTTACTAAATGCATCTGAATGTTATCTTTTTTATTGGGAGGTTTTAAATTACTGCTTCAGTGCCATTGCTTTTTAGAGTGGTTTCTTGATATAACTTTGGTACATTGTATGTATTCAGAAATTTATCCATTTCTTTAGATTTTCCAGTTTTGTAGCATGTAGTTTTTATTGAATTATGTTCTTAGTATTCTCATAATTTCATTGGTTATCTGTTGTAATGTCTCCCTTTAGATCTCTAATATTATTGATAATAAACCTCCATCGTAGGAAACATCTTCATTCAACACACACCCTAGGGACTTTGGCTTCACTAGATTGACTGTTTAATTTAATCTCCATGCTTGTATAAATATTCTGTGCTGGTTTTGATTGAATGTCTAAGTTCTAAGAATTTTTTGATTTCCTTCCTGTTTTTTGTTGACTACCCATTCAGTGTTCATTGGTGTGTTATCAATCTCCAGGAGTGTGTGTATGTGTGTGTGCATTTTTTTGAGATGGGTTGTAGATGAATAAGGGTGATTTGACAAATGAAGATGAAAAAGGGAAATACTCCCAACATTCAAGTCCTCTACCTGCCTACTAAATATCAATTTTGACTACAGTGACCATATTGCTTGTTTTATACCAGAAACTTTAAAAAACTTATTATAGAGAAATTTTAAAAAGTATAAAAATGGATGGAGTCAGTGATACTCATGAAGCTATCAGTCAGCCCCAGTGACCAGCAACACAGACAAATCTTACCCTATCCATAAAACCATTCACTTTACAAACCCCAAATATCACGTAGGTTATATATAAAATATTTTAGTATATATATATCTAAATGACTTGGAAAATCCTTTCACATAATCACACTATTTCATTTCTGAAATGCAACAGTTAACTCAGTTTCATCAAATAGCTAATCAGATTATATCATAGGAATCAAATAAATGTAGCTGTAAATGTAAACTTTCACTTACAGATTTTGTTCAGTATACAGATAAAGGCTAAGACTATTGTGAAAGTGAAAGCAGGGCAAGCAGCAGTTACCAGCAGTAGATGGAAACCTTGGAGTTAAATGTAGATGAATGTTATTCCATGGCCATCATACTACTTAAGATATCCGGGCAAGTATTTGGCAGATTCGAAGGAAGCTGGTTCGTTCATTGGTCCTACCTCTCCAATTTCCCTAGGTCTCTCTGCTCACTGGTGTGCAAGTGGACATACTCTGCAAAGAAAGGCTGGGATGACAGCTTTTGGAAGATGATTGGTTTGGAAGACTTCATTGCTGATAATTACAACAAAATAGGTAAAAGAGTAGAAAATACAGAGATTGAGCATATATGAGGACATTGGTTGTTTTCTACTGTTGTTTATATTATACTGCAGAAACTCAACCTAGTTTTTCCAAGAAAGTGGCTGGGCTATGACCGTTGTCTCAGAGCTTGTTTGAATGGAGTGATGATAAATGTTGTGAAAATCTGCCTGAGATAATGATTCAGTGGGTGTACTATCTTGGATGTTGGCCTAAAGGACCTTGGAACAGCATAATCAAGAGGGTGTGTATGGCTGTCTTCCAGGAGTAGGAAAATAGTTTCATTTGTCTGGCTCAAGGGCCAAGGAATGATAACAGAAATAAAATAAAATTGAAATATCAAAAGTAGAAAAAGTAAGATATGAGCAAAAGCTTTCTGGGAGATCTGCAGGTCATAGACTCCAGTGTTTTGTGGCACATTTTTATAGGACAGGTCTGACTGACTGAGAAGTGTTTACCTGCTGAAAGAATTTTAATGCCAGGTACAAATAATTTATGACACTTTAAAGTGCAGTTTGTTCAAAGTGATTTTCCTATGAGATGTTTATTTACTATAGTTACTGCTCATAATTCTAGCAAATTGATTAGGTAAACAAGTATACCTGTGAAATGCTTATGAATTGCTTAGTATGCAGACTATGATGTTGTATCAATAAAGTTTAAAGGTGCATTAGATTATGAAACACAGAAGATCATTCATCCCTTGTGGAAGAGAGTAAGTAGAGGTAAGTGGCTGCTCGGTTCCTTCTCCAACACAGTATCCAGCTTTGGATTCAAGGAAGCTCCTTCGGCTTTCATTCATTTCCAGCAAGAACAAAAGGGACCACAGGAGTTATACATGAACCAGGCAGCACACCCCCACCTCTGACTGGCAGTATTCATTTAGAAGGCCCCACTGGGATGCAGAACTGACTGACTAAACATGTGCTGGTCCAGCTGACTCCTGGAACTAGAGAGATGTGCTTTTAAGAGTTGGCAAACAGCTAAGGTATCTGCTGCAACTTCTTCCCCCTTTGGAAACTGTGTCCCATAGTAGATTATTTGAGCCCACCTTTCTTCTCTCAGGTAGAATCCTCACTCAAGTATATGGGGTAAAAACAGAGGAAGTGAGTGGCATCCACACTGTTTTTCCTTGTAAGTCATCTGTGATCTGTTCATACACTACCAGCCAAATCTGGAGAGATCGCAGAGCCAGGAAAGAATGCAAAAGACTGCCCCTATAAATGCTCTCTTACACAGCTAACGCTGTCCAAGACCTGCACTGTAGAGAAGGTGGGGAGAGTGCCGTGGCTCAGATGACACTATCCAAGGACCTGTACTAGTAGAGAAGGTTGAGGTGGGGCTCTCACCTCACAGGGGATAAGAGATAGTTTATTCTAGAGCCAAATATGAGTGACCATAGCCCAGGAACACAGATTTAGGTTACCCTAAATTCCATGTTGCAACGTGTTAACTATTTCTTGAAGGTTTTATAGCTACAGAACAAAAGAAAGTCATAAATCAAGGCACTTTTCCAATACATTGTCTGACCATCAGGTAGGTGGGTTATAGCAAAGTGGGGAAATCTCCAACCTAGGCCTCACATGATTTCTGATGTCATACTTAGCCCTTGGGCTGGTGGAAGCTGGGGTCTGTTCTTGCCTTCCAAAAAGGATCACACCTGGTTAACTGATAGTCACCAGCATGTTAGTTCAGACACAGAGGTGGGCAATAAATGGCTATTAAAGGGCTAAAGGTAGCCCAAGGTAACTTGGCTCTGACTCACAACATTCCTTCTTTCTGTGATCACAGGAGCTTTATCAGTACATTCAGCCTTGCTGGAAGTACAGCAGATACAGCTGGTTTCTAGTATATTATTTTATTTTCATGAATTTGTGTATGTTCTATAGGCTCTTCTGCTGTTACTTCTTAGGAATTCTAAGGAATTATTTAAATTTTCCTATATTTGTTAAGATTTTCTTTGTGTAAGTATATAGTAGTGCACACCTTTAATCCCAGCATTTGGGTGGCAGAAGTAAAAGGATCACTGTGAGTTCAAGGCCAGCCTGAGACTACATAGTGAATTCCAGGTCAGCCTGGCTAGAGCAAGACCCTACCTTAAAAAACATATATATATGATCTATCTTAGAAATCATTCCATGTGCTGCTGAAAAAAATGTATGCTTTAGGGGTTTGTAGCAGATAGCTTCACATTGCTTGATGAGCCTCCAGACCAAGCAAAGTTATGGAAGAAGGGAATTTATTTTAAACGTACAGATCCAGGGGAAGTTACAAAATGACAGGATTTAACCCCACTTTCACAGGTCCAAGCACAGAGGAAAACCACCACCAAGAAGCAAGCAGGCATACTTCAGGAACTAAGGGTAAAGCTCCAGCACTCTGCATATCTTTAGACTGGAATCCAAATCCACCCCCCACACCTAGGGCTGGACCCTAGAATCCACCCACAGTAACGCCTCCTCCAGGCAGGTGGCTGCAGATCCAAATTATAAACTTTAATAAACTTCTGAATCAATTGGGGAGCATCCAATTAAATCAACACAGGGTCTGTAAGGTCCATTTGTCCTATGATGCCATTTAATACAAACGCTACTAAGTTTATTTTTTTCCTGAATGTCCTGTCAAATGGTGATAGTTGGGTATTGAAGTCACCTACTACTATTGTGCTTGTGTTTATCTCTGGCTTTGCATCTAGTAGTGTTTATTTAATGAAATTGTGTGCACCCATGTTTGGTGCATGTGTTCAGGATTATAATTTCCTCTTCTTGGATTGTTCCCGTAATCAGTATAAAGTGAATTTTATCTCTTCTAACTAATATTGTTTGGTTGTTTATCCTGTCAGATGCTAGAAATGTGGTGACACCTGCTTGTTTCCTAGGACCAATTGCTTAAAGTACCATTTTCAATTCTTTTACCCTAAGGTAGTTTTCTTTTGTGGAGAGTTGTCTCTGCTAGTCAGTGTCTGAGGAATTACATTCCTTAATATTCAGAGTCACTGAATGGAATGCATTATTTCCTGTCATTGCTGATTCTGTGTTTTGTATTTTCAATCCCTTTCATGCATTATTGCTAATAAAACATGATTTGTTCCTTCCTGAGGTTTCATGTATGTACTTTTCCTTCTCTTCATGCTGAAGGATACCTTCAAGTTTTTTTCTGGGGAGCTGGCTCAGTGTTCATGAATTCCTGTATCCTGTCCTTCAATGACACATAACTGCTGGGTTGTTTATCCTGTCACATATTAGAAATGTGGTGGCACCTGCTTGTTTCCTAGGACCAATTGCTTAAAATACCATGTTCAATCCTTTGACCCTAAGGTACTTTTCTTTTGTGGACTCTGGGTTGGCAGTTTCTGTCTTTCAGAACTTGAAATATGATATTCTGTCTATCATGGCTTTTAACTTTTTCGTGAGAAATTTGTTGTTGTTCTGTAGGTCTGTTTTTATCAATGACTTGGTTCTTATCTTTTGCTGCTTTCAACATACTTTCTTTGGTCTGTATATTTATTAAATTGAGAAGGGGAGATTCTTTTGTGGTCTTCTCTGTTTGGTGTAATAAATGACTCTTGTATATGCATTGGTATCTCTTTTCCGAATTGTTGGAAATTTTTTCTATGGTTTTGTTAAAAAATACCTATTGTGCCTTTACACTGAAATTCTTCAATGCCTGGAATTCTTTGATTTGATCTCTTCATAGTGTCCTGAATGTCTTGAAATTCTTGATCATAGCTATATATATTTCTCTGCAGTGGAGTGCTGCAAATCCTCCACATTGTCTTCAAGCTTGACTTGTTGTGTTTTTCATTTTCATGTTTCAGATTATGTTTTCTTGATTATTTCTATCTCCTTATTCGTGTCTTCTATTGACCTCTGTATTTTATTCAACTGATTTCCTGTGTTTTCATGGGATTCTTTCAGGAATTCATACATATGATCATTCTTTTGCATTTTCTGTCTGGCTGTGACTGTGGGATTCATAAATTTTGGTGGAGTTATGTTACCTTTATTTTTTTCTCCTTTTTTATTGACAACTTCTATACTTATAGACAATAAACCATGATATTTCCCTCCCCTCCCACATATTCCCTTTCAGAACTCCACTCTCCACCATATCCCCCTCTCTCTCTCCATTAGTCTCTCTTTAAATTTGATGTCATCATCTTTTTTTCCTATTATGAGGGTCTTGTGAAGGGATTGCCAGGCACTGTGAGGTCATGGATACTGAGGCCAATTTCTCTCTGAAAAGTTGCATTGTAAGGAGTCATACCCTTCCTTTGGCTCTTACATTCATTCTGCCACCTGTTCTGCAATGGACCCTGAGCATGGGAGGGTGTGATAGAGATGTTTTGGTGCTGGACACTCCTCTGTCCCTTCTTCTCAGCACTATGTTGCCTTTTGGGTCATCCCAGTGGTCATCTCCATGTGTAAACAGAAGCTTCTTTAATCAGAAGTGAGAGTAGGATTAATATGTGAATATGAACCCTGAGTGTAGTGCTTTCAGGGTGGTTTGGTGGGAATAATATATACACTTAGCCAGACATAAGCAGACTTTATACCCTGAAGGCTCAGGACCTCCCCTGCTATAGTCTTTTGATTTGGTTTTCAGTACCAAGCATGTATTCCCTCCCATAGAGTGGGCCTTCAGTCCAATTAGAGGGCAATTGGTATCCCCAAGAGCAGACATGCCACTATTGCACTCGTTCAGTCATTTGGGCTGTCCGGCCAAACTTGAGGTTTCCAGTGTCCACTGTTTTCACTGCTGATGATTTCTGTCTCCCATGTGGCTACATGCAATACAGCTTTTTCCAGCTTTCAGTTGGCTGGTCTACAGGGAGAAGGTTTTTGTGCAGCACCCACTTGATTTCTCAGTGACTTTGCCACACAGGCAAGTGAAGTCTTCAGCAATAGGGTCTTGCCATTTGCTTGTCAAGGGAAACCAAGGGCCTTGGCAATAGCATGAAGTATTTTAGAGACAACAAAGGCCTCCCTGGCCAACAACTCCTTGGAAGGTGTCCCATCCCTGGCACTGAAAATTTTCTAGTAACAATCTATAGCTTCTGGTTGTGCCATTGTTCAAAAGGGTAGGCTTACATAAGTCATATTCAGAATATCGTGATGGAACCTCCCCCTTCGCCCTTCTTTTACATAGTTTCTTCCCCTGGCCTCGCTTAGGCTTTTCCCCTGCCAGTAATCTGTTCTTCTAATTTCATGTATACAATACCATCCCCTTAAGTCCTTCCCTCTTCTTCCTCCCTTACAGACTTTTTCTAGCTTACTGGCCTCTGCTACCAATTTTTGGTTCCAGCTCACACACAAGTCTATACATTTGTAGCTAGCATCCACATATGGGAAAGAACAAATGACATTTGGCTTTCTGAGCCTGGATTACCTCACTTAGTATAATCCTTTACAGATCCATCCATTTCCCAGACATTTTCATAATTTCATTTTTCTTTACCGCTGAATAGAACTCCATTGTGTAAGTGTACCACATCTTTATTTTCCATTCATCAGTGGAGGGACATCTAGGCTGGTTCCATTTCCTAGCTATTGTGAATAGAGTAGCAATGAACATGGTTGGGCAAGTATCTCTAAGGTAGTGAGAAGAGTCATTCAGATATATGCCTAGGAGTGCTATAGCTGGATCATATGGTAAATCTATTTTTAGCTGTCTCAAGAACCTCCATACTGATTTCCTCAATGGCTGTACCAGATTACATTCCCACCAACAATGTAGAAGGGTTCCTCTTTTTCCACATCCTCGCCAACATTTATTATCATTTGTTTTCTTGATGGTAGCCATTCTGACAGGAGTAAGATGGAATGTCAAAGTAGTTTTAATTTGCATTTCCCTGATGGCTAAGTATGTAGAACACTTTTTTAGATGTTTATATTTCATCTTTATATCTTCTTCTGAGAACTCTCTATTTAGTTCCATAGCCCATATTTTAATTAGGTCGTTTGATTTCTTATTCTCCTGTATTTTGAGTTCTTTGTATATTCTGGATATTAATCCTCTGTCAGATGTATAGGTGGCAAAGATTTTCTCTCATTCTGTAGGTTGTCTCTTTGCTCTATTCAGTGTCCTTTGCTGTACCAAAGCTTTGTAATTTCATGAGATCCCAGTGGTTGTTTAGTGTTTTATTTCCTGAGCAATTGGAGTTATATTCAGACAGTCATTGCCTATGCCATATGTTGAAGGTTTTCCCCTACCTTTTCCTGTAGCAGTTTCAGAGTTTCAGATCTGATATTAAGGTCCCTGATCCACTTGGACTTGATTTTTGTACATGGAGAGAGACAAGGATCTATTTTCATCCTTCTACATATAGCTATCCAGTTTTCCCAGCACCACTTGTTGAAGACTCTATCTTTTCTCCAATGAATATTTTTGGCATTTTTGTCTAAAATCAGATGGCTTAATATCTTGGTTCTGTATTCTGTTCCATTGATCTATGTGTCTGTTTTTGTATAGTACCATGCTGTTTTGTGTTACATTGGCTTTGTAATATAACTTAAAATCAGGTATGGTGATACACCAGCCTGATTACTGTTGCTCAAAATTGTTTTGGCTATTTGAGGTTTTTTTTTTTTTTTAATTTTTTTGTGCTTCTGGATGAATTTTAGGATTGTTTTTCCTATTTCTGTGAAGAATGCCATTGGAATTTTAATGGGGATAGCATTAAATGTGTAGATTGGTTTTGGTATGATTGGCATTTTCTACAATATTGATTCTTCCAATCCAAGAACATGGGATGTCTTTCCAGTTCCTTGTGTCTTCTGAAATTTTTCACTTGAGTCTTTTAAAGTTCTCATTGTAGAGATCCTTCACTTCCTTGGTTAAGTTTATTCCAAGGTACTTTTTAATATTTTTTTAGAGGCAATTGTGAATGGGAGAGATTCCCTGATTTCATCCTCTGCATGTTTGTTGTTAGTATATAGAAGAGCTACTGGTTTCTTTGTGTTTATTTTGTATCTAAAAGTGTTTATCAACTCTAACAGTTTGCTGGTAGAGTCTTTAGGGTCTTTTATGTATAGAACATATCATCTGCAAATAAGGGATAATTTGATCTCTTCCTTTCAACTTTATATCCCTTTTATGAGTGTCTCTTTCCTTATTGCTATAACAAAGACTTCCAGTACTATATTAAATAAAAGTAGAGAAAGTAGACACCCTTGTCTTGCACTTGAATTTAGTGGAAAAGCTTCAAGTTTTTCCCCATTTAGTATTATGTCGGCTGTAGGTTTGTCATAAATAGCTTTTATTATGTTGAGATAGGTTCCTTGGATTCCCAGTTTGTATAATACTTTTACCATGAAAGGATGTTGGATTTTGTCAAATGCCTTTAGTGCATCTATTGAGATGATCATGTGATTTTTTTTTTGTCCTTCTGACCATTTATATGGTGTATTACATTTATCGATATGTGGATGTTGAACCATCCCTGCATCTCCAGGATAAAGCCTACTTTGTCAGGGTGAATAATCTCTCTGACAATACCTTCTATTCTGCTTGCCAGTATTTTGTTGAGAATTTTTGCATCTTATGTTCATGAGGGAGATTGGCCTATAATTTTCATTTTTTGTTCTGTCTTTGTCTGTTTTGATATCACTGTGATGCTGGCTTCATAAAAGTAGTTTGATAGAATTCTTTCCTATTCTATTTCATGGAAAAGTTTGAGAAGCAGTGGTGTTAGTTCTTCCATTAATGTCTGGTAAAATTCACCAGTGAATCCATCTGGGCCTGGCCTTTTTTTAGTTGGGAGACTTTTTATAACTGTGTGGATCTCTGTATTTTTTATTGGTCTATTTAAATGGTTTGTCTCATCTTGATTTAATTTTGGTAGGTCATATAAATCAAAATCATCGATTTCTTTCAAATCTTCAAACTTACAGTCTTAAATATTTTAAAGTATATCTGTATGATTTTCTGAATTTCTTTGGTATCTGTTATAATGGTGCCTTTTTCATGTCTAATTTTATTAATTTTTTTATCTTTTCTCTTTCTTCTGATCAGATTTGCTAAGGGTTTATCAAACTCGATTATCCTTTCAAAGAACCAACTCTTTGTTTCATTGATTCTTTGGGTTTTTTTTTTTTTTTTTTTTTTTTGGTTTCTATTTCATTAATTTCTGCCCTAATCTTTATTATTTCTTCCCATCTACTGATTTTTGGTTTGCCTTGTTCTTCTCTTTCCAAGGCCTTAGGGTGAAGCATTAAATTGTTTATTTGTGAATACTCTTATTTTTTAATACAGGCAATTAGAGCTATAAATTTCCCTCTTAGGACTGCCTTCATTGTGTTCCAACAGTTTTGGCATGTTGTATTCTCATCGTCATTTGATTCTATGAATTTCTTCTTCATTTTCTTCTTGATTTCTTCAATGGCCCATTCTTCATTCAATAGTGTACTGTTTAGTCTCCATGAATTTTTTTATGCTTGTAGTTTTTCTTGTTGCTGATTTGAAGTTTAATCCCATTGTGGTCAGATAGAGTACATGGGATTATTTCAATTTTCCTGTATTTGTAAGATTTGATTTGTATCCTAATATATGGTCTATTTTAGAGAATGTTACATGTGCTGCTGAGAAAAATGTATATTCTGCAGCATTTGGATGTAATGTTCTGTATATATCTGTTAGGTCCATTTGTTCCATGATATCATTTAATCTCTCTATTTTTTTGCCAGTGTCACTTGATTAGAGTGGGGTATTAAAGTCATCCACTACAATTGTGTTTGGTGTTATCTCTGACCTTATGTCTAATTGTGTTTGTTTGATGAAATTGGGAGCCCCCATGTCAGGTGCATATACATTTAGGATTGTAATGTCCTCCTGTTGGAGCGTTTCTTTAATCAGTATAAAATGACCTTCTTTATCTTTGCTTGCTACTTTTGGTTTGAAGTCTATCCTGTCAGATATTAGGATAGCAACCCCTGCTTGTTTAGTAGGCCCATTTGCTTGAAATACCATTTCTATCCTTTCACCCTAAGACGGTGTCTATCTTTTAATGAGAGATGAGTTTCCTGGAGGCAACAGATGGTAGGTTCCTGCCTTTTAATCCAGTCTGCAAGCCTGTATCTTTTGGTTGTGACATTGAGGCCATTGGTATTGAGTTATTATTGAAAGGTGTGTATTTATTCTCACCATTCTTCTTGGTTTGTAATGCTTCCTGTTTTCCCTTTACTCACTTGTTTTAACTGTTAATTGAGTATGGTTTATTTTTTCCTGTTTCCTCCTATGTGTGTTTTGCTTTCTTTTCAGCATGAAGGATTCCTTCAAATATTTTCTGTAGAGCTCGCTTGTTGTCATAAATTCCTTTAGCCTATTTTTGTTGTGGTATGTTCTTATTTCTCCATCAATTTGGATATCTTTGCAGGATAAAGTAATCTTGGTTGACAGTTTTTATCTTTCATTCGAAGCCCTTCTGGCTTTTAAAGTTTGTGTTGAGTAATCTGCTGTGATCCTGATGGCCATGCCTTTGTTGGTTGGTCACTTGCTTTTTCTCTGTAACTGCTTTCACTACTTTTTTTTGGTTTGCGTGTTTAGTAGTTTAATTATAACATGGCGAGGGCAGGTTCTTTCTATGTTTTGTCTGTTTGGTGTTCTAAAAGTTTTTTGTATCAGCATTGACATTTCTTTCCCAATTTGGGGAAATATTTCTTCTATGATTTTGTTGAAAATGCCTACTAAGTCTCTGGATTGAAATTCTTCTCCTTTGACTATACCCTTAATTCTTTTTTTTTTTTTTTTTTTTTTTTTTTTTTTTTTTGAGGTAGGGTCTCACTCTGGCCCAGGCTGACCTGGAATTCACTATGTAGTCTCAGGGTGGCCTTGAACTCTTGGCGATCCTCCTACCTCTGCCTCCCGAGTGCTGGGATTAAAAGCGTGCGCCACCACGCCCGGCTATACCCTGAATTCTTATGTTTGATCTTTTCATAGTGTCCCGGATGTCTTGGAATTCCCATTCATACCTTTTTATTAGCTTGTCTTTCTCTTTATTGGTCTGTATTAGGTCGGCCACCTAGTCTTCTAGTTTAGATATTCTGTTCTCTCCTTCATCCATTTTACTGGTGAGACTTTCCACCGAGTTTTATAGTTGACTGAATGTGTTCTTCAGAGCTAGTATTTCAGCCTGGTTTTCTTCAGTATTTCTATTTCCTTACTCATGTCCTATATTGACCTTTTTATTTCATTAATCTGGTTTCCTGTGTTCTTTTTAATTGCTAAAGTTATAAAGAAATATTCGTTGTTTCCTAAGCATTACCTTGGAAAGAGGAACACAGCATCATATACTTTGATGACCTATTTAGATATCTTGAGTCCATCTTAGACTGTAAGGTCCTTCACACAATGACTTTTCCCTTTATTCCCAGTCCTAGCACAGGGTATTGCCAAATTATTCTATCTAAATTATAGTGTGATTAGCAAGTGTATAAATGAATGGTTGGTAATGGTGTTTAGTGCTGCTGACTTCTAAAAGCTGTAAAGGATATTTATTGGTTTATTGTTACCTTTGGTGACTTCTATCTACCTTTAACTCTTACTTTCTAATTATTTTGATATTTCCCTTTTTTCTCATCTCATATATATTTAATTAGTATATTCACTCTGCTAAGAGAGCAATACCTACAAGAAATATCATTTAAAGTCCATAATGTAAACCTAGCAGAAAATTTTCAGAATAACTTCATTATACTTTGCCTGTAAAGTAAATGGATTTTTAATGCATGTCCTTAAGGAGGCATGCCATTAGCCAGAATTTTCCATGCATGGACTAAAACTTACCCATTTGTGAACATTAATTGTATGATATTTCTCTTGATTTTCTGTGTGAATCAAAAGCCAAAGACATTTGAGAGGGTGTTTACTTTTAGTTTGAATTTGAGATACGTCTCTTTGAAGCTACCTCCCAAGCATTCATTAGCAATTCTTGGAACTATGAAGTATGAATCTTGGAAACTTCCCTATAAAGTGTTAAGCATTTCCAGTGGCCCCATTGCTCATCAAGATGTGGGCAGTATAGCATAAAACCTTTTAGCAGATTTTAGCATTGAGTGTTGTCATGGTTTTCAGCATTAATACAATTACCATAATTTGCTCCATATGGAGCTTTTAGCCAAGTCTTTACCAGCC
Organism: Orientallactaga sibirica; assembly: GCA_036365145.1. Taxonomy (NCBI): domain Eukaryota; kingdom Metazoa; phylum Chordata; class Mammalia; order Rodentia; family Dipodidae; genus Orientallactaga; species Orientallactaga sibirica. Next base: position 32,432,167 of record JAEOAD010000015.1, on the reverse strand, counting down.
TTCTTTGGCTCATGCAGGAAATAAGAACTTTCCTTGAAAACTGAACACCTCAGCAGCTGACAGTGTCATAGAGGATTGTCTTTGAAATAAATTATTTATGAAGTATAAGTTAAGAATCAAATACAATATTTATACGGTACATTTCAAGGACAAAGAAAATTGATATTTGGTTGTTTTGATTTGGGGACATTGTATACAGTAAGGAAAATAGCTTTGTGAATTAAAAATACATAATAGAAACTTTATTCACAATGGATTGATTTAATGTTCAGAATTGATGTAGAAAGGCCAAACCCAGCCTCCTTCCAACCCTTCCCCTCTCCATCTCTCCTCTTCCATCATCTTTTTTTGGAGGTGAATAAGGGTTTATCTATACCCATAGTCCAATAAAACAATCTTTGTCATTAAATTTTGACCTTTAGTTCTCTGAGAATCAATCCCAGGTTACCTATTTAGTTTCACATCTATCAAAAGCAAACAGGAAGGAAGAGATCAGAAGGGATAATGGACCCTTAAGAAATAGAGCAACACCTGTTTTTTCTAATTGATTATCCAGGCTCCCTTTCAGCAAATCCCAGGTGTCCTTTTACTTTCTGGAAAAAGCTCTTGTGTTTATTGGGGTAGGCCATATTATGAGACTTCATGGGTATACCATGACTGAACTTCAGAGATACTATTTCCACCTTTGAGAGAATTTTGTTATACAAATGGCTCCGTGTGCTACTTTATATCACATTCATTATTTAGGATCAGCAAAACCTGGCAAAGAACAATAAGTTGAAGGAGTTACTGACTGCTAAGTGAGAAGCAGAAATGAAGATGAGGCATGTGTGGAGGAAGACTTTCTCCTGAGGGGAAGGAGGCCGTCTTATTATAGTTAATTAGTTTTTGCTCCCCCAATGAGAATATATTTTAGGTATAATGCACCATGGGCACAATTATCTGGCATAAATACTGATGAATTGATCCTTGAATGAAGGATTTGGTTTTAAGTATTTTGTTTTAATTATTTTTTATTTATTATTTATGTTTTAATTCTTTTGAAAGCTTAATGAAGTCTCTATCAATTCTTTGAATTCTATTCTAAGAGTAGCTGATAGAGAATCAATCATGTTATTGCATAATACAGTACTCACATTAGTCTTCCACTAAACCTCCTACATAATAAAGCAGGAAGACCCCAAAAAATTGATAGCTGCAACTGAATCTCATTCCTATAGCACATCTCTCAGAAACTGTTCCAGGACAGGAAATATTTTAATAACTTAGATCAAGAACGTTAGGAATTTAAGCCGGGCGTGGTGGCATACACCTTTAATCCCAGCACTCGGGAGGCAGAGGTAGGAGGATCGCCAAGAGTTCAAGGCCACCCTGAGACTACATAGTGAATTCCAGGTCAGCCTGAGCCAGAGTGAGACCCTACCTCAAAACAACAACAACAACAACAAAAAAAATTACTTTTCCATAAAGTAAAATAAACCCTGCAGAAAATGACACTAGTTTAGATATTATTGCCATATAGACTTAAAAATTTAGGTAAATAATGTTGACAAGGGACAAGTATAATTTAGCCACAGCAGAGGGAACAGTGTAAGCAGAGGCTTGGAGGCATGGAAGCATGGAGTGCCTAGAGACAGAGGATTGATGTCTAGTGGAACTTCTATCCCACCTTGAAGATGGGTCACTTTTGGAAAATACTCACCATAGCAGGATTTGTTCATTCATCTCAAGAGGTGATTCTAATTTCTGCCAATGCTGAAGATACTACCAAAGACAAGGCCATTGTAGAGTTGTGTAGCTCCCATGGAGGTGAGGGTGCTTGTGTCAAATCCCTGTACCATTTCTTTTTTGTGGTCACAAAAAATACCTATTAGCTACCTTCCTTAAAAGTATTTTGTGAAGATGAAACAAGATCTCAGCTGATGCACGATGGCATGGTTTATGCAACCTGGAGAAATGTTAGCTCTTAGCATTTTAAGTACATCTTGGCACCTGATGGGCAGACATACTCACTTTACCCATACTTTGTTCCAGCACTGGACTCTCATCCATTAGGTTCCCAGAAGTACAGTTTTAGCTACTAGCCTTTCCAGGAATAGCCCTGCAGAGCCAGAAGGACAAAGGAGCAGCAATGACCACATGGTGGTAATGGGAAATCATAGACTCCAGAGACTTTGTCTCTCTGAGAGTGTAACAGGACTCCTCCTTTCAGCGGCATGTGGAGGATGATTGGGTGTCTCGAGAAGTGAGATCAACCCTCAAGGTTTCTTCAGACTACTGGAGAACTGGTGAATAAATAACAGAGCTGAAAGTAATCATAGAGAACTTCTATATGCACAAGTCATAGGTAAGAAAGGGGGCTCTGGGGTATTCAATGAATTTCCCTGATCTTGTAACATTTTAGTGACACAGCTAAAATCAAAAATCAGATCTTCTTTCCCCTCCCCTCATTCCAAGCTTGTGTCTGCTTCACTATTCCATGCCAACTCTCCTGTATGAGGGTTTTCAACAACTCAGGAATGTATAGAAGCCTTTGATGGGTGAATCCACCTAATCTGTTGTGAGGCAATACTTGAACTGGACTTTTCCCAACTAGCCTGGGGCAGTTGGCTCTGGAGCATACTAATCAAGTTTTATGTGGTTGATGTAGATCCTTAAGAACAATGAAGAAATGTATTAGCAATTGTCTATTTTCTGTGTTAAGCTGCTCATTGCCAGATATAAATTCACTATCAGTGATGGTTCTGTCCCCTGTAAACCATGCTTCTTCAGGTAGGAGCTTGTGTTTCTTGAACCATAATTGCTATACTTTGAAGTTTAGTAGGTATATTATGAATCTTGAAGGAAATATGAAGAGGAAGTTTCATAGCAATCTTCTAGCAAATATTAGTTGTTATTACCATAAAGGCTCCCCACTCTTTTAAGCATGAATCTCTCCCCAGATGACGGGTCTTTTCTGCCACAGTCAGTCCTTGAATAATTCCAGATAATAATTGCCAACGTTTAGATTTGGGAAATGCCTTTTTCTGAACTAGTTTTGGGGTCACCCAACCTTTTTCCAAAAAAGATGTAATAAAAATAATTGCATTTCTGCTTCTAAATCAGAATCAAATTCCAGTTAAACCTCCATGGGAGATCATCTCAGTTGGAATCATAGGCTGTCTATCCTTTAACTATATATGGCTAGTGACCTTTAAGTTTTTTAAATTGCCGTTGTTGATTGATTTGCCATAAACTGTAAGACATATATCCATAGGTAAATTTAAAACATTAAATATATTTGTAATGATTAATTGTGAGAAATCTGTGACTAATTGTGGTGGTTTGAATATAAAATGCCCCCTCATAGACTTATGTGTTTGACTACTTAATCCCCAGCTGATGGGAAATAGAGAGCTGGCCTAAAATGGGGTATTGGAGTACTCCCTGGAACTCCACGCCCCAAGTTTGCATCAGTAAATTAACCAAAGAATTGGCAATCCAGACTGAAGAGAATACTTTTAAGCCACCACATTTTACTCAGCTCTCACAGGGATGTGGGAAAGGGAAGGTGGAGTGGGAAGAAGGGAAATATGCCACAGTGGTCCAGGAGCCCAAGTAAACAAGCATGGACTGAGATGAAAAAATAGGAGAAGGGTTTTTAAAAACAAACATGTGCTTCCAAACAGATTAAAAGAAAAGACATGAAGAAAAAGTGTCTCTTCCTTGCCAGGCAGCCATGCGGGGCTGGGGAGAGAAGGATAATCTTACTGGAGCGGAGACCCAGACATGGTGCTATTGCAGCATGGGCCCAGAAAGGATATACCTTAGATTTTGCACTCAGCACATCTGGACACACTTATACCAAGTATCCCAGGCAATCAGCCTAGGCTCAGAGGAGGAATCCACTTACACAGTGGCAGAATATAAGCTCAATGGAGATCGGACTGGTTGAGACCAGCAAATGATGAATCTGGCAACTGAAGCAAGCAGGGTGATCTGAGATAGGAGAGGCTAGCTGGGATGGGCATGGTAAGGGTCCTAAGATCTCTCCCTGATCTAGTCCCCCACAGATGGAACTGTTCTGAACTGTTGTAAAGCCTTTAGGATGTAAAGTCTTACTGGAAGAAGTGTGCCTCTAGGGGGAGGGCTTGAGGTTTCATAGTCCAGCTTTGCATGCACAATCATTCCCAGTGTAAGTTGCTTTTGTCAAGTATATTGTTGCATTCACAAGAAAAGTAACAAATACAAAAAGGCTAGAGGCAGTTTATAGGTGTTTGGAACTGGTTTGCAAGAGGAATGTGGAAGAATTTGGAACACTGGGCTAGAAAGACCTAGAATGCTGTTAGAAGAGCTTAATGGGCCTTTTTAGTGGGAGTATGGAAGATTTTGGATGCTGAGAGAAAGGGGGAAAGTAGACACCTGGCTATGAGGTTTCAGAGAGGAACAGGACTCTTAGAAATTAAGCTCCACGTCATTCCTGTTATATTCCTGCAAAAACAAAAAAACAAAAAAACAAACAAACAAAAAAACTGGCACCCTTCTTCCTGTGTTCTGAAAGTCTCAGTAAGTCTAAATTCAAAACCAATGGACTAATTTCTTTGGCAGAGGGAATTTCAAGATAGCATAGCACTTAAGCTATGGGACAATTAATTTTTAGTGCTGTAATTTAGCTTTACAGTGAGAAATAAAGCATAAAGATGGGGAAAATGTGGTTTGGTGAAGAGAGGTGTATGAGCAAGTTTAAAGTCTGGGACAAGGAGAGTACAGAGTCCAAAGCATCTGTGACTATTGAAGAGAGTAGTGGTATCTGAAAGAAGCCTAAGTCTCCTCACTGAAACGATGGCAAAGGCACTCTGAGGGCAATACTCTACCCACTGAAAGGCACTCATGGTGCTAATGCCAGTTCTTTTAAAAGGAAAGAACCTATGCTGAGAATGCCATTAAAGAGATTTTCTGTTTCAGACAACTACTGAGAGAAGTATTCCTCCTGGGTCCGACACAGACAAATGCAATTGTGGTCCAGGTGGGCCCGGTTCCATCCCAAGCTGACAGCAGAACTTTGCAAATTTGTTCCCATGTTACTTGTTTTGAAGGCATGAAAAATTCAGGATTGCTGGGTCATGTAGTCTTTCTCCATGGTTCCAGAGAACAGCTAAGGCCATGCAACGTGTAGTAGGGTTGGAGTCCCTGCAAGGAGGCCCCAAGAGGCCATTATGTGAAGCTTTGAAGGTGAAGCCTCTAACTCAAGGCGATCTTCCTAACTTTGCCTCCCAAATGCTTGGATTAAAGGCGTGAGCCACCACACCTGGCTTCATGTTTGTTTTTTAAATTACTTAATTAAGTTGCAAGGAAAAAGACAGAGACAAGAAGAGAGAAAGAGAGAGAGAGAGAATGGGCACTCCAGGACCTCTAGCCACTGCAAATAAACTCCAGATGCATGCACCACTTCATGCACTTGGCTTTACATGGGTAGTGGGGAATCAAATCAAACCCAGATAGTTAGGCTTTATAGGCAAGAGCCTTAACCAACGAGCCATCTCTCCATCCCCTAAAAACTCATGTTTATCTGGGTCCACAAGATTTTTTTCTATCACTCCAGAGTATTTATTTTGCAGAGCCTTTGGGATGCCTTGCTGGTTCTGTTATAGGTTCTGCCACTTAAAGATCCCCTGGAAGGTTCTTTCTTTTCAGTTTAAAAAGAAGCATACAGTCTTGGCAGAAAAGAGTTGGCGGGGGGGGGGGGAGAGGCGCATAACATGAAGTATTAATAAACACCATAAAATCATTCCCTGGTCCCTTAAGTAGCCTCTGAAATAAGGGCAGTTGGAAAAACACTGTAGGAAGGACTTTTTGTTTGTTTGTTTTCTTTTCTCCTTTTTAATAGGGTGTACATTTCAATAGCTAAGAGGGAATGAAATTTTAACAGAATTTTTAATGTCTTTCTAGGTTTTATGACACCACAAAGAGACAATCTTCATTCTGTTCACCACAAGAACAGATGGGTGGCAGGGAAGGTAGTCCATGACTCACCACCTCCTCATGCCCACAGAGACTGTCTGAGCAGCAGGCAGGCAAACTTCTGGGATCAATAGGGTTTGAGGCAAGGCAGTGCCAGCCAGCAAGTGTTAGAGAAGGCCATTAGTCAACCAGTGACCTTCCAACCTGACCACAGCAGCCCTCTGATGTGTATTCTCAGAAAGGTTGGTCCATGCTGGGAATCTGAAAACGTCATGGGTATGTCAAACTCAGAACTCTCAGGGCTAGGGTAAAGGACACTGCAGGAGAGCAGCCGAGTCAGAGGATAGGTCACCTGAAACATCAAGGTCATCACTTACTAGCTGTGTGACCAAGAGAAGCTAGGAAAAAGAGTGATAGCTTGTCACATGCAATGCAGAAAGCTGATTAGAGTGGCTGGTTTTCATAAATGTTAGATTAACTGACCTCTGTGTGTAGAGTAGTAATGACATGCGGTCAGGTGTCCACAAGATCTGGAAACAAGTCTTAAGTTTGTAACTTTCAGAAAAAGGAAAACACGTACTCTGTCATTAATGTGATTCTTCATAAGGCATTGTTTTGCGCTTCAATGGAGCTGTACCTCAGCCTTCCTCCTTCTGTTCTCAGAGAAAGGAGAAACGAGTGAGTGAGGCAGCTCCTCTCTGACTACATATGGTCTCTCCTGTCAGCAGGAGAAAGACCCTGGTGTCCAAAGACCTGGATTAGAATCTAGCTGCAGGACTGAATCATACTTTTGACTTCAGGCAGGCAATATCTTGAGGTTAGAGAACCCAAGCCATTCAACTCTTGCTCTCACTGACTGGATCTAAATTATCTATTGTCATTGAGGCCCTTCTTCTTCCAGATCCATTCAGTTACTTAATCCAGAGGGCCTCATATGGAGAGCAATCTGCTTGGTACCTACAGTGACCTTACATAGAACTGTCTCATATAGGCCTCAGGGTAGATCTTGTATGATATGAGAACCCAAAATATTTTGTCAATGTCCTTGAAAAATGTGAGATCTGAAATAGAACACATGACTCCTTAGCCAGTTGCTTCATCTTAATCTCATTATCAGAGGTACATTCCCTGAATACCACTGTCTGTGAGGGACTCTGAGAAAAGACATTCACAGATCACATTTCAGTCTACAATAAAAGGATAGCCAAGTGAGTTAAAAGAAGATGGGCACCAGGTGGACAGCATGGAGTCGCTGCCCCCATGAGAAAGTAGTTTCTACTGAAGTGTTGTGTGAAGAAGCCTGCTGTACCAAGTGTGTTCTGAACTGATAAGTACAGTGACAGGAATATTGAGGTAGAAGCAGAGTAGGGGAGGACATGGAGATAGAGATAGAGAAGTAAGCAGTGACCAAAACACTATGAAGCTCTTCTGTACTGTGCAGAAAAGTTGAAGCTTGGTCCTGCATATCAGGTATGTCCAAGTGAGCTTACATGCCCGGTGTATATGAGGAACAAATTTAGAATTTCTAGTTACCTTCATTTTGGTTTCATTCTTTATTTCAGTTTTTATGTATATGTCATGGTACAAATTCAATGCCACATTATATAATTTACAAGTAGCATATAGATGCTTGTTGAGTCTATGCTGAAGACTTAGTAGTGATATGCCCAATCAAACATTTCAAACCCTTTCCTTTAAGAACAAGGGAACTGTGAAGGTTTAAAACAAGAAAATGATACAGTCAGTTTTCTTTCTGTTTTCTGTCCACTGAAGAGCTCTGTATATTTTTTTTTATTTTATTTTAGAATGATGGTACTTGGAGAGAAACTTAGGGGACATTTATGCCACGTTTCACATGGGATGACTGAGGCCAATCTGTCTTACGTGCTGGAACCCTGAACACATATTTGTTTGTGTTCTCTACAGCATGCTTACCCATGAGCACACACTTTCCTCCCCAAACCTTGGACTTGTGGGAGTCAAGAGGAGAGTGAAAGTGTATATGTCTAGTAAAATAAAGACTAGGAAAATACTATTACCAAAGTGAATTACCAGATTAGTCTTATAGCACTGCCTATTTAGCCCTCACACGTAGGCCTCTGGACACAGATTCCCATGGGCTCAGTTCAGCTTTGGTGCTCCATTGTACAGTGTTAACACTTTTGACTTTGGATTTATATAGTTAATATGCTAAGTAAGATACTAAAGTGAACAGCATTCTCACTTGGTAAGACAGAGACTCTCCAGGGGGTTTACTGCCTGGCTGCATCTCCGCCCTATACAAATGAAGAGACACATGTTTGCCCATGGGAACACATATGTGTTTGGTTCTGTTTCACAGAGAGTATCTTGTAAAAATTGATAGGAAAAGAAATCTGTTTTATAGGATCCTATTTCCTGATGTGAATTCTAGTTCAGGTCTTTGCTAACTACATCTAAGCCATGGTAACTGATGGATTTCCCCATGCCATCCCTGCCTTGCTGTGCAAATACAGGAAGATGTTGGCTTTTATAACCAGATGCTAAACAATATCTGCTCTCTCTTGGGTACACTAAACTATTTCATAAAATTCAGCATGTAGGGGTACAAGCCAAGGGTTATGTGTCTCCAAATGAATGTGATTTTCAAGTTGAGGATGATGTTTACTAAGATCCTTTTATCACCAGCTGAATCCTGTTCTAATGGCATATGTTACCCAGAAATCATTTAAAGCCTTCAGGCTCTCAAACAGAATCATAGACACATGTTCCCACATTCAAGCAGGTTTGTTTCTTTGAGACAGGGCTTCACTATGTAACCCTGGCAGGCCTTGAACTCACTATATAGACCATGGTGGATATGAAGTTGGAGTCAGCCTTTTGCCTGTGATTCCTACATTCTGAGATTACAGGCTAGCAAATTGGAATTTGGATTCACCTGTCTCTGCTTCTCCTATGCTAGAATTGCAATACATGCCACCACCCCTGGCATTTACATGTACTTGGGATTGAACTCCGTTCTTCTTGCTTGCAAAGCAAGTACTTTACCAGACCTTTCCAGCCCTAAATGTGGCATTTCTAATTATCTAAAATTGTAAAAAGTTGATTCTGAGAAAAAACCTTCTTTTCCTTGTCCTAGACTTTCTCCTCTATAAGCAACCTTCCCTTCCTCTTCTGTAACTAAGCTTTGATAAAATGGGACAAAGATAAAGTCACCTTCCTTGCTGCTGCACTGGCTCATGGCCCTAGACCAGTGGGGAAAGGGATCCTGAATGCCCATGTTAGCTATACTGTCATTCTCCTAATTCAGGATTTTTAAGTCTGCATTCCCCAGCTTCTGCCACAGTGAATCATATTCACCTCAATTTTGGACTGTGAGATGTAATCAGGCATGTCCCACGGGATTTCTAAAAGGAGGCAAGGTCATTTTTGTCTTCCTTTGGGCCTGAATCAGGTTCCTCAAGATGTAACAGCTATTTGAGATCCATAAATCAGGGGTCACCCCAGGAATGGGGAGATGGTTAGATTTTATGGAGTCACCACATCAATTTGGAATTCTCCACCTGAACTCCCTATTCAGAAACTTCTATTGTTTGCTTCCTTTTTAAACCATGGTTTTTTGGATTTGGGCTTCTTTTCATTGTAGTTACTAATAAAAATGGTGAGTTATTAGGTTTAGTGAAACAAGTAAATGAGTATAGTAAGTTTAGCTTCCATTATTGAATTGTCTTATATTTCAGAATGGTCCTAAGACAAATAGCATACATAATTACATGACCAACTTCTAAAAGACTATTATCCCCACTTCACAGATTATCAGACAGAAGCACAGAGAGGATAAATAACTTGTAAAACTGTACGAAGCCAGGACAAGAGTTGATTGGGAAAACAATATTTCAAAAATGCATGAGAACTGGATATATTCCCCCACTATACTGATGATTCCCAAGACCTATCCTTAAGTGTTTGTGACAAGTGGCATGACATGGACCACTCTGCCTCCTATTTCATACTAATATGAGGTTTGGGATATCACTTTATGGTCACCTGTGCTAAGTACACATGTCTCCTAGTGATGCTCCTGTGAAAAAGGAGACCAGCGATTGGCTAATGAGATAGGAACTGACATACAAAAACAGCCAAGGAACAGCAAGGGGAGTTCAGAACAGTAGTATTACCACATCCAAGAAAGTACGTGGTGCGTGTCGTATGAATGAGAACTGATGAATACTTCTGGAGGGGAGTACTGTGGGGTCTGAAGGAGTCCGGAGACTGTGAACTTCATGGTGATTGAGTCAGTAGATGAAGGGGCCTTGTAGATATGGTTAAGTGGTGGGGAAATGAGCATCTCTCATCCTCGTACCTTTCTCTTACCCTAGGATCAGTTTCTCTAAACACACTGCAAGCCTCTGGCCTCAGTATCTACATAGACACCACTCTGCCAGCCACTTTAAACAAAAAATATTGACAATTTCCATACATGTTGTGGTGGCTTAAATGTGAAATGTCCTCCAGAGTCTCATGTGTTTGTTATTAAACTCTCTTCAGTCCCCAGCTGATAGAGCATTTGGGAAGTGTAGTCTAGCTATCAGAGGTTTTCCGCTGAGGTAGTCTGGTCCTATTGGGTGTTCAGTAGCTCATTTACTCTTGCTGCTATCTCCCAGTTGATGTGACAAGATGTGATGCCCTACCTGCTGTATGTTTATGCCTTGTTTTCCTGACCCAGTGAAACCTCCCCTCAGAACTGTAAGATGAATTAAATCCTTTCTTGCCATAGTCTACTTCTGGTTAGGTTTTTTTGTCCCCAGCAACAATAAGATAACTGCTACAGAAAATTGGTACTGAGAAGTCAGGCTTTACTGCAGCAAGTCTGATCATGTGGGTTTTGGTCTTTTGGAATTAGTTTAAATGAGAAATGTGGAAGGATTTGGAACTTTGGACTAGAAAAGTTTTGCCATATTTTAAGCAAAACTTGATGGACCAATTTGGTAAGAGTTGGAAAGGTCTGAATGCAAAGATAACTGTGGAGTAGGAAGGCTCAGCTTATGAGGTTTCAGAGGGGAAAGAAGACTTTGCTATGAACTAGGCTACAAGATGCATTCTACCAGTGTACTGAGAACTTAAACAAATTTGAATTTAAAAGTGATGAAATTTATGTTTGGTGAAGGAAAAGTACAGAGCAATAAGATGAAAAACATGACTAAGAAATTACCACCATTGGGGGCTGGAGAGATGACTTAGCAGTTAAGCACTTGCCTATGAAGCCTGAGGACCCTGATTTGGGGCTCAATTCCCTATTACCCATGTTAGCCAGATGCACAAGGTGATACATGCATCTGGAGTTTGTTTGCAGTTGACTGGAAGCCCTGGTGCACTCATTCTCTCTCTCTCTTCCCCTGCCTCTTTCTCTCTCTACCCATCTGTTGCTAATAAATAAATAAAAATAAACATTTTTTAAAAGGATTTTAAAAAAAGAAATCACCGCCATTTCATATATGCATTTCAAAAATGCATTGGGAGAATTGCTATTTCTTCTGAAAGTAAGGATCCTTAAGGAAGAATATTGAAGTTTCCGCCTTCTGAAAGTGTGCTTCCCCCCCCCGAATTAACAATTGTGGTTGCCTACCTCGTGTTGGTTTAAAAAAGATAATCAGTGCAGGAAAGAAATGTCAGAAAGTGCACACAGTTCTGGAGATGATCATTGAGAGATATGGAACAGGGTTTAAGTGCCTGCATGGAGCCCCTGTGGGGTCATGGCATGTAGCTGTGAAGATGAACCACGACTTGCAGTAGAGACCCCAGGATTATGGGATGGCCACCAAGGAAAGCTGCTTGTTTTGGCTGTGGTTTATCTCTGCAGAAAACAAGCAGCACAGCTGAAGAGGAAATTGCCCAAGCCTTTTGGGGCCATGAATTTATCACAAGTCCCAGGTGGAAGATATGGAGTTGCATGATGTGATGTTTGCTCTGCAAGTTTTCCGTCTTGCATTTGTCCAATATTTCCTTGCTGTATCTTTTTTGCCATGGGAATGTTTACTCTGTGCCATTGTATGTTGGAAATATATAATCTGTGTTTTGATTTTACAGAGCTCACAGTTAAGAGACTATCATGAATCTCAGATTAGACTTTGAACAGTGTTCAATTTGTCAAGATTATGGAGGCATTTAAAGTTGGATTAAATAGATTTTGCATTATGAGCTGATTATGAGTGTACACAGGCCATGGGCGGAATGTAGTGGTTTGAATGTGAAACTCCCTCCATAACCTCAGGTGTTTGTGATTGGGCCTTTTACTCAATTCCCAGCTGGTAGAGCTTTGGGAAGGTAGAGCCTTGCTGGAGAATGTGTGTCACTGGGGGCAAGCTGTTGACTATTACAGCACAGCTCTGCCTGCTGCTCTTAGCATACTCGTTCCATTTCCCCCCGCACTGATGTGGGTATGTGAAGCCCTATTGTCTGCTTCCGCTATGTTTTCCTCATCATGATAAACTTGTTATGCACTTTAAGAAATGTCATATCCAGAGACCAAACTATGAGTGATATCCCATAAGATTGTTCACTACACAGAAATGCACACAGTGGAACTGTTGGAGTCATATATATAATCATGGTATTAAAAACTAGAAAATGAAGCCAACTGCAGGGTCAAGCTCCCTGGGTAGCACAGTGGAATCATTTGTGCTCTTTTATATTAATTTCACTCAGAAATCCCTTTATTTGCTTCCTGAATCCTATGTACACTTGATTTGGGGTGTCACATCTTTGTGGAAACAATAGCTCTACTTCACATTCCAGCATTGCTCATATCTGAATTTTTCAGTGAGAGTTTGCAGTTATGCCTGTAATGCTTATTCTGAACTGTACATTCCAAAAGGGCAAGGGCTGTGACCATCTACCAACCTACTTGGACCTGGCCCCTGCACCATGTCTTATATACTGTCTTCCTAAGAGGGCCCATGCCAAACATTGTTGTGGCTTTTCAACTTGCTGTTTGCCTTAAGAAGATCCAAGCCCCCACCCCTTTTTTTCTAAAGCCTGTTGCTCCCTGCTGAGGCATGCCTGGCAGCTGTGTGATAACGCCATCTTCCTGTACTTGTGATGATATAGCCCAAAGCGGACTGTTCTTTAGACATTTGAGCCTCCTAAGACCCCAGGAGCTCAAGACCATCATGGCTCATTACTGCCTCATCAAAGGCACGTTCCCAACAGCTCTCACCTCTAAATGCTTCTTCTTCCCATTAATTGCTCAGCCTCACAGTGACTGAGGCTTTTTCTTGAGTTGAATGTCACTAACACAGGACTCTGAATGTAGTCATGTTGGTTCCTGTTAAAAGCAACAGAAACATCTCCTTAATTTTTTATTTAAAAAAAGCCTAAAAATAAAAACAGCTAAAGAAAATCTATAAAGTAAATTAAAGCATAAATAGAAATGTCACAACTCTTAAACTCCCAATTTTACTTCACTTTGCCTTTTTTCATTCTGGATTTCGCCCAGTTGAAGCCCTGCTTTCTGTGCTAGCATGTGTTCTTAAATTTTAAGTTACATTCTTGCATATTCATTGTATCCATTACTCTCTTGTTGGTGGGACAAAATACCTTCCAGAAGTAGTTTATGGAAGAAAATGGTTAAATTTGGTTTACAGCTCCAGAGGGTAGAGTCCATTGTGTTGGGAAAGCCTGGCAGGCTGGACCTGGAAGCCTTTGTCATTCTAACAGACAAGAAACAGAGGAAGAACAGTATGGGCTAGCTGGACAATAAAACCTCAAAGCCTAAGGCTAGGGGCCCACTTCCTCCAGCAAGGCCCTTGTAAGGGTTCCACAACCATCACAAACACCACCAGCAGCTAGAGATAAAGTATGCAAACACATGAGATTATGGGTGGAATTTCAAGTTCAAACCACCATATTCATATTTCCATTTTTCCATTATGTTCTTTTTGAGCCTTGATTTAACAGCACACACGCTCATCAATAATCTTATGATATTTTTAAACCTTTAAGTTTAGACATTTAATGAATTTACTTTTCTTCTTGAGTCCATAAATAAGACAAAAGTACATGTGGAAACAGGGATATTCTGCTGATTATATGTATTGTGTACATCCTACAGATGGTAGGAATGGAATGACGAGGTAAAAATAGACTTTAAAATGTTTCTTATTTTTGATTATATGTAATGTACATTTATTGTGGAAAACTTAGAAAAAAATATATCTAGTATTCCCCTCAAGAAATGTTCACATTTTGGTATATTTTCTTTCAGCCTTTTTAATGTTTGTATGCATATGTAAAATGTATTATATGAATATCTATATGTTATATATGCATGTCATTAAAACTTCACTTTTTTAATAATTTATTTTTATTCATTTGAGCAAAAGAGGCAGAGAAAGAGAGAAAGAAAGAAACAGAGAGAGAGAATGGGCATGCCATGGCCTCTAGCCACTGCAAATGAACTCCAGACACATGTGCCACCAGGTGCGTCTGGTTTACATGGTACTGGGGAATTGAACTTGGATCCTTTGACTTTGTAGGAAAGTGCCTTAACTGCTAAGCCATCTCCCCAGCCCAAACATTTCACATTCTCAACTTACTCTTTAATATGATATAACAACATTCTTATATCCTTATATATTTTCATTTTTATTTCTTTTTTATGTTTCTATTTTTCTAATTGATTCTGTTTCTAATTATTTCTCTAAATTTATGATTGTTGCAGGTATTTTTATGTGCACCTTTGTCAATAGTTTATATTATTTGTTAAGGTTAATTTCAATTATAGGTTTACTAAGTGAAGAGGTAAAAATGTTTTAACACAAATTACTCCCCAGAAAGATTATGGCAAATTACATTTTCAACAGTCTATAAGTTTGTAAAGATTATAATGCACATCACTTCTATTTTGAGTACTCTTTCACTCATGTTGTATATATTTTGTGAATTATCTCTATCTTTAAAAAAGGTAAGAACATTTGAAGACTCTTGGGGACTGGGGAGATGGCTCAGTGGGAAAGAACGTTTGCTGTATAAGCAGAAGGGCATGAAAAAACCTGCTTTGCCCCGAGTTCAATAGCTCACCACTCACCTCACAGCTGGCATTGACATACACATTTGTAAGTCCTTAGTTTTGTGGGGAATAGAGACCAGAGAGTCATTGAGGCTCACTGTCAGCCAGTCTGACTAAAAAATGGCAGCTATGGGTTCAGTGAGAGAGACTGATTTCCTCTTTCCTTTTGAGCCACAAGAGTCACCTCCCAAATCTGTATCTACTTTCTATCTTATAAAATTATAATAATTATATTTCATTGAATTCAAGAAAATTCAGTTACTGTATTTCCTGAGATCTCATTCCCCCAAGTTCTGAAATTCTTTATGAAAATGGCAATGTATTTAGGATGGTAAAAATAAATATAACATTTCAAATCTCAAAATTGTTTAAGAGCCACTTTCCAGATTAGCTTCCACTTTTCTCCCTCTCATTTTGATAGTAGCTATTGCCATTTATTTGTGGATTTTTTTATTTTGTTCTCCATTCTAATATATGCCTCAAGAATTTTATTTATATTTGTAGCCTGTTTCTTCTATTTCTTGAGATTTCCATTAACATTTTAACCTATATGCTTCTTTGGATTTTTGTTTTTCCTTTTTGAGGTTCCCTCCAGGTGGTCAGATGTTACAAATATGGCAATAATAACAGGCTGATTGGACACTTGTCTACATACACAGGGCTTTTTATCACTAGTCCTCAAAGGTTGAAGGTTATTCCAGTGGCTATGTGCTAGGAGTATCCTCTACCAGTATCTTTGATTTGCTTCTCATTGTAGTAATGTAAGCCTCGCTTAGACCTTTGCGAAAGAGGCTTGATGACTCAATGTTCATTATGAAAACTTGGCTGCTTGTTCCATTCCACTCTGACTTTTCTACTCTCAACTGCTTTGCATCCACTATCCAGAAACTGTTTCTTTTCCTATTCCCAGTGCATAAGCCACCATATTTTTACCAGATAAAAGAAACAATAGTTAATGAAGTATAAAGCCTATATGAGCCTGCCTTTATATTAAACACACTTTCATTCCACCATCTTGGATTCAGCTCCATTTTACAGTCATGTCTAGAGATACCAAGTGCCCTTTATGGGTTCTGCAGGGAAATTGGGTTACTTCTTAGTTTTTCTCACAACCAACATAGAATTTAGGTTTCTCAGGATTGCTAAATTGGTTACCATTCATCCCTCTACTGTTTAACTTTACAGTGTTGTTGCTATTACTACTTTTTCTCATCTTTGTGTGATAGGTTTTCATGTTTAGAAGAACTGTTCCTTCCACCTTATACCCACTAGAATAGCTATCACTGAATGCAAAGCAACAACAGGAAAAAAAAGTAAGTGTTGGTGAAGATGGAGAATAATGATAGCCTTGTACCCTGCCAAGGGTAATGGAAAGTGATGCTGGGGCCGTAGAAACAATGTAGTGATTCCTCAAAAAGTGAAAAATACAATTCAATACTGTCTGTGATCCTTTGCTATATATGTACCCCAGGAACTGAGAGTGGGGCCTCAAAATGAAATTTGTCCATAGCATTATTCATAATTGCCAAAAGTTGGAAGCAGTTCATATATCCATTGATAGGTGAATGGATTTAAAAAGTGGTACATACAGACGTAGGAGGATCGCCATGAGTTCTAGGCCATCCTGAGACTGCATAGTGAATTCCAGGTCAGCCTGAGCTACAGTGAGACCCTACCTCAGAAAAACAAACAAAAAAAGTGGTACATAAATATAGTTAAATAATGCTCACTCCTCAAAAGGAAAGAAATTCTGACACATACTGTAACTTGGATGAACCGTAGGAGCATTATAAGTGACATAAAAATACATAGTATGATTCTATTTAAAAGAGCTTTCATTATTGTTAAAGAGTACGCCCCAAAAGTTCAGGACTTAGAAGTTTTCCTCTCTTCCTGGCTGGCTCACCTGTCTTTGTTTCCACGTTTCTCTTCTTGTTGCCTCATACATCGCACAGCCCTGTCTTGGGCAGGCCAGAAAGAGCTCCTCTTTGTGTATAATTTTCCCTTGTCAGTTGGCTCAGACTTCCTGGAAGGTGAATTTCCTGTTACTACCCACGACTTTGATGACATGGCCCCACTATTTCTGTCTTCTTATTGTTTCTGAATACTCTCACACTGACTCTCTATTTCCCCCCTGTATATTCTTCTAAGATCACTTTCACATCTGATTTTTGTAAGGCAGCATAATTAGAGGCTGTCACAGTTCTCTTCAAGAGCCATTCTCATACACAGCAAGACACAGGGAATCTGATCCTGTATATCCACCCATGCCTCTTGAGACAATAGAGATTTTACAGCGGTTCGTTCTTTGTCACTGTCACTAGATGATTAATAAAAGGAATCTCTTCCTGTCTGGCACTTACTATGTATATGCTCAAAAGTTGCACATTATTGTCAATTTTCATACTTCTAAAAAGTATATTATCAACTCTATTTTAGAAAGGAAGGAAAGGAAGCTGGAAAATCACTTGACCAAAGTCATTCAGCTGTTCAGGAAAGAGATGGCTGATGAAAGAAGGGTTTCAGATACAGACTTCATGCATCCATACATGGTGCCATAAAATGTTCCAGTTGCCAAAATGTATTTTCTGGGGATTCTTGCTCACTTCTGTTTATTCAGAAAGATTACATGTTAGCTTTAAAAAGTAGTTCTAGAAACTCACTTGGTATCCATTGAAAAGAAGTCAGGCATGGGGCTGACATGTTGGTGCTTTCCAAGGCTCTTTGGCAGACTGCTCCAGAACCTCCTGGAGGAGCCTGGCAGGGCCCTTCCCCAGAGTTTCTTTTCAGGAGTTGGGGATCTTACTATAATAATGCCGATCTAATTAGAGTAGCTGAAAAACCAAGCAGATCAAACAAACTAATGGGGGGAAATCAGTGAAAAGTGAATATTAAATGCCTTGCCCTCCCTCTTCCTCCTTTCTGCTCTTCCTCTTTCTCTCCCTTCCTCCCTTCCTTTTTGTCCTTGAGGTTTGATTTGGTTGTGAGTAAATCTGTTACTTGAGAAATGGGAAGGCAGAGATGTTAAAAGAATAGGGTGTACAGCCAGTCAGCTGGTACCAGTTCCCAGGTTTACCATTCACCAGCTGTGAGCTCACTTTCCCCATCTGAAGAATGGAGCTGCTAATAGCAGCCTCTAGGGATTGACTGGCTCTAAGTCTTCTTGCTACTGGCCTCAGGGAAAGAAATTTACCCTCTCAAAATCTAAAGGTTTTACTCTCAGTCTTTAATTCAGGTGATTGCTTAGACGAGGGAAATAGCCTGTGTGAATTTATCTTGTAGGTAATGATATACAAGAGAATCAAGGTAGAAAATAATGGGATTTCTGGTGCATCTGCTGGATTGTGTTTGCCTGTGGGTGTGTGTTGTAGGGATTGGCTGTCGATCCAGGGTTGGAATTAGCCTTCCAGTGGAGAGTCAAACTTGAGGCTGTTAGCACAGTGTTAGTAATGGAATTTGCAAGCTTGGTATGAAGTAGACAAGTTTCCCCAGAGGGAGAGGGTGTGCTGATCATAGCTCCCTCTAGGCACTGGGACTCAGGTTTTTGTCTCACTTATTGGTAGAACAGGAAGGGGTTTCGTATCTTAAACAGCTCAATTCAAATTCAAATCCCGCTGTGTATTTAAAGTCAGGCTTCATACAAGTTACAAGTTGGTGGAGCATTTTACTTTCTTGGGTCATAGGGCTATCTTCTTCCTCTCACAGGGTTGAGTTTATGTGAGGTGAGAGCTGCCTGGATCACAGCTGGCATGTTGATACTAGTACAACTTAGTGCTTTCTTCATCACCTGCTCTACCTATATATAACTGTTCATATAGGAGAGGCAACATTATTGAAAATTGGTCAAATGCTTGGAAGTGTATCAAACTGTTTTAAATTCTCTATTTTACATTATTCACTTCTCATCTTATATTGGAGAAGTGGAAAAGGTA
Source organism: Orientallactaga sibirica (assembly GCA_036365145.1). Taxonomy (NCBI): domain Eukaryota; kingdom Metazoa; phylum Chordata; class Mammalia; order Rodentia; family Dipodidae; genus Orientallactaga; species Orientallactaga sibirica. The sequence continues at coordinate 32,413,249 of JAEOAD010000015.1, read as the reverse complement.
AAACATAACCCACTGAGTCTAAAAGGGATACTTTGAGGTTGCATAAATGTTCTATCCCTCCTACATAAAATTGAATGCAGGAATACCATAATCTTTTACTATACTGTGTAACACTTTCCAATATTTAAAAATTTTTATTTTATTTATTTCAGAGAGAGCAAAAGAGGAAGGGAGAAAGAGAGATAATCGGCATGCTGAAGGCCTTCAGCCACTGCAAATGAACTCCAGATGCATGGGTCACCTTGTACCATCTGGCTTACTGAGATCCCGGGGAATTGAACCTGGGTCCTTTGGCTTTGCAGGCATGCACCTTAACTGCTAAGCTATCTCTTCAGCCAACTTCCTAATATTTTATACCTAGTTATCTCTGGAAGAAGGAAAGTTGAGACAAATATTTTTTCTTCTAACTTCATAGTATTTATAATATTTACCCTGAAGTTTCATTGTCTTTGTTCAGTGAAGAAAAGCCACAGTTGATAATTGTTTCACATTCTTGTATTTGCCTCTTGAAGAGCCAGTTCTGGAACTGGAGAGAGAGAGCTCAGCTATAAAAGGAGCTTGCTTACAAATCCAGAAAGCCTGGGTTCGATTCCCCAGTACCCATATAACCAAGATGCACAAAGTGGTGCATATTTCTGGAGTTTGTTTGCACTGGCAGAAAGCCCTGGAATGCCCATACTCTCTCTTCTCTCTCTTTCACTTTCTGCTTCTTGCTCTCTCTCTCTTGCACTCTCAGAAAAGTAAATAATTTTCTTAAAGTCAGTTCTGATCATAAAGCCAGGGCCTAGAAGACTGGCCTATGGGTATCCACCATTGGTCACCTTCCAGAGGCATAATCCCATATGTCTTCCCTGAAAACATCTCCAATAGGTGACCTGCTCAGCTGTTTTTCTCCGAGCTTGGAGCCAGAGTCTGTTTGAGATTGGAGCAGGGTCCAGCTGTCTTTAATGCTCTCTTTGGAAGTCCTTCTTTTGGCCAGGTTAAAAAGGTAGGATTGCTAGTGACATTTCTGGGCTTAGAGCCAGCCACCCTTTGTCAGTATGCCTGAAGTCTGTTCAATTTCCCAAATCTTGTTCCAAAGAATGAGAGTTTTAAAATGGCGAAATTAGATTTTGTTTTATTTATAAAGCTTGAAGCTTCCATTTCTTATCACTTGAGTAGTTCTCCCAAAATTCATATGGCATCCCTACCCCAGGTGATAAATTTATATATATATATATATATATCTCCTTATGTGTTATATATAACATTATATATTATATACAACATATGAAATATTATATTATATATACATGTTATTAAATTATGGCATAATTTTTGGAACCTTCTTCTACTGTATTCCCATTGCTTCAGGAATTTGATTCCAATATGTTGGCTAAATGTCAGCTTGGCAAATTTCACTCTCCTTGGAGAGCATGTCTTTCTTTGCCCAGAAGTTAGTTCTTTCTTTCTTTCTTTCTTTTTTCTTTCTTTCTTTCTTTCTTTCTTTCTTTCTTTCTTTCTTTCTTTCTTTCTTTCTTTCTTTCTTTCTGTTTACAGGTGGGCACTTTTCTGCTCTTCACCTTCTGATCTATTACAGATGCCTAAGAGAAGAGGGTCTGTTTTACAAGGCAAATCGCCATACTTCCTTTAATGCCTCCACCTTGGGAGTCACTCACCAGGGGTCAAGTTCTAGAAGGCCCCCTCTATTCCTCAGCCCCTAAATCTGAATTCCTGACATACAAGAGCTGATGCCTCCATCAGTCTTCAGTTGTTCCTTCTCTACATGAAGCAGAGCAGAATTACACACTAGTGTTGTAGAAGATTCCATGAGGAGAAAAAATAAAGAGTTCTCATTATTTGAGGAAGCTTTAAAAGCACAGCCATGTGCCCTTCAAATAATTAGAATGTTTTTGAGTTTGGGTGAAATATGGGGTGAGTAAAGAAGCTGGTATTTCATTAGGAAAACTAAGAACTGACGCCTTAACCCTCTTGCCTGTGTGCACAGTATTTATTTGCAGCCTTTACAATCCAGGGGCTTCTGAACAGCAGCTCCTCTGTGCAGCAAGTGCTCTGGAATCCCTTCCTCATGTATGTGTGTGTATTCCATTTTACTCGTGTGTACTTGTGCTCCCTGTATTCATGTATGTATGTATGTATGTATGTACCTCACTTTAAGAATCACACACACACACACACACACACACACACACACACACACACAGTATTTTGAATGTTGCTTCTGTGCTGTTTAGTTTTGCCCATAAATTTGACTGGTGTATCTTTGCCTGCTTTTCTGAGCAGCCACATGATTATAGAAGATGGATGGTCAGTCGTTAATAGCCATATGAATTCTGTTAAACAAATTTGATTAGAAAAAATTCCAGTGTACACTGGACAGCAGGTTTAATGAGTAGGACAAGTTTCAGACATGGCATTCCTTATACAAATTTGTATGTCTCTTTACAAATCAGTTGTAGCTGGAGTTTCATATAATTGTGTTGAAAATCCTGAGTAAAGGCATGGCCTGTGTTAGATACTTTGCTATTCATTGCAGCCCAGAAAACGTGGGCTGTATATCTCCTTCTCCTGAACTCTGCCTGTCTTGATTTCTGGGCAAATATTGTGTCCTCTGGCATCTCTCAGTACTAGGTATGGGAAGAACCCAGTATACACTCTGGGGGCAAATGATCTTAGATCTTGGCAGTTCCCTTTATAGATGGGTTTTACTATGGGTATCTGCAAAGAAACTGAGTTCAGAATGTAAGGCCCTCAAAGCCAGGGAGGTAGATGCAAGGAATCAGAGCCAGACCATCCTTCTGCAGAAATCTCTCCATGATTGCACACTCCTCCCTGTTAAGAATGTGAGGAGTAGACTTTTAAAAAGAACATTTCTAAGATTAACTAGAATGCTTTGCACAACAATGCAAAACATCTTTTCAAAGGTAAAACAGTTGAAAAGAGAAATATGTAATTTAGCATTTACTGAGAATAAACCACTAATCTTGTCCTACAGGGATGAATTTAGTTTAGTTTAGTTGCACATGAGAGCACAAGACTGGTTTTCCTTCTGGGAAAGTCAGACACCTGGTGGAAAGTGGGGAAAAAAAAGAAAAGGTCATTTACCTGACTCATGTTTGTTCTACATGTTAGAAAAGCCCCAGATGTCTTGAATCACTAAATGTTAGGCCTCGAAGAGTTAACATCAGCCCCACTGCTGGCTGGCTTTCTCATGAGAGTTACTGGTTAACATCCTCTGGACCCATCCAGTTTTCAGAACACTGTTATTATTTGTAAACCAGCAATGTGCAAACAGAGTGGAGACTTGTGATCCACACTGGCCCCTGACCAACAGTTCTCTGGGCTGTGCCAGGGTCATTAACCTCATGAATGTATTCTACTTTGAGAACATTTTTTTCTTATTAGTGATGAAACATTCCTGTTAAATAATCCTGTATCTGGGGCTTGTCTTCAACATGTCAGTAGAACACAATTTAAAACTTGAGAAAATTAACTTCAGTCTCTGATTTGTTTCTTTTAAAAAAATTTATTGACAACTTCTATACTTATAGACAATAAACCATGATATTTCCATCCCCTCCCACCATTTCCTTTCAGAACTCCACTCTCTATCATATCCCCTCCCTGTCTCCATTATCTCTCTTTTAATTTCATGTCGTCACCTTTTTCTCCTATTATGAGGGTCTTGTGAAGGTATTGCTAGGCACTGAGAGGTCATGGATATTTAGGCCAAATTCTGTCTGGGCAGTTGCATTATAAGGAGTCGTACATACCCTTTCTTTGGCTCTTACATTCTTTCCGCTCCCTCTTCCACAATGGACCCTGAGCCTTGGAGGGTGTGATAGAGATGTTTCAGTGCTGGACACTCCTCTGTCCCTTCTTCTAAGCACTATGTTGCCTTTTGGATCATCTGAGTGGTCCTCGCCATCTGAAAAGAGAAGCTTCTCTAACCAGAAGTGAGAGTATCATTAATATGTGAATATGATCATTAAGTGTAGTGCTTTCAGAGCAGGTTCGTGAGAATAATATATACATTTAGGTAGACAAGGCTTTATACTCCTAAGGCTCTTGACCTCCCTGCCATAGACTTTTGATAAGTGTTTATAGTACCAGGCATGTATTCCCTCCCATAGGGTAGGCCTTCAATCCAATTAGGGAGCAGCTGGTTTCTCTAAGAGCAGACATGCCACCATTGCACCCGTTTGGTTATTTGACCTGTGTGGTCAAACTTGAAGTTTCCAGTTATCACTGTTTTCACAACTGAAAGGTGGAAAAAGTTGCACTGCATGCAGTTGTATGGGAGACAGAAGTCATCAGAAGTAAAAAACAGTGGACACTGAAACTTTGAGTTTGGCCAGACAGGCCCAATGGCTGAACGGGTGCAATAGTGGCATGTCTGCTCTTGGGGAAACCAACTGCTCCATAATTGGACTGAAGGTCTGTTCTATGGGAGGGAATACATGCCTGGTACTGAAAAAACTAATCAAAAGTCTGTGGCAGGGAAGGTCATGAGCCTTAGGGGTATAAAGCCTGCTCTTGTCTGCCTAAATGTATATATTATTCCCACCAAACTGCCCTGAAAGCACAACACTTAATGTTCATATTCACATATTAATGCTACTCTCACTTCTGGTTAGAGAAACTTCTCTTTTCAGATGGCGATGATCACTGGGATGACCCAAAAAGCAACATAGTGCTGAGAAGAAGGGATGGAGGAGTGCTCAGCACTGAAACATCTCTGTCACATCTTCCAAGGTTCAGGGTGCATTGCGTAAGAGGGGGCGGAAAGAATGTAACAGCCAAAGGAAGGGTATGACTCCTTACAATGCAACTGTCCAGACATAAATTGGCCTCGCTATCCATGACCTTGCAGTGCCTAGCAATGCTTTTGCAAGACCCTCATAATAGGAGAAAAAGATGATTACATCAAATTAAAAGAGAGACTAATGGAGAGAGGGAGGGGATATGATGGAGAATGGAGTTCTGAAGGGGAATAGGAGGAGGGGAGGGAAATATCATAGTTTTTTGTCTGTAAGTATAGAAGTTGTCAATAAAAATAATAAAGTATTTAGGTCTTCTATTCTGTTCCATTGTTCTACATGTCTATCCTTGTGCCAGTACCATGCTGTTTTTGTCACGACAGTTTTGTAATATGACTTAAAATCAGGTATGGTGATACCACCCGCCTGATTTGTGTTGCCTGAAATTGTATTGCCTATTTGAGGTTTTTTGTGCTTCCAGATGAATTTTAGGATCGTTTTTTCTATTTCTGTGAAGAATGCTATTGCAATTTTAATGGGAATTGCATTAAATGTGTAGATTTCTTTTGGTAAGATTGACGTTTTAATAATATTGATTCTTCCAATCCAAGAACCTGGGATGTCTTTCCAGTTCCTGTGTCTTCTGCAATTTCACACTTGAGTGTTTTGAAGTTCTCATTATAGAGATCCTTAACTTCCTTGGTTAAGTTTATTCCAAGGTATTTTATTTTGTTTTGGGGCAATTATGAATGGGAGAAATTCCCTGATTTCATTCTCTGCATGTTTTTTTGTTAGTACATAGAAAAGCTACTGATTTCTGTGTATTTATTTTGTATCCTGCTACATTGCTTAAAGTGTTTATCAGCTCTAACAGTTTGCTGGTAAAGTCTTTAGGATCTTTTTTGTATAGAATCATATCATCTGCAAATAAAGATAATTTGATCTCTTCCCTTTCAATTTGTATCCCTTTTATGAGTGTCTCTTGCCTTATTGCTATAGCTAAGACTTCCAGTACTACATTAAATAAAAGGGGGAAAGTGGACACCCTTATCGTGTTCCTAAATTTAGTGGAAATGTTTCAAATTTTTCCCCATTTAGTAGTATGTTCGCTGTAGGTTTGTCACCAATAGTTTTATTATGCTGAGATATGTTCCTTCTACTCCCAGTTTCTGTAATACTTTTACCGTGAAGGGATGTGGGATTTTGCCAAGTGCCTTTTCTGCATCTATTGAGATGATCATGTGATTTTTGTCCTTCTGACCATTTATATGGTGTATTACATTTTTCAATTTGAGTATGTTGAACCATCCCTGCATCTCTGGGTTAAAGCCTACTTGGTCAGAGAGAAGAATCTTTCTGATATATTCTTGTATTCAGCTTGCTGATATTTTGTTGAGAATTTTTGCATCTATGTTCATGAGGGAGATTGGTCTGTAATTTTCTTTTTTGTTCTGTCTTTCTGGTTTTGGTATCATGGTGATGCTGGCTTCATAGAAGGAGTTCATTCAAATTCCTTCCTTTTCTATTTTATGGAAAAGTTTGAGAAGCATTGGTGTTAGTTCTTCCCTGAATGTCTGGTAAAATTCACCAGTGAATCCACCTGGGCCTGGACTTTTTTTAGTTGTGAGACATTTTGTAACTGCTTGGATCTCCATACTTGTTATAGGTTTATTTAAATGGTTTATCCCATCTTGATTTAAATTTGGTAGGTCATATGAATCAAGGAAATTATCCATTTCTTTCATATTATCAAACTTAGAGGCATATATATTCTTAAAGTTGTCCTATGATTTTCTGAATTTCTTTGGTGTCTGTTGTAATGGTGCCTTTTTCATGTCTAATTTTATTAATTTTTGTCTCTTCTCTCTTCTGGTCAGATTTGCTAAGGGTTTATCAATCATGTTTATCCTTTCAAAGAACCAACTCTTTGATTCCTTGGATTTTTTTGTTTGTTTGTTTGTCTATCATTAATTTCTGCCCTGATCTTTATCATTTCTTCCCATCTACTCATTTTTAGTTTGCTTTGTTCTTCTCTGTCTAAGGCCTTAAGGTGAAGCATTATATTGTTTACTTGTGAACTCTCAATTTCTTAATATAGGTACTTAGAGCTATAAATTTTCCTCTTAGGATTGTCTTCATTGTGTCCCAAAGGTTTTGGTATGCTGTATTGTCATCCTGATTTGATTCTATGAATTTCTTGATTTCCTTTTTAATTTCTTCAATGACCCATTCATCATTCAATAGTGTTCTGTTTAGTTTCCATAAATTTCTGTATGCTCTGTAGTTTTTCTTGTTGCTGATTTGCAGTTTAATCCCATTGGGGTCAGATAGTGTACAAGGGATTATTTCAGTTTTCCTATATTTGTTAAGATTTGATTTGTGTTCTACTATAACGTCTATTTTAGAGAATGTTCCTAGTGCTGCTGAGAAAAATGTATATTCTGCAGCATTTGGATGGAATGTTCTGTATATATCTGTTAGGTCCATTTGTCCCATAACATCATTTAACCCAGATGTCTCTCTGTTTATTTTTTGCTGGGATGACCTATCAAGTGATGAGAGTGGGGTGTTGAAGTCATCCACTATAATTGTGTTTGGTTTTATCTCTGACCTTAAGTCTAATAGTGTTTGTTTGATGAAACTGGGAGCCCCCATGTTAGGTGCATATATGTTTAGGATTGTAATGTCCTCCTGTTAGAGTGTTCCTTTAATCAGTATAAAGTGACCTTCTTTATCTTTCCTCACTAATGTTGGTTTGAAGTCTGTCCTGTCAGATATTAGCATAGCAACCCCTGTTTGTTTACTAGGCCCATTCACTTGAAATACTGTTTTCCATCCTTTTGCCCTAAGAAGGTGTCTATATTTTCTTGAAAGTGAGTTTCCTGGAGGCAACAGATGGTATGTTCCTGCCTTTTAATCCAGTCTGCAAGCCTGTGTGTTTTGGTTGGGGCATTGAGACCATTGATATTAAGAGTTATTATTGAAAGATATGTATTTATTCTTGCCATTATTCTTGTTTTATAGTGCTTCCTGTTTTCTCTTTACTCACTTGTTTTAACTGTTATTTGAGTATGGTTTACGTTTTCCTATTTCCTGCTGAGTATGTTTTGCTTTCTCTTCAGCATGAATGATTCCTATAAGTATTTTCTGTAGAGCTAGTTTAGTTGCCATAAATTCCTTTAGCCTGTTTTTGTTGTGGAATGTCCTTATTTCTCCATCAATTTGGATAGATAGCTTTGTAGGATACAGTAATCTTGGTTGACAGTTTTTATTTTTCGGAACTTGGAATACGTCATTCCAAGCCCTTCTGGCTTTTAAATTTTGTGTTGAGTAATCTGCTATGAACATGATAGGTTTGCCTTTGAAGGTCACTTGCTTTTTGTAACTGCTTTCAATATATTTTCTTTGCTTTGTCTGTTTAGTAGTTTAATTATAACATGGCTAGGAGAGGATCTTTCTAGGTTTTGTCTGTTTGGTGTTCTAAAAGCTTCTTGTATCTGAATTGGCATTTCTTTTCCAATTTGGGGAAAATTTTCTTCTATGATTTTGTTGAAAACACCTACTGAGCATCTGGATTGAAATTCTTCTCTTTGGACTATACCCTGAATTCTTATGTTTGATCTTTTCATAGATATCTTGGAATTCCCATTCATACCTTTCTATTAGCTTGTCTTTCTCTTTGTTGGACTGTATTAGGTCTGCCACCTGGTCTTCTAGTTTAGATATTCTGTTCTCCCCTTCATCCATTCTACTGGTGAGACTTTCCACAGAGTTTTTTTATTTGACTGACTCTGTTCTTCAGAGCTAGGATTTCAGCCTGGTTTTTCTTCAGTATTTCTATTTCCTTACTCATATCCTGTAATGACATTTTTATTTCTTTAATCTTGTTTTCTGTGCTCTCTTCCTGGAGTTTGTTTTCTTCTTTGAATCCTTTCATTTCTTTTGTTTATTTTAGTATAGATAGAATCATTCTTTTGATATCTTTGTCAGGTATTTCATTTAAAACAGTCTCATTGGTAATCATTTCTGATGGATTTATAATTTTTGGTGAGATTGCATTGTCTTGATTCTTTGTATTTCTTGTATTATAATGCAGCGACTTTTGCATCCTGAATTGATTTGATGCTTGGGTTTTCTACTTATCTGCAATGTTCTTAGATGTGGTGATCCACCTTTATATACTTTCAGGATATGGGTTTAAGGTGCCAAGTATAGCTCTTATACCCAGTCCAACTCCAGAAGTAATCCTAAGTGTTGAGTTTGCTCACTAAGCATGTATTCTACTGTACTGGGTTGAACAATTTACTGGTAATTTCTAAACTTCCTGAGCAATGTACACATTCAATAAAAACCAGCACAGAGTATTCAAGTGTGGGCATTAAAACAGATAGTCTTATAAATCCAAAATCCCTAAGGGTGTGTGTTGCTCTACACCTTTAATCCTGTCAGGTAAGAGGTAGAGAATTCTGTTCTGAATTTGGTTCCAGGTCAGCCTGGATCTGGATCAGACCCTGCCTCCAATGATGACACAAACAAAAGACCAAGGCCCTATAAATCTGTAAGTATTAAAGGCAGCAATATTCAACACCCCATATACAGGTTATTTGAAAATGGTAAAGCCATCCAAAAATATGTAACCCATAACCTGCCCTGACATAGAAAGAAAGATTAGGACTTCCAATGCAGGCCTATGTACCTGTCCCTGTTGGCCTTGTTATCTTTTGGTGTGGGTTCCAATCTCACCAATGCTGAGTGCCCACCTCGATCCTTCTGTGTTGTGCTGTGGAGCTGGAGCTCAGTTCAGCCTCTCTGGATGCACTGCCACCAGGATCTGAATGCTGGAGGTTCATGGTTCTGATGGTTGGGGGATGGGAGAGTTCAGGAAGCCTGTAGTTTCTCACACTGTTCCCCTGGATCTCTTTCAGTAGCTCAGTTGACCTTTTAGATTTCTGGGCTCTGCAAGGAGGCTGATGGGGTTTGAAAGTCCCCTTGTTTGTTCTCTGCTGCTGCTGCTAGGCACACCTGACAGGTGGTGCCAGGCAAGCAGATCACATGGATTAGAGCCACCGCAGATCATGGCCGCAAGCTCCTCAGTGGGATTTTGTCTGTTTTCCTCCTTTCTGTTGGAATTTGGTCTCTCCTGCTTTGCTGTGTCTAAGAAAACCCTATACTCCTACACTTTTCAGAAGAGAGTGTATTTTGCTGTAGTTTTGCTTAAATCCCTCCCTGGGCTGGTTTGGTGTGGCTCCTATGCCACCGTCTTACCTGGAAGTCTCAGTCTCTGATTTCTTTATTTTTTTCCTGTATTGTGAACAAACAATAGTATGGAAACCATTGCTTTAAACCTTGTAGTATCAAGGGAGAAATGACAACTTAAAGATTTTCATGATTTCCTAAATGTGCCTTTCCCTAGAAGTGGGAGAACTCTCTGTGCAGAGACTGTTTGTATGAGTTTTCATTTGTCTGTATGTGAGAAGTATATCTGGTGTTGTGTGTGTGTTGTGTGGTGTATGCATGTTTATATGCTGATGCAACACCCTCTGTAATCACTTGTAGTGGCCAAAGGAGAAAATCAGTTACTTGCCTTCTTTCCTTGTAATGGAGTCTTGAATATTCCAGAGCAGGCTATTTGTGAACCCCAGGAATTCTCCCATCAACTGTGGCTCTAGATATACACGGCCACGCCCAGCTATTTACATGGGTTCTGGAGATTTACAACAGATTTCAGAAGTATGGTTAACACAGCATGCCGAGGGAGGGCTCTTTGGAAGTGGCCATGGGCTAGGTGAGAACAAGGAGCACATCAGCTGTTGTCTGGAGAATAGGTCACTATGAGTGCCAAAGTGGATGGGTCCAAGCTGAAGACTGAGTACAGCATGTACTCTGAGTAGTTCAGAGTTGTTTCCCATACCTCTGAAATCTGTTGGATTTTGTCAGCTGTCCTGAACTCTATGTGATGTATGGTCCTGGCTTAGGGGAACTTCTTGCTTCACTTAAGGGAGGGTCTAGAATGGCACTGCCTGGCCAGCATGTTAGAAATGGGGAGGAGGCTTGCCTTGATTCAGGAGCCCAGGCCAGTCTAACCCCTCTTTCCATGGCTGGTTAACACCCAGAGTTAGCTCTCTCTCTCTCTCTCTCTCTCTCTCTCTCTCTCTCTCTCTGGGCTTATTATTCTGTACTACAGAAGGAATACTCTGAAGTTCATGGTCTTCAGTGTGATTTGGAGTCTCCTGTCTCTATAGGTAACAGAGAGCAAAAAAAGGGGGGTGATGAGAGGGAGAAACTCCAAGTCATCATGTTAAAATTCCACGGCTCTGATGCTTTGTTTTCCATGACAGAGCCTACAGAGAAGAGCCTTCTACAAAGAAGCTGCCTTCCTTCTATGCCCTCGTTCTACACCTAATTGTCCTCTCAAACCACATGGAGGATTAGGAAAATCCCAGAATCAGTTCTAGAGTCAAATCCCAATCCTGATCCCACCCCTCATTCCATGGGTGACTGAAAAGGTTCTGTGGATATTTTATGCTTTTTTTTTTTTTGTATAACTGTAAAATAATGGATTCTATATGTAGAATCTAATTTGTGAGCCTAACTCTATTACTATAGAAAAGAATCCTCATGCCATTAGTTTGTTACTAGCATAGAAGGCAATTGCAGCTGAGGAGTTCCTATGCAATGACCGAAGGCTTCCCACTTCAGTATGCAGGCACAGTTATTGTCTGTATTTTGTTAGAATACAAGTTGCATGCACTGCTCTTCAGCTCACTGACCCACAAGTTACTAGTTGCTTGTTGGAGTAGTACTTGAACCAGGCTTGTGAAGGCTGGGGACATTGATGGCTGTGTTCCATGACAACATTATATCCATGGTTTCTGACCACCATAGCATATCCTATACCTAGTGACAGGCATGAGCCTGTGGGTCAGCCATTCCCTGAGCCCTTGGATTACCCTTGGCATGTCCCATTGTCCCTGTGTCACAGGGCCTCACTGATGGAACTGGACTAGGACGTATGCTCCTTATCCCAGTAACATTCATGACTACGAGTTCAACTAGGTGCTCTCTCAACTGTGCTCAGCCTCATATGCTTGTATGTTGAGCCTTTTTGTCTGTATTGATTCTATGTTATTTGTGTGCATGTTTAACCTTTGCCCATGGTGATTGATCTGTGCTTTACATGTCTCATTAAAAATCTATAATTTTGGTTAACAGAACTGAAAACTTATACACATTGTTGGAAGTGAGGGGAAATGGATGCAGAGATAAATAAAATAGTCTCTGAGCTGTTCTCTATTAGGGAAGATGCATAGAGATGGATTTTAAAAACATGGTGTATTTATGTGTTAAAACTTACTGCAGGTCAGGATACAAAGTCAGGGACATAGGAATGTATCAAACAGTCTAAGCAACACGTGCACTAACAAGACAAGTCAACTACACAGTGTGCTGCAGACAGGCCAGTGTCTGCTGGAGAATAAGATGCCTATAGGTAGGGCTCTCATTTGTCTTGGTCTTTCCTGTATTTTCTACTCTGGAGCAGTGCATGGAACAGAGTAGAAATTCAGTAACCATTTCTTTAATGAGTGATGAGATATCATAAAGTTTTATATGAAATTGTTAATGTAAAGTAGAATTTAATTCATAGCTAAAAATGAGAGGACTTTTAGGAGACAAAGGGAAAGATCATTTTAGAGGCTATCTTTTAACAGGGGGTAGAGCATATCAGATTTGGGTTCTTACTAGTTTTTCTAGTTGAGTAAATTGTTCTGGATCTGTGCAACTCTAATTTAGGAGCAAGAAGTACTGCAGTGTTTTTCTTTTATCTGTTGTACCAGGTCTGGAAAATGTCTAGAGCTGACCTGCTCAAATGTGCTGAAGTCGCTGTGAGGAATTTGGGTGCTGGTTAGGCCAAGCTCCTGATTCTCTCATTTCTTTTAACATTGTTACCAGTAGCTTGTGGGATTCATGCTTCATGGGACTTTGGAGTACCACCAGAGTCAAGCTGGGGCTTAACCATTTGAAACCATCCAAGACACCAGACTTACAATTTTTAAAATAATTCCAGCATATTGTTTAGGAGTTGTGTATCCTCATTTGTGTTCCTTACTCTTGGACTGGAAGGAAAGGGGTGGGGCGTTAGTCTGGAAGGACTCCTGGAGAGCCAGGCACCCTTTAGCACCATCTTCAACAGCCTGGTTGGCCTGTTGACCTTGGCCAGACTTGCTGGCACTGGTATCCTAGAACTAAACACAAGGAACCAGGGTCACATGCCACCCACGCCCAGACCTCTCTCTGATATCTCTGTGGGCCAGGAGCCAGTTCTCCCCTTGGGTTTCATCTCACTGTCAGAATACAAAGAAACACTGAGCCTTCCAGTTAATTCAACACCCTGCTCCTCCCCCTCTTCCTGGAGAGGATAACAGTTCTGTTGACCATAATAATGCTTTTTCTGTCTCCCTGCAATCCACATAGTCATTAATTTCTGCTGCTGACATCAGGAAAGAGGATTATGAGTGTGTCTGAAACTGTTCCCAACATGCTCATTAGTCATAGATAATTGAAAAACTGGTAGGGAAAGTTTGGTGTAATAGGAGCCCCTGCCTGTGAAGAGGGACTTCAACCACTAGATAATTGTAGACTCCAGCTTGTGACCACTCAGACCCAATCTGCACGTCCACATGAGAATTCAGGGAGCCCACAGGGTTGATAGCTTTTTGACATCTCAAGGTGAGGGTGAGGACACAGTCAGATGTAAGCATAGGGAAATCCCCGCGGGTCTCTTTCCTGCCTTCAGACTGAGGAGCAGGGCTGGGGAGTGAGGTAGAGAATCCTCCTTAACTTTGATTTCACTTCAATTTAAGCTAGTTTGCTTTGATAACAAAAGAAATACTCACAAAATGTCATACTATAGAAGCAGCAGTACCTTATACTGCCCTCTAATCCCTGCCATAACAATAATCTGTAATTTGAACATTTTCTGGAAGCTTGTGTGATTAAATGCTTGCACTCCTTTTTTTAAGAAATCATGATGATCCTACTCTGAACATCATTCTGCATCCTGCCATTGTCCCTTAGTTTATCTTACTTCCTTCCAGATCCATCCCTTAATTCAACCTCATGCATTTTAATGACTATGTGGGATTCTGTTGAATGGATGTGCCCTACTTTATTTACTGATCATACATAAAAAAGAAACACCTTTAAAATTATCCTATAAAAAGGTATGTTCAAAGTAGAATATGAGAAATCATAGGTTAGTAAAAAGCAAAAAATACCCCTACCTCCCCCAGTCTCCATGCAGCCCCATTTTCTGTTTTACCCCTAACATATTTTTACAAATTAATCTATCTTCATGGTGATTGTTCTTACAATGAAGTCATTCTTTGCACATAATCTCTACATATTTCAGTTGGCTTTGATTTATTTTTTTGCATGTGTACAAGGTATGTGTGTGTGTTTGCACACATGGGCACATGTGTGTGGGCATGTATGCACACATGTACATGTGAAATCCAAAAGTAGATGTCAGGTGCCTTACTCTATCACTCCACCTTATTTTGAGGTAGGGTCTCTCAGTGATCCCAGAGCTAACTGATTGTGCTAGACAAGCAGTCAGCCAACCCCAGTGATCGCCCTGTCTCCACCTCCCAGTGCTGGAATTGCAGATGCGTGCCACAACATCTGCCATTTTGCATGAGTACTGTGGATCTGAACTTATGCAGCAAGTACTTTATTGACTGAGCCATTTCCCCTGCCTGGTTTTGATTATTTTAAAGGCAAAAATTATTTCCCACATTGGCCTTTCTTCACACTGCAGACTTAACTTCTTAAGAACCAAATGTAATTTCCCCACTCAATGTACTGACAGGCCCTGCTGTCTATGTCTGTAGTTCTCTCTTGCCTCTCTCTTTCAGGCTGCCCCTGTTCTCTGCTCCTTTCCAGAACCTTTCTAACTAATAGAACTCACTGTCCATCAGAGGTTCTTCCAGTGAATTCTACTTTTGTTTGATAATACTGTGTCTTGGATCATTGTATCGCTAAGAGCAGCAATCTCTCACCTGTCACTCCAGCCCACATGCAGTTGTTGTTACCTCAGAGATTTCATGTGGGATTCATGCTTCATTGGGAGTTCATTGGGAGTGCCAGGTACATTCTATCTTTCCTGCATCTTCTCTATGACACTAAGGTGTCTTGACTTTCCGCCATATTAGTTCCATGCTTCGGTGTGAGCCTTTGAGGCAAGAAGACCCTCTCTCATTTATATGCCAACACTTATAAATTGGTTGTAACAAGGTAGATGGAAATCTATGCGTACCATTTTATAATCATTTTCTAAGTGTTATGAAATGTGAAATTTGAAGGTTTGTGACGTCCAGGAGAGATGCTGAGGCAGTGAGGTGTTAATTAGTTCTGGGGAAAGCAATGTTATAGCTTATTTAATTTTATGGTGAATGAAAAAGTGAAATAAATATTATTTGGGGAAAAGTTATGTCCCTCAATATGCCTCTAATTGAGCAAATGTTAATTTGGAGGTGTGATTTCTAGAAATGGTCATGTATATCTATCTTTCTGTCTTATGCTAAGCTGTATCTATTTTTTAATTTAATTAAATTTTCTATAACAGGTTATACTTTTTTATCCCCTTGTTCCTGCTCCTGTTTCCCTGGAATCACTGTGGGGTCATGAAGGCCTCAGTCAGTTCCTGTGGGGTAGAGGGGGGACTGTGCCTCAGGGTATTCCTACCCAATCTGTGACTCTTACAAACTTTCCACCCCCTCTTCTGCAAAGTCCCCTGAGCCATGGCAGGCCTGTTGGCAGTATGATTTAGTGTTGCATTCTCTGTAGCCTCTGGATTTCTGCTTTGATAGGTTTTAATTGATCACTGTATCTGTCACTATTGCTCTGGAGCTGGTTGTCAGGCTAGCAGTGAGAGAAGTATTCATGTTGCTGCTTCCTCTGCAATTTTTCATGGACCCCAGCAGATGTGTTAGAAGCAGCATGTCTTGTGGTGGGCATTTGGTTAACCTCTTGTCATATTGATGGATCTTGGTTCTCTTTTTTACCTGCCATCTATAAAATAAAACAGATTCTCCAACAAAGAGTGAATGCCTCTTGGGTTATAGGGAGTATGCATACTTACTTGAGAGACTTTTTGTTCTGTGAGACCACTCTTCTTCTCCAGAGAGCAGTAGGGGTTTCTTTCTTTAGTATAAGTTTCCTAACTGTGGGAATCTAACTTGGTTGCCAGTACCAAGTATGAGGTCTCGCCACTGAGTGGGACTCATGTCCAATCAGAACAGTTGGTTACCCACAGAAGCTGTATACCACTATTGCACAAGTGTGCACTTGTCGGGCTGGTTGATTTTGTAGTCTTCAGGGTCCCCTGCTTATTCACGCTCTTGGTAACTGCTGTCTTCCAGCAGCTCCCAAGCAGTATGAGGGCTAGCCAGGAGGGAGCTAGTTTCTGTTTGGGTTCTAGCATGATATTCTGATGTCCTATGACTGTAGTCTATAGTGTCTTCAGCAATAGGCTCTTAGCTTTTAGCTCTGTCAGGTAATCAAGTGATTTGGCAATAGCCTACATTGTTTTGGGGACCTCATGGGTCTCCCTGGACAATAATGAAGTGTAGCAGGGGGACTCAATTCAGAGCCTGGGATTTACTGACCAGAGTCCATGTAAGGTTGAGTTTTTTTCTACTTTCTACATGGCACTTCTGTCCAGTCTGTCCCCCTTGTCCTCTTTGTTGGTGATTATATCTTGTAGAGTGCTAGCCAGAAGGAGGGTTTCTTTGGAACTGAATAATGTTGTCTTAACCTGTATGTGATTCCCTCCTCATCCTCCCTACTCCTTATCCTTTCAGGAACCTCTCATCTTCTATATTCTATCCTTCCTCTAAACTGTAAGTAACTCCTCCTCTCCTCTCTTTTATTTCTTCTCTTTCCTGTCTCATTCTTGTTTTATGCCATATTCCTGATGTTTACTGCCATTTGCACTCATCTCCAACTGTTCCCAGTTAGGAGCCACAGATGAGAGAGCACGTGCAGCGTTTGTCTTCCTGTGCCTGAGTGACCTCGCACACAGTGATTCTTCCAGCTCTCTGAATGTCATCCTGACTGGAGGAAGATGAAATCTCAATGTTTTGATTCGCATTTCTCTGATGACTATAGATGTTAGACATCTCTTTGAATGTGTAATGGCCATTGTATTTCCTCCTTTGACAATTCTCTGTTCAATTCTCTACCCCAATTTTTGATTGTGTTGTTTGATTTTTTATTGTTTCCTAACATCCCACAGAATAAAAGAAAACTGTTGCCAGCTATACTTCCTACAGAGGTGTAATATCTAGAATCTACAAAGGACCCCCCAAAAAAGTAACTACCAGGCTTGGATAAATAAAGCTCCTTATTAGAGGTCTGGTAGATGAATCCTGAAGCCTAAAGTGCCAGTGGAGGGGGAATGTTCACTGATGTGGACATTTACTTTTGTTCTTAGACCACTGTTTTGACAACACGGCTCTGCCATGCACTGTGTTCTCTGGGAGCAGAGCAGAGGCAGATTTTGACTAGGGATGATTGGCTCTGAGAGAAGGAAGGAAACGGGCTGGCTGAGAGAGAAGCTGAGTGGCAATGTGGTGCTGCAACACCCTGGACAGCCTAGAATAGCTCCATAGCCAGGGGTGCCCACTGGCCTTCCATTGTGTTTTGCTGAGTTGTGGGGCAGCAACCTTGGAGAGGGTCTTCCTCTGTGGGGCAGCTCTGCATCGATGGTAAATGAGGAACTGGCAGCCTGCCACTCTATGCCCCCCCACCCAAATCTTCTTAGCTAGGCAGCATGTCCTTCCTTGATGGGGGAACTCAAGCCATGGCATTTTACTCTATGCCATACATCCAACCTGCTACCATGACCTATCATTTCTTGATCAACAAAATCTCTCACACGCTCAGTTCTTGTGTCTCATTTGCCCAAATCTTAATAAAAGACTTTGTCATTTCTCATTTGATGACTGAAGAGCCTCACAAGTGTCTTTTCTTTGCTAACTGTTGCATTCAGGTTCGCATTGCTGGTAAAAATCACATAACCAAGAACAGCTTTTGGGAAAAAAATGATTTATTTTGGCTTACAGACTCTAGGGGAAGCTCCATGATGTCAGGAGAAAACAATGGCATGAGCAGATGGTGGACATCACCCCGTGGCCAACATAAGGTGGACAACAGGAACAGGAGAGTGTGTCAAACACTGGCATGGGAAAATTGGCTATGACACCCATAAGTCCACCCCTAGCAATACACCACCTCCAGGAGGCATTAATTTCCAAATTGCCATCAGCTGGGGAGACTAGCATTCAGAACACCTAAGTTTATGGAGACATCTGAATCAAAGCCCCACATTCTGCTCCTGGCCCCGTAAACTGTTAACAATCCATGATGTAAAATGCAATGCAGTCATTCCAACTTTAAAAGTCCCCACATTTTTTTATCAATCCTAATGATCTTCAAACATCCCCATAAACCAAGGTCTTTTAACTGAGCTATGATACAAAAAAAAAAAAAATCTCCAAAAAAACATAATGGCACAAAATAAACATTCATACTGCAAAAGATGGCACTGGGCATAGCAAAGAAATATTCAACCAATACAAGATTTAAACAGGGCAAACATCAAACTCTGTAGTTCCTGGGCCAATAACTCCAGCCAGTGACAAATCTCCAAGTCTGATAATTCTAACCAGCAACAGTCTCTGGAGTTCCAATTCCACCCCTGTAGCTAGGGTCTTCATAGTCCTGGAAAACTGCATCCAGGGCCAGCAGCTTTCCTCAGCAGCCATCTCGTGGCATGGTTCATCCTCACAGCTCCATCCAGTCTCCATGTAGGAATCCAGCAAACCTGCTTCACACTGCCCATGGCTGTTTCCAAAACACAAGACTGCATTGCAAACTCAATGATACCCTCTTTCCTGCATTTCCCATACTCCATAATACCAGGTAGGGTGCTAATTTGTTAATCCAGAGGGTGAGAGAATAAGGCAGACTTTGAAGAACAGGACACTCCTTGAGCACTCAGGCCCCTTCAAAAGAGTCTACATGCTTCCTGTTGTCCCAGTGCAGGTCATCTGGCCCAATCTCAATAGTTGTAATCTGTAATACAACTGGAGTTGAACAGGTAGCAGTTTTGGCCCAAAGATTTCTTTCTGGGCCATATCCCTCTGCTCACACCAGTCCATTTCTAAGCAATGCAACCCTGCACAACTTCTCAGGGCATGGGCATAACAGCAAGCTTCTCACACAAACTGCTTCTAATCTAGTCCAGACAAAGTTCCTTTTCACCCTCAAAAGCCAAACCTCACAGCCCATAGTTCTTACTGCATTCAGGTCTTTCAACTCTGACTAGAATAGTCCATCAAGCTGTTCTTACAGCACTGCAAGGCACCTCTTAGGCCAAGGTTTCAAATCCTTCCACATTCCTCTTGAAAATCAGCTCCAGAAGGCCAAAGCCACACAGGTGTCTAACAGCAATGCTACTCTTGGTAGCAATATTACTTTTGCAGTCAGGTTCACATTGCTCACAGAAATCACCTGACTAAGAACAGCTTTTGGGAAAAAAAAAGGATTTGTTTTGACTTACAGACTTTAGAGGAAGCTCCATGATGGCAGGGCAAAATGATGGCATGAGCAGAGGATGGACATCACCCCCTGGCCAACATAAGTGGAACAATAGCAACAGGAGAATGTGCCAAACACTGGCATGGGGAAACTGGCTATTACACCCATAAGCCCACCCCCAACAATACACCACCTACAGGAGGTTTTAATTTCCAATTGCAATCAGCTGGGGAGACTAGCATTCAAAACACCTAAGTTTATGGGAGACACCTGAATCACAGCACCACACTAACCATAGCCTAAAATGCTTCCAGAAAGAGCTTCTGAAAGCACACATCACACCACCATGGTTTGCTGAATGGTTTGCTGAATGGTCAGTGGAGAGGCCCAAGTATTGCAGCAGGACTTGTAAGGCCTGCCTCTCTAGCCTGCTCTGCTGTGCATATCACTCCTGTTGCCTTCTACCCAGCCTCTGCTCCATCTGCTTCACCCACTGTTGTGCACAGTCCCTCAGGGTGCATCCTCCCTTCTGTCCTGTTCTTTGCTTAAGATGTCTTGTCTGCCAAGAGCACTCCCCACAGCATGCCGTCATAGAACACCACTCACCATGCTCTATAGCCTCATCTGTGAGCCCAGAGTACTCAGAAGCAAATTCATTCATTTACCATCTAGGTTTTTGTTCTCTGTTTCCATAGAGAACTCTCACCTGTTAATTCTGTTTTTATCTTGAACTTTCTCTATGAAAATGACCCTTTTTAGGTTATGGAGATTGCAGATGCAGGTAGAACAGAGTTTGCATGTTGACCTTCCTATGAAAATTAACCTTACAAATAAATTGTGGGTTTAGGGAGCAAGATATACGTGTAGCACTGTGGAGATGTTCTGTGCCCATTCCGAGGAGACTGGTCAAGCCATTCACTCTTCCCTGGCTCCTTCCCCACAACTTCTATATACAGAGGTCCTAAGGTACTTTTGTCCTGCCCATGGAGCTTCCTGAACAATGCAAGTAGTATCTTTACTCCCAACACATTTTAAAAAATAATTTTATTTATTTGAGAGAGAGAACCAGTCAGATACAGAGAATGGGTACACCAGGGCCTCTAGTCACTGCAAACGAACTCTACATGCATGCACCACCTAGTGTACCTGGCTTATGAGGGTACTTGGGAATCAAACCTGGGTCCTTAGGCTTCACAAGCAAAGTGCATTAACTGCTAAGCCATCTCTCCAGCCCTCCCAACACATTTTTGAACACACATTCAAAATACTAGAATCTTGGGGTTTATTATTATATTTGTTTTTGGAGAGAGACACAGAGGGAGAGGGAGACAGAGATGGGCGTGCCAGCAGTCTCTCAGCTGCTGTGAACGAAATCCAGATGTGTGCGCCCCCTTGTGGGCAAGTGTGGCATTGCGCCCTTGCGTCACTTTGCATCTGGCTAAACGTGGGACCTGGAGATTGGAACTGCTGGAGATTGGAACCAGCGTTCTTAGGCTTAGCAGGCAGGTGCCTTAACCGCTAAACCATCTCTCCAGCCCGAATCTTGGGGTTTAAAGAAATCTACACACACACACACACACACACACACACACACACTCCCCAACTCTTATCCTATCCTTACAGTGAAGAAGTAATTATAGAATTCTCTGGGATGTGGGAGAGCCTCTGGTAAAGCACCTGGCAGCAGATGGATCATTTCATTTTCTTCTGCCTCACATGCTTCCCTGTCCTTATCTCATCTTCCTACCTAAGTTGGAAACAAGAATTGCTTTTACAGCCTCACAATGCCCACACAAAGCAAGATAATCAATAAATTATTAACCAAAGGTCTAACTGTAAGAATTCAAGGTCACTTGAAATATCAGGGTCACTGCATTGCACAACTCCAAAGAATATCTGTCAAATTTTACTCTACGACTAAGAAAGAGTAGTTTCAGAAACTTTCCAGTGTTTCAACTGTGCATCTCTTCCAGCGGGGAAAAGCAATTAAGAAACTCTTTCTTGGGAAAATTATTTCCACCCATCCTCCTCTGATAGGAAGCAACGACAAAAGTAAATGTTCTGGTTTTCTGGGAGTATTTGTTCACCTGGTCTGCAAGGGGCTGGTATGTTTATATTCCTTTGGGAAGTTCCCACTAGTAGAATCTTTCTCTGGTTTGAGTAACACCTAGCTTGTAAACCATCCCAAAGCATGATCTAAACATACCAATAACATACACTAAGGTCACCTAGTGAGCACAGGGACTCTTCCTGCCTGCATGGTTTGTCTTTATGGTGTTGAAAAAAAAATCCAGCAGGGTGAAGGAAACAAAGAGGTTCTCCTAGGAGAACTCTGTGTTCACTTTAGTGTATTCCAAACTGACGAATGTTTGTTTTTCTCATGTCTACACAGGAAACGTAGTGCTACCTCCCGGAACCTCTCTTGGAAGTGGGCTCACACCAGAGGCAGCTGAAGACCTGGGTCTTCCTGCAGGGATTGCAGTGGCAGCCTCTCTCATTGACGCCCATGCAGGAGGACTAGGTAACCTCTCTTTCCTTGCCCACCCCCAGGTCTATATGCAAATGGAAGGGTGCCCAAACTCAAGGCACTCTTCTGTTTTTTCTTTAGCACAGGTCTAAGACTGAAGACTTAAGGTTCTTAGTGAAAAGCCTTTATATAGTAAGCATTTGGATAGAATTGTAGAATTTTTCATCAACATAAAATTTATTTATAAATGGTTACCTTCTTCATTCATCATACTCTAAAAATTTATCTAGATGGTTCTTTGGCTTATGGAAGATCTGAAAAACGTGAGCTTACTTTCATCAACCATGCATGATGGTAGGGTACCTTCCTTTGCTTTTTTTTTTTTTTTTTTCTAGTTCTATTACAAAAGGAAGCATAAAGGATTTGTTTTTATAAGGTTTGATTTTTGTCATACATTTCATGATTTGGTATTAATTTTGTTCTCCTCTCCTATATCACTTTTACATCTTCTGTTAATATTTAGTTATTTATTCATTCTTA
Organism: Orientallactaga sibirica; assembly: GCA_036365145.1. Lineage (NCBI taxonomy): Eukaryota > Metazoa > Chordata > Mammalia > Rodentia > Dipodidae > Orientallactaga > Orientallactaga sibirica. The sequence goes on along the minus strand of JAEOAD010000015.1, from coordinate 32,390,881 downwards.
AATACCCACTGGCTCCTTACCACATCCAGGCTTAGTAGTAGAAGATATTAATTATCAAACAAGCCAGAAGTTAGTGGTGTAGCTCAGAAGAAGAAAATGTTCCTACTGTGCTTAAGACTCTGGACTCAATCACCAGCACCTCAAAAATAAATAACTAAATGAAATAAGACAAAACATAGCCAAGGTCTCTCCCAAATCTTAATAGGAAAACACACAATGAAGCAAACTGTGGCGGTTCTGCTGTCCTCTCCATCTCTACTTCAGAGCCCTTCTCTTTTGATTTTTGACTGCTGTGATTCTCAGGATCTCTCAGTTTCATGATAGCAATATATTTCTCCTGGCCTTTCATTGTAATAGCATTTGACTTGAACATCATTATAATTTATGAGGTGAATTTAATAGGTCATGACCATTGAGTTTTCAGAACAGAACAGTACCCAGCTGGACAGAATGGGGCTCAGCACATCTGGGTACATCTCCCACAGTCAGGCAAGCCCTGTGTCCCAGACCTGTCTTCATTTTGTGTGTCTGTGCCTGTGTAATGTGGTCTTTTCATAATGAATCACTGTCATAAAACCTTGGCCAAGCACAGTGGCATACACTTGTGGCTTTGGCCAACTGGAAGGCTGAGATATGCTTCAGACCAGGAGTCCAGGGCCAGCCTGGACATACATTGAAACTCCCAATTCTTGATTCATATTTTATGATATAGCCAAGTGCTAGCATATATTGTGTTGTCAGAGCTCAGTTCGTTTATTTACATGTGTATATCTTGGCACATGTGTTTTTCTGCCCAGAAATGATTGTCCATAGTCATGGTCCCCTTTGTCATGCTGTAATGCCTGAGGCTGAAGACATGAGGATTGGAGGTTTATTTCTTACAGATGTGGAGCCTGGTCATCCAAGGCCAAGATGCTCACATCTATCTAGCAAGAGGACTTACTATGTCATCCTATGGCAGGAGGTGGAAGGACAAGGGAACATTCACACATGAGAAGGGAAGGGGGCAGAACTCTTCTTTTTATGGGGAATCCGCTACATTAATAATGAACTTAGTTCCATAGCAAAACATCTTAGTGATCCTACCTCTCCACACTGTCACAGTTGAGATCATTGACAGCCGCATTTATTTCCAGTTTGGGTAACTCCTTCTGCTTTAAGGTTCCTTATCACATGCTCTTTCCTCTACAGAGCTGTCCAGGGAACAGTCAGATTTAGAAATTCTCTAAATTGTGCTCCTATTATCACTTTTATTTATCTGAAGAAATGATCACATTGTGTTGTAATTTCATGGTTTATCTGGACGTCATTTTTGTCACATTATGAACTCTTAAGGACAGGGACATTCATCTGTGGTGACACTTCTGTGGTACATTGAGAGGTGGTGGTAAGTTGATTGAGTGAGTGGAGTGATTAATGCATAGAGGTTGATCTGTTTCCCCACATCCAGGTGACTAAACAGTCCCTCATTCTTCTGTGTAGCTTCTGTAGAAGCAGGATGGTGCTTATCACCCTGAGGTGTCTGTACTGTTCATCTTTTGGTCCTCAGGCTCTGGATCAAAGAAAGAGTAAACACCCAGTCCTGCATGAGGGCCGGTTGGGGGGGTATGTGGTATAACCTTTGGCCATAGGCAATGGCGTTTTTTCTACCACACTTTGCAGTATGAAAGACGCTTCTGGGGGAATGTCATAATTTTGGCTTTCAAGCACAAGCACAGAGCTGCACGTCTACATAGACATGGAATTTCCCTGTCCTGCAGTAATCTTGACATTCCAGATCTCCAGTGGGGCCAGGGAAGCTTTCCTCATAAGGCTTTTGCAATTGTTCCTTAGGTGACCATCTCAACAATCTGCCCTCACTCAGGTGACAAGTACTTAGCTGGGGCCTCTATATGCTAAAAGAAAGAGAGCCATGAGTTGGGGAGCCTCAGGCCACTGTGGTTTTCTTATCAGTTTCCCTAACATCTCAAAGGGATATGACAAAACACACCTTTACGCTTCAGCTCAGGACTTACTGTGTCTTCCAAGAGGGTGATGGCCAGATTGCCCCAATCTGTTTCTTGAATATAGGTAGATGGTCAGTGACAGAAAATTTTACCTCCAGAATCTTGGGCTTAGGCCTCTTTTCCCCAAGTGCTTCCAAGTTAGTGAACCTCTCTCCCCCCATATCTTCCCAAAGTAAGGTTTTTAAAATGTGAAGATAGAATAAGACCCTAGATTCTTTAAGAGCAGAGCTTAGGTCCGACAGTGGTTGGAAAGGAGAGGAATTCTTACTGCCCCTGGGAAGGGTAAGAGCACAGAATAATTTTGAGTGCTGCTTCTTTCTGTGTTCTTATGCTTTCCCTCACAGCTGTTTCAGGATTAGGGTGTGTGTCGGGGAAGGACACAGGGCCTAAGAGGAAATATCCCCTCTTATTTTCTCCCTTGCTTCTCTATTGAGGTACAGAGAGAAGGGAAGCAAGGCCTTAAAAGTTCTAAAAAACCCATGTACTGACTTGACCACAGATGAACTAAAGGCAGATATCAAGTTCCTGCAGACCTGTCTGCTGCAGGTCTGGAGATTATCAGCAGTGAACAAACCCGACAAGTACCATTCCTTCTGGAGAGCTTTCTCACGTATATAGCTTCATGATGTTGGTTTGGGACAACAAGTCTCCTGAGACCTATTATGGTACCATGGTCAGGGCATGCCACACACAGAAAGATATGGATGAACTTCCTGTTCTGCCAGCAGGGCACTTTTGTTTCCTGTTCCATGGGAAGAGTTAGCAATGACCCTTCCTGGGACTGTAGTCAGAACCTGCTGATTTTTATGGTTAAAGTAGCTGGCGTGTGACACATGATAGGCACCCAGTAATTAGTCCTCTCTCTGACTTCCTCACTCCAGAAACATAATTCCTGGCCCAAAGTAAGAGCTTCATAAATGTAGGTCTCCAACTTGCCTCCCTGCTGAGCAGTATCCCTCAACAGAACACTCTTCCCTATGATTAGGCAGGTGGAACAGAAGAACTTTGGGCTCTGACTTTTTCCTCCCCCGAACATGCCCTGATGGTTCTCCAGCCATCCATAACAGAATGCAGGCTTCACCATCCTAAGAGTCTGTGTAGGTTTAGGTCAGAAACAGCCTTAAAAACTGGTTCAGTAACTCTGTGCTGAGTGACTTATGATGTCAATTAAGAGCCCAGCTTTGGAGTGGAATAGGACATCACCTAAGTTTCTCACAAACAAGCCCTGATGACCATGATCATGTCACATGCCAGCCTGGCTTGACCTACTATGGACCTTACACTGTCACTTGTAGGAGGGGAAAGCCCTTAGCTTTGAGGACATACCCCATGCACTCTCGTACCCAAGGACAACCTGGGATGGGAGAATAAAGATCTAGGAAGCAAATACAACTGAACATATGTGTTTTCCAGCTCTGGAAACAGAGGAAGGACTTCGTAGGAATGAAAATCAAAGATAAAAGAACATTTTGTTCCTAAGGTGTTGGTTAGTGAGTTCCCCAGCAGCCAGCCAGTAGATAGGAGTAGCTCCATTTGTACTTTGTGGGGGTGGTTCTGGCCAGGGCTCCTGCTGCTGATATTTTTCTAGCTTATAAAAATAGCCTTAACTTTGTTCCAGGTCTGTTCTTGGCTCCAGCACCCCAACTGTCCTAAAAGAAAATGACAGCCTCATCTCTCTGAGGTCCCTCTCCTTATACAAACTCCTGATTATCAGAACTTGAAGGTACCATCTTCCTTAGAAAGCCTTCCCTGAGTTCCACAGCTACATTAAGCCTTCCTTTGCCTTTGTTCCTGCTGCGTCTTGTGTTTATAGGTTTATGTGTAACACTGTCTCATCTACTAGTCTACAGGTTCTTTCAGCATATTGTCATTTCATCCTCAACAGCGTGTGGAGTGCTTTCCACACAAAAGACCCTAACTGCATTCATATTTCATGAATGGATGGATAGTATTCCCGGCACTGGGAATGTCCATTTCAGCTGAGACACAGAACAGCCTCTCAATACAAAGACAGCTGTCCAACCACAGGACTGCTGTGATTGTGGGAATGGGCCCTTTTTGTGAGTTACTTGTGTGAGCTACTTTCATTCATGGTGGGAAAATTAATTAATATCATTGTGGAAACACTGCAAGATTCTATCTTTTGTTTCCTGGCATATGTGCATGTGCCCAGATAAGTAAAGTGGAAAAGAGGGAATTGAGAAGCATTTCCCACAATGCTAGGGCATTGACTTATCCTTTAATAACAGTAAGAATTTTTATTTATTTATTATTATTTTATTATTTTTTTTTTGTTTTTCGAGGTAGTGTCTCACTCTGGTCCAGGCTGACCTGGAGTTAACTATGTAGTCTCAGGGTGGCCTCGAACTCTCGGCAATCCTCCTACCTCTGCCTCCCGAGTGCTGGGATTAAAGGTGTGCACCATCACGCCCAGCCTAGTAAGATTTATTGTATTACTCAAATGTTGTCAGGGTATTACACATGAACCATGTGATTTTATTAATGTGGATATTTAAGCAATAATACATTTAAGAAATGAATAAAAGTATTCTTCCTTATGCTTCAAATTTGTATTTTTGATACTTTGGTGTGAGAGAGCTGCTTGCTCTATCCATTAAGCCATAAACCAAAAAAAAAAAAAAAAAAAAAAAAAAAAAAAAAAAAAGCTGTCCACTTACAGTACATATCCTGGCTCAATTCAGTAGGAACAAAAAGTTTGTTTTAAGCAGTCCTTGAGCTACTCCTGGATGTACAGAAATCTCTATGCTCCCAATACATGAGGTGATTTGCTTAAAAACAAACTTTATGGCTAGGTTTAACATGACTCTTTGATTACCAATGCTGGATTCTTTGCTAGATGTTGAACTGGCTCAGACTGATCATCTGAGTTGCAGAGTCAAACGAAAAGGATTTTGAATCTTTTCCCCTCTTCCTCCTCTTTCTTCTTTTTCTTCTTCCTCTCCTTCACCCTTCCTCCTCTTTCTCTCTTCCCTTCATTCTCCCCCTCCTCCTTCTTCTTCCTCATCTGTCTCTTCATCTTTCTCCTCCCTTCCTCACCTCTTTCCTTCCTTCCCTCTTTCTTCTCTCCTCATCCTTCATTTTATTAGTGGCAGAAAAACTTGTTTAGCCAGTCTTGGAAAAAGAACTTCTGGTCCATTCTCTGCTACAGCAAAGCACAGTTTGTTCCAGTGAGCAATAAACCTTGCCAATTTCTTATCTCACAATTATCTGTTTTCTAGAAGAAAGGGTAGGCTGGCAGCAGCTTTTAGCTAAGCGATTCTGGGAGTATTTATTTATAAATATTACATATTTGAAATGTAGCATATTTGATGAAGAAACATACTAGCAATAAATAATGTTGTTTTTCTGCTTTTGCCATAGGACACATATTTGTATTCACATGGAAGCAGCTTTGTAGCACAGCAAGGACAGATATGTGGACCTTTGTTTTGTCCAGGAGACCCTGAGTCTCAGTTGTCTCAGAGTGAGTTACAGACACAAGAATAGACCTTTATTTGTTACTTCACACTTAATCCTGAAAGCAGCGTTTTATAGACTATGTTTTGTTTTATTTATTAAATGAGGCAACAGACTCTCAAGGCCATCTAACTGCTGAAAAACAAACAGTGAAGTAGAAATTTGTGATTAAACCCATACCATCTAATTCCGTAACTCAAAAGTTTTGTCACTGTGTAATATCGAATGGCAGAAATATAAATGTGAAATGTGTGTTACAATAGATGTTTTTGTCTTGTTCTCTCTCTCTCTCTCTCTCTGTGTGTGTGTGTGTGTGTGTGTGTGTGTGTGTGTGGGTGTGTGGGGTAGTGTGGTATGATGTGGTTTGTGATCATGAACGTGTGTGTGCATGTATGTGCCCACTCCCTGTGTGTGTCGTAATGATAGAGAACTTTGGTTTCCTCCTCTGTCTTTCCTTCTGTTTTGCTTCCTTGAGACAGAGTCTCTTACTGTATCCAAACCTGCTAGTTTCAGCCAGGTGACCGGTGATTCTCTGCCATACATGGCCATGCTCAGTTGTTTATGTGGGTGATGGGGAATCAAACTGAGGCAGTCGCAGGACCTTATGCTTGTGTGGTAAGCACTCTTGCCCTCTGAGCAACCTTCCTAGTCTCTATAGACCCAGCATACTCTTGAATTCCACCACACAACATATCATCTGGACAAGTTGCAAATCTCAAGACACCTTTCAGTGTATGTTTGTTGATAAGCAACAACTCCCTGATAGGGATACAGGGTGAATGAGAAAAGGGGAACTTTTGGGAAATTGTAGCCCTATAGACAAAATAGGAAAATAAATAATATAATTAGTTATTTTTTCCAAGTGTGGGAAACTTGGCAAAATATAAAATGATTTCAAATTTGAGACTTGAAGCCAGGCATGGCATTACATACCTTTAATACCAGCACTCAGGAGGCAGAGGTGGAAGGATCACCATGAGTTTGAGGCCATCCTGAGACTACATAGTGAATTCCAGGTCAGCCTGGGCTAGAGTGAAACCCTACCTTGAAAACAACAACAACAACAACAAAAAGAAATTGAGACTTGAGAACTCATGGATTCCTAGAGAAGTAGTACTAGGTAACATACTTGTTACAAATCCTGTCAGTTTTGCTTCTGGCTAAAGTAGAACTTAATTGTGTACTGTCACTTTTAAATTTCAATTATTTCTAGTATTAAAATGATAACATGGGCATTTTAAATAAGAACAAGTATGAGCATCACCATGACTCTCAGTACTACTGTTACAGCCATTCCTTCTTTGCCTTCCGTGTACCAATGACACAGACTCACAGACCGTGTCTTCACTTTTTACTGCAGTTCTGTAAGACAGGTAATCCCCCATTCTGTATATGAGGAGTCAAGACATAGAGTTAACTTTTCCAAAACCATACATTCGAACTTGAGATTTATTGAACTTCAGTTCATACTGTTTTTTTTTTCTTCTAGAAAAGTAGTTTTTAGTCAGGTGAGTTTTTCAACCACCCCAGCAACATCTTGTGATAGTTTGGTTTACCAAACCTGAGGATGAATGGTGCTGGCGTGGGGTAAACAGAAGCCAGAGATGCCACTAAACATCCTGCCAGGCCAACCCCCATGACCAGTGACTATACAGCCACAAATATCACCAGCAGTGAAACTGAAAAGCCAGGTTTTGGCCCTAATCACCTGAAATAATAGTGTGCCCTTCATTAATTCAGCTTCTTTCTCTAGAACTAGAGCACAGCTCAAAATAAGGCCTTAACTAATACCTTAGTACTTTTTAAAGTTGTATTTTGAGATGTGATCTCCTCAATAAAAATAGCTTACTCTATAAGACAATGAAAGTGGACACTGAGGGCAAGTCAAGTGGCCCTGGAACATCTGGCCCTCTTCCTAAGCATCATGAACTTCGTGGCTCACTCACTCGCTCACTCTTTCTTTCTTTCTTTCTTTCTTTCTTTCTTTCTTTCTTTCTTTCTTTCTTTCTTTTTTTTTTTTTTTTTTTGGTTTTTCGAGGTAGGGTTTCACTCTAGTTTAGGCTGACCTGTAATTAACTATGTAATCTCAGGGTGGCCTCAAACTCACAGCGATCCTCCTAGCTCTGCCTCCCAAGTGCTGGGATTAAAGGCATGCACCATCACGCCCGGCTCTCCTGCCTCTTTCCCTTTGCTCACACACTTCACTGTTGGGGGAGCACCCCCAAAACTGGACAGTCCTACTCAGCTTTCAGGACACATTCTAAATGTCTCTTCCACTGTGGAAACTTCTCCAAATTAAATCCCACCCTTAGAAGAGTGCCAGTTCCTTCCTCATGTGTGTTTCTGTAGTATATTATGCCTATTTCAGTTTTCCCATGAAATCATTTGCCCCTTTGTATGTCCATCATTCAGCATAGATCCTACATATTCAGTCCTCAGCATACGGATGAATTCATTTATAATTAAGATAACTAATAGAAGAAAATTTTATGAACTTAAAAAATAGGAATTTCTAAATCCAAGAAATGAACCTTTAAAAAATGGAGATCTTTGAGCCTTAATTTCTGGGTGGGACTAGGAATCTTGTTTGAAGTATGGAAAATGTCACCTGAAACCCAAAAAAGAAAGTATACACGGGACACATTGGCACTGAGCACCTAGGGACTTTCAACTGCCAATGCCAAACCATGCTGTGGAGGAGCCAGGTCCAAGTTTTGGCCTGGAGCAGGGAACAGGGGAGAGCTTAAAAAAAAAAAAAAAAAAAAAAAAAGAGCAGAGCCCAGGCAAGAAATGGAGGGATTAGGAGCACTGATAAGGTCTCCCTGGGAGTCTGGGAGGAGGAAAGCCATGCTAGTCCCTGAGCAGATAGGTCCTAAACAGCCTGGAGAGTTTCTGTGTGTGAATCAGAAGAGGGGAAGAATTTATTAATGTGATTTTGAGTTTATTGTTTTAAGGTGAGACTTGGTTTAATGAGAACTGCTGCTGCCAGAGACCTTGGCAGCTGTGCATGCCTGGGAGCTGCATGTGTGGCAGAGGGCCCCAGAGCACATGTAGGAGAAGACGACTTTGGGTTTGCTCTTCCCAGGCTCCATGGATTTCTTGGAGAGTTGTGCTTCTAGACTGCAGGCTTCTGTCCAGAACTTAGACCTTTCTTTACCAGGGGACAGAAATCTGGGAGAGAACCAGGCCTTGGGGCTACAGCCAACCCCTCTAGCTCACCATTTTTAAATCTAGTGCCCAACAATTCAGTGAGCACAGCTGAGAGTCTGCTGTGAAATCACATTCGTGATTCAATACACACACACACACACACACACACACACACACACACACACACACTTTTTCTGGATAATAAGTAATCATAAGGTTTGGGAACTAAAAGGCTACCCAAAGATTTTCTATGCTAAAATCTTCTATTTTCAGATGAGAAAACTGAGGTTTGGAAACATGGCAAGGCACCAAAGATTAAAGTTATACCAGCACTGTTGGAGTTGAATTGAAACCTATAGTCTGATTCGGCGGTGAGGGCCCTGTGCCTTATGTAACCATATCCAATGAGGAAAAAGAATGAGTCCGAGGTGTTATTCCACACCTTACCTCAGATCCCATTTATTGGCTGTGGTCCATATCATGGGTGGATATTAAGTAGGTAAATGAGTTTTTCTAAGCTGCACATGAATAAACCTCTTTGTTTTGTTGTGACAGTTTATACTGAGTTCCAGAGAGTCTCCTTTAAATCTGGCAATAATAAAAGCACCTGGTGTTCAGCTTCCCTCCACATAACTCAACACAGTTATTTTTATTTCAATTACAATTTATTGAACATGTATTTTGTGCCAAGTGCTTGGTTGGATACTTTAATAATTACTGTTGTTAGCTTGTAACTTACTCTGTGACCTACCATTGTTTTCTGCATTTAATATTCAAAGAAATCAAGATTGATTAATTGGTTCATGATACGTTATTTTTAATTTGAGCAAGACAGAAAGACAGAGAGAATGGGCACGCCAGCAGCCTCTCAGCCACTGTGAACAAACTCCAGATGTGTGCACCCCCTTGTACACATGTGTGGCATTTCGCCCTTGCATCACTTTTGTATCTGGCCAAATGTGGGACCTGGAGATTCGATCGGTGTTCTTAGGCCATTCAGGCAGGCACCTTTGTGCTAAGCCATCTCTTGAGCCCAATTTTTAAATAAATTATACAGTCGTATCTGGGTCCCAGTCTCTGATTCCAAGACTGTGAGGTTTTCATTCCTTGCTCCTGGTTAGTTAGGATGTCCGTGCCTTTACTACATGTGACTGTGTACACATGTGTATGTACACATGTAGATCCTGACTTTGTTTCAGACATATGTGCTTGGGTCACTGGGAACAACAGGATGAAGATGTCTAGTCCTTCTCTAGAGCAGCAGCCAGTGAGGAAGCACATCTGCATGCAGAGCAATAGATGTACAGCCGACTCTTTTGAGAGGGGAGAAAGGTGTTGGCGCACAGAGGGAATGGATTAGCTGTCTCTGCCATGAAGAGTTAGAAAACCACCAACTAGGAGGTGAAAATTGGAATCTGTCTTTCAAGAAGCAGGAATCAAATGCACAAAGGCCTAGAAAGACGAAATGTCCTGGTGTCCATAAGGAGAATTGCAGTTTAACAAACTCTCCATTGTGCCTGTGTTGGAAGCATCAAGAGCCAGTTTAGAAAACAGCCTGAATGGTATAGCATGGGCTCTGTAGCCATGGCCAGGGGTCAGGTCCCTGCAGTGCACATAAATGCCCTGTGCCTCTGATCCCTCTTCTGTCAGTGGGATGAGAACAGTGACTCCTGGGGTGATTTCATGGATGCCTCTCCTGACAATTTCGGATGCTCAGCAAACTTAGCTAGTCTGCCCTCGAAGATGCATATGAAATGTCTTGAATTCCAAGCCACAGAATTTGGATGATAAAATGAATTTGAACCAACTCTGTCTATTCCATAGCGTTGGTTGTGAACATGTGGACTGTTGTACAGTGACTGTATGTTTGGGAGTATAGCTGTGCCTTCTGATGCTTCCAGGCTCTGGAGGAAGATGTAGAAACGACCTGCCTCACTCATTGCTTAGTACCTGAGCTATGCAGCCCTACCTTCCCAGTCTGCAGAATGGTGCCTTGGCTGGGAAATGGAGCCACCAGATCTCACTTACCACATCTGAGGGAGGGCAGGCAGACCTCCATCATTTCAGTCCTGCTCCTGTCTCTGCTGTTGCTGCTGCTGCTGCAATCTCTTGTAAGAGAACTCTCGCTCATTCCCTATATCTCTTCACACCTTCTTTCTTCTCTGTTTTTCAAATGTAGTTTGCTCGTGACTGCTAGAGTCTGTGCTGGCATGTCTTTTGGAGCCTTTATAGTTATGTCTTCATGTTTCTATTTTCATTGTGTGGGTGACAGTGACAAATTATCCCCTATGCTTCCCCTGCTCCCACTTAGTTAGAAATTACTGTTTATTGCAAATGGAGAATGGAAAGGGTATAATGGGATAGCATAAGAAAACAGATTATTTAGATTGCTTCCCCTCATCCATAGTAAATTGAATTCACTGTATGGATAGCAAAAGTGTATTTTTTGTCTTAAAGTTAGCATAACTGACAAGAATTTGTATCTGATTTATGTCCTTATTTACTTATCATAGTGATTTTTAAACTCGAGTTCATGTCTAGTCACTTGCTCTGCTTTGAATACATAATGCCATCCGTAGACTCATAATTTGAATGTTTGGTAACCAGTTGGTGGCACTAGTTTGGAAGGTCCTGAAAACTTTGGGAGATGGGGTCTGTCTGGCAGAAGTGGAGTGGAGTGGGTCCTTGAGGTCATAACATCCCTGTCTGGAGGAAGTGAATGTTCCCTGGGGGTATAGTTTCTCTGTCTGGAGGAATTGGAGGAGAGTAGGTCCTTGGAGTTGTAATATCCCTGTCTAGAAGAAGTATAGTGAAGTATGTCCCTGGGAATATAGTTTCCATAACCATAGGAAGTAGAGTAGTGTGTGTTCTTGGGGTATATGTCCCTGTCTGGAGGAAGTGGAGTAGGATGTGTCCCTGGGGGTATAGTGTCCCTGTCTGGAGGAAGTAGAATAGGGTATGTCCTTGAGGTGTATGTCCCTGTCTGGAAGAAGTGGAGTAGGGTGTTTCCCTGGGGGTATAGTATCACTGTCTGGAGGAAGTGGAGTAGGGTGTTTCCCTGGGGGTATAGTGTCCCTGCCTGGAGGAAGCAGAGTAGAATGGGTCTTTGGGGTTTATAGTGTCCCTGCTGCTTCCTGTCTCACTCTGTTCTTCCTGGCCCACTATGATGTGAGCCAAGCTCCACTATGGCCACCCTGCTGTCATGGACTGAACCCACTGAAACTGTGAGTCAAAATGGATCTATTCTCATTTTAACATTTCTGTGTCATATAATTTAGTCACGGACATAGAAACACAACTAATATAACATTTAAGTAGTCAAAATGCAGATCATTGGGTCCCCTGAAATCCACCATAACTTCAGGTCAGTGATTGAACTAGAACTTAAATGCCTTGATGTGTTAGCCCAACATGAGCCTGACAGACAACCTCTACCAGGAGAATCTTAAATGACAGTAGGAGAAGTGGAACAAACTCTAGTTGTTTACCTTAAAAGCTGTGTGTATATAATCTAAAAGGAGACTACAAGCAAGATTGTATTTTAACAATTTTGTTTCCAAATAGAGCCATAAAGAGATTTTCCAGACTATTCTACTTGCATGAGTTATGTACCACTTCAGTGCTAACCTGGCATCCCTGGATGTGGATAAGCTCTTTGGGTGGGGGTGCCTCACACCACAGTCCTACCATTATACAGCTTCACTCAAGTTATACATAGTTTTTTAAAAATATTCAATAGCCAGAAGATATGTAGGCTCTTTGAATCAAAGGCCCCCATCTTTTGTCTTGAGGGCATATGCTAGCCCATGGATCCACATTGTTAAAGGTGCTTGGGCTGAATTAGCTTAGAGAGTTAAATGTGTACCAACCTGTGATTACCCACTTTGAAACCCAGTGGGGGGATCCTACCAATATCACTAGAGTGAAAACTTTCCATACCTTCTACAAACAGGCATCTCACAGTTAAAACTTGCTAAAGAAAAACCCTCACGATTGGATTCTGTGAAATACATTAAATATGACCAAGTAATATGACCTTTTCAGAGGAGTTAATATACTGTGTATTATGTTATGATATAACCTTATTGCCAAGCCTAATGTGTATAGCTCAATATTTCTTTCTACTTGTGTATATCTCTATAATTAAGTATAACACATAGACAAAATATGTAAATACCTAAATACATGATGGCATTCCTGTCTGCCCCACTTATACTAGGACAAGGATAACTTTTCATCTTCTTAGACTCAGGACTTGCCTCATTAAGTGAATGAATATATGCATGAATGAACGAGTTTGTAAAACAACATGCTAAGGGCTAGACTAGTTAAAGTGAAAAACACAGCAATGCAAAAAAAATTGAGACACGGACTAAGTTCTATAGGAATTTAAAAATGGACAAAATTACTTTCAATTGAAAAAGTAAATGAAAAAGATACTGTGGTAGTTTGAATATATGTCCCCCAATATATTCAGTGTTTTATTAGTTATAGTTTGCATCTGCAATCACCTTGCTAGAGGCAATGTCACTGGGGGCAGGGCTTAAGGTGTGGTGGTGGGTTTGAGATTCCATTGTAAAGATATGCAAAGTGTGCCTAGCAGGAGTTCCTGAAGTGTGCTGTGTGACTTTTTGGCTGTAGTTTTTGCTTTATGTGCTATGTGGCTGGTTGGTGTCTCTCTCTCTCTCTCTCTCTCTCTCTCTCTTTTAATAAGTGATTCTTTTTTTAAATTTTTATTTATTTATTTATTTGAGAGAGAGATACAGAAATAGGCAGGTAGAGAGAGAGAAAGAATGGGCATGCCAGGGCCTCCAGCCACTGCAAATGAATTCCAGATGTGTGTGCCACCTTGTGCATCTGGCTTACATGGGTCCTGGAGAATCGGGCCTCAAACCGGTGTCCTTAGGCTCCACAGGCAAGCATTTAACCACTAAGCCATCTCTCCAGCCCTGGTTTTTCTCTCTTGCTTGGCCCTGTGAAGGCAGGCCAGCTTCTTCTGACATTATGGAACTTCCCCTGGATCTGTAAGCTTCAATAAGTAATATCCCTTCCTCTGTAACTGTGCCTGGTCTGGAGTTCATCTCAGCGAACCTGAAGCTGTCTGCTACAGATACTAACATTCATCGAATGATCTCAGTGTGAGAGAAATTTGCTAGAGAGTAAGTATGTATAATCTTCAAATTCACTTCAGCAGCTTGCTTAAGGCCACAGCACTAGTGATAAGAACCCCCTTCTGCCAGACACCACATTCCTTCTGGGAAGTGGGAGGGAGGGGCTGAACCTGGGATAATAGGTGCATTCTCCACTAGAAGGAGGAGAAGGCTGGGCAGAGAGGGTAATGTGAGTGCAGACATTGAAATGAGCTTGTGAAATATAAGCAGGGCCCTTTCATCTCTGTAAGGGCTCCCTGAAGAGTAAGGTTGTAACTATCAAGAGGTGGAGACAAATTGGGAGTCACTGAGTGCCTTGCTGGAAAGCTCATCTTCTTTCTTCCAAGGCACTAGAAAGTTGAAGTTTGACTTTAGAGGCTAATTTCTAGCAAAGCTTCATGTAGGTTGTGTTATTGTTAGTGTGGGAATTTTTTGTTTGTTTTCTGAGACAAAGTCCAAGCCCAGATTGTCCTGGAAACCACTGTGTTTCCAGTCTACTGTTCTTCTACGTCAGCCTCCCAAATGCTGAGATCACAGGTGTAATCCACCACACCAAGGCTTTGCATAGTTCTCTATAAAATTGGTGGAAGAAAGTAAAAATGAAGGTGTTCCCTGAAGTAAGGTGTAGTAGTGGGCCTTGAAAGGAAAATAGGAATTTAACCATTTTTTAGGACAAATCCATATATCAGTCAAGAATTATTTAAAATTTTGGATGGTCTTTATATTCTTTAAGCTTCTTATACTTGACTGATCATAGCAAAAATAAATGTATAAATTGTCTTTCCTCTTCTAGTTGAAATATTTTTTCTTTTACATTTGACAAAAGATAATAATAACATGTTAACTTCTAAGCCATCAAAGTAATTGTAATCTCAGTGTGCATTGTTATTGGTGGAAATAACCAAAGAACTTATCCACTTAAAGCAGAGCTCTACCTCCTAAAGCTAAAAAAGAAAAGAAATTTGAAAGCTGAGAAAACTCTTGTGCCCAGATCTACACACCACAGGATAGTCGAAGGACTGTTCCCAGGCTTACGACTGTAGATAATGCAAGATCATAGTTTTATAGTAAGACATCATGTGACTAAGAGCCACTGTCACTACAAAGGAAACACTGTGCTGGATATCATAGATGTAAATATGAACAACTCCACTGTTTTACCCTCAGGGAGCTTATATTCTAAATAAAGAAAAGAGAAGTATCTTCCTAATTTGATGTGGGAAGTGTCTGGTGACCATATTTTGGGGTGTTATAATAGTCAAAACTCATTTTGCCTGAGCAGATCAGAAGGACTCCCTGAAAAAAAAATTAGTATTGATTTGACACCTAAGATGAGTGAGAAAGAAAGCTATGACAAGATGGGCAGGTGGAGAGGAGGGTGAAAACAAATAAAGCAAGCAGCACAAAGATCTACTTGTAGACTGATGAAACTTCTATATATGTATGTATATTATATCCCTATCCCTAATTTATATGGAGACCAATTGGTTGAAAGCCTTGAATGTCATATTAATGAGTATAGAATTGTTATTCTTATGGTGATAGTTTTTAAAGAGAGGTTAATGGGTTGGGATAAGAAAGTACTGGGTAAAATATTGGCACTTGGAACAAAGGCTACTGTAGAGGCAAAAAGAAGGGAATGCGAGACGAATGCCATACATTACTCCCTGCAGCAGGATTGATAGCATGATACTGTTTGGCAGAAATGAGCAGAGGCTTTGGGGACAGGCAGGCCTCAGTTGAAGTCTCATGGCTGCCACTACTGGTTATGTGCCTCCCATAAGACACTCTCTTTAAGCCTAGCTTTTAGTTGGTCAGAATATGAAGATAAAGTGTCATGCTTTCCTTGTATCTATATGTTTTTATAGGCAAAAAATGTTTCTACTATTTAAATGTTATTACTGGAATAGTGGTGATCATACTTACAAAGTATTTTATTAATTCATTCACTTGAGCATTTATTGAGTGTGTTTTTGTTTCTGATAAGGCTAGCCTGGCTACCGGCCCCTATCAGAACAGCAGAATAAAATTCAGTCTATGCACTCAATACAACTAACACCCCCCCCCACACACACACCCTATGTGAAGGCATAGATAGCTACTCAGTAAAGGACTGGAGACTTCTAGATCAAAGGAGAAGCCTAGGGCTGACCTTGGCAATTTCAGATTTTTGGTGATTTAAAATCTGCAGCCCAGTGGGTAGAAGCTAAGCACCCATCTGGGCAAGCTGCAGCTAGAAGGTGGAAGTTTACGCACAGGGTATAGGTATAAGGACAGGTACTGTTATCTTTCTAGGCTTTCATTTGGGACTCAGGAATAAGGTAGACTACACCTTAACAACTTATTCAAAGGCTAAAGCCCAGCTTTGAGTCAACTTAACACATGATTAAATTCAATTAATATGTCCTCTGGCTAGCTGTGATAAGCAAAATCATCTTGTCCAGAGGGAGATAGTATAACCAAACACTTAACATACTGCTAAAAGTTTTCATAGATATTATCTGCATTCAATAAGAATAGCATCATCATATAAAACATAAGCATTTTCAAACCTCAAAAGAAAAAGTACCTACAAGATCTATCCAGGTATTGACAGTAGTAGACATGAATGCTAAACTATTTCTGCCTAACATGCTAAAGAAATTAGAGAAGAATGTGGGGAATTCAGCAGAGAGATAGGATTCATGCAAATAGATAAGAATTCTATAACTAAAAATGCAAACCTGTGAAATTAAGAATTTATTAGAATAAAGAAAGCAATGGAAAATACAATGGAAGAAAAACTATGGAAACTGAAACATAGGAAGAGGACAACCATCCACGGGGCAGCATAAAAGAACGAAGATGGAAAACACAAGGAGCATACTGAGAACTGTGGGATACATGGAGACTGGTAAGAAAGCTCACAGAAATGAGAAGTAGGACTCCCAGGTGAGAAGATGGAGATACAGTAGAAGCTGCATTTGAAGAGAGAAGGGCCCAAAGTTTCCCATATTGGCCACAGAAACTCAATTGAGTTGTTTGACCTTTTGAAGAGTTAATTAATGAAATCACATATTAAAATGATAACAAAAATTTTATTATATAAAGTTATTTAAAAAGTGGTTCTGGGAGTTTGAGCAACACATTATTGAATACTTTATTGGGCCAAATTAACCAAAAGAAATAGGAGACCCTAATCAGTAAGGTTAATTATGGTAAATAGACATTACCAGAGATACCAATAGAATTGAGAGAATCAAAAGACATACTTCCAAACCTTGAATTCCACCAAATAGGAAAAATCTAAAAGAAATGGATGAAGTTATTGAGACACATGACCTACCAAAGTTAAACCTAAATGAAATAAATAACTTACAGGAGTCTATTACACACAAACATATAGAAGCAGTAATTCAAAATCTCCCAGTCAACAGGCTGGAGAGATGGCCTAGAGGTTAAGGTGCTTGCATGTGAAGTCTTAAGGACCCAGATTTGATTCCCCAGTACCCACATAAGCCACATGTACAAAGTGGCACATGAATCTGGAGTTCATCTGCAGCATAGCTAGAGGCCTTGGCATGTCCATTCTCTCTGTCTGCTCTTTATCTCTCTCTTCAATAAATAATGAATAAATAAATATTTTTAAAAATACATCTTTAAAAATCTTAGGCCGAGCATGGTGGCGCACGCCTTTAATCCCAGCACTTGGGAGGCAGAGATAGGAGGATTGCCGAGAGTTCAAGGCCACTCTGAGATGACATAGTGAATTCCAGGTCAGCCTGGACCAGAGCGAGACCCTACCTCGCAAAACCAAAAAAAAAAAAAAAAAAAAAAAAAAAAAAAAAAATCTCCCAGGTAAAAATGTGTACTTCTAGTCATGTTCACTGTATAAGTCTATCAGATAATTAAGGAAGAGCTGAAACTACTGCTTGTTTATTCATAAAATATAAATTATTATATTACTATAGTTGATATTTAATATTACTTATTCTATAATATATAAAAAGAGAAAATGCTCCCTAGTTCTTGTATGGAGCCAGCATTATACCATATAGAGACACAACAATAAAAAATTAAACATCAATTTCCCTAATAAACATAGATGCAGAAATCCCCAATAAAATAATTAAAAACAGGATTCAAGAACATATCAAAAAGATCACCCACCTCAGACAAGTACACTGTATTCCAGAGATGCAGGCATGGTTCAACATACATAAATAAATAAATGTCATATATCACATAAGTAGATTCAAGAACAGAAATCATATGAGCATCTCAGAAAAAAGGCATTTGACAAAATCCACCATCCCTTCATGACAAAACCATTGATGAGACTAGGAATGATGAGAACTATCTCATCATAATAAAGGCTATATATAAAACAAACCTACATTAGACATCGTACTAAAGGGAGAAAAGCTGAAGACTTCTCACTAAGATATGAAAGTAAGGGTGTCCACTCCCTACTGCTACTTAATATAGAGTTTGACATCCCAGCTTTCTGGAGCTGATAAACACTTTCAGCAAAGTGGCAGGATACAAAATTAATACATCACAGTTACTAGCCTTCTTATATACCATTGACAAACATACTGAGCAAGAATTCAAAGAAACAGTCCCATCCACAATAACCACAAAAAATTAAATATCTCAGAACATTCCCAACTAAGGAAAAGAAAGACTTCTATAGTGAAAACTTTAAAATATTGAAGAAAATTGAGGAAAAAATCAGAAGATTGAAAGATTTTCCATTCTCACAAATTGGAAGAATTGTAATATTGTGAAAACCACCATTCTACCAAAAGCAATATATAGATTCAATGTAGTCCCCAAGAAAATTTCCATACGGTTCCTCACAAAATAGGAAAAAATTGAAATTTATCTGTAAGCACAGAATAGCCCTGATAGCCAAAACTATCCTCAGCAAAAGAATTCTACTTCAGGTGCCTCTATACCTGATTCCAAGTTATACTGAAGAGCCTTATTACTAAAAATAGCATGGTACAGACATGAACAAAGGCACATAGATGAAGGGAACAGAATGGAAGATTCAGGTGTAATCCTTGTTACTGATTTTTGACCAAGAGTCTTAAAACACACACTGGAGAAAAGACAGCATTTTCATTGAATGGTGTTGGGAAAACTGGTTATCTACATGTAGAAGAATTAATCTAAACTCTTCTCTCTCACCATGCACAAATATCAACTCCAATTGAATAAAGGACCTTATTGTGACACCTGAAACACCGAAATAACTGGAGAAAAAGTAGGGACAACACTACATACACGATATCAATATAGTCATAGTGAAGGACTTTCTGAATAGAAGAACCCTGACATCAAAACATGGGACCTCATGAAACTACAAAGCAATTGTGTAGCTAAGGAAACCATCAACTGAGTCACAAAACAACCTACAGGATTGGAGAAAATCTTTAGCTATATATCTGAGAGGATTCTTATCTAAAATACACAAAGACTAAAAAACTAAGCAATAAAAATAAATCTTATAAAAAATAAACTGTGGAACTGAATAGAGAATTGTCAAAAGAAGAAATATAAATGGCCATTATTTTTTAAATGTTCACCATCTTTAGCTGTCAGGGGAAAGCAATTTAAAATGGCTTTGAGGGGCTGGAGAGATGGCTTAGTGGTTAAACGCTTGCCTATGAAGCCTAAGGACCCCGGTTCGAGTCTCAATTCTCCAGGACCCACATAAGCCAGATGCACAAGGAGGTGCATGCATCTGGAGTTCGTTTGCAGTGGCTGGAGGCCCTGGCGCACCCATTCTCTCTCTCTCTCTACTTGCCTATTTCTGTATCTCTCTCTCTCAAATAAATAAAATATAAAATATTTAAAATAACTTTGAGATTCTATCCCATTCTTGTCAAACTGGGCAGCATTAAAAAAAATCAAATGACAAATGCTGGTGAAGGTGTGGGGAGAGAACCCTTATTCACTGTTGGTGGGAGTGTAAAATGGGGCACCTTGTTCATAAATCTAAAAGTATGTCTACCATATCACCCAGCTATACCACTCCTAGGCATACACCCTAAGGACGCTATATTTTACTATAGAGATACATGCTTATTGATATTCTATTCACAATAGCTAAAAATGGAATCAAGAGCAGGTACAGCAGTCTGGAGTGAGTAGGGCAAACCCCTGTTTCCGGCCTCCTCCCATCTCCCCAGTCAGAGTTACTGCCTCCTCATTGTGTAGGCAGGCTCAGCAGTCTGGAGTGAGTAGGCCAGACACTTATTTCCAGGCTCCTCCCACCTCTCCAGTCAGAGTTCCCTGCTTAGACATTCTTCTCAGAAGCCCATGGAACCTTCTGCAAAATGGACCATATATTAGGCCATAAAGCCTGCCTTCATAAAGTCAGGAAAATAGAAGTGACTTCCTGCATCATGTCAGATCATAATGTTTTAAAGCTAGAAATTAACAAGAGATGCATCAGGAACTCCACCAGCTCCTGGAGACTAAACAACACACTTCTAAAACAATGAATGGATCATGGAAGAAATCAAAAACAAAATTGTGGGCCGGGAGAGATGGCTTAGTGGTAAAACACTTGATGTGAAGCCTAAGGACCTGAGTTCGAGGTTTGATTCTCCGGGACCCACATAAGCCAGATACACAAGGGGGCACATGCATCTGGAGTTTGTTTGCAGTGGCTGGAGGCCCTGGCATGCGCATTCACTTATCTGCCTCTTTCTCTCTCTCTGTCGCTCTCAAATAAAAAAATAAACAACAACAAAAAATTTTAAAAAAAGAAATTGTAAAATTCCTAAAATTGAATGATAGTGAAAACAAAACCTACGAAAACTTATGGGACACAATGAATGCACTCATAAGGGGAAAATTCATAGCCCTAAATGCCTTCAGTACAGAGAGAGATCCCAAATTAATAACCTGATTGTCCACCTAAAGGCACTGGAAAAACAAGAATCCAACCCAAAGAGCTCCAGATGGAAACAATCAAAATTAGAGCAGAAATTAATGAATTGGAAACTAAGAAAACAATTTTTAAAAATTGAAACAAAGAGCTGATGCTTTGAAAAAATAAACAACATTAACAAACCCCTGGCCAGTCTGATAAAGAAAATAAAAATAATAATAATAATAAACTCATATTAACAAAATCAGAAATGAAAAAGGAGAGATAACAACAGACATCAATGAAATTGGAAGAATCATCAGGGCATACTTCCAAAACCTTTATTCCACAAAATTAAATAATTTGGAAGAAATGAATGAATTTCTAGACATATACTTTGTACCAAGACTAAACTCAGAGCAGATTAATCTCCTAAACAAACCTGTCAAATCCATGGAAATTGGAAAGTTAATCAAAAACCTCCCCAAAAAGAAAAGTCCAGGACCAGATAGCTTCTCAGCTGAATTCTATGAAACCTTGATTGAAACCAATTTTCTCAAAGTGCTCCACATACTTGGAGACCAGGGAATCCTCCCTAACTGCTTTTATGATGCTAGTATCACCCCTAATTCCCCAACCAGAGAGAGATGCAACAAGGAAAGAAAACTATAGGCCTATATCCCTGATGAACTTAGATGAAAAGATCCTGAGCAAAATCCTTGCAAACCAAATTTAACAACACATCAATAGCATTATCCACCTTGATCAAGTAGGCTTCATCCCAGGATACAGGGATGGTTTAACATACATAAATTGTTACACATAATACACCACGTAAATAATCTGAACCGTAAGAACCACATGTTCATCTCAATTGATGCAGAGAAGGCCTTTGTCAAGATACAAAACCACTTCATGATCAAAACACTGGAAAGAATAGGCATGGAGGGTTTATATTTCTCAACACAATAAAGGCTATATATAAAGCTCCTAAAGGCCAAATAATTCTTAATGGAGAAAAACTCAAAGCAAGATAGCCTATTTGCAGATGATATGATCCTGTGTATAAGTGACCTAAAAGTCTCTATCCCAAAACATCTAAAGGTGATAAACTCCTTCAGCAAAGTGGCAGGATACAAAATCAATAGCTTTTCTATATGCAAAGGACAAATATACAGAAAAAGAAATCAGTGAGGCTGTCCCATTTTCAATAGCAACAATAAAAATTTAAATACCTTGGATTAACACTAACCAAGGATGTGAAAGACCTATATAATGAAAACATAAAAACACTCAAGAAAAAAATAAGGACTTGAGAAGATGGAAAGTCCTCCCATGCTCCTGGATAGGTAGAATTAATATTGTGCAAATGGCAGCTCTACCAAAAGCCATATATAGATTTAATACAATACCAATAAAAATACCACCATGATCTCAAAATTCATATGGAATAGCAAGAGGTCTCAGATATGCAAACATATTCTCAGCAAAAAAAAAAAACAAAAACAAAAACCCACATCTGGAGTTATCACCATACCAGATCTAAAGCTATATTACAAAGCCATAGTGACAAAAACAGTATGGTACTGGAATAAAAACAGAAGCATAGACCAATGGAACAGAATTGAAGACCCAGACCTTAGGTCAAGTAACTACAGCTGCTTGATCTTTGACAAAGGTGCCAGTAATGTAGCCTGGAGAAAAGACAGCATCTTCAACAAATGGTGATGGACAAATTGGATGACCATATGTAGGAAAAGGAAACTAAACCCAGTCATCTCACCATACATAAAAATTAAGTTCAAATGGATGAAAGACCTCAATATAAGACCTGAAACTCTTCAACTACTGGAAGAAAAAAAATAGGAGGCACTCACTACAATATAGGACTCAGAAAAAACTTCATGAACAAAACCCCAGTAGCCGGGAAATAAACAAGCACTCAACCAATGGGATCTCATGAAGCTAAAAAGCTTTTGCACAGACAAACATGCAATAAGCAGAGCCAGTAGATTACCCACTGAATGGGAAAAAATCTTTGCCAGCTATACCACTGACAAAAGCCTAATGTATAGAATCTACAAAGAACTGAAAAACCTAAACAATAAAAATCAACCCACTCCAAAAGTGGGGCAGAGAACTGAATAGGGAGTTTTCCAAGGAAGAAATACAGATGGCTAACACATACAAGAAAATGTTCAGCATCTCTAATCATTAGGGAAATGCAAATTAACACAACTATGAGATTCCACCTTACCCCAGTAAGGAGAGCAAACATTAAAAATCAAATGAAAACAAATGTTGGCGAGGATGTGGAGAAATAGGAACCCTCATTCACTGTTGTTGGGAATGTAAACTGGTACAACCACTATTGAAATCAATATGGAGACTTCTAAATAGAATGAATATAGAGTTACCAACAGATCCTGTTGTTCCCTTACTGGGCATTTACCCTAAAATTTTCACATCTCAGTTCAGAGATATTTGCTCAACCATGTTTATAGCTACTTACTTCATAATAGCTAAGAACTGGAATCAACACAGGTGCCCATCAATGGATGAATGAATAACCAAGATGTGGTATATCTACACGATGGCATTCTACTCAGCAGTAAGAAACAATGACACATTGAAATTTGTAGAAAAATAGTCAAACTTGGAACAGATCATTGCTGACATACCTGAATAGCATCTCGAGGCTTGGACAACAGGGAAGGTAGGACTTGGGGGGACACAATCCTGAAACCAAATTGAACTGGTACTATAGAATCCTGTATCCTGGAAGTCAGACTAGAGGGTGGAACCCTCAAGAGGACTTTAGGAGGAGCACCTGAATCGAAGGGCCCTGGAAAGGATGGGATGAAACGTAACCTTAAATTTTTCCTGTTTCTCTTCTCTTTTTCTGTTGCTGGCCTCTAATTCCCTGTACCAGGATGTGGTTTATATGTACAATGAGTGGTTGATCAAAGAGACCTACTAGATCCCCCAAAACAAATAAGACAGACTTCTGTCAGAGCACTGGATTACCCACCAGAGGTTAATGGGGAGATCCTACTGCTGAAGACACCATACGCTGTCAGTACAGACCATGGAGAAATCTAGTTGGAATCCAGAGGAGAGCTAGTCCCCATACAATTAGTCCATCTAGTGCAGGAAAAGAGAAAAGTGAGGTAAGTGGCCAACATCTGTCTGAACAACTCAAAATCTAAGCTACTCAGAAGAAAACCACCTGACGTGATGCTCACACAAGTGCAGTAGTGGCACACAGCCATGGTGGGTAACCAACAGCTCCTGGGTTGGCTAACAGATCTGTTCAGTGGAAAGGAAAACATATCAGGAACTGGGAAAAAAGTCAGAATCATATCCAGATAATGATTCTGCTTTTCATTGTCAAACTCCCACTAACCTTCTGCTATAAGAGGGCCTGGACCCTTTAAATTCTAAGTTAATAATGGTTATCCCATTTAACCGATGCTGACTTCATTCTCCCTTGGAGAATCTGCTTCCCTTTTTCAGATGGGAGCTGCACCTGAGGAAATAAATGACCCAGTGCACTCCACTCCAGCCCCAGATGAAACCACAGAGGAATTGGGTAAATGAGCAAGAGTGCTGCTTTCTTAGTGAATCTGATATCAGCACAGGGGTTATGGAGTTAGAGGACACTCAGCACCTATCAAACCAGAGATTCAGAGTCTCCTAAGTGCCCATCACTGAAGTAGACTTAAAATGCTCCCAGAATGGCTTGGGGAATTTTGTGGAAGAGGGGGCAGAAAGATTGTTAGAGCCACAAGTTGGGACCTTATGCACAGAGACATTGTCTCTCCCCCACAACTGACTGCTGCCCCCATAATGCATGATCCTCAATCCCCATGGGGTTGACCTGCATCCCCAACAAGGAAAGCTTCTTCAGAAAAGGGGCAGGGAGGAGGGAAAGGACGGTACCAACATGTGTTGTTTACATACTAAGTATGTCCATATCTAATAAATTATTTAAGAACAAGATAATGAGTGTAGTAGATGTCAGGATATACATATGTTAAAAGTAAAAGGAAAAATAAAATGGGAAGTTTGGCCAGGCACACCTTTAATCCCAGCATTCAGGAGTCAAAGGTAGGAGGATTGCCATGAGTTCGAGGCCACCCTGAAATTACATAGCAAATTCCAGGTTAGCCTGGGCTGGAGTGAGACCCTACCTTGAAAAAGCAAAAAATGAAAAAAAACAAAACAAAAAGGGAAGTTTGTAGGATTAAATATAATAATTTTCCCTTGACACATGACATACACCCACCACCATCCCCCACATCCACCTCAAGCCTTTAACTGGTATCAGAGGCTTCTCTGCTCAAGATGGCGTTCCTCAGAGCCCCTTTGACATCCTTGTTCCTAAATAAATAAATAAAGGGTTGAGTAAGGGGCTGACAAAGGTATAGACCAGGGCAATTTGGTGGTTCTCGCCCTCAGAGGAGCTGGAGCGGGGCTGCAGGTAGACCAGGCTGCAGCAACCATACTGCAGCAGGACCACTGTGAGATGGGAGGAGCAGGTGGAGAAGGCGCTGGCGGCCTTTGCCTGAACGCATGCACAAGATAGTGGAGGTAATGAACGCATAGGAGACACAGATCAGCAGATAGGGCACCATCAGCATCAGGGTGCCCACTACATAGAGTACTGCCTGGTGAACGTGTTTCTGCACAGGCCAGGAGGAGATCTGGGGGCACATCACAGAGGATGTGGTTGATTTCCCTGTGATGTCTACAGAAGGGTAAGGTAATTTTCACAATTAAGGTGGTGAGTTGCAGGGAGAGGAAGAGGGCCAGGCCCAGGGAGCTCAGAACCATCTGGATGCACAGCTTTGGGGTCATGATGAGGCTATAGTGTAGCAGGTGGCAGATGGCCACATTTTGGTCGTAGGCCATGACTACCATGAGAAAACAGTCAGTGCTGCCCAGAGTGGCAAAAAAGAACATCTGGGCCCCACAGCCAGCCAGTGCAATGGGCATTTGGGCCCCAAAGATTTTGGACAGCATCAAGGGCACCACCATGGAGGTGAAGCAGATTTCCAGGAAGGGCTGATTGCACAGGAAGAAGTACATGGGCGTGCAGAGGGAGCTGTGTGTTCAGACCACCCAATGATGGCTGTGCTGCCACAGATGATCATGAGGTAGAGGAGGAGGAAGAGAAGGAAGAGAAACACCTGGAACTCAGGGATGGTGGTGAACACTCTGAACACTACCAGAGTGGTTGAGGACAGGCTTCTCAGCCAACATGTCTTCTGCAACCAGAGCAGGGGTGGTGAGCCCTCATTGGCTGAGTTGCTTCCTCACTGTACAAAAGCAAAGAGGTTAAGTTTGAGTTTTTATTTGTAATTACCCATTAAGTATTCAGTTTTCAAGCACAGTGCTGGGGAAGGAATTCTTAATAGCAGATGTCATATTTTCCCTCAGAAATTTCAAAAATGGTGCAGATACTCACCTGTGGACAAGTTCACTGTGACAAAACATGTAGAGACTCCTGGTGAAATATCTTTTGTAAAATTCGGTCATCTTAATACAACTGACATGAGCTAGTATTTTCAATGTATGTAAAAGTACAAAGGTATATTTTTTAGCTTTATATAATTAGATAAATGGATGCTTTGTTCAATATTTTGGTACATATTTTTATTGAAATATAATGTATTGTAGTATGCAAAGAGCAAGTATACCATTTGATCAACTGTTTTTGCAAGTAAAATACAATTATTTGAACATTAGCAAGATTAAGATGCAGAATAATTCCTGTAATGCACAAGTACACTTTATGTCCCTTTCAAACTTGATTTACCTGAAATATAATCAAAGAAGACATTCTAAATAGTTTAAAATTTTTAAACCAAGCAAGTGCAGTGGGCTAGTAGTGGTTATCTTGTGTGATTCGGTATGTTGAAAAGAGCAGAAAAGGGATGTTGGCGTGATGGATCAGTGGTTGAGGCTCTTGCCTATTAAGCCTAACCACCCAGATTTGATTCTCCAGTATGCATGTAAAGCCAGATGCACAAAATGGCCCATGCATCTGACATCATTTGCAGTGGCTGGAGGCCCTGGTGCACCCATTCTCTCATTTATCTTCTCTCTTTCTCTTTCTGCTTGCAAATAAATAAATAATTTGAAAAAAGAAAATAAAAGAGCAGAAAAGGGTTTGTTTCTGGATATGGCTAGATTTGTTTGAAGAAGTAATTGAACACTCAACTTAAAATTTCAAGTTCTTAGTGCCGGTTCTGCTTCATTAGTTAATTTTGTTAAGATTATCCAAGGGGAGAGTAACTCAGTTCTGGCATCCCATATCCTTGAGCTAGGTGCTGGCAGTGCAGGTACAACTACTGTGGACAGGCCATGAAGAGGGAAGTGGAGAATATGAGGGTGTCAGAGGCAGTCCAGGAAGTTGCCTGACAGGAGAGAAGCCCACAAAGCGCATCTAACTCAGCACCTTGACCCTGTAGTCGAGGCTGAGTCAGTGCTAGTTTCCACTTCTACCTTGTCAGCCTTTACTCATGAGTCATCAGCACAGGGAGAGAGTGTGTTCAGAATCCTCATTATAAGTGCAGAGTGCTTGTCAGTGAGAAGGGTAACAATGCATTTTTTTTTTTTTTCCTTTCTGGGCATTTTATTAGTGAGCGCTCAAGGAGCATGTAGATAGTTACTTCCTTTGCTGAAATTAAAGAATATGTTTAATTTCAGATGACTGGTTTCTCCATAGAATGGTAATTTAGGGAGTTTTTTTTTCTTTTTCTCCATAACTAGAGACTCTGAGCCCTTCTCTCTCTGCTTTGGGCCCTATAGCCCCATTAAAAGAAAGAAGGAAAAAAAAAAAAACAGAAAAGTAAAAAGAAAAGAATAGTTACTGGTCTGCCAGAATGTAGGCTGCGAGTTGGCAGGCAGATGGAAGCATGTGGGGGAGGGGTAGATGATGAAAAGCCCAGGCTAATGTTAGAGGGCAGTGCCTCCTGGCAGTACAGAAGCTGTACTGAGCTGGTGATATGGCTGAATATTATTAAGATCATCTATTCTTTCTCTAAATACAGAATTTAAGAGGGTGAAGAACAAAGGAAGAGTAAAAAAATTAGGAATTTGCAAAAAATATCCAACAAAAAATAAGTATAAGAATAAGTATACAACCCTAATGTTTGGAATAAAGGATGATTTCAGGAGCCAGATCACTTGGTTCATATTCCGTGGTCTCACACATCTTTTTTATCACTGGTCACTCCTTTAAACTCTGTCTAATGTTTTCATTCCTGGGATAAAACAACATAATTGCAGTAGTGAGGATTAAATAAGTGAATTTACATTGAGATTCTTGTGTACTTGGCAAAAGTCCCTACAAGTGGTGGTAGGGATGAAGAAAGGGTATGGCTTTCTTTTTTCTGCAGGAGTGCTAGTCAGTCACAGCAGCCAAAAAGGAACTGTCTCCTATCCTATGGTAAAAAGAAGGTTACTGTGTGAGTCTGCCGCAGCCACACAGACGATGAGAGCCCGGACGCTCAGCTCGGGTGCTGCCGCACTAGTTGAGGATGGTGGTTAAGCTTCTGAAAGTATTGTTTCCCTACAGTTGTGCTCTGCAAATTTTTATAAAAGTAAATGCTACTGACTAAGATCACTTGGGTGTTTTGTTTTGTTTTGTTTTGTTTTGTTTTGTTTTGTTTTGTTTTGTTTGAGGTAGGGTCTCACTCTAGCCCAGGCTGACCTGGAATTCACTATGTAGTCTCAGGATGGCCTTGAACTTGGCTGGGATTAAAGTCATGTACCACCACGCCTGGCTGTATTTTTGTTTTGTTGTTATAGTTTTACTTTTAAATCATCCTTTCCCTTTTACCTATAAGATGTCAGGCTCAAGGAACCTAGACTCTGTGCCTGAGATCATGTGACTAAGTGGTATCTGGAAGTTTCTCCCACAAACCCAGAGTTCTTTTCTGCTGGTTCCCATTATCTGGGTTGGTGTGGGGTGAAGGCAAGGAGAGCAGAGTTGAGAGGCTATCCAGGAAAGTGGGCACTGAGGGCAAGGTGTAGTGGAAGAGCCTGCTCAGAGAGCTGAATCCTAACATCTGGGAGTTTTCCCTGATTCTCCTTTTGCTCTCCACTTTGTCAGTATTTATTTACCTATGCATTTATTCTCTTTGAAACTCATTCAGCCACATGTCCTTCCCTGCACTAAACGCTGGGCCCCTGCTCCTAGCCAGGCTTTTCTTTCCAGCTGTTCTGCCTATTATTTCATTCTCTGAGCCCACCAGCCTGACTCTTATCCGGTGGGGTCACCTTACACTCCCACCCCTAGTCTCCTGGGAATGGGAAGCTTGTATAAAAGTTAAACTTCCGGATCTGATTTTCTTTTTGGAATCCTTATTGTCTGAAGCTTGGGGCAACGCTTGATTAATCAGTCTAGGTGTGGTGGAGTCCTTTGACCCTCCCCAAAGAACTTGGCCTTAGAGAAACTTGGCTTGGTTTTGGGTCTTACAGTGAAGTCTAGACTTTAAAGTATCTGTCAATATTCAACTAACCCCCAACAAAGCCTCTAGAAGTTTGATATGGAACCAAAACTCATATGAAAGGAAAAGGTGCTGTCAGAAGTAGGAAAGCGGAGAGCTAACCTGCTAAATAAGGTCTTATTCTTTGACTTTTCAGCTCTCTTCCCATAGCTCGTCCTACAGAATCTGTGTGAGCCCTTCCCATGTCCCACTACTGTCATCATGAAATGTCTCATGACCTTGCTATTTCTTTGGGGGGGGGGTGCTTATCAGGACTACTGGTTCCTTTCGAGGAAGAAATTCAGATAATTTTATAAATGAGGTCATTCATCCACCAGCATAAGATTGCTGAAACTCCATTCTTTCTTCCAGGGGAAGTGAACACTGGCATTTATCCACACTTCCCTGCTGCAAAGACAGTGCTACGTGCTTCACACCGAGTGACAAATCATTAAAGTTGTGCAGGACTGAGGGGTGCCCAGGCACACTGGACCTAACAGTGAAGAAGAGAGAAAAATATTCTTCCCTTACCTGTCTTGGGCTCATGTTGGAGGTCCCTATAACAAAAGACAGACAACAAGAAAAGCATTCAGTTTTATTTAATACCAGTTTCTGTGACATGGGAGCCTTCCTAAGAATATAAAGAGCCAGAGAAACCATAGTCTGAGTATTTCATGCTATACTTGATGGGCAGGATGAATGCACAGAAAGGGTGAGGTCTCCGTTCAGTTCTCTGATAAGGCTGGGGCTTGCCTCCTGAAAGGTTCTTTTCACATAAGGGTCTTATGACCTGCCTCAGGACATGGCTAGAAAATCTTTTCCAGGTTCCCCTGCTTCAGGGGAAAGAGGTGGGATCTTTCTCCTGTGGGTTGCCTCAGATACCTTCAGCAGAATATACTCAGTGCACCAATGTGCCATATTCTGAGTCAGCATGCCCTGCCCCATCAAATGTCAGCATTAAGGATAATGATCCTATCAAGTAGATGCCACTAGTCTCACTCTACACCTGAGAAAATGGGCTCAAGGGTGAGTTTGTGTGTAGGCTTACACAGCAAACTGGTGGTGACTCAGATCTAGATGTCTGACCTCAGACCCAGAGTTTTCCACCAACCAAGTTCTTCAGATTACACGTTCATCTTCATCATCTGGTAGCCCAGCAGCTGACGCACGGCACCCTTCCCCTATGTTTTTATACTCCTGTTTCCTGTCGGGGAGTCGACTGAAATGCCTTCCTTGCCACTACCCTTCAATGCAGTTTGACATACTCCTTCCTGCCTCAGGAGGCCCTGCTCTGGCCATCCAAACAGGCCCCACTCTTCCTTGAGACTCTACAAATGTGGAGTCACTGCCTTGTTCTTCACCCTTACAGCACTGGATCCTGTATGAGAAGCTGCCATGCCCTCCACTCTTACGAACTGAAACCCTGCAGTATAAACCCTCATAGTCACAGTCTGGCAGCTGACACTGTGTCTTTCTTGTCATTAGGGTCAGTAAACACTTGTAACAGTCTACTGATTTGTAAAATGTCAGGATGCAATTGTGTTGCTTAGACTCCTAGGATACATTTGTGGTACTTAGACTAATCCTTCTAATTTTGGCTTATTGTTTTAAGTAATTTTTGTGGGTCAACTTGGCTGTTTAGATTAGACTTCAACCTGACATTTTGTTATGCATAACCTCTGCAAGTGAAAAATATATTCTATGAAGATAGAATAGATGATATTCATTTACTCTAGACACCATGTCGCGGTTAGGAAGGAGTCACATTTTTGCTTTGTCTTAACTGGAGATTTTGCTAGTGTTCTTTAAGTCTCAGATTTCCAAGCTCTTACGCATTAGCCTACCTTTGAGATTTGATCTCTCTGGATATAAATGAGTAATAAAGGAGTAAGACCCAGTCATCTGAGGGACTAGACGTTGTTTTCTGTCTCATCAACCCCCATCAGGGCCTTGTACTGGTTTCTGATTAGTCCACACATGGAAGGACATGGCAGTACGATACAAATGATTGACACTCTCACAAACTGAATTGCTTCATGTAATGTGGCTCTTGCAGATATATACGCCTTTTGAGTTATTTTCAGTATACACCGTGCTAGTCAGAATTGTGGCACTCCTTGTTTCCTCATTTTCATTCCTTTCCTGCCCCTCCTTCATCAATCTGGTCTTCCATTCTCTCCTCCCCTTCTCCCATTATCCTCACATCAGCTAGATCCTCAAGGACAGGCAGCAGATGCTCCAGTCAATCTAAGTGAGCTTGAATAGCTGTCAGGTAAGTGTGTGAGCTCTCTGGCTTTTGACACTGAAGACTGAGAGCTGTGTGTGGATGGTGGCAGGAGCAGTGGTGAATATATGGAGGACACTGTCTCAGGGGTTATTCTACTTCCCTAATCCTCATAGTATCTTACAGACTACCTTATACCACCATTCCAACCTTATATATCAGGAATCTGAGGCACAAGAAGATTAAGAGATCTCACTAATTTTTCCATATTTGAAGCCAAGCAGTCCAATTCCATAGCCTTCATCTTAACTGTGACCTCCCCAACCCCCCACCGGACCTTCAGTGGCTGCTAAATGTCCATCCAGAAGACCTGTTGTCTTCCTGTAGAAGCTGAGCATGTGGGAGATTGCCGAAATATATAAAACTCTATAGATAAAACATAAGACTTTTTAAAGGGGAAATTTAAGATTTTAGTTGGGTGAATTCTAGACCACGTTTCTTTCAGTCAAGACAGTGCTTTGTCCAACCATAGGATTTCAGGTCCTTTTCAGCTCTGTTGCTGTTCTTCATTAATTAGGCTCCAGGTTAATCCTGTAGGCTTGCTGTACTGGCATTGTGACAATAAATTTTCAAAGATAATTAGGTTAGCTGTGCGTCTAAAAATATTTGGGATCATTGTAAGTAGCTAAAAGACAGGAACTTGTATCTTTGGCATCATGAATTACTGTAGGGTGTGGTACAGTTAGACCCATGTAGATAGGGGTGCAACATCCTATCCTCCTGTTCTAGCAGTGACCGACCTTGGAAAATTACTTAAAAATCTTTTTTTCTCAGGGCTCTGGAGATAGTTTAGTGGATAAAGAACTTGCCTCGCAAGCATGAGGATCTGAGTTCAGATTTCCATGTACAATGCCAGGGATGGTGGTGTGCACATGTGGTGCCAGCTCTGGGGAGACAGAAATAGAGGATCCCCAGAGTTTGCTGCCTAGCCAGTCTAGAAAATAGGTGAGCTCTGGATTTAAGCAACTCTGTCTCAAATAAGGTGGGGAGTGGTAGAGGAAGATACTCCAGCATCAACCTCTAGATGCCACACTGACGTGCACACATATGCACATGTATCTACACACATTTGCACCCACATACATGAAACATGAATATACACGCACCTCACATACAAAAAACTTTTCTGTTTTCTTTTTTAAATTTCTTTTTTTACTAGCAGACAAAAATGAGATTTCATTATGGTGGTTTTCAAATAAGTTTTATTTGTTGTTTCTTCCCTCCCTCTACCACAACCACTTCCATCTCCTTTGTTTCTTTTTGTCCTCTCCCCTTCTGTCACCTCTTGTTCCCCTCTTGTGCTCTCCTATCTAGTATCATATCCTATACCCACTCTCAGATATTCCTAATCACAAACAGATAAATATTAAACCTTAGAATCCTCATAGGAGAGAGAACATGTGACTTTTGCCTTTCTGGGCCTGAGTTACCTCATCTAGCATAATTATCTTCCAGTTCACCCATTTCCCTGCAAGTTTTATAACTTTCTTTTTCTTTACAGCTAAATAAAATTCCATTGTTTATATGCACCACATTTTTATTATCCATTCATCAGCTGATGGACATCTAGGCTGGTTCCATTTCCTAGCTATTGTGCAGAGAGCAGCAGTGAACATGGATGTGCAAGTATCTCTGTGGTAGGATATAGAGTCTTTTGGGTAAATGCCCAGGAGAGATAGATCTAGGTTATATGTTAATTTAATCTTGAGCTTTTTAAGGAAATTGCACATTCATTTCTGTAATGGCTGATCCAGTTTACATTCTAGCCAACAGTGAAGAAGGGCCCTACTGTCCCCACACTCTCACCAGTATTTGTTGTCATTAGTTTTCTTGATCATAGCCTTGCTGACTGTGTGAGATGAAATCTCAAGTTAGTTTTACTTTCTATTTCTCTGGTGACTAAGGATGTTAAACATTTTAAAAATATCTATTGCCCAATTGTTTCTTCTTTTGAGAACTGTCTGTTCATTTCATTAGCCCATTCTCTCGACTGGCAGTTTGGTGGAGTTCATTTTTCATTGGTACGCTTTCTGTTGATTCTCCTAATGGTTTCCTTTGCTGTAATCTCATGTAGTCCTATTTGCTATCTTGGGACAACCTTTTGTGCTTTTGGAGTTTTGTTTAGAAACTTCTTTCCTATATCTTCCAGTAACTTCCAGTGTGTTTCCTACATTTTCCTCCAGTAGTTTCAGATTCTAGTTTTAAACTATTTCTGGTTTTAAATTGATTGATTTTGAATTGACTTTCATGCAGGGAAAAGGTGTGGTGAAATAGTACAGTACTAACCACCTCACAAGATTGCTATGAAAGTTCTGTTTGCAAAGTGTTAGGTACAATGCAGTCTCTCCATAATCAAGGGAACCTTTATGTTTTTCCAGTGATTTTTGACAGGTTTGAACAAGGTGTGTTATGAGGCTCCAGTAATTTTATTATTATTACCCATGAGCTGTCACTCAAAACACTTCAGTATTTTTACCTTTTTTTATATTGAAGTCACAGAACAATTGTTCATGATGAATGAGCTACTGTCATCTAGAAATGTCTTTTGCTTCAATACTATATGACTTCTGCCTACACATTCCATTCATCCATGTGGCAACAGCAGAAAAAGATGGCTGCTACCTGTGGTTTCTAATCAGTATGCAATTATTTCATGTCCCCAATTAAAGGAAGAATTTGCCAGTCTTAGCCTGCTCATCTTCTGGCAGTGCAGATAAATAAATAAATAAATGCAGTGACAAAGCTACACAGTCATGACATGGGACAAAAGAGAAGGAGGCCTCATCAGTGCTGCCTGGGTGGGATGTTTAGAAGATGGGGAGGGACGTGGTACAGAGAGGTTTCTGATGCTAGAGGTGAGGCTTCAATGGAGGTTGTGTGGTCCCAAGAAGAGTGTTGGAGTGTGGAAAATAATGGTAGAAAACCTACTCTCAGCAGAGGGAGCAGAAACAGACGAGCAGGGCATATGCAGGGAGAAGTGGAAAAGGCCTCCATAGAGCCCTGCTCATCCCAGGCCCTGATGTAGCTCCTGGATAGCACTGTTGCCATCTGAATGGAACTGCTGTATTCCCATGCATGCTACTTAATTCCCATAATACTTTTGCTGTTAAGCATTATTACTAACATCTTTAGAAGTGGAAATTGAGGTTCTATATCTAAAAGAATTGCCTAAAGGCATATAAGCAAGTTTGAGGCCTAAGTCTGAGGAAAAAGATAAAATAAAATGACAATAACAGCAATAAAAATAACAAAATAGTGATAAAAGCAAACATCATGTGGTGCTTGGAATGTGCTAACCTGTTCTGTCCAATATAGTGGGACAACTAATTTCATATGACTAAATTTATTTGAATAAGACCGAAAGTTAGTTGCTCAGTTATGTGAGCCATGTTGCAGGTGCTCAGTTGCCTCATGTACAGCTCCAGTGAATCCCACAGCTCCAGTGCAGACATTTCGCTCTTCATAGCATTGGTTTAAACACTTTGCATGCACTAACACTTAAAGTTTCCATCACCGTTACTTATATGAGGAAGCTGCATTTAAACTACACACATGTGAAAAGTGAAGCATAAAAAAGACATGAAACTTAATAGTTCACATGATGAAGAACTTGTCTTTAAGTACTTGCCCATAACACCAACCCTGCATATTATGATCTATGGAGCAGAAATATTAATCAACATAATCAGACTAAGCCTTTGCCTATTCACAGACTTGAGCTAGGGCAAAGACGATGCCTTTGCTGTGATTCTTGCCTTTCAGGACTTTGCAGTTGGCTAGGCTTTCGGCACATGAGGTTGTTGATCCCTGCTGAGTGGCCTGCCAGAGAATCCAGCCTCTCAGCGGGCTTAGTTAAACAACTCATTTGATGGAATTTAACAGTCAGCTCTTTCCTTCACATGGCTGAATCAAGAGCGAATGCAATCTTAAGTAATGTTCAAAACTCATCTTTTCTTCTCCTGTAAAGGTATCTGAGGTTGTTACTTCATGATACCAGTGCAGGAAACTAAGAAACTGAAAAACCCTAATGTGAATTGTATCTCTACCTCTGACTGGCTACATAAATTTTATGAAATTATTTAACCTCTCTGAATTTCAGTTTTGCCAACTGAGAAAAGGAAATAAAAAACATGTATCACAAGATTTTTCTGAAGATTAAATAAAGGGTACAGTGTTTGAGGATGTTCTGTAAGCTGTAAAGCAGTTTATGTAACTATAAAGTAAGATAATTATAACACAAATGATAGAACTTAGGATGTTTTTCTTCCATATAACCCTATAAAGTTTTCAAAGCAGCTGTGGTTTGATAAATTACAGGATAATATGCTCTTAATCATAACATTTATGAAGTCTCTTTTATATATAATAGTTACTCAGTAAATGTTTGGATGGAAGGTTGGATTGATAGGAAAAGGAGAGAGACAGTACATAAAGGTAAATAAGAGAGCTACTCATTGTTTAAATTTTTCTTTTGAATTTTATTTGTAAACACACTGTTTGATATGAACTGCATCTGAATTTTGAGGGGCAAGAGAGAGTTATTAAGTGAGATACCCTGAGCTGACTGCCCAAAGCAGTAAGCATGTTTCCTGGTATTTGTTTTTCATTCAGCAGAAATGTATTGAGCAACTTCTCAGCTGGCCATTGTGCAAGGGTCAGAGCAAACACAGTTGACTATGGCACTATATTTTTGACTTTTGGTGCCTGTGTCTTCAGCTGCTATTTCTGCCTTAAGCTTCCTGAAGAATGCAGGATAAACTGACACATGTTTAGTCATTGAAAACTCCCAGCACTACTGAGGGCTGCCCTTGTCAAAAATCTCATTTTGTGAAGTCTTTCCTGATGTACATGTACAACCAGCGGTTTCACTATAGATAGTGAAATGTGTTTATTCAGAAAAGAGAAAGTGCTTCCCACTGTCTCCTGCTTTCCCCTGCTTATACCTGGGTCTTGTTCTCAGGAACAGCCCCTTAATGCTTTGCAGGGTGCAGGGAAATGAAAATGTCAGCCCTTGGACTCATGTGATCTCACAGAGATGTCACCCATGTGCTATTGAAATCTTATGACATTGGGCAGTGTGGAGATCCTTCCACAAAAGAAAACTGGGGGGCTGGAGAGATGGCTTAGCAGTTAAGGCGCCTGCCTGCTAAGCCTAAGAACGTCGGTTCCAATCTGCAGGTCCCACGTTTAGCCAGATGCAAAGTGACGCAAGGGCGCAATGCCACACTTGCCCACAAGGGGGCGCACGTATCTGGATTTCATTCACAGCAGCTGAGAGACTGCTGGCGCTCCCATCTCTATCTGTCTCCCTCTCCCTCTCTTTCTCTCTCTGTGTCTCTCTCCAAAAATAAATAAAATAATTAAAAAAAAGAAAGAAAACTGGGTAAGACTGGGATCATGTGTTTGGTTGGTTGGTTGGTTGGTTGGTTGGTTGTTTTTTGTTTTTATCAAGGCAGGGTCTCACTCTAGCCCAGGCTGACCTGGAACTCACTCTGTAGTCCCAGGTTGGCCTCAAACTTGAACTTAAAGTGATCCTCCTACCTGTGCCTCCTGAGTTCTGGGATTAAAGGCGTGTGTCACCATGCCTGGCAAGACTGGACTGTTACTGGTGCTGCACAATTGTGATAAGTATCTGTGTCTCAAGTCCAGGAACTTAAGATCCTTACAAGGACCGGTTTTGTTCTTGTGTTTCCAGACAAAGAGGCATTACCCAGTAGGTAGTGTACTTTGTGTACTGAACATGGCTGAGGAAGAACCTCTACGTGGGATTCATTTCTGTCATTTTTAAGATGGAGAACACATTCAAACTTGTGGCAGAAACAGAGCTAAAACTCTTTCAAAGTTTTAGCTCAAGCTGTCCTGCATCTTGGGAGCTTTGTGCTCCTGGAGAAGTTCCTTTTTCTTTCTAAGCTCCAGTTTCCTCATGTGTAAAATCAGTACAGTAATAGTAGCATTTACCTTAGCTAGCTGTTCTGCCTAGAAAAAAAAGACACACCTATAGCTGAGTCATACAAGACTTTTAAAACTAGCTCTAATGGGCTGGGAGATGGCTCCGTGGATAAAGCACCCGTCACTCAAGCCTGAGTACCTGACTTTGATCCTCACCAGACACCCAGTCGAAAGCCAGAAGCACACTAATAGTGACATGGGAAATGGAGAAGGGTAAGTTCATGGTGAGCTCAGCAAAAAGCAACAACAGCACAGTGAGATCCAGAGAGATAAACCCTGCCTCAAATGAGGTGGAAAGGCCAGGACTGATCTGAAATTTGTTCCCTGACCCACAAATGTTTGGTGGCCTGCGTGTGCCCATACTTGCATGCACAAAAATTAGCTCATATTTGGGGTTACTTCCTATCCAAAAGCTTGAATGCCCTGAATGGGAACTCAGGATTCACAGAGAAAAACAACAGACACCGTAAGTGTTGAAAAGTGGGAATTTCACACAGAAAGCTGATGACCTGGTGGTGTTGTTAAGAGGAAGCTAGAAGTCAGTGAGAAGCTGCTGCCACCTGACTTGGGAGTTCAGGAAAGAGCAGAGTTCTGGTAGTCTGAGCCTGCTGGACACCACGAGTTGTTGGAGCCCTGTTCTCTTGCTGAGGGCAGCAGAGAAGCAGCCTCCACCCACACTCTGTCTGCTGTAAAGGAAAAGGAGGAGATAGGCTCTGGCTTCCTCTTCCCTTACATCTACTGGCCAGTCTGAGAATTGCAGCCTGTGGGGCAGCTGCTACCACACTGACCAGAGCAGTAGGCTGAGCCTGAAAACAAACAGGTCAAGACCTTTGCAGGCCCAAGCCTCAGACCTCAGTCGCATGCTTGCTGGGATGTAACTACATTATAACCAACCTGAAAGTTGAGTTGTGCTGAAAGCAGAGCTGTGCTCCCCCTGCTGCTGGGCCTCTGTATAGCTGGTTGTGTTCAGAATATAGAGCTAGGGAAAGAAAGCGACAGAACAAGCCTAGAAAGCTGTCCGAGGCCTCTCTCTGGCCCCTGCATCCCACTTTGTAGAAAGGCCTGCTTGCTGAGCAGCCAGGGCCTTCAGGGTCTGCAGTTGTGTTGCCTGATATGACGCCACCACTCTGCCTTCCACCTGGCAAGTACTGTGGGACTTAGTATGCATTCAACTGCTTATAAAAATACCAGGAGTCCCTCAGCGTCTCCTGGAGATGTGTACTAATTCTCCTGTGTTGAAATTCTGCATTCAAGCTTCTCTCTTCCTCACAGACTGTGAGCATATGAGGGCGGCCACCCCCTTCTTCACTGCATGTGCACCTTCATGCTCTCACGTCCTGCCCTAGCTAACAACTGCAGCAGGTTCTGGGCTCCTAGACATGTAAGGCAGTGCCAGCTTCCTGCAGCTCTTACCAGAGAAGGGAGAAAATGGCGTATTATAACTCAACATTGCCAGTGTCTTTTCTTCTGTGGATGTCCAGTGGTGCAAGGGAATGTCTTTCCTACAGTCATGAGAGACCTTTCTGAAACAGTGACATTTGAGTTAAGAATAAACAAGAGTTAGCCTGATAGTGAGGCTGAGGAAGAGCATCTCCAGCAGAAGAAAGAGCACATGGAAGGCTCAAGAAAGAGGCCTTATGCTGGAGCCTAAGAGCAGGGTGGTAGTGCAGA
The DNA here is from genome assembly GCA_036365145.1 of Orientallactaga sibirica. Lineage (NCBI taxonomy): Eukaryota > Metazoa > Chordata > Mammalia > Rodentia > Dipodidae > Orientallactaga > Orientallactaga sibirica. Next base: position 32,351,831 of record JAEOAD010000015.1, on the reverse strand, counting down.
GAGCCTTGAGGTCAGCAGATTCTGTTTTCTCTGCATCCCACTCACCTGTCCTGTTACCTACTATCTCGTGTTGTGGTCAGGCAGCTTACCTCTGTGGCCCCCACATCACACCCAGCACATTATTTTGCTCACACAAGATGCCCATGGCTATTTGGGTAAGCGAATAGAGAGTGGCTGCAACAGCTCTTGATTCACATTGGCTTCACTTACCCAGCAAGGATCAAGAAATACAGTTAGTCTGTGTGAAAAGCCCAAATTTCTCCAATTTATAGGAGGCTTTCTGCTCCGTGATATTCATTTATCAGGGACTCTCTCATTTGCCCTTTCATACTTGGAACATTGCAAGCTTTTGGCAACTTATAGGTGCCAAAAAAAAATTGTCTTCAGCCAGGCGTGGTGGCACATGCCTTTAATCCCAGCACTTGGGAGGCAGAGGTAGGAGGATTGCCATGAGTTTGAGGCCAGCTTGAGAACACAGAATGAATTCCAGGTCAGCCTGGGCTAGAGTGAGACCCTACCTCAAAAAAAAAAAAAAAAAGCAAAAAAAAAGTCTTCAAACTATTCCTTTGCTTTTTCCTTCCTTGAGCCTGAAATAAAATGTGCTGATACAGATTTTATCACATGTTCCCTTTACAGTACTGTGATCTTGGGCAAGCCATCTAGTTGTATAGATCTTGCTTTCTCCTCTGGTGTCAGTCTGTGACATTAATAACATCTACTCAGCACTGTTCATAACAAATGATAGCATCCATGTCAATGCAGCAGACAGAGTGGCATTTAGTGAGCACAAATGGCAGATAACCACTGCCTTTAGTGTGTAAGTTATGACAGCTAGTAGTAGTATGACAGTGTGGGATGGCATATGCCAACCTGCATAAAGCAAACATGAAGTGTGCATCCTAGTTTGCCCATAGCAGGCAAGAAAGTTAAGTTCTTTTGGTTTATATTTGAGACTGGCCTGCACATGGCATTCTTCCTCCATGCTATTTGTCCTTTTAAAAAGTATTTTATCCTAGGTGTTCCCTCCCCTTTCTTTCCTTTTTTCCCCATTTCCTTTCTTTTCTTTTTTTTTTCTTTTCTTTCATTTAAGATAGTTTCATTTTGTTTTACTTTCTTCCAGGAATGATAGGAGCAGATGTGAAAGGTCATGGCCTCACCTGTGAAGGACAGCCAATAACATCACGGCTGGCTGTCATCTGTGGAACTTCATCTTGTCACATGGGGGTGAGTATGCTGTGCATAAAAGGAAAGGCTACCACATACCCAGTGGGAGACAGCCCACGAGGAGACCCTGAGCTTCTTGCTCTTTCATCCCCCTTAGCTCTTTTCACCCTCCCTCTCTCTGTTGCCTTCTTTCAACTTGTAGGTCATTTTCAGGGACCAACGTCCATAAACATGTACAAGAGTGCCAGGCAAACCCTGAGTACACTTGGACTCTAACCATGGCAGAGCCTCACTCCCCCCTAGTCTTCCCTGAAGAGTCTGTTTGACTTGGTCACTGAGCTCTATCAATATAAACCTACCTTCCTGGGAGCATCCTGATGAACTATAGAATTAGGTTACATATAATGACTTCAAAAGAACACTGATAAGCAGTTTTCACTTTGCTAATTTTTCTCCATGAATTAGTGGAAAGGCTTTCTCCAAGATTGCAGTTAAAATTTAGAACCTGCCCTAAAATTTATATCTTCTTTAAATGCATGAGCCTGAAAGCATTCCATTTCGATAAGTACCCATTTCTACCACATTTTTATTTAAAAGTCATTACTCTGTTAAACTGAGATGGATGACTCCTTGGATTTTTACCAGATAAATAAAATTAGGAGAAAGTGGAGGAAGAGTGGGAGATGAGCAGAGAATGGAATGAGATACACATCACAGTCTTTTCAGCTAGGGAGAAATTAGGTGCTGTGTGAAACAGTTGATTATTTTTGTTATTTTTTATTGTAACTAGCAGATGCTGTGAATAAACTATTGATATACTTGTTAACTGAGTTCTTATGTCTCAACTATGATAAACTCTGGAGACAAACTCTCCCATAGATGAAAAAATTATAACAAACATTACAATACAAGGTCCTTAAAAGCAGATTCAGGTTGAACTCATGACACTGAGCATCTGGTGCATTCTAGGTACTTTGCAGTGTGATCTCTTTCATAGCTCCCATGTCACATAGATAGGGTGATGAACTAATTAGTTTCCAATCCCACTTCCTCCAGTTACTAAGTTTGACACTTGGGGGGGGGATGGCCTCAGATCCTGTTGTGTGAAATAGTTTTTCAGGTCCTGTTCCAGAGCCTGAAGACTGAAGGAGGTGATACATGGTGCTTCTCACAGGGTAGCCCTGTGTAAGGAGGTGATACACTGTGCTTCTCCCAGGGTAGCCCTGTGTAAGGAGGGGATGAACTTCCCTTCTCCCAGATTAGCCCTATGCAAGGAAGTGATACACTGTGCTTCACCCAGGTTAGCCGTACACAAGAAGTGAAGAACTGTGCTTCTGCCAGGTCAGCACTGTGCAAGGCCAACTTTTGAATACCTGCCCATTGTTGTTGTGCAGAAAGGAGACTGGCTGACTTTGCTGGGAGGGTCCTCGATTACAAAAACTTTCCTCAAGTACTACCTGAGATTTGTTTCATGTTTCTTTGGGCTCTAGACAATATTAAACAGTTTCCTTAACTGAGTTTGAAATACTCACCTATTTCTCCCCTTAGCAAAGCTTACCTACAGTGTCTAAATCTCCTTCCACAGGAAGTGTCCAACAGTGAGCCAACCCTTACTGCTCTTTTTTTTCCTTTTTTTTATTGACAACATCTATACTTACAGACAATAAACCATGATATTTCCCTCCCCTCCCCCACTTTCCCCTTTACAACTCCATTCTCCATCATATCCCCTCCTCTCTCCATTAGTCTTTCTTTTATTTTGATGTCATCATCTTTTTCTCCTATTATGAGGGTCTTGCGAAGGTATTGCGAGGCACTGCAAGGTCATGGATATTGAGGCCAATTTCTGTCTGGACAGTTGCATTGTAAAGAATGGTACCCTTCCTTTGGCTCTTACATTCTATCTGTCCCCTTTTCCACAATGGACCCTGAGCCTTGGAGGGTGTGACAGAGATGTTTCAGGGCTGGACACTCCTCTATCACTTCTTCTCAGCACTATGTTGCCTTTTGGGTCATCCCAGAGGTCATCGCCATCTGAAAAGAAAAGCTTCTCTAACCAAAAGTGAGAGTAGCATTAATATATGAATATGAACATTAAGTGTAGTGCTTACAGGGCAGTTTGGCAAGCATAATATATGCATTTAGCCAGACAAGGGCATGTTTTATACACGTAGGCTCATGACCTCCCTTGCCATAGGCTTTTGATTAGGTTTTCAGTACCAGGCATGTATTCCCTCCCATGGAGAGTGCCTCAAATCCAGTTAGAGAGCAGTTGGTTTCCCACAGAGCAGACATGCCACTATTGCACCCATTAAGTCATTTGGCCTGTCTGGCCAAACTTGAGGTTTCCAGTGTCCACTGTTTGCACTGATGATGACTTCATTCCCCCATAGGGCTGCATGCAGTGCAGCTTTTTCCATCTTTCAGTTGGCTTGTCTACAGGGAGAAGGTTTTCAGCTCAGCACCAGCTTGATTTCTCAGTGACCTGGCCCCCCAGGCATGTGAAGTCTTCAGCAATAGGGTCTTACCATCTGTTACTTGTGGGACACAAAGGGCCTTGACAATAGCCTGTTTTGGAGGCAATAGGGACCTTCCTGGCCAGCAACTCACTGGAAGATATCCCATCCCTGGCACTGAGAATTTTCTAGTAGCCATCTATAGCTTCTGGATATGTCATTATCCAAAAAAGTAGGTTTTCATATATCTCATTTAGAATATCTTGAATTTTTATTGACCCTTCCCCCACCCTTCTCTTAAATCTCTTTCCCTGACCTCACTTAGGCCATTCCACTCCTGCAGTCTATTCTTCTATTTCATATATACAATACCACCACCTAAAGTCCTTCCCTCTCCTCCCTCCCTTATAGCCTTCTAGCTTACTGGCCTCTGCTACCAATTTTTGGTTCCAGCTCACACACAAGTCTAAACATTTGTAGCTAGGATCAACATGAGAGAATACATGACATTTGGCATTCTGGGTCTGGGTTACCTCACTTAGTATAATTCTTTCCAGATCCATTCATTTCCTGGCAAATTTCATAATTTCATTTTTCTTTACTGCTGAATAGAACTCCATTGTGTAAATGTACCACATCTTTATTAGCTATTCATCTATTGAGGGACATCTAGGCTGGTTCCATTTCCTAGCTGTCTGAATAGAGCAGCAATAAACACAGGTGTGCACATATCTCAAGGTAGTGAGAAGAGTTGTGCCTAGGAGTGCTGTAGCTGGATCATATGGTAAATCTATTTGTAACTGTCTCAAGAACCTCCACAGTGATTTCCACAATGGCTGTGCCAGACTACATTCCCACCAATAGTGTAGAAGGCTTCCCCTTTTTATAGATCCTCACCAACATTGATTGTCATTTCCATTCTGACAGGAATGAGATGGATTCTCAAAGTAGTTTTAATTTACATTTTCCTGATGGCTAAGGATGTAGAACACTTTTTTAGAAGTTTGTATGCCATCTGTATTTCTCCCTTTGTGAACTCTCTATTTAGTTCCATAGCCCCCTTTTTTTTTTACTGGATTGTTTGATTTCATATTTTTTTTTAGTTCTTCATATATTCTGGATATTAATCCTCTGTCAGATGTATAGCTGGCAAAGACATTCTCCTTTTCTGTAGGTTGTCCCTTTGCTATACTCACAGAGTCCTTTGCTGTACAAAAGCTTTGTAGTTTCATGAGGTCCCAGTGGTTGATTAGTTGTTTTATTTCCTGAGCAATTGGAGTTATATTCAGAAAGTCATTACCTATGCCAGTATGTTGAAGGGCTTCCAATTAATTTTTCCTCTAATAGTTTCAGAGTTTCAGGTCTGATATTAAGGTCCCTGATCCATTTGGACCTGATTCTTGTGAATGGAGAAGGACCAGGATCTATTTTCGTCCTTCTACATATAGATATCCAATTTTCCCAGCACCACTTGTTGACGAGGCTATCTTTTCTCCAATGAATATTTTTGGCATTTTTGTCAAAAATCAGATGGCTGTAGCTGCCTGGATTAACATCTGGATCCTCTATTATGTTCCTTGATCTATGTGTCTGTTTTTGTGCCAGTATCATGCTGTTTTTGTCACTATAATGTTGTAATATAGCTTAAAATTGGGTAAGGAGATACTATGAGCCTTATTTCTGTTGCTCAAAATTGTTTTGGCTATTTGAGGGTTTTTTGTGCTTCCAAATGAATTTTAATATTGTTTTTTTTCTATTTCTGTGAAGAATGCCATTGGAATTTTAATGAGGATTGTATTAAATGTATAGATTGCTTTTGGTAAGATTGACATTTTCTCAATATTGATTCTTCCAATCCATTTCCTAATGTCCTCTGCAATTTCTTGCTTGAGTGTTTTAAAGTTCTCATTGTATAGATCCTTCACTCCTTGGTTAGGTTTATTCCATGGTACTTTTTTTTTTTTTCTGATGTAATTGTGAATGAGGGAGATTCCCTGATTTCATCCTCTGCATGTTGTTAGTATATAGGAAGGCTACTGATTTCTATGTGTGTGTTTTGTATCCTGCTACATTGCTAAAAGTGTTTATCAGCTCCAACAGTTTGCTGGTAGAGTTCTTTAGGGTCCTTTATATATAGAATCATATCATCTGCAAATAATGATGATTTGATCTCTTCCTTTCCAATTTTTATCCCTTTTATAAGTGTCTCTTGCCTTATTGCTATAGCTAGGACTTCCAGTACTATATTAAATAAAAGTAGGGACAGTGGACACCCTTGTCTTGTTCCTGAATTTAGTGAAAAGGCTTCAAGATTTTTACCATTTAGTATTATGTTGGGTATTGATTTGTCATATATAGCCTACTTGGTCAGGGTGAATAATATTTCTGATATAGTCTTGTATTCAGTTTGCCAATATTTTGTGGAGAATTTTTGCGTGTTCATGAGGGAGATTGGTCTGTAATTTTCTTTTTCTGTTCTGTCCTTGTTTTGACATCAGGGTGATGCTGGCTTCATAGAAGAAGTTCCATAGAATTCCTTCCTTTTCTATTTTATGGAAAAGTTTGAGAAGCAGTGGTGTTAGTTCTTCCATGAAGGTCTGGTAAAATTCACCAATGAATCCATCTGGGCCTGGACTTTTTTAAGTTGAGAGACTTTTTATAATTTCTTGGATCTCCATATTTGTTATAGGTCTATCTAAATGGTTAACTCATCTTGATTTAATTTTGGTAGGTCATATGAAATCAAGGAAATCTTCCATTTCTTTCAGATTTTCAAATTTAGAGGCATATATATTCTTAAAGTATGTCCTTATGATTTTCTGAATTTCTTTGGTGTCTGTTATAATGATTCCTTTTTCATCTCTAATTTTATTAATTTATATCTCTTCTTACTTTCTTCTGATCCGATTTTCTAAGGGTTTATCAATCTCATTTATCCTTTCAAAGAATCAACTCTTTGTTTCATTGATTTTTTTTTTTTTTTTTTTTGGTTTCTATTCCATGAATTTATTGATTTCCTTTTAGATTTCTTCAGTGACCTATTCATCATTCAATAGTGTACTGTTTAATCTCCATGAATTTCTGTATGCTCTGTAGTTTTTCCTGTTGCTGATTTGTGGTTTAATCCCATTGTCATCAGATAGAGTACAAGGCATTATTTCAGTTTTCCTGTATTTGTTAAGATTTGCTTTGTTTCCTAATATATGGTCTATTTTGGAGAATGTTCCATGTGCTGCTGAGAAAAATGTATATTCTGCAGTGTTTGGATGGAATGTTCTGTATATATCTGTTAGGTCTATTTGTTCCATGACATCATTTAATCCAGATGTCTCTCTGTTTATTTTTTTGCAAGGATGACCTGTCAATTGATGAGAGTGTGGTACTGAAGTCAGCCACTACAATTATGTTTGATGTTATCTCTGACCTTAAGTCTGATAGTACTTGTTTGATGAAATTGGGAGTCCCCATGTTAGTTGCATATACATTTAGGATTGTAATGTCCTCCTGTTGGAGTGTTCCTTTACTCAGTATAAAATGATCTTCTTTATCTTTCCTCACTAATGTTGGTTTGAAGTCTATCCTGTAAGATATTAGGATAGCAATCCCTGCATGTTTCCTAGGCCTGTTGACTTGAAATACCATTTTCCATCCTTTCACCCTAAGACAGTGTCTATCTTTTATTAAGATATAAGTTTCCTGGAGGCAACAAACAGCAGGATCCTGCCTTTTAATCCAGTCTGCAAGCCTGTGTCTTTTGGTTGGGGCATTGAGGCCACTGATATTAAGAGTTATTATTGAAAGGCATGTGTTTTTTATTCTAGCCATTCTTCTTTTTTTTTAGTGCTTCCTGTTTCCCTATACTCTCTTGTTTAACTGTTATTTGAGTATGGTTTATTTTTTCCTGTTTCCTCATGTGTGTGCTTTGCTTTCTCTTCAGCATGAAGGATTCCTTCAAGTATTTTCTGTAGATCTGGCTTAGTTGTCATAAATTCCTTTAGCCTGTTTTTGTTGTGGAATGTCTTTATTTCTCCTTCAATTTGGATAGATATCTTTGCAGGATAAAGTGATCTTGGTTGACAGTTGTTATATTTCAGAACTTGGAATACATCATTTCAAGCCCTTCTGGCTTTTAAAGTTTGTGGTGAGTAATCTTCTGTGATCCTAATGGGCTTGCCTTTATAGGTGACATGATTTTTCTCTCTACCTGCTTTCAATATATTTTCTTTGGTTTGCATGTTTAGTAGTTTAATTATAACATGGTGAGGAGAGGTTCTTTCCAGGTTTTGTCTGTTTGGTGTTCTAAAAGCTTCTTGTATCTGCATTGGCATTTGTTTCCCAATTTGGGGAAAGTTTTCTTCTATGATTTTGTTGAAAATGCCTATTAAGCCTCTGGATTGCAATTCTTCTCCTTCTACTATACCCTGAATTCTTATGTTTGATCTTTTCAGTGTCCCAGATATATTGAAATTCCCATTCATACCTTCCTATTTTCTTATCTTTCTCTTTGTTGGACTGTATTAGATTTGCCACCAGGTCTTCTAGTTTAGATATTCTGTTTGCTCTTCATCCATTCTACTGGTGAAACTTTCCACAGAGTTTTTTATTTGACTGACTATGTTTTTCAGTGCTAGAATTTCTGCCTGATTTTTCTTCAATATGACTATTTCCTTACTCATATCTTGTAATGACCTCTTTCTTTCATTAAGCTGGTTTCCTGTGTTCTCTTGGAATTCCTTCAGAAGTTTTTGTTTTCTTCATTAATTCCTTTGTTTTCTTTTTTAACTCCTTTGATTTCTTTTATTTCTTTGAGTATCCATAAAATCTTTTTTTTTAATCTTTCTCAGGCATTTCAACTAAAACAGTCTCCTTGGGGGCCATTTCTGATGGATTTATAATTTTTGTTGGGATTGTATTGTCTTGATTCTTTGTGTTTCTTGTATTATAATGTTGAGATTTTTGTATCCTGAGTTAATTTGATGCTTGGGTTTTCTAATAATCTGCAGTGCTTTTAGATTTGGAAATCCAGATTTATGTACCTTCAGAGTAGGACTTTAGGTGCCAGGTATAGCTCTTGTACCCCAGTCCAGCCACAAAGTAATCCTAGATAGTGAGTTTGCCTGCTATTCAAGTATTCTAGTGGGCTAGGTGAGACAATTTACTGGCAAATTCTAAAATTCAACTGAGCAATATACACATTCAGTAAAAATCAGCACAGAGTATGCAGTTGTGGGGATTGGAAGAAACAAATAACCTTATAAAGCCTCAATCTCTAAGGCTGTGTGTTTCTCTACACCCTTAATCCTGTCAGCTGGGAAGTTGAGATTTCTCTTCTGAAATGAGTTCCAGGTCAGCCTGGGTCTAAATCAGACACTGCCCCCAAGAAAAAGGCAAAGGCCCTAAGAATCCCTCTGTGTTGTGCTGTGAATCTGGTGTTCTGGTCAGCTGTGCTGGATGCCCTGCCCCTAGGAGCTGAATGCCTTCTCCTGAGGGTTGCAGTTCTGATGGTTGGGGGATGGGAGAATGCAGGAAGCCTGGAGTTGTACTGGAACTGCTCAGCTAGTCCTGCCTATGTCCCACTGCTTCCCCTTCAGATTTCTTAATTTTACAAGGAAACTGATAAGGTTGAAAAATCCCCTTGTTTGGTCTCTGCTCCTAAAGCTGAACACTGGGTGGGCACAGATCTGCGTGGGTCCACACAGGTGGGCTGATCCAGGTCTGTAAGCTCCTTGGTGGGATTGTGGCTGATTTCCTCCATTCTGATACATCTTAGTCTCTCCTGCTTCTCTACTGTGGCACATAAAAACCTATATACCAGGCTGGAGAGATGGCTTACCAGCAAAGGCATTTGCCTGCATAGACAAAGGACCTCAGTTCAATTCCCCAGGACCCATGAAAGCCAGATGCACAAGGGGATGCATGCATCTTGAGTATCATTTGCAGTGGCTGGAAGCCCTGCCACACCCATTCTCTATCTCTCTCATTCTGCCTTTTCCCCTTTCTCAAATAAATAAATTTAAAAATTTTTTAATTAAAAAAAAAACAATACACCTTCACTTTTTAGATAAAGAGTGTATTTTGCCATGGTTTTACTCAAATCTCTCCCTAGGCTGGATTGGTGTGACTACTATGCAACCATTTTACCTGGAAGTGTCCCCCTTACCGCTCTTGAAAAGGGTCTACACCTACTTGCCTGTGTTTACTGAACTGAATTAAGGCCAATTAACCACCACCTATTTTCATTGGAATACATGTGACCTACCTTCTCAAATCTTGAGTTCAGGCATTTTTTTTATGCTTCTCAATTCTGAGTTTCAAGCAGAAGCATTCACAGTGAATGAGTTACTCCCTCTTTTTCAGGCCCACTGTCTGCTCTTAGGATGGTACTGGCTTTTTCTATTGCATCTGTTTTTCTTTTAAACTATTTTTCTTTCTTTTTTAAAAATATTTTTTATTTTTATTTATTTATTTATTTATTGAGAGAAACAGAGAAATAGGCAGAGAGAGAATGGGTGCACCAGGGCCTCCTGCCACTGCAAACAAACTCCAGATGAGTGCACCTCCTTTTGCATCTGGCTTACGTGGGTCCTAGGGAATTGAACCTGGGTCCTTTGGCTTTGCAGGCAAATGCCTTAACCACTAAGCCATCTTTCCAGCCCCTGTTTTTAATAAGTTAGGAAAATAGGACATATAAAAGTTTAGCCTTTTCCCCCAGGACACAAGGACACAAATTTCTGAGACTAAAAAACTCAAATTTTACTTTGGCTCCAAAGCTCACACTTCTGAATACTGTGCAATATTGTGCATGCTTATCATGCGCCCCTGTTAGATAGGAGAGAATGTGGGCTTTCAGGGCACCAGATATAGGTTAGAACATCTGCACATGTGTTCATACCTGCTTTTGCCTTGTTGTCTTACTGAGCCACTTCACTTCTCTGAGCCTCAGATTTCTTCTTCCATCAGAGGGATTGATGATGTCAGACCCTCAGAGTTTGTGGATAAAGGTCATTATATGTGAATGTGCATGGTGCCTAATTAACATTCAAAAAACAGTGGAAATTCTTATGAAAACTCTCCAGTGACACAAATGGTACCTGTGAAACAACTGTTGGGGCTTTAGAAAATGTGAGGGCAGCTGCAGTTGGGTGCAGAGAATGAAGGCCTTAAAATGCCAGGTTACTGTGTCCTGTTGGACTGGAAATATAATCCCTACCCCCACCCAGCTTTGTATTTAGAATTGGGAAGGGACCTCCTAGGCCAAGGGGATTAATCATCATCTTTAATGTTATGTCAGAAGGTGGAGACTGGTCATACTAGCCTCAGAATTTCCCTTTGATCTCCCTCAGGTGCCAGAGCCCAGCAAGCAGGTAACAATAACACCTTTGTGAGGTCTAGGAGAGGTTCAGGTTGAGGAAGTTCTCCCAGGAAGGCTCAAGGACCCCTTTGTTGTGGTTCTGGCAAGTAAAACCACCAACTGTCAGGGAAAACTCACAAACAGAATAGAGACCAAAGAGGGTGTGGGCTTGTCAAAATGAGGTTTTCAACGTGATGGCAAATGAAAGGATTCCCTTTCCTCCTGTCTGCTCGCTTCTGACATTTCCACTTCAGGGGATTAATTAAGGCAATTCCCAGGAATGTTGTTTTGTTTTGTTTTGTTTTGTTTTGTTTTGTTTTGTTTTGTTTTGTTTTGAGGTAGGGTCTCACTCTAGACTAGGCTGATCTGAAATTTACTTTGTCACCCAGCCTGGCCTTGAACTCACAGCAATCTTCCTACCTCAGCAGTTATAATGCTGAGAATTAAAGCCATTATACCAGTCCGGGAATATTTTGTTTTTAATCCAGATGATCTCTTTTTGGATTGACTGAAGATGACAAATAAATAAATGAATGACCAAATGGTTGCATACTGGTAAATTTTCAGAGGCTCCCTACCTCAAGGTTCCAGATGCCACTAGGAATCAGGAGAAAGAGCCTGAGTTTGAGCATACAAATCAGACCTTTGATATTTTTGAAGATGCAAGTATAGGCTGCACATTTATCTTCCTCATGCAGACTTAATTAACAAAGGGGAAATGTTGTTCACTTTTTAACTTTATGAATGTAAAATTGCTTGCTCCAAGTTCATCACTACCAACTCTAAAATGCAGGATGGCACACAGGGGCCAGGAAGTGACAAGGTCTGCAGGAGCTGAGCCTTGCCTTTGCCCCAGGGCATCTTTTTCAAGACTGTCAAATTGGTTTGTAGCTTGGCAACCAGTTCCCCAGTTAGCTTGTCAGAAGGAGAGCAAACCCCATATGGTAGGGTAGGGAGGAGGATCCTCAGGGAAGGCTTGTGTTGAATAGTACCCAATGGGAATTATGAAGGTTTCTTATGTCAAATGAGCACAGAGACAGTGTTATACTTACTGACTAGATATAGTGTCCCAAAGACCGACTCTGCTGACCTGCCTACTCAGTGAACTTAGGTAAGAACTTATCTGCCAGTGCTGGGATTTCTCATCTGTTCAATGTGGACAACTGGATTTTTCATAAAGCTGTATTGAGAATTAAATTAGGTAATCTATATGAACAATTTGACACTGTTCCTGGCACAAAATACCAACTATATGGTGTTTCTATCAAAGACAATTCATTACAACTAAAATATGATCCCTGAGGTTAGAATTAGACAACTCACATTGAGGTTAACATAGCAAGAAGTCATGGGTATGTACACATACTAAGGTTAGGAAACGTGCACACTTCCGTTAGGTCAGCTGACAGAACCTAGATACAAGTATACTCAGGAGCAATTTGTTGCACAGAACTACTCTTCATGTTTTCATTCCTAAGACCCAAACCAATAAAGACAACCTGGACTCAGAAATGTTGCTGTAGGCTAGGAAATATACAGAGATAACAGAATACCTGAGGTTGGGTATTTTATAAGAAAAAGAGGTGTTTTTACGTCTTGTTCTAGAGTTCAAGTACATGGTGATGGCACTGGCTCAGCTCTAGTGAGAGTTCCTGTGGCTGGGATGTAACATGGCAATGGCTTCCTGGTGAAAGTGCCAGCTAAAGGAAGAGATCACATTCTGATGGAGTAGAATGGAGCCGGGCTACCTTTGCTCTCTTTTCTTTCCTCCACTAAGACAGGCCTTTAGAACATCCCATCCCTGCTCTCCAGCCCCAGCTCATGCCCCCCCCCGTGTGATCTTTCCTCCCTCTGGAACACATCAGGATGCACTTAGACCTCCTGCATGGTAGACTGACTTATGTGCTATTGAGGAAGACAGATGGAGCCTATGGTTGAGGTATCTCTAGAAAGAGTAAAGTCGCATTTAGACCACCCCATATTGTTAGAGCTTTGTGCTTTGGGCACTGTCTCTAATGGCATTCTGTAGGTGACTACCTAAGGAGATGCTCTCCCCCCCCCCACCTTCACCTCCCACCAATGCAAAGGGTGGCTGTTCCTAGAGGAGCCATGGAAATGCAAACGAATCAAAAATAGATTCACAGCCGGGCGTGGTGGCACACGCCTTTAATCCCAGCACTCGGGAGGCAGAGGTAGGAGGATCGCCGAGAGTTTGAGGCCACCCTGAGACTACATAGTTAATTCCAGGTCAGCCTGGACCAGAGTGAGACCCTACCTTGCAAAAAAAAAAAAAAAAAAAAAAAAAAAGATTCACTATCTGCTTTAGTAAGGCATGGCTGAAATCCTCCAGAGACTTCAGGCTTGAACTTACACCACTGGCAGGAGTGTAAAATGGCACAACTAATTTGCAAAGTCGTTTGGCAGTTTCTTAAACAGTCACACTTATGGTGTGATAACAACCATTCCATTCCTATAGAAGATGAGCAGGGCTGTCCATCCCTGTGATTCCACCAGAAACACAGTGAAGTGAGGTAAAGAAGCCTTCTAGAGCCTCCTGGGAGTCTACCTGGCATCTGGCCTAAGCCCAGCCTTTAAATAAAGGCTGCAGCTTGCCTGGAAGAATTTTAAGAGTAGTGAAGGGGAAAATAGAACAGCCAGATTTAAACAAACTTCTGATTGCAGGGGATGGGGGAGTGTGTGTGTGTGTGTGTGTGTGTGTGTGTGTGTGTGTGTGTGTGGTTGGAGGGTGTGATTATAATGTTCTCTTCCCAAAGGCACAGAGATAGCAAATAAGGGAAAAAAGTTTTAGAGGACTTTCTAGGTAGAAGAAACTTAGCAGCAGTGACAATAACAACTAACATTTATCCTTTTTTTTTTTAATTAATGAAAGAGAAAACAAGAGAGAGAGAGTGTAAGAGACAAAGATAGAATTGGCCCACCAGGGCCTCTAGCCACCACAAACGAGCTCCAGTCATATGTGCCATCTTGTGCACATGTGGGACCTTCCTCGCTTACATCACCTTGTGTGTCTGACTTTACATGGAACCTGGAGAGTTGAACATGGGTCCTTACACTTCACAGGCAAGCGCCTTAGCCATTAATCCATCTCTCCAGCCCACATTTATCATATTTTGTCATGGTATTATATATGTATATGTATGTATATATATTCATAATAACTTTATACAATTATCAGTTATTTTACCACCATATAAAGACTGAATCTGAGGCTCCATGAGACAAACTACCAACCCGAGACCACTAGTTAGGTTTGCAACTCAGCCTATTAAATTTCAGGGCTCCTGCTCTGAGCCCTTAGCAGAATGAAAAGACACAGGCTGTGGGAGGGGTCAGCCACGTGCACACAAGCTTGTTATTCCCATGCCTGTTTTGTGGGAGTGAGCAAGAATGGTCACAAGGCACGTCTTTTCAAAGGCTGAGAGGAGCTGTAGAGTGAGTGCTGACCCACACCCGCAAGTACTCCCATTTGCCCTTCTTCTTCGCCTTCCAAAGCCCTGCCTTTTAGTGGCCACCAGATCCTCAATGACTACAAAAATACGCAGCATGGCTTCTCACCATCCTCCTGGGGGAGGTGCAGATTTATAAGACTCCTTATTTAATCTTTCCTCCTTCCCTGATATTTTGTGGTCAAATACTAAACTTGGCAATTTGAAGTCATGCAGCTGACTTCCCAGTTCATGAAGATGTTTTTGTATTCATGTGGAAGAGCATGGAGTGAAAAAAATATTGATTTTCTTCCTTTTCCTACTTAATGGGCTAATGGTTTTATGGCTGCTGAGGGTTACACAGCAGTGATAGAAGACTCACTGGGCTGGAGTAGATACTAAAGATGGCCCCTGCAGAACCCCACACAAAGCCTTATACATGATGTCAATCCTTCACACACTTGGTTCCAAGTGTCTTTAATTTAAATCTTTTAAAAGGTTTTAATAATCTTCCTTGTTGACCCTTTTTTCATCCCCTGCCCCCACTCTTTTTGAATGTTCACTTGTATCTTTTTTTTTATATGTTAATCATGCATTAATTTTCAGGGGTTTTTTTTGCCCCAAAGAGCCAGCTTGGGTATTGTCTGCTTTTCCACTCAGCCAGTGTTTAGAGACTCAGCATCTAAAAGACTAGTGATCCCTGAAGACATAAAACTTTCTGAGAAATCAATGCTAAGAATGAGATCAAACATCCCTTACCAGTGAGCCATCAGCAGCTCTCTCCCACCAACAGGAAAAAGTTCCAGTGGGAAAACTGAGTAGATATTGTGCTATGGTCTTAGGGATCTAGAATATATCCAACTCAAAGAATTGAAGTCTTGAATCCTCAAAAGGTGAAAGTCACTGTAATATACTCATATATTTTTAAAACCTCTACAGAACCATGCATGGTGATGTTTGAGAAAGAGAGTGCCCAACCTCTAGAATATCCCAGCACGAATCCAGCATGTGATTCTTGCTACACAGAGAGGCAACAGGGGATAACATAACCAGTACATTGTCAGTTACTTGCTCTTAGCATAATACCTGGGACACAGTATGAGCAGTGCAGGAGGAAGAGTGCCAGGTAGCAACCATAAAGTTTTGTTGAGGAAAATGGCACACCTTACCATTTTGATTTCTCGGCTTTGGTTGAGAAATAGGCTGTGGTGCCACAGGGAGCACGTGAAATCTCTAGAACTGGGTAAGTGAGGCTCTGCATTTCCCCCTTGACTGTAGAACCTTTCCACATGGCATAGCAGCTGGGGCCACTCAGTCCCACAAGCCCACCCCTGTGAGACCTGAGTTTCTTGCCAAATTATACCTTAAAGCAGGCCAAGAGTAAACCTGTAAAACTAACTGAAACATATCTGCGGCCTCCAGTGACCAACACTGCCTGGTTGTGCTTCCTGACCAGCGATTTTTGTTTTGTCTGAAGCTTGAAAAGGATAAGCTGTATAAATAGAAGGTTGTTTCTGAATGATTAATGTCTCTGCTGCCTGAAAGAGAAGGCTTAGGGCCTTCAGGATGCCTATTCCCATCATCTGGCTATGTGATAAAATTAGCTGAGTGTTCTGCATGTTTCCATGGAACCCTTAGCTGTGCCATGTCTTCAGAATATGTAGCTAGGGTTTTCTAGAGTCAGAGATATGGCTCATGAAGAAGGGGAGCCCATGGAGAGAATAGGCAGTTACTTTTGTATAGGAATTTATTCCCCTGTGGTATACAGGATACCAATTTGAATAGACTTGTCTACTCTGATCACTAAATAGTAAATCAAATAGATTCACTCTCCCAGGAAATCCTGGGCAAGTGTCCTGAATTCTAGCTGGACTTAGGGGATCTTGTCATCTAGTCCATGCCCACCTCCTACAGCACCCTGGTACCTCATAACTCTCGTACTTTCATCTTGTGCTCCAGCAGGTGCACCTGTGCACCCTTATCATAACCCCCCGAGCCTGATGGGATGGGAAATAAAGAATAGCCAGACTTTTGATTTACTATTGTATAGACCAAAGGAACAGTGAAACACCTTTGGGAATTTGTAATGTTATAGAGGGAAGAAATATACTAGAGACGCACTCACTCTTTCTAGGAATCACATGAACTTCCCCACTGGCCTGGCTTGGTACACTTTGTTTCCTCTGCTTGGAATGGCCACATCTCTCCACTATCTGTGAAATGGAATATTTGTCACGATTAGCAGCTTTATAAAGCTCACTTAGTGAACACTTGTTCTCCTCCCCAGCAGACTATGTGGTAGCTGTCATTGTATTTATAATTACAGTGCTTAGAAGAAGAAATTTAAATTGAGAGCTGGAGAGATGGCTCAGCAGTTAAAGGTGTTTGCTTGTAAAGGCAGCTGGCCTGGGTTCAAGTCCACATGCACCCATGTAAAGCAAGACACAAAAAGTGGCACAGTGGGCTGAAGAGGTGGCTTAGCAGTTAAGGTGCTTGCCTGCAAAGCCTAAGGACCCACATTCAATTCTTCAGATCCCACATAAGCCAGATGCACAAAGGTGAGGAAAGCACAAGGTTGCACATGCTCACTAGGTGGCACAAGTGTCTGGAGTTCAATTTAAGTGGCTGAGGCTCTCTCTCTCTCTCTCTCTCTCTCTCTCTCTCTTGCTTTCTCTAAAATAAATAAGTAAATAAGTGGTGCAAGCATCTGACATTCATTAGCAGAGGAAATAGACTTTGGAGTATACACACATAAATAATATTTTTGTCTTGAAGAAAAGAACCTGAGACATGGCAAGATCACAGAGTCGGGATGAGGTAGAGCTTAGATTAAACTAAAGCACAAGAATGCCTGGGCCTATGTTCTTAGTCACAACACTGTCATTAGTGTCTTTTCCACCAGACTTCCAGCCCAGGTGCCCCTTCCTGTACCATGCTTAGTTGATTGTGCTTCTGCTGGGCCTGGAGAGCCCCGGTGCAGCATTTCTCATTCTCTGTCCTCCCCACAAGCCCAGACTCCTTGAACAGCTGGGGAAAGGTCTACTTTAATGTTCTGATTTGGGGACATACACAAGTATTCAACACATGGCTTAAAATCAAGTAAACCCAAAAAACATAGACAAACATACAAGCATTTGTATGCTTAGTGAAGTAGATGGTAAACACCTAGTCATAAACTCTAGGATGTAGAATCTAGATTTACAAAGAAAATAAGGGATGGGGAAGATGGCTCAGTGGTCAAAAACATTTTCTTACAAAGCTGGCCAACCCACGTTGTTTGCAAGACACCCACATAAGCCAGATGCAAAAAGTAGCACAAGCACTTGATGTTTGTTTGCAGAGGCAAGAGGCCCTAGAGTACCCATATACATAGTGACGCGTGCGTGTGTGTGCAAATAAATAAAAATCTTAAAGAAGGAAAAGAAAAACTCAGAAGGGTACTTAGACCTATACATGGTTTGTAAAGAGGAATTTGTTGGGCAACAAATCAAAGATGAGCAAGGTTCACACTTATATTTAAGAACAATGGCTTGGATTTATTGAATCTTTCCTGGGAAGTCTGTATATACAAATTCCAATTCTCATAAAATCATGTGGGAGCAATTTTAGAATACTTGAATGGCCAAAACAACCTTAGATGCTTAAGAAATATTTTATCAGAAGAAAGAGTAACACTAATATTCAAATTAAACAAAAGTTATAAGCCGTTCTATGTGGTAAGCACAATAAAATGCCCAATAGATTACATTTTCCCCTCCCATCTAAGATATGATGGAATAGAGGTCAGAGAGACCTCCGATTCTATGTCATCTTCTCAATCCACCCTTTGAAAGATAGCATGGTCCAGGATGGAGATCACATAGTCGTCTCCAGGACTGGCTCCAGTTTTGAGCTGTGCTTTTGGAAAAGCTGCTGGATCATGGAAGGAACAGCATTGTCTGTAGCTATAATGTTTAGGAGGAAGTAGACCCATGAGCACGTGGGGAGGGGTGTCTGACTGCTTAGGAGGCTTGTGTGGAGGCTTGTGCTCATGCAGGACTGTGTCTTGGTGCTTTAGGGTAGGTGCCATGCCTTATGGAATGTTGTGTTCGGAGTAACAGTGAGGCCGTCAGAGCAGCCATTGTTCTCCCTTCTTTCTTCCTTTCTTCTTTGTTCTCTTCCCTTCTTCCTTTTCAGCTGAGACTCAAAGGAACTAAGTGTCCCACAGCTAGTAAGTGACAGGGCCACAACTTAGGTGCCCATCTAATGAAACCCGGCAGCCATTTGTCCTGCCTCCTGTCTTGGTTCTTTGTGGTTTGCTCACATTTTAAGTATCCTCCAGTGTTGAGAGTCTGGTTTGTTATAGGAAAGACTCCAAGCTCAATGTCACTTATTTTCATTGTCTCTAAACTCTCCATTGAGCTACAAGCCACTCATTATGTGCATAAGTTACACCTGGGAAAATCCTTTTAGAAATATAGTCCAGCCCTACAAGGTCTGATTTGGTGTCTTAATAAGCAGTATGTCACAATCTCTAATTTTATTTTACTCTACTATATTATTTTTACTTACTTTTTACTTAATAGTTCTGAGGATTGAACCCAGACCTTTGTGCATTATCAGCATGTGATCTACCCCGAGCCTCAGAATCTAGCATTCTAACCCAGATGATTAAAAAGAAAACTGTGTTCAGTAGCAATTATGTCTTTTCATTACTGTTTCCTCAGTACCAAGAGGGATACTTGATACATAGATAACTGCCTAAATATATACTCAAGGGCTATAAATGAATATAAAATAAATGCAAAATTTAGTCAACTTAAAGGGTCAGTCAATCCATGATGGGTTGGGGGCACACTGCATGGGTCTGTTGAGTCTTTATCCTTGAAAAGAAATCATCCCATAGTAAGTTAGTACAGATGCTCTAAGGAACTATGACTTGGACAGAGTATCTGGTAGAGCATGCCAATATAAGAGATTGTGGAATTTTTATTTTCTCTTGAAACAGTGAAAGACCTTGTTTGTAGCTCTCTACAGACAAACCCAGAAACCAAAGTACAGACACACCAGGGCACAACAGGAAACCACAAAAGCCTACAATCTTTCAGTGTAAGTAGAAAGATTGAGCTTTTTTTGAACCCACTGTGCTGAGCTGAAAGGCAATGTTAACCCAGCTCTCTGTCTAGCTCTTCCTTGAGCCCAATCATACCACCAGGTAAAAACATTTAACAGCATTGTTCTGATCAGGACTTCAGAAGTCTTCTCTTGTTTGTGTTATTGAATAATTTGGAACACAGGTGCAGTTTGGATGTGAAAGCATTAATTGGTCTCCTGGTTTTCCCTAAAGTCATATTTGGAACTCCCACCTTCCTCCACAAAGAAATGTTAACTCACATGCATCCATGTGGCATTTCCCATTGGCAGTCCTTCCTCATCAACCTCATCTGGGCACCTTTTGTCCAGGTGTGTTGTGGGGAAACTTTGGTGACAATAAATACACATTCTGTGCTTGTTGCCTTGATGTCTGCAATCTTATTTGATTACTCTCTTTATGCTTAGAAGTAATAAATACTAGATAACTGATCATCACCACTTTCAGATAAAGAAAATGTTTGGTAAAGAAAGAAAGACTTGGCTTTTGTTACCAGATAGACAGACCTATGTTGAAGTTTGGAACGCTGATGCTCTCTTAACAGAGTGACTTCTTTTCTACAGCCAGTTGTTTTTGTAAATTATTTAATTATTTTGAGACAGAGAAGAAGGGGAGAAAAAAAGAGAAAGAGAATGGGCACACTAGGACCTCTAAACAAACTCCAGATACATGTGCATCTGGCTTATGTGGGACCTAGAGAATCAAACCTGGGTCCTTAGGCTTTGCAGCTAAGCCATCTTTCCAGTCAAGCCAGTTGTTTTAGCATCTGCTGTGAGCCAGGCACAGACAGGTAATGGTGAGCTGTAGACAGGCTCTTCTCATCTCATGTAGAAGATGGCTGTTATGCAAGTCATCGGAGGCATGTGTAATGATAAACAATGACAACTGTTTTGTTTCCATGCCCTACTGGAGGAAATATGAATTAGCATAATTTGTACTTTGGATTACTTTGGAAGATAGATTTGAATATGTCCAGCAGGCTACCAATTCCAATCCTAGGTAAAAACCTAGAAAAACTACTACATTTGTGTCCCAGTGTGTTCCCAGAGACCAGTACCCTTAGCATCATGCATAATACTAGCCCAAAGTTTCATCAGCAGTAGGTTACATAACCACACATGTTTAGATGAAAAAACTACATCTGCACATAATATAGATGGCTCTAACAATTACCAAGTGACTGGATGAAAAAATGAAAGGAACAGGCACAGAATTATTTCATTCATAGACAATTCTTAAAAAAGTAATAAAAATGATTTTTTAAGAATTTTCAATAAACCTAGAAGGACAATCAAGGAGATGATTGCCACAGATAGTAAAATCTTGGTGAATGACATGGCTTTGTTTCCTGGCTGTAGAGGGAATAAATACCTTCAGGAGGGGCTTTGGGAATATGACATTTGTTGGTAAAGCACACATCAGTACTTAGCCCTTTGTAACATGTCCCTGTGTTTTATCCATGCCTCTCTGTGTATGATATGTATGCTGTACTATCCAGGACCCACTCACAAGTATGTCTGGTGGATTGGGCTGTCAAGAAGGCTTTGGAAGGCTGTGGTATTCAAACAAAGAGATTAATCAGGTGACTAAGCAGAGAAGAAGGAAAGCTATACCTTGCTGTGGCTGGTGATGGACAGAAAAGTGGTCATGGAGAGTGTGCAGCAGGAGATGGGAGGGGAAATTGGCAGTCTGGCTGGGAGGCCAGAGAGAAGGTTAGCACTCACAAGGCTGGAGAGGTAGAGGGCCAACAGGCAGGGCATGTAAGCATGATAAAAACTGGTAACTGTCTATGTGAAAGCAACTTGAAGGCTTTGGTCACAATGGAAAACAACTTTGGGGTTTCCCAAAGATGGAAATAATTTCCATTTGCAGAAAATATTAGAACAGCAGGAATACTAGGAGATTGAGAGCTGAGGTGAAATGATGCCAGGCTAGCTTTCTAGACCAGTGTGGGGTGGGATGGGAAGCCAGACAAACACTTGAAACACTTGTGTAAGATGAAATCAGTAGTACTTTGGGACAGCAAAGTCCAAGGTTACACACAGATGCATTAAGAGGCTTCCTAGCTGCCTTAGCCCATTCTCTATGATCAGCTGAGAGCAGAGCTAAGAGAGGGCAGCACATTCCTGGCTTTTCTGGACTTCAAGAGACTTTTCTTGTAACAGCATCTTTTGGGGTTCTTTTTAATTGAGAATTTTATAGTGTTAGGTTTTTGTGTGAAAAGTTTAGTATGTCTGGATCTTGGCTGTTCATATAGTCCCTCTGAAGAAGTAGCTATGTTAAAAAAAAAAAAAAAAAAAATATTTTAAAAAGGGGGCTGCTGGAGAGATGGCTTAGCAGTTAAGGTACTTGTCTGCAAAGCCTAATGACCTCGGCAGCCAGGGATTTGATTCCCTAGTACCCAGAATAAAGCCAGATGCACAAAGTAGCACATGCATCTGGAATTAATTTGCATTGGCTTGAGGCTTTGGTGTGCCCATTTTCTCCCTCTTTCCCTGTCTCTCTCTTTTTCTCTCTCTGCAAATAAGTAAAAAAATAAAATAAGAAGTATCCATTTAGACACAATGTTACATGTGTAACATTGCTTCCTGACCCAGTGCCTAACCTGAATATAATTGTGAGGAAATGTCAGAAACCCCACTTGAGGATGATTCTAAAACATACCCTGCCTCCACACTTGAAAAATATCAAAATCACTTCAAGAATCTTAACCACATTCTAAGTCTTCTGTTTGTTTTTTTTTGTTTTAGGCGACTATCACAGGTTCACTACCATTAGGTGGCCTAACTGGGGTGGCTGTTTAGTGAAGGCTCTTGTAAGCTAGTGATGCTATGATACTTTGGTTATGAAAAAAGTAGTATAGACAGAGAGGTCAACATGATTCGTGTGTGTGTGTGCGCGCGTGTGTGGGTGTATCCTTGTCATCTGCAAACTTTGTATTTTTTCCCTTATTTGTATTTTTTGTTGTTGTGGCTAATCTCTTTGCTATGACCTCCTCCAGAATTATGTTGAACAGTAAGGTGATAAAGAGCATTCCCCTTTTCTTTCTCATCTTAAAGGCAATGTATCTAAGATTTCTCTGTGGAGGATGATATTTATTAGACATTGTATATGTGCAAATAAGATAGCTAGAGCAGGGACTATTGACCCATTTTCAACCAAGTAGTACCTAGTACCTAGTTAGATATTCAACATTTATTTATTGGATAAAGGGAAGACACTTGATAAATATTTATTAGAAAATAGCAAATTCTTTTCTAAAGTAAACCAAAACCCTAGTTCCTTTCTATCACCCTATTCAGTGAGTTGAGCCTAATTCTCTTCTATCCATACCTCTGCCTGGCACCTGGCATGGTCAGCTAGTCACTTGACATATGAGGGGATAAATGAATGATTCAATCACAGGCCATTCTGCTGCTGGAAGGATTCTGAACTCTATCTGAACTGAAGCCAGATGGTTCAAGATGATTTAATCAGGACAAAAATAAAATATTCTCTTTAATAGAATAATTGCTTACTTCATTTTCTCCTTAAACATGGTCATTCATCTCATGCTATAATCTCATTTTATATATGTTATTCGTGAAGTGTTAAAACTGATTATTCTGAATTAAGCCACAAGTAGTAATAAATAATTGTCTTAGTCTGTGACTAGAGAGCTCAGAATTCTGATATTAATTGGAAATGGGTTACATATGATAGCAAGCTTAAAATTTACCTGCAAGAAATTCAGAGGATGCAGAGAGCTTAACACGAAAGGAGACTCAGGGACCATTATAGAAGAGGGGCCAGAAATATTGTAAGTGCTACAGAGTGGGAAAGAGTATCCTGAGGCATGCTATCATTACTCCACAGTGAATACCAGTAACCCCACTGAGGAGGGGCCTCAGTGGAATAAGGGTGAGGGGAGAGAGACATAAGAGAATGACCAGTGGGAATCTGACCAATATGCAATGTTCATACAATAGAGTTCACAGCTAATTATAAAAAGAGGGAGAAAAGAAAAATACCTGCAAAATGATGATTATAGACAGCTATACTTTTGAGTGAATATGTCAAAGCTAGTTATCATAAAACAAGCACTCTAAGAGCCTATTATGCTAAAGGCAGCAGGGTGCTGGCACCTAAATAGGCACATAGACCAACAGAACAAAATACAGGACCCAAAAATAAATCCGCAATGTTTTTGCCACCAAATCTTTGATAAGCAGGCCAAAAATATTCAGTGGAAAAAAGATAACTTGTTTAACAATTGAAGTTGGAAAACTGAATATCCACATGCAGGAGAATGAAATTAGATCCATATCTCTCTCCTTATACAAATATCAAGTCAAAAAGAACTTACCTTAGTCCAAAACTTGAAACACAGAAATGCTCAAGGAAAAAACAGGATATACTCTTCAATATATCATAGGCAAGCACTTTCTAAAGAGGACTCCAAAGCACAGGAAATAGCCCCAAGAATCAACCAATGGAACTACATGAAATTAAAAATTTCCACTTAGCAAAAGAAACCATCCACAAAGTAAACAGACAGCCTGCAGAATGGGAGGAAATCTTTGCCACCTATATTTCAGGCAGGAGGCTAATAACAAGAGTTGGCAAAAAATGTAAAAATTAAACACCAAATACATACATAAATCTACAATCACCAAATGGGCTAATGAACAGAAACTTAAATTCATAAAAGAAAAAACACAAATGGCCAATAAGTCCTTAAAAATATTCAACATCCCTAGCCGTCATGGAAATACAAATCAAAACTAACTTTGACATAATAATAATGGCTATCATCAAGAAAACAGACAATAAATGCCAGTGAGGATGTGGGAAAGAGGAACCCTCATCCACTGTTGGTAGGAGTGCAAACTGGTATAGCCATTATCAAAGTCAGTATGGAGGCATCTCAAAAAGTTAGAAATAGGCTTCCCCTAAGACACAGCTAGACTACTCCTGGCCATATACTCCAAGGACTCCACACCCTATGCAGAGTTTATTTTGGCTCTATTTACAATAGCCATTGAAATTAGTCTAGATGCCCATCAACAAATGAGTAAATAATGAAAATGTAGTACATATACACAAAGGAATTCTGTGCAGCAGCATGGAAAAATGAAATTTGCAGGAAAATGAATGGATTTGGAAAGAATCATATTAAGTAAAATGACTCAAACTCAGACCAAAACTGCATGTTCTCTCTGATAATGTGTACTATCTACAAATATATGGGATTGGGGGGGGACAAATGTGAATTAAACCTGTGAAGACAGAACTGTAACTAAAAGTAAATGGAAACAGATGAATTGGAAGAGGGAGGATGGGAAGGGCAAAAGGATACATGTGACTCAGAGGAGAAAGGAAGATGGGGTAGAAGCAGCGATGGGAATCAAAACAAAAATTTTACCTGAAAATGCCACAATCAATGATATATAAATCTCTGTATGCCAACTAATAAGTAAATAAATAAATAAGGGCCTGTCATGCTATGTTCATACCTCCTCCACCTAGCACCTGGCATGGTCATCTAGTTTTTTGACATATGAAAGGATAAATGAATGATTCATTCACAGAGCATTCCACTGCTGGAATTCTGAAACACTGCCAGCCACTGAGACATAGGACACAGTGTTTCATGATGGCTCTAATTTTTTAAAATTAATATTATTTGAGAAACAGAGAGAGAGAATGGGCGTGCCAGTGGCCTCTCAGCTGCTGTCAATGAAGTCCAGATGTGTGTGCCCCCTTGTGGGAAATAGCAGCATTGCATGCTTGCATCACTTTACATCTGGCTAAATGTGGGACCTGGAGATCCAATGGGCGTTCTTAGGCTTGGCAGGCAGGCGCCTTAACCACTAAGCCAACTCTCCAGTGCAGTTGCCTCTAATTTGAAAAGGGATTTCATTTAATAAGTTAGTTTTTGTAATATCCAATATCAGATGGCTTTGTGTTCAGATTGCTTTCTATTGATTTGGAATTCTTTTTCTAGAAAGCCTCTGTTGACCCAGAGGAGAAAAAGGTTAATTCATGTGCCTCCTCAGCTGTCTTCCACTCTCACCACATACAGTCTAGTCATATGTAATGGAGCACAATGGTGATCTTTCTTGCTTGAAGGTTTTTTTTTAAATTTTTTTATTTAGTTATTTATTAGGGACAGAGAGAGGGAAAGAGAGAGAGAAAGAAAGAGAGAGAGAATGGGTGCGCCAGGGCCTGTAGCCACTGCAAACAAACTCCAGACACGTGCGCCCCCTTGTGCATCTGGCTTATGTGGGACCTGGAGAATTGAACCGGGATCCTTAGGCTTCATAGACAAACACCTTAACCACTAAGCCATCTCTCCAGCCCCCTGCTTGAAGGTTTTGATCAGGCCACAGAGACCAGACCACCTATGCAGGGTTTGCTAAAGCTTGTCTTAAAAGTCACTTGACAGTGTAAAAGGGAAAGAAAAAATTGGATGTGAAGTCTGAGGAACAAGGATAGGCCTGTGTACTGTGTTTGACAAAATAAACCAAAAAGTGAAATGACCCCAGCCACAGTACACATATCCAAATGACAAAGGAAGATGGTGTGTCCAGAAGGGGAGCTGCTGGGCATCCCTTAAAAGAAACTCCATCCAAACTGGTCCACTGGAGGAGGAAAATCATCCCCGAAGAGGGCCAGAGAACCCGGAGGCCATGCTTCAGCATGCTCCCTGTGCCTGGCGAAACCCTGCAAGGACTCTGCGAGAGCAGGCTGAGGCACATTATGAAAATCAGCTTTTGCACCACAGCCTAAGGAGAAACTGAATCCAGGTCACAGCCACATCATTCTGTAAGAGCTTTCCTAGCAAGCTTGCTGGGGGGTGGAAGAGCACAAAGCAGCAGCCAGAAGAAGGAAAGGCAGTGTGGGGAAGAGTGAAGCCTCCTGGAGGCTGACTGAAAGCCTTGGCCCAGTGGCTGCATGTGGGAAGCTTCACAGCGTGGGTGCATGGACACTTGCAGTAGAATGCGCACATGTGATGAAGGGAGTAGGGATAGTATGGAGCCACCTGAAATTCCATTTCACAAATGAGAAAAGCAGGTTAAGGAATAAGTGTGACAGAGAACAGAGAATGTTTTGCTTCCCTGCATACCCATCATCATACAGGTTCTGTAATGAATGAGGCCCACGCAAGGCTGTGTCTCATCTTCCTTCCCTTTCCTGTATACAGATCTTTCTCCACCTGATCATACGGTAGATGTAGTGATGCACAAGCCTGTAGGAATGTGAGTTCCAAGTTCAAAAACCCCAGAAAAACAAAACTAAAACTCCCACGACATGCTATAGCATGTCCCCGATAAAGAACAAGGTAGAAATAAGGCATCAATTCTCTTCAACCCCCGCTAGTTCACCCTCATTTCCCAATGGCTGAGGATATGCCAGCCTCATCCCCTTTCACATAAACTTCCCAGCGAAGGTAACTCTTGAGCACTTGTTTCCGTCACCACTGACTTCATGTCACCAAATCCATTGGCCATTCCTCACCGTGAGGGTCGGTCAGTGTGCACCATCAAGCACAGTTGAGCCCACTTGCCTTTTCGAATCTCTCTTGGAGCTTCTAATTTAGTGGCCTGCTTGGTCTCATCATCTAATTTCTTGCCTTCACTACAGTTTGCAAATGTCAAGCCTAAGCCTCTGTCCAGGGCCACTTCTGAGCTGTCCCCACCTCTTTGGTGGCCTCAGGAAGATCCACGGGTTTGAAAGCTTCCCACTGTGCTGACACTCCCCAATATATACTTCAGGAGTCCCCTGCCCTCACCTGCTTTCTGGCGGACATCTGAAATTCAGTGTGTCCACATCTGAATTCCTCATTCCTCTCTCCCTCTTAAGTCTCCTCCTCCTTCTAGACCAGTCAAGAACAATTGTGTTCTGAAACCAGGCATGGTAGTGCCTACTTGTAATCTCAGTACTTTGCAAGCTGAAGCAGGAGCATGAAGGCAAACCTGGCTTACTTTGTAAGAGCCTGTCTCAAACACCCCCTTCCAACAAACACACACCAAAAATAAAGCAATCCTGTTCTTACAGTGCCCTGGCCTAAACACCTTCAAACCATCATTGACCTCTCTGCCTCACAGTGTGATCTGGGTCATTGGTTAATACTGTCAGCTCTGTCAGTAAGGTGTGCTCAAAATGCAGCCAGTATGGACCAGCTGGGAAAAATCAGAAGTGGTCTTCTGATTGAGCTCCTTGTTTTCACCCTTGTCCCCAACAGTTTGTTCTTAAATCATAACTCAGAATGTCATTCCTCTGCTCAAAAACATGTAATAGTTTCCCATTACATGGAAAATTAAAGCCAATGCCCTTTAAAAGAACCAAGAAGTCCCTATAAGATAGGATAGTCTTGCCTGCCCTACCCTCCCCCCTCACCCTTTTTGTACCATCATTCCAGCTTCACTGGCCCTCTGCTATGTTTACAGTGACAACCACAGTCCTGCCACAGGGCCTTTGCTGTCAGTGTCACCTCTGGCTGTGTCACTTCTAAACACATGTCCCACTGCCTCACTGTCTTTCAGTCTCTGCATTCATGTGAATAGTCCCCCCAGACTACCACATATTCAAATCACACTCGGGCTGGAGACGTGGCTTAGTGGTTAAGAAGCTTTTCTGCAAAGCCAAAGGACCCAGACTAAACCAGGTGCACAAGGAGGCACACGTCTGGAGTTCCTTTGCAGTGGCTGGAGGCCCTGGCACACCAATTCTCTTTCTCTCCTCTCTCTACCTGCTTCTCTCTCTCTCTCTTTCTCTCTCTCTCTCATTCTCTCTAATTAAATAAAAACAAAATATTTTTAAAAATTAAAATCATACTCCCTCACCACACTGTCTTGGTCCTACTTCACGTTCAACACAGCATTGTCACCAGCTTACATCTGTTAGAACATGCCTTTATCTTTAACCCTTCACTGTCCCCAAAACTGTAAGCTCCAGGAGGCAGGACTTCTTTTTTCATAGTTCTGTTCATTCCAAGCCCCTTAACCAGTTCCTTGGTAAACTGTGCTCACAAATCATTCTTGAATGAATGAACTCTTCCTACATGGTTTAACTCTTCCTCATGCTGCTACTTTGGCAAAAAAAAAAAAAAAAAAAAAAAAAAAAAAAAAAAAGTGCCCCCTTTACTGACTCCTTTCTTATGCTCTGGCTCCAACTGAGCTATCAAGGTTCAGCGTACCTCTGAGACAAATTCCATCCAACCTCCTTTGTTGAACTGCCTGAGAAGATTTCATTTCTGTTTCCCCAGAGCTCAGTGCTTCTGTTGCATTTCTTGATCATGTCCCTCCCTTAAAACTCTTTGAGACTACATCTTTCTGTCCATAACACTGATGATCCATCTTGGCTTTAGGTTTGGAGATGACAGACTCTGCAACCATGAGTCTTTCTCATGGAGAGTTGGGAACTAGCTGTCTTTCAGTTCTGTATCTGCAGCAATATAAATCCTAAATCTAAACTGCAGTCCTTCAGTCCTACCAAGTTTTTCTTCCTTCTCTTTCATCTGAGTCTTCATTTTCATGCACCTAATATGTCAGGCATTTTCTGCAGGCATCTCTCATTTGCTAGTTAAAGGACAAGTCCATCTCTTCTATCAAATGCCCTTTCCTATGGCTGTAGAAAAAGAGGAACTTTTCAGTCAGTTGGCCTATTAAGGAGCTAAACTTTCCCCAATCATTTCTATTATAAAGCAAATGGGGCCAGTAATGAATTTGATAAGCTCTTCATTCAATTTCTATGTGGAAGAAATGGCATTGGGCTATTGAGCACATGAGATCATTTCCTATCTTCCCTGAAATGGTTTGGGAAACAAAACCATCAGTAACCTTCGCTCTGTACTTCCCTAGTAAGATCTGAACTAGAGAACAATAATGTTCTATGCAAAACTTGGAAAAATTCAATTTCACAGATGAGCTAATGCTTTCCCCCCTTTCTCCTTATTGAGCATTTTTATTCCCTGAGACCATTTGATCAAAGATGAATTTTATCAGGATTCCTACTTGAGAAGCTATTTATTGCACAGAATTGGGGACCAAAAGATCTCCAAGTGTTGTGGAGTGAGATACTGTCACCAGCTGAAAAAGCACCTCTTCTCCATTAGTGATCCAAAGCATCCTCCCATGACCTTGGACAAAAATTTTCCAAAAATGTATTAATTGTGTGGCTTTGCCCCCAGAGACTCATCTCTGGAGGTTCTGAGTATGGCTCACCCATCTTGACATCCTCGCAGCCTGGGATGTAGCAAACTTTCCATAAAACTGACAAGAATCTCCAGAGTGGCTCTGCCCTGCTCAGCAAACAGTCAGTGCACACTTGAGTAGCTCTGTGGCAAGTATTTTGTTATTTCACTCCTTAATTTTCCCTGACTTACTGAAGAGACAGAGTACACTGTCCAGTTGCATAGTGAGTCGCCGCCTCATTGACCTCGTCCCTTGGAGCCAAACTCCATGTTCTTTCTCCTTTATCTCCTTAAGTGATCTTACAGGCACTCTATTCATGAGAAGCCATTGACTCTGTAGCAGCCCAGATGCTGCTGTGACTAAACCCATCCACTGGAGGAGACCCCAGCTGCAGATGCAGGAGGCTGATCAAACTCAGTACTTTATTTATTTATTTATTTATTTATTTATTTATTTATTTATTTATTTGAAAGAGAGGCAGGGGGGGAGAGAAAGAGAGAGAGAATGGGCACACCAGGGCCTCCAGCCATTGCAAGTGAACTCCAGATGCATGTGCCATCTTGATCATCTTGCTTACATGGGTCCTAGGGAATCAAACCTGGGTCCTTTGGTTTTGTAGGCAAGCACCTTGACTGTTAAACCATCTCTCCAGCCTCAAACTCAGTACTCTTATTTGGAGATAACCAAAGTCTTCTACCAGTTTGAATCATGCTACTGTTCTCCTTTCCTCTGCCCTGTGGTAATTACTTTCAAGTCCTTAGCGAATGGGGAGCTCCCCTGAATGGCCCAGTTGACTTCTCCCACCTCCACTCACCCAGCCCCTCATATTCCTGTAGAACAGACCAGATGCTGCCCTATAGCCCCCTCCCCACTCCTTCTCCAGTCTGACTGTGCCTCCATATCTTAGCTCAGTAACCTATCAACTTTCTAGTTTTCAGACTAGAGGAATGAAAACTGTGTGCACTTACAAGGTTCAAAGCTGTAGCAGGAGATATTCCTCCATATTTGTATTAGTCACCTGACTGTGTCCTCTTTGCTCACATGGCTATGAATTGAGAACCAGAGTATGTCCCATGGATTTCTTTAACATTAGCGCCTCCTACAGCCCCTGACACAAAGATGATGAATTCTGAATGCAACTGGTCTGCTAAGAGACTGAACATGGTCCTTAAAAGTGCTCCGTGTTTGAGGACCAAAGGGTCCCCCCCCTTCTGTAACAGTACAACTGTCTGTCATGCTGAAATGCTGGCCTGGAGCTGCAGCAAGGATGTGGGACGGTCTGTGTGGAGTGTGGAATGTGGAAGAGCATCCTCACCCCAGGCTTATGAGCCCGTAGTCTATTTACTGCACTAAGGAGAAGCTGCCTTCAGGGTCCTTTGCTGCTCTATAATTGTGACAGCAGAAGCTTTCTTCTGGCTGGAATCAGAACTTTAAACTAAATAAATATCTCTCTGGGATATTTTTATCACCCATAGAAGACCAGTGGAATGATAACTTTGGGCACTTCTCTGAAATCAAATGCATTGTTCTCAATATAAGTCAACAGAAAACTCACTGATCTTAGAAATAAAAAAAGGAAAGAAAACCTTTACATTGACACTTTCTAGATGAACCTGAGTGATTCATTTGACTTTTCAGAACCTCCATCTCTTCCTCTGAAAAAGGAGGTTCTTTCCTACTTTCTGAAAGTGTCCTAAGCATGAGCTCATGAAAACTGTGGAAACTGGCTGGAGCACAGAGACCTTGGAGGGACAAAGATGTAACTGAGAAGAAGAAAATTTAATGGAGACACACTTGATGTTCTCAGTTCAAGAACACCTTTGCCTTTGGACACATACATATAATCCTTCTCCAGGTTTTACGGTCAGGCTGGTGTTCTGAACAGGGTCCAGCTCTACATGGCCATCCTCACCAGGACCTCTAGAGCAGAAGTGCTCAGGGAGAGCACAGCTAAGCCAGGGAGATGGAGGAGAGTCTAGATTCCAGTACAAGCCTTCAAGACAAGACATGCCATGAATAAGAGAAGGGAAGATGAGGGGCTGAGCCAGATGTTAACTGAATGTGGCACCAGCAGGTCTGGAGCACCTGGCAGCTGTTCCTTCTCATGTGAAGTATTCAAGTCAAGACTTACCACTTATGCCTGGTCTGCTTGGCTGCTTTAAAAGCCAAGGTCAAATTAGCAGGTTTGGCATATTCAAAGCATGGAGAAGGAAATAGTGATGGAGAGATGGATTTGGGGAAGAGTAGACAGAATAAGGTAAGGTCCTTAAAAGATTTCTGGAGAAACACACTTTAAGCCAAACCTCTTTTCCTCTGACTTAGGAGAAGTCACACATGCTCTTGCATCATGAACTCAAAGACTCCAGGGACACAGGAAAGGCACAGATTGGTGAGCAATATTTACACAGCCTGTGATCATGAGAACTGATAGGCAACAGAACCAGTGATCATCATTCCTTATGCACGTAGTTGCAAATCTAAACGAACCACTGTGCACATTCAGCATGGTGATCCTGACTGCATGCTTAAGGGGGTCAGCCATAGAGATTATTTCCTCATTCAAAAAAAGAAAAAGAAAAAGAAAAAGAAGACCTACTCATCAGCATGCTATGCAAGGTCCTTCAGGGTCTGACCACTGTCTGCCCTCCCACCCAGGGATGACACTTTGTTACATAAACCCTCTCAACTGCCATTCCCTCACTCTTACATGGGATAAAGATACCTGACTTACAGACCTGGATGCACCATTAAACAAGATCATCCACATAAATCCACCAAGTAGCTTTTGATTCCAAATGTGCCAGTGTAACAAAGGTATGATTTTGCTTATTTCATACAGTCCACATTGCAGCCAAAACATGCTATTTTCAATCTGCCTTTGTACTAAGAATTTATACCAGTGATTCTCACAATTTCTTGCCATTCCTGGGTTGTCTGACCTCCCAACCCCATTGAATACTAGAACAAGGACAGTGTGTTTTTCATCTTGTTTCCCTAAGGTCTGACATGTTAAATGCTTGCTCAAAGAATTGCAAAGTCTCTGTTCTAGAGAGTTTTGATTTCCAGGTTCTTCCTGGGCCTACTCTCCTGCCCCTTATTAGGCAACTGTTCTGTCAAAAACCAAGAAGGCTGCTGTGGCAGATTGAATATGAGTGCAAATGTATTGCCCCCATAGACTCAGGTATTTTATTAAAATTGAGTTTGCAACTTCAGCCCCTAGCAGGCAGATTCCTGCGACAGGGCCTGTCACCAGGGGCAGCTCTGATTCTAGTCAAAACGTGTGCAGAGAGCAGTTAGAGGTTGGCAGGTTGGTGCTGGCTGCTTGTGGTGTTTGCTTGCTGCCATTATTTCTCTGCTTGGATGGATGGACGTAAGCAGCCCACTCCACACACAGGATTCTGCCAGAATTTCCTTTGGATCTGTAAGCTTGAACTAAATTCCTTCTTCCCACAACTATGTCTGGTTGGATGTTCATCACAGCATTATGAAAGTGACTACAGCATCTGCCTTACATATTAATATCTCAGTTAATGGTTCATAGCCTTAGGAGGCAGCTGTCATGTGATCACGCATCTAAGTAATTGCTCATCAGATGAATATAGAGCATCAATTGATGCAAATACCTTGAGTGTAAACATCAGGTATCTTTCTGCATTAACCCCTTAGAAATGAAAATTAAAACCACGCAACCCCATGGTTCAGAATGAGAAATAAGACCCAGATTTCTTTCATCCAAACCCAGGGCATCTCCACCTACTCCTCCCCTCTGCTAGCTCCTTTGTCGTATGCATCTCACCAGGATTAACCACATCCTCTATGCTTTGAACCCAGACAAAAATGTCAATTAAACTTTTACTAGTAAAGTAATAAAGAATACAAAATGTGAGTCAGCTCCCACTTACTGGCATTTGCTATGTTCAGACCGTAATCTGTATGCTGATTCCAAGACATGGCAGGACTGTCATGAAGACTGCAGAGGAGAATGTGCAGTGGAAAATAACAGCAATAGTCCTTTTCTATAGTGTGTTTCTAGTTCTCTAATCATCCTGGAAGGAAAATCTTCTCATCTGCATTTGCATGGGAGGAGGCCAGGATTCTACAGGTCATATCACTTACTGCTTGCAGTTGTATTCCTACCCCAGTGGAACCCAGACACTCTTGCAGCAAGAACTGTGGAAGCATTCTCACTGGCTCCCACCCTTGCTAACCATCTCTCCCTTCTCTGCATCTGCATCTCCTGCAGGGAAATATGGTTGGCTATTCCCTCATGCCTGGACCCAGCCAGCCAGTCACCTCACTACTTGCATAAGGTAGTGAAGTAGAAAAACGGTTCCTACTCCTGACTTCAGATGAGATTCAAATTTTCAGATTGCCAGACCAGTGCCAAGTCAGCCCACTCAACACACAGGAAGTATCTGTGCACAGGATTCTGCCTGAAATCACACATCCTGAAAACCAGGCTGACCCCGGGAGAACCCAAAGTTCTAGGTCCAATCTATGTCCTGCTACTTGCTACCTGTATGGCAAGGCTTTGAGCTCTGATGAGCTAGCTAGCTTCTTTGTCTGTAAACAGAGAAACGGCAGGCGACCATGGAGGTTATAGATGAGAATTCATGAAACAAACCACACCTAGTAGCCATTTGGCAAATGTTAGTTGCTGTCCCTGCGTATCTTCCCATGTGCATTTGTAATGTTTTCTTTATTAAAAAACAAGAGCAATTATTGTCATTGGTTTGCAAGTTACATGCAAATCAATAATATGCAATCTTTATTTAAACCACAGACACAGGACTGGGGCTATGTTCTACATTACACCAGATATTTTACCAACGGTTGTTTTCTTCCTTTCTCCTTCCTATTAAAGAAGTCCAGATGGGCCCCAGATACTTTCTCATACCCTGGCTGGCCTATTCCAAGAGTTAAAATCAGACCTGCTTCACATCCAAATGATCTATTCATAACAAAAGCTGCCTCCAGGCCATTGCCCACAGCTGAATCCTGTTACTCTGAAGCCATGATTTCATTTGTTTCTGATTGTTCTATCATGTTTGCATAGCATAAGATCTTTTATAGCATGCAGGCAAAGGTTAAGCCCTCCAAGATCGCTTTTCCTTCCATGCCCTTTGCCTGGGTGTTATAAACCAACTCTTATAAGAATCGATTTAAATAGAGAAAAATGTTTTTAGTTTTTTCCTTGAGGCTGAGGCTCACCTAACCTTCTCAGAGCACTGCTGTTGACTGTGGAGATGAGGGAAGAGATAATAGTAATGTGTATGGTTTGTTTTAGAGTTTTCCTTTACCTGATGTAGGGAAATCACATCATCTTTGTCGAACTGAAAGGGAGAAATATTCCATTCAAGGCCCAGGGGAGCTGGGCTGGAAAATGGTCCTGTCTGCCTGCAAGGTCCCTGCCTTTTCTTTTTGCCAGTTTTCCTCCAATAAAGTATCTCAGAACAAAATCAGATTTGGGGTTACAGCCTGGTCCTGCCCTAGTTGTAATTTTAAGATGGAACCTGAGTTGAGTCTCTGAACCTTTTCCATCAAAGCTGTTTATGATTCAGGCATGCCTAGATCTTAGGTGGGAGCATGTATATGGGAGTAGCCACCAAGAAATGTAGAGAGTCCCACACATGTCCCTTCTAAGGCTTGCAGGGCCCCCAGTACATTGGCCATTCCTCCAGCTCTGGCAAGAAGAAAGACTAGGATCACCTCTGTCAACTTGCTTATGTGTCACTGCTGTGCTATCACTGGGTACTCAGAGAATGATGGGTTTCATCCTCTTTTCTATGGGCTTCTTGCTATCTGCTACCCATGCATCACTATTTTAAATGCTCTCATCAATCTTTTTTTTTAAACTTTTTTTTTTTTTATTTTAGAGACAGAGACAGGGAAAGAGAGCGGTAGAGTGATAATGGGCATGCCATGGCCTCTAGTCACTGCATACAAACTCCAGATGCATGTGCCCCCTTGTGCATCTGGCTTACATGGGACCTGGAGAATCGAACCGGGGTCCTTGGGCTTCACAGGCATGCACCATAACCACTAAGCCATCTCTCCAGCCCTCATCAATCTCTTTTTAATTAAGAGATTTGCAGGATAAACCTCATGCTGGCACTTCAGCTGATGTTTTGTAAATAATTCTCAGTGTATAATACTTTTGCAGTCATGGGTGGAGCTATGCCCATGTCTGGATAGTTGAAAGCTCTGCTTGCCTAGCCATTTTGATCTTTTCTTCTGTTAGGTAAAAGGAGAGGAAGAGTTCTGAAGACCTGTGCTTCAGATTTGGAGTTCCATGGACATGTCTTGAACTCTTCAGCCAGGAAGTGAGAAGCCAGAAGTGGGTTCATTCAGGAAATACTTCTAAATTCCATGGCCAGTGCTTGTTCATAGAACTTCTGGCCTTTCCTTTTTCCTTCATTCCTTCCTTCCTTTATTTTTATTGTGTGTGTGTGTGTGTGTGTGTGTGTGTGTGTGTGTGTATGTATGCTTGGATGTGACTGTGTATGGTGTAAGCACATATATGTGTTCTTGTGTTGCCCCATGCACTTGTCTGTAGCCAGTGGAGGCCAGAGGAGGGTGGCAAGTGTCCTGCTTCACTACTCCTCCACCTGTTTTCATTTGAGTCTCTTGCTTCCCTATGGGACTAGGACTATAGACATGCAGGGCCACATCCACTGACTTATGTGGGTCCTGTGGATCAAAATCCAGCCATTTCTCAGGCCTTCTCAAGATCTCTTCAATTTTACAGGACATGCTCTTAACCACTGAGCCATCTCTCCAGGCCTGGCTTTTCTTAAAAGATTCCTTGATACAAATCAGCTAAGGCTCTCTTTGCCCCCACTGTACTTATATCTGTGATGGACCATACAGGTAGAAGCTAAGCCTGCTTAGTGGATATGTCTCTTTGCTAGAGCCCATACAGCCTCTCCCCACAGGAGAATTCCCTTCTCGGTAGTGCCAGATCTTACTTTTCACAATTCAACTCCAACATGAATTCTAGTCCATAAATAGGAAATACATATTGGCCAGAGTATAGGTGATGATATTTGCCCAGCCTATAATGCCTTGAGTCATTGAATGTACCACACAGTGTACTAAAGTCTATAGTAGATGATGCCACACTTAATGTGGTAGTTTGAATGAATGTCTCCCAATAGACTTGGGTGTTTTATGTAAGCTTGTAACTTGGATTTCCAGCCACTTGGCTGGAAGCGGTGTCATTGGGGATGGATCCTGGGGTCCAACTTGAAGGTGTGTTTGGGGTTGGATCTGATTCTAGCTTCAAGGTATGCAGAGCTCTGCGTGGTTCCTTGCTGTTTGCTTCCCACCTGTGCTTACTTGTGCTGGCAGGTGGCTGTTTCTCTCTGCTTGGATCTGTGAAGGGGGGCCAGCCTCCTTCCCCTGGATCTGTAAACCTGAAATAAACTCGATTCCTCCCATAAACCGTGTCTGATTTAGGAGTTCACATGGAGCTAACTCCAACACTTAATCTTTGCAGATCTCTAACAGAGACCCCATATTTCATATGAAGACTGCAAGGACCAAGGTCATACAGAAAATTAAAATGGAATATTGAATATGAGAACCAAAATATATATAATAGTCAAATCTGTGAGATGGTGTCTGAAAACATACATTGGTACCAAAGGAAAATAAATCTGTCACTGCAATGAATATAGGAACACAGTTTGAAAGTGATCATTTTAGCAGTCCAAACTAAGGACACAGGTCAGAACCATGGTGTAATAGAGGACCACACATGTGACCAGGAAGAAGGTTGGGCCATCACCATGCGTCAGCACTTGCTGATCAGTCTCAGCTGCCAGGCTCCCCCAGGCATCCTTTCCCAGAATCCCACAGTCTGCAGAGAGATCTGTTTTTCCTAGTAGCTAGTTTAGCATAAAAAGAGTGTTCACTAGGACTGGAGAGATGGCTTAGCGGTTAGGGCATTTGCCTGCAAAGCCAAAGGATCCCAGTTCAATTCTCCAGGACCCACGTAAGCCAGATGCACAAGGGGGAACACGTGTCTGGAGTTCCTTTGCAGTGGCTGGAGGCCCTGGCGCACCCATTCTCTCTCCCTCTCTCTCTTTCTCTCTCTCTGCCTCTTTCTCTCAAACAAATAAATAAATAAATAAAATATTTAAAAAAAGAGTGTTGGCTGGAACTGAGAGATGGCTTAGTGGTTAAACACTTGCCTGTGAAGCTTAAGGACCCCAGTTCAAGGCTCGATTCCCCAGTACCCACAGCCAGATGCACAAGGGGGCACACGCATCTGCAGTTCATTTGAGGTGACTGGAAGCCCTGGCACTCCCATTCTCTCTTTCTCTACCTGCCAATTTCTGAATCTCTCTGTCTCTCTCTCTCGAGTAAATAAATAATGAAATATTTAAAAAAATATTTTTTTAAAAAAAGATTGTTGGCTGACCTCTATTTGCAAACCACCAATAATTAGTACTATTAGTGCTGTGCTCAGTTTTGAGAGGAGGGTCCAGCTTGCCATGTGACATTGGAGAGACAGAGCTAAGACTTCATCTGGTGAATACTGTACAGAGAGAGCATGCTACCTTCTCATTAGCTACTTCCCCTTTCCCACCCTACCCCACCCACAGTTTGTTTGTTTGTTTGTTGTGGAAAAGATGCATGGTATGAATTTATGTTTTTAAAGTCACAGCTCAAAATTTCCAATCTGCAAACCAGGAAGAGTTCACTGGAGAGTCACACATTTGCATACGGGGGTCAAATGTGGCTTCTTGTTTGCAGGGGAGAAAAGACTCACGTAAACTTTCAGCCTCAAACTCTGCTATTCATTGTCTCTTGTAAAGCAATTCTGGATGTATAAAATGTAAACATATAAGTTATATTTCTATTTTGATTACCTATGAGTTTCAAAACTGTGGAATTCAGGGCCTAAGAAGTCCATCTTTGCAAATAATTCAGGACATCAGGGACTGCCTTTCTCCATCCCAAGTTCGAGGGCAGTTTGGTTGGGTGGCAGACCTATCCAGTGCATTTTCTTCACACTTAGATGACTAAGCCCAGGAGATAGCTATGGTCAGCTTTCATGTGTTCTTATTTTGCTCAAGCTAAGAAGATAGAGTTTCTAGTAAAGGAAACTCATTATTGAATGATTATTAACATTGGAGAAATCTCCAGAGGGAAGAAAATTTGGCAAGTCCAAGCTTTGGAACCAGGTGTCACTCACAGATAATTGACCATGCTCCCTCTACACCCACCCAGGTGCTGGGGATCGAATCCAGGGCCTTATGCATACTAGGCAAGCACTGAACCACTGAGCCCTTGTCTATATTATATTTTTATTCTGTTATTACTCTTAATATCATGGCTTGGTCATTATAATAAAACAGTAGCCAAGTCCTGCATTTATGAAGTCATTTAGTTATAATGAGTCTGAATACACATTACATAAGTATATGTAGATATGTATGCCTGTGCACATAGCATGTTATGACAACTATGATTTGAGAAATACAGAGTTGAAGGGAAGATCCAGACAAGAATTGTATGCACCATTTGGTAAGAATTTAAGGGACATGTAAGAGTTAACCAGGGGAGGTGAGAGGGAAAAATTTAAAGACTGGGAATGAGAAAGACGATGGTACACTTGAAAATTTCAGGTTGTTCAATGAGTCTGAGTCCTCGTCAGTGATGGGCTCAGTGCAGAGGATCAGGAAGTGATAACAGTGGGGTTAAGCAGACAAATCCGGCAAAGCCACATCAGAAGGGTCTCAGGGATGGGGAGAGCTTCTGCAGGCTTTGAGTAAAGGAAATGATGCCAATATGTTGTTTGTTTGTTTTAGAAAGGTCATTTGCTAAAGTATGGATTTCAGATTCTCTGAGCAAGACTGAAGGGGATGGAAGGTAAAAGCAAATGATTGAAGTAGGGAAACCAGTTTAATCACTATTGCAATAGTCCAAGCAAGGCACGATGGGGACAGGACTCATGTAGTGGGAACAGGAAACAAAGCCTCATGCTTGAAAACTCG
Organism: Orientallactaga sibirica; assembly: GCA_036365145.1. Taxonomy (NCBI): domain Eukaryota; kingdom Metazoa; phylum Chordata; class Mammalia; order Rodentia; family Dipodidae; genus Orientallactaga; species Orientallactaga sibirica. The sequence goes on along the minus strand of JAEOAD010000015.1, from coordinate 32,312,101 downwards.
AGAGGAGAGAACATGGTAACTGATTGTGGGACCAATGAAAATAATGCACATGCCAAGAATGGTATCCAGAGACAGGGACCCGGAACAGTAGCAACCCTGGAAGAAAGGGTGGGAAGTTCTGTTTTGGACATGTTGAGTGGACATCCATTGTGGAACTCAGGAGTAGGGCCTGGGTTTAGTCTAAAAGTGTAGCACTTAATAGCACACAAACTGTCTCTACATACACTGGAGGGCTTGAGCCCTAGGAAAGGTAGGGAGTAAAACATGGGGGAGAATCTGAGAGGCAAGGGTGAGCCTATCGCAAACCCAGAGCTAAGTCATAGATTCTGGGCCTGAGTTCAGGTCTGTGAACTATAACATTTCTAACATGTCAAAATGGAATCAAATTCAAGCCTCTTGTTTAACATTTTTCGAGAGCCCAACATATCCTAGATCATTATACACATCACTTCCCAGGTTTTGAACACACACTACTTCCCCACACAGGTTTTGAACACACACTACCTCCCAGGTTTTGAACACATATTACCACCCAGGTTTTGAACATACACTCCCAGGGTTTGGACACCTCCCAGGTTTTGAACACATATCACCTCCCAGGTTTTGGACACACATCGCCTCCCAGGTTTTGGACGAACATCACCTCCCAGTTTTAAACATACATCACCTCCCAGGTTTTGGATGCACGTCACCTCCCAGGTTTGGACATACATCACCTCCCAGGTTTTGAACATACATTACCTCCCGGGTTTTGAACACACATCACTTCCAGGTTTTGAACACATATCACTTTGCAGGTTTTGAACATACATCACCTCCTGGGTTTTGGACAGAGCTTTGGTTGATGACTAGCTCCACTTCTTGGTGGGAAAACTAAGTCTCAGAAAGACTCAAAATCAGTTAGGGTGGTTTTTATTTGGATGTGTATTAGTAAGTATGTGTGAGAGACAGAGAACAGAAAAGAGAGGTGATACTCTAAAATACAGATAATGTAAAATTATCTCTGAAATTTAAAGAAGACAAAAATCCCATGGGCAGCAGATGGCTTACCCAGAATTATCTAGGGTTGTTTAACTTTAAGGTCTTTGATCAGACCTTGCACCAGGCTCACTGCCTTGAAGAATATGTTTATTTTCACTGGTTCTCTGGAGAAGCAAGCACCTTAATACTCATTTCAGTTCAGCCTGAGCAGGGCAAAACTAGAAATGAACACTGAACCCCATCTATAAACAGAGGCTCTTTGTTTTGTGCTAGGCAGTTATTAAAGAGTTGACAGAAATGAGTACAAAGAGTTTTCTTTCTAGTAAAATGATAGCATACTTCTTTGGTAGGATAGATAGCCACCAAGTCCCACACATGCCTGCAGCCACCCTCTAAAAATTCACAGCCATTACAGTAGACACTTCATAGACTTCCCTTCCAGGACTGCTGGTACTCAGAGCCTGCCTCCTGGCCAGCCTCAGGGTGATGGGTCAGGAAGGCAGAATTGAGAGAATGGAAGCAGCTCCCTGCTTCAGAGATGAGAAGGAAGGTGGCACACTTGGGGTAATTTCAAGTTGTTCAGTGAGTCTGAGTCTGGTGATAGCCTTGGTGCACAGGATTAGGAAGTGGTAAGTGTGAGCAAGCTCTGGGCTTTGTCACACAGGGAAACTAACTCAACCAGTGGAAGCAAAGCCTTCAGCTGAAAGGGGGTCAGGTCATACATCACTCCTAGAGCAAGTGTGGGCATAGACACAAACGGAGACAGAAGTACACAGAGAGAGGCTTCTGACCCCACCTTGGAATTCTGACCCTGGGTAGGCTGTTTAGCCTCACTGTGCATTGTCAGCTCTAACTTGATGGAGTATGTTTCAGTCTGCATTCTCACAGGGAAGCTCTGCGTGTGGATGCTCACATGTATTTACAAGTCACTTGCTACCTGAGTACCCCTCCCCTAGCCTATCCTGTACCTTTAATGCCCACTAGACTATAAACTAGAGGACAGGGACTTCATCACAACAGCTCTGAAGCCCATTTCTCTGTGTCTTTTCATATTGAAAATAGTAGCCCAAACTCAACATATGTTCAGTAAATATTTATTAAATATTTGCTCATATAGTATGTTATAGATAGTAACCATTAATACAGCCTATGAGGTTGATAGTCAAAACAACAGAAAAAAAAGAAAAGAAAAGAAAAGAAAAGAAAAGAAAAGAAAAGAAATCTGCCAGTCATCTTGGACAGATTAGCAAGGTCATAGAAAAGTGAGTACTTGAAGAAAGCCCAAAAGACAGACCAACACAGTCTCATAAAGCCCAGGCATGTGAGGGCACATTCTGTGCTGAAACATCTCACTGGACTGCTCAAGTTCACCAGCTGGGATGGAATGACTCCACTTCATGGAATCTTAGAAAAACCTCAAACACAAGAGAGTGTCTGGTCCAATCTACTTATTTTATTTCATTTATTTTTGAGAGAAAGGCAGAAAGGCAGGGGGTGGGGACACCAGGGCCTTCAGCCTGCTGCAAACATATTCCAGATGTGTGCACTCCCTTGTGGCACATATGCAACATTGCATGCTTGTGCCACTGTGCATATGGCTACATGGGACCTGGAGATTTGAACATGAGTTCTAGGGCTTCACAGGCAAGTGCCTTAACCACTAAGCAATCTCTGCAGCCCCAATGTACTTATTTTAAAGAAGAGGTGAATAAGATCTAGAGAAGGAAATGCGCTGGTAGTTGTTAACGTGGATGCTGAAGTTATTTCTCTTATTTCGAGCTGTTTGACCTGCTAGGCCTTAGGTTTCTATGTTGATAGGGTTAGGTATATTATTAAGATTATGTGTCTCATTGAATTGTCATGAGTATCAAATGTGATAATGTAGTAAAAAGCCTAGAAGACTTTGTAGCAATGAGAAATGTACAACAGCTGATAGAAAATTACTATTTTAGAGGACGAGGACATTGCTCAGCGGGTAAGTGCACAACCATGAGGACCTGAGTTCAATACCTCCCCTCCTGTGGCACCCACATCAAAAGCTGAGCATGGCCATGCATGCCTGTAACCTCAGCCCTGAATGGGGCAGAGACAGGAGGATCACTAGAGCTTGCTGGTCAGCCAGTTGAACTGAAAAATGATGAGTTCCAGGTTCACTGAAAAACTCTGCCTTAAAGAAATCAGGCCAAAGAGCAATAGGGGAGGACACTTCATGTCCTCCCATGGTTTAAACACACATGTGTATATAGGCACCTGTATCTACACACACGCACACACAGAGAGACATACCACATACTACCGCCCACACACACCAAAAATAAATAAATAAAAATAAATTATTTTATTTCTACATTTTATTATTACCTAACATAGAAGGCCATCTCAATGAAGCTTTTTCACATCCACATATGTTTTGTTTTTGTTTTGTTTTGTTTTGTCTTGTCTTGTTTTGTTCTGAGGCAGGGTCTCACCCTAGCCCTGGCTAACCTGACCTGAAGCTTACTCTGTATACTAGGCTGGCTTTGAACTCAAAGTAGTTTTTAAACCTCAGTCTCCCAAGTGCTGGGATTATAAGCATGAGCCACCATGTGTGGCTTCTCCAGCTTTTACAAAATTAAAATTTTTACAAGTAGTAGGATCATAACTTTTAAAATACATGATCTCTTACTTTAAAATAAAAGCAGAGTTTAAGCTAAGCTCTCATGAAGTCAAGCTGTGCATGTGTCACCATGCAAAGCCCTGCCTGCCTGCCATATCTGTCCAAGCCACCACTTCCTCCTCCCTCAGGTTCAAAGGGGCCACCTCACAGAGTGCACCTTTTCTTCTGGGCATTAACCACTCCTTCCTTTGGGCTCCTCCAACTTTCCTCCTTATTATTAGTTTGCTTATTTGTTTTTCAGCCTTATTGTTTATCTCCTGGTCTGATATATACAATATAGCCAATTTTATTTATTTACTTATTTGAGAGAGACAGATTAAGAGAGAGACTGCAAATGAACTCAAGATGTACATGCCACCTTGTGCCTTTATGTGGGTACTGGGGAATTTAAACCTGGGTCCTTTGGCTTTGCCAGCAAGTACCTTAACAGCTAAGCCATCTCTCCAGCCTGAGCCAAATGTTATGCTGTGATTTTTATTATTTATATAACACACACACTTAAAGTATATCAAAGGTATAACCAGAATTTAAATAGTAATACTAAAATGAGTCTGGGCATGGTGGCGCATGCCTTTAATCCTAGCACTTGGGAGGTTGAGGTAGGTGGATCGCCATGAGTTCAAGGCCATCCTGAGACTACATAGTGAATTCCAGGTCAGCCTGGGCTAGAGTAAAACCCTACTTTGGAAAACCAAAAAATCAAATATATAAATAAATAAATAAATAAATAAATAAAATTTAAAAATGAATGTGTACCATTACCTTTTAAGTGAGAACAATTGACTATATTAACAGATAACCTATTGCATTTTGCTTAGTGTTCTAGCTCTTTAAGGTCATTTGATTCTTTTGTTTGTTTGGTTTTTCAAGGTAGGGTTTTGCTCTAGCCCAGGATGACCTGGAATTAGTCTCAGGCTGGCTTTGAATTTATAGCCATCCTCCTACCGCAGCCTCCCATGTGCCGAGATTAAAGGCATGTGCCACCATGCAGAGTTCATTTGATTCTTTTTGGGTCATGTTCCATAATAAGCAATCATTCTAGGTTTAGTAACTGGAGATATACTAAGTTCTAGTTCCCTCCCATTTTCTGTGTAATTATTAAGAATACTGAGTAAAAAAGGTCAAGTTGTCCATGTCTTAGCAGTTACCTTTGTAGTGTCTTCAGCCACCCTCACAGCTGTTCTATTACACAGGCTTCAATTCAAGGAGAACTAATGTTTATTTGATAGTTAACATAGGATAAATTGTTTGTTTGTGACATTCTGTTTAATCTTCCAAAAGTCCTATAAGATTTGGAGAGATTAATATCGGTCTCCCCATTTTACAATTGAGGGACCTAGGGATCAGAATGCCTCGCTTGAGAAAGATCATGTGTCTGGAATGTGGCAGAGTAAGGAATGTAATCAAGATGTGTCTAGCTTCTACTGTTCACAATTATATTAGGCAAAAATTGTTGAAAGCATTTTGTAAATAAGGATTATCTAGATTATCAAATGAGCCATGCTTATAATCCCAGCATTTGGGAGACTGAGACATGGAGGAATATCCTGAATATTTGAGTCTAACCTGGACTAAATAGCATATTCCAGGCCTGGCCAACCTGAACTAAATACTGTGTCTCAGTCACACGCTCTCTTTCTCTCTCTCTCTTTCTCCCCCATCTCTTTCTTTCTGTTTCTTTTCTTTAATTCCAAGGGATATTGTTCTATTTAAGCGAATCTCTTAGCTTTGAGGGTCCTTGTTTAGTACCCTTCAGGCACATATGAAAGCCTCAAAGAAGCAAAGGAAACCTAAAATTAAGATCTTGATTTGTCAGAAGCAAGTAGAGAACTGTAGAGTGTATGTGGAGAGTGTTTTCATAATGTTGGACACATTTTACTTAACTCTCTCTGCCTTATGTTTACACATCTGCACAATAGGGATAATTAGGATTTCATACCAGTAATGTTTAGAGTGAGACCTTCTCTAAGTCCTGAGTCAGTCTGATTTACCACTCCTCCTGCCAGCAGCACCATTAGTACTGGGAAGCCAGCATTCTGCAGGGACACCTGTCATCCACGTGGTTCAATGACTGCCCTCCATTTAGGTCACAGAGTAACCTCGAGGCCAAGATAACCATCAGCATGGAAGAAGCTTTCACAAAAATATTCAAATATTTAGGTTTAGTGCAGAGGATTAAAGAACACATAAATACACAATGGGCGTTCTCTTTCTCCCTCAAAACAAACTGCTTGTTCCTCCAAGAGTGCAGGGTTAGGAGCGATGGAAGTACTCTCCACTTCTTTACTCACTGAGAGTGTTTGATGAGAAGCATATGTCATCCTCAGTGAGGGAAAACAGGCGAGTCAGCTATAAACTGTCCCAGATAGAACCTGTGAGCCTGAGAGTCGCTCACAGTGAGGTCTTATAGCAATGGACACCATAGCATCCTCAAATTAGCATCCTGGAAGGGGGACTAAAATCATAAAATCATAACCAGAAACTTGAGGCCGTCATCTGTGTCAGTTCAAACTGTGCCTCAATCATTTACCAGCTTTGTGACAAGGGATACTAAATCAGTCTCTCAGGGTCTAACCTCTAAGGCACAAAAAGAGATGATTTGCACTTTGTGGGTATCTACTTACAGGGTGAAGTCTTGGGTCCTGAGTGGTTGTGAGTATGGACTTTGTTCACAACAAAGAAGCTCATTCCCAAACAGGAGATCAATGGCTGGCATGGGATCAAGTTTCCACTGGGCAAGGGCAGAATGGCAAAAATGCATACACTTGGATGTGCTTGCCATGGCTGCAGTACTCTCCATGCCACTCTCTTTCAGAAACACCAATTCAGAGATAATCCAGCACACCCACGAGAGAAAATTCTCAGTGGTGTTGATCTTAATTCATAGGTGACTTCTTTTTAGGGAGACTTTCCTTGGTCATGGAGCCCCTCACTTCTAGGCCCTCAGAATACCTGTCAGCTTCCTTCATTGACTCATCAGGTTTTGATTGCACACCTGTGTGAGGATTTGATTAATGCCTGGGTTAGGGTAACCAGTTGTCCCAGCAGACCCCTGGCACTACGGGGTTTTCAGGACTTGGGCCTTTCAGCTCAAAAACTTTTTATCTGAGTCCTGGCCATACCTGAGTGATTGGCCACCCTGGCCATCTCCCACTCAGAATGGCATGCTCCATGAGTCAAGGACTCTGCTCTGATTTCACCACTTTCCCCCAGTGCATATTGGGATCCCAGTGGAGACGTAGGAAGCATCTCTGCAGCCAGTGCAAGATGAGTCTGTCCCTGTAAACTGAACTCTGTCCTTGCAGGAGCTTGTCCTTTCCCCCTTTAAACTGCCTTGCCAGTTTTGGATGTTAAATACCCCCCTTCCTTTCTTCCTATATTGCCCTATTTGACAAAATATAAAGTTGACAGTGTGAGATAGTAAGATAGTTTCCTCACCTTGCCTAAGTCCCTTCACATGTAGAGGTCAGAAATCTTACTGATTTGAAGAATCACTAACTGAGTGAAGAAGAATCCAGAATAGTGGCATCAAGGCAATTACAGAGGGTTTCACTCCATGTAAAATGCTAGACCATAATGTTCACAAGGCCAGAAATTATGGCAGTTCAGTTCCCTTCTATCTCAAGGGCCTAGCATAGTACACCTCCCACCCCCCAAATAAATATTTGTTAGGTAAATAAATGAATAGATTCTGTGTCTTGAGACCTGATAGAGTAGACCTTGTATACCTAATTCCCCTCCTCTCCGTCCTTCTCAGGAACATAAGTATAACCTCAGCACCCATGTCTGCTGGATGAGAAGAAGCATTCATCACTGCAGATAGCATTTCAGCACCATGAACTTCAGCTTACCCACGGGGCTTTGTTCACAATGACTTCTTCCTTTTCATCTAGCTAAATCCTGCTTTTCAACCTAAGCCTGGGTTCCTTTCTCTAAAAAGCTACCTCCCTACCACTTCCTATTTTACAACAAAATCATAAAAATAAAAAATAAGGAAAAAGTTTATTGTCGTAAAAAAAAAAACAGATTGTAACCAGCAAGAGTTCAACCAATCGGCAAAAAGCTCACCTTGAGCAACTACTTCCTACTTTATAAAATATAAAGAAGGGATTAAACACTTTGATTTTTTTTCCCTTGTAGGATATACTCTAGTCTTCTTTTAAAGCAAAACCTAACCAGTTAAACTTTTCATTTTTTTGGAGGTAGGGTCTCACTCTAGCCCAGGCTACCTGGAATTCACTATGTATTCTCAAGGTGGCCTTGAACTCATGGCGATCCTCCTACCTCTGCCTCCCGAGTGCTGGAATTAAAGGTGTGCACCACCATGCCCAGCTTAAATTAAACTTTTTATTGTCTTTTGTTAGCTTATTTATTTACAATGAGTCATGCTGACCAGTTAACATTTAATTTCCTTAAGTCATACTGACAAGAAAATTTACATTTTGAGGATTAGCACATATTGGGGAAATGGAGATGTTTTTAGTTTGGGCGACTTAGTTACGGGTAGTTGACCTAATAGTATTGATGTAAACTAGGTCCTGTATAGACACAAAAAGGGAGAAAACATAGGCTAATTTTTAATTTCTGCCCAGAGAGGGAGCTGGCACAGAAGCAACTTGTCAGTGTCTTTCTTCAGTGGTTACTGTTGCCCCTTGACATCAGATGAATGTGTCAGCAAAGTCAACGTGGGCAGAGTCATGGCTGTCCTTGGAAACAGTGACAGCCCCACCATGGAGGATCTCAATAAGAAGCTGACTTCACCAGTCAGAGAACATCAGGAAGAGGGAGACTAAAGCTTCCTCTGCCCTCAAGGGTCAATATTTTCATATACTTTGTCCCCTTTTTTCTTTCTTTTCAGATCAGCAAAGATCCACTTTTTGTACCAGGTGTCTGGGGGCCATATTTCTCAGCCATGGTTCCTGGCTTCTGGCTGAATGAAGGTGGTCAGAGTGTTACTGGGAAATTGGTAAGTTGACACTTTTCCAAGGGCTTCTTAACATTAGCACACCATTTTGTCATTTCACCCATACACCCAGTCGCTGGGACATTTTCAGAAGTCAGAGTACGCGTTCACTCAAACGAAGAGCCTAACCTCAGTGGGTATGCAGTGTGTGTTAGCTAAAGAATAAACATTGCCCCAGGCAGTGGTAATTGACTCCTTGTCTCAACTGATCTTTCCCCATACCCATCCATTTTTCCTGAAGCAATGACAGTGATATCTCTAAAAATGTCAGTGTTCTCTCCCTGCAAAGGCCGCTAAATTACTCCCATAACCCAAGAGTCAGTTCAGTAAACAAGTTCACTTAATTCTCTGGCACATGCCACCCTTCATGAATTGTCCCTTCTAGACTCACAAGTGTACCTGTCACTTAGGCTAGATTGTAACGAGCTTTTCTTACAGTTTCCCCATGGCTCAGATTATTCCAGTCTTCTGATGCTTTGTGTTTGATTCCTTCCCTGCTTGAAGAATTACCACCTTAATGATTTCACCTGTTCATTAAGACAATTCCATTATCACCATCTCTTATTCCTGCTGGTCTACTAATTAGCTACTCAACAACACTGCGGCCAGACCATGATTCTCTTTGTATTTAGCTTGGTTCCTGGTCTGTAGAAGGTAACAGAAATTTGGTGAATTATTAACACTGTGTAAGAGGGGAGACAGAAAATCCATAAAATGAGTTCTGTCAACAGGCTCTACATTAGGTTACAAAATCCTTTGTATGGAGAAGACATTTATACAGAGATACAGAAGATACAAGGAGGGGAGGTAAAGAAAGGGTCTTCAGAGCAGCAGAATTTACAAGACAGGATGTAATTATGAGAATAATATGTATATTTGAGAGATTGCAGACAGTCCTGGGGTCCAGTTGTAATATAAAATGTTCTTAAAAGAATGCCTTATAATAGAAGTAGAGCAGGGGCAATGCCCAAAGAAGTCCTGTAAAATATACTAAGGATTTTGACTTCACTTTGTAGGCCAAAGCAACCAGTGCAAGATTTAAAGAGTACACGGGCATGTTCACATCTCATGAGCCCTTGTGAACAGCCATGAGAAAGGATGCCTGAGTCGACTGGGCCAAAGGAAGGGAGACCACTTTAGCACACCAAAATCCTTGAGGGCTTGATGGAGGACAGTGACACTTGAGAGTAGGAACTGAGGTCAGAAGACTGGCAGAGCTCCTGAGGAACTGGATGCAAAGGGAAAGAGATGTGGGCTCAATTAAAGAATCTCACATTTACTATGTTAAGGTGAAAATATCTGTCTATGCTATGAGTCTCTTACCAACTGTTGTGAATTTTCAGCCAAATTCAAAGTGATTTTATCCAAAGCTGGATAAGGGAGGTAAGCAGCCACTCATTTCCATTTCTTGCTGTATTTTATATTTGTTAGCCTCAAGTTCTGTCTCAAAGAGAGTGCAAACATAGATGGATGGATTGGGTTCATAGAATGCCTCATGCCATGCTGCAGGCAGTAAATGAAATGATTCAGACCTCATGCATCCCTGGTCTAAAGACCATCCTCTGGTAGGGAGTGCCAGCGAATATGAAATCAATACTTGTGCTCAAAAATGAGAAGCATTGTTGTATGCATAAAAGACAGCAGAAGTGATGGCCACTTTTCTTAAGCTGTATTTATAACAACTTCAAATTAAATATTCATCCCTTTCCTGTGACACTCTGAAGACACATGTTGCTGAAATACAGCCCTTTGCAATCTCATATCATGGTACAATCACCCTCAGCAGGCCTAGAGCTAATAATTGCTGGGTGAATGCTTTTGCTTTTAACAAGGATAACATTCCTTCTGTATATAGGATACATGTTCATGCACTTCTTTATTAACAGATTTTTGGAGAAAGTTTTAATGCAAATTAGACATTGGCATGGCTGGAAGTATCTTTCTCCCAGTATTTGGCTTAAAGTTTGCCCTGTTGTTATAGATGTAAGGTGTCTTCACCTAATTGTGTGGCATATATTTGTTTTTAAGAAGTTATGACTATGTCATGAGGCTGAATTTTAATTTAAAAAGTGGTCATTCTGCCATTACTAGAAATTTTTTATAATATTCACTGTATTTTTATCAAGAGTCTTAGGTACTGTTAGCCCTTATCTATTAGTTTTGTACCATCAACCAGTAAAGTTGGCTTTCATGCACTGATGTGGGAAATTCTGTGCATATAGTTTCCCTAGAGAGAGACCTGGGACAAGATAGACTGAGACTCCTTTGATTCCTTGAGATCCGACACCCTGCTTCTTTCTCAGGAAGCCTTCATACTTTATGTGGACGGCAGCCATCCTGCATGGCGATGATTAGGGATGGACCTTAAGCAAAAGATGTAAAAGTAGCAGACACATGCAAATTATATTTTCTTTCCACATATCTAGTTCTCTACAGTTTATGTTTTTGATTATTACTTCAATATTTTTAGAGAATTAATTTTGCTCTACTTTGATCAGCACTTGTAATTGCTGTCTATGGGAGGACTGATATGATAGAAGGTATGACTCAGTGTAACCAGAAGTGGACTCCCTGAATGTCTTTAAAAGAAGGTGTGGTTTCTTTATTTCTCTGACTTAAAGTTTTCTATGTTTTTCCATTGTCCTCAGAATAAGATCTAAAACCTTGACAATGGCCCACTTGATATGCCCTGCTCCCTTCCTCTCTTCACGTCACAGCTTTCCACCTCATTTATTCCTTCTATACTCACTGCAACCTGTCAATAACCAGGACATATGAAATGCTTTCCTTCTACAGTCTTTGCACTTATTATTCTCCTTGCAACAGGTTTTTTGTTGTTGCTGCTAGCAGCCATTTGTGTGCATGTTGTAGCTTAGATTTCATCTTCAGTGAGCTCTTCCCTGGCCCTCACTCTAACATCAGTGTCCGACTATAGGAGACTATGCATTTCCTTTGGACCACTAATCATGATCTTGAATTATCCTATATTAATTATATTTATTTATCTCTCTAGTAACATAATCTGTGGGAACCAAAATTAAGTCTACATTGCCACTAAAGCCCCTTTGCTTGCTTACTTAGTGTGTAGGAATAGAAGAAATGCTCAGTTAACCTTGGCAGAATCAATAGACTAGACTATACCATATTTGAATTTTATCATACCCATTCTCACATTTTAAGACAAAATTACTTTATCTTTGTCTAGATTATACTTTCTTCTTTCATATTTTTATGAAAATTTAAAAGCAGAAAAACTAAGACAGGTTTTTGAGCTTATACATAAGATAAAAGTTAAAATTAATATGACAAAAGTAACCAGAGGCAGTCATACCTGCCTCTCTGCACAGCTCTCAGGGAGCTGAGATAGGAGAATCATGAAATCAAGGCCAGGCTGGGATACATAATAAGATCCTGTTTCAAAAGCACTAAGGCCTGGGGATGTAGCTCACTGGTAGAGCACTCACCCAGCCTGCACAAGTCCTTGGGTTCACAAAGGAAAAGTGAAAGTAGAATTATAGGTTAATACAAACTAGAAAGAAACAGTTGTGAAAATGATGGTCATTTTTTATTTTAGTCTAATGATTTTTTTTTTTACTCTGCCAGCAGGAGAAAGTAAAACACATCCTCAGTACTCATACATAAACATGGGTTTAATAGGAAAGAAAGCTATCATGCAACAAGACAATTTTGCCTTGACAAAGTAAGCACAGAACCCAAGATGTTAGATTTGCATCTGGGATGTAGGGTCCTTGCGTGTGGATTCTTGGCCAACGGTGTTACTGTCTCAGGCAGTGCAGTCTTTATCATGTATACATGTTTGGCTATTTGTCATACACTTTAGAGAAAGAATCTGAGATGAACTTGACCTTGTTAAGTGCCTAAGTCAGGCCTACTCAGGACTCTGGATTCCTTTTCTATATACCATGCCCTCTGCCATATCAAGGGTCAAAACTAAAATGTCTAACAGAGCCAGTAGAATGTGTAAATGAGTAAACTGACAGACAAAGGAATAGTTCTGATGCCACAGGGAATCTTCTCTTTCTCTCTCAGTACTCTTGGGCCCAATTCCTTTGATAGAGTTGGCTCTAAGGTAAGTCAATCACTAGGGTACTGAGTGAATCCCTAGGATCTGGTGTTTTCTGTCAGGGAAAATGAAGACAAGCCTGTGTGAAGGAGTCATCCTCACACTGCACAGTCAGCTCTGGCCAGGTAGAAATATGAGAAGCTGTCATATCAGTTGTTCACACACACACACACACACACACACAAAAAAAAAAAAAACCAAGAAATTAGACTTTTAGGAGATGCTTTCAATTTTAAAATATTGCCTCAATTTTTACAACATTATATATCCCAGGTCAAGGGAGATGGTACAATGTCATCAATAAGGCACATGCTATGCAAGCATGAGGACCTGAATTTGGTAAATAAATGCCTGGTGGGTGTGATGGCTGCCTGACATCCTATCTGTCAGAAGGCAGAGGCAGAGGATCCCTGGCAGAAGGGCTCAAATGAAAGATTCTTATTCAGTAAATAAAAAGAAAAGTAATCAAGAAAGACACTCAAAATCATCCTCTGGCTTCTATATGTATCCATGTGCATGCACATCCAGGCACATTATACCCACATCCATCCAAACATGCATAAACACATGCATGTATACCAATCTTTCTCTCTCTCTCTCTCTCTCTCTCTCTCTCTCTCTCTCTCTCTCTCTCTCTCTCACACACACACACACACACACACACACACACATTATGTATCCCAAACAAAATAAAATCCATCTGTGAACCAGATGCCCCTTGTTCCACCCAGTTATGATTTCTGCATTACATTGCAATATGCTGCCATTTTCCCCATGTTCCATAAAATCACCTTCATAAGGAAAGGTTTAAAATACCCAGGATCTAAGCCAGGTGTGGTGGTGCATGCCTTTAATCCCAGCACTCGGGAGGCAGAGGTAGGAGGATCACCATGAGTCCCAGGCCACCCTGAGACTAGGTAGTGAATTCCAGGTCAGCCTGAGCTAGAGTAAGAGCCTACCTCAAAAACAACAACAAAACCAACAAAATACTAAGGATCTACCATTAAATGATCTTTCTCTCTTGATCTGAACCTGAAGAGACTTGATCCCACCCACCCCAGCAGGGCATGGCCCTTCTGTCTGACTTTAGCTGCTGCTGTCATGCCAAACTCTGAGATAGTGGCAGAAACAAAACACAGTCAATAATACTAGCTCTATCTGCGGACTTCTTAGGCAACTGCATGGCAATGGCTGTCCTTGTGAATCTGGTTATTTCATTGAGAAATAACTGCTAATGGGGTACCAGTTTCTTCCATATGTGATAAATGCATTGTAGGATGGTATCCTCTAACATCAAGCTGGAAACAAGCTCTTCTAGGCTGTTGGAAGATGGCTCAGTGACTCAAAATGACTCATTCACCATGAGATGCTGCAGAAATAAAAGAGCTGCTGACTCTGTAGGTGTACTTTCTTGGTATTATCCCTTTCTTTTTCATAACACATAATGTGAAGTGAAAGCCTTCTGTTTAAGGAGCACTGGGCACAGCCTTTCTTGCAATCTTATTATCTTTTTTTTTCTTTTTCCAGGTAGGGTCTCGCTGTAGCTCAGGCTGACCTGGAATTCACTATGTAGTCTCAGGGTGGCCTTGAACACATGGCAATCCTCCTACCTCTGCCTCCCGGGTGCTGGGATTAAAGGTGTGTGCCACCACACCTGGCACAATCTTATTATCGTATTATTACCTTTACACAGACTCTGAGAGAGTAATTTTGCATAAGTAAGTACAGACTAACCAGGTCCCGATTTGTAAAGCATGCCCCCTCTCTGTTTTAAAATATACACTTTCATTTTGTTTAGGTATGGTGAAGCAAACAGTCCACAAAACACTTGCCACAGCCAAGCTAGTTAGTTACAGTTCCTCATGCATAGAGCCTCATGAGGAAGGAAGAGCTAGGGTTGGTCAGGAGACTGGAGAAGTGAAGAAGAACATGGGTCAAGGTTCATCAGGAGACTGGGAGAATGAAAAAAAATAGGCAGGAGATTTTATACTGGTTTTCCTAGGAAGGAATTGGCAGGATAGAGAAAGCAGGCTTGGTTTTGGTTTCCTTGCATAACTTTATAGGGCCGTGGAGGCAAAAGAGTTGTTCTTTGGTGTCTGGTTTCTGGCCTTGAGATGATTAGAGCAGGAGAGTGGCCTTAAATGTGAAAGTCCAGTAGAGGAAGAAGGTGGTGTATTAGTTAGTTTACATGTGAGATAAGGCATGCTTCCAGACTGGTTGTTCACTATTCTGGAATTGTTATCCCCTGGTGCAGTCTTTCTGGGGTTAGCAGTGCCCCAGATGTCAAAGCAGCTAAAATATAGACAATGAAATAAAACCACATCTCTTTTTAAGATCCAGAGTCCAAATTTACAACCTTTACTTCTCTTAGATTCTATAACTGGCCCACAGACACATCAACTGATAATGATAAAAGTGTATAATAAATGCTACCGCAGAGCAGGGACAGGGAAAATATGAGTCCTCTGTCTCTCTACCCTCTTTCCCTCTGGCCTTGTCCTGTGATCTCCACTAGCTTTTCTGTGGGTGATGTTGTGGATCCCCATACCCACGTTCCTTCTGGTTGTGTCCTATGATTTCCCAATGCTTCCTACTATGCCAGACTAACTTTTTTTTTTTTTTAGCTCTTCTTCAGTTTACCCCAAAATCAAAAGAATTTCCTATGTTCTCCAATGCAATAAAAGTTTGCTTATCTGACTTGAAAGGCCCACTGTCTGTCCCCATCATCGTTATGCATCCAGATTTCTACCACCGTGTTCTATAATTCGACATACACTTACCAAGCAACCCGAGTGTATATAGAACAGTACATTATACAGATATAGCTTAGGGTAACTAACACAAAAAAGAGATGTATGTTGCTATATGGATATGTTGCTTATCACTATGGCACATTCATCTCATGTTCACTCCACAATTATTTACTGAGCATTATGATATGTGGGGCTAGCCCAACCCTCTTTCTCTTCACAACCATATACCTTTCCATCCTTATGCCCCTGTAATAATTATTAAAAGATTGATCTCTATGATATTATGTATTTGTGTATATTGTAAGTATTTACTTTTCCCTGTGTTCTCAGAACATAAGCAGTATGCCTACTAGTATTTGATATTCATCAAATACTAAATAATTGTACTTACACATCTCTTTTCTCTGAACTCCTGAAGTGCCTCCCATAAAAATTAGAATCCAATGTAATGATTAACTTATTCATTGATGATCTTGTGTGTTCATTCCAATGCTGCAACTATACTGTGTTTTCTCTGAGGTTCCAGAATATCCCTCATTAGGATAATCCACGGTTGATTGTACAGGAAGTACCTCCATAATTTTTTAATTGAAATGACTAATGGCTTTGGTATTAATAGCTATTCCCCTAATGAAATTCAGCAACTTATGTTCAACAAGGACAGTTAGTAGACAATGTGATGTGACTTTAGATATAGAGCAATCCTAATTTGAGACCTAGATCAATCACTCATTACCTATGACCTTGGACAAGTTACTTTATCTTTTAGGCCCAGTTTTCCATCTTGTCAGTAGAGAAAAGTAGGTTTTTCCATAGGAGCTCTGTAAGTAGAATATGAAATAAATCATGCACAATATTTAACTTGGTGTTTAGGTAGGAAAATGAGTTAACAAACATATATTATGTATGTCACTATTACCATTATAGTAGACATACTTTTCTTCCTAGCAGTCCTATTGAAAAAATAAGCTGGAAAGATGGCTTAGCAGTTAAATGACTTGCCTGCAAAGCCTAGCAACCCTGGTTCAGTCCCCAGTACCCACAAAAAGCCAGATGCAACAAAGTGGCACGTGCATCTGAAGTTTGTAGCATCTGGGGGCCCTTGTATACTTGTTCATTGTCTCTGTCTCTCTCTGCCTGTCTCACTCTGCTTACAAATAAATGAAATAAAATATTTAAAAAATTTTAAAAAGATGATTGTAAAAGGAGGTTACCAAGGTTCCAGCCTAGCAATTTTTGTTCAAGTCATGTTGGTAAGAAGCATAAGAGCCGGAGTCCAAGCCTTGCCTCTGTGATGGTAGAGTAAACTTACTTCCCTTGTACATGGCCCTACCTTTCTGGGGGAAAAAAAATTCAGAGAGCCAATTTTCATGAGGCCAAAACAGACTGCTCAAGATTGAATGAAAATAGCTCCGTCCAAATGTTTGTTTTAGAGTTGTAAACTCAAGTACGCATCCGTAAGTACACAGATTAGTGCAAGGTTTCGAGCACTGAGATGGCCTTTCTAAACAAGCAGAGTACAGTGGGAAGCATTGCTGTTACCATGCATATAATGTATGTTTTGTTTAGAGCCACCAAGGGGATTAGAAATTAAATCCCAGACATAGGATTTCAGATAAAAGGTGGTTATCTACAAATTTCAGACTTTCCTGTCCTTGGAGAGCTATCGGGCTTTCCCCTCTGACAACTTTTCGGTCAAGCAAGGTACAAGTCTTGAAAACTCTGGGGCAAATCAACTTTTTCCTTAGTTGAGACTTGGCCAGCATACTGTCATTCTTTCTCTCAGCTAGACACTATGCCTTGATAAGGCCCAGGAGTTTGTTGTTGCCTAGGGATGGCTATAACAGTTAATGTTTTTAATTGCTAGGACCCTACCCCTCACCTCACTTAACTGAGCCATCCTTTTTTCCTCATTCACTTTGATAGAAATAGTATTTCCTGCTACCACCAGATCCCCCTTAGAAGTCCATCTGCTACTGCTCTTCTCTTTCACCTTCTGCTGTATAAGCGCAAAGGACTGGCACCATAGAAACTAGATCTTTGAAAAACCTAAAAATCTCTTGCTGAATTCTCTTGCTGAATTCACATTTTTAACATCCTTTGATTCTCTCTAAATAAAGACTTGTACAAAAAAGAACTTTGGTAAATATTTTCTACTTAAAAATAGAGAAGCTATGAAATTGACCCACCTCTTTTGTTTTGTAGATAGACCATATGGTGCAGGGCCATGCTGCCTTTGCTGAACTGCAAGCCAAAGCCACAGCAAGGTAACTCCTTCAACTGTCCCCCCTGAAGTTTCCCTGTGTGAGTGTATGATGGCATTCATTTTGATTGGTTGTATGACTTCCAGATCCAATGGATAATGAAAATGTCCAATAGTGCTAAAGGCAATTATCCAGATTGTCTCAAACATACCAGTGTTAGGTTTTAGAATGATCTAAGAGAAGTGAGAGAACCCATAGATCTCCCCAGAATATGCACAGTGCATGTGGTGAGAAGCCCTGGAGCAAGTGAATGAGCCATAACTTCTCAGATGCACATCCCAACTTTACTCCTCACTAGGTGTGTGATCTTCTACAAGTCACTTAACTCTGTCTCTTTATCTGTAAAAGTGCAAGTAGTGACTCATATGGAGTGGCTTTGGGACTGCATTAAGTAAATCTGAGTGTGAAGGAGTTTTTTCAACATACTTCCTTTCATGCAAAAAAGAAAATATATTGTAGACAGTTCCACAATGCTGGTATGAACATCCAGATAAACATGGTTTTATGGGAAGAAGGGATTTATTTGAAGCTTACAGATCCAGGGGAAGTCTATTAAATAGTGGAAGAAGCTGGCTCCCATTCAGAAATCCAAGTAGACAGAGAAACCACCAGCAGCCAGCAACACCAAAAAGCAGCAAGCATGAACTGGCAGCAAGCAGGACCCCCAGAGCTCCATGCATTTTTCATGGTTCCAGAGAAAATAACCAGGTGTGCAAGGACACAGCCATTGTTTGCCAATCCAGAGAGGAACTAAATCTTGACCTTCAGCCTTTAGAATTCTTTGTTTCAGTCATCTTTCAAAAGCATTTACATTTCTACCATCCAGTCTTCCTTGGGTATAATTCACTCAGGCATGTGTCTGTTGTTTCAGTGTAAGCACCTTAATGGTGATAATCTTCTTGATAATAGTAGCTTCAGTAACCTAAAACCTGTCTCAGTAATTTTAAACTTCATTGAATTTTTCCAACTTTACATCTTATATCTTTCAGTTCTATATCTTCTGACAAACACATCTTAGTTCATTATTTTCAAATTCAACCTCGATCAAACTCTCTAAACTTGGGCAGTAGCACACAGCCAGCCCTTATGCCAGTAGCTGAGTTCCAACAAAGTTCTCTGTTGTCTTTCCTTCCCCTGTGACAGTTCATAAGCTAACATAATTCTCTCTGCACTTAGCATTTTCAAACTTTCACCAGAATAGCCCATAACATTTGGTCTGCCACCATAATGTGAGGCTTCTGCAATCCCAAGTACCGAATACATACATATTCCTTCAGCACATAAGTTCCAAAAGACCAAAATACTCATGGTCAGATTCATCTCAGCCACAGCCCAACTCTCTGGTACCAAATTTCTGTTGTAATCAGCTTTACATTATTGGGCTGAATATCCACCCAAACACAGGATTTTTGGGAGGAAGGAATTTATTTCAAGCTTACAAACCCAGGAGAAATCCCATCAAATGGTAGAAGAAGCTGACTCCCATTCATAAATCTAAGCATAAAGAGAAACCACTACCAGCCAGCGACACCAAAAAGCAGCAAGCAGGACCCACCCCACCCCTCAGAGCTCAAACTGCTTTCTCACATCTTTGGGAATCAGATCTACCCCCAAACATAACTTTGGGCTTGATCCTAGGATCTGCCCCCAGTGATACTCCAGGCAGGTGACTGGAGACCCAAGATACAAGCTTTAATAAAACACATGAGTCTTTGAGGGGCATATATTCAAACTACCACATACTTATTTGTGCAAAAGAAATGCAAGAAAATTAAACTTGAAACTAACAAGATTTGTTACCTATAAAGGAGGGGGTGGAAGGAATTTGGAAAGGGATAGTTGGAGGGATGACCTCTGAATAGACCTTTTTATATAACTGCAACCTTAAATCTGTAGAGATTTTCATGCCCATTTAAAACTAGTAGAAGGAAGTTAGATAGACCATATATATGTATGTACATATGTACATACATACATACATAGTATACATACATAGTATAAATAGGAAGTATGCCTATGATGGACTGAACAAAATGAAATATACATAGAAAAATGTGAGCCTACTGTTACTACAAAGGAACACTGATATTACAAAGGAATAGAATATCCATACTGAAAGTGGACTAATCTAAGTAATTTGGGGAAATAATTTGACAGTATGCTAAATAATTAAAGATAGAAATAACTGAATAAATGTATTACTAATTTGTAGCATTGTTCTTAATAATGTATGTAGGCTAGCCATTCTAAAAATCTCTCTTCTCTCTCTTTCTCTATATGTGTGTGTGTGTATGTACAAAATAATTGAGCAAATAGATATATATGGTTGATAATGAATGCCAAGTTAATCACAACTAGTAAAAGAGGAAGGCTAGAACATTTATTGGAGGAAACTGTCAGGATTCAGATTTTGAAGTGGGGTATTACATTTGCAATCATGGCACACAGGAAGCTGAGGCAGGAAGAGCTTCACGAATTTGAGGCCAGCCTTGGCTAAACAGTGAGTTCCAAACTACTCTGGGATACAGAGTGAGGCCTTGTCTCAAACAAACTAACTTCAGATGTTGTTATGTTGGTTAACAGTATCACTGTTTATGTTACTATCTAAGACTGATGGGGAAAAAAGAATTCTCTGTACTATTTTTCAACTTTTGTGTAAATACAAAATTAATTAAAGTAAAACTACTGAAAATATAAGTAATATGATCATAACACCTAATTGTTAGATTTTTAAAGAAAATTCAAGTGTTTACAACAGAAACAGCAACCTCATGCATGCAAGTGTATAGCAAGAAGGTGAGCTTAATCCAGCAGCCAATGTCACAAAAGCTAGAGACAAATTGTCTATGTCTCCTAATAGCTATGTGGCCCTAGACAATCTCTTTGTACCTCAGAATCTCATTGTAAAGGGACATACACTGAAAAAAACCTCATGTCTGCTGAGGAAATTGTTAGAATAATGGGCCAGTCAACAGCGATGTCTCAAATTGTCATTGATAATAAATAGTAATTAACAGTGGTGGTGGAAATTATTGTTAGGGTTGCTTATATCAGGCATTTCACTCCCCTTGGAGCTTCAGTTCTCATGGGGAGGCTCCCTGTATAGAGCAGAATGCCATGCTTATAGTTGGCATATTCTCCTGTTAGAGGATACCTGTTTAGAAAAGTCCCCAGCCTTTCCTGAGACTCTGTATTGGCAGTGCCATGATCACAGAGAGGGCATACAACACGTGCCCTCATCATCTGGCACTAGCCGGATTAGACATGACATACACAGAGCAGAGATTCCTAACTTTATTAGTGAACACTTAAAATTGTGTTCCAAAAGCTGGGAGTGGTGACACATGCCTTTAATTCCAATACGTGGGAAGGAGAAGTAGGAGGAGGATTTCTGTGAGTTCAAGGCCACCCTGAGACTACATAGTGACGTTCCAGGTCAGCCTGAGCCACAGTGAGACTCTACCTTGAAAAACATATATATATAAAAAATTGTGTTCCAAGTTTATGATATACCTGCACCTGGATTTCTGTGAAGCGGGGTCATAATTCTCATCACATTTTTGAAAGAGCCCAACAATCCAGCATCTATAAACTATTAGTTTCCCCCAAGAGCACTGGATTTGGAATCCATAAGCTAGGATTCAAGTACCACCTCCATCATGCATCACTGGGGAATAGGATTGGAAGACATCTATGAGAGCTGTTTTGAGTTGAGTGAGGCAATATGTTTGACAAGGCTTGGTAGACTGAAGGATGAGGATGATGATAACAACTGCCATTATTACCAATAATGATGAGTTCAGAGGTGATTCCAAGACTAGGCAGCAGATGCCCACCTTCTCATGGAGCCCTGGACTGTCAATTAAAGATCTTGATTCTTGAGCTAGTCCTGCCATGAATGTCTCAATGACCCATTCTAGCCTTCATAAATCTACTACAGGTTTCTTAGTTTACTTACAGATGATATGAAGATGGAAACAGATCACAGGAATGGCAACATGCAAAAATTTCAATGCTCAATGCAAACTTAAGGAATAGTTAAGATTTGTAATAAAATAACTTCTGTAGCATTCTTTTACAGAGAACTTAATCTCAACAGTTTTTCTCACAAATAGGATAATAACAAAGAATTTTTGAGTTGGCATGCACACTCAAAACCAGCAGCATGGTGAAATCCAGAAGCACCAATTTCTATGGAGTCAGAACTGAACTCAAACTTTCTATTCACATAACTACATACTCTCATCCCACTACTTCCCTACACTGTACCTTCTCTGTAGGACTAAATCTTGCTAATGCTTTTCTATACTCTTGATTTCTTTTTCTCAGCCTCTGCTCTTTGCCATCTCTGCTTGAATTTTGTCACCTTCAGTCCCTGAAACATTTAATGTTAAAGTAATCGGTGATCTGTGCTTTGCTAAATCACATGTTTGCAGAGCCCCTTCTCTGGTTCTCAGCCACACCTGGCAGCTACCATCACTCCTTTCCTTTTTAATGCCCTCTTGCCTTGGCTTTCTAGAATGTTGTCCTTTCTCTGTATCTCTGCTGCCGCCTCTTTCTTTTCAAACTCACACCCTCTATTTTATCCTCCTCCTACTTCTCTTTCTGGTTTTTTGTTTGTTTGTTTGTTTGTTTCTTGTTTTTTTTTTTTTTTTAACCAGCACCATTAGTATCCATCATAGGCTCTGGGGTTCCTGGCCTTCCTTTTCTGCTCTTTTCCATCTCTTCCAAAGTGATAACAATGTGCTCTTGACTTTATTCTTTCTGTACTTTGACAATGTTCAAATGTCAATTCAGTTAACATTTTCTTCTAGCTTCCTTCTATTTCTTACTAAGAAAAGGGCATCTGGATGGTACCATATCAATCAATACAGTATCTTATGCTTTGGATCTTAGAATAAATAGACATGGCTGCTGTTAAAATGAACTGAGATGTTTGCAAGGAAGGAAAATCCATGGGCCTCTTGTGCTGTGACTTGGGGCTTTTTGAAATTATCAGTGCAGATCATCTCATCTCAGAGCTTAGATCAGCAAATCCTGTTTGAAAATGTGGACACATTGTTGATAAACAGTCTGAGTATTTTATCCTCTTGATTTACAATCCTTTTCGGCCTCATCTCTGAAGATCAATGTCTGGTCAGCTTATAAGTTAAGTAAACTAACTAGATGTGTCCATACATGTAACTGACAACCAGTGTCTCTCTTTTATTGGGCCAAATATCTAGATATTTCATCCTTTCACCAGAGATCACATTCCATTGATTATAACTTCAGCAGCTTTTTTCTTAGTCTTCATTTTCTTGTAAAATCTTAACTAAAAATATCTTGGAATGACATTATGGTAAGAGCAGATCTGAGTAGAAAATGTTGGCATGATATATAAGCACTAGGTTCAAGGTTTGCAGAAGAGCCAAAGTTAAAGCCCGGTTTCATGAGCAGATCCAACAAATGTTTTATAAGCATGTATGATAGAAGATGGAACAAAAAAAGAAAATACTTCCTTTCTTTGAAATTATTTATATGTATACATATATGTGTATGCATACATGCATTTATATAATGTACAATATGAACATGTGGTCTGAAATTCATAAGTACTGAAGGGAAATAACAATAAAGATGAATAGGAAGTTATAGAACAAGACTGGGTGTTAATGGGTGAAAGCTGTTTCAGATGTCACCTTGCTGAGGTGACACCTGGGTAGGACTTTCAATGAAGAGAAGAAAAAAAAAACATGATTCTATGGGAAGGTGGCGTAATTCACCTGGGGAAAAGTCCACTAGTTACTAGGATATTCAGAATAAAGAATCAAGTCCTGGGGAAAGTGAAACCAGGGAGTTGAGAGCGAGTCAGAAACCATGTCTGAACTCACTCTTCCCCCACAGGTGGTCATTTGGACAACTGCTGAAATGATATCAGCTTTGATTAAACCAAGAAACAAAACAGGAAAAGCAAGTATATCAGAAAAGATGATGTAGGCTGTGCTAGAAATTTCTAGTTGAGTGCGTTTAGGTATCCCGAAAGAGGCAATGGATGGGTAGATGGTTGACATGGAAATCATAAGAGAGCAATGGCAGGAGATAGGGAAATCCTCAATAGTAGATGATAATTGGAGCCATGAAAGAAAAATGGTACCATCAAAGGGAGTATAAAAAAGGACCCAAAGCAGATCTCTGGGAAAGTTGTCATATTTAAAAGACAAGTAGAGGAAGAAATCCAACTGGAGAGGCAATAGAAAAACCAAGAAAATAGACTTATCAGAACCAAATGAAGATTAAAAAATGAGAAACAAGAAGTGAAAGGGTGCAAAATGCAGAAAATGACCCAGTGGAGTAGCAGGGGTTGTAGTGAGTTTGAGTGTACTAGAAACAGCAAAATGCATATTATGTCAGATTGAGAAAGAAGTAAGGAACTAGAGCCTGGTGGCATGGACACTTCTTTTCTAAGACTTTCTCTTAGTCCTATAAAAGGTACAGGTGTGTTTTGTCATACCATGTAGTCTTACTTCTGGCTTGAAAATATAGTCATCATACTTCAGGACAGCCTACGAATCTGAAGGATGCATTGATTTATGGTGACAGAGAGCACAGATTCCAGGGCACTGTCTGCATTTAAGATTATGAGCAATAAAGTCTGTAAAAAAATTCTGTGATGGCAAAGAGACTGCACTAGTTGTTGATTGCCTATCATCTTATAGTGCTTGTAGCTCTGTGTTTAATCTTCCCAGCAGCCTATAATGTAGAGACTATTAGCTCCCTTTGCAAAAGAGTGACTGAACTCAACAAGGTATAGGGTAGCTGCTCGCCCGGCTAGTATGTGGTGAAGTCACTTTATGATTGTTGAAACTATATTTTCTTTATCTTCCCCAGTGGGATGTAGACAGCAAGAGCTTCTCTCTCTGAGACAGGACAGAGCCTGGTGTTCATGAGAAGAAGGAAAAGCAATCCAATTGGGATTACCATTACTATCAGATTCCCTAGTTGGAAGAGGGCAAACTGCCATTTGAGAAGGAATTGATAAAACATACAAAATGAAACAAAGTCAAAACCCAAAGCAGCATCATGCAAGGTTAAATAATGTGAATAATGATGTGCATTAGTTATTTTAATGTCTTCCAAGTGCATTTCATTTTGAATGATATACTCAGATAGCACACATGGTAAGGTATAATTGAAAAAACATGCAGGGGAATGGCTGAATTCAAAGAATAAACACACAGCTGCAAGGAGGTTAGGAGTCAAAGGGTTATGCATATGCCCCATCCCCCAGGGATCTCATTAGTGCATGAGTGCTCTGTATGTAAAGGCTAAATGAATCTCACTGTTTGCAAAGATACTCAGTAAATGAGACAATGATGAATCAATAGTAATTAGGCCTATAGATTCTTATTGACCTAGATGTCTGAAACAAAATGCCCCACTCTGAAATTCCTTGAGAGGCAGACTAAGATTTATAGACATGCACCTCTTAAAAAACATCCCCTTACTCTACGAGCAGTGATGCCATGCTAAGGGAGAAAATGGCTGGAAGTAGTGCAGACCCATGGCTTCTGACTAGAATGTGTGTTCATGGGGCTTCTGTTGTGAATGTAGTTCCTCTTAGACCAGAAGCATGGAGAACTGGGAGGTGGAGAGCCAAAATGTAACTATATGTACTTTCCTCTATTTGTTGTTCTAACTATGCCTTCCATGGAGGCCTTGTGTGTGTGTGTGTGGGGGGGGGGGGTTATGGGGTGCTTTCTGGAACCCGAAGCCCTGAGTTCATATCTGCAAACTAACCAAAGAATTGGCAACTCCAGATTCAAGAAAATGATTTTTTCAATGCCACATTTTATTTAGATATTATAAAGTAGTGGGGAAGGGAGAAAACCAGGAGATAAGGGAAGTAAAGTAGGGAGAAAAGAAGTATACCACATGGAGCCCAAAAGCCCATGCAGGCCATGTGGAGCCCAGGAGCCCATGTAACCGAACATGAATCTTAGGAGAAAACAAAAAAACATGAGAAGGGATTTTAAAAATTGTACTTCCCAGAAAGATCAAAAGTGAAGACAGTAATAAAAGGAAAATGTGTCTCTTCTCACCCCAGTATGGCTGCCGGGCTGAGAGAGAGCTCTTACTGGTCTGAAGTCCAAAAAAATTGCTGCTAGCCCCAGAGAGAAGAGAGAAAGAGAGAGAGAGAGAATGAGAATGGCCCATCTTCTCCTTGGATCCAGAGGGATGTAGGATTTGTTCCATTCCACCTGGACACATGTACACCATGTGTCCCAGCCAATGGGCTTGGGCTTGGAGGAGAAATCTACTCATACATGGGCAGGGTGCACACTTGAGAGAGATCTAATTGGGTGAGATGGGCACACACTAAATCCCAAGACTGGCACAGGCAGAGCAAGCTGAGCTTAGCATGGCCAGCTGGGATAGGCGTGGGCAGGGTGTGACATCCTAAGGCCCCTCCCTTTAAGGGTTGCTTTGGTCCTCCCTAATTAATCTGCCTATTCTGCCCACACCACCACCACCACCACCACCACACACACAGCCTTAATGTCAAACCATAATGGAATATTCTAAAACAGGGTTTGGGTGTGGGGTTTGATTGTATGTAACCTCAGAGACAGTCTTCATTCTTGGTTTCAGAACCACATGGAAGAATTTTGTATGGACTTGGGTCTGTCTCCACTGCTGAGTGTCCCCTTTGTAAAGGAATCTCAGTGATGCCTCACTCCCTGGCCCATGTAGAAGGTCTGGATTGTGCTCAAGGAGTGACAGCAGCTATCCCAGTCATTGTTGGCTTTCCCCCGTATTTTATTCCTCCTGACAAGATTGGAGGCAGGAATCTTGCAGATAGCCAGAGGGTTTTAGCAGAGCTTGCTGGTAGATGGGACTTCTTTGCTCATGCAGTTGGTATTACACACAGACATTCACACATTTAAATGCTCACTTCTGCCTACATAGCAGTTTTATTTTACCACATTTTTGTATTGGAGCTCATATACAACTTCTACTTTAATAAAAGATTCCATTGAGAAAGGGAGGAAAAGAAAGTTTGAAACCATTTTTCTGATTCCTTTAAAAAATCCACAGGATTCTGTGGGATGCATGGGACATTTCTGCTATTATAAAATCACTACTAAAAATAAGTGATTCTTCTAAAGCACTTTAAAATGCAAATCATAAATATCACCAGAGGCATTTTGTGTATTAATCTCCCATGGACATTGATTTCCTCTACTTTATTTCTGCCATTAATCAAGCCATGTTTTTTTAGAGGGGTTTTTGAGATAGGGTCTCACTCTAGCCCAGGCTGAGCTGGAATTCACTATGTAGTCTCAACGTTTGAGCCACGTTTTAAACCCTTAAAGCTATAGTTCTAAGGACACCAAGGGGAAGTGGCAGAGATGCTGACCTCTGATGGGTCCAGCTTCTTTTAGGACCACTGGTAGGAACATTGGGAGGCAGTATCTTTCCAGAGGGCCAGGATAACAACTTCAACCTTTGTGTAATGGAGTAAGACAACCCAGTGAAATAAGTATTGTCATAATACTTATGTATAGGGAAATGAGTTTAGAGAGGCCACACGACGTCAGCAAATCTGGACCTAGCACTACCGGACTCCCAAGGCCACTATCTTCTCACTTGAACATGTGAAGAGTAAAGCAGTTGTCCTGATTCCTACATTCTACACATGAAGCAATTAAGGCATGACAGTTAAGGAGAGTTCATGGGTTAAGGTTGGAAATCACCTCTCTAACTCCTGATCCTAACTTCCTCCATGACATGTATTTACTTCCCTAGAAAATGCCCATATGAAGTCCAGGAACATGTATGTGACTCTGTCACCTCATCATGGATCTTACCATTGGGAAGACAGACTGTAACAAATACACATGTGCATATTGTCCATATTGGTTCTTACAGAAGGCTGTGTCTTCCCATAAACATACTGTCCGTATTGGAGCTTACAGCAGGCTATGTCTTACCATAAACATATTGTCCCTATTGGAGCTTGACTGTATGTGTTTTCCCATACACAGCAGGCTGTGTTTTCCCATACACAGTCTTCCATCCCCACGACAACCCTCTGAGGTAAGTTAGTCAAGAATTGTGAGAGCTGTTTTCACAGAGAAGAGGATGCTTCCTATGGTTTAAATAGTTTTTTCATGGTTACACACCTACCGGGAGAAAAGGTATTGCTGAACAGCATCTTCTCTGACTACAGGCTTTTCCACTTGCCCCGCCCCAGCACACACTGTCCTTTCTTGGTGATGGAACAGTGTAACTTGAGAGCACCCTGGGTTCCTTTCTCTCTGGAGAAGTTGCTTTGCTAAAGCTTTTGGGTCTTCCTTTCTTAGGTCTGATATGGAACTGCAAATAGTTTCTTTCTACCAAAGGGCTTATTCCCCAACCCTATGCCCTTTTAAAATCAAAATCCACTTCTCTTCCAGATGCCAGAGCATATATGCATATTTGAACAGTCACCTGGATCTGATTAAGAAAGCTCAGCCTGTGGGTTTCCTCACTGTTGATTTACATGTTTGGCCAGATTTCCATGGCAACCGCTCTCCCTTAGCGGATTTGACACTAAAGGGCATGGTAAGTAAAGCCAGTCCTTGCACAAAGATGCAGGCAGGCCAAAGGCTGCAGCGTTTGAAAGACTCTAAGTGAGGAGAATGGAAAAGAGAAAGTGAAGGGAAGCAGGCCAGGCACACACTGGCTTCTCGCTGACCACTGTGAAGGCAGTTGCAGCTCCTTGGGACCTGCTGAAAGTCTCCATTGTCCCAGAGCCAATTTTGCATACATTCCATGTAGTAGTTCGTACATGTAGCTATGTCTGTCTCTTCATCCCATGGCATGGTTGAATGTTCTGCCATGTCATTTTTGCATTTATGTCCATTTGTAAAGTCATGCTCCCCAACGCCATCTCTGGGCCCCCTGCATCAATGGCAAATATTACCCACCATGAGCTTGCTACAACAGCATTTTAGTACTTCAGATTAAACTCGGTAGAAAATAAAATTAGTAACTTATGTTGGAGGATGAAGTCAGCTCTCCCTTCCAGTGTACAGATCCTGACCCTCCTAGAGGGTCCAGAAGGAAGTTGGTGGGCAAGCTCAGGCTCCTACCTGAGAGAGGTTTTAGTAAAGCCAGCAGGATCAGGGGACATGCTTGAAGATGGAAGAAGCTAGTTGCAGTGAGATAAGGAGAGTAAGGTTTGATTCCAAAGGACCAGGTAAGAAGCTATGAATACCAAGTCCAAGGCATTGTTACAAGGTTAGAAGTGGAGTTCAAGGGAAGCTGAAGTGGGAAGTGGGAAGTGAGAATGTAATCTGTCCTATGAGCAATGGCAGATATGTGCATAGAAGGCAGCATTTAAGAATTTGAAGGCCCCAATATAGTTTTATGATGCTAATAGGAAGATCTGAACTTGTTTAACCTAGTTGACATAATCAGCTTATGCTAATAAAAGGGAACCATGGGCTGGAGGGCTTAGCGGTTAAGGCACTTGCTTGCCTGCAAAGCCAAAGGACCCAGGTTTGACTCCCCAGCACCCACGTAAGTCAGATACACAAGAGACACATGCATCTGGAATTCGTTTGAAGTGGCTAGAAGCCCTGGCGTGCCCATTCTCTCTCTGTCTGTCTCTCCTCTATCTCTCTATCTGTGCTTGCAAATAAATAAAATAGAATAAAAGGGAACCATGAAAAGACAAGAAAGTTGGACATAGCAAAAATTTTATCCATCTGGAGCCCAATAAAGCATGTCTACAAAACAAATAATAAGCTGGGCCTCCACAACTGGCCTGTGGAGTTGCAGAAAAGAAGTGCCTAGAGAGGGCTGTATGCCACAGGGTCAGCTACAACACTTACTTTCAGATAAACTCTATGTGTAAACAGAGGGTAGCAAGAGAAATGCATTTCATACAGGTAAAAACAATGAGTGTCTTAATAAGAGATGAATATCAGAAGCCAAATAGAGTTAAAAATGCTAAAGATGTTACACAGGTGAATCAGGTCTTTAAAATATCCCCAAAACAAAGTAGGATTGCATGGGTAAATGATCATGGCTCGGCAGTGAGAAAGACTAGGGGCCTTCCCATGCAACATTAGTTACGCCCATCCTCAATATCCAACATGTCAAGCTATCAACACCATGTTTCCCAGTGGCTTTTGTCTCTTACTTAAAGCTAAGCCTGTCATCTGAAGATGTAAAAAAATCAGCTTTAGAATATTGTAATCAAGTTGATCCAAATGCAGAGTGTACTTCCTGGGGAATCAGTAGAGTATTCAGAGGGAGGCACATTGCAGTAAATGTGTGCTAACCATAAGGGCCATCTAACATTGAGGCATATGTTGAATTATATCTACAAATACAAGCATCCTTACTTTTAAAGAAGTTTTGGTGTTTTATAAACACAACTTATATGTCATATGATGCTTCTTGACAGTGATTGCCCTTTATGGCTGTCCTTAGGTTAAGCTCATTGTATAATAGCTGTGATTATGTGAGCTTGCATCTCAACAATGGAAGAAGAAGAGCTAAATTTGACAAAAGGAGCCAATGTTCTTCCTTTTTTCTAATTCTGAATAAAATCAAAACAACCCCCATAAGACTTCTCCTGTGCCATGTCCCATTCTCCTATACTATGCCCCACTCCTGTATCGTGTTCCATCCTCCTCTAGCATGGTGTACCCTCCTGAATCATGTTCTGTCCTCAGGTAGTGTGGTCCACCACCCTATATTATGTCCCATCCTCGTGTCTGGGCCTGAACCCTTACTTGGCACATGAAGGGTGTAATCATTATTTCACCGCGAGGTAGCCAGTTAGTGCGAGAGTGTCTGACCTATCCACTGTTGAGGTTACAAAAGTAAATAAGCCATGCATCCTATGTTTTGCTAATAAAAACGCTTAAAACGCATGCTGTGTCTTGTAATGGTTCTGTTAGTCCTTTCTTCAATGGAACTCAGTCTTTGTAGCTTCGAGAGTTTTTCAGTTTTGTCATCTTTCTCATTTCAGTTTCCTTTTCATTAAGTCATGCTTTCATCCTAACTTTATTTCTATAAGTTTCTCACCTATTTTTGCAGATGTGCCTTGAAAAAACTCTATTGTATATACTAAAGTCTTTATTTTCATCTTAATAGTAAATAATTTAAATATTGTATTTATTTATTTGAGAGAGTGAGTTGGGGGGAGAGAATGGCCACACCAGCGCCTCTAGCCACTGCAAACAAACTTCAGATGCATGTGCCACCTTGTGCATCTGGCTTTATGTGGGTACTGTGGAATTGAATCTGAGTCTTTGGGCTTTGCAGGCAAGTGCCTTAACCACTAAGCCATCTCTCTAGCCCAAGAGTAAATAATTCTAAAGAAGCCTGTGCTACATGTTCAAAATGGAATCTCTTTTCTTTGTATGCTGTTTTTCCGGCATGTAGGATTCCCTTTATGGGATGCCACACACACACACACACACAGCATGTGGCATGCAGAATTTACCATCAGCCCATGTACATGTGCACATGAACACATGTATGTGGGTAAGGGCATGTGCATGCACACACACACAAATACACACACACACACACACACACACACACACACACTGGCATGTAGCAAGATTGACAGACTGGCCCAGTGGGTATGTGGATTTGCCTCTTCACATCCTCAGCTACATCCCAATTTCACAGAGTGGAACATTTATTTGTGGAGGCCTGACATAGATCACTGCTGGCTGGCACACAGGTGAGACCAATTCTTTCTCTAAATTCACAGAGCTACCAAAGCATTATTTATGCACAATACGGAAATCATAAAGAGACAATTTGTCACCGTTGAAAAATTTTGCTGATATAAAATTAATGAGAAATTTTCTGACTCTTAATATGCACAAATAATTAGTACTAATGTAAGCATCTAAGTAAATTAGAATGTGTTCCCATTTTACCAGAATTGTAAGTGCATTATGTGTGATAATACTCAGCCAGCCTCCTTGGCCTAGTCCCCGCTCCTCTGTTCTGTCACCATCAAACCTTGTCACTCATCTCCACGCACCCCTTTTTATACCCTAGCCCTGGTCATTCAATTTAAGCTCCAACCTTGTCTCTCCTCAGTGACGGTTCTACCTTCCTTCCCTTACTGTTCAGGTTTCAACATTACTTACCCCTCTTAGTTGGACTTGACTCTCACATTTTCCACTTTCAGTGCCTGTGTTCATAATTAGGAGTAGGACACAACCCAGACGTCCTCCCATGGTGTGCAAGAGCATCATTTTATTTGCATTCTGGCACCCTGTCACGTGACTGCTTTATTGAGCAGCAGTGAGCTAAAAAGCGTAGTGGAGGTTAGAGGTGACCACTTAATTGTATGTCTGGACTAAGTAGCCTCTTGTTTATATACTTTATTTTCCCTTATGTTTTATAAGCAAGGCATAATTCAAGAGCTGCACACACCAAAAGAACCAGAAGCTTGGATCGTAGTAATAGCAGTGAATGTCATAACATTAACCCCAGTGGTTCTACAATTCCTTAAAATGAAGACAAAAGGAATGCTTGCTTTCAGGAAAGTGTGGGTACATGTCTGCAACCCCAGTATTTAGGAGGCAGAGGCAGGAGAATAGTATTTCAAGGGCATTCTGGGCTATGGGGAGTTCAAGGGCAACCTGAACTACATTGGATCCTTTCTCAAAAAATAAAAAGAATGAATGAAAGCAAAACAAGCTTTCTTTTAAAGTAAAAATGCAACATGACCATATCTATATATACAAGGATAGATAAGACTAAATATCATCAGGAATGATTTCATTTTTCAGGGGTTTCATTTGAGTTATTTCCTTGTGAAAATTATTTCTATTTTGAATGACTGGCTAGATGGCTTTGATGTTTGTTTGTTTGTTTGTTTGTTTGTTTGTTTGTTTGTTTGTTTGTTTGTTTTTACCACTTTAAAGATTTAGAGGTCTTAGGTTTTGAAATTGGACCTGTATTTCATTTCAAAGGGTACTGTTGGACTGGAGAGATGGTTCAGCGGTTACAGGTGCTTGCTTGCAGAGTCTGCTGGCCTGGTTTCAATTCACCAGTACCCATGTAAAGCCAGATGCTCAAAGTAGCACATGCTACTTTGCACATGTGGAGTTCACTTGCAGTGGCAAGAGGCCCTGGTTCCCTCCCTCCCTCCCTCCTTTCCTCCCTTCCTTCTTCCCTTTCTTCCTTCCTTCCTTCCTTCCTTCCTTTTAAAAAAACATTTTATTTTTATTTATTTGACACAGAGAGAGGCAGAGAGAGAGAGAATGGGTGCATTACAAACAAACTCCAGACACATGCACCACCTTGTGCATCTGGCTCTTGTGGGGTCCTGAGGAATCAAACCTGGGTCCTTTGGCTTTGCAGACAAGTGCCTTAACCACCAAGCCATCTCTCCAGCCCTTTTTCCTTCCTTCCTTCTTTCTTTCCTTCCTCCTTTCCTTCCTTCTTTCTTTCATCTATCATTTATCCATCTATCTATATCTACTTCTATCTCTCTGCTTGCAGATAAATTTTTAAAAGAAGAAAAGAAAAAAGGCACTCTTGTACGGCACTTTTAGGTTAGCTGTATGAAGTCAGTCAGCTCACCAGGGAGGCAAGGGCAGCCCTGGCTTCTTTGTAGTTCATTGTCAAATGGGATATGCTGGCCCTGTACAAACTCATACTGAGCAGGCAACTCAGTGTGAATCTATAGCTGCTACTTGGAGGCTCCTACGGGGATTCCAGTGCAACTTCGGAGGCTTAAGCAGCCAGCTGTGGATCCTTACCTTAGCTCCAGAACTGGCTGGGGTCACCAGCCACTGAGGTCACAAACCACAAAACCAGCTAGAAACGTTGACAGCCCTTCAGTCCATCACAAGAAGTACATTTTGTACATACCTGAACATTGATGTTATCCTCCCTTAGACCTTGGCCTCCAGTTTCTTTACCAACGCAACAGGAAATGCAAATTTTTGAGACCTTACAAAACAGCTAGTGTGGTAGTTCTGAAAGTGTTCTTTCCTTGTTATGTGACCAATTTTTTTTGGCATAAATTGGTATAGCCTCTTTGTTTTGATGGTGATAATTTAGAGCTTTTTGTTTGCTTGTCTGGTTGTATTTTATTCATATCATGAAACACTCACTCAAAGCAATCAGTAGGCTCAGAGATCTAGTAGGCCATGAAATCATAGCAAACAGCCAGTATTCAATATGGGTCAAACTGCGTTTCCTCTGCTTTGGTTTGGATGTATTGCACTACCATGATTTGAAGTTATGTTCTGGTTCTCTGGCGCTATGATTTGTACCATCAACTGTTTGCTGCTTAGACTGCTGGAGAAGTCAAGTGCTTGTCTAGCAGCTGTTGAGAGTCAGGAAAGATGTACAAGGCAAAAAGAATCCCAGCCAGATATACTCACTAAAGAGCCAGAGGTGAGTGGTATCAGCTACTCAGTTGAGAGTGGCAAGATAAGAGCTCAAGCTAGACACCCATGAACTAATTGAACAGCTTCTAAGAGACATAAATTTAAGAATTTTGGGCATGCATGTGTGTGTGTGTATGGTTTTAATGGGAATGGTATATACACATGCGTGTGCAGATCAGTTGCCCCATGAGAATGTATGCAGAGGCCAGAGCAGGACTTCAGGTATCATCCTCTACTCTTCCATTTCCTCCAGAGGAGACTCCCACGGACCTGGAGCTGCCTTGGTCAGTCAGACTGTCTGACCAGTGAGCTCCAGCCACCCTCCTCTCAGCTCTGAGCCTGTAGACATGTGTGGTCACATGGACCCTGGGGGCCAAACTCAGGCCGTCATGCTTATGTAGGAAGTGTTCTTACCCACTGAGCCATCTTCTCATCCCTCTATTGACACATTTTGAATCTTTGAAGCAAGTAGACCCTGACATGCTAATATTTTTGTTATTTGTGGTAGTTTGAATGGGTGACCCCAGTAGGTTCAGTCTGATTAAAGCTTCTTGGATTTCCAACTGCCTGGCTGGAAGAGGTGTCACTGTGGGTGGATCCTAGGGTCCAGCACTAAGGTGTTCCTGGAGTGTGGTTGCTTATGGTGGTGTGGTGGTATCTTCTCTGTCTGCGTGGATCTGCAAAAGGAGACAAACTTCTTCTGCCATTATAGAACTTCCCCTGGATCTGTAAGCTTCAAAAAAAATCCTGTTCCTCCTATAAACTGCGTCTGGTTTGTAAGTTCAGCCCAGTAACATGAAGTTGACTGCAACAGAGTATGGTGCCAGAAAGAGTAGGTTGTTGCTGTACAGTGAATCTGATTATGTGGATTTTGGCCTTTTGGAACTTTTGTTTTGGAGGAATGGACATGGACTTGGTACTTGCAACTGAAGATACCTTCTAGAGCAGTAACTAGGGTCCAACCCTAAGGTATGTTTGGAGGTGGATCTGAATTCTAGCCTAAGGTATGCAGAGTGAGCTCTGCCTGGGGTTCCTGGAATGTGCTTACTTATGGTATTGGTGGTGGTATTGCTCTCTGCATTGCCTGGAGAGGGGGCCAGTTTTTTCTGCCATTATGGAACTTCCTCTGGATTTGTAAGCTTAAAATAAATTCCGTTCCTCCTATAAGCTATGTCTGGTTTGGAGAGTCATTCCGGCAATGTGAAGCTGTCTACTACATTATTAATACTGTTCCATTCAACAACTTATACATATTATTTTTGTTATGAAAAATCAAGTCCCATGACAAAGATTAATATCCTTCCTGTCATTTAACTGGCTTTATAATAAGACCTAGTGTTTTAAGGGACTTGCTCTGTCAGGTATTATGGTAGGTATTAGGCATGTATGTATCCTTACCAATCTTCACAGTGACCCTTTAAGACAATGCCATTATCTTATTTTAAAAATGAGAGAAACTAAGGCTTAATTAATTTAAGTAGTTTACCCAAAGGAGAAAATAGTGATATTAGGATTATAACTCATTCAATACAGGTTTGTGTCAACTAACTTTCTTTTGAGAAAAAATTGAAGTTGCTGAGTCTGGGTGTTTTTCACTCTTTCTATTCTATTCTATTTTCAGTGTCCCTTCCATATCTCTTCCCTATTCTAGTGGCTATGAAAATTACATCACAGAATCCGTTTTTTTTTTTTTTTTCATTCTTAGTGCTATGGACTTTTCTATCCACTAAACATGTAAAAACCAGAGATGGGCAGGGGTCTTTCCTTGGGAAGCTAACAAAGGATGAGGGTCATAATGCATAGACTATGGTGAAAAGATCCAACAAATAAATAAACAGCAGGAGGAATTAAGTCCAGATGACCAAGTATGGGATTCAAGCTGGCATGCAGACAGATAGGATTAGATAGTAGGACACGGAGCCAGAGCCTTTATTTAGAGCAGCTTTGGGCCATGTGTATGCATACATCATGACCACTTAGACCTAGAGCCTTAGAAGGTATGAAATGCCTGGTGCATGGTATCAGGTACAGCAGGAAAATAAGATCACATGAAGAATGTCAGGCCATCACATATTTTGGGTATGTGTATCCATGGGCTATTGCTGTTCTACTAATACCACACATTTAGCAGTTTACATTTGTTGACTCACAATTCCATAAATTAGAAACCCAAATTGACTCCCCTGACTTCACTACTCCAGTTGTCTTAAGACCAAAACCAGAAACTCCTACTGGAAGGCTCTGGGAAAACTGCTTCCCAACTCACCCAAGTTGTTAATTCACTTGCAACCATTGTAGGACTAAGGTCTTTGTTTCCTTGTGTCCATCCAGGGTTCCTTCTTAGATTCTAGAAGCTTCCAACATTCTGGGGCTCATCACTTCCTGCCTGCACCTTCATAGCCAATAAGGATAGACGGAGTCCTTCCCCCTGCTTTGAACCTCTGTTTTCCATCTCTACCTCCTCTCTCCTCCCTCTTCATCTCACCCCTGGCTCTTCTGCCCTCTTCTGCCATCGGGGTTCAGGACAGTCACCCCTTTAAGATCAGGTGGCTAGTGACTAACTCCATCTTCCAAGTACCTATACAGTTGTGCATGATCAGTGTTTGTATTTCCAGAAGAAAGGGGTCCTGAGGTCATCTTTCATATCCTGCCTCTCACACTGTGATGGCATATACATCTGCTTTTCCCAAATCTGTGTGGGTTTTAGGCAGTGTCGGGTGTTAGTCTGGACTCCCAGCACATGCTGAGTCCCAGGAGACTGTCTCAGTCTTTCAAATATCATTCTTCCCTCCAGAAGTTCTCTACAAATCTTTCTCTCATCTTCCCTGGTACCTCTCCCAGTTCTGCTTTCATTGGTGGTGATATTTTTCCTACTCCACTCTTGTTCTGGAAGCTTCCAGCTAACACTCCAAAGCATTGGGTACCCCCATCAAATTCCACTGGCATAGAAAATCTCAAGACTGAAAATCCTGTCTTGTCTTTTGAAGTTTTTAGAGACCTTTTGGGAAATTATCTCTTAGCATTATTTCACCCTCTTAACTAACATATATGATACTTTCAATTCCTTTCACAACTTGGAAAAAAATGTAACTAAATTACTATAGATAGAGTAATCCTCGCCAGAAGTGCTTGGGACTAGAAATGTTTTGGATTTAGGATATCTGAATGTATGTAATGAAGTATCTTGAGGATAAGACCTCAGTCTAAACATGAATTTCGTTTGTTTCATGAACACCTTATATGCACAACATGAAGGTAATTTTATACAGCATGTATAAGAATCATGTATCAAACAGTTTTATGGTGTCCAAATTTCTACTTGTATCAGCTCAGTGTCAAAAAATTTCTGATTCTGGGTGGCTGGAGAGATGTCTCAGCAGTTAAGTCACTTGCTTTCAAAGCCTAATGACCCAGGTTCAGTTCCCTAGTACCCTCATAAAGCCATATGCAAAAAGTGCCACATATATATGGAGTTCATTTGCAGTGGCTAGAGGCCCTAGCGTGCCCATCCTCTTTCTAAGTGCCTCTCTCTCTCTCTCTCTCTCTCTGTTGGTCTATGTCTCTCTCTGCTTATAAATAAATAATTTAAAAATATATATTACTGATTCTGAAGCATGTCAGATTCCTGATTAATGATACTTTTCTTGTTTATTGATCTTAATTATTTTATTTATTCATTTTAATTTTTGAGAGAGAGACAGAAACAGAGAAAGAGAGAATTGGCAGGCCAGGGCCTCAGTCACTGCAGTCAAACTCCAGACACTTCTGCCACCTAGTGGGCATGCATGTCCTTGCGCTTGCCCCACCTTTGTGCTTCTGGTTTACAAGGGATCTGGAGAGTGGAACATGGCCCTGAAGGCTTTTCATGCAAGCGCCTTAATCATTAAACCATCTTTTCAGCCCAGTCTTATTTAAGACCTATAAACTTATAATTCATAATATCAGGATTTAGGAAGCACTCATTTACCCAGTTAAGTGCATTAGGTTCTTGCTAAATTTCAGATTTCTGGTCCCAAACCATCGGTTCAGTAAATCTGAAAGAAGGCTCCCAGGAAATCAGCATTCAACATGAATGCCAGGGACATGTCAGGACTGCTACTGAGTGGCAGCAAGATTTAAGTTGAAGTCTAGGGTGAAAAGTTACCATCTATCTTTTCTTTGTTTTGAAGCAGATACACATGTGTAGTTTGATAAGGACTAAGGTTTCCCAAAGAGTCCTTGCAAATGTATTTTGCACTGTTATTCCTGGGAACTCATTAGTAGAATTTGATAGAAGTTTCTTTACCTTTAGCATTATGAACCTGACCCTGGTCATCAGCATATATTTGACCTGGCTTGTCCATACCAAGAGGCCACTAATCTGCTCTACCCTCCATTCACATCCTGCTGCAGACACAGCGTGCTGAAGGTCATGCTTGCTTTCTATATCCCAATTAATGAGTGCAACTGAACCTTGTGTGCAATTCCAAAGAACAAGAATGAACACGTATTAGTAATTGGAAAGATGATAAACCCTAAATAACTGTCCCTTGTGTGCACATAGTACCACAAGAGCTAGAGGAGTGTTTAGGTCTTACCAGTGCAGTGCATCTCACTGATGAAGTGAGGCATATCACAAATGAGATCTCATTTAATCCTCACACAATACTAAGGGGTTATCACATCTCTATCTTTCAGCTAAATAAGTAAAGCTCACAAAGATTACAGAATTCATACACAGCTATGCAAATTGTTAGAGGAAATATGAAACTTTAAACATGAGGATCCTACTACAAAAGTCACCATCTTTCCATTTATACACATTTCTTTTCTAGGCTCAAAAATCTCAATATTTGGGTAGTATGTTGTATCTATAAGCTAGGATACTAACTGGTCAATTACAGCTGTGGGCATGATTTATGCCACCATATTCAACTTTAGCCTATCTCTAAATATTAACTAAGCACTTTTCCCTTGCACTTCCCCTTGTTACACAATAGGCAAAGTAAATGAGATGTGCTTACCATCACAGATCTCCCTGGGACTTCCCCACATTTCTCTGTCTCACCCAAACACTCAAAACAGACACATGCATATTTACAGATACAACATCCACTTATGTTTCAGCTCTACTTCCTCTTATCAGTGGAACTACTTGGCCTTCAGCTGGGGTCTCAGCTCTCCCAGCCTGTCACAGCCTTTGCAGCCATTACAAAGCCACACCCATGTCAGGACCTTCTTAGCACTCTCAGGGCAACACTGCATGACCCTTCACAGAAGCTGGCCTATGGGCCTCATCCTTCGGAGTGGTTCATGTGCAGCCATCCCATCAAAAGTCCCATCATAGACTGACTTTTGCCAGGGCACAGCTTAGGCCCCAGTATCTGACAAAGAGTAAAGTGAACTTAATGTCCAGCTGTCCTTCTGTTGTCTCCATCTGTGTATCAAGGGAGATGTCAAAGAAGCCAACCTCAGATTGCAGTAACTGTATCTCTGGGAGAAGTATCTTCCACTAACTAACTTTAGTACCAGGGCTTTGGGATTAGTATAAAGGAATGTTGCTAATGCTAGGAGAGTTGTCTGAGCTTGCTTATTCTCTGTCATATGTCACCCTTCCTTTATTATGCTTTATGTAATGAACTCCTTCTAGAACTTCTCAGGAATAATTTTATTTCTTTGAATGATGGATCGGTTTTATTTATCAGGGAAAGAAAGGCTACATGTTTGTTTTTTGCATGCATTACTAGCCAGCTCAAAAGTTAAATGTTAGTTCTCCGTTACATTGATCATCTCATTCTCATTTTGTAGGGGAAAAAAATTCTTCCTTTTTTTTTTTTTTCCTATGATTTGTGAATTAGGCCCTGGAAATTCATAGAAATCTCTTTGTTTGCATGGATGTCTCTTAGAGATTTAAAAATTAAATACAATGATGTCATACCATTTTATGTCTTAGAGGTTCTTACTAATTGAGAAGGATATCAGAATCAGTTACAGTGTCAATATTATTAAAAATCACTATATTCCCTAATAAATATTGATAAGAAAATGCTTCCAGTATATAAAACAGCCACTGTGAGGATCTTTAGTCCCCACCTGTAAGTCAGCCAGGGCAAAGGTCTGATTCACTTTCCATTGATGACCACAGAGAGGAAGCCGTCTTCCCAGCCTGGCTCTGGAGGAGAACTCTAAGCTATGGCCCAGTTCTCTCAGTTGATGGGCAAAGTGCAAAAGAATGAGCTCATGTTCACACTGTCACACTGGTGATCTTAACGAGCAAGTGAGTGAGCTAGTGTGCATGTGTGTGCGTACACACACACACACACACACACACACACACACTAGTGACCCTAACCCAGGCTATGGTGCAAGTCACTTACCCAGGATGTTCCTCCAAGGGGCTTTGTCCTTCCAGACGATGATGCCTTTTTATTTTTCTTTTCTTTATTTAAATTTTTGTTTATTTTGATTTATTTATTAGCAATAGACAGACAGAAAGAGACAGAGAGAGGAGGAGAATATGGGTATACCAGGGCATCCAGCCACTGCAAATGAACTCCATATGCATGGGCCACCTTGTGAATCTGGCTTATGTGAATCCTAGAGAACTGAGCCTTGAACCAGGGTCCTTAGGCTTCACAGGCAAGCACTTAACTGCTAAGCCATCTCTCCAGTCTGATGCCTTTTTCTTATTCACATGAAAGTTCTGTGTGAACCCAAGAGACCCTGCTTTTGTCTTGGTCTCACACAATCCACTTCTCTGTCAGGAAGGGTAAGTGTAGGAATGGGTAGTTGGAAGCATGTAGTGAGGGACCCAGAATGTTCTTCCTCTACTTTTTTGGGGGGAGGGGTATAGAAGAAATGTCCCTTCTTCCCTGAGTATTTGAGGAGCCAAACAGGAAATGTCCAACTATCACCATGTAACTGGACAGAAAAGGTCAGGACATTAGATGAGAATATGACATTTAGAAGGACCAAAAGGAGCTTTCAATTTTCACTAGTTCAAGCACATGTTAACAGTATGTATGTGCTGTGTTCCATGCACAGTGTAAACATTGGAGATTCTATGAGATGCATTGGTTCTGGTATCCATTCTTCTCGTCCCCTTGGACAGTTTATTCTTTACCTTTGAAGCACATTCTATAAAGCCAGTGTTGTTCATGTTGTCCTAGTGCCAACACCCTTAACCATATATTTAGTTTTCCTGGGAACTTATGAGGGAACCTTTGTTTACATTAATGTAAAAGGAGTCCCAGAATTCTTTTTGGCCTTTAAGATTTCCATCTTTGTATGTGTTGAAATCAAAGCCATAACTGTTATCAGGTGACAAAATTATCTTTCAAGAATAAGCCATCAGAAGGTAGCTATACTGAGTTTAGAAATTCCTTCATCAGCACATTTGAATGAGGAATTCAGAATAGCAGGAGCTGAGTGAGAAAGGCAACAATGCTGGAGAGATGGGTGGGGTGACCCCAGAAAGGCACATGTACATAGATCCACATTCCTTCAGTAATATGGAGGTAACTGGGAACTATGTAACTTGGGGAAATATATTAGTCAGGATTCTGTAGAGGAACAGAAACAATAGAGTGAATATATAGTATAAAGGGGGTGTGTTTGATTGGCTTACATGATAAGGGCTGGGTAGTACAAAATCTGCATGTCAGATAGGCTGAGAACCCAGTAGCTGCTCAGTCCACAAAGCTCGATGCCTCAGGAGTCCCAGTCCTTCCTGGAAATGCCCTTACATCTAGCCTGGAGTTTTGCCTCTTGATTGACAGTAGAAATTAATAGAGATTAACCATTGCAAGAGGAGTTCTGCTTTGTTTCTTTGTTTCTTTCTTTCTTTTTTAAGACAGGCTGTCACTGTATTGCAAGGTTGTCTCAGAACTCATGATGATCCTCCTGCTTCAGCCTTCCTAGTGCTAGAATTTAATAGGGAGTAACATGATCAGTGTTGCACACAAGAGCAATCATTCCACTGTACATGCAGTTTGCATTAAGCAGGCTTGCTGGGCACTCTTCAGGAAAGATATAAAATGGCCTGAAGACACCATGAATTCAAAAGAATATGGGCTCCACAGAGCTTGGGAGATCAAATGAGGGGGGAATAGGAAGAGCTCTGGAGTTTCTGGCTTGGCAAATATATGGTGTTCCTGACCTGCAGGAGACAGTCCTGATCAGGAGGGGAATCTAGACAGAGGGATTAACTGTGTCTGCAAAGGAAGAAGGTCAAAGTCCTGGGTAGACTACTTGCTGCCTCTATTTTGCTGTAGAGTACATATATACACATCCATAGATGCATGAACTCATGGCTGCTCATGCTGCCTGACTAAATTCATATCATGTGAATTAATCTATAATGTGAAAATCTAAAGTGAACTATGATATTGATGCCCACAAACTTCAGGCTAGGCTTGAAGAAACTATCATCCTTTACCCTCCCAAATGTCCCACAAGAATGTCTTAACTCGAGGGATATGAAGAGGAAATTGTCAATAACTTTGATGGCATCCAAATATGACATCCATTTCATTTCTGGAATCTCTGAAACTGTGCTCCATATATGCATATGGTTCTGACTGACTTTAGCAAAGTCCCCTGTAAACCACAGATCCTAAATTACTCCACAGATGTACCATTTATAGGAGACAAATTATTTGTCTTGAATACCCCATGGGCACTATTACATGGAATTTTGACAGAAGCAGGGCTCAAAGTCATCCTGCAGCTGTATGCCAACTTTTCACATATTGATTTCTTATAAACAATAGAAAATAGATATTTATAACACTTTGAAACAAAGAATCATTTAATTTATGCTAGCAAATGTCAAATATAGTCTTCCTATGGT
The DNA here is from genome assembly GCA_036365145.1 of Orientallactaga sibirica. Lineage (NCBI taxonomy): Eukaryota > Metazoa > Chordata > Mammalia > Rodentia > Dipodidae > Orientallactaga > Orientallactaga sibirica. The sequence continues at coordinate 32,269,161 of JAEOAD010000015.1, read as the reverse complement.
TTTTAAAATTTGGTCTGGTTTGGCTTAATCCAAACCAAACATTTGGAGAGGGGATTTTTCCCCCCTTAGTCTAGAGATTAAACAAGTTAGTAGGCATTCCACATTCAGCTCAGCCAGGGGGATTTTCATATGAACTCCTTTCATTAAGAAAACATGCCTAAATGTGCTCATAGTTCATGGGCCCATGCTTTCTTTCCTTTTCTCTCTCCTCACAGGTCACTGGATTGACACTGTCTCAGGACCTCGATGATCTTGCCATCCTCTACCTGGCCACCATTCAGGCCATTGCCGTAAGATACTTTAATGACAGTTTGAAAGGAACTTCATCCTATCACTCTCCCCTGGGCCACAAGCTCCCCTAGATTCACCATGTGCTTTTGTGACAGTTACTTAAGAGAGAGCTTGCCACCAAGAGATGCTTGCCTGTTCAGAAAGAAATGCAGATGAAGGCTCTCACCTGCTTTGATGATAAACTCACATCACTAGAAGCCCAAAGAAGCTCGAGTCTTTGAGCATCATACTTGTAACTTATCTTCTAAATTCAATCATATAGGAGCATCAGACAGACGCCATTGTGTATACATTAGAAAAGCTGATACTGAGAGTGTCTGCTTGGGGTCTGGGGAGATGGCTCAGTGGATAAGGCTCATACCATGCAACCCTTAGTCACTGGGTTCAAATCCCCAGACCCCATTTAAAAGCCAAAGCTGGAAGCTGTTACAGGCTTCTATAATCCCAGTGCACCCACAACAAGAAGGGACACAAAACTGGGAAATGTTCCCAGGAACTTGTATTGTGAAAGGATTGGATCTCCACAGATATCCCCCACACTCACACAAATACACACATATACCAAATATATATTTTTTAAATGAATGTATAGTTTTATAATACACAATATTGTTCACTTTGCAGAAAGATCATGTCCTTTTAAATAACATGAAAGTTATTCATATGAAAGCCTTTTAGAACATGAAAGTGTTTTGTCTTTAGGTAATTAGGTACTTAATGAAGAGATTATGATGCTAAGGGAGGGAGGGAGGGAGAGAGGGAGGGAGAGAGGGAGAATTTAAATCTGAGGCCAAGAGGAGCTCTCAAAGATCCAAAGGAAAACAAAATCCCAGCAGCTCAGACATGGTCTAAGGAATCTTACCTAGAAGGGACCCACAAGGTGGGCTACAAGAGGGCTTCAAACCTTGAAGTCACACAAAAGTTGGCATGTGTTAGAAAGTGTATTTCAGCAAAGGGAGATGGCTCAGTGAGTAAAATGCTTACCATGCAAGCAAACATGAAGACCGGAGTTCAGATCCCCTCACCCACATATGCAGTCCAGGAACAGCAGTGCATGTCTGGAATCTGAGTTCAGGAGAAGCAGAGACAGGAGGATCCCTAGAGCTTCCCAGCTAGTTGGTCTAGCGAACTTGATGACCTCTAATTCAATGTGAGACATTGTCTCAAAAACATAAGGTGAACAGCAGCTGAAAAAGATACCCAATGTCAAACTCTGGCTTCCACACACGCAAAGTACATTTGGAAGAGAGAGGCACAGCTTTTAGGGTCTCAGTGCAAGTCTGTACCCCACAATTAAATTAATCAGGTATTGTTACTTGCAGAAACAGAAGCAATGGAAGGAACATCAGTTTACTAAATATGGATTTGAAGTGTATTTTTCAGCAATATTTCTATTTAAACAATTTCTTTCTTTCTTTTTTAACTGGTGGTGCTAGGGATTGTACTTAGAGCCTTACCCTTCAAAGGCAAGAACTCTACTTCTGAGCTATATCTCCATCCTTAAACAAATTTCTTTGATTTGTTAATGCTGTACAGACACATGTGATACTCATGTTCTTTTTCTCCAAATAACTGTTTTCATAACCCTACTACTTTGAATACAGAAGTGTGTGCATGTCACCAACAGGGTACTTTGCTAGTGCCCAGAACTTCCCAGCTACTATAGGAATATCCCTCTTTAATGCCACAGTTTAGGCATATGGAATCTGCCAACTTGATGAAAAACCCCTTTAGATTACAGATCAGTGTCTTCCTTAAGCAAATTTCCCACTGATATAATACCTTGACCATTTCAGTAACATCAATCAAACTGCTATATGCATGGAAACTTAGTGAGAAACACTTGTTCTGGCATGTCAAGAGGGGACAGAGTGAACAGAAGATGCTAATGAAAAGTGTCCATCAGCAGTAAAGACATTTAGTCATTACCTTTTACAGTGAAGATAATCCTCATACTAGCAATACAGTGTGGAATTTGAGCTGTTTGTTATATCCCAGGGACCGTGCTAAATACCTAATACCCACTGTCTGATTTAACAATCGGGACAGGTATTGCAGTCCTTGTTCTCCTGAGTAGATAGAACCTAACACCTCAGTGTGGTTAATTATGATCAGGGTCATGTAGCCAGTATGTGTCAGAACTGGGATGAGAACCCTCAGCTTTATAAAATAAAACTAGATATATGAAGTACTGAGGACATTTTGTGTTCTGATTTGCTAATGTTACTGTATAAAAAGGTTTACTTTAGAATGGATCACTTCCATTGAAATGAGAAATCCTTGAACAACAGAGCTGTGTGCTGCTCAACCTTGTAAGTCATGCTGAGAAATGGACATGAAGGTCAAGGCCAAACAGGATGGGCCAAGGGGCATTATCACATAGTGTTCCTTTCAGGGGACACTGACTCTATGCCAAGCACCAGCATGTCTTCCTGTCTAGTCTTAAGGTGTAGCTCTTAAGCCAATGGGACTGTCCTTATTTTATAGCAGAGGAGCATGCCTGGGTCACACAGCTAGAGCACTCAGGTTGGAATGTGAGCCTACTTCTACCTTAGCTCCAGATGCCAATTCCTTCCACTTTGTCTGGTGCATTTTTCTTTGATTTGTGTTCTTAACACATAATAGAAAACATCATTAATTTGGCTTGGAATTTTCTCACAAAGGTACTTTTCCTAGGAAGAGCATTGTAGCAGGAAGGCCAGAAATACAAAATGAGGTTACACTGAATGCTGTCAAGAGAGAGGGGGAAAGAGTCAGCCATGTTTTCCAAGTAACACATATTTGACAAGTCAGTTTGTATTTAATGGGTTATGTATGTGTTTAAAATGCTAATATTTAACCTGGCTACCTTCTTGATAGTCTTTATACTACCATGAAGGGAATTCATTTTTAGACAGATTTCTCTATACAGCTTTACTGTGGAGTCAGTTAAATTGGAAGGTGTTTCATCGATTTAGAAAAGTGTCTGAGTGTGCTGATCTTCTAGGCAAAAATGTGCATCTTAATGAAGTATTTTGATAATAGGTATTTTCCAATTAGTGTTCAACTTGGGAAAAAGGATTTCCTTATTCCTGAATACTGCCTCAGCACCAACTTGTTATTAATGAGTTCAATTCCCATCTATAATTTAATCTACAGACAGCACACAGTATAAATGGAATGGAATTCAAGAGAGAAAAGTTAACTGAGGACTAAGTAAAACACTCCATGCAATAAATTTCCCTCTTCCTCAGCTTCTTTGAAAGGCCTCTCAGCCTCCCTGTCCATCTTGAGCTGGTCCCTCTATAGTTCTCAGAATAGACCCTTTAAAAGTATGATTTGCATTTGAAGTCTGTTGATTTGCATTTAGTTCTGTGTCCCAGAGGAATAGCCTAATTTTAATTTAAATCTCTCCATGAAAACATTTTTTCCAGAAAGGTGAGCACAGAACCTTTTTTTTTTTTTTTTTCCCACAAAGCCCTTTGGCAGAGCATTTCAGAAGGGAATGCCCTGTGAAGAACTGCCAGAGTGGGAAATTCCAACCCACAATGCCAGAGTGAGGACCAGCAGGCTGTCTCTACCCTGAAGGGAGCACTGCCTCTTGTCCAGTCCTTCCTTTACTTGCCCAGGAAATGTGCTTTCCTTACCCTAGTCATGGGCCCTTTAATCATGTGGCCCCAGGTGTCTAGGTGTAGAAATATCAAAAGTATCAGTTCTACATGGCCTTCCCAAGTAAGCTGAGAGGCCACTGCCTTCCCTCCCATACAGAGTGCATTGCCCTTCACAAAGTATACAGCTTCGAAGTGGACATAACAGTATTCAGTTGTCACATTTGTCTTAAGATTAGAGAGAACTGAATTCTAAATGTTTATGTTTGTATCCATGGATCAGAGCTGCTCTCAGTCTTGGTCAGAGAAGCTTCTCCTCCTCCTCTCCCTCCTCCTTTTCTTTAAAAAATTTTTTATCATTACCATTTTATTTATTAGATACAGAGGGAGAGAGACAGAGAATGGGCACACCAGGGTGTCTTAGCCACTGCAAACAAACTCCAGATGCATGCTCCACGATGTGCATCTGGCTAATGCAGGATCTGGAGAATCAAACCTGGGTCCTTAGGCTTTGCAGGCAAACACCTTAACTGTGAAGCCATTTCTCCAGCCCCCTCCTTTTTTTTTTTTAATTTTATTTTTTTTGTTTGACCTTTTGTTTTGTTTTGTTTTGTTTTGTTTTGTTTTGTTTTGTTTTGTTTTGTTTTGTTTTTGAGGTAGGATCTCACTCTAGCCCAGGCTGACCTGGAATTCACTGTGTAGTCTCAGGCTGGCCTCGAACTCACAGCAATCCTACTACCTCTGCCTCCTGAGTGCTGGGATTAAAGGCATGCGCCACCACGCCCGGCTATAATTTTACTTTTTTACAAGGTTATCCTCTTACATCCTCTCACCCCACAGCCCTAGCCCACTGAGGGCCCTCCTCAGTGGGGTTATTAGTATTCACTGTGGGGTCATGAATGCCTCAGTCAGTCTGCTGGAAACATAGCCTACCCACCCAGTGGCCCTTACAATTTGTCTGCCCTGTTTTTGCACAATGTTCCCTTTCTTTTTGCAGCACATAGAGGTTACTACAGAGATTCATAACTAGTCAAAGTGCTGAGAATAAGTAACTGTGGAGTGCTCAGCCCTAAATAGGATATCTGTAACACCCTTTCCAGGGCTCAGAGAAAATAGGGAAGAGCCAAAGGATAAGGGAGAGTGTTTCCATATGCCCAGAAAAGCACCAGAAGGTCTATGGAAGTGACTTCTAGACCCCCGCAGCAGCAGCAAGCATATAAGGGAAACACTACTGTATTTAAACATCTCACACCACACTTTCCATTTCTTTTCATGTTACCATTTTGACAATCTACATTCTACTGAGGACTGGTGGAAGCGAATGATGTAATGACTCAGAGGGGTTTGGATTTCAGCAGACCCAGGGTGGAATTCCCTCTGTGTGTTTTAACTAGCTATGTGATCACAGGCAGAAATCTCTTTCTGAGCCTCAGCTCTCTGGATAGTGCACACAGAGCCGTGGGTGCCAAGTCAAATGCAGGAAAAGTGATGTTCCCTCTCTCTTTCTTTAACTGCTGCCCTCGTGCTTTCTTCTGCTTTCTCCTTTTAGTTCGGGACCCGCTTCATCATCGAGGCCATGAAGGCAGCAGGGCACTCCCTCAGTACTCTCTTCCTGTGTGGAGGCCTGAGCAAAAATCCCCTTTTTGTGCAGATGCATGCGGACATTACTGGTAAGCCTGGGGAGAGGAGGTCATTTTTGACTTAGCAGCAAAGAGACATGGCAAGTTGAGGGCAGGCTTGGAAGCAGAGGCTGTAGGTGCTGAGCCAAGGTGTTAAGATGCCTGGGAGGTTGGTGTATTCATGATGTGAGAGCAACTTTTATGTATAACCAGCTGTAGAACAAAATGGAAACCCAAGGAGCACTTGGTCCAGTTTGGGATTGTGACAACACAGGCATATGCAGAGCTCAGAGGCTATGGGATCCAGGGTCTAACTGCAGGCTGGGAATGGGATCCCAGAGAGCCCAAGATGCTGGGATTCCTTCTCAGTGCTTCAGAATCGGTGTCCTAATCCAGATGGAGGGAATCCAAGTGGCAGGCTAAGCCCTTTGCCAAGGAGGCAGGAGTGGCAGATCAGCATCTGAAAAGAGCACTGGCGCCCAGGGAAGGCCTGTAGGAAGCCTGCTGGTAGTACATCCTCATCGTGCTGGTAGTACACCACTTGGCCTGTCTCCTGTCCTTCTATATTGGCATCCGCATCCCACTTGCTCCTCCCCTCCCTTAGTGTCCCCTGGGACTTGGACTAGAGCTCAGCCCTGTGTGCCTGCACAGGCTAAGGGCAGGTGGGTAGAGGAGAATGCACTCTGTTCACAGCCCTAACTCCTGACTGACATAAGACTATCTTTCCCTGACCTCCATCCCTCCCAACTTTTCTCTGCTCTCCCCACCTCCGTTATCTCAGACCAGCAGATCAATGTCTGAACTCACTCTGCCTCATCATATTTCTCCTCCCCTTCCAGGCCATGCATATTCCTGAAGACTGGAGCTTTCTCTAAGTCATAGGCGCAGGGTTGACACCTGCACATTAGGGGATGAAACTGAACAGGCTGTCCACCCCACCTTACAGATTAGCAGATGGATGCCCAAGTCAAGGAGTAGTTTAGAGAAGCACATAGTGTAAGGATGATTCCTGAGGACCAAGGCATAGAGGAAGCTCCTGTGGACTAAGTACGTGCTGACAGGTCTTTAGTCATCCTTAACTACTGAAATGAAAAAGCGGAGGGCAGGGCTCCATGTCTCAGCCCAGCAACCTGAGAATGGTGTGGGGGAAGGGGCGTGAGTTAAATTTACTTTCCTGAGTAAGACAGCCAGGTAAGGACAGGGCCAGAATTGAAACCAGATGTCAGGCCCACTTTCCCATACACTCTGCTGCTGATCTAGGTTCCTGAACTTTCCTTTTGTCATCGTGTGGGGGTGACTGCTCCTTTCCAAGCTGAAGCCTGAAGTAGGGTATAAAGCATGACATGAAGAGTGGGCAGAGAGGGCTGGAGAAATGGCTTAGTAGTTAAGGTACTTGCCTGCAAAGCCAAAGGATCATGGTTCAATTCCCAAGACCCATGTAAGCCAGATGCACAAAGTGGCACATGCATCCGGAGTTCATTTGCAGCCATTAGAGGCCCCGGTGTGCCCATTTTCTCTCTCTCTCTCTCTCTCTCTCTCTCTCTCTCTCTAAATAAATAAATATTTAAAAAGAGTGGGTCTATGATCTTGCACTTTCATCATTATATTTGTGTTTAGGAGAGCGGATAGAACTCACCCTTTGTTCAAGAAATGTGGGGGTGGGGGAGGCCCTGAGCAGCATGGCCAGGAGCTACAAGGATGCAGTCTGGGCAATGCAGCTCCAGGCCATGGGAAACCAGGCCTTTGTCCACCTGAGTTTCTCCTATGCTGACTCAGAAGCCAGGGTGCAGCCCTTCTCCACAAGTCCTGCTCTAGAAATGGCTTTCCTCTAGGCAGTTGAATGAAAGGCAGTTAACAGTTGTTTGAATTCAGATTGAAACTGGACCCTTTGTGTGTAACTAGGGACCAGTTATAGTTCTGGACAAAGGGGCCTTTTCTCTGGCTTAGAATTCCTCTGCCTGTGATAGCAAAGTGCATCTGCCTTTAAATGCTTTGGCTTCTACTAAACTCATTAATGCCTCAAATAAAATAACTCACATTCCAGGAAAAGCCTCCCTCTTCCTCACTTTCACCCAGAAGTCAGAGGAAAGAGCACATTTGAGTCTGTCCTATAAAAGGCACATACACAATAGCCAAAGGGTAGGTAATGTTATGGGTGTCTTTAAACACTGCAATGGCTCCACTTTCCACCCATAGAAAGATGTGGGGTAAACTACAAGAGTGGTGCATGATTCTCAGAAGGGCATAGGAGAAAACACATTAGAACATGGGGGTTCTTTGCACAGTATGGAGTAGTAGAAATTGCAGTGGCCCAGCTCTGTGACTAGTAGAAAGTTGCTATACTACTCCCCCTTCTCAAAGCTGGCACTGTTACCAGGTCCCTGGAATAGGTGCGTAGGAAGAAATGCTCCAGACTTGGAGTTCTCAGCATTTGCCTGGCTCGTAGGTGATCAGGACGATTAGTTCACTTATTTACTACAGGCAACCTCATGAGCAAAAGAGAAAGAAAGACAGTTTAAACATTTTAAGTAACCCTTTACCAAGTTAGGAACAGCGTGTTTTGTGCAGGAGAGAACATGGGGCTTTGCCAGCTTCAGAAATGTCATGGAGATGAGGCAGAACCTCCTTGTACTTTGGCCATTGACTTGACTGTGCCTTCCAAAAACACTGTGCATGTACCAAGTAATTGTAGGTTTCTCCAGTGACTTGGAACTAAATGTTCCTTCTCCTCAGTTGGATTCTTTAGTACTGGCAGATTCACTGGGGGATTCCCTCTTGCTGTCTTATTCACCCTTTTAATCATTCACTCGTTCATTTATTCACTCACAAGCTCCCTAAGCACCCAGGCTGTCAAGCACTGTGCTTGGCTAAAGTATGTACAAAGAAAGATGCCTCCAAGAAGCTACAAATTAGGAAAGTGCTCAATGGGAGAGCAGAGTGGGGACCAGAGACCAGAGGTGAGAGAACCAGGCAGGACTAATAGGAATGATGCTCACTCAAATTGGGTCATCTTGAATAAAGTGTTTCTTTAATGATATGTGGTAGGGTGTGGAAAACCCATACAGCCAGGAAGTCCCCTGAGGCTTCCAACCTGTTTCCATCATCTAGGCTTGGAGAATGAGAAGCAGGAGGTACCCCAGCTGAGGCAGGAGCTTAATTGAGTATGCAGCTGGAGGACAAGGGGTTTGAGCCACACAGGCCACTCTCTCTAGACTTGGAGCTAGTGGGGAGAGACAGGAGATGATAGAATTGGTCTATAAGGCTGCCAGTGTTATGGGTCATTCTACCCACAATAGGAGGGGTGATTCCAGATGTCCTCAGCAAGGGAAACTTCAGGAATCATTGTGGCTACTACTAATTCCATGCTATATCTCCAGACTTTTTAAGTGCCTTACGTGTGTGTGTGTGTGTGTGTGTGTGTGTGTGTGTGTACCTTATTTTTGATAGCATTTTTAATTCTTACAGCAATCTTATGAGGTATGTAGAATTAGAATTTTAATCCCATTTTGCAGGTGGAAAACGTGAGGCACAGAGGAGTTAGGTAACTTGCCTAATGTCACACAGCTGAGCAAACAAGGAAACTAGAATTCAAGCTCTGGTAGTCTGAATCTAGAGCACCTTAGGCTGCAACTCAAGAGCCAGGAAGGAGTCCTTGGGGGTCTTCCTGGCCTCTGATACCCAAGGGAGTTGCCAGGAAGTTGTTACTATCCACTCAGAGCCAGGGAGGCTGTTGGCTCACTAAAGAGGGCCTGAGATAAATAGTGTTTGGACAGCTCTCTTTTAAAAAGTATCTGGTCCATGGGAGGCCTGGATATCCATGTTCACGCTGAGAATCTACACAGACAGGTTATGCAGTGAGTGCACTCTCATGTGGCCTTTCCCCTGTGCATGATTGGCAAGTCCTGCCCTGCCTCCTCCCTGTGCACATAGGCCCCTTGTAGTGCACATAGATCTCCTACCTGCTATCACTCCATGTCCAATAGCTTAGGATTACCCAGGAAGTGTGTGAGCTCTGCTTGGGTACCTGCTGCACAGATCCTTACAGTGTACCTGTGTAGTAAGTTTCGTCAAAACTCACTGCCCGAGGCAACCAAGGCTGACTCACAGGGATGTCCAGCTTTTAATATTGCAACATGACATTGTCATCTATGAATGTGTTGGGCCACATTCATACCTATCCCAGAAAGTGTGTGACCTATGGGCTGCAGCTTGGGCATGACTGACTGAAAAAGTTGTAAGGATTTCTAACAGACTCTGAACAAGTGGAAGCAGGAACAAGCCAGGCCTGCCTTCTCCCAGATCCCCCACTCCACCTTTTTGGCTTAGTTAGTATCACAGCTGAATGCCAGGCCCTGCAGCACAAGGTTCTTTTTCCTAACTCCTCTAAGATGTCAGGGGGGATTTTGCTTCCTTCCCCACCCTCTTGTTGTGGGTACGGATGGCCCAGCCCTGGAAAAAGAATATGAGTCAGCAGGTGACGGGATGCAGAGAAGTGTGTGTCAGTGAAGTCTTCCCAAATGAGACAAGAGGAGAGCTGCAATCTTTGGAAATCTAACCCTTGTCTGGGAGATTTTATGCTATATGTGATAATGTCAACTTGATAGGATTTGGAGTCATCTAGGAGACAAATTCCTGGGTATATCTGTCAGTTTGGGTTTGTTTGTTTGTTTGTTTGTTTGTTTGTTTGTTTGTTTTGGTTTTTTGAGGTAGGGACTCACTCTGGCCCAGGCTGACCTGGAATTAACTATGTAGTCTCAGGGTGGCCTTGAACTCATGGCGATCCTCCTACCTCTGCCTCCCGAGTGCTGGGATTAAAGGCGTGCACCACCACACCCGGCTACAGATATTTTTCAAATTAGATTAATTGAAGTGGGAAGACTCACTTGAACTGTGAGTGGCACCGTTCCATGGGCTGAGGTCCCAAACTGTTGAAAAGGAGAAAGGAAGCTGAGCACAAGCAATCATCTTTCTCTGTTTCCTGACTCTGCCTACAATGTGACCAAACACTTTATTTTTCTGCTGCCATGCTTTCTCTACCATGACCATGGACCAACGCAAGCACTTCCTTCCATAAATTGCTGTCATGACTGTATTTTGTCACAGCAATAAGAAAGCAACCAATACAGAAAATTGGTTCCAGAGTAAGGGTGTTGCGATGATAAACTTGACTATGTGATTCATAAGTCTTTAGAATTGGTTTGATGGAGGAATATAGAAGAGTTTAGGACTTTGGGCTAGAAAATCCCTAGAGTGTTTTAAGCTGAACTTAATGGGACAATTTGGTGGGAGTTGAGCATATCAAGAAACAGGGCTAGAGGCCATTCATGTGATGTTCTGATAAAGAATCTGTCTGTATTCTGCCTGAGGATGTGAGTGAGGCTGAATCCAGGAGTAATGTACTAATTTCACTGGCAAAGGAAATTTCAAGACAGTATGACATTAGGGCTATGGAATACTTGCTACTCACTGCTTTTATTCAGATCTATTAAAAGTGGGCTGGAGCAATGGCTTAGCAGTTAAGGCACCTGCCTCCTAAATCTAAGAATGCTGGTTCCAATCTCCAGTGGTTCCAATCTCCAGGACCCATGTTTAGCCAGATGCAAAGTGACACAAGGGTGCAATGCTGCACTTGACCACAAGGGGGGGCGCATGCATCTGGATTTCATTCACAGCAGCTGAGAGGCTGCTGGCACGCCCATCTCTGTCTTCCTCTCCCTCTCTCTCTGTCTCTCTCTGTCTCTCTCTCTCTCAAAAAAAAGTGGCAATTTAGCTAGGAATGTAGCATGATCATATTTAAACAGACAAAGTGTACTGGGAAACAACTGTAATTGTTAAAGGGATAGGCACTCTTAAAGTGAAACCTAGTGTTCTTCACTGGGAAAAGTGCCCTGAGGGCAAGACCTCACCAGTCTGAGGCTCTATCATGTGAAAATCCAGATCCATTTGAAAGTAGACAATCTAAACTAAGTCTAAACAATGCTGGGGGCTTTCCTTCTGGAAAGCAACCACCCAAGGAAGTGTTTGGCTATCAGGCTGATGATGGTTAGCATCGCCAACTTGATAGAATCTAGAATCTCCTTAGAGACAAACCTCTGGTAATGTCTGTAAGGGGTTTCTACATTGGGTTTTTGATGTATAAAGACCTAACCTGAGACTCAAGGCAATCTGGTAACCATGAGCCCTATAAACTCAAAACACAAGTAAGCATTCCCATTCCAAAAGAGAGGAATAGAGACATAACAAGGAAAATTTGGACCAATAAAAGACTAAGAACTAGCAGAGCAAGCAACATATCCTGTAGCTCCATGTCTGGTACTGGAGCTCATGATGAAATCTTCTAGGATCCCAGAAGCTTGGGTAGTTCTGCCCTTCCAGATGTGCTGCATGTAGACATTTCCTAAACCCACAGCTCTTCCTGGTAGACATCCCACAGTCCTGGCAAGTCAGCCGTCCTGGGGAATCCATTACAAGCTATGGTTCATCTTCATGGCTTCACACAGTGGTCGCACAGAGCCTACACGTGGGGACTTTAATCTTGTTTCACATGCTTGGCCTCAGTAGCTTTTTGGAATCATCATGCAATCCATGACCCTCTATTTCTTATATCTTTTATGCTTCCAAAACCAGTACCATGTGGGCAAAATCACCAGGATTTTCTTCAAGATGGAGAGAAAGCCTTACCTTGAGAAGCAGCAAACTTTTTTAGAATTCCTCCTTCTGGTCTCTTTTTCCAGTGGAATTCTCATTCTTACTAGCCTGAGCCTTCAATGACTTGGTCCTTGCCCCAAGGACATCTTTCCTATTTTCCCACTGCAGAGCAGGTGCCTTATCCTATATGGTGGTAATTTCATAGCAGTTACACCTAAGAGGACTATAGAATCTGAGTGTGAGGATTTCAACTTGCATACTTGTCTTTCTGTATCAAATTTTACCTTTTTTATATCTTTCTACACTGTATTTTACTCTCTTATTGCAGTTCTAAGTTAGATCATCAAAGAAAAACCAAGCTATACATTCAATGTATTCCTGTGTTGAAATTTCTTCCACCAACCACATTAGTCCATTACTTTCAAACTCAACCTTGCTCAAGTTTTCAGGACTCAAGAAGAATACTAGCTTTGTTGTTAGCATATCATATGAACTGCCACTAGCCTAGTTCCTGACAAAGTCTCTCTTCCCCTCTGAAGCCTCATAAGCCAAACCTTCATTGTCTGCATTTCTGTCCACATTCTGATCCTCCAAACTCTCATCAGAACAGCCCATCAATTTCTACCAACAGTATTTAAGGCTTTTCTGGTCCAAAGTTCCAATTGCTTCCATATTCTTCCCATAAGCTAGTTTCAAAAGACTACAAACCATATAGCCAGTTTTATTGTCACAGTAGTCCAACTCCCATTACCAATTTTCTACAGAGTTACTTTCTTGTCACTGGGACAAAATAGTCAATCAGAAGCAGCTTGTGTAATGAAAGAGATTATTTTATCTTTCAGTTTTGAAGGAAAGTTTTACTGTGGCAGAGAAAGCATGGCAGGAGCAGACTGCTAGTGTCACATCATCAGGGAGAAAGTAGAAAAGCAAGCTGAGTATATAGCAAGCAATACTTAACTATACCCCAAGGCCTTCTCCCATTGATGTACTTCTTCCAGCAAGACTCCACCTCCCAAAGGCATCACAATCTCCCAAATAGTACCACCAACCACGGATTAATTATTCAAACACAGGAACCTATGGGCGGACATTTTACATTCAAACCACCACTCATGGCTTCCTCCTCTCTGGTGGATTCCTTTCTTTCAAATGCTTATTTCAGCCTTACATGCACTGACATGGCCCACGACCCCAGATGTTCATTCTTCCATCATTTGCACACCATGATCTGTGTCCTGGTCGAAAAGTCAGACACAAGCAGTAGATAAAACATAGCCTTATATAGTATAGCTCTGTAGGACTAAGACCTTAAACAACAAAAATAAGACATAAGGCAGAAATGTTAGAGAAAAATGCAGACAGATTTGAGGAGTGAGAAGGTTATTGTATTATTTTAAATACTGGAGCAAGGGAAAACTCAAGGCTATATTGCACCAAGAAAGAAGGGAAGTAGTTACCTTGTGGGCATCTAAAAGAGACCCAACACATACTCAAGAAACAGCAAGGAGAGAGGCAAGGAGGAGGTCATGGTGAAAACTTGGGTCCAAACCATGTATAGACTCATGGTCAACTCATGTAAAGATTATGTTTGCACTGTCAGAAAAGTAGGAAGCCTCTATAGATGTGATCTTCCTGCTTCCCTTCTCTTCATTCATCTGAGTTAGAGAACCATCCCCTCCATGGCTTATGTTGCTCTCCTTCACATCCATCTTACCCTGGGACTTGATTAGCAGGACCAGTGCTGATTCATTTCAGTCTCACCTGGGCCCAGGAAAGCATAGAATACCTGGGAACTTGGAAAAGAGTGGGCCGCCTTGCTATCAGGTGTCTTTGCCACTGCAACTACTTTCTGCCTCTTCATGGTTTCTGGCTGTGCTCCCTAACCAAGTTGTGACCCCCTTCTGTGCAGGTATGCCTGTGGTCCTCTCACAAGAGGTGGAGTCTGTCCTTGTGGGTGCTGCTATTCTGGGTGCCTGTGCCTCTGGGGATTTTCCTTCTGTACAGGTATGTGAGGAGCCATGGATTGCTGTGGTCTCTCCCCTGTCTGAGGCTGTCATTCGTCTTGACAGCAGCTCACATTTTGGAAAGCACACAAGATATCATTAAGAAATGATAGGCTCCAGACAGGAAAATTGCAAGTGTTTCTGGCCTCAGACATGTTTATTGCAGTTTTCATTTGACTTGGCCTCTGTTAGTGGAGGTTTTTCTGTTTTGCTTTCTCTCGTTTAAATAGCTCTGAAATGTTTTATTTTCAATTTTCCTTTGGCCATTTTCTTTGAGCAAGTGAAACAGGTAAGGCATAGCACATCAGTTTTTCATGTTACTACAGATTTTGTTTATTTATTTCAAATGCATCACTTTTAAGATACCTTTCAGACTTTTGTCAACACAAAGCAGAAAAGAAAATGTTGGGAAAACATGAATTAAAAGTGAAAATAAGGAACAAGGTATAGAAAGATGGAAACAATTTGGTGGCTATGATTGAGTACATAATTTGGCTCTGAACTTCCTGGCAGCCAAGACAAAAAAAGAATGCACAATAAGTTTCATAATTCTTATTTTCAAAAAGAGGAACCATACTAGTTTCTGATAAAAGCCAAAACTTTTCCTGCTACCAAATTGCAAAAGAGACAGCATGTGCTGGACTTTATGAACAGGCTTTAAGTTCTCAAATAATATAGAATCCTAAATATCAAACTACACTGCACTTGTATTTTCTTAGCTATAGTAATAACTAAAGCTAGCTTGTGTGTGTGTTCTTTTTGCCAGGTGCACCCATTTAGTCCCTGTCACAGATATCCCATCCCCATTTTATAAGTAATTTCTCTAAATATGAAACAGATAGTAATTGCTAGAAGCAAGAAGTCTGGATCCAAGGTACCAGCTTAATCAGAGATCTTAATGACTTGCTCAACATTTTAAGGTTAAAGCCAAGAATGTAATTTCCCTCCAGTGCAGTAATTAGAATATAGTTTTATGTGACTGTCTTATATGACAGGTGCTATGCTAGGTGTTTTTTGTAAACATTTCTAATGCTTGTATCAAGCCCCATGGGCTACAACAGAAACCCAGAAAGCTTACAGAATTTAGCAGTAGACCATTGTGAACTTACAGATGTAAACACCTGTTTGCGTCATCCATGTTCTTCATTTTGGGAAAGGTGGCACACCACACATTGTTCAATTGTGGCTGAAATGTCCCTCCCAATGAATTGAATCCATGTGAATTTTAGCTGAAGCCTTTAAACCAATGGTGGATAATTGCCTTCTCAATATTTTGGGGGTTTTCTAATCTCAAAAATCTCACCTAGAGATGTTTATTATTGAAATATTCATAATGAATTGTCAACTATTATCTTAATATATCAACTTTTGAAAATGTTCTCACAGCTAGATGTATTTCTGAAAGAAATTGAAACAAAATCATAGTAGGGATTCTTATTAAAATATTAAATAGGCTATCTTGTGTTACATACTATCTCTAGGCTATCTTGTGTTACATACTATCTCTGTACTCCAGAACTCGTGTTATGCATTGAGTATCTATGTGCCCCCAGAACTCATGCTGCATAGGAAGACCTAATGGACCCGTCACAGTGATGGCATTTGAGATGAGACTTTCAAAGGTGATCAGCATTAGAAGAGGTCATGAGGGCTGAGTCTTGGTTTGATGAAATCAGTGACCTTATATGAAGAGTTGCCAGAGAGCTTGCTCTTGGTCTCTCAGAATGTTGTCTGTACACTGAAAGAGGACCTCACCAGAAGCCTGTAATTCCAGCACCAGGACCTCAGACTTGTGCCAATTATAGTTGAACAATATTCCCTGCTACTGTACCCTGGTAGTTGGAACAGACTACTTCATATATTCTTGGTAGTCCCTTGCCTGTTAGATAGATGGCTGTACCTATTCTTTTATTATACAAGGGGGAAACAAGGCTCCGAGACATTTAAGGACATGCTCAAGGCCAAAGCATCCTTGAGATGAGAGTCTCACTGATGCTCATTCTTAATGTGTTTAAAAAATATTCTGTTGACTTCTTAAATGTTCAAAGATATATTTTCTGAAAAGAAATGCCACTTGCCAGAAATCAGGATATAGCTGCAGCCCCAAAAAATAATTCAGCAAGATGGGGCTGCCTCCATCAGATGCTACATGTCATGATTTGTAGTGCCTCATTGATGCCTCTGCCAAAACCAGGGATTCCACTTCAAAGAGTTTCCACTCACACCTTCTCCTAGGTAGAAACTGAAACTATTCTGTATTCACACTTTGGAACATGAACTTTGCTGTTAATATTTGAAATCCAAACTAAAATAGGTAGATCAGACCATGGGACCAGTGACAGGTAGCAGCTGCAAGCCCTACAGCATCTTAAGGACAAAGGAAAGTCTCCTGCACAGCCTTGGAAAGGATGTGTCTTTCCTGATGATTTTCAGGAGATACGCTCTTCAGCAAAGGCCCGGGAAAGCCATGACCTCTTATTTGTCATCATTTGTCTAGCGAATCCCCAGAGTCCTGAGCTCTATGCTTGCTAGTACACTTTCAGACCATGTCACCTGTCCTCTTGAAGTGTTTCTTCCTTTGTTAAAGATGTTTAAGGGTTGCCATTGGTTGGACTGTTGCAACGAAGAGCCTGCATGTATAATCCGCGCTAGAGTGTTAATGCTTGGAGCTGCTTTGGAAATGTAAATGCCTACACTGGGCTTCATTCATGTTTCCCCAGAGAAGAAGCTATGGTGGGCCCAAGGCCTAGGAACCAACTAGAGATTTTGGCAATGGGAGGTGAAGCAGACTTGCTTCCTATTTGTGGTTCATAATTCTCAACCTAACTGTCAACACAGTCTTCCTTAGAACTTCAAGGATCCTAGCTTGGTTGGCAGGGCACGTTAGTGATTCCAGCCAGTGACTCAACTGCCACAGCTATCAGATGTTTTGTCTTCTCACAGATGCATGTCTGGTATCTAGACCCTTCTAGAGTCATCTCTTCTAGATTAAGGAAAGACTGGGGACATGAATTGCAGAACCTGGAAAGAAGTTTATGTTTCTGGGGAGAAAAGGTTTCCCAGTTATCTGGGCCCACAATGACTTCAGCTATGGGCAAGGGCTTATACCTCCTCCCTTTGATGGTAGCAGTGAATCAGAATGGAGCCTTGGCAGTGCTCTGTTTTGTTTTTAAGCTATTACAGGGCTGGAAGGATGGCTGGAGAGGTTGCCTGCAATGTCTAAGGAGCCTGGGTAAATTCCCCAGTACCCACATAAGCCAGATGCACATGCTTCTGGAGTTTGTCTGCAGTGGTTGGAGGCCTTGGTGCACCCATTTTCTCTCTCTCTCCCTCCTTCTCTTTTTCCCTCCCTCCCTCTTTGTCTCTCAAATAAATAAATGAATAGATATATTTTTTAAAAACCTATTACAATCTTCTATAGACTGCAAGTCCAAGGAAATCTTAGTGGGGGTGCAGGGCGGGCAGAGGATGGTGGTTTCTGGTGGGTGTTCATGGAAGGGATTGGTTAGGTACAAGTCCCTTTGTTAACCTTGAAACATGCTGACTACTTCTAGCTTCCACCTCCCATTCTTTTATCTACTCCTAATTTCATTTTTTGAGTCTTTTTCTGGGCTTTCCAGCACTCCCTATTCTTCTCACTATTCTCATTTATTCAAGAAGGGTACTGAAGAATAGAAGGGTGAACAGTATCGTATGTAGCTATCCTCCTCTATGTAGTTTTCCAGATCTAAGTTTTGCAAAATGAAGAGTGCGACTTCCTGAGGGTGAGGCATGGCCATCTTTGTCCATGCAGTTTAATACCATATAAACTAGACACGTGTATGTTGCTCTCAGGGTGAAAGTCCAGATGTTTACTAGGAGGAGGGGACATGTAGAAGGGAGTCTTCTTATTTGTATGAGTATGAAATCCATATAGATCTGACCTATGACCTTTCTTCCTAATCACCTCCCATCCCCTTTAATTGTGGAAAACCCATAACTATAATTAGAGATTGGGGGCAAAATATAACACTTCTGTAGACATCTAGATCCTAGAAAATGAAGAAACTGGAAAAAATAAGTTTATAAAAAGTCAGTCTGCTTCTATTTTTCTAAGTATTGATGGGAAAGACGTTTTAATCAATGCAAGGACAATAAAGCAAGCTGGCTTCAAAGAATCAGGAGAAAAACCCCAATCAAATGGAAGAGGTAGACATGAAGCAACTTTCCACTCTGTTTCCTTCAGGCTCCCTGCAGATTCCATCAGCCCTCTGCACTTTCTTATGTTAAGAAGCAGTATCTGTTTTCTAATACAAAACAAACTCATTCCAACAGAGCTATTTATCTTGAACTGGCATATCCCTGCTTCCTACACATATCTCCTGGAAGCAATGGAGTGCTCATTCCAATAGGCATTTCAAGATCCCTAAGTGTATCCCAAAGTCATTTAAAGGGGAGTGCCTGTGGAAAGAAATAAGTCCAGTTCATCAGAAAGCTCTCCTCCTCCTCCTCTGTAAGCCAGGCTGCCCCATCAACCACTGAAGGCATCTACTGTCATCCACCTTCCCCATGACCCCTGTGACTCCCAGACCAACACATGCAAGTGACTAGGTGGGCACTGCCATGACTCACCCTTCTGTAGTGTGTGTCCACAAGAAAAGCTTCTGTGTTGACCCTAGAGGTCAGTCCTGGAAGCAGCCTCCTTGCTTCCTCGAAGACTCTCTCTCCCTCACGCTGCATGGACTTTGCTTCTGTATACCGCCTGTGATGAGCAAGCCTGAGAGTTTGTGGACAACATCTCTCCTATTTTGTTTGATTTGGAGTCAATTTGCTGTGACTTTTAGTCCTATTTGCCTTTCTGTCACCTAAATACCAGTTTTACACTTTGCAAAGTACAGCTAATGGTCATGACTTCAACTTCGACGGGCTTGGAAAGCTGAAGAACAGAAGATGCTCAGAAGTGTGAACTCACCCATTTGCTGGTGTGTTCAATTTCAGTCCCCCCCCCCCACATACCCCTGCTTTGGTAATATGGATAATTCTTGATGTTAGGGGGAAAATAAAATTCTGTTAAGATGGAAGAAATTATAAAAACATTAATTTTATTACACTCATGTAACTTATTTTTTTTCTTAAATTAATCCATTTTAGTAGCATACACAGAATGAACTTGTTATGGTGTTCTCAAACATGTTTTTGTTTCCCTTCTCCTCTTTTTCCCCCATCCTCTCTTCACCATGACCCCTCTCCAACATAGCCTTCTTTCCACTTTCATAATACATGTTTTCTTTTTGTCTTCTCCACCCCATCAACTCTTGTTCCCCTCTTCTGCTGCCCCTGTATCAAAGCATAGCCTGTCCTCACTCACTCATATATACAGGGATCCACGTGCTTTGTTTGTCCTTCTGAGCCTGACTTACCTGACCTGTATGATGTTTTCCAATTTCACTTATTTTACTGTAATTTTCATAACATCACTTTTCTTTACAGCTGAGTAAAACTACATTGTGAGTATGTACATCCCCAGGAATGATATAGCTGGGTCATATGTTTATTAATTTTTTTACCTTTTTGAGAAATGCTGATTTCCATACACTCTCACCAACACTGAATAAGGGTTCTGCATTCCCCACTACCTCGCTGGCATTTGTTGTCATCATTTTTCTTGATGATTGTCATTCTGAGTGGGGTAAGATGACATTTTAAAATTTTTTTAAATTATTTTTTATTTATTTTTGGAGAAAGAGACACAGAGAGACAAAGAGGGAGAGGGAGACAGAGATGGGCGTGCCAGCAGTCTCTCAGCTGCTGTGAACGAAATCTAGATGCGTCCGCCCCCTTGTGGGCAAGTGCGGCATTGCGCCCTTGCGTCACATTGCATCTGGCTAAACGTGAGACCTGGAGATTGGAACCGCTGGACATTGGAACCAGCGTTCTTAGGCTTAGCAGGCAGGCGCCTTAGCCGCTAAGCCATCTCTCCTGCCCTAAGATGACATTTTAAAGTGGTTATTACTTGCATTTCCCTCATGGCTAAGGATGTTGAACAGTTTTTTTTTTTTTTTTTAAGTATCTATTGACAATTTGTGCTTCTTATTTTGAGAACTACTTGTTCATTTTATTAGCCCATTTGTTGCTTTGCAGTACTTTTGGCATGCATTGTTTCATAGTTCTTTATATATTCAAGATACCAACCTCCTATCAGAGGAATAGCTGGTGAAGATCTCCCATTCTATATGCTTCCTGTTACTCTGCTGATAGTTATCTTTGCTGTGAAGAAAAATTTTAATTTCATGTAGTCCCATTTCTTGATTCTTAATACTACTTCCTGTGCTTTTGGAGTCCTAGTCAAAAAGGTTTTACTTATACCTATAACTTCTAGTATATTGTCTGTTTTTCTCTAATATTTTTAGCATTTCTGGTATTACATAAAGGTTTTTGAGTATTTTGAATTGAACTTTGTGCTAGGTGAAAGATAGAGGTCTAATTTCATTAATCGGTAACTGTATATCCAGTTTTGCCAGCACCATTTGTGGGATAGACTATCTTTATTTCCAATGTGTTTTTTATGCCTTTGTCAAAAATTAGGTGTCCATAGCTGTGCGGGTTTATTTCTGGGTCCTTTAACTTATTCCATTGGTCCATGTATCTTCTTTTTTTATAAGCAGAAACTTGCTATGGACACATCATGTGTTGGTACCATCATTTCCCTGCCACCATTCCACTGAAGGCCCTCCTAGGTGGGATTGCTGGTATTTACCACAGGGTTGTGGGTTATGAGTTGTGAGAGGAGCAGCCAGTCATAGTGGGTGGGGGGCAATGCCTCTGGATATTCCCTCCTACCCTGTGACTCTTCCAGTCTTTCTGACCCCTCTTCTGAAAAATTATCTGAGCTGTGGTGAGTATATTTTAAGTCTACTTTAGTGCTGAGCTCTTAACAGCTTCTGGATCTCTGCTTTGGTACATTTTGTCCTCAGTGTGTCTCCATCACCCTGGTACAGATCGTCAGATTTGCTGCAGAAGCCGCGCTCTTGCTTATCTCACCAGTTCCTCTGTGGTTTTATTTGTAGGGGTCTTTCACCTCCTAGATATTTCATTTTACGGGAGTTTTTTTTTTCCTTTTTAATATTTAAATATTTGAGAGAGAAAGAGAGACTGCCAGGCCTCCTGCCACTGCAAATGAACTCCAGGTGCATTGTGCCACTCTTTGCATCTGGATTTTTTTTTTGGTACTGGGAATTGAACCTGGGCCTTCAGGCTCTTTGTAAGAAAGTGCTTTTAACATTGATCCATCTCTCCAGCCCCTTGGGGAGTTTTTTGAATGGGACATTTTCCCTAATTTCTTTCTCAGAAAATTAGTTGTAATATACTAAACATACTGTTTAAACATATTTATTCATTTAAGAGAGAGAAAAGAACAGAGAAAGAGAAAGAATGGGTGTGCAGGCCTCCTGGCACTGCAAACGAACTCCAGGTAAATGTACCACTTTGTGCATATGGCTTTACCTGGGTACTGGGGAATTGAACCCAGGCTATTAGGCTTTGCAAGCAAAAGCCTTTAGCCACTGAGCCATCTCCCCAGCCCAAGGTACTGATTTTTACATTGATTTTATACCCTGAAATTTTGCTGAAAGTGCTTATTATCTAAGAGTTTTCTTGGTTGAGTCTGTAGGTTACTTAACTATAGAATCCTGGAATCTACAAATAGGAATAGTTTCATTTCTTCTATCCTATTTTTATTCCTTTTGTGTCCTCCTTTTTCTTGTTGTTCCAGCTAACACTTTGAGGACTATCTTGAATCAGAATGGAGACAGTGGCTTCCCTTCTCTTGTTCAAGATTTCAGAGGAATTGTTTTCACTTTTTCCCATTCAGAATAATGTTTGTTATAGCTTTGTCATGAATAGCCTTGATTATTTTGAGGTATGTTCTACCTCCTCCTAGTTTCTTCACAGCATTCTACATGAGAGTATGTTGAACTTTGTCAAATGTCTCTTTGCATCCATAGAGATGATCATATGAATTCTGTCCTTAAATTTATTTATGTGGTAAGTTGTATTTGTTGATTTGCATATGTTGAGCCAGCCTTGCATTCCTAGTACTAAGCCCACTTGGTCATGATGTATAATCATCTTAATGTGTTCTTCAATGCTGTTTGCAAATATTTTGTTGAGGATTTTTGCATCTCTGTTTATCAAGGGAAATTGTTCTATAGCTTTCTTTTTTATTGTGCCTTTCATTTCCATATCAAGATAATACTGGCTTCATGGAATGAGTTTTTCAGTATTTCCTGCCTTTCTATTTTGTGCAACAATTTTTAGATCTTCCATAAAAGTTTCAGAGAATGCAGCAGTATAAACATCTGATCCTGGGTTTTTCTATATGGGGAGACTTTTAGTTACTCCTTCAATTTCATTACATATTATGTGTCTGCTTAAGTTATTTATATCTTCTGTTTTTAATTTTGGTAAGTCATGAATTTAGAAATGTGTCCATTTCATCTAGGTTTTCAAACTTCTTGGGATCTAAGTTTTATCGTATTCCTTGATAAATCTGGATTTCACTGGGTCTATTGTAATAACTCCTTTTTTATCTCTAATTTTATTTATTTAGATTTTTCTCTTTTTTGATTAGTTTGGCTCAGAACTCATAAATCTTCTTAACTTTTTTTTTTTAAAAAAAAACTCTATAGTTCAATTTTGTATATTCTTCTTTTTTTTTTTTTTTTTTTTGAGATAGTTTCTCACTTTAGCCCAGGCTGACCTGGAATTCATTCTGTTGTCTTGGGCTGACCTCGAATTCACAGTGATCCTCTTACCTCTGGCTCCCAAGTGCTGGAGTTAAAGGTGTGCACCACCACGCCCAGCTGTACATTATTTTGTAGTGTGTTTCATTGATTTCTTCCCTAATGTTAATTATTTCATGGTATCTATTATAGTTGGGGTTAGCATCTTGATATCTTTCTATCACCTTAAGTTGCATTATTACACTGTTTATGTGACAACTCTCAATTTTTTTTTTTTTTTTTTTTTGGTCTTTTGAAGTAGGGTCTCACTCTAGCTCAGGCTGACCTGGAATTCACTATGTAGTCTCAGGGTGGCCTTGAACTCATGACGATCCTCCTACCTCTGCCTCCAAAGTGCTGGGATTAAAGGCATGTGCCACTGCACCCAGCTCTCAAAATTTTTAATGTCTGAACTTATGGCTATAAACTTTCCTCTTGGGACTGCCTTGGTTATATCCTAGAGGATCTGGTAGGCTATGTGAACATTTCCATTCATTTCTAGAACATTTTAAATTTCGTCTCTGATTTCTTCCATGATCTACTATAGATTGCTTGCAGCTATTTAGGCTGAATCACAGTAGTGCTCACCTGTTATTTATCAGCCAATCTGGTTATGCCTCGGTCTAGATGACCCTTTTATGTGACATTTGTGACCCTGTGTGGAGCTTACCAGTAGAAAACTGATGTCAGGCTGACTGGAGATCCCCTGTGTGGGCCCGGGGGTCAGGCTGAGTGCTAGAGCTTGTCTTCTGTGGTCACCTTCTATTCCACTGGTTAAGTTGACTGGAGGTCCTGACACAGACAGAGTGAGAGGGACAAGAGCTGGGGGCAGGTAAGGGACTTCCTCCCACCAGTCATGTTGGCTGGAGAGGTGATGTGGGCTGGGTGCCTGAAGCTTTCCTCTGTCTACCTTCTGCCAGTTCAGTTGTTTGGATGTTACTTATTTTAATAATAGTATTTGATATCCTAGTTTCTGTTCTTTTTTATCTTTTGTATGTCGTATCAATCATTTTTTAATTATATAACTATTAATATAATGTATATTGTTTTATAGCCTTTTGTCTCCACCTACAAACTTATAGTAAAGCTCTTTATCATTTCCACAACCTGTATAACTTTCTATACCATGCTTATTTTGTCAGACCCCAATTCTTTATTATCTAGGTTGTTCTCTTTTTAATTAATATCTTTCTTCTAACATCTATTAGCTAAATTTTTGTTGAAAATATTTATGTAAAACAAATTATGAAGGTATATAATGTTTCATGAAAAGCTCTTCCCTATTTTTAGGGTTTTTGTACACAATAGGAAATTATGCTTTCACCAACAGGATATGACAATTCAAGGTGTGCATTTCATATGTGTGTGTAGCTTTTGGCTCTGAATTTTAGCTCCATTAAACTTTCATCCCAAGTTATTTTGCAATTTGTTCATTTCACATATGGTTCTAATAGCAATTTTTGTTAGTAGCCTTTTACCCTTTTACTATTTGAGCATGGGTTTCTGGAGATAAGAGATGCTGGTCTATAATTAGATAGATTTAGATTTCTGATTTAATTTTCTGAGCACATATTCTATATGTTAATGCCCATATAAAAAATTGACAAAAAAACTTTATAATGATAGTTAACAGTTTCAAGAATTAAATTAAGAATGTGATGTTGGTCCTAACATTTTATACTGACTGCCATAGCTGATTGACAATACATTTTTTATCTTTTTAAAAAGTCTCCTTAAACAGAAACAAAATCAGTTTCTGATTAATTATTCAGTTTTCTGGCTCCAATCCAAATTAAATAATAGCACCATGGGTGTAAAAGTCAAAATATTTAGCTCAAGATTAGAAGTGTATTTTAGGACTTTTTGAGTTCAAGACATATAGTATATGATTTTTCTTATTGCAATAAACCAAAATAAAATGGATAAGGTGGGTTTCCTCCTTTATATTGATATCACTCACAACACAAGTATAAGTTCAATAATTGTCATAGTAACTTAGGCCATGATCAGGAAAGGTGGAGCCTATAGAGTTTAACTCTATCAAGAGGTCAAGTGGCTGACATCTGCTTCCAGCTTGTTTTAAATCTAGGAGATCAGGAAGAAGTCAGTAAGAGAAAATTGATGAGAGGGATGTGTTTCCTAAGAATTGTTATTAATTGGTTGGGCAAAATAAAAGAGGGGAGTAAAATATCTGCCCCTTGCTAAGTAAAGGCATCTTCCTCCCTTATCTCATTAAAAATTAAAAGCACTTTTGGTTTAAGTATGGCAAATTAGTAATTAAGTGCTACATAATCAACCTGGATAAACATAATATTGAAGGCAAGGCCAAATTAATCACTCTACTGCCTTATTTTGCCCCATTAATGCACATTTCACTCATGCCCTTCCTGTGGAGCCAGGATGCATTTTTTGCTTCTCCACCACTGAAGGTAGAGGAGCTGTGACAGCCAAGCTGATAAATGACCGTGGACCAGATCAGAAAGGTATGTGTACGTGTGGGTCTTGAATCAAAGTCTGTAATCAAGTCTGAGTTTCAATCTTGTAGGTTCATCAGGCAGGTGGATTCATGGGGTACATGCTAGAAATAAGGCAGACAGCTGCTGCAAAAGATATTCAGCTCTTAAGCCTGTAGGGAAGAAGAAATTCTTTCTCCTCCTTGAGGGAATGAGAAGGCCAAGCCTACAGCTGTGGTGACCTTTAAAAAGTGTGGCAGGCAGGCAGGTGGAGTGGCTAACCAGGAACCATTAGCACTTGGATATAGAGGGACACACCACTTACCTTAATCTTGGCAGTTTTGCATAGAGAACAAACATGTTGCTTGGTTGTTTAATCACATTCTGCTTCCAAATGGGATTTGAGGAAGCTTATAATAAATTATAGCATGTTGTCTACATGTACAGAGGTTGTCAAAACAAAGTTAAAAACAATAACAAATAAATAAACAAATGACCACGTAGAAAAAAGAAAATCACTTATACCAGTAGAGTCCTCAGACTCAAAAGCATTTAGTTGCCAGGCAGGCCATAAAAACATGGAGAGATATCTGTGCACAACAAGATGTCTGGATCTGAACCAGGCTGTTAAAAATGTTCTAGAAAAGTAATAGGAAACTAGAAAAGTATCGCAGCTTGGGATGTTCCGGCCCTGGACTGGCGAGGGCCACGAAAACATCCATGGGACTGATCTGTCCATGTGTCTCTGGCCTGGACTAAGGAGTTTACTTTGAAGGAGCTTCAGGTAATCAGGCAGAACTGTTAAGTATGTTGAGCCCTACTATGTGCACAGCCTTACAGAAGTATCCTACTTCTTTTAAGAGATCCATTTTCCTTGTGCCAAATTCAAGAGAAAGAAAGAATGGGTGTGCCAGGGCTTCTAGCCACTGCAAATGAATTCCAGATAAATGTGCCTTTTGTGCATCTGGATTTATGTATGCACTGGGGAATTGAACCTGGGTCCTCAGGCTTCTCAGGCAAGTGCCTTAACCACGAAACCGTCTCCTCAGCCCATAAATAAGTTTCTAAAGGGGCTGGAGAGATGGCTCAAAGGTTAAGGCACTTGCCTGCAAAGCCTAATGACCCAGTTTGATTCCCCAGTACCCACATAAAGCCAGATGCAAAGTGGAACATGTATCTGGAATTCATTTGCAGTGGCTACAGTCCCTGGTATGCCAAATCAATCTCCCTTTTTCTCTTTCTCATTACATATTAATAAATAATTTAAAAATAACCTAACAATATGGCTCAGCAGTTAAAAGCACTTGTGTTTTAAGCATGACAGCCTCTTGACTCCCCAGAATCTATGTAAAAGGGTGGATGTGGCTGCACATGTCTGTAACCCCAGTCTGGGGATGGGGCCATGCCAGAGAATCATGGCTTGTTGACAGGCAGCAGCTTTGGGTTGAGGGAGAGAGCTTTTTCCATGGAACTATGTCAGTGAGAGATAAGAGGAGAATACCCAACATTTCCTCTTATCCCCACACTCATGCATGTGGGGCGTAAGCATCTGCACACAACATGTTCATCACACACATGCACACAGAGAAAGAGAGAACCTAGAACTCATTCCTTGAATATTTTATAGGAAGAGGAGGAAGAGAAGGAAAGAAGGTGTATATACCACCTTGTCAAGAGCATGACATTGAAACTTGGATTCAGGTCAGGCTACCAGAGTTCCCAGAGATGTCACTTGACTCACAGTCAGGTAGATGAACAGTGTACCACTGGCCCCTGAATATCCCCACCCTCAGCACTTTTGCACACAAAGCACCCTACTAACTGAGGAGTGTTTCAAAGGCCCTTGGTACTTTACCAGCCTAGCACCAGAGAAGGGCTGAAATGAAGCACCAATCAATCAAGAAGGGCAACAGATGTTGGTATATATCAAGTATCAGAAATCAACAAGCCATAGAGAGGCCCCTTACCTGTGACATCCCCCTAGAAAAAATACCTTGTTTCCAGAGAGCACTATAGACTTATATAAATCACATTAGCTGATAGGTTTTGAGTTGAGGAATTGATGAGATATTTTCATATAGAGATAATGTACCATATTCTAAGTGTTTTTGATCTGTACATTTAGAACTTTTTTGTTGAAAATTTTTCATATATGTATTTAATGTATTTTGATCATAATCCCTTCCATTATACCATCCTTTGTCCCTCTTCCCTCGTTTCCCTTCCACTGAATAACCCCTCTTTTTATTTTGTTAATCTCTATCTTTTAGGGCTCAGGCAGTGTTCGAAAATATAGGTTTTGCAAATATCTTTCCAGTAATCATGAGGAATTTCACATTTTGCTTATCTAGTACCCTCCCTTTTTACTCTTAGCACTGTGACTCATATAATAAATCTAATAAAATTATATATATATGGAGAGAGAGAACAAACTGATATCACAAATCTGGGTTCAAATCCTGAGCTCAAATTTCATAACCATGGATAAGACTGTTTCCTTGTCTTTAAGAATAAAAGCATTGAGTATATTCCTCATGGTAGTGACAATTAAATGAGATGATATATATTAAATACTTGACACAGGTTGTGGTATGAATAATTTTTCAATTAGAGGGATACAAAATGATGATAATATGAATGCTTATAATGAGTAGTAGAATGTATTCTGTGTTAGTGCTTTATATGTTAGTGGTTTTATTTGTGGTGTTTGGGATTAAATCCATGGCTTTTTACACACTAGGAAAGTATGGTACCACCTGTAGATTGTATGCCCTCAAGAGACCTCACTTACCTTTCCCTTGCCCTGTTCACTCTGTATTGTGTATCTTAGGCTCCCTCGTACCTGCCTATGGGACAGCTTGGGCAGTAGAGACTGGTAGAAGAAAACTGTGCAGGAAGGGAATGCAGGTCATTCACCCATTCACTGCGACACCAGTTGATCTTCTATGTGATTTCACCTCCTAGCTCTGCTCTTGTGGCCCCAACTCTGGCTGGTAACCCTTCTTTTCAGTTCCAGGGTGACATCCCCAGGCCCTGACTGTGGCTATCCCACTTGCCATTCTCCCTTGATGCCTGAGAGAGCTAACAGCTTTCCATTCTTTCTCATCTCTGGGTTACTTCAGTATCTCTGGTTTACCTCTAGCTTTTTCTTGTCACTAATATGAGATCAATTTCATATTAAATTTTAATGAAAACCCTAAAGTAGTTCCAATTACCCTGGCTAGACTATGAGAGAGATCAACCCTTACAGAGAGTTCATTTCCTCTATTCCTTCCCTGATAGGTTGAAGTAGACCAAGGAAGAAAGGATGGCTACTTACTGCGGAGAGGGTTAATTCTGAATAAGTTAATCTCAAGAGACAAGAACCTGGCTTAGACATCTTCAGTGACAGTCTCTGTGGCCCCCAGCTCTGACTTAAGCACTGAGGCCCATAGCCACCTATCTGAGTAGACAAGGCTTACTTCAATTCACAGTCAGGTACATGATAAAGTGGCATATAATCAAAGGGATAGGACCGCCTTTTTCTTGGGGAGTCGCAATAGTGGGTATCTGATTATTCTCATAATTGAAATGAGGCTCAGAAAGGGCAGCAGTTTGCCCAAGGATGCACAATTTGGTGTTAGGAGGTCAAGTCTGAATATCTCAGAATCTATGTTATTAGAGATTTGTGTCTGTCATCCAATTTCAACTCAGAAAAAAACCTACATATATAATTTGTACTATTCTAGAAATTTTCTTATAGAAATAATATTCAACCTTTTCACTTATTTTCAGAATAGGTTCATGTGGAAAGTTCAGAATTTCACATTTCCAAATGAGGAAAACATTCAGAGAAATAAATTACTTACCGAGTTTATATTTTGTATAAGATGGAATTTTCTTTCTACTGTTGAGATCCAAGTAGTGAAATATTTAAGTGGAAACTAGATAAAAGGGGGGAAAACACAGACTCCTCACTTTCCAGGTGCTGACAATTGGGCTAGAGAAATGAAAACGAAGGACTGAGAAACCAGAGAGTGACTTTGACCTGATCTACTTCCCAGTCATGGCTGCACATGGACAAGAAACGTGGGACCTGGAATGGATTGGATGGAAATCTTCATTTTATACCAGGCAGAGGAGTGACCAAAAAGGGGGCTGTGGACAGAGGTGTGAGTGGGAGAAAAAGACCAGAAGAGATTGAAGGAGGTCAGGTTCGGCCCAGGAAGGATCCCAGGTCAGAAGTCCCGAGAGA
Source organism: Orientallactaga sibirica (assembly GCA_036365145.1). Taxonomy (NCBI): domain Eukaryota; kingdom Metazoa; phylum Chordata; class Mammalia; order Rodentia; family Dipodidae; genus Orientallactaga; species Orientallactaga sibirica. The sequence continues at coordinate 32,239,567 of JAEOAD010000015.1, read as the reverse complement.
AAGTTGGATAGGTAAGGACTACAGATGACTATCTGGGGTTGTTAGGTATAAGCAAATCCAATAAGAATGAGAGTAGCAGGCTTGGGCTTATTCTTTGCCCTTTATCTCCTCGTCCTTTAACTGACTGTATTTTTCTTTAAAGTTGCAGGCTGATCATTTCATTTTTTACAAAGTGAATAAGATGAAGTGTTCATAGATAAACCTTTCTTCTTAAGAAACAGCCTGTAAATTAATTCAGCTTATAACCTCTAACACTTTTTTTTAGAAAAAGGTTGGGGGGGGAGAGAGAATTAGCGCACCAGGGCTTCAGCCATTGCAGTTGAACTCCAGATGCTTGCGTCACCTAGGGGGCATGTGCAACCTTGCACTTGCCTCACCTTTGTGCATCTGTCTTATGTGGAATCTGGAAAGAGATCAAACATGGGTCCTTGTTGGGGTCCCCCCTAGGGCCAGCCCAGGAGGGACGGCAGGGTCTCTGCCGAGTTGGGGGTGAGAGGCGCGGAGTCTCCACACAGACTCCGGGAGTTGGGGAGAAGCAGGTCCTTACTCTAACACTTTTGAAGTCTCTGCATTGGACTGCTTTATGTAGATGTCCCTAGAAAGCTGTGCTATGTACATATATGTATACAGGGTGTGGCAGAGTATCACACTGTGAGATATCAACATGGTCAGGTAATCTTATGATGGCCCATCTTGTGTCAGCTTAGAACACACCTCAGCTCCTCCATGTCCTCTTCTGGCCAGCTGGCACCTTGGCATAGAGACCCCTGTGTTTGGGATGGAACTAAGGGCAGTGAATTTCCTTCCAGAGTGGCCATGTCAGCTTCACTTGCTGGCATTGCTGATGAGGTGGGATCTTGACACACTAGATATGGGTCTGGATGGTGGGATTCCAACCTTTCTTCTCACCTCAATGGGTTACCCACCATAGATGCTGGAGAAATCTATAGGCAATCCTAAACTACAGATTTAAGCATGTGGCTCAACCCATGGGAAACAGCAGGCTTTTTTCCATGAATGTAAATTTCCAGTTTATTGTAGTATAGTGGTGAGCTGGGGCCCCTGTTCTCCAGGAACTCCTAAAAATGACAGAAGGAAAGTTTAATTTACTATGTATAGCTGTAGGAAACACTCTTGATTATTGACTCACTTAATCTTCAGAGACATCCCATGAAGTCCTAATGTCACTGGCAGTCAGAGGCTGAACTCTAAAAACAAGTCCTTTCTGTGGATCATACAGCCAGTAAGAAGTGAAGTTCAAATGAGAGCCTGGACACCCACCCTGGAGTCTGCTCACTGTTAAATGCTAAAAAGCACTTCTGTATAGTTTCTTTGTAGAACTCCTTCCTACTCCCCTTCCATGTTTTACCATTTGCTGACCTCACTTAAGTGTGAGCTTGCTGGTAAAAGCTCAAGTCTGAATCAACCATAGCCAGTAGTAAGATATGTATGGTGTGTCAAACTGGAGGTGAAATATGACAGGCACTTAACCTTGAGCAGGCTAAGAGGGGAGCTGCTTGTAACTAGTTATAGAATGCCAGCCCCTTAGGCCATAGTGCTGATGTGGGTGAATGTGGATACAAACTCTGGCTTGCAGGAATGTGTTCCCCATTCATGCAGCACTGGCTCTGAACTGACCTGCAGGGACACCTTCCTCATTCCTACAACACTGGCTCTAAACTCTCCTATGATTGTCACTCACTCTTATTTTCAGAGAATCCTCTATTTTTAGAGGCTGCAAATCACTGAGTAACTCGGTGTGTGACCTGGAGCAAGAGGTCTACTTCTGAGGACCACCATTTCTTCATCTTTAAACTGTAAGGAACAGGTTGATATTTACCAAATATGTCAAGCAATGGAACTCCTGCAAGGCCAACAAATAGAAGGTACCTGGTGTCTCCAGCTTACCATCACACCTTCCCTTCTTCAGTAAAGTCATCCTTTGAGGGTCCCTGTTGAACATGAGGACAGAATTATATTGTTTCCAAGGACATAATGATAATACTTAATAGTATAACAATAAGCTGGAGAGGTGGCTTAATGGTTAAGGTGTTTGCCTGCAAAGCCAAAGGACCCAGGTTTCATTCCCCAAGATCCACATAAGCCAGATGCACAAGGTGGCACATGCATCTCAAGTTTGTTTGCAGTGGCTGGAGGCCCTAGAATACCCATTCTCCCTCTGTATCTGCCTCTTTCACACTCACTGTCTCTCAAATAAATAAATAAAAACAAAATTTTAAAAAATAGTTCAATAATAAAATAGTCCCAAAATATCCTAGTTATCAAGAAAGGTACATTGGAGGACTGCCTCCATGGGACTTGTGTGCCTGTAACACACTGTTTCTGGGTGGGAAGGGGCAGCCACTTGGCCTAACAATGTACTGTTGGTGGAGGAAGCCAAAGACCCCGGACTTATCCTCCTTCTTGCTGAAAACACACTGTATATCACAGTCCTAGTGATCAGACTTTCTCTCCAGAAGCTCTTGGAGATTGGTTTTCTGTCTGGGGATCTGACCTGTGGTCAGCTTGTTATGAGAACTGGGCCTCAGAAGTGCTCTCAGCATCTTTTGCTTTTCTCTCTACTGTTTGGGGGGAAGGGTGACTTTGTTTTATTTCAAAAGGAAGTTCTGGTTCCTCTTGGGAATAAAAATACCAGTTTGATGCCTTCTTGGCACCTCAAGATATCCCCACCACTGCCAACACCAGTCCTATGCACTGGAACATCACTAAGGGTTTAATTCCATTTATGTCATCACATTTATAGAGAACTCTTTTGGAGTCAGAGTGAATGCCCTGTTTCTTTTATGTCCTTTTAGAGATATTTTATATAAACTCCTCCAGAATAAGTATCATGCATAAGTCATTGCCTGACCTCCAGTGCCCAAAACAGCTTGACATAGGCTTCTTGGGAAATCTTAGGATATTCATTCATCATACCCTTTCTAGGTATCATGATAAACAAGTTACTGTGTTCCCAATCCTTATTACATCTACAGCTGAGTGGAAGAGACAGGGAGACAAACAATGTACATATAGGCCTTGGAAAAAAACAAGCTTAATGGAAGAACTAATTATACTGACTGATAGATGAATGAAAGTAAATGATTTCAAATTCTAACTCTAAATCTCTCTTATTTCATCTCTGTAAATAATAATCTTTGCTATTATTTTGTTACAGCTCTTACCATTTCTTTTTTTTTATTTTTATTTTTATTTTTGGAGAGAGACACAGAGGGAGACAGAGAGAGAGGGAGGGGAGAGGGAGACAGATAGAGAATGGGCGCACCAGCAGTCTCTCAGCTGCTGTGAATGAAATCCAGATGCGTGTGCCCCCTTGTGGGCAAATGTGGCATTGCGACCTTGCGTCACTTTGCATCTGGCTAAACGTGGGACCTGGAGATTGGAACCGGGTTCTTGGGCTTAGCAGGCAGGCACCTTAACCGCTAAGCCATTTCTCCAGCCCACCATTTCTTATATACACAATGAATATGTGTGTGTGTGTGTGTGTGTGTGTGTGTGTGTGTGTGTGTGTATCAAATATGAAAAATATCCCTCCTAGTTAGGCCTCCTTATTTCAGATTGTGGGGGGAAAAAGCCCAGCAAATAGAATTACATTGTTCATGATAAAAGAGCCAATAAGTGTCATGGATGATATCTGAGCCCAACTGGCCTGATAGATGATCCCATTCTGAGAAAAAGGAAAAGAAATTCTCATAAATTCCCAAGATTACCACAACAGGCCCAACAGGGATCCCAGTCTGAGAAATACTACATCTATTAGGTGAACAGGACCAAAATGAAAACCACCACAACAACAAAAATACTTTGTTGGAGAGTTAGGTAGGAAAAGAAGGAAGTTAATATTTTAGAACTGGCCATCTTATCAGCCTAACAATAATAAACTATCACCATGGTGATAGAATATCTAATTAATCGCAGATGTTGAATTACTTTAAAAGAAACCACACCAGCAGAATGCCATGCTGATACTGTAAGCCTCTCTGCTCTTGAGCATTTAATAGCAGGAACATATAAACAAGTTGAAACTTCCCACTTATCTTCCACTCAGTTTGGGTCTGTTTAACAGACTGAAAGAGCAGCAAGTCTGTATTTGACAGAGACTATATCTGGATTTCAGAGGAACAATATCAGGCAAGACTGATGTAGTCCCCTGCCCCCCCCGAAGCTCTGTGGTCATGCTGAGAAGAGAGATGTTGTTGAGCAATTGAAATATACAAGGAGGACACAGGGAGCCCTGATTCCAGGGAAGGGTCTTCTTACTCAACGTGCTAGGAAGTTTCCTAGGCCAAATAACTTCTACGCTGTGACCCAAAGGAAGACTCACATTTGTGTGACATATATGAAGTCACAATCCACTCATGCCTACGTAGTCTTATATCATCCTCATAGCAACCTTCCTTCAATGACAGAGGTACAAGTAAAGTGCGGATGGCCATTCAGTGAGCTCCTGCCAGGCCAGGCACTGCTCAAGGTATTTTACCAACTTACTGTAGTTCATCTTTGCAACAGTGATTACTGCCCTCAATTTACAAGTGAGAAATTAAGGCTCAAGGGAGGTCGGTGCTTTTCCCACCCCCACCCCCCATGTACTGATGTAAAGCTAGGAGTACACTCGGACCCTTCTGAGTCCACAGCTGTTTCCCATCTCAGAGTTCTCCACTAGTGACAGAGCAGGGCTATAGCTGCTCCATAACAGTTTCCACCAAACTGAGAAATGCAAGAAAATAAGAAGAATTTCATGATTTCTTCCTGAAGCTGATTTTTCTTAAATAATTTATGTCATGCCAAGATTTCCCATTATTTGATATAAAGAGTCCTCTTATGTCATATTTTCCCAGTATTTTTCTAACTTCTTGGCAAACTAAAAATTTATTCTGTCAGCCTCCAAACTCACTTTCAAGTTTTACTGTCCACGAAACCTGAAAATTTTGGAAATACCATGTATATAATTGTACAGCATATGCTCAATCTAAAGATGAGAGAGGACAAGAACCAGTGTATTGCTTTGAGTTCTGTGGGATCAAGCTTGAGTCAGTTACTAAACTCTACAGACCAGTACTGAGCAGTAAAAATGGAGATAAAGTTAGAACCTGGTATGAGCCAGAATATGCATCACACACACACACACACACACACACACTGACTGCTGAGGATGGCCTCAGCTTATGGGTGGACATTCTTTTCCCAATAGTTAAATATTTTTAACATATACTAGAAAAATGTGTATATATACATATTTTTATATTTTATTATATATATATGTCATCAAACCAGAGTTCTCATGAGATTTTTTTTTTTTTGCTTCAAATAAGACTATTTTAAAAGAAAACAGGGTTTCTATTCAGAATTTGGAAAGATATTTCATTATCCAGAAATATTCCAGGTAGTATCAGTACCTGGGTATGATTGTGAGAATGGTATAAGTTACGCAAGTGTGAAATGATAGGATGGTATGTGGGAAAGCTCCTCATGCATAGCATGTTTCCTTCCTTCCTGATTCACAGGGCAAACAAGTTACACAGCCCTCATCCCACTACTCTTTCCTGAGTACTCTTCCTATGTACATCCTGTGTGCCTGCTTCACCTACATCCTCCCTCCCTCCCTCCCTGAACAGAAAAGTGCAATGAGGGCAGGTATTGCAGAAGTGACTATAGCCTCACAAACAAAATGAACAGCACATACCTGAGAGAGTAGATGGCATTAGCTTTTGGGAATGAGTCTGAGAACTAGGGGGCTCCTTCAAGAGTATCCCACCTAAGCTTTCCTTTTATATAGAAAACAAGTTGAGACCCAGAGACAGGGAAGACTGTCTTGGCCAGTGAGCTCATTGTGGCCAAACCAGGATAATAAATCACAGAAAACATGCAGAAGAAAAACTTGCATATAAAAAACACCTGCTTCCCATAGACTTTGTGCTTTCCAAAGAAATAGCAGGAAAATACCACAAAAGTACTTATATTTTGAAAAATCTACAGAGTTTAAGATTAAGTTTCAAACTGTGTGAGGAAAATTGTAAATAAATGACCAGTGGGGAGGTGGTCCTGGTTGTTTCCCTTCATTTAATTGTAGTCCGATGCACACAATATCAAATTGAGCCTCTCGCCCTTTTTGAAGTGCACTGTTTGTCGGTGTTGAATTCATTCACATTGATCAACTACTGCCATCATTCATCTCCCAAACTTTTTACATCATGCAAAACTAAACTCTGTACCTGTTTAACAACAACTTGGCATTTCCCCTGGCTACCACCATTCTACTGTCTGTGAATCTAACTGCTCTAGCTACTTGTATGGAATCGTTGATATTTGTTGTTCATGACTGATTTATTTCTCTCAGCATAAAAATGCACTGAAGGGCTGGAGAGATGGCTTGTCTGTGAAGCCTAAGGACCCATGTTCTGCTCTCCAGATCCCATGGTGAGCACATGGTGGAGGTAGTACTCATTCTTACTCATTCTCCTCAGTGTGGTGAAGAAGAAAGCCTGGATGTGGACTCGCCTTTACTCTTCTGAAGTCAGGCATCTCTTTATGGCTGACCACTTGAGAATGCTTTTCTGCTCCTTTCTCCTTTCCTTTGATAAACAAGACAGCTGTCCCCAAAGGGATAAATCCATTACCTTTCCCCAGAGCTGAGTTCATTTTCCATTGCATGTTTCTGTTTAAACAGAAAGCCTTTTAAAAGGGCTGAGCATACATTGAGCGTGTGTGCTTAATTTTTAATATGTGTGTGCCTCCAGCCAAGAAAACAGAGAAGCCTTAAATAATAATGAAGTGGAATTGTACACGTCTGTTTTATGTGGCACTGATTCCTAGATACACTCTTAGCAGCCAGTTATTATTTAATACATCCCCATTAATCAAGCTGCCAGATCTAAATGAAAATCATGTTTAAATATATTTAATAAGATTATGGCTTTGAGTTGAATACCGCACTACCATTAGCTATATTCGTTTCCTCCCAGCCATTCACTCTCTCTAATGTATTTTTACTCTGAAAGTTACTTTTTGGTACTATGAAGACAATCTTGATTATAAGGCAATTTATTCTATAAGCTTTATTTGCAAGTTTTAGTTGCTCTAATAAATATTAATGTTTTAGGGAGAAAGAAAAACAAAGTTTTTTTTTTTTTTCTGGCTAAAAAAAATGAGATGTCTCTTCTTGGGTCAAACCCTTGAATTTAGGAAGAAAATTAATAATTGTCTTAAGAAAATAAATTGTTTGTAACTTTTGTAGTAAATAGTATCTGCTTGTAAGCTGGTGTGCTTTTAGTGTTTTGTATTAAATGTTATGCTATGTTGTTTTTTTTTTCCGGTTTTTTTTCTTCTTCTTTTGAACCACTTGCAGCTTCTGATAGTTTTGCAATAGTGACACCCAGGGGTACTTGTGAACATTGCAGGAGCTGCTAAAGCACTGTCTTGTTCAAAAGGCCTTGGTTATGGAATGATAAAGTGTCTATGTTCATTGGGGTTGAAGGAGCCAGAAGGCAAATTAAATCTGGGAGAGGCAGAAAACTCACTCTGTCTCCCAGGCTTCTGACTTGGAAATAAAGAAGGGAGATAATGAAGGCCCAGCCAGCGGCAGGACACACACACTGCTCCCGCAGACTCTCAGTCACTAATGAGATATATAGTGTGCCCTGGCCACGTTTAATCCTTACTCACTTGGATGGCTGCACTGTGTCACAGGAATGTCCACGGCCTGCAGACAAGAGGCTGTCTATGCACTGCTTCCACTTACAGCTGCAGCCACCTCGTTATTCACGTCTCTGCTTGTTCTTCTCTTTATGGAATGTTCTTTATCCACATTTATCCTCATAAAGTTCTATTTTGGACTTTTATTCTCTATGCTAATATGTTTATAGCATTTCTTCTAGCATGGCTCTCCCATTACTTACATGTCTTAAAACTTTTACATTCTTGATTTTTAAAAAATCGTAAATGTCTATTACAAACATATTAAAATTCTCTGATTATGTAAACACTGAAAACAGTTCCTGTAAAAACTTTCATATTGCCTGCTTTAAACCAGGAAGCACATGTGTAATGTTGTTCACTGTAGAATAGGAATTCTAGCTTTCTTCTAAGAGGAATACTCACATCTAGGGCGGCACAGCACTACACATAACTCACACTGGCAGAAATCACATGTCTGCCGCATCTGTTGATGACAGACAGCTATTATTGGTGCTTTTTGCATGCCAAGTACTCTTATAATCACTTTACATTAAGTAACTGTTTTAATCTTCACAATAGCACAGGACATAAACTATTATTATCCTATTTTACACATGCTCATGCATTCTAAGAGGAAACCTCAAGATGGTGAGGCATGAGAGTATCATGGGTGTTGGACATACCAGATTCATATTAGTTCTTGGACTGTTTAGAAGTCTGTCACTGTTCCTATTCTTACTGGCTAGCACTGCCTTAATGCATATGCAACTCCATTTCCTTCTGAGGCCTGCCTCCTTTTCTCTGAATGCCTTTAGATACATCTGAGGATAGAGAGCAACAGCTGCCCTCCCAGGGCTCACATTCCAGAGTCAAAGAAACAAAACTAGTGTTGACTTCAAGTAGGAAGAAAATGTGGTGAAAGAAAGAAGGCAATGTAAGGAACAAAGATGGGCTGGATGGATTGGTTGTGAAGAGCTGACTGTGTGACATTGAGGGTGGTGCAAGTAGCCAGAGCTACCTTCTGTCCTCCTAAGGAGGGATTTGTGCTCTCCATGGCAGGGAGGAGAGGGGCCCTGAAAAGACGCAGAGAATTGAATGAGTCTAAGAGACACAAAAGACTGGGTGGCTGGAACATGCCCAGTAAGGAGACTTCTATGGTTAGATCCCTTTTCCTATTTCTTCTCAGCTCCCACACTGTATGTTTATGCCTCGGACAGGTTTCACTGAAGTCATGAGATACGGTTTTGAATGTAAAATCCCACAGCATCATCCAGTAAGCTATGGTTCTGAAGGGTGAAATCCCATGGTGTCATCCAGCAGGAAGTGTTGGGAGAAGAGCGAAGCTAAGAGTTAGTCTCTCTTTGTCCCTCTCTTTATCCCCACTAAATCCTAAAGTAATGTGAAGATAGACAGAAGAGTGAAGTCCTGGAAACTTACGCAGCCTTAGCACTCCATAATATAGTCAGACCTTTGGCAGCATTCTTCTCCAAGATATGGCAACTCTGTTTCTTGGTGTGCACCTCTGCCCTAGACTGGAAGCTGATTGGGGCAGAGCTGATTTCATAGTCACCCTAAAGTCACTTTTCTTTCCTGCATTCATTCACTCTGCAGGTGATTCTTGTTCTCCATCACAGAGCCAGTCCTGAACAGGAACTACTCAGCACTTAAGCTTCTCTCCCCACTGCAGGGAGTTGACATATCTACAGCAATAGAGTCAGAGAAAACATTCCAGAAAAATGGCAGTTGAGCTAGAGCTTAGCAGAGGACATAAACAAAGGTGAGCACACATGTGTGGGGTGGGTCTGAGGTACAAAAGGATAATCTGCAGACTTTGAAACCTTAGGAACCAGGGACCCCAAGGTGAATTCCTCAGATAGAAATGTGAATAAGTGAATGAATGGTTGTTTTCCATTGCCACAAGCAGGAACAGCTCATGTGGAGGTGATATAGACCCAAAAGCTCTTGGTTAATTCACCCTCAGAAATCACTTTCATGAGTCCTGCTAATCATAGGCAGACTCCTGGGGAGACCTACATTCTTCTCCAAAGACTATTGCCAAGTCGATTATTCAACAGTATACTGGAAAACAGGCCACACATCCATCTTGTTCCAGGGATGGCTCTGTCAGTGGGACCCAAAGCCAATGGCCAGTGTTTCTGTTTTTTCCTATATTGCTTGTATAGGAACTACAAGGTGAGCCAGTGAATGAAAAGTCAGTCACGATGTCAAGGTGACCCACACAGGGGAGGGAGAGGCTGGTGGTGAGATCTCAAAGCAGAGTCAGAGCTGGCTTCGAAGGGAGGAGTCAGGTTCCAGTGGTGGCTTTACTGTGAACTTGCAGTATGACATGACCTAAGGGACAGTTTTCCACCTGTGCAGGGAGCTGTGCCAGGCATGTCCATGGTCCCTGTCCACTCTGGATTTTCTTGCTCTTTAGATGGTAGCCCTGGCTTAGGGTCCTCACCACTCCAGAAGGATGTCTGGGCCCAGAGCACCTTAAGAAGCTGTACTAATCTGCCGCGTCCTTTGGAGGGTTCTTTATCCAGCACTTGTGTTCTTACAGGGCCATGGCTGACCACACTTCTCATGTCCTCTTCTTTCACCACATGCCTTTGATTAAAGCAATCCGAGAAGCTGGCCATTCTAGATATAAGCTTTCCTTAGTTCCTATGGAACTTCTGGTCTGTCTGGTTTCCTTTGCCTTCTCTTAGCACTAGAGACATGCTGAAATGATGCAGGTTCCACCCCTCCACTGACCACTTGTGTGACTTTGACCATGTCTCAACTTCTCTGTACCTCATTCCTTCAGCTGTGACATGTAGCTGACCCTTGGCTCTGGTAAGGGCACTCATCTGAGAACATCAACACCACAGCCCGTGTAAATAAGAAGCCAGACCAGTGCCAGGCACTCCACAAGTGCAAATCATTTTATGGCTTGTCATAATGCCTAAAGTCCTCATTGCCCCCTTTCCTTGTCACACACCTCCTGCCTGGTTCTTGGGCAGAGACTGGGATGCATAGGACATCACCCTTATCCTCAAGGTCAGTCCAGTGTCATTCATTAAATGCTGTGTGTGTGGCAAGCTGTGGGCCCTAGGTACCTCACAAAATCCTAAATTTAAAGCATTGCTTCTTCCCATCACAGTGGACAGACTACAGCCCAGAGGAGTCATGTGATGTTCACAGCACCCCATGGGAATGCAGAGCAAGGTTAAAACTTGACCTCACCGGGCTCTCTCTACTCTGCTTCCTGGCTTTGGCTGGGGGTGGGGTGGGGAGGAGAAGCATGATGGAGCTATGGTAATGGGAAAGAAGTCGTCCATTCTGCTGTCCACTTCCAGCTCTCAGATGGCTCTGTGTATGAGCTCAGGTCTCAGCATTCATTGCTGAGCCCATCTGAAAAGGATCTGTCTTTAAAAAGCAAGGAGCCAGAAAAATAATTTATATTGAAAACAAACTCTGTCATGAGTCATTTGACTTTGCTTTCCCCTGAACACATAGTTTATGTCTTGAGTGAGCTAAGACTGAAAGCACATCTGATCTGTCTTAGGTTAGCAGAGCCATTATTTAAGGCATTCACATCCAACATGTGCCCCTTGGTCCCCATGGTCTAAATCAAGCTTGTGCTTACTGGGCCTGACAATATGTTTTTGTTGTTGTTGTTTGGCAATGTGACGTGGTACATGGTTAATCAGATGACTGGCATTACTTTGGTTTCTCAGGTTGTGAGGTAGCCTGTGCAGTAGTTCTTCTGAGTGAAAATGTACCCACAGCAAGAGTGTGTGTGCACATATGTGGGTTTTGATGTGTGAGCAGCTCTGCAGCAAGTGGGAAAATGCAGGAAGGACCCCCCCCACCCCGGGTCGTGCAGTTTCTCCTCCCCTGGAAAGTGCAGGCAAGTGGCTCTGTGGCCAACTTGCTTTTCTTTAGAAAACTGAAAAATGACAGGAATGCACATACAGTTAAAAAAAGAGCAATATAGAAAAAACAGAATAAAAAGTAGAAAGCAGGCTGTAGAGATGGTTTAGCAGTTAAATCCCTTGCCAGCAAAGCCAAAGGATACAGATTCAATTCCCCAGTATCCATGTAAAGCCAGATGCACAAGGTGACACATGTATCTGGAGTTTGTTTGTATTGGCTAGAGACCCTGAAGCAGCCATTCTCTTTCTCTCTATGTGTGCACTCTCTCTCTCTCTCTCTCTCTCTCTCTCTCTCAAATAAATAAATAAATAAAATATTAAAAATATTTTAAAATATAGAAAGAATTTCACTCTTCTATCCACAGAGATCATCACTGTTACACATTGTTAATGTCTTTCCAGCTTTTGTAATACACACACACACACACACACACACACACACACATCATATAGTACAGATTAGATCACTCATTTTTTTCTCTTTATTCTATTTATTTGGCCTCTTTGTCTTTATTTTGCAAGATATTTGAACATGCTAATGCCTAAAGAGCTGTTCCATGGCCTTTACATTCTGATAGTCATTCCAGAATCATAAACATAAAAAAGTGATATGCTGGGCTGGAAAGAAGGTTCATCAGTTAAGGCACTTTTCTGCAAAGACTAACAACCCAAGTTCAGTTCCCAGTACCCTCATAAAGCCAGATGCACAACGTGGTGAATGCACCTAGAGTTCATTTGCAGCTGCTAGAGGCCATAGCACACCCATTCTCTCTCTCTCTCTCTCCCCTCTCTCTCTCCCTTCCTCCAAGGTGTGGTGGTGCATGTCTTTAATCCCAGCACTTGGGAGGCAAAGGTAGGAGGATTGCTGTAAATTTGAGGCCAGCCTGACACTACATAGTGAATTCTAGGTCAGCCTGGGCTAGAGCAAGACCCTACCTCGAACAAACAAGCAAACAAACAAAAAAGTATATGCCCGATGTACTGTTGATAGATATTTAGGTGGTTTCTACTGTTCAGTGGGACATGTCTGAGGATTTCTGGGAAAGGTACTGAAAAATGGTATTATGGTGGAAAGAATCATAAATCACTTCTGTTCATGGTGGTCAAAATATCCTGCAAAGGATGGAGAGATTGCTAGGTGGCTAAGGTGTACCGCATGAGCAATATTCCCATGCTGCTGACCCTCACTGTCCTAACACTGTCACTAGTCCATTTCTTAAAAAAGCAGGACAATGTACTTTATTCTAATAAAGCTACATGAGGATTATTTAAATGAATTCGTTTTATTCTGAGGTCATGGAAACCACATGAGCACATGCGTGTGTGCATAAATATTTTTGTTATGAAAAACTCTTGAGGGTACATATATATTGAGCAGTTATTCTATTTAAAGTCCCTGTATGATAAATAAAAAGTGACAATTGTTTGTATGTCTTCAAAACGTTTGAGTATTTTATTGATGCAAGGTCTGGGAACTCCTGCACCAGGCGTGCTGTGGGGACAGGGCCTCCTCCCCAGCCCTTCACTGGCGGCAGCAAGGATCCTCCTGCACACATCAGTATCTTCTAGTTACATCTTGGTTTTGTGGACGTTTAAAAGTGCTGAAGTCTCTTGTGAGGGGCAACATAGAACAGCCATCAAAACCAAACTTCCACATCTAAAACTCACCCATTTCTCACCATTCTTGAGAGAGCAGGATCTGGTGATGCATAGTTCTGCAAATTGACCAGCCACCCATAACTCCTTGGAGCTGGCATGGAAGGGGAATAACGCATCTCATAAGACTTGGGTTTTATATCCTGATGTAATTAGTAAGACCATCCCTCACCTTCTGCAAAGGGGGAAGATGGGGAAATATGTTCAACACCTAACATATACTTGAATGAAAACTTAGAAAATAAAACTGTGAGTCTACTAGCATAAGAAAGCATAACCACTCCGATTAAAAGTCTTCTCATCCCTCCTGAATGAGGAAGCCTTTGGTGGCCTTTTGACTTTTCTACTGGAATAATAAGTAATGTGTCACTCTGGAGTATATGGGATCCACTGAGACTCACAGCCCAAGTTGGGGATGAATCTGTGTGGCTCTTAGCCCCATGTTTTCTCCCAGCATGTTATCTATGGAAGTTGAAGGCCAAGCCAAGGTCCAGCCTTTGAAGAGGAAGCACACATCAACATAAGGGTCCTGGATCTGGAAACAGACACAGAGTGCCTTTTAGGGATTATAATTTAAATGGTTTTACTCAGACAGAGGTGGAATTAAACATAAAACAGGCAACTGATTCCTGTCAAGTCCTCATGCACAAAACAAGACATAACAGCGTGTTCTCAGCCTGCAGCACCCGAAAGCCCTTTCCTAGAGTTTCCTCCTCTCCTCTTCATTGGACTGCCTTCTAGGTAAAGGGGAGGAGGAAAAGGAGGGAAGGAGAAGAAAGACAAGAGCAGGAAAAGAACAGAAATAGCAAGACAGATGAGTAGACAATTGTAAAATATACAAAGCCCAAGTCAGTGAGTGCCACTCCCACTTTTAGTCCATGAATTTGGAATCTGGAAAGAAATCTCGAAACCGGCTTCCAGTGCTCAGGTTTAAAAACCCTCTAACTGACCTGTGGCAAGAGCTACACACACCTCATTCCTGAGGCCTTCAGACAAAAACTGGGGGAAGCCTGGGGTTTTTCAGGGCATGCTGGTGACATTTCTAGATGCCCTTTAGTGCCCCCCTTCCAAGAAAAGCCCTTTATTTCTTTGCCTTCTCACATAACAGCTTGGGATTCTTGTCATAAAATCCCTACCCCCAAAAAATGCATTTGAACTTGCTGGATTTGTTAAAAACCAGAGCATGAAGCATTTTTCCATGGTGAAGAAGTTTTGGCATTCCAAAACAGAATGAATGTGGGATTTGGGAAGCTTGCCTATTTGTGCAATTAATTAGGATCCCACAATTAGGATTTTCCAAATCCCTTAATATCAAAGGAAAGTGAGATAGAGGCCAGGGAATGCTGGGAGTGTGTGTGCATCCTACTGACTGCCACCAGGATCTGCAGAGGAAGCAAAGTATGTGCTTTCTAACCACACTCATTTGGGCCCCTGGCAGTACCAGTGTGTGTGTGTGTGTGTGTGTGCGTGTGTGTGTGTATTACACATACATGTGTGTATGAATGTTTTATGTCTGTGGACACTTATGTATGTGGTTCATGTGCACAAGTATGTGGAGGCTAAGTGTCAATGTGGGGTCTCTTCCTCAATCACTATCCACTTTATTGTGACAGAGTCACTGAAACTAGAACTCACAGATTAGGCTAGACTACCTAACCAACAAGCCTTGGGATCCTTCTGTCTCCACCTCCACCTCCCCAGTGCTGTAATCATAGGAACTTGCCTCCATGCCTGGAATTAATGCGAGTACCGGAACCCAAACTCAGGTTCTCATGCTTGTATGATAAGCACTGAGCCAACCCCAGTGCCAATGTATGAGTCAAGTGCTGACATGCTGGGTTCCCCTCTGGTCAGTGAAATGAAGTCTGGGTGTTAATGAGAACACTGAACTTCACAAAATTGCAGTGGAAAAGTTACAGGCTTTGACTTAAACTGACCTGCACCCTAAATCTGACTTCTGGAAGACATTGGATCTTTTTTTTTTGGGGGGGGGGTTATATAGTGACTTCTGAGCTTTTGTGTCTTCTCTTCAGTAGAAGGGCTTGTTTCTTGGGCTCACATAGTGATAGTAGCTAACATTTCTTGTGCTGACCACTGCTGTGAGAGCATGAAATATACTAACTCTTCCATCCTTTAGGATCCCATGAAGTAAATCTAGACTTAGAGGCCAGAAACTGTTTCCTGCAGGCCAAATCTCAGTTGCCTGTGTTTTTTCAGTTAAAATGAATCAGGGACCCAGCCACCCCTGTTCATGCATACAGATCCCATGGCTGCATGTGCACTGCAACTACAGATACCTCGTGTCTCACAAAGCCTGAAACACTTACCCTGAACCTTTATAGAAAAAACAAGTTGCCAAACCATGCTTTAAATTATCACAACTTAAAGATTAAGGAAACAAGCCAAAGACATTTTTAGGTCACTTAGCTGAGGTTCCACAGGTGGGAAGAGCATGGATAAGAATTTGAACTGAGAAGAAATGACAGTGGTGTGTTTAGCACTAAGTGAGGCATCTCTATTACACCCTCCAAAACTCAGAGACCATTGCGGAAAGGTGGCAGAATAAATGTAAGAGCCACAGGAAGGGGAAGAGTACTTAAAATACTGTCTTCCAGACACAAAGTGGCTTTGATGTTCATGGTCTCACAGTAGATGATGCTCTCTATGCAAGATCTGCATAATAGGAAGAAAAAAATGAAGACATTAAAACAGAAGAGAGACTAGTTGAAAAGATGAGATTTAGTGAAGGGGGATTGGGGAGAGGGGAAAGGGAAGGTGATGAGAGGGGATTATGATCATGTTATATTCTCTATATGTACTGAAGTTCTCAAAAAGGTTTTAAAAATGTATCAATATTATTTCATTACTGTAACAAGTGTAGCACATTCTTGTGAGATGTTAAAAACAAGGGAAGCTGAATGTAGGAGTTAAGGAAATTCTACTATCTTCATTGATTTTTAAAACATAAAACTCATAAAAAATAAAACTCCTTAAAATAATAAATGTATATATGTATACATATGCACATGTGCCATGCCAAATGATATATTTGTGATACATGTATGTGTAGACATGTGACAGGTGCATGTAATAAGTATTAGAAGAAGAAAAGTTGAATAAAGGGAATAGAGAATTAATGATGGGACAGGTAAGCCCTGGGCATGGGAAGCTGGGAATGGCATCTCGGATAAAATATTTGAGCAGATATCCAAGGCAATGGGGAAATCATGGCTACATGAGGACAAACATGAGGAAAGAGAGTTCTAGATAGATGGAGCGGCAAATGTGAGGGCTGTGAGGGGGACAAGGTTCAATATGTCTATGAGACTGAGGAAACAAACTCCCTGTAGCAGTGGACAACAGTAGAAGATCTGGAGATGAAGTGAGAGGAGGTGGTGCCAGGCCGGGGCTTTCAAAGGCCACAGTAAAAACTAAAGGAATAAAGAAGGAAGATGAATACAAATGATCTTCAAGTTGATCTTGGGTACTCCAAATAGCTTGTAATGAAGAGTCATTCTTCATAATACACCTGCCCCCCAAGCATGTACACATCTTCTATGACAATAATAGCATTCCTTACCTGCAAAAAGGTCCAACAAGACCCTAAGGTGTCATAGAAGTTGTAGGAATACTACCTCTTTATTTATTTATGTATGAATATTTCTTTTTTAATTTGCATGTGTTGTTTCACTTGTTTCTGCCCAATAGTCAATGTTCTTAAACACTTCATGTCATGTATATACAATTATTTTATCATACAGAATAACTTCACCACCCTGACAATAAACATCCTCTGTCACCTACCTTCCCTTGAGCTCTAGCAACCAACCAATGTTTTAAAGATTTACCTGTTTTCAGAATGTCCCATCCTTCAAATCATGCCATATTTAACTTTTAAATACTGATTGCTTTCACTCTGTAATATGCATTTATGATCAGTCCATATCTTCTCATGGCTTGGTAGCTCATTTCTTTTATTATCAAATAATGTTTCATTGTGTAGATGTACAAGTTTATCTATTCACTTACTCAAGGGTACCTTGGTCATTTCAGTTGGGATGATTGTTAATAAAAATAATTTGAAACTTCACATGAAAGTATTTAGTATGGATGTAATTTAAAAAAAAATAGTTTGGTTGGGCTGGAGAGATGGCTTAGCGGTTAAGGCACCTGCCCTCTAAGCCTAAGAACCCAGTTCTAATCTCCAGGTCCCACATTTAGCCAGATGTAAAGTGAAGCAAGGGTGCAATGCCGCACTTGACCACAAGGGGGCGCACACATCTGGATTTCGTTCACAGCAGCTGAGAGACTGCTGGCGCACCCATCTCTGTCTGTCTCCCTCTCCCTCTCTGTCTCTCTCTGTGTCTCTCCAAAAATAAATAAAATTTTAAAAAATTTTAAAAAATAGTTTGGCAAATGTCTAGGAACACAATGGCTAGATTGTGTAGTAATCCTATATTTAGCTATGTGGTGAACTTCCAGAGTATCTTCCAACATGGTTGTTCTCCTTCACTTCTCCCCCAGCAAACAATGAGATCCCCATGCTCCACATCTGTGAGCATCTGGTATGGTCATGTTTTGAATTTAGTATTCAAAGACATGTAACATTTGCATGGCAATGCTCTTGTAATTTGCAATATCCTAATGAGAAATGGTGTTGAGTATGGATGCAGGAATTTTGAGAGTGACAGAGCATTTCTTGGCCCTGGGTGGGTAGTAACTCAGGAGCTGAGGTTCCAGAGCTTCCACTGAGTCAGTGGCCATTTTTGGATTCTTGTCTTATTAATTCAATGAATGAATTTCACAGACCATAGGAGAGTGAAATTTATAAGAAATTTTATTAGAACTTGAGAGAAGAGATGGGCCTCTGTGAGACTGAAAGAGTCTCCAGAGCTGAGAACAACTTGTCAGGTGACTCTGGGTGGAGATTTTATGGGAAGGGGAATTCCTTTAGGGGAGAAAGGCCATGTTTAGCAGGTTTCTAGGTAGGATTTTTGGGAAAGGGGTACTATTCCAAGAAATCTTAGTTCTCCAGGAAGGGTTCAAGCTTAATCTTCTTTTCCAGAAGGTGTAACTTTCCTAGAAAGAAAGAAATAAGCAGAAAAAAAAAAAAAAGGTTATCCTTGCAGACTCAATGACACTTCCCTCATTTAGACAAGGAAAAAGCTATTCACTCTAGAGGCCTGTTACCCTAAGCTGCTTACTTAATATCTATCTCCTATTCCTAAGTATCTGTGAATATACTTCTTTGCCATCTGTATATACTCTTGGTAAATTGTAGCTTCATTTCATTAGTTCCCCACCCCACCCCCCGCAATGGGTTACTTTACTTATCATAAAGTTTCAACTGTTATATATTTTTAGTACAAGTTCTTTACCATATATGTCTTTTTTAATCTTTCTGTGTATATTCCTTTACTGCTTTTAAAATTGTTCTTCCCAGAGCCAATTTTAAACATTAGTAATCAGCTTACTGTTTTTTTTAGATTATTTTAACATTATATCTAATATTCCGTTGCCAAACTTTGATTTTTTTCCTGTTACCTTCTTGATATTTTATTTATCTTCTACATGTATATTTGTGGTCATCTTGAGTTAATTTTTATGAAAAATATACTGCTCATATCAGTCACTCTCTTAAACTTAACCCTGCTCAAGTTCTCAGGACATGGACAAAACACATCTAGCCTTTCACACAAACTACCTCTGGCTCAGTCATGACAAAGTTCTTCTCATAAGCCAAGCCTCATAGTCCAATGTATTTTCTGCATTTAAATCTTTCAGTTGTCAACAGAATGGTTCATCAAGCCATGCCTAGAGCACAACAAGGCATTTCTTAGCCTAATATTTCAAATTCTTCCATATACCACATGTAAATCAGTTCCAAAACACCAAAAAACAAGAATCACAAACATGTCTCTAGTAGCAAAAAAACCCACTCCTGGTCCCAATTTTCTGTTACAGTTACCTTCACATTTCTGTAATAAAACAACCAACACAAAGCAGCTGGTGGGAGTAAAAGTTTTATTTTGGCTTACAGTCTTAAAGGCAAGCTTCATGATGGCAGGGAAAAGATGGTAGAGCCGAAGCTGGATGTCACCTCCTGCTCACAGGTGGAAGAGAGTGATCATTATCTGGCAAGGGGGGGGAGGTCTGGCTATATCATCTCTAAGCATACTCCCAGCAAAACACCTTCTCCAGTAAGGCTCTACTTACCAGTTGCCACCAGCTGGGGACCATGCATTCAAAAGATAGGAGTTTATGGGGGACATCTGACTCAAATTACCACATTCACTGTGAAAATTTTGATAGATTTTGTCTTTCATGGAAATATTTAATGCTATTTAAGTAACAAAAATCTGTGGTCAGCATTATTCCTGGGATTTGTAAACTGAAGTTCTGAGACTAGGTATGGGAAGAGTAAGGAGAATCTATAGGGCTAAATTTTCTACAAGGCTGAAAGACTAATTAGAACTTTGTGATTATGGAGAGTTAGAATGTTACTTATTCACAGCCAAATTATCTTGGGCTAATTTTAGTCCCTTTGAAAGCCTTCATTGTCTACCCTTGTATCTAACCTATCATCTCTATGGCTATCAAAACCTTTAAAATTTATTCTCAGCAGACCACTAGCTTCCACCAGTGATCAGACAGAATGTCCTTTAGAGTTCCCTCACTTTGTTTTGACCCACGTACATATGGTCCACACCAATGTATTTGGCAAATGCTCTGGTGGATGATTTTCCTTGTTCTATAATAAAATCTCACATAACCATGTCCACATTGGGACAGGTCTTTCAGGGCAATCTAAATTTGTATTCTCAGGCCATGGTCGCTCATATCTGGCTCAACAATGAACTATTACATATTCCCTTTGAGATGAGAGCTATGTTTTGCATCAAAAGATTTATTACTTTTCTGACTAATGTCCATGAACTCAGTAATGATGGCCCCTCTAATTTCTGATATTAAAAGTTCATATCTTCTCTGTCCTCATTAGTTTGGCCAGAAATTTTCCAATTTAGCTGATCTTTTCAAAGACCAGCTTTTGTTTGGTGCATTGTCTTTGTTTTTTTTTTTTCTCTAATCACATTCAAATCCATATCATTTCTTCTGTGTTAGCCTTATATTGCTCCATTCTTTCTTGCCTCTTAAGTTAGAAATATAGATAATTTATTTTGGTTTGTTCTGTCTTAATAAATATATTTAATGATGAAAGTTTTCCTGTAAAAAACTGTTTTTGCTATATCTTACTAATTATGATTTAAAATATTTTACCTTTTCTGGAGATTTCTTTTTAACCCATATGTTACCTAAAAGTGTATTTTGACCTCTAAATATTGAAGGATTTTTCACTTATCTGTAATTTATTTAAAGTTTCATTCTCTTATAATCAGAAAACATAGTGCTATGACTTCTTTTCTATTTAATATTTTAAATGTCTTTGTGGCCAGCCTTGATGAATGTTCCAGTTGACTTTGGGAAGAAGTTGATTTGTGTGGTGGACCTTGAGCACTCTATCTATATCAATTTTATCAAATTGATTGTCAGTATTGTTTGGATCAACTACATATTTGCTTTTTTGGACCTGTCAGCTACTGAAAACAGAGGACTAAAGTCTCCACTTATAATAGTGGTTGTGTCTACTTCTCCTTTCAGCTTTACCAGCTTTTGTCTCAGTGTGTGTGTGTGTGTGTGTAACATGGATTGTCTGATATGTGATGTGATGTGTTGTGTATGCATGTATGTGTTCAAATATGTGTTCTCTATGCACATATGTGCAGTAACCACAAAGCTTGGAGTGTTCTTTACACTCATCCACTTCTTTCCTTGAGATAGTCTTTCCCTCAACCCAGTGTTTCCATTTTCACTGGTTGTAGTGGTTTGATTCAAGGGTCCCCCATAAATTTAGGTGTTTTGAATGCTAGGTTCCCAGCTGATAGAGATTTGGGAATTAATGCCTCCTGGAAGCAGTGTATTGTTGGGGGCAGGCTTATGGATATTATAGCCAGCTTCCCTTGCCAGTGTTTGGCACACTCTTCTGTTGCTATTGTCCACCTTATGTTGGCCAGGGGGTGATGTCCACCACCTGCTCATGCCATCGTTTTCCTCTGCCATCATGGAGCTTCCCCTCAAGTTGTAAGCCAAAATAAACCCTTTTTATGCCAAAAGCTGCTCTTGGTCAGGTGTTTTTCTTTGAGAAATGCAAACATGACTGCAACAGTAAAGTTGCTCCCAGAGGAGTGGGATTGCTGCTAGACACCTGACAGTGTGGCTTTGGCTTTTTGGAGCTGTTTTCTAGAGGAATGAGGAGGGATTTGAAACCTTAGCCTAAGGGATTGCTTGCAGTGCTGTAAGTACAGCTTGATGGACTATTCTGGTCAGAGTTGAAAGACCTGAATGCAGTAAGGACTATGGACTATGAGGTTTGACTTGTGATGGTGGGAAAGAGCTTTCCCTGGACTGGGTTAGAAGCAGTTTTTGTGAGAGGCTTGCTGTTATGCCCATGTCCTGAGAACTTGTGCAGGGTTGCATTGCATAGAAATGGACTGGTGTGGGGCTGGAGAAATGGCTTAGCAGTTAAGGCATGTGCCTGAAAAGCCAAAGATCCCAGTTAGATTCTCCAGGACCCACATAAGCCAGATGCACAAGGGGCACATGCATCTGGAGTTCGTTTGCAGTGACTAAAAGCCCTGGCGTGCCCATTCTCTCTCTGTCTGCCTCCCTTCTATCTCTCTCTCTCTGTCTCCACTTGCAAATAAATAAATAAATAAGAAATAAAAAGAAATGGACAGGTGTGAGTAGAGGGATGTGGCACAGAAAAAAAAAAAAAAATGAATTCTTTGGGCCTAAATTGCTGCCTGTTCAGCTGCAATTGTATGAGAGATTACAACCATTGAGATTGGGCCAGCTGACCCATGTTGGGAAAACAGAAAGAATGCAAAGTCTTTTAAAGGACCTAAATGCTGAAGGAGTGTCTTGTTCTTCAAAGTCTATTTTATTCCTCCCTGGATTAGCAAATTGGCACCCCACCTGGTATTATGGAGTATAAGAAATGCAGGAAAGAGAGAGTTATTGAATTTGCAACACATTCTTGTGTTTTGGGAACGGCCATGGGCAGCGTGAAGCTGATTTGCTGGATGCCTGCGTGGAGACCCGATGGAGCTGTGAGGATGGACCATGGGTTGCAATGGAGATGCCAGGACCACAAGATGGCTGTTAAGGAGAGCAACCAGCCCCAGATTTAGTTTTCCAGGACTGTGAGTGGCCTAGCTGGGGCAGGGCGGGGGGTGGATCTAGAGCTTCAGAGACTTGACATTGGTTAGAATTATCAGACTTGGAGATTTGTCACTGACTGGAGTTGTTGGACTTGGAGCTACAGAATTTGATGTTTGCCATGTTTAAATCTTGTATCGGTTGAATATTTCTTTGCTATGCCCAATGCCATCTTTTGCAGTGTGAATGTTTATTCTGTGCCATTATGGGGGGGTTTTGGTTTATTTTTGGTATTATGGCTCAGTTAAAAGGTCTTGGACTATGGAGATGTTTGAACATCATTGGGATTGATTTAAAAATATGGATACATTTTCCTTATTTCTTTATTTCTTTATTATTTGAGAGCAACAGAGAGAGAAAGAAAGAGATAGAGAATGGGCACGCCAGGGCCTCCAGCCACTGGAAACGAACTCCAGATGCATGTGCCACCTTGTGCATCTGGCTTATTTGGGACCTGGAGAATCGAGCCTCGAACTGGGGTCCTTAGGCTTCACAGGCAAATGCTTAACAGCTAAGCCATCTCTCTAGCCCTAAAAATATGGGGACTTTTAAAGTTGGATGAATGCATTGCATTTTACATCATATATGGTTATCAGTTTATTGGGGCCAGGGACAGAATGTGGTGGTTTGATTCAGGTGTCCCACATAAACTTTGGTGTTCTGAATTCTAGGTTCCCAGCTGAAGGAAATTTGGGAATTAATGCCTCCTGGAGGCAGTGTATTGTTGGGGTCAGGCTTATGGGTATTATAGCCAGCTTCCCCTTGCCAGTGTTTGGCACACTCTCCTGTTGCTAATTGTCCACCTTATGTTGGCCAGGGGTTGATGTCCACCACCTGCTCATGCCATAATTTTCCCCTCCCATCATGGAGCTTCCCCTTGAGTCTGTAAGCCAAAATAAACCTTTTTTTTTTCCCCAAAAGCTGCTCTTGTTCAGGTGATTTCTGCTAGCAATGCAAACCTGACTGTAACACTGGATTTTGATCAGTGAGCCCAAGTGATTCTCAATTTTCTGTCTTCCACAGGACTAGGGTTACAGACAAGTAACTATACTCAGCTGTTTATGTGTGTGTTGGGTAAATAAAACTTAGGTAGTGTCAGGCCTTCTCAAGCCCTAAAATTTACACAGTAAGTACTGTTAACCACTGATCCATCTCCCAAGCCCCAATATTTTTGATATTCTCTAAATACACTGAATACATATACACAAAGGTTTGTTTATCTTTGTGGAAAATTAATTTTCTCATAATGTCCTTTACTGTTATGTAAGTCTTTCTTTGTCCCCAATGATTATTTATCTGAAATTAATAGAATTATTACAGATTTATATGGAGTAATATGAAATACCTTTTTCAATTCATTTGCTTTTCATCTAATTATATTTTAAAGTATGCTTATCATGAGTTCCCCTTTTTAAAAATCTATTCTAGGAGTCTCCCTTAACTAGCATATTTATAACATTCAAATTAAAAGTGATTGTTGAGGTAGTTGTATGAATATTTCCCATGTTCTAAGTATTTATATTTGTATTTATCTGTCCACCCCTTTGAGGCAAGGTCTTTCTATGTACCCAGGCTGTATCCTTCTACCTCACTCTGCCAAGTGCTAGAATTATAGGTGTTTGCCACTAAGCCAAGATTGTTTCTTAATTAAGTTAATCTTTTGTTTGTTTTGTTTTGTTTTGAGACAGCCTTTGTTATATTTCCCAAGTGGGTCTCAAACTAACTTCTGGGTTCAGTAGCCTGGCCTCTCCAGTGGCTGGGCCAACAGACATGTGTCATAATGCTGAGCACTGTGCAGATTCCTTACTTCATTTCTTTTCCTCCTTTGGCTTCCTCCAGTTTCCATTAGGCATTTTATGTGTCCTTACTTTTCTCTTCTCTTCGCATGTTCATCATACTTCTTTTATTCTATAGTGTGTGTGTGTGTGTGTGTGTGTGTGTACAAAAAGTTAGTTTCAAAAAAGACATTTTTTGTTTAATTGATTCTTCTATTTGTTTTTTTGTTTGTTTGTATTTCATTGATTTCTGCCCCGATCTTGATTATGTCATTCTGTCTGGTACCTATGCATTTGGTTTGCTCTTGCTTGTTGAAAGCTTTCAGGTGCATCATAAAGCTACTTACTTAGGATTTCTTTGTTTCTATTATAAAGGCATGTAGAGTGGCAAACTTTCCTCTCATGACTGTCTTCATTGTGACCCACAGGTTTTGGTCTGTTGTGCTGTTTCATTTTCATTTAGTTCTAGTAATTTTCTTTTCACTTCTTAATTTCAATGACCTATTTGTTGCTCAATAGTACATTATTCTAATTGTAAGAGTTTGTGTATTTTCTATAGTTTGTCTTACTGAATTCTAGCTTTATTGTATTGTGGTCAAAAAACATACAAGGACTCACAGTGTATGGGAGACAGAAACTTGGCCAGACAGGCCCAATGACTGAACAGGTGTAATAGTGACATGTCTACTCTTGGGATAACCAACTGCTCCATAATTGGACTGAAGGCCCTCTCTATGGGAGGGAATACATACCTGGTACTGAAAAAACTAAGTAAAAGTCTATGGTAGGTGAGGTCATGAGCTTTAGGGGTATAAGCCTGCTCTTGTCTGACTAAATGTATATATTATTCCCACCAAGCTGCCCTGAAAGCACTACACTTAATGTTCATATTCACATATTAACGCTACTCTCACGATGGCCACTGGGATGACCCAAAAGGCAACATAGTGCTGAGAAGAAGGGATGGAGGAGTGCCCAGCACTGAAACACCTCTGTCACACCCTCCAAGGCTCAGGGACCATTGCAGAAGAGGGGGCAGATAGAATGGAAGAGCCAAAGGAAGGGTATGACCTCCTACAAGGCAACTGGACAAACAGAAATTGGCCTCGATATCCATGACCTTGCAGTGCCTAGCAATACCTCCGCAAGACCCTCAAAATAGAAGAAAAAGATGATGTCATCAAATTAAAAGAGAGACTAATGGAGAGAGGGAGGGGATATGATGGAGACTGGAGTTCTAAAGTGGAATGGGGGGAGGGGAGGGAAATATCAGGTGGGGGTTTTTTTGTATGTAAGTATAAAAGTCAATAAAAAAACAATAATTTTTAAAAAGCAAAAAAAAACATACAAGGAGTTATTTCAGTTTTCTTCAACTTGTTAAGATTTGCTTTGTGTCCTACTATATGATCTATTATAGAGAAAGTCCATTGGCATTTGAGAAGATAGTGTATTTTGTAGAGTTTGGTTCTATTGATCCATGGTGTCCTTTTACTCTTCTGTTTCTCTGTTTATTTTTTGAAGAGATAACCTGTCTATTGGTGATAGCGTGGTATTAAAGTCACACACTATTATTGTGTTGGGATTTATCTCTGACTTTATATGTAGTAGATTTTGTCTTATAAAATTAAGGGCACCTGTGTATGGTGTGTATGTTTGAAATCGTAATGTTCTTTTAGTGATTTGTTCACTTGATCAGTTTGAAGTGAACTTCTTTATATTTTTTTAAATTTTGGTTTGAAGCTTATTTTGTCAGATATTAGAATATACACACCTACTTGACTCCTAGTTCTATTTTCTTGAAATATCTTTGTCCATCTTTTCACCCTAAGATGTTATCTTTCTTTGACAATGAGCTGAGCTTTCAGAAGGCAGCAAAAGGATAGATTCTGTTTATAATCGAACTTGTTAGTCTGTCTGACTGGGTAGTTGAGATCATTGATATTCAGAGTTACTATTGAATAGTGTGTGTTAATCCCTGTCATGTTGTTGGTTTTGTGGGGTTTAATGTTTTCTTGGTCTTCATTTGCTTAACAACTGTTCTTGCTTTGGTTACTGTATTGTCCTCCTGTAGCTTCTCTAAGTTTATCATCCTCTTCAGTGTAGAATATTCTACTTGTGCTCTCCCTAGGGCTGTCTTAGTGCTCATGTTTTCTTTTTACTTCTATTATAAGATATAATTTTGCTTTGTATAGTAGTTTGGGTTGGCACCTGTGGTTTCCCTACTTAAAAAAACATCATTTCATGCCCTTCTGAGTTACAGTGTGTCCATCGGGAAAAATGCTTATTATTCTGATGGACCTGCCTTTGTATGTGATGAGATGCCACTTTCAATACCCTTTCTTTGTTGTGGGTGCTTAGTATTTGACTATAATATCACATGGAGAATTCCTTTTTTCTGGTACTATTTGGTATTCTGTATGCCACTTATACTTCTATGGGTATTTCTTCTCCCAGATTTTCAAATTTTTCATCTATAATTTTATTGAAAATATTTCTATGTCATTGGCCTGAAGTTCTTCTTCTTGTTGCCCATAAATTGAACATTTGATGTTTTCAAAATGTTGTGTACTCTGTCATGTTCACTTCATGTTTTATGAACTTCTCATTTGTTTTGACTAATTGATCTAGTTCCTCTCTTTGTCTTCAAAGCCTAATATTCTGCCTTCCACTTGATCCATTCCATTTGGCATAGGTTTCCATGGTAGGTCTTATTTGACTTACTCTACTTTTCATTCCCGGATTTATTTAAGCTTGGTTTTTCTTCAGGATTTCTATCTTTTTGTGTTCCATTTTCATGTCCACAGTAGACTTCCTGTTCTCATTTTGCTGTTTCTTTGTGTCCTCTGTGAATTATTTCAAGATTTCATTCATGCATTTATCCATATCTTTGCATCCTTTGTACATATTTGTAATCATTCTTTTGAGCTCTTAGTCTGGGATTTCCTCTACATAGCTCTCATGGGGGTCCTCTGCTGTGGGATTGGTATTTCTTGGGGGAGAAACATTGGCTTGTTATTTTCATGTCATGTTGAAACTTGCCCATTTGAGATAGTGCAATGGTCAGGTCTTCCTGGCATACCTGGTTTGAGTGAGTACTTGAAATGGTGATTGATGTTTCTTTGAGTTCACTGTTCTTTCTTCTGCTTTGTGGTGCTTATAGGGATCTTTTACTGCTTCACTGGTTGGGTAGGTGAAGTGGTCTCAATTCAGGTGCTGCTTACTGGAACATACACATTGTTCTCCACCTAAGTGGGAGATCCTTACTAACCTCTGCTGTGTGGAGTGTGTTGATGAAGGAAATATGTGTGTCAGAGTTACAAAATTCCTGAGATTTTTAGTGCTGAAACTAAATTCTGGACCCAATCATAATGTCATGTTGTGTGTACCTTTATTTTGTCTAAGGCTATCTTCAGATATCATGATTCCACTTGCGTGAAGTGTAGACATCTTTTAATGGAATGCTCCCAGGTTCTTCTGCCTGTCCTCTTAACAGTGCTGTCATTCATTTTCTCTCATCCATGTGCCCTGCCATTCTAAAACATCTGGTTATAATTTGTTTGTGTATTTTTGCATTAGTATACAGTGTAATAGGTTTCATTTATGGTACTTTCCCACACTTCATTTTGTTCTTATTCATCTACCTCTCCACAGATTTCCCTCATCCCTATCCCTCCTTCTTGCTCATGTCCTATCTCCCCTCAAGTAGTGACCTCTCTACTCTCATATCTCATACATTTCATTACTGTCTCATCTTTAATGCCACTTTAAACAGGTAGTTATAGGTAAATAAAGAAAAATAAAACATCTAATGTTTCTATGATGTTTTTCTTCAAGCAGGCCCAATTTCCTGACATATCATTCTCCTTCCCTCTGAACATTTTTTATTTCACTAACATTTCTTGAGGAGCAGGTATGCTTTCAGTGTATTCACTCACTCTTTATTTGTCTGAAAAAGTCTGGATTTCTTCTTATTTAAAGGATAATTTCACTAACTGTTAAATTCTAGGTTGGTGAAGTTTTTCTTTGAATAAGCATTTCACTATATTCTTCTTTTATTTCTTTTTAAAGTGTGTGGCTCTCAAGGAACCCACTAAAATTTCACATCTGTGTTCCTCCATAGATAAGGGGACTTTTATGTCATTTGGCTCCTTCCAATTTTTTTCTTTGACCTTGGTTTTCTATAATTTTCTTAAGATGTGCTTAAGCTTAGATTTTTCTATATTTATCTTCCTTATATTATCTCAACTCCTAGATCCATTGTTTGTTGCTTGTCATTTATTTGGAAAAGTCTTGCCCATCAGTACTTTACGTATTTCTTTTGCCCACCCTCCCTCTGATGTTCCCTGCCATCCATGCTGTGCACATGTACCACCACTGAGTTGTCATTCTGCTTGCCCTCCATTTCTTTCTTCCCTGTGCCTACAGCTTGGAAAGTCTGTATCTATCTGCTGTGTCTACTTACTGTTGAGTCCCCTAATGGTGTTCTTCATGTCTGTAATCATCTTTTAAAATTATTTTAGGGTTTAGTTTTTGTCACATTTTTATTTTATTTTGTTTATTTGAGACGGTGAACAAGGAAGAGAGAATGGATGTGCCAGGGCCTCCAGGCACTGTAAACAAACTCCAGAAGCATGCACCACCTTGTCCATCTGGCTTATGTGGGTCCTGGGGAATTGAACTTGGGTTCTTTGGCTTCGCAAGCAAATGCCTTAGCCACTATGCAATCTCTGTAGCCCTAGTATTTATTTTGATTCTTGGATAGAAGTCACATCCTTTATTCATCCTATCCATCTGTGCTTGTCATTGTATACTGTTTACCCTTCGTGTTACAATACTAATTTTAGTTGTTTGAAATTCCCTGATAATTTTAAAGTACAAATTATACCTGAATTCTTCTCTTTCCCTCCCCTTCTCTCTCTTCTTTCTTCTCTCTCTCTCTCTCTCTCTCTCTCTCTCTCTCTCTTTCTCTTTCTTTCTGTTTCTCTCTCTAGACTTTTTCCCCTTGCCCTTGATTTTTCTGTTGAAACCTGGATAGGATGTGTCACATAATAGGAACTGAGATAAAAAGGTCTGTATGTGAACCATTGTGATACATATTGGTCTATATTCAGTGTTTGCTGTCACTGAAGATGTCAGAGGCCTATAGTTCACTCATTGTCCTCTTATCCTTGGCCTTCCCTAAGCCTAGAACAGAATTTGTGTCTTACAGCACTTTCAATTATGATGCCATATTATATTAGAATACTATTGTTTTGGTTTTAAAAAATGTAGGGAAGAAAAATCACCCTAGAATACTTTAGTTAAATCCAAGTTTTTCGTGGGCTTGTGTCCCTTAGCTGTGGCCTTCATAAGTGTTTTAACTCCCTGCACATATTAACTAAAATACACATACCTCTAGGAAAACTAGCAGGGGCCAAAGGTGAATCAGAGTGCTTCTCTGGAGTGAGATCAGGCTTTGTAAAGTCCTTCCCCTAAAGAGAGGTCTTTGTCATGTCCCTTCCTCTGCCAGTGCCAGGAGAGGACCAAGTTAACTCTTCAAAGTGTGGGTAGTTTGCGTGTATGTCTCCCAGTAGACTCAGGTGTTTCATTAAAGCGTGTAACTTGGATTTTAGCTGCCTGACTAGAAGAGGTGTCACTTTGGGTGAACCCTGGGGTCTAGATCTAAGGTGTGTTTAGGGGTGGATCTGGTTCCCAGCCCAAAGGTATGAAGAGCAGTCTGAGCTGTGCCTGCTTACTGCCAGTTTTTGTGCTCGTCACTTTTGGTGTCTGCAGTCGAGAAATGGTTTCTGTTTGTATGTCTGGCAGCAGCTTCTTCTTCCATTTGATGGAACGTCCCCTGGATCTGTAAGCTTGAAATAAACCCCTTCTTCCCATAAACTGTGCCTGGTTTAGATGTTCATCCCAGCAACATGGAGCTGACCACAACACAGTGAGAACCTGGTAGGGTTCTTAGAAGTATAACCTGCAAGAGTGAGCCCTTCACCCACTTAAGTTGTGGCTTTCTAGAAGTTTCTCACTCTCACAGTAGTGAATATTCATCCCCCAATACTTGTGACTGTCAGTGAGTCCCTGGTTCCATACAAGATGTAGCTATGCCTAGATTATTCTACTCCAGATTTTAGGGTCACAGGTTGCCCCACAACTTCATTTCTCCTCTTGAACCAATATAACACAGTGATTGTTCATTTGTTAGCTTTTTCCTTTTTGTAGGATGGCAATAAGGAAGATTTCTAAATTCTTCATGTGTTGGACCTTTAGCTGGAAGTATTTTTATTTTATATTTCTTTACTGTATTTCCCAACTCCCCATAATATAACAACTAATATAATAATATGTAAAATAATGTGTTTCCTGACTTTCTTTAGTACAATATAAACTTTTAGAAGCACCACCACATATGTCTACAGTTATCACAAGGGTAGAGTGAAGTGAACACTCACTTAAATACAGAAGAAATAAGCTTTGGATAAAAATAGGAAGGTGCAGAAATGTTAAGGACATGTACCTAAAATGCACAAACAATAGAGTGGTAAGCATTGCTGGATAAGGCAGCCATCACTGAGTTTTTTAAAATGTTTTATCTGTTTATTTATTTGAGAAAGAAAAAGCAAGAGAGGGACAGAGGGAGAAGATGGGCATGCCAGGGCCTCCAGCCACTGCAAAGGAACTCTGGGCACATGAACCACCTTGTGCATCTGGCTTTACATGTGTACTGAATTGAACATGGGTCCTTGGTCTTTGCAGGCAGGCACCTTAACCACTGAGCAATCTCTCCAGCCCTAAGTTGAGTTTCAAAGAATAAGCAGCTCTTAACCTATGTGAAAGGTTTCATATCGGACACCATGCAAAGGGATTTACTTTACTTAACTACCAGTTATGACACTTAGTTCTCCAGCAAGGCAGGCTTAGAAGACTCATTTCACATCAGGTAACAAAGCTTTGAACAGGCTCGGTGAGTGGGCAGAAGGTCACCAATGCTCAGTGATAGAGCAAGTTACTTTGAATTCAAAGTCCATTTTCTGTCTGTTATGAAGACTAGTCAAAGAAGACTGAAAGGGTTCTAAGGAGCTGAGCAAACACAGAACCCATGTTACTAAGGCTCCTTTGAAGAGATTTTAGCCCGCTAAGCAGTGACATGAAAATCAGGGTTTCTTTGCAAATGCCACAAGCCACTGGGGGCTGGTGGGGGGGAGTGGTTGTCATAGAAGGCAGGAAAGAAAAATAAATGTGGGGTTCTGCTCTTGAAACCCCAGCCCAGTGAGCCAGACTTTCCCGGAATGCTGCAGGCTGCTTCAAAGGCTTATTGTAGAAAGTCTCCAGATGTGCGTGGAAAGCCTCACTTGGGAGCGTCCCAGCGAAAAGGCCTTTGAGGTTCAAGCTAAGATGAAGGAAGTTGACATGACAAGTCCTACCAGGTGGCCTGTGTTCTGAGGGAGTCCAGACTCCACCTCAACCTTCAGAGGGGGATGGGAGCAGTTAGCCAAACAGTGAATCTTCTCTGGTCACAGACAGCAGTGGTCTTTGCGGGAAGGAGGCTAGAGGCACTCTATCAATGACTTATCTACCTGTAAATTGCTACTGACAGCCTCTTCATTCCTCCAGCATGCCTTGGGAGGGTTAAGGGACATCTCAGCTTGGGAAAAGGCAAAGTATAGGGTGATTCCTGTCAATTCTTGCCAATGCTGCCCCTAAGCATTATAGGATCCAGAATCCTCTGGATTTTCACTGTGGTCCTCTGTTCTAGATCCTGGCTTCAGATATCAGATCACTGACCTTTCTGCCCTGGGTTTGATGTCCCTGTATTCCTCTGACTAGACAGTGAAGTGAGAGGAGCCCCCTAGCTGGCTGTGTGAGCCTCACTTTGCTCCCCTGTAGACAGCAGATGTGCTGTGAAGATGAAGGGATTGCCGAGCAGAGGCACACAAGACATCTGCGCAGGGCCTGGTCCAGAATAGGGATGCAGCCATGCCTGCTCCTCTTGACTCGTTGTGCAGGGAGGTGGGCTGCCCCACTTCGCCTTTAACTCTTACTCCTGTGGCTCTTTAAATCCTCTCCATCCATGTACATATGCTCTTAGGTATTTTGAAATCAAGTGTATTTATAGGGGAAAGTCCTCTTGGCTGCAGCTAAAATTAGGCCTCTCTCTTGCTCCTGTTTGCCAACCCCCATCCCATTTTAACTAGTTAAAAGCATTGACACTCAGCAAGGCTTGAGAAAATTTGGGAGCACAGCTGGGAGTTTCTCTCCATGCCAACAGCTGCTACATCTCAGCAGGCAAGCAGCATGGAAAAGTCTGGTGCAGATTGTGCGGAACGGGCAGGGCGCCTTGACAAAGATGATGGATGTAAAATTTGTCCATGGTGGGTCCAACTGAGCAGGTGATCTGATCTATATTATTCTGTCCTCTGCCTTCTACCAAAAGGATTGCAGAGAAAGCACCTGATGGGAAAAGGAGGGAATGCAAGGAGAAAGAGAGGAAGACATGCAGGGTAGCTGGCTGGGTGGGTAGTTGAATACTCCATGAAAACCACTGTTCCTCCCATCTGGACCACTGCACTATTCTCCTTTCTGATATCGTGCTCCAAGCTGCTCTCCCACTGGTACCCCAGAAGTCATAGGAAAATGGATCTCATCCCCCAAAACTTCCTCACTGTATTTCCACCATGGGATTTAAAGAAAATTTAAAAATCCATCATACAACCCAAAGTGCTCAGATGTTTTCTCCTCCTTCCCACTCTGGTAACTGCTGCAGTGTAGCCCCACTAATTTCTTTTTGTTCTCTTCACTGCACCAAGTCTTTCTCTCCTGGAGTTAGTTTCCTGTATTTAGTCTGAGTTTTTCCATCACCCTGCTACTACTTCTGCAGGCATCCCTGTCTCCTACATATAGCCTTGAAAAACCGGCTGTCCTGGGCTGGAGAGATGGATTAGTGGTTAAGGTGCCTGCCTCCTAAGTCTAAGATCGCTGGTTCCAATCTCCAGCGATTCCAATCTCCAGGTCCCACGTTTAGCCAGATGCAAAGTGACGCAAGGGTGAAATGCTGCACTTGACCACAAGGGGGTGCGCACATCTGGATTTCGTTCACAGCAGCTGAGAGACTGCTGGCATGCCCATCTCTATCTGTCTCCCTCTCCCTCTCTCTCTGTCTCTCTCTGTGTGTCTCTCTCCAAAAAAAAAAAAAAAAAAAAAGAAAAAGAAAGAAAAAAGAAAGAAAGAAAAAAAAGAAAGAAAGAAAAAACAGCTGTCCTGTCTTTGAATGCTTCATCCAAATCCTGCATGCTCTCCTGATGGACTCCCAGCCCACCACCCTCAGAAAAAGGTTTGTGTGGTTCCCAGAAGCAGTTTGTGTATAACAGCCTAATATTTTTCTATGGCCTTGTTTCGTCTCTCTGTAAGACATGTTTTAATGTCCCCCTGTACCACCTTGCACCTCCTCTGGCAACAGAAAGATGTCTCTAAGAGAAGGTGGGAAGCTGAGACACTGTTTAGGTGTCCAGAGACTGCATTTAAACTCCCCAGCTGCCCCTGCTTTAAAAAGGGAGGAAAGGAATAAAAGCACCTTTGCATCTCAGCTGTAAGTGCCAGGTCTTAGAGAGACTTACAGGGACTATTTACATTTCCCTGAATAATCCATCTTAAACCCACATGACCAGCTGATCTGGGCTCTGACAGCTCAGTGAGAGACCTTTGCAGCACTACTTTTCTTGGCTTCTATTCTTGCTCTTGTCCTCTGAACAGGGTGAGGCAAAGGTGAAGCTGTCCCTCTCGGTCACCCACGTCCCTGTGAAATGTGGAGAAGGGAACCCTTTTCAAGCAGCCTTATTCTCAAAGCATTACCATGCTCTTCATAAATGGGCCACATGCTCAAATCCAAAAATCTAAGAAGTAGTCTATTATTTATGGCCATTTTTTTTCTAACACCTGCATTTGATCAATCACTAGATCTTGTGGCCAGCCCCTTACCCCCTCTGCAATGGTCTCTGCATTGCCTGTGCAGTGTCTCTCACAAGTTCTGAGTTCTGGCTTCCCAAAACTCCTGAGAGATGCTAGGTCCTCATCACGCAGCCCCACCTGCCTACCTGTCCTCACTCTGCCTGCCCCAGCCACAGTGCTCTATCCATTCCTGCAGGGTTGTTTGCACATCACCCCTCCCCAGCTGCCTCCCTCCTTTGGTGGACACAGACCTGCCCTTTCACCTGCTTATGTTCCAGGTTTTGAGAGCAACAGAGCCTTTCTTAGCTCTTAGGGGTTAGAACACCAGGCACTTTGCAGTTGCTAGAACTCGCCAAGACAGTGACTCTTGAGTTCCTGGTCTTGTGACCCATGAAGAATGGAACGTGCAGACCTGACTTAAGGGCAAGTTAACCAGGTGTTAATTTGAAAAGAAAGTGAAAGTAAAGCAAAAAACTCAGGAGTTGAGAGGAGTCCCCAGCAAGTAGCAGCACAGTGACTTGAAGTGGGTGGTTCAGGGTTATACCCTCGGGGATGTAAATTAAGTCAGAGGAGATGGGTTGGTTACTTTGAATGTATGTGGGATCTGCTGATAGGATGTTAATTTGATACCCTTGGAAGATACCAATTAGGCCTCAGTTACGGTGCACTGTATCGATTACATTGTATGTGGGGGCTCCAAATAGGCTAATGAGTCAAAGAGTTGACTTTCTTTGCATGTGTGGGCCAGCTGGCTTCCCAATGAGTCAGCATGAGTCAGGGCTTTTGACCTTTTGGCGAGGTACTATGAGTCAGGGATTTTTGGACTTTAGTTCCTAGATTCTGTTCTCTTAATACCTCTGTGTTCATCGACTTTTTCAGAACAAACAGCTTATCTATTTATTCCCTTTGTGCCTCTCTAGGGTCACTTTACTTCTAATTGCTATCATTAATGTCTCTGAATACTTAGAATCTCAACTAAGCCATGATATGCATGAAGACCATGGAAATACCAAACATACACCAACAAGAGACATCTTAGGCACCAGAATGATCCAAGAGCCTTCCTGGCCTCTTGGGGCTCCCAAACAGTCCTGCAAGGAGAGAACCCCATTACGAGATCTGAAGTAAATTGCTTTCCTACAAAGACAAAAATATCCTCAGGAGTCAGCTGCAAGTTGCCTTGTTCTACTGCTCTTCATGCTTCTGAGCAGAGGACCTGGGAGCTGGTCACAGACCAGTTCTGTTCTGACCTTACCTCTCATCAGACAGACTAATTTCCTGATAACCTGGCAGACTAATTTGTCTTTTGCAAATAAGCTGAGCAAAGTTTTATTGCCCAGGCTGCAAACATTGTCCTTTCTACTGCCTGGCCAAAAACATTCCTGAAGAGATTGAACCTCTTCAGAATCACTAAGTATTGACAAGGGTGGAAGAGGTGGACACTGGAAGGTGAGAACCTCTCAGAGTAATTGGTGGATAGTTTCTCTCTCTCTCTCTCTCTCTCTCTCTCTCTCTCTCTCTCTCTCTCTCTCTCTCTCACACACACACACACACACACACTCACTCATGATAACCCACTCTCCTTCCCCGCACAGGTCCTGATCCCTAGAGAACTCTATACACTTACCAACCCTCTGAGATATGGGTTATGTTACTTTCCTTCTTGAGCCAGTACCTGGTCCTCAGTGAATCCATGAGAACGATCTCCAGATGGAAGTCCGATTATGTTGTTCCTGTCCTCACACCCTGGCATTTTCACTGCTGAACCCACTGTACTGAGAGACCACTAATATTGTTGTACACTTGCTTCATGCAAAACCTCAAGCTAGTGATTATTACTGATATTCTCACCTTCTCTTCCAATCAGGCATTATTCATTGTGATGGTTAATCCTGTCAACCGGATGCCATTTAGAATCACCATGGACACAAATCTCTGGGATTGTCTATTAGGGATTTTCTAGATTAGGTTAATCAAGGCGGGAAGACTCACCTTAGAGGTGGTTAGTGCTATTCTGTGACCCGGGGTCCTGAACTACATAAAAAAGAGAAAGCTAGCATTGGTCTTTCTTCGTTTCCGAGCACTGGACACAATGTAACCAGATGCCTTTTGCTTCTGTTTAAGCCTGCTCCACCATAACGGACCGTGTTCCCTTGAAATGTAAGCCAAACTAACCTTTCCTTCCTTAAGTTGCTCTTTGTCGGGCATTTGGTCACAACAGTGAGAAAATAACTGATACTTTCATTTTACAGAAGGAAGACAAACAAGGCTTAGAAAAATTAATAAACTTGTTCAGGCTGGTAAGATAGGAGGCAAGTGTGAAAACATGAGCTCATGCCATCGCACTAAGTTTACCCTGTGTCATTTGTGCAGTGTGCAGGTGATGGGACTCCTCTGCTCAGCAGCTGAGGAGGAGGAGGAAAGCTGCAATCCAGAACAAAGGAAGAAGCATCACAGCAGAGCTTATCTAGCTCAGTGTGTCAAGCTTAAGCTGAGGACCCAAGAGGCCACAGCACCTATCTGAATTCACATCACTTACAAACCTGGAGGGCAATCCTAGTCCCTCGGTCTTCTGCTTTTTTCCACAAAATCATGAAAAGCAGATAAGCCCCCCTCTGTTTAAAGGGATCCTTGGAGAACATTAATTTTGTTCTCATCTAAAAGCCATGCTGAGCTACACTAAAGGTAATGGGCACTGAAAAAAATAGTTCTTAGAAAAACTCCCAGCTGAACACACAAAGCGAGTCCCTGAGGAACAGCGTAAGGGTTGTGTGAAGGAATCCATGTTGGTGAGATTACAGAAATCATAATATCTGAATAACGGAACATATGGAAGAAATCAAAAAAGCTCTCTCCTTCTTCCCATATGTAAACTTGGCCTTCGCCTAAAGTCCTTAAGTAAACGCAGATGCAGCCAAACCAGGCACCAGATGGCAAACAAACATTGGAATAAGAGGTAAAGAAAGCGGTCAATGTTTATTCAAGGATGGGGGAAACATAATCTGAAACGCGGTGGCTTCCCTACGATAGCACCCCAGGGTCACGCAAGACCAAACCAAGGTCCAAAAGTGACCGAAGCAACAACAGCTCAGTCCACGGTAACTGCCATTGGGAAGCTGCAGGGAAACCACTGTCTTATGTGAGTATAACCTGATGTCAGAGAAAGCAGCAAATCTGGGGATGAACAAAATGGTTAAAGCAAGGTAGAAAGACCAGAAGGGACAGGAAAGTGGAACAGTTAGCTGTTGCTTCGCATTTACACGTACCAAGAGCTTTGCATGTTGGCTCTCCTTTAATCCTGTTGACTACCCATTGGGTATTGGACACATTTTATCAATAGGGTGATTTCATAAATGTTAGGTCCCTTCTCTCTCTCTCTCTTTCTCTCTCTCTCTCTCTCTCTCTCTCTCTCTCTCTGCCTCCTCCTCTCTGTCTCTCTCTGTGTGTCTCTCTCAAACAATAAAAAGAGTAAGGGCTAGAGAGATGGTTAGCAGTTAAGGCACCTGCCTGCCAAGCCTAAGAACGCCTGTTTGATCTCCAGGTCCCACTTTTAGCCAAATGTAAAGTGATACAAGGGCGCAATGCCATGCTTTCCCACAAGGGGGCGCATGCATCTGGAGTTCGTTCACAGCAGCTAAGAGGCTGCTGGCACACCCATTCTCTCTCTCTGCCTCTTCCTCTCCATCTCTGTTCTCTCTGTCTGTCTCTCTCAAATAATAAAAATAAAATAAAAAAAAAAAAAATGTTAGGTCCCTGGGAATGCCAACCTAGCCATGGCCAATGCTCTCTGTGGTGCTTCCCAGCTTTAGAGTTCTTATCTCCACACTTGCACGCCACTGTTGGAATGTGTACTATTTAACATAGAAAACATGGTTCCTAAAGATTCCATTCAGGAACTAATCCTTAAGCATTCACCAAATGCCAAGACCCTGGAAATATCCAATACCATCACACAGGGGAAGTGTCTTCTGCCCTTCTTTAAAAAGAGCTCTCTTCTTCTTCCCATAAGTAAACATGGCCTTTGCCTAAACTCCTTAGTAAATTCAAATGCAGCCAAGCCGTCTTCTTGCAATTCAACCAAACCATTTTCTTGCTTTCAGATAGAGCAGTAGAGTGGAAAATGTTTTCAGGCTAGAAAGCCCTGTGTCCAGATTCCACCACTAACTCCATTGGCTGCTATGAGAAAGCCACATTAAACTTTGAGTTTTATTTCTGAAATGTAGCTCGTGTGCCCCTGAAAGGGCTGTTTTGAGAATCACATTGGTTTTCACTGTGCCCTGTCCATGTTGCTCTCATTCACATGTGTATTCTCTGAATGGCTGCTTTCCAAACACTGGGAGACAAAAACATACAGATCATAAGGAGGACTTCACTCACTGTATAGTCCTGGAAGACAGCCTCTCTTGCCCCTGGTTTCTAGTTGGTTCTGACCATGGGCGCACCTGCAAGAGCCTGGAGTATGCACTCCCCAGCTCTCTTGAATTCATTCATCATCCATCTGCTTATGGCAGACCACAGTTCCAGCAGGTGGCCCTGTCCATGCAATGTCCTCTGCTTAGTGGAAGGTTATTCTCTCTCACTTTGCTCCTCCAGCCTAAGAGGTAGCAATGGTTGCCCATAGTTGCTGGTCATCAGGTGCCTATTGCTTTTTAAAATTTTTTAAAATTATTTTCATCTATTTGACAGACAGAGGCAGGTAGAGAAAGAGAGATAGAATGGGTGTGCCAGGAACTCTAGATGTGTGCACCACCTTGTACATCTGGTTTACATGGGTCCTGGAGAATCAAACCTTGGTCCTTTGGCTTGCAGGCAAGTGCTTTAACCACTAAGCCATCTCTCCGGCCTGCCTATTGCTTTTTAAACAAATTATCTATTAAACTCCCTCCAGTTATCCACTCTGGATGTACTTTGGTTTCCTGACAGGAACCTGATCATGCAAATTCAATTTTCTATTTCCCAAAATGCTTATATCAAATCACTGTTTCCTTCCCCATCTTTCCTCTTATAAGTGATCTCCTATTTATTATCAACCAACTCCCTTTAAGAGAAAATCTATTAGGAAGTCAGCTAAGCTCTGGTTTGAATATGTCTTCAAAAGTTCTTGTGTTGGAAAATTTAATCCTTGATGCTGCAGTGTTGAGAGGTAGGATTTCGGCAGATGACAAGATAGAGCTTTCATGAGTGGGTTAGTAACTTGATCACTGGATTAAGTTGTTGCAGAGGTAAGTTGTGATAAGTTTGGCCCCTTTCCCTCTCTCCTGCACTTGCTTGATGTAGTAAAAAGGCCCTTGACAACACAGCTCCTCAAAATTGGACTTCCCAACCTCCCTAACTATAAGCCAAATAAGCTCTTTATTATTTATAAATTCTCTAACCAGTGGTATTGTTATAGCAGCACAAAATGAGATAAGAAAATTACTGTCAAAGATTCCAGCTTTCTTTGCGATTGTTGTTTGCTTGTTTTCTGATTTGGGGTGTGTGTGTGTGTGTGGGTGTGATGTGGTGTGGTGTGGTGTGGTGTGGTGTGTTGTGAGTGCCTTTGCATATAGAGGCCAGAGGTCAGTGTCTGGTACCTCCCTCAGTTTTGTTTTACTTTATTATTTGAGATAGGGTCGCTAATTGAACACACAGCTCACTGACTTAGTTAATATAGCTAGTCAGCTTAGCCCAGGAATCTGCCCATCTCTTCCCAGTGATGTAGGTTTTGGGGGTTCAGAAGGGGTCCCCTAAGTTTATGAACCCCAGTTTTGGGTTCTGTCCTATTTTTAATAAGAATTGATAAAAATGGACTCAAGAAGGATAAATTATGAATTATTGATTTTATTTATGGGGAAATCACAAATTGTGGGGTTTATTTAGGGGCAAATTTGGATCTAGGAAGAAGGCCTAGAGCAGAGTCATAAGCACGTGGAAAAGCAGGAAACATGCACTCATGTGGAAAACACAGCACAATCCATGAGATTCATTTAAGCGTAATGGAGAATTTCAGGAAAAGACTAGTATGGAGCCACAAGCACATGGAAGATGAAACTAGGAACTTGTGTAGGGAGATTTAGAAGGAACACACATAGCATCTGCCCTGAGCTTCCACTTGGGGAAACGTTAAGAGGAAATATGATGGTGGCTTAAGGAAGAATAGCAGCGGGAAAATATCAAATCAGAGACCAAGAAATTCAAATGAGAAATGAGTAGTAAAGAGAGTTGTGCCCATGGCTACCCTGAGTTTAGAGACGTGGCACAGGTAACAGGCCCAGAGTTAGAGAAGGCACCCATGTGATAGATCTGGAGTATAAGGGAAATATGCATGTAGTAGATTGAGAGGAAAATCATACATGTAATTAAAGTGAGATGTTACCCTAAAGGATCAAGCAGAGACAAGCAGGAAAACTACCCAGTCCAAGAAGCAGTATTCTGCTCTCCCTCCCCATCCTCCTAAGCCAGGCTGGGTGAAAGGGGAAAATACTCATGTGTATCCAAGCAGAGATCACAGAGCAGAGCGAAGGGATGCAGGGAGAGCGAGGACAGGCTGTGAACAGCCTTTGGAGTAGATTGGAAAATGTCTTATTCTTTCATCAGATTCAGGTATGTTAAGGGGAAGACCCAAGTGGTTTGTAGGTTTGAACAGCAGACCCCATAGGGCAGCCCACCTACTACTAACATAGTGCTATGTTAGACTATGGGCAGCAGAGGGCACAGTAGCTGTTGTAGATTAATCTGGGTCAGACATGAGTTCCATTCC
This sequence comes from Orientallactaga sibirica, assembly GCA_036365145.1. Lineage (NCBI taxonomy): Eukaryota > Metazoa > Chordata > Mammalia > Rodentia > Dipodidae > Orientallactaga > Orientallactaga sibirica. The sequence goes on along the minus strand of JAEOAD010000015.1, from coordinate 32,198,573 downwards.
TGTTTCATTTGTGCCAAAGTAGGTTGGCACGTGGGGTGGCATCTCCTAGTCCTCTCTTTTGGACTTCTTTTCCTAACTGAAATGGTTATCTAAAGAAATCTCACTTTCTCTTATTTCTCTTTCACCAGTCCTGGGATTACAGACATGTACCACCACACTTGTCACACTTGAGTGGCTGTACTCACTGTACTCATTGAGCTCTCTTCCCAACCCCAAAGCACCCACTGATGCACTGGAGCTGGCTCATACCTGCTAGCAAGGGTAGATTGTGACCATCTCTTTGCAGCTGCACAATCAGTACCATTGAATTTCGGACTTGAAAATGGCCACACTGTAGTATCAATTTGACAAGTTCAACAAATTAGGGCTTTTTATGGTGTGCTCAATTGTAAAGCACTTATCAGTGTTACATACTATTTTTCATTAAGTTTTTCAGTTAGCATACAAAATAATGTGTTTCACTATGACATTGTTATACATAAATTTCATTCATAATTTTCCATTGATTACTTGCAGAAATAATGGTCTCTGGGTATAATACATTAAATAAAATATTTTCACTAGTTTCCTTTTACTTTCTAAAGTAGCCATTAAGATTTAAAATTATGCATCCCAAATTATTTCTGTTGCATCCTACTCTTACCAACTCTTCAACCATGAAAATAAAATGTATTCATCTGCCTGTCAGCCTCTTAAGAAACTGCCTCTTAGCGTCAAAAACATGACTAAAAGCTGGGCATATTACATCATTCTCTCATCAAAACCCACCTTGTTAATAACCAAGACTGATTTGCCTTCCACTCCCAGGATTTCACCAAAATCACCATTAATGCTAACCCAGTGCATCCCTTTTCCAACTTTACCATTGGCAACATTTTATGGAATGGATAGCTTGCTTCATTGAAACAGACTTCCATTGATGACAGGCTTTCTTTTGTTGTTGTTGTTTTTGGGGTGTGTGTGTGTGTGTGTGTGTGTGTGCATGTGTGTGGTTTCTGTGGTGGATGTGTGTAGCCTTCTGCATCCTATGTGCATGCATGAATAGACCGGAGGAAGAATTTGAGTATCCTCCTCTAATACTCTGTAGCATTATCTCTCAGAGATAGTCTCTCACTGAATCTGAAGCTCCCTGTTTTTTGGTTAGATTGTCTGACCAAAGAGCCCCAGAAATACATCTATCTCTGCCACCTCAGTGCTGGGGTTATAGGCATGTGTGGTCATTCCAGGCTTTTTCTATGGGTGTTACAGATACCTCAGGTCCTCATGCTTGCACGGAAGACAGTTAGTTACCCACTGAGCAGTCTCCCCACCCCAGACAACAGGCTTTCATGCTTTTTCTCCCTCTGATGTTAATGTCTTTTCTCCAAACTCCTTTACCAGTTCCAGTTTGTCTTCTCTACTTGTACTGTCATCCAGATGTATACATCATCTGAACATGAAGAGGATGGTTCTTACTTAAACTTTCCAGGATCTTCTCATTGACTTTAATGTTTTGTTAGTAACCTTTAACATGATTCACAGGCAATCCAAAATGTTACTTCTGCCTTCATTTGTAGTTTAATTTCCTATCACTCTTTCTGTTTGTTCCACCTTCTCTAGCCATCATAGATTTCTTTTGATCAGTGTGGACCTTCAGTTTTTAAATACCCATTATTTTTTCATCCTGAAACCTATTTTGTCAATTTTTTTTTTGGCAAACTCTTTTTCAACCATCAAGAAATTCCCATGAACTGCCCCCCCTTCACTAGATATGACTCCCGCATACATACCTTCTCACATAGCACCTGTATTTCTTCATTAAACTCTAAACTCTATGAGGTAAGGAGCAGAGATCCCTGGTTGCCCAATATATTCAATAGTGCATGGCATAACACTTCATACACAATATGTACAATACACAATAGATGTGCAACATCTATTTGTTAAACAATGAAACTGACCTAATCTCATTCAAAATTTCCATTATGAAGAAGCAAATGGAATCCAAGGACAGGAAACATTTATTCAAAACAACAAAACCAAAACTAAGATTAATACAGGCCTAGGGCCTCCTGATTTCCACATCAGCTTTTTTTTTTTCCTAGTACAAGATGAGCTTGTCTATAATATAGTATCCAGAAGGAGCAGACTGAATTCCTGGTCTCCTGGAAGCCAAAGCAAGCCAAGATTCATAAACACAGCTGATGTTATTCTCTTTGTTTGTTTTATATAAGTCCAGCCCATAATAAACTCCATCTTAGAAATGCCTACAGTTTTCATTGTCTACAACATTTTTCTTCTATTCGTTGTTCATATTCTTTCCCCTCACTAACCAGAAGAGTCACCCAGTATTCTGTGTTGAATGCTCCTGCATTCCATGTTTTTATCACTCCCTGCCAGGCTAGCATGTTACAGACGATTAGTGTGGTGGTTTGTTACTGGGTTTGGGAGTGATTAAGCCTTTCTTGGCACTGGAAGGGTTAGCTTGGGGGTTAAAGCACTGGACACTCAATAGTTACTGAAACTCCCCAAGCCAATGGCTCTTGAGTTCTTGTCTTGCTACTCACACTGACAAGTACAGACATGATAGAAGGGTAGGTCGAACAAGAGTTCGTTCGAAGGAAGGCAGAAAGTGAAGGTAAGTAGGAAGCAAAGGTAAGGCAGAATCACTTCCCAGATAGGAGTGGTCAACTGGGTAGCTGCCTAGTGACTTGTATGGAGGCTTTTTATACATTAAGTATCAAGTTCAGATGGATTGGGTGAGTTATTCTGCATTGCGGTCATTTGAATGGATTTTCCCCAATAGAGTCAAGAGTTTTATTAAAACTTATAATTTAGATCTCCAACCACCTGGCTGGAGGAGGTGTCACTGTGGATGGATCCTGGGGTCCAGCCCTAAGGCTGATCTGAATTCCAACCTAAGATATGCAAAGTTCCTGAGTTGTGTCTGAGTTCCTAAAGTGTGATTCTTTGCTTTTGGTACTGGTGGTAGCTTTTTCTCTTTCTGCTTGGATCTATGAAAGAGGGGCCAACTTCTTCCACCATTGTGGAACTTCCCTTGGATCTGTAATCTTCAAATAAATTCCTTTCCTCCCATAACTGTGTCTGGTCTGGAGGTTCATCCCTTCATGTGAGGCTGACTGCTGCATGTATGTATATAGGAGGCTGATGAGGTAGATAGAGGATTAGTTATTTTGAGTGTATATGGGCCTGTGGATTGGGCTGATGTGTTTGACAAAGGATTGGTTGGTTTGTATGTGTGGGCTAGCTAACGTCTTAGTGATCAACATAAGCCAGAGCTTTTGACCTGTTGGAAGTGAGGGCCTTTTGCATTTTAGTTTCCAGACCCTACTTTCTGGAACGACTATAAAATCTTGGTGTAAGAGTAACTGGTACATTTATGACCCCACAATGAATACTGATAACCCCACTGAGGAGGGTCCTTAGTGGAATAGGGGTGAGAGAGAGAACATAACAGTATAATCTGATGGGAATGTAGATATTTCTCATCTTTTGGGGGCTTGTAATCCTGACTAGCTGCCTACAAAATGGGGGCTACCTTGCTCCTAATCCCAATCTGTTTGATTATAGAATTTCCCCCATAACCTCATGTGTCTGTGGGTAAATCTCATACATGACCCCAGCTGCGGAGTCTTTTGGAGGTTTAGACACGCTGGAGTGCGTGTGTTGCTGGCCACGGATCTTGGAACAATCTAGCCCAGCCCTGCTTGCCAAACATAGCTAGGTAACTCTTGCTTGTTCCTTCCTATTGATGTGACAATATGTGATACTCAGCTGTCTGTTCATGCCATGATTTCCCCACCATGATGAAAGTTCCCTAGAAACTGTAAGTTGAAATAAACCTTTTCCTTCCATAAGCTGCTTCTGGTTGGGGTTTTTTGTCCCAGCAAAGAAAAGGTAACCACTATCTTTACATAATAATGCTCCAGAGAATATTACAATATCCTGAATAGTACTGAGGAAAATTGATATAATTATTATAATAAAATGATATATTTTAGCTACTACTTTATGCAAAAGCACTAATTTCAATGATCTTCATGCATATTTCTCTGTTTCCTTAATAACTCAATGTATATTTTTACTATTTATATTTTAAAGATGAGTAAACTGAGGCACAAAGAAGATAGTAACTTGACCAAGCTATTCAGTTAAAGGAGAAGGTTCTAATCTAAGCAGTCCAGAGCCCAAGGTTTTAACTGCTTGGTATTTGACAGGGAAGAATGTGTTGATTTGACACATGGGGATACCAAAAAGTACAACTGAAGGAGATCTTAATGCTGCTTTATATAGATATGCCTGGTTCTCACTCAGAATTATTCATTGATTTATGGATCCACTTTATCATCAATTTATACTCTCAAATGCGTTTGTTGAATCATTTATATCAGTTGCTGGGAGTATATCTCTCTACCTCTACCTCTTGGAGTCCAGCTGAGGAAGCATGTAAGTAGAGTGTCATCAACCCTACTGTGTGCTAAATGGTATGTTGTGCAGCGCTTTCCTCCCAATTGAAACGTTCCCTCCTAGAGGCTCAGGAGACTCAGGCGGTAAATAAATCTGGGAGAGTTGAAACTTACACAGTCGTAAGACCTCTTGCCCAGGGTTAGAGAAGCAGTGAACTCTGGGGAGGGACTCTGACCAGCCTAAAAGTGTGCTGCAGAGATGCAGCTTCCTATGATGGGTGGGCTTTGCGGTGATGCAGCTGCCTTTGAGTCACCCATGCTCCTGGAGGCAGTCCCTCACCTTGCTCTGTCATTAACCCCAGTAAACACATTGGTTCACCAAAACTGGTTGTGGTGCAATCACGCTTTCGTCTGTCATCTGTGCCCTATCTGGGATGAATAGACGTGTCATGCAACATTACAGGATAGAGGGAAACCAAGAATACTGGGAATGCAGAAAAAATTATAAACCAGCATAAAAGGATACAGCAGTAGTTTACCCTGGACTTGCATCCCTTCTCCATTTCCTCTCTGTACTTGACCTGGGTTTAGTTCCTCTTCTGGTTGCCCACTCTCCTGCCACACCTTCTCATCCTTTGTGCTCAGATCGTCATTGGTATCTTCAACTCCTAGGCTCACATTCTCACATTTAACTTCTTTGCTGATTTTGTCTTGTCCCCGCACCCCATATTTACTTTATCAATGCTGTGAAAAAAAATACCTCACCATAAGCCATTTAACGAAGGAAAGCATTTATTGTGGCTTTTAGTTTCCAATGGAAGTTTCATGGAGCCATGGAAACAGGAGCATGAGGCAAAACTGTTCACATTACTGCCAGAATCAAGAAACAGAGAACAAGCAGGAAGTAAGGCCAGGTGATGAAACCTCAAGGCCCACCCCAGTGTCATTTCATTATTCATCTACCTCAACCCAGAACAATTGACCTAATGACTCAACATCTATAGCTCGATCATTATTTACTGTGTTAACACCATCACATGTTTTCATTCTTTGATGATAATTTTTGTCTCTGATCTGCTGGCCAAGAAGTCTTCCCTATGAGGAATTAACTTTGAAGCAAGCAATATAAATTTCCAATGCTTTAGACCCTGGGCACTTTCAAGATAGTTCACATTCTTAAGTTGTGATCTCTAGTTGGCCTGTTCTATCCTAAGAAAAATTTCCCTCCAAAAGCTTATCCTGGTGAATAGTTTTGTATGGATTGGAGGAAGCCTTTGAATTTGGCCATTAAAAGGGTCTGTTAATAATGATCCTTGTTTGACATAATATGTGACCTAAACTAGCTACAAAAGAAAGAATATGAATTTTACAAAAAGGAAGGGATCAAGATTCTGGAAATTGACATGGGCAGGAGAAGGGATGATAGGAAATGTGGTGCAGATGAGATAATTAGTCTGGTGGGTAATTAAAGTCAGAAAGTGGCTGTTACTACATTGGAATGAATGCATATAAGTATGGCAGTATCAGGAGGTATGTCTCATAGTGTTAGAATTGGAGATTTTTGAAACCATAAGACTAGAGCATCACATGGTTTTATAAACTGATCCTAAAGTCTTCATGATGATGACAAAACTTCAGGTGGATGGAAAGGCTGTGATGTGGGAACCTTAACTTAGCATAGAGCTATAAGCAAGTGACTGGTGGTGACAGCAGTGTCATGAATGGGAAGTTTGTATCGCTATGTCTCTATCAGGTGTTATCAACCTCAGAGGAGGCTACTATTGTACTGGTCTACAAATGATAATGAGGTACTATGAGAATATTTACATACAACACCTACTCCCCCAGCTCAATAACTGAAAATAACACACTTTGCAACTCTAGCCTTTAATAAGTTTACTAGAAAAATAATTTTCAGTTAAAATGTAGTAGAAGTAGTATTTCTCCACACAACAGGCCCATGAAATAGATATTGAAATTTCTATTACTAATAGTCAGGAATTGAGTGAGGCTATGAATGTCAAAAGGCAGAGCCTTGGGCTGGAGAGACGGCTTAGGGGTTAAGGCATTTGCCTGCAAAACCAAAGGTCCCAGGTTTGATCTCCCAGGATCCATGTTAGCCAGATGCATAAGGTGGCACATGCATCTGGAGTTCTCTCTCTTTCTCTTTCTTCCTCTTTCTCTCTGTCAAATAAATAAATAAATTTTTTTAAATTCTTGAAATAAAAGGTAGAGCCTTGATTTGGACTGCAACCTGTCAATGTCCTTATTCCACAATAAGTGGTTAAGAACATAGGCGTCACAACTGTATGTTTCTTCATTTTTCATTTGGAGCTATAAAGTGATGTATTTCATATGGCACTAGCCATCATAAGTACTCAGTAAAACACTTGTTGGCTTCTATACTGAGCTGCTACTATTCACATAAGCATATTATTTCTATTTCGGCTTACTTCAGTACTTTATGCCTTCTCAGCCAAACCATCTCCATTCCATTAGATACTAAATGACTAGTTGAGTATATGTATTTTTGGAGTGCATAATCTTTCTGATGCTTTTTGTAAGATGACCTTAGAAATCACATAAGAGGTAGTCAGAATGGTGGCTCATGCCTATAATACCAGCACTCAGGAGGATGAGGAGAAAGGATCACTGTGAGTTCAAGGCCAGCCTGGGCTGCAAAGTAAGTTCCAGGTCAGCCTGAACTAGAGTGAGACCCTGCCTCAAAAAAAGAAAACTAAATCCTGTAAAACATGAGGTCATATAAACAGGATGTATGCTTGCTCACAATTCATATTTAGACCTAGTCCTTAGCAACTGGACTATGAATTAGGACTCTATCTCTGAATCTTTTAACAGAGGTCATCTTTAACTGTACAGAACTACCCCTACATGACATGTTGGCTCATGATTACATAGGACTGAAACTGTGCTTTGCTGGGGAAATCAATGGGTGTGTTTCTGTTAGAGGGCAGCTAGTAAAATGCCACAACATGTACCACTGAGCACCAAGAGTAACTTGTCAGCCAGGCATGATGGCACACGCCTTTTAATCCCAACACTCAGGAAGCAGATGTAAGAGGATTGCCATGAGTTTGAGGTCAACCTGGGATGACAGAGTAAGTTCCAGGTCAGCCTGAGCTAGAGTGAGACACTACCTCAAAAACAAACAAAAGGGTTGGAGAGATGGCTTAGAGGTTTAGGCTCCTGCCTGCTAAGCCTAACAGTTCCAATCTCCAGGTCCCACGTTTAGCCAGATGCAAAGTGACACAGGGGTGCAATGCTGCACTTGTCCACAAGGGGGTGCACGGATCTAGAGCTGGTTCATAGCAGCTAGAGGCTGCTGTCACGCCCATTCTCTGTCTCCCCCCCTTTCTCTCTCTCCAAAAAAAAAAAAAAGAGAGAGAGAGAGAGAGAGAGAGAACATGTCAACTGAAAGGTAATTTTTAAAAATGACACATGCAAATGGAACCAACTGATTGTAGACCTGGCAAAAATAATTTAATTCAACATCTTGATTCTACTGTAAGGTGAGTTTCAGGGAGAAGAAGGGTCGTGCTCAGGGTCATAGAACTGCTAATAATTGTGTTTGTTTCAAAAAGTAGTGTTGTAGTCAGCTCCACATTGCTATGATGACCATCCAAACCAGACACAGTTTATGAGAGGAAGGGATTTATTGCAAGCTTATAGATCCAGAGGAGGTTCCATAATGGCAGAAGAGGCTGGTCCCCTTTCACAGAGAGAGAGAAAAGCAAATCACCAGAAAGCACCACATGGAAGCACAAATGGACAGCAAAACAGCAGGGACCCAGGCAGAGCTCAGACCACTCTGCTTACCTTTGGGCTGGGAATCAGATCTACCCCAAACACACCTTAAGTCTGGACTCCGGAATCTGCCCACAGTGACACCTCCTCCAGCCAGGCAGATAGAAATCCAACTTAAAAGCTTTACTAAAACACCCATCTACTGAGGCACATACATTCAAACTACCACAAGTAACAGTAAAAATCTTATTATATATCAATGCATCTGCCTTCCTCTATAAGTCCAATATAATATGAGTGTGTCTGTGAGAGGACCTCGCTCCATGGAGGTCTGAGAGCGTGTCTGTGAAAGGACCTCAGGTCTGAGAGCCATGGAGGTCTGAGAGTGTGTCTGTCCATGGAGGTCTGAGGACTGAGAGCGTGTCTGTGAGAGGACCTCGCTCCATGGAGGTCTGAGAGTGTGTCTGTGAGAGGACCTCGCTCCATGGAGGTCTGAGAGTGTGTCTGTGAGAGGACCTCGCTCCATGGAGGTCTGAGAGCGTGTCTGTGAGAGGACCTCATTCCTGTGGAGGTCAGAGAGAGTGTGGAGGGAACCTCAACCATGCTAAAAAGTCAAAGATCCAGAAGAAGAACATTTCCAAGGGAGGCAGTGAATGCTAGGTAGCAGCAAAATGGCATGTTCATTCAACAGCAAGACTTGTGACAAGGCTGGAGACCAAGGCCCACGTTCCATCTTGAAGGTCTCAGTTACCCAGCAGAGAGTCTGAATTTCATCCAGAGAGCTATGGGAGGTTGTTACAAGTTTTAGGAAGGGAAAAGACTGTGGTATATTAAATCAACCTATAAAGTCACCAGTATGATGTCCTTCTGTATGCTAGTAAGAAGGCTGGTACCCAGAATGTTGTATGCAGTTTCGAAGCTGGACTGGTAGCAGGAAAGACTCAGCATTGCAGGAAGGTTAGCTTTCATCCCTCTGTTGTTTGGGATAAAGAATGAGGTCCTCCATTGCCTCTCCCCCATAACTAACTGCTACCCCCATAATGCATGACCCACAATCCCCATGGGGTTGACTTTCATCCCCAACAAGGAAGCCCTCTTCAGAAAAGGGGCAGGGAGGAGGGAAAGGATGGTACCAACATGTGTTGTTTACATACTAAATATGTCCATATCTAATAAAAAAAATTTTTTTAAAGGTGTGGATCCAATGATTTACTTCATGGTACCTGTGTAATGAACCCATAAATGATGGGGTTCTGAGGACCCTCCCCACACCTTCTTTTATGAGTTGTCCAGCTGCTTTTGATAAAGCTGTCAATAGTTGTTCACTGTTTTCAATGCAGAGGAATTTTGTCTTACAAAAGGTGGGTGCAGGAATATGCAACAACACTGTGAGTACATGTTAGTGTCCCCAATGTGCAGGTGGGAAAACTGAAGCTTGGACTGAATAGCTGGTAAGAGCAGAACATGGATCTAATCCCAAACTCATTTCTCTCTCATATGCAGTATTTTTCTACTAACGCTTTTTACTGTAGAATCAGACAAGCTCCATCTCTGTTTCCTCTCTTTCGTGACCAAGAGCCTAATTTGGGTGGAGGTGTATTTTAGAGTGAGACTTGGAAAACTGAGCATCTAAAACTTTTTGTTTCAATTTGCTAGACATTTTATAATTGAAAAGTAAATTAAATATATACTCCACAAATACCATATTTTTCTTTATTTACAATTTAAGAACTGAAATGTATGCATAAAGTAAAATCCACATGCTAAATGTATAGCTGGATGAATTTTGATAAATGTGTATACTCATTTAATCAACCATCTCAGCTAGATATATAAATATGTTATAGATTCAGTGTATTTAAAATGAGAAATGGAGCGCCAGTCTTCATGTCATGACTAGTGGTGAAGACCCTCCCACTCCTTTTCTCTACTCATCAGGCTCCTTAAGTGTCACCATTGTTTCCAGCCCACAGGCCCACGAATGCCAGGTACAAGTCAAAAGATGACTATGTCAAAAAGAAGAAAAACAAAATTAAAAGACAATTAGTTGTTTCTTAATGTGCGTTGGAGAAAAAAAATCATGTTGCTCTATTTTTTGTTTTTCTCTGGAGAGGTCATGTGTCTAGCCCACACATTAGCTCATGAACTTGTTCCAGTAAAGTGAGTCAGTTTCTCAAGAAATCAGTCATGTATTTCAGAACTATGTCAGCGTCTCTAGAAGAGATACAGTGCCCTGTATTAGTGTGTGTCATACAAACACACAGCTCATAGGCAAAAGCAGGATTTGAACACACATCTAGGGGTCCCAAAGATCAAGGGAACTGTTGGGGCAGAGAGTGGGGCTAAACAATGGCCTGCAATCAAAACTGGGCTTAAATTCTGGCTTTATGACAAGTTGGCTATGTGAGTTTGGGCTCCTTACACTCTCTCTGTTCAGTATTATCATTCATAAAAGTGAACACAGATGATGACATTTGTATTACTGAATCATCTCAAAGATAAAAGTTCATGTGGCACTGTACACAGCCTGGAGTAAGCACCTAGTTTGCTGGCTTGAGCTCGGAACGTGGCAGTGGCTGCTGAGGGGATACTCAGCACTCCTTTCCAATCAGATCAATCCATATCAGTGAAGAAAAATGTGTACATGCCTCCTCAATGTGTGAAAATGTGCCTAGAAGCATAGTATTCTGTGCTTACAAGTTCTGCAAATCAGATAAAAATATAGATGTATCAAAAATATTTAAAGTGGGCCTAGAGAGATGGTTTAGCAGTTAAGTGCTTGCCTATGAAGCCTAAGGACCCCAGTTCAAGGCTTGATTCCCCAGGACCAACATAAGCCAGATGTACAAGGTGGCTCATGCATCTGGAGTTCATTTGCAGTGGTTGGAGGCCCTGATGTGCCCATTCTCTCTATATATCTATCTGCCTCTTTCTCTCTCTCTCTGTTACTCACAAATAAATAAATAAAAAATAAACAAAAAATTCTTTTAAAAAGGCAGTCATTGTAAAAAAAATTTAAAGTGTGTTTGCCTATTGTGTGGTTTGAGCTAACATTATTTCATCTCTGAAGGCATACTGTATATCACCAGGTGTGGTTTTGATGATTTTATTTTTCTATAATTTATTTTGTTTGAGACAAAAGTTCACTGGCCTTAAATTCTTGATGTTCTTGCCTCAGCCTACTGAGTGCTAGAATAGCAGGCATGGGCTAATTTTTGGTTTTTTAGATTGTGCATGCATCTGTGTAGTCTTATCCAACCTTCTTTAATTATTATTATTTGAGAAAGACAGAGGGAAAAAGGGAAGAGAGAGAGAGAGAGAGAGAGAGAGAGAGAGAGAGAATGGGTATGCCAGTGGCCTCTCAGCCACTGTGAACAAACTCCAGACGTGTGTGCCCCTTGTGGGCAAGCACAGCATTGCACACTTGTGTCACATGCATCTGGCTAAACGTGGGACCTGGAGATCAAACAGGTGCTCTTAGGCTTGCTTGACAGGCAGGCACCTGAACCACTAAACCATCTCTCCAGCCCTTATTCAACCTTCTTGATAATTTTGATCATGTTTCAAGTGCTTGCCGTATGTAATGTAAATTGTTTTTATCTTATAATTTAAAGAAATAATACTGAGTAAAAGTGCACCACTTCCTTGTCTACTTGAATCTGAATTATTGCCATAAATCATGTACATTCCACTGATTAAATCTTTTTCAGTCCTTTCCCATTTTGAGGGTTAGTTTAAATAAAATATGTTCTGGCATGGAGAGATGGCTTAGCAGTTAAGGCATATGCCTGCAAAGCCTAAGGACCAGATTTGATTCACCAGTACCCACATAAGCTACATGTCCAATGTGGCACTTACGTCTGGAGTTCGTTTACAGTGGCTAGAAGCCCTGTTCTTTCTCTCTCTCTCTCTCAGGTAAATGACTAAATAAAATATTTTAAAAATGAATGTCTTTTAAAAAAATAAATACTACCTTAAAATCCACTAACATGGAACATTTAAGTGACAACATAAAGAAAATCCTGTCCACAGTGAGCACACCAGCAAGCACCGTGCAATTATCTTAGTTTTGAGCAAACCCTTGTGTGGCTTACATGACTCACAACTATCTAATGTGTGGCTAAACTGATGTTCCTAATGCCAAATCTACCCGGAAAATGCTGGAAAAGCTTAATCAAATTTTAGACCATATATATATATATATATATATATATATATATATATATATATATATATATATATATATGACTTCTGATATTTTCCTCCTGTATTTTCATCCCAACCACTTTATGCCTCTCAGCAAACACCGGCTTTGATGACCTTCCATTGCTTCTATTGTGAAAGACATCAAGCTCCCTCAGCTACTCACAGACTGTGAGTAGGTGTACCCAGCCTTAGCCCTGCAGTGTCACGCTTCCTGCCTCCTGGACACTCCTACCACACCTGGGCCTGAAGTATTCTTCCCTGCAGGTTATGGTTCTTGAAACGTCCAGACTTTCAGTGTCCCTTGGTTCCTAGATCTAGACTACCTGGCAGCTTTTGCTAAGTTTTAAAGGCCATGGTTTGCTGAAGTTGGGGAGAAGGTATCACCTCACCTGCCAGCCTCAGTGTATGTACTATTCTTGGAATCCATGTCTTCCCCAAAGGTGCCAGAAGGATCCCTTCTTTCCTTTAGCCTATATTCCTGAGATCATACCCCACTATGACTGTTTTTTAATACATTTGGATACAAATGGCCCCATAGATTCAGATATTTTTGATTAAGATTAAGCTTCCTACTTAAGTCTCTAGTAGGCAGAGCCCTGCTGAAGGTGTGTCATTGGGGGCGGATCTTGAATCCAGCCATACTAGGCATGTAGAGAGCCAGTTTGAGCTCTGGCCTTTTCTCTCTGCTATGGATATATAATACAGTGAGCCAGATTTTTCCACATGATGATGCTTCCCCTGGAATCTGTAAACCTGGAGTAAACCTCTTCCTCCCATAAGCTGCTTCTGGTCCAGTGTTTGTCCCAGTAACACCACCCCACTCTGTCCTGCAGATCTTTGGTGGATCCCTAGCTAATCAATAACACTGAACTGCTGGGGGTTTCCCCTACTCGCCCCCAGAGGCTGGGACTGCCAGTGCTGCCTCCAGAAAGGCAGTGTGCTCGCTGAAATCTCAGCCTTGACACATCAGGGAAGGGTCAACTTCATGAATGAGCGCTTTCATGGCTAGCTACAGGGACCCCATTTTTTCCCTACAGAAGCCCTGCACTTGCTTTCAGAAGCAACAATCAAGTGTGAACTTTCATGGTTTATTTATAGCTCTGCCTTAGAGAAAGAAGAAAAGAAGTGACTAAAATGCTATTTTACAAAATATTTTGTTTTTAAAAAGCTTCCATTGTGTGGGCAAAAAGGAAAAAAAGAAAGTCACTTCATTCATTGTGCTGTCTAGACTCTCAAACAAAGAGGGTATCGTGCTGCAAATTAAGATTGTCCGGCCCCTGCCTGCTGACAGAAAGTATGAATTTGGAGTCCAACTCCAAATAAACTCCTTTGATCTGAAATATATTGTGGGGTTGACTATATTTAGCATGTATCAGCATTCCCATAATAAATTCAGAGTATTGTACTGTGGTCATTTCCAGAATTGCCACAACCCATGGGTTCATGAGGATTCACTTTTGGGTTAATTATTTGGAGAATCGGGAATCTCAGCAGATTCTCCCTCCTCAGCCTTCCAAACAGCTGGGATTACAGTGCCTGCATCCACTTTCAAGCCATAACATTCTTGACACAGATGAAAAGCCAGCTCTGGAACTGGGGAGATGGCTCAGTGGTTAAAGGTGCTTGCTGGCAAAGCCTGCTGGCTCAGGTTTCATTCTCCAGTACCCATGTAAAGCCAGACACAAAAGCCAGCTCTGTTTTACTCTCACGGGCCTTTCCATTGTGCAGTAGAGTTAGGTTTCCCTGTCTGTCCTGGTTAAGAACTGTTACCTAACTTCCTTAGGTAAGTACAGATTGATCTCGGTGATACAAGTTTTATGAATCTTTTCAGTTGTGTTACCAAGCCCAAATTTAGAAACTCAAATATCATTATGTGGGGCTGGAGAGATGGCTTAGCAGTTAAGCGCTTGCCTGTGAAGCCTATGGACCCCAGTTCGAGGCTCAATTCCCCAGTACTCATGTAAGCCAGATGCACATGGTGGTGCAAGTGTCTGGAGTTTGTTTGCAGTGGCTAGAGGCCCTGGCACACCCATTCTCTCTCTCATTCCCTTTCTGTCTCTAATAAGTAAATAAATTAAAAATAAAATAAATTTTCTAACCCTTCCTGGGTCATATAAATTGATTATTAAACTTTCCTTTAAAAAATATCAATCTGTGAAAATGACATGAGATATCTCCCAGTTTCCCCAGCTGGGGTCTATTACAAATAACACGATTCTTTATTCTTCCTCATTCACTTCCTTTCCAAAACACTAGCTTTTCATGTTCCCCAAAGGTGGATGGAGAGCCCAAGAGGGGAAGGACTGGTGAGTTCTTATCTGCCCACAACTGTCACAAATGGATCACAGTCTCTTAGGTGTGGAAAGTTAGCTCCTGGGATTATAAGGTGTTGTCATGGGTGTTTTTGGAGACTCTCCACCTCAGAAAACCTCTCCCCTGCAGTATGCCAGTGCTTGTTAGTGTCCTCCTATTCTAACGGACTGCTTACCTTGGAAATCTGCTGCTTTTCCTCCAGGGCCGTCAGGTGGCCATACAGGACAGGAGCTAATACAACCCCTGGTGTCTGCTACATCAGGGCCACCTTAGGTCTTTAGGCCACAGCCACAGGAAGAACTGGGCAGCACAGTTCTCTATGTCTACAATGAAGCTTACTTCAGCCCTGCTTGTCCTTTCTCAGCATGTGTTGCTTATAGTCTAAGATATACCTAAACCTCAGCAACAGCCACCCAGTTCTCTGGTGGTCTCCATGAAGTCCTGCTTGATTGACTTATGAAGGAGGGAACCACCTCTTGCACATCTCCCCGCTTTTACTTCCAACTCACAGTGAGCCAGCCTTCTCCAAAAAAGAACGCATCTCTGTCAGACCGTCCATGTGAAAAAAAGTTGAGGAGGTAATTCATGGTTTCTCAACCATGCTTTTACATACTCTTCAAGGTGGCCTATTTCCAGTTCACTCTGGTCTGCCTGTTACCTTAGAACTCAGCCCAAACTTCCATTTTAGCATTCTGTCACATGTATTATCAGGTTCCTTCACTGTCTGCATCCCCTAAGGGCATATGATTGGCCAGATGCTGAGTTGGCAGTAAAAATAATTATACCAGTTCCTGCCTGAAGGAGCGCACAGCCTAGTTGGGGAGAGTGATATGTTAACAAAAAGTATTGCCCCATGTCACAGACGCTCTGGTAACAGAAGCATGAGTGGAAACAGATAATCAAGGGGCAGGGGAACTCATGCAGTGGAATGTCAGAAGAAATGTCAGCATAGTGGGAACCTGACCTAGGTTGAACTTTTAAATCAGTTCTCACTCAGAAACAAAATAAGCCTGTTTTAAATCTATGAAATCTCCATTGTATTCATTTCTTGGCAATTTATTTTTAAGGCAAGCAAAGGTAATGCAAAGAAAGGAATAGAGAATGTCCTGATATCTACCATTTGTCTACTCATCCTTTGTGATGGGAAGGAAAATAACATTGATAGAGCGCCTTCTGTCTACAATACAAGTTTCCTGACCCCAGCCAGGAAGGCAGTCTGGGATGTAGTCTTGTCTGTGCCCAAGCACAATCAGGACTGGCATGTCCCAGGGTACTTCCTAGTGCAGGGGAGATGACAGGGCCAGGGTCCTGATAGAAGCAGGCAGAGGTAAGGACAACAGGAGAGGAAATAGTCCCTCAGACAGTGGGGTGGTTGAGACCATCTCAGCACATTGTGGGCGTGGCTTAAGGGATCGAGAACTCAGTCTGTGAAGGAAATGTCCTGTCTTCCTGGGGTTTGCAGGGGCATTATCAGCAAGATGTGTTTGCCTGTTTGTTCTTTTGTAACATGGCTACATACAGCCCTTTTATAGTTTTGTCTTGTATCTATGGCTTCCTGACCAACAATTTTTCATCACTTTAAAAATCTTTTTCTTCCTTCAGTTGCCATTTCTTCCTGTGGTCCCTGAGCTTGTCACTGAGGTGCCCCCTGCTTGCACAGTAACAACGCAGGAGGGACTGCTGCCTGTAGTCAGACACACAGGGTCCTCAGTAGTCCAGTCCAGGGACTGCTGTCTGTAATCAGGCACATGGTGTACCCAGTGACTGCTATGTGGTATTCTGATGCCTTTGTATTCAAGTAGAGAAGAGGAGAGAGAATTCCTCCCCCTGAGCCTTGGAGGCCTTCACAAAGGGGTTTACCTTGGGGACTGTTTTGCCCTGGAGACCTCAGTGCTCAGCCATTTGTGTAGCCTAGGATAGATAGTCCCCAAAGCAACCTTAACTCTTTGTTGGCATTTATTCTTATTGCCAGAGAAAAAGAAGTTTAAAGAAACTGATTATCTTAAAGGAAAGTGAATTCAGATAAGAATGTTCCTTTCTGTCAGAAGACTGTCTGGTTTTTAGCTTTCCAATTCAGCTGCCTGTGTTGTTTTCCACTTAACAGGAGGCAATGGCAAGAATGAGCAAAGTTGGGAAAGTTGTGTTCCCGAGACATGAGGATAAAAGGTAAGTTTATAGTTTTCTACACAGATGTTGGCAAATGAGAACACACAAACCATGCAACTACAGATCTCGAATAAACTTTGTAAGTCACCTCACTTGTCCTTTCATGTAGACATTACAAAAACACCGTCCCAAGGAGAGAAGCTTTTCTTGCATAAGATTCAGAATGAGACAGCCAGAGCTTGGGTGGGTGGGTGAGGGTATCACATGGAAGCTTCTGAACTCTCATACCAGTTAACAAAATGATCTTGATCAGTTCCAAGTCAACACAATGTTTACTTATCAAGTCCCTGCTTTATTCAAAGCATATGCTGAACTTCAGGCAGGACACAGAGTGGAGCAAGGCATGGTCTGATGTATGCAGAGGTCAGTTCAGAACAAAGGGAAAGTTCTTCCATGGACAAACATCCCAAAATAAAAAGGACTAGGATGCTATAGGGAAAAGGGAAAGCTTATGAGAGGAGGTTGGGTCTCATCTTACTGTAAAAGAAATTTCCAGAAAGGCCTAGTCAGGGAAGAACATTCTGGGTAGAAGGATAATATGTGCAAAATTACAAAAGCAAAAACAGGAGGGTATGTTAACATCACTGTAAACAATTCCTAAAAAAACAAGGAACAGCAAAATAAAAAGTGAGACTGGAGGTGAACTCATGGAAGACGCCCTGCTAAAGACCTGGATTCTTCATGCAGGCAGAGAGCAGTACCAAAACAATTGAAGAGGTAGATTTTTCTCTTACAAAATCCATTCTAGAAAGCTAAAGGTAGAAGTGAAGAGAGAGACAGAATGCCATGGGGACACCTCATGCTAGAGGCTGGAGTCACATGCAGTGAGTTTGAAGATGACAGGACAGTCATGCAAATGCCTCGATGCTCTGAGTTGAAGCCCTCAAAAGAATCCCACCACCTCATTCAAGGGACAGGCAAAGGTGCAGATTCCACCAGAGCCTGGTCAGTATTTAAGAGTTTGAGATGTCCATGGAAAGAGCAACCCAGTTTCTTTTCATTTTCTTCTGTCTCCAAATGAAATCAGGCTGGTAAGTCCCTGAATGCAAGCCCATCTTTGAGTGCTAGGCTCAGAGGACTAGACTTTCTACGGGGAGTTCAAGACAAGAACAAAGAACACTGGTTCCCAGAGGCTAGGGAAGCCCTGGGATGCACCGCCTCTCTGTTCCCCTGAAGGCATCTGGAATAGCCCTCCCCCACCTCGCACTTTCTATTTTTTTAAATTTGGAACAGATTATCCTTCCCCATATCTTCCTTGACCTTCCTAAAAATTTTGAGGGAAGTTGGTCTTTAAGTTCTTTCAGTAAACCCCATGTGTTTCCTTTGGAAAGATTCTGGCATCTTGCTGGCAGCTGGCAGGGCTCCATGAATGGGACGTGTGTGGTGCTGCACCGCCATCTACAGGCAGCTCCAAGATTTGCAGCCAGAAAACAGCCCGTTTCCTCCTCTGCTCTGCTGGCTTCAAATTACATTGATGGGATAGGATACTTTCTTGGTTCTGAGCCACACAGGAATAGCTTCCAGAGAGGGGGAGAACTTGGTAGAGAAAGAATTCAGCTGACTTAGGCTCTGTGGCTTAGAGCCAAATCAATAACAATAGCTTCATAAGCAAATTTTTAGGATGGTACCAAATTGCATCCTCATACTAAGTTATGTATTATAATTTATATGTGGTTTTATAACATTCGAAAGCTTTTTGAATGAATTTATGCCTAAAAGACTCTAAAAACATATTTAAAGGGCAACCCACTGAATGCAATGAAATATTTGCAAATCAAGGAGCAGGGAAGATGATTCAGGAGGTAAAAATGAGGACCTGAGTCAGGATCCCCAGCACCCACATAAAATGCCTGGCCAGGCAACATGAACCAGTTTTGTGGAAGTGGAGAGAGGGTATCCCTGGGTCTTGTTGGATAGCTAGCTAGCTAACTGATTTGGTGAATGCCCACTTCAGTGAGAGACCCTGTCTCAAAAAATAAGGTGCAAATCAATTGAAGAAAATATCAGGTGTATCTCTAGCCTCCACAAGCACATATACACAAAAGCATGTAAACTCACACTCACAAGTGTGCTCACACAATAGAAACATGCATTCACCCATGAACAAAAATTTGCAAATCATATATCTAATATGAGGCTCTTAGTGTCTAGAATATATAAATAACTCCTAGAACAATTTTTAAAACCATTCAACCCATTTCAAAAACTGATTTAAAGATTTCAAAGGTTGTTTCTCTAAAGAAGATATATCAATGGCTAAATAAGTGCATGAAAGGTTACTTAACATCACTGTGTATCAGAGAAATGCACATCAAAAATACAATAAAGCTGAGAGGAAAAGCCACTGCCTAGTATGCATGAATCCCTGGAGTCAGTCCTCAGCTCCACCAAAACTTAAAGTAAATAAAAATTTAAAACCTACATTGAGATACTTCATACCTACTGTCCTAGAGTATCATTAGAAGCACAAAATTGTCTCTAAACATAATTTATGATTAACAAATTTGCAAGCTCATTGTTACTATTATAATAGTAACTGTTTTAGAAGTAGTATTCATTGTAAGCCTGGATTATTCTAAGTGTTTTTCATAATTGCCTCATTTAATCCCTATAGCAGCTCTAAGGAAGTTCTGTAATTATCCCTCCTGAGTTGAGGAGACTTAGACACAGGTGGGTTAAATATGCCATGTCCAAGGTCACGCAGCTAGTCGTGGGTCATACTGAGATTCAAATTCTGGCCTCAGGTCCCTCTTCTTAGCTGTATTTAAGTCCTTCACAAGTCCTACATAACCCAAATGCTTAAAGTAGAAATGTGGAACAAGTAGAAACTTCTACGTGTAGCCAAAGTTTCTCTTAAACTCAGTCCTCCAATTCATTAACTTAAACCAAAACTCCTACATGAAGAGTCCTTTTCAGAGCACCCCAGAATCTATCAAGACATGGTGAGTTGGATTCGTTCTTCCCCCTGTCAGCTCCCCCAGTGAAGAGAACAAATTAGGAGACTTCAAGTACGATTTGCCCAGGCTATTGTCACCCCTTTCAGGAGGATAGTGGTGCCAAGGCAGCTGTGGTTGTTCTGCCTTGACTGGGGGCCAGCCCTGGTCCTAACAGGTCTCACCTGAAGAATTAGCTGGAGGAGGCAGGAAAAAGAAGATTACTACCCAATACCTGGAAGGCAGGGCTCTGATGCAGAAAAGGCATATATCACAACACAAGGGGTTTTACTTCTAAGTTAAGAAGTTTGCCAAGTACAGAATCCTCACAAGGGCCTTTTGCTCATCTCCGGTCAACCTATGGTTTTAAGCTGTGGTTAGACATGTGCCTAGTGAAACTGGGAGTTTGAAAAGGCCAGTGCTAATCTTATGCCCTTCCGTGTGTAGAACAGAAACTTTGCTACCTTTGAAGCCATACTGCTTTAAATATTCTCGGAGAAAACCTCTGTGTCTAAAACATGGAGCTAACAGGACTTCATGCAGTTTACAAATAATACATGCTAACTCCTCAGCAGCATGCTACAAGCATTCAGATCCTAGAAGGTGTCGGCATAATCACAACAGATCTGTTTCCATCGTTCTGAATATAAGGAGAAGCTGGATGACATGTTTGCTTTGAATTGATGCAACACATTCATTTTACTCCCACAGATATTATGACAAGAAGTATCAAGTATTTCTGAAGCTGGTTGAACACCAGAAGGAGTACTCAAAGATCATGAATGGAGAATGAGCAGCACTGTCAAGAGTCTGTGTCCTTGAACTAAAGACCTCTGTCTTTTACTCTTTCACCAAAACCCTTTAGGTATCATTTCATCACTTCTCTATTACCTTCTAATAAAAACACTTGGGCATGTGCAAGCAGAACTGGAGTCTTCTAAATGCTACCATTATTTAACTGGCAAGTTGTATACCGGCACTGTTGTGGTGCCAGAAGTTTCATGCAGGTTTACGGCATCTCCTATAGGACTGGAACTTGGTGATCATTTGGCATAAGAAGACTTGTGCTTGTTAATTGTTTCTATGTCAACCCTTAAATGAGACTCACGTTGCTTTCAGTAGACCATCTAATGTTTTGTCTGTGTCCTTTCAGGTGTTTTCCCCACCTAGACAGGATACACTTTAGAGAAGGATTTTGCATTTAATGGTAGAATAGTCATTTTGCAATCATCGTATTAATGATAGGGCCATACAGGAATCATCCATGGATCCAGGAGGACATTTTGATGAGTAACAGGACGTATGCATGGTCTTAAAATGTTACTTCACATGTTATTAGTTACAAGGGGAAAAGAAATGTTAACTATTCAGCAAAGAAGCAGGACAATATCCTCAAGGGGGTCAAAATTAACTTGAGATGGCCAAATAGGCATCATGTGCTCCCAGATGGGACAGTCTGAGAAACACCATCACTCTTTCTGGGAGTTCATGGCCCAGATCCCATCATGAGCAAACATCAGACAAACCCAAAATGAGCCACATTGCATCTTTACTGGGCTATTTTATTCAAAAAGTCCTATGTCATAAAAACAAACATGATAGAGTCTTTTGAAACCTATAGTTGTGTTGGTTGATACCAGGACAAATATTCAGACAAACAGACAAACACTTAGGTCCATATGGATACACTATAGTATCCATATCTTATTGCTGGGACAAGAAGCAGCTTGTGGAAGGAAAGGGTTTATTTCCAGCTTACAGTTTTGGGGGAAAGGACCATCGTGGTGAGAAAGCCTGGCAGGAGCAGACAGCCAGGCTTCATATCCACATCAGCAAGAATACAGTAAGGGTGGCAAGCAGGGCTGGACTATAACCCACCAAGGCCTACCCCAGTGACACATCTCCCTCAGCAAGGCTCCACACCCAAAGACTCCACCAGCTGATGATTCAATGAGGCTGTATCACAAACACATAAAGGCTATGGGGAGGACAACCACCATATACACAGTCACTATATTAGTTCCTTTTCTTATTGCTAAGCAATGGCTAAATGTCAGACAAGAAGCAACTGAGATGAAGAAGGGATTATTTTGGATCATAATTTCAAGATACAAATTGACATGGTGGAAGAGCATGAGGCTGCTTGTTCACATCTCCTAACGTCAAGAAATAGACAAGACAAGCTGTAAACCTGAAGGCCCATCCATAAAGATTCATTTCCTCCAGGTAGGGCCCACTTCCTGAAGGTTCCACAGCCTCCCAAAAACAGTATCACTGGCTCAGAACCAACTGTTCACACACATGAGCCTGTGGAGGACATTTTACATTCAGCCACTATAGTTACTCATTACTGCTAATATCAGTTTTTGGAGCTGTCATAGCTCCTATGAGTTTGGGTGGAAGACACACTGAGACTACAGCATAGGGCAGCAGTAGAGTACAGTCAGAAAACATTCCTTGGAGCACTTGCTGCATTCCAGGCATTAAGCTAAGAACAGGGCTAGGGAATAAATAAGACATGGTCGCTGCCCTCAGAGAACTCCTAGTCTAGAGAGATGTGGACAGGTACATCAGTCCCAGTGCATTGTGAGAGGTGCTGCAGTAGCAGAAAGCACATGCTGCAAGGAAGACATCTATCAGGAAAGGAGAAAGGAGCAAGGCTTACAGGTGAGATGAAAAGCAATATACTATAATGGATATGGGGTTTGTCTTGGGTCCTAGTCCTGGGATATACTTCTTTCTTATCAACTGTATGACTTCGAAAAGTTTCTTAACCTTTGTAAGCCTCCAATTTCTTCATTGATAGTACCTATCTTTTAGGACTCAAAGATAGATTAAATGAGATAATCCATGTATGATAGTTTATATTGATTGTCAACTTAACAGGACCTAGAATCACCCAGTAAACTAACTTCTGGGTACATCTGTGAGGGTTTACCTTCATTAGATTAATTGAGGTGGGAAGACCCACCTTCGCTGTGGGTAGCACCATTGCATGGGTCCTGTACTGGATAAAAAAGGAAAGAGCTGGCTAAGCGCAGGGTCCATCTCTTTCTGCTTCTTCTCTGTGGCCTCAATGTAACCAGCTTCCTCGAGCATCTTCCAGCAGGCCTTCCCCACCAGGACGTACTATAAGCTGAAATAAACCCTTCCTTCCTTAAGTTGCTTCTTGTCGCGTATTTGGTCACAGCAATAAGAGAGTAACTAATAAAACATGTAAAGTTCCTCACTTGTTCACCTGGGACATGCCTGTCTTGTGATACGTTTGGCCCTCAGAAGACACGGAAAGTGTTGACAGTAGTACTCTGAGGAGGAGAATGGCTCACAGCTGAAGCCAGCTCTGCAGTAGCACTCCACAGTCTGCAAGGATACAGGGATCTTATCATGGCCAAGGGGCAAAGGTGGATGGTAGTGTGTGTGACTAGCCGCAGAAAGAAGCCTCATTCATTCATAGCTATGCCTGAGCCAGAGATAAGGTTGAGAAGGGACTGAGGAAGCACCCTAGAGAAGCAGGATAAAGAAAGATCTAGGCAAGATGTTAGAACCAAAATCAAACAGGCTATAGTTGGTAAAGCTGATGAGATCTGACTTAGAATCTGGGGCAGGTCTAGGCCCGCTCACACAAAAGGTTCAGTGAGTGCATTGCCTGCATGTGGCTAGGAAGGCAGAAACAATTTGCCAGCCCTTCCTGGTTGCTCTCCCCAATCCTTACCATCACACTGGGAACTTGGAAACATTGATCTCACAATGCAGTTGAAAAGGCTGAAGTTCAGAGAAAATAAAACACCTGGCTCTGTTGCTCAGATGGTAGTATGGACAGGATCCAAAGCCTGTCTGTCTATGTGCAAAGCCTTAGGTGGCACCCCAGTGTCCCCAACACCTGCTCTTGTTTGCAGTGATTTTGCTATGGGCAAACATCCCACATGCTCAGACCTGACCTTGGGGTCTCACTTCTTTATAGCGAAAGGAAAACTCACAAATATTGTATGCTAGGATGTCAATGGTATCTGTCATGGGAAAACCTTTTCCCTGCGGTGATACAAACACACATTTTCTCTCCAGATAGAGCACAGATGACAGACCAAAGCATGATTACACCAAAATGTTTTGGTGAACCAGTTAGTTTATTGGGGTTACTTACAGAGCAGGGTGAGGGGTTGCTTACAGGAGCAATAGATGACTCAAACACAGCCACACCACAAGAAGTCTCATCCCAGCCTGGATGACAACCTCAAAGCTGCTTTGACTCAAAAGCAACTGCATCACGAGAGAGCCACCTCAGCATAGGTGACAACTCACGGAAGTGTGTCTCTGGAGCACACTTCATCCCTGGCAGGCAGCTAAATAGGAGAGTCTCTCAACCACAAGCAGTAGTTTCTCCTTTATATAGCCTTAGG
This sequence comes from Orientallactaga sibirica, assembly GCA_036365145.1. Taxonomy (NCBI): domain Eukaryota; kingdom Metazoa; phylum Chordata; class Mammalia; order Rodentia; family Dipodidae; genus Orientallactaga; species Orientallactaga sibirica. The sequence goes on along the minus strand of JAEOAD010000015.1, from coordinate 32,174,387 downwards.
GAAGGACCTTACAACCCTTTCCTGACTTGTTGACTTCCTGAGTCTCTGCAACTTCCCTCTTCCACAGCCTCCCCCACAGGAAGGAATATTTCAGTTTCTGCTCTCTTCAGGGGAGTTGTTTTTTAATTTGTATTTATTTATTTATTTATTTATTTGAGAGAGAAAGAGGAAGATAGAATGGACGTGCCAGGGTCTCCAGCTGCTGCAAACGAACTCCAGACACACATGTCACCTTGTGCATCTGGCTTACGTGGGTCCTGGGGAATTGAATTTGGGTCCTTTGGCTTTGCAGACAAGCACCTTAACCACTAAGGCATCTCTCTAGCCCAGGAGAGGAATTTGCACCTCAAACAGCATCTCCAAACCAAGGGCAGCTTAATAGAAAAAGAAAAAGCTCAAAGCCATGGGCTAGTTAACCTGGATTTCCATCTCTATCATTGGCATTACATCACCTCGTGGATGAGGATTCAGCCTGGGACAAGTTAAGACCATCCCTTAGGCATTACCTCGGAGATAATGGACACTCTGCTGGTATATTTTCTACGTGGTACTTTGTGCCTCCTGGCTTAGTTAAACACTTAAAATTATTGTGATTCCTACTGAAGAAAATTCTTATAATCGTGTATAGATGAATAACAAAACTTATAATGACCCCAATACTCACCTTCTTAAGCTAAGAAATAGGGCTTTCTTGAATGCACACACATAAAGTATTGCTAGCTCTTATGAATAAGAATTACAATATGGCCAGACTGGTTTGTGGGACTTGGATTTCCTTCCTTCCTTCCTTCCTTCCTTCCTTCTTTCTTTCTTTCTTTCTTTCTTTCTTTCTTTCTTTCTTTTTCTTTCTTTCTTTGCCAAAAACCCCACAAACTGAAACTTTTTCTTTCAAGTTGAAGCCAGCAAATCATTTTGCCAAGGAACAAGCTACAGGTCATCAGTTATGACCAGAACTACTTCCAAATGTGCAGAATATAAATTTGGCTTTTAAAAGAGCCAAAGAACAAAAGCTGGAGGAGGAAGATGGGAAAGCAAAGACAAGGATGGCAGAATGGTGTGACAGGGCACACCACATGACCCAAGGCCAGGGACAGCTGGCATCTTACATGAGGCATCTAGAAGGCTCGCCGTCTCTCGAGGAGGCCTGGACTGGGCAGTTGGTCCTTAGGTTCAGAACACAGTGACCTTGTTTCAAATTGAATCAGGAAGTTGAATTCCCAAGGTGAGCAGCAAAAATATCACTAAGATATCCCTGAGAATGTCTATCTGGGAGGAAGTACCAAATTAACAGTGGGGCTAAGAAGCTGAATGAGAATCAATCTGCTACTTCTCTCTGACCCAAGGATTACCAGGTCTTTCTGGTTTACTTATCCATTCCTTGGCTATCAGCCTATTAGCTCTTAGAGGCGACATATTCTCTTAGAGTCTATGTCTTTGCACCTGAACATGTCCTGAGATATAATGAGTGCTCAATAAATTGATAAGCACAACAAAAGACATCTTCCTGCAAAACTGACTGGCAGAACAAAATATCTGATGGATATCTCAGATCAGACTATTGTATGTATTATGTGCCTTTATATAAAACAATTGTCAAAAAATTGAAATGTGTCTTGTTTACTAAAGTTTATAAAAATCATAGCTCATCTCAAATAACTTGCTTTTTAGTTTTTTATTTCACACATATACATACCAACCCATACACATGAATAATGACAAACTTCATTTTGTTTTCTAGCCTAAGCACAAAAAGCCTTTGCAAATGTTCAATGTTCACTATAGACCATTTCCTGCATAATATCTTATGGGAAGCCAATTGTATCTGAGGCCAGACACATCCATTGTTCACTTGGCCTGCAGCACAAATACTTTCAGAATTCAGGGCATGCTTTCAAGTAATTACCATCACAAAATTTAAAATGAAGGACATTATCACTAAACAAGGAACTAATGACTGAGCAAAGCTGTGTAATGTAATTAGACTTAAGATGGGACTTCTTGAGTTACAGAGGAATCTCTGTGCTATCTCATGTCTCCATAAATATACATAACTACTTTTGACAGTAATGGGAGGAAGCCTTGAATATAAAAAGCTTTTTTTACCCTCTTATGATGTCCAAAGGAAGAACTTTAAAAAGTATGTTTCTTTCAAAGTGTGTCTTCCAAAGGACTGCTCAATATTTGAAAATTATATTAAATTTGTAAACCTAAAGAAATTTAAATAAAAACTTAGATGGTTGTTAACAAATTTTGGCTTCTCAAATTAGCACTAAGTCATCCACTAATTTTATGACTAATTTTTATTATGCACAGAAAATCATTTAAAATTGCTATTAACACAAATGTTTCTAAAGATCTAATTTTTATTTGCATGAGTCATGCCTTAATATCAAGCACTTGATATAAAGTGCTTTTTTTTATTAAAATCTACAGTGAGCCTATCTCCCTACTACAGAATTTTTGGATATAGTTGAAATACAATCTGTGTTATTTACTAATATCTGTTATTTAGGCATAGTCATGCCTAAATGACACTTCCCTTTGAATATTTTTTTACAGGCTCCATGTTCATCACATATACATCATTTCTTCCCCTTCTTAAAGGGATTTTGTCAGGTAGACCTTTCCAAGGTGGGACCCCACTTTATATACATATAAACCCCTCATGTCCCAGAGTTTAATAAGTGGTCCAAGACTGTGTAGCCAGAGCACACATGCAGGGCAACTTCACTGCTTCTCCCCACATAAATTCAGTTAGCTTGTTTGTGCAACAGAGGGTGATTCATTAGTTTGCTAATTGCTCTCTCATCTGTGCTTCCCCTTGTTAACATGTATAAATACCCAGGGGCCCTTCTCAAGTTCATCGGATGATCAGATGATTGTGCTATTTCTACTGGCAAACCAAGTAAGAAAACCCTGGGCATAGAGTCATGAATCCCGCCCTCAAATCACATCTTCATTATTTACTTGCACATGAGCTAGTTAACCTGAAGAAAACCTGTTGTGGCAGGAGTATAGTCAAGTTGGGCATACCTGCTTCTACAGGTGTTTACTATGTTGTGTCAAAAACAACCATTTGGGGCTTTACCTCTCATGAGCGGGGTCTCTCTGTACTCTCCCTTCCTTCTCTTAAGCTCTGGGCTTCCCTGTTTCTGGGAACCGTGCTCAGACCTCTTTGGCATGAGTTCTGTCTCCCTTCTCTTATCTAATAAAATGTGTAAACTTTACCCTCTGGCCTGTGGATTTCAATTCTTTAAATTCATAGGACAAGGATCCAGGAACACTGCCAAATTATTTGTATGTTTGCTTATATTAGTACCGCATTGGCAGAAAAAAACCCAACCCCTGTTTCATACTGGTGCATTGGCAAGGAACCCCAAAATTCTTGAGTTTTAGAGTCACAGGGGGGAAGGAAAAGATGTACTCTAATGTGTACAAGCCCCTCAAAGGAGTGTGGTCTTTTGTAAGTGACACCATATATATATATGGAGTAAGTGACTCCCTTACAAGCTTCTCATTTACACTGTTTAAAAAGTGTTATTTGTGCATGGTTAAAAGTTTAAAAGATCTCTTTTAGTAAACCAAGTTTGTGGCAGTTACTGCCCCAAACCTAGGAATGAGAAGTGAATGCTAAACATTAAATGTATTTTCTCCATATCTCTTAAGGGTCATTTGGCCTCCAACAGTGGTGCTCAAAGTCTGAAGTCGTTTGAAGTCTAAAGCATTCTATTTTCCCCTTATCAGTGGTGTTTGAAGTCCAAAGCTATCTATCAGTAAAAGCAGTCCTCTTTCTTCCCATGTCATTACACTTCTCCCTATCTTTCTATCTTGCTTTAGAAATACATGGTAAGACCCTCTCAATGAAATTTCAATTGGATCATAGCTCTCACATCACCATGAGTTAAGCAACTGGCATGGAAAGGACAAATACTAACCCTATCAGTTACTTTCTCATTGCTGTGAATGAAGACCTAACCAGAAGCAATTTATATAAGTAAAAAGGTATAATTTGGCTTACAGTATTGAGAGATAGTTTCGTGGAAGGCAAGGCAGGAGAAGGCACCAGCTCATTACATTGGCAGGCAGGAAACAAAAAAAAAAAAAAAAAAAACAGTAAATGGGGCAGGGGGAGCTGCACTATAAAGTCTTGAAGCCCATCCCCAATGACACCATGTTTTCCAGCAAAGATCCACCCAAATGTGCTATTACCTTCCCAAACATTGTTACTGGCTAAGGACCAAGTGTTAAATACATGAGCTTATGTGGAATTTTACATGCAAGCCACCACAGTAACTAATAATAAAATCCAGTATTGATTTGCAGTCTTTCAGAAACCATTAATTCCATCTGCTCTCATATATAAGTCCTCCTCTCTTGTATAAATAACAGTTCTCCATAGCTTTGCCCAGCAGGCCAACCATAACTCACTTGTCAACTCCCTGCTCTCCTTGTGCACACTCTAACTCCAAATGCCCCTACAGGTACACACAACACAGACAGCCTTAACAAGCCATCAGGTCTTTCACTAAAAAGGTGAAAAGATATTTCCTTAAGTTCATGCAAATACAAAGGTAACATCCAGCTTGTGACACAATGGAGTTTTTAATAACTAAATTTCCCAAGTTGCATTAAACTTGTCCTCATTCTGGTTCCAGTTTTCTGTAGAGGTTGTTGTGTCCTTTCGACAACAGACTTCTAATTTTTTAAAGAGTGTTAGAGCCATAAGTTGGGTCATTATGCACAGAGATTTTGCCTATCCCCCATAACTGTTGACTACCCCCATAATGTATGACCTTCATTCCCCAATGATGAGGGTCCCTTCAGAGGGGGGAGGATAATGGAGTCACCAATATGAATGTAAAATTAGAATAATATAAATTAAAAAATTAAAAAATACTTTCATGTTTTTGAAAGTTTTGACATATACTACAAAATATAAATTTGCTATGATTAAAAAAGATTTTACCATAAAATCCTATATCCTGAAGGACATACTAAAAGGTTGAACCTGCATCAGGTGTTTGGAGAGAACACTTGAGTCACAGGGTCTAGGAGAGGGTAGGATGAAGACTAACTTCAATCTTCTCCTGTTTCTCTATCACTCCCTCTTCTCTCTCTTCTCTCTTTCTCTTTCATATTACCTACATTTTTTCTTCCTTCTTTTCCCTCGGCACTGACATGGGACTCCCAATACCAGCATGTGGTTAACATCCACAAGGAGCTGTTGATCAGTGAGACCCACAGGTTTCCCAAAAGAAAACAGATTTCTGTCAGAGTACTTGATGACCCACCAAAGGTTATTGGTAAGACCCTACTGCTGAAGACACCATATGTTTGGACAGAACATGGAGAGACCTGGATAGAGTCTGGAAGAGTCAGTCCCCAGACAGTTAGTTTGTCTACTGCTAGAAGTCTCTAAATAAGTGATTGGAGGAAAACAATCAGCATCTGTCTAAGCAACTCGTGGTCTAAGCTACTCAGCAGCAAACAACCTGATGTGATGCTCACACAAGTGCAGTAGTGGCACACAGCCGTGGTGGGTTACCAACTGCTCTAGATTTGGCTAATGGATCTGTTCAGTGGAATAGAACCCTTACCCGGAAACAGGAAACAAGTCAGAACCATATCCAAAAACGAGCCCGCTCTCCAGTATCAAGCTCCCACCAATAGTGGGATACAAGAGGGCCTACACCTATTAAATTCTTTCTAAAATAATAATGGTTATCCATGGATCTTGCACTGACCTCACCTCCATTGGAGAATCTGCTTCTTTCTTTCAGATGGACGCATATCCTGAGGAGAGAATCAGCCCATCACACCACATCAGGGCACTAGATGAAGCCATTGAGTTATAGGGGAAATGAGCAAGAGTGCTGCTTTATCAGTGAACCTGGTACCAGCACAAGGGCGAAGGAGATAGACACAAAGAACTCTCAGCCCCTACTAAATCAGATATCCAGAGACACAAAGACTCACAAAACCTCATCACTGAAATAGACCTAAAATGAACCCAATATGGATCAGGGAAACTCGTGGAAGAGGGGGTGGAAAGATTGTTAGAGCCATGAGTTGGGCCATTATGCACAGAGTCATTGCCTCTCCTGCATAACTGATATCTACCCCCATAAGGCAAGACCCACATAACCCATGGGGTGGGGAGGACAGGGAGAAGGCTAACGATGGTACCATCATGGCTGTATATATACTATATATACAACTAATAAAAATATATTAAAAAATAAATAAATATTCCAACAAAAATTACATCTAAATTCTAAGTTTATATGCTATCCTGCTTAGAAAAGCCTTCATTTTTGAGATTAATAATAAATAGAAATTTAAATTTTTTAAAAAAAAAAAGATTTGGAGAAACTATTCCTAAAGTTGACTTATTTTAAGCACAAACAAAGGTGATGTAAATGTGTGTTTTCTTTTTACCATGTACATAGTAATTCTTGGCTTCACCGTTTATCACAGGTGCCAGGAACTAGGGGACATGTTGTGCTTTCCTGTGTACTCAGGCGAATGTCTTTGTAGACTTTCTGGTATTTATACAAGGAACATGTACTTGGCCCTGACATTACCTGGGCTTTTTATAAGTAGAGGGATTTACAAGGAAGCTTCAAGAGATTATAAAATCTGTAGGAAATAACTGTAAAAACAATGTTGACTTTGTTTGCAAGGCTGAGTTGGTAAGGAAGTAGTTAACAAACCCTTTATGGCTGTAACTGTAGAATGAGATAACAGTGTCTTACCCTTGGCATTGTGTCTTACTTCTCTACAATCCTTTTGCATCTGTTCAAGAATTTACTCCAATGTTGTAAGAATTGTTTCCCATGCCATATTTTAGGCATGGTAAGAAGAGAGAGTTGGGCTGGAGAGATGGCTTAGCGGTTAAGGTGCCTGCCTGCTAAGCCTAAGAACCCGGTTCCAATCTCCAGGTCCCACGTTTAGCCAGATGCAAAGTGACGACGCAAGGGCGCAAGGCCGCACATGACCACAAGGGGGGCGCACTCATCTGGATTTCATTCACAGCAGCTGAGAGACTGCTGGCGCGCCCATCTCTGTCTGTCTCCCTCTCCCTCTCTGTCTGTCTCTCTCTGTGTCTCTCTCTTTCCAAAAATAAATAAAATAATAAAAAAATTTTTTTTAAAGAGAGAGAGAGTTGTCCAGGAAAGGAAAAGAGAAGAAATGACACCTACTAAAGCAGGTGCAGCTTCTTGAGAGTCACAGTCACAGAGGGAAAAGAAGCTTTTGTTTCTAAGATTACAACACTCCATGTGCCAGTAAGAATAATATTGATAGTAGCTAATACTAGGTAAGTGCTCTCTGTGGTCAAATGATATATCATTTAATATTTACCACAAAACTAAGTTTTCTGAACTGTCATCATCTCTTGTAGAGGAAGATGATGAAGCACAAAGAACTTGAGTAACTTGCCTCAGATCACACAGGATGTCTGGTCAAGTTCTTAACCATGGCTTCATATTCACTATCAGCAACAACAATAGGAATTGCCTTTCTAGAATGTAAATAAACTTTCATTATCCCACTTCATCCTCAGCCCCAGGAGGAAATACCATCCCTGTTCTACAAATGAGGAAACTAGGGAATGAAGACATCAAATCACTTGTTCTAAGTCACATGCTAAGAAGTGGCACTAAACTACCTTCTATCAATGTCAAAGGATAAGTTGCAGCTGAGACCTTAAAATGTCAGTGATAGGAGTCAGAAGACGGCTAATTTGAAATGCATGATGGCAGTGTTCAGTGAACAGGAGAGGAGAACTGAGGTCTCATGACAAAAAAAAAAAAAAAAAAAAAAAAAAAAAAAAAAAAAAAGCATGGGGAAGCTATTAGTGTAGGATGTAGGATTCACTCCAGACTCTGAAAGAGCCTGAGAAGTGTGAGAGCTACCACTGGAGGAATCTTAATTGATCTTAACTCTAGACACAAGTGCCATTTGCATAGAGCAGTGTTGAGCAAACTCCCTGTGAAGGGCCAGTTGGTAAATCTTTTTGTGTGGTCTCTTGAGGTCTCTACCACTGTAACAAGTAGAAACAGAGGAGATGTAAAGGAGCGGGTGTGGCTGTACTTAGTAAAGCTAGGAAAGATTTCAGTTCCTCATTAACCTGTTTTACGAGGCAAAACACAAATCTGTCATACCCTCCATGTATAGCTGAGATCCTTATGCCAACACACAGAGTGTGCTTTGTGGAGCCTCCATCCATCTGGAAATACTCAGTGCTTCTTGAATCTTCGTCAATCAATAGCTGTCACTTGAACTGAATCCTAAATTTAATGTTAGAAAAAAATAAAGATAAAAACAGGAATGGGGATATGGCTCAGTGGATAAATTACTTGCCATGCAAACACGAAGTCCTATGTTCAGATCCCCAGAACCCATGTAAAAGCCAGAAGCTTTGACAGGGATCTGTAATCCTTGCATGTTTATGATGAAATTGGGGATAGAGACAGGGGAATTTTCCAGAAGCTCATGGCTTACTAACCTGGTAAAGACAGCAGTGAACAACAATGAGAGACCCTATCTCAAACAAGGTAGAACACCCAAAGTTGTCCTCTGACCTCCATACATGCATCACTGGCATGCATGTGCTCCCAGTCACATACATGAATACATACAAAGATGTGCCCACAGCATACACCATGAACACACATACATGTGCCCACAGAAACACACATATCCCCGTAGCCACACATGATTACAAAAACAAATACATGTGCACACCCATCAAGCACACATACCAAAAACAACAACAACAACAAAAAAAACACTCAGCCAGGCATGGTGGTGCACACCTTTAATCCCAGCACTTGGGAGGCAGAGGTAGGAGGATCGCCATGAGTTCGAGGCCACCCTGAGACTACGTAGTGAATTCCAGGTCAGCCTGGACCAGAGTGAGACCCTATCTCGAAAAAAACAAAACAAAACAAAACAAAACAAAAAAACACCACTCAAACAACAAAAAATCCATCATTTGCTCACTTAATGATACTAAATAGAAATTAGATCAGTAAATGTGAATCTTTTACTTTCTTGTATGTTGCTGTCTTCTAAAGCCCACAACTTACAGTACAGCTTTATTCCCCTAACAAGTGAGAAGCTGAAGATTCATAGTACTCAAGAAACACTCAAGAGATACCGCTCCCATGTAGCAGAGCCACGAATCAAACCTGCCTCCAAATCTTAGAACCTTGCTGTATCGAGCATGTATCACTGCTCTAGCAAGGATATACATAGCAGTGTCCATATAGAGATTCATACATGTGGATGGACTTATAGATTAATAGATATTTTTAACTTCTAAGTTCACTATCATTTTATTTTTTTGAGAAGCATTGCAAGCAGTACAGAGAGTTCCTGTATAGCCTCAAATTGTTTTCCTAGAACCTAACATCTCACAGAAACATACATTTGTCAATGCTAAGAAATTGACACAGTGCAAGATTACAAACTTAAACACATACTCGCCAGGAACATTTACCATGGGTGTTTTATATTCCAGGATCCAGTTGATACAGGGTTGGATTCCTAGGAGAGATTCAGTCCCCATAGAGGTAAGAATCACCCCTCTCCCAAGTCTTTGAACTCCAACTTCAGGTCCTTGTCCAAGTTCTCAAAGAACTGAGAATGGCAGACTCAGGGAAGCATTACAAACTTGTGTGACCATACCCACTTAAATAATGCCTTTTATCCACCATTGGGGCTTGCAATAATAATTATATTACATGGAAAATGTTTTGTAGTCCATATATCTGTTCAGTCATGAGAAACCCAATATTTTAAAAAGTAACATAACACACCTCATAATATGAATTATGAGATTTATTTTAGGGAGAGTTAGGAAAAGCAAAGCAGAAAAGAAAATTCTCCCAGCCAGGCTGGGAATGGGGAGGGGAACCAGGAACGATGTCCCTCACACAGAGGCTAACAGAGTAGAAGGAAAGGGACCCAGGGGGCAAGAGGGGTCAGAAAAGCCAAGAGGCTCAAGCTCAAGAGCTTACAAAAGGGTTAAGTGGGTTCACACACGTGGTTCAGGGCCATTTATATGAGTAAAACACCTAATTAGAATGAGCCTCATCACCAGACTCAGGTGTGTAAGGGAGGGATCAGATTAGTTGGTGGATTCAAGAGGCTGGCTCAGGAAGGGCCGGCTCACAGGTGTGCTAAGCCTGGGAAAGCTGAGGAAAAAGCCAGAAGCTGACACTGGAACTCTCTTATGTCACCCAGATTGGCCTGGAATTTACAATCCTTCTAACTCAGCGAAGAGATTATAGGTGCATAAAACCATGCCCATGCCCAACTCATGTCTCCATTTATGTATATGAATGTGTGTATGTGTGTGCATACTCATATGTGTGTATGTGTGGTTGCATGCATGTGTGTGGAATGTAGAGACAGAAGGACCACCTCAGATGTCATTCCTCAGGGATAACATCCATCTTTTTTGATACAGTGTCCCTCATTGCCTATTTCTACCTCTTAGCACGGGGATTATAAACACACATTACTACACTCAGCTTTTTTTACATGGGTTCTGAGGATGGAGCTCAATTCTTCTTGTTTGCACAGCAAGCACTTTACCAATGGGGATATGTCCTCAGCCCTCAGGTCTCCATGTTTTAAAGCCCTTGCTGTGTATTATTAAAGATGGGACAGGCTTATCTTGTGTTTCCTACCAGCTTTAGAGTCAACTGTTTTTCCAAAGAACCCTGTCTCTAATTGAAAATGGTACTTGTAATAAAGATCTGGGTATCTGAATGCTTCTAGGTCCTCTCAGGGGTAAGTATGTGTGTTTGGCATTAAATAAATAAAAACAGTACCATGAAGGAAAATAACAATCTTAAAATATTAATAGGTATGATCTAATATATATGGGTAAGGTAGAATTTGTTCAAGGAGCCAGCATTGTAAAAGGAATACCAGCGATGAAATCTATCAAGCAGCTGGAAGACATCCAGGAAGAAGGCCAGAAAGATCAGCTCAGGTAGAAAGAGCATCACTGAATAAATAGTATTAAGGAGAGGGGAGTTCTAAGGGAGAATTGGCCACAGAGGAGCAGCAAAGACGACTTCATGCAGGGCCTTGGAGGCCATGGCAGACTTCAGGTTTGTCATGAATGTGAAAGGAAACTACCTCTACTTCACATAGAGATGTAGGTCCACGTGAAATGGGGACCTCTCCAACCCCCTTGGTATTCCCTTCTCCCTCTACCCCAAAGCCCTTCTCACTGAGCATTCATCCTCAAGAAGGATACAAGAAGGATACAAAACAGCACCCATTTATGACTCTGGTCCACACAGTTGTCCTAGTCTTTGGATTTCACTAAGGCCAGATCTAGAAAGTGGAGGCATGTGATGGATCCTTCGATGCCTTGGCTGTAAAATATACTGTCACATTATTTGCTCATTCTTTAAGTCTTTCCCAGGAATTGCATTACAATGCCTCACAGAACTCCAGACTCTCTTAAATATTAAAAATAATGTTTCCTACTCTTTCTCACCTGCCAAACACCTCATGCCCATGTTTTATACATTCCCATTGTATTTCCACCAAATTGTGGATCTTTGAAACGAGTTTTCCAGATAGTGATGTCGGCAAGGTGACTGGGTAGCGTTGTCTGTTGTGTTTTCTTCTACCACAAAGACCAAAGGAAAAAGGAAAAGAAAACAGCTGTTTCACTGGAATGTTTGAGACAGGTCATGGAGCTACAGTAGAGACATGTTCAAGATCAAAAATCCACAATGGCCAAGGAAAGAAATGAACTAAACACACAGTGGTACCTTCTCTCAACATCAACTGTGAACCAGGAGGGACTTCACTTGGCCAGGGAATGTAAATTGAAGGCTCTAATAATCCTCATGTCTCAGACCCTGGAGGCATCTGCTGCTGTAACACTCTGCAGCCCTTCAGACCCTAAGCTCAGTTTGGGGGGCTTTCAGCTTAGATATCCCAGTGATGGATAATAGGAGCAAGATAGCTTTTCCTAGGTAGTCAGTCAGGGACAGAATTATATAAATGTCAATCTTTTGGGCCAGACTAGCAAATAGCCACCTGAAGCTACTTTCTAGTCCTTGGTCTTAAAAAGCTTTTGCCCTTGATCTTGAAAAGTTGCATGGGCTTTCTACAAACCTGTGTTTCTACCCCCTCCCAGGTTGGTGGGCTCTTTGTAAGCCTGTGCAGTTTTACTGTGTACCAATCAAGAGCTGTGCTAGGCACCTAAGCCTGACAATAGATACATCCCAGCTAAATGCCTCTTAACTTATATGTCCAAGGTTATAAAGAAGCCCAAATAGGGCACCATGTGGCAACTTATTGAGAACCCCTTCTAGCTACTTTTTGGAGCTTTACTTCTTTCCTCTTATAACCCTTCTTAAAATAATTTTTAATAATTTACCATTTGTGTATACATTTTCTATTTCTTCTCTAGATGTAGATAAGGACATGTGTTGGAGTTTTAATCACACTAAATGTTCAATCCAGCATCAATAGCATTACCCTGGAGCAAAGCCCAGTCAATGTTGTATGCTCCCCTACCAAGCTCTTCTAGAAAGGGCCTGTTCTTCCCTCTATCCTCCTACAGTCCTAGGAATCTCCTAAGTAGCCTAACCCTGAGCAGGTTGGCTTGCAGAAGCCTCCACAAAATAGTAAAGCAGTCCTTCCTGCCTTTCCACTGCCCAAGAAACATCCTGGTGGCCCCTCACCCATCCTCAGACACGGAAAGTAGCCAGACAACCCTTTCCATGCACCTTTAGCCCCAGCAAGTGGCCATCCCTAAGAAGCTCAGACCACAGTGGCCCAGGGAAGCAACTGAGCCATCTTTCCTGAGTGTCTCAACCTACTCAGTCCTCCTCTAGGAAACAAAATCCTAGCTAGTACATTCCATACTCTCCTAATTAATTTATCCTCCAACAGTTATCAAAGTCAAAAGGACCACAGGAGGTTAGTTCACTAATATGGCATCTGCATATGTAGCCTGTATGGCTGCTACCATAGTTAATATTCTATTCTTAGAGTTCAGTAGAGGTTTCACCAGGTCCCTTGTGCTTCTGTACATAGGATATAAATTCTGAACTATGTGCTTAAAAATAGAGCTGATAAAAAATACAAGTGGGGCTAGGGATGGCTCAGTGACAACCCACACATGAGGACCAGAGTGCAGATCCCCAACACTATGTAAAAAACAGGTGGGCAATATGGTTCTAGCTGTAATACTAGTGCTTGGGAGACAAAGATAGGGATTCCTCAGGGCAAGCTAGCTACATAGACCAGCCAGATTGCTGAGCCATGGGTTTAAGTGCAAGACCCTGCCTCCATAAATAAAGTGGAGATTGATGGAAGAGGGTCACACATATGTGTACACAACACTTGTGACTATCTATACATACAAACACACACATTACATACCCATACCCATGCCAAAAAATCCAAGCAATGAAGTTACCCCAAATGCATAAATAGTAAGGTAGTGATATAAGAAAGACATGGGGCTTGGAAGATAACTCAGTGTGTAAAGACACTTGTTTGCAAAGCTTGGCAGAGGAGTCAATGCCCAAGTCACCCCATAAGCTCTGTGCAAAAGTGGCATGCAAAAAAGTGGTGGCATAATCCCACCTTGGGAGGCAGAGATAGGTGGATCGCCGTGATTTGAGACTACAGCAGGTCAGCCTAGGCTAAGAAGCCCAAAAAAAAAAAAAAAAAAAAAAAAGTGGCATACCACCTGGTGTTCATTTGCAGTGGTAAGAAGCCCTGGTGTCCCCACACATGTGCAAATAAATAAATAAATACTTTTTAAAAGAGATATGAAAAGTCAAAGCAACATAATTTCTCAAAAAGTTACTAATCACACGGTAGTATTTTCCAGTGAGAATGAATTAAATGGAATCATAGACAGAAAATTCAAAAGAATTATTGAGTCTGCTTAAAGAATCAAAGAAAGGCCGGGTGTGGTGGTGCACACCTTTAATCCCAGCACTTGGGAGGCAGAGGTAGGAGGATTGCCATGAGTTCAAGGCCACCCTGAGACAACATAGTTAATTTCAGGTCAGCCTGGGCCAGAGTGAGGCCTTATCTCAAAAAAAAAAAAAAAAGAATCAAAGAAGAATATAAACTCCTGGATGAATTCTAAGGACACACAGACACACACAGACACACACAGACACACACACACACACACACACACACCTGAATGAAATAAGGAGGTTGATATCAAATATGAAATAGGGATTCAGTAAACAGATATAAATATTGAACAGAAACAAAACTGAAATGCTAGAAATGAAAAACTCAGCAAGTCAAATAAAGAACTCCATGGAAAGCCTCACCAGTAGAGTAGATCAATGATAGGACAGAATATCTGACCTTGAAGACAATGTGAAGGAATTGAAGCTTTCCAACAAGGACAAAGACAAATTGATGAGAAAGTATGGGTAGGATGTGCAAGACTAGTTGGGACACTAAGAAAAGACCAAATCTAAGAATTATGGGCATAGGAGAACAATTTCACTGCAAAAGTACAATAAACATTTTCAACAAACTCAGAGAGGAAAAATTTCCAACTTAGGCAAGAGATGCCAATGGATAGAGGAGACACACAGAATTTGAAACAGATACAACCAGAGAAGAACTTCCCCTTATCATATTATAGTCAAACTACTAAATATACCAAATACAGAAATCATATTAAATCTGTAAGAAAGAAGTCCACACTAGATTAATAACAGGTTTCTAAGAGAAACTTTCAAAACCAGTTATATAGTTGATGTATTTGAATGATGTATTTCAGGTTCAGAAAGGCAAAAACTACTAACTCAGACTACTATATTCACCAAGGCAATATGTCATAACAGATGAATAGTAAAGAAAACCTTCCCTTGATTAAAACAGGCTAAAGTTGTTTGTGTCCACCAAGCCGACTTCATAGAGGATACCTGAGTGTATCCTTCAGAATAAAAAGAACAACCAATAAACCCATGAGGCCACGATAAAGTGTAAGCTGAACTTGAATTGTAGTAAAGCCAGAGGACAAGCTACTAAAGAAGATAAAACACAAAAATGGCAGGAATTAATGCTTACCTATCAATAGTAACTCTGTATATAAGTCATATTATTTCTCCCAATCAAAAGACACAGACTATCAAAATGCATTAAAAGGAAGAATATTTTTATTTGTGGTCTCTAGGAAACACAGTTCACCACAACAAACATGCAATGCCTTACAGTGAAAGGTATTTCAGGCAAATGGAACTAGGATAGGATATAAGCAGATGTCACTGTTTAATACTTGACAAAATAACTTCTGCTCCAAAACCACTTAGAACAGATGAAACACTTTAGAGTGATTGAGGCAACAGATCAACCTCAGCAAAACAGTAATGGGTGACTCACAAAAATACACAACAAAACATCTGTCTTTGTTTTTTTTTTTTTTTTTTGGAGAGAGACACAGAGAGAGAGAGGAAGACAGACAGAGATGGGCGCGCCAGCAGTCTCTCAGCTGCTGTGAATGAAATCCAGATGCGTGCGCCCTTTGTGGTCAAGTGCAGCATTGCACCCTTGCGTCACTTTGCATCTGGCTAAACGTGGGACCTGGAGATTGGAACCAGCGTTCTTAGGCTTAGGAGGCAGGCGCCTTAACCGCTAAGCCATCTCTCCAGCCCCAAAACATCTGTCTTTAATGCCATCACAGGTCAAATTGATTTAACATATATCTACAGAATATTCCATCAGAAGACTGCAATATGCACATTATTCTCAGCAGCACATGGAACTTTCTCTAAAATATCTATTAGGACACAAAGAAAACCTTGACAAATATAGAAAAATTGAAATAGTTCCTTGTACTCTTTCTGAATACAATGGAATAAAAATACAAATCAGCAGCAAGAGAAACTATTGAACATACACAAACCCATGGAGGATGAACAACAAACTACTGAATGAAGGCCACGGAAGAAATCAAGAAAGAAGATTCCCAAATTGTATGATAATAAAAACATGGCTTTACAAAACCTATGGGAAATAATAAAAGCTGTCGTAAGAGGGAAGTTTACATCTTTAAGTGCCTTCATTTAGAAATAAGAGAGTTCTCAAATAAATAGCTTAATTAGATTCCTTAGGGCCTTGGAAAAACAAAACAAGCCAAACACAGGATCAGTAGACATAAAAACAAATAATTAAGACTTCTGAATAAGTCAAATTAGGAGCCTCACCAACAAAGCCTAGGGAAAGAAAAAGAGGCAATATTATACACAATATGGTTTTTTTCTGCAATATCTGTAAACAAACGTATTAAGCCAGTGAGACCTCTGTCGGGAAGCAGGAGGGAAACTGCTGCAAAGCAGTATGGATCAGCTTGCACAGCCAGAGCCAAGAGGGCCTGCTGCAGGTAGGTGCTTTTCTCCTCACACACAAATGAGAACAGTGAGAACAATGGAAACTATAAGGAAGTGCATCTCACACACACTAGCACACAGAATTTGAGAAAACCTAAATCTGTGTTCCTGGGCCACTGTCACTCAAAAATGGCTCAAGAATAAATGATTTCATGGGTTGGAGAGATGGCTTAGTGGTTAAAGCACTTGCCTGCGAAGCTGAAGGACCCATGTTCTGCTCTCCAGATCCCATGTTAGCCAGATGCACAAAGGTGAGACAAGCACAGGGTCACACATGCCCACTAGGTGGCACAAGCATCTTGGAGTTTGATTTCAGTGACTGAGGCCCTGGTGCCCAATTCTCTCTCTCTCTCAAAAAAAAAAAAAAATGAAAAACGAAAAAAGAAGAAGAAACAACCTCTTATTCCCATTGAGATGAGGGCTGTATGTATTGTGTTAACAATATCTTGGGGTTAACATTTGCCATTTTTTAAACTTGTGGTGCTGTGTGTGTGTGTGTGTGTGTGTGTGTGTGTGTGTGGTGTAGTATGTGATATGCTTAATGTATTTACTGTGTAGTATGTATGGTGTTTGTACATATTGTTAGAGTCTCAGGGTATCCCCCTACGACCCAGCCAAAACTAGCCAGCCTGGGGATCTAGCCAACCTTACTACTTCCCTGAGCACTAGCCATACCTCCACAAGCCCCTCTCCTTCCCCTGGCAAGTCGCCCTTTCTCAAGGGCATGGACATAAAAGGCAGATGTCATTCTCTCTTTTCTGGCTCTCTTTCCTGAAGTAAAGTGCATATATCTCTAAATCTCTGTCACTTCCTCAGCCTCCCATCTGCTTTTCTTTTTTACACACACTCTTTTCTTTTTCATTCTCTCCCTCCCACACTCGGCTCCACTTCTGCTATTCCACCACTGCACGCTGTCTCTTCTGCAATCCATCACTGATTTGCCATGCTCCTTGGCCCCCCTTACTGAAAACTCCCTCTCTGAGTCCCTAATACACACCCTACTCCCCAAAAAGTGTGGTCTTGGTCCTCTAATTTTGATATGTGTGTGCACCCTATGCATGCATGTGGAGGTCAGAGGAGGACATTGGGTGCCCTTCTCTGGCACTGTTTTAAGTATTTGCTTGAGATGAGGTCTTTCCCACATCCCCAAGTTGCCATTTTTCAGTCAGCAAGCCAAAGTGATTCTCTAGTGTGGCAGTTTGAATAGATGGACCCCAATATATACAGTGTTTTATTAGTTTGTAGTTTGCATCTGCAGCCACCTGGCTGGAGGCAATGTCTGGGTGGATCTTAAGGTGTGGTGGGGGGTTGAGATTTCAATCTAAAGATATGCAAAGTGTGCCTGGCTGGAGTTCCTGAAGTGTGCTGTGCTGTGTGGCTTTTGGCTTTTGGCTTTTGGCTTTCTCTCTCCCTTGCCTGGTCCTGGAAGAGCAGGCCAGCTTTTTCTGCCATTATGAAACTTCCCCTAGATCTGTAAGCTTCAATAAATCCCTTCCTCCACAACTGTGCCTGGTCTGGAAGTTCATCTCAGTGAACCCGAAGCTGTCTGCTACATCTAGTCTCTGTACCCTATGGACTGAGGTAACAGATTTGTGTGGCCATCCTCAGCTGTTGCTGAAGCTGGCTCACTTCAGCCAGTGAAGT
This sequence comes from Orientallactaga sibirica, assembly GCA_036365145.1. Classification (NCBI taxonomy): domain Eukaryota; kingdom Metazoa; phylum Chordata; class Mammalia; order Rodentia; family Dipodidae; genus Orientallactaga; species Orientallactaga sibirica. Next base: position 32,156,328 of record JAEOAD010000015.1, on the reverse strand, counting down.
GAGTTTTGTTTTTTAAGTTTTATTTATTTGAGAGCAAGAGAGAGAAAGAGAAACAGAGAGACAGAAGGAAGGGCAGACAAGGGTGAGAAAGTGAGTATATGAGTGCCAGGACCTCCTGCCACTGCAAATGACCTCCAGACAAATGCCACCACTATGTGCATGTGGCTTTACACGGGTACTGGGAAATAGAACACAGGCCAACGGGCTTCACCAGCAAGCACTTTTAACAGATGAGCAGTCCCTCCAGCCCTGTTTACATGGGTTCCTGAGGAATTAAACTCAAGCAGTCTCAGGCCTTTCCAGGCTCTCATGCTCAAGTGGCAACTTAACCACTCCCTAACCCAGTGCCTATTTTTTTCTCAATCATGAATAATATTACTTGATAGTTTTGCTTGCATTTCTACATTTGAATTTTAAGATTTCCCTGAATTTTCTCCACCCAGTCTACTATTTTAATCCACCTACTACTCTTCCAAATACACAACTCATATACTGTCCCTCTCATTCCAACCTCTTCTCCGCATTCTCTTCTCCTTAGCCTCTCCACTTTCTACTCCATAAATATAGCTGCCTGTGGTGGTTTGAATGTAAATGTCCTCCATAACCTCAGGTATTTTGGAATAGGCTCGATGCTAAGTCCCCAGCTGGTGGAGGCTTTGGGAGCTGGAACCTTGCCATAGGAGGTATGTTACTGTAAGCAGACCTTGGGGTTGAGGAGTTCAGCCCTGCTGTGTTAAGACCAGCTCATGCTTGCTGTTCTCTCTCTGCTATGGATGTGTGACGAAGTGAGCCAGCTTTTCCAGCATGATGAAGCTTCCCCTCAAAACAGTAAGCCTGAAATAAACCCTTTCCCCATAAGCTGCTTCTGTTTTGTCATGTGTTTTGTCCCAGCAATGAGAAGGGAACTGCTATTCCTTCCATAACATTAACAACCTCCAAAATCTGTGGAACTTAACAGTATCCAATGGTTCTCTCGGATACTTTTCCCTTTTTCCAAATTTAACACTAGGTGCCAAACTATCCCACCCACTTCCCTTCCACTTACTAAGTAGCCAAGTTTTCAGCATACTCCATACTATCCTTGCTCCTTTATTTACCAAGAGTTGTTGAAGTCAAAGGGATCATTGTTGTTAATTTGCTGTTATGACACTTGCATGACAAGCGTTTCCCTACATTTTTGCTCCTGTCTGCTGTTAGTATTCTCCTCTGGGAATAATTTCCCTCCAGTACTTAATGGTTAGACCCTATTGCTTTAGTTTTAAGGCACTGAGAAATCCAGCTGGAGACCTTCTCCCTGTTGGCTAACTTGCATAGTGCAAGAAATTGCTATGGAAGCTGCTGGGAGACAAAAATCATCAGTGATCTCACCCAGCAGTATACCTTGAAAACATCACACCATTGCCCAGATAGGAAACACATACCCACTGGTATAATAATGGCATGCCTATTATGGAGATAACTAACTGTTCTCTGATTGGACTTGAAGCCTGCTCCATGAGATGGAATTCATGACTAGTACTAAAAAAATCTAATGCAAGACTGACACCTGGGAAGGTCATAGGCCCTATGAGAGAAGCTACTGCTGTTTTTGGCTAAATAGATATGTTGTGTCCATTAAGTTTCCATCTAAATATTTATGTTTATGCCCATAGATTAGTGTGGCTCTCACCTTTGGTCAGAGAGGTTTCTTTTTGCAGTTGGCAGTGACTCAAAGCTTGATAAAGTAATCAGAACAAGTGACTGTTGAGTGCTCAGTGGTTAACTAGACATCTCTATCATCCTTTCCAAGGCTCAGAGAACATGGCAGAAGAGATCGCAGAAAGAATGTAAGAGTCAGAAGATGGCAAAGAGCGCTGTGGAGCTCTGTCTTCTGGAAATGACATGGCTGTTGTGTTCATGACCTCATAGTGACAACTGTTTCCTGCACAAGAACTGGTCAATATTGGACTCACCAACATTTCTTCATGGGTAATGGAGCAGGGCATGAGGCCCCTTCCCTCTCTGACCTTTTGGCAGTTAGTGGTTGCTTGGCGAGTAGGAAACATTGTCTTCATTGGTGTAACAACTAGAGGACTTTATGCATTCTGGAATATAATCTCCCATCCTTCTCTTTCAGGCAACTGGAATTGGACTCAGTGGGACACACACACACACACACACACCTGGGGCCATCTGATGTATAGCACTCTCCTTTATTTGAAAGGGGAGTGGGTTTATAAATACTTGAGAAAGGTTGAGAAGGCAAACACAGATCATAAGGTGATTGGATACATAGGTTTATGGGTCGCTATCTAATTGGCAGAACTTGCGAGGGAGAAGCTGCCAGGGAGATAGCAGAAGTGGGTAAATCTCATAACTTCAGCCACATATTGGATGGCTACAGCTGCAGGGAGACAGTTTACTATCATATAAGGGTCTCTTGGGCAGCTGGCCACAAGGTCAGGAACTGTGGGGGGTGGCAAAACCTTAGACTATGGAATGTTCAGGTGCTTTGGGATGGGGGAGGGCCCTCCAGTTCCGCCTTCTCTGAGCAAAGAGGATGCACACTACAACCTTGTGAAAAGGGAGGGCCAGCTCCTTCACCAGAGTGGGTTCCGGCTGCAACCCCACAGCCCAAGGTCTCCCGCCATGTCCAGCCCAGGCCAGCTTCCTCACAGTCCCAGCCCATGTTTAGCAATGCCCAACAGAATGTAATTGCATCTGAAAAACTAAACTCATTAATTTAGGTTCATTGTTTATAAGAAGGTTGCCAAGATCATGAGAACAGGAGAGAAGAGATTTTTCTCTCCTTTAAAAAATATTTTATTTATTTGCAAGTAGAGAGAGAGAAGGAGAGAGAGGATAGAGAGAAAGAGTACGTGAGAGAGAATTGGTCGCTAGGCATTCTGCCAGTGCAAACGAACTTCAAACACATGTGCCACTTTATCTGGCTTTACATGGGTACTGGGGAATTGAACTCTGGGCCATCAGGTTTTGCAAGCAAGCACCTTTAATGGCTGTGCCATCTCTCCAGCCCCCCAAGAGGAAAGATTTTTCAACACATGGTGCTGAGATAGTTTGGTAGCTATAAGCAAATGAATTAATTAGCATTTATACCTCAAACCTTATTCAAAAATTAATTTTAAATGCATCAAAATCTAAATGTAAAAGTTAAATAGAGAATTGTCAAAAGGAAATGTTAATCTTCCTGATGCTGGATTAAACAGTGACTTCTCAAATATCAAAAATGGAGAGAGAGCAGCAGTGCTTGTCTCTCTGAATCTCATTTATTTCATTTGATATAATAACTTCCAGTTCCTCCCACCTTTCTTCTCAATGGATAAATAATATGCCATTGCATATATATACTGTATTTTCTTTATCCACTCCTCTGCTAATCAGCATCTTGGCTGATTCCATCAGTTGGCCATGGTGACTACTGCTGTAATACATACAGATGTGCAGATAGCTCTACTGTATGCTGTATTCGTGCCTTCAGCTATGACAGACCAATAGCCAACAGTACTTTAAACCTTAGGATTTGCTCTGATTGGCCCACTTCTGTGAAGCCACCCCTGAGCTCTCCCTGGACAGAACAATGGCTCTTTAATGAAATGTGTCCCTACTCTTTGCCATCTCTATTACTGAACATATGCTTCAGTTATAGTATTTTTGTTTTTTCCCCTTGTGACAAGTTTTATTTTTCAGTTTGTTCATGAACTCCTCACTCAAGATCAGGACATGGACTTTGTATTTGCACTTCTGCAGCCTGGGATATCACTGAGTACACAATACATGCTGGTTAAAGCTTTTAACCGGCCAGCTGCATTTACATACATGGTTCTTGCTAGCATGCCACAGATACAGCTCTTGAATGGCTATGTCTGCTGACTTGCTCATGCTATGCTAAGCTTTTATCTTCCAGAATGAAACTAGGTCACATCTGGGACATTTGAACAATTTTAAGAAAAGTGCCTGCTGAACTACAAAACCTCTGAATGAACACCAAATATAATCAAGCTGATCATGCCAAAATATTGTAGGTGATTAAAACTTCATTGCACTGTTACATTTTTGGCCTTTAGTCTTTTACTTAGTTAAATTTTTAGTAACAGAAAAATCTACATATGTTGAAAACCAAAGCAAGATGAAACTAGGGAAAAGAAAAACAAGACATTGTATTTTAAAAGTCTTACTTTAAAAATTCTTCCCTATGGTGTGATCACGTTATTTTTGGTTATTGGAGCAACTTTTGCACAAAATATGTAGGGCATCTTCCCTGTCCTATAAAAACTTGCAACAAAGGGAGAAAACAAGGCTTTATTGATAAAAGGCATTTGAAGAAGAGAGCCTGTCCTGATAGTACAACAACTAGAAGACTTTCATAAGCAAAGCTTGCCAAATTATAAGACTTCAGTCATTTCTGGAACTAAAAGCAGAATTTGTTAGAGACCCATTATGTTAGCTTTTCATTACTGAAACAAAGAACTGATATTATCAGCTCATAAAAGAAAAGGTTGATTTGGGTTCATAGTTCTAAAGGCTTTAGCCCATGAAAAAGTGACCATGCTGCTTTGGGGCCTGTGGTGAGGGGGCAGTGCATGGGGGAGCACGGCCTTTTCACCTCAAGGCAGGAATGAAGGAATAGCATTCCCCCAATGTCTTCTACCCTCTCATTAGGCTCCAGCTCTTAAATTTCCTACTGTCTCTGTCTCCCTATGGAGTCACCTAAGCTGGTGACTAACACTTGGGTCTTTAGGTGACATTCCAGATCCACACTACAGCACAAACCTGTGACTGTGCCAGACAGCATGAACTTAACTCATTCTTTTTGGTAGCTCTGATGATGAACCTTACAGCTTCATACATGAGTCCTACTGCTGAGCTATATCCCCAGCCCCAGTTTTTGTTTGTTTTAAAACATTTTATTTTGAGATAGGATCTCACAAATTTATCCAGGGTACCTTTGCACTCACCTGTAGCCCTGGCAGGGCTTGCACTTGAAATCACCTTACATAAGCTTCCTAAGTAGCTGGGATTATAGGCCTGTGCCCCTAGGTCCAGAAGCTTAAGTCATTCTTAAACTTGAGTGTGTGTGTGTGTGTGTGTGTGTGTGTGAATATGGCTAAATACTTCCTTGCTTATAGCACATTATTTGAAAATTGTAAATCATTTAAGAAGTGGTTAGGTTTGTTTTAGTTGTTTGTTTCATTGCTGTTACAAAATATCGAAAAAAAGTGCAACTGAAGGACAGAAGCGTTTGTGTTGAGGGTGCAGTTCTTTCATGGCAGGGAGAGTAGCACAATGAAAGGAGCTCTAGCTGTGGCAGCAGGAGCATGAGGAGGTTGGTCACATTGTGAAATGTGACACAATGTGACACAGTCAGGAAGCAGAGAGAGACGAATGCTGGGCTGGGATTACTTTCTTATTTATTTAGTGCAGGACTCCAGTCCATGAAATGGTATCACCCCATTCAGGCTGAGTCTTCTTCCCTCAGTTAATACTCTCTGGAAACCTTCTCTCAGACACTATCATAAGTATGTGACTCTAAATACAGTCATGTTGACAAGGACAATTCATCATTAGAGTAGGAGAGAACCCTAATAATGCTTATGCCCATACACTTCCACCCAACACTAATGTAGATGAAATGACACAAAAACAAACAAAAAAACCACATACTTGCTGTTTGTTGTGTTCTTTCTCTTTAAATGTCATTCATACTTAGAATAGAATTTTATAACTCTCACAAACTCTAGTATTTTTGTTGTTGTTCAAACCAATAGGACTAATATTTATGTCTTGTGTTTGCAGCTAAGCTATTAGGACCACTATTATCCATCTGTGTAGATTACCTCCCTTCATTCTGTGATTATTTATATATTTTTGTTCATTACTAAATAGATTTTCTCATGTTTTATTTCCATACCTCCTAAGTTTTGGTTAACCCTCCCCTAAAGCCCACTCCATGCCCATCTCCCTGCCCTCATCCCTACATAACCATTTCCAAGTCCAGTATCACCCCTCTCCACAGTCTTCATATCAGTTTTGTTCCACTATCTTCTCCAATTAAGGCTTCTTCCTTCCTCTCTTTAGCCTTCTTTCTAACCTCCTGGTCTCATCTGACACTCCAGCTTCTCCTCATGAGTCTAGGGATTTGAAACTAGACTCTGCAGAAAAGATAGCATGTAATACTTATCTTTTTGAGTTCAAGTACCTCATTCAATATATATTTTTACAGCTCCATCCATTTTCCTGAAAATTTTAAGATTGTCTTTCTTTACAGCTGAGAAAGTTTGCATTGTGTATATGCCTCACTTTTTAAAACTATTTAATAGTCGATGGACATCTAGGCTGGTTCCATTTTCTAGCTATTATGAATAGAACAGCAATGAACATAGATGTGAAAGTATGTCTGTAGTAGGCTATAGAGTTCTTTGCATATAAGTCCAAACATGATAGAGCTGGGTCATATAGTAGTAGTTCTATTTTAATTTTTTTAAGAACTGCCACACTGGTCCCCATAGTAGCAGCATTAGTTAACACTGCCACCAGCAATGATTAGGGGTTACCTTTTCCCCACCTCTTCACCAGAATATGTTGTGCTTTGTTTTCTCGATGAAGGCCATTCAAATTGTAGAGATGGAATCTCAAAGCAGTTGTAATATTTATTTATTTGCAAGAAGGGAAGGGTCAGACAATGGGGACACCAGGGCCTCCAAATGCCACGAAAGAACTCCAGATGCATGTGTCACTTTGTACAGCTGGCTTTACATAGATACTGGGGAACCAAACCCAGGCCATCAGGCTTTGCAAGCAAGCACCTCTAACCACTGAGAAATCAATCTCTCCAGCCCCTCACAGGAGTTTTAATTTGAGTTTTCCTGATGGCTGACGATATTGAATATTTTTTTCAAATATTTATTGGGGCAGTTATATTTCTTCTTTTGAGAACTCTGTTCAATTCCATAGGCCACTTTTTTTGGTCAGGTTGTTTATTTACTTGATATTTAGCTTTTAAGTTCTTTGTATATCTACATATTAATTGTCTATAAGATATATAACTTATAAAGGTTTTCTTCCCCTCTGTAGGCTACCTCTTGAGTTATGTGAAGTTTTTCTTTGCTGTACAATATCTTTTCAGTTTCATAAGAGACAATATGCCTTATTTCCTAGGCAACTGGGGACCTATTTGGAACTCCTTCCTTTTGTCCTATCTACAATGTCTGCAAACCATTTATAAGTTTAGATCTGACATAGATACATGATCTCTTTGGAAGTGATTTTTGTGCAAGGTGAGCAATAAGGGTCTAGTTTCAGTCTTCTATAAGCAGGTATTTAGTTTTCTTAGCACCATCTTTTGAAGATCCTCTGATCTAGTACATTGATCTGTATATTGGTTTTGCATGTTGCATGCTGTTTTCATTAGTATGGCTCTGTAATAAGATTGAAATTAGGTATGGTGACACCTTCAATAGTATCCTTTTTTACTAATGATAGTTCTAGCTATCATGGCTCTTTTGTGCTTCCATATGAATTTTAAATTTTTTTCTATTTCTATGAAAAATGGTGCTGGAATTTATTTTATTTTATTTATTTGAGAGAGGGAAAGAGGCAGAAAGAGAGAGGGGGAGAGGGAAGGAGAGAGAGAATGGGTGCACCAGGGCCTTCAGCTGCTTCAAACAAACTCCAGATGTGTGTGTCCCTTGTGTGCATGTGCGACATTGCACACTTTCATCACTGTGTGTTTGGCTTACATGGGACCTGGAGATGGGAACATGAGTTCTTAAGCTTTGCAGGCAAGTGCCTTAACCACTAAGCCACCCCTCCAACCCAGTGCTGGAGTTTTTATTGGGATTGCATTGAATCTGTTTATTGCATTTGGTAAGATTGATATTTTTGGTTCCCTGTGTGAGTCTGGATGCCAGTGGGCATGGTGGTGTGGAGTGAGTAGGCCAGAACCCTATTTCCTGGCTCCTCCTAGTTCTCTTGTCTGGGCTCCCTGCGAGGACAGTGTGCAGGTGGGTACAGCAGAGTACAGTGAGTAGGGCAGACCCCTGTTTCCTGGCTCCTCCAAGCTCCCCGGTCTGTGTTCCCTGCACTGGTCTGTGTGCTGGTAGGTGTGGCAGTGTGGAGTGATATGATTGTTTCCTGGTTCCTCCCAGTTGCCTGGTCCAGGACCCCTGGGCCATACTGTGAGTGAGCAGGTGCAGCATGGAGTAAGTAGGCCAGACTCCTGGTCCCCAGCTCCTCCCAGTTCCCTGGTCCTAGTAGATCCCATTGTGCCTTGCTTGGGGAGGCCTGGTCCCCATGTGAGCTGTGGAATCAGGCATTTTGCTCTGGAATCCTGGCTGGGCACTGGGTACCAACATCTCTGTTCACTTCAGTCATAGGGTGAATGAGCCAAAGGACAAAAACTTGCTTCTTCCTTAATAAAAATAAAGAATTTCCATAAAATGGGCAGACAACAAAAAGCCAACAAAAGTCAGAAAACTGAGAGATCTCCACCAAAGATAGAAGCCTACAATGGAAGCCTCCAATGAAATCACAGAGAAATCAACAGAAATTCATTCCCAAAATGAAAACACAACAACCAATGAGACCCTGATCAAAAAAATTGCTGAACTAGAAGCAAACCATCAAAGAACCAACAATTGTATCAATGAAATTGAACAGGATCATCTCCTAGAACATTCAGCTTTTGACAGTAAGCTTAACTTGATTGAAGAAAATATTAGAACCCTCCAAAGAGATATGAATAAATTGAAGGTGAGTCAAGAAATGGCAGATCTCAGCAACCAATTGATTAAGCTTAATGAAGACTTGATCAAATGCAAGAATAAATTCCAGGAAGCATCAAGAAAATCAGAACTCGAACTGAAATTGTATCTCAAAAAAGGGATGGACATGATGCAACATAACACAACAGAAAACAAAAATCAAACAGAAATTATAAAAACCTCTCCAGAACTCCTCATCAACAGAGTTACTCATGTGGAAGACAGAACCTCTGACCTGGGAGACAAGACAGAAGAAATTGACCAGGAGGCTACAAACATTGCTAAGTTCAAAAAAATCAAGTGAAAAGAATATGAGGGAAGTGTGGAATACCCCAAAACAACCAAACATGTGGATTATGGGCATACCAGAAGGAGAGGATTTCCAGGCCAGAGACAAAGAGAACATATTCAACAAAATTATTGAAAAAAAATTTTCAGAATCTCTCAAAAGAGAGGCCCATCCACATACAAGAAGCTCACAGAACATCAAAACAGACAGGACCAAAGAAGAAATTGACCAAGACACATCATACTTAAAACTGTTGACAATGAAAACAAAGAGATAGTGTTAAAAGCAGGAAAAAGAGAAACAATTCATAACACAGAAAGGCAATCCCATCAGAATTATGTCAGATTTCTCAATGGAAACCCTGGAAGTAGAAGGGCTGGAATGGAACACTTCAACATCTGAAAAACTATGGCTTCCAACCCAAGCTACTCTACCCAGCAAAAGTATCCCTTATAATAGATGGTGAAAGAAAAACTTTCCATGAAAAAAGTCAACTCTATGATTATATGAACACAAAGCCAAACTTACAGAGAATACTTGAGGGAATACTCCACACAGAACTGTCAAACAGCCAATCTCAAGAGCCAACAAGAAGATCACAATAACCAAATTAGACCAGGCTCAACATAGTACAAAACACAAGAAAGCAAAAAAAACAAAACAACAACAACAACAAAAAAAACATAAAATGCCTCATCATGGCAGGGATTAATTCAAATGTCACAGTAATAACCTTAAATATTAATGGTCTTTACTCACCCATCCAATGACACAGGTTATCAGGGTGGATCAAAAAATTGGACCCTTCTATTAGCTGTCTTCAAGAATCCCACATCACCACTAAAGATAGACACCTCCTCAGGGTGAAAGGTTGGAAAATGATGTTCCAAGCAAACAGAAATAAAAAACAAGTGGCTATTGCTATATTAATGTCTGATAAAATAGACTTCAAACCAAAAGTAATCAAAAAGGACAAAGAAGGCCACTTCTTATACATCAAGGGAATGATCCAACATGAGCACATCACAATCATAAATATATATGCACCAAACACAGGTGCACCACAGTTTATAAAACAAAATCCACCCAACAATAAAACAGAAATAAACACCAACACCATCATAGTCAGAGACTTCAATACTCCAATATTATCAACAGACTGATTATACAAACAGAAAATCAACAGTGAAATAATAGAGCTCAACAAGATCATAGATCAATTTAAGGCACTTGCCAGTAAAACATATGGACCTGAGTTCAATTCCCCATAAAGCCAGATGCACAAGGGGGTGCACGTGTTTGAGTTCATTTGCAGTAGCTAAAGGCCCTGGTGAATCCATTCTCTCTTTCTTTCTCTTTGTCTCTCTCTTTCAAATAAATAAATAAAATATTTTAAAAGAATATTCTGAACCAAAAATCTATATATATGTTCCAGGTCAGCCTGGACTAGAGCAAGACCCTACCTTGAAAAACCAATAAAGAATATTCTGAATATTCCACTTTTGGTGGCTCTTGTGAATGGGACTGGTTTTTTTCTGACTTTTTTTTCTCACTATGTTACGGAAAACTATTGATTTTTGTGTGTTAATTTTCCATCCTCTCATTGGTTGATACTGTTTATTAGCTCAAGGAATTTTCTATTTGGGTCCTTAGGGTCTCATATATAGAATCATATCATCTGCCACTAAGACTATTTGACTTCCACCTTTCCAATTTGGATCATTTTAATTCTCTTGTTTTATCATTCTAACTAAGAATTCAAATACTATATTTAATAGAAATTGGAGAGTGGACATGCTTGTCTGGTGCTAGATTTTAGTGGAAATGCTTTGACTTTTTTGTCTGACTTTAGTGTGACATTGGCTATAGGTATTTTATATATAGCCTTTATGATGTTGAGATATCTTCCCTTCATCCCTATTTTCTCCATTGTTTTCTCATGAAAAGATATTGGATTTCTGTCAAAGACTTTTTCTACAAGCATTGAGATAATCATGTGATTTCTGTCCTTGAGTCTATTTTTGTGATGTATTACATTTTTTGACTTATACATGTTGAATTATTCCTGCACTACCAAAATAAAGCCTGCTTGATCAAGGTGAATGATCTTTTTGAAATATTCTGAATTCAGTTTGCACTTATTTTATTGAAATCTTTGTATCTCTATTAATCAAGAATATTGCCATTTTTGTTTGAGGCAAGCCCAAAGAGTGACCTTTTTTATGTGAGAGAGTGAGAGAATGAGAGAGAATTGGTGTGCCAGGACCTCCAGCCACTATAATTGAACTCCAGACGTGTGTACCACCTTGTGCATATGTGAAACCTGGAGTGTGTGTGTCATCTTGTGCATCTGGCTTATGTGGGACCTGGAGATTGAACACTGGTCCTTAAGCTTTGCAGGGAAGTACCTTAACCGCTAAGCTATATCTCCAGCCCGGATATTTACATTTTTATGTCTCTATCTGGATTTTCCATTAGTATAATGCTGATTTTGTAGAAGAAGTTCTGAGGGCATTTCCTCTTTTTTATCAAATAATTTGAAAAGCAGTGGTTTTTCTTCTTTAAATGTCTGGTTAACTTCCGTAGTGAAACTATCTAGCCTAGACTTTTTTGAGTGGAAGATTTTAAATTAATGACTTGAATCTTATTGCTTGTTATTAATCTGTTTAAATATTTATTTCATCTTGGTTTAACTTTGGTAGGTCATATACATCAAGAAATCCACCCATTTCTTGTAGAATTTTCAATTTACTGGAGTATAAGCTTTTGAAATATATCCTTATAATTCATTCTCTTGATTTCATTTGTATCTGTTGTAACTTCTGCTTTGTTCTTTCCTAATTTTGTTGATTGGTGTCTTTGCTCATTTCCTTTTGGTTAATTTGGCTAAAAATTTTGTTTATCTTTTTTAAAAAACAACTCTTTGTTTCTTCAATTCTATTCATTCTTTTTTGTTTCTATTTCTTTTTTACCCTAGTCTTGTTTATTTCTTTCCATCTTGTATTTTTGAGTTTGTTTTTCTCTCTTTTATTCCAAGCACTTCAGGTGCAGCAATAAATTATTTATATCTCTATGATTTTGTAATGTAGGCATTTAAAACGACATTCTTCTGTCTTAAAACAGCTTTCACTGTGTCCCATAGGTTTTGGTATGTTGTGTATTTATTTTAATTCTGTTCAAGGGAATTTAAAAAAATGTATTCTTATTTATTTGTGAAAGAGAGAGAGAGGCAGACAGAAAGAGAGTGAGTAGTATGTGCTAAGGCCTCCTACCACTGCAAACTCCAGATGCATGTGCCACTTTGTGCAACTGGCTTTTCGTTACTAGGGACAAACCTGGGCTGTCAGACTTTGCAAGCAAGTGCCCTAAACCCCTGAGCCAACTCTCCAGCTCACAATGAAATTTTATTTTCTTCTTGACTTCCTTCAAAAATATTTTTATTATATTTATTTAAATGGGAGAGAGAGAGAAAGAATGTGAATGTGAATTGGCACCCCAGGGCCTCTTACCACTACAAGCAAACTCCAGATTTATATGCTGCTTTGTGCATGACTTTATGTGGGTGCTGGGGAATCAAACCCAGGTCACCATGTTTTGCAAGCCTTTAACTGCTGAGCCATCTCCCTAGACCTCTGTCAATCTCTTCATTGACTCATTAACTGTTCAACAGTTGTTCAATCTCTAGTAGTTTATATATTTTCTGTAGTTTCTATTAATTTCTAGTTTTATTGTATTGTGGTTAGAAAAAATACAAGGAGCTATTTCAATTTTTCTAAATTTGTTGAGCTTTGCTTTGTGCCAAATATATGACATATTTCATAGAAAGTTCTATGGGCTCCTATGATGTGTATTCTGTAGTGTATGGATGGTATATTCTGTAAATGTCTGTTTGATGTATGGTGTCATTTAACTCTATTGTTTGTTTATTTTCTGTCTAGATGACCTATGTACTAGTGACAGTAGGGTTTTGAAGTCACTCACTATTACAGTGTTGTTATTTATCTCTGACTTTATATATAGTAGATTTTGTTTTATAAAATAAGGTGCATCTGTGTTTGATACAAATCTATTTAGAATTATAATGTTGACTTGGTGAATTTTTCCCTTGATCATTATAAACTGACTACTTCTTCTGTTGATTAATCTTGTTTTGAAGTCTATTTTGTCAGATATTAGAATAGCCACACCTGCTTGTTTCCTGGTTACATTTGCTTGTCATATGTTTTTCTGTCCTTTTACCCTTAGGTGGTCTCTGTCAGTGGGCTAAGTTTCTTGAAAAGCAAAAGGATAGATCCTGTTTAGTGTTTCACACTGTTAGTCTGTGTTTGGGCTGGGAAGGGGAGACCATTAATATTCAGAGTTATTATTGATAAGTATGACTTATTCCCTATCATGAGTTTGATGTTTTCTTAGTCTTAATTTGCTTATCAACAATTCTTCCATTGATTATCAATTTTTTCCTTCCTGTAGTCTCTTTAATATGTTTACTCTTCTCTTCCATGAGAAGTATTCTTTTACTATCCTCTGTAGGGTTGGATTACTGCTCACAAATTCCTTTAGCCTGCTTTTGTCATGGAAAGTTTTTCTTTATCCTATTATGAAATTTTTTGCTGGTACATTAGTTTGAGTTGACAACTGTAGTCTTTCAAATTATAACATTCCTTCTTGCTTTTATGATTTCCATTGAAAAATCATCTATTATTTTGATGACCCTACCTTTATATGCAGTGAGATTTTTTCTCTTGCACCTTTGAATAGAATTTATTTGTTCTATTCATTTAGTATTTTTAATTTAATTTAATTTAATTTAATTTGAGAGAGGCACATGGATAGAAAGAAAGATTGAGCATACCAGGGCCTCTAACCACTGCAAATGAACTCCAAACACATGTGCCACCTTATGCATCTGTCTTATGTGGGTCCTGGATGTTCGAACCTGGGTCCTTAGGCTTTGCAGGCAAGTGCCTTAATGGCTTAGCCATCTCTCCAGTCCCACATCCAGTGTTTTGAAAATGACATAATGTGGCGAATTTCATTTCTGGTCCTTTATATTTGGTGTTCTGTATGCCTCTTGTACCCTGATTTGGGAAATATCACCTATATTTTTATTAAAATATTTCCTATAACATTGACCTTAAATTCTTCTACTTCTATGTCTGCAGTTTGGGCATTTGATCTTTTCAAGGTCTAGAGTATTTCTTTCATGTTCTGTTGTTATGGGTTTTTTTAAACCTCTCATTGTTTTTGACTAAATGATCCAACATGTCTACTATGTCTTCAAAGCCTTATATTCTGTCTTTCACTTGATCCATTTTCTTGGTAAAGCTTTCCTTATAATTTTTTTTGGCTCACTACATTTTTAATTTCCAGCTTTACTTCAGGTTTGCTTTCCTTCAGGATTTCTGTTGCTTCATTTAGATGCATTTTCTTATCCTGTTTGGACTTCCTCATTTCCTCTAGCTTGCAACTGGGACCCCACCCAAATGGGAACTTATTGATGTCCTCCACAGTGTGGTAGGAACCCCACTATCTGGTCATCTGTGAACATTTAGTGTAGTAAGAGGACTCCTGAGGAGGTCCTGTGTGCTGGATCCAGAACTTTTGACACAATCACAATGTCAGGTTGTGTGCCCCCACCCAAAGTGACAAAATTTGGATTCTGAAAAGAAAAATGTGTGCTGTAACTTATGGCAAATCTGGCCCACTTCACAATAGCAGGTGTGGCTTCAGTCAGGTGGAGGGGTAGAAGGGAGAGTGTTCACCTTCGTCCATACCTGTCAAAATCATAATGTAGAGGATGGAGTGGGTACACTGGATGGAGGGGAGATCTTTCACACACGTCCCAAACCTGTCTGGATCCCAGTGGCAGGTGATGTGGACAAGTGACAGATGAGATGTCAGTGGGGATTGAGTTCATGTTGATCTAAACTTCTCTGGATCTCCACGGTGGATGGTGTCCTCTCGTCTTTTCTTTTATATCAAGTTGTTGCCACAAAATTGTTGCCACACAATTGAAGTAAGCACCTTAAAGCTGAGATTCCTTTTGTCTTTACCCACCCTGTGGCCTCTTACTCCATGGCATGGGCTTGTGAAATCTATACAGGTCCACAGCAAGCAGACAGGCCGTGTCTGTGCCATGTTGTGCTCTTGATTTCTCCTTCTTTCCTCCTCCTTCCCTCACTTTGTCTCTGTCTCTTTCTTTTTCCCTTTTCCCCCTTCTCTCTTTCTTCTCTCTTTCTCCCCCCATCTCTGACAGGATGTTATCATCTCAGGCTGGTTGTTATATTATTGGTATGATCCACGACACCCTATTATTTTCTTAATAGTGGTCTTGAGAATCATAATTAATATGTTTCATTCACTGCAATTTAGTTTTAATTACTATCAACTTAGTTTCAATTAGATATGAAAATAAATATATTTCTCTGTTGTCTTCATAAATTTTATTTTTATATCTTGGATAACTATCCACATAGCTTTATGAGTATTGGTTTATATAGTAGTATTTAAATCATTTAGAAAAAAAAGGGAGTTAAAAATAGAAAAATAATAATATTGACTTTTGTATCTGACTAGGTCATTTTCTGTATTGTACCTCTTATATCCTTTCCTTTATTTTCTCCCATTTTGCATTCATTCTTTTGTTCCTTTTTTCATTCCTTAATGTACTTTTCTATTTTATTCCTTTTTAAACAATTAGTCAATTAGTAGGAGTGTCAGTTACATTCTTATTTAGTGAACAAATACCCAACTGGAAGCAATATAGGGAAGGAAAAGGGTTTAATTTGGCTTATAGTTTCAAGGGGAATTTTCATCATGATGAAGGAGGCATGGCAGATTGAGGGAGAAACCAGTATCACCCTGGCAGACAAAACACAGAAAAGAACAAGTGGGGCTGGGCAAAAAATCCTCAAGGCCTGCCTAAGTGACCTGCTTTATCAGTCCCCTTCACAAACTTTTCAAACGTCACCACAAAATGTGGATCAACAGTTCAAACATATAAGCAAAACTGGGGACATTTAACAATGAAACCACTCCAAAAAAATATTAAATTATGTTTATTATTTTAAGTTGTAAAGATTACAATACTCTTTGCGATTGATATATTCTATTGTCGTTGGTGCTTACATGGTATGTTCCAAGTAGGTGTCTGTGATATTTACTTATTTGATATTTATT
The DNA here is from genome assembly GCA_036365145.1 of Orientallactaga sibirica. Classification (NCBI taxonomy): domain Eukaryota; kingdom Metazoa; phylum Chordata; class Mammalia; order Rodentia; family Dipodidae; genus Orientallactaga; species Orientallactaga sibirica. The sequence goes on along the minus strand of JAEOAD010000015.1, from coordinate 32,140,101 downwards.
TTTTGATTATGTATGTATGTATGTATATGTATGTATGTATGTATGTAATATGCATGTGGAACCAGAGGGCAAACTTAGGTGTTGTTCTTTTTTTTTTTTTTTTTAATACAGTCTCTCAAATGGCCTAAAGCTTTCCTAATTGGGCTGGAGTGGCTGACTATAGTGCCTCTCAGATCTGCCTGTTTCTTCCTCCCCAGCACTGAGATTAAAAGCATGCACCACTACATTCAGCCTATTTTTGTTTAAAAAAAATAAAAGTGTGTTCTGGGACTCGAACTCATACTTGTGATGTAGGCTCTATCTCCCCAGTCACTTACTTACTGTCTTTATTTTAGTTTTTTTTTTTTTTTTTTTTTTTTTTTTTTGAGGCAGGGTCTCGACCTAGCCCAAGCTTTCTTGGAATTCACCCCGTAGCCCCAGGACTGGGATTATAGGCATCAGCCACCACCAGCTTTGGTTTGCTTTTGTTATATTTGCCTTTTATATCCAAGTCCTGTAATCCGAATTAGTCAGGAAGCATAGAAAGGGTAGAGAACCATCCTTGCTTTTCTTCACGTTCCCAGTGTCAAAAAAAAATTCTTGGGCTGGAGAGTTGGCTTAGGAGTTAAGGTGCATGCCTGCAAAGCCTAAGGACCCCAGTTCAATTCTCCAGGCCCCACATAAGCCATATGCACATGGTGGTGCATGCATCTAGAGTTCGTTTGTAGTGGCTAGAGGCCCTGGGGCACCCATTCTCACACTCTCTCTCTCTTTCTCTCTCTCACCCTCTCTGTCTCAAATAAATATTTTAAAAATTTCTCTTCTAATTAGCAGATACTTAATACGTACCCATTGATAATATCGTGGCTCATTTCTTAGGCAAGCAAACTCCTATTATCTCCATTTATAATACGGAAACTGAGAACTAAGAGAATTCAGAAATTTGACTGAGGTAATAATAAAAGAAGAAGAAAATTCTCTTCTAGGCTTTGTATCCAACTCTCCTCAAGTAGCTTGTTGCAGTTGTCTTTGACAAGCTGGCAGCAAACCTTCCTATTATTGGCTCTGACTTCTGGTAATAGGAGGACTTGTAAATGAACAATTGGCCTGAGACAGCATTCTGTTTTAGATGTCTATCCATCTACATTGAATCAACACTGAGAGTAAGTGAAGCAGGAAATTGGCTCCCACAGACATTCCGAGATCAACTAAGAGCTTTGTGACTAAAGGGCAATGCTTGCAAAGGTAGATGAACTCAGCTCTCAACAACCATGTTCAAGGGAAATAGCAACATGATCCTTTTGCTCTTCTAAAACTCTGGGTGGATCATGTCCTCTTAGAGCACAGGTCTCCTTGCTTGAATTAAAGAACCATGAGGAAATAGGAGGAATAGACACGGACTTTCCTGGGTTAAAGTGAATATTGTGTTAATTTCAATTGTGTATGTGATGGTGCTTGCTGAAGAAGTTGTTCTTAGCTTCATTCCTTTCTCCAAAGGACCTTCCTATTCCTGATATCCAGGCTTCCAGTACTCTCACTCTCTTAGCTTCCTACCCTTATAAAATAAGCATTCGCAGCAGTATTTTCACTCTAAGATATAAATGACTGTTAGGTTCAATAATTTCATTTTATTTTATTTTGACAAGGAACTTAAAATTTTATCTCCAAGGAATGAAATTAGAGTGATGAAACAGAGACTGAGAAACCCAGCCTTATGAAGCTCTAATCTCTACAACATGGACTATGAGCTCTTTGTAGAAAGGAATAATTTGAGGACAGGATCAAGAAAAGTACAGTCAGGTCTGGGGCAATGGCTCAGTGATTATAGGTGCTTGTAATGCCTGTCATCCCAGGGTCAATTCCCCAGACACACAAGTAAAGCCAAACAACAATTGTTTGAAGTGATAAGACACCCAGACACATGTGTACACATGCATGCACACACATGAAAATAAATAAAATATTTAAAAAATATAATCAGTCTAGAATAATTCACTTCAGAAAGTGTAGAAGTTTTCAAACCAATAGAAATGTGGGAAAAATGCAGCAACTGGGGTTCCCATGGCTGAACTTGAGACACTTATGTTTATAATGAACAAGAATGGGTTATAACATATTGAATAAAAGTAAATGTATGGGCCCATATTTACATTTATATAAAGTTACAGCGTGTGTGTAGGGGGGGGAGCAAGCTCAGTCAGTAAAATGCTAACCTTGCTAGTATGAGGACCTGAGTTCAATCCCCAGAGTCCATGCTAAAAAATGTCCTGAGTAGTGGTGTGCACTTGTAGCCCTATTGCAGGTGAAGCCCTGGAGTTTATTGGCTTGATAGGGTAGCCTGCTTGGTAAGTACCAGTCCAATGACAGTTCCTGTCGCAGAAAAAAAAAAGGTGGATGATATTCCCGATGAACAACTCCTAACATTGTTTTCTGGCATGCATACACACACACACATACACACACACAGAAACACATGCACACATATGTATAAAAAAGGAATATTTTTAAGAAATTGTGCCAATTAACCGATAATAGAAGGAATAATGGAAACAGAAAATAATGCTTTCACAAACCACCACAGTAAAACTTGGTTCTGTCAATTATCAATGAGAGTTGAAAGCACAGATCAGAAAAGATTTGGAGAACAACATGCTTACAGAATCCTAAGTTCCTCAGTAATCACAATGGAAAACACCTTGGCCATGGAGAAATCTGGTGGTCACCATTGGATGAAACTATAAAATTTAACACCCCTAATAATCAGATAATTCAGTACCTTGTTCTTGCCAAGGTACTCAAATCTGATAATAAACACTCTGACCGATCTATTAGCCTCTTTCAAAAATGCTGCTGTAGGAGCTGGAGAACAGTAAAGGTGCTTGCCTGCAAAGACTAAGGACCCAGGTTTGATTTCCCAGTACACACGTAAACCCAGATGCACAAGGTGGAGCATGCATCTGGACTTCATTTGCAGTGGCTATAGTTCATGGCACACCCATTTTCTCTATCCACATCTTTATCTCTCTTTTTCCCTCAAATAAATAAATAAATATTTTTAAAAAATTTTAAAAATGCTGTCACGAAAGATCACACACACATACACACATGCTGTTTAACTAACTCATATTAGAGAAAACTAAAGCCATGTGATAGCAAATGCAGTACACAATCCTGATTACTTCATTTTTCGTATTGGGAGGAAAAATGAAAGGAAATGAATAATTGAGGCCAATTAGGTAAACTTAAAGATGATTGCTTATTAGATAATAATATTGTATTAATATTAAATTTTCCAAACTGTGATATGTATATGTAATTATGTTGGACAATTCTTGTTCTTAAGGGGTATATGCTAAAGTTTTTAAAATATAGGATATAACTATCTGTTACTATTGAACTAAACATATATACCTACTAATTTTGCTGTCCTTCTATAGCAGAGAGCTTCACATTCGCTGAGATGAACTTTCAGACCAGGCACAGTTATGGAGGAAGGGATTTATTGAAGTTTACAGATCCAAGGGAAGTTCCACAATGGCAGAAGAAGCTGGCCTACTTTTACAGGACCAAACACAGAGAGAAAAGCCACAAGCCAAAAGCCCCACAGCACAGCATACTTTAGGAACTCCAGCAAGGTACACTTTATATATCTTTAGATTGAAATCTCAAACCCACCATCACACCTTAAGATCTGCCTAGTGACACTGCCTCCAGCCAGGTGACTGCAGATGCAAACTATAAACTAATAAAACACCAAATATATTGGGGACCATCTATTCAAACTACCACACCATCTATCCACTGAAAATAGTAACTAAGTGTGGTGGTCTGCAAATGTAGTCACAGTGCTGAGGAGGTGGAGAAACTATTACCAGGACAAGAATTCATGCACACACACAAAATAAGTTTTAGGAGTAGGCCAGGTATTTAATTCAAATAGCCAATTCAATTATTATTTTCAGAAAAGTCATGAAAATTTTATAAGAAAAACTGGGTAAAAATAATAGTTCAACTTTATCATTAGATAAAACAGTGTCAAAACCTTAAAATATTCAAAGCCCCCATAGTCATTATTCTTGTCAGCATATTCTTTAACAGGCTAATAATTAATTTCACTCATCTGCACATGATGGCTTTGCTTGCTTTACAAGTGCTGAGCAATAAGAATGCTGACTACCTGAAGAAATATTTCAGTAGCAACAGAAAATACAGAAACTGAATTGTTAAAGAAGGATGATACATTTTACAAAGTTGTCATGAGGAAATTTGCTGTCATCACCCTTAGAAGCATTCTTTTCACATCTAGAAAGAAATTTCTCAGATATGCAACTTACTAGATGCATGAATATATAGTACCTGTGGTGCTCTGAATGCAAAATGTCCCCCATAGCCTCATGTATTTGTGATGAAACCTCATACTTATTCCCCAGTTGGTGGTGCATTTGGGAGATGGAGCCTTGCTGGGGAAGGTGTGTCACTGAGGATGGGCATTAGGGTGTTATAGTCCAACCCCACTTGCCTGTTTAGAGCTCACTCTCTACTTCCTCCCTGCTGCAGGGGAGATGTGATGCCTGGCTATCTTATTGGACATGTTTTCCCTCAAAACTGCAAGCCAGAAATAAACCATTCCCTTCTATAAGCTGCTATAGTACCTGTGGCGCATTAGTTTGCTCATCTAAAATAAAGGTGGAAAATATTTATCATATCAAGTTGTAGAAGATAAATGAGTTAATGTCAGTAAAGCACTTAGAATAGGGCATAGCACCTAATACTTCCTAAGTTGTAACTAATATTGTTGTTGTTTTTAAACTTACTTGGTTTATATATGTATATATTTATGTGTATGTATGTGTATGGATGCTTGTGTGCCACATTGCACATAAGGTTAGAGGACAACTTCAAGGTATCTATGCTTTTCTTCCACCTTCTTTGAGACAGGGTCTCTTGCTGTTATAAATGATTGCCAGTCTAGCTGGCCCCCGAGCTGTGGGTTAGCCTGGCTTCACCTCCCATTGTTGTAGGTGTGTGGGACCATAGAAGCTTTATGTGGATGCTGGGGCAGATTGAATTTAGCTTGGCAGCTTTTCAAGTAAACTCCTTTAACTGCCAAGACAGCTCTCCCACCCTAGTGCTGTTGCTGTTGCTGTTGTTTGTTTGTTCATTTTTTTTTTTTAGCTTCAAGACCAGGTAACTTCTTAGTCACCAATTATGATCATACAATTGCATGTGTGTATAGTATGTGTGGGGTGGTGTGTGGTGTATGCACATGTGTGTGTAGATTTGTGGACACAGAAGAAGATCAGATGTCCATCTCTCCTCCACGTTTCCTTGAGACAGAGTCTCTCATTGAATCCAGAGCTGCCAATTTTTTTGGTCAGCCCAGGAATTCTCTGGTCTCTGTTCCCCACAAGACTGGGGTTAAGTGCATATGGCAACATCCAGCTGTTTACGTGGGTGCTGAGTAATAAAACACAGCTTGAATCAGGCCTTCATGCTTGCACAGCAAGCACTCTTACCTGCTGAGTCATCTCTCTAGCCTCACAAAAGATTTTTACGATGTCAAGTTCTCTCATTTAAGGAAATGTTCAGCTTCTATTTTCTATATAAGTACAATCCCTGTTTAGTTTTGTTTTCCATTATTTCATGTTTCTTTTTTTTTCAGGACAGCTAGGGAATATTTCCAAATTACCTTAGGAAGTGTTCTTTTCTTTAAATTTAAACAATAGACTATTTTCATTAGCCATAACTGGATATTCAGGTATTTTTTCGCAAGTGCTTATATAAGTAATCACTTCACATGTCTTTCTTGCCATTTCCATTCTCTTTTGTTTTTCTACCTAGTTTGTCATTTTTGATGAGGAAGTAGCCTTCCTCTTGTTTTGTCCTGAAATGGTTTCAAACATTCCTTCCTTCTGGCATTTTTGTTTTAAAATATATTATATTCCATATAATGGAGAATGAGAAAAACATACCTCCTTAGGTAAATATCACTTTAATGTATTTTCAACTCATATACATGTGGAAAGTTCATAATATTACATCTAGCTACAATAGTTTCAAATACAGTGTTCTCAAGGCATAATAAAATATAAGCAGTATTTCTACTTTGTAATCCCAATCTTCTCTAGAAATTATGCTTCATTAAGTCTGTTAAATCTCTCCTGTGAATATGACTTTATCCATGGTTTACACATATTAAATTGTACTTTAAAATTATTAATTTTTAACACCCTTGAAAACAACAGGTGGTAGCTTGACTAATTATCCCATATAGAAAGGTAGATTATGGCTTTTTATAGACAAACATCTGTGGATTAAATGATTATCCACTATGTGTCACTGTTTGGTCTTTGTTTTAAAAACCTGCTTACATGGATTAGAAGGGCTTTTGTATGTAAAAAATAGGTCATCAATTGAAGGAGAATTATGAGCCACCTCTGCTAACCAACTATTAAGTAATGGCATATTTTAGGAATCTCTTAAATAAATATAGATTATAAGGTTTAAATACTTAAATGAAACTTCAGTTATATTATCAGTATTTTTAAACCAAATGTATAGTATTTACTATTGGTTTTAAATATCTGAAAAAAAATCCATGCATACTTTACTATTTAAATTTTTTCTCACTTGTTATTTAGAAGATACAATAATCATCCAATTGTATACTTGATATAGAGCTTTAGAATGAGTTTAAATATGCTTAATAAATGAAATGATTATCTATTTTTCATTTAATAAATGACAAGCTTAAAACATAATTGAATCTATTGTACTAAATTATAATTTGTTTTGAAACTTTGTTTTTGTAGGCACCCTTGTCTTAAATCCTCCAACATATCATTCGTGTGCTTATTTGATATTAACTCCCCTATGTGAAACTATAACTATGGCTACAATCCCTTCTCACTTTGTAGCCTTCTCACTCCAAGAACTAAAAATGTCAACATTTACATTTATGTGAGTCCATTGACACCGTTATGGTCACTTGCTCACACCTTTTTTGACATAATTCTGAAGAATGACTTTGAGTGGTACCACTGTGCAGAGAATACTGAAATTTCCTTTACAGACATTGCCATATCTAGAAAAATTGCCCTAGACATCTGCCTTCTTTTGAATCGTCTAGGCTGTCCAAACACGTTTCCAGGACAGCCCACCAACAGATTCTCCAACATGAAGAAGGCATAAACAGTAGGCTCCCTTCATCTAAACTCTTGGAACAAACAACTTGGAAGGGCCACTCTAGACCTGCTGAGGCGAGCTCTTCATCAGGACTGTACCACAGCTTGCTTTCCTTCTGCCCGCTCTTGTGTTGTTCCCTTCCTCTCCATCTCAGTCTGTTTACCAGACAGACAACCCAATCTATGACTGATGGCTATAACAAAATTCCTTGAAGTAATTTTTTCTGCTTATGGTACCATTTTTAAATCCATTGTTATATAGGTGTTTGTTTCCTAATGCCTTTACCCTTAATTTGAACTTGTACTTGGCTTTAATTCTCCATTGAAATCTTAGAATAATGCCTCTTCGGATGGCCCAACAGGCTGGGTATGACATCATTTGCAAGCACTGAGCTCACGTGTATTAAAATGAAGTTTCATAGGTGATATAAAAAATCTCTGAAACTTACACCTACAAATGCTCTAGGAGCAAAATGTCCAGTGTCATCTCTTATCCTTCTAATGAGCATAATTGCTTAACTCAATTAGTTCCTGCTAGTGCGAATAAATGAGTATATATATATATATATATATATATATATATATATATATATATATATATATATATATATATATATATATATTGGCCACAGTGGAAAGGAGTTCCCATTATTGATCCTTTTTTTCTAGTCACTAACTCAATATTCACCCTGATTTAAAACATCTGTGAAGATTGTCCTTGTGTTCCCAGCCTCATCCCCACTTAGTACCTAAGTCAATTTTCTTCAAGATTGTTCCATTATCAGAAGATAAATCTCACCCATAGATAATGACTAAAGTTGGTCTTGCTTTCTTAAACTAGGGCAGGTCTCTAAACCAGAGCTATTTTAAAATATTTTTCTTAGCTGGCCAAGGTGGCAAACGTCTTTAATCCCAGCACTCAGGAGGCAGAGGTGGGAGTATCACTGTAAGTTCAAGGCGAGTCTGAGACTACATAGTGAATTCCAGGTCAGCCTGGGCTACAGTGAGACCCTACATATTTATATCTATAATTTTTCCTGACCATCTATCTCTCCGCTGAGGACACTGCTTAGGGCTTGTCAATTCTCCATGGATTATTATGCTGAGGAAATGTCCAGATTCTGTAAGCTGTCAATCTAGAAATGTCTGTTGCTGTATTCAACTGTGTGCAGAGGTGGGCCAATCAGGAATTACCTGAATTTGCCATATGGTATGTTGTGCACTGCAGACCACTCTTAGGGATGTCATCCAAAAAACCAAGCTAATTTCTGTGGTAGAACTAATGCCACTCTGGCTTCCTCTTTCCCTTTGCTGCCAAGATCCAGTCAATGCTGCAGTTCTTTCCCTTCTACTTCCTTCCTCTTTCTCTCCCCCTCTCTCTCTCTCTCTCAGCATTTTGAGGACTTCTGTTTGGAGGATTGTGGGAGCTGCACATAAGCAATGCTGTCTAGATCTCAGTGTGAAACCAACAGTTCCCTTTGGGAATGAGTGCTTCGTGGAACTGTTTGCTGCTGGTATGGTCATTCTGCTAGCAAGGTACATGAGCTGTTTGTCTAGGACCATGCCGAGGCCAGACTCATTCTGCTATCATCCATTCAGAGTGTCTAGAAACCAGCAGGGAAAACCTTGCAACCCATCTCCGTTTCTTCATCTCATCAGCTCAATGTACAAGGCACCGATTTCCTCTGCACAGTCAGATCCCACACCACTCTATGTAGGGTACCTAGTAAGGGACCCTGTTCCTCTTATTTCCACTTAAAGACCCACTCAGAGCCCAACACTTTCTTTCTCAAATAAAATGTTTTTGTTTTTGTTGTTAAGCAAAAACGAGTACTTTTCGGGGAAAGTTAAAGGGTTATTATTTTGCAAATAATTTTACTAGTAGTTCACTAATGTCCTTGTTTTTATCATTTTGTTTTGGTGATGACACAGTTGAAAGATAGGTGAAATATATTGTACACATGTGATGAGGTTTTTCAAGAACATTGTATGTATTTGATCCTCATGACAACCCGGCCACCTCATATAACAGCTATTTGTGTTGTCATCTGGCTGCCTCCATCCCCTTCTACTGACAACTGGTCTCTGAGTCACCTTGAATCTGCAGTATTGATGGGACACCATCCTCTTCTGCCAAAAACTTGGCCACATATCCCAGTATATGCCAATAGATAAGTTCCCTAAAATGTGAATCTTGGTGGAGTGCTTTAAATAATACCTCACTGTTTTGTTATAATCAAATGAATTTTTCACTCTTCCTCTGCACCTGTGATCTTTTCATATCCTTTCAACAAAATTAAAAAATAATGTAATTTGACTTTTCCCATTTACCACAAAAAAATCTTAAATACAGAAACACAACAGTATTATGGTACTATATTAGTTCTTTTCTCATTGCTGGGAATAAATGCCTGACAAGAGCAACTTAAAGAAGGAAAGACTATTTTGTCTTATAGTTCCAGAGGGTAGAGTTCATCATGGTGGGGAAGACATGGCAGATGTGGGTGCCAGCTTGTCCCGTTGTTATATTGGCAGGGAGGAGGCAGGGCATGAGGCCAGACTGTAATACCATAAGGCCCACCTTGGTGACCCATGTCCTCTAGAAAGGCTTGCCCCCTAAGGCTTCCACAATCTTCTCAAACAAAATTACCAGCTTGAGATCAAGTATTCAAACACATGAGTTTATGGGAGGCATTTCATATTCAAATCATATCATTGCATATCTGACCCCTAACAGGTTCCCATGCCTATCTCATGATGCAAAAGCATTGGGTTGTCCTTTTAAAGCCCCCATATTATTTACCAGTTCCAACAATATTTAAAAGTCCAATGTTCAAAGTCTCGTCTAAGATTCAAGACAAACTGTGAATGAGCCCTGTAAAATAAAAAAATAATAATAAATTAGATACTTCCACTATAGAATGGCATAGAGTAAACATACCCATTCCAAAGAGGAGGACTGAGGATAAAGCAAGAAAAGATTTGGCCATAGCAAGCCCAGCAGAGCAAACACCAAGTCCTGTAGCTCCATGGCTGTTATCAATCTGGGCTTGTGATGGAATTATCTGAGTCCTGTGAGGCTTGGGTAGCCCCTCCAGTTCTGTTGCCTGTAGTACACACAGTGTTTATTGAGGGTGTTTCTCCATTCTGATTCTATAGCTTTCCTTGGCAGACATTGCATTGTCTTGGAATGGCCAGCATCCTGAGGTTTCCACAGCAACCTAGGGTTCACCTTCACAGCTTCATACAGTGGCCACGTAGGGTCTACTTGCAGGGATTCCAACCCTGCCATAGATTCAGTGGCTCTCTGGAACTGTTGTGCAATACTCCTTGACCACCTCAGCCTTGCATTTTTCATGCCTGAAAAACAAGTACTGTGAGGATGATGCCACCAAATTCCGTTGCCAGCTCATTCTGGATTTCAGCTATAGCAGCCTCTGCAGGGTAACCATGGGGGAGAGCAGAGAACTTCTTTAACTTTCTTCCTCCAGGTTTTCTCTTTTTGAAAGAATTTCCATTTTTGCAAACTAGAGCTTTTATTGGGTTGGGTTTTGCCATTAAGCATATTTTCCTATTGTTGCAGTGCCGAGAAAGTGGGTTTCTCTTTAATGGTGCTAATCTCTTTAACAATTATAGCCAAGTGGGCTGTAGTTTCCTTGCCTGGCTGGAACTTTAAACTTAATCACATTTCTTTCCTTTTCAAGTATTATATTTTTCACGTTTCTAGTCTGCATTTTGCTTTCTTTCACCATAGTGCTTAATAAGAGCAGCTAACATAAACTATGCAAAAGACTCAATGTTATTGTGCCTTGAAATTTCCTCTGCCAAGTACATTAGTTTGTTGCTTTTAAGTTTATACTTATTTACGTTTTTAGGACATAAGCAGAATGAAGCCAGTTTCTTTGCCAGAATATCACATTTATTTGAATCAGACCTTGTTCTCCTCTGAAACTTCATGAGACTAGCCTCCCTTGTCTGTGTTTCTCTTGGCATTCTAAATTTCCACCAGAATGGTCCATGAAACTGAATTTACAGCACTGTAAGGGTCTCAAGCCCAAAGTTCCAAATGCTTACACATTCATCTCACAAGCAAGTTTCAAAAGCTACAGGCCACATGGTCAGGTTTATCACAGCAATGGCCCTGCTTCTAGGTACCAACTGTATTGATTACCTTCTTGTTGTGGTAAACAAGTACTTGGTAAGGGTATTACCAAGAAATCTTAACAGTAAGCTCAAGCAAAGAGTTTATTTTGGTTTATAGTTCAAGAAGGTAGAGCCTGTCAGGGAAGGAGGTAATGCATCATATCATTACATCAGAAACAAAGAGGCAGAGGGAAAAAAGATTGTGGGTCTGGGCTGGACTATCTCATAGTCTACTCCCAGTGACATCTTCCAAACAGCACCACCAGCTGGGAACGAAGTGTTCAAATACATGAGCTTATGAGAGACGCTAGACACTCAAACCACAATTCCTAGTTTGCAGAGAGGTAGTTTAATTAAATAATGTGCTGACAAATCACCCAGATGGTAAAAGTTAGTATTAAGCCTCTATCATATAAAAGTTCGTGTGTAATTTTAACCAGTTTTGGTTTCAACCACTTTCTGAATAGATACATAGGAGTGTGTATTTTTATGTCTATTCTTTTACATTTGAGACTTTAACATGCTCCCAAATTTCAATCATTTTAACCTGTAGGTTTTTTTAAATGAGAATAATTTAACCAGAGGTAATCTCAATATCATTGTAAAGTATAAAGATATAACTCATCCATTATTCTAGCATCTAGACATAATCATTACTATTAACATTTTGATACGTTTTCTATAGTCCTCCCATTCTTTCTCTCTATTCCATATGTGTATGTACAAACACAATACACATACCATGCAGGAGGAAATAATGATACATATATAAATACATATTTATATAGAAATATAAATACTTGGGCTGGAAGGATGGCTTAGCAGTTAAGGTGTTTACCTGCAAAACCAAAGGACCCAGATTCGATTCCCCAGGACCCACGTTAGCCAGATGCACAAGGTAGTACATGCATTTAGAGTTCATTTCCAATGGCTGGAGGCCCTGACATGCCCATTCTCTCTCTCTCTCCCTCTTTCTCTCTGTCAAATAAATAAATAAATAAATAAATAAAAACAAAATATATTTAATTTTTTTAATTTAAAAATATTATATTTGTTTATTTATTTGAGAGACTGAAAGAGGCAGAGAGAGAGAGAGAGAGAGAGAGAGAGAAAAATAGGTGCACCAGGGCCACCAGACAATGAAAACCAACTCCAGATGCATGCAACTCCTTGTGCATCTGGCTTGTGTGGGTCCTGGAGAATCGAACCAGGATCCTTTGGCTCTGCAGGCAAACACCTTAACTTCTAAACCATCTCTCCAGCCTCCAAATTAAAATATTTTTAAAAAAAGAAATGCACAATAAAAAACCAAAATAAAACAAGAAAGAAATACAAATAGTTATTATATAGCCAGCTCTGTGTTATATGTTAAAATTCATATTCTTACATTTTCTTTTAATAACATTTAAATTTTTTAATTTATTTGCAAGGGGAGAGAGAGAATAAGAGAGAAAAGGAATGGGTAAGCCAGGGTATCTTGCCACGTGACACTTTGTGCACCTGGATTTACATGGGTACTGGGTAATCAAATCCAGGCCATCAAGCTTTGCAAGCAAGTGCCTTTAGCTGCTGTGCCATTTCTTCAACCGTTAATAATATTATTATAACATTTTCCTGAGTAATGAAACTTTGCTCAAAATAAGGACTATGCATATATATATATATATATATATATATATATAAAATGTATATGTTATAGTTTTTGAGAGAGAGAGAATGGGCCTTTCAGCTGCTGTGCATGAACTCCAGATGTGTGTGCCATCTTGTGGCACATGTGTAACATTGCATGCTTGTGTCACTTTGCGTTTGGCTTATGGAGATTTGATTTCTTATTTGCAGGCAAGCTCCTTAACATAAGCCATCTCTCCAGCCTTTTTTATTACTTTATTTTGAGAGACAAACAGAGAGAGAGAGAATAAGGCAGAGAGAGAGAGAGAGAGAGAGGGAGAGAAAATAGTGTTTTAACAGTTTATAGTTACATTTTTTAACTTGATAAAAAGCAGTGCAATTTTATTATTTTTGTTAGAATAGATTCTGAAAATAAAATTATTGACCTAATAACTTTGGATATTTTATAATCCTTTAAAACATACTTTTTAAAATTTCAGAAAATTTTTAAAAATCCAGAAAATTATGCCAATTTATAATTTCACAACCAGTGTTTTAAAGTTAGTTTCAAGCTGGGCGTGGTGGCACATGCCTTTAATCCCAGCATTCGGGAGGCAAAGGTAGGAGGATCACCATGAGTTCGAGGCCACCCTGAGATTACATAGTGAATTCCAGGTCAGCCTGGGCTAGAGTGAGACCCTACGTTGAAAAACTGAAAAATGAAAAAAACCAATAAATAAATAAATAAATAAATAAATAAATAAAGTTAGTTTCATTCAATTGGTCAAATATGGACAGTTTAAAAATTTAATGCCAAATTAACAGTTGGAAATCATAGATTATGCTGTATTATTTCTTCTAGTACACCCTAATTATAAATTAATATAACCTAACTATATAAAGATTTAAAAACACAGATTATAATTATTTGTTAATATACAAATATAATAGTTTAATAAGTGCTCCTTTGACATCTTAATATGTACATATTAAAAGACATAAGTAGTATTTATAATGTTGAGGTCATATGGCTGATACTTTTAAAATCTAAATTTTAATTTTATCAATTTAGTTAATATTTCATAAATTATAGATTATGAAATCTCTGAATTACCAAACATTCTCCAGTGTTATATTTAGCAGATAAAAATCTTATGTAATTTTCTTGCTTTACTAGACATGTAACTAATCAATATCTATAGATTTACAATATGTTGGTTTATTCTATGGTTGAATTATGATGATTACAATAGAATATTCCTTTTTGTCTGGATGTTACAGTGATTGGAGGTGCTATGCATTCTGCTGAGGGAGGAAAGTCATCAATAGTCTTACCCAGTGGCAGACCCTGTAAACTATACAACCATACAGGCCAGATCTGTCCACTGATAGAATACTAGCATGACCATGATGGGGTAACCAATTGCTCTTTCACTGGATTTGAAGTGCACTCCATGGGATGGAATTCATGCCTGGTTCTGAAAAGTTAGTCAAAAGCCTGTGTGGCTGGGGAAGTCATAGGCTACTAACTGTTGTTTTTAGGTAAATGGACTTATTGTACTTATCAAGTTGCCATAGAGTACTGCCACTTCACCTATGGTCAGAGAAGCTTCTTACTGTAGTTGGCAGTGACTACTGGGAAGACTCATCAAAACCCATTAAAGTACAGAGAATAAATAACAGTGGAATGCTAAGTGCTAAATGGGACATCTATATCATTTCCCCAAGGCTTGGAGAACACTGTGGAAGAGGGAGCAGAAAGGTGTTAAGAGACAGAGGATGGGGAGGTGTGTTATAGAATGCTGTCTTCTGGACAAGACATGAAAATTGCATTCATAACCTCATAGTAACTGTCATTACCTGCACAAGACATGCACAATATTAAGCCCATCAACATTCCACCATGTGTGGCGGAGGAGGTGTTATTGGCAGTTAATGTTTGTTGGGAGAGGGGGAGAGATTTTATTTAGTGGTGTAGCTACTAGTTAAGTTGCATGAGCTCTGATAAGTAATTCCCAACCCATGCTCATGTAAGAAACTCTTAAGTGGATTCAGTGGGATGGACATGTACATGTGTGTGTGTGCGCGCACACACACACACACACACACACACACACACACACACGAAGAAGTAAAGACATCAAGATGGAAGAAGGACTAGCTGGCAAGAAGAAGAAGGGTTTCTATGAAAGGGGGATGGTGAGGGCAGACAAGAGAAGGTGATGTGAGGAGATAGTGAACAAAATTCATTATGAAAATATGCTACATCTGCAATAAAATTTTATAGTCATACTAAAATGACATGACATTTTCAGGAAAAAGGATGCAACTGCAAATTATTATGTTAAAATAAAAATTAGAAAGAGTAAAAATAAATTTAAAAGAATATGGTCAGAAATATAATTACATTTAAATAATTTAAATATTGTTAATACTTCAAAATTTTTCTAAAATGTTTCTTCCAACATTTAATTATTCCCAATTTTCTTGACTTTTTAAAAAACTTTTTATTTTATGTGTTGAGAGAGAGTGTGAGAGGCAGATAGAGAATGGGCACACCAGAGCCTCCTGCCACTGCAAATGAACTCCAGACATGAGGGCCACCTTGTGCATCTGCTTTACGTGGGTCCTAGGGAATCAGACCTGGGTCCTTTGGCTTTGCAGGTATACACCTTAACCACTAAGCCATCTCTCTAGCCCTGTACTTGGATTTTTGTTGCTCTAATTCAGTGAGTTCTTTACTGAACTTTCAATGTTTAAAATATTTGAATTTTTCTTTCTGAATTCAATGATGATCCTTCACTACTTTCCCATCTGATACAGTATTAATTGTAGATCCATCCCTGAGAATTTATTTTATATTGTGCAGATCCCAGGATAGCTTTATTTGCCCCCTTATGTTATACTCATTAAATATCTTTTTATTTTATTTTATTTTTATTAATTTATTTTACAGAGAAAGAGGGAGAGAGAGAGAGAGAGAGAGAATGGGCACGCCAGGGCCTCCAGCCACTGCAAACGAACTCCAGATGCGTGTGCCCCCTTGTGCATCTGGCTAACGTGGGTCCTGGGGAATCGAACCAGGATCCTTTGGCTTTGCAGGCAGACACCTTAACTGCTAAGCCATTCCTCCAGCCCCTCATTAAATATCTTAATAATTTAATCATCTGTAGTTCCCAGTGATTAATGTTCTTATATGCTTTTTGATTTTTTTTTTTCGAGGTATGGTCTTGTTCTAGCCCAAACTGACCTGGAATTCACTATGTAGTCTCAGGGTGGCCTCAAACTCATGGTAATCTTCCTACCTCTGTCTCCCCAGTGGTGGGATTAAAGGCATGTGCCACCACACCTGGCCTCATATGTTTTTTAATTTTTTTATTTTTGGAGAGAGACACAGAGAGAGACAGATAGAGAGAGGGAGAGGGAGACAGATAGAGATGGGCACGCCAGCAATCTCTCAGCTGCTGCAAACGAAATCCAGATGCGTATGCCCCCTTGTGGGCAAGTGCTGCATTGCGCCCTTGCATCACTTTGCATCTGGCTAAACGTGGGACCTGGAGATTGGAACCGTGTTCTTAGGCTTAGCAGGCAGGCGCCTTAACTGATAACAATCTCTCCAGCCCTCATATGCTTTTTTTAAAAAAATTTTTATTTGAGAGGGAGAGAGAGAGGCAAAAGCAGAGAGAGGGGGAGAGAGAGAATGGGCACACCAGGGCCTCCTAGCCACTGCAAAGGCACTCCAGACGCAAGTGCCACCTTGTGCATCTGGCTTTATCTGGGTACTGGGGATGTGAACCTTGGTCCTTTGGTTTTACTTAAGTACTGGGGAATTGAACCTGTGTCCTTTGGCTTTAGCTGACAAGTGTCTTAATCACTAAGCCATCTTTCCAGCCCCTTCTCAAATGCTTTTAAGTTTATTACAGTAACTCATATTGCAAACTACAACTTGCATTATTTTTACAATGTATGCCTACATATTAATTACAATGACTTCTTAGTAGTGTGGAGTCTGGGGTCCATACCAAAGGATAAAGCTAACATCAATTGCCAGTGGAGGGAAATGTCACAATTAATACTTCAATTTCTAGATCTTTCATAGTTTTTATGAAATCATATTTCCAGTGTTCCCAATGTCTAAAATATAAAATGATTCCAAACACGTTAAGAAAGTTGTGCCATAACATTTGGAGTCAATAGCTAACGAGCGAATGATACTTTTAGAATGAGAATGATTTTTATTTTGAGGGCTTTTAATTTCAGTTATTTAAGTTTTAAATAACTTTCACTGTCTAAATATAAAACCACAGCGATTTAAATGAGCCAGCTGCTTTTTGATGCAGGGTCTGAATTGATAAATTTATGAATGAGTGAGGTAATGAGAACACCAAGTGTGGGACTATTCTAGCCTCTTCCAATAACATAAGCCATTTTGTCAGAACCCCGACCTTAGGATTTTATGCACTGCGCCCCTGCCCCCATTTTTAGAAAACGTAGATTTTTCAGTCAATCAAAGAAAATGCACACATTTGTATGTTCCATGTCTTTCAAAACCGATTTCATCTTGCTACCTAAAAATGGACTTTGCAAGGGGCGTGGTGACTCACTCCTTTAATCCCAGCACTGGGAAGGCAGAGGTAGGAGGATCACCGTGAGTTCATGGCCACCCTGAACCGACATAGTGAATTCCAGGTCAGCCTGGGCTAGAGCGAGACCCTACCTCGAAAAACAAGAAGAAAGAAGAATGAAGAAAGAAGAGGAAGAGGAAGAAAGTATTTGCTTTTGCCCCATTTAAAATAAAAATACCAATCCTCTGTGATTTTGTGAAAGCTTCTTCGATTTTTTGCAGATTAAGGTATTTTCTGGTCCTTAGGAAAACATTTCTTGGCCGCGACTGCAAAGACTTCTTTTCAACGCGTGCCTTGCTGAAGAGGAAATGCGATCCTCCTTCCCAGACGGGTTTTAATTCCTTGTTCCCGCCAGGGAAGCTCTGGGAGACTCAGGACGCAGAGGGAGGCTGTCTGCAGGTACAGGGAGAAGGTGAACCCCAAAACTCCCACTGCTGCTGTCCTCGCAGTGCTGGGGCGAGATCCGCGATTTCAGCCCGCCACGCAAGCGCGAAGGCACTCCTACCCGGGCGCCGCCCCTCACCGTCCTTTCCCGCACCGCATCGCACCTGCCAGGTCATAAACCTCTTAGCACCCTGGCCCCTGCTCCTGGAGGCTGGGCGGGCCTCTCCGTGATTGGCTGCAGCTTGCTGGGAACGCCCAATCACCGGCCCCCCCCGTGCTAGGGCCCGTTCCCGCCCCGCGCGCCCCGCCCGCCGTCCCCCTTCTTTGTGATTGGTGCTTGCCGGTGTCACTCAGCGCCGAGGTGCGCGGGCGGGGCGGGCTCAGGTAGCTCGCGGCGGCGGGACCCGACGCGGCGGTCGACGAGGGGCTGACGCCGCGACGTCGGCGTGAGGTTTGGCGCGTGAGCTACGCGGGCACGGTGCCTGGCTGCCGAGCTTTCGCCGCCGATCGTCGACGCCGGCCCGGGTCGGAGCCGTGGGGAGGAGGACGGCCCGGCCATGGAGGAGGCGCAGCCGCTGCCTCCGCCGGAGCTGCCGCTGTGTGACAGCCTCATCATCTGGGTGAGTGCGGGGCGGGGCGGGCCGCAGGTGAGCGGGACGCGGCCTCCTCGGCTAGGCGCGCGGCGTGCGGAGGGAGGGAAGGAGGGAGAGAGGGCCGAGGTGAGGGCAGGAGCTCGGCGTGCGCAGGGCCGGGAGGAGGGCCTTGGTGAGCGGAGCGGAGAACTGCGTGGTCTGACCTGCGCGAGGAAAGCTTTGAGATGCGGGCACCAAGGACCCCGCCCGGCCCCACAACCCATCCCCTCTCTTGCCCGCGCCCCGCGGCCGTCCCCCTCCCCCGCCCTCTTAACTCTGCATTTTCAAAACCATCTACTGTCGCCATCCCTTTACCCTTCCCGTGGAGACCTTTGCCCGCTTGGACGCATTGTCCCGGGACACCCGCCTCTCTACAGCAGCCACCCTGTGCCAGTTGCATACAGGTGGTCTGGAGGTGGCTAGGGTTTCTTTCCCAGCTGAGTACATCTTTGAGATCACAGGACACTTATGAAAGCCACTTAAAAGATGTGGCGAAAAATCGGTCTTGGAAATAGAAACGTTTTCCTTCCTCCTCTCTCTGTGTCCCCAACCCCAGCCCTTACCTAAATAGCATTTTTCTTGAAAGGACTTGGCAGTTTTGTTTACCCCTGATCCATTGTCAGTATTCATGGGGACCACATGTTTCAGTATTCCAGGTAGCCAAATGGTGTCAGTGTCTTGGAATTGCTTTTATAGCACAGAACTGGTATCCAGGTGTGTTTCCAAACTCATATTGGGCAAGGGTGGTGCCTGATGGCACACAGGGTGCTGTAGATGGTACCCCAAACCAGTTGTATAGTCGTGCCCAGGGGAGGGTGTGCAGAATGGAATGTAAGCAGACTGGATCAGAAGGATGTAATCCTTGATGAGATTCCGTAGCCATCTCCTGATGAGAAATTTGAACGATCTTTGGAAGTGTTGGTAGGTCATTGGAAACTATCAGGGTTTAAATATCCTTTTGCATTTTGGAAGTGAATAGAGTTTCCCAGTATAAAACAATTAGCTGTTAGTCTGTACTTCTCTTTAAAATAGGTATTTGGGTTTAAGACTATAAGGAAACACAGCAACATTACTTTCAATGATCTGTTTTGTTTAAAACAAGTGGCTAATTACAGGGTGTACCCAGTCTGTTATTTTGTGCTCTAAACATCATCTGACTGAGATAGTAAACTTGATTCTTTATGATGTCACTGACTTCAGTGTGAAGTACAGAGTTTTCTTGTGATATTTAAAAATGTTATGGGTGTATACCCATTCTTTAAGCAGTGTTTAGTGACTTTCTACTCTGTGCTGGGTTCTGAGGAACCAGTTTTAATTGGAGTAGCAGAAAGAGCTGTGTATAATTACAATAGAAGGCAAAATTCCTTCTGTTAAAAAATACAACTAGTATGAACCAAGCAAGGAATCATAGACAACAGAGGACAGGTGGTCATTTGTTTCTGCAGTGCTCTCATAGGCCACTGTACACTGTGGAGAAAAATGAATGACCAAGTAAACTTCTAATGCTGCTACTGCCAGTAAACCCTCTGTCCTGCTTGATGCTTGAGAATAGCTGGACAGTTCTTATTCATATTTCTTAGCCAACATTTATCAGTACTCTACTTGGGACTACAGCTCAGCTTTCTCTAGGGCAAATAACCACTTCCTTATCCTTGGCTCTGGCTTTAGATCCTGTCCCTTTCAATTTTTTAGAGGTTTATTCTATCATTTACTAGCTTTCTGTATTTTATTCCATTTCCTTCCCTCCCCTCCGTCCTTCCTTGTCCTTCCTCTCCTCCCCTCCCTTCCTCGTTCCTTCTCTCACTTTTTTCCTTTCCTGAGGATTGAACTCAGGGCTTCCCATAGGCAAGGCTCTTTATCACTGTGCTATAGTCCTAGTCCTCTTTTTACATTTTGAGTCGATCTAAGTTGCCCAGAGTGGCCTTAAACTCACTGTGTATTCTAAGCAGGCCATTAATTTATGATCTTCCTGCCTCAGTCTTCTAAGTAGTTGTGAGTAAAAGCCCGAGTCACCAGGTCCAGCCATTAATAGCTTCATTTTCTCCATTACCTCCATCCTCTTTGTAGATACACTTGCTCAAATCTTCACCTTCTATTAAAATATATTTATTTATTTGAGAGAGAGAATGAGGCAGAGGAAGAGAGAGAGAATGGGCATGCCAGAGCCTCCAGCCACTGCAAACGAACTCCACATATATGCACTACTTTGTGCACCTGGCTCACGTAGGTACTATGGAATCCAACCAAGGTCCTTTGGCTTTGCAGGCAAGTGCCTTAACCACTAAGCCATCTCTCCAGCCCAAATCTTCACCTCTTAAAAAAGTACAGTCTACTCCATCTGCTCCACAATATGCTGTTTTTCATGTTTCCTTCCAGTAGTTTTTTAAAGTACCTTTTCTCTTTAAACTCTCATTTATGTCACATCCACCTGCACTAGTTGCCTTTTCTTTGTAAGACTTTCACTCTTAAAAGTTATCCCAGTCCAATAAGCTAATGAAATTTCCTTCTGTCTTGTAGCCACTGAACTTCACTCTCATTTTTTTTTATTTTGCTAGCCATTGGTCTTGCTCAACCTCCACAACTTTCTCTAAATGTATCTCATGTCACACTTCTATGCTACTATGCTGTATTTACTCATAATTCTTGAACAATCTGTGCTTTATTTTTATATTCTCTTCCCTCTCCTTAAAAATATTCTAGTTCTTCAGTGGCTTGGTCTCGGACCGATGTTGCCTTTCCAATCAGATTGCTCAGTGACAATCTTTAAACTAGCGACCTACCTGTTGCCCATCCCATCCTCATTATAAGTTGTTGCCTCTTTCTGTCACAGCTATGACATTTAACATTTTCTGAAGACATCCATCAGGCTGGTTGGCAGCAGAGCCCTTGCCTGATCTGTTTTAATTCTATCTTAAAGGATCTAACTTAAAGGATCTTCCTCAGACATTGAATCAAAGTGGTGTTAGTAAATATATTTGTCTTGGCTTTGAGACCAGTGTTTTGCCACTAACTCTGATATATCTGGAGGGTTTTATAGATGACAGGGGGTAAATTTATAATTTTATCATGGAAAAATAGTTGATTTCAGGAAGGAGAAAATAGGTGAAATGTCCACAAGGGAATGCCATTAGTAGTAATGCATGTGGTGGTTTCCTTTGTTGGTGCCTGAGAGGAAGTAGAGGGAGAGATATATTTGTCAGGATATCTAGCCTCTAATATATTTCCAATCATGCTAAGTAATGTTTTATGCTGAGGAGAAGTAACAATATTTATAAGATTAAAAAAATCATAGGACCAAATCATGAACGTGAGAAGATAGTTGGAAGTAGCTTTGTGCTTTTAGCACTAGGAAAAGGGTGATTCCAGTGTTAACATAATTAAAGATTTTAAAAATTTTAATTTGCTTTGTTTAAAAATATAGTAAAATGTAAGGTGTTATTTGTCAGAATTATGTGTTTAATCATGGACATACACTCACTCAGTATTAACTTGTTTGTTTCTGAAAAGTTATACGAAGAGTTCATTTTCTGTTATTTCTCTGTTTTGGCCTTATTCTCCAATATTCACTCCCCCAACCCTCACTGAGCTTTTTCATCTACTCACTATTCTTAGTTACAAAGCTTTTCAACTTGGCCAAATGAAATTATATTCTCCGTTACCTACTTTAGTTTATAGTTGTTTTAAGAGCAAGAGTAATTGATACTAATCTAAGCATAGTGGAAAGGAGGCAACTCCTTGTTCTGCATACACTTACACATATAGTTGTATTATTTTTGCTAAACATTTTAAAACTATCCCTTGTTTTTTGAGGCAAACCCAACAGACTGGCCTTTTTTCTTTTTTAGTGAGAGAGAGAGAGTGAGAGAGAGAGAAAGAATTGGCATGCCAGGGCCTCCAGCCACTGTAATCAAACTCCAGATGTGTGTGCCACCTTGTGCACATGTGCGACCTTGTGTGCTTGCATCACCTTGTGCGTATGGCTTACATGATATCTGAAGAGTCAAACATGGGTCCTTAGGCTTTCTAGGCAAGCGCCTAGTTGCAATCAGGTTCTCATTGCTGGCAGAAATCACCCGACTAAGAGCAGCTTGTGGGGAAAAAAAGAGATTTATTTTGGCTTACAGGCTCGAGGGGGAAGCTCCATGATGGCAGGAAAAACGATGGCATGAGCAGAGGGTGGACATCACTCTCTGGTCAACATAAGGTGGACAACAGCAACAGGAGAGTGTGCCAAATACTGGCAAGGGGAAGCTGGCTATAATACCCATAAGCCTGCCCCCAACAATACTCTGCCTCCAGGAGTTGTTAATTCCCAAATTGCCATCAGCTGGGAACCTAGCATTCAGAACACCCGAGTTTAGAGGGGACACCTGAATCAAACCACCACACGCCTTAACTGCTAAGCCATCTTTCCAGCCATATATCTGTCTTTTTAAAGTAAATAATACCCATTTTGTAAAAAGTTCATGAGATACCTTTTAAATTGCACATGAAAATTTAATATGTAAGAAAGAGTTGAATAGTGGGAGCTCCAGTGGTTGTTTTGCTTTCAAAGGTGCCCTCAATCCTGGGGTTTGTCTTCCATTTGTATTACCCAATTGCAAAATTGTTCTTATTTTATATTTCACATACTCCTGTCAACCTGTCCTCTGGGTCTGCATTGTCCATGCTGTCTGTCTATGTCAACAGGACCATTGCAGGAGCCTTCTAACTGGTCTCCCTGACTTAGACATAGAGTTACTCTTAACTGCTGAATCCTCCAGAATATGCCAAAATGACACTGTCTTTCTTAACACGCATGTGTGATTCCCATCACCAAGAACAGTGGTTCTCAAAAGGTGACATGCAGAATAATCCCTTGGAGGTTTTGACTTAATATGCCTGACGAACATGTCTTTCCTAGATGTTACACATCCAGAAACCTTAGCTCATAGTAAGTTAAATAGCTATTGAGGATATACTGTACAAATGACACTGATCTAAGTGTATTTGCTATTTCATTTAATTCTGCCAGCAATCTTGCCTTACTATTATCCTCTGCTTTCTTAAAATATTTCTTAGTGTTTTATTTATATCCTGGTTGGCTTTAAAATTATTTACTTGCTCAGAGCCAAACATCCTTGTCCAGGCCTTTCAGTATCCTGTTGTATGCCTGTCTCTTTAACCTTCCTGTGTCAGTCTTTCCTATCCTTCTTTGTAGTGCAAATCCAGTGATCCTGAAATGCTTGTTCCCTAAAAATAGCATCTTTTATCTTGTGTCTGTACTTGTATCATATTCCTATTTCCTAAAGCTTCCTTCTCCTGCCTTTTCTTAGAAAATTTGCTACTGATCCCTCAGTTACCTTCCATGCAGAAATCTCTAAAGTCTTTCC
This sequence comes from Orientallactaga sibirica, assembly GCA_036365145.1. NCBI lineage: Eukaryota > Metazoa > Chordata > Mammalia > Rodentia > Dipodidae > Orientallactaga > Orientallactaga sibirica. The sequence goes on along the minus strand of JAEOAD010000015.1, from coordinate 32,116,174 downwards.
TAAATACAAATCCTAATTAGATTAGGTGACTATCCTGATTTTCAAAACATTTCATGTATACTGTGATCATGAGACATCACATTATCTAGAACTGATTTGTGTGATTTTCTCCCTTCTTGACAACAGCTACTTGACAGTAGAGGCTTAGTAATTTTCTGTTATAATCCCATTCTATACTCCCCACATAGAGTAAGAGTTCAGTGAAGTACCTTCACATTCTTGGAAAGTAATGGTGGCTAGCTTTAGTCTGTTTATGTCATCCTTCTGTCTTATATTAAAATAACAGAGGTTGGAGAGATGGATTACCACTTAAGGCGCTTGCCTGCAAAGCCAAAAGACCCCAGTTCAATTCTCCAAAACCCATATAAGCCAGGTATACAAAGGACAACATGCATCTGGAGTTCGTTTGCAGTGGCTGGATGCCCTGGCGCATCCATTCTCTCTCTCTGCCTCTTTTTCTCTCTTAAATAAATAAATAAATAACTATATTAAAATAACAGAACAGATATATATAATCTCAGCATAACAGAACTACTAACTGATGTTTGGTGGATGAGCATCCTGTTGGATTATTGTAATTAGGTGGTAAACGTAGGAGCTATAACTGAATAGTGAAGGTGATGAATATTTGTGGAGAAAGGAATCATAATACTTAATTTAAGATAGGTTGAAATTAGATTTCCAGAAAGAAAATATGATCTATTTTAGCTCTGTTGCAACATTTCTTCTAAAAGCTTCTGTATTTTTTATTTACTATTCTGAAAATATGCCAGCATTCCATTTCCATTTTAAAACTTTAAAAAAAATTTTTTTGTGTGTATATGTGTGTGTGTGTTTATGTATGTGAGTACAGGTGTATTCATGCCAAGGCATGCATGTGGAGGTCTGGAGGCAACTCTGCAGGTTTGGTCCTCTTTCCACTTTTTGAGCCAGGTTCTCTGATACTGTTGTTTACAACTTCTGGGAAGTTCTCTTATTTTAGCCTCTCATCTTGTTATCTTGTTACTGCCACTGCTTCTTGCTTTTTATGTGGTATCTGGGGATCCAAACTTGGATACTCAGGCTTGAGCAGCAAGCACTTCATTCACCATGCCATCTTCCCAGAGTCCCACCCTTCTCTTTTTAATGTGTTTATGAACAGTTAAAAAGTAGAGATTTGAGACCTGGCATAGTGGCACATTCCTATAATCCCAGCACTCAGGAGGCAGAGGTAGCCATTGTAGTCAGCTTCCACATTGCTGGGATAAACTTCCAATCAAACACAATTTATGGGATGAAGGGATTGATTTAAAGCTTACAGAACCAGGGGAAGTTCCATCACATGGAGAAAGATCCAAGTGGAGATAAACTACCACCAGCCAGCACCACAAGCAAGCATGAAAGGGCAGCAAAACAGCAGGGACCCAGGCAGAGCTCAGATCTCTCTGAATACCTTTGGCCTGGAAATCAGATCTACCCTTAGGAACACCTTAGGTCTGGACCCCAGGATCCATCCACAGTGATACCTCTTCCAGCCAGACAGCTAGAAATCTAGGTTTCAAGTTTTAATAAAATATCTGAGTCTATGGGGGGGCATACATTTATACTACCACACAGAGGTAGGTAGTATCACCATGAGTTAGAGGCCACTCTGAGACTACATAGTGAATCCCAGGTCAGCCTGGGCTAGAGTGAAACCTTAGCTTGAAAAACAAAAATACAAAACAAAAATAGAGATTTGAAATGTTAGTAATACTGCAGCCAAACTAGCCAGAAACAACTCACAACATGACTCCATATCCTGTACTAATTGTTAGATAGTGAGTATATACCCTTGTTTATTTCAGAGCTCAGTAAAATATAAATCATCTTAGATTCAACATTTCTAGATTTTATTTTCCTGTCAAGTACTGTCAGTAAAATCGGAGCTTGCAAGTGTTAGGTTATTTCAAAGTTCTTCCTCTGATACTGTCCTAACACTAGACAAAACACTAGAGTTATGTAGTATTCAAAAAATGCTGAATTATTTCACATATAGTAACAAGGTGTTTTAGGCCTGATCTTACAGTAAGTATTTATTTTATAAAAATATTGCATGTGTTTTTATTTGTTTTGCATCTGCTTAAACAAAAGTTGTTTTCTGTTCATTTATTTCTTTCTTAATTCTACCCTGTAGGGATTTTCAAAGAGTAAATCATTTGCTATGTGTCATTTTAGCTGCAGACATTTAAGACTGCCTCGCCTTGTCAAGATGTCAAACAGCTGACTAATGGAGTTACCATGGCACAAGTTCTTCATCAAATGTGAGTAGTGCTGAAACAATGCCCAACAGAATCGTATACTCAATAACAAGGTAGAACACTTAGGCTTTTATTCTTGACTTAATTGAAATTTTATCCCATCCATTATGCAGTCAGACAGGGTACTAAGGCTTTCTTGCAGGTAGGGAACAAAAATGTTTAGCACCTCATTACTCCTTTTTTTGTTCATAGAGGATATATTTTAACTAAGTGATCAGGGTTTGTATTTAAGAGATCTTACTTTTGAATGTGTTCTAGACATGTTTACAAGAACTAAAAAAAGATTATAAAGTTATAACTTTTTAACTTCTAATTTTTAAAAATTGTATTCTTATTTTTATTTATAAGGAGAGAGAGACTGAGAATAGGCACACCAGCAGTTAAGGCACTTGCCTGCAAAGCTTAAGGACCCGAGTTTGACCCCAGTAACCATGTAAAGCCTGATGCACCCATTCTCTTTGTCTCTTTTCTCTCTACCTCTCTCTGTTTACAAGTAAAAAATTAAAAATGTTAATAACTAAAAAGAGAAAGGCTAAATGATGTTTTGCTTATGATATTCTTTTAAATATGCTATTGTCATTTTAAGGTATCAGTGCACGGAGAGTTTTATCTGGGAGATTATTAAAGCATAAAATTCAGGATTTGGAAAAAGTGTTACATCAAAGATCTATTTATAAATGAACAGTAATTTATGAGTCCACCAATCATCAAATGTTGAATAGATAAATATGAAGCTATAAAGAATGGGCAGCAATCTTAATTAGTACAGTGATTCAGTTTTGGCTGGACTCATTTTATATAATTATATTAAAAACTTCTAAGCCCTGTTATTCCTTAATACTTGCCAGGCATAGTCCAAGAATTAGGGTTGTAGCCTACAGTATGAGCTTTACCCACAGTAGCACAAAAAAGGTCAATTCTGTACCTATAACTTACTAATCATGACTAGTATATATTAGCTTACTTTGAGACTAGAATTCTGTTTCATTGCTCTATATTCAGAGAATTTTTATTTGTATGACTTCTTGGTCTTTTGGCTAAGATCAAGTATAGCATCAGAGATTATTTATTGGTAACACTATGTTGTAAATGTTTGCTGAAGCTAACTTTAAAAAAAAAAGTATAGATGGATCAGCAAAATCTCTAAGCCATTCTTAGAAAAAACAGCTTAAAGTGATTGAAATTCTAATTATTTGACATTTTCAAATGATCTGATTTGAATACACAGATTTTTTAGTTAACATGTTAATTTTTTTGTCAGGGGAAAGGGAGGTAGTACCTTGCTCTCCTGCTTTCTTTATTTTTTATTTTATTTATGTGAGAGAGAGATAGAGAAAGAGGCACATAGAGAGAAAGATAGAGAATGGGTGCATCAGGGCCCCCAGCCACTGCAAACAAACTTCAGATGCATGTGCTACCTTGTGCATTGGCTTATGTGGCTACTGGGGAATTGAGTTTGAACTGGGTTCCTTAGGCTTTACAGGCAAGCACTTAACAATTCAAGAAAGCAGGAGAGGGCTGGAGAGATGGTTTAGTGGTTAAAGTTGGTTGCTTGTGAAGCCAAGGAACCTAGGTTCAATCTCCAGGACCCACGTAAGCCAGATGCACAAGGTGGCATTTGAATCTGGAGTTCATTTGCAGTGGCTGGAGTCCCTAGTGTATCCATTCTCTCTCTGTCTTTCTTTCTTTCTTTTTTTTTGAGAGAGACAGGGAGAGAGAGATAGAGAATGGGTGTGCCAGCGGCCTTTCAGCCACTGTGAATGAACTCCAGATGGGTGCACCCTCTTGTGGGCAAATGTGACATTGCACCCTTCTGTCACTTTTTGTGTCTGGCTAAACGTGGAGAATCAAACAGGTGTTCTTAGGCTTGGCAGACAGGTGCCTTATCCTCTAAGCCATCTCTCCAGCCCTCTCTTTCTCTCTTTCAAATAAATAAATATTTTTTTAAAAATGTATTAATGTTTTATTTATATCTTAATCATTTTTTAAGTTAGGTACTTGATCAAAACCAAGCACTCTGAACAGGGTGCATCTTGATTTGAGAATGCCATTGTTAATGTTGTTAGGATGTGTACCTTGTTCCTTCTGGTTATAATGCATTGCATTGGTATGGATGAAAATCTGGTCTCCATTCACATACTTCAACAGTGCCATACAAAGATACTACTTTTCTTTTCTTTCACTTTTTGAGACAGGTCCTCTCCTTCTAGCCCAGAATGGCCTGAAACTCATTATGTAGCTCAGGATGGCCTTTAACTCAAATCATCCTCCTGCATCAGACTCCTTACTGCTAGGATAGATAGTGGGCATAAGCCACTGCATTGGGCTAGGGTGTCATTTCTATTTGCATTGGTGGGCTTTGGTAGCTTTATGCTGTAGGCTGATAGAAGAGACCAGTTTTTCCATGGTGTGATTGCCCGGATCTGCTGGTCTTTCCAGCATTGTACCTGACAGTTATAGGAGCACCCAGTCACATGTGCTCTTCCATCAACTCATTTGGGTTAGATTTAGCAGTCAGTCCTCTCTCTACTTTTTTTGTTGTAGTTCTCTCTTATGTATCTTAAAGTCTTCTAATTGCTTTTTTGTGGGGTAAACAAGTTGGCTAATCAGAAAAGTTTCTTCATTAAACAATAACCAGTGACCTTAAATTAGCTTAAGACAGTCTGTCTTCCTCTGCTATTTCATTCACTTTTTTTTTTTAATTTTTAAACATTTATTTATTTGAGAGAAAGAAGCAGATAGAGAGAGTGAACATGGGTACACTGGAGCCTTTAACTGCTGCAAAAGAACTCCAGGTACATGGGCCACCTTGTGTATCTGGCTTACATGGGTCCTGGGGAATTGAACTTGGGTCCTTTGGCTTTGCAGTTTAGCACCTTAACCATTAAACAATCTTTCCAGCCCTCATTTACCTTTTTTAATATTTCATATATAAAGTTCTTCATCACCAAAGGGCCACTTGTACTTTTCTTTTTTAAAAGTTTTTTAAATATATTTTTAAAATCGATTAATTTATTAGAGACAGAGGGAGAGAGCAAGAGACAGAGAAAGAGTGAGAGTGGGTGTGCCAGGGCCTCCAGCCACTGCAAATGAACTCCAGATGCATGTGCCAATATGTGCATCTGGCTTACATGGGACCTGGAGAATTGAACTGGTGCCCTTAGGTTTGCAGGCATGCGCCTTAACTGCTAAACCCTCTCTCCAGCCCTACTTTTCTTTTTTAATCCTTTTCCAATTTGGGGGCTTTTCAGAAGTCAGGATTTTGGATAGTAAGACTTCAAGAATACATTTGTCTTCATGTGGATCAAAGAATACTCCTAATAAAAAGGTGTCTGGAGAGATGGCTCAGCCTTTAAAGGTGCTTACTTGCAAAGACTGATTGTCTTGGTTCAATTCCCTGGTACCCACATTAAGCCAGATGCACAAGGTGGCATATGCATCTGGAGTTCGCTTGCAGTAGCAGGAGGTCTTGGTATGCCCATGCTCACTTTCTCTAGGTCTGACTGCCCCACGAATAAATGAAAATACATTTTTAAAAATTTTTATTTTTTATATTTTATTTTTTTTGGAGAGAGAGAGGGAGAGAGGGGGGGGGGAGACAGAGATGGGTGCGCCAGCAGTGTCTCAGCTGCTGCGAACGAAATCCAGATGTGTGCGCCCCCTTGTGGTCAAGTGCAGCATTGCGCCCTTGTGTCACTTTGCATCTGGCTAAACGTGGGACCTGGAGATTGTAACCAGTGTTCTTAGGCTTAGGAGGCAGGCGCCTTAACCCCTAAGCCATCTCTCCAGCCCTGAAAATACATTTTATAAAAGGCTCATTTCAGGCTGAGAAGATGGTTTGGTGATTAAAGGCACTTGCTTCCCAAGCTTACTGGCCTGTGCCGAATTCTCCAGTACCCATGTAAGACAGATTCACAAAGTGGCATATGCATTTGGAGTTCATTTGCAGCAGCAAGAAGTCCTGGTGTGGCCATTCTCTATCTTCCCTACTCCCTCTCTGCTTGCAAAGAAATGGAATACTTACAAAGGCTAGTTTCATATTTCAAAGCACTTTATGTGGTAAAATTCACAACAAATTTTATTGATGGTTCACATCGAATCACATAAACATTGTTATTGGAAGTAAGAAGAAAAAAATGTACTTTTTAAGGAATAGGCAAATTTTCAGACCTTCATTTTTATTATCTGAGGCAGGTATGCTTCTAAATAACAATAGTTTAAGTATTGTCCAACATTTTCTGCAGTTGTATAACCACTGGTAGGATCAACATGTTTTGGCAATAAAACCTCCACCCCATACCCATGCAGACAACTCAATTAAACTCAGCAGGTCACATCCACACACAAGAAAATATCAAAGCAGAAAGGAGACTAGTTTGAAAGAAGGCTTTCAGTGAAAGGTGCATGGAGTGAAGAGAAGATGATGGGAAGGGAATATATTATATACAGTGTATAAAACTGTCAATTCAAAATGTTCAAACTATAAGATTTAAATATAAGGAGTCAAGGTGTGATTGATAGGCATCTGTAGTTCCTTAATATGTTTAATTTGAATATGTAATATGCAGTTTTTTAATGCTTATAGAAGCTGCTAGTGTGATAAAAACACATGGGGAAAAAAACTGCACCTACAAATGTATGTTTTTAGGGCTGCTGTAACAGAACTGCAGATTGGCTGACATAAAATAACAGTTGAAATCTAGATTTAAATTTCTGGTAGATTTTTAATTTAGGATAATAGTAAAATTTTTATATGCATGTTCAAGATTCAGATCACAATTTGATGTGTGAAACACTGAAGGTTTACTGAGGATTTAAGAATAGTCTCAGGCTGGGCGTGGTAGCGCACACCTTTAATCCCAGCACTTGGGAGGCAGAGTTAGAAGGATGGCAGTGATTTCGAGGCCACCCTGAGACTACATAGTGAATTCCAGGTCAACCTGAGCTAGAGCGAGACCCTACCTCAGAAGACCAGAAAAGAAAAAAGAAAGAAAAAAAGAATAGTCTCATCTGCTAACAAAATTACTAGAAAGCAAAAGCAATTGATTGCTTCCTATATTTAGCTGGTAAAACTCTTGAAGACAAATCATGAATAATATTAAACATAACCCTATAATGATTTTTGTTTAGTTTTAAGTTTAGTTTTGTTTAGTTTAGAAATAAATTGACGGTGTTTTACTTAACTAGTTCTATGTCCCCTCTCTGTTAGGTATTCCTTAAGTGTCATTGAAGTTCTCTTTGGAGGACACAAAGTAGATGATTTAGCAATATAAAGAAAGGGAAGTGTCTAGGGTTGAGTATGCAGTTTAGTAGGTGAGAAAATTTGTTGCCATAGTTAATGATTATAAAAGGCCAAGCTTGTTTATAATAACACAGAATGTATATTCTTATGGAGAAATTGCAATGTATTTCTCAGGGTTAACACTGATTTGAGATGGAAAGAATACAGGAAAAAATTTAAGAAAGAAAGTGGGGTTAGGAGCCGGGCGTGGTGGCACATGCCTTTAATCCCAGCATTTGGGAGGCAGAGTTAGGAGGATTGCCATGAGTTCAAGGCTAGCCTGAGAGTACATAGTGAGTTCCAGGTCAGCCTGAGCTACAGTGAAACCCTACCTCGGGAACCTCCCCACCACCCAAAAAAGTGGGATTATATTAGGATTATATTAGAAAAACTAGATAATGAGAACCAGTTGATCTCTTGATTCAATTTCTTAAAATATTTTGTTTTTATTGATTTGTTTATCTGAGAGAGAAAGAGAGAGAATGGGCACACTGGGGCCTCCAGCCACTGCAGATGAACTCCAGATCCATGCACCACTTTGTGCATATGGCTAACGTGGGTCCTGGGGAATCAAACCTAGGTCCTTTGGTTTTGCAGGCAAATGCCTTAACCGCTAATCCATCCCTGCAGCCCTTGATTCAATTTCTAAAGGTAGCCACAACATAGAATCTTAAACTTAAATGCCTTTGAGGGGAAAGTTAGCTAAGATATTGGTGTAGTAGTTGGGATTCTATAGTGTAACAGAGCCCATAAAGGACAAGTTTGTGTTTGTGAGCCTGTACACATGTGCTTATCCAAAATCTGTAGGATTTGCTCTTTCTTGTAGGAATATCAGTATTTTTTGTATTTTATTCATTTGATTGGGTGAGGCCCATTCACTTTCTGGAGGGTGTTGGATTTTACTCAGTCTAATGGCCTAAATCTAAAAGTGCCTTTGTACTACATTTAAATGTTTTATTTTAATTTTTTTATTATTTTATTTATTTTTGGAGAGAGATACAGAGAGAGACAGACAGAGAGGGAGAGGGGAACAGATAGAGATGGGCACGCCAGCAGTCTCTCAGCTGCTGTGAACGAAATCCAGATGTGTGCGCCCCCTTGTGGTCAAGTGCGGCATTATGCCCTTGCATCACTGCATCTGGCTAAACGTGGGACCTGGAGATTGGAACCGGGTTCTTAGGCTTAGCAGGCAGGCGCCTTAACCACTAAGCCATCTCTCCAGCTCAAATGTTTTTTTTTAATTGCACATTTAGTATTGTAGGTCTAGCCAAGTTGGCACATAACAGTTAACCATTGTACCTGACATACTTCTTTTAGCTGAGAACTTTATTCATGTGTTATAAAAAGAAAGTGTATTTTTGACAATTTTGTTTCATTAAATTAGTCAATCAGATTTCTGTTTAGCAGCATATAATTTATACATTTAGATAATTAATTTGGTGTTTGTAGTTTTTACATCTGGGAAAGCTAAGCTTAATAACACCTAACAAAGTTTAAGTAATAGAATTGAAAATGGTGAAGCCATTTCTTTTATTACCCTGACAAAGTGATATCTTTTGTACTAAAACATCTGAAGCAGAACCAAAAAGGTCAAGTATAAGGAGAAAAATTTTCATTGTTTACCAAGGTCATATTTTAAATTTACAAGAGTGCAAAACTGAATAATTCAAGTGATACGGGTTTTAAATAAAAGTGTTTCTCCCCACACTTCATTTGTTTTAGCTATAAAGTAAAAATTGAAGATGTTTTTGGACAAGTCTTAAAAGCCTTGTTGAGGTCTTAGGGTTTATCCTTAGAGCATCACATTCTTCTCATTCATTTGTGATTTTTATTTGTTTTAATAGATATTTGTGTTTGAACAAAAATATTATTTAATTCATCTTTGTATTAATCTCCCTCAATTCTGTGCTTAGACAAGTCATCCAAGTATGTGTTTAGAATATAGTTAATATAGTTTGCTATATAGCCAAATGTTCATCAAAGCCTTATTGAATATGTACATATTTGTGTAGCAATTATTTGGACCTTCAACATCAATATGGGACCTTATTTATATTTTATTTATTTATTTGAGAGAGAGAGAGAGAATGAGAATGGGCACACCAGGGTCTCTAGCCACTGCAAACAAACTCCAAATGCATGCATTACCTTTTGCATATGGCTTTATATGGATACTGGGGAATCAAACCTGGGTCCTTTGGTTTTACAGGCAAGTGCCTTAACCCTTAACCACTAAGCCCTCTGTCCAGCCCTAGGACCTTTTTTTTTTTTTTTTTTTTTTTTTTTTTTTTTTTGGTTTTTTCGAGGTAGGGTCTTACTCTAGTCCAGTGTGACCTAGAATTCACTCTGTTGAAGGACTTATTTTTAATTAGATGTTTTGTCTTCTAAAATTTATCTTTGTAGATTTCTCAGTTAAAATCATTCTACTTTAGGCTCACAAATTCATTTGGGGCTTTGCCATATACTAGTGTCATTTGGGCAAAGTACTTTGCCTCTCTCATGTTTTAGTCCTTAAATGACAAGTTGAGAAAAATATGTCCTAGGCTCAGCTACTATAATATTTAAATGAAATAACAACACATCAAACAGAATGAAAGGTTATGCATAGTAGACACTCAAAAAGTTAGCTTTCTTTTCACTTTTTCAGGGTTAGCACTATTCTTTCTTCCTGCTAGCAGGATGTCTGTTATTAAATATTTAGTAAATTTTTTAATTGAAACTATTAATGACTTAAATAACTTAATATTAGAAATTCCAAATTAAATTCTTAGAAAATTCAAAAACTCAGTAGATTCATGTAAATATTTGCTAATCTTATTAAGGGTAATGTTTAAAAAGTATAAAATAACTTCCTTGATTCAATTTTGTGGAAAGACATTTTAATGTTTAGCATTTATATGTTCATTTTAGTGATGTAGGCTGGTTCAATGAATCTTGGTTAAGCCGAATTAAAGAAGATGTTGGGGATAACTGGAGAATAAAGGTATGTGGAATGGCACCTGACCCAAAGAGGACTCCTAATATTAGCACTGAACTCAATTCAGTATTATTTTAAAGATTAAATTGTTTTAATAGCTATTTCTGTAAGAACTAGAATATTATTTAATTCATCTTCATATTAATCTTACTCAGTTCTGTGCTTAAAGTCATCTAAGTATTTGTTTAGGATAAACTAATATTACATTTTATTATGTATGGTGTGAATTTTAGCATGTACATACTCATAGGTAATTACCATTATAGCTATTAGACAACATTTGCATTAACTAACTAAAAACATACACTTAGGCTCCTTCCCTGTTAATTTACACTCAAGATTTGGTCCCTGATGGACATCCATTTGCTCTGAGTCACTGCAGATTTCATTTCTAGAATCCCATATAAATGCAACCATCCACTATGTACTATTTGTGTATGCATAGCTTTTTTTTTAACTCAGTGTGATGGTTTTGAAATTAGTCTGTATTGCCTGTATTAGTAATTTCTCTGTTTTGCTGTACATTACTTTATTGCATTGATATATACCACATTTTATTTAGCTACTCTGATGTTTATGGGTGTTTGAAATATTGCCAGTTTTGGCTACTATGAATACAATAGTAATGAACATTCATGCATCTTTACTTAGATGCATACTTAATTTCTCTTGGGAAAGTTCTGGAGAGGAATTGCTGAGCTGTGTAACTATATGTCTAACCTTATGAGAAACTGGAAAAAGGACTTTTCATTTTTAAAGCATTTTCTCTCCTTTTAGCTTTATTGTGTCTTGTTGGGCTTGTTTTTTTCACAAAAGTTGTCTAATCTTTTGGTGTATAGTTGGTCTTAATGTTATTCTAATATAATGGTAATGAACAACTGTTTGACCTTTAATTGATGTTTAATCATCTTTTCTTAATAATGCTCATTTGTTTTATATCTTTCCCTACCATCATATTTACTGCTTTTCAATTTTATGTATTTAAAAAATATTTTCTATTTCATTGCTTTCCTCATTCATATTTCCTTTCTTCTGTTTACATGTTCTCTACTTTTTCTTTTCTTTTTCTTTTTTTTTTTTGAGAAGGTTTAAATAATGAATGTTAGGCCATTTTTTCTTCTAATATTCAACATTGCCTCAGATATATTTCATGTATTTTGATATAGTATGCTCTTATTTTCACTTAGTCTAAAATATTTGGTAATTTTCTTTGATATTTCTCCTTTTAAAAAAACACATCTTTTTAGGGGCTGGAGAAATGGCTTAGTGGTTAAGGTGCTAGCCTGTAAAGCCAAAACATCCAGGTTTGATTCCCTAGGACCCATGTAAGCCAAATGCACAAGGTGGCACATGTATCTGGAGTTTGTTTGCAGCTGCTAGAGGCCTTTGTGTGCCCATTCGTATTCATTCTCTCTCTCTCAAATAGATAAAAAAAAAAAAAAAAAAAAACTTCTTATTTATTGATTTGAGAGAGAGACAGATACAGTTGTACATATTGACAGAATAAGTGTGGTTGCAGCACACCAGGGCTCCTGCCACTAGAAACAAACTCTAGGTGCATGCACCACTTTGTGCATCTGGCTGTATGTGGCTACTGGACAGTCAAACCCAGGCCATCAGGCTTTGCAAGCAAGTGCCTGTAACCGCTGAGCCTTCTGTCTAGCCTGTGATTTCTCTTTTAACTTCTCCATTTAGAAGGACCCCATTCAAATTCTAAATACAATTTGTTTATTAATTTCTCATTTAATTCCAGTTTTGTCTAAGAACATAGCTGCTATGAGAAAAATATTCACTGGGATTTATTTTATGGCCTAAGTATGTTCTATTTTGATGAATGATATTAGTGTACTTGAAAAGAGAATATACCCTATAGTTATTCTCTAGATATGTGTTATAATAAAGTTGTTGATAATATTGTATGCCTTCTGAATCTTTTCCTAATTAATTTTTCCATCTGTAATATCGAGGGAATCTTAAGTCTCAATGATGATTAAATTTTTTTTTTTGTCAGTTTGGTTGAATTTTATTTTATATGAGTAGTTTCTATTTTATATGAGTAATTTCTATTATTAGATCTATTGCACATTATTTTTATTTTTTCTTGGTTAAAAATTCTATAATGTTTTGTTACAGTTATTGGGAAAATTTTGTCTTTCACCTTGGCAAAATTTTTCTTTCATTATTAATATGAAACAATTTCTTTTTTTCACATTAGGCTAGTAACTTAAAGAAGGTCCTCCAAGGAATTATGAGTTATTACCATGAGGTATGAAAATCATCTGACATTTAATTAACTATACAATACTGTTTTAACTAACTTCACAATGCTAGATAATTATATTGATGCAAAAAATAACTTGACTTTCTGTTTATATTTTATTTAAATGAATTTTGTAATTGGCATGTAGTGTATTGCCTTTTTTTTTTTTCTGAGGTAGGGTCTCACTCTAGCCCAAGCTGATCTAGAGCTCATTCTGTAGTCCAGGCTGGTCTTGATTTCATGGTGATCCTCCTACCTTTGTTTTTTGTGTGCTGGGACTAAAGACAAGGGCTACTATACCTGGTTTTGTACATATTTAGAACACTCAGATTTTAGTGAGAACTGTCAAGTTGAAAACTTAAATACATTAAATTTGCAAAAAAGTTTATATTTGGATAATCAAAATTGATTAGTTTCACAAGTAGAATTTGTTGAGTAATTATTAGCGGGCTTTGAATGGATTTTGTTATTAAAGCATTTTTGTTTCTAGTTTTTAATGTTGCACAAGTTTCTTCTAAAACTTTTTAATACTCTATGAGAATTTTCCATTCATTACATGCCCAGAATTCCATTGCAAGCCTTTTTTTTTTTTTTTAATACAAAGAAACTATTTAATTTTAAAGAAAAGAAAATTAAGGCCAGGAAAAAATCATTCCATTGGATTTTCTGTTCATATGTAAAAGTACAGTGGTTTATATACTGAATCCTAGTAAACTGATGCTTGGACAAGAATACCCAACCAAAAGCAGCCGATGGGAGGAAAGTGTTTATTTTGATTTATAGTCTTTAGGGGAAACTACATAGTGGCTAGAAAAAGATGGCTGGACATAACCTGTCACCACAACAGGTGGAAAACAGCAGCAGGAGAGTGAGCTGGGTAGGGCAAGTGGGAGCTGGCATTATATCCCCAAACCTGCCCCTAGCAACACATCTCCTCCAGCAAGGATCCACCTCCCAAATTACCACCACTTGGAGCAAGCATTCAAAACATCTGATTCGAACTGCCACATTCCACCATGGGCCCCCATAAACTCACTTTCTCATGATGTAAAATGGATTTAGCCAATTAAAAAAATACTCATACTATAATTGTTACCAATCCCAACACTGTTCAAACATCCCCATAGTCCAAAGTCTCTTAACTGTGAGCTTGTAAAATCAAAACACAGGTTACATACACATAAGGGCACAGAGCAAACATTCCCATTGCAAAATAAAGTATTGCAAGGAAAGATCAAACCATTGCAAGATCTAAAACAAGCCAGGCAGATATCAAGCTCCACAGCTTGATGTCTGGCATGTACAACTGCAAAGTCTCTAGGGTTCTAACTGTGTCCTTCCAGCTGGGCTGCTCACAGCTGGGGGAAAACTCCATCTTGAGCCATTAGATCTCTGCAGCTATCCCATAGTCCTAGATTCTTCAAAATCCTGGGGTCTCTGATGCAACCCATCCCATGGTTCATTCTCATGGTGCCATTTGGCCTCCACACAGGGATTCCAACAATCCTGCCTCACACTACCCAGTGGTCATTGCCAACAAAAACTCATTACAAATCTAGTAATATTTTCTTTCCTGGATTTGTTATACTTTCATAGTACCAGGTGGACTATTCCATGAAATTGTTAATCCAAAGGTATTAAAGCTGACTTAAGAATCAAGAACTTTTCAGCATTCTTCCTTCAGGCCCCATATTTTGAAAAGAGGAGTCTGCATTCTTCCTACTATCCAGTATAGAATGGTTGGCCCAATCTCAATGGTGGTAATCTCTCAAACAATCACAGCTGAAGCACGCTACAGTCTGTGGCCTAAACCTTTCTTTCTGTGCCATATTCTACTGTTCATACCACTCCATTTCTTCTAAACTCAACTCTCAAGTTCTTAGGATATAGGTAAACACAGCTAGTTTCTCATACAAACTACTTCTAGCCCTGTCTGAACAAAGCTCTCTTTTCCCCTCATTATATATAACTTGTCTTCTGATTGTACAGATCTTTTTGCATTTAACCATTATTCTTTGGTTTGACATAATCCTGCTTACTACTTAGTGGGCATACATTTTATCTTAGAAGAATAAATGGGGTTTCTGAAATTATTTATCATGACTGTAGAATCAAATAAAAAATGAATTGTAATTAGTGTTGGTTGGTTACCTAGTATTGAGATGGTGCCTGAATCTTGGTAATTTGTTTTAATCATTATTATTGGTTTTGTCATTTTAAAAATTTATTTGACTTTTATAAGCTTATTAATTTTTCTTTCAATTATTAACTATGAGAAATACTTTGTAGCCTATTTGAGTAATATAATTGATTATTTTGATATTGCAGTTTTTGGGGCAGCAGATTTCTGAAGAACTCATTCCTGATTTAAACCAAATAACTGAATGTTCAAATTCTGTAGAACTTGGAAGGTTGCTCCAACTGATTCTAGGCTGTGCAGTCAACTGTGAAAAGAAACAAGGTGAGTTTCAGTCCATTTCAACTTCTAGCCCTCACCTTCCACTAAGGAGATGTATATTGTGAGAGTCTTGGATATTTGGTGGCTAAATTAAATATATTTTATTTAATTAGTTTAATGTATTACTTTTTAGGACATAGTAGATAATCAGTAAATTGTATTGTTTAATTGGATAAATTATTTTACTTGGAAATTTGTTCAGTTTTTTATAATAAAATACTCAGCTGCTAAATTAGAATCCAAACTTCCTCAAATAATATCTTGCTCTGTTTACCTTCCTTTGAAGTTGTCTGGTGATGTAAAGTGGATTTAATGTATTGTTAGTATATCTCAGCATCTAAATCAATGTCTTACATTACATTATATTTGTATATCTCAACATAGTGATCCTTACCTTGCCAAGTACAAAATACATTTTCAGTTGCCTGTAATAAATAAGATGAACTGAAGCTGGGCATGGTGGCGCATGTCTTTAATCCCAGCACTCAGGAAGAAGGCAGAGGTAGGAGGATTGCCATGAGTTTGAGGCCACCCTGAGACAACATTGTGAATTCCAGGCCTGCCTGGGCTAGAGTGAAACCCTACCTTGACAAACCAAATAAATAAATAAATAAATTAATTAATTAATTAATTTAAAATGATGAACTGAGCAACCTATCCAGTGGGGCCTTGTTAGCTTGAATGCTGAAAGGTTTGATACTTTTTGTTTGTTTATATTTATTTATATAATACATGTGTCCACAATTTGGTCTCAGTATGCCACCTCATAAAAATTTTTGTTGCTTAAATTTGTACATATTCAAGCCAGCATCTTAGAAACTACATTCAGCATTATGTAACTACTGAGGAAATGATACAAGATGGTACATTCAATAGGAGTAACTCAGGAAGGATGGAAATCACATGTAATTTTTCAAGAAAAAAGGACTGGGGTTACATATCAGAAAGCTTTCGTAGTACTGTTTATCTTTTGACAATTTTTTCAGATGGCAAGTAAATGCATTTTTTTTTTCTGGCACAGCCAGGTCACAATTTGACAAATAACATTGGCAGTTAAATCTACTACTTTTGGTATAATTGTGATACTTTCATTTTTCTTTGATTAATGCTATTTTTCCTATGTTAGTTACTGGTTATTTGCAACTTTTGTTTAATATTGCCAAGCTTTTCATATATATTAGTCACTTTAAAGAACCAGCATTTGGTTTTGATTGTTTTTTAAATTAATTAATTAATTTATTTATTTATTTTAAAATATTTTGTTATTTACTTACTTGATAGAGAGAGAGGGAAGAGAGAGAGAGAATGAGCACACCAGGGCCCCCAGCCACTGCAAATGAACTCCAGACATGCATACTCCCTTTGCATCTGGCTAACGTGGGTCGTGGGGAATCAAACCTGGGTCCTTTGGCTTTGCAGGAAAATGTCTTACCTGCTAAGCCATCCTTCCAGTACCTGTTTTTTTAAAATTAATTAATTAATTTATTTATTTATTTTTATTTATTTATTTGCAAGCAGAGAGAGAGATAGAAGAGAGACAGACAGAGAAAGAATGGGCACGCCAGGGCCTCTAGCCACTGCAAATGAACTCCAGATGCCCGTGCCCCTTGAGTATCTGGCTTATGTGGGTCCTGGGGAATTGAACCTGGGTCCTTTGGCTTTGCAGGCAAACACCTTAACCACAAAGCCATTTCTCCAGCCCCCCTGTTTTATTTTTATTATTTAATTTCATGTGTCTTATTGTTTGTTTTCTTGTGAAATAATCATTTGTGTCTATTATTTAATAACTGACCATTTAAGCTATAATTTTCACTGAGATTTATGATTTTGTTTCATCCTGTAGATGTTTAAAGACTAATTCCCAATTTAGTTGTAAGCATTATTAATGATTTTTGTCCTCATATTTTTAAAATATATTTTATTTATTTATTTGAGATAGAGAGAGAAAGAGGTAAAGAGAGAGTGTGAGAGAAGAATGGGCATGCCAGGGCCTCCAGCCACTGCAAACAAACTCCAGAGGCATGCACCATCTTGTCCATCTGGCTTACATGGGTCCTGGGGAATTGAACCGGGGTCCTTTGGCTTTGCAGGCAAACGCCTTAACTGCTAAGCCATCTTCTCCAACTCCTAGTCCTCATATTTTTAAATGGTAACTAAATTCCTTATTATATAAGAAAACACTTTAATAAATAGTTACAAGTTTCATTATCATTTTTTAAAAAGTCAGGTTTGACCCACATTCCCCATTGATGAGGGTCCCTTTGAAAGAGGGAGGACAGGTAGGAGGATAATGGAGTCACCATTATGAATGTAAATTAGAATAATATGAATAAAAAAATAAAAGTCAGGTAAAGTCTGGATTTACAATTCTTAAGTTTGAACAAGCTGGGTGTGGTGGCTCATGCCTTTAATCCCAGCACTCAGGAGGCAGAAGTAGAAGGTTTGCTAGGAGTTCAAGGCCACCCTGAGACTACACTGTAGATTCCAGGTCAGCCTGGGCTAGACTGAGATTCTACCTTGAAAAATTAAATAATAAAAAAAGTTTGAACAGATAATTAGAGGAACTACTAGTAGGCTGTGTTTGTAGCTTGGTAATAAAACTTTTTCTACTGTATGTGAAGTCTTTGGTTTATGCCCAACACTGTAGTAGGAAGAAATCAAATAGGAAGAAATAAACCCAAACACCTTACTCTTAGTAATTAAGTGAAACACACTAAGGTTATAAAATGTTATTCTACACTGCTGTGCAATGAAAATGAATTTACACATTGAAATGGATAGACTGGACTAACAATCTCCTGCTTAAATGGGAAGATTATCATCTTGACATTTCCAGCAGCCTTGAAACTCCATTGTCCAGAAAATATGCTTAAAGAAAATAATTCCATCATTGGCACATTCTTTGTTGTTTTTCTCCTGCTTGCCATTTAGTAGTCAGGTACATACCAGAACCTTCCAGATAATCTTTGCCCAATTCTTAACATCACAAGTAAAAGGAAGGTTTAGAACATTTACAGGACTATCCTCAAAGATTCATTAGCACATTAAAAATATTGACAAACAGTAAGTTCTGAAAATTTGGGGGCAATAGTTTTGTCTGAAGAATTGAATTTAAATCTGCAAAAGACTCAGTTCCTCACTTCCTGTCATGATGAATCACCTTACTGCATGTGATGATGGTGTGGTACAAGCATCTCGTGGTGAGACTTAATAAATAGTGAGCCAGTGTGTACAAGAGTCTCTGTAAATACCTTTGAAACTTCCTGAGCCCCAAATTAGAGAGGATTGTCAATTATTTTAAGATTGATTGCAATTTTTCTTTTAATAAAAAAATTGGGACCTATAATATATGAACATAATGCAAACAATGTTATGTTTCCCTCAGGTTATCCTCTTATGTTGCTGGTCCTCTGACCCCATTCCCCTGAGGGAGTCTTTGTACTGCGGTATCAGTACACACCTTCTCTTTTTTGAAAATAAAAATTACAGGGTGTAGCAGACAGCTTCAGGTTCGCTGAGATGGACTTCCAGACCAGGCACAGTTATGGAGGAAGGGATTTATTGAAGCTTATAGATCCAGGGGAAGTTCCATAATGGCAGAAGAAGCGGGCCTGCTTTCACAGGACCAAACAGAGAGAGCAAAGCTACAGGCCAAAAACTTCACAGCACAGCATACCTCAGGAACTCCAGCTAGGCACACTTTGCATATCTTTAGATTGAAATCCTAAACCTACCATCACACCTTAAGATCTACCCAGAGACACTGCCTCCAGCAAGGTGGCTGAGGATGCAAATTATAAACTAATAAAACACTGAATATATTGGGGGCCATCTATTCAAACTACCACATAGGGTTTATTCTTTAGCTAAAAAATTTAAACTGTTAATATATTTTCTTTCTTGCTTATGCATTTATAATAGGCTTATCAGTGATATAGTAATATATTTTCTTGAAGTACTATATGTAGCTGTTGTATTTTTATACTTCTTTATTTATTGGCTAAGATACTATGTAAAGAGTATTTTTTTTGAGGTAGGGGGTTCAAGTAGAGTTTCACTCTAGCCCAGGCTGACCTGGAATTCACTATGTAATCTCAGGGTGGCCTTGAACTCAGGGTGATCCTCCTACCTCTGTCTTTGGAGTGCTAGGATTAAAGGCATGAACCACCACGCTCAGCTAAGGGTATTTTTTTTTCAATATTTGTTCTTTTAAATCCTAGAACATATTAAAAATATAATGACACTGGAAGAGTCTGTTCAGCATGTGGTCATGACTGCTATTCAAGAGGTAAGTTATGCCATTTTCACATTAATATGAAACCCTAAACCAAGTTGTATATAACTTTGCATTTAAATATTGTAGAAACTTAACTTTTTTCTTGGTATAAACTTGCCTTTGCAATGAATTTACCTATTGTTGGCTAGGAAGTCTCCCCACTCCCCTCCACACACAAAAACAAATATTAAAAGGACTTCAAGGGGGGCTGGGCGAGAGTTTATTCAGTGAATTGTCTGAGTTTGAGCCTTAGTACACATAAAAATGTTTGGCCTGGTGGAGGATACTTGTGATCCTAGCATTAGGGAGACAAGCAGATCCCTAGAGTTCATTGGCCAGTCATTCTAGCCTTAGTGGTAAGCTCCAGGCCAATGAGAAAACTTGTCTCAAAAATAAATTGATGTTGTTTCTGAAGATGGCACCCAAAGTTGTCCTCTGGCTTTCATATGCATGCACATACACATGTTCGCCACACAGGAAAAAAAAAAAAAGACTTCAAGCCCAGTTTTAGTACCGTGTTAATAACTTAATATTGTCATATTCTTTTAAATAGTTTCATCTAATAACAAGAGGATGAACAACCATTGTGCAAATGGAAATTTTAATTTGTTCTCTTCTTTCCTGCCATTTAGAATAGCCTTTCCTGTGACTAGTTTGTCTATATCATCTACATTTTCAGAGTATTAGATAAGTTAGCAGTTATGATGGTACTTATATTATAGATCCAGGTAACCTGAATTTAAGATAGTCTGATTATCTCTAGAGTACAATGTAGATTCTTAATTGCAGGATAAAAGTCTAAAGTGAAAGGTATTAATTTATGCTATAAAATAATCACTTTTTTTAGGAGTCTGGAGCAGGAAAATCTTGAGTTTGAGGACAGCCTGGTATATATAGCAAGACCCACATTAAAAAAAATCACCGTTAAAAAGAGTGTTTAATATGTTCTGTTTTACTCAGTAATATGTCTTTTAGAACTTGTATTATCTTTTTTTGTTTATAACTATTTGGAATATCAACACATTTTTAGCAGTATCTACTCTTTAATTTCCTTACCAATATACTTTAAATAACATTGTTAATTAGAATAAACTTTTTATTTTAGGTGGTAGGGAAATGGCTCAGTGGTTACAGATGTGTTGCAGTCAGGTTCGCATTGCTGGCAGAAATCACCCGACTAAAAGCAGCTTGTGGGAAAAAAGAGGTTTATTTTGGCTTACAGGCTCGAGGGGGAAGCTCCATGATGGCAGGAAAAACGATGGCATGAGCAGAGGGTGGACATCACCCTCTGGTCAACATAAGGTGGACAACAGCGACCAGAGAGTGTGCCAAACACTGGCAAGGGGAAGCTGGCTATAACACCCATAAGCCCGCCCCCAACAATTCTCTGCCTCCAGGAGGTGTTAATTCCCAAGTTGCCATCAGCTGGGAACCTAGCATTCAGAACACTTGAAGTTTATGGGGGACACCTGAATCAAACCACCACATTCCGCCCCTGGCCCCCATAAACTGATAACCGTACATGATGTAAAATGCAATGCATTCATGCAAATTTAAAAGTCCCCATAGTTTTTATCAATTCCAATGATGTTCATACACCCCCGTAATCCAAGGTCTTTTAACTGAGCCATAATACCAAAAATATCCCCCCAAAAAACCCATAATGGCACAGAATAAAACATTCACACTGCAAAGGATGGCATTGGGCAAAACAAAGAAATACTTAACCAATACAAGATTTTAAACAACCAGGGCAAACGTCAAACTCTAATTCCAATCCAACAACTAGTCAGTGACAAATCTCCAAGTCCGATAACTCTAACCAGCAACAAGTCTCTGGAGTTCCACTTCCACCCCTCCAGCTAGGCTACTCACAGAATTGGAAAACTTCATCCAGGGCCGGCAGCTCTCCTTGGCAGCCATCTCATAGTCCCGGCACCTCCACTGGGTCTCCACTGCAACCCATGGTCCATCCTCATGGCCCCATGGGATCTCCATGCAGGCATCCAGCAAACCTGCTTCACACTGCCCATGGCCATTTCCAAAACATAAGACCGCGTTACAAACTGAATGACCCTCTCTTTCCTGCATTTGTTATACTCCATAATACCAGGTAGGGTGCCAATTTGTTAATCCAGGGGGGAATAAATCAGACTTTGAAGAACAGGACACTCCTTTAGCATTCAGGCCCCTTCAAAAGAGTCTGCATTCTTCCTGTTGCCCCATTGCAGGTCAGCTGGCCCAATCTCAAAGGTTGTAATCTCTCAATTGCAGCTGAACAGGTAGAGTTCACCCAAAGATTTCATTTTTTCTGTGCCATGTCCCTCTGCTCACACCAGTTCATTTTTACGCAAAGCAACCCTGCACATCTTCTCAAGACAGGAAGCTTCTCACACAAACTGCTAGCCCAGTCCAAGCAAAGCTCTTTCTCACCCTCATAAGCTAAACCTCACAGTCCATAGTTCTTCCTCTTGAAAATCAGCTCCAAAAGGCCAAAGCCACAGTCAGGTGTCTAGCAGCAATCCCACTCCTCAGTACCACTTTACTGTTGCAGTCAGGTTCGCATTGCTGGCAGAAATCACCTGACTAAAAGCAGCTTGTGGGAAAAAAAGAGGTTTATTTTGGCTTACAGGCTCGAGGGGGAAGCTCCATGATGGCAGGAAAAACGATGGCACGAGCAGAGGGTGTACATCACCCTCTGGTCAACATAAGGTGGACAACAGCGACCAGAGAGTGTGCCAAACACTGGCAAGGGGAAGCTGGCTATAACACCCATAAGCCCGCCCCCAACAATTCTCTGCCTCCAGGAGGTGTTAATTCCCAAGTTGCCATCAGCTGGGAACCTAGCATTCAGAACACTTGAAGTTTATGGGGGACACCTGAATCAAACCACCACAAGATGCTTGCTTATAAAGCCTGCAGGCCTGGGTTCAGTTACTAGCCACTCACATAAAACAAGATAGGCATTTATTGTCAGTAGCAGGAGACCCTGGTATGCTCCATCCCCACCCCATTGTGTACATGTGCCTACGCACGCATGCGAGCACATACATGTACAGTATGCAAATAAAAAAATCAATATTAAAATAAAAAGGAAATTTTTGAACAATGTTCTAAGGATTATCAAGTTAAGGCAAGAAAAAGCTAAATGTAAATAATTTTATGATCCTTAACAATAAGTGCTTTTTTGCTTTGTAAATGTTTTTTTATTGTATTTAATTTTACTATGTTATTTTCCTAGTTGATGAGTAAAGAAATAGTGAGCCCTCCCACAAGTGATGCTGTTGGAGAATTAGAACAACATGTAAGTATTTCACTGTGAGAAAAATGTTGAAAACAGTGATACAGTTCCTCTGCCAATTACTTTTGTAAAGCTTACAGTATGAGATCACGTAGAAAATATTTTCTTCCATGAAACTGAATTTATTTTATTATAAGATCCCAATTGAATAATGTTATGCATCCCTTTAAGAAAATAAGTAGTTCTTTTTGATCAAGTTCTAACAGTTAGGTGGCACTGAATATACCACCTGACACTTCAGTGTATATGTGGCCCATGCTGGATGGTTATACAGTTAAATAGTAGATAATCTAAAAGAGTCTGCCAAATTTTCATTATGGTTTTAATACTAAGCATAATTTTTGTAATTATTTCTGTCCTTTTGCTTTATACTGAAGAAACAGTGAGGGCTCAGGGTTCTACTACAGAACTTTTCTACCTGGGTGAAAAGTTCCCTTTGCCCATATATAATCTAATCTAGGTTGTAAAAGGAAGGGTAAGAGGAGAGGTAAATGTGGTAAATACATTTTCAGGTATATGTTTTATTGTCAGGCATCTTTTTTTATGGGTGTTACTAAATATTTCAAATATTTTAAACTTATTTTTAATAGCTTTTTGCTTAAATGCAAATATACTATGTTTTCCTTCTATTTCTTGTAATCAAAATTTTAAATATAACCTCTAAGACCTTTTAAAATATTTCAAAAAAGTTTTCGTAAAATTCTCAGCTGATTTTCTTTTCAAGATGGGTCTCCCTTTAGCCCAGGCTGACCTGGAACTCACTCTAGTCCCAGATTGGTCTTGAATTCACAGCGATCTCCTGCCTCTGCCCCCCTAATGCTGGTATTAAAGGAGTGTATGCCTAGCTTTTTCATAAAATTTTATTTCTGTGAGACCTCAGTTTTAAATTTTGATACTATATAAATATTAGTCACACAAATAGCAAAATAAAGACTTACTAGTTAAATAAGTAAATGTATTAAATGATTTATAGTATCAGGGTACATATGTTATATGAAGAATTTATTTTTCTATTTTTTTAAACATGATTTGCTAAGAATAATGTTTTATATTTCAGCTTAAAAGGGCTTTAGAACAACTTCAGGAAGCCGTGGCAGAAAAGGAAGAGTTGAAGCAGAGATGCCAAGAACTAGACTTGCAGGTATGGATGGAGAAAGAGCTTTATCTTTTTTTTTTTTTTTTTTTTTTTTTTTGGTTTTTTGAGGTAGGGTCTCACTCTGGCCCAGGCTGACCTGGAATTAACTATGTAGTCTCAGGGCCTTGAACTCATGGTGATCCTCCTACCTCTGCCTCCCGAGTGCTGGGATTAAAGGTGTGTGCCACCACACCCAGCTTAAGAGCTTTATCTTTATTTTAACTAATTGACATGTTATCGAGGTTAGGTTTCATTTCATGGAGGTAACATTAAAATGATTATGAGTTTCAGGCTTAATTTCATAATTGTTTTTTTTCTAAGAGTTGGAAATTGCTGGCCTGACTATTCCTTTGAGAAAAATCACTCTAGCATATTGGAGGATTTCAGCTGTTGAGATGGGGTTGTATGTATCTATCTCAGTTACTTGTGAGTGTTAATGAGGTGATTGCATGAAGTGATTTGTAGTGCATGGCTCCTAACAAAGTGCATATTCTCATGCTTTTATTTTGCTTACATGTACATGTCTGTGGCATATCTCTGTGTAATTTTGTTTTTAAAATCTAGTTTAGTATCAGTATTGGGATGTACTGAATATAGACACAGTTGTTCATGTGTGGCACAACCTCTATGGTAATGAATAAAGTGATAACTTTGAAGAACTCTTATGTATCAGGTGATGTAGTTACTTCTTCATTGCTATGACAAAATACCTGAAGAAAGCATTTAATAGAAGGAAGAGTTTATTTTAGCATATAATCCATCCTGGTGAGCTAGTTGTAGCAGGAACATGAGGCAACTGGTTACAGCACATCCCTAAGCAGGAAGCAGGGAGAGATGCAGGCTGTTACTCTGTTGCTTTCTCTTTATGAAGTCTGGAGCCTCAGTCCAGGGAATGGTGCTGCCTGCATTTAGTGTGGGTTTTTCCATCTCAGTTAATCTAGAAATTCCCTCATAGATATGCCCATAGGTGTGACTCGTGAGTAATCCTAGACTATATCAAAGTATGCCGTGATACCTAAAGGATTATAAATAATCAATATTAACCATCATAAGTCCAGCTCTTACCAGTTTGCCACCCACACATAATTTTTTAAATTTAATTTTATTTATTTATTAGAGACAGAGAAAGGGAGAGAGATAGACCGTGAGAATGGGCACATCAGGGCATCTAGGCACTGCACATGAACTTCAGATGCATGTGCCACCATGTGTATCTGGCTTACGTGGGACCTGGAGAATCGAACCTGGGTTCTTAGGCTTCACAGGCATGCGCCTTAACCACTAAGCCATCTCTCCAGCCCCACACATAATTTTTAGCCTTAATATCCTGCCTCTTATTCCACAAGCTCATTGTCATTGCATAATACAGAATACATTAATCTGACTTTGAAGTCTTTAGCATCTCAGTACTATTTCAAAGTGCAAGTGCAGAGTCTCCTCTGAGACCCAGGCAATTGCTTAACTGTGAGTTATTGTAAAATAAGTTATATACTCCCAATATACAATGGTACCAAGTAAACATTCCCATTCCAAAAAGGAGACATTGGGGCACAGAAAGGAAAAATTGGACCAAAGCAATACCAAATCCCAGTAGGGAAAACATTAAATCCTGCAGCTTCATATCCAGCACCTGAAGCTCCTGATGGGATCATCAGGGCTTCAAAAGGCTTTAGTAGCCCTGCCCCTCCAGTTCTGGCACTGCAAAATACACACACCCACTCTTCCTCAGTAGCTCTACTCCCTACCTGCAGCTTCCCTCAGTGGATATCTCATGGTTCTGGAATGTCCAACATCCTGAGGTCTCTATTGCACCTTAAGCTTCTCCTGTATAATTTCATGCAATGGCCTCTCAGAGCCTCTTTGCAGGGATTCTGATTAATGCTACACATATTGGGGCTTTTGAGGTGCAAGCCTCCATGGCACCCCCTACTATTGGATCTTTCATGTCTGCAAAACTAGTACCACATATTACCCATATCTGCTGACAGCTGGCAGCATAGCCTGATTCCCTTGCTCCATAGTTGATTACACCTGTGTGTGCTGACCTTGGAAAAAATACTTTCTTAGGCAATTGTTTTTGAGCAGAGAACCCCTTTAGCATCCTCAATTTAAGGTCCTTCCTTTCAAATTAAAAGATGAAGGCAGGCGTGGTGGCGCACGCCTTTAATCCTAGCATTCTGGAGGCAAAAGTAGGAGGATTGCCATGAGTTTGAGGCCACCCTGAGATTACATAGTGAATTCCAGGTCAGCCTGGGCTAGAGTGAGACACCCTACCTTGAAAAACCGAAAAAAATGAAGAAAAAAAAAAAAGATGGAGCCCTTGAGGAAAGGAGTCTCCCAACTACTATACCAATGCAGAACAAGAGATTTCTGTTTAATAATGCTAAACTCTTCAACAATTACAGCTTTCTTAGCTGCATTTTCTACCACTTTAAACTCTCCCCTCCAGAAGGCATGCTTTTTTTTTTTTTTTTTTCCATGTGTCTGATCCACTTGTTGCTGTGTCTCACTGTAGATCTGTTTAAGGTCACTGATCAGTAACCATGACATAGCTTGAATACTATCTTGCCATGAAATTTTCCTTGCCAAATGAATGAGTCCATTACTTTTTTGTTCAGTCTCACTCAAGTTCTCAGGACATGGGCAGAATGTGGCCAGGTTCTGTGCTAGAATGGAACTCAAATGTTTTCTAGCCCAGTTCCTGATAGTCTTTGTTCCTTCTGAAGACTGGTGAGCTGGGTCTCCACTGTCCACATTTTTGAGTGTCCCTGATCTGAACTCTACCAGGATGGCCCATTAAGCTGTCCGTATAGCATTCTGGTGCGTCCGGTACATTCCTCTCACAAACAAGTTCCAAAGACTTACTAAGAACCATATGGTACCACTTGGTCAAGTTTATTACTACCAGTTAAGTGCTACTTACTTTTCTCATTGCTGTGACAAAATACTTGACAAAAGTAACTTAAGGAAGTTATTTCGGCAAGTAAGTCATGATGGCACTGACACTATGAGGCAGTTAGTCCACAGTCCCCAGTTCTCAGTCAGGAAGCAGGGAGAGATGCGTGTTTGTACACTGCTGGCTTTCTCCTTTTTATTTTTTATTTTTCAGTCTGGAACCCAGTACCTTGAATGTCATTGCCCACATTTAGCATGGGTTTCTTTTAATCCCAATTAAACCAGTCTAGGAATTCCCTCAGAGACATGTCCTACAAAGTTAACTGATATTAACTACCACATGTTAGAAAAAAAGTCTCACCTCCTATGTAATTTACATGTAAAAACTACACATTAAAGGTTTTCAGTAAAGTAGAAAAAAATGAAGTGTGTGTATGTGTGTACACTTTACAGTGCTGGGTATTGAACCTAGGGTCTTGTATATGCCAGGTGTCTACTGTGCCAGTGAAGAATGCCCTGACACTTAGAAGGAATTTTTAATGTTGGTAATGAAGCTCTATTTTTTTCATTAGATGTGCAAAAATTCCTGAAATGGTTCTGAGTCATAATGATCATGATAAGGGCAATGAAGGTGTTAACACTGTAGAAAAATTTCATGGTGAAATGGGCTTAGTGGACTAGAGCAGTGTGCTTGCAGCAAAATAAGAATCATGCCAGTTTATAAAATCAGAGACGTCAAGACTACACCTATCACTAAGGAGCCTATGTCTTCAGGGGAAGGATTTGAAAAAGATATCCAGCAGAATGTCTCCTTATGCCTAGAGGACCCACTTCTGTTTCCTCAGCTGCTTCTGATGTTTCCTCCCACCTGAAAACAAAAACAGAAAACAATGTACAGTAACCTTGTAATCAGCATTGCAGATGAAGATTAACAGCTGTGATAAATTATTGTAACATTTAGTGGTGACACGGGTTGCCATTGTGCTTCCTAATTACCCTGAACATATCACTTTTTCACCATGGCATGGCATCTCTTTTACTGTCAAGGACTTGTGTGTGTGTGAATGTAAGAAAATGGTGGCTTATCTGTAGCATATACATCTAGAGTCAGGTGATGTCAAATAGCCACAGTGTCCATGAGAGTGACTGAGATGGTAACACCTTTGCTTTCTGATGGTTCAGTGTATACAAGCTTTATTTCATGCACAAAATATTAAAATATATTAAATTGCCTTTAGGCTGTGTGTTTAAGTATATATGAAATATAGGTGAAGTTTGTGTTTAGCCTTGGGTCCTAGCCACAAGTTACCTGATTTATAATCAACCAAAATCTGAAACATTTATGCTCCCAGGAATTTCAGTTCAGATACCTAACACTATTCTTTTTTGCCTCACCTCCACCCTCTCATGTGTTTCTGTCAAACAAAGTACTTCTAACATGTCTTGTCCTTATTTGCATTTTTACCATAAGAGTCTTAAAGGCTGATACTCTTGCTCTTTTTAGTCTTGGAGTCACTTAAAATGACAGGTAATAGTCACTAAACTACTTACATGGTAGGCATATAAGTAGGTTAAGTGGCTCATTGGGTAAGAGTGTTTGCCACGAAAGCACGAGGGTCTGATTCACCCTGAGTTCAAGTCCCCAACACCCATGTAAAAATCTGTGCGTGGCCACACTCATCTGTAACCCCAGTCCTGTGGGGGGGCATACACTAGAGAACCAGAGAATCACTTGGGCTCTGTGGTCAGTCTGTCTGAACAAAAATGGCATCTTTAGGTTCAGGGAGAGACTCTGGCTCAAGGAAACAAGTGGAAGAGGGACAGAGGACACTTGATAACACTACTCTGGCCTCTGCCTACGGGGTGCATACATCTGCACACATAGGCCCATATGTCACAACATATTACCACACCGATACCACATAATGCAAAAACAAGTAAACTGAAGGCTAATACTATTTGTTTACTTGATTCATTTGTCAGACAACTCCAACCAGAAGTCAGGAGCTCCATTGAGTGAAAACAATTTGCGGGTTATAGCTACAAAGTTGTCTTTTTGGGCAAAAGTTCCTACTTGTATAATTTTATGTTTGCTACTTTGGAGTGATTGAACTTAAGTTGTATATTCCTTTAATATTGGCACCTAGAAGAAACATTGTAATTTCTTTTAATGGAAAATAATGTTTATAATTGACCCATTGTTTTCAAGATACTCACCTCACTTGAATTTACATTTGTCAGTATGTACTCTCATTTACATAGATTTAGTGAATTGATAGGCCTATTGGAAGTATAAATAGCAGCTTTGTCCAGTATAGTATATGTCATAATAAGTCATCTTTTTAAAAAATATTTCATTTATTTATTTATTTGAAAGAGGGGGAGAGAGAGAGAAAGAGATGGAAGAAGGGAGGGAGGGACGGATGGAAGGAGGGAGGGAGAGAGAGAATGGACATGCTAGGACCTCCAGCCACTGCAAACAAACTCCAGATGCATGTGCCACCTTGTGCATCTGGCATATATAGGTCCTGGGGAATCGAACTGTGGTCCTTCTACTTTGCAGGTAAGCACCTTAACTGCTAAGCCATCTCTACAGTACCATCATAAGTCATCTTTTAAAAATCTACTTTATGACCTGGTAAGATGTCGTAGCAGTTAGAAGTGCTTGCTTGCAAAGCCTGTTGGCATGAGTTCAGTTCCCCAATATTCATGTAAAGCCAGATACACAAAATGTCACATGCTCTGGAGTTTATTTGCAGTGGTGGAAGGCCCTAATGTGCCCATATTCTCACATACCCTCTCTTGTTTTTTCTCTCTCTCCGACTTTTTCTATCTCAAATAAATAAATAAATAAATAAAAAAAATACTTTTTTAGAAACTAGTTTTTAATAAAATCATGTCAAACTTTTGGTCTTCTAGAAAATAAGACCCATTGCTGTACATTTTTAAAGATGTTAAATGGAAAAGATAGAGATCCAAGGGAGGAGAATGCACTGGTCTGTAAGTGTGGGTGGAGGGCAATGTAGTCTGACCTGACACTATTGGAGGTCTACACTCAAATTTATTTTCCCCATCTTAAATCATAAGCAGGTTCTTTGTATAAATGAAAACATTTTAGCTTTTGTTTGTTTGTTTGTTTGTTTTTTTCAAGGTAGAGACTCACTCTAGCCAAGGCTGACCTGGAACTCAATCTTAGTTCCAGAGTGACCTTGATCTCCCAGAAATCCTCCGTACCTCTGCCTCACAAGTGCTGGGATTAAAGGTGTGCACCACCATGCTTGGCTAATTTAGCTTTTTAAAAAATGTTTCATTTATTTATTCACTTGAGAGAGAGAGAAAGAAAGAGGTAGACAGAAAGTGACAGGCAAAGAATGGGCATGCTAGGGCCTCCAGCCACTGCAGTTGAACTCCAGACACATGCATCATCTTGTGCATCTGGCTTATGTGGGTACTGGAGACTCTAACTCTGGTCCTTAGGGTTTGCAGGCAGGTATCTTAACTGCTGAGTCATCTCTCTAGCCCCTAGTTTAGCTTTTTGATTTACTAATGAAATGATTTTGCCCCTAAATACTTGATTTGTGGTTGATAATTTTTTAACTATGAACCTAAAATTGTAACTTGGCCTGGGAAGTTAACACCATTGTGAAAATTAGTTTAGATCTAAAATACCATTCATATATCAACTTTTGGATTTAGAAATACTTTCTTCCCAAAACTATGTAACATCATAAACGTATTCTTAGTTTGTTTCCTCATATAGGTATTGTTTTGATTTCTCTTGTTTGACCCCAAAATTCCTAAAATCAGAACTCCAGAGCTGAAAGGACCCTTAGAAATCATTTTCTTGTTTCTTTTCTCAGTCAGCATGAGAATCCAGAACTCTCAGTACTTAAGAGGGTTTTTGCTGTTGGTGTTTCCATGTATTTTGTGTTTTAGGTGACTGCACTTCAGGATGAGAAAAACTCACTGGTCTCTGAGAATGAGATGATGAATGAAAAGCTTGACCAGTTGGATGGCTCTTTTGATGATCCTAATACAGTGGTGGCAAAGAAGTATTTTCATGCACAGTTACAGCTGGAACAGCTACAAGAAGAAAACTACAGGTGGAATTTCAGTAAAAATTACTGAATAGTATTAAATATAACAATTAACTATTGAGCTTTGTATGTTTTCAGGACACTGATTAAGCTCCTAAAATGCCAAATGGTATAAGGGCTTCCAAGCCTAGGCTGGCTTCAAACACATGTTATTCCTCCTACCTCAGCTTCCTGAGTACTAGGGTTATAGACATGAGCTACCATGTAGGGCAGCTCTTGTGTCTTTTAAACATGTAGTCTTTCTAAAGTACTCTTTATCACAGCATAATGTTCTGAATTTGTCATCATTATACTGACAGTTAATATTTACCTCCTTATATACTGCATATGTTCTAAAATAATTGCATTTATCTTCATCTTTGGAAGTTACAATTTTATTACACCTATACATAACTCAGAAGTAAAATGAGAACTTAAAATATTGTTTATTTCTCATGTCTGTTTCAAAATTAAGACCTTGATGTTATCCTATTCTTCAACTTTTCATCTGTTGAAAGAAGTTAAATATGTCATTTTAAGTTTTTAACTCAGTAGAAGGATAAATAATCAAAACTATATTATAAATCCCTATTTGTTTCCCCAAGGCTTGAAGCTGCAAAAGATGATTACCGTGTGCACTGTGAAGAACTTGAAAAGCAGCTGATTGAATTTCAGCATAGGAATGATGAACTGACAAGTCTTGCTGAAGAAACAAGAGCCCTAAAAGATGAGATCGATGTTCTTCGGTATGTCCTGCCTAATTATAATTATGTTACTTCTAATTAATTCTTGGTCAAATTGACTAGGCTCCATTTTAATCAGGAAATCTTAGGATTATCCTGTGTATCAAGTAATGATCAATTTTTTTAAATCTATACTTCTAGACTTCTTTGTTCAGTAACTGGAATTGTAGTTTAAGGATGTAATAGTCAGTTTTTGTTAGGACTATTTCAGATTAGAACCCACAAAATTAAAAGTGATAAATTTTTTTCTTAAAAATTTATAAATGAAACATTTAGCTTGATCTTTTTTTTAAAAAGTTTCATTTGTGTAAGAGAGAGAGAAGAGAGAAAGTGTGTGTGTGTGTGTGTGTGTGTGTGTGTATCAGAGAGAGATCTCGAGGAGAGAGAGAGAGTATGGGCATGCCAGCATCTCTGGCTACTGTAAAGGAACTCTAGATACATGTGCTACTTTTATGTATGTGGCTCTATGTGGGTGCTGGGGAGTTGAGCCTGGGCTTGGGCTGAACCACTAAGCCATCTCCCCAGTCTCTTAGCTTTGATCTTACACAAATTTACATTTTGAAATTTTTTTGGTGAGAGAAAATATATTCTCACAATCTGTACTTAGACATTTGATGAAATATATATAAGGATAGATAAGAATCTTAACATTTCTTTCAGGAAAGATTGTGATAATTAATATAAAATTTATATTGAAGTTTTACCTATGACATACTACCCAATGAATAGACTATTCATATGCTCTTTATAATTTCTGTTAGTTTTTTTCAGTTACTATGTGAAACTAAACCTTTATAGCTACTAATATGGACCTATATGTACTACAGAAATGATTCAGTTCTATTATATATTCATCTTTGCTCTAGAGGGGAAAAACTACCTATTTGAGTCCATTTTCTAAGCATATCAAAAATTTAGAACTATACTAAATGATACAACAAAACATCCTATAAACTGTGGAGTAGCTCAGCATTGTTCAGTTATATGTATAAAACCATTATTTCTTATATATTTCTTACTAAAAGTTAATAATAATATATCATGTTTGAAGTTTTTATTTGATGCCTTTATGATAAAACATTGACCTTTTAGTTGGTTTAGGCCCAAATCTTTGTTATAGCTTAGAATATTCACTGTATATGTATAATATTGTTTTATATATATATATAGTTTAGAATAGCTCCAGAATTGTTATATACATTCACTGGTTTTTACACAGTAATGTGTGGTTTCTATGACTACAGGGCCACCTCAGACAAAGCAAATAAACTGGAGTCAACAGTTGAGATGTACCGTCAGAAGCTCCAAGATCTAAATGACCTTCGCAAGCAGGTGAAGTCTTTGCAGGAAACAAACATGATGTACATGCACAACACTGTCAGCTTAGAAGAGGAGCTAAAGAAGGCAAATGCAGCACGGGCACAGTTGGAAACCTACAAGCGGCAGGTAAGAAATACGTTAATGTTCATTGATCAAATTAAAAGTTCAATTTCATTATTCCATTTAATCCTTTAAGAATGATGCTGCAGTTTGGCTGAGGTTGTTGCGCTGTTGGGAGAGTACTTAAGTAGCATGCATGAAGTCCTGGGCTTTATGTTCAGCAGTGCATATGTGGTATGGTGGTACCCATCTGCAATTCCAGCTTGGAAAAAAAGATGGAAACTAGAAGTTCAAAGTATCCTCGTATACATCGTGAGCTTGAGATCACTTTGGACTACAATGGGACCCTGTCTCAAAAAAATATGATTCAGAAGAAGCATTGAATGAGTATATAGTCTAAGTACTACTACTGATGAATTTCTTTTTATTTTTAATTTTAGATTCTGTAATTTTAGTTTAAGAATTTTGACTTAACTGCATTTTATTTTCTTCTGAGCTTTCATTATATTTAAAAAATTATTTATTTAAGAGAGAGAGAGAATGAGAATGAATGAATGGGCATGCCAGAGCTTCTAGCTGTTGTAAACAAACTCCAGATACATACACCAGCTTGTGCATCTGGCTTTACGTGGGTATTGGGGAATTGAAGCAGGTTCTTAGGCTTTAAGTGCCTTAACCACTGAGCCATCATCTCTCTAGCCCTCATTATCATATTCTTTTTGAGGTTTTATTGTTTAGTAGTGTTTCTTGAATCAGTGGCAAATTCCTAGAGGATGGCAGCACATATAGCTGAACCTGTTTATCAAACAACCTAGAGAAACAGTAGAATAAAGACTGGTTTTTGTTTTTACTTAATTATTTGAGTATTTTGAATTTTAAGTTCTTTCATCGATATCTTATTTTTCAAGTACTTAGAATTGGATTGTAATTTTGGTAAAGATATTTTATTTTCAAAGAGTTTTTTTTCACTTACTCAACTATGAATGTCTATGAATATTATAAACTGCTTTCCTTTATTTTTTTTTCTGACAAAAGGTTCAGGACCTTCACACTAAGCTTTCATCTGAATCTAAAAGAGCAGACACACTAGCTTTTGAAATGAAGCGGCTTGAAGAAAAACATGAAGCTTTACTTAAAGAAAAAGAGGTGACCATAAATATATTTGATAAGGAGTATGTCATTTCTTTTTTTTTAAGCTTTTAAACTACCCTTGCCCTAAGAATTGCAATTCCAGTTCTAAATACCAGTTCTGTTTCTTAAAGTTGAAATTGAAATGGGTTATCTAAAAGAAAGACTTGTGAAATAAATTACCAGTTCTTCATTCCTTCTTAAAATATTTTTGGTTTTGATCAGCATACATAATTTGACATAATGAGGGTTTCATTGTGCTATTCCAGTAGGTGCATACAGTGTGCACTAATGAGATTGAGCCTTTCTTTTTCCATCCCTCATCCCATATTTCTCATATTTACTATCATATATTTATGTTGATTTTTTTAGCTTCTACATAAGAGAGAGAACATGTGGTACCTGTCTTTTGGGCTTATTTCACTTAATGTCCTCCAATTGCATTTATTTTGCTATGTTTTATAAGATTTTATTCATCATTATGACTGAATATTCTGTTTTGTGTATGTGTGGTGAGATATACACACAAACACACACATCACATTTTAATCCATGTATCTGGTAATAGGCACCTAGGTTGATTATCATAGCTATTGTGAATAGTTTTACACTAAATATGTGCAAATATGTATTTATATGCTGATTTATTTACTTATATAAATAACCAGAAGTGAGAGAGCTGGATCGTATGATAAATCTATCATTAATTTTTTGAGGATCCTTTAAAGTGCTATGTTACTTTTTTATTTCCACCAAAAGTGTGTGAGAGTTCTTTTTTCCACCTCTTCACCAGCATTTGTCATCATTATTTTAAAATAATTGTCATAATTGGATAAGATGGTATCTTATTGTCAAGTAATTTTGAGCATTTTCCCTACCTTCCCTGCTATTTGTATTTCTTCTTTGGAGTACTATTCAGATCATTTTCTTGTTAAGCTTATTTTCTTGTTAAGTTTTTGTTCCTTCTATATTCTGAAAATTAATCCTTTATCACGTCGAATAATTGCTGAATATGTTCTTTTGGCTCATAGGTTGTCTTTTCATACTATTGTTGCCTTAGCTGGGTTTTGTTTTTGTTTTTAAATTTTTAAAATTTTATTTATTTCTTTGCAAGCAGAGAGAGATAGAAGACAGACAGACCGACAGAGAGTGAATGGGTGTGCTAGAGCCTCTAGCTACTGCAAATGAACTCTAGATGCATGTGCCCCTTGTGCATCTGGCTTATGTGGGTCCTGGGGAATTGAACCTGGGTCCTTTGGCTTCACAGCCAAATGCCTTAACCACTAAGCCATTTCTCCAGCCCTTGTTTTTGTTCTTTGAGGTAGGGTCTTGCAGTAGCCCAGGCTGACCTGGAATTCACTATGAAGTCTCAGATTGGCCTTGAACACACAGGGATCTTCCTCCCTTAGCCTCCCAAGTGCTGAAATTAAAAGCATGCACTACCTTGCTCAGCATTGTTTCTTGATACAATATCAGTAGTATCACTTTGCTTTTGTTTCCTATGTTTTGGAGGTTATATCAGATGTCATTACCTATACCAGTATCTTGAAGTGTTTCACCATGGCTTCTTCTAGCAGTTTCCTAGTTTCATGTCTTGCATTTAAAGTTTGATCCATTTAGAGTTGATGTATTTATACAGGGTGAGAGATAAGGGTCAAGTTTCAACCTTCTGAATATGGATACCCAGTTTTCTCAGCAGCACTTATTGAAGGGGATGACTTTGCTCTATTGCATATGCTTTGGGCACTTTTAACAAGGATCAGTTGACTATAGATGACTGGGATCTCTGTTCTGTTCCATTCCTCTATGCCTGTTTTTATGTCAGTACCATGCTATAGGTCATAGGACACAAAATCAATTTATAAAGATAGTAGCATCTTGATACACAACTAAAATTATTGAGAAAGAAATCATGAAAGGAGTTCCATTTACAATAGGTAGAACTGAATATAAAACACTTAGGAATAAATTTTAATTGAGAAAGTTAAAACCCTTTGCAATAAAAATTACAAACACTGATGAAAGAGATTGAAGACGACTTACCACAAAATGGAAGAATGCATGTATTCTTCATTCAATTTTGTTAATTTTCTTCACAAGTGATAATGAAACTACAAAGCCATGGTCATAGGTCTTAGTGCATGTTTTCTAACTCTAGATTGTCAGTCAACCACTTGAAAGCAAGGACTATAGACAACAGTTTATAAAATGCTTTTTAAGATATATATTCATATATATGTATATATAATTTTTTTTTTTTTTTGGTTTTGTGAGGTAGGGTCTCACTCTGGTCCAGGCTGACCTGGAATTAACTATGTAGTTTCAGGGTGGCCTCGAACTCTCGGCGATCCTCCTACCTCTGCCTCCCAAGTGCTGGGATTAAAGGCATGCGCCACCACACCCGGCTGTATATGTATATATAATTTTTATAACATGAATTTCACCTCTTTAAAGTATAATATCTATGGTGTGTTAGCTGACTTCCTCATTGGTTAAGATAATACAGAAGATACATATGTGGGAAGAAAGATTTATTTTTAGTTTAGTTTCAGAAGTTTTAGTCCATAGTGATTTACTATATTGTCTCTTGGTATGTGGTGAGGCAGAACATCATTGGAGCAGAAAACTGGAGGAAGAGGCTGCCTAACTCATGGTGAACAAAAAGCAAAGAGAAGACATGTAGGAAGGGAGCAGGACAGGGTATACATCCCCAAGCACATTCCCCCCACAGTGATCTTCTCCTAGCTAGGCTCCACCTTTTGCTTTTCTTGATGTCTTTCTCAGTAATGTCATCTTATGACTCAAGGGATTAATTGGTCCTTTAGGTCTGCACAATCTAATCATCTCTAAAAATGCCATCTCAGACACACCCAGAAGTGTACTTTACTAGAGTTCTTGGCATTTCTCAGTTCAGTTGATTTGATTATCAAAAGTAGCCATCACACATGGTTGTTAGTATATTCACAGAATTGGGATACTATTAACCTAATCATGTTTTAGAACACTGCTTATAATACCAAAAGAAAACCCTGTGGCCAATAATAGTGACTCTGCAGCCTGGTCCCCTTACCCTCAGTCTTAGCAACTGTTTATTTACTTATCTTTTGGAATTTGCCTGGCCTATCTAGCATGTAAAGTGATGTGCGTAGCAAATCTTGTGAATATCTCTTTCGAGGTCACCTCTGTTATAGCATGTGCTTCATTTAGTTAAGCAGTACTCCATTATGTTGATATGTAGTTATCTATTCAACAGTTTTTGGATATTTGGGCTATTTCCACCTTTGGGTTGTTTTTAATCATGCTGCTACATTTATATGCAAGTTTTTGATGGACATATTTTCATTTGAATACATACTTATGAATGGCATTATGATGTCATATAGTAACTTTTAAACCTTTTCTTCAGTCCTTGCACAGTTTCTGTCATTTTGATTTTTTTAATTTTTAAAAAATATATTTAATTAATTAATTTGAGAGAAAAAGAGTCACAGAGAAAAAGAGAGAGAGAGAGAGAGAGAGAGAGAGAGAGAATGGTCATGCCAGGGCCTCCAGCCACTGCAAGCTAACTCCAGACGCATGTGCCCCCCCCTTGTGTATCTGGCTTACATGGGTCCTGGAGAATTGAATGGGGATCCTTTAGCTTTGCAGGCAAATGCCTTAATTGCTAAACCATCTCTCCAGCCCCATTTTGATTTTTTTAGCTATCCTAGTAAAAAATATCATTGTGGTGTTTATTTGTATTTTACTACTGACGGAGGATATTGAGCACGTTTTATGTACTTAATAGTTATTTGCATAGTATTCCTTACTAAAGTGCTCTTCAAATCTTCTGCCTTTATTTTACTTAGGTTATTTGGCCTTGCATTGTTGAGCTATAAAGATATTTCTGTATGTTGAATGTACATCCTTTGTCACATAGATGATTCCCATGGTGCTTTGTGTTTTCTTTCATGACTGGGTTGGTATTGTTTTCAGCAAAACTTTTTCTATTTAATTAAGTCACAGTTGTCTTCTTTGGGTGACTTGTGTTTTGTTTTAAGAGTTTTATAGTTTTAGCTCTCCTATTTATGTAGTCTGTGCTTGTATATGGTGTGAGGCTAATATTGATTCTTTTGTAGGATAATATCCATTTGTTGACAAGACTCTTCTTTCACCGTTGAAATCAGCTTGTTACCCTTGTTACAGATCAGTTGACTATGATACTCTGTACATATCATTATATTTTTGTGAAAACTCACAGTATGTATAACAGCAAAACCTAATTTAAACAATGCACTTTTTATTAAAAAGTGCACCTACATTGGCACATTGGTTTTAACAAGTCAACACACTATGCAAGATGTTAATAATATGAAAACCGGCCGTGGAAGAAGGTGATGAAATATATAGGAATTTGGTGCTTTCTGATTACTTTTTCATTAAATCTTACTCAAAAGACAGTTTACCAATTAAAATTATTAAAAATTATTTGACCATAAATGTTATTTGTGACCTTATAGTGTTCTAGCATGGATCCATATGTCTAGCCATATCCTAGTACCACACTGTCAAACATAATTATAGCTTTGTAGTTGTTTTAAAATCAGAAGGGATGAGTTCTCTTAATTTTTTTCAAAAAAGGTTTGTTTTTGTTCTTGACAAAAATGTGGCTAAGATTTTGATAGAAATTGCTAGACACTCTGTACATCACGTTAGAAGCACTGTTATATTAGTTTTTAATTGTTGATATAGGCTGCTATTCAAAGTGTTTCTTTTAGAGTCAATAATGTTTTTTAGTTTTCAACGTTTAAAGACTGTACCTAGCTGAGTATGGTGGTTCATACTTGGGAGAGTGAGATAGTAATGATGAGAGATTCTTGAGTTCTTAGTAAGATTAGAATCCTAACCCAAGTCCTTATCTACTTTGAGCAAGGAATTGAACAATGTGGACAGAAGAGTAAAGTAGTAAAGATTTTTAAAAAGAATGTGAGTAAGAACAGAAAGGAATAGCTTCTAAGCTGCATAGCTAGGAAGAGTCCTGAGCAGGTTGCCCTGTGGCAGCCTGATCTGGACTTTTTTATAACCTTAGAAATGTAAATTAAGAGACATTTAATTGGGATGTGTCTCCTGGTCAGATTCGGGTACATAGTGGAGATGCTGATTGGTTGATGGGCACTCAAAAAGGAAAGGTGCTTAGGCAGGGGTCTACCAATCTGGGAGTGAGTGGAACATCGATTTGGGGAAAGTCTATAAAATCTACAAGGTCAAGGATTGAGAAATTGCTCTGAATAGCCATTTTCTAATCCAGCCATGATCAGTTGGCCTTTACATTATCCATGTTTTATTTGGTCCTCTGTCCTTGACTGACTACCTATGAAAAGTCTTCTGTGTTCCTATTTTCTGTCAGGAAGATCACAATTTTGAGATCATCCTGGTCTACACAGTAAGTTTTAGGAAATCCTGGGCTAGAGTTGAGATCCTGCCTCAAAAACAAAAATCATTTGCAGCCTTGAAATTTTATTTATAAATATTTCATTCTTTCTTTTGCTATTACAAAAAAAATACTTTCTCAGTTTTACTTTGGATCTTTCTTTGCTAATACATAGGAAGATAAAATTGCTGTCTGTACATTGATCTTGT
Organism: Orientallactaga sibirica; assembly: GCA_036365145.1. NCBI lineage: Eukaryota > Metazoa > Chordata > Mammalia > Rodentia > Dipodidae > Orientallactaga > Orientallactaga sibirica. The sequence continues at coordinate 32,076,366 of JAEOAD010000015.1, read as the reverse complement.
ATTTATTGAATTTTGTTTAATTGTTCTTATTGCTTTCTGGATTGCTGAGAATAATCTATTTGTAAAATCCATACATGTACAAGTACAATTGGTTTAACTTATTCCCTTGCCATGCAGATGTCATTTCAAAATTTAATTATATTGGTCAATGATGAATAGAAGTGGCATGGTGAGAGCAGCCCTCTCTTTTTTTTTTTTTTTTTTTTTTTTTTTTTTTTTGTCCCTGTTCTTAGGTGGAAAGCATTGAGGCTTTCACCAACATGAATGCTGTTGATTGTGGTTTCTTTGTGTGTTTGCTTTTGAGAGATTGTTTCTTATTATTTGGGGGGCCCTACATCAGGTTGTAGTTAGCATCTAGTTTGTCACATGTGGTTATTATAAAAGGATTTTGTCATATGCTTTTGCTGAGTCAGTAAGATGCATGGTAATAACATGGCATTTTACATTGGATGTTATACCAATCTTCATTCCTGATCAAATTCTACTTGGTAGTAATATATAATCCTTTCATATTTTTTTTTCAGTTTGCTGGTATTTTGTGAAGTACTTTTTGTTGTATCTTGTAAGGAATATTGGCTTGTTTTCTTACAGGTCATTGTCTGGCTTTCTTCTCAAAACAATAGTAGCTTAAGAGATTGGGCTGGGAAATTTTCCCACTTTTGTTTTGGGAAGGTTTGTGAAAATTAGTATTGTTCTTTAAATGTTTGATTGAGTTAACAAGTAACACCATCTGGACCTGAGCTTCTATATATAGTTATTAAATCTCCAATTCAGTATTTTTAGTTGGCACAGGTCTATTAAAATATTCTATCTTCTTCAGCTAGTGATTTGTTTCTTCATTGAAGTTTACCAATTTAATCTGTTATCTAATACATTAATATACCATTGTTTATAGTTATTTCTTATAATCTTTTTAAAAAAATTTATAAGAAACAAGGTGATGCTTTAAATATTATAACTTCCAAGTTTTATAAATTGAATTTCTCTTCTTTGTTTTGGCTAGGTTAGCCAAAGATTTTCCAATTTATTTTCATTTTAAAAAATATTTTTATTTGTGAAAGAGAGCATGCATTGGCCTCTTGCCATTGCATACGAACTCCAGACATATGTGCCACTTTGTGCACCTGGCTTTGGAAACAAGTTCCTTTAACTGCTATGACATCTCTCCAGCCCCTATTTTTAATGTTTTTCAATGAACCAACTTGGAGTTCGAGTTGTCTCTATTTTTTATGTTCTTTATTTCATTTATTTTTATTTTCATCTTTCAAAATTCCTTGGTAGGGCTAGAGAGATGGCTTAGCCATTAAGGCGCTTGTCTGTGAAGCTTAAGGATCCAGGTTTGATTCTCTTGGTCCCACATAAGCCAGATGCAGATGGTGGCATATGTGTTTGGAGTTCGTTTGCAGTGGCTAGAGGCCCTGGCATGCCCATTCTCTCTTTCTCCCTCTCCCTTTCTCTGTCTCAAATAAATAAATAAATTTTTAAAAATACATTGTTAAATAACACACATTCTGTTGTGTTTGTTTTTCTTTTTCTAGTTTCTTTTTTTTTTTTTGTTTGGTTTTTGAGGTAGGGTCTCACTCTATCTCAGGCTGACCTGGAATTCACTATGTAGTTTCAGGGTGGCCTCAAACTCACAGCAATCCTCCTGGCCTCCCAAGTGCTGGGATTAAAGGCGTGCGCCACCACGCCCAGCTTTTTCTAGTTTCTTATGATAGAAAGTTATGCTATTGATTGAGATTTGTCTTCATTTTAAATGTAAATAGTTATATCTATAAATTTTCCTCTGCATATATTTTGTTGCATCCTGTGAACTTGGACCCATTTGTACTTTTATTTGTTTATTTTTAATTTCCCTCATGATTTCTTTGATTCATACATGGGGTGACTTTTTCAATTTTCAGGACTATCTCAGTGACTATCTCTGATCACCTTCCAAATTATTGTTTCTCATTTAATTTTGTAGGATTAGAAAATATACTTTTTATAACTTTAATTCCTTTATAGTTACTAAAGGAGCTGGTGTGGTTTGAATGTGAAAATGTCCCTCACAGAGACTGTCATGTTTGAACAGTTGGTCCCCTGCTGGTGGCATTGTTTGGGAAGGTTGAGGAACCTTTAGGAAGTAGAAAGTTGATAGAGGAAGTGGGTCATTGGGGACAGGCCTTGAGGTTTTATAGTCTGTCCCCACTTTCTGTATGCTCTCGGCATTCTGCCTAATTAATGGATCAGTCTCTTGTACTTCAAATGTGCCCGGCATAAGCAGGAGATGTGAGGCCTGGTTGGAGGAAGTTTATCACCTGAGGTGTGTTCTTGGGAGCTGCCCTTGCTCCTTCTATATTATCTTTCCTCTGCTTTCTGGACAAGATTGATGAAAATGTCCCATATTGGGGTAGAGGGATGGCTTAGCAGTTAAGGCATTTGCCTGCAAAGCCAAAGGACCCAGGTTTGATTCCCCAGGACCCACATAAGCCAGATGCACAAGGTGGCACATGTGTCTGGAGTTCTTTTGCAGTGGAGGCCCTGACGTGCCCATTCTCTCTCTCTCTCTCTCTCTCTCTCTCTCTCTGTGTGTCTCTCTCACTCTCTCAAATAAATAAATACATTAAAAGCATTTAAAATTTTTAAAATGTCTGATGGTATACTTATTGGAGGTTCCATTTTTGTAAAAATCATTTTTTTTTCTGTCTCCTTTTAAGATTATTTCTCCTTGACACACAGTACTTTGGCTATGACATGTCTAAGTATGGATGCCTTTCAGTTTCTCTATTTTGAGTTCAGTGAGCTTCTTGGACTTATAAATTTTTTTTTTTCATAAAATTTGGAAAATCTTAAACCAATATTTCTTAAATACTTTTTTCTTCTTTTCTCCTCTACTTCTAGGTTTTCCATTTTTATATGCTATTATTTGATAGTGTTCCACAGAATTCTGAGAACCCATTTTTAATTCTTTAAGACTTTGTTCTTCAGACTGGATAATGTAAAGTAAAATATTTTCAAGTTCCTTGATCGACTGGAGTCATCTAAGGAATATTTCATTTCACTTACTATACTTTTCAACTTCAGCCTTTCTAATTCTAATGCTTCATGTAACTTCTCTTACCCTTTGTTTCCTTGTTCCTTTTTAATCATACATCTCACTTAGCATTTCTCTAGTGAATCCATTCTCTAGCCTACCTTATTGACTGTTTCTGTTGACTCATTTTTTCCCAGTGTGAATAGCATATTCTGTTTCTTTGTGTATGTTTTATATTTGTGTTGGAAATCCAACATTTGATTTAGTAGTTTAGATTTGGAAATCATATTTCTTCCATCTTCAGAGCTTATTGTTATTGTTTGTTTTGTTTTGTTTTGTTTTATGGATATTTTGGATTAACTCTGTAAAGCTTGCATTCTTTGTAATGTGTAGTCACTGAAGGCTTTGCTCCATTACTATTGTGGTTCATGTTTGGTCTGAGATTACCATAGATGCCCCAACCATTATCTTTCACAGCCTTTGCCAAAGGACTCCTGGTGTGTATTAGAAAGTACATTCAGTGCTCACAAGTTTACTTGAATAAATACTCCTTGGATTATTCTAGGCCTTTGATTTATTTCCAGAATTCTGTAAGAAATGGTAAGTACATGCTTTTTGGTGTTTGCATTCATGGAAACACAGATTTAAAGATATCCTCATGCTTGCCCCTGGTTTCAACAAGGCCCAGAGATCCTTAGGGTATCAGGTGCCAATTTTCTGTTGGACTGACTTGAACCACATATTGGACTTAAATAGAATTTTGTTTATTGTCTTGGAACATACCATTATAGTTTTATATTCAAATTACTTTTCAGGCTCATGGGCCATGACTTAATTATGACACTTTTGTTCAGAACACAGAAGTTTTTCATACATGTAGCTGTAAAATAAGTAGTCAATGATACAAGTTAAAAGTACATTTTCTTTGGGAAGCAGTTTTTTCCAAAAATTCAGACATCCAGGGTACTGTGTACTGCTTGTTCACATTAATAGGAAAATACTATTCTCAACTTTACATTATTCATACTCACTACTTGGAGCACCTTAGCAAGGAGTTTTGTATTGGCATCCCCATTTTGAAAGTATACCTAAATCCAAGAAGTGAAATAACTTAACCCTAGATATTTTAACTAAGAATGGAGAAACTCTATGCCCCTTTGAAGCCTATTCTTTATTTACCTACCATGCAGTTGTACATTGGTACTTTATCAGATAATTGCATTCGTTTAGTTAAAGATGAACTGATGGACAGATGTCAGCCGTGTGTTCTATAAAGGCTATTGTTTATATGACTTTTGCAAAGAGAAATGAGCTTCTTAAATCTAGAATGTCATTTAGATTAATTATAATTATCTAATTTACTGTAATCATACTGAATATTGCTTATGGGCAGGATTCAATACTTTGCTGATAACAATTATTATTTTGTAGAGACTGATAGAGCAGCGTGATACTCTGAAAGAGACTAATGAGGAGCTACGATGTTCGCAAGCACAACAAGATCACCTAAGCCAAACAGGTGAGTTGGTTAGACTTTAACTTTATTATTTTAAAAATAATTGTGAACATATTGGTCATGTTCCCAGTGGGTTATACTCTAAAGCACCAGTCAGTCTGGTAGTGTGGGGAGAGCTTCAGGATACTCCTTCCTACCCTGTAACTCTTACAGTCTTTCTCCTCCCTCTTCCACAGTGTTCCCTGAGCCTGGATAGGTGTTATATGTCTTCTTTAGTGTAGAGCTCTGTGAGTTCTCTGACTTTCTGCAATGGTGAATTTTGAGTCTTCTCAGTATCTACTTCCATCTTCCTGGAGGAGGAGGTTGTCAGGCTAGTATTGAGAGTAGCACTCCAGTGTAAATTGTCACTTTCTCTATAGTGTCTCCTGGGTCCTGGCCAATGTTATATAGATGACTCATCTAGCGCTAGGTTGTTGTCTTTCTTGTCATACAGATGGATCTTAGGTCTTCCCAGGATTCACTGCCACTTGAGCCCTGGTTGCCCTACCCTAATCACTCTATAGGGCTTTGGAGTGAGATCAGCTTCAGAGTCCTTACTGGGGGCAGTGGCAGAGGCTGGTTGGGGAGGAAGAGGTAGGCTAACTTTCTTTTTAATGATTGAAATACTGGTGAAACACTAATCTACTTTTTTGTTGCTTAGATGCATCTGCAACAAAAAGTTATGAGAATCTTGCTGCTGAAATTATGCCAGTGGAATATAGGTAAATTTCTATTTTCTTTTAAAATTGATAATCTAAGCTGGGCGTGGTGGTATTGCCTTTAATCCTAGCACTTGGGAGGCAGAGGTAGGAGGATCAAGTTCGAGGCCACCCTGAGACTCTACATAGTGAATTCTAGGTCAGCCTGAGCTAGAGTGAGACCATACCTCAAAAAACCAAAAAAAAATTAATAATCTATATTTGATATTAGAAATGTTCTTTTGGCTGGCATGGTAGCACACACCGTTAATCCCAGCACTTGGGAGGCAGAGATAGGAGGATCACTGAGTTCAAGGCCAGCCTGGGACTATGGAGTGAGTTCCAGGTCAAGGTCAGCCTGGGCTAGAGTAAGACACTGTTTTGATAAACAACAAAAAAAAGTTTCATTTTGTATATAAATATTTAATAAATTTTTCAAAAGAAAAGAAAGACCTAAAAACTGATTAGCATAATAGTTTATTTAAAATTTTCAGGCCATCTTCAGTTTCTTAAATATTTATAAGAATATACTATTTTAAATACTAAACCTTTAAAATTAAAAATAATTTATATTTTCATAATAATTATTTGATAATACATAGTGGAATTCTAAGTCTATTATCTTTAACAGTTTATTACTTGCTTTGAGGTATGGTTTTGCATCATATGTAGTTTTTGTTAAAAGATTGCAGAATTATTGATCATATTTTTACATAGTTGAATTCTAAGTCTATTATATTTAACAGTTTATTACTTGTTTTGAGGTATAGTTTTACATTGTATGTAGTTTTTGTTAAAAGATTGCAGAATTATTGATCATATTTTTAAATAACAATTGAGTAGACAGGAAATTTCTTTTTTTAAAAAAATATAGTGACTTAAACTTTAAAAAGTGAAAAACAAAATTGCTTTTCAACATCAGGGAAGTATTCATTCGACTGCAGCATGAAAACAAGATGCTTCGACTGCAACAGGAAGGGACAGAGAATGAACGTATAGAGGAGCTGCAGGAGCAGTTGGAGCAGAAGCATCGCAAGATGAATGAGCTGGAGACTGAGCAAAGGTGACTGTCATCAGAAATAACGTGACTTAGTTACTAAAACTAGAAAATGGCACTCTTGTCAAAGTAATCGTCATTTTCTTGAAATTGTCTTTCACTACTATAAGCTTTATTCCAAGAAATAAGTCAGGTGATTTATTTCAATGCTATTATTGTAAAATATAGGGATTATGTATTAATTTTAATAGACATGGTTATCCAAGTTACTTATTCTTGAATTTCACTAGATAGCTTTACAGTTGAAAGGAAACTTAACTGAGTAAGTGATGTTTGGCTTCCTCTGCATTTGGGTGCAGAGATAAGTCACAGATTGTGTAGTCAGTTTAATACCTACTTCTCCTTTAACTTATTAACTATTTCTGAGCAAGTTAAGTTCATGCTTGCTATATTCAGCAGTGAGTCCAGAAAATGTACTTGAGGCAAATAGTGAACTTACATGGTGCAACTGAGAAACATAAAAATTAATATAACAATAGTAAAAGTAAATGATGCTTATAGAGTGCTTATTATGTGCCACACACTTTTCTAGCACTTACTAAGTACTAATTTCTTTAATCCTCATGCTAACTTTGAATTAGTGGCTATGGTCATGTGATTTGCTGTGGTTAGGAGGTAAAGATTAAGAGAGTTTAAGAAACTTAATGAAGTAATATAACCTGTAAATTCTGGATTCAGTCTGAGCTCTGAGTCTCTTACTTACCTGCCTCTTATAAATTTCATACTGCTAAATAAGCCCATTTAGATTTGTATACACAACTTTTTTGGGATCACATACACCGCCAGACATTTGAATCTTCTTTTCTCGAACTTGTATATAGACTGTTACATCAATTGTGGGTAAAAGAGGAATAACATTTTAACTTTCTGAAGAGACTATTCCTACTATCTTGCTGACACTAGAGATAATGTTTCAGCTCTTACAGAACTGATACAAAATGGTAGATGTGGGAGTAGATAATTACTATAATTTGATAACTGCAACAATAAAGTACATAATAGTCAGGAATGTGTTTCATATCCTTACATGCACATGTATGTGAAGGGGAAGAAGCTCTTACTGGCAGATTCTAGGGCAAAAACTCTTCAGCAGTTTGCAAGAATGAGACTTACACTAGCTGCTAGTGGCAGTTTGCTCAATTTAATCAGAAGCATGAAGAAATCTTTGAAAAATAATGATATCCTAATTCACTGTGAGATCTGAAACAGAAAAAAAAAAGTTTCCATTCTTTAAAAATATAACAGTAGGAGACTAATAGAAGAGAAAGATGATGTCATCAAATTAGGAGAGAGACTAATGGAGATGGCTCAGTGGTTAAAAATATATATATAACAGTAGGAGACTAGGGAGATGGCTCAGTGGTTAAAGGTACTTGCTTGCAAAGCCTGCTCGCCTGGGTTCAATTTCTTCGCCACCCGTATAAAACCAGTCAGGCATTTGTTTGCAGGGTAAGAGATCTTGGCTCTGTGTACATGCATGTGCGTGTGCGCACATGCACACACACACACACACACACACATTAATTACTTAAAATATATAAATAGCTGTAGGAAAATTGATTTTATTATTTTTCTACTGGGTTATGTTTTTGCATAAAAATTTTTTTAAAGTGGCCATAATATACTTTCAGAGGAAATAAAGGTCTTTAAAAAGATATGTATTTAGAAGTAGCTTAATGTTTTACATATTATTCGTTAGTCACAGATAATTATTTAGCATTTGTTATTGGTACCAAATTTCTTTATATTAAATTACATGAATGCTGTACACTAATATTTTATGTATTACAGTTAATCACAGGTATTTATTTAACATTTGTTATTGATACCAAACTTCCTTACATTAAATTACATGAACACACTTTATAGATTCCTAACTACTTTCTCTTTAAATACAAATAAATAAATAAATAAATAAATATTGACCCATCTCAATAGGCTGAGCAAAGAGCGCATCCGAGAATTACAACAACAGATCGAGGACCTCCAGAAGTCTTTACAAGACCATGGCTCCAAGTCGGAGGGTGAAAGTGTAAGTAGCATAGAAAATATGATTCTCTTGTGTCTTGAGTTCTCTGTAATAGGTCCTGATACCCACAGTAATCTTGCATTTGAAAGTGCTACCCTAACCATTGAGAGTACCCTTGAATACCGTATATATCTGCATAACAGATGCATTGATTTTGCCAGCTTAGTGCCTAATAGGTTGATCATATGTATTACAAAAATGATTTCTGTCTGTCCTACTTGAACAGCTACACTTAAATTCATGGTAATTCTTCACTAACAGTAACTTTTGGAGGCCTTTATAGATCTGCTGGGATTCCAACAAGGTTTGCCTGAAAAAAGCCCAAATGAGAATAAGTAGCAGTCAGAATTGAGACAACCTCATACCTGGAAAGTAGAAAAGCAGGTGATTTCAACCAAAACATCATTCAAGAAATGGGTGATACTCTCAAGGACAGAACATCAGTGCACTTTGAAGACATGACCCTTTAGTCCTCCCTTTCCACACTGACTCAAAGCCTTGGTAGACAGTGCGGGGGCTGATTTAAAAAGAGATTAAATCCAACCCCAATCTTAATATACTAGCATTTTTCTGTAGTTTTATCTCTATATATAAGAGGAGAGGAATGTATTTGGTTAAAAGTAACTACAGAGGTGGATCTGGATGCATTAGATAGGTACCAATGGATTGGGATAGACAGTTGATGGGGAAGGAAACTACAAAGTAGGAAGAGATGAAAGGAACATTGAAAGGTTTGCATTCCCTTTTTGTCTTTTATATATTTTTACATGGTTTTCTCTTTTTTCCCTGGGGGCTTGGAACATAGAAGTTGTCTCATGCATGGCGGCATCTCATATGTGCATATATACGGTATTGTACCTTCTCTAATACCAGTATCTCTAAGACACAGTAGGGAGTACTTTTAAAATTGGATCTCTTTGGTGGACTACATTTTGGATTGCTATGTTTTAAAGATTTAATTTTTATCTTTTAATTTATCGGTGTCCAAAGTGTATATCAGGCTATACATTTAAACCTTACAGGTACTCATCTGATACAGAACTACTACTACATTTGTAGTGCAGTTTTGAAAAGCAGAAACTTTATGTTTTAAATGTTTTTGACAAAATCCAGCTGCTTCATTTTAGTGTTAATATTAAAATGTTTGCATTTATAATGATAAAATTATATTTTAAAGAATAATCTTAAATTTATATATTTAATAAATGGTTCTTTAGATAACTAAATGTTTGATACTCCTCAATATATCATGTTTAACTTATATTTGATATTTTTCTTTAAGTTCAAATTTAGCTTATATTTCAAAAATAGTCTTAAAATTTTATTTGTTAGTACACATGTATTTGTGTATGCATGTGTGTGTATGTATGCATGTGCATCAGGTCCTTTTGACACTGCAAAGGACTACCATTTTTTGTGTCTGGGGTTATGTGGGTGCTGGTGAATAAACCTGGGCTATCGGAATTTGTGAACAAGTGTCTTTAAACACTGAGCAATCTCCCCAGCCCATAAATATAAATTTTAAAAACATTTTTAAAAATTTTACATAGTGCACCTTCAGAAGAGGTAAAGAGATTTAAATGTCTAGAAAATTTACCATTGCCAAAAGAGTCATCTTATAGCAACTTTTTTTTTAATTTTTATAGTCCAGCAAACTAAAGCAGAAGTTGGAAGCTCATATGTAAGTAAAATGGATGTTTCGTTTCAAATACGAAAGGGCAAAGTTTTAGAAGTTTCTGGAATTAATGTCCATTTCTGATTTGGTAATTGGAAGCACATGCCATGATAGTACCTGACCGCTCACTATTGCTCCTGAGAGTGAAAAAACACATGATGGGATGTTTAGCCACCTGGCTCTCATTCCAACTCCTGCATTTTAAAACTGCTACTCTCATTTGAAAGACAGAGCAGACAGGTATCAAAACTATCAAAATAATTCATTTTACTTTCCTAGGAATTGAGGGGTCAAGTGGGGGTAAACATTTTTTAGAACCCATTTTATGACACGTAGCTCACATCCTCATGACAGTCCTCACAGGTGAGGAAGCTAAAGATGAAAAGTCTCTGGCCAAAATCCACAAATGTTATGTAGCAAAGACCAGATCCTTAAGTCTTTTTACCCCAAGCTCCATGCTCTTTCCACTACTTAGGGAAAAACTAACAGAGGTGCATGAAGAATTACAGAAGAAACAAGAGCTCATTGAAGATCTTCAGCCAGATATAAGTCAGAATGGTAAGTATTTGTAAGACTTCTAAGGATCTGCCCTTCATAGTGGAGAATGCAAAAACAATATATGAGTTTTTACACAATGTGAATGTGCATTGCAAACAGGAGCCATGCTAATCTTTAGTGCTAAGTTCATTAGCATATGATCTAATCTTAAAGAAAAAAATGTAAAGTTAATATAATGAACTGATTGATATATAGGAGTATCAAACATTGTAAAATGTAGTAAATACTATGAAATTGGAATGGAATGATTTCAAAACAGATTAAAATGAACTTTAAAATAGAAACTGTGTCTTATTTTCTGTTACAGTTGTATTTGCATTGAAAGCTACAGCTTATTTAAGTGCTTGCTAAACAGGAGACAATAGCTAGATAAAAGTAGATTACACAATAAATGACTGAGAATGTTGCAGATATAGTTCAGAAGTTTTAGATAAGGACTCACTAACAATAAGAAATGTAAGTTATTTACCAGTCTTTGGGAAATAAGTTTTATATTTATATTTGTGTGTGAAGATTGAGTATTCTAAACATGTGATAATTGCTTTTGCTTCATTTTATTTTCACTAATAGTGCAAAAGATCAATGAACTTGAAGCTGCTCTTCAAAAGAAAGATGAAGATATGAAAGCAATGGAAGAAAGATATAAAATGTACTTAGAAAAAGCCAGAAATGTGAGTGAGTTACCTTTCTGAGTAGTCTTTGTGACTCAAGTTCCAGTTAGTCTTCTGATTGTACTGCTATTCTTATATCTGTGTAACTTTGCTCTCCCTTCCTTCCTTGCCTGTCAGACTCCTGGGTCTTTTCATATCATTCCTCATATGCTCAGTCCCTATAACTTAGTGTCATAGGAACAGCTTCAACATTAACTGTAGCGAAAGTGACTGTTACAACCTAAAAAGCCTTGTCTATCACTTACACAAATGAACTTAGAATTTTCATTTGTTAGAGTGTTACCATATTAGCTAAGAATAAAATTTACTAGAATGTTAGAAAATGAACATACTATCTTTTCAAACTTGCTCGAAATTATCTTACCTTTTAAAAAATGTTTGAGATAAGGGTCTAACTATATATCCCAACTTGGCTTTGAACGCTTTGTTTTACATTACACAAAACATGATTCTGATGTTTACCAGACTGTATTCTTCTTTTTTCTTACTTTGTACTTCTAAAAACTCTCTATACTATTTTCAGTCTTTTTTTGTGTTTTATAAATACCATGTATAGGAATTCTAACAGAGGATGTTCATGAACTCCTTTCTGTTCACTAAGTTAAAAAAGGGATTTTTCTTGTGCAGCTTTAAAATAGTGACAGTGTGTCTGCTGTGTTTTGTACTTAGGTTTCCTGTCTTACTACATAAAACTATCACCATTACCTCTACCAAAAAATGAACTCAAAATCTCAAGCCTTTATATGATGAAAATTTACTTCCTGGTCATATTGCATCCATTCATGAGTGGGAGGAGCTCTGTGCAGATTCACTGAACATTGTCCAGCTAGTAGATATGGCTTATGAGACTTAGACACATTGCTGCATTCTGGAAATCTGCCTTTTTACCCAACTCACAGTGATTTGCATGAATGTGATGGAATATCCTACTGTTTATAAGTAAAGTCACCAGTGTCTATTGTATTTATTTTATGTCCTGAGTAGATAATGACAGTTAAAAAAAAGATTATTCCTATGGATTTCTTTTATGCTCTTGCTTTGTAAAATCACCAAATTCTTCCATAGTTACTTCATTTTTTTTGTTTTTCCACTCAAATAAGTTTGGAAAGTGTTATTGTAAGACTTCAGTGCTCCAAATTTGAGTAACAGAAAGGCTAAGTAGCGATTGTTCAGCACATGGACAAGGGGAGTTTTATTTTAGGATAAAATTACCATTTTGTACTGAATTTTTATACTATTTTCTGCCTCTAAAATGATTTGTTATTCCAGTGAAATTACTAGCAAGCTACATTTAGCTGTTGATGACTTTGTTGATAATTTTTGCCTTATAGTTTTTATAGAATATCTTCTTGTATTTTCAATACTTTAAAGGATAAAATGTGCCATTCTTCTTTTAAACAGGTCATAAAGACTTTAGACCCCAAATTAAATCCAGCATCAGCTGAAATAATGTTACTTAGAAAGCAGTTGGCTGAGAAAGAGAGAAGAATTGAGATTCTGGAGGTAAAACTTTATATTCACTCATCCCTTAACTGTTTGTAGAATCCTGGTAATTAACTGCTACTACATATTTGTCATTAGTGGTCAAGTTTTGCCAAAAATTTATTAATAATAAATAATAAAAATATCGTAATCTTTCTAGTCCTAAATTGTAATGAAATGTTTGTGCTAGTGTTTATATCTTTTATAAGTTCAGGTGAGTATGTATGTCAGTGTGGAATTTTATTTTTGGGTTTATAATTTCACATATTCTTATTTTAATTGGATATATTCTAATTTCTTTGGCAAGGTGTTTTTACAAGACTCCTATTTTAATATAGTGGTCAAGAATTAATGCTTTTTTAATGCTTTTTTTGAAGTCAATATGTATTTCCTCTTAACAATATATGCATAATTGTTGAGCCATGCTGTGTTTTATAGTCTGATCTTGAAATTCATAAATATTTCAGAGAAATAGAGTCTATTCATATACTTTCGTCCTTGTATTATTCTCAAGGAAGTAAGTATGGGCTATGATGAAATATTTTCATTCAAAGACTTAATAACTATACCCTCTCTTTCCCACGTGCAAGAGTATATACCAAGCTAACAGAGAGTCTATGTATACTGAAATCCTGGACTCATGCATAGTAGCACCATGTTGAGGTTCTCTGTAAACAAATGCTGCATGTGTCTTTGGTTTCTGTATTCCCAGAATTAAATCTTCTATAAATCAGAGGCAAGACTTAGAGCCCAGTGGTAACTTACCTTAGTCATCACCTCTCTTCTCTGGTCCTCAGCCTGCACATCTCCAATATAAACAGGTTTTATTGCATAATCACTTAGTTGCTCTGATTGTTTACTTCCCAGAAAAAGCCACTGAGAACATACACCACTGCTAATGTTTGAAGTAGGGCTCAAAAAGTGTGATGACAAAAAGATGCCTATTACTAGAGGACTGTAAGAAAACTTTGTTACTCATAGCATGTGGTTTCTTGATTTTGGTTTTTTCATTTCTATGCACCAGCAAAAACAAAAACAAAAAAGATAAAAGATAAAAGAGGCTTCTTTCCTCTAGTGGGTTTGGTTCTGTATGGTTTCTGTACCATGAGCATCTTGCTGACAGGAGATGTAAGCATTTCATGATGGTATTTTTTTTTATAGGTGTTAGCTATCTGGTGCTCAACAAAATTAAAGAACTAGCTGTATTATAATAAATAAGAAAAATATGTTAGTCTCTACAGTGGCATATAAATATGGCCACAGGGAATTTAATATATACGCCACCAAGAAATGAGGGTGGTAGAATGCATGCAAAGATGTATTGGTTTGGTATGTTAATATTATTTTCTTGGAATTTTTAACTGCATTCTTTTTCTTCTTAGTTTTGACCTCTCATATGTATAGCTCTATGTTGATATCTCAGCCAGTTACTTTCTTCTCAAGATGTGTGAGATAATAGCACAGGAATCACCAAGAGAAAGAAGAGTTTGTGTGTGTTTAAACCACTGTTTCTATAAATACAGATTACTCAAAATTCTTAATCTTTCTTAGCAGTGCTTTATGTATTTCTGCATGATCCAGCTTTACATTTTGACTGCTTATGTTCTTCACAAATTTGTTCTTCATATACTCTCAGCAGTTGAGGTAGTGAAGAAATGATTGTTTTTAGAAATTTGGGACAATTTCTGATATTCTGTTGTCATAATACCTTACTGCCACAGTACCCTGAACACACCTCATCTTGTCCAATTGTCTTAATATTTTCTTTCAGAGTGAATGTAAAGTAGCAAAATTTCGTGATTATGAAGAAAAACTCATTGTGTCTGCCTGGTATAATAAGGTGAGTTGACTTTGATCCAATATTTGGACGTTGAACATAGTACTAATCAAGCATTTATGGCCAGGAACAAACAATAGAAAAATATGCATTATATCATGATTCAGCTTATATGTGTTTATATATACAACTAGAATAAAAGTTACTGTGATTGCAGGTACTAACTACATCAGTGTTTTCTTTTTTTAAACATTTATTTATTTAAAGGGACAGAGAGAGAGCGAGAATGGGCATGCCAGGGCCTCTAGCCACTACACACTCCAGATACATGCACCCCCATGTTCATCTGGCTTTATGTGGGTACTGGGGAATCAAACCTGGGTCTTTTGGCCTTATGGGCAAGCACCTTAACTGCTAAGCCATCTCTCTAGCCCTATTATTTTCTTCTATATTCTATTTTTTATATGTTGGCCTTAATTTATTAAATTGATTGTGTGACTTAATCTTTAGATGATACACATTAAGCATGGGTATAATAATGAACATTTTAAGTTACCTTATTTGAACTGAAGCATTTACTATGTACTAATAAGGAATATCCAAGAAAGTATGAGCATCTGCATATTGCAGTTGTTCAGGCAATACTCTGATGGTCCATCTTCCTACATAAGAGAAAGGTAGACATTTGAAATGGGTTTTGTGTTGTCATCCTGTATGTCAATGTTGTGTTTTCAAGAGCAACAGGCTCTTTTGAATGATTGTCATTGGCTAGAACAGACTACAAGTTAGCCCTTTCTACCATTATAATGTAATGTGAGGGGATAGCAACTTACAAACCTCCACATGAGCACTCCATGCTTTGTCACATTGTGCCATCTATCTTGTGACATCATGCCTGCCATGTTCTTTCTTGTTCCATTCTGTGCCTTGGTGTTCTTACTTCCTATTTCTTGTTGATAAAATCCAGTTTATTTTAGCAGAGCCTTGAAGAAAGTTTCTCTGGGGTGCTCACAGAAAATAATTTCATGACTCCACTGTCCTAATTGAGATGAGGGACTATGCATTGTGCAAGTTGTTCTGTGTGGCCTTTTCTGTCTAAATCAGTGAAGACAGTAGATCATTTTCCAGTCTATTTGTTAAGCATCTTCTACATTCGTTGTGCTGTATTAGCTACTAATCATACTAAATTCAATGCAGTTGTGCTAAGAGAGTAGGAAGAGCTTACTGCCTTCCCTTAGAAGAAAATGAATAGCCCAAACTAAATTAACTTGTCATGTATTAATATATCCAAGAACCATCCTTCGAGATCTGTTGATCGAAGCTTTTCTATGTAATGTATCTTTTCATGATTTATGAGTGATAGTCCTAGCACAAAAAATACTTTAGAATTATGATTAAGCCTGAATATCACATATTATTTTAAGCTGTTGTTTTAAATGATGTCATTTAGTGGATTAAAATAGAAAAACTCAGTTTTGTGCCTTCTACCTAGAATTGTTATGCACAGACTAATATGCTTTCAGATCTCTATTTCCTTCTCTACTAATCAAGGAAATGTTAGCTTGATAGGACTGTTTCAGTAATTAAATGGTTTCATATATGAGAAAAGTACATTGCAAACTCTTAGGTATTTATTCATGATCTGAATATTTACTTTTTTTGTTCAGAGCCTAGCATTCCAGAAACTGGGGATGGAGTCTCGGCTTGTGAGTGGTGGCAGTGCTTGCAAAGATGCCAGTGCAGGTGCTCCTGCTCGGTCCTTCCTAGCACAGCAGCGGCATATCACCAACACCCGAAGAAATCTCTCTGTTAAAGTACCAGCCACAGCATCTGACTAAAGTGCAAAAAGGAAAAAAGAACAGAAGTGCCCTTAAAATGTTTTGTACTTCTCAACTCACTATCAGATTGAAAACAAAGGTTAAGATGTCTGGTATCAATGGTTTTAAACTAGTTTTTAACTAGAAGGCATCAAATTCATTTTGCCAGCTCACTTTGAAAACAAAGGATAGAATTAGCTATCACTCTGGGGCAGCACATTTGAATAATGCAAAGATGTAACTAAGCATACATCTCAGGCAAACCATTGTCTTGAGAGAGTATCAGAATTTGAAACGGGCTCTGAATATTCTAATTTAATCTCTTCACTTGTAACAAGGTTAATTTGTCATTTTAGTCTAGATTTGTTTCTAGTTTGGGTCCATAAAAAAATAGTCTTGATTTAGGCATATGGAGGAGAACCTGGTTGTAAGGGTGATCTTTGTCCTGATACTCATTTCTACATGCTGATTCTGTCATTGAATGAATATATTGTAAAATGCCATGGAACATACAGTGCTGGAAAGATCTGACTATCTGAATGGCTTTGCCATAATAGAAGTGACTTACGAGAAATGTTGTGTGTAGTTTTACCTCTTCCTTGAAAAGAAAGGTAGTGATAAAACAATGTAGGGTCAGTTTCATGTTTATTTACTGAGAAGTTTGATGTGGGCTGAGTGGTATTCAGTTCATTTCTGGTTGTGGTTCTTATTTTCAGACATGTTGCTTTCTAATTTAGGGATCATGTATAAAAGTCACAACTTTGGTATATTAGTTGTGTTAAACCAGTATTGTTCAAGATTTTATCTGGAAGCCACATATGGCAATTTAAAATAATTAAGATTTAGAAATTTGTTCTATTCATTCCTTCAGTCACATTTCCAATACCCCCTAGTAGCTGTTGGGCAGTTCAAGTATGGAACATTGCCATCCATGCAGAGTACTCTCTGCACTGTAGGTGGCGCCACAGTCTTGCTTTGTAGTAGCTTGGGGATGTTCTTTCATACTAGACCACACAACTGCAAATTGCTAGAACTGTTTCATATATGGAGAGGTTGGCTTGTGACAGAAGTGACATAACTGAACACCATATGTCAGCATCCACAATCTTCCCAGTGCAGCTAACAATCAGCAAAGACCTGGCAGCACTGTGTGCAGCCTAAGCATCAGCGAGCTTTGTGGGCAGTTAGCTACTCAGCTCTGCCCTCATAGCATGGAGAAGGTTATATATAATATCAAAACAAAATGGGCATAGCAATTGGTCAGTGAAATTTTATCATAGCAACAAAAGATTTAGCTGGCAAACTATAGACCTATGATCTAGATCTGATCCTTAGTCTTTCTTTCCAAACATGAGTATTGTTCCCTTTGCAGTGTTACTCATTTAGAGATGTTTTTTTTAAATTCTTACCTAATAATTTAACCACTGATTATACAAGAATTTCACCGTACATTTGGGTGTCTGAGATTAGTGGGCATCTGCTGAGACTTGTTTCTAATCAGGGTTCCTTTGTTGACTACCTCTTAGATTTGTATGCTTTTTATCTGTGCAGTAGCTGTTGGCTTGCAGTTTTCTATGTTCTTGTCGTGTTTGCTTGCCTGTAACTTCTAGTGAATTAAGCATATTTTAGCATGCTGTTTAAACTTTTCTAAATATTATAGCATTTGAGTATATTTTGATGAATGAAGATATTAATGTTGGAATTTTTACTTATAATTGAAATTTAATGGAATATATTGTAAAACATCAACTTCAGTAAGTGTTTTCAGATCAGTTGCCCATAAATTTACAATTATACTTGAATTTCTAAATAATTCCTATAACTAATAAGGACTTAAGAATTAATTCCTTTTTTCTTAATAAATAAAAACTTTCCTGATTTATCATTTTTCTAGCTGGTGAGAATTTAAAATGTTTGGTATATAAGTATTTGTATAAAAATACTATAAAGTTCTGTATTGTGATCAATCCTACAGAAATTCAGGAACTGATCAGAAGTGAGACTGTTTTCCACATCTGGTTAATGTAGTGAGATTGACACCCTGTGGGTGATAAAACATTATAAATATATCATCATGAACCATAATTTATACAAATCTGTTTTGAAAGGGAGATGTGATTGAATAAACTGTGGAAATTGATAAGAAATTAAATGTCTCTGTGATTATAAAGACCACAGACCAATTAGGAAATAATCTTTAATTTTGAGCTATTGTCTTAGGTTGGTACTCTTCTCTTGTTTTAAAGTGTATTCATATGACAGTGATGTTTATCTTGAGATTTAATGTATTGAAAAACATCTGAAGTATATTTTTTTCAATGAATAAGGCTAATGATTTAGTAGATTAAGAATGTCTTGCCTAGAAATATTTAACTGAGTGTCCCTTATTCAGATGTTATCTTCAAAGCCCCCTCTGCCATCACTTGTTCTGTGTAGTATCACATATGGCCCTTTAGGATTGGGGATGGCTTTAAGCCAGAGTACTCGCTTTTAGTACTCTATTGTATACTTAATGAGAAACAAAAATGTGTGAGTATGGTTGTATGCACCCATTCTTATTGTGACCCTGCTCATTGTAAAGAAATAATTTGTATACATTTATAAAGCACAAATCATAAAAGGAAATAACAGTGTGCAGTTACTAAATTTGAGTAACTTAAATGTAATGTTTAGTTTATTAAAAGGTCCTATTTTCTATGGCAAATACTTTCACACTTGAAAAATAGAAGCAATATTTGATTTATTTTTGTAAGTATTTAGAACATTATTTTAAATAATTGTCTGACAATATAGTTGTGAGATGTTTTAAGTAAATAAATTCTGCATCTGTATCTGCTTGTTGTGGTGAGTTTTTAGTGGGCACAAATGTACATTTGTTCATTGCCTTAAATAAAGGACTGAAATTACTTTGGTTGGTAAAGAAAATTGCAGGAATGCTTCTAGTTTTATTTTCCTCTAGATTTTTTTGTGTGTGAGTGAAAGCTGTGAATAGTAATGTTTTGTGAGTGAAAAGCTTTGTCATAATGATGTTTGTTATTGAAAAGCTGTATAATAGTAATATTTGGTGTATCCTTTAATCTCCTGTTTCATCAGTAGAATGTGCCCATCTTCTGTTAAGGTAGAGTTCAGAATATTTCCAGGCAGTATAAATGCAGAGACTGCTTTCCTATCCCTCAGTACCATCCTTGCATTTTTC
This sequence comes from Orientallactaga sibirica, assembly GCA_036365145.1. NCBI lineage: Eukaryota > Metazoa > Chordata > Mammalia > Rodentia > Dipodidae > Orientallactaga > Orientallactaga sibirica. The sequence goes on along the minus strand of JAEOAD010000015.1, from coordinate 32,056,895 downwards.
CCTTCAGTTATACAACCCCGTAGTTTGGTGTATTACCCGATTGCATAGGAGACTCTCAGACCTTCTCAGACATCCTTGACATTAAATGGAAATACCATGTGTACATTCTGTTTGGTTGGATAAGAACAGCAGTGATATGTGTGCACTTAATAAAATGGGTATGCTTTCCCTGTTCCTTTGTCCTCCAGTCTGGACTACCTGAGTCATTCATTTCGTAGGTATAGCTGAAAAGAGAGAAGGAACTTGGATTCCAAAATTTACTTTTCAGTCCTACCAAGCTGCAAACTTCTAACTCAGTGTTTTCTTGATGATTTCTTTTCCCATCATCTTAATATTTAACCTGTACATGTTAGTCAGAGTGAGTTGTGAGACTGATATTTAGAAAAGTGAAAGTGTTCATTGGGACCTGTCTGGGAAGGTTTCTAACTGTTGCTGTTGACGACTGGTCAATGTATATTTAATGGCTTGAACTGTATGAATGTCCCAGATATAAAAGGATGGGAACAAAGGTGAAGTCATATCTCTTCTTTAGGTAAATTCCCAAGATACCTCCAAAACTTTTTAAATTTTATAAAATTACTTTAGAAATTTAATTTTCTAAACTGTTTAATAAATGGTGGGATAACTAAAAGAACATCATTTTATATCAAGTTCACTAAGAATGATAAGCAGTATGATGACACTGAAGATTTACATATAGTTTTCAGTTAGTTAAAGGTGTTTTCCTTCAGATGCTGTAGGTATGTTGAAATATCCTATAGCTACGTTTGGTTAGGTGGCAATAATACTGGACAGTGTAGATATGGGACATTTCTGTTATCAAAGAAAATTCCATTTCAGATGTTTAGGCTTTTAAAGATTTAGAGCCAGTGGAGGCTAGAGATCTGTTTAACTTAATACATTCCCAGGCTTGAGATGGTTAAGTCAGGGATAGGGATGTAGCTGAGTTGGTAGTGTCTTTGCCTAGCATGCATGAAGCATCTGGGTTGATCCCCAGCACTGCATAAAATGGGGTGGCACCATTGTGTAATCCCAGCATTTGGAACATGAAGTCAGGAGAATCACAGGTTTGAGAGGCCAGGCTGAGCTACATGAGACCATGTGTCAAAAACAAATGTAAAGGTTAATATTAAGTTAGATAACAAAATTGAAAGTAAATGGTCACTTTACTAGTGGACCAAAGATAGCCAAAGTCATTTCGGCTATAGACTTCGGTAGACATCAGCTTTTCCAACCATCACCAGTGCTCTCAGACTGCAGGATATTCAATCTAGATGCAGATTGTTCAGAGAACTTCTGCATCTCCCTGAAGTTCCGAGGACTTTGGGTGAAGACACTGCTGGCACACAGCCTCGTGCTTGGAATGAAGCTAACGTTCTACTCTAAATTGGCTGGGGTTTGGAAACAATTGGTGTCTTTTAACATGTAATAAAAATTCATAAGCCTGTATGCAAAGTATTTTTAATAAGCCATCCATATTTTGTTTTATTTTTATTAATTTGAGAGTGACAGAGAAAGGGGAAGAGAGAGAGAGAAAATAGGTGCACCAGGGTCTCCAGCTACTACAAATGAGTTTCTGCATGCGCCACCTGTGCATTTGGCTTATGTGGGTCCTGGGGAACTAAGCCTTGAACTGGGGTCCTTAGGTTTCACAGGCAAGCACTTAACCAGTAAGCCATCTCCAGCCCATGTGCAAAATATTTTGATAAAAAATTCAGTATCACATGTCTATGAAAGTTTTCTATTCCTAATTGAATGAGTATTTTGTGAAATTTTTAAAGGAATATGTCCATTCATCTAGGTTATCTGATATTTTTTAACAGTTGGGTGTTTTATAGTCATCAGTGATATAACCTCTTTTACTCTTGATTTTAGTACTTTGAACTCTGTCTCATCAGCTTCACTAAAGTTGTGCCCATTTCTCAAGTGTTTGAAAGAACCAACTTTAGATTTTAATAGGTGTATTGTTTTTCAACGCATTTATTTCCTTTTCATTTTTATAATTTGTTTCTGAACCTGAAGAGGGCAACTGACTTGAGTTTTTTAATAATAAACATTTCCACTATAGATTTGTTTCCAAGCAATGCTTTACCTGATCTTGTAAATTTTAGTGTATTATATTTTTGTTTTCAATAATTTCAGTGTATTTTCAAACTTTCCTTTCTGATTTTTTTTTTATTCATTGGTTTTTTTAGGTGTGCCTGGTTAGATTTTAAGAAACTGGGTTCCTTCATCTCAGCCTAGAGAACATTGAGTGTTTTTGTATAGAGATGTGCCATCCAAAAATTCTCCTCTGCAGTTTTGCTGGGTGCAGGGAGGTGGTTGATTCTCCTTATGATGAAATGATTTTGCTGGCTCTGAGATTGTTAGCTGACAGTGTTCTTTTACACTTGGAGTTCGACATCCCCTTGCCTCTGGCTTCAAGGAAAGCACAGGATGGAGCTACCATTTGAGTCTAAGATGGCTGGGACTTGAAAAGGATCAGTGGCTTCTTTTAACATTCATAAGTCTGTGTGAATATGATGCATTTTACTAAATCAGTAGACAGTTTTCCGGCTATCTTTAAGTCCCTCTTGTCGTGGGGTGTTAGCAGCGTGACTGAAACCTCTAGGCACAGACCTCTTGAGATTTATCCAAGTTTCACTTTGTTGACCTTAGATATGTTTGCTGTTGATTTTTTTCATTAAATTTAGGAATTTGGGGTTCGTTGAAGTTTGGGATTTTAGTCATTAGCTCTTGGAATATACATCTTTCTATACTTCCTCTTGTTCTCCATTTTGCATCATCAGTTCATATGTCATATATTAGCACATATTATTTATGACCCTAGACTGAATATTTCATAGACTGATGAGAGCTGCGGTGATTATGAGGAACTGGGATGTAACAAGTGAAGACAAAGTTATCTTAGTCTATCTTAATTCCCTTAATAGCCATTTATATCCCACCTCTGTACCTGACCCAACATGCTTTCAACTATTGGATAAAACTTTTGAAATTGAAAATGTATGAACAGACCATTAATTTCCACCAACTCCAAAGCTAAGAATGTCAGCAGATAGCATCTGAAACCTCTAACAGAGATTTCCTCATTTGGCTGTAACCTCCTACTGTGTGTCTCACCAAACTGATTTGTGACTATCCTTAGTTCTGTAAGTATAAAGCCTTATGTAGCCACCTCTGCATAGATAGTTTCATTGACTTAACCTTTAAGCTTGGTGATTCCTCCCCTGCCAACTCACACGTACTGCTAAGCCTTTCAGGAAAGTTTGCATTTCAGTTATTTTCAGCTCAAGATCTTCTAGGTACTCTTTGGAAAATAGTCTCTATCTTCTGTGATTTTTCACCAGTAAGAAACCATTCTAGTTATTATGACTGAGAGGCAATTCTTGTTTTTTAAACAAGTGTACAGATTGTTGTAAGACTTTAATTTTCAGAACCCTGGAAATGTTGGCTGTGACTGTTTTTGCTACTGTTCCCAATGTATTTCTGAAAGAGTGGAGTTTTAGAGATGTTACCCTGCTTTTTGTGACGTTCTCTACACAAGACAGATCTGTAAAAGTAAAGTGACCTTTCTGGTCAATGTTTAAGATCCTCATTTTCCAGATTATACTGTCATGGCACACAGAGGCTACATGGCAATAGCCACTCTAGGGCATGTGACAGCACTCACATCAGTTGGCTGCTGGCTTCCCCCAGCCTTACTGTGTGATCTGCAAACAGTGATTGGGTTTCTATGCATGAAACACCATGTGCTGAACCCACATGAGCAATCCACAGGCACTTCTGAAAAGCCTAATACAATTAGGACTTTACATGAAAATAGAAAATTTAAACTTTTTAAGGAATGGAGGAGGGAACAAGTGAAAGGGAAAATGTCATGTTTTTACAGGAGGAATAAACATCTTCCAAATGTGATTAGACATGTCTTGTAGGAAAAAAAAAACTTTTTATCGTGCCATAAAGATGGAAAATCTGGGTCATCCAAGGATTCAGCAGTTTGGCAGCCTGGTGAAAGAAGTATGAAAAGAGAAAGAGGTGAGTAGAGTTCATGGCACTAACCGTGATGTTTTGGCTACACTTGCAGCTCTATAGACTCCAGATGTCTCCACCAGAAGGCAGCTTGATTATAACACAACCTCTTTGCAGTGTGGCAGCCATTGTAATTAGTTCGTAATTCTCCCCTACTCAGTAGGGAGAAGAACATAACTGTTGTATGAACCCAGTGAGAACAAGATAAAGCCACCATTGTAGAAGCAAGTTTTCCAGTGGCATAATACTATAAGAGGAGGCTTTGTCTAAACCACCACAATCACATGCTTGCTATAATTCATCACCATCAGACACCTTCCTTTGACACTTGTCTATCTTTGATCTCCCAACCAGTTAAGGCGGGTGTGCCAGACATCTTAGGACAGGGTATTGCTGAAACAGTCCCCAAATCTCAGAGGCAACAACTCATTTGTTTTTGAAATTGTACATTTATCTTGGTTAAGCATGACTGTCCATGTCCTTGTCACACTGGATTGACTGACATACTCTCATCTGAAACACTGTTGGACTTGGCAGAGAAAAGCCAAGTTGAATTAAGAGCTAGCTCCTAAGGCACCCAGAGGTTTCTGCTCAGGTTATTGACCAAGGCCAACCATATGGCCATTCCTACATTTATGAGTGGCTGTGTGAAACAACCCCAAGAGTAAGGCACCCATCAGAAGATAAGTAGATCTTTTGACCAAGCACATAATCTGCATACCTACCTGGCAGGGAAAAGCACCCATCAGAAGATATGTAGATCTTTTGACCAAGCACATAATCTGCAGCAGGTGTTACCAGTTCTCTTTCACTGACTGGCACGAGTTCGGGCAAGTCACCTATTCAGCTCACAAGCAGAAGGTAATGATAAAACTGGAAATTCAGGCTAAACACTTACCTCCAGTTCACCTGGCTCCGTGGGACAGGCAGAGAGTCTTTAAGAGTCTATGTGAGAGAGAAGGGAGACAGCAGCCTAGGCTTATTAGGAAGGCAGAGAGAGAGAGAGAGGAATGGGCACACAGCAGCTCTGGAGTCTTTTAAGGTCTATGTGCATGAGAGAAGAGAGCCCAGTGATATTTTGGGCCTCTTGATGTATTTGTACAAAGTGAAACCTTATTCTGAGCCACAATAGCCATCATAAATGGTTCAGTGCTAGCCCCAAGAGGGCCCTTCTTGCTTAATTTCTTATTGCAAAAGAAAAGGAAATGTTCTTAGTATTCCAGAACAGAACAAGTAGCTCATGGTGAACACACACACACAAAAAACGGTGTGACCCAGAAAGTAGCAAACACCCATCCAGGGCATCTGCCTGTTCCTGAGAGCCATGCCCAGGGCAATGTAGAAGGTGGCCCTTGCGCAACCAGCCAGCAGAACCAGAGCACAAGCAAGCCTGGGCTCCTCCACTGCATCCTGAAAGATGATAGCAGATGAGACAAGAACTCTCATCCAGATTTTTCAGGCTCACAGATGCTGAAAGTCAATAAAGTCAAAATAAAGACCAAGCAAACTATAGCAAGATACAGTACACATTAATTTCCTTCAGCATAGCCAAAGGACAGACACACATTACAAATGGCTGGAAATTCATTAGAAAAACCATGAGCCAGAAAATAATGGAATGATGTCTTCAGAGACCTGAAAGAAAAAAAATCCTTGTTAACCTAAATGATATACCTGGTAACAACTTTTCTTCAAAAAACTTAAAGAAAAACAAACCAATCCAGCTGGTGAAGTGGCTCAGCAGTTTAGTGCTTGTTGTTAAGCCTAAGAGCCTCTTCAGCAGGAAACTGCCAAATTCAACTCCTTAGAACTCATGTAAAAACTGGGCATGGCCATGCACATCTGTAACCCCAGTCCGTGTGGAGGGTGGGAGCAGATACTAGAGAGACACTGGGGCTTGCTGACCAAAAGCAGCTCTGGAGTTAAGGAGAGACCCCATCTCAAGGAAATACACAGATGAGATTAAGAGGATAACTGCTGTTCTCTAGCCTTTGCATGCTTGCACACACATGCTTGCAAACACATGTGATTACATCACACATCATACACACCACACCACACACATACTGTACACACAAGCACATGTTCATGTTAAAAATCAAAACATAAGAGGGGGCAGAGAAGACAAAGAGAAGACAGCAAGTGAATCCAAGGCATCGGGTACTGCATTGATTTTCAAGAAATTAAGATAAATAAGTTGCCCTGGGGGGACTTTGAAAAACATATCCCTCCCCTGAAGATTATTATGCAGTGATGGAAGGTGTTATGGAGCTACATGTATTTCACAAATTTTTCTTTTGACATCTATTCTCTAGAAAGGACTATTAAGTGCCAATTTTATTTCTGAGTTATAATTCCCCATTTTCCATCAGCCCTAGATTCTGAGGTGGGATGACTCTGTACTGCCTCTTGCTAATCACTGTATATCTGACTTGTTGATAATCTAATAGATTTTAATATTTACAATTATGTTTTTTTAATTTATTTATTTGAGAGAGAGAGAGATACAGAAACAGGCAGGGGAGAGAGAGAGAGAGAAAATGGGTGCGCCAGGGCCTCCAGCCACTGCATACGAACAAACTCCAGATGCATGCACCCCCTGTGCATCTGGCTTACGTGGGTCCTGGAGAATCGAGCCTCGAACCGGGGTCCTTAGGCTTCATAGGCAAGTGTTTAACCGCTAAGCCATCTCTCCAGCCCCATGTTTTAATTTGAGTGTATATCAGCCTTATCAAGTAATGCCTTATATTGAATATAGTTTCTGTGATATATATGATCAAAGATGATATTTTATTAGCAGGATTTAATTTGGATATTTTAATGTTTGAAATTCTGGCACACATCTATGCTATCTAGATTAAACTGGGGAACAATTACTAGAGTCTACTAGTAAGTCAGAAATCAGGAGTTGTTCAGAGAAGTAAACATGGTGATAACAGCACCAGTAGAACTGAACACTAGCACCATAAGCCTCACTGACTCCTAGCTTATGGTCAATAAATATTTGTTGAATTGACTAGAAAACACTCTAATTCAAAGTCTGGTTTCAAAGTACAGCTCCACTCACGCTTACCAAGTAGAAATAATTCCTATCTTTAGTCTTCCATATTTCTAGAGATGTTGCCTAGATCTGTGGTTATTTGGAAAGCAATGCAATTTTATAGATAAAGTGTCAACTGAGTAACCATGCTGTGAGATTCTGTCATTTCTCAAAACCCAGCCATAATGAAAGTAGGGAACATCTTCTCTTCTGAGTAGAAATGAATCTTTCCTTTTGGGGGACTGAAAGATTTCCCTTGATAACAGAGCACTTTCCCCATCCCTAAGCTCGGTCTTCTGACTACTCTTCATGTTTCCTTTTGGTGATTTGACACGCTCCCCCCAACCCCTGCTACAAACTTCCACCTATCCAGGCTGTTCTTAGAATTGAACTCAGTTTGGTAGCTGCAAAGCCTGGCTTTACTGATGTTATTCAATGACTTTCTAGTTTTGTTTTCTTGAGAATCACCTTTTGTAACAAAGACAGAAAGCACACTATTCTTCCTTGTACCTGGAAAGAAAAACCAAAGCCTTCTCCCTAAATGAAGAACACAACCATTTCTTCCAGATACTCTTTCCTTCTCTGTAACAGCTACCTTAGGCTCGCCCTACCAAACATTTCCCGATTGTATTCTTTTGTATGTTTCAGTTTCTCAGTGTCAGCTGAACAGACTTTTCTTTGACTATTAACTAACCAACCAGAAATACATATGCCACCCTGGCCCATCCTGTTCTAGCTAAACTGCTTCAGTAGAGCCATTTCAAAATAAATAAATTAATTAATAATAAATCATTAAATATAAAACCTCTATATATTTTGATATGGCTCGTTTCAGTTTACCAGGTTGTTTCATTTGCTTAACATGTGTTGGGGTTGAATCTCCCTGGACAGTCAGTGCCACCTGCCTCTCCGTTTTATCTTCAGTGAACAAACCCAGCAGGATCCAGCCATTTCTGATGCCTTGCTGTGAAAGGTTCTTTCGGGGCCCAGTGAATTCAGGCTTGCATGGTGCATGAGCCACCCCAGCTTATAGGCCAAGGAAAGGCAAGTTCATACTCCACATAGTCAGGTATAAGGTGCAATGACACAGGAATAAGTGCCTGGCTCTGCCCGGTACTGACGAGAAAGAAACTCTCCCTATTTGCTCCCCAAACCAGCTGGCTAGATTTGGTTATCTGTGGTGGTATCTTACTTGGCCATGAGTCCAAGGTCAGGCAACATGTGAATCAGAAACTGGTTCAACACCACTTGCTTTGCCTGCCTGTGACCAGAGCATCATCATGGCCCTAGTGTCTCCAGGACCACCTCTCTGAGGCAGAAGCAAGAAGGCAGCTACAGACTGGCTACATGGGTGATCCTGCATCACTTGCCATCCTCCTTGGCTGCACCAAGTCCACTTCAAGCTCATCCACTCTGGCACCACTTAGAAATGGACTGTTGCACATGCCAGAAGCAAATACATGGTCATGAAAGGCTAAAGGAAGGAGACGAATTGAAGGCATAACTTTTCTGATGTGGTTTATGAATTACATTTCAAATCCACCATTTCCTTTGATCCTTACAAGCACAGGCTGTACAAGGAATCATTCCTTGCAAATCTGAGATGCAGACAAATCATAGAGCACAGATACAATTTACCCAATGCCAGTTTTGATGGAGCATCAGCAGTCCAAGAATTAGACCCAGTTTTCTTCTAGTCCAATTCCCCTATGAAGATGTTAATGTCACCGTCATTCTTGTCTCCTACCAGTGAGCTGGTACCAATGGCTTCAAAGCACATGCATTTCTTCCTATTCAACTTTTCAACATCACATTCTAGGGATAGCACAGATATGGTGGGTGACAGGGGAGAGGGTGAGACCCATTCTGAACTTCAGGCTCAGCTTTTCATTGACTGGGGGCTTGAAGGTAAATCTTTGCACAAGGGCAGTGAAGAAAATGAACAGCTCAGACCTGGCCAACTGTTCTCCAAGGCAAGCACGCTTTCCTGCAAGACAAAATACAGAAGGTAAGCCATTTTTTCAGTGGGCACTGGTGCCTCCAGGGACTGGTGCTCTCAACAACCTACTGCAAAGCCTGAGCAGACCTGGGGCTTTATGGACAGCTGCTTACTTATACCTGGCTTTCCCAAAGCACAGATGTGGGAGCACAGGATCAGGAGGTAGGCAGTTCTAGGTACAGAGTTGGGTATAGATAAGACAGGTGGGCGGTCTGGGCTGATTTAGAAAATGTGTGGTTAGCTTAAAAGCTTTCAAAGTCATTGCACAGACATAAATTGTAGAGCAGACAATGGTACAGCAGGAAAATCATGGAATGTTTTTCAGTCCTTAGTATGGAACTCAAAAAATATAAGCAAGTATTATAGCGGAGGCTGTAAAATATGTCATCTTTTGCCCATGCTGCACCATAGCAGAGACGTAGAGGTGGTTGTGGCTGTTTAAAGACACTGAGTTTTCACTCATGGATAGCTAAAGACAGAATAAAGCTCAATATCTCTCCCTTCATTTATATCTGCCTCCATTGCTTTAAACTTTGTGTCAAATTCCTGTTCAACTGCATGTAGACATGTCACGTCATTTACCGAGTGTACATCTAAAGTCAGAAATCGTGCTTTCTGCAAGGCTGAAGGCACTAAGCTATGCATATGACATCAAGATTGCTAACTGCCAGCTTTTACACAATCCTTTCAGAGTCCTGGAATGACCCCAAGCAATCTTGTGCCATTCTCCTTCAGCTCCCATGAACAGCAGAATCTTGCATGATGAGTCTTCCATCTCAGAGGAACCACAGTTCATACCACCCTTTTCCATAGCATCACAGGTCTGGTATACACATACAGTTCAAAGAGCAGTGGCTATTTCCTCAGTATCAAGTCCAGATTTTCCTACCCTAGCAGCAGGGACTTCCTGATACAGTGGTATGACCACAACAGAAATAGTGATCAAGCAGGTAACCCTATGATATGACTATGCATACCTCTTACTTCCTTTCCTATGTCATATTGGCACTCATATGAATGTTCCTGAAGACATGTCAAGACAGTTACTGCCCACTGTCTTCCTGGTGTTATCATAGAAAATGTTAAATTGTATTTTACCTTTCCTACCTTTCATCATTATATTTTCTTTGCCAGTGCTAGGAAAAAGCATACCTGACAAAAAAGTTTAAGAGTATACGGCTTCATTTCACCTTATAGCCAATATGAGTCCTTTGAAACCTCATGAGCCCAGGCTTTACTATCTCTTTCTCTCAGCATTCTTGTCTTCAAAGTCTCCACCAGAATGTCCCATTGATATCTCTTATAGAGTTCAAGGACTTTTCTAGCATCCAGAGTTCAAAGTTCTTCCCCGAAAAACCAGTTCAAAGGCCTACAAACCACACAGAAATGACCCAGTTTCTGGTACCAAATTTGTCCAGAAACTAACTGATACATTATCTCCATCTTGTCTTCACATCCCATTCAGGCTTTTCCAGTTGTTCCAACAATGTCCTACATTACAGAAGGGTCCAGTTTAATGTTGTGGGTTAGGGTTAGTTTTCTCTTTAGTCTTCTTCAGACTCTCATTTGCCAACTAATTTACTTTTTATTTATTTTTATTTTTTTGGTTTTTTGAGGTAGGGTCTCATGGTCTCACTCTAGCCCAGGCTGACCTGGAATTCACTATGTAGTCTCCGGGTGGCCTCAAACTCATGACAATCCTCCTATTTCTGCCTCCCAAGTGCTGGGATTAAAGGCATGTGCCACCATGCTCAGCTTCATTCCTCTTATAGCTGATCTCCTCTGTCAAAGAAAAAACTATGGAAAGTCTCACCAGTAGAATGGATGAAGAAGAGAACAGAATATCCAAACTAAAAGACCAGGTGGCAGATCTAATAAAGTCCAACAAAGAGAAAGACAAGCTAATAGGAAGGTATGAATGGGAATTTCAAGATATCTGGGACACTATGAAAAGATCAAACGTAAGAATTCAGGGTATAGTAGAAGGAGAAGAATTTCTATCCAAAGGCATAATAGGCATTTTCAACAAAATTACAGAAGAAAAATTTCCCCAAATTGGGAAAGAAATGCCAATGCAGATACAGGAAGCTTTTAAAACACAAAATAGAACCTGGAAAGAACCTCTCCTTACCATGTTATAATTACTACTAAACATGCACACCAAAGAAAATCTATTGAAAGTAGTTTATTCATTTGAGAGAGAGAGAGAGAATGGGCATGCCAGGGCCTCTAGCCACTTAAAACAAACTCCAGATGCATGTGCCCCCTTTGTGCATCTGGCTTGCATGGGTCCCAGAGAGCCAAAGCGGGATCCTTTGGCTTTGCAGGCAAATGCCTTAACTGTTAAGCCATCTCTCCAGCCCCAATAAGAACTCTTATTATCAATGGCCTTAATGCCCAACCAAAAGACACAGACTTGCAGACTGGATTAATTAGAATGCAAGAGAGTGGACAACCTTGTCTTGTTCCTGATCTCTGTGGGAATGCTTCAAGTTTTTCTCCATTTGACATCATGTTCAGTATAAGCTTGTATATGTAACCTTTATTATGTTGAGATATGTTTCCTAGTCTATTTTTTTTTATCATGAAAGCATGTTGGATTACATCACTAGACTTTTCTTCATGTGTTGAGATGATGTAGTTTCTGTCCTTCAGTTTATCCAATAACTGATTTTATGTATGTTAAACCATCTATGCACTTCTGCAATAAAGACAACTTGATTAGGTGAATAATCTCTTTGACATGTTCTTGAATATCAGTAGCACTCTGCAGTAGGCTGAGGGAGCCGGTAGAACAACAACAACAACAAAATCAGAAGTAAGCAGCTCACCTGCACAAGCAAGCTTGATTCTTCTAAGTCAGAATAATATTTGCTGCTATCATTAAGAATGCACACCAGACTTCAGCTTTGTCATCTGGAACAGTTTCTCTCTAGAGTTGCAGGGAGCACCTAGCCATCTGCTTCACACTCAGATGACATCCTTGGTGTTTCCAGTTTTGAGGTTTCCAGATTTCCTGATTGAGCACCAATGATTTTTTTCAGCTCTCCAGCATGCAGAAGACACTGTGATACTATCCACCTCCAATTACATCAGTCTCATAAACTGCCCTTTATAATGATACATAGAGTCTACTCTTCCTCTAGAGAACACTGACTAATAAGATTCTGGTAGTGCTTCTAGAGAAATAATTTCATTTTATATTAGTCATTTCTGTAAGTTATTTCTACTTAGCAGTAATGAGGATTAAATGTAGGGCCTTGGGCATGGTACACAAGTTCTCTACAACTGAGTCAGATCCTTAGATTTTTACATTTGATTTGAGACACCTTCTCATTAAGTTGGTCAAGCTAGGCTAGAACTTATTCTATAGAATAGGCATGCTTTGAACTTTTGATCCTTTTGAATCAGACTTCCAAATAGCTGGGACATAGGCCTGAACCATCAGATACAGCTTGAGAAACACAATTTGTAGGGATATTTTTTTTTTCTTAATGGGTTCTATGGTTCCTAGAGTTTATTCTCAGTTTGGTTAAAATTGACAATAGATCTTCTAGATAGCTCATGGCCTGGAGGAGGACCCCTTTCCTCTTGCCTGGCTGCCTGTGCTGTTTGCTGGTGAGTGCCTTCACTTGTACATGCATCTATACTTCCAACATGGACTGAAGATCAGCAGCTCTCCAGAAAGTCTTCAGGCCTTCAGTGCTGGATTCGGACTGCTGAGCCATCCATCCATATGGACTAAAAATCTACCAGGTTCCCTGACTGTCAATCCTGCAGACTGCTATTGTTAGACTGCCATAAGCTAATCCAATAAATTCTCCTTTTAATACAATTCATTCTATCAGTTTGTTCTGCTAGAGAACCCTGACTAATGCAACGAGGATGCCCATTCTCACCGTTTCTATTCAATATTGTGCTCAAAGTCCTTTCTAGAGCAATAAGACAAGAAGAAGACATAAAAGAAATAAAAATCATAAAGGAAGAAGTCAAACTAGCCTTATTTTCATTTTTATTTGATTCTATACTTAAAAGACCCAAAAGAATCAACAATAAAACTCCTAGAGATAATAAATACTTTCCATAAAGTTGCAAGATACAAAATCAATACACAAAAATCAGTGGGTTTCATTTTTACCAATAATGATCTGACTGAAAAAAAATCAAGAAAAGCATCTCATTCACTATAGCTGCAAAAAAAATTAAATGCCTAGGATTAAACCTAACAAAACAACAGTGAAAACTTCAAGACATTAAAGAGAGAAACCAAAGAAGAAACTAGTCAGCTGGAAGACCTTCCTTGCTCCAGAATTGATTGGCAGAATTAACATAGTGAAAATGGCTATATGATCAAAAGTAAGCTACAGATTCAACACAATCCCCATTAAAATTCCAATGATATTCCTCACTGAGCTGGAAAAATTAATCCAAGAATTCATATGAAAGCACCAAAGACCACACATAGCCAAAGCAATGCTAAGGAAAAAGAACAATACCTGTTCTCCAATTATACTACAGAGCATATGACAATGACAGCACAGCACTGGCACCAAAACAGATATGTAGGTCAATGGAACAGAAGAAAGGACCCAGAAATAAATCTGCATTGCTTTGGTCATCTCATATTTGACAAATAAGCAAAAAATATTCAGCAGAGCCAAAAATAGCCTATTCAATAAATGTTGCTGGCAAACTGGATATTCACCTGAAGAGGAATCAAATTACATCACCTGTATAAACATCAATTCAAGTAGATCAAAGACTTTCATCTAAAACCTGAAGCATAGGAAACTGTGAGAGGAAAAAACAGTGAACACCCTTCAAGATATAGGCATAGGCAAGAACTTTCTGAGCAAGACTCTAATAGCATAGGAAAGAAACCCAAGAATTAACAAATAGGACTACATGAAATTAAAAAGTTTCTACACAGCAAAAGAAACCATCTACAAAATGGACAGTCTTCAGAATGGGAGAAAGTCTTTGGCAGCTGTAATTTAGAGCTCTCACTGCACTATAGACAAACATGCACATCCAAGTTTGTAGTTGCTGTATTTACAATAGCTAAGAATTGGAATCAGCCTAGATGCCCACTGACTGATGAATGGATAATGAAAGTGTGGTCCATATGCACAATGGAATTGTATTCAGTAGTTTAGAAAAATAAAATTAGGAAATTTGCACAAGAATGGATGAACCTGGAAAGTAATCCAAATTCTAAAAGACCAAAAGTGTATATTCTCTCTGATAAGAAGATCCTAGTTTGTAATATTTATAAATATGTATATAGAGGGGGGCAAATGTGGGCAAAACCTTTAAAAGTAGGAAGGTAACCAGGAGTAAGCATGAATAAACGAGTAGCAAGAGGGGTGAAGGAAAGGTGGAAGGACACGTGCGACATGTATATAGAAGAGGGGAGCATATTAGAGGAGGAATGAGGACAGGAGGGGGACAAGAATCAGCTAAACTAAATTGTGTTTGACAATTCCAGAATTAATGATACCTAAATCTCTGTATAACACTTAAGACAATAAACTTAAAGCAAAAAGATTAGTAGATTGCTCTGACTTATATACTTATGAACAATAACTGTAAGCAATATAATTGGAACTGCTTGATATATACCAAAACACTAACTGATACATAGATCTCAAAGAATCTTAAAATGGGGGGGGGCTTTTAACTGTGGAGATAAGTTACAATCTTGTTGCACTAGAGAGCTAGACTAGAAGTATAAAACTTAATAAACCTTTGGCTGTGTTCTGCCAATCCTTGGGATATGTGTGTGGTCTTCCATCAAAAATAATTCCCTCTTACTTTGAGTTTGCTGATGGGATGAAAATAGAACCAACCCCTTTCCACTCTAATTATTAATCACTGCTTTACTGTAATGTAAGGATTATCTAAAATAATTTGCTTACTAGTTAACTCTGTAATTAAGAAGGGGTAATTAGATTCTCAGAACTACCCAGTGAGTCACTGGGTATTGTTGTTTTTATTGTATAGCTAATGTAGATGGGAGAACAATTTCAAACATGAGAGGCCTATGGGAAACAGGATTTTACAAAATGAACAACAGACATCTCTGTAGGCAGCGCTTGGCATAGAGGGTTCTTTCCTTTGAAAAGCATGAGTATAAGGATTTCTTCTTATCACAGTTGCAGTAAACATTATGAACTGTACTTCTATGGAATGTACACAGGGTCCTATTCTTAATCTTTAAGAATTTTCTGGACCTGATTCAAGAAAGAAGGATCATTAGAATAATTAGAATATACAGCTGAAATGTGCTGTAGTAAAAAAAAGTTCAAACTGTTTGGAACAGGAAGACTGTCAGAAGTTCCTACAGCTTATCACTTTTTAATTAAAGTGAGTTGCTCAGTGTGAAAAAAGGTGGTGTAGAAGCACAGATGGCGAAACAGAGGATGCAGCCAGCATCTGCCCATACACACCCAGGCAGGTCGGCACAGAGAAGCCCTGGCTCTGGAGTCACACAGACATGAGGTCAAATTGTTTTCTGAGCCTTAGCATCAACGAGAGCAAATGATGCTGCTTCAGACATCAAGGTATATTTAAGGAAGGATAATGGAATTGTGATACATCCTGGGTGAGTTTCTGTATAACATTTAGTTGTTTTCATGAGATCTGTTAAGAAAACACATGCTTTAGCTTTGGGAAATCTGATTGACAGTGAGTTCTTGCTCTGACATGACTGTATCTCCACCTGTGACTAAGTCTCAGTGTCTTTATCTCTAAGGTGTTGATTGATTTAAACCTTGTAAAATGATTGTAGGACACAAGCTCCAAATGGGCAGCTTTGTTCTGTTTTTCATCTCACTCATTGCCAGGTCCTCAGGGTGAGTATCTGACACCTACTATTTGTCCAGAAATATTCATGTACTTAAGTAATTACAAATTTATCTGAAAATAATATGTATGTACAAAACTTAATTCCTGGGATATACAAGGATATTTTGGTATAAATTTTACAATAGTATGACTGCAGATATCTTTTAAAATTAATTTATTTATATTATTATTATTTTACATTCATAATGGTGACTCCATTATCCTCCTCCCTGTCCTCCCTCTTCCAAAGGGACCCTCATCAATAGGGAATGTGGGTCATGCATTGGACTACAGATATCTTTTGTCACTGGTTGACTAGAAAACAGAAGAAAGAAATTATCTCTGTATCAGTTTTTTTTTTTTTTTTTACTTTTCAAGTGATATAACAGATACATGTACCAACTGTATATTTATAAAAGGTCATTAAAATTACAAAAGACAAAAATCCTTGGGGCTGGAGAAATGGTATAGTGGGTAAGGCACTTGCCTGCAAAGCCTAAGGACCCAGGTTCAATTCTCCAGAATCCACATAAGCCAGATGCACAAGGTGGTGCATGTGTCTGGAGTCATTTGCAGTGACTAGAGGTCCCGGCGTGCCCATTCTCTATCTGCTTCTCTCTCTCTAAATAAATAAATAAATAAATAAATAAATAAATAAGGCAAAAATCCCTCTCCAGAGAGTGCTTATAAGACAGAACCCAACTAAGTTAAGCAAGTACCATTTGAAATTATTATCTTGCCATGCCATCATTGTAAGTACTCCTCCGATACCTCCTGCCCTCCTCATTTCAAATTAGCTCAGTTTCCATGTAGGGGGCATTCCTTACAAAGAACTGGGGACATTAAAAACTGTATAGCCAGAAGTGGTGGCACACATACATGCCTTTAATCCCAGCACTTGAGAGGCAGAGGTAGGAGGATCACAGTGAGTTCAAGGCCAGCATGAAACTACATAGTGAATTCCAGGTCAGCCTGTGTTAGAGAAAGACCCTACCTTGAAAAACAAACAAACAAACAAACAAAAAAAAACTGTATAACGCTGGCAGGTGTCAACCTTCCTTTATGAGCAAGTGGCAGGTTTTGAGTCTCTGTCCTGAGTGTTGTGGAAAACAGAACAAAGGTGTCTGAAGGCTCCAACAGAGGAAAGGAGGATTTGGGAAAGAGTCACTGGAACAATGACTGATTCACGGATCCTGGGCTTCAGCTAACAGCAAGTGAAGTCACACTGAGCAAGGCTATCTGTGCACATTGCAAGTAAGCAGAGGATGAGAAGGATGAGGAGAGAGGATTGTGGCAGGTGCTATGACCTCTCTCCTCCTCATCATAACTTACCTATTGAGAATGGCAGAAAGGATTCCCTTCTCTTGAACTTTCCATTCTCCAGAAAATGCTCTGGATTGAAAGTGTCTGGTGTGGCCCACTCTTTGGGGTCCCTGTGCAGTGCAGTCAAATTGGTCAGGAGCATGGTTCCCTAAAGAAGGCAAGAAAGAGTCAAGGCCTGACACATAGAGCACATCCAGGCAGAGGTGGTCTTCAGGCTTCCAGGCCTAGGTCTGCTGATGTTGTGAGTTCTCTGCAGGACCTTCTGTTTTGTTCAGGTCAATTTACACTTATCGGCCATAAGGCCCCACTGAGTATTTTCCAAGGCAGTTAGACTACTCTTTCTTACAGAATGCATGCAGTCTTGATGAAGAGGTCATTATGGTTCTTTGAAGGGGTGTGTAAGAATCCATAGGATGGGGCTGGAGAGATGGCTTTGCAGTTAACCTACTTTCCTGCAGAGCCTAAGGACCAGGTTCGATTCCCCAGGACCCACGTAAGCCACATAAGCACAAGGTGGTGCATGCATCTGGAGTTCATTTACAGTGGCTACGGGCCCTGGCACAGCCATTTTCTGTATCTCTCTCTCTCTCTCTCTCTCCAATAAATAAATAATTTAAAAAAAGAATACATAGGAGGATAAGCATCAACCAAGCTACTGCTAAAGTGAGGATCGCGGGAGCTATGCAAATGGAATCACATGTTCTCCTCTGCTTCTCCATTCTCACCCCTTAGTGTGAAGGCCTCTGCACTGAGTCCAACTGCAGGGTTAGGAACAGATCAGGTATCAAGATAAGGAACACCAGCCCAGCAGGTTCCCTGGCAAGACACTTGGCACACCAAAGTGAGCCTGTTCCTCCATTGATGCAGGGGGCTAATCCATTCTTCTGTAAATGTCTCTTGACTCTGTTATTTCCATCCTGTGTCCCATGGTCACCTTAATGGAGGCTACCCACTTTCTTTCTTGACTCCTGTCATCACTGCCTGGCTATGCCCTCACACCTTCTGTTTTACACCTGACAGCAATGTACTTTGAAAAACACTTAAATCGTGTCACACTGCCTATCTACTATCACTTTCCATTTCATATTCTGTAATATTTTTCTTCCAGTCTTAGTGCAAAGACCCATTACCTGGCCCCTAGGGCCACATTCTTCCACTGCCTGGGCTCCCACAGGATAGAGCATTCAATTTCTCCAACAGGCCACAACTCATTCCATTCTAATCCCCTTTCAAATGCTGTTTCACTTGCCAGGAATGTTCTTCCTCCCCCGTGTTGTCTCTAACTGATGTCTAACCCTCTTTTAATTCTCAGCTCCAATATTTCTTTCTTTGGGAACTATTTTGATCTTTCAGACTCCTGTTCCTCACTCCAGCTTCCATGCTGTTAGACAGAATCAGAATGCTTCCTCTGGGCCAGCCTCATGGTTTGTAAGCCAGTACTTGCATGCTTATTTTGCCCAAGGTGTTTTTCAGACCTAAGCATTTATAGGGCTTAAGTAATATTGGTTGAATTAACAAAGCATTTCATCAGACATAATTTTCTCTTCCCCATTTAAATGATTCTTGGGGCAAGAGGATTATGTTATGGTGAGGTTCCCCAAACAATCTCAAAGATGGACTAGAGGATCTGAGCCTGGAAGTGCCTAATTACCTTTGGCAGATGGAATCCAGCCAAAGTGGTGTCAACGGTCACTTCCCTGGGAACATTGAGGGGGATGATGTTGCCCATCCTCTGCACCTCATGGATGACAGCATTGGTATAGGGCATGGATTCTCGAGCTGCCAGGCTTGGCTGCTTCCGTGGCCAACCTCTCTGTCAATCTCAGCCTGTACTTTTTCTGGAAGAAAACAGTAGCCTCTGTTAATTTTTAAATTTTTGCATTTTCTTCTGAAAATACAGAAGTTGTATCTAAAACCTTACCTGATTCAAAGTGTCCTGGTTACAAAGAAATAAATTGTTCCTTAACCCTTTGAAGAACTGATTTAGAAAACTATGGTACATCTTTTAGAAAGACATTAACTCCCTTCCTATCACCATTACATTGGTAATTAGGTTTCTAGAATTGCACTGGCAGGGAGAACACAAGCAGTCAGACTACACACATTATGGACTAAATCTTCAAGGAGGCATATCAACATGGACAGCAGGCTGCTTAACAACACTGCTGGTGCACACAGTCATTCTTTGAGCCTCAGTTTCCTCAATTGACTAGTGAGAATAAAGTCTGTCTTATCTTAAAGCTACTCTGTAGTTTATGTGAACTGAAACTATTATTATGGAAAATGCAGGATAAGCAGAAAGGGCCACACCACAGGGTGCCAGACTAAGTAGCTTGAACAGTATGTAGGGCAAAAAATGGAAAAAGACATTGCTAGGAAGGAGATGGGGCATGAGCACATGTTCATGTGATTATGTAATTCTGCTGGATCCTATCACCAAATCAACTAATTTCGCTGTTTTCTCCTAGATTCCAGATTCTCAAGATCACAGACTTCAAAATATTGATACCACCAGTCTCATGGCAATCTTGTCAGAACGAGGAGAGGAAGTGCCCATTCCCAAGGGCACATCTCTCCATAGTTTCCACTCCACCATGCTATGTTCTGAGCCCATCTGGGCTAGAGTACCATTCAGCTTTGCCAGATACATTTCACCACATACTCACCTTGGACTTCTGGGTAGAGGGCCAAGTAGAGCAGAGCCCAGCGCAATGTTGTAGATGTTGTCTCGGTTCCAGCAAAGAAGAGGTCCAGTGTACTGCAGATGAGGTTTTCTTCATTGAAACTTGTAACAGTCTTGTCTGGGTGCTAGAACAGGCAGCATACATTATTTTATTCAGAGGACTTGTGCTTGCTTCAGTACATAGGGGCTTCATCATGGGGAGCAAGTTTGGAAGGATTCATTCCCAAAAGAAATGGCATTCCCTGTCACCTCAGGAAACAGCCATATCATGAACATTGCCCTATTCCAAATGCTAGAGGTGAACCAAAATCTTCTAGTACTTGGATAGATAAAATTTGTAATGCAGTGCTAGGGGCTCAGGAAAGTCCTTGAACCGCAAACCCTAGGTTTGTGTCTAATTTTAATCAAATAAATGAATGAAATAAGACTGAGAAGGATAATTATTAAACTTATTTAGGGAAGTACAGAGCCAAGAAAAGATGTTCACATGGTGGGCCTGGAAAAACCATGGAGAGGACAGAAAAGAAATTACAAAGAGCTCCTGCCATCTGGACAGCAGGATGGGTAAAGTGCCCACCTACACCTCTAAGGTGCCAATATTTTGTGAACTGCAGTATACACACTGCAAATACTCAACACACGTTGTAGCTGCTACCAAAAAATAGAATATCTCTACATTCAAAGATTCTCCCATCTCCCCATTAACTGTTCATAATCAAAAACTCTCTGATTCCAGGCTGGAGAGATGGCTTAGCAGTTAAGGCGCCTGCCTCCTAAGCCTAAGAATGCTGGTTCCAACCTCCAGTGGTTCCAATCTCCAGGTCCCACATTTAGCCACATGCAAAGTGACACAAGGGTGCAATGCCACACTTGACCACAAGGGGGCGCATGCATCTAGATTTTGTTCGCAGCAGCTGAGAGGCTGCTGGTGCACCCATTTCTATCTGTCTTCCTCTGTCTCTCTCTGTCTCTCTCTCTGTCTCTCTGCAAAAAAAAAAAAAAATCTCTCTGATTCCATCAGTCATTCTTTATGATACATTACCATCTTTACCAACTTCCTCTCAAAGTTTCAGTTTGTGAACATTCCTCCTGCTGTCAATGTACCATACCTGCACACCTTAGGGCAAATAATTTTTTTTTACATCTAGAGATAAAACATTGCTTCTATCAATGCTATGTCAGTAAAAGGAAGATAAACAGCCAAAAGAAATTCACCATTCTGCGCCCTGCTGGAGGGGAAACCCAAAACCAATGAGTCAATGTTCATAGGACTAATTCAGGGATGTATAATAGCCATGGTCCACACATTTAATGTGATTATTTGAATCTGGAACGTTCCCTGCGGGCTCATGTTTTGAACACTCAGTTCCTAGGTTTTGGCAATATTTTGGTAGGTTCTGGAAAATTGCAAAGTGAGGCTGGAGGAAGTAAGTATGAGCCTCTTACAGTTGTTCTAAGCCCCTGGTTCCTTGCTTGTTTTCTGCTTCTGACCCATCATGATGTGAATAGCCTCCACTATACACTTCTGACACTAGGAGCTGGCCATCCTTTCCCCACGATGCTAGACCCTGAAACCAAAACTCTCTCGAGTAATTTCTGCCAGGTATTGTCCCAGTGATGTGAAAGTAACTGACACATCACATTTGGTTGCCTTCTTGTTTCTTGTCTCTTACTGGATGGTGTTGACCCAACCTATAACAAAATAGAGCTCTGAAATTTAATTGCTGCTTTTCATTTGTGCACAGCTCCTTCAGATATGGGTAAAGAACAAAGAAGGAGTATAGAAAGGCATTCTCAAGATCTCAAATATGGCAGAAAACTTTTATTTCTAATAACCTCAGAAATCCCTAGTTAATGCGACCGTGCACTTTTAAAATACTGCTCCCATTTTTCTCCTCTAGGGTGTATTAAGTAATAGCCCACAAAGATATCCATGTTCTCATCCCTGAAGACCTATGCATGTGACTTGATAAGCCAAAGAGACTGCAGATGTGGTTAATTTCAAAGAGGAAGATTATCCTGAATCATTCTTATAAGAGCAGGAAAGAAGGTCAGTGCAAGAGAGATAAGATGGAAAGACAGAAACAGAGATCAGAAATGAAAATGCAAGAGTCCTGGCATTACAGATGTGGAAGGAGCCACAGTGTTGAACACAGTGATAAATGACCTCAAGGAGCTGGGAGAGACATGGTAATAGATTCTCCCTAGGGTCTCCAAAAAAAGCTACCCTGACCAACATTAGTCAATACAAGGAACCTTATTTTGGACTTCTGTCATCTTGGATTAGAACAGAATAAATTTGCTGTGTTACTATAAACCCATTTTATGGTAGCATATTGTAGTATCAGTTGGACAGTATTATCCACTATTTTGTTTTGGTAAGAAGAAAACAGAGGAAGCATCTTTCTCTACCTTTGCCATTTCATTGAGGAAAGCATCAATGAAGTCTCTGGGTTCAGCAGGATTCCAGTCTCTCCGGTGATTTTCAACCATTTCTGAAACAAACAATTTCAGTTTGTCCCAGTTGCTGAAGAGTTTTTGGTGTGGTCCAGGAAGATACTTCATTATCCATGGGAAGATATTGTAGAACTAATTGGGGAAAGAAAACAATCATCCAGATTACCTCTTTCTTACACTGAAACTTGATGTGGCTCTCCCCTCTCATTCCTCTGCAGGCACTTCAACTCCCCCATGCAAAATACAGCCACCCTCAAATTACTTCTCACTACCCCACTGGCTTGCCCTCTAGTATTTACCAACCACCTCTCCTACCTGGGGGCTTACATAGCTTGCAACAGTTTTCCTGATTCCATGGTTACCACCACTACAACTCATTCTTTAAACAGCTTCCAGAGGAACCACTGCCAGTATGATCACATGATTTCACTCTTATGCTCTTAATCCTCAAAGACTTTGAATTACACTCAAAGTCAGACATCATGCTTTCTACCTGTACAGAGCTGGACCCTTCCAACCCTTCATTTTTCCTGGCACTGTTTCTCTGTACAGTCCAAGCACAGTGGCCTCTGTATCTCACTAAGAACATTCTAATTTAGGCCTTTGCAGTTAAGTCTTCAGTTTGCCTAGAAAGCTCTCCTCTGAAACAGGCCTAACCCTTGCTCCTCACTTCATGAAGGTACTGCTCACATGTCACCTCATTGAAGCTGCTTTATCTGATGACCCTCAAAGTGACAACTGTCTGTTAAGTCCCTTGCCATTGAAGGGACCAAACTGATGCTATGACAGGCTTCAGTAAGGTGCTTCCATAACTAGGCCTAAGTTTCAATTTCCTGGAGGGACTCTGGGGACTGAGTCAGTTCCTGGAGACATGTCCAAATATGCCCAGACATGCCCAAACATGTCCCTTTCACCCCAACCAATCAAAGATGTACAAATGTAACTGCTGCTTGCTTAGCCAATCATGTTAAAATATTACCTAACCAGCCTGGAATTCCCCCAACTGTGCTTAAAAAGAGGATGTGTGCTCCTTTCAGGGTCACCATTTTATATGAATGGTTGACCCCTGCATGCTGGCTGATTCTGCAAAATAAACGCTCTTTGCTTTTATATACTATTTGACTCTGGGGTCTTTCTTCAGCAATTTTTGGACCCGTACAGCCATTTTTATTTTTCCTCATGCTATCACTAGTATGTACCATGGAGTTCACTGTACTGCTGATACTTATACTAGGGCTTAATTTCTGTAAGATTAAGACTGCAATTTTTTTGAATTAATGTGAGTTTTGAATGAAGTTTTAAAAATATGATGTGAAAAATAGACAGCTCTCTAGTCCAGGTTCCCTGTGCAGGAAGGTGTGCAGGTGGGCACAAGGCAGAGTGAGTAGGTCAGATCCCTGTTCCCTAGTCCTGGTAGGTTCCTGCTTGCAAAGGCCTGGTTCCTGTGTGGGCTGTGGAATCAGGCCTGTTGCTCTGGTGTCCTGACTGGCCACTGGGTACCAACATCCCTGTTCACCTGAGTCAGAGGGTGCACTGGCCAAAGGACAATGTATTGCTTCCTCATGAATAAAATAAAGAGTCTCCCTAAAATTGGTAGATAGTAACACAAAAAAAGCCAATGGAAGTTAGAAGACAGAGAGATTTCCAAGGATGCAATGGACGCCTCCAATGAAATCATAGAGAAATCAACAGAAATTAATTCCCAAAATTAAAACACAACAACCAATGAGACCCTAATCAAAATAATCACTAAACTGGAAGCAAAATATCAAAGAACCCAAAATCATATCAATGAAATTGAATAGAATTGTCTCTTACAGCATTCAGCTTTTGACAGTAGGCTTAACTTGATTAAAGAAAATGTTAGAAACCTCAAAAGAGATATGAAGGAATTGAAAGTGAGTCAAGAAATGGAAGATCTCAACAACCAGTTGATTAAACCTAATAAAGAAATGATCAAATACAAGAATGAATTCAAGGAAGCATCAAGAAAATCAAAACTTGAAGTGAAATTGTACCTCCAAAAAGAGATAGACATGATGCAAAATAATACAACAGAAAACAAAAATCAAATAGATATTATAAAAACTTCTCTAGAACCCTTCATCAACAGAGTTACTCATGTGAAAGACAGAACCTGGAAGACAAGACAGAAGAAATTGATCAGGAGGCCAAAACTTTGCTAAGTTCACAAAATCAAGTGAAAAGAATACTAGAGAATTGTGGGATACCCTTAAACAAACAAACATCCAGCTCATGGGTGTACCAGAAGGACAGGAAATCCAGGCCAGAGACAAACAATTTACAACATACAAAGGCAATCTCATCAGAATTATATCAGATTTCTCAATGGAAACCCTGAAGACCAGAAGGGCCAGAATGGAACACTTCAAAGTCTAAAAATCTATGGCTTCCAACCCAAGCTATTCTATCCAGCAAAAGTATCACTTATAATAGATGAAAATAGTCAAATCCATGATTATATGAACACAAAGCCAAACATACAGAGAATACTTGAAGGAATACTCTACACAGAACAGTCAAACAACCAATCTCAGGAGCCAACAACAACAACAACAACAAAAACCAATAACCAAAATAAACCAGGTTCAAATAGTACAAAACACACAAGAAATGTTGGAAAAATATATTCTAAGCAAATGGAAATAAAACAAGGGGGTGTTGCTATATTAATATCTGATAAAATAGATTTAAACCAAAAGTAATCAAAAAGGAAGGCCACTTTTTACTTATCAAAGGAATGATCCAACATAAGCACATCACAATCGTAAATATATATGTGCCAAACACAGGTGCACCACAGTCTATAAAACAAAATCTATTCACCAATAAAATAGAAATAAACACCAACACCATCATAGTCAGAGACTTCAATACTCTAATATCATCAATAAACAGATATCCCAGCAGAAAATCAACAGGGAAATAATCAAGCTCAACACCATCATAAATCAGCTAGGCCTCTCTAGAACCCCTCAGCAACAGAGTTACTCATGTGGAAGACAGAACCTCTGACCTGGAAATCAAGACAGAAGAAATTGATCTGGAGGCCAAAAATTTTGCTATGTTCAAAAAATTAAGTGAACAGCATATGAGGGAACTGTGGGACACTCTAAAATGACCAAAATCCAGATCATGTATATACAAGGAGAGCAAATCCAGACCAGAGGCATAGACAGCATATTCAACAAAATTATTGAAGAAAATTTTCTGACTCTCTCAAAAGAGAGGCCCATCCAGTTATAAAAGCACACAGAACACCAAACAGATAGGACCAAAGAAGAAACTATCCGAGACACATCATACTTAAAACTCTTAACAATGAAAAAAAATAGAGAGTGTTAAAAGCAGCAAGAGTGAAACTATTCACAACATACAAAGGCAATCCCATCAGATTTCTGAATGGAAACCTGAAAGCTAGAAGGGCCTATAATGAAACACTTCAGAGTCTGAAAAACTACAGCTCCCAACCCAAGCCAGCAAAAGTACCCCTCATAATAGATGGTAAAAGGAAAACTTCCCTTGATAAAAGTCAACTCTAAGATTATATGAACACAAAGCCAAACCTACAGAGAATATACTAGAGGGGAACACTCCACACAGAACAAACAACCAGTCTCAAGAGCCAACAAGAAGAAGACCACAATAACCAAAATAGAACAGGCTCAAAATAGTAAAAAACACAAGAAAACATAAAATCACATAAAACACCTCATCATGGCAGGGATTAATTCAAACCTCACAGTAATAACCTTAAATAAGAATGGTCTTAACTCACTCATCCAAAGACACAGGTTATCAGGATGAATAAAAAAACTGGACCCTTCTATCTGCTGTCTCCAAGAAACCCACCTCACCACTAAAATAGATACCTCCTCAGGGTAAAAGGTTGGAAAATGATATTCCAAGCAAATGGAAATTTAAAAAAAGCAGGTGTTGCTATATTAGTATCTGATAAAATAGACTTCAAACCAAAAGTAATAACAAGGACAAAGGAAGTCACTTCTTACTCACCAAGGAAATGGTCCAACATGAGCATATTGCAATCATAAATGTATATGTGACAAACACAGGTACACAACCGTTTGTAAAACAAAATCTACTTGACAATAAAACAGAAATAAACACCAACACCATCATAGTTGGAGACTTCAGTACTCCACTATTATCAATAGACAGATCAACCAAGCAGAAAATCAACAGGGAAATAATCGAGCTCAACAACATCATAGATCAATTAGACTTAATGGACATCTACACAACTTTCCACCCCAACTCTACAGAATGCACATCTTCTCAGCAGCCCATAGAACCTTCTCCAAAATTGACCATATATTAGGTCATAAAGCATGCCTCCAAAAAGCCAGGAAGATTGAAGTAACTTCCTGCGTGGCAGATCACAATGCTTTAAAGCTACAAAATAACAAGAGACACATCAGTAACTCCACCAACTCCTAGAGATTAAATAACACACTTTTAAACAATGGATAGGTCATGGAAGAAATCAAGAAATTGTAAAATTCATAGAATTGAATGATAATGAAAACACAACCTATCAAAACTTATGTGACACAATGAAGGCAGTCCTATGGGGAAAATTCATAGATCTAAATGCCTTCATTACAAAGATAGAGAAATCCCAAATTAATAACCTGACTGTCCACCTAAAGACACTGGAAAAACAAGAAGAATCCAACCAAAAGAGCTCCAGATGGAAAGAAATAATCAAAAGTAGAGCAGAAATTAATGAATTGGAAACTAAGAAAACAATTTTTAAAATCGATGAAACGAAGAACTGATTCTTTGAAAAAATAAACAAGATTGACAAACCCCTGACCAAATTGACCAAGAAAAAAAAGAGAAGTCTCAAATTAACAAAACAGAAATGAAAAAGGAGAGATCAAAACAGACATCAATGAAAATAGGAAGAATCATCAGGACATATTTCCAAAACCTCTATTTCATAAAATTGGATAATCTGGAACAAATGGATGAATTCCTAGACACATACCACCTACCTATACTAAACTCAGAGCAAATTAATCTCCTAAACAAACCTATCACATCCATGGAGATTGAAAAGGTAATCAAAAACCTCCCCCCAAATAAAAGTCCAGGACCAGATAGCTTATCAGCCGAATTCTATCAAACCTTCTTTGAAGAACTGAAACCAATTTTTCTCAAAATTTTCCACATAATCAAAGACCAGGGTATCCTCCCCAACTCCTTTTATGAAGCTAGCATCACCCTAATACCAAAAACCAGACAGAGATGCAACAAGGAAAGAAAACTATAGGCCTATGTCCCTAATGAACTTAGATGAAAAGATCCTGAACAAAATCCTTGCAAACTGAATTCAACAACACATCAAAAGCATTATCCACCTTGATCAAGGAGTCTTCATCCCAGGGATGCAAGGATGGTTTAACATACAGAAATTGGTCAACATAATATACCACATAAATAAGCTTAACCATAAGAACCATATGATCATCTCAACTGATGCAGAGTAGGCCTTTGACAAAACACAACACCACTTCATGATCAAAATAATGGAAAGAATAGGCATGGACAGTTTATATCTCAACACAATAAAGGCAGGGATGGTTCAACATTCGGAAATCAGTCCTGGAAAGGTAGAATTAATATTATGAAAATGGCAATTCTACCAAAAGCAATACACATCTTTAATGCAATACCAATAAAAATGCCAGTATTGCCAGGTGTGGTGGCACACGCCTTTAATCCCAGCACTCGGGAGGCAGGGGTAAGAGGATCACCATGAGTTGTAGGCCACCCTGAGACTCCATAGTGAATTCCAGGTCAGCCTGAGCCAGAGTGAGACCCTACCTCGAAAAACAAAACAAACAAACAAAAAAAATGCCAGTATCATTCTTCACAGAAATTGGAAAAAATGTTATCAAAATTCATATGGAATGGCAGAAGGCCTCAGATATCCAAACATATCCTCATCAAAAAAAAACAAAACAACAACAACAACAACAACAAAAAAAAAACCCCACCTCTGGCGGTATTACCATACCTGATCTAAAGCTATATTACAAAGCCATAGTGACAAAACCAGCATGGTACTGCAATAAAAACAGAAACATAGACCAATGGAACAGACTTTAGGTCAAGTAACTATAGATGCTTGATCTTTGACATAGGTGCCAATAATGTAGACTGGAGAAAAGACCCATCTTCAACAAATGGTGTTGAACAAATTGGATGACCATATGTAGAAAAATGAAATTAGACCTACTCATTTCACCATATACAAAAATCAAGTCCAAATGAATTAAAGACCTCAATATAAGACCTGAAACTCTTCAACTACTGGAAGAAAAAGTAGGAGCCACTCTCCATGATATAGGACTGAGAAAATACTTCCTGAACAAAACTCTAGTAGCCCAGGAAATTAAACAAGCACTCAACCAGGTGGATCTCATGAAGCTAAAAAGCTTTTGCACAGACAAGCATACTATAAGCAGAGCTAATGGGAGAAAATCTTTTCCAGCTATATCACTGACAGAAGCATAACATCTAGAATCTACAAGAACTCAAAAAACTAAACAATAAAAAATCAAACAACTCACTCCAAAAGTGGGGCAGAGAACTCAAAAGGAAGTTCTCATAGGAAGAATTACAAATGGCTAACACACACTTAAGAAAATATTCAATATCCCTATCCATTAGCGAAATACAAATTAAAACAGCTAAGAGAGTCCACCTTACCCCAGTGAGGATAGCAAACATTAAAAAATCAAATGAAAACAAATGTTGGTGAGGATGTGGAGAAATAGGAACCATCATTCACTGTTGGTAGGAATGTAAGCTGGGACAACCACTATGGAAATCAATATGGAGAATCCTACAAAGGATGAGTATAGACTTGCCAAAAGACCCTGTTATTCCCTTACTGGGCATTTACCCTAAAATCTCCACACCTCAGTTCAGAGGTATTTGTTCAACTATGTTTATAGCTTCTAAATTCATAATAGCTAAGAACTGGAATAAACCCAGGTGCCCATCATTGGATGAATACCAAGATGCAGTATATCTACATGATAGAATTCTACTCAGCAGTTAGAAAAAAAAAATGACACAATGAAATTTGTAGAAAAACGATCATACTTGGAACAGATCTTACTAAGCAAACTCACCCAATCAACCCAAAAAACAATTGTCGCATGGTTTCACTAATCTGCAGTTCCTAACCTGGATCAGCCTGAGTTGCTGACATACCTGAATGGCATCCTGAGGCTTGGATAATAGGGAGGGTAAGGCTTGGGGGAAAGGGAAGGGTGGGGGGCACACAAAACTAAACTCAAATTGAACTGGTACCATAGAATCCTATATCCTGGAAGTTAGACTAAAAGGTTGAACCCTCAACAGGACCTTAGCATGAGCACCTGAATCGAAGGGCAATGGAGAGGGTGAGATTAAGCCTAACCATAAATTTGTCCTGTTTCTCTTTTATCTCTGTCATTTTCTTTTTTCTTTTACCTTGGCACTGGCCTTTGATTCCCTGTACCAGGATGCAGTTAACATCCACAACAAGCTGTTGATCAGATATCCCAAAACAAACAAGACAGACTTCTGTCAGAGGACTTGATTACCCACAAGAGGTTAATGGGAAGACTCTCCTGCTGAAGACACCATATGCTGTTGGCATGAACCATGGAGCGACTTGGTTAGAATCTGGAAGAGAGCCAGTCCCCAGACAATTAGCCCATCTAGTGTTGGAAGGCGCTACATGAGCTACCAGGAGAAAGTGGCCAACATCTGTCCAAGCAATGAAAGTCTAAGCAACTCAGAAGCAAACAACCTGACATGATGCTCACACAAGTACAATAGTGTCAACACAACCATGGTGGGTAACCAACTATTCCTGGATTGCCTACTGGATCCAGAACTGGGAAAGAAGTCAGAATCATATTCAGATAACAATTTTGCTTTCCAATGTCAAGCTCCCACTAATCCTGGGCTATAAGAGGATCTACACCCTTTAAATTCTCTCTAAATTAATAATGGTTATCCCATTTAACCAGTGCTGACTTCACTCTCCATTGGAGATTCTGTTTCTCTTTTTCAGATGGGAGTGGGATCTGCACAGATAAATGACCCAGTGCACTACACTCCAGCCCCAGATGAAACCACAGAGGAATTGGGGAAATGAGCAAGAGTGCTGCTTTCTTAGTGAATCTGATATCAGCACAAGGGTGAAGGAGATTGACACCAAGGTCACTCAACACCTACCAAGCAGAGATCCAGAGGCTCCTAAGAGATTACCACTTAAGTAGACCTAAAATGAACCCAACATGGCTCAGAGACTTTCGTGGAAGAGAGGACGGAAAGATTGTTAGAGGCACAAGTTGGGACATTATGCCCAGATACTGCCTCTCCCCCATCACTGACTGCTGCCCCCACAATGCTCGATGCACAATCCCCATAGGGTTGACCTTCATCCCCAATGAGAAGGGCCTCTTTGGAAAAATGGCAGGGATGAAGGAAATGATGATACCAACATGTGTTGTTTACATACTAAGTATGTCCATATCTAATAAAAACAGGTTTAAAAACTGAACAGTTAAAAAAATGAGACAGACATGGATGTGATTATTACCTCTACTACAAACTAGCTATGGTATTTTGGTAATAGTTATAATAATATTAATAATATAGAATTATTAATTCATATACTAATAGTATTCTACCTACCAGGGAGGTCCCAGGGTATATGGAGATTGAATTTCTGGTAGATTATTATCTGTATTTGCTTGCACACTTCTAGATCAGCTTGCACGCACCCATGTTACTTCAAATTAGTTCATATGAAATTTTGCCATAGTTTAACAAAATGCCTACCATACTTGGCTGCTCCAAGAATGCCTATTACCACTATTAATTACACCTTTGTTCTTTCTCAGGAACTTCTTTTCCTTGAGACACATACCCAGAAGTCAGCTGGGCACCCACTGACTTCCTGTGCCTTCCTAGTCTTAGAAGGAGAAAAGCAAATGCAATAATGCAATGGCAGAAATGGGAACTACAATGACTAGAAGTGAAAACAAGAAATAAAAAATAACTTAGATATCACTTTTATGGCCATTTATTTGCCAGAAATCATGTTAAACAACTTATCAGTTTGTATCAGAGGATCCATAAAGCTCCAAGAAAAGATGCTTTCAGTAAGAAATGTTCTAGATGCATTATAGAGAAGTTGATAATAATTGCATAAATAAAGGGAGATGCTAAGTGCAACTGCAGAAAAGGAAACTTTTTTTTTTTTTTTTTTTGATGGACTAGCAAGTAGCTGGACTTGCCCTGGAAGCAGTGTGAACACCAAGAGTGATAAACAGTTGCTGATGGGAAAAGACCTCACAGTCAATACTCAAGCCATGCAAATATGTTTCCCTGTCAGGTCTGGAGAGAACTGTCTTTAAGCTAGCCAATGACCACGCCAAGGAAAAGTATTACCACTGGGATTTTACAAGGCTGATTTCACAAGGTTGCTTCCTCCCTCCTCTGCTCTTTCCACCCAGAGTTGGAGCCCTTCCATCTCTAGCTTCCCCCACTGACCTTCACAAACAGCTCTTCTTTGCTGATCAGTGAGGAACACGATGTTTCAATTTTTTATGGGTTTTGATATCTCTCCTGACACACCCAAACCTAACTCTTCTCATCTGTATTCTCCTGAAAGTGGGTATTCTGCCTATGGCTACTCTCCAGAGAGACCTCAAGATCAAATTAGAGCAAAACACATATAAATCTTAAAAAAAAAAAAAAAAAACTAATCAATTTAGCACCAACTGATCCCCCTCAGTGAAATTCAGGAAGAAGCTCTAATTGTACTGGAATGATGAAAATAGAAACTGGTAAGTAGGAGTGTAAACATACACACAGTGACTGAATAAAACAATTATGTACCTTCCCGTTGAAAAGGAGCAGACTAAAACATATGACAATTTTAAATTGTACTATTTATCTATGAAGTTATACAAAAGTATAGAACAGGGGCTAAGGAGATGACTCAGCAGTTAAAGACTCTTGCTTGCAAAACCTGGGTTTGATTCTGCATTACCCATGTAAAGCCAGCTCCACAAAGTGGTGCATGTATCTGGAATTTGTTTACAGTAGCAGAAACCCTGGTATGCCTTCCCCTCCTCTTCCTTTCCTCCTTCTCCTTCTATTCCACCCCCTCTCTTCATGCAATTAAATGAATAAAATACTAAAAAATGCATATATAAAGCAGGAATTTCAGATAAAATGGCCAACTAGATGCTGCTTCTATAAAAATCAGAATACAAAGAAGTAAACTTTATCCCAAAAGGGGAACTAGAGGAAACATTTTGGACAACCATGAAGGAAGTGAAAGGCTACTGGAAAAGCGCAGAAACAAAGGCATGCCTCAGAGAAACACACTCAGGCTTCCTACCCTGGCTCAAGGACTCAGCAGCCTCTTCTAAAGGTAAGCCTGACAAAAGCTAGGCAGTCCTCCCAGCAAGGCAAGCCCACATCCCTCATGAGACTCAAATGCAGTTGCAGAATTGGGTGAGACAGTGATTCCTATGCACACAGGTAGCAGAGGAGGGAAATCCTATCTTGTTCTGTATGACAGAAGGAAGTGACTGGGCACTGATTTTGAGAATTGGGTATTATTAGCTGAATACACCTGAGGCCTGAAACAAGGGGACAATCACAGGTTGGCCTGTAACAGCACCTAGATAAGGAAAGAACCAGACAGGTAGTTGTGGAGAGCAGTAGAGCCAAGCACTAAGCCAAGGGGTATGGATGGCAAGAAGGTGGCTTAGACTGGGAAAAACATAAACTAAGACAGTTTATGACTACCAAAGAGCACTTCAGATGACACTCAAAGGAATACTCTGCTCAGAGGGAAGGAAGACAACCTCAATTATGAGATCACAGGAAAGAAAAACTTTCATGGGAGGAAAGGCTAAGCAAAGGAGAGGAAACATGAAAAATCAACAATAGACAATAACCCAACCAGTCAAACAAGCAGTAAAATTACCAGAATGTGTTAGTATCTCTCAATAATAACCTTAAAAGCAAATGGTCTCAAATCACCATTAATGAGACACAGACTAGCTGATTTTATTAAAAAAAAAAAAACTATATCTAACATTGTGTTGTCTTCCCCAAACACACCTTACTCACAGACTGAGAGTCAAAGAATGAGAAACAATCTAGATATCAAGCAAATGGGATAGTCCTAGAATCTGATAAAGTAGACTTCAATCCAAAACTATCAACAGAAAATGGTCGCTTTTTGGATATAGTTCTATCTATGAGTTCTGTTCCACTGAGCAGACCTGTTAGCCAAATCAAGAGCAGTTGGTTACCCACCATGGCTGTGTACCACTATTGTACTTGTGTGAGCATCACGTCAGGTTGTTTGCTGCTGAGTAGCTTAGACCATGAGTTTCTTAGAAAGATGTTGGTCATTTTCCCCCAGTTGTTCATATAGCACCTTCTGGCACTAGACAAGCTAACTGTTTGGGGACTGACTCTCTTCCAGATTCCAGCCAGGTCACTCCATGTTATGTACCAATAGCATATGGTGTCCTCGGCAGTAGGATCTTACCAATAACCTTTGGTGAGTCATCAAGTACTCTGACAGAAATCTGTCTTCTTTTGGAAACCTTGATGACAGATGGTTTTGAAACTGCAAAGAATTTACTATGTACAAAAACAATTCTAGCATATGTGAAGTACCAAAATTTATATTATGTACACATATTTCCCATGCTGGTCTCTTTGAAAGAATAACAACATTATTGTCAACTTTGAGTCCCTCTTCTCATTCTTCCCAACACATGTTTCCTAACTCCTAGATGCATCTTCAGAGTACACCTTGGGGCATATGTGTACATGTGTCATCAGATAGATTTGAAATTAGTTTGTGTCAAACTTAACTTTAAGACATTATTTTTTAGCTTCAATAAGTTTCTTCCTGCCAAAAAAAGGAAGAACCTATCTATCTGTGTTTGAATGAGCCCCAGTACAATATCCTTCCCAAGATATGTAAAGACAGAAATGCCTACCTGGCACAGTTTGGAAGCCTCCAAATATATGGCCTCATCCAGCATCTTTAGAAGCTCCTGGAACCGGCTATCCTGGTACTCAAAGCGCTCTCCAAAGGTGATGGAGCAAATGATGTTGGAAACTGCATTGTTGATCTTGAAGTGAGCGTCAAAAGGCTGTCCTGGAGGTGGAGAAAGGGGGAAATAGATCCTTTACAGATGATGTTTGCTTTTATTTCCTATACAGGAAAATTCATAGCAGAGAAGCATATAAGAGGCTCTGGCCACAGCACCTCTCATCAGGTCTGTCACCAAGGACTCTGCCAATGCCAGGGAAGTAAGACTTACTACCTGTTTGGAGTGCTTAATGACAGCGCTCCCAGGGCAGGGTCTTCATGAGGGAGATGTTCACTGTTTGATCCACAGTGTAGGGCCCACATGAGCTCTTAGACACTTACATATTTTTTATGTGGACGATGGGCAACAATCTCCTGAGTCTGCCCTATTAGACACCCACCTTTTTCCTTTCCTATCTCCTCCACAAGGTGGTGGGCCTCCTCCTGAAGACGCTGCTCTAAGCTCTTTTTTCCCAATCCAAAGTTCCTCAGTGTCATCATGGTAAACCTTCTTTGCTCCTTCCATGTCTGGCCATTGGACATGATCAATCCTGTAAAAAAAGAAAAACATTGTGGCATTCTGATCCCAGTAAATTATATCATGTACTAGAGTAAAGGGAGAAGGGCCAATAAGGGACTTAACAACTACCTAGAGAAATACTCCCAAAGCAGTGCACATAAAGGTTAATATCCACTGGCAGCTTATGCTACGACACACTTTAGCATTTCTTACATGTTATATAATTTACTACTCACAGAAACTCTACAGGTTTATCACCAGCCCTGGGCTCATTTCAATTGATGGCAAATCTGAGGAACAAATGAGCTAAGCAAATTTTTCAAGGAAACACAGTTAGTAGGCAGCTTAACCAGGCATTCATTTTAAAATCTCACTGACCCAAGCCCACACTTTGATGAATAATCACATAGCTACTTATGTTAAGCCCGCATGGATAAGACAAGGTATATCTTAATAGCAAAGGTCCTATCAGACAGATGTTACAAGATGAAGAAATGACTCAGGAAGGTAAGAAAGGTGATATTCATACAAGTTATGCACACACAAAGAAGATGAACACACCATGTGTCTGGACAGACCATCCTGTGTTTCATGTACATGCAATACCATGCCCTTCCCTTCCCATTCGTTCAAGTCTAGAACACTCTTCAATTCCTTTTAATGGGATTGAATTGAATGCCCTCAACACTCCCGGGGAATGGAAGGGAAATTTTTCAGCCTCATCTCATGTTCTTTCAGTGGTTTTAGAAGACAACTCTTTCCTGAAACTGTCCTTTCCAGTGCACCTAGTATCCCTCAGTTCCAGAGTTTCTTCCTAATTCTCTGCCAGAAACTTCCCACACTTTTGATGGTTCATTTTCTATCAAATCTTGAAACATTCCAGTTTCTGTCACTCTAAGAGCTCCTCTCTTCTATCACCACATTCCATTTCTGGAATATCTCCTTTATTCCTACAATGTTAAATACTCTCTCTTGATAGTTGCCATCAGGTTTGCCCCAGAAAGCCATGTGTTAAAGTCATGCATACAACTATCTGACTTTGCACATGCAGGCACATTACACTCACTACATTTGTGGTTGGATCTATGACTGTTTGCCTGAAAGTTCTAATAGACAACAACCCCAGAAAACCCCTCGTTTCCCTCTAATAGTTCATGTTTCCATCACCCTCTGTAGCAGACAGCTTCAGATCCACTGAGATGAACTTCCAGACCAGGCAAAGCTATGGAGGATGGGATATTTATTGAAGCTTATAGATCCAGGGGAAGTTCCATAATGGCAGAAGAGGCTGGCCTGCTTTCACAGGACCAAACACAGAGAGAAAAGCCAAAAGCGAAAAGCTACACAGCACAGCACACTTCAGGAACTCCAGCTAAGCACACTTTGCATATCTTTAGATTGAAATCTTAAACCCACCACCACACCTTAAGATCCGCCCAGTGACACTGCCTCCAGCCAGGTGGCTGCAGATGCAAACTATAAACTAATAAGACACTGAATATATTGGGGGACATGTATTCAAACTACCACACCTTCTCTGCAAGAGTCACTTCAGCACCCCATTGTCTCCTGAATAACACCATCTGATCTAATTGTCATTTCCTTCCAGTTTCCATTGTTCAAGCCACCACCTTTTCTAACCTAAAATGGCATAGGTTTCCTGCTGTTGTTCTTCCATTCTCTATATAACATCCTAAATGAGCCTTAAAAATGAGTGGCAAGCTTCCCCTTGCCAGTGTTTGGCGCACTCTCCTGCTGCTGTTGTCCACCTGATGTTGGCCAGGAAGTGATGTCCAACCTCTGCTCATGCTGTCATTTTCCTTGCCATTATGGAACTACTTCAAGTCTCTAAGCCAAAATAAACCCTTTCCTCTCACAAGCTGCTCTTGGTCAGGTGTTTTCTGCCAGCAACTGGAAACTGACTGCAATACCTTGTGTTTCTACAACCAGTTATAAATGTTAGATGTTTTTCATATATTTTATATACACATAATATATTAAAAATGCTTTAACTTTTATTCCCTTCAATCTAAAAAAGGTACACTATAAATAATGTCTTCAGTTAACTTCAAATAAAATTTTTATTGCTGTGTTGAAATATAACCAAATAAATCAAATAAAGTTTAAGGATTGAAAGTAAAAAAAAAAAATGAGTGGCAAATGATACCCTTCTGTACATAATACC
The DNA here is from genome assembly GCA_036365145.1 of Orientallactaga sibirica. Lineage (NCBI taxonomy): Eukaryota > Metazoa > Chordata > Mammalia > Rodentia > Dipodidae > Orientallactaga > Orientallactaga sibirica. The sequence continues at coordinate 32,019,626 of JAEOAD010000015.1, read as the reverse complement.
ATAATACATAATACATACATAATGCCATGCAAGAACTACCAAAGCTGTAGAAGCAAATCCAACACCTTGAGTAAGGACTTGCTGGGCTCTTCTTAGCCAAACTCAGCAGTTTCCTCTTGATTTAAATGTCTCATTTGAGTACATGCTCACCACACTGAACAACTTTCAGTTATTCAAGATTTTGGTCCCTTCTAGGATATTCTATCACCTTTGACTAAGCAGTTATTCATGCTGTTACATAAATATCATTTGTTTCCTGAATCTTGTGACAACCTTACATACTACTGAAAAATGCTTTCTGCACTTATTGATAGCTTATTTCAATGAGTAATTAGGAAGGATCTAAAAATGGTGCTTTGTTTGATTAAATAGATTATATTTTATTTCAATTTTCTTATGTGTAACTATTTAATAATAATTTTAAGTATTCATGCCAACCTGTTATAACACTGGTTGGAAAGCCAGGGATCCAAGTGTAGCATAACTTTAATCATATAAAACAAGAATCTATAACAGGAAGGGACAGCAGCAGGAGGAAGTGGACTCAGGGCAGAGGACTGGAATGGGGAAATGGAAAGTGAGAAGATAATCTCTAGCTATGACTGGGTGATGTGGTTACATCTTTATCAGAACATGTGGGGAGGTAGTTTGACAAGACATGTGGTTTCTTCCAAGTCTCTAGTAGGAATGACTATAAGTCCTCTGATGGGTGCTTTTATTCATGAAATATGGGCACCACCCTTTAGCATTGGTTTTCATAATGAAGTTGGTTTATAAAAGCTGGAAAACTGTAGGAATATAGGTACCTTTAATATGTCATAAAAACTATAATACTCACTTTATAGAAGTCAAGAAACTTACCATTTTTATTGAAGACACGTTCTCTGATGGGGGTGATGGGACGGTTCACAAAGTTTTGTTCCATATGAGTAAAGACTTCTTTGATTAGGGGCAGTCCAGTTACCAATACTGAAGTTATGAGACCAAAGTCTAGGCTAAAAACATTCCCATATTTCTCCACAAGCTGAAAAATAAATACAGTTGAGTGTACCCATGTTTGTATGTCCAAGAACTGAAAACATGTGCAGCTAAGGAAATTCTACTGAGAGGAGTAGGTGTTTATATAAGGAATGATACACCTTAGTCTATAGAAATGTTTTTGAAAATTTTTTCTCCTCCTCTGAATTAAATTCAAATTTAGTTCATTTCAATAATGACATTCACTCTATAAAAATTCATTCATATAGTCAATCAAAATTGAGTGTACATATACCATGTGTCCCCAGAATAAGGCATGAGGACATAATTGTCAAAAACATGATCTCTAACATGAAACACCCTTCAGTTTTGTGAAGGCTGAGAATATAGCAGATCTGATCTGTCAGGGGCCAAGGTGTATGTGCAAGTTTGCTGTATCAAGCACAGCCTACCAAGGAAATCAAAATATCTGTTTATAAGAGGACAATGTCCCCTCCTGATGCCTGCTATTGATGGAAAATAAAGTAAAGATGGGGGCCAGGTATGGAGACATTGGTGTAGCTCTGGAGTGAGGCAAGCATGTAGGTTCTATTGCTCACTAGCTGTGGGCTCCTGGAGAAGGTACTTTAGCTTGCAAGCCTCAGATCCTCAGATCCTCAGCTACAAAAGAGCGTTTTCCTCTCAAAGGGCTCTGTGAGGAAGAATGCAAACAGCAGTATGAAAGGCACTTTGTTTTCTGGTTCCAGGCACACAGCCATCCAACCACTGTATCTCAGAGAAATGAACAAGCTCTGGGTACAGGGGGTGTGGGACACAAACTCGCCATGAGAACAAGGTCAAGGGCAGGTCAAGCTCTAGTCACAGTGCTTTCCTGGTTATCTTTCATGTTTTATCTCATCCACCTCAGAACCACCACTAAGAATTTTCTTCGTCTTTATGAGAAGGCAAATGCATTGCCAGGAAATTGATGCAGCTAAGGAGGGAAAGATGTGGTCTGAGCAGGGAATCTGCGAAACATTATGTAAAAGTTGAACATAATGGAGTAACCTTAAGATGTCCATAGGACCTTGGAGTTTAGTGGGAGTTACAGAATAGAAGAAGGTATGAGGAGAATGGGAAGAAATTTGGGAGGGGGAGATAGTTAGAATTGAAGAACTTCCCTGAAGATCCACAAGTGCACAAGCTTTCACAAATACAGGTTAAATAAAGTTCCTTCCACCCTGTATATGCAAGGATCAATCCCACATGGGTCCTACCTTTGCCTCTTGTTTGTCTGAGTCATGTCTAACTGCAGGAATGGTGTCAAAGAGGAGGACTTAATTCCTCCATGTACATGTGGTTCTCTTCCCCATCCCTGTGTTCATATGCTCACACCCCACCACATTGAGTGCAGAGATATGAACCTACATGGTCCCTGTCAAAGCACCTGTAGAGATTGAGTCTCATTCCAGAATCCTGCACTCCCACTGAAGTCAAAGCCATGACCCAGTACTTCCTTTGTTCTTTTCCCCTTAGTCCTCTACTAACTTCTTCCAATTCTACAACAGTATGCCCTATGCTATGCTAGTAAAGGCAGAGCCATGCAGTCCATGAGTGTTCTTCTAGGAGATGGTAGTAATGGATGGAATTTCATATTGATGAATGCCTTGATGAGCTCTGTAGGCCTTAGAAAAAGGGTTTATTGATGAAGTTAATAATAATAATCTTAATATGTTCTGGAAACAACTGCAATTCTGGTTTAATTAAATGGCTACATTATAACTGGAGCTTGTACTTGGGAGGGATTCAGCCTTCTAAAACTACTCATTGAGGTGAGCGTCTTCTATCCATCATTATTAAGTCTCTGCTTACATATGCATTTCTATTGAACAGAGTTGAAATAATTATTTTTCTTTTATTGAAAACTGAGTAAAGATAGGTTAGCTGACCTCTTGTAGCTTTAGTCTAACAGTTCTCAAATATACCAGGTCTGTCAATTGCTTTATATGAATCAAATAACCTATATTACAGGTGAGAATAATTCATGAGATATAGCATACTTTTCAGTCAATTCATTAAACAATCAAAAACCAAAGAGTAATGAAACAGAATATGTTAAAAATAAGAAGTCTACAGGCTGGAGAGATGGTTTAGCAGTTAAGGCACCTGCCTGCCAAGGCTAAGAACACCTGTTCCATCTCCAGGTGCCACATATAGCCAGACACATGATGCAAGCATGCAATGTCATGCTTTCCCACAAGGTGGCACATGCATCTGGCATTCATTCACAGCAGCTGAAATGGCCATGGCGTGCCCATTCTCTCTCTCTCTCTCTCTCTCTCTGCCTCTTCCTCTCTCTCTGTTTCTCTCTGTCTCTCTCTTGCTCAAAAAAAAATAATAATTAGTCTAAAACAGGATTAAAATTGAAAATGATAGTAGAAAAGGAAATGGTAAAGGCTGGCATGGTGGTGTACACCTTTAATTCCAACACTCAGGAGGCAGAGATAGAAGGGCCACTGAGCGTTTGAGGCCACCCTTAGACTACATAGTGAATCCTAAGTCAGCCTGGGCTACCCGGAAAACCAAAAAAAAAAAAAAAAAAAAAAAAAAAAAAGGAAAGGAAACAGTAATGGATTGAAATAGGAGATATAAGATTCAATAAAAACAACAGGAGGCAGGACATTCAAAAAGTATGAATGAAATTTCCAAATGTAGTATTTTATATGTTTGAAACCCACAGGGATCCTAAGGACACTATAGAGATACTTGGCTCATCCATTTTTATTGTTGCTTTATTCACAATAGCTAGGAAATAGAACTAGCCTAGATGCCAATCAACTGATGAATGGATAATGAGAATGTGGTACATTCATACAATGGAGTTTTATTCAATTGTAAAGAAATATGAAACTATGAAATTTGTAGGGAAATGGATGGATCAGTAGAAGATTTTATACTTATTGAGTAACCAGGCTGAGAAAGTCAAAGGCCACATATTCTCACTCATAAATGAATTATAGCTTCAAATGTATAGATTTGTATGTGAGTTGCAGTGTCAGTAGTAGAGGCCAAGAAACTAGATAGAGTTCATGAGGGAGAGAGAAGTGGGAAAAGGTATAGCAGACAAGTAAATAGAGATAATATTGGGGGTTGAATGGTATAAGCGGGATTGGGGAAGGTTAATAAAAACTGAAGATGTTATGAATAAGCCATATGGAAACCTGATTCTTTGCTAACTAAATAATACGTATGTTAAAAAACAGAAAGTTTGAGCTGGGTATGGTGGCGTACATTTTTAATCCTAGCACTTGGAAGACAGAGGTAGGGGATCGCTATGAGTTCAAGGTCACCCTGAGACTATATAGTGAATTCCAGGTTAGCCTTGGCTAGAGTGAAACCCTACCTCAAAAAATAATAATAATAGTAAATGATAATAATAAAGAGTTTGTGCAGAAGTATCCTGTGGGGGTAGATAATGCTATGCCCAGAAGCCATAGATTGTTACAAGAAAATTTGTAATTGTTCACCAGAACTAAATGGTATGACTCTGTTGCTAAAGACACCACATGCTTTGGCTGGAGATCACTGAGAAAACAAGCTAGAGCTGAGCTGGAAGCCCCTTCCCTGTTGAATAGCTGTTATGCTAGAAAGAGCTGTGTAACTTGTTGGTAGAAAAACACATCAACATTATTAATCAGTAATGGACCCCGGAGGCTTTAGAGCTGGCCAACCAGGCCAAATGTGGCAACTGGTACCATGATGGCATATCTGTTATGGGAAAAAGCAACTATTCTGTGATTGGATTTGAGGTTTGCTCCACAGGAGGGAATTCATGACTGGTACTGAAAACCTAATCAAGACGATGACTGGGGAGGTCATAAGCCCTAAGGGAGAAACTACTACTGTTGTCTAGGTAAATTGATATATTATACCCACCAACATTCCCTCTAAATATTTTTATTTATATCCATATGTTAATACCACTCTCACTTTTGGTTAGAGAAGCTTCTCTATTAAGATGGTGGTGACCACTCAAAATGCTGAGAAGGACAGTGATATGTTCAAAACTAAATAACACATCTCTATCATATCCTGCAAGTCCCAGAGGCCATTGCAGAAGAGGTGACAGAAAGAATGTAAGAGCCAAAGGAAGGGGAGGAGTGCTTTGTAATATTGTCTTCCAAACACAAAGTGGCCTTGATATTCATGACATCTCAGTGGCTGACAATACCTACACCAGACTTGCATAATAGGAGGGAAAAATGATACATCAAAACAGAATAGAGACTAATTACAAAAAAGAGGGGGGCTGGAGAGATGGCTTAGCAGTTAAGGCGCCTGCCTGTGAAGCCTAAGAACACTTGTTCAAATACAACTGAGTGAATGTTGAGAATAAAGAAAAATAAAAAACCAAGGATTAATGAGAGAAAGGTATTGAGCCATGAAGACCAATGTAACCTTGAGAGAGATTTCACTGAATCTAAATTCTTAAACTTAAGCAACAGAACAAAGACAGAAAGAGTGAAAATTCACCTTCCTACCAGCACTAGTTATGTGAGACGGATATATTCATCTGAATTCTTTTTAAATGTTTTATTTTTAATCATTTATTTGAGAGAGAGAAAAGCAGTGAGAGAGAGAGAGGAATATGGAGGGAGGGAGTGAGGGAGGGAGAGAGAGAGAGAGAGAGAATGGGTACACTAGGGTCTCTAGCCACTGCAAACAAACTCCAGACACATGTACCACCTTGTGCATCTCTCTTCTGTGGGTCCTGGGTAATTGAACCTGTGTCCTTTGACTTTGTAGGCAAGTGCCTTAACACTAAGCCATCTCTCCAGCCCTTATTTGAATTCTTAATGTCATCATGCAGCTGGCTGTGTATGTTCCTAATGGGCACAAAAAATTCTATTTTTATATATTTCTAGATATAGAATAGATGTTTCTCTAGTGTGTTAAGATTTGATCTTTATGTTGTATTTTTTAAATCACCCTGTGGTAGTTTGAATAGATGGCCCCCAATATATTCAGTGTTTTATTAGTTTGTAGTTTGCATCTGCAGCCACCTGGCTGGAGACAGAGTCACTGGGCGGATATTAGGGTCCAGCCCTAAGGTGTGGTGGTGAGTTTGAGATTTCAATCTAAAGATATGCAAAGTGTGCCTAGTTGGAGTTCCTAAGGTGTGCTGTGCTGTGCTGTGCAGTGTGGCATTTGGCTTGTGGCTTTGCTCTCTCTGTTTAGACCTGTGAAGACAGGCCACCTTCTTCTGCCATTATGGAACTTCCCCTAGATCTGTAAGCTTCAATAAATATCCCTTCCTCCATAACTGTGCCTGGTCTGGAAGTTCATCTCAGTGAACCTGAAGCTGTCTGCTACAGAAAGTGGTACCGAGGAGTGGGCTGAAATGAACCTAACCATATGGATTTTCATCTTTTGGAACCTTTGTTTTGGAGGAACAGGCATAGACTTGGTGCTAGCAACTGAAGATGCATTCTGGAGTGATAAGCCAAGTTTTATGGACTATTCTGATGAGAGTTTGAGAATACTAAGTGCAGACAGTATTGAACTTCAAGGCTTAGCTTATGAGCTTTCTAAGAGGAAGGAAAGACTGCAGAGGACTTTGTTGTAATTGGGCAACTGGCAAAAAGGTTGGCTGTGTTCTGCTGACCAGGACCAGAGAGTTTGATCAAGGTTAAAACTGTAATGGACTGATGTGCTTGGCTAAAGATACTGGACTGAGAGATCTAAGATTTTAAGTTGGAAAACCTCAAGCAAGTTAAAATTAGAGGTACTGATACTGGTTTTAGATTGCTGGAGCTGCTATTGTGAAACACATTAGCAATCTTAAGGAAGGTGGAAGGAAGGTGCCCTGACTGCTTTACATTAAAACAATGGAGAGGATGCCTGAGGAAAGACGGTTAGAAATGCAAACTCTTTTGGAAAGAGTTGACTGGAAAAGGAACCTGCTTTTCAATGTTATGATTTATTTTGTCCCTGAATTAAGAATATGGCTATGTCTTGCACATGTGGTATTGGTTTTGCAAGCATGAATATTGCGTGGAGTGGTCATGAATTGCACATGGTTCCAGGAACTACTGCTGAGATGTGGCATGAGGCAGGGCATGATGCCCTGATAGGCTATAAGAACCTTTGGAAGATGGACCATGGTTTGCATGGAGACCTGAAGACATTTTGGATATACCAGGGCTATGCAAGGCCTATCATAGAGTACACTGTTGGCCTGGGATGGAAGTTTTCCCTGGCTACTCTGCCCAGCTAGAGGGATGGACTGGAAAACCTGGAGACTGTCAGTCTCTGGTTATATTGAACTTGAACTGCAGAAGTTTAATGATTGCTTATGGTGGTTAAGTTGGCGTTGTTCTAGTCTCTCCTTGCTATGCCTTATACCAGTTGAAAATGTTTACTCTGTGCTTTTATATGTTGAAAGTATTTAACTATCTTAAGTTGGTAAAGACTGTGGGGACCTTTGAAATTGGACTGAGTACAATTTACAATATGTGATGGTTTAAAATCTATGGGGGAGGCCAGAGGCAGAATGTGGTAGCTTGAATAGATGTCCCTCACTATATTCAGTGTTTTATTAGTTTGTAGTTTGCATCTGCAGCTACCTGGCTGGAGGTAGAGTCACTGAGCTGATCTCAGGGTCCAGCCCTAAGTTGTGGTGGTGGGTTTGAGATTTCAATCTAAAGATATGCAAAGTATGCCTAGCTGGAGGTCCTGAGGTGTGCTGTGCTGTGCTGTGTGGAATTTGGCTTGTGGCTTTGCTCTCTCTGTTTAGACCTGTGAAGGCAGGCCAGCTTCTTCTGTCATTATGGAACTTCCTCTAGATTGGAAAGCTTCAATAAATATCCCTTCCTCCATAACTGTGCCTGGTCTGGAAGTTCATCTCAGTAAACCCAAAGCTGTCTGCTACACACCCGTTTATGTCTGTTTTGTACTGGGTACTTACTTATTGATATATACAACATTCCTGTTAATACATAGAACTTTAATAAACACACATTTAATTTTATTTTCATTATGTAAAAATCTGGAAATATGTGTGACAAAGTCCTTTGAAGTTATGGCTGAGTGTATGGGGGAATAATGTGTAGGCTTGCATGGGTGTGTGTGTATGTTGGTGTATGTAGAAACAGAAGTAATACCAGTTTTTGCCTTTCTTCACAAATTATACTTTAAATATTTCTCTCATCATGTACATACTGATTTTACATGAAAGAATGATTTCTATCCAATTAGAATAAGAAATACATCAATTCTAAGGAATTAAAAAAATAAATATTTATAACAATGGTTCTTAGTCTTTGACAAATCACAGACTACTTACACAACCCAGTGTAAGTCATATGTTTGCTCTTTGTTAAAATTCTGTATACATGAATACATTTGTGCATGGCTATGTGCATTTCCTGGGGCCTCAGAGTAATGGTCTCAAGGACATATTTTTAGAGAGGCTAACTGCATGTGTAATGATAACATAAAGTGACATATGTGATTGGGGATTTTAGGTCTGGCTTTTCTCCCATGCTGGCTCTGATCTCCCTGCACTCCCATGAACTCGCATTTGGAAATCTCAAGTCTGGCTTTTCTCTTGTGCCAGTTCTCTTCTGCTCCCTACCTGACCTTACCTTTTCTGATCTCAGGTCTGGCTTTTCTCCTATGCTGGCTCAGTCAAAACCAATGAGAAGTTCAAATAAGCATATCTATGAAATATGAGAGACATATGGGGCATTATGAAAGGACCAAGTGTTGGAATAATGGGCATGGAAGAAAGAGAACAACAGGCAAATGGCATACAAAATATTTTCAATAAAATAGAAGAAAATTTCCCAAATCTAGGGAAAGGGATTAACATCCAAGTATAAGAGTTTATATAGAACACCAAATAAAACCAGAAAAGAAATTACCCATATCATATTATAGCTGAAACATTAAATAAAACAAAGAAAGGATTTTGAAATCTGCAAGAGAAAAAACATCCAGTCAAACATAAAGGTAGGCCCAGGGATGGGGAGATGGCTCAGCAGTTAAAGGCACTTGCTTGCAAAGCCTACCTGCCTGGGTATGATTCCCTAGAACCTGTGTAAATCCAAACACAAAGTGGTACATGAAACTGGAGTTTGTTTGCATCAGCAAGAAACCCTGTTGTGTCCATAACACATGCTTGCATGCACATACTTACATACACATACACATAAATAAATTAATTAATATTTTAAAGACAGACCCATGAAGTAGCCAATTTTTCTATGGAAAATGTAAATCCTGAAGAGCTTGAACTGATGAATTTTAGGTATTGAAAGACAAAAGCTTATAACCCACCCTACTATATCCAACAAAATTAGCTCTCATAATAGAAGGACAAAGAAAAAAAATATGATAAAATCAGGCTAATGGAATTTAAGAGAATTAAGCCAGTTTTACAAAGGATACTGCAGACAAATCTTTGTACTGAAGACAAGGATAAAACCATTCAAGTGGGCAAGAAGTAATATTATAAACATTGATAAATAAATGAAGACTATGAAAATGCCAAATACCACAAAAGCATTAACATGATAAGGATTAGCTAACACTTGTCAATAATAACTGTGAATATTAATGCTCTCAACTCCTTAGTCAAAAGACACAGACTAACAGGATGGGTCACAAAACAGGATGCATCTTTTGCTCTCTTCACTAAACTTATCTCACTATCAAAGATAGACACTATCTGAGCATAAAAGGATAGAAAAGAATAGTCTAAGCAAACAGATCCAGGAAACAAACAAGGATTGCTGTTCTAATATTTAACAAAGTAGTATGTAAGCCAAAATTAATCGAAAGAGATAAAGACCACTTAATATAGATTAAGGGGAAAATGTAACAAGAGGAAATTGCAATTCCAAACATATATGCACCAAACATAGATGCACATAATTTTATAAAAGAAATTCTACTAGATTTAAAGTGAAAGATAAATCCCAACACAAGTAATAATGGGTGACTTCACATCGCACTCTCACCACCATCTCAACAAAATCAAATAAGGAAACAATGGAGATAAATTATACTATAGATCATATGGATCTAAGAGATATCTACAGACCATTCCACTGAAACACTACAGAATATACTTTTTTGTTGTTTTTGTTTTGTTTTGTATTGTTTTTAGTTTTTCGAGGTAGGGTCTCGCTGTAGCCCAGGCCGACCTGGAATTCACTATGTAATCACAGGGTGACTTCGAACTCACAGCGATCCTCTTACTTCTGTCTCCCGAGTGCTGCTATTAAAAGCATGTTCCACCTCTCCAGGAAGAATATACATTCTTATCAATAACCCATGGAACTTTCTTTAAAATAATGGGATCCTTGAGCCAGGCGTGGTGGCGCATGCCTTTAATCCCAGCACTCGGGAGGCAGAGGTAGGAGGATCGCTGTGAGTTCAAGGCCACCCTGAGACTACAAAGTTAATTCCAGGTCGGCCTGGGCCAGAGTGGTAAGACCCTACCTCGAAAAACCAAAAAAAAAAAAAAGTGGGATTCAAAGTAAGACTCAACAAATTTAGGAAAACTAAAATAATTCCTTGTATTTTATCTGATCACAATGGAATAAAACTAGAAATTAACAATAAAAAAACTACATAAAATACACAAAATCTTGGAAATTAAACAACACACTATTAATTAATAAATAGGCCATCAAAGAAATCAAGAATAAAATCAAAATGTTCCTAAAACTGAATGAAAATGAATACAAAACCCTATGAAACACAATGAAAACAGTCCTAAGAGGGAAACTTACAATTCTAATGCCTATATTACAAAAAAACAAAGAGAGCTTAAATAAATAATGTTGCCCTTGAAGGTCTTGGAAAAACAAGAATAAACCAAATCCCAAAGCTGCAGATGGAAAGATATAATCAAGTATAGAGGGAACTCAATGAAACCATGAAATAGAAATAACAGCAACAGGTCTCTCCATGTTTGGTCTCACACACGTATGCTGTCTTCTGGAAGAGGGTCAGTCCCCAGACAGTTAGCTAGTCTAGTGCCAGAGGGTGCTCCATGAGCAACTGGGGGATAATGGCCGACATCTATCCAAACAACTTGCTGTATAAGATGCCCAGAAGGAAACAGCCTGACGTAATACTCAAACAAGTACAGTAGTGGCACACAGCCATGGTGGGTAATCAACTACTCTTGATTTGGCTAATAGATTCACTCAGTAGAATGGAACTCATTGCTGGAACTGGGAAATAAGTCAAAACCATGTACAAAAAATGAGCTCATTCTCCAAGATCAAGATACCACCAAATGTGGGCTAGAAGAGAGCCAACGCATATAAAATTCTTTCTAAAATATCTATGGCCATCCCGTCTATCTAGTACTAACTTCTCTCTCTGTTGGAGAATTTGCTTATCTTTTTTAGATGGACAATGAGCCTGAAGGGAGGATCCGTCAATCACACCTCACCAGAGCCCCAGCTGAAACCATAGAGTAATGTGGGGCACAGGCAAAAATACAGCGTTCCTGGGGATCACAGCACCAGAAAAAGGCTGAAGGAGATAAATACAGAGAACATCCAACTCCAACTAAGCTAGATATCCAGAGTCATAGAGGCTCCCAAAACCTTATCATCAAAGTAGAACTAAAATGACCCCAATGTGGCTCAGGGAAATTCGCAGAAGAGTGGGAGGAAAGAATGTTAGAGCCACAAGTTGGGGCATTATGCACAGAGACTTGGCCTAACTCCCAGAACCCCATAATGCATGGCCCACATTCTCCATTGATGAGGGTCCCTTTGGAAGAGGGAGGACAGGGAGGAGGAAAAGGGAACCAACACTATGAATGTAAAAACAGAATAATATAAATAAAAATAAATTATGAGGAAAAAAAGAAATAACAGCAACAAAAAGAATCAATAAAAGGAAAAGAATAGGTTCTTTGGGAAAAAAAATAAACAAAATTGACAAACACTTGTCCAAATTAACCACAAGAGAGGGACAAAAGACTCAAAATTGGAATCAGAAAGAGAGGCAGTCCCCAAACAGCTGGCCCATCTACTGCTGGAAGGCGCTACATGAGCTACTGGGAGAAAGTGGCCAACATCTGTCTGACTAACTCAAAGCTTAAGCTACTCAGAAGCAAATAACCTGACGTGATGCTCACACAAGTGCAATAGTGGCACACAGTCATGGCAGGTAACCAACTGCTCTTGGATTAGCCAATACATCAACTCAGTGACTACATCCTTTAAATTCTCTCTAAATTAATAATGGTTATCCCATTAAACTGCTGCTGATTTCACTCTCCATTGGAGAATCTACTTCTCTTTTTCAGAGGGGAGCAGGACCCGAGGAGATAAATGACCTATTGTACTTCACCCCGGTTCCAGCTGAAATCACAGAGGAATTGGGGAAATAAGCAAGAGTGCTGCTTTTTTGGTAAACCTGGTATCAGCACAAGGGTGAACAAAACAGACTCTAAGGACACTCAACACCTACCAAACCAGAGATCCAGAGGCTCGTAAGAGCCCATCACTGCAGTAAACTTAAAATGCAGTTAACATGGCTCAGGGAATTTTGTGGAAGAGGGGGCAGAAAGATTGTTACAGCCACAAGTTGGGACATTATGCACAGAGACATTGCTTCTCCCCCATAACTGACTGCTGCCCCCACAATGCTTGACCCGCAATCCTCATGGGGTTTATCTGCATCCCCAATGAGGAGGGCCTCTTTGGAAAAGGGGCAGGGATGAGGGAAGGGATGGTACCAACTTTTGTTGTTTACATACTAAGTATGTCCACATCTAATAAAAATAATTTTTAAAGTCTCAAAATTAATGATTGAAGATTAAAAAATGGGAGAATCAAGGAAACCACATGATCACCTCAACAGATGCTCTGAAAAGGCCTTTGAGAAAATCCAGAACCCCTTCATGTTAAAAACACAGGAGAGAACAGGGATGGAGAGAAGATGCCTAAACATAGCAAAAACTATAATATAGCAAACCAATAGTCAACACTGTGCTAAATGGAGAAAACTTGAAGAATTTCCTTTACAATCTGGAACAAACAAGAGTGTCTATGCTCTCCACTCCTATTTAATATGATGCTTGAAGTCTTGGCATGAGTACTAAGACAAGAGAAAGTAATAAGTGGATACAAATGAGAAAGGAGAAATTCAAATTATCCTTATTTGAAGATGATATGATTCAACACATAGAAGAGTTTCTAGAGGCTCCACAAGAAAGCTTCTAGAGCTGATAAAACACTTTCAACAACGTGGAAGGATAAAAATTAAACACAAAACAATAGAGTAGCCTTCTTCTATATAAATAATAAACATACCAAGAAGGAAAACATGGGAACAGTTCCATTTACAATAGCCACAGAAAAAATTAAATACCTTGAAATATTCTGAACCATGGAAATAAAATTAAAATCTAAAAGAACTGAAGAAAGAAAGAAATTAAGGAAGACACCAGAAGATGTAAAGAACCCCCATGCACATAGACTGGAAGAATTAATATTGTCAAAATACCCATCTTGCCAAAAATCAGTATACAGATTCAAGACAATCGCAATCAGAATTATAGTAACACTCTTCCCAGAAACTGGAAATTTTATCTTCTATTTCATATAGAAGCATAAAAGACCCCAGATAGCCAAAACTACTTTCAGCAAAAAAGAATACTCAGGAAAAAGAAAACAATAATGACTTCATGTTATACTACAAAACCATAGGATTAAAAACAGCATAGTTCTGTCACAAGAAGAGACATGTAGACCAATGGAATAGAATAGAAGAACTAAGTATAAACCCAAGTAACTACATCCATCTGATTTTAAACAAAGATGTCAAAAGAGAAAAGACAGCATTTTGAATAAATGATACATGGAAAACTGAATATCTGCATGTTGAAGAATGAACTAGATCCATATTTCTAACCCTGCATGAAAATCAACTCCCAATGGATATAGAATCTCAATGTAAGACAAGACTCTCTGAAACAACTAGAGGAAAAATTAGGGAGCACACTTTAAGATACAGACATGGAGAATCACTTTCTATACAAGACGCTACCCAGGAAATAAGGCAAAAACAATCGATTCCTATTGATTCATCCCAATCAAATGGGATCTCATGAAAAAGCTTTTGTATAGCTAAGGAAACTGTCAACTGAGGCAATCTAAATATTGGGAGAAAATCTATGCCAGCTATACATCTGACAGAGGATTAACATTAAACTATACAAAGAACTCAAAATATTAAATAATAGAAGAGCAAAAACCCAATCAAAAATCGGACTAGGGGCTGGAGAGATGGCTTAGCAGTTAATGCTTGCCTACGAAGCCTAAGGACCCTGGTTCGAGGCTCGCTTCTCCAGGACGTAAGCCAGATGCACAAGGGGGCGCATGCATCTGGAGTTCGTTTGCAGTGGCTGGAGGCCCTGGTGCACCCATTCTCTCTCTCTCTCTCCCTGCCTATTTCTATCTCTCTCTCTCTCTCTCTCTCAAATAAATAAATAAATAATAAAATATTTTTAAAATGTTTAAAAAATTGGACTATGGAACTGAACAGAATGTTCTCTAAACAAGAAATGAAAATAACCATTAAATATATTTAATACATTTTCAACATCTTTAGCCATCAGAGAAATGTAATTTAAAACTACTTTTAGATTCCATATCACTCCAGTAAGAATGGCTATCATCAAAAAATGAAATGCTGGCCGGGCATGGTAGCACATGCCTTTAATCCCAGCACTCGGGAGGCAGAGGTAGGAGGATCACCAAGAGTTCGAGGCAAAGAACTGAATCTCAAGTATGTACTAGGCATCCTGGAAGTGATTTAAAATTTCTTAACTAATTTTATACATATAATGATCACATCAAGCATCCTCAGTTTTGAGGAAAAAAGGGGGGGGGACAAAAATTTAGCACAGAGCTAATGGACACACATTTTGGGCCTTTCCTGATATTGCAGGTCTCATCATGTAGTGAGGGGATGAATACATTTTCTCTTTGATGAGTGACGGAGCTGACCAAGCACTATCCAACCCCGTGACTTCCTAAGCAAAAGTCATATTTCCCATCTGCCTTAGGTGTGGCACATGGGAGGGATACAGTGGTTGTGTAAGTACCCTCTGAATCACAGAGGTCATGAAATCTATGTGCTTGCCACCTTCTCCCCCCACTTTGTATGGGCCAGAACTCATACAAATGGTATGGGCAGAAGGCCAGAGCAACAACATAGAAGGAAATGGACTTCTTTTAGTATGTTTATGTGTGTTGGTGACCATGTGTGTACATGTATTTGTATGCATATAGGAGCGTGTGTGTGTGTGTGTAGCAGACAGCTTCAGGTTCGCTGAGATGAACTTCCAGACCAGGCACAGTTATGGAGGAAGGGATATTATTTATTGAAGCTTACAGATCCAGGGGAAGTTCCATAATGGCAGAAGTCGCGGCCTGCTCTCACAAGGCCAGGCAGAGAGAGCAAAAGCCAACTAGCCACCACACCACACAGAGCAAAACTACAGCCAAAAGGTCACACAGCACACTTCAGGAACTCCTGCTAGGCACATTTGCATATCTTTACAATGGAATCTCAAACCATCACCACACCTTAAGACCGGCCCCCAGTGACCTTGCCTCTAGCAAGGTGATTGCAGATGCAAACTATAAAGTAATAAAACATTGAATATATTGGGGGACATATATTCAAACAACCACATTCCGCCCCTGGCCCCCAATATATTTAGCTCCTGGCCCCCAATAGATTTATAACTATCACACATGGTAAATTGTACTCAGTCCAATTTCAAAAAGTCTCACAGTCTTGACCAACTTAAGATAGTCCTGTAAAATCAAACAAGTTAAATACTTTCAACATGTAAAGGCACAGAGTAAAACATTTTTTAACTGATATAAGGCATAGCAAGGAGAAACTAAAACAATGCAAACTCAACCACCATCAGCCGTCATCAAACTTCTGCAGTTCAAGTTCAAAATAACCCGAGACTGACAGTCTCCAGGTTTTCCAATTCCGCCCCTCCAGCTGGGCAGAGTCACCAGGGAAAACTCATCCCATGCCAACACTGCACTCCATGGTAGCCCTTTTGCACAGTCCTGGTATATCCAAAATATCTTCAGGTCTCCATGCAAACCACGGTCCATCTTCCAAAGGCTCTTCCAGCCTATTCCTCAGGGACTTCATGCCCTGCCTTCATGCTGCATCTCAGCAGCGGCTCCTGGAACTGTGTGCAACTCATGACCACTCCATGCATTTTTCATGCTTCCAAAACTAATACCAGGTGTGCAGGACACAGCCATATTCTTAATCCAGGGATGAAATAAACCACAGCCTTGAACAGCAGGTTCCTTCTCCAGTCAGCTCTTTCCAAGAATTTGCATTTTTAACAGTCTTTCCTCAGGCATCCTCTCCATTGTTTTAATGTAAATCAAGTCTGGCCACCTTCCTTCCACCTTCCTTAAGATTGCTAATGTGTTTGACAATAGCAGCTAAACCAGTCTCAGTGCCTCTGCTTTTAGCTTGCTTCAGGTTTTCCAACTCAAAATCTTAAAATCTCAGTCCGATATCTTTAGCCAAGCACATCAGTCCATTATAAATTTAACCTTGATCAAACTTTCTGGGCCTGGACAGCAGAACGTAGCCATCCCTTATGCCAGTAGCCCAGTTCCAACAAAGTCCTCTGCCGTCTTTCCTTCCCCTTAGAAAGCTCATAAACCAAGCCTCGAAGTTCAATACAGTCTGCACTTAACATTCTCAAACTCTCATCAGAATAGTCCATAAAACTTGGCTTACCACTCCAGAAGGCATCTTCAGTTGCAAGCACCAAGTCCATGCCCATTCCTCCAAAACAAAGGTTCCAAAAGACGAATATCCACACGATCTGGTTCATCTCACCCCACACTCCTCGGTACCACTGTCCACAGAACGTGTCAGCTTATCTACTTGATTATTAAAGTCCTCCTCTGATGAGGTCACCTTCTGATGAGCATTAACATGGGACACAAGTATCTTTATATCCTTTGCCCATTCAGAGAGCTCTATCCACATACATCTTCCCCAAATGTCCTTTTCACCAATTTTCCAATCATGCTCCTTCCATGTCCCGGACCATCCTGCCAAACCATTGGCCACAGCCCAGGAATCAGTGTATAACCGCACATCTGGCCATTTTTCTTTCCAAGCAAAATGCACAACCATGTGTACTGCCCGTAGTTCTGCCCATTGTGAAGACTTCCCTTCACCACAGTCCTTCAGAGTTGTCCCAGAAAGGGGCTGTAACGCTGCAGCTGTCCACTTCTGGGACATGCCCGCATAGCGTGCTGAACCATCTGTAAACCATGCCCACCTTGCCTTTGGCGATTCAGTGCTGATACTTGGCCCTTGTTACCCCGAGAGCCAGTTAGACCCATTGCATCTAAGTCACCTAATGCAGCAACTGCGGCTCCCACTGTGATGTCTTCTTTACATAAAAGACCAATGATTGGGGACTTTAAGTGTGCTGGTGCTCCCCTCACAAATCTGTTTCTTATAGTCTTAGTGAAGGGCACATCTTCTGCACGCTCCCATTGCGGGCTTAAAGATGAGTTTACATGGTAAATCCACTCCAGCATTCCAAGTTCTCTGAGCCTTTTAATCCCTTCATCAACATTAAGCCAAGGGATATCAGGCAGCTCAAGCTCATTCACAGTAGGCCATCTTTGGATCCATACTTCAGCCAACCAATCAAATAAACTCTTGGCACCTCTTCCAACTGCATGAGCTGCAGTGTTAAATCTAAAATCTCTGGTTAGTGGGCCCATTTCAATAAATTCAGCTTGATCTAATTTTATATTCCTTCCTCCATCATCCCACACCCTTAAAATCCATTCCCACATATATTCCCCATGCTTCTGCCTGTACAAGTTAGAAAGCTCCTGAAGTTCTTTAGGGGTGTATCTCACTTCCTCTTGAGTCACGCTTTCTAACTCCCCTTTAGGGGCATGCCTAGCCTTACGCCTAGTTATAGGCCTTGAGGCAAAGATGGGTGGGCTCTGAGAAGCATCAGCACATCCTGCAGGGAGGGTCATTACTGCTTCCTCAGACAAAGAAGGAGTGATTCCCTCAGGGGGTGGGGGTGCACCTGCAGCTAAAGGAGGGGAAGCCACATTCTCATGCAAAACAACTTCTTCAGAATCTGAGAGTTCAATGTCCCCAGATTCTTCAGGGTCTTCCCATACATCCCCATCCCAAGTCATGGGATCCCACTCTTTTCCAACCAATGCTCTCACTTTAACTTCTGATAGTTTGTGAGGCTGGGAATTGAGCTTACGCATGCAAATTAGCCAATCTTACAATGAGAGCTTGAGTTTGGTTTTCTGCAATTCGAGCCCTGTTCTGACTAGACAGGAGATTTTCCTCCAGGGCACCCTTAGAAACCTTCAGATCATGTACGTGGGTCTTAAGCTTGGAATTTTCCTTTTGGAGCTTCTGCTTTTCTCTCAACAGTTTATCTAGAGATGCCAGAAGAAACCATCCAGCATCATCATTCGTCTTACTTTTCCACAAATATTCAAAAGTTCTAGATACAGAGTCACTAAATTCCTTGCTCCTCACAAGATATGACTCAGAATCACTAAATACATCTATTTCACGGAGTTCGTTAAATAGTTCACACCATGGATTATTAGTGCCCTCCTTATTACCACTTAAAGTGCTCTCCTTATTACCAGCAGAGCCTTTAGTAGTACTAGAGTTGGAGAACCAACTCCACAGAGCACCAAGCCTACTAGGGAAATCCATCCTTACAATTCTGTTTCTCTAGAACCACTTCTGGTACCAGAATCTGTATTAGTCAGGGTTCTCTAGAGGAACAGAATGGACAGAATGAATTGTATTAAAAGGGGATTTATTGGATTAGCTTACACAGTCCAGCAATAGCAGGTTGCAGGTCCGAGAGTCAAGAAACCCGGTAGCTGCTCAGTGCACGAGGCTGGAGGCCTCAGCAGTCCCAATCCGGCACTGAAGGCCTGGAGGCTTCCTGGAGAGACGCTGCTCTTCAGTCCACCCTGGTCTTCAGTCCACACTGGAGAGCAGCAACACCAAGCAGCAGGTACCAAGCAGAAAACACCAAGCAGCTAGTAGCACCAGCAGCCAGGTGGGAGAGAGAGCCTTTCTTCCCAGAGCTCCTTTTTATCAACCAGCCCCCTCCTCCAAGAGGGGCCGCCCACTCTGGGCCGCCCACTCTGGGGGAAGGCTTACCCCTGGGGGCAGGATTCTTCCTTTAGTTAATCCTTCCTAGAGGCAGCCTCAGAAACACACTTATGAGGAATGTCTGTGGATTCCTAAACAAATCAAGTTGACACAAACTTAACCATCACAGTGTGTGTGTGTGTGTGTGTGTGTGTGTGTGTGTGTGTGTGTGTGTGTGTAGGCCAAAAATAACATCATTTGTTTCCTCAAATTACTCTCCTCTTTTTTTTTTTTTTTTCAGGAAGGGTCTCTCTCACTGAACCTAGAACTCACTAATTAAGCTAAATTAGCTAGGCATGGGTATTTTATTTCCACCTCCCTCCAAGCACTGAGATTACAGATGGATGTGCTCCACCACTCCCAGTATTAGAGACTGAATTCAGAGCCTCATGCTTGTGTGGCAGGCAGGCATTTACCAATGGAGCCATCTCTCTGGTCCCAGCAACTGAATTTTCTAAATGATACTGGGGTACAAAGCAGCCTTCATAATTGAACTTCCACATGTTAACCCCATTGTGAGAGGGAAATAAACTGTATTCTTGTTTATACCATTGTATTTTGAGGTCACTTTATTTCAGGCAGAATGACATGAATGCTAATGACAATGTTCCTTTTGTACCACACTCCTACTTTAATATGAATCTTTCTTTTATTTCAATAAATTTTCCTATAATAATTCACTAAGCTGTAGTTAAGAAAGTTGAGAAAATGGAAGGTCGAGGTGGGTATAGTTCCCCACATGCCATAGAAGTAGGCCAGTTCTTTTCACTGTCCACATTCTGTATTTTAATTTGTGTCATGCTTCTCTATTTAAAATTACTTACTTTCCAACAGCTACAGAGAACTCAACACTAAATCAGACTTCAAACACACCTGTCAAGGCTTAGGGACTACTCTGGAAGAAGGGACACAAAGATTATAAGAGGAACAGAGTGGGTAGGATTCTCCTGAAGGATACCCTCCCCCAAGAAACTGACTGAGGCCTTCACAACCCCACAGGGAATACCAGTAACCCCACTGAGGACGGCCCTAGGTGGAATGGGGTTGGAAAAAGGGATATAAGAGTATATCCTTTAAAAAAATCAACTTATATTAGAAGAATATGTTAGAAGTCAGGGTTCTCTAGAGGAACAGAATGGATAGAATGAATTGTATTAAAAGGGAATTTATTGGATTAGCTTACAACAGTCCAGCTATAGCAGGTTACAGGCCTGAGAGTCAAGGAACCAGATAGCTTCTCAGTCCACAAGGCTGGATGCCTCAGCAGTCCCAACCCAGCACTGAAGGTCTGGAGGCGTCCTGGAGAGATGCTGCTCTTCAGTCCACATTGGAAAGCAGCAAACAGCGAGCAGCAAACAGTAAGCAGCACCAGTAGCCAGATAGGAGGAGGAGATACTTTCCTTCCCCAAGCTTCTTTAGATAAAGCCCCCCCCCTCAGAGAGGGTCCACCTACTCTGGAGGAAGGGTTCACCCTGGGGGAAGGATTCCTCCTTTAGTTAATCCTTCCTAGAAGCAACCTCTGAGACATATTTATGAGGAATGTCTGTGGATTCCTAAACAGATCAAGTTGACAAAGACTTATTACAGAAGTGTAATTTCACACTGATGATATAAACTCCTCTTGAATCGTTTGTCTACATTGTAGTTTCTTATAATTATACAAAATGGGGCAAAAACAATCACTCAACTATCCTTTATTATGTTATAAAATTCCTGTCAGCTTTCCCATTTTTCCTGATTTTAGGGATATTGGGCTGTGCTTTAAGAATTTCCCTAGAGGGCTGGAGAGATGGTTTAGTGGTTAAGGCACATGTCTGCGAAGCCTAAGGACCCAGGTTCGATTCTCCAGTTCCTACGTAAGCCAGATGCACATGGTGGTACACGCATGCATCTGGAGTTCGTTTGCAGTGGCTAGAGGCCCTGGTGCACCCATTCTCTTTCTCTCTCCCTCTCTGTCTCTAATAAATAAATAAAAATCCATCGTAAAAAAAAAGAATTTCCCTAGAGTCATGGCTCTGCCAAATAAATACACATGTACCTGTGTGATCATGAGAGCTTAGACAGTGGATAAAATTAATACCTTCCAATGTTGGAAATATCCCATTTTTCTTGTTTCTATTTCCTACCTATGAGTCAGAAAGTAAAACTGAGTGACTGGCAAAAACGTTAAAAAAAAAAAAAAAACCTTCAGAGCAAAAAAATGTATCAAACTATATACAAATATTTCTGAAAACCTATATCCATTTTTAGATTTAGGAAACATTTTAAACTAAATAATACTTATATGTAAGCTTTGGATGTTTGATCAAATACAAAAGTCAGATGTTTTAATATGATATAGATAGAAAGAATTTATTTTGAATTCTAGGTTTCAGTGATCGTTTTCCCCATGTTGTAAGTAAAAGCTCAGAAATAAGTATAACTGTGGCCATACAACTCTGTCTTTACTAATGGAAAATTGAAGCTATATGTTCTACTAATAAATAAAAAATGCCATGATGAATAAAAATACCTATGCCATTAAGACTAATTTCCAAACAAAAAAATAAAATGCCTTATCCTTTTTTTCCCATTTTAGGCACTTGTCAGACATTCCTTTATAGTACAACTCAATTTATTCCAACACTCTACCAAAGGGTATCCCCTGAGTTTCTCATTCACAATGATTTCATCTGATATCCAAATATATTACCAGAGTCTGCATAACCCTTTTGATCATATACTGTCCTGTGTTGTACTTGGCATGGTAAGGATCTATTTAGTCTACTGACTAAATGATCACATGAATAAGCATCCTGCAATTATGTCATAAAAAGTTAATTGTCTTCTACTACATCGTGAACCCTCAGAGAGCGCATGAAGAGAATAAGTGTACAAGTCAAATAACACTGGGTTCAAGCCCTTGTTTTGCCATTACCTCACAGAACAACTCAGGAGAGCCACATTACTATTCTCCTTAACCAGTTCACTCCATAGAAATGGAAATGCTAGCAGATGGTACCTAATGTGTATGCCCATTGTGGAGATTAACCAAAGATGGAAGTCAAGAGGAAAGACCTGCCAGATGTGGGATTGTTTCCTGACTGCAGGAATTCACAATTAATTATAGTGAAATTATACCATCTAACTCCATTTGTTTATACATAAAACTATAAAAATACGAACCCATAAAATACAAAAAAAAAAACTGTGATGAAAAAATTCCCAGGACTAGGATGAAAAATGCTACTCTTAGTTTCATTGTGAATTATTGTTGACATAATTCACTTAACCTCTATAATCATAGCTAACTTAGTAGCAAAACGAAGACATGGATTAAAGTTTTGGAACCAGAGGAGATCAAATAAAAGCCATTTCTTTCTATTGCAAATCATGATTCCATTTGCTCCCATTTCTTCAGTCCAAAGACAGAAAAGGACACGGATCTCTTCCTTTCTCTATATATAATCTGGAGCAGAACATCTTGAAAGATGTGCTAGCCTTCAATCTTGCAAGCAGCTGCAGCAGTGGGGTCCAGAACTTCCCAGGCTGCCTACTCAAATAACAGATGAACACAGTATTCAGTGTAAGTTTTATAGCATACTGCACCTGACGTCAAGGACACATTGCAAAATTACTCATCCTGCCATAAACCAGGAAAATTCTCAATTTGAATGATATGGCACAGATATTGGAATGACAAGATAATGAAAGATTTGTAAGGCAGCTATGATAAAAATATCTCAGGGAATAATTATAATCTTGAAAAATATAATAATGGATAATATTAATAAAGATATAAAGTTGAGCCAAATGAAAACGTTGGGACAGAAAACTACATTAAGGTAAATAAAAACCTCTATAAAGAAGCTCAGTAGTTGGAAATTGTTGGCATCAGTGAAGTCCAGTGTGCTGCAAGGTGTAATCTACAAAGCAACCACTGGGAAGAAGTAGTAAGACACATGTTCCCCCAAAACAAAGATGAATAAAAATAGTATTACTTTAGTACTGTCCAAGGAGCCCACAGGAAGGCCAGGAAGGGGAAATGAGCTTAAATCCTTACATGTCAACAATAAATGGTCCACCGTTATTAATTAATGGAAAGAGATGGGAATAATAAAACATGACCCAAGTATATGCTGAATAGATGAATTCATTTCAAATATGATGATACAAGCAGGTTAAAAACAGAACGGAGACACATATGTCTGTCATACTAAAAGCAGGCTGGTATATCTCTATTTTATCAGAAAACGAACGTTCAAGGAAAGGATGAAGGATAAAGAGTAACATTACCTAGTAAAAGGGTCAATTCACCAAAATGACATGCCAAACCTACATGGGTTCTATGTGCAATCAACAGACTTCTCAATACACCAAGGAAACGCTACCTGAACTCAATGGGAGAAATACACCAACTACCAATGGAGCTGGAGACCTCTGTGCATCTCTCTCAGAAACAGAAGAATAAGACAACTGGTACGTATGGAAAACTCCAGTCAAGAAGAGTAAAACACTTTTTTTTGGTTGTTGTTTTATCTGGACAAGTGCTGTAACCCATTAAGCTAAGGAAGCGTTTAAAGCAGCATGGCATATTTATCAAGCTACATTACTGTCATCAAATCTACGCAGACATATTTAAAAGAATTAAACTCTACGTTCTCTGAGCATAATGGAATCATAGTGGAACTCATCAGTAAATGAAGAACAAGAAAATTTCCAAATATTTAGAGCGCAACAGATTTTAAAGGAGGGTAAAGGTTTAGAAGCTAGCTCTATGGGGGAGTCTAGCAGGTTGCCAGCCCGGGCGCCCCCACGCGGAAAGGCCGCCTCCAGCTCATCAGACAGCCGTCCTTCCTACCTGTTGCACCACCAGGTGGGACTGCTCAAAGTTCAGCTGGAAGAAGTTGCCCACGAAGGGCAGGCGCCAAGGTCCCGGCGGGAAGTTCTTTGGACGGCGGCTTTTGAGGAAGTCCGCGAGGAACAGAAAGACGACGACAGCCAGCAGCAGAGTCCGGGGGTGGAGCGCGGCAGACAAAGCGGTCACCAGGGAGCCCGCCGCCGCCAGCATGGCTGCACCTGTCAAGGCTGAGCGCCTGTCACAACCCGGACACTGCCAGCGTCGCCAGCGCCTCGCTGGCCTCCTCCAGTCCCTCTCCAACTACGCCCCTCGCCTTTCCGGGCGGGCTACACCAATGCCCACCTCTGTGCCCTCCCAGGCCTCGCTTCTCGCCTATCACTGCGCGCCTCTCTCCAAACAGAGCGGCCACCAACCCTCTCCTTCCCGCCGCCCCGCCCTCCCCGTGCGCTCCGCCCCGCCCTCCCCGTGCGCTCCGCCCCGCGATGCCCCGCCCTCCCCGTGCGCCCCGCCCGCCCCCGGCGCTCCGCCCCGCCCCCTGGCATCTAGTAACCAGGAACTTCTTCAGCTCCGTGTGCTGGGCTTCGCCAGCGTAGCTGCTCCAGGCCTGGGTCACTAGAGAACCCTGGAGAAGTGAGCAGGCTAAGATCGGCTGCTGCCCTATTTACAAAGTCGTTTTTTCTCTGGCAGCGCTGTGGCTACTGCATCGCGGACCTCTGAACCCGGGTTTGGCAGTCAACCATCTTTCACCCCAGTGCAGCCAGCTGGGGAGCGCAGCAACCAGCCTTCAAGGGCTGTTATTGGGTGCCATAGTGCTCTTGTCTCGTTATTTTGCTTTGACAGGGTGAATAAGTGAACCTACAGACATTTAGTTGGCATTCGTTTAGTTGACGTTTGGGGAGCAATGTTTTTGATGCTGGTGTGTGTGTGTGTGTCTGTTGCTGGCTACTGAACTCTGGATTTTAAACATGTTAGGCAAATCCTGTATCAATGAGCTCCCTCCCTTCCTAAAATTTAAAGTTAACATACAAAGTAATGGGTTTCTCTTAGCATTTTCATTCATTATTCATTATTTTTATTCATCCCCTGCCCCCACGGCCACCCCTCCCTTGCTGGTCCAGGTTCCCCCATCATTCTTCCCCTCACGTAGCTGAGGCTAGCCTCAGACTCTCTACATAGATGAGGATGGATGACCTTGAGTTCTGATCTACCTGCTCCCCACCTTCCAAGTGCAGGCTTTATAGGCATGTGCCTCTGCACCCGGTTTATAAGGCGTTGGGGATGGCTTCTTGCTAGGTAGGGACTCTACCAGTTGAGCCCCATCATTAGCCCCACCTTCAGCTTTCTTGTCACATGTATTCAATTAACCCTTCCATCACTCCCTTAAGATCTCTTCCTGCCCTCTCTTTTTCCTCCTTTTAGATTCACGCCCCCCCCCACATTTAAATCTAGGTTCTGCATATGAGAGAAAATATTCGTACTTGTTTTTGGAAGTCTGACTTATAACACTTATCATGATGGCTACCTAGTTCTTTTTGCTCAGCACTGAAACTCCAGAGCCTTAGGCCCCCAGCAGGCGGCCTTCCACACCATTCTGTGCTGCCTACCTGTGCCCAACTTATCTGACACACCAACCATGAAGAGTGTTTTTGTAATAGGACGGCACACACTCACATACTACACATTCTTCTTAAAGCTTTTATTGAAAAAGAAAATTGGGGCTGGGAATATGGTTCAGTGTTGGAAGGTGCTTGCTTGCAAAGCCCGTCAGTCTGGGTTCAATTCCCAGGCTACCCACATAAGCCAGACCCAAAAGTGGCACAAGCATCTGCTGTTCATTTGCCTTGGCAGGAGACCTTGGTGCACACACAATAAATAAATAAAAATTAATTAAATAACATTTTTTTAAAAATGAAATTTCTACCTTTCCAAGGTTGAAAGAAAGAGTGAGAGACAAAATAGCAATAGAAACTTATGAGAGCTTAGCTTCTGTTCTCTAGTCTTCCTTATAAGAGTTTTCCTCATCACTCAAGGTTTGGAATACTTACTGAAGTTATGAGAAATTTATAAAACCCTAGCTACTTAAATACATGAAAGCTGTTCTAAAGGCATACAGTTAGTTTTGCTCAAGAAAATTCCAGTAAGCCTTGACAAAAACAGATAACATGCCTGAATCCTCACTCCCCATCTCTGTGACACAAAAGCACTAGTAGAGCTATGTGTCACCAACACCAACTGTCCCTAGCTCCTGATTGAAGGCTCTAGTGTCTCGGGGAAAGAGGAAGACTACCAGCATCCCACTGTGCATGCTGTAGGAACTCCATTCTAGTCAACAGTAGCTGAGAGAGGTCCAGGGTTGTCCTCCAGCCATACTTGCAGGACAGAGGCTAGCAGGTTGAAAATACTGGGGCACCAATAGCCTCACCCCAGCTTGCTCATAAAATGGAGGGTGCACAAAGACCAGACATTGAGGGGGTAAGCAGCTAGGATGCATGAGAAGTGTCACAAGCCAGATACAAGCTTTCCAGGCTGTGTTGAGGAAAAGAGAGCTCACTCGGGGGAAAAGAACTCAGAAAATTTTTCCTGGGGCCAGAGCAAAGCTGCAAGACTGTCAAGACCATTCCTGAGAAGGAGCCAAGCTTCATTGGATCAGATTATATATCAAGGCATTGTTTAAAATAAAAGAGTGATTACATCAACAACCAAGTATAATACAAACAGACAGCTCACTAGAGATCAAGAAAAACGACAGTCACAGAAGAGCC
Source organism: Orientallactaga sibirica (assembly GCA_036365145.1). NCBI lineage: Eukaryota > Metazoa > Chordata > Mammalia > Rodentia > Dipodidae > Orientallactaga > Orientallactaga sibirica. Next base: position 31,992,803 of record JAEOAD010000015.1, on the reverse strand, counting down.
CTTTTAAAATCAACATTGTCTTGGGACTGTGTGCCCACCAGAGTGTGCCCTAGCAGAGTGCCACCAGAGGCTTTCCCAGGGTGAGAGAAATTGCCCTCACTAAACCAGTCATACCATTCAGCTTGCCTCGTAACACAAGAATTCCTGGCAGGAGGACAATCATGGAACTGTTATAATAAGCTTATGTAAGGTGAACAATTTTCAACAAAATTATGCAACATGCAAAGAAACGGAATAATGTTACCCAAAAAGGCAAAAGCAGTCAAGAACCTGAAAGTGCATGTGAGGGAACTTACATGTCACACAGGGCAGACAATACAATCAGGCCAGTTGATTTGAAATATGTGCAAAGAGCTAAAGGAATCCATAGGTGATCACAGTATTAGAGAGCTATAAAAAAGGAAATTGAGGGCTGGAGGGATGGCTTAGTAGTTAAAGCGTTTGCCTGCAAAGCCAAAAGACCCAGGTTCAATTCCCCAGGACTCACGCTAGGCAGATGCACAAGGGGGCGCATGTGTCTGGAGTTCGTTTGCAGTGGCTGGAGGCCCTGGTGTACCCATTCTCTCTCTCTCCCTCTTTCTCTGTCAAATAAATAAATAAATAAAATATATTTAAAAGGAAATTGAAATTATAAAAGGTAACATAATGGAATTCACAGTCAAAAGGATACAATAACAGAAAAAAAATTAAAAACACAAGAGGTGCAGATAGAGACATGGCATAGCAGTTAAGACACTTGCCTGTGAAGCCTGAGGACCCAGGTTCAATTCCGCAGTACCCACGTAAGCCAGATGCACAAGGTGGTGTATACATCTGGAGTTCATTCCCTGGGGCTGGAGGCCCTGGCATGCCTATTCTCTCTCTCTCTCTCTCTCTCTCTCTCTTTCTTGAATAAATAAATTAATTATTAAATATTAAAAACACAAGAGGGTTCTCAGTGATAGATTTAAACTGGAAGAAAGAGGAATCAGTACACTTGATGAAAGTTTGATAGAGATTTTGGAGCCTCAGGGAGAGAGAAAGGGCGAGAGAGGATAGAGGGGTAGGGGAGGGAGAGAGGTGGGACACCACTGAAGCACACACCTGTTGGTGAATCCAGGTTCATTTTCTCCCTGTTGGAAAAGACCAAAGTTGTGAACTCTTGTTGGGGCAATGAAAAAGATCCACCTGGAAAGCCAGTAACTGAAGAAGATGGGAGACCATCTGCAGCCTATTTTCATGTAGCCTCAGGTCCCCATCCCCTTTTATCAGGATAGGAAAGGATTGATGCGTGTGGAGACTTTTGGTGCTATTCTGGTGGCTCTGCAACAGGACATTATCAACCTAGTATTTGTTAATATATTGATCATGATGCTCCTGTAGTTTTGTTTCTGGTATGGAATTGAACATTAAGGCTTTGTGCAAGCAGGGAAATGCTCTACCACTGAGCAATATTGCCAGTCCCCATTTTAAAATAATTAGTTAGTGAATTAATTATAATTTTTGCTTTGTGGTGGTTTTTAAAAATGTTTTATGAGAGAGAGACAGAGAGAGCATTGGCACTCCAGGGTATCCAGCCATTGCAATCAAACTACAGATGCATGCTCAACTTTGTGTGCATATGTGACCTTGCACACTTGGTCACCTTGTGTGTCTGGCTTATGTGGGACCTGGAGAGTTGCACATGAATACTTAGACTTCGAAGGCAAGCACCTCTCTCTCTTTGCTTTTGTGTTTCTTTTTGTTGTTATTATTGTTGTTGTTGCTGTTGTTGTTTTTCGAGGTAGAGTTTCACTCTAGCCAGGCTGACCTGGAATTCACTCTTTAGTCTCAGGGTGGCTGCCCCGGCCAGCGGGGGTTCAACAAAGGGCTCGAGGGGAGGCTAACCTACATGAGAGACAAACAGACACAAAGAAGGAGGCCAAGCCTGAAACTCTGGTCAAAGCCTCAGCGTTTATTGTTCATATAGAGGTATATATAGAGAGGGGAAAGGGGAGGCGAATATCTAAAAGCAGCGGGGTTGCTAGAATACCCAGCTGAGGAATGTGCCTCGGTCATAGAGGGGTTACAGCAGTCTTGTTTACTAAGCCATATAGTTTTAAGTTACACATTGTTCTTATCTACAGGTCAGGGTAGGGTCTCTGGGAAGGCTTAGTCATGTAGTTTCTCACAGACACTCAGGAAACTGAAATCTAACTTAGAAGATGCAGTTTTTTCCTCCAAATGGCTGCAGTTTGGCTCAAGGTTCCCAACATCTCCTCCCTTCTTTTATACAAGATAGGGGGAGGCCCGCAGTCAAGTGGTGGGCTTTAACCAACTGGGGGGAAGCATTGGCCTGACTCCTCTCGTGGGTTATATATTTGTTTCCCACATTTTGACCCTTGGCACCTTTGGGAGAGGGGAGGCAGGGTCTATTTTGATGTTTATGGTACCAACCTCCTTGCAAGTCAGGTTTGCTTCTCGGGGGACTCAGAAGCGGACCATAGGGTACTCCCCCTGCAGTGTTAGCTCTGCACCCCTTGTGGTGCCCACGCCAAGTGCATAAATCTGAGTTTTATGCAGCTCCTAAAGGAGGTCCATCACCTTCAGGTTTAGCCAAGCCTCTGTCAGCCAAATTAAGTCTGTGGTAATATACCTGTATGGGTTTTGATGCCCTGGAGTCAATTTGTTGTTTTATAAAACCAGTAAGCCTATTAAAGATAAATGGTCCCAAGGTAATTACTAGCAAGAGACTAACCAGGGGATCCATAAGGGGATTATGCATAAGAGTAGAAGCAGGGTGTCTGACTAAAAGAAGCCAAATGAGAATCTGAGAAAGAAACTGCTTGGGAGAAACTTTTTGCAAAGTCCTTTTGCAGCCTTAGCAGGATCACCAAAAGATAAATGACTATATGAAATAACAGATATTTTCTTTGGTAAACCTTGTAAATCTATGTTAAGATTATTATGATTTTAAATACCCCAAATATGATTTTTAACCTTTCACCATTCAGTAGCAGTCCCATTGTAGGATAAAGGAGTAATACATATGAATTGATAATTTACATGACAGAACAATTGCATTTGAACCACCAGATTGGCAACCTGTCTTTTTAAATACATAACAGCATCCTCTAGAGCATCTAACCTGACTGACAGCTTTTTATTAATATCTATCTGTGATGAAAAAGCTTGAGAAAAATTTTAATCAGTCCATTAACATGATCAGCTGTCTTCATCGGTTGTGCCAGGGATACTGGGGCCATGGTGGAAGAGGCGATGATGGTTGCAGCAAGGATTTCCACAAGTAGCCATTTTACTGAATTTTCTTTTTTCTGCGTCAGCAATCTGTTGAGCTGCTGGAACACTTGAGCTCTGGAAGTTGCTACATTCAGCCTCTGTAACATTGTCTGCTCGCCTGACTCAGGCACAGCCATTCTTGCATGTTGAAACTGTTGTAAACCAAGTTAAAGGTTTTTTTTTGTTTGTTTGTTTTTTTACCTAGGAGACATCATTTAATAATCAGACGACAGTACTGCCATTATAGAACAGACATTCATTAAACCCAGGCCTAACTCAGATAAGGAACTAGCTAACGAATGTGCTGACCTCTAACTCTGTAATCTATGTTTGCTTGTTTGCCCAGCAGTAAATTCCCCCCTGCTTAGCTTTTGGGGAGTTTTCACACCTGCAGGACCTTTCAGAGATACTCAGCCATGGGGACCTCTGGTCCTTGTAACAGACAGATTTTGTAAACCATTTACTGACCTGAGATGTAACTCCCACTCCCCACTCCCTCCCCCACACAAGAATTGGGACCGAGGCTTCAGCGGTGGGCTTCATGTCTCTTTTGGCTGTGGCTGCCAGCACCTGTGAGGAAAGGAGTGAAAAGGGGGGGGGCTCTCATCCAAGGGAGAGGTTTTTTAATTAAATTTCTCCAGGTTCCGATGTATGGGATCTGGTCTGGATGTCCGTTCCTAGGACAGAAAGCACTCTTTAACCTCTAATATAATATTTGAATGAAGGGTGCTGTGGTGGTTTGATTCAGGTGTCCCCCATAAATTTAAGTGTGCTGAATGCTAGTCTCCCCAGCTGATGGCAATTGGAAATTAAAGCCTCCTGGAGGCAGAGTATTGTTGGGGGCGGGCTTATGGGTATTATAGCCAGCTTCCCCTTGCCAGTGTTTGGCACACTCTCTGGTTGCTGTTGTCCACCTTATGTTGACCAGAGGGTGATGTCCACCCTCTGCTCATGCCATTGTTTTTCCTGCCATCATGGAGCTTCCCCCTCGAGCCTGTAAGCTAAAATAAACCTCTTTTTTCCCCACAAGCTGCTCTTAGTCGGGTGATTTCTGCCAGCAATGCGAACCTGACTGCAACAGTAAAGTGGTACCGAGAGTGGGGTTGCTGCTAGACACCTGACTGTGTGGCTTTGGCCTTTTGAAGCTGATTGTCAAGAGGAATGTGGAAGGATTTGAAACCTAGGCCTAAGAGACACCTTGTAGTGTTGTAAGTACAGCTTAATGGACTATTCTGGTCAGAGCTGAAAGACCTGAATGCAGGGAGAACTATGGACTGTGAGGTTCAGCTTATGAGGGTGAGAAAGAGCTTTTCTTGGACTGGGCTAGCAGTTTGTGTGAAAAGTTTGCTGTTATGCCCGTGTCCTGAGAAGTTGTGCAGGGCTGCTTTGCGTAGAAATGAACTGGTGTGAGCAGAGGGATATAGCACAGAAAAAATGAAATCTTTGGGTGAACTCTGCCCATTCAGCTGCAATTGAGAGATTACAACCTTTGAGATTGGGCTAGCTGACCTGCACTGGGGCAACAGGAAGAATGCTGACTCTTTTGAAGGGGCCTGAATGTGAAGGAGTGTCCTGTTCTTCAAAGTCTGATTTATTCCCCCCTGGATTAACAAATTGGCACCCTACCTGGTATTATGGAGTATAACAAATGCAGGAAAGAGAGGGTCATTGAGTTTTTAACATAACTTGTGTTTTGGAAATGGCCATGGGCAGTGTGAAGCAGGTTTGCTGGATGCCTGCATGGAGATCCCATGGGGCCATGAAGATGGACCATGGGTTGCAGTGGAGACCCAGTGGAGATGCCGGGACTATGAGATGGCTGCCAAGGAGAGCTGCCGGCCCTGGATGAAGTTTTCCAGGACTGTGAGTAGCCTAGCTGGAGGGGCGGAATTGGAACTCCAGAGACTTGTTGCTGCTCAGAAGTTATCGGACTTGGAGATTTGTCACTGACTAGTTGTTGGATTGGAATTACAGAGTTTGACGTTTGCCCTGGTTGTTTAAAATCTTGTATTGGTTAAGTATTTCTTTGTTTTGCCCAATGCCATCCTTTGCACTGTGAATGCTTTATTCTGTGCCATTGTGGGGTTTTTTGGGGATATTTTTGGTATTATGGCTCAGTTAAAAGACCTTGGATTATGGGGATGTATGAACATCATTGGAATTGATAAAAACTATGGGGACTTTTAAATTTGCATGAATGCATTGTATTTTACATCATGTATGGTTATCAGTTTATGGGGGCCAGGGGCGGAATGTGGTGGTTTGATTCAGGTGTCCCCCATAAATTTAAGTGTGCTGAATGCTAGTCTCCCCAGCTGATGGCAATTGGAAATTAAAGCCTCCTGGAGGCAGAGTATTGTTGGGGGCGGGCTTATGGGTATTATAGCCAGCTTCCCCTTGCCAGTGTTTGGCACACTCTCTGGTTGCTGTTGTCCACCTTATGTTGACCAGAGGGTGATGTCCACCCTCTGCTCATGCCATTGTTTTTCCTGCCATCATGGAGCTTCCCCCTCGAGCCTGTAAGCTAAAATAAACCTCTTTTTTCCCCACAAGCTGCTCTTAGTCGGGTGATTTCTGCCAGCAATGCGAACCTGACTGCAACAGGTGCCCTCTGATAGCCATTCAGAGGAACAGAAAGTGATCTATTTGCCCTTGATAACAGATATTTTATTTTTCTGGGCGATGTCTTTGATGTCTTTCCGATGTGTAAGGCAGAGTCCTAAAGAGGGGGGAAGGGAACTGTCCCATTGTTATTAAGTCAAGGGAAAAACGTCCATCCATAGGGAAACAATAACACACAGACACACAAGTATGACAGAAACACAGAGGGCCCAATAACACATAGACACACGAGTATGACAGAAACACAGAAGGCCCAATAACACATAGACATATGAGTATGACAGAAACACAGAGGGCCCAAGAAAGCTATGCACACTTCAGAACCAGATTTAAAAAGGAGAGAGAGAAAGAGAGAGTGCTCAGGTACTCACCAGACCGGTCTGAGAATTTCTTGAGTCTCAGGTTTGCTTGGGTCCCTGGGGTTTTTCATGATCTCCAAATCAATGAATTTTAAAATCAACTCAAAACAAGTGAAACTGGGAGGCATATATGTTTTACCCTCAGTTATAACCCCTCCCCCCATTTGCTCATTCCTCAATTCTTGAGGGATGTTGGAACAATAATCAATTGGACTGTTCCTTGCTAAACCAAGATGCAGATCTGTTATCAAAGGATAAAACCATTTAGTTCTTATTTCAGTACACAAGTTTCCTGGCCAGGTGGTTAAATAGTGCTGGATTATCCCTGTGGCTGAACAATCATACATGAGAAAGACAAGTTATATGTCAAACAATGGCTGAGGAATGTAAGCATCACGTACGCATCACTTTAAGCTGGATACTTAAGCTTAAAAGCAAAGGAACACAGAAGGGAGTCAAGGCCACAAGAGATGGAACTAGGTAAGGCCTGCAGAGGGTCCTCTGCTCTTCGTGGTTCCAAGAGTGTGGGCCACTGAACAAGCCCTTGTCATAGATATCAGCTTCACCTTCTGTGTGCAGGTACTTGGTACAAAGGCCGTTGCGTTCAGTGTTTGTTTTTCTAGGTGGGGGAAGTTTATCAGTACACACCCAGTCTCACACTGACCTTCGTTCATAAATCTGTGGGACATATCAGGATCTGATTTCTCCGATGGTAGGTATGTTAGAAATTGGAACTGTTGCCAGGTGTGGTGGCGCACGCCTTTAATCCCAGCATTTGGGAGGCAGAGGTAGGAGGATCGCCATGAGTTCGAGGCCACCCTGAGATTACATAGTTAATTCCAGGTCAGCCTGGGCTAGAGTGAGACCCTATCTTGAAAAACAAACAAACAAACAAACAAACAAAAAAAACCAACAAAAAATTGGAACTGTTGATTTAGGATTAGGTTTGATTCTGGAAAGGTCTTTGGTAGTAGTTATAATCTGGCACGTGATCATGCAAATGAACTCTTCCTTCACAATCACCCAGCTTCATATGCTTTTGAGTAAGGTTGATAGACATTACTCCATCTTAATCCTGACAATATGTACATACATATTCACATGTGTATTACATGTATGTATATACATTTACATATACATACAAATATAAATGAAAAAATATATTTACATATATGTAAAATATTCCCCCATTGTAACCAACTGCAATGAGAAAGATATATTACCTGCAGCAGGTAAGAACATGGATGACATCTCCAAAGAAATGCTCTCTCAAAATAAAAGAAGACTAGGAATTTTATTTAGGAGACCTTTACATATCTGTATAGAGGTGGGCTATTTCTAAGCATGCTCAAGTAAGGTTTTAATTTTTTTTTAAAAGATAGCAGATACATATTATTAAATTTATTTTTTATTGACAACTTCTTTAATTGTAGACAATATCCCATGGTACTTTCCTCCCTCCCTCCACTTTCCCCTTTGAAATTTCACTGTCCATCATATCCCCCCCCTCCCAAATCAGTCTCTCTTTTCAGTTTGATGTCATCATCTTTTCCTCCTGTTTTGATGGTCTTGTGTAGATAGTGTCAGGCACTGTGAGGTCATGGGTAGCCAGGCCATTTTGTGTCTGGAGGAGCACATTGTAAGGAGTCCTACTCTTTCTTTGGCTCTTTTATTCATTCCGCCCCCTCTTCCACAATGGACCCTGAGCTTTGGAAGGTGTGTTTGAGATATTTCAGTGCTGAGCACTCCTCTGTCCCTTCTTCTCAGCACCATGGTGCCTTCTGAGTCATCCCAAGGTCGCCACCATCTGAAAAGTGAAGCTTCTCTAACCAAAAGTGAGAGTAGCATTAATAAATGGGAGTGGACATTAAGAGAAGTGCTTACTGGGCAGTCTGGTGAGATAGTATATACATTTAGTGAGACACCAGCAGATGTTACAACCCTAGGGCTCATGACTACTACTGTCGTAGGTTTTCAGGATCAGGGATGTATTCTCTCCCATGGAGCAGACCTCCAGTCCAATTAGAGAGCAGTTGGTTTCCCCCATAACAGACATGCCACTATTGCACCCATTGGCTCATTTGGTCTGGCTGGCCAAATTTAAAGCTTGCAGTGTTCATTGTTGAGTATCTTCACTGGTGTTTTCTCTCTTCCATTGAACATCATACAGCATAGCTTTTTCCAGCTTTCTGTCAGCTGGTGCACATGGAGAAGGGTTTTAGCTCAGCTCCAGCAGGATTTCTCAGTGACCTTGTAGCCCAAGTATGTGGAGTCTTCAGCAATAGGGTCTTACCATCTATTCCTGGTGGGAAACCAAGGGCCTCGGCAATCGCCTATATTGTTTTGGGGGTAGCTGTGACCTATCCGGCCAACAACTCACTGGAAGGTATCCCATCCCTGGCACTGAAAATTTTCTAGTAACAGTCTATGGCTTCTGAGTGTTCCATTGTCCAGAAAAGTAGATTTCCATATGACTTCTTTATATCCTTTTAGGTTTTGATTAGCCCTCCCTCCACCATTCCTTTACTCAATCTCTTCCCCTGACCTCGCTTAGGCCTTTTCACCCCCATTAATCTGTTCTTCTATTTAGATATATACAATACATTCCTATTAAGTCTCCCCTTTCTCCCTTTCTGTTCCCTTTATATCCCCTTTGGCTACTGAGTTTTATTTTTACTCACATAGAAGTCCAATCATTTGTAGCTAGGATCCACATAGGAGAGAAAACATGTGATGTTTGTTTTTCTGGGCCTGGGTTACCTCACTAAATATAATCCTTTCAGATAGATCCCCTTTCCACCAAATTTCATAACTTCATTTTTCTTTACTGTGGAGTAGAACTCCATTGTGTAAATGTGCCACATCTTCATTAATCACTCATCAGTTGAGGGACACCTAGGCTGGTTCCATTTCCTATTGTGAATAAAGCAGCAATAAATATGGTCAAGCAAGTATCTCTAAGGTAGTGAGATGAGTCCTTAGGATATAAGCCTAGGAGTGGTATAGCTGGGTCATATGGTAGGTCTATTTTCAGCTGTCTCAGAAACCTCCACACTGATCTCCATGTGGCTGGACCAGATTGCATTCCCACCAACAGTATAGAAGGGTTCCTCTTTTTCCGCATCCTCACCAGCATTTGTGGTCATTCGTTTTCATGATGATAGCCAATCTGACAGGAGAGACATGGAATCTCAACATAGTTTTAATCTACATTTCCCTGATGACTAGGGATGTAGAACATTTTTAGATGTTTATATGCCATCTGTATTTCTTCTTCTGAGAATTCTCTATTTAGTTCCATAGCCCATATTTTAATTGGGTTGTTTGATTTCTTATTATTTAATTTTTTGAGTGCAGATACATTTTTTTGAATGTGCTTAGCTCAAAGTCATGGAACACATATGTAAAATATTAAAATGATTACTAGAAATGCCAAGTGGAACCAGCCTTACTTTAACCTTTCTCTTTTTGTCTCACTCTTGCCCCGGCCAGCGGGGCTTCAACGGGAGCAAGGACCCTAGAGAACCTGAAATGAAAGGGACAAGAGACACAAGGAACCGACAGCAAGACAAAGTTCTGATCAAGCTGTGTATTTTTATTACTCTTAGTGCCTTTTATGCAAGAACAGGGAAGTTTGTCAACAGTTTAAATGATTGCTACAATTCCAAATACCACAGGTCAAAGACCCCAAAGCCAGAAGATGTTTCACAGGATAAGGATCCGGCCCTAAAACCACAAGATAACGACTTCTTCAATCTCTGTGGGTCATTGTTCTTTCTCTGTGCATGGGTTAATAGATAACTGCAAACCTTGCGACTTCCCAGAACAGACAAGATGGAGTCACTACTCAAGATGTAGGCACTTTTGGTCACCTAGTGCCCAATGGTTCCCTACACACTCCCTCCTTCTCTTTATCTTTCCTGTTTAAAAAAAAAATATTTATTTGATAGAGTGAAAGAGGGAAAGAGGCAGAGATAGAGAGAGAGAATGAATGGGTGCTCCAGGGCCTTCAGTCACTGCAGACAAACTGCAGACACATGCGCCACCTTGTACATCTGGCTTATATGGGTCCTAGGAAATCAAACCAAATGAATCAAACCAAATGCCTTAACTGCTAAGCCATCTCTCCAGTCCATCTTTCTCTCTCTCTCTCTCTCTCTCTCTTTCCCCCTCCCCATCCATTCTCTTCCTTGTCTTTCCAGGATGTAATGCTGGAATGCTGCTAGAATGTGCATGATTTTTCTCTACTGTTCCATGGGGAAATTAACTGGATTTATACTGGGGCAGAGAACTGTGTGTATCCAAAACAGTTGCCAAAGATGAATTTAAAATTTGAAAGCATCTCTCAGGGACTATCCACATTTGATCTGTGAGCTGCACAGATTCAGGGATTTATGCCAATGCAGGCAAAGTGGTATCCATGTTTCTGTGGACAGTCCCTAGCTACCTATCAGGAAAACGCTACCTTGCTCCTAATGCATGCTACTTTCACCTTTAAACAGGTGGGATGGTAGCTTCAGGTAACTCAGCAGCTCCTGCCCTCCTCAAACCCAGATAATTTCCACAAGGATCCACCCTTGTCTAGAAGGAATGCAACTTCCAAAAGCCCAAAATCTTTTTTTTTTTTTTTTTTTTTTTGAGGCAGGGTCTCACTGTAGCCCCAGGCTGACCTGGAACTCACCCTGTAGCCCAGGCTGGCCTTGAACTCATGGGTCCTCCTATATCAACTTCCCAGATGCTAGGATTAAAGGTGAGCAACAATACACCTTGCCTAAAAGAAAAGAAAAAATCTTTACTTGTATGTCACAAGATGCTTTTGCCTTCCTGCTTCTTTCCCAAAGGGATAACAATTTGTTTAAGCCAGATTGACTGCTATTTTTTTATGCTTATCCAAAGGCTGTTCCTGAAACATTCTAACATACCTATATTGAGATTTCTCAATAACACAGGAACCTCAAGCCTCATTCAGCTGTTGAATCCAGAAAAAATGTCTGCTCTACAGGAAAAAGTATCCAGCAAGTAGAATGATGGACAAAATAAAAACAAAAGACCATGGACAACCTAACAGTTCCCTACAAAGATAAAGATAATACTTTTCTCTTATTGATGTAATCAGGTCATGTGTGTTTGTAATTCTGACTATATGCCATTCTATGTTAAACCAACATAAAAGAAAAACTCAATCTGCCTCCTAAAATTCTCAAAAAATTGAATAACAAAATTTAGGGATACATCAATTTTTTCCATACATTTTATTGTGTATTAACATCATTATTTTAATGTTTTATTTTTTTAATTTCTTGGTATGCTAATTTAAGATATTTGAATAGATGTGTGAATATTGTGGATACATTAAATAATCTTTTAATTATGTACTTATAAAGTTAGATACACTTAACTTCATCAAACCTATTAAAATGATATATTTGGTTTATTAAATGGGTAATAAAACCTTAAAATGCGACTTGACTACACTTTAAACAGGGACAATGATTCAAATCTCACAGATCTTCCCATTAACTCCTGAGCATGGGCAATTGACATGCCAAATAGGATAATTGTAGTCTCCTGAGCTATAATACAAAGATAATCTCTACTTATAAACCCATCAGTGGTTCATGCTTTGGTTTTCAACATTGGTAGTCAATGGCTATAGTCTCACATTCTTACCCATTTAGGGTAATAATGTGTTTCATCTTTGAATTCTGTCTAAAAATTATTCTTTTATATTTTGCCACAATCTCAATATGTAACAGTCAATATGTTGGTTTTAAATATTTTATTTTAATATGTTATTTATTTATCTGCAAAGCAAGGTGGGGGAGAATGAGAACAGGCCTGTCCAGGGCCAGTAGCTGTTGCAAATGAACTCCAGATGCATGTGTCACTTTGTGCATCTAGCTTTATGTGGGTACTGGGGAATTGAACTTGGGTTGTTAGGTTTTGCAGGCCAGTGTCTTAACCACTGAGCCATCTCTCCAGCTTCTCATCTTCTTTTAACAGTCCAAGAGGTCTCAGCCCCAAGAGCAAACTACACAAGGATGGCTCTTTTGGGAAAAACATGCTCATGACTTTTTGGGTTCTGGGGTAATCAGCTGACATTATCATGTTACTCTTGCTCAGACCTTGTAATTTTAATCTTGTGATATAAGATATATTGCCATTTTAGGAGGCTGGAGGGATGGCTTAGCAGTTAAGGCATTTGCCTGCAAAGCCAAAGGATCCTGGTTCGATTCCCCAGGACCCACATTAGCCAGTTGCACAAGGGGGCACATGCATCTGGAGTTCCTTTGTAGTGGCTGGAGGCCCTGGCACTCCCATTCTCTCTCTCTCTCTCTCTGTCCCTCTTTCTCTCTGTCAATTAAATAAAAATATTTTTTAAAAAAGATATATTATGATTTTAAACTAAATTCCTATAGTATAGGGATTATAGCCAATTCCTACTACAAAAAAAAAAAAATCCAAAATCTCCTCCCAACCAGTAGATGGAGTAAGAGACAGTCTTGTGGCCTCTTTTAGGCAAGGACACACCCCTCATCAGCAATGAAGAAGTAGGCAGAGCTAATGATCAGCATCCTTCAGCTGCCTTAAAATATTTTGGGACCACAGATCTCTGGTGGAGTGGTGGTGGGGGGTGGATTGTGTCAGGAGAATGGTGACTTGGAGAGGGCCACCTCATGATCAACAACCAAACTAGGTTTTAATTTGAAAGTAAAAAAATTACCATATAATATATAAGTTCAAATAAGTCAGGAGGAAGTTGATTCCATTTTAATTGGAGGAGAGATAATCATTATGTTCATTAAACTTATTGAATAAGTTTACTCACATTATGAAAGGTAATCTACTTTATTTATTTTATTTATTTAGTTAAATCATTCAAAAAAGCTTTCACAGAAACTACAGAAATGTATTTGACCAAATATTTGGGTGCCTAGTGGCTCAGAGAAATTAACACAAAACATTACCCATCATTGTGATGAGATATATGGGTCATCAACTAGATTGGATTAAAAAATACTTAGGAGATTAATACAACATACCTTTTGCATGTGTGTGAGGTTGTCTCCAGAGAGGTTCAACTGAGGAGGGAAGAACTACATTGAATGTGGGTGGTAAGATAATGGTTGAACTTTGTAGACATGATAGATGAAATAGAACATTCAGACAATGATAAAGACAAAACAATAAAAAGGTAGGAATAGGACATGCATGATCTATGGGTCATCATTAAAAGACCAAAATTCTAAATCATGGGCACAAATGAAAAGAATAAAAAAATTCAAGAAAACTCCCAAAATATAGGGGGAAAATGATCATTCAGAGACAGGAGACAGACAGATAAAATGCAAAAAAAAAAAAAAAAAAAAAAAAAACAAGACCAGAAAAAGAATCTCCCACAATATATTATAGTTCAAATATGAAATATACAGAAAAAAATTCAGAATAATAACACATTTTTCAACCAAGACTCTAAAATCCAGAGACCATGGAACAATGCACTTCAAGCTATGAAAGGTAGCTACTCCCAAACTGGATCATTAGATCAGCAATTATCCTTCATGATTAAAAGATACAAAAAAACCTTTTCATAATAAATAGAAACTAAAGGAATACATGAATTTTGTCAACACTACAGAAGCTACTTGAAGGAATTCTACACAATGAATAAAAAATAAACACATGCAAAATAATAAAGAACTGGAATAGTAAGTGAGCCTATGAAGACTAGGAAAATAATAAACATTAAAAAGAAACAAAATGACAGAATGTTAAATATACCTTTCAATAATAACTCTGAATAGTTATGACCTAAATTCTCCTATCAGATGGAAGACAAAACATCATCAACCTATCTGTTGCCTGTAAGACATGCACCTCACTGGAAAAGACAAAGCAGTTATAGAGCAAAAGGATGGAAAGAGGCATTCCAACCAAACCGAACTAGAAAATAAACAAGTGTCACTGTTCTAATACCTAACAAAATTAAAGAATTAATCCAAAGTCAGAAAAGATAAAGAAGGTCACTTCGTATTTATTACAGGAGCAATCCAGTAGGGAGATATTGCAATTCTAAGCATATACACACAACATTAGCATTCCTATATTTATAAAATAAATAGTGTTGAATGTAAAGAGACAGATAAATGCTGGCACAACAATCAACACCCCCACTCTCACCAATTGGTTATACAACAACAACAAAAATAATCAACAAAGACACAAATAGCATAGCAGGTCAAATGGACTAACCAAACATTTATACAATATTCCAAACAAAACATTGGATAATATATATTCATCTCAGCAGCCCATGAAACTTTTTCTAAAATAGACCACAGCTTAGGACACAAAACAAGTATAACAAATACAAGAAAATTATAATAATTTCTTGTATTATACCTGATCACAATGAAATAAAACTAGAAGCCAGCAGCACAACAAACTATAGAAAATACAAAAACTCTTAGACATTGAAAAACACACTACTGAATGATGAATGAGTCACTGAAGAAATCAGAATTGGAATTTTTAAAAAATCCTAGAATTGATAGAAAATGAAAACACAGCATACTAGAACATGCAAGCAACTCTAAGAGGATGATTTAAAGCTACAAATGTAGCTGGGTGTGGTGGCACACACCTTTAATCCCAGTACTTGGGAGGCAGAGGTAGGAGGATTGCTGTGAGTGTGAGTTCAAGGCCAGCCTGAGACTACATAGTGAATTTCAGGTCACCCTGGGCTAGAGTGAGACCCTACTTCAAAAAATAATAATAATAAAAGCTACAAATGTTTTCATTAAAAAAAAAATAGAGGGTAATCCCTTTCAAGACCCCTCCATACTGCAGGTAGCTGTTGTCTTACTTTCACTTCTCAATAAAACTCTGCTGGTTTATCTTTCTGCTGCCTGTCTTCATCATTCCTCACAACCATGGACAATAAACTCAGATCTGACCTAGGAAACCAGTAACATGTTGGAGGTTCCACCAAGATCTGAAAACGGCTTCAAAAAGAAAGAAACCTAAGATAAAACCCTACATACAGATTTTATGATTCATGGGAGCAGTTCACAAGCTGAATATGAGAAATCTTTTTTTTAACATTTTACTGTTGCAGTTAGGTTAGTGTTGCTGGCTGAAAACACTGAGAAGAAAGGTTTTATTTTGTCTTACAGACTTGAGAGGAAGCTCCATAATGGCAGAGGAAAACGATGACATGAGCAGATATGGACATCACCACCTGGCCAACATTAGGTAGACAACAGCAGCAGGAGAATATGCAAAACACTGGCAAGGGGAAGCAGGCTATATCATCATAAACCCTCTCCCAACAGTACATCACCTCCAGGAAGATCCAATTCCCAAATTGCCACCAACTGGGACCTAGCATTCAGAATACATAAGTTTATGGAGGAAACCTGAATCCAACCACCACATTCCGCCCCTGGTTCCCATAAACTGATAACCATCCATGATGTAAAATGCAATGCATTCACTTCAACTTCAAAAGCCCTATGGATTTTAATCAATCCCAATGATGTTCAAACATTGCCATATTCCAAAGTCTTTTAACTAAGCTGTAATACCAAAAAGCAAAGCAAAAAACAAACAAACAAAAACATAATGGCACAGAATAAATTTACACTGCAAAAGATGGCTTTGGACACAGCAAATAAATATTCAACCAATAGAAGACTTAAAACAAAAAGGACAAATATCAAACTCTGTAATTCTAAGTCTGAAAACTATCCAGTTACTAGTCTCCAAGTCCAATAATTTTAACCAGTGATGAGTCTCTGGAGTTCTAATTCTGCCCCACCAGCTAGACTACTCATAGTCCCTGAAAACTTTATCCAGTGCTGGGAGCTGTCTTTGGCAACCATCCCATAGTCCTGGCATCTCCATTGGGTATCTACCACATGCATGGTTCATCTTCATGGCTCCATCATGCCTCCATGCAGGTAATCCAGCAAGCCTGCTTCACACTGCCCATGGCCATTTCCAAACAACAAAGCCATATTGCAAATTTAACGGCCCTCTCTTTCCTGCATTTGTTAGACTCCATAGGAATAGGTGGGCTATCAATTTGTTAATCCAGGGAGGGAATAAGGCAGATATTGAGGACTAGGACACTCCTTCAGCATTTGGGCCCCTTCTGCATTCTTTCTGTTTTCCCAATACAGATCAGCTTGCCCAATCTCAATAGTTGTAATCTCTCAAACAATTTCAGCTGATGGGCAGCACTTTTGGCCCAAACATTTTTTTTTTTTCTGTGCCATATCCCTCTGCTCACAATGATTTATTTCTACACAATGCAATGCTGCACAAGTCCTCAGGGCATGGACATAACAGGAAGCCCCTCACACAAACTGCTTCTAGCCCAGTCCAGGCAAAACTCTTTTTCACCCTCATAAGCCAAATCTCACTGCCCATAGTTCTTACTGCATTTATGTCTTTCAGCTCTGACTAGAATAGTCCATTAAGCCATACTGATGGCACTGCAAGGTGTCTCTTAGGCCAAGGTTTAAAATCCTTCCACATTTCTCTCTCAAATATGTCCCAAAAGGCCAAAAGCCACACAGTCATGCTTCTAGCAACAATGGCCTCATTTCTTGTACCATTTTTATTGCTGCAATCAGCTTAGTGTTGCTGGCCGAAAACACCAGACCAAGAGCAACTTGTGGGAGAAAAGGGTTTATTTTTGCTTACAGACTCAAGAGGAAACTCCACAATGGTAAGGAAAATGATTGCATGAGCAGACGGTGGATATCACCTCCTGGCCAGCATCAGGTAGACAACAGCAGCAGGAGAGTGTGCCAAACACTAGCAAGGAGAAAATGGCTATAATAGCCATAAGTCTACAATATACTCCCTCCAGGAGGCTGAACTTCCCAAAATTGCCACAAGCAGGGGACCTAGCATTCAGAACATATAAGTTTATGGGGGGGACACCTGAATCAAACCACCACACACGGGTCTCTAGAAAGACCCTTCTCTAAGAGATCCTTAATTGACACACCCTGTGACCCTATCTATCAAGCTTGAAGAAATTAGAGCGGTGATCATTCCATTTCCCTAGTGGCAGTTAGGGTTACATCTCAGTTGGGGGCAATGACAGAGATCAGGAGCAAGGACGCTCCACTCTGTAGGCCAGGGACATAGGCCCTAAAGAACATAAAGCATCCACATGTCCTGCTAAAACTAGGAGACTTCAGTCTAGGAACTGAAACCTAAGAAGCTCTTAGTCTTCAAGATATTTGCTGGATACCAGACCTTTTTATTTTTACTTTCTGGTTCTTCCTCCTCTTAGAAAATTATTTTGTTTTATTATTTATTTGAGAGAGAGAAAGAGACAGAGAGAGACAGAGAATGGGCATGCTAGGGCCTCTAGCCACTGCAAATGAACTCCAGATGCATGTGCCCCCTTGTGCATCTGGCTTATGTGGGTCCTGGAGAGTCAAACCGGGATCCTTTGGCTTTGCAGGCAAATTCCTTAACCACTAAGCCATCTCTCTAGCCCCTCTTAGGAAATTTTGACAGGATTTTACTTTTTGTGGGATTTTTATTAGCTTGTACTCTTCTATCCAATCCATTATCCAACTAGGATCTCCCCTCCCTGCCCCATATATTTTCAAATTAACCAACCAGCCTATCTCAACTTTATGCTTAAATTACAGATGCAAATTAGGCTCCTTGTTAAAATTTGAAAACCTCTGGTCTAGAATTTTTGGAAATCCCTTTCAAGTCACCTCCCTATGGCAGGGAGCTATTATTTTTGCTTCTCAATAAAACTTTGATTGCTTGCCCTTAAAAAAATTAGAGGAGCTTCAAATAAATCATATAATGATGTACCCGAAATTTTTAGAAAAATAAGAATAAGCCAAAACCCTAAATGAAAAAATGGAAAGAGATAATGAGGATGAGGGCATAAATTAACAAAATGGAAACTCAAAGAAAAATACAGAGAGATTGCTTAGTGGTTAAGGCACATGCCTGCGAAGCGAAAAGATCCTAGTTTGACTCTCCAGGACCCATGTAAGCCAGATGCACAAGTGGGTGCATGCATCTGGAGTTCGTTTGCAGTGGCTCAAGACCCTGACATGCCCATTCTCTCTCTCTTAATGCCCATTCTCTCTCTTATAAACAAACAAATAAATAAACAAACAAAAATAAATAAATAAATAAATAAAATATTTTAAAAATTTTTAATTATTTGCAAACAGAGGGAGAGAGAGAATATATGGGTATACCAGGACTTCCAACCACTCAAATGAACTCCAAATGCATGCACCACCTGGTGCATTTGGCTTATGTGAGTTCTGGGGAATCAAACCTGGGTCCTTAGGCTTCACAGGCAAGCACCTTAACCTCTGAACTCTCTTCATCACAATTATCCTTTTTAAAAAATATTTTATTTATTTGTTTTAGAGAGACACAGCGAGAAAGAGGCACATACAGAGAGAGAATGAGTATGGGCACACCAGGGCCTCCTGCCACTTCAAACAAACTCTAGACACACAATGCACTACTTTGTGCATCTGGCATTACATGGGCATTGGGGAATCAAATGTAGTCCATCAGGCTTTGCAAGCTAGCGCCTTCAACTGCTGAGCAATCTCCCCAGCCCCTTTAGTGTTTTTGATCCTCTAGTAGATTTTTGCTGTGAGAAGTAGGCAGAGATCTAACCTTATCCCCTACAAGCCTATCCAATTTGCTGTTTTCTTACTGATTTGAAACTTATCTTTTCCAGAAGGTAATGTCCTTCTTTCCTTCAGTCATATAGCTATTGTTTCTCTCTCTATCATCTATTATCTATCTATCTATTTATAATCAAGACTATATGGGCTATCCATGGTTCTATTGATTTATTGATAATACTATTGACATTTTTATAATTATGGAAGCTTACTTATTTCCTTAACAAATTTTCATGTTATGTATTCTACTTCTTTACTCTCCATTGTTTCTGATTTTTCCTGACCATTCTTTATTGTTTGTTTGTTGATTGAGACAGAATTTTGCTACATAGCCCTGATTGGCCTTGCACTAGCTATGTGCATTGGATTGACTTCAAACTTGTGGTGATCCCCCTGCCTCAGCTTCCCAAGTACTGAGAGTACATGTGTGTGTACCCAGGCTCATTTTCCTGGTATTCGTTCATTTTGATTATGGGAATCATCTGGCTTTGCCAATAAAAATTCCTCATAGTAATCTGTCAAATCTGCTCCTCTCTCATTCTTCCTTCTAAAGGTTGAGAAGTCTAACTTGTTTTGCTCTCACATTAATATCTCTTAATTATCCTTGTTGACTTAATTTCTTATACTTCAAATGTCAATTAAGCAAATCTAGTTGAGTTGACTCTTACAATACATCAAGCATCTAGTCACTTCCCACTGCCTCAACATCCTTTCACACTCATCCTCATTTCTCTTCTGGAGGCCAGGTCCTCCTGTGTCTGTGCCCAGTGAACATTTATGTACAGTTCTGCCAGAGTACTTCCTTAGAAACAAAATCAAGGCACTAAGGGGATAAAGTGCTTATCACAAAAGTGTGAGGACTTGAGTTTGGATCTCCAGAATTTATTCAAAAGCTGGACCTGGTCTGATTCTGTACTTCTAGAGTATCTGCAGCAAGATGGGAGACAGAGACAGGAGAATCCCCAAAAGTCTGGTGGCCAGCTAGCCTGATGTTCAGAGCTGTGAACAAGAAACACTGCCTCAAACAATATGGAAGGTGAGACATGCAAGTCATGGAAGACATGTGCCCACACACACACACCCACACACACACACACACACACACACACGGGCCTGGGAAGATAGCTCAGCAATTAAAGGTTCTTCCTTGCAAAACGTGCTGGTTCTGGATTCAATGCTCAAGCCACTCACTTAAGCAAGATACGTACAAAAAGTGGCACAAGCATCTGGCATTCGCTTTCAGTGACAAGAGGCCCTGGCATACTCATAATCTTGTGCACAGTCACATGAACGCACATTGGCAAGCACGTGAGCACACACACACACACACACACACACACACACACACACTATCTATCTATCTATCTATCTATCTATCTATCTATCTATATATATATATATATGTCTATTTTTTAAAACCTTCAAAATCAGAATATGTCAGACAACTGTCTAGTGGCTTCTCATGTCACTTAAAGCCATGGTCCTCACCATGTTCTGTGTGGCCCCTGTGGTCTGGCACCTGCAATCTCCCTGACTTGTCCAGTAATTTTGTCTACCCAGTCTCCCGTGCTCACTCTCTCTTCTTGAGGGTGGCAGGATCACTCCTGACTGAGTCTGCGCAGCTGCTCCCTTCTCCTCTTACAGAGCTTTCCCCAACATTGTTCTGTGGCTTTGTCCCTCCTCCTCCTCTTGCTTTTGTTTTCTCTGTAGTGCAAATTCTCACTTAGCATCCCACAAGTTCTAGTCATGCATTCTCTCTCCCTGTTCCCTACTAGGATGTGGGCTCCACGAGGACAGTCTGCCTGTGTGGTTTAGTGCTACTGAGCCATTTTTGCTGTCTGAACTGGCTGCTTCAAACATGAAAAGGCAGCACAATCTAAGAAGCGCAGCAAAGCACAATGTGAAAGAGACATTAAGGTAACTTTGTCAAAGACTGTAACAGATTAGATTTCATAAGGTAAAAGGTAAAAATAAAATAGCTTACACATGATGAAATAGCCTTTATCTTCACTATATAGACCAGTGCAATGTCCAAGCACTAAAAATATATTCTTTAAACTTTAATATCAATATATGATGCACATGACTCATTAATTACTGACAACCTTTGAAGCATTTTAAATATATATATATGTCTAGAAACTCATTTAATCTGATGAAGGTGAGCTGGGGAAACCGAGGCACAGGAGTGAAAGACATTGCCCTAAGCTATTCATCCATCAAGGTGGAAAGACAGAATTTGGACCCAGGCAGTCAATTTCGTGATCTTAATGTAGTTTTAAATCTCAAGATGCTTTAATCTCCCGTCTGTACTGTGTTTCCTCTGGCCATGGCCTCCCTAGGGGTTTATTTGTTCCTATGTATAAGATGTGAGGCTCTGAGGTAGGCTGCATACACAGCGTGCTGAGTTTTATGAAACAAACGGTCTTTACAAGGTCTGTTATGGACTTCCCTGCCAAGTCCTGGGTAAAATCATTGCTGCAGCTTAAAAACGAAAAGAACAGATTAGAATTTGTCCTGCAGAATTTCAAGAAATATTTAATGCACTCTCCCAAAAGACGGGCAACTCGGAACAAGAGCTCGGTGATTTGGAAAGCTCAGGTGAAATTCCCTTGAAATTCTCAGGCGGAGGCTGAGAGCTTGAGAAGTGATGGCTCGATGTTGTCCCCTTGTGGTGATATGAAACTACAGCCGCAAACCACTTCCTTTAGGGGACAGAACCAGATGATTTTGTTTCCTTCCAAACATGATGCCCCCGACCTGAGGACCTTGACAAGACTTTTGCCCATGCAACTATATTTAGTGACAAAATGCATTTTTCTAAATGACTTCCAGATGGCGTTTAAACTCACTAGGAAGCACAACATTCTTTCCTATGGGATCTGGGGCATACTAGATAAAACCACCTCTGTATCTTGCAGACACCGGGTCCACTCACCACTCTGGGTTTCTTCGTGTATGGACTTGTGGTCTGGGATGCCATTTGCATCATTTCTACTTCTGAAAATCCAGACCAAACTTCCTTATGGCTCTCTAAGCTCATAAGTGAGTTTGAAAAGAATATGCCATGTTTGGTTTGGCTTTGCCACACCTAGGTCCTAGGATAATGCACCTGCTGGAAAGCTAGCACCCTGCACTTTAAATTTTATTTTTTGCAGTACTGGTGATTAAACCCAAGATCACCATTTCTACCACTAAGTTACATCCCCAGAGCTAAATGTTTTATTAGTAGTTAAAAAAAAAAACTTTATTGCACTAATTTTTTGTGAGCAAAGTTATTGTATGCAATTGATATTTTTGAAACTCATAGGTTTGTTACAGCCCATGCAAAAGAATTACAGAATTACTTTTGTAGCCAATTGAGAGTTCTTTTATGAAGCCAGGAAATGCTGTCAGTGTAGAATCTCAGGGATACAGCATTTTTAAAGGCAAAAGACCATAAAAATTACAAAGGACATTGATGCCAGATGTAGGTCAGGGTATCTTTGGAATTGCAGGCATGACACTCCCTATCCTGAAGTTATCTTGAGTTTAAACACCTGGGCCACACTTGGGGTCATGGGAAGCCCTGAGTGTTTTTACAATGCAGACAAGGCACTCTCTAGCAGATAAGTGTTAGCTTAGCTATTTTAGTCCCCCAACAAATGTAGTCAGGCCTAGTTAGGACAGTCTGGCATTATCTTCGTCATTTCATTTCCCCATTTTGTTTATGGACCTTCAAATCCTTGACTATGGCTGAGGGCTAGTTACTGAGTTCTGAGAATAAGGGCCCATCACAAGTAGCAGGGGCCAGTTAGGCCAGTGAGCAGAATCTGCTGGTATCTCTGGAGGAGTGTTTGGACTTTTTAATACTGGGAATGTAAGGGTCAAATAGAAGGACCATGAAGAGCATCAAGAGGGAGCCACAAATGTAAGGAGTTAGGATCCTTATCATGTGTGTGACTACCTCTGAGTCATAGGGTTTAGTAGGGCACACAATACTATAAGAAGCAAATCAGTTTTCTACCGAAGCACAGCAAACACCAGGACCATTTTTCTTGGTACCCTGTGTTGAATTCCTCAGGCTTCTGCCATGTGTAGACTAGAGCAGGGCTGTAGTCTCCTTGACAGGGGCAGGTATCCTCTAGGTCCCTGGAGACCTGGTAGCTGCTACACTTGGCTGAGGACACTGTCTTCTTGATTCTGGTATGATGAATTTCTATCTCTTGGCTGATGGGTGCGGGCCCAATTTCTTAAGGGTATGTGGGATCCCTTGTGCTACAAATTTTAAGGGAGCACCATCAATGGCAGTAGAATTTGGTTTACCGCTATAAATCTAAGCAAAGAGACACCATTAAATAACCAGCACCACCAACATTAGCGAGGACAAACAGCCAGGACTCTAAATTGTTTTTATATCTTAGGGCTGGGCTCCAGATTTGTCCCAAATATATTTTAGAGCTGGGGGTCTGAGATCTGTTTTTAGGGATATATCTCCTTTTAATAAGACATATCAAGGAGAGATTGGCCTAATACAAATCAATAACTATGAGGTAAACATAACATAGTGAGGACAATTTTTGGATCTCTGATTTAAAGGCAAACAGTGGCTGACTAATCAGGGCCAGGCAGAGGTAGAAGGTGAGAATTAATGTTAGAGCTTAGTACTGTAAGCCAGCATCAGGCAGCACAGTCTATTTGTCTAAACCTTGGTTTATATTGTCCTATCTTGTAGTTATATTCTCTTATTGGGTGTTTGAGACCATGTAGGCAGCCAAAATTAACTATGTATTATATTTTTAAAGGTCATTTATGGCTGGCTCTGTGGGAGAGACTTTTAGGGACCTCTCAGGAGTTCTGTGACTCTCAGCATTGTCATCTGCTAGGAAAAGTCAAGGCTGTGCTGACCAAGTGGCCCTCCCTCTCTTAGGAAGCCTAGAGGACTGATTTTCTTCTGATGTGATTCTCCTGTTGTAGATACACTGACTTGGAGTACATCTCTGGGTCTATATGTCCTTGATCAAGAAGACAGGTAACTAAAAGAGGTTAGAAGCTAGAAATGTCCTCTTGTCTCCTGTGGCCTTCTGACCTGGGAGCAGGAACCAAAATATTGGTTGTGCTTTAACTCCAATGTTTCAAATTGACTTTGATTTTTATATATGGTTATTAATTACCCAGGAACACTATACACATATGATTAGCAAAACAGATCTACTTAAAGAAATGCAGAACATATCTGGTTAGCAAAGCAGAATCTGGTCAGAGAATACAAAAAAGTTTAAAATATTCTAATTAGTGTTTAAGTTTATCTTGTCAGGTGAGAGTGTAAACCATATCTGGAACATAGAAAGCATACACATTTTATCTTTTAAGTATCAATCAGTTAAGTACAGGCAGAATATGTTAGCAGCCCTGAAAACAATATTTTACCAAAACTATGAATCAATTAATTTGATCTAGAAATTGTATGTAAGGAAAAGACAAGACAGCATAAAAACTTGGCAATTGTGTTTGAAACAACTATGGCTAGTCTGTATACCTGCACAGGTACCAATTACCCCAATTATCTGGCTTATGTGGGTCCTGGGTCTTTTGGTTTTGCTGGCAAGCATCCTGACCACTAAGCCATCTCTCCAGCCCCTAAGATCATTTTTTGGTCAATGAAGATCATTTAAATATGAAGTTGTGTCCTAGAGCAAGGAAAATGTCTTAAAGTTCAATAAATCTATAAGCAATGAACTGAAGATACCAGGAATGAGACAAATATGCAAGTAAAACAAATGAGACTGTTTGATTCCACACAGAGCAAAGCTTAGTCATTGCTGAATTTGACAGGTGTAATTTTGTAAGCAAGTACCTTTAAAGCAATATTTATGACTGTATATGAGGCCTAGATAAACTATATTAACATTGTTTGTATATAACAGGTTTCCCTAGGACAAGTGGAACTTCCTCAGTTTTCTTTAGAACAAAGTGGCAATGACTAAATCTTTTATAAGACTTAGACAATAACCTCAGTGATAATCACTCAGCAGAACCAGCATGAACAAAAAAGGATCATCACAAAGGTACAGGGTTTTTAGATATAATAACTTTATAAGAGAATTAAATACTGTTGCAGTCAGGTTCACATTGCTGGAAGAAATCACCCGACCAAAGCAGCTTGGGGAAAAAAAGGTTTATTTTGGTTTACAGACTTGAGGGGAAGCTCCATGATGGCAGGGGAAAATGACGGTATGAGCAGAGGGTGGACAACATAAGGTGGACAATAGTAATGGGAGAGTGTACCAAACACTGGCAAGGGGAAACTGGCTATAATACCTGTGGTAGTTTGAATAGATGGCCTCCAATATATTCAGTGTTTTATTAGTTTGTATTTTGCATCTGCAGCCACCTCGCTGGAGGCAGTGTCACTGGGCAGATCTTAAGGTGTGGTGGTGGGTTTAGGCTTTCAATCTAAAGATATGCAAAATGTGAATAGCTGGACTTCCTGAGGTGTGCTGTGCTGTGTGGTTTCTGGCTTGTGGCTTCTCTCTGTGTGTTTGGTCCTGTGAAGGCAGACCAACTTCTGCTATTATGGAACTTCCCCTGGATCTGTAAGCTATAATAAATCCCTTCCTCCTTAACTGTGCCTGGACTGGAATTTCATCTCAGTGAACCTGAAGCTGTCTGCCATAGAAGTTGGTACCAGAATGTGGGGTGAGATGAACCTGATCATGTGGATTTTGTTCTTTTGGAACCTTTATTTTAGAGGAATGAGCATGGACTTGGTGTGTGGCACTGAAGATGCCTTATGGAGTGGTAAGCCAAGTTTAATGGACTATTCTGATGAGAGTTTGAGAATGCTAAGTGCAGACAGTATTGAACTTTGAGGCTTGGCTTATGAGCTTTCTAAGAGGAAGGAAAGACTGCACAGGACTTTGTTAGAACTGGCTACTGGCATAAGGGATGGCTGCATTCTGCTGCCCAGCCTTAGAGAGTTTGATCAAGGTTAAATTCATAATGGACTGATGTGCTTGGTTAAAGACATTGGACTGAGGGATTTAAGATTTTAAGTTGGAAAACCTCAAGCAAGTTAAAATTAGAAGCACTGAGACTGGTTTTAGGTTACTAAGCTGATATTATCAAACACATTAGCCATCTTAAGGAAGATGGCCCAACTGCTTTACATTAAAACAATGGAGACTATGCCTGAGGAAAGACTGTTAGAAATGCAAACTCTTTTGGGAAGGAGTTGAATGGAGAAAGAACCTGCTTTTCAAGGTTATGATTTACTTTGTCTCTGAATTACCAAGTGTGTCCTGCACACCTGGTATTAGTTTTGGAAGCATGAAAAATGCATGAAGTGGGTCAAGAAGTGCACACAGTTCCAGGAGCTGATGCTGAGATGTGGCATGAGGGCAGGGAATGATGCCCTAATAGGCTGAAGAGCCTTTGGAAGATGGTCCGTGGTTTGCATGGAGACCTGAAGATGTTTTGGATATACCAGAACTGTGCAAGGGCTACCATGGAGTACACTGTTGGCCTGGGATGGAAGTTTTCCCTGGCTACTGTGCCCAGCTAGAGGGGCAGAATTAAAAACCCAGAGACTACCAGTTTCTGGTTATATTGAACTTGAACTGCAGAAGTTTGATGATTGCTTGATGGTGGATGAGTTTGCATTGTTCTAGTCTCTCCTTGCTATGCCTTATACCGGTTGAAAATGTTTATTCTGTGCCTTTAGATGTTGAAAGTATTTAACTTGTTTGATTTTACAGGACTCACTATCTTAAGGTGGTCAAGACCATGGGGACCTTTGAAATTGGACTGAGTACAATTTACAATATGTGATGGTTATAAATCTATTGGGGGCCAGGGGTGGAATGTGGTAGTTTGAATAGATGTCCCCCAATATATTCAGTGTTTTATTAGTTTGTATTTTGCATCTGCAGCCACCTAGCTGGAGGCAGTGTCACTGGGCAGATCTTAAGGTGGCGGGTTTAGGGTTTCAATCTAAAGATATGCAAAATGTGAATAGCTGGACTTCCTGAGGTGTGCTGTGCTATGTGGTTTTTGGCTTGTGACTTCTCTCTCTGTGTTTGGTCCTGTGAAGGCAGGCCAGCTTCTTCTGCTATTATGGAACTTCCCCTGGATCTGTAAGCTATAATAAATCCCTTCCTCTTTAACTGTGCCTGGTCTGGAATTTCATCTCAGCGAACCTGAAGCTGTCTGCCACAATACCCATAAGCCCACCCCCAACAATACACTGCCTCCAAGAGGCATTAATTCCAAAATCTCCATCAGCTAGGAAGCTAGAATTCAGAACACCAAAGTTTATGGGGAACACCTAAGTCAAACCATCACATTCCACCCCTGGCCCCCATAAACTAATATCCATACATGATATAAAATACAATGCATTCAGTCCAACTTTAAAAGTCTCCATAGTTTTTAATCAATCTTAATTATGTTCAAACATCCCCATAATTGAAGGTCTTTTAACTGAGCCATAATACCAAAAATAATACCCCCCAAAACCATAATGGCACAGAATAAGCATTCACACTGCAAAAGATGGCATTGGGCATAGCAAAGAAATATTCAACCCATACAAGATTTAAAACAACCAGGGCCAAACACTGGCAAGGGGAAACTGGCTATAATACCCATAAGCCTGTCCCCAACAATACATTGTCCCCAAGAGGTGTTCATTCCCAAATCTCCATCAGCTGGGAACCTAGCATTTAGGACACCCAAGTTTATGGGGGACACCTAAATCAAACCACCACAAATACTAATTTTAACATTAAGATGCAGTTTTTTGTTGTTGTTGTTAAAAGATTGACAAATAGAGGAGGTAAATCTGGTTGACATTCTAAAGACAGTCTTCTATAACCATTATTGTTAGGCAGGACGGTGCTCAGAACAAAGGACCAAGATGGCTACCACACCTGCCAATGGCCACGTTCCCCACATTCCTCAGCGGGACTTGAGCCAGCGGACTCAAGACTCCCTGGCTGGGCACCGGCCAATCCCATACCCCCATTCTCTCCTTGAAACAGTTACGTTCCCAAGCCTTCCCTTGACTCCTAACACGTCATCTTCCCCCACCCAAGCCTTTAAAGGACCTCCATCTTAGGTTTCAGGCACAACTTCTCTGGCCTCCTGTCTTGAGACCTGTGCACCTTGCCCCAGAGCTGTGCCAATAAACCTGGGCTAACTTTGTTAATCTGGTCTGATCTGATCTGGTTCCTCAGTCAGTCAAGCCAATCATCTGGTGCCGAAATCCAAAGGAGCTGAGCCCCCAGTCCCGTGGGGCCGGGCTCCTGGTTGACTGTAGGAGGCTTCTATTCCAGCTCTGGACACAATGCCATCGGTAGCTTTTGGTTCAGATAAGTTGTCTGCTTTTTAGCCTCTGCCTTCCAGGCCCCTGTCTGAAGTCACCGCCACGCCAGGACAAGCCCTTCCATTTTTCTCCACTGCCAGGCAGCTGGGTACCCTAAGGCGCTGAGAGATGTCCCCCCTTAGGATTACCCACACTCTCTCACTGGTGTGGCCCCAGTCCATTGTGGGGGACTCCTCACTCTGGCCTCTGGCCCCCCCCACTCAGAACCTCCAGCTTCGGGTTTAAAAATGGGCAATTCCTCATCAAAACTCAACCCATCAGGGCTGGAGAGATCGTTTAGAAGCCTAAGGACCCTGGTTCGAGGCTCGATTCCCCAGTACCCACGTAAACCAGATGCACAAGGTGGCGCATGCATCTGGAGTTCGTGTGCAGTGGCTGGAGGCCCTGAGGCTCACATTCCCCCCCCCCTCTCTTTCTCTGTCACCCTCAAATAAATAAATAAAAACAAACAAACAAACTTTTTTTTTTTTTTTTTTTAAAAACTTGACTCATCAAAACTCGACTGCCAGTCACCTCTGGGCTGTCTACCGCTAAATTTGTCTAAATTGGAGCTCTTCCCAAATTATTAAACCTAAACATTAATTTTTTACTCTCACAAATGTTGGCCTTTTTATGAGCTTGACGACCGCTCATGCTGGCCACCAGAGGGCACTCTAGATTTTAACATCCTCCAAGATTTAAGCTATTTCTGTGGCTGTGCCAGCTCCTTATGTTCAGGCTTTTTGTGAACTGCAGTCTCATCCTCTCTGTAGCCAATGTTCCACAACTCAAGTTCTCCTAGCCAGGCTAGACAAGCCTCTAGACCATGCTGAACCACAAGTCTGGAATCCTAAACCCGAGCCTTCAGCGCTAACTGAACTCCCTGAACACTTGGCTTCCCCACCTCCTGGCCCTCCTCATGCTCCCCAGCCTTCTCTTTGTTCTCCCTCTCCTGCCACCGCCCCCACCCCCTTCCCTGTCCACCCCTTCCCCTCCTCCTGCTCTGGTTCCTGCTCGCTTATCTCCTTCTCCTCCCCCACTCACTGCCTCCTTTCCAAGCCCTCAAGGCCTTTACCGTCCCCTCCCCCTTCCACCTATCCCTACCCCCCAATCCACTCCACCCTCAATTTCTATCCCCACCTTACCCACCACATGCCTCCTCCCTCTCCACCCCCATGCCTTTAACCCTCTCCCCTTCCCTCCTCCCTCTTCTTCTCCAGCTCTGACCTTTCCCTATAAGCCCCAAGCCACTCTCCAGGACTCCTCCCCAATGCCCCCAACACCCCTTCCTTCACAACCCCACCCAACTGTAAACTATTCCATGCCCCCCCAATCATCACCCGCCTGATCCCTGAGCCCCATCTCTGGTCGCCTCTCATGCCGGGTCCCGACAGCCCCTTCCAGCCAGCATCTTCCCTCTCCTGGAAGTGGCAGGGGCTGAAGGTGTTGCCCAGGTACATGTTCCGTTTCCTCCCCAGGACTTGTCCCAGATTGAAAAGCGCCTTGGTTCTTTCTCAGCCAACCCAACTTCCTATATCAATGAGTTCCAATACCTTACCCAGGCCTATACCCTGACCTGGCATGATTTACATGTTATTCTGGTTTCCACCCTTACCCCAGAAGAATGAGAATGAATACAGACAGCAGCCAAACAATACATGGACCAAACTCACTTGACTAACCTAACTTTTCCTTCTGGGGCACAGGCGGTTCCAGACACAGACCCAGAATGGAATTACCCGGAGGGACGGGGAGGTGAAAGACAAGGAGACATACTGGTTACTTGCCTAATTAGGGGAAGGGAAACAGTATCTAACAAGGTGGTTAGCTTTGATAAACTCAGGGAAATCACTCAAGGCTCAGATGAAAACCTGGCTATTTTTCTGAACAGGTTGCAGGAGGCTACGATACAATACACCCACTTAGATCCAGCCTCGAAGGCGGGAGCCACAGTGCTGGCTACCCACTTTATGTCTCAGTCCTCTCCTGGCATTAGAAAAAAAAAAAAAAAACTCAAGGGGGCAGAAGAGGGACTTCAGACTTCCATTCAGGATTTGCTGAGGATGGCATTTAAGGTTTTTAATGCTCAAGAAGAGGCAGCCGAGTCCTCCCGACAGGCCCGGATGCAACAGAAGGAAGCCCTACAGTTCCAAGCCCTGATAGCTGCCCTGAGGCCATGGGTTCTCCTGCAGAGGGGACAAAGGAGTACTCCTAAGCCCCATCCTTCCAGGGCACAGTCAGGGTCCACCCCACCGGGGGCCTGTTTCAATGTAGCCAGGAAGGTCATTGGGCTCGTAAGTGCCCCAACCCGCCACCACCCACCAGGCCGTGCCCTATATGTTGACATCCAGGCCACTGGAAGTCAGACTGCCCAGGTGTGGTCTCGTTCTCTGCGCCAGGCTGTGGAGATCCAGCCCCACAAACTGAGGCTTTCCAGACTCTGCCAGCGCTAGAACTTCTCAGGTTGGCAGAGGACTGATGATGCCCAGACTCAAAGACTCCCATCATCCTCGCCAAGCCCAGGGTAAAGCTCCAGGTAGTCAGTAAGTCCATTACCTTCCTGGTGGACACAGAGGCTACCTTTTCTGTGATATCTGGCCACTCTGGCCCCACCATCCCCTCATCCATCTCTGTTATGGAAGTCAATGGGGTTCCCTCCTTCCAACCCTGTACCTCTCCCTTGCTCCCTGGCTGGACACTTCTTCTCACATTCATTTTTTGTGATGCCTAACTTCCCAATACCCCTATCAGGCCAAAACATTCTCAGGCACTTTGGGGCCACACTTTCACAGCCTCCCTAGAAACACATCTCCTCCTTCCTTTAATAGTTTCTCAAACCTCCAACCCCAACTGTCCTATTCCTTTCCTCCCACACCCAGTTGATCCACAAGTATGGGATATCTCCACTCCCATAATTGCCACACTCCATCAACCTGTCTGAAGGACCCTCCTCTTTCCATTCACGACCCCAGTTTCCCATTTCTGAGACACATCATCAGGGGCTCAAACCTATCATCACCTGCCTCCTGTCTCAAGGCCTCCGTATACCTACTAACTCACCCTGTAACACTCCAGTCCTCCCTGTATGCAAACCCTCTGGCACTTATCACTTGTACAAGACCTCCAACTAATCAACAAGGCAGTTGTCCCTGTTCACCCAGCAGTAACTAACCCTTATACCCTCCTATCTCATATCCCACCCAACACCACCCACTTTACAGTCTTAGACCATTAAGATGCATTCTTTACAGTCCCCTCAACCTCAACTCATACTTTCTTTCCACTTTCACTTGGGAAGATCCTGACACCTGTTCCTCCAGGCAGCTTACCTGGATGGTCCTCCCCCAAGGCTTCTGGACAGCCCGGCATCTTTTTGCCAAGCCTTAGCCAAAGACCTCTCCACATGCAGTCTTGAACCCAGCACTGTCTTACAGTATGTAGATGACCTTCTATTCTGCAGCCCATCCCTTGCTCTGTCCCAACAAGCCTCAGCCTCCATCTTACATTTTCTTGGTAATAAGGGCTAGAGGGTGTCCCCCTCCAAAGCTCAGCTTTGTTCTCCTACTGTAACCTACCTAGAAGTCCAACTCAGGCCTGGCTCCAAGGCCTTAACAGTTAATAGAACCCAAGCTATCCGTGACCTTCAACCTCCAGAGAATGCAGACCAAATCCTCTCCTTCTTGGGTCTCATGGGACTTTTTCGCCTGTGGATTCCTAACTTCATTGTCACAGCTAAGCTGCTATATCGGGCAGCAAAAGAGACACCTACTGGGCCCCCATCCCACCCTAATGTAATCTGTCACCAGTTCTCATTGTTACATGATGTTCTCTTGACAGCTCCAGCTCTTGCCTTCCCAGACCCCTCCTGACCATACCACCTCTTTACAGATGAAAGATCAGGAATGGCGACGGGTGTCCTCACCCAGCCTATTGGATCCACACACCGGGCAGTGGCTTTCTTGTCTAAACAACTAGATTCCACAGTGTGCGGATGGCAGCCCTGCCTACAAGCCCTGGCGGCTGCAGCAGAGCTGACTCGAGAGGCCCTCAAGATCACACTGCTTGAACCTGTCACTGTCTTCTCCCCACATCGCCTGATAGATCTCTTAAGACACTCCTCCCTTTCCCTGCTTGGGCCCTCATGGATACAAACCTTCCACCTGCTCTTCCTGGACAACTCTCAGATCTCCCTAACAACTTGCTCTACCCTCAATCCAGCCACACTCCTCCCTTTCTCCCCTTCCTCAGGGTCCCCCTCCCATTCATGTCCTGAGATAGTGGAGGCCCCCTCGGCCAGGTCTCCAAGACAGACCTCTCACATCACTCAACTAGCTCTCTTTGTAGATGGAAGTTCCTTGATTGACAGCTTGGGAAACCAAGAAGCTGTGGTCACATCTGCCAACACCCTAGAAGCTGCTCACCTGCCAATGGGCACCACCTACCAAAATGCTGAACTAATTGCTCTAACTCGGGCTAACATCTATACAGACTCTAAATATGCTTTCTCCATAGCCCGCATCCATTCAGTTCTCTGGAAGGAGAGAGGATTCCTCACTACTAAAGGTTACCCCCATCATTAATGGCCCCCTCATAGCCAAACTCTTGGAGGCTCTCCAGCTCCCAGCAGAGGTGGCCATCATTCACTGCCGGGGACATCAGACCTCTAAGGACCCAATAGTTCAAGGTAATGTTAGGGCTGACTCTGGAGCATGAAAACTTGCCCTGTCACCTAGCCTCAACCCAGGAAAAATCTGTCTTCTGTCCCCAACATACCAGTCCAAGTACTTACCAGAAGAGAAAAATGAACTCCTAAAAAAGGGGGCCAAACAAGATAGGGATGGCTGGATCTTTAAAAATAACTGGTTGATTCTCCCCCAAAGCAGGCTGGTACAATTATTTCTGACATTGATTACTCCTTACACATTGGACCCAAAGCCCTTTACAGGTTCATGGAACCCCTGCTGGACACCAATGACCTCTGAACACACATCTCACAGGCCCAGTCCACCTGCCACATATGTGCTTAAGCCAATCCACAAGGGGGCCTGCATCTCCATCGGCCCCTACACCAATTACGGGTGCATCAACCAGGTAAAGATTGGCAAATAGACTTTACCCATATGCCACCCCCCAAAAAAACTCTGTTTATCTCCTTACTCTGGTTGCTACTTTTTCAGGCTGGATCGAGGCTTTCCCAAACCTCCAAAGAGACTGCCAATGTTGTGGCCAGGATACTTCTAGAGCATGTCATACCAAGATTTGGGGTCCCATTGACCATTCAGACAGACAACGGTCCAACCTTCACTTCAAAGATTGTCTCACAAGTATCAGGGGCACTCAACATATCCTGAAACTACACATGCCTTATCGTCCTCAGTCATCTGGTAAAGTAGAGCGGGCCAATGGCCTTATTAACCAGCAGCTCACCAAACTCTCTACTGAACTTACACTGTCCTGGCCCCCTCTTCTCCCTGTTGATCTGACCCACTTACAGGCTGCCCCTCATTCTCCCACTGGACTCAGCCCCTTTCAACTACTGTATGGAAGGCCATTCTTGCTCTCTAATCACTTCCCTGACCAACCCCCCCCACTGGTTAGCTATCTTCCCTACTTCTCCCTCCTGCGCTCTCTCCTCTGCTCACTGGCAGACAGATCCCTGCCTGCCCCAGTGGCAACCGATCAACAGGAGACTTCAGACCCCATCTCCCCTGGAGACCAAGTCTTCCTCAGACAGCTTGACTCCAGACCCCTTCAACCCAGGTGGGATGGACCCTACACAGTGATCCTTACCACCCCTTCAGCAGCCAAACTCCTGGGACACTCCTGCCGGTACCACATCTCTAGACTCAAATAGGCCCCAGGACAAAACGTTTTGTTTGCTCAACCAACGGGCCCCATCTCCCTTAGTTCTCTAGTCACCCTGTTCTTAATTAACCTGGTCCCCACCCTTTGGGCCTCTGACTGTACTTCACCTCCCTGTGAGTTTCAATTTCAGGTCTGGACCCTAAATGACAAGGGACAACAAGTTGTCCTACTCAACTACACTTCATGTCCATTTAGCTCCTGCAATAAGGTCCACTTGACCTTTGATGCTGTCTCCACATGTCATCATCAGTGTGCCAGCCACCAGGTCTCCCCAAAATGCCAGACCCTGGGGGATGGGAAGGCTGCCCATCTTGGTCATGCAAATATCACTTTACTAAGGGGAGTCAATTGGGGGACAGGGAGGGTTGGATCCCTATCACACCTGTGTCATTATTCTGAGGTGAAGACACATTCAGAGTGCCTCCAGAAGAAAAACCACAAACCCTGACCCAGTATCAATGGCTAGATCAATGGGAAAATGTCACCTTTATCTTATGGAATCCCAATGCCTGGCAGAGCCTCATAGCAGCAGTCAGATTCAAGTACATCCTGAGCCACATGGAAGGGGGAACCTATCTCTTTCTCAGGGAAGAATGCTGCTATTAAATTAATGAATCAGGTCTGATGGAAGCATGAATAAAGGCACTCCAGCCACTGGGAGAAGACCCCAAATGCCACTTCAATGGCCAGACACCCTCTTCTAGCTGGTGGCAATCCATGCTCTACCCTGGCTCACCCCCCTTATGGGGCCAATAATAATGATCTGTCTTTATCTTTTCATAGCCCCTTGGTTCCTGAGAA
Source organism: Orientallactaga sibirica (assembly GCA_036365145.1). Taxonomy (NCBI): domain Eukaryota; kingdom Metazoa; phylum Chordata; class Mammalia; order Rodentia; family Dipodidae; genus Orientallactaga; species Orientallactaga sibirica. Next base: position 31,957,857 of record JAEOAD010000015.1, on the reverse strand, counting down.
GTTTCCAGAGTGGCCATCAATCAGATGCTCCTATATTCACATGTTTCCTTGAACTTGGACCCGCCAACTCCTGACACTCCCTCCCCTCATTGCCCATGACCAGCTTGAAGTAGCCAGAGCTTGAGTCAGCAGCATCCATATACACAGAGAGGTCAGGATGTTAGGCGGGACCATACTCAGAACAAAGGACCAACATGGCACCCGCCCCTGCCGCTGGCCACGTTCCCCACATTCCTCAGAGGGACTTGAGCCAGCGGACTCAAGACTCCCGGGTCAGGCACCGGCCAATCCATACCCCCACTCCCTCCTTGCAACAGTTACATTCCCAAGCCTACCCCTGACTCCTAAGTAACACGTCATCTCCCCCCACCCAAGCCTTTAAAGGACCTCCATCTTAGGTTCCAGGTGCAACTTCTCCGGCCTCAGGTCTTGAGACCAGTGAATCTTGCCCGATAGCTGTGCCAATAAACCTGGACTTTGTTAATCTGGTCTGATCTGGTTCCTTGTGTGGGTCAATCCTATCAATTATCATGACCAGATTAACATCAGCGCGTTAAAGTTTTACGTTTACAACCTGAATACATAACATCCTGCAACCAGTCAGGGCCATGCTTTGTTAGTCTGATACAAGTCCTAGGCTAATAGTCATCTTCTATTTTCTTAATGAGTCAAGCACTTTACGACTTAGTTAATCAAATTTGTCTTTAAATCTTCTGTTTAAATATACACATACTTTCATTTATATATTTATATCTTATAATCCATGTAACCATTCTGTAACAATCTCTTTTACCAAATATTTAACATCTAACATTTAAGGTTTCTTCCCCAGGTTATCTTCTTTAGTCAGTTTATCTCATTATAACTACCAACAAAAATGTTCATTGTCTCCCTCTCCCTCTCTGTCTCTCTCTCTCTGTGTGTGTCTCGCTCCAAAAATAAATAAAATAATAAAATAATTTTTAAAAAGTGTTCATTGTCCTTACCATAAGACTTTTTGATATGACCATTTAAGTTTTTTTATTGTCCTCAAAAGGTTCTTTGAAATAAATTTTTTAATAAAAGAGTAGAGCATACTTGACTTATACTATTTACCCAGAATCATTTGCTGATTTTGGAACCTCTTTTTTAATAAGCTTTCTGAAACACATTTTTAAAAGTATGAAAGCAGTTTAGATCATTACTGGAAAATTTCTGACAAACTTAATAGTGAATATTCCTGAATTTGAGCATCAGATAATTTTGAGGTTATTCTTTGTTAGCAGTTTCTCAGAACCATGGGAAGATAAAGTAAATTTTAAAACAGTTACAATTTTTTTTTATATGGAGTCTCCATCTGTCTGCAGCAATTCAGGACTCACCTATCATCATCCTGGGGTCAAGACCCTGAGATTCTCCATGTCTGAAGCCCTCTGGCTCAGCAAGGCAGGTAAGCCAACAAACAAGAGCCATCAGGGATATTTCCAGGGCTGGGCTCTGAGCCTGCAAGCAACTGGGCCCCACAATTACCACCTGAAGAGGGAGGTGTAGATGGGACAAAGCAGTAGCTACAGTAGCAGCTGGAACTCTAGAGAAATCCCAATAGGAGTGCAATTCCTCCTTCTCTGGTCTCTAGTGTCCACCTGGGATCAGCCCTAGTGTTCAACTTTTCGAGATGGACTCTCAGCCGCTGGGGAGCACACAGAGACAGCGCAGTGGGATCTGTACTGCAGTTTGCCTCCTCCCAGCTCTGCCCCCATTTTCCATTTATACAGAACAAGAGAAATAAAACAACCTTTGAAATAGATATAACATTTCTTTCAGAGCCCCAAACCATGGGAAAACCAAAGCTGGAACTCCTGGCATTAGCATAGCACCAGATGCAATTTAGAATGGGAAGCCCCTCAGAGCTGGCCCAAGCATGTCAGTCACATTTAGCTCAGAGGCCTTTTAATAAACTTGCAAAGGGACTTCAACCTCGGTTTGTCACCTTTTATTGTTTAGTCCCTTTCCCAGTGTCAGGCCATGAACAGTAGAATTCCCTAGTAGCCCAAACATCGAGGAAACATATTTCTTGTGTTTCTAGCCTATATTGCTCTAGATAGGGTATTAAACAATTGATTGTAAAAGTCAGCATGCTAACAGATGATAAGAAGTTTGTGACTATACAGCTAAAGTTAAACAGAGAGGAACTAACTCTGGGCTTGACTCCTTCTTGACAATATATCACTGACTACCTTATCTTGGGAGACAACAACCTGGAGTTAAACTGATTTGACAGAAAGGAATGTTAGCTCGATATTCACAGACTATAAATTTCTCTCCTCTATGGTGAGGAGAATTTAAACAAAGGATTGTAAAAGATAAAACTCCAATACACCCAGTGTTTAGGGCTTCTGTGTAAAACTCCAGTGAAAGTCCCTCCCTCCAAAGTGGATTTTCATGATTATTTTTGTTAACTGTTTGCCTTTACCTCCCTTTTTGTAAGCTTGGGCTTAGCCATCATTGCTGGAGAGTATGCTTGGAGGCAGCTGTGTGTGTGGGGTGATCTCTGACCTTGAAACTTTGAAACTTCTGTTCTGACTCTACCTGAGCTGGGTTTCTCTCACTCTCCCTTTATCTCTCTCTCTCTCTCTCTCTCTCTCTGTCTGTCTGTCTTTTCTCTGAATTCCATGGAGAGTTTTGGATTTCTCTCAGAGCTACAGGGCAGCTCCCTGGTCTTGTCATTTTGAGTAAGAGAATCTTGCATTTTACTCTATGATATTAGTTACTTTCAGTGTTTCCTCTGGGGGCCATTCAGCATTAAAAGCTGGCCATCTTAATTTACCCGAATATTCCCTTTTGAAGTATAGTTTGTTTTTTATCATGCAGTCTAGGACAGTGGGCTTGCTGGAGGACTTCCCCCACAATGAATTGTCCACTGTGTTGGTGCAGCAGAACAGACACAAAGATAGAGCCTTCCAGAACACACACTGCTAGGGACAGAAATCACTCTGCAGCCTTAGGGCACTATAAATCAGGAGGCAACAAATGAGCAGCTCAAAATATAGCTTATTTAAGAAAGTCAAATCCGACCATCCATCAGATTTAATATATAACTTACCCTTACATGGATGGTGCAATTAGCCCTTCCAATGGAAGCCTATATACCAGGGTTATTTGGCGGGTACTGACCTGGTGTAATCCCAGTTACCTTTGGGAAGGTTTTGATCTCAGCTGTGCTGCATAACCGCTTGGGTCCCTCTTTGCTGTGCTGTGAGCTAAGGAAGGCTGGCTGGGTCTGTGGGTCGCTGTTCTGATCCTGCTGGGTGCTGGGTAGTGAGCTCCCATCCCTAGGTCTCTGGTGCTTGCTGGCGCTTGTGCTGGTGGTGGGGGAGGGGAGGCTCTGGATAGAGGCTGAAGTCCTCCTGCTGGTCCATGCGATCCTCTTCCTCACAAGCTGTTCCGTTGATCTCTGCCATCCTCTTTCTACATTTCTTGAGTTTACGAGGAGGCAGGTGTCAGTGGAGAATCCCCTCGCCTGGCTTGAAAATCCTGATGGTCAGGCTGAGCCTGGTGGCTGCAGCCATGTAGAACTCACTGCTGCTGTTGGAGCTGCTTCTGCCTGCTTCAGTGGGCTCTAGACACTCTGGATCTCTCCTACTTTTCTGCTATGGTTGATAATTTACTATACACCTCACTTTTTAGTACAAAAGTGTATTTTGGTGTTTTTTTTTTTTTTTTTTTTTTTTTTTTTTTTTTGCTTTTTTTCTCCCCTAAGCTGTTTTGGCATGGTTCCTATGCCACCATCTTAACCAGAAGGAAATTTAATTCTTCATATGACAATACAATATAAAAATCTTTGTTTTGTGTTATTAATTTATTTGCAAAGACAGAGAGAAAGAGAGAGGGAGAGAGAGAGAAAGAGAATGAATGAGTGCATCAGGGTCTCTAGCCACTGCAAATGAATCCCAGATGCATTCACCACTTTGTGTATCTGGCTTTATGTGGGTACTGGGGCGTCAAACCCCAGGTTGTAAAGCATTACAGGCCATCTCTCTAGCCCCAAATAAATAAATCTTTAAAAAGAAAAAAAAAATCTTAAAAATATACAGGAAATTTACTGGATTGGCTTATAGGATATGGGCTGGGCAGTCCAACAATGGTACAATCTGGAGAGGCTGAGAACCCAGTACCTGCTCAAGATGGGTGCCTCAGCAGTCCCAATTTGGCACTGAAGGCCTGGAAACGTCCTGGAGAGCTGCTGGTCTTTAGTCCACATTGGAAGGCTAATGAAGCTGGTTCCAGTGTCTGAGAAGATTAATAGCAACAAGGTAAATGCAAGAATCAGGAAGTAGCACCTGCATCCAGGCAAAGGCCCTGTGTGCTCCTGGAGCTTCTTTATATGTAATCCCCCACTGGAAGAACTGCCCACTTTGGGGAAGGTCTTCCTCCCTCCATTAATCCTTTCTGGAATCACCTTCACAAACTGTCCAAGAGGTACATCTTAAAAATTTTTTAAATTATTTTAATTTTATTTTTGGAGAGAGACACAGAGAGAGACAGACAGAGAGGGAGAGGGAGACAGATAGAGATGGGCATGCTAGCAGTCTCTCAGCTGCTGTGAACAAAATCTAGATGCGTGCACCCCCATGTGGCCAAGTGCGGCATTGCACCCTTGCGACACTGCATCTGGCTAAACCTGGGACCTGGAGATTGGAACTGGGTCTCTTAGGCTTAGCAGGCAGACTCGCCTTAACCACTAAGCCATCTCTCCAGCCCCAAGAGGTACATCTTGACTCCTAATCTGATCAATGGACAACAGAGCTCCACTGTCACAAACTGTGAGTCAAAAATAAACTTGCCTTTAAGTTGCTTCTTGTCAGGCATTTGTTTGTAACAACAGAGAAAGTAACAAGACAGAAAACTGGTAGCAGGAGTGGGGTCATTGCTCTATCTGTTCATGTGGTTCATGAACCTTTGGAAGTGATTTGTGGAGTGGGGGATGAGAGTTTGGAGGTATGGTTTAGAGAAGTCCCCAAATGCTGTAAGTAGTACCTAATGGGCCATTCTGGTGGGATCCCAAAAGAACAGAATACCAATAGAAATGTGGAAGTAAAGACCATGTCTATGATGTTTCAAAGGAGAACCAGGACTCTTAGAAATTGGACTTGAGGTTATTCAATCCGCATTCTGACAAAACATCAAACTGTTGTTCCTATGCCCTGAAACTGAATGAGGCTGAAGGCAAAAGTAATGGACTACATACTTGGCTGAAAATTTCAGGGCAGCATCACATTCAGGCTGTGAAATGGCTATTGATTGCTGAATTTATAATTAGAATTCAAAGCAGGGAAAGATGAAGAATGCATTATTTGCCAAGAAAAGGACCCTTGACTCTGGGATCCATCCAGATGTGAACAAGCAGCCTCAAGTTCCCATCTCCACAGCCTTTTCAGCTACCATGCATTTCCCACAATTTCCTTCAAGTTGCTTCTGATCAGGTATTTGATCACAGCAATGAGATCTCTTCTTAGACAAGGGCTATTTTTAGCCTTACCACTTTCAAAGGAAATATCCCACTGGAAGTTTTGAATATTTAGTATATTTTCCCTTTTTATCCTCATTGCTGTTCCTTCTAATATGATTGAACTAGATTCTCAGGGATGAGGAGGGCCATGGTCCAATTCAAAGACTTTAATAGGACTGGCAGTCTCTGGTTATATTGAACTTGAACTGCAGAAGTTTGATGACTGCTGATGGTGGTTGAGTTTGCATTATTCTAGTCTCTCCTTGCTATGCCTTATATCAGTTAAAATGTTTACTCTGTGCCTTTACATGTTGAAAGTATTTAACTTGTTTGATTTTACAGGACTCACTATCTTAAGTTGATCAAGACTGTGAGAACCTTTGAAATTGGACTGAGTACAATTTATAATGTGTGATAGTTATAAATCTATTGGGGGCCAGGAGCTAAATATATTGGGGGCCAGGGGCGGAATGTGGTAGTTTGAATATATGTCCCCCAATATATTCAGTGTTTTATTATTTTATAGTTTGCATCTGCAATCACCTTGCTAGAGGCAAGGTCACTGGGGGCCCGGTCTTAAGGTGTGGTGATGGTTTGAGATTCCATTGTAAAGATATGCAAATGTGCCTAGCAGGAGTTCCTGAAGTGTGCTGTGTGACCTTTTGGCTGTAGTTTTGCTCTGTGTGCTGTGGTGGCTGGTTGGCTTTGCTCTCTCTGCTTGGCCCTGTGGAGAGCAGGCCGCTTCTCTTGCCATTATGGAACTTCCCCTGGATCTGTAAGCTTCAATAAATAACATCCCTTCCTCCATAACTGTGCCCGGTCTGGAAGTTCATCTCAGCGAACCTGAAGCTGTCTGCTACAATAGGAGATAAGGGCCTTTTGAAACTAGTGAATTGTACCTTGGGCTAAATGGTCATTATGCCACATTACTGGCACTACATCCAAGGGCTTGTAAGAAGCTAAAATCCTCTCCCAATGTGGCAGGAGTTTCGAGAAATGGAAAGGAAAGAGCAGCTATGGTTCTCTAGTCAGTTTTAGCCCTAAGGAAGCACAGATATGAACTTCTTAAAGATTTTCCTCTTAACTATCAAGGAAGTTCTGACACGCCAGCACTGGGTGGAACTTCCAAGGGTTCTTAATATTTGATCAACTTTATAGAAAGTTATTTTAAAATGTTTTATTTTTATTTATTTTATGTATTTGAGAAAGAGAAAGGGGGAGAAGGAGGAAGGGAGGGAGGGAGAGAATGGGCATGCCCGGGCTTCCAGCCATTGCAAATGAACTCCAGATACATGCACCACCTTGTGCATCTGGCTTACATGGGTCCTGGGGAATCAAACCTGTGTCCTTTGGCTTTACATGTAAGTGCCTTAACTGCTAAGCCATCTCTCCAGCCCTATAGAAAGATGTTTAAAACTTGTTTCAGGCTGTTTTCAGTGGGGCCTCCCTTTCTAGTAGACATGTAAAACTATGAACTATGTAGAGATTTCATTTCCTTGGTTGTACTAACCAAACTCTGCCTCTACTTACATTAGTGAGGTTTATAGAAGGAGTTACAGAGTTGGGCTGGTACCAGCTGTAGCAGGTATCTAACTCATCCCCAGACTTGACACACTGGATAATGTGTGGCCCAAGACAATTATTTGTATTGTGTCCCAGAGAAGACATAAGAGATACCTCTAGTTTAGAGCAACAGCTGCTTCACTACTCCCAGTTCTCTGGGTCAGGATTTGGGACAGAGCCTTACAAATATCTTCATTTCATGTCCATGTGGAACTGCTGCTGTTGCTTACCTGAGATGGAGGTGCCTTAAGGGTTTCATTCAGTGTGTAAGTCATTGACATTGGCTACCTGCAGAGGACCTTGGATTCTCTTCCAATGGCCTCTTTTGCATGCGGTCCTCCCATTGAGAAATCTAGCCTTAGTTCCTTTTCAATGGTGGCTGGCTTCATAGGATCAAAAGCAGAAGCTGAGGGTCTTCAAGGTCCTGAGCCTGGACTACATGGCATTTCTTTTATTACTTCTCATTGTTCAAAGCAAGTATTCAGCCCCAATTGAGGAGAGCATGCTAGATCCCCTAGGAATGCAAACCACTTTGCAATGAGCTTGACCAGGACGAAAGTGGCTGCTTTTGAAGAAAATCTCCACATCAGCTAAGGAAACTAGGTATAAAGAATTTAACAGTTCCCTCTCAGTGCTGGGACAAAGCACCTGAACAAAATCACCTCATGGTAGGAAAGAATTTATTTAAGTCTTATAGTTTCAAGGGAAAGCTTCATAATGACAAAATAACCTGGCCCATTTCATCTCACATCCACAGCAGAGAGAGAACAGCCAAGTGCCAGCAAGCATGAGCTGGTTTTGAACACACAGTAGTCTGGACTCAAGATCTGCCCCCAGCGGCACACCTTCTGGAGCAGGGCTCTGCCTGCTGCAGACTGGTAGGAACTTAATCAAAAATACCTGATGTGGGCTGGAGAAATGGCTTAGTGGTTAAGGTACTTGCCTGCAAAACCTAGTGACCCAGGTTTGATTCGCCAGGTCTCACCTAAGTCAGATGCACACGTGGTACATGCATTTGGAGTTTGTTTACAGTAGTTAGAGGTCCTGGTGCACCCATGCTATCTCTCTCTCTCTCATCCTTTCTCTCTTTCCTTCTCCTTCTATCTCTAGGAAATTAAAAAAAAAATTAAAAATTACCCGAGGTTATGTGAAAACTACTACAGAGAGGTTAAGGAACTTGCCCAGCAGCTAAGTAGCAGAGTCAGCATTTGGTCCTAATCAGTTCATCTTCCATGGGCACGTTCTTTACCACAGCATTCTGTTGCACTTCCTTTTTATCTCAAGTGGTGCCTTGGCTACATGTTTATGTGTCTAATTCCCTTATGTCTCTCTAGACCCAGAAGAACCCTACCTTCACTCTTAGTTTACACATGAAATGAATAGCTCTCCAATTCAATCTTCTGTTAGGTCCTTAGTATGAATAAAAACTAAAACAAAAGACTGAAGCCAAACTAGAACTCTCTTTGGGAATCTTAATTGTTCTCTGACTGTGGTAATTCTCTTCCACATAAGCCTAAGGGAAGCCTAACTCAGGTTGGGTCTTTTAATACTGCTGCCTCTTGGGTCACTTGGCTTATGATCTAGTTCATGTAAACAATAAATAATACATGGATGGACTCATGTGTGAGCCCACCTTATGTATGATCAGAATATTTTGACCATTTTGTGCACCAGGGGATGTATAGTTGTTATAAGAAAGCTTCCGGTCTCACCTCGTTCTTTATGTTCACCAAATGCCTTCCTGGCCTCTCCCTAGCCTTTGCCCTTCCCCTTTGCATATTTGGCCAACTTCTATCCTTTGGTTTATTATAATACCTTAGCTCAGATATAAGTGTGGACTTCCACATTTTAATTTTAACCCTTATTGCCCTCTGAGGAATACTTTGGATTGGATTGCCTCTTCTGTGTCTCTTCTCTGTCATCCAAACCATGTATTTGACTGCTCCATTATAATCAGTACGAGAAGTTCAACAGCTATCATGCGGCTTAAGCTGACCTGATACCCATATTGCTAATGAGACGGACAGGGTGAATAAGAGTAGAATGCAATGAACTTCTGTGGGGTTGCCTTTGTTTCAGTGAGGATCACAAGAGGAAGCTTTCTCAGAAAGGCTTCCCATGAGCTCATAACCCTAGTAACCCCAAAGGAAGGATGCACAACATTGTTATAATGAACCCTGTGTCACAGGGGCCAATGGGTTGCCAATTCTCTATGCATATGGCGCTCTTTCTCACTGAACTTCCCTGGAGCTCTTTTGCTTATTTAACTTTCCTTAATAACCAGCAGATGGTTTCTGTCTGGGCAGTCATCAGCTGGTGCTTAGCAATGGCAGATTCAGGAGGAGGCATGGGACTTGTTAGGGGTGGGGAATCCAGATGCTGACACACAGAATGCCAGGTGAAGTTATCAGGCATTGTGTAATTGGTGTAGGAGGCAGTGGGCCAGCTGACGGGTAGTGGGAAGATCCTTCTGAATGAGGAAGCCTGCTGCTCAGTGACTTAGAAGAACCAGAGAAGGCAAACTGTAGGATAGATTTGTTATTTTATGAGTCCTCAGGATTGTACATGATGCATTAGGCAGGTAGGTTTGCCATCAATGGATAGTGAATATAAACTGGCATCCACCATTAATTCATGTATTTGCACAATGGACAAGTTTGTTGGGACCCTCCAATGCATCAGTATGTATCCAATGCATAGAGACACTATGGATATATAAGTGGACAAGATATGGTCCCCTGTCTTTTAAAACATGTTTATTCATTTATGTTATTATACTATTGACATCTGTGTTCTCTTTGAGTGATAAATCATAATTTTATACACACATGGGGCACAATGTGATGTTTTAATATATGTTCCTAAGGCAGCAATGATTAAGTCTATCCATGAAGTAGAACAAGCAAAAAAATGGCTCACTTAGCTTTAGAGGGAACAGTTCAGGTAGACAGGAAATAAAGCCTGGACAAGATATTCAGTCTCTCTCTAGAAAAGAGTGGAACACAAGGTCTGTGTAGCCTGAGGAGTGAAAGAATCAAGAAGACAGAGCAAATCCGAGGTGGGCCAGACACTCTGCCCTCTGACTTACTCAGTGCTCTTCCTGGTGTGAGTGCAAGGGCAGTAACAGATCACCGATGAAGAAGTAAGTACCCTGCTGGAAGCCAGTGGGATCTTCTGATAAGAGACCAGTGTGGGAAGCACCAATTCTGTATCCAACAGACATGCCTTGAGCCCCTGCTCAAGTATATTATATAGAAATTATAATTATATTATATTGTATATTATAAGTAATACAGACAGCATAAGAACAGATTTCCTTCTCTCATGCTGGAGGGAAATAGTAATGAAAAAACTAACAAATGAACATGTGATATTCTTTTGAACAATAATAATTGCTATAAAAGACAACTGAGTGAAATGAAGAAAGACAGCAGTATGTGTGTGTGTTCGTGGATGTTAGTTAGGGTCAGGCTTTTTAAGGAAGTGGCATCTGAGGAAGACCTAAGTAAACTGAGGCAGTAGGCCATGTGAAGTTCTTAGATTGCAATATTTCTGGTGAGAAAAACACTTGGTAAGTTATTTATTTATTTATTTATATTTTTATTTATCTTATTGAGGATTATTTATTTTATTTTATTTTTAAAAATTTATTTATTTGTGAGCAGAGAGAGACAGAGAGAAGAGAGACAGATAGAGAGAGAATTGGCACACCAGGGCCTCTAGCCACTGCAAATGAACTCCAGATGCATGTGTCCCTTGTGCATCTGCCTTATGTGAGCCCTAGGAATCGAACCTGGGTCCTTTGGCTTTGCAGGCAAATGCCTTAACTACTAAGCCATCTCTCTCTCCAGCCCTTATTGAGGATTTTAATACATGAACATACTGTAATTTGATTGTATTCCTCTCTTTTGTCCCCCCCACCTGACCCCTATTCCATTGTACCTTCTCTTTTTCTTTTTATATTTAATTAATTAATTAATTTATTTATTTATTTATTTATTTATTTATTTATTTATTTATTTGAGAGAGAGAATGGGCATGCCAGGACCTCTAGCCACTGCAAACGAATTCCAGATGCATGTGCCACCTTGTGCGTCTGGCTCATGTGGGTTCTGAACCTGGATCCTTAGGCTTTTCAGGCAAGTGCCTTTACTGCTAAGCCATCTCTCCAGCACACTTGTTTTCATCACCTGATAAGTCTTGGGTCTCCCCCAGATTCTCCACCATGTGCAAAATGAAACTTCTCTAACCAAAATTAGGAGCAACTCTAATCAGGCCGAGGAGGTGGCTTCGTGGTTAAAGACCCTTCTTTGCAAAGCCTCCAGTTCCTACGTAAAGCCAGATGCACAAAGGGGCCCATGTGTTTAGAATTTGTTTGCAGCAGCAAGAGGTCCCAGGATGCCCATTCTTTCTCTCTCTTAAGCAAATAAATTAAAATAAAAAAAGAACAGCCTTAATTTCTTAGAATAAACACAACCATTTAGAGAACAATTTGATGGGCACAATGTATCCATTTAGCCAAAGAACAGTGGTAGCTTTTCCACTATGGCCTGTGGTTTTTGACTTAGTTATCAGTACCAGGCATGGATTCCCTCTCCCCATGGAGTGAGCTTCACATTCATTTAGGGAGCAGTTGATTACCTCCCATAACCATGGGACCATAATGGAGCCACTTTTGCAACAGTGAGCACATCTTGTCTGGCTGGCCCATTGTGTAGGTTTCAGGTTCCATTGCTGGTTAAGACTGTTGATGACTTTTCTCCTACATCATTCTGCATAGAACTTTCTAGTAGTATGTCAGCTAGCCAGCAAGGAGAGGAACTTTCAGGTCACTTCCAGCTTGACTTCTCAGTGTTCTGTAAGTAAAGGATGCGATGTGTTTAGCAGTACAGTCTTACTATTCAGCTTTGGTGGGCAGCCAAGAACATTGGCAATAACCTGTACTGTTGGTGGAGGGTGCTCATGGTCTTCCCTAACCAATGACTCAGGTGAGGGACACTCACCCTGGCACTACTTGTGACAACCTAAGGCTTCTGGGTAAAGCTTTCTTCACTTCAACAGAGTACTTCTGCCCAAACTCTCTCTCTCTTTTAACTGTGTGTATGTATGTATATAAGGTGGTGGTGGTGGTGGTGGTGGTATGTGTGTGTATGTGTTATAATGGTGTATGTGTCCTGTATAATAGAAGAAATATACCGAGTTTTTCTTTCTGAGCCTGGGTAACCTCACTTAGTATAATTCTTTTCCAGGTCCATCCATTTTCATGTGAAATTTATAATTTCATATTTTCTCTTTGCAGTTGAATATAACTCCATTGCATATATTCATTCATCAGTTGATGGGCATCCTGCACTGATGCTATTTCCTAGATATTGTGAATAGAGCATCAACAAACATGACTGAATAAGTACCTCTGTACTAAAGAGAAGCATCCTTAAGGTACGTGCACAGAAGTGGTACAGCTGGGTCATAGGTATATCTACTTTTAGGTTTTAGAGAAACCTCCATACTAATTTCTATAGTAGCTATATACCAACTCACACTCCCACCAATAGTGAAAAATAGTTCCTTCTTCCCCATATCCTCACCAGCATTTGTTGTCATTTAATTTTTTGATAGTAACTATTTTGATCTGTTTGAATCTCAAAGTAGTTTTAATTTGATTTCTTTGATGGCTAAACATGTTGAACATTCTTTTAAATATTTATTTAAATAAATATTTAAATATTTATTTAAATAAATATTTAAATATTTATTAGACCTTTGTATTTCTTCTTTTGAGAACTCTCTTTTTTTTTTTGACTGTTTTTTTTAAATTATTATTGCTTAGTTTTCTGAGTTCTTTGTATATTCTAGATATCAATCCTCTGCCAGATGGATAGCTGGAAAAGATTTTTTCCCCATACTATAGGTTGTCTGTTGGTTCAGTTGATGGATTCCTTAAGTGCACAATAGCTGTTTAGATTCATGAGATCCCATTTGTTGATTTTTTTATTCCTTAGACTACTGGAATTGTAGAAAGTCCTTTGCTACACTTGTATTTCAGAGTGTTCTCCCTACATTTTCCTTTAGATATTTCAGGGTTTCAGGTCTTACATTGAGGTCCTTGAGCTGTTTGGAGTTGATTTTTATGTAGGGTGAGAGATAAGGGTCTAGATTCATTCTTTCACATGTCGATATCTAGTTTTTACTACCACTGTTTGTTGAAAATGCCAAATTATATCATCTGCGAATAAGGCTAGTTTGACTTCTTCCTTTCTAATTCACATCCCTTTTTATTCTTACGCTTGTCCTAACCCCCTGCTAAGACTTTAAGGACCATTTTACATAGCAGAAAGGATAGTGGATGCCCTTGTCTTGTTCCAGATCTTAGCAGAAATGCTTTAAAATTTTCTCCATTTTGTATATTGGCTTTATGTTTGTCATATATTGCCTTTACTAAGTTTTGATGTGATCCCTCCATCCCTACTATCTCTAAGTTTTCATCATGAAGGGATGTTGTATTTTGTTTCAGGCTTTTTTACTGCATCTGTTTTTGTCCTTGATTGCATTCATATGATGTATTATGTTTATTGATTTCCCCATTTTGAGCCATCCCTGCATCCCTGGGATAAAACTTTCTTGATTGAGGTGGATGTGTTTTAATATGTTCTTGAATTTGATTTATAAGAATTTTATTAAGAAATTTTGTGTTCATGATCTATCATTGATCTATATAGTATTCATTTTTGTTGTGTCTCTGGTTGTTATCAATGTAATTCTAGCTTTATAGGAAGGGTTATGGAGCATTTAAACTTTATGAAATAACTTAAACAGTCATTTCAGGTCTTCTATAAAAGTCTGTCTCTCTCTTCACCTGGACTTATTTTGGTGTGGAAATTTTGTTTTAAATTTTTAAATATTTTTATTGATTATTTGCCAGCAGAGAGAGAAGGAGAAGGAGAGAGGGAGAGGAAAATAGAAAGAAAGAAAGAGATAAAGGGAAAGAAAGAGAGAGAGAGAGAAGAGAGAGAGAGAAAGAATGAACATTCCAGGGTCTCCTGCCACTGCAAATGAACTCCAGATGCATGTTCCATTTTGTGCATCTGGTTTTAAGTGGGTACTGGGGAATCGAGCCCTGGGCCATCAGGCTTTCAGCAAGCCCCTTTAACCTCTGAGCCATGTCCCCAACCTGGGAGATACTTAATTACTGCTTCAATCGCATTACTTGTTATATCTCTATTTAAATTATTTATCTCAGCTTGGTTTAACTTTGGTAGATCTATGTGTCAAGGACTATATCCATTTCTTCCAAATTTTCCAGTTTGTTGGAATATAGTTTATGAAAATGTCTTTATGATTTTATTAATTTCATTTGTTTCTGTTGTTATCTTATTTATCTTATTAAGGTCTCCCCCACTTTTGTTAACAAAGCTAAGAGTTTGCCAATATTTTTTCTCAAAGAACCAACTATTTCATCATTTTTTTTTGGTTGGGTTTTTGAGGGAGGGTCTCACTCTAGAATAGGCTGACCTGATTCACTATGTAGTCTCAGTATGTCCTTGAAGTCATGGTGATCTTCCTGCCTCTTCCTCCCAAATGCTGGGATTAAAGACATGCACCATGATGCCTGGTTTTGTTTTATCAATTTTTAAAGCTGTCTTTTTTCATTTCTATTTCATTGTTCTCTACTATGATCTTGATCTTTCCATCTGGTACTTTGGGGTTTGGTTTGTTCTTGTTATTTATTTGAGATCTCTTTATTTTTGTAATATAGGCATTTAGAGCCATAAACTTCCCTCTTAGGACTGCTTTCATTGTGTCCCATAGGTTTTGGATGTTTTGTTTTCATTTTCATTCAGTTATAGGAATGTTTTGATTTCCTTCTTGATTTCTTCAATGACTCACTCATTGTTCAATAGTGTCTTGCTCTTTCTCCAGGAGTTTTGTGTATTTTCAGTGCCTTTTCTTGGTGTCATTTTTAGGTTTATTACAATATGGTTGGATATAATACAGAGAGTTGTTATAATTTTTCTAAATTTGTTGAGACTTGCTTTATGTCATAATCTGTCATCTATTTTAGAGAAAGTTCTGAGAGGAATGAGCATTTGGTCCTATTTGGATGAAATGCTCTATAATTTTTCGTTAGATCCATTTAGTCTATGATGTCATCTAACACCATTGTTTCTCTGTTCATTTTTGTCTAGATGACTTGTTTGTTGGTGATAGCAGGGTACAGCAGTCTTCTACTATTATCATGGAGGGATTTATCTCTGACATTCTATCTTTTGCTTTATAAAATTAACTGCACTTGTATTTGGGGCATATATGTTTAGAATTGTAATGTTCTCTTGGTGAATTTTTTCCTTCATCAGTATGAGGTGACTTTCTTTAGCACTTGTGATTAATTTTTGCTTAATACCTATTTGGTCAGATTTTAGAATAGCCACACCTGCTTGTTTCCTAGCTCTATTTGCTTGGAATATCTTTATCCATCATTTCAACCTAAGTGTCTGCCTTTGTGAGAGGAGGTTACTTGAAGACAATGAAAGGATAGATCTTGTTGTTCTATCCAGCCTTTTTCGTCTGTATCTTTTGATTGAGATCATTCATATTCAGATTTATTATTGAAAAGTGTGTTAATCCCTGACATGATGATTTTGTGGTGTTTGATGTTTTCTTGGTCTTCATTTAGTTCTATCATTAGTTATTGTTTTTTCTTCCTGTAGAATTTTGTTTATGTTTATTCTTCTCTTCAGTGTAAAGTATTCTATTCAGTATTTTTCCTATAGGAGTGACTTGGTTCATAAATTCCTCAACTTTTCTTTTATCCAGGAAATATTTTATTTATATTAGGGATAATTTTGCTGAGTATAGTAGTTTGGTTTGCCAGCTGTGGTCTTTCAATACTTAAAATATATCATTCTAAGCTATAGCAGTTACTGAGTGGGACAAAACACATGACAAGAAGCATCATGTGGAAAAAAAGGTTTTATTTGAGCTCACAGTCTCAAGGGGAAATATCATCACAATGGGATGAACATGACAAGACTGAGGAAGAAGCTGGGTTACATGTTTGTCAGCTGAGTGCATGACAAACTAAGTGGAAGCCAAAGAGGCTATCCCTGGCAAGGAGGGCTGTACTATCACGTCTCAAGGCCTGCTTCTATCGGCACACCTCCTCCTTCAATAAAGCTGCACCTCCCAAAGGCCCCATGACTTTCCCAAGCTACCACCTCATGGGGGCCAAGGATTCAAACACATGAGCTTATCAGGACCACTTCATTCAAACCACCCACAGACTCATGGCCATCTCATAATACAAAAATAAGTTCAGTACAACTTTAAAAGTCCCTTTGGTATTTTTTCAGTGGAAGCTCTTAAAATCCACAAGGGCTTATGTGGTGGGTTTCTCTTTTGATGTAATGTAATATTTCTCTCTTGCAGCTTTCTGTCCTTTGTTTGTGTATTTAGTGTTTTGCCTATAATATGATGTGGACAATTTCTTTTTCTGGTCCTATTTTGTGCCTGGATGGACATGTCTTTCCCTATATTTGGGAAATTTTCTTTTATAATTTTATTAAAAATATTTTCTATACCATTGATCTAAAGTTCTCCTTCTTGCTTGTCCATAATTCAGACATTTGAGTTTTTTTCCCATGGTGTTGCACTCTCTCTCATGTTCTGTTCATGTTTTTTTTAAACTTCTCATTGATTTTGACTAATTGATCTAATTTTTCTTTTTTGTCTTAAAGGCCTAATATTCTCTCTTCCACCTGATACATTCTGTTGGTGAGGCTCTGCATGTAGCTTTGCATCTGATTTGTTATATCTTTCCTTTCCAGCTTTATTTCAATTTGGTTTTTATTCAGGATTTCTAGCTCAGTATTGAATTCCATTTTCATATGCTGGATTGACTTCCTTGTTTCATCTAGCTTTTTTTTGTTGTTGTTGTTGTTCCAGCACTGGCTTGTTCCATCATTGAATTTAAAACAGAGATTTTTTTTTTGCCACGTGTGTGTGTGCATGTGTGTGTGTATGTGTGTGTCAGGGGTGGGTACTAGGGCCTCTTGCTACTGAAAATGGAGTACCAGATACTTGGACCACTTTTGGTGTTTGGTTTTACATATGTAGTTGGGGAATTGAACCTGGGTTGGCAGGCTTTGCAAGCAAGCACTTTTAACTACTGAGCAATCTTCCCAATCCTCGCTTCTTTAAATTTATTTAAGCTTTCATTCATGCATTTATCGCGTTTTCTTTGAGTTCTTTCATCTCTTTGTCAGGTATACTCTAAGTACCTCTCATGGGGCTCCTGCTATAGGACTGGTACTTCTTGGAGAGATATATTGGCTTGTTTCTTTCCTGTTATGTTGAGACTTACTGTCACAGGAAAGCTTTTCACTGGGGAGACACAAACACACATCTAGTCACCCCAGATAGGGATCAGACCTCAGACCAAAATATGATTTCATGAAATCCAGTTGAACCAATAAGTTTATTGGGGTTACTTTCAGAGCAGTGAAGGGTTGCTTTCAGAAGCATTGGTGACTCAAAGGTAGCTTCATCACTAAAATGCCCATCTCAGCATAGGTGGTGACTCACAGAAGCTGTGTCTCTGAGGCTCACTGTAGGACTTGCAGGTAACTTGGCTGGTCTGAAATTCTCCAGAATACCAAACAACATGCAGGCAGTTCAGCAGGGCAGGTTGGAGACTATGCCTGCCAAGCAGTTGTTTAACCTTTACATAACCTTAGGGTTGGATCTTGCAACCTTTCCCCCAAACTTGTTGACCTACTGAGTCTTCTGAGATTCCTGGCTTCTCCCTGGAAGGAATGTTTTAATTCAAAGAATGTTGTTACACAACACTGGTCAGAGTCTGCCCCTCAACAGTTGTTTATGCTCTTATAACCTTGGTGAGTGGTTGTGTAACCTTTTAAGTTTCAGTTCTCCCCGACTTGTTGACCCCTTGGCTCCCTCCTCCCTTCAGAAGAGAGTACATTGGTCAGGTCTTCCTGGCACACTTGAGTACTTGGAACAGTGTTTGATATTTCTTTGTGTTCAGTTGCTTCTGCTCTCCTTTACTGTATGTAGAGTTCAGTCTTGGATGCACTTGGTACTGCTTCATGGGGGTGGGTAGCTGGGGTGGACTCAATTTGCTTGCAGCTTGCAGCTTGAGCTTGCAGCTCAGCACAAATAGGAAATTGTCAGTGCCTCTGCCAAAGGAATCTAGGTTCTTGAACACAGTGTGAATCCTAGCCCTATAAAGGGTCATTTGCACCCACAGGGTGAAGGAAAGCAGACTCCTGAGGAGAATTAGACTACTGGACACAATCACAACGTCAGATCTTATGAACCCATGATGGGTAAAGGGGAGGAGTCCTAAAGGGAACCTGGGTGCTGGAACTTAAATGCACTAGTCCCAGACACGTCCCAAATCACAGCAGTGGTCATGTGGGCCAGTGTAGGGCTTCATGATTCTGTGTTAGACAAGTCAATTGTGAAATCATGGGTGTGTGGCAGGGTTAATTTATTTTGAAGAGTTGTGATGATTACAATCTGATGCTCCTATCTGACATGGATGATGAGTCTTTACTTATCTTGTCTTTATTTGATACAGGAGCTAAATAGTAGCCAAGTGAAGTAATAGTGAGTAAGCCTGGCTCTCAGTCTGGGGCTAATGTGGGCTATGCTCAGGCTTCCTATGGTGTACTGACTCAGCCTTTCACAGCTGTATTTCTCAATTGTACTTCTCAGCTATACCTCCTTCCAAAGGCCTTCTTGGCCATTCTTTAGTGATATCCTTTCAAGGAGACAGTCATGAAAAGTTTGCTCTATTTTGGATAACTGTAGCTATTTCTTATTTCTACCATGCTGGCTTCCAGAAGTGGAAACTGAAGG
Organism: Orientallactaga sibirica; assembly: GCA_036365145.1. Lineage (NCBI taxonomy): Eukaryota > Metazoa > Chordata > Mammalia > Rodentia > Dipodidae > Orientallactaga > Orientallactaga sibirica. The sequence continues at coordinate 31,938,929 of JAEOAD010000015.1, read as the reverse complement.
TTAAGTATAACATACAGATAATAAATAGCAGAACTAGGAAAAGACTCATTTTACTCCAAAGCTGATGCTTTCTGCTTTATTACCTGCTTTTCCCCAATGGTATCTTTAATTCAATGCATTAAGTGCAAATGTAACAAAACTGACAGGTGGTTGCTAGTAGATTTTACTGGGAATAATCCAGATGGGGTTCATTAGCTGAGTTTCTTTAGTGGAAGTGTCTTTACAACAGAACGAGTGGTGATGGAGGAAGATGAAGGGTATCTTTGAGTGTCTTCATATATCAGTTTATTTGAATTCAGGTTGGAGAGGAAAAAGTAAGCAACAAACATTTCTATCTACCCACCAAATGCAGTATTTTTGATAGATTTTTAAAAAAAAAAAAACTCTATGGCTGGCTATTTACTCATCTTGTGGTAACACCCTTTATATTTCAGATAGAGATAGAAAGGCACAAACTTAGAGATTAAGGATATCTGAGCTCTTCAAGCAAAATTGTTCCTTGTTCAATCCAAAAAGCTCCCTGCCTCTAAAATATGACCTTGGCCTCCATCTCTGAACCAGCTAGCCTTTGAGCAGATGCAATTTATGGTTTAGCTTGAGAAATCCAGATACAAAAGCTTACATGAGTTTTAAGAATGAGCTGAAATAACCACAAAAGAAAGCTCTCACTGGAGCTTCCACAAAGCCAGAAACAAATCTCCTGGCCATGTAATTACAAGGGGTTTATGCAAACCTCTTACAGGAGGTTTACGCAAATATATATCCAATTTCCTCTTTGGAAAGGGCCTGTTCTTTTCCAATGAGTCAGTGTTTAACAGAGCTTGGCTAAGCATGAGCCTGTTGGCTGGGAGAAGATGAGGTTTTAAAGTCAGCCTATTCTTTAAAGCAGAAAGTAACCCATAAGCAGCACGGGCATGGCCTGCCCTCAGCAGCAGGGCTGGGACTCAGTGATGGAGGCATTTGATGGGCTGGGGATGCAAACTCTGCTTGCCTGCACCTGCCTTGTTATCTGCCTTGTACAGAGGAGTCCTGCTTTATGCATGTCTTCTCTGAGCAAGACTGGGTTGTTTGGATTCTAATGTTGAATGAGTTTGGAAAACATACTCAGTAAAGGGTTTGTTTCTTATATCTAAGTCATCGAATAAAGTCCATTTCATGCTCCTATAAATCTGAAATTTAATCATTTTTTTTCTTGAGTTCAAGATCAAGGACAGCTTTCCCAACTTGTAAAATGTCAGGGTGTGGGTAATGTACCAATTAGGTCAGGCTTGTGAGTCTCAGGTTCATTGAAGCCCCTGGCTTTGGTGGCACAAAGCTTCTAGTGCAAGAAGATTTCTTCTCTTTTCTCCTGAATAGGTGGAATGTGAACAGAAGGTGAGGCAGGTCATTCATTCTGGATCTCCATCTATAGATGATAATGTTTTAGGAAATAGAAATGAAATAGGAATAGCTTATTTCAAACCAATATTATAACTCTCAATAAAAAGTTGGTGGTGCCTGACTACTTTTCCTCCTCTATTTTTTTTTTTTTGTTCAATAAAGACCTCTAAAGTTATCAGATATAAGATAGAATTACTTGCATGAAATCAGATTGAAATATTTAGAATTATTTTATAACATTGTATTTTCAACATTGTTCTCTTTCTTGTTACTGTTCCCTATAGCTTGTTTGAAATTGTTTTTTTTTTTTTTTTTTTTTTTTCCGAGGTAGGGTCTCACTCTAGCCCAGGCTGACCTGGAATTAACTATGTAGTCTCAGGATGGCCTTGAACTCATGGAGATCCTCCTACCTCTGCCTCCTGAGTGCTGGGATTAAAGGTGTGCGCCACCATGCCCAGCTTAAAAATATTTTTATATTGATTTTTAAATTGCTGTATATAAATTAATTTATACTTAAAATAATAGATATGTCAAATATGTCTCTAAAATATATTTTGATCACATTTACCCCCACACTCTTGTTACCCCCCTAAAATTTCTTTTTTTAAAACCTGTTCATTTGTCACTACTCCAACTATTTTATCTTATCTTGGTCTATCCCCACCAAACACATGGTCTGTCCTGATGGAGTGCCTGGAGAGACTAGAACTCCAGGGAGGAGAGTTAGAGGAAGGGTCACAGCCTGAAGCTGTTGCTAGCCAGGACTCCAGGGGATCTCTCCATAGGAACTCCTAGCAGAGCCATGGACACTCTAGTTCCACTCATGCCCATTGGCTTTATCATGTGGCTCCATGGACAGTGACAACCTCAGCTTTGGAGGATGGGGTTGCCTGAGTGGGCATGAAGATCACTGAATAGGACATTCCTCCTGCTGAGCATATGCCTTTGTGGGTGCTTCCACCAAGGCTGCAAATCAACAGTTCATGGCATGCTCATAAAAGTTTGAATGAAAGAGGTTTAATTGGGGAAAGATGTTGTCCTCTAATCTTGTGTATGAAGGAAAAGACTATTGGATTTCCTGAGTCTGATTTCTACCCATAAGCTCCTTTGGTCCTACAAAGTTGAGGCCATACAAAGAAGTCCATGCTTTTGTTCATTCTTGGCATATTGACGTCTGACCTGTTACCACCAAGGAAGAAAACCAAGCGTCAACACCATTTGTGTTGGGTATGGAGGTGCTTGTAAGTTTTAGATGAATTCCAAGTTTACTATAATTTATCAGTCCTACCTACAACCTGGTTCCGCAGGAGTCCACTAGATAGCTAGAGCTCACTCAATACTGGATATGAACAGAGGGACCTCTGACAGCATCATGCAGAAGTGGGAGGGAGCATCTCTCTGCTTCGGTTTTAGGACCAGGTATTCACACACGCTCTCTCCTTGTGTCCTTAGCACAGTCAAAAGAATGCTGGGGACCTGAGAGAGGGCTGTTCCGTGAGAATTTACTAACACTGGAGCTGTGTCTGTGGGAAGTAGAGTGGCACAAGTGCATTTTTGCTGATGAGCAGAAGAAATGGCAGTAGTGGAGGCACTCAGCGTTACTTAGGGTCCTCGATAGGGTAATTATCCACCTCACACCAACTTAAACAGGCAACTTCAGCCTCCATATGTGGCAGAGGGATTTCTGGTTGTTGTTGCTATTTTGCTTTGTGAATAGAGGCAACCAGAAAAGCCTTTCTCTTTTTCTGATCCAGTGTGTGATTCCCACTTATTTCTCTCCCTGTCCACTTGAGGGCGCTAGAACCCACGTTACCGCGCGGCTCTCCTCTCGCAGACAGTACGCAGGGCAGCGCAGAGGGCCTTTCCTCCGGCGTGCTACAGATGGCACCCGCCTGGCCAGCTCCAGGTTCCCGCACATCTGTGCACGCCTAGATGCTGTAACTCGTAGTGTTTGGAGGAGAGACCTCACCCCACCCAGGCATCCCACAGCATGGCCTTCAGGCCCACCTCTGAGAGGTTGGCTCAGGGTGTCCTGGATGGACGTAACTGAATGAGGGACAACCTGTCCTGGGGAAAAGTGGAAAGCAGATGCCGGGCAGCTGGAACTGGCTCTGCCCTATTGGGAAGAAAATGGAGGCTTCGCTTTATGATTTTATGTGGACCCAACAGCAGAAACTGGGACCTGCTGTCACTTCTCCTTGGAGAAGTCATGAAGGAAAAGAAGGACGGCTGCAACAAGAAGTCATGGGCTGAGGCTCAGGTCAAGTCACTTGACCCCAGCCTCAGTTCTCTTATCTGTAAAATGGGCACAATCATGCCTGCGTTGGAGGGTTCCTGTGGAGGTTAGGTAATTTGTATAAAGAACTGGGCAGAAATCCTAGCAATTTACGTTAATTTATGATTTTTTTGAGACTGCACTTAAAAAAGAAAACCCTAGTAGCTAACTTTTGAAAAATATTTTATTTATAAGCAGAGAGAGAGAGAGAGAGAGAGAGAGAGAGAGAGGGGAGGGAGAGAGAGAGAATATGGATATGCCAGGGCCTCTAGCCACTGCAAACAAATTCTAGATGCATGCACCTTTGTGCATCTGGTTTTACGTGGGTACTGGGGAATGGCTGAGCCATTTCTCCAGCCCCCTAGTAGCTAACTTTGAGCCCCTGATCTGTGATTTTGTGAGAGGTAGTGAGGTGATCTGCAAGCTATCAAGCACCTCCGGGAGATAAAGCCTTCCTAAGGCTGTTTTACAAACCAGATAAGCAGGGCTCAGAGATCCTAAGAGCTTTGCCCAAAGTCTACAGACTGAAGTTGCTTTGCTGCAATGGAAGCCGGTTCTGTGTCTTCATGTGTCCCCCTCCCCCATGCCAGGACACGCCACTGCCTATCTGTGCCAATGTAGGGTCTGCATCCAGAGGCCCCTGGGTCTGGCGAGCTGGTGGAGGGTTTATCTATCACACACAATGATGCAGGGGCACATATGTCGCGCTGGCAAGGCCCAACATGATTTCCAATGTCCGGGGAAGCAGCGGATGAATAATCCAGGGAGAGGGACCAGCAAAAGGGGCAAGAGGAGGCCAGGGCCGCCTCCTCTTCCCTGCCCCCAGCAGGGCAGCAGAAGGTGCAGCTGGCGGGCTGCAGAGCGGAGCTGCCAGCCCAATCATCTTGCCGCTGGATTTTGCACAGCTTTTTGTCTCTATTCTTTCTCAGTTTTGACACTTGTGATTATTACCGATCCTGGTGGCGCTGACGCAGGGAGTGCAATGGTTACCATGGCATGCTTAATAGCGAGAGCAGATGTTTGGCAGGCGAACTTCATGCATTCTAAATACACAAAGCGAAAGTCGGTGGAGGGCGTAATTGATTTGCTGACTGCAGTGGGAAGCCAGCCCATGCCCGAGCAGGGCCAGGGCACCTTACCACATCCTCTAACACGGCACAGGCTCATCAAGAGCTGACCCCCCTCACCCACCATGGCCTACCATCCTATCTATCAGTACCCACCTGCTTGTCCTCTTCTGCCATACTTAACATCTACAGCCTCACAACAAGCTGCGGTATGGTCTGCCTGTCGTCTAAAGCTTGGCACAAGCTGTTGCCACTTTCCGGAACCTGGTTCTTTGTCTCATGGGTAATATGCACATGGTCCCCTAGCTCTCAGCTGGGGCATCAGCATTATGTCTGGGTTGGTGGAACCATTCTGTGCCTACCCTTTAGAAATTACTGGTGCCCTGCTGTAGCTTGTTTAATTATCTTCCTAACAGAACAGGAGTTTCTTGAGTGCAAGAGCACTCTGTAAGAAAAAAAAAAAAAGTTGACTATAACTTACAGGGAAAATGAAATGAGATTAAACACTTTACCACCAGGATTGCATTTCTTGCAAAATAGTTCATAATGGCCATGGGATTATTATCAGTATTTTCTGTATACACAGAACCCTCTCTTACACCTGAATCTTCATCTAAAAAGTTACTGTCTTTCATCACCATCTTTTCAGTTCTGTCAATAAAGATACCTCTCAATTGTGTCTCTTCTGCTAACCCCCAAGTGTATGTGGACATTTCTTGATGTCATTCCCCTAACACTGCCACTACTACCACACATTTACTTCCACAAAATGTGGGATGCACATCTTTCAGGACCCTTAACTTTCCAGGATGCAGCTATGTCCAGTGTTATGAGCCCTGGCTTTGGCAATAGGTCTGAGTTCACGTCCTAATTCTACCAAGACTGGTTGTCAGCAGGAAACTTTTTTTTCTCTGGGGAAGACTTAAACACGTCTATTAAACCTCGCTAGGAAATAGATGAATATGATTGCTCTCATTTTAGTGAACCAATGAGTTTATTGGGGTCACTGACAGAGCAGGGTGAGGGGTTGTTTACAGGAGCATGAGTGACTCAAAGGCAGCTGCATCACTGAAAAGCCCACCCCAGCCTAGGTGATGACTCACGGAAGATGCATCTTGAACACACAGTTCGGAGAAGTTTTTTTTCTTTTTTCTTTTGGAGAGAGACACAGAGAGAGGTGGAGAGAGAAGGAGAGGGAGGCAGAGAGAGAGAGAGAATGGGCATGCCAGCAGCCTCTCAGCTTCTGTGAATGAACTCCAGATGTGTGTGCCCCCTTGTGGGCAAGTGCGGCATTGTGCCCTTGTGTCACTTGGCATCTGGCTAAATGTGGGACTGGGGATTGGAACCGGCATTCTTAGGCTTAACAGGCAGGTGCCTTAACTGCTAAGCCATCTCTCCAGCCCCGGTCAGAGAGTTTTGAACATACTACATGACTCACAGACAGATCATTCAGAGTCTCATCCCCAAGTAGCTGTTTTCCCTTTATATAGGGTTGGGGGGGGGGAATCTTGCAACTTTTCCCAGACTTGTTGACTTCCCTAGTCTACTAGTTTCCTTCCTCTCCCACTCCCAGAAGTGAATGTTTCAGTTGCTACACAACACTGGTCAGTCTGCCCCAAGGAGTTGTTTACCTCTCCTATAACCTTGGGGAGTGGCCACTGACCTTTGAAGTTTCAGTTCTTCCAGACTTGTGGACCTTTTGACTCCGGTCTCCATTCAGGATGGACTATTTTAAATTTGAGGAATTTGCTATACAACGCTGGTTATTACTCTGGCCATGTAAATGATCTCTCCAAGATTTATCTTATAGGAAAATGAGGAAAATCACACCTTCTCCAAGAGGTGACTGTGTAGATTAAATAAAATACTGTGATACTTAATCTTGGTTGTTGCATTTATTGGATCAAGACATGCCTAGGAGAGTCATAAAGCACACCTCTGATTGTCTGTGAAGGTTTCCAGAGAGGATTAACTAGAATGGAAGACCCACCCTGAATGTGGGCAGCACCATTCCCCAAGCTAGAGTCGCCTCCAGAATAAAAAGGGAAAAGGAGGAAGTTAACTCGTGCGAGTCATTCTCTCTCTCTGCTTTGCACTGCTGAGCCATTCCATCATGATGACTTGAAACCTCCAAAACCAAGGAGCAAAATAAACCTTTCCTTTCGTGCTGGTTTGAATCAGATGTCCCCAGCTGGTGTAAATTTGGGAGGTGGAGCCTTGATTGAGGAAGTCTGTTAACCGGGGGAGGGCTTAGGGGTGTTATAGCAGCTCCATTTTGACAATCTTGTTGCTTCCACCTGTTGTTGCAAGGAGTGATGTCCAGCCTCTGGTTCATATCATGGTTTCCCCTGTTATCATGAAGCTTCCCCTCGAGACTGTAAGCCAAAATAAACTATTTCCTTCTATCAGCTGCTTTTGGTCTGGTATTTTTCCCTTGCAAAAAGAAGATAGCCACACCTCCCTTAAACATTCCATTTCAGGTATTTGTCACAGCTACTAAAAGTCCCACTAATGCAAGTGCTGAAGAGAACATTCATGAACACAGTAAAATTTCATTAAGTAGTTGCTAGTATCAAGTGACTATTTTTAAAAAATTTTCTATTTTCAATTTTTCTTTTTAAAATATTTTATTTATTCATTTATTTGAGAGAGAGAGAGAGAGAGAGAGAGAGAGAGAGAGAGAAAGGGAGGGAGGAAAGGAGAGATAATGCGTGCACCAGGGCCTTTAGCCACTGCAAATGAACTCCAGATGCAAGCACTACTTTGTGCATCTGGCTTTATGTAGGTACTGGGTAATTGAACCTGGGTCATTAGACATTGCAGGCAAGCACCTTAATCACTGAGCCATCTCTCCAGCCTATTTTTTTTTAAATATTTTATTTATTTGCAAGCAGAAAGATACAGAGATATAGATAGATAGATAATAGATAGATAGATGATAGATAGGTAGATAGATAGATAGATAGATAGATAGATAGATAGATAGATAGATAGAGAGGAGTATGGGAGCACCAAAGCTTCTAGCCACTGCAAACAAACTCCAGATGCACGAACCACTTTGTGCAGCTGGCTTACGTGGGTACTGGGGAATCGAACCCAGGTCTTAGGTTTTTCAAGCAAGTGTCTTAATAGCTGATCAACCTTTCCAGCCCTCAAGTGACTATTTATATATTTGTCTGGTGACAGCAGTGAGACTCTGTGCCTTGGGACTGGACTGGGTGCTATAATACCTCTATATACCTCAGAGCATCGTTCAAGTCATGTACAACTGTGCTAGAGTTCTAGATCAAATAAAAAGGAAAAAGTGAGCTGGGAGCCAGCATCCATCACTCTGCTTCCTGACTGCATTCAATGTGACCAACTGCTTTTTGCTCCTGTTGCTTCATGCTCCTGTCGCCATGCCTTTCCTTCCTTGATGGACTGTACTCCATTGAACTATAAACTGAAATAATCCCCTCCCCTTTAAATTGATTCCTGTCAGGTATTTTGTCACAGCACCAAAGAAAGTAACTAATAAAAGTATATAAATAGTACAAGCAAAACAATTCAAGCTGAACTCACAAGGCTACTATGAAATGAAGTGCACACAGAAGCAGCTCTACTTTCCACTTCACTTTGAAGATGCTAAAGCTAAAACTAGTCTGCAGTTGATTATTGTTTTAGAGACATAACGGAGTTTAAATAGACCCCACCCAGAAATTCAAGAATTCTGAGCCAAGAAAAGAAAGAGATGAAAGTGTATGTGGTGTGCAAGTGTGTTTATGCATGAGTGTGTGTGTGGGGGTAGGAGGTGTGGTTAGAAAGAATTTTCAGGGACAGAATCACTAGACATTAGCCCAGAAGAATAAAAGGGGGCATTTTGGTCTTTATACTACTTTTCAAATAGTCACAAGTAAGAGTTTAGAAATGAACATTTTGATGATTGCCACTAGGATGGTATATGTTGATTATCAACTTGACAGGATCTAGAATCAAGGGATTATCGAGATTATGTTATTAGAGGTGGGAATGCCCACTTTAACTGTGAGTGGCACTGTTTCATGGGCCAAGGTCCTGGGACTGTATAAAAAGCTGATTGAGCACCAGCATTCATTTTCTACTTCCTCCCTGCTAGATGTGGTGCCTGCTTCTTGCTCCTGCTATGCTATCTCCCCAATGATGGAATCTACCTTCCTTTCTTGCTTTCTCTTTCTTTCTTTCTTTCTTTCTTTCTTTCTTTCTTTCTTTCTTTCTCTTTCTCTTTTCTTTCCTTCCTTCCTTCCTTCCTTCCTTCCTTCCTTCCTTCCTTCCTTCCTTTCTTTCTTCCCTCCTTCCTTCCCTCCTTCCTTCCCTCCCTCCCTCCTCTTCTTTCTTTCTTTCTTTCTTTCTTTCTTTCTTTCTTTCTTTCTTTCTTTCTCTTTCTCTTTTCCTTCCTTCCTTCCTTCCTTCCTTCCTTCCTTCCTTCCTTCCTTCCTTCCTTATTTCTTCCCTCCTTCCTTCCCTCCTCCTTTCTTTCTTTCTTTCTTTCTTTCTTTCTTTCTTTCTTTCTTTCTTTCTTTCTTTCTCTTTCTCTTTTCCTACCTTCCTTCCTTCCTTCCTTCCTTCCTTCCTTCCTTCCTTCCTTCCTTCCTTCCTTCCCTCCCTCCCTCCCTCCCTCCCTCCTTTCTTTCTTTCTTTCTTTCTTTCTTTCTTTCTTTCTTTCTTTTTGTTTGTTTTTAGAGGTAGGTTCTCACTTTAGCCCAGGCTGACCTGGAATTCATTATGTAGTCTCAGGGTGGCCTCAGACTCATGGCAATCCTCCTACCTCTGCCTCCCAAGTGCTGGGACTAAAGACATGTGCTACCACATCTGGCTTACCCTCCTTTCTTAAGTTGATTCTGGACAGATATTTTTTCTCAGCAATGAGGAAGTGGGTAACTGATACAATGACCAAGGTATTAAAAAAACTACTAAAGAGGAGTCAGAAAGAACATGAGCACTAAATGCCTTGATGTAAGTTATTGACAGAAATGAACCTTTGTGAAGGTCTTTAGAGCTGAGTCCTAGCTGGTTGGAGAAGGTGATTTGTAAGACCCCCAAAATTTCAGTTCTATTTAAGTGTTTGCCACTGTTTGGAACCTACTATAACGATAGGAATACTGTGCTAGAAATATCTCAAAAGGGACTCAGTGGGTGTAGTGCTTGGTCTGTAAGCAAGAGGTCATGAGTTTGATCCCCAGAGTCAATTTAAGAAGTGCTAAGCATGATGGAGTGCTTATAATTCTACTACTGGAGAAGAGGAGACAAGGATTTCTGGGACTCACTGGCCAGCCAGTCTAACCTAAAATAGTTAACTCCAGACCAATGAGACACCTTGCCTCACAAAAGGGTAGATAATTTTCTAAGGTTGTACTCTGACCTCCACGTTCATACATGTACATGTACACCTCCTTTCAGGTGCACCCACACATACACCTGTGTGCATACACACCTCCCCACACAAATGTTTTAAAAAAAATGTTTCAAAAGAAATATGCAAGGCTGGGGTGATGGCTAGTGGTTAAACGCAGTTTCTTCAAAGTGCTGATCTGAGGTTGATCCTCCTTAGCACCCATGTAAAGTCAGCTGCCAAGTGGTGCATGTTTCTATGATCCCAACATGCCTGCCTCTGTGGGAGCAGAGCCAGAAGCCAGATTCAAGAAGATTACAAGCAGCAGGGGCAAAAACAAATAAAATTCTGTCTCAAAAGAAGGTGAAAGGAGGGCTGGAGAGATGGCTTAGTGGTTAAGGCGCTTGCCTGCAAAGCCAAAGGACCTGGATTCTAGTCCCCAATACCCACATACAGGCAGATGAACAAGGTGGCACATGCATCTAGAGTTTGCAATGGCTAGAGGCTTTGGTGTACTTATAAAATGTCTGACATGTAGGTTTATTCCATTTTTAAATGCAATTTTAGAAGTTTTAATTGACAATAAATGTATGTATTTATGTAACAATATAACATTTTTCACATATATATTTGAAATTGTATAATGGTTAAAACAGGGAACATTTGTGTATCCATCACATTGAACATTGATAATTTCTTTGTCAGAAGCATTCAGAATTCTCTCCACTTTGAATTATGACCTTTATAGTTGCCCACAACACATGCTGCACCTCTGTACTCTGGCACTGTAGTTTTCTGTAGTTTCTTAAACCTGTTTGTCCTCTTCTGAGCCCTAAATAGAGCTCTCTTAGGGGAGTCAGACATGCTGATGAGGTTCCTTTGTTCTCTCTCTCCTTCCCTCCCTTTTTTCCACTCTCTCCCACTCAGTCTCTCTCTTCTCTCTACAACCAGACCTGTGAGTTTGCTTTGAAAAAAACCACTTGTGAAAGTGGTGGGTGGGAACAATATGTTATATTGTAATTCCTCTGCTTTGTGCCAGGTGGGGGGAACACCCTTTTCCGCCTAAGGCTACTGAGCAAGTGCACTTCCAAATGCACATTGGAGAAAGACAGCTATTCAAATTCTAACTAGAACCTGGAAGGATGTGTCCTTTTGACTGGGGGGGGGGAGGGGGAGTTTGGGGGATAGGAATTCATGAGTCAGCTGCTTAGGAAAATGCCTCACTGATGATATTAGTACAAGGGGAGCAATTTCATCAGCCTAGGAAGTGCATTTTTCAGGAGGCAAGATTTGCAGGGCAGGAAGGACAGAATATTAATGAAGCTCTCAGAGGAGGTGATATGCTGTTCCAGGTCTGAGCAGCAAAGGGAACTGCTCCCCTCATCTTTAAATGCAGGCTTGACAGAAAGGTAGCCATCACATTGGGAGAATAAACTTGGCCTCTTGGTGAAATGCACGTAGTTGACTTCTGTAGGAAGAGCCAGAAGGGAAAAGCGTGGTTACAATGAAGCCTACTCCTCTGCATGGGAATTGCTGTGAGCCAGACGCTGGTCTGTGTGGACTGGGTGTCCTCAAGTGTGTGTTAAGTTCTTACAACAACATAGAATAGGTCACAGTGTTATTATGCACATTCTGGAGATGAGGACTCATGAGGCTGAGTGACTTCTTCAAGGCCACAAGGTTAGCAAATGGAAGAAATGGGATTTGAACCTAAGCTGCCTGGTTCTGAGCCATGAATGCGCTTACATTTGCACTCTTGGTCCCATTTAATCTTGCAAATAGTTTCATGAGGTCAGAACATTTCATTTTCATATTTCATTCATGGCGAGAAAGAGAGAGAGAGGGAGAAAGGGAGGGAGGGAGAGGAGGGAGTTTGAGATTGAGAGAATGAATTTGTTAACTTTGGACCTTTCATGACTAACATTTGACATTTTATGGTTCTGTGATTATTATGATTGACATGGGAGCATGGAGCATCTGACCCAGGCCCAAGTTTACTGCCTCTAAGCCCAGTGCTGTTTACTATAATGCTATTTCTTCCTCCGTGCTAGGACCTGGAGTGGGTGCTCAGGAGATGTGGAGGCTGGTCTCCCTAGTGCTGGTGCCCTGGCCATCCTGACCTATCCTGATGAGTCTTGGCTACTCAACCCAGAAGCATGAAAGCAAAAATTGCTCTCACACTTGGCAGCCTGATGATCTTGGGTGTGTGTAGTCTGGGGAAGTGTGTTTTTCATGTGCAATGTTGAAGAACATAAGAAATAGGGAGATCATTTGCACCTGTAAATGTAAGTGGAAGAAGGCACGTCTTAGGTCCTCTGAGGTTTACTTTCAGTAGAATCGAAATTTGGACCATGTGATCTTAAAGATATTTTTTAAGGCCGGCATGCTATGAAACCACCGGTTTAAATATACCTGAAAACTGTTCTTGTATCTTGGTCTGAAAGCTGGGGAACTTCAGTCAATCCCAAGTTATGACTTAAAGCGAAGTTCTTGAACTCAGCATTATTGGCATTCAGGGTTAGAAAATTCCTTGCTGTGGGGGGCTATCTGGTATATTGCAGGATATCTAGATGCATCTCTGGTGTGTACCTTCTGGTGAGCAGTGGCACAATCTCTTTAAGTTTTGGCAATAAGGTACATCCTTTAATGATGGAGTTGTACCACTGTAGGAGAGTGGATGCTTGGGTAGATGGTGATAAACTGATTGTGATTATGATAAAAATAATATATTTTCAATGGCTATTATGTCCTTGATCCTTTCCTCTGCATTCAGATATGTGTGTTCTCATTTCATGTTCACAACCACTTTGTAAATTTGACATTTTAACCCCATTTTATAAAAGAATGAGATTTGATCAAGGATACACAGAGCTCGTAAGAAATAAGCTGAGGCATTCTCTTTTCAATGCTCACATCTACTTATCAAGGTGGTGTAGGAAGAAAGATTCAATATGTGGGTCACAACCGCAAGACAATTTGCTCCCTCGCTGGTGAGTAAGTCACTAGGCACTCCATGTGGCTCAGATAGTCTTGTAGGTAAACTTTCTCAATGAAGGAAGCATTATGTAACTTAAACCCTGACATAAACTTCTTACCCATTGCAGGCAGGTATAGAAAGTAAGATATCATCTAATATTTTCACAGAACTTTATTACTGACAAAATTTACTCCCTTGGATCTTTTTTATGATCCTTGCTGGTGTACCATTCCAGAACTTGGGAGCTTTCCTTCATAAGCAGCATAACATTAGCTATTTAAACCAAACTTCAGCCAGTGAAATGATTTGTCCTTTAAGATCGTAAGTTGGGGTCCACAAGGTAAGTCCAACTTTCCCAATTCAGACCTTATTGCTGTTTCCAAGATAGTTCTGTCTGTATTTTTGAGCCTACCTAAAGGGGGCTCTCGTCCTCAGGGTAGTTCCTTTTCAGAGTAAGAACTAGATAAATAATCACCCCTACTTCATGCAATAATCTTCTACCATAGCGTGATATGGCTATTAAAATGAACAAAGTCAGTAGCCGGGCATGGTGGCGCACTCCTTTATTCCCAGCACTTGGGAGGCAGAGGTAGGAGGATCACTATGAGTTCGAGGCCATCCTGAGACTATTTATAGTGAATTCCAGGTCAGCCTGGGCTAGAACGAGAGACCCTACCTCAAAAATACCAAAAACAAACAAACAAACAAACAAACAAACAAACAAACAAACAAAAACCAAAGTGAGTTTAGGTCAAAGTACTTCCCACTCAAAAAGCATTTGAGTGCTGGAGAGATGACTAAGCAATTAAGGTGCTTACTTCTAAAGCCTGAGGACCCTGGTTCAACTCTTCAGATTCCACATAAGCCAGACGCATAAGGTGACACAAGCATGCAAGGTCACACGTGTGTACAAGGTGGTGCACACTTCTGGAGTTTGATTACAGTGGCTGGAGGCCCTGGTGTGCCAGTTCTCTCTCTCTATTTAGTCTGTCACTCTTTTGCATAAAAAAGGCCAGTCTGTTGGGCTTGACTCAAAACAAAACAAAACAAAAAAGCAATTGAATTTCTGGTGCTCTGGAAAGAGCCTGGGTGTTGGGAAGTCTTAGCTCTCCCATTTATAAATTATGTGACCTTAAGTAAGTTTTTATGTCCATCTGGACCTCGGTTTCTGTCTATCGGGGGATAGCCATACACCTGAAGGGATGCTGCAATCATGTGATGATAAACACATGGTGTGCTTAGAAGGTTGTCAAGTTCACAGTGGGATCCAAGTCAATGTGACTCTTTCCCCCTTCCTTCTTTTTAGCATACACTTTTCCACCCACTTCTAGGTCTCTAAAACTGTCTCATTACATAGTAACTAATAACAGTGGAAACCAATCTTTATCACTAATGCACAATCCATCTGGGAGGAAGCAATTCCTCCTTAAATCAGGACTAATCAACAGGGCCTCACGACCCAGCTCTGTCCTGCTATGAGCTCATAGGAACAGATGGAAAATGGGCTGGGCAGATGGAAAAACTCCATTTTCCAACAGGAATTATTTATTTGTGAAGTTGGAACCACTTGGAGTGGATATTTTAAATTAGGAGAATGAAATATTATAAGATTCACAACAGGGCCATGAAATTAACTAATGCACTGAGACTTCTCGCGTCATTGTCAGGCAGGGAGTAGGAATAATAATGGGGCTTTTAAAAATGGTCCAAGCACATAAATTATTTACTCAGTGTATGTCAATGATTCCCTTGAAGCTGTTCTGCTGATGCCATTATCCCTTCATGCCCTTCCTATGAAAGATGGAGTCTAATGTGAGTTCCTTTGTCTTTGTGACCAGGTGATCACAAAACATGAGCAGTACAAAATACATACTGACCATTAGGGAGCTATTTAATCTTAGACACTGTGTTATGGTGCTTTCCATATCTTATATCTAACCCTTATGGTAATCTTGCAAAGCAGGTACTTTAAAGCTTAACTTGAAGATGAAGAATCTGAAATTCAATGACATTGATTTCCCCAAGTCCTACAACTAGTATGCAATAGGCTTTTTCCTGCTTTTGCTCTTGCATCTCTGATCCGTTTTCTCAAGTGACCCCACAGTGATCCAACATTCATTTGGCCATAGCATGCTCCTGTGCCCTCATTTGGCCTCTGCCCACTCCTGAGTCCTCTGTGTGGGAATCTTAAAGAGCATCTAAAGTCTATAATGATTTGATCCTGTTTCTTCTAGGTTTGTGTCCTTCCTTCTCACCTTGTGTGTGAAAGCATAATTCAAAATGACTATATGGTGGATCCCTGTCCCACAAGTTTTACTCATCTTCCGTGTTCTACCTGGAAAACTCATCCTTGCCACCAATATGCCTCACCCACCTCCACTCTGGCCAGTGGCTTTCCTTTGCCCAGCCTTGGCTGAGTCACTATCTACAAAGCCCCTCTGACAGCAGCCATGTTTCTTCCCAGCACTGGGCTGAACCCGTGACCCTGGGTTGTGTTGAGCATGCCGATTTTCCTCTCATT
This sequence comes from Orientallactaga sibirica, assembly GCA_036365145.1. Classification (NCBI taxonomy): domain Eukaryota; kingdom Metazoa; phylum Chordata; class Mammalia; order Rodentia; family Dipodidae; genus Orientallactaga; species Orientallactaga sibirica. The sequence goes on along the minus strand of JAEOAD010000015.1, from coordinate 31,923,362 downwards.
TGTTACAAACATGCCGCTGCACTCCCCCACATTCATGTCCATCTTCAGGAAAGTCTGCGAGTCTTCCTCCCTCGTTGTTATGTGGCAGGAACCCAGCATGACACGAAGCAAAGTGGGTCTGTTTGTCAAACTGATGCGTGAAGGATGGATGGATGGATGGATGGACAAATGGATGACAATGACAAATGCTTCCTTCTAAAACAGTTGTGTGGTGTTGCAGTTACGTTTCATCTCTGGGGATTTTTGATTGTATAGGGACTCATAGTTAAGTGGTGGACTGAGCAGAGTCTTTGGACTTTTGAACAGTGCTGGGACTGACTGGTAAAGACCATGAGGATGCTTAGAGATGGACTAGATTCATTGTATGTTTTGCGATGAAAGTGAGACTTTGGGGGATAAGGTGGAATTAAAGTGGTACGTTTTGCGCATTTGTGTGAGGAAGTTTTTACATTAAGTAACTGAGATGGGAAGGACGCCCTCCTCTGCTCACTAAGTGTGAGTAGAACCATTCATTCCATGGGTTGGAGTCCAGGACAGAATGAAAAGGAGAAAGTGAGTTGAGTACCAGCACTCACTGTTCTCTGCATGCTGACTTCCCACACAATGTGCCCAGTTGCCTCAAACTCCTGATGCCCTGAAGCCCAAAGAAACTCTTCTTACCTTAGGTTGTTTTTGCACGTATTTTGTCACAGCAATAAGAAAAGTAACTAACACAGCTACCAATGTTATAATGCAGACACTTTCATTTCTTTATCTATTCTGAGTATATGGTTTTCCTAAGTTGAACCATAACTTCTGCTATCACCCACCCCCACACAATACACATTCTTAATTCCCAAGGATCAAAGCACCTTTTCTTTTTGCCCCCACCAACTCATATTCTTGGTTTCCAAGGAGCAGAACACCTTTCCTACCTGCCCCCTCCCCAATACACACTTTTGGTCCCCAAGGAGCAGAACACCTTTCCTATCTGCTTTTCTCATAGAGGGTAAGGATCGGAGTTGCCATAGCCAAGAAAGTGTGGTTTGCCAAGGTCATCCCTGATTGGACAACTGAAATGGTTTAGTGGAACGGGTTTTTACACTTTCAAACTTGGAAGGTTAAGCATGTAGGTTCTGGCTTGGGCTATGGAAATCTTGTATAATAAGACACATATAATTTAGACATTGTAGAAGAAACAGGAATTCAACCATTAAAATGAGAGAAAAAGACATTATAAGAAGAGACAATTACACAAGCAAAAACCCACAACCATGCAAAATCTTTGTTAGAGAGCAGGGATTGTCCATGTGGCTGAAATGAGGATGGAGAAGCAGTGGTAAATGAGGTGGGAGTGGGGAACAGTTCTGAGACAATGAGATATAATTAGGTGCTGGTTTGTGCCAGATGTTAGCAGTGCTTCCGTTGGTTATATTTAGTGGTAATGGAAGCCATTTGGATAAGATGTAGTTTGTGACACTTATCTTTGTTTATTCAACAATATTTGATGTCCTCTATAGGCTAGCTCCTATTCAGGATTCTGACATGGGCAGTGCACACCACAGTATATGCTCTATGTGTGCTTGAATCAATATTTGTGGCAAGTAGCTTGGGAGACTTGGGTGCTGGGACTCTATCTTGGAAAGCATTTCTTACAGTGCCTTGCATGGATCTGTAGGTTTTGAGGGATGCTAAGATTGTGTTTGAAAATAAAAATTACTTTAGTCAGTATGTTGGGGTTAGATTAGGAAAGGGTGAGAGAAAGGGCAAAGAACACAAGTAGACAGAAGGGGAGATGTCACAAGGGGGATGAATGGAGGAATTGGGCAGAAGAGAGGGGACAATGATTAATTAAAACAATCTGTAAGCCAGGTGTGTTATCACATGCCTTTAATCCCAGCCCTTGGGAGGTAGAGGTAGGAGGATCATTGCGAATTTGAGGCCATCTTGAGGCTACAGAGTGAATTCCAGGTCAGCCTGGTCTAGAGTGAGACCCTAACTTGATAAATGAAAACAAACAAACAAACAAACAAAACACTCTATTTCAGAATGCCAGAATGAATGCTACTTAAAAACTGTAGGTTCTAAGTAAAACATCAAGACCATGTGCTTCTTAAAATATCTGTCCACACTGGAAACCCTACTGTTTCAATTCACTTTGCCATGGTAAGAATTAGTTAAAAAGACATGCCTAGGTACACAGGAGGCTGGGAAACATAGGCTTTGCTGGACAACTACATTCCACTCATAAATCTCTATTATGTACATGAGAGCACAATATTTGGTAGTCAGGGAGCTATCTCTGCCAATTTTAGTGCAGAAACTTAAAAATGTCATGACTTTGGTACAGAGAGAAAGAATAGAGAAGAGTTGATATGTGACTTCACAATGCAGACTTTAAAGGGACCTTGGGGGAATTATGTGTGCCCTCTTTCCTCACACTTGCCAGGCGTATAAATAAATTTAATTAAGATTTGTCCTGGCAATACACAACCTCAATTCTTGATGTCTTATTATTGTTTTGCATATGCTCATATGTGTAGGCTTGTTGATGATGTATGTGGTACTGGGTTCTAGTCTGATCCATGTTGCCATTATTTTGGGCCTGAGTCTGCTATCAGAGAAATTGTTGGCTTGAGGTAGACACAAAAGAGAGCATAGAAAAAAAAAGAGAGAGATCATAGAAGAAACACATGATGTCCATTGAAGGTCCTTTTAGGAGTGATGTGTTACTTCTGACTACTGATGAAGCTATGTGTTTGGGTTCAATGCGGTGCAGGTGATACCTCTCTCACGAGGAAGAGAGTCATAAGTCACAGGCCAAGCCCAACATCAATGAGTTAGGAAAGTATCATCCAGTAAACATGTCCATCAATTTCAGACATTTGTGTGTGTGCGCGATGGGGAATGGGCAGCAAATGCTGACAGTTGTCATGTCGAAGAGAGTAGATGCCCCTTTGCATATGATCTTCACTTTGTTGGGAAGATCATCTCCTTTCACTTACCCAACAAAATTCAACTCAACATCCCAGCTGGCCCCACATCCTTCTCCCCCAGGAGGCTTACCCCCTGTTCCAATGGAGGCATTCCTTCCTTCTGTTGTGCCCTCTCTTCCCAGAGCAACTCTAATATAAGGTTTATGATACCTACACAATGGTTAATCCACTTGCTGTCATAGTTTGGGAGTCATGTGCAGCACAAGTTATCTGGGGTTCTAATCCTAGGAATGGAACTTCATTTGGAACTCGAGTCGTTATAGAGGTGATCAAGTTACAGTGAGGTCCTCAGTGTGTCTTTAATTCAGTATGACACTGTCCTTATAGAAGAGGAAGTTTGAAAATAGAGATAGACATGTAAAAAGGAAAATAATGTCATATGCAAATGAAGTCAGAGACCAAGGTTATGCTTCTAAAATTCATGGAATGCCAAGAATTGCCAGTAAAGCATACAACGCTCTGGAAGTGGCATGGAACAGGTTCCTTCTCACATACCTCAAAAAGGAATTAAGCCTGCCCACAATTTTGGACTTCTGGCCTTCATACTGAGATGCAGTAGATTTCTGTTTAAATTACCCAGTTTGTAGTTAGAGCATCCCTAACAACCTAATATGTTTGTTATATACATATGTTCCCCTAACTTTACTCTCATTTTTTACCCTCTCTCCGATCTGAGTCTACATTGTAGGAAACAAGACTTTCTTCCTTTTCTTTCCCTTCCCTTCCCTTCCCTTCTTTTCCATCCCCTCCCTCCCTTCTTTCCTCCATCTCTCTCTCCCTCCCTTCTATCCTTTCTTCTTTCTGAGGCCAGACATAGGGGTAGTACAATCACTGTTAAGATCATCAGTCAGACTTAACATTCTCTTTAGCAACAGGGAAAAGAATGATTTTGGAATAAGTTGGACCCATATGGGGAGGACAAGATGACAGGTAGTAATATCCATGCCTCTGAAGGTGTCCAAGCATAGGGAAGCTCAAGGGAACTCTGGTTGGGGTTGGTGCTGTGAAAAGGGTTTGCTGGTTGTAACCTTCTAGGAACTAGTTCATTGGATAGCTCTTTGGAATTCTGGTGAGACAGAATCTGGGTATACAGCTCTTAGCAAGAGCAGAAGATAGTGTTGGAGAGTGTTGTGTGTGTTTTAGGGTTTGGTACCTCATGCCAAATGCTCTTCATGAGATAAATTTCCCTTGGCTTTTGTCAGAGCTCAATCTGTGAGTTTGTCTGAAATCCATTCCCAGCAGCACCATCTGCTCATGACTGTCCTACCATCTGACCACTTACTCTTTGTCAACTGCCCTCCTCTGGCCACCCTCACTGCCAGCTGGAGTCCACCCATTGCCCACCTTGGAAAAACTGAGTCTTAAGAGACATAAGACAGGAAAGAGGAAGGAGAGGGACTCATTGCAATGTGGTGGTATTTGAGGCCAAGATGTGTCTGGGGAAGCCCAAGTCTTTTCCCAGAACCTGGAGAGAGAGCATGTGGCCAAGCCAGAGCCATACTGTACCCCGGGCAGCCTGATGCCTCCACAAATAATATTGATGCCTTTTGTTTGGAAACTTTTGTGAAGGCTTCTCACTTCCCAACACTTTGTGCTGAATGCTGGGCTTCTCCCAAGCCACTTTGCCTTTTGCACAGTCCCTGGCCAACTGTGCAGGCAGATCAGGGCCCTCTCAATGTTAATGAGGGGAATGGCTGGCATTCCTGAAACACCCAGGCTCTGGGAACCCTGCCTTTGTTGCTACGGAGTATTGGAACTGTAGCTGAAAGGCTCACAAAGAGGGGAAGTAAGGAGAGAGAGAGGAGAAAGGCTTGCATTTGTTTTAAGAGCTTCACGGTTCTGTGGCCAGCTCCAAAGTTGTCACTCCCCCTCCCCCAATCCATCTGCCTTCTCTCCATTATTGTTTCTCTTAATGATGGGAAATTCCTCTGAAGATTCAGCAGGCACTTAGCAAATTCTGGACTGTGCCATATCTGCCATTGTGCTTTGGGTTGTGTGAACATGCCACCTCAAGTGGCCTGAAAATGCCCCCTATTTCAGCCTGCCAAGGCAGAGGTGGAGTTGGGAGAAAGCATGTGAGTTTAAACATTTTCATGGGGGGAGGGTCTCTATTCAGCAGGTGCTTACCAAGGGCTCACTTGATGATCAGGCTTGGCACCGATGACAAAGATGAGGAAGTTCTTGGTTGTGGCTTGGATTTACCACCACTCCAGTATTGTTGGTGAGACGGGCCATTCACACTGAAGAGCATTCTGTGGGTCAGTTGCTTTAACTGCAACCTGCACAGCATTGTCAGACTCCTAGCTCAGCCATTCTCACTCATTAGCCATTAGAACTGATACAAGTACAAAACTGTCCTTGAGCATCAGCTTCTCATCTGTAGGATGGGCAAAGAAATGCCAACCTAGTTTGTTTTCAAAAAGGAACAAGTGAATGTGGAAAAGTGAGAAAGAGGGATGTGTTGGGCTGAAGAGATGGCTTAGCAGTTAAGGCATTTGCCTGCAAAGCCTAAGGACCCAGGTTCGATTTTCCAGGACCCATGTAAGCCAGATGCACAAGATGGCACATGTGTCCGGAGTTCATTTACAGTGGCTAGAGGGTCTGGTGTGCTCCTTCTCTCCTCTGTCTCAAATAAAAATAGGCCCTGGCACACCCAGTCTCTCTCCCTCTCTCTCTCTCTCTCTCCCTCTTTCTCTCTCTCTCAAATAAATAAACTTAAAATTAAAAAAAAAAATTAAAAAAAAAAGAAAGACGGATATGGAGTACAGTCTCTGGTATATAGAACAGCGTAAGTCATCTGTGGGCTTGGAAGGTGTCTGTACTAGAAAACACACTGAATGATTTGGCCCATTGGCGAGGAGGACTCTAGTAGAGGGAAGCACTGTTGTGGTAGCAGAGAAGTTTTGAGCTCTGGCTGTGCTTACTTGGTGCTGGCTGTTTGGTGGTATCTCTCTGCTTGGATTTATGAATGGGGGTCAGCTTATCTCTTTGATGGATCTTCCCCTGGAACTGTAAACTTGAAATCAATCCCTTCCTCCCATCATCTGTGTCTGGTTTGGATGTTCATCCCAGCAATGTGGAGCTGACTCTGACTATATATGAATAAATGTGGGCTGGAGAGATGGCTTATTGGTTAAGGCATTTGCCTGCAAAGCCAAAGGATCCCAGTTCAACTCTCCAGGACCCATGTAAGCAGATGCATAGGGGAGCATGCATCTGGAGTTAATTACAGTGGCTAGAGACCTTGGCGTGCCCATTCTCTCCTCTCTCTGCCTCTCTCTCTCTCTCTCTCTCTCTCAAATAAATAAATAAATACATAAAATATATTTTAAAACTTTAAAAAAAAGAATAAATGTGCTTATTTCCCATGTAATTTCTCTGTGTGCCAGGAACACACTAAAGGTACCAGGATGTATCAGATTATCTGGTAACAATGGTACTCTCTTGGTGGGAGAGAATTTCTCAAAGTTCCACAGCTGGGAGAGAGTCTGTTCATGGTGAGATAATGCCCTTGTCCCCTTCTCCATCTTTAAGGTTTGTGGCTTTTGGACAATTGGCTCACATCTACCGAGTTGACCCCAAGCAAGCCCACTGCATGAAGCCACCCTTGTAGGAAGGTTCTGCTGGAGGGGGCTCATCAAGGCCATAAATACCCGGCCGTACTTCTCGGTTTTTAACAGAAGCTTGCATAGCACTTACTGTAATGTGCCACTTCTCTGAGAAAAAAGCATAAACTTTGCATGAGCAAACTATGAAGTCCCAGGGGAGAGGTCATAATGATATCTGGAAACATCATAACTTTATAGCATGCCCCTATGTGTGTCCCATTGTTTTCTCATAGCCAGGCCTCAGGTGATCTCTATTGTCACATTGCCACCCTGAAAGATAAGCTTTTCTTTGGCAAGTTATATTTTGTTTCTTTTAATGTTTACTTAGAGAAAAACTGAGTATTTACCTCAAACATATGCAAGTCTTGCAAATGAACAAACACACACCCCAAGATTCTCTTCTTTCCAAAACTCTATCCACCCTTCCATCCCCCAGGCAATATCTGCCACCAGGCCTGACTTAGCCTGAATTCTACCAGGTAGCTTTAGTCAGAACCCTTTACCTCTAATGTCTCTTAGTAATTTTCTGTGCTCTCAGCCCTCTTCCCTGATGCTCATTGGCTATAAATTCCTACTTTCCCTTGTCATGGTAGAGTTGAGTCTAACATATATCCCCTATGGCACAACTCCCTTGTGCTAGTCCCTTTATCACTGTGATAGTTCTAAATAAAGTTTGCCTTAATATTTTACACACACATAACACACACACACACAGAGAGAATTCCAGAGAGCATGTAAGAACAAATGTCACATGGACCTTGAAGGCCAAAATGTATCTCAAAGTTTGTCTTGACATGGTAGCAGCCTGACCTCACCTACCATTCCACATAGATGGTTGCTCAGTTGTTTGATGCTTCCTGTGAGCTCAGCTGTATTTGATGTGAACTGTCCAAATGGCATTGCCTTCAGTATTTACAACACTCTTGCAAGTAGGTCTAATTAGTATAGATGAAGAAATGGAGGTTCAGGGATGATAAGCCATTTCCAAGTTTACTGTCTGCTACGTGTACATGCTGGATTGGGACTGTTTCTATAGCCTGCTCTTTTATTCTCAATGGAGTCTAGAGGGTGGGGATGGAGTGTATGGGCCATGATCTAGCCATGGATTCCTTGCATACGGTAGTATTCATTTAGACAACACTATGGGGTGCAGATCATGCTTCACCTATCGTCATACAGCTCTGGAGATGCTCTCTGTAAATAAGTCCCTTTGTTATAGACATCGGTGGAGACTGGGCCATGGGTTAGCCACTCATCTGGGTGTCTGACATAATGATTGGACAAGATAAAATCAATGGACCCATGACTTAGTATATTTACCTTAACTTCAGGATTAGATCCTCTATCCCACTGCCTCTCCCACCTACTTGCTAACAAGGAAGGGGGTTTCAGGTTCTGCTTAGGCCATCTTTGACCAGTGCTCCAAGGAAAGCCCTCTGCCTCCGGAAAATTATTTATTTATTTATTTATTTATTTATTTATTTATTTATTATTTGGACACAACCAAAGGCTTTTCTTCTTCACTTCTCTGAGCCTGTTTCCTCTTCTGTGAAATGGACCCATAAAACCTGACTTAGTGAGTTGTCATAGTTGGATGAAATAAAATGCATCACACCTTTGGCGTTGAGTAGTTGCTAGATATATATTGTTAGATCTACTATTCCAATTTTCCTCATTGAGAATTTTGATAGGATGAGAAAGCCATATCTATTTTCACCTTTCTGACCTGAAAGATGGTGAGCAGTCCAGGAGTTCTAGAAATAAAGGAGGTGGTCAAGAGACACATTTGTGGGCAATTCAAACTTGTAAAACTGAAAGCATTGGCCTGAGGTTTTTCTCTTGAAAGTCTGTTTATGAGATTTCATGAGGCATCGCATGATAACATGGCACATTCAGAGGTGGTTCTATTTGGCTGTTCCCTGACAACTCCATCTTGTTGCTCAGAGTAGTTGAAGATCAATGTCCAGGTTGCTCAGCATTAATGACAGTTCTGGGAACACCTTGGTTTTGAAGACTTGAAGCCTTATTTCTTTAGACAGTCTAGGTTATGTGTATGTAACTGTGTTGTATGAGAGGGGCAGAACCTGTGGGGGATGTTTTGGATAGAGCTATGGGGATTGATGGAAAGTTTCAGCTGGTTTTCCTGTCCTGAAACCCATTCCCAGAGACTTTTGCCCCAGATGTCCTTCCTTATACTTTTATACAGGACTTTGAGAAATAGCTCTGGTGACACTGTTGCAGTGTCTAGTTTTTCACTGGAGATCTGGACTTATCAGAAAACTTCACTTGGATTATTGTGTTGTATTAACATAATGTTCATCATTTCATTTCTCTTATATTAGAAATTCTCCCTAGAATAGTGAGTAGGGAAAGGGCTTATGTACCCACATAAGAAATGGTGGATTGAAGCATTCAGGCATCTGAGGCAAGGGGGATCATCAGGGGTAAACATGGGCTACACATTGAACCTTACTCTCAAAAACAAAACAGGAGAAGATAAGGCAAGACAAAACAAAAGATGTAATGAGGTCTACTGTGAACCAACCATTCTGGGGAGTTAACAGCTTCTAGCATATTTTCTGCTACATGAATTCATGGAGTTTTCAAAAAGCATGTTGTTAGCAACATAGAAAAATGTCAAATACATATACATAATTATTAACTTTATTAGAATAGAAGAGCACTTTAAGTAATTGTGTTCTTGTCATGTCAGAAGAGAAAATCTGGTCTCTGATCATTTTGAATTGCTCATGTACAAGTGTCATAGCCAGATACCAAGTCCAATTCAAATAATCTGGAATAGCTGCATGGCTTCCCTGATTCATTCTCCCCCACAACACTCAGGCTGGGGAGAACAGTGGGTCTGGATAACAAGGAAGATCAGAGAAACATCTGTTCTCACAATATGGCCTTGTTATCATAGCTCCTTTAAGTACCGCAGTGCTGGCTCCAAGAGCATATTTTCTCCCAAACGAAATCTCCGCAAGGCCTGGTCTATTTTCCGAGGACTCAGGGACAGGTTGTAAATGAGATTGTAGTTATGAATGAGGCGTCTGGCTCGTTCCTTCTCCAGAACTCCTGTAATGGGATTGGTTAAATGCAGATTTTTTTTTCAAGAAGAAGAAGGGGGGGAATCAGAAACACACACACACACACACACACACACACACACACACTTGTATTGGTTATATGTAAACACCAAATACTACTATTTTAAAATTTAAGTTTCTTAAAAATAAGTGACACCTTAAAATTATTTAGATCTCAGGACAGATTTTGAGATAACTTGGGGATAGAAAGAAAGAGAAGGGATCCAGTAAAAGCCATAGATAAATTCTAAAGTATTTAAGGTTTTTCTTTATAGCCATACAACTTTTAAAAGCCAATTTTTGAAAGAGGTAGGATACCTGCAAAAATGAATCCTAAATATTCTGTTTTCTTTTTATCTTATCATGGGCATTCCTGAATACAAGAAAAGGTTTAAACAACTTTTAAGTTCTAGACATGCATTTTCTGTGACTTTCTCCAGCAAGCTTCTTAAGTATCAGAGTCAGGACCTGTGTGTGGGAACTGGGGATGCACAGGGAGCACTCTGGTACCCACATGTTGGATATGTCAAAGCCAATGTAAACATGCATTCTGTACTAAGGTTTGGTTTGGTTTTGATAGTTGCTGGGGATGCACAGGGAGCACTCTGGTCCCCATACATGGTATATGTCAATGCCAGTGTTAACATGCTTTTTGCAGTAAGGCTAGGTGGCTTGATAGCTGCTGAGAGGACTTAAAGTGTGAATCACAGCATAACTAAAGGTCACTACTATTCATAAGCCTGGATTTTGAGCTTAGATGTGTCAGATACTGTGACTGGGAATATAGTGAATTTAGAGAAATGCTCTATGGAAGTTTTCCAACCCATGGGGAAGGTAAATTATGCAAAATAACTAGAGTATAATAATAAATACAAAAATGACTAATATTTACCTGTAAAATTTGCTGTGTCTCAAACATTGCTCCAAGCATTTTGTAATATTAACTCATTTAATATTTACCATAACCCATTTTACAATGGGAGAAACTGAAGCTTAGAATTGCTAAGTCTCTTATCTAAGGTTGCTCAAAATTGACCACTATACCACATTACGAAATGAGGAAGTGTGGGACAGATTTGTCTGATAAACATGTTCCTTGAATTGTGAAGATATATACCACAGACGTCAATGAAAAGCTTTTCATTGTCTTGTATCGGGATGGAAGCTGCATCTCTTGACTATGGTTGTTCTACTCTCCTTTATCTGTGGAAGTGATGAGAGTGGTTAAGAAGGTCATTCTTTGAGAATCAACAGGTGACACCCTGATCACTTTAGTGACTAGTCCATTAGAAGTGGGTGGTGTTGGGTACCTGTTACCCAAGTTTAAACTGCCAAAGAATGTTTATATTTACATATGCCATCACAATAACAGATGCACTCCTCTGAGCGACTGAGACTCTGTAGTAGACAGGAAGCTGTAGAGATGTGGTGTCTTCATGTGATTTTTTTTTCTATTATCCTGTCCCATCCCATCCCATCTTGTCCTGTCCCATCTCATTCCATATATCCTGTTCTATTCCACTTCAGTTATTTAAGCATCATTTATTTTTTCTATTAGAATTCCCTACCTTTTTACCAAATCAACTTTGCATGTATCGTGCTAGACCAAATAGATTTGTGAAATATTCTTGGTTGGGTGGCTGCTCAGTCCTGCCCAGGTGGGCTTGCTCTAGGCATTTCCCTATGCTCTTAATGGGCTTTGGCATAAGTTGATGGTTGTAAGAATTTGGGGAAGTGACATGTATTTTTTTTTTCATGTGTGTGTACAGTGTGGTGTATGCATGGATATTTTGTGTGTGTGTGTGAATATGTGTGTGTAGCGTGGCATATACATGGATATGTGACCATGCAGTGCCCATTGCCCTTGCCTTTGGTGGGGCTGCACTTGTCTGAGGTGGGTAAAGGGAAACATTGAGTGTTCCCTCATTGCTCTTCTGCCTGTTCTTACCTGGGCTGGAGACTCTTACTGGTCCCGGAACTGCTTGTTTTTCTTTTTCTTTTTTTTTTTTTCCCCACAAACTCTGACAATCCTTAGTTCTCTGCTCCCCACAGGACTGGAGTTGAAGGCAGGCATGGCCACACTCTTGTGTTTATGTGAGTCCTGGGGATTGAACTCAAGAGTCTTGCAGGCCTTCTTGGGCCCTCATGCTTGCACAGGAAATGTTTTCAACTGGTGAGCCATCACTCTGGCCCAGACTTGAACTTTTTGAACCTTAGTTTCCTCAACTATAAAATTAAGGGCCAATTAAATTTTGAGAAATAGTAAGTACTTAGTATAGTTTACAGTACTAATATACACTGATTAATGCTTACTGCTATAGATAATTGTAATAATTATATCATTTATTTATATTATTTAAAGTATATAAATTTTGGCATGAAGAAAATGTTTAAAATATATAGCATTTAGTTGGCATTTTAATTAAAACTTCATCTGGGAATCATAGTTCAATTTTCTACTGTCAAATAAAATCCCAATCACTGAAACTTGCATTGGTCCAATTGACACTTCACTGGGGGATGGAAGAGAGCAGCTCCATAAATACTCCTTACAGTGCATCTTAGTGTTGGAAAGCCTGACTTCTTCCAGACAGAACCAAAATGAAAGAATAAAAAGAACCACCTTAACATCCATGCCATTTTATAATTTATAAGGAACTTTCAAGTATTTTATCTTATTTGATTCTTTTTCAACTATAGGAAATATGCTCTATTATTATCAGTCGTAATTTATAGATGAGGAAACAGGCTCAGAGAATACATGTGACTAGTTTTCAGGCTTTAACAACTGATACAGTACAGATATAACCATCCAAGCAGAAGGGTAGATATTCTGAAGAGATAATTGTGCCCCTCCCTTCAGCTACCAGACCACTAAAACAATGGTACTTGAGAAATTGGAATTTCTCCAGGAGTCTTATGCTGGGAGAAGGAAAAAGCTGAAGCCTGGTGGCAGCCAGAGAAGGAACTTGTCTCTCGGAAAGAGATTTCACCTGGTCCTGAGAATCTGTCAAACCATCTCGCAGGAGAGTCAGCCAAGATAATGATGTGTCAATGATGGGTGACATGTTGACAGGATGGCTTAGTCTTGCATACCATTTGTCCTCTTCTTAAGCCTAACCCTCAGGTCAGGACCCCAAAGTCAGACTTGGAGGGTCACTGGACCCCTTTGTTCTTCAGTGGTCACATTGAATAAATAAATCTGTTTCTGCTTTCTACTTTTACTTTTCAAATTGGCCTGATGAGAATGGGTGGCTGAGTCTGGCTTGTTAGGACTGTGAGGACCCAGGCTGTGACCTTCACAGGTAACAGGGACCTGAATCTATATCTTCTAATTAAAAAGAATAAGCAAAACCTCATGTTCTTTCTAGTGTGTCACGAGAGTTGGCTGCAGTAGGAAACCAAGTGAGCTGGTTTCTATTAAGGCCCAACTTCCCACTGGCCGTTATGTTATCACTAAACTCGTGTTCCTTCCCTGAAATAAGGGTACTAAGTCATTCTGTACCTGGTGGATGTGAAAATGTAGAGATAAAATACAAAGTCCAGGCCAAGCAGAGAATGTCTTTTAAGGCATTATGCCTCTTTTGGACTTTAAGGTATTTTCAATGTAGCCTTTGGCTCCCTGGGCAAATTCCAAGTGCACAATTTTTCTCAGACATTTGTCCCAACAACTGTTCTTTCTTTAGAAAACATGAATCAGTTATGGACTCAGAATGATGATGAAGTAATTCCTTGTTCATTCTCAAGGCGATTTTCTTGACAGTCTCCATTAGAGAATAAGAGACGCAGGTTCCCAGAAACACTGACTTGATGGATGCTCTCCCTTCACCCTACATTCTTGCAGGAGGAATGTGCTGGCTTACATATTTCCTTGACATAATAAAGCACAGTGATTCATCTGTGGGCAAAGGAGGTGTCATCTGTTCCACATCTAGCAAAGGGCCTACATGCTCTGTGAAATACTGTGGCTAATGAACCAACAGGCTGACTTCAGCTAATCCTTGTTCCTCATTAAAGACAGTTGTAGATGTTCTTGGATCTGGCTGACACATTCTTTAACTGTTGAGGAATGAGCACATTTCATCGAAACAGAGAAAATAGTCATGCACAGTGAAGGGGCCATGAGGGAGGCATCTGAAATCTATTGTAACCTGCCTCCAAAGTCAATAACATGTTCCCATAGACTGTTCTGTTCCTATGAGAAAGGTTCCAATTTTTGAGAAGTCTCTTAGCAAGTAAGTTTAGAATCTATGACCATGACTTCACATTTGGACTCTATCTGCTCAGTGAATACATAGACTCAAGGTTATTTCTATATACCCTCTTCATCTCCATTTTTCTCCATAATCTTCTCTAAATAATCCATCTTAGTTTTCATAATGTCCTCTGATTGAACTTTTAGTGGGTTCTGGACAGATAAACAGGGTTCACAGTAGGGTCTCAACTTGGATATGCCATATTAACCTCTAGGCCTGTTTTGTTCAAAGCTCCCTTCTCCATTATGCTCAGTCCCAAGGTCATTTCACATTCAGAATGGCCTATTCAAGCTCCAGAAGTCCCCCTCACAGCATGTCTCAGCTCCGGCTCTGTCTCCAGCACCTGCACAGGTACCTCAGCTCATATACTGAGGTACCTCAGTATAGCAAGTTTTCCATCAAAACATTGTCTCTTTCCTTCTTAAATTTATGATTTTACACATAAAAGTGTGAATGTTTACGGAATGCCATTCTTTTAGTTTTTTATTTAAAGCATTAAAATAAGCTTCACTTCAATCTTTCTACTGCCCGTATTTTGACCCTTTACTTACATCTACTGTCATTTCCCTTAAGCCTTCCATCCTATTTTCACATGGTCCCTTTCTATCTACCTGGCCTCTACCGACATTTATTCCGACTTACATACAATTCTAAACTCTAGAAGTTTGGATCCGTGTATGAGAGAGAATGTGTGAGATTTGTCTTTCTGAGCTTGGGTTGCCTGAATTAGTATATTTTCTAGATCCGTTCACTTTCCTGTAACTTTCATAATTTCATTTTTCTTTAAAGCTGAATACTCCATTGGGAAAATGTATCTCATCTTCATTATCCATTCGTCAGTTGATGGGCATCTAGGTTAATTTCACTTCCTAGCTATTGTGAATAGAGCAGCAGTAAACATGGCTGAGCAAGGAAGGTATAATGTCATTAGAGTATATCCCCAGGAGTGCAATATGGTAGGTCTATTTTTAGGTTTTAGAGAAATCTCCATACTGATTTCTATAATGGCTTCACCAGTTTATACTGGGACTGAGAGTCAATAGGTTCCTCTTTCTCCATATCTTCACCAGCATTTGGTGTCATTTAGTTTTTTGATAGCAATTCTGACTGGAATGAAATGGAATCTCAAGGTAGTTTAATTTGCATTTATTTCCCTGAGGGCTAAGGATGTTGAGCATTTAAAAATAATGTTTGGATATTTGTATTTCTTCTTTTGACACCTCTCTGTTTATTTCCATATACCATGTTTTGATTGGGCTATTTGATTTCCTATTGTTTAGTTTTTGATTCCTTTAAATAGCCTATTAATCGTCTATCATAGCTGGAAGAGATTTCTCCCACTCTGTAAGCTGCTTCTTCACTAGATTAACAGTTTCCTTTTGTGTACAAACCCTTTTAGTTTTATGAAGCCCTGTTTGTTAATTATTGGCCTTATTTTCTGGGCAACTGAAGTCCTATTCAGAAAGTCCTTACCTAAGCCTATATCTTGGAGTGTTTACTTTTTTCCTCTAATAGTTTCAGAGTCTTAGATCTTATTGTTAAGTCTTTGATCCATGACTGGCTTTTGTTTATGGAGATAGTTATGGACCTTTTCTTTTACATATAGATATCCAGTTTTCCCAGCACAATTTGTTAAAGAGTTCATCTTTATTCCAGTGAGTGTTTTTAGCATTTTTCTCCCAAAATCAGATGTCTGCTACTACACAGGTTTATATCTGAATCTTCTATTCTATTCCATTGATCTACATGCCTATTTTTGTGCCAGTACCATACTGTTTTTGTTACTATGGCCTCATAATATACCTTGAAGTAAGCTATAGTGATGCCTCCAGCATTATTTATTTATGTTTGCTTAGATTTTTTTTGGCTATATGAAGTATTTTGTGATTCCAAATAAATTTTAGAATGGTCTCTATTCCTATGAAGAATAGTGCTAGAATTTTGTTGGGCTAGATCAATCAGGATTCTCTAGAGGAACAGAACCAACAGAATGGATGGATGTATATTATAAAGGGAATTTCTTAGATTAGTTTCCAAGATAGGTGCTGGCAAAACAGCAATAACAGTCTGTAGCCTCTCTTATGGGCTCTATCTGCCCCTAGCCAATGGCTTTTCTTAGCAGCTATCCTATGATCCTGGCATCTCTAGCATTCTGGGTGGCCATTGAAACTCACAGTTCATCTTCATAGCTTTGTTCTGTGGTCTCTCATGGCCTCCATGCAGGGACTCTGACTTGGCTTCACATTTTCATGGCTCTCTGGAACCATGGTGAAATGGTCTATGGCCCCTACCTAACATCTTGCAGCTTTCATTATAAAACCAGAACCACGTGAACAATGTTGCCAAGTTCTGCTTTCAGATTGGTATGAAACCTGGCACCCATGGAACAATAGTGTGACAGCCTCTGTATTCTGACCCTGGGAAGCAAAGACCACTGTCTACATTTTAGGACTTTTCCTTTCCAAAGAATTTGCATACTTCCTGTCATGACCTTCAACATGTTGGATCTTACCTTCAGGACATCCTTCCTATTGTCCCAGTACAAAGCAGTAGAATCCCCTTTAATGGTGGTAATGTCTTTAGCAATTATAGCTGAAGTGGTTGCAGTTTCTGGGCCTGGGGATTTGAATTTGCTTACAATTCTTTCTGTGTCAAGCTATATTTTTCATATCTTTCTGCTTTGTATTTTCCTGTCTGTCATTGCAGATCTGAATCAGGGAAGCAAAGAAAAACCACTTTATGCACTCAATGCTTTTCTGCCTTGAACGTTCCTCTGCCAAACACATTAGTCCATTACTTTCAAATTCAACTTCACTCAAGTTCTCAGGACATAGGCAGAATGCAGCTAGCTTCTTTAGCAGACTATCACATGAATAAAGGTTCCAGCAGGGTTCTTATTCCCCTCTGAAATCTCATGAGCTAAGTCTCTACAGTCCACATTTCACTCAGCCTTTGATCTTCCAAACTGCCACCAGAACGGTTCATTGCGCTCTGCTTAGGGCATTGTAAAGCTCGTCTAGCCCATAGTTCTAAATCCCACATTCCTCCCACAAGCCAGTTTCAAAACACTAAGAACCACATAGTCAGGTTTCTTGCAACAATAGCCCTACTTCTTGACACCAATTTTCTGCATCATTTATTTTCTCATTACTGGCACCAAATACCTGACCAGTAGCAACTTAGGGAAGAAAAGAGTTTATTTCCATTTACAATTCAAGAAAGTAGAGTCAGTCGTGGCAGGGTAAGCATGGCAGGAGCAGGAAGCCAGTGTGTTACATCATCAAGGCTTGCCTTCCGTGACACACGTTCTCCAGAAAGACTCCACCTGTCCATGTTTCCATGAACTTCCTGAACAGTGCCATTGAGTATTAACTATTAAAACACACGAGTCTATGGGAGACATTTTATATTCAAACCACCACATGGTGTTTTTACTACATTTGTAGATTGCTTTTGGTAAGATAGCCATTTTTACAATATTGACTCTTTTAATCTATTAGCATGGGATGTCTTTCCATTTTCTAGATATCTTCATCAATTTCTTTCTTGAGTGTTTTAAAGCTTTCATTGCAGAGGTCTTTTACTTCCTTGGTTAGGTTTATTGTAAGGTATTTTTAATGAGGCAATTGTGAATGAGATTGCTTCCCTGATTTCATTCTCAGCATGTTTGTATATAGGGAGGCTACTGATTTCTGTGTGTTAATTTTGTATTTTGCTCCTTTATTGAAAGTATATAGCAGCTCTAACAGTTCTCGGGGCAGGGGGTTAGGGACTGATATATATGGAACATAATCTGTATATAAAGATAATTTGATTCTTTCCTTTTTGATTTGTAGCCTTTTTGTGTCTTCTATCTTTCTCTAGCTAAGACTTCCAGTACTATATTAAATAAGATTTGAGAAGTGGACAACTTTGTCTTTGTTCCAGATTTTAGCAGACTCTGTTTCACTGATTCACTGTACTGTTTATATTTCATTAATTTCTGTCCTGATCTTAATTCTTTTTAAATCTACTATTTTTATTTTGGCTTGTTCTTCTTTTACCAAGGCCCTCAGTTATATCATTAAATTATTTCTTAAGATAGGCACTTAAAAACTATAAATTTTTTATGAGTACTGCTTTCATTTTATTCCATAGGTTTTTCTAGGTTGTGCTTTCATTTTCATTTGATTTTAGAATTTTTTGATTACCTTCTTGATTTATTTAATAACCCATTCATGATATAATATTCTATTGGTTAATTTCCACAATTTATAGTCTTTCTTCTTGTTAATAGTTTCTTCCCATTGTAATGATATAAAATACAAGGAACTATATCAATTTTTCTATATTTGTTAAGATTTACTTTGTGTCAAAATATATGATATATTTAGAGAATGTCCCAATGTACTACTAAAAAGAATGTATAATCTGCAATATTTGGATGTAATGTTTTGTAGATGCCTATTTTTTCCTTATGATCTCATTTGATCCAGGTGCTTATTTATTCATTTATTTTTGCCAGGATGACCTGTCAATTCAAAGGAGTGGGAAATTGAAGTTGTGCATTACTATTGTGTTGGGGATAATCTATGACTTTACATCCAGCCATGTTTGTTTAATGAAATTGGATATACCTGTGCTCAGTGATAAACATTTAGAATTGTTAACTCTTATTATTCCCTTCATTGGCATAAAGTAACCATCTTTATCTCTTCACTAATGTTGGCTTGAAGTCTATTGTGTCATATATCAGAACACTGACTCCTGCTTGTTTCCTACCTTCATTTTCTTGAGATACCATTTTCTATCCTTTCATCCTAAGGTGTGTTTCTTGAAGGCAATAAAGAAAGGGTTCCTGCATTTTAATCCATTCTGCTACTCTGTGTCTTTTGATGTGGAATTTAAGCCATTTATAATAAAAGTTATAATTTCAAAGTATGTATTAATTCTTGTCATTCTGGTTGATAGTACTTTGCAATTTCTATTCTTTTTGCATTAACTATTATGCAAGCTTGCTTTGTTATTTTTTTGTGCCCTCATGTATGTGGTTTTCATTTTCTTCAGCCTGAAGGATTCCTTCAAGTATTTTCTGTAGAATTGACTCAGTGGTCATGAATCCTGTTCAGCTATTTTTGTCATAGAAAGTTTTTGTTTCTCTTTCAATCAAGACAGGTAATTTTCCTGGGTATAGCTGTCTGGGTTGGAAGTTGTTGTCTTTTAGAACTTCAAATATATATATCACTTGTAAGCTCTACAGGATTACAAAGTTTTTGTTGGGAAATCTTGTTATTTTGAAGAATCTACCTTTACGAGTAACTAGGTGCTTCTGTTTTGCTACTTTTAGTATACTTTCTTTAGTCTGTACATTTAACTATTACATGATGTATGGAGTTCTTTTTTTATTTGGTGTGCAAAATGCTTCCTCTATCTATATTGGCATCTCTTTCACTAATTGTGAGAAATTTTTTCCCATTATTTTATTGAAATTAATATGCCTTTAGACTGAGTATCTTCTCCTTCTATGCCCATAGTTCTTAGATCACATCTACATTGCATGCAGAATTTCTAAAAATACCATTTGTATCTTCTTGTTAATTTATGTTTCTGCTTATTGAAATGTTCCAATTTTTCCACCTTACTTTCAAGCTAAGATAGTCTGTCTTCCCATTGATCCATTCTATTATTGAGGCTTTCTACAGAGTCTTTTTTAAAATTAGACTTAATTTATTTTTCATTGTCAGTATTTCAGATAGGTTTTTATTCAGTATTCATATTTCTTTATTCATATATTGCATTGATCTCCTTATTTTGTTCAGCTGATTTCCTATGCTCTCTTAGAATTCCTTTGGGAGTTTGTTTTCTTCTTTGATTTAACCTTTGATTATTTTGAACATATAATTGTTCTTTATTTTTATTTTTTTTTGTTTTTTTGAGATAAAGTTTCACTCTGTTCCAGGCTGACCTGGAATTAACTATGTAGTTTCAGGGTGGACTCGAACTCATGGCAATCCTCCTACCTCTGCCTCCCGAGTGCTGGGATTAAAGGTGTGCACCACCACGCCCGGCTATAATTGTTCTTTAGATTCTCTGTATTTCATCTAATTCACTCTCACCAGTGGCTATTACTATGAGAGTCATTGTTTTTGTGCTTTGATTTGTGTGTGTGTGTGTGTGTGTGTGTGTGTGTGTGTGTGTGTGCTTCATATTATTACATTGGTATTTTCATATCTTGAGTTGATTCATTGCTTGTGTTTTCTGTTCATTTTATTAGTTTTTTTCTTAGGCATATAGTTCAGAAGTTATAGTCTCAGTCTATGAACACAAGGTGCCACGTAAGGCCTCCGTATTACTTCCCAGAGTAGAATACTGACAGCAGGAGTGACCAAACATGGTCTATAAGCTTACACGGAGCTGTGAAGATGGCTTCCACCTTGGTACACTCACCATGTGGTTGATTTATTTATTAACTTATATGTGTGTGTATGAGTACCCATGCCACAGCATACATGTGGAGGTCAGAAGATAATGTAGAAGTGTCTGTGCTGTTCTTCTGCCTTCGCTGAGACAAGATCTTCTACCACTGTAAACAAATGCCAGACTAGCTGGCCTGTGAACTTTGGATTCTCCAGGCTCTGCTTCCTATTTGTCACAGGTGCTTTGAGATCACTGACTTGTGCCACTTTATCCCCAGCTTTCCATGAATGCTGATGAAGATCAAATACAGGTAGAAAAGCTTGCAAGCTAGCACCTTTAATTGCTGAGCCATTTCCCCAGCTGCCATACCATGTGATATTTGAATAAATGTATAAATTGTATAATTCAATTAGAGTAAGCATTTCTATCTCCATAATGATTTATCATTTCTTCTAGCTGTTTTGAAATACAAAATACATTATAAATCTTTTCTGTTATCCCACAGTAACTTAGTACGGGAATCTTTTCCTTTAAACTATCTAGCTCTCAATTTTGCTTTCAATTTTAGTACTTTTCTATTATGATATCCTTCCTTCCTTTATTTTCTTTCTTTTCTTCCTCCCTTTCTCTTCCTTTTTTCTCTCTCTTCCTTCTCCTTCCTCCCTCTTTGTGTCCTTCCTTCCCTCTTCCTTTCCTCCCCTCCCTCCTTTCTCTTTTCCTTTCTTTTTCCTTCCTTTCTTCTTTCTTTCTTTCTTTCTTTCTTTCTTTCTTTCTTTCTTTCTTTCTTTCTTTTTCTCTATTCCTTTTCTCTTTCTTTACCTCTTTCTCTCTCTTATGCTGAACTATTACCAGTCTATGAGCCTTATCTAGAAGTACATCTTTGAGGCCAGGGATCATGACTCATTCGTCCTGGTTTTTCTCTTGTTTACCCTTCAGCAGTGTGTCTGCTCATGAGCAGATTTTTAACAAATGTTTTAACAAATAATCCAGCTAGATGAATTTTTAATGTAAGTTTTCAGATTTTATCTCTCCTTTAATTTTCTTCTTTCCTTCTTTATTTTTCTTTTGTATTTTTTATGAGAAAGAGCAAGCAAGAGAGAGAGAGAGAGAGAGAGAGAGAGAGAGAGAGAGAGAACTGGTGTGCCAGGGACTCCAGCCACTGCAATCAAACTCCAGGTGCGTGTGCCATCTTGTGTGCATATGTGATCTTGTGTGCTTGCATTTCCTTGTGCATCTGGCTTACATGAAATCTGCAAAGTTGAACATGCATCTTTAGGCTTTGCAGGCAAGTGCCCTAACTGCTAAGCCATCTCTCCATCCCCTCTTTATATTCAAAAAAAAATTATTTTGTGTAGGAGAGTGGGACAGAGGGAGGGAGGAGGGAGAGGGGAGAGAGAGAATATGAATATGGATATACCAGGACCTCTTGCTACGATAAACTCCAGATGCACATACCACTTTGTGAGTGTGGCTTTATTTGGGTACTGGGGAAACAAGCCTTGGCAAGCAGGCTTTTAACCACTGAGTGATCTCCCTCAGCACCCTTCTTTCTTTTGTATAATTATTTAAAATCTTTGAGTAGTATATGAAGTTACTTTAGCCATGTGAATTAAAGATAACAAGGAGGGAGAAGCACATACTTAAAATGAAGCTCTTGCCATTGTTCCTGTTTGCTTTCAGAGATTGTCTTGCTCTTCTTGAAACACACTGTACAGTGAAGTGTGATAGCTTCCATCCCTGTGCTTTTGAATCTGCTCCTTCATTTCCATTCTAATGTGCCTCTGCCTTAGTTATAAGCTTCATTCTGTCTTGCTTGGATATTACCATGGCTGCCTTTCTGCTGTTCTCTTTCCACTCCTTCATCCCACACACTCACATCTGAAGCACATCTTTCCAAAGCCACTCCTTTGCATAGGAGTTCAGTGCTAATCACATTATTTGAATTGTTGTCATGTGTGATTCCTGGGTCTGGCCTTTAAATCCCTTCAATGTCTGTTCCCCTTCTATGTCTTCATCCTTATCACGTTGTACTCTTTTGAGCAGCCCTACATATTGTCCCAACTAAACTCATTTCAGTGAATGTCACACATAGTATTCTGCTTGGCCAACCATTCACCTTGGCTAGGGTAGCCTCTCAATTTTAGTCTTTTGGATCTGAAATGCACTGATTCCTTAGTAATCATTTTAACATTGACAAAGTCTTCCTTGAACCTTCCATATAATGCATTTTAATGGCATTCATCACCTTCTATGTTTAATTTAGCTACTTATACACATGCATCCATTTATTTGTTCATAATTTAAAAAATATATATTTGCCAGAATTGTGCAGGTGCCAGAGATAAAGGGGAATACAGCCTGCTATTCTAATAAGCAATCATATTGGATCTGGAGACATGGTTCACATCATGTCAGTGGACAAAGTGCTTTCCATACAAGTGAGTACCTGAATTCTGAGCATCAGAATCCACATAAAAAGCCAGATGTTGCTAGTATGAGAATCTGTGATCCCAGTGAGACCACCTGAGAAGGGTGGTAGAGAAAGGAATTGCCTGGAAGCTAGTGGGCCAGTTAGCCTGGTGAGCATAACAGAGAACAACACAGTGACCCTCCCTCTAACAAGGTGGAAGGCAAGGACCAACATCTGAGGTTGTCCTCTGACCTCCACAAATATGCTGTTGCATAAGCATGTCTGCAGTCACACACATGAACACACACATCCTACACACAAAACATCATAATGTATCAAATATGATAATGTCATAAAGGACCAGGTACAAATTGGCCTATGTCTGTCTGACATAGACCCTGAAAGCAATGTTTGAATTCCAACATAAACTATAGTTAGGTACTTATGAGGCATGTATACAAGGGGATGATGGTCATAGGAGTTTTGTAGATGGAAATGGTAGACCAGGAAGGTATAGCCACATAAGAGAGCAAGGCAGGTATGCCTGCAGCAAGGCGGGGAGCCAGACTCGGTGGCACACACCTTTAGTCCCAGCACTCAGGAGGCAGGAGATTCATTATGATTGGGTGGGAAAAGCTAAGAGAATGATAACTATAGAGAATACAGGTCTGGAGGTTAGGGATCAGAGTTTGTTTTGCTAAGGAGTTTGGAGTTCAATGAGGGAACAGAAGGTAGCCCCTAGAGTATTTTCAATTGAAGGAATTATAAGTCTGGGCCATGGGTTAGACTGTTAGCAGAGTGGAGGAAGGATGGGAGACACTATGAAATTGTCAGCTACTTAGCTGCGGATGCTTGTCTGACTCATCTTTGTTCCTTGTGTTCAGCACAGAGTCAAGCAAATTTGTTATATACACACTGTATTAGTTGTTCAAGAAATGAAAGAATGCAAGATGTTCATGTTTGGACTAGAACACAAATAGAAAAAGGCATATGGTCTTTGAAATTCATACTACACCTGTGTTACTGAGATCACACAAGTAGAGGGCGTTCTCCAGCTTCTTGAACCTGTCTATCCATATCTCATGTTGTCCAGGATCCTTCTTCATGGCTGGGCTCACAGAAGGCTGGGAGATTGGCCTGATTTTCAGAGAGCTCACAACATCTTGTGGGGCTGATGTCTCAGCAGGAGGGTTTTCTGGCTGTAGAATTTCTTCTGGAGTTTTCTACCAAAACAACATAAATACTTCATTGGCACACATTCACCACCCAGAGATTCTCCAGACTCATCCATAAATATGGCCACACAATGAGTAAGATTTATGGCAGGGTCTGGCTGGCTGGGGAAAGTAAAGGAGGGTTTCAAATATTTGGGACCACAAGGCTCCATTTTCCAAGTTGTGGTTGGGTACAGACATGTTTTTAGAGAAGGGTGATGCCATCACTTTTACTCAATTTTCGTATTTTAATTTGTGACTTTCATGAGGCAGAGGACTTTGTACCTGTCTGTGGGTTCTACTGATGCTCTTCTCAAGCTGTGCTTGTGGAATCTAGAGTCAATGGGCTTGTGGGCAAAGCCACTACCTTCCCAGTGATGGAAGAGTACCTAAACCAGCAATGATGTTACCTTACGTGTGTGATCCATGTTAAAGAACGTTAAAGTGTGTCCAATCTGCCTGTAATTTAACAAAGCCATGTGCAAGCAATTCACTAGGTTTGCACAGGCCTGAGGGTAGACTCCAAACAATGAGCAGGGCATAGAGGTATTGTCTCATTCACTCCATTATCCTGACCCCATTCCTAGTGCAAATCAGAGATCTTTTTACAATAAAATAGACAGATGAATCCCAGTAGTGCCACATAAGGCATCCTGCCACCTTCCATGTGAAGGAAGGGTAAGTGTCTTTGATCTGATCAACAAAGCCCTGCTCTTCCAGGGAGTTCATCTCCCATGGCTGACAGTTTGCATGGTTGTAGGAAGGTCTTCCATGTTTGCTTTCTATAACTAGGGCACAGGCATTTTGTGTAAAAATGTTAAATAAACCTATTGCCCATGAATTTTAGAGAAACAGAGAGAAAAATAGGAAGTTCCCATCAGATAGAAGGTCAGAAACAGAGAGTCCTGACTGTGTTTGAATCTCTGGTTTTAGCTCATTGTTTCATTTCTGCCTAGTTAACATTGACTCTTTTCTATCCTTCCTGTAAACTCAGACTGGGTTCTGATCATCACAATCCAAATAAACATAATTAACCATAAAATGATCCCTCTAACTTATACCATCTAACTTATATCATACATTACCTTAACTTTCAAATGCCTGACCTTTTACAGTTTTGATTCTTTGTCTCAAACTTCTCACATAAGCAGTGAAGGCCTAAAGACTAGAAACTCCCATAAGAAGCTGGGTTCTGAGGTCGGTGACCGACAGGTTAGGCTGTTCAAGGAGAATGTGAGATTGTGGCTGTTTGCAATTCTAGAATGGTATACAAAATTGCTCTGACATGAATGATAAGCACTTGGTAAGAGTTTATGGATGAATATAAAACAACTCTGCTTGGATAAAATTAGTTTTGGGAGAAAGCAGAAAGTTTTCACATAGAAAAATAGAGGAGTGAGTCTTTTTTTAAAAATATATTTTATTTTTATTTGACAGAGAAAGAGGAAGAGAGAGAGAATGGGCGCACCAGGGCCTCCAGCCACTGCAAATGAACTTCAGATGCATCTGGCTAACATGGGTCCTGGGGAATTGAACCTGGGTCCTTTGGCTTTGCAGGCAAACACTTTAACTGCTAAGCTATCCTCCAGCCCTCTTTTATTTTATTAGTTACTTTTTTTATATTGACAACTTCCTTAATTGTAGACAATATCCCATGACACTTCCCTCCCCGCCCCCACTTTCCCCTTTGAAACTCCACTCTCCATCATATCCCCTCCCCCTCTCAGTCAGTTTCTCTTTTCATTTTGATGTCATGATCTTTTCCTCCTATTATGATGGTCTTGTGTAGGTAGTGTCAGGCACTGTGAGGTCATGGATATCCAGGCCATTTTGTGTCTGGAGGAGCAAGTTGTAAGGAGTCCTACTCATCCTTTGGCTCTTACATTCTTATGCATTTTAAAGTTTTAGACCACTGTAAAAATGATGAAAACCTTAGAAAATCAATCCAGGTTAACTTAAACAAGTGTGCATTGTGGTGGATGATGCCAGAGATAGGGGCTGACCATGGATCTAAGAAACTGATTTTAAGGTTCATATCCCTTCAGCCCCTCCCTCCTTGCCTTGAACTATTAAAGAAGACAAGGGAAGCAGAGATGGCTCAGTAGGCAACTAGTAACTAACATACACTGTATCATTTTTCTCCTACTGTGTCAGAAGGCCAAATTCCTTGCTTGCACATAGGATATTCATATTCTATTTCCTCCTTATCTCACCAGCTTATCTCCTGCCAAGCTCTACATATAAATCTTTTCCTCCAGACACATACAATCTGAAAGTGGAGATATTTTATGTGCTTCTTTTAGAAAGATTTTATTTATTCATTTATGAGAGAGGGAGAGAGAGAATGGGTGCAGCACCAGGGCCTCTAGCCACTACAAACGAACTCCAGATACATGTGCCACCTTGTGCATCTGGCTTATGTGGGTACTGGGGAATCAAACCTGGGCCCTTAGGGTTCGCAGGCAAATGTCCTACTATGCAAACTCTCCAGACCTGCCTTTCCTTATAGAGCAGTTCCTTCTTGCCACCCATACCTTGAGCAGTTGGGCTTTTTACTTACTTTTCAGGACCTGTCTCATATATGTGTGTGTGCATGCACACATGCTCATGTGTGGGCAAGTGCATGTGTGTGTACATGTAGAGGCCAGAGGATAACCATGGATATTATGCCCATGGTCCTCCTTCCCCACCATCCCAGTGCTGGAATTAGAGATATACAAATCTTCATGCTTGCAAGGCAAACATTGAACAGACTGAGATGTCTCCCTAGCTCTTCATATCCTTTTCCTTTTTTTTTTTTTTTTTTTTTTTTTTTGTGAAGCTCTCCCTCATAGTCAAGGCTGGGTGAGAATTTGTTCTTAGTCTATCAAGGCACACATCACTGGACATTGTAGCTTTCTCAGTATCTTCCCCAGAGACATGGAGGCAGGGCACGTGAGATAGTTATTGGTATATTATTGATAGTTAGTGGCTGGTACAAAGTAAGTTCTTGAGATCAATTTGAATGAGTATGTGATAGATAGATGGATGGCTTTTTCTTCTCTGGAACAATATCACTTTATCAATCATCTTTTCAAGTTTAGTTTTTTTAAAAAGTGAGCCAGTAAATTCTGCTTATATAGGGATGAACAGAGTCTATTATTATTATAAAAATGCAATAAATTCCTCCAACAAGAAGTGAACTAAAAGAGCAAAATGTACTTTTTTCCAATCTTATTCACAACAGACTTAACACTCAAGGAGAAAAGCATTTGCTGTTGTTCCTTGCATGGCAAGAGGCTTGCCAAAATGATACTGTTTTCTAAAATATTTCAATGTGTGAAGTGCATGATGAGACCTCCCATCATGTTAAGATGAATTATGTTCTAATCCAGACATTTTCAAAAACAACAATAGAGAAACTCAAAAACTCAGGGTGGTGGTTTCTTTTTTTCCCCTTTGGTTTCTTGAGGTAGGGTTTCACTGCAGCTCAGGCTGACCTGGAATTCACTATGTAGTCTCAGGGTGGCCTTGAACTCACAGTGATCTTCCTACCTCTGCCTCCCGAGGCTGGGATTAAAGGTGCGCACCATCATACCTGGCTTTTCAGGGTATTTTTCAATTCTATAATGTCTCCTGGATAAATATCAGAATATTAAAATGGGTTTTAACTGCTTGCCAGATTTTTAAAAAATTATTTATTTATTTGCAAGCAGAGAGAGATAGAAAATAGGTAGGCAGAGAGAGAGAATGGGCACACTAGGGGCCTCCAGCCACTGCAATTGAAGTCTAGATGCATGTGCCCCTTTGTGCATCTGGCTTACGTGGGTCCTGGAGAATTGAACCGGGATCCTTTGGCTTTGCAATCAAATACCTTAACTGCTAAGCCATTTCTCCAGTCCTGCTTGACAGATTTTTCTCTCCCTCCCTTACTTCTCTCCCTTTCTTCCTTTAAATCACAGCCTGTTGCATTTTAAAAAATGATGTTTGGGGAAAGGTCACCCTTAGTTTCTGGAAGGTACTTAAGTTATTAAAATAAGTCTGATGGCAGCTGGAGTGGTCTCAAGCCTGGATAGCTCACATGTATACATGCTGCTGGCACAATTTCTTGAGCACATGGCAAACACATCGCTAGTGATGGCAAGAGGTTCCTATACACCAGCTACATAATAACTGACCCACACGCTCATTCCCTGCCTCCTTTCCCTGTGTGAGGCAAGTCCTAAAGACAGTCCAACATCAAGGGGATGGGTGGGAACCAAAAACCCACAGGGGAGGGCTCTGCCCAGCAAGAGAGGAGAGGAGAAGACTGAGGATCTGAGAGGACCTTCTGGAAGGTCTACATGCCCAGGTGCATACCACATGTTCAGCTTTGCTTTGAGATGTCTCTGGGATGTCAAGCTCCCCTGGAGTGGCTGGGGCTTCACTCTTCCCTAAAAATGAAAGAAGAAATGGAAGGATTTGAGCTTGGTCTCTCATTCAGTACACACGTATATGCAAGGCAAAGAAAATCCTGAGACCCTGCTATGTGTTTTACACTGTGTTAGGTGACAGGAACACATTGATTAATAAAAGACCTGGTTCCCAACCTACGGATTTCAGACCAGGGAAGGCAATACAAATAGTTTCTCAAAAGTATTATTTAAGCACATATTACAAAATATGTGATACCAGGAAACATTTATGGGGTACAGACAAGAGTGGTAGGATACAGACTGCTTCTTAGAGGAAGTGACAAAATCTTATGCTCCGAGAGCTGAGCAGGAATCTTTTGGGCAAAGACCATGATTATGGTGCCCATAGATGGTTTCCCACCATTTAAGCCCAAACTTACGGAAGGCTCTGAACCATATTTTATAGTAGGACAGAGAGCCTCTTCCTGTGACCTGGCCTCCTAGGAAGTAAGCACTGGGCTGCTCTTTTGCTCTTTTCACCACGTATGCACTAGTAAAAAGCAGACACAGCCTTTCTTTT
This sequence comes from Orientallactaga sibirica, assembly GCA_036365145.1. NCBI lineage: Eukaryota > Metazoa > Chordata > Mammalia > Rodentia > Dipodidae > Orientallactaga > Orientallactaga sibirica. The sequence continues at coordinate 31,894,461 of JAEOAD010000015.1, read as the reverse complement.
CCTCCTTCTGAGCTCTGGGATGGAGGCAAGTGTGAGTACCTCCCAATATAAGGCAACATCCTAGGCTGGCCCAACTTGTCATATCCTGCTGTCTTCATGGACAAAAAGATCTCATTCAATTCAGCTTCAGTGAGGATATTCACTTTCTACTCAGCACTGTCAGCTGACTTGGTGGCATATTTATATTGCATATATACTTTATATTATAAATTTATAATTTATATTATAAGTTCCTATGATGATCACACAGTTTCAATGTCCATGACCATGAGCTTTTATTCTTTATTTTTTTTATTTTTTTTATTTTTTAGGTAGGGTCTCTCTAGCCCAGGCTAACCTGAAATTTGCTTTGTAGTCTCAGGGCCACCTCAAACTCACAGTAATCCTTCTTCCTCTGCCTCCAGAGTACTGGGATTATAGCCATTATGTCCTGCTACCTTTGTTTTTATTTTAACTTCCTGATTTTTCCTCTTTCTTGGGCCTTTTTAGTGAATCATTTTCCTACCAGCAGGGACCCACATCCCTTTGCCTAATTCATCAACCTATCAAGAGCCCCCATGTACATTTAAAGTAACCAACCAAATCCACCCCTATTTGATACCTAATTTACAATCCAGGCCCAAGTTACCAAGCACTCATCTGCCCAGAAACCCTCCTAACTCCAGAGCTTCTTGCTGGACTTTCTTTCCTAAAATCACATCTCTGGGTGGAAGGATAGCTTAGTGTTTAAGGTGCTCCCCTGTAAAGCCAAAGGACCCAGGTTCAATTCCCCAGAACCCACATAAGCCAGATGCATAGGGTGGCACATACTTCTGGAGTTTGTTTGCAGTGGCTGAAGGCTCTGGCATGCCCATTCCATCTCTCATCTCTCTTTCTGTCTCAAATAAAATCACATCTTTCTTCACTTGTCCTTCTGTGCCTGCACTCATTATTCTGCATGAGTCACAAGATCAGAACTCAAGAAAGCCAGTGACATTGTTAGGGTTACATAACATGAAAATGTTTATCATGTAAATACTGGGAGCTAAACAACAGTGTTATCTCTGTAAGAGTTTTCATAAATAAATTCCTATATCAGGCTTAAAGTGTTTTGGTTACAGGCTGCTTTGGTACTTTGCTCCCACATTATTTTGGAATCATATTCTTCAGTTTATTTTTGGAGAAGACTCACCTCTGAATCCTAGCACCAGCATTAAAATAAGTGCTCCATGCCTGCTTGATGAATAAATGAATAACTTGGTGTTTAGAAAATAAAGTGACTGAGTATATAGTTAATTTCTCCAAGTCCTTTTCCAACTCTTGGAGAGCAGGAATTTGGGGATCTGTCTTTGCATTTCCTTAACCTCCCACACTTAAGTCCATGTCACAGAAAACCCTCATTGATGTTTAAGGAGAATCATGATGGCAGGAAGGTAGTTACTTCCAGGTAGATATTAAATGATCTGTTGAAAATTTAAGTTTCTATGGAACTCATCAACACTTAGTAGCTCTGGGACCTGCTCATTTCACCCAGTATGTGAAAGAAAAGTTTTCTGTTCAATGCTGACTCAAACTTCTCTGAATCATACATGCAGATTGCTAGTGGAGCCCTGGAAGCTGTACTGGGCATAAAGGCAGGTATGTAGTCTTTGGGTCTCAGACAGTCATGAACACCAACCCTGGTTGTTTCCTCACCAGCAATAAGCTTTTGGATCAGTTCTTTCATTTGTGAAATTATAGCAATTTGTGGTAGTATTATGAGGTAAAAAAGATGCAAAATACTCAACAATGGAAGATTCTCAGTATCATATGTTTTACTATATGACCTTATGCCCATCTTATTTTCCCCAGGAAAGGATCTAGAGTTAATTATGATGTATCTGATTTTTTTTTTGGTACTGATCAATGCATTCTATTTTTTAGAATGTGATCTAGAACCTAGTCTTGTCTCTGTCCAGTCTCTTCACACTGTCTTCATGTAGAAAGAACTACAAACTAGTCTTCTTGGGTTAAGTTTACCCTTTTCCTTCTTCCCAGCTAATGGCATGTAAAAGGTAATGGCTTGCATGTGTAAACATTGTTTGAAAGACCCAAAGCAGAGATTTTCCCCCTCCCCTATTTTTTACTGACACAGCAGGAAAGATAAATAAAAGCCATCTGTCTAGTCTACCATTTGAAGCTTTGTGCTTGAGGAAATGAACCACTCTGGCTTCGAGAGGTTTCCAGGTGTAGGAAGGCCTGGGTTCCCAGGCTCCCAGCGTATCATGCTGGTCACACAGAAAGGCGGTCACACAGACAATAGTCCTCTGTCTGTGCTGGGGATTTGAACTTGGTGTCTTTGGTGTTGGCTGTCCCTGAGACATACCTGGGGATCCTTACAAATGACCAGTGTTCAGGGGTCTGCTCCAGTTCCAGGTAAGGTGACCCAGATTAGTACTTTGAAAAATATTCCCTAAGTGATTCTACAATGAAGTCAGGGTAGAGATCATTGGATTGAAATAAAACCTCTGGTCTCACAGGACCTAGTGAATGAAGCTTTTATAAGAAACACACTAATTTATGCATCAAATGTTTATAAATGACAGGCATTTCCCATATAATAAAGAGGAATAACTATGAGGAAGAAACTATCCCTATTTGACAGATGAAGAAACTAAGGCAATAAAAACTTTAGTTGGCAGCTTAAGACTCCAGAAACTTAAGGTAGGTACAGGTCTGTGTTTCCAACTCATTCATTCAGAACACATGTGTCACATTCTTACTAGAAGTGGCAATGCCTCCCATCTTGCTGTTGGCATGTTGGGATTATAGGTGAATCTGGCTTTTATGTTCTGGGGATCTGAATTCAGGTATGTTTCACCCACTGTTGCAGTCAGGTTCTCATTGCTGGGAGAAATCACCTGATCAAGAGCAGCTTTTGGGAAAAAAGGGTTTATTTATTTTGGCTCCATGGTGGCAGGGGAAAATGATGGCATGAGCAGAGGGTGGACATCATCCCCTGGCCAACATAATGTGGGCAATAGCAATAGGAGAGTATGCCAAACACTGGCAAGGGGAAACTGGCTGTAACACCTATAAGCCTGCCCCCAACAATACACCTCCAAGAGGCTCAATCTCCATCAGCTGGGAACCTAGCATTCATAACATGTAAGTTTATGGGGGACATCTGAATCAGACTACCACATTCCGCTCCTGGTCCCCATAAACTGATATCCATACATGATATAAAATGCAATGCATTCAGTCCAACTTTAAAAGTCCACATAGTTTTTAATCAATCACTATGTGACCTGAGCTGCTTATTATGAGCTGGGTGTTATCTGACCCACCAGGCCATAAAGTTGGATGTGCATAGCAGCAGTCCATCATAAAGTGGAAGTGGGATATCCGTGATTGGGCTTGAGCAGGCCCTGAAGGCACGGGTAAGTTACATGAGGAAGTGATCCAAATGCCTTTGGTTGTTACTCCTGTTACAATTCCTTCTGTCCTCAAGCATGAACCTATGGCATCATGGGGTGTGCCCTATGATCAGTTGACTGAGGAGGAGAAGACTAGGGCATGGTTTACAGATGGTTCAGCATGTTATGCAGGCACCTCCCAGAAGTGGACAGCTGGAGCATTACAGCCCCTTTCTGAGACAACTCTGAAGGACTGAGGTGAAGGGAAGTCTTCACAATGGGCAGAACTTCAGGCAATGAACATGGTGTGCATTTTGCTTGGAAAGAAAAATGGCTAGCTATGTGGTTATACACTGATTCATGGGCTGTGGCCAATGGTTTGGCTGGATGGCCTGGGACTTGGAAGGAGCACAATTGGAACACTGGTGGGAAGGACGTTTGGGGAAGGTGTATGTGGATGGAACTCTCTGAATGGGCAAAGGATATAAAGATACTTGTGTCCCACATTAATGCTCATCAGAAGGAGACCTCATCAGAGGATGACTTCATGATCAAGTAGATAAGCTGACCTGTTCTGTGAATAGTGGTCAACCTCTTTCCTCAGCCACCCCTGTCATTGCCCAATGGGCCCATGAACAAAGTGGCCATGGTGGCAGGGATACAGGTTATGCATGGGCTCAACAACATGGACTTCCACTAACTAAGGCTGACCTGGCTATGCCTGATGCTGACTGTCAAATCTGCCAGCAGCAGAGACCAACTCTGAGCCCCGATATGGTGGTATTCCTTGGGGTGACCAGCCACCAACTTGGTGGCAAGTTGACTACATTGGACCTCTTCCATCAAGGAAAGGGCAGCGTTTTGTCCTTACTGGAATAGACACTTATTCTGGATAAGCATTTGCCTTTCCTGCATAATGCTTCTGTCAAAACTACCATCCATGGGCTTACAGAATGCCTTATCCATCATCATGGAATTCCACACAGCATTGCTTCTGACCAAGGAACTCCACAGTCAAGCAAGTGTGGCAATGGACTCATGATCATGGAATTCACTGGTCTTACCATGTGCCCCACCACCCTGAAGCAGCGGGCTTGATAATGGTAGAATGGCCGTTTAAAGAAAGAGCTACAGTGCCAACTAGGTTTCAATAGCTTGTTGGACTGGGGGCGTGTTCTCCAGCAGGCTGTATATGCTCTGAACCAGCATCCTATATATGGTGCTGTTTCTCCTATAGCCCAGATTCACGGGTCCTGGAATCAAGGGATGGAAATGAGAATAGTCCCACCTACCATCACCCCAAGTGACCCACTAGCTAAATTTTTGCTTCCTGTTCCCACAGCCTTAAGCTCTGCTGGCCTTAAAGGTCTTGATGCCAGAGTGAGGAGTGCTTTTTCCAGGAGGCACAAAGAACATTCCATTGAACTGGAAGCTAAGACTTCCCCCAGCCACTTTGGGCTCCTGATGCCCTCCAGTCAACAGGCTGAGAAAGGGGTTACAGTGTTAGCTGGGGTGATTGATCTAGACTACCAGGGAGAAATTCGACTACCAGGGGGAAACTGGAGTGCTTCACCACAATGGAGGTAAGGAAGAGTACATCTGGAGTTCAGGAGATCCTTCAGGGCATCTCTTAGTGTTACCATGCCCTGTTATCAAAGTCAATGGACAACTGCAACAACCCAATCAAGGCAGTGTGATAAATGTGCCACGTCCTTCAGGAATGAAGGTATGGGTCACCCCTCCAGGTAAAGAACAAGACCTGCTGAGGTGCTTGCTGAAGGTGGCGCAAATACAGAATGGCTAGTAGAAGAAGGCAGTTACAAATACCAGCTAGGGCCATGTGACCAGTTATAAAAAACAAGGACTGTAATTGCAATGTTTCTGTCCTACCTTGATATGGAGTGTTTATACATATCTGCACCAATATTAAGATTGTATCAGTAGCTAACTGTTGTTGAATTTATATTAAACCTTTTGTATTAGAGACTAAGAATTGTTCAAGGAATCTTGCTTTGTGTGTGTGTGTGGGGGGATTTTGCATTTCCAGTTGTATGTGAGATAGTTATGTCATGTTAGACAGAATTATGAGCTTGTTACTGTTTTCATTTGGAAATCAAGTATGATGTAAGGAGATATGGTTTGGTGTCAAGTTGGCCAAGGGTGGACTTGTGATGGTTAAGGGATTGTCAACTTGATCTGTTTAGTAATCCACAGGAATCCTTTTCTGGTGGGTCTCCGAGGTTGCTTCCAGACAGGATGAACTGAAAGAGGAAGTCCTTGCCCCAGAGTAAGCCCTCCCCCCAGAGTGGGCAGCCCCTCTCATATGGGAAGTTTATATGAGGAAGCTCTGGGTAAAAAGAGCCCCTTCCTTCCACTTGGCTGCTGGAGCTGCTTGCTGTGTTCCAGTGTGGACTGAAGACCAGCACAAACTGAAGACCAGCATCTTGAGTAGATTGAAGACCAGCAGCTCCTCAGGAAACCTACAGGCCTTCAGTGAGGATTGGGACTGCTGAGGCATCTGGCCACAAGGACTGAGTAACTAACAGGTTCCTTGATTCTTGGGCCTTCAACTGCTATTCGGACTTCTGTGACCTAATCCAATAAATTCCATTTTGAATATAATTCATTCTAGCAGTTCTGTTCCTCTAGAGAATGCTGACTGGTACACCACTGAGCAATTTCCCCAGACCTCTGTATGTCTGAAGGTTTTTGTGCTAGTACCAGGTACTCACTGTCACTAGATCTCTGTAGCATATTTTGAGGTTAGGTGTTGTGATACCTGTAGCTGTGATTTTTCTCTTTAGGATTCCTTTGGCTACTTGTGGTCTTTTTGTGCTTCTATATGAATTCTTTGATTTTTTTTTCTAGTTCTGTGAGCAATGTCTTTGGCATTCTGATGGGGTTACATTGAATCTGTAGGTTACTTTTGGTAATATGGCTATTTTCACAATATCAATTCTGCCAATTCGGCAGCAGAGATGGCCTTCCCATTATCTAGTGTCAAGGTCTTAATGTTTTCATTTTAGCAGTCTTTCACTTTCATGCTAGGTTTATTTCTAGGTACTTTATTTTTTGGAGCTATTGTGAGTAGGATATTTTTCCTAATTTCTTTCTCTATAAGTTAATTATTAGTGTTAGGAAGGCTACTGAATTTGTATGTTGATTTTGTATCTTGAAATTTATAGAAAGTGTTATTAAATCTAAGAGTTTCCTGGTTGACTATCTATTGGCTATTTTAGTGTAGAATCATGTTATTTGCAGATAGGGATAGTTTGAGTTCTTCATTTCTTATCACTTTTATTCCTTTTATGTCTTTCTCTTATCTGATTGTCCAAGACAGGATTCTGAGTACTATATTAAACAAGAGTGGAGAGAGTGGACAACCTGGTCAGGTTCTTGATTTTAGAGGAAATGCTTTGAGTTTCCCCCAATTTAGAATAGTATAGGCTATAGACTTGTAATATGTGGCTTTTATTATTTTTGGATATTTTTCACCTACTCCTAATTTGTCCAGGACTTTAAAAAATATATATTTTATTTATTTATTTACTTATTTATTTATTTGAGTGAAAGAGGCAGAAAGAGAGAGAGAGAGAGAGAAAGAGGAGAGAGAATGGGCACACCAGGGCCTCTAGCCACTGCAAAAGAACTCCAGATGCGTGCTCCCCCTTGTGCACCTGTCTTACGTGGGTCCTGGAGAATCAAACCGGGATTCTTTGGATTTGCAGGCAAACACCTTAACTGCTAAGCCATCCCTCCAGCCCCTGTCCAGAACTTTTATCATGAAGGCATGTTGAATTTTGTCTTTTATATGCCTTTTATATGCATCTATGGAGATGATCACATGATTTTGTCGGTAAGTTTATTTATATAGTCTATTGTATTTATTGATTTGCATATGTTAAAACAACCTTGCATTCCTTGGATGAAACCCACTTGGTCATGTTGTAATGTATGATCTTTTTAATATGTTTTTGCATTTGGTTTGTGAGTATCTGGTTGAGATTTTGTTTGTATCTATGATAATCATGGAAAATGAGCTACATATTTTTTTAAGTTGTGCCTTTATCTATTTTTGGTATCAGGATTACACTGGATTCATAGAATGAATTTGGTAGTGTTCTTTTGCTTTCTATTTTGTGGAATAATTTGAAAAGTGTTGGCATTAGGTCCTCCTTACAAAAATGAATCCATTATGGTCCTATGCTTTTGTTTGTGGGGAGACTTTTAATTACAGCTTCAATGTCATGGCTTGTAATGGGTCTGCTTAAGTTATTTATACCTTCTTGCTTTAATTTTGGTAGGTCATATGTGCATCTAGAAATTTATCTATTTTTTAAAGATTTTAAGCTTTTGGTAATATAAGTTTGCAATGCATTCTCTAATGATGATCTGGATTTCAGTGGAGTCTGCTGTAACAATATTCTTATTGTTCCTAATTTTGTTAACATGGGTGTTCTCTTTTGTTTTCATTCATTCAAGTAAGGTCTTATCAATCTTGTTAACTTTTTCAAAGAATCTTCTTTTTTCCTTTAGCCTCTATTTCATTTCTCCCCTAATTTTTGTTATTTTGCCATCTACTAGATTTATGGTTGATTTCTTGTGTTTTCAAAAGCCAAAAACAATAAAGAATAAAACTAAAAGCAGACAAATAAAAATAGAAGCAACAACAACAAAAAAAAATGGGTGGTAAACTGAAATAGTAGTTACTGGTCTGAATATTTTTCCCCTTCAGTGTGATGATGTGATTCCCCCCTCCTCTCAGATTATGGTTTATATCAGTTTCCAGAGGTAGCCAGAGAAGTTCTGCCCAGAGCAGGTCAGTCAAATGAACCCTGAATGACCTTTCAGATGAGAAAGTCTTCCATAAATGAAAACTTCCTGCTAGGCTTTCCTGGGCTGGGACACCCTGCCTCTAGGCCAGATGCCAGCCAGTCCCCTATGAGTATGGGATTAAAGCTTCCACTGCCAGGCCAGGGTTTCTGTGGTTCAGATGCTGAAAGAATGCAGAAGTCCCATGTACCCCTTTGCCTGTGGTACTGGGCGGTCCTGTGCTGGTGAATGGGGAGGAATGGCTTCTCTGGTTGCCAGATTCCTACTCAGATGTCCTGGCTTCAGAGAGTAATCCTTCCTTCATGCTTAGTCTGCTCACATTTACACTCTTGTTCACATTTCACCAGTCAGGATCTTCTTTCCCAGGTTGTTTAGGCTGCTTCACCATGCAGTTCATTTATGGTGACAGTCACTGCCATCCATGAGGTGTGGTGCCTGAGGCAGCATTGCTCTGGGACAGCTGTGGGACTTTGGAAGCAGCTTTGGCCCACCTGCGACTGCTGCTTCTGCAGGCCTGGGGTGCCTACAGCACCTGGGGAATAGCTGTGGCATCTGGAGACAACTACAGCCCAGGCCATGTGCTGGGAGATGACCGTGGAGCTCTTGGACAGGGATACTTCAGGTAGATGTGCAGTGGTGGTTGTGAGCTGTTCCTTTGTTTTCAGTCACTGATGATGTTAGGGCTTTTTTGCAGAGTTCCTCCAGGGGGAGCAGCATTGGAGTTCCATTATGCAGGGAGTTCATATTCTTGGAGAAAAATTACTTGTCAACATGTCCTAGTCATGGATTGATGTTGGCAGTTTGGTGGGATGGAAGAGCTGCTCTGGTGCCTCTACTGCAGTAATTGTAACTCTTTACTCCCTCACACATGGCTGCTATATCACCACTTACCTGGAAGTTGTCATCATAGCCAACCTTCCATTAAACGTATCAAGGCTTCATGTTTAGTTTGTACATTTTTTTCAGTCTAAATATTCCATTTGATTACTTTTGGTAGATTCAAATTCTAAGCTAAGAATTCTCTGTTTTGTCTGATTCCAACATATTAATAATAGTAATTTCAAAATCCATATATTGTTTGCATCATTCTTGGAAATTTTTAATAGATGGTAGATATTTCATATGAAAAACGTACACATTTTATGATATTATTTTCTTCTACAAAGCACTCTTTCCTCATACTGATTGGTAGTTTAATTTGAATTCCAAGAGCCTTCAAAGAACTATTCTTTTCTATTTTATCAAATATCCTAGTTGCTCTTGCCAAGAAGTTCAGTCAACTATAAAGTATTCTTGTCATTAGTGCCCATCACAGCTATTAAGTATTTATGTGAAAACCACATATACATTAATACAAGCCCAAGTTTTTATGATTCTAAATGAGATAAAGTTTATTTAAGAGGCAGTATGTGTAAAAAGATGAGTCATTTTTACTCAGGTCATTATAATATCTTTGAGTCACAAGTGTCCTTAGGAATAAAAAAAAAAACAGGGCTGGAGAGATTGCTTAGTGGTAAGGCACTTGCCTGGGAAGCCTAAGAACCAGGTTCAATTCCTCAGGACCCACATAAACCAGATGCACATGCATCTGGAGTTCATTTGCAGTGGCTAGAAGCCCTGGTGCAAACATCCTTTCTTTCCTTCTCTCTCTTTCTTTCTCTGTAATAAGTAAATTAAAAATAAAAAATAAAATTTTACATGCCCATAATGAGTAGCATTATTTACTGTATAATACACCTTCTTTCCTTTCATAACATTTGCCTATGGGGCTAGAGAACAATGAGTGAAATGTCTCATTGAGTCATCATAGATCCAGTGATCCAGACATTGGAATAGACATTAAGACTTATGACATTAATGTTTTCAGTCATTAGCAGACTCCCACACATCACTATCCCATCAACCCCATTGCTCTCTAGAGAGTAACATGTTCACTACACAAAGTAACACTAGCTCCTAGACTCTGGAGTAGTATACCTATCTGTATTATGCCTTCCACAGCCTCAAGGATGGTTACTGCTTTTCTCATTGTAGTGGAATGAACACCCAAGTAGTAGAGTCAAGTCCTATCTACTGGTACCTTGACTCTTATTTGGAAAAAATCTTTACAGATATCATTGAAATGAGACCATTTTAGATCAGTGTGGGGCCTAAGTGAAATGACTTGAAAACTCTGTAAGAAACAGGAGAAGGTATTGAAGGTAGAGGAAACAAAAGGAGGCCATGACAAGATGAAACAGAGACTGGATTGACACAGTAATAGACTTGTGGAGGCCTAGGGCCACTACAAGCTAGAAAAGGTAATGAGTGACCCTTCCTTACAGACTTTAGAGCAAATATTCTTGATGATATCTTGATTTCATAGTTATAAACTCAGAAATGTCACAGAAATAAAAATTCTGTTAAGTCCCAAGATTTTGGGATCTGTTTCAGGAGCCTCAAAGAGGAATACATTATCCATCTTCTTCTTAATCCTTTCTACCTTTTGATTCTCATATAACTAATTCCTTGTACTGACTTCTATGCTTGAAATACATACTAGGGTGAAGTTCTATGGTGCAATGGTTAGCACTCTGGACTCTGAAATACCTGATAAGATTTCTATTCTTTCACTTAGATACAGGCTGATGATATATTCAATGCACAACATGCTATGCATGTACGCATACACATGGACATGCACACACACATACACACAGTACCTTGTATTATTATTCAGAATGCATCATGGGTGTAGTAAATAGAGATATTACAACAACAGATTAATATCAATACATATTTTTTCACCTGTCACATTTAAAACTGTCTAAATGCTAAATATTTTGCACAACTCATCTTTATAATTTCACTTAATAATATGTCTTAGGAATTATTCTGAAGAAGCCCAGTCATATTATTTTGCAACTACATCATCATTTTGAGTCAGTTGTAATATACTTTAAATAAAGAGGCCCTGAAAGATTGCTTGTTTCCATTTTTAAAACATTTACAAAATAATTTTTGAGGGGGGGGTTTCGAGGTAGGGTCTCATTCTAGCTCAGGCTGACCTGGAATTCACTTTGTAGTTTATACCAAACATTATATACATATTTTTTTCTGTAACACACACATACGATATTTGGTGAATAAATACCTAGCTGAAGGATTCCCAGACCAAAGAGACTATAACTGAAATTCTTGTGAATAATACTGACTTCTTTTGTAAGGGTGCCAAATTCATTTTAAAAAGATACCATAGGGCTAGGGAGATGGGTACAGCTGGTTAAAGTGCTTGGAGACCTGAGATGGTCTAAGGTTACACATAAAATCCATGCATAGACATGCATACATGTAATTCCAGGCCAAAAATCGCTGGGGCCTACTGTTCAACCAGTCTGATGCAAAATAACAGCTCCAAATTGAGAAAGGGACTCTGTCTCAAGGAAACAATGAGGGATATCTCCTCTGCCCTCTACATGCATTCACATAAGGCTCACACATATCTGCACATATATGTTGATACAGTATAAATACATACACACCACATATGCAGTAAAATGCACAAACTACAAACACATGCTAAAAACGTCTAGCATAGGAAAATGTCTTGTGATAAAATAAAACTTGTATAATTATCCCTTTTATGATCCAACTAACCTAAAACAATAGCTATTAAGGTAATTCTTTATTGGTAACATTTCCAGGAGGGGTGATGTGAAATCCAGAGCAAATAAACCCCTCATGCTATTTAACAAGAGTGCTGAGAAGTGGGAAAGAGAAATGTCTCTTAGGAGCTAAAAAATAATGGAACTCACTTGCATGCAGGTCACACAGCAACTCAGAAGCTCTGTTCAGCAACTCAACAAACTTCTGCCATCTGTTTAAGAAAAGGAAATACAATATTGGTGATGGGTCCTTTTGCCTTAGAAGAATGCATTCAAGCTCACATCTATAAAGGCTGGAGGGGGGATGATACAAAAAGAGATTTGGATATCTGATCATTCAGGGTTCAGTGCAGGAAACAGAAACTCCTTTAGGTATTTCCAATAGAAAGGGCTTTGAATAGGCCATTAAGTGCCTTCAAAATTATGGCAAGAGCCAGGGGTTTGGTGCAGGTTTATAATCCCAGAATGTGGAAGGTGGAGGATGGAGGATCAGGAGTTTGTGGCTAACCTGGACTGCATAGTAAGACTTTGTCTCAGAAAAAAAAATCAGGGATAGTGATGTCATTCAGTTGGTCTTGGGTTAGATCTCCAACACCAAACAAATTATTGCAAGGCCAGAAGACTGGATATTGGGGTATGTGATTAGGCTCAGGGTCAGTACTCAGCTGAGGTGATCTAGAGATTAGGGGATTGTGGGAAATTTTGCCTCATGTCTCAGAAACTCCTTGCCATGATGTTGGTGACTTCTGGATACTTAAAAAAAATAATACTAGACAGTTTCTGGATTTATTATTGTTGTAGAAAAATTAATAAATACATAAACTGGGCTGGAGAAGATGGCTTAGCAGTTAAGGCATTTGCCTGCAAAGCCAAAGGATCCCAGTTCAATTTCCCAGTACCCATGTAAGCCAGAAGCAGAAGGGGACACATGCATTTGGAGTTCCTTTGTAGTTGCTGGAGGCCCTAGTGTGCCCATTCTCTCTCACACACTCCTCTCTACCTCTTTCTTTCTTTCTCTCTCTCTCTCTCTCTTTCAAATAAATAATTAAAAAATATATTAAAAAGAAATAAACACATAAATTGTCCTTAGCATCATCATGCTTCTGCATATAAAATCCTGTGCATTTTCTCTCAGTAGCATAAATTAAATCAATTCAAGAATCTTCTTGTCAAGGGGATTTTAGACATGTCATTTTCAGCCTTCACAAGTATGGAAGTATTGTAGCAGAGATGAAAACATGGAACATGAATAGATAACTGTGCTGAACTTAAACAAATTTAGTGAATTTCCAAAGAAGATATTATATTGTACAATGTCATATGTGACAATTATCTAAAGCTTAAACATACTTTAGCAAAACATTAGTTGTAAAAATTATTTATATTTCCTTGCCTAGCAGCAATCTTCCCCTTTTTGTCATGTGCATAGTATGTGTGGTGTGGTGTGCAGTGTGTGCGTGTGTGATGCATGCACATGTATGTGCTGATGTGGTGTCCTGCACACTGCGCTATGGAAGCCAGAGAAGAACAGTTGGTGTCCCCCTCCATTGCTTATCTACCTGCTTTTTCATGTGATGGAGTCTCTAAATGATTCTAGAGCTTGCTGTTCATAAGCCCCAGTGATTCTCAGGTGTCTGCTCCCAGAACAGAACTGTGGTTACAGACATGCATGGTTACACCTGCTGTTCATGTGGATTCTGGGGATTAGAACACAGGCAAGTCTTGGGCCCCCACAGGCCCTCATGATTGTGCAGGAAGCACACTTAACTACTGAGACATCTCTTCAGCAATCCTCCACTTTTATTTATATACATATGCTTTTTTTTTTCTGGGGGAAGTAAACACCTGTTTTACTTTTAGATATAGTGTGGATAGGACTATTGTCCAAGCTCCATGTCCTGCTGTAGCCAATGCTGTGACCCACTTTAACTAACTCATGTTAACCAATGAATTTCTTTACCCCTTCCTTTCTCCTTCTCTTTTATCCCTCAGCCTCTGTCTTAGTCTGTCATTAATTGTTGGTTCTGGTCTTTCCTTATGTTTTAGTTTCCCCCAAATTTATGAGTAGCTTCATGTTCCTTTAAGAATATTTATATTTGGGCTGGAGAGATGGCTTAGTGGTTGAGCGCTTGCCTGTGAAGCCTAAGGACTCCAGTTCGAGGCTTGATTCCCCAGTATCCATGTAAGCCAGATGCAGAAGGTGGCACATGCATCTGGAGTTCGTTTGTTAGAGGCTCTGGTATGTCCATTCTCTCTCTCTCTCTCTCTCATAAATAAATAAATAAATAAATATAAACAAAAATTTAAAAAAGAATATTTATATTTGCCTATGTTAGCGAAAGATTGTTTCTGTTGCTAGCAATCTGTGGTAGTTTGAATATATGTCCCCCAATATATTCAGTGTTTTATTAGTTATAGTTTGCATCTGCAATCACCTTGCTAGAGGCAATGTCACTGGGGGCCAATCTTAAGGTGTGGCGATGGTTTGAGATTCCATTGTAAAGATATGCAAAGTGTGCCTAATAGGAGTTCCTGAAGTGTGCTGTGGCTTTTGGGCTGTAGTTTTGCTCTGTGCACCTGGTTGGTTTTTCTCTCTCTGCTTGGCCCTGTGAAGGCAGGCTGCTTCTCCTGCCATTATGGAACTTCCCCTGGATCTGTAAGCTTCAATAAATAATATCCCTTCCTCCATAACTGTGCCTGGTCTGGAAGTTCATCTCAGCAAACTTGAAGCTGTCTGCTACACAATCAAACTGCAAATGGCAAGAACTTTTATCTTTGCCTTATCCATGAGAAGTCCAACTGAAATAAAAGAGCAAACTGCAAAATATATGTCCTGGGCCTAGAGAGCTGCCTTACCAGTTAAGGTACTTGCCTACAAAGCCTAAGTACCCATGTTTGACTCCCCAGATCCCATGTAAGCCAGATGCACAGTGATGCATGCACAAGGTGGCACATGCACATATTCTGGCACATATGTCTTGAGTTTGGTTATAGTGGCTGGAGGCTCTGGCATGCCAATTTTCTCTCTCTCTCTCTCTCTCTCTCTCTCTCTCTCTCATAAAAAAGGCCAGTCTGTATATATGTGTGTGTGTGTGTCCTGGGTTTTCTCAAGGAGTACTAATGTCATATGATTTTTACTTTCTTTAAAGAGAAATGATTTGTTAAATATGGACCTAGTTTGTTTTGCTTATAATTTGTAAAATTTTTCCTAAACATGATGACATATGTCAGAAACATTCTTTGATCAGCCTGTTTTCTGATAGTTTGAAAATGTGGCCTCCAGAGCTTCATGTTAGGGAGAGATAAATCATAGAGTGCAGGGCTGCAAGCAGACCAGCTGCAGACTCTACCAGATGCTGCGAGCCTGGAAAGGTGAGGAAGAGAAAACTGGAGAAGTGGCCCTTATGGCGAATAGTAATCCTATGAAGACTTGACATAGCTCATATCTGGAATTAAAACTGCAATGTGAGCACCTTTCTTTCTTTTTTTCCCCACTTCTTAGTTTCTTCTGAGACCCTCTTAAGAAGGCCCAGGTTATGCCAAAAGGTTTGATAATAAAACACAATCACTAAACACCTGCATCAACTAATAGTCACCCTGCATATCATTTATTTTTCTAAGCTGTCCGGAACTATCTGGTTGTCTTCTCTCAGACATCAAATATGGGACAAGAATCCTGATAAAACAGAACAAGGAACTCTCCCACTCCTACTTGATTATGAGAAAAATTTCTAAGTATTGAATTTGGATATTATTTGATTTATATGGCATACAGGACCAATACAATCTTTAAGATTTTTTTTTTTGAGGCAAGCCCAATTGGCTGCCTTTTTTTTTTTTTTAATTCAAAAGTGAGAAAGAGAGAGAGAGAGAGAGAGAGAATGAATTGACTCATCAGGGTCTCCAGCCACTGCAATCGAACTCCAGACATGTGAGCTCCTTGTGTGCATGTGTGACCTTATGTGCTTGTGTCACTTGTGTGTCTGGCTTACGTGGGACTTGGAGAGTTGAACATGAGTCTTTAGGCTTTTCAGGCAAGTGCTGTAACCACTAAGCCATCACTCCACCCCAAAATCTTCAGGATTTAAAAAAAAAAAATAGTTTGTATTGTCATATTTCTTGCATTGCTGTATATCTTCAGTCACTCACAACTTAAATGTGAGAATGGGTTGCAGGTGCAATAAAAGGCACTATAATTGTTAATAATAACCATCTACACAGATCCTCCTCTTCCAGCCTAAGCAGTCAGGACTGCAGAGCAAGGTTTATGATGTTAATTTATATTCCATAGGACGTGGCTTCAAATTCCAGTTTCCACTCAGTTGATTGAGTTAAAGCCACATCTGGTGCATGTTCTTAGTATCTTTTGTTCATCATTTCATCTGCTGGAGATAACCATCCTTTGAGATATGAAATGACTTGCTCAAGGACACAGATCAACCAGGGCCCAGGGCATATACGCGGGCTGGCTGTGCTGGTTTGATTCAGGTGTCCCTCATACACTTATGTGTTCTGAATACTTAGATCCCCAGCTGAGGCAATTTGGGAATTAGAGCCTCCTGGAGGCAGTGTATTATTTGGGGGTAGACTTATGGGTGTTACAGCCAGCTTCCCTTGCCAATGTTTGGCACACTCTCCTGCTGCTGTTTTCCACGTAATGTTGGCCAAGAGGTGAGGTTCTCCCTCTGCTCATGCCATTATTTTCCCATGCCATCATAGAGCTTCTGCTCAAATCTGTAAGCCAAAATAAACCCCTTCCTTCCACAGGCTTCTCTTGGTTTGTGAAGCTGCCTGTAATAGTAAAATTTGTACCAGAGGAGTGGAGCTATTGCTGCTAGAAACCTAACTGTGTGGTTTTGGTCAGTTAGAACTGATTTGAAAGAGGAATGTGGAAGAATTTGAAACCTTGCAGTGCTGTAAGTATACCTTGATGGAATATTCTGGCCAGAGTTGAAAGACCTAAATGCAATAAGAACTATGGACTGTGATGTTTAGCTTATGAGGGTGAGATAGAGCTTTGCCTGGATTGATCTAGAAGACGTTTGTGTGAGAGGCTTGCTGTGTTCTGCCTGCCTGTGTTCTGAGAACTTGTGCAAGATTGCATTGAGTAGATATGGACTGGTGTGAGCAGATGGATATGGCAGAGGAATAAATGAAATCTTTGGGCTGAAATTGCTGTCCATTCAGCTGCAATTGATTGAGAGATTATAACCACTGAGATTGGGCCAATTGATTTGAAACTGGGGCATCAGGAAGAATGCAGACTCTTTTGAAGGGGCCTGAATGGTGAAGGAGTTTTCCTGCTCCTCAAATTCTGCTTTATTCCCCCATGGATTGACAAATACCACCTGGTACTATGAAGTATAACAAATGCAGGAAAGAGGGATTCATTGAATTTGCAACGTGGCATTGTTTTTGGAAATGGCCATGGGTGGTGTGAAGCAGGCTTGTTGGATTACCTGCATGGAGGCCTGATAGAGTCATGAGAGTGAACTGCGAGTTGCAGTGGAGACCCAGTGAAGATGCCAGGACTTTGAGATGGCTGCCAAGGAGAGCTGCCAGCACCAGATGAAGATTTCTGGGACTGTGAGCAGCTAAGCTGGAGGGGCAGAATTGGAACTCTAGAGACTTGTCACTGGTTAGAATTGTCAGACTTGTAGCTACAGAGTTTGATGTTTGCCCTGTTTATTTTAATTCTTGTTTTTCTTTGCTATGTCCAATGGCATCTTTTGCAGTGTGAATGTTTATTCTGTGCCATTATGGTTTATTTCTTGTCTTTCTTTCTTTCTTTCTTTCTTTCTTTCTTTCTTTCTTTCTTTCTTTCTTTCTTTCTTTCTTTTTTTTTTTTTTTTTTTATGGCTCAGTTAAAAGACCTTGGTCTATGGGGATATTTGGACAGCACTGAAATTGATAAAAACTATGGGAACTTTTAAAGTTGGACTGAATACATTGCATTTTACATCATGTATGGTTATAAGTTTATAGGGGTCAGGGGAGAATGTGGTGGTTTGATTCAGGTGTCTCCCATAAGCTTATGTGTTCTAAATGCTAGGTCCCTAGCTGGTGGCAATTTGGTAATTGGAACCTGATGGAGGCAGTGTATTGTTGGAGGTGGACTTACAGTGTAAACTGCCAGCTTCCCCTTGCCTTTGGAACACTCTGGTGTTTCTATTGCCTGTTGGATATTGTACAGGAGGTGATGTCCATCCTCTTCTCATGCCATCATTTTCCCCTGCCATCATGGAGCTTCCTCTCAAGTCTATAAGCCAAAATAAAACCTTTCCTGCCAGCAGCACCAAGCTGACTGTCTGATTGTCTCCAATTCCACATGGTAGCCACAAAATTGGCTTCATTAACCTGCTTCTCCTTCTGAAATTCCATGGACACAGCTCTAGTGACTTCTGACATTTCTATTAGAGTCTGAGGTCAGTCTGATTTTCATTCATTCCTTCTTTGTTTTGATTTTGGTCACCATCTTTCAATAATTGTCTTTATAATATAATTGGTTCATTGGGATACATGCTTATGGAGACATTTATTTTTTCTTAATTTAGTTTATATCATAGTGAGTCCTTCTTCTCATCAGCTCTACAAAGTATCTTTGGTTGTAGCCCTGGGTTGAGTCTGGTTTGTGTGGTCTACCCAAGGATTTACATAGTGGTGATTTATTCCCCACTTTGGAAGTGGTAAAGCAGTGCAAACTTCAGGAGGTGGAACTTAGTGGAAATTCTTGGGTAATTGGAGATATTGCCCTTGGAAGGGATAAAAATAGTTCTCAGGGAGCCTAGTAAGTTCCTTGAGGACAACTTTTTGTTATAAAAATAGCAAGACTGCTTTTCCTACTCCGTGGATTTTGGTCTCATCATATGATCCCTTCCTCTCACATGTATTTCTGCCATGATATCATGTGCCACATTGTGACTCAGCCATGGAGGCCCTCACATGAGGTCAGACTGACAAGGTCACCTGGTTTTATATTTTCAATGTTTAATGATTTTAGCTTAAACAAGCCTTTTAAAAAATAGACAATTCAGATTTTTTTTTTTTGTTATATTAACAGAATTTGGGCTTCCATAGTCAGGACTTTTTAATTTTTTTCTCTTTTTTTTCCCTTAATGTCTTTCCCACAATACTAAGTCATAGTTTTAATCTTTGTTTTAATCATTTTTAGGTTTTTGTTTGTTTGTTTGTTTGTTTTGTCAAGGTAAGGTCTCATTCTAGCCCAGGCTGACCTGGAATTGACTCTCTATTCCCAGCTGGCCTTGAACTCATAGGAATCCTCATATCTCTGCTTCCCAAGTACTGGGATTAAAGGTGTGTGCCACCATATCCAACTATTTTAGTCATTTTTTATCTATTTTTCTCTTTTGTTTTCTCAGTACTTTTCCTGGTAAATTTTTGAGAGGCTTGTTGACTTTGACATTATGTATTAGATTTTTTTCTCTAGTGTTAATTTTGCTTCTTAAATGTTTTTTTGTTTATTTTATTTATTTATTTCAGAGTGACAGAAAGACAGAGAGAGAAAGAGGCAGAGATAGAGACAGAATGGGTACACCAGGGCCTCCAGCCACTGCAAACAAACTCCAGATGCATGCCACCTTGTGCATCTGGCTTACATGGGTACTGGGGAATTGAGCCTTGAACCGGGATCCTTAGGCTTCACAGGCAAGTGTTTAACCACTAAGCAATCTCTCCAGCCCCTATTTTTGCCTTTTATTCCTAGTTACCTCTTACTTCTCCTAAGCAGTTCTGTTTTCCTTGAAATCAGTCATTCATAGTTCCCCAAGCTTTTTTTAATTTCATATACTAACCTTTTGTACTTTTTTTTTTTTTTTTTTTGTTTTTGAGGTAGGGTCTCACTCTAGCCCAGGCTGACCTGGAATTCACTATGTATTCTCAGGGTGGCCTTGAACTCATGGTGATCCTCCTACCTCTGCCTCCCAAGTGCTGGGATTAAAGGCATGCGCCACCACACCCGGCTTCTTTTGTACTTTTAAACATCATTTTAAATCACTTTTTAATTTTAATATGCTTATTACTTTTCAATTATTATCAATAGAGGGCACAGCTTCTTGTATCTTATAGAGAACCACAGTGGCCTCCAGGGTTATCCTTCCCTTCCCATATTCTGCAAACCACCTTTTATTTTACTTTTTGTAAGTTTTGGATTTATTTTAAAATAAATTTTCACATTACCAGTGGTCTCTTTAAATGGACTTCTAAGTTGCCATTTCTCTCTATTCATCTTCCATGAGTGTGTTCTCTGTCTGGCTTGGCACAGAAAAATGTTGCATAGGTAAGTTCCCAAGTGTGTGTCCTTGGACAGCATGGGGGCAGGGGATGGTGGGAAATGTCCTCAGGCTGCTACCAGAGGTAGTACCAGTGCCGTTTCCAGGTGGGCAAATCTTGTTTGTGGGGCTGGGAGATCAGCAGTTAAGGCACTTGCCTGCAAACCCTAACAACTAGAGTTTGATTCTTCGGTGCTCACATAAAGCCAGATGCCCAAAGTGGCACATGTATCTGGAAATCCTTTGTGGCTACAGACCCTGGTGTCCATACCCCATTCTGCCTCTGCTTGCAAATAAATAAATAAATAGATATTTTTTAAACATATTTGTTTGTGGTCTACAAACCAAAGAGAAGGAAGAGGCAAAGGGACAAAATGCTTCCTTCCTTGCAAGCTATTTACACACAAGAAGGAAAAACAGACAGGCGTGGTGGTGCACACCTTTAATCCCAGCACTAGGGAGGCAGAGGTAGGAAGATTGCCATGAGTTCGAGGCCACCCTGAGACTACATAGTGAATTCCAGGTCAGCCTGAGCTAGAGTGAGAACCTACCTCAAAAAAACAAACAAAAAAAAAAAAAAAAGAAAGAAAGAAAAGAAAAGAAAAGAAGGAAAAACACATTGATTTTTTACACATTCCATGAATTTATGGTTAGTGGAAATTCCTTTTCATTCTGACACTAAAGTGTTTATTTATTCATGTGATTTGTGTGCTTTTTGTCTGTTTTCGGTCATTTAGTCAGAGGCTACTAAACAAATTCTTTTGTATACAAATAGCGTTATATGCAAAACAAAGCAAATCTAAACATATGACACTTAAAACACTCTTACTGAAACACAGCTGTAATCTGGACGATTCTAGCTCCAGGAGGCACATTCCTCTACAAACTTATGCCAGAATGCTGGCTCCCCTCCCTAGACGGTCACATTACCTTTCTTTACTTCCCAAAATGTGTGTTCCAGTCTAAGGAACAGGGTATGGCGATCCAGACATGGAGCTTGCACTTGCCTTGGTGTCTTTGCCCGCCCCATGTCTTCTTTGCAACGCTTTTCCACATTCCTCCATTTCTTCCCCTCTCTATCCCTTCTTTCTCTCTCTCTCCCTCACTGGTTCTTGTATGCTCCTTTTTTATTTTATTTTTTTAAAAGGCATGGTTTCACTCTAGCCCAGGCTGACCTAGAATTCATTGTGTAGTCTCAGGATAGCCTCAAATTCATGGTGATCCTCCTACCTCTGCCTCCCAAATGCTGGGATTAAAGGTGTATACCACTATGCATGGCTTTGTATCCCCTTTCTCTCTTTTATTTCTCTCTTCCCCCCCTTTGTCCCCCTTCTCCCTTTCCTCCATTATAATAAAGTATTGGCTCCAAGAACTTGTCTGTGAGTCACCTGATTGGAAGCTTCCCTTCATTTTATGGATCACTTCAGTATATCTTGATATTAAATAAAACCCTGGGCACCAGAAGCTATCTGTATTGATCCATCATGGTGAACCCCACACATAACACCATGTAACACAACCAGAACACATGTTACCTGCAAGTGATTCAGAGTGGACATTAGAAATTGTAATCAATATTGTTATAATCCCCTTACCTTGTTAGTCGTTTACTAATGTTTCTGCTAATTAGTAGGGAAGTGGCAAAAATCTCACAGAACACTACCTACTTCATGGGGCTATACAAGGATTAAATATTTAATAAAGCTTGGAACATTGCTTGGAATATTTAAGGTACTATATAAATGTTGTCCATAAACAATAATAACTTATTATTACTATTATTATTTTGTTATCATTATTGTTATTTGGAGGAGAAAAGCTAGGTCTGATTTCTAAGGCTGATCCAATTGGCAAACCATACACATCTCTGATAGCTCTTGAAGCCTCACAATCTTCCTGTTCCCTTTAAAAATTAATGGCTGAATCTGACACCTCCTGTTTCCTTTATCTCCTAAAATCCTCTGGTTGTTCCTGGGATTATATATATTTAAAAAAAAAGTCCTTTTCAACTTAATTGCACTCTCAATCATGGGCCAGATGTGTGTGATAAGTCCTGCTTGTGGCTATGTCAATTGCTTCCATTCTATTCACGATGCTGCCATAGCAGCTTCATTATTTACCTCCCCCTCCTCCAACACACATTCACTTGAGAGCCTATGTTTTAAACTGGTCTGAAGCATTTAATTTTGCCAATACAATTTTAGAGTATTAGTTTGCCGCCTGTTCCCTCTCTACCCCACTTAATTGCCATTTATTACAAAACCACACAGAAACATTACATGTGAATTCTGACTTACATGTCGCTGGCCAAGAATGGAGATGGTAATTTCCATCCAACACAACCAGAACTCATTTTGCATAAAGGTGATTCCGAGTGGAGATGAGAAATTATAATCAAGTCTTTCTCACAATCTCCTTACCCTGGCAGTCAGTCACTGATGTCTCTGCTAATTGGTAGGAAAATGGCACAACCCCCGCCAATCTCCATGTTCAACAACTCTGTTGTGGGCTCACAGAATTGCTCCTCCAGTAAGCTCCTGCAGAATGCCACTTTAAGAAGAGAATGCAACTCATTTCATTTGGTTAGATGGGGCTAATCCCACATCACCATAATCCCTCCTGATGTTTTATTGATTCTAAAGGACATTTAATCAGGAAGCTGCTCGGCACAGAATCCTGCTAATTAGAAAGCAGCCACATTCCAAATGGGTTTCCAATTGAACAGCAGATTAATGGACACTCTGCGCTAAAATAATGATTCATGTACTCAGCTCCCAAATGTGTGTCTAAATTGCATCTTTCATCTCTTAAGGATGTAGGTTTGTATACAAAGCCCTTAACGGGATGGATTTAATCCAGCAAAGGAAGCTTTATCCAATGACAGTTTAAAGATGAGACATGTTTATCTCCTAGAAATGCAATTCTTCTTTGAGTCTTATGGATTTGATGTACTTGGGTATGCTAAAATAAAAGATAAGAAAATAAAAAATCTATTTGATCTCTGATCTGCACAAAACAGTGTGAGAACTTCCCTGTATTCTCTATCATTCTAATATTACTGATTTTTATAAAACTGATTCTGGAGTCTAATTTTAATCAAATATTGATTGTGCCTCTGCTATGTCCTAGGTATAATGTGAAGCTTGGTAGCCATTGCAGCACTCTCAATTTCAGGTTTTTTATTCAGATCGTTGCTCACATTTATACTTTTTCAGTTTAACCATTTCTAGGGAGACTTCCATGTTTAAAGGTTGTGACTGGAAATAGGCTAAGCTAGCACTCCTGACCTCCTTTGCTTCTTTACCCACCATAGTTTTCTATATTGTCCATATGACCTTGTGATATACCATACATCCTAAATTATTTATTTTTCTTTCTCTCCAGATTATAATGTACATGAAGAAGGGGCTTTGTTTCAGTCATCTGTACTTCAGTGGTTGGTATATAGGTGGTTCCTGGTAAATGTTTATTAATGCCTGAATCAAGGCCAGAAAGATTGCTCAGTGGTTAAAGGCACTTGCTTGCTAAGCCTAACTGCCTGGGTTCAATTCTCCATTACCCACATAAAGCCAGATGTACAAAGTAGTGAATGTGTCTGGAGTTCATTTGTAGTGGCAGGAGGCCCTGGCGTGCCCATACAGTTAAAGGAACAATATGATAATGCAAAGTCCATATTTTATACTAATAACTTTGGTTTTTACCTAATATTCTTTTTCTGATCCAGAGTCTATCCTGTTTATTGTACTGCAATCATTCTTTATGTATTTTTTAGGAATTTGTTGGCTATAACAATTTCTGAGATTTTTTTGCTTATTTTCAATGTTTATTTATATTTCATTTTGACATTTTCATGCACATAATATGAAAATACATGCACATAATTTATTTTGATAATATTACTCCAACTTATCCTCTATTATCCACCATCAGTGTTAAAACCCTGGTAAATTGCCCATCTCACAGTAAATAACCTTCTGCCCATGATCATGCAAGAACCCCCAATTTAACTCAATGGGTTAAAAAAAGACATGAAAGTAAAAATTTCCTTATTTTTAATGGCCTTGATAGTTTTGAGGAGCTGGTGAAGTATTCTTCCATTGTTATTTGTTTAATGCATTCCTGTTATTGTGATAGGGTTATTTATTTTGGGGAAGAAAGTGTTACATTTTTAGCAGGTAGACATTCCATATGAATTTAAAAAATCTCCATATATCTCATTATGTTCATATGTTCTTCTAAATTATTGATCATATGAAATATATTTGTAGTTTTCCTTTACCATCTTTGCCTAAAAATTTGGAGCAACTGTAATGAAAAGTCCATCTTAAGGCTATGTTAGGATATGTTAGTTACTGATGGAAACATGAACTATTCCCCAAATTATGTGAGACATAAGAAGTTTTCTACCTCTCTCATTTAGAATTTCTGTCTCTTATCTTGGGTAGTTTCCTACAGTATGCCCATGTACTAGTACTCATATGAAGTCATAGTGTTTCTGTCCCCTGTGCTATCTTGTTTCCTACACTATACATATAACATAGTACTCATATAGCAGGATATAAGATCAATGCACAGAAATCAGTAGCCTTTCTATATGCAAAACACAAAGATACAGAAAAAGAAATAACTAACATTGTCCCATTTTCAATATCAACAAAGAAAATAAAATACCTTGGAATAACATTAACCAAGGAAGTAAAAGACCTATACAATGAAAACATAAAAACACTCAAGAAAGAAATTGAGGAGGTCCTACGAAAATGTAAAGACCTCCCATGCTCCTGGATAGGTAGAATTAACATTATGAAAATGGCAATCTTACCATAAGCACTATATAGATTTAATGCAATGCTGATAAAAATCCCAACTTCTTTCTTCACTGAGATAGAAAAAACTATCTCAAAAGCAATTCTTGAAGAGAGAAGTCCCTGGGGTTTTGTGTCATGCCTTCTCCTTTTTAGGGTATGTTCTATCCTTTTCGATATTTCTGATCTCCAACCTCTGTCATGCTAGCTCTGGGAGGACTCCCAGTTTGTTTGGATTCCCTTCTTCCTGTGCAATAAGTCAAGCCCATCTCATTGTTCTGTGATACTTGATATTCAATCCCCCAAAACATCATTTCATATATTTTGTCCTATTGCCTATCTAAGGTGGAATGGCAAATATATTTTTTGGTGGTTCCTAAAGGCTAAGTTTTTTGCTTTGTCATTCTGTGATCACAGAAATCCTTTGGACTTAATAAATCAAACATTTCCTTAAGTCAATTTTTAAGTAGTTGAAATTGATTGGTCAACACCTAAAACATACTATAAAGAGAGATCTCTGTTTGATGTACCAAGAGAAGACAGAGGGGACAAGATGTTTAGTGTCACATAAATCTCAGGCTTGTGACTACAGTCTTTTACGATAGACATATGTTTCTCAAAGTTCAGGGATGGCAAACAGGTTTAATTCTTGGTGACATTCCTTGTGGAAGGCCTCTGCCTTCTTACTGTTTCTTTATATGGCAGAGAGAAGAAGCCATGGCATCTTTTTATAAAGATACTAATTCCATCATGGTAGCTCTACCTTCATTATCTCATCTAAATCTATTGCCTCCCAATTCCTCAACCTCTAAAATTATCATATTTGGAACTAGGCTTTTACCATATTAATTTGTAAGCTTCAAATGTCAACTTACTTTATTTCACCTTGGTAACCCAAATCTTGATGGCTAAGCAATGTTTCCAGCAGGCTTAAGGTTAGACATAATCCATGTTTCCCACATATAGCCCTGACCTAGAAATAAGAAAGTATTTGAAACTTTAGTAAAATGTAATTAATGTTTGAATTTCTTTTCCATAGCTATAGCCTATATGATTTTTGGCAAAGAATGCCAGGAATACATTCTACCAATGGGATACCATTTAGGTCAAGGTCCTCCACATGAATACTTATCAATAACAGTTTTGCTTAGTTGACACAGAATAGTTTTATTATTCAGAAGACACCGGACTTTCAAATGTTGATCTTATATTTTTGTTGCCATGGTATGAGTGATCAAGACCTATGAATTAGCTATACTTCTTTATGTAGATAAACTGTAAAACTTTTTTCATCATATACTTTGACTTTCAAAGCAAATGAGTTATAGTCACAGTTAATATTGTTATCTCCATTTTATATATAAGAAAATTTAGATTTAAAGTCTAGATATTTTCTTAATATCATATAGCTATTATATAATGAAACAGTGTAGATACCCAATGTTCAATAAATCCTTGTTGATTCAATGGTCACTGTAGTTTCCCAAGTACTTACTATGTTCTGGATCTAGCTGACAAGCTAGGTTAGTTTTCAGGTGACACTGACATTTGAATATGCCTTGCTTAGGAATGTGATAGCATATATTATAAATTTATATTAATGGTTAATCAGATTTTGGAAACTGACCTTATATTGAACAGTAAGTCTATTTCCTGTGACATGGAAATTCATTTACTTTTCTGTGTTCAATTAGCCTAATTGATTCAATGAGACTAGTACTTCCTACTTCCCAGAATTCTGTGAAGTTTGCATGATAGAGTAAGAGCTTAGAATGGTGAGTAGCTCTTGGTAGGCATTTGAATAATCAGAGGAAGAAATAAAAGGTGATGAGGGGAGAAAAAAAAGGAAGAATGGGGAAAGAGGGGAATATAGAAAATGAAGAAGGGAGGAACAGAGAAAAAGGAGAAGGAGAAATCCATGAAGGAAAGATGAAGGAAAGGAGAAAGAAAATGAAATGTCTAATTTAGTGTTTGGACTAAATAGTACTTTCGAAATTATTGATGTTTGGATAGGAATTGTCCCCACAAAAGACTTACATGTCAAAGAATCGTTTGCCAGCTAATGGGATCTGAAAATGGATTAAGTGGACATTGACTTCATCAGTGGATTGTGGGCTGAATGGGCTATTAGAAGTTTGCAAGCAGTTAGAGGAATGAACTGGGGTTCCTGAATCATTTATCCAGCTCTTTCTGCTTACCAGCCACCATGAGATAAGCAAGCTTGCTCCAGGCTCCAAAGTGATGGGGCCAAGCAACCATACACTGCAGTCAAAATGGTAAGTCAAAATAAATTCTTTGGATTTCTCTTAAGCTGTTTTTCTCAGGTGTCCCCCCCCCCCGCCCCAGAGACCAAAAGCTGTATAACACATAAATAGTGCAAACTAAATGATGAGTTGTTGCTGTTATTAATTTGAGAGGATGTTCAATATTGCAGCTGTATTAAACATGCCTCTTTATTTTCATGCTTTAACGTAGTGTAATCTTGTGATACTAGTAGAGTTCTTGCCCTTCTTTGGTTAGTTAACTTCATGAGAGAGCAAAGAACTCAGTTTAAAGTGAGCAAGCCAAATTATCTAAAGTCCACCCAGCCCTTCTTTATCAGGGCTTTGAAGTACCATACTCCTCTGTCCTAATCACCCCAACCCAGGGTCCAGACACCCAGTGTTAGCCTCCAGTGTCCATCCTAGCATCCACGGAAGTATTCATGCTGGTCAGTCCTCAACTTGCTTGCTTGCTATTTCTGCTTTGCTCATTCCTTCCTTGGAAAATGGAAATGAAAGCTTTGTTCACCATTTTTTTTCATTACTCTTTTGACTTAAATGGTGGGAAGCCCTGCATGGTGTAGCATGACCCCTCTTCTTAAGAATCACGAGAAACAAACCATCTTCTCATGGCAATTGTCTCCTGATCTTTTGATCTTAGCATATCTAAATAATGATGGAAGCTACATTTTAAAACAGTGAGAAGGGCTAGGGGTATAGCTCAATGTAGAGCATTTGCCTAGTATGGGCAAGGCCCCATGTTCATCTCCAACACGTATAGAACATGTAGGCAGACAAACAAATGAACAAGCAATGACAAAAAAAAAAAAAAAAAAAAAAACCTTTCTTTGTATTTATGAAGGAAACTTGCATGATGCTTATTAAATATAAAGGAATAAAGTCAGAAATGCTTCTAGGAGTGAAACAAAAATTATTTTAAAACATAAAATATTCATAGAGTTTACCAGTTGTACCAAGGAGTTGGGGGTGATTATAGGCAGAGGGAAAGCAAATGTAAATAATGAGTGAGAAGGCATCTGGTGCTATTTAGAAAGGCATTTTTTTTTTCACATTACACACTCTATCACTCTTTTTGCCTCTCTCTTAGTAGGGTAGCAAATTCTGTTACCTGCTGAACTTCCATACAAGACAGTGTCTTGCCCTGGGATGGGACAGTACTTCTTTCATTTCTTTATCATAATCATGAAAAATAAAGGATCAACAACTGAATACATGGATGAATGAATTAATCAGTTGAAGCCATTGGAAAATGGAGTGTGGGTGTGGAGGTTGGCAAAAACAGAGATGCAGAAATGGTGACATTATACCATTTCACTCCACACATAAGGACTATACAATTTGCATGATAAGAGCATATTGGTGCATTTTAAACAGTGATATTAAGAGGTCATTCTCAAAATGGATCACTTCTGACAATATTGAGTTTAGCTGTAGGCAAAAATGAATAGCAGATGATAAACAGTGTATCATGGTACCTAGACACAGACTGATTGATGGCTGCTAAAAACTGTCTGACAGTTGTTGAGAGCAACAGAGCCATCCAGTATAGCTTTGATATAGCATTACTCAGGATTATTACAAAATTCTTCAATGCATGAATATTCATAATGATGACCTTAGTAAGAAAATGTTTACTCTTATTCTATTTAATAAGGAAATGTTTTCTATCAGATGTAAATAAGTTATCTGTGTTATTTAGAAAGTGACATATACATTGACTTCATTTCCTTAAAATGTGGCTTGAAAGTTGGCACATTATATAATTTCCCATGCATAATTCCATTCGTGTTTTACCCATCACTATATTTAACTCCCTTCCTCAAATTACAAGGAATCTCCATGAGTTTCCAATTAAAATATGAGCTTCCAGTCCTAATTAAAAGATGATCTGTTTGCAGCATGAGGTGGTTGTGCCATGCTCCTCAAATGTTCTTATTGTTAGTAATTCCCATATCCCCTCTGCTCGCTGACTACCTACTCATTAACAATGAGTGCCTTCCTTAACCTTCTTCATGGCTCACTTTCCACTTATGTCCTGACTAGCCCTAACTACTTCCATGACTTCCCCTCTACATTGAAGAGTCTTAAATTCCAGTCTTCCCGCTCAAGTCAACATATTCAACACTTATTCATCAACTCCCCTTCTTCTCAAAATTCCTCCTGGTCAGTTTCCTCTCTCAGAGAATGGTGCAGTCATCCAACACTTTGACAACACACAACCTTGGGGGTCATTTTTGACCCCTTCTGATTCAGGACTCACATTCAACTAGACACCAAGACCTGCTTTTCTTTTCCCCAAATGTCTCTATCCTGCCTGCTAGCGTCTCAGTTTCAACCTTATCACCTGGATGACGGCCAGTCCCCTAAAAGAGTTGCCTCCAGCTTTACCTGCTTTGAAACAGTTCTCCCATCTGTCAGAATGTTCTTCTCTAAAAGTTCAATTCGCATGATCTCAGTTGTTTATTTAGTATGCTTCAGTGATTGGCCCTTTAGATGAAATTCTTACTCCTTAGAAAGGCCCTCCTATACCATCTCCTATTTCTTACTGCAGATTTGACTTGATCAGGGACTTGTAGGGGTTCCTCAAACTGAATACGCTCTTCCTCAAGGCCCTCGCCTAAGCTAGTCCACACTGGCCATTTTACCCAGAGTACCTTTCCCATCACTTTCTCCTGTCCCTGTCAACCTTTACCCCTATTCCTTACCAACTGCACACTGACCAGGATCTAGTGTTAATACCATCTCCCTGGACTGCCTTAAGGCTACATTGGTGTACTTTCTGGACTCAAAATCATGGCCTTTGCCACAGAATGGGAATTGCTTGCTGCCTTTCTTATGAGCTTCTGGAGGTAAAGAAATTGAAATAATAAAATTTGTTGTCCTCAGTGGAAATTATAGTGCTTGGAATACACTGAGTAATTAATATTTCAAATACAAGAGTAGATGATATATACTATGTTGATCAGAAAAATGGCTATTGCATTGGAGGTGAGGAGTGAGTCAAAATTAGTGGAAATCTTATGACTTGTTAGATGGCACAGTGAACACGTATAAGAACAATAAAATATGAAAAACAAGGTTGACAAATCACAGGAATCCCAATGGACTGCTTCACTAGGTAAACAAGGATGAGTTCTCAAGGAAAAGACCATGGATCTTGTCCATAGGATTAAACTGAGGCTGCATGTCTAGAAGCTGAGGTTCTGTAGCCTTATCAGCTGTCCACGGGCAATGGGCAGGATAGTGAATAAAGATATACATGCAGTTAAACATAGCACCTACAGCTCTGCCAAGGCTGTCACTGAATGGAAGACAAAACAATGAGTGAATGTGGAGTGCACATGGCAGATACTGGATGTTTTTTCATACTGCTGTTTGTGTCTGATCAGAGTTTCATTGATTTCAGTGACCAGACCTATAAATTCTCTATAGCATTATTAGGGTTGGAAGCCACCCACAGTCTGTGAGCCCTTTGACCTGGTGGTTGAGTGGATGCTCTTACTTCCACTTCATTTTGTTTCTTTTACTGGGGAGGGGGGCTATATAGATTTCATGGGCCACCCAAGAAAGCTTGCAATTCTCTCTTGTGTCCTTCAACAAAGTTAAGACGCACTGATCCACAGGAACAATGCTTCCAGCTCAGATATTGCCCTTCCCAAGCTGCGCTATCATCTTGGGTCCAGGAACAGGAAGTTAGGCTGCTCCTGTATCCCTCGTCCCTTGGACTTCAACTTGACTCACATTCTAGGGAAATGAAATTCTATTTTGCATGCCTCCCAGAACTGTATTATACTTTGAGTGAGTTCCAGATGTCCTAAGAGATACCAGATGGCTCAAAAAAGACAGACAAATTTTAAAGAAAATGTGCCCCATTTACTCAGATCTGCACCACAAGGTTAACTGTTCTCAGGGCCAGCTGTAGGGAAGCACACTTAAGGACTCCCCTGACAGCCAGTGCTTCACATGGCCATCACTTGACCATGGGACAGATTCCCTTTCCCTTTAGGTCATTTTGAATGAGTCTTCTGGCAAAGTGTTGTGTGTGTGTGTGTGTGTGTGTGTGTGTGTGTGCAGGAAAGGAAGTGAGCATTTATTTAGGACCTTGACCTTGATTATCAGGTAGTACACCAAGTAGTTTCACATTTTGTCTCACTTAATCCTCTCAATACATACAGGTGGTAGCTATTTGGGATCCAGTTTTATCAGATGAAAATCTGAGACTCAAAACCTGAGACTCAAAGAGATTAAGTAAATGTATTTTAATTTTCAAGTTGTTTTTGTTGTAGTCTATGTGTATTGCATGAGAGCACTCAGGCCTCATATTTCTTATCTAACAAAGAAATGCTACTCTCATTCTTCTCACGAACACAGGAAAGGTCAGTTGTGACGTACAGACCACCCTGCCATGCTCTGTCTGCTAAACATTTAAGAAACTACTCTAACTTCCTCAGTTTTAACCCCTGTGTACCTAGAATGACAAGTATGTTACAATCCTTCTGTAGAATTATAACTTTTACATACTGGTCTCAGTAGAAACTTATAGATATTATCTACTTAACAGAATTCTTATTTTGGCTATCCATTTCCAAATTTCTCCTGTACTTTGAATCCTGATTTTGCCACTTGTCATCCGTA
Source organism: Orientallactaga sibirica (assembly GCA_036365145.1). Classification (NCBI taxonomy): domain Eukaryota; kingdom Metazoa; phylum Chordata; class Mammalia; order Rodentia; family Dipodidae; genus Orientallactaga; species Orientallactaga sibirica. Next base: position 31,862,597 of record JAEOAD010000015.1, on the reverse strand, counting down.
GGCCTTGGGTGATTCAATTGTCCTCCTGAAGACTCAGTTTTATTTCATGTATTAGTGGCTATAACTTTGTCAGTGTGAAATTAAATCATGTAAGGAAATCATTTAGTGTAGTCCTCAGCACCTAGTGAGAATTAAATAGTGTGGTGTTGATGAGGTAATATCAATGTAATTATAGTAGTTAACAATTATCATTTTACCTGGATCCATAATCACCTTGGGATTAGTTTATTTTGCTACAGATGATGCATGAATTGATATAGTCCCATCCTCTTCCATGAAACACATCTGCACTGGTAACTGGTACTCTGAATCAGCATGCTAATCCCTACCAGCAATAAACTACGTGAGTCCCTAAAATATGATGTTCCTAAGGCATGTGACAAGACACCACATGCTGATCCCACTAGAATCTGGGGGAGGATGTGAGAAATGAGTTTGGCTTTGGGAAAAAAAAATATGTTTCCATTGTGAAATGTTGTTTGGAGATTGTCATACTTTCTATTACTAACATAAAACATCATGATGGAATTAATTCCCTGACCAACTCTGCACATTTCATAATCTCATCTCTATTTTGTTTTCTCCTTCCAAGTACAAAAACAAACCATTGTGTAATGCCATTCACAGGCAGGACACAGATCCTAACTGTGCCTTATTATTACACACACAGTATTCTGTCGTAGTCTTTGGACACTGAACAATTCTGAAGTCTAGTTTTGGTTACCTTGGGTAGGGGAAGGCAGCCTGAGAATGTGCGATCTTCTTTTCGGAAGCTCAAGCTGAGATTCTCTAAATTGAGCTTGTCATTGGTGGTCCTTAGCACCATCTTCAAAACCTCTAGCAGGCTCATGTTCACTTTGGACTGTGAGCTGGAGTCCTGAGGTGCAGTACTGATTGGAGAGACAAAGGAAGGCTGTGAAAAGATGCTCCAGTCAAAGCCTCCACATATGTTCCTGCTCTGTCCCTCAGCTCTACTGGGACACACCTATGATTGTAGGCCTTCTACATGTTGTAACCACATTATGGGGCTGCATGGGAAATTTTTATAGACTAACGCACCTCCCTTTTATTAGGATGAGCTCTGTAACTCTTCCTCGGGAGGTACCAATCAACAGGACTACAGCTTAGACAAAAATACTTAATCCATCTTCCTGGTACTTTTTTCTCAGGAAGAAAATAGCAATAAACAAACACAACAACTGTAAGCAGTATTACTTTACCTACTTCTTCTTACTGTCTTTAAGCACAGATAATTATTGACAAATCAAATTTCTAAAGCATTCATGGTCACAAGAAAAGGCAAGCCAGACTTTGTAATCAGGGGATCTACATAGGAGAAAATCTTAGACCAGGCAAAGCTATTGCATTATCCCTGAATGTTTACTTCATATCTGGAAAACACAGAAATGTTTTGGAAATAATTACAGTGTGCAAATATGTAATTATGAGGATGGTTATCTAACTAACTATAGCTTCTTTAAATAGTAGAAGAAGATTAAAGCATGATAAAATGATATGGTTTTGTTTTATGAACTTTGTCCCCCAAGATCCACCTGAAGCATTATCTTCTATGTGAAGATGTGAAGTGTTTATTGAGCTACACTTCTGAACTTACATGCCACTTACTCGGGACAGCTGTGACACTCTGCAACTGTTCCACACGTAAGTCAGATTCCTTCAGTGGAATGCTGATAAGCCTTTAACAACCAGTCCTCTGAGGAGAAGACATCCTTTGCACTATTACCAATTTCCCTCATGTGAGTGCTCTCACCATGTCTACCTTCAAGTTGCCAGTATGAGGTCTTCCAATGAGCAGATGGGATCCCTGCTGCAGGATTCCCCTGCTCCATACAGTCTTGTACAGCATCTTGTTCTCTCAAACTTTATCTCATTCCTTAGTGTCTCAAATGTAACTATTCTGACCGACTGTTCCACAGGGTTAAGGCTGTTTAGTTCCTTACTATTTCCCAGGGAAATTCTTGGAATTGAGAATTAGTTTTAGATGTATATACCTTTTGCCTCAACTTACTATTCTCAACTACTTAATAATACAGAATTCTTTCTAATAGTTGTGTCCAGTGAAGGACCAGCAGGCCTGTGTCTTTGCTCTGGCCAGCAGCTTTGCACCCTTTTCCTTGAGCCAAGGGTCTCTGGCTCCCTATTTAGTTTTCTCCACTCTGGCAGAGAGACAGTCTAGCTATTTGCATTGCTGGCCTCTGGCTGCAGCACATGATGCAGACTCTGCCAATCTGATTTCTCTGGTTCAGATTTGAACCAGAAGTTTTCCTTCTTTTCTTGCCACATCAGATCCTGGGAAGAGGTGGGGTGCTGAGATTCATGATGCTTTGGGCCCAGCCCAGCATCCTGAGTGCTGAGTGGGCAGGGGTGCGGAGTTCATTTACTACAGCCTGCCACCACATCAGAGCAATGCCACTAGAAGCATATCTGATAGGACTTCTTCCCGAGTTGTCATTAACGAAGAGGCTGGCTTCACTGCAGCCATCAGCACTGCCTTTTACAAATGAGCAGAGCCTTCTGGGATGCACCCCCAAATGGTCCCTTATGTGTTATTTATTTATTTTATTTTTAATACAGAGGCTTCCAGGCCTCTTTGCAAGTCAAGTGATAATCGGAGATGCCACTGACATTCAGAAGATGTGCACTGAATGTCTCTTACATGCCAGAAGCGATGGTAGGACTAAGCTATACACAAAGTTGGCCAGGACGGACATCACCCTTGACCTCAAATGTCAAATAAATAATTATACATGCAACGCCTGTTATAAAGGGAAAGGGTTACTGGACCATGTCATAAAGAGATGTAATCCAGTCCAGGGGACAGGGGAGCCTTTCTGTAGCTCTCATGAGACCTGTACTAATGAAGGCTATCTGATACACTTGTGTTCTCTGACCGCTATGGGCCATAATTTCACGATCTGTAGCACGTGTAGGGTAGTTGTTGATTATTAAAATTCTCTAGGGCCTATGGATCAGTTGCTCCCTAAGCCATACTGAGCTGGAATAGCCACATAGTAATATACTTTTCTTTGGATTATGAGCCTCCAAGGGAGAGACTGGGCCTTTCCAGTCTGGGGATTGACAGTACCTGCCAGCAAAGTGGACCTGACAATGAACTGCTGCTCTATAAACATTTGTGAAATGTAAGATGACAGGGAAAAGGCAAATCTGTAGGAAGGAATCAATTCCAATACTTGGCCCAGGGACATCTATCCAGTGCACTCTTTATCTTTTTCCTAGAGTAAGCAATTAAACCCAATGCTGTGGCTTTAACCAAGTCACAATATTTGTAATTGAAAAGTGGACCTCTGGAAGGATAGTGTAAAAACAAAAAAAGACACTCAATGTAGCACTTACTGTGTACCAAGCACCGTCTTAAAGGACTTGGTATTTATTATTTTTATTTTGTATTTTTATTTATTTTGAGACAAGGTCTTATCATGCTGCCATCACTGGCCTGTAACTTGCTGTGTAGACCAGGCTGGAGAACACAAGGCGATCCTCCTCCATAACTTACTTTTTAAACTACTTTTAGGTTCACATACAAAGGAGTAGGGTTCATTATGGCATTTTCATATGTGTGTGTCAGCATACTTGGCTCTGCTTCATTATCATCTACTGCCCACCCTGATGCCCTCTGTACCCTTCTGGCAGGTTCCTTTCCTTCCCCTGTATAGCTCTCTTTCCACCTTTATGTCATACATATTCAATTACTCTCTATGTCCCTCCCTCCCTTAAGGATCCTTCTTACCTTTTCATGATCCCATTTCTACTTTCATGGGTTAAACACACACATGAACACATAAATATAGACACACAGATACATCTACAAACATACATGTATACCTTTAAATGTAGGCTCTGCATATGAGAGAAACATGCTATTTAACGTTCTGAGTTAATCTTTACATCTATTATTTATTTATTTCAATTTATTTATTTATTTATTTATTTATTTATTTATTTATTTATTTACAAGGAGAGGGAGAAGAGAGAGACAGACAGAATGGGTGTGCCAGGGCTCTAGCCACTGCAAATGAACTCCAGATGCATGCGCCACCTTATATATCTGGCTTTACATGGGTACTGGGGAATCAAACTTGGGTTGTTAGGCTTTGCAGACAAGTGCCTAACTCCTTAGCCATCTTCCCTCCAGCCCAATCTTTTCACTTATTGACTGTTACAAATCAATAAAGTGAAGTCTACTTGAAACTCCATATTCCATTTGGAAATTGGAATCACAGAAAAGATGAGTGAATTTCAAGGTCACACAGCTACTTAGTGGCATAGACAGAAGTTGAACCTGGTTTTCTGGCAGGGAAGTCCACGCTTCTAGCCATTGTACATTCTCATTGCTCTTACTTAGTAAATAGAAAATATCACCCTAATTTATCACTAATTATATTTCTCACATATCATTTTAAAAAATATCTTCAATCGTTTCTTTCCCTTGAAATTAGACAAAGAAATTACTGATTTCTGTACTGAAAACATTGTGTTAATGACTGTAACTCAGGGCTTCACTGAACAAACCTATTTCTAGAATTAAGATTTTAAGATGGATTCTATGCCCTACACAGTCAATTCTTATTTTCCAATGAGAGTTTTTATTTTCACACAAAAATAAAAAGATACATATTTTGGTGCTAAAAAACATGTAATTGCTGCAAACAACTTCTTATGCAGAGAAAGAGGGAGAGAGAGAGAAAGAGAGAGAGACTATATGCAGAAGTCAAATGTTGGTGAAGAACCAAGTGCAAGGTGGTTCTGCCCTGGTAAGATGTTAGCGTGAACATCTCCAATCCTTCCAGCTCCAGACATCTAGTGCAATGTCCTCTTTGAAGTTTAAATGTTGGGATGTAATTCTAGTATGATGGTGTTGGGGGATAGGACCTGTGGAGATGATTAGGTCATGAGGGTAGAGGCCTTGTGAATGAGATTAGTGCCCTTAATTTGTAAGGGTAGAGGAAAGAGTGGGCACTGGTAACCCAGAAGTAGACTCTCACCACAACCCACTATCACCTTATACTTTCAGCCTCCAGAACTATGAGAAATAGATATCTGTTCTTTTAAGCCAGTCAGCCTATAGCATTTTCTTGTAGCAGCTTGACTGACTGTAATGTGTAGAAACACAATGCTTATAAAAAGGAATAGGAATACCTCTGTCTATGATCGCTGTGACTCTGAGTTGTCTGTAGGTTGCTGTCCACAAGTGGTTCCTTTTGCTGTAAATCATCTGAAGTTATTTCTTTTAAAAACCAGAGAAATTTTCCATAATCGACCTGAAAATATATATAAGACAGGACATTCTCGCCTAATTTACATTGAAGAGAAAAAGGCCTGCTAAAATAAAATGCACCTGGAATTTTTTTGCCTTTAATTAGTTTTGAAAATACAACTTAAAAATATAGGCTCATAATTATTGTTTTATAATGTATATAAGACAATTTGTCTTATATGATTTTTAAAATGTTTATTTTTATTTATTTATTTATTTATTTATTTATTTGAGAGAGAGAGAGAGATACAAAATAGGTAAAATTGTATTTTCTGATGCATGCGCCCCCTTATATCTGGCAATTGGGTCCTGGAGAATCGCCTTGAACCGCTTTAGGCTTCAAAGGCTGTGGGATATGACCCATCTTTCCAGCCCCCTATATGATTTTTATGGTTGTAAAATTGTATTTTCTAAAGATGGAGGACCTTAAAATATGACCCCATCTAAGGTTGTCTGACTAAAGATGGAGGACCTAAAAAATATTGGCAGTAGTAAAAGGCTTTTGAACATGCAGTGACTAAAAATTAACTTAAAACCAAGTGCATAATAAATCCAAGATGTTTCTGGCAACACTTACTCATGTTGCATCATGGAACTTTATTGTAGGTTTGGTCTGAACACACAACATGTTTACTTTTCACTGCATATGCCATCACACAAAACACTGCCAACAACCCACCTAAAACACCCTGGCTCTGATATGATATTCTTTTAGAAGCATGATTATTTGATTACAGAAATCTTTTAATATTTTACTCCCATCATTCCTTAGCATGTAAGTATCAAATTGGGATAATTTGGGTTGTGTTATATTAGAATGTTTGACTTTAGACGTTGCACTGAGTTGCAACTTGAGAAAAACTGGACTGGAGAGATATCTCTGTGGTTAAAGGCACTTGCTTGCAAAGCCTAACCACCCAGGTTCAATTTCCCAGTAGCCATGTAAAGCCAGATGCATAAAGTGGAGCATGCATCTGGTGTTCATTTGCAGTGGCAAGAAGTCCTGGTGCACCCATCCTCTCTCCCTCTCTGTCGTTCTGTTTGCAAATAATTAAATAAAAATAAATGAATTCAGTGAAGATTGGCTTAAGACTAAGAGTTTTCAACAATTTCTGAAATGTCTCTAAACATACTTGTGCATTTTGTATTACAGATTTATGTGAAGTAGCATGCTTAGCATTGATAGCTGTAAAATCAAAATGCTGAACAACTCCAAAAATGTTGAAGTACCTCTATGTCCTGCAAAATCAAAGATTTAACTAGTTAACTATTTCTGATTTCATTGTGTGTGTACGGTGTGATATGTGTCCGCCCAGTCTTTGTTTTGAGTGAAGTCTCTCTGCTGATTTCAGAGCTTGCAGGGCTCTGATGATTCTTGAGCCTCTGCTACACCAGTTACAGATGCATGTGGTCAAACCCAGATGTTTAGGTGGGATCTGGAGATTTAAATTCACACAATCTCAGGTCCCCTCAGGCCCTCATGCTTTCCCAGGAAGTTGACTTAACTTCTGAGCCATGTCTCTCACCAAAATATTTAATTATTTACATAAAAATAAACAAAAACCTTCATTTCATTAGTATGCCAATTTTCTTTCTTCTATAATAAATGGTAAAATTATCTATATACCAAAGAACTGTTTTTAAATTTTTCTTTATGATTTGTTATAATAAATTCTTGATTTGTATAATTTTATATGCCCATAAATTCAGGACCATGTAAAATTTTATTTGGCAAACAACAACAACAAGAAACTTTAAGAATACCAGAGAAAGAACCATTCCAGTTTTTTTATACTTTTTTTGAGAGAGACAGAAAGAGAGACATAGAGAGAGAGAGACAGACAGACAGACAGAGAATGGGTGCACCAGTGGCCTCTCAGCTGCTGTGAACAAGTGTGGCATTGCACCCTTGTGTTGCTTTTTGTGTCTGGCCAAACATGGGACCTGGAGGTCAAACCGCCGTTCTTAAGCTTCACAGGCAGGCTCCTGAACTGCTAAGCCATCTCTCCAGCTCTATGTGGCCAGTTTTGATCAATGAGTTGTGCCCCTGTAAATAATTAAACTATTGACATGGAACCCTCTGGAGTTCTCTTCTTTCCCTTCAACCTGTGGCTTTGCAGTTGGACCATATTTGGACCACACTATAATCAGCCTTGAGTTGGGGCTCAGTGCCCAATGACAGGCAGCATTGAAACACTCCAGCCTTATCATTGGAGAACTCAGGTATCAGCCCAGGTCTCACATGAATTCCTTGGATTTCCCTAAGCTGTTTCTCAACAGCTTGGGCTTTAATATCCTAAGAAGTCAGATAAAAGTGATAAATTGTATTTCAAAGATACCTCCCATTTCTAAGAAAAGGCACAATGTACTGAGGTCTCTGTCCTTATGAGGCCTACACACCAAGTCAAGTCAAGAACAGACTCAGATACGCAGCCATGTTGAATCTGTAAGAGCCTTCAGGGTGTTTAGAGCAGACAGTGAAAGATTAAAGAGAAATTAAACAGAGCCAAGAGCCCTCACTCTATTGTCTATTTCAGCATATTTTGACTAGAATTTTCCACAAATGAATATAAATAAGTTTAGGGATCCATAAGCAAGACTGATCATGTTCTAGGAGGAAACTAATGTCTTAATTCTACCCTATTGGGTAAACGGATGAGACACAAAAGGAACACACCCATAAAATTAGCAAGATGCCATACCATTTCAGAAGAACTCTTTCTAGAAAATCTTTGGCAAAGAAGCTTGACTGTTGGCAACTGCAGAGGGATGTTGTGTTTCAGGAGGAGGCAACTTAGCTGTGACTGGAGGAGAAACCCTGAAGAGGCAGGGTCCAGGGTCTTCAGCTCTTTCTGAAGTTTGTCTAATGAGCTGGGGCTCAAAGGATGTGACTTGAGTTCTCTTCTGACCATGGAAAGTAGAAAAGAATCTTCTTTTGTCATTCCACTTGGCTTCTGGACAACATCCTGACACAACAGCGGTGGGAAAAAGTGAGCAGAGCTCTGAAACTCGATGAGTAAACACATGCACAGAAGCAGAGATCAGTGGGGCTCCTATTACAGTATGCACCTGAAGGCCTGCCCGGGAACACCTGAGTTCACGCGCTCAACCTGGGCCATTTCATTAGTTTACTTCAGATCTTTCCTTTAGGAGAAGAGGAAACAAGGTTTTTCAGAGTTCACACTGGCTCATTAACATCTATCATCTGTGGTTGGCAATCAAAATCAAAGTAATGATTGCATAAAAACTGAGGATAACAAATCTTGAAGACTTATTGGGGAGTTTAGAGCTGGGAGTACAGATGAATGGTGAAGCCCAGATCCTGCCTGGGTGAACAAGGAGTACAGGAAGCTTTTGTTGGAACTTGGAAAAGAAGGGAATTGAGATTGGCAGGGTTTGCCTATAAACTCCCCAAGAGAAAGATTCTCTCAGAGCTGTATGGACATGTGGAATGTGATGTCTACCAGTCCACCCTCAGACTTTCTAATTATTTTATTTATATCAAAATCTATGGTTAGCAAATATTACCCATGATCCACATTATCATATGACACAACTCAGTGACTCAGCATATGTACCTCCAGTTGACCAGAGCCAGCACTTGCAGCGTGTTCTGAGGACCCGTCTCTCCGTGTTTTCCTGGGGAGGCCATGCAGATAGGATAGGGACCGGTCTCCAGTGGGTGCAGAGCTGCAGTGGTCTTTTGTCTCACGGGAAATCTTAAGGAAACAAAGTCACATGAAAGCAAGGGGCAGAGGAGGGGCAGGAAAGAGAATGGGAAGGGGAAGTGAGTGAGCCAAGGAGCTTCTTTCAATGCGCTTCCTTTCCTATGGACTTGGGCCATACAGTTGTTGCCATTGAATTTCCAATGAAGACAGTTTTTCTCCCATTATTGTTATTGAATTCCCAATAAAGACAATTTTCCTCTCAGCATTATGCAGCTAAACACATGTTTAACAAATATGTTAACAATTAAATATTGTCTCATCTGCAAAAGAAAGGTGTCTCTGATTGGAAAAAATATGTGTATAACATTAGGTGCTTGTAGGCAAAAAGTAATGTTCTTATCAGACATGGGAAGTTTTGAAGGCTGTTCAGGAAGGGTGGCAGTGGCCTTCATGAGGTTTTCCAAGAGTGAAAGAGATTAAGAACTTTACATTCTCCAAAAATATTATTAAAATTATAAAAGAATAATGATGCAATCAGGACCAAGGTTAAAATTCCATTCCATTTTGCCACAGAGAATTGTGTCTTAATCATGTTTCTAAAGTTTTCTGTATTTGATCATGTGCTAACATGTTTGGGTGAGGTGGGAGACGTGATTTCTTGAGAAGACTAATTTGCCCAGAACTAGCTAGTTCCTTTAGACATAAACATTTCCTTTCATCCTTTCAACACACTTTTCTTAAGCAAACTAACCAATCCTGAGTCAATCCACTAACCAGTCTCTTTATGTAATTTTCATATTCCCACTAGCATTTCCTGCATCAACCCAGGACCAGCTTCCAGACAAGCAGAAACCAATGCCTAGGGGAATTATTCACACTGGCCAGTGTGATGCTATTTACACTGCCCTACCCTGCCCTGCCTTGATGCTCTGAAGAACATGCCAAAACCCTGTGTTGTTTTTCTATTCTTCATCTGCTTCCCAGGGGAATGTGTCCCTTTCTCACATGACCCTTCATGGAACAGTAGAGTCCTTTCTTCTTTCTTGGGAAAAATAATAACTCCTCTGTCAATGCTGGCTGTCTTTATGATAGTTGTTTTACCATCACAGCTGATTATAACAAAATCCTGGATCAGTCAGTGCTAATGAAGGAGAAATAGGAGAAAGCTAGCTTTTCTTAAGCAGTCTCAGTCAGGAACTGAAGCCTGGAGAGAACGGATGCCACCTTGCCTTGGCAGGAATGGAACCACGTCTGATCCAGACTCACCTGCAAGAGCTTCAGTGCCCTCTGCTGCCCACTGTCTAGCACACTACCTAGAGGGACACCCATGTGCACTGGCACATTCCTGAAAGGCAAATAATTATGTTAACATCATGCAAATTCTAGCTGTGCCTTCAGAGAAAATGTCTAGGAAGTATCAAATGTACAGGCATGGTGGCTCATGCCTGTAATTCTAGCACTCAGAAGGCTGAGGCAGGAAGATTACCCCTTAATTCAAGGGCAGCATGAACAACATAACAAGTTTCAGGACAGCTTGGGCTACAAAGTGAGACTTGTTTCAAATAAGTAAGTAAGTAAGTAAATAAATAAATGTAAATGTAGATTTGTGACCGAGAAGATGGCACAGTGGTTAAGAGCTCTTCCTGCCTAAACATGAGGGCTAAAGAAGGCCTGAGACCACTGAGTTTGATTTCTAGAACCAACAAGAGCTGGAAATAACCCTGCATGTCTATAATCCCAGTCTTGCATAAAGCAGAGACTGGACAATTGCCAAGGCTCACAAAACTGACAAAGCTCGGGAATCAGTGAAGATTCTCTGTCTCAGGGAAGCAAGAAGATGAACAATGGAGGGGGAGCACCCAATGTTTACCTCTGTGTGTGTGTGCGTGGGTTGCTGCATCTGTACACATGCATACAGTACACATGCCTTGCACATAACACATTATGCCTACCACACCCATGTGCACACAAAAAAATGTGGATTTGAAAAAGTTTATTTCTTCAACAACTTGGACCAAAATCTTGATGTGTTCTAGAATGTTGTGATGTGATACAAAAAAAGTGCTGATAGTAATGGAAACAAGTGTGAGAAAGAGCCATGGAAAGCTTGACAGGATTTATTTTTAAGAAATCTAGAATTGATGGGCTGGAGAGATAGCTTAGTGGTTAAGGAATTTGCCTACAAAGCCAAAGGATACAGGTTTGATTCCTCAGTACCCACATAAAACCAGATCCACTAAGCCATGTATGAGTCTGCAGTTCATTTCCAGTAGCAAGACGTTCTGACATGCCCATTCCCATTCTATCTCCTCTGTTTCTCTCAAATAAATAAATAATTTTTTAAAAAACAAAAGTCTTCCAAGATCCAGGTGTGGTAGTGAATGCCTTTAATTCCAGCATGCAAGAGGCAGAGGTAGGAGGACTGCCATAAGTTTGTGGCCACTTTGAGACTACATAGTGAATTCCAGGTCAGCCTGGGTTAGAGTGAGACCCTACCTCAAGAAAAAAAAGTCTTCCAAGAATGCCTTGCCAACAGAATAGATCATGTTGAGAAGAGAATAGCAGGACTTGAGGAAAAGGCAGAGGAAATAGATCAGGAGACAACAATCAATATCAAGTTCAAAAAAACATATGAACAGAACAATAGACAAATGTGGAACCCCCTAAAAAGACCAAACATTTAAATCATGAGTATAAAAAGGGGGGAAAATAAAGGCATGAAAATTATCTTCAAAATATAGAAGAAAAATTTCTAAACCTTTCAAAAGAGAAGTCCATTCAGGTACAAGAGGCATACAGAATACCAAATAGATAGGACCAGGGAATAAAGTTCCCACTTCACATTAGTTTAAAAAACAAAGAAAGAGTATTAAAAGCTGAAAGAGAAAAAGAGCTTATCACTTACAAAGGTGAGAATAACATCTTATTTGTCAGTGGAAACTCTGAAAGCCAGAAGAGCCTGGGATGGAGTAATTCAAATACTGAGAGACCATAGCTGCCAACCTAAACTACCATACCCACAAAAAAGTTATCCCTCATAATAGGAGAAAGAAAAACTTTCCATGACTTATGAATGAATGAGCACTAAGCCATCCATACAGAAAATACTGGATGGGATACTTCACACTGAAGGGAAGAAACATACTCAAGAGGCTACAGGAAGTAAAAAGCAATAATCCAAACTAGAAGAGCTACTAAAGCAAATGAAATCAAGAAAACATCAAACTCCACAAAATCTTCAACATGGCAGGGATTAACTCAGGCCTCTCAATTATAACTCAGAATATCCATGGACTCGACTCCCCAATCAAAAGACACAGGCTAACAGTCTGAATCAGAAAACTGGATCCATCCATTTTCTGTCTTCAAGAAACTAACCTAACCATAAAAGACAGACACCACCTTAGAGTAAAAGGATGGATAAAGATAATCCAAGAAACCAGAAATAGGAAACAAGCAGGTGTGGCTATACTAATAGCTGACAAAACTGACCTCAAACAAAAAGTAATCAAAAGAGATAAAGAGTTTAACTGCTGTGTCTGAGGTCCTGGTGTGCCAATTCTCTCTCTCTCTCCCTAAAAATAAAAAAATAAAAAACATAAAACTGAATGAAAATAAAAACATAGTATAACTAAACTAATCGGACATGATGATTTCATTCCAAAGAGGGAAATTTATAGCACTAAATACCTACACCATAAAACAGAGAGATTGAGGGGACTTCTGGATAAGATGGCTGCATAGGAGTCACACTAATCCAACCTGTGGAGAGATTTGAGCAAAACCACAGCAAAATACACTCTTCTTCCAGAAAGTGAAGGTGTACAGGTTTTTAATTGGCCACATCAGAAAAGCAAGTGATATTAGGGTCTATCAGAAAGGAGGAAATAGGCCAGAATCCCACCAGGGCACTTGTGGACCCAGATCCAATCCATGTGGACCTGCTGGGTGACCAGATGCAGGAGCATAGACCAAACAAGGGGATTTTCTAACCTCATCACCCTCTTTGCAAAGTCAAGAAACCTGAAGGGGAGACAGCAGAGGAGTTGCTGAAGGTGACACAGATAGCACCAGCTGAGCAGTTCCAGTACAACTCCAGGCTTCCTTCACTCTCCCATCCCCCAAATGACAGAACTACAACCCTCTGGAGAATGCATTCAGCTCCTTGTGGCAGGGCATTAAGCACAGCTGATCAGAAAACCAGACTCATAGCACAACATGGAGGGATTGAGGTGGGCACTCAGCAATGGTGACATTTGAAGCCACCCAAAAGGTGATGAGGTCTGACTTAAAAAAAAACAAACAAACAAACAAACAAACAAACAAACAAACAAAAACATTCTTTCCATGCCAGGGCAGGTTTGGGTTACATATTCTTGGTTGGTTTTACCATTCTCAATCAAGCTGTATTTGGGGGTTGACTATTGTACCTTTGATGCTTTCAAATTCATAGAGCCTTTGGTTTTTTCTTCTGTCTTGATTCAAACCAAGGATGACCTGGAACCCATTCCAGAACAGAAATCTCAACCTTCCAGCTGACAGGATTAAGGGTGTAGAGCAACACACATGCTTAGGGATTTTGTCTTTACAAAGTTATCTGTTTGTTTCAATCCACACATTTGCATAGTCTGTGCTGTTTTTTATTGAATGTGTATATTGCTCAGTTGAAGTTTAGAATTTGCCAGTAAATTGTTCCACCCAGCCCACTAGAATACTTCAACAGCAAGCAAACTCAACACCTAGGATTACTTCTGAGGTTGGATTGGAGTACAAGAGCTGCACTTGGCACTTTAAACTCCTACTCTGAAAGTACATAAAGTTGGATTTCCAAATCTAACAGCACCACATATTATTAAAAAAACCCAATCATCAAATCAACTCAGAATGTTAAAATTTCAACATTATAATACAAGAAACACAAAGAATCAAGGCAATAAAATGTCACCAAAAGTTATAAATCCATCAGAAATGACTCCCAAGGAGACTGCTTTAGATGAAATGCCTGACAAAGATTTCAAAAAATGATTTTTATCTATATTCAAAGAAATCAAAAATCAAAGAGGAGAACAAAAGAATTAAAGAAGAAAACAAACTCCTGAAGGAATTCCAAGAGCGCACAGGAAACCAGCTTAATGACATATAAGTAAGTCATTACAAGACATGAGTAAGGAAATGGAAATACTGAAGAAAAGCCAGGCAGAAATTCTAGCACTGAAAAACATAGTCAGTCAAATAGAAACTTTGTGGAAGGTCTCACATATAGAATGGATGAAGGACAGAACAGAATATATAAACTAGAAGACCAGGTGGCAGATATAATACAGTCCAACAAAGAGAAAGACAAGTTAATAGAAAGGTATGAATGGGAATTTCAAGATATCTGGGACACTATGAAAAGATCAAACATAAGAATTCAGGGTATAGGAGAAGGAGAAGAATTGCAATCTAGAGACTTAGTAGGCATTTTCAATGAAATGATAGAAGAAAAATTTCCCCAAATTGGGAAAGAAATGCCATTGCAGATACAAGAAGCACACAGATGAGGAAACAAGAAAAAATAAACCATACTCACAGGGTATGGTGGTGAATGACTTTAATACCAGCACTGGGGAGGCAGAGGTAGGTGGATCACAGTGAGTTTGAGTCCACACTAAGACTGCATACTGAATTCCAGGTCAGCATGGACTAGAGTGAGACCCTACTTCATAAAACTAACTAACTAACTAACTAACTAACTAACTAACTAACTAACTAACTAGATAAATAAAAATAAACCATACTCAAAAAACAATTAAAGCAAAACAGTAAAGGGAAACAGGAAGCACTACAAAACAAGAAGAATGGCAATAATAAACACATGCCTTTCAAAAATAACTCTTAATATCAATGGCCTCAATGCTCCAACCAAGACACAGGCTTGCAGACTGGATTAAAAGGCAAGAGCCTGCTGTTTGTTGCCTCCAGGAAACTCATCTCTTAATAAAAGATAGACACTATCTTAGAGTGAAAGGATGGAAAATGGTATTTCAAGCAAATGGGCCTAGGAAACAAGCAGGGATTGTTATCCTAATATCTGGCAGGATAGACATCAAAGCAACATTAGTGAGGAAAGCTAAAGAAGATCACTTAATACTGATTAGAGGAACACTACAACAGGAGGACATTACAATCCTAAACATTTATGCTCCTAACATGGTGGCTCCCAATTTCATCAAAGAAATACTATTAGACTTAAGGTCACAGATAATACCAAAAACAATTGTAGAGGGTGACTTCTCTCATTAATTGACAGGTCATCCTGGCAAAAAATAAAAAGAGAGACATATGGATTAAATGATGTCATGGAACAAATGGATCTAACAGATATCTACAGAACATTCCACCCAAACGCTGCAGAATAGACATTTTTCTCAGCAGTACATGGAACATTCTCCAAAATAGACCATATATTAGGAAACAAAGCAAATCTTAACAAATACAGGAAAACTGAAATAATCCTTTGTACTTTATGTGACCACAATGGGATTAAACTACAAATCAGCTACAAGAAAACTACAGAGCATACAGAAATTCCTGGAGACTAAACAGTATACTATTGAATGATGAATAGGTCATTGGAGAAATAAAAAGGAAGTCAATAAATTCATAGAATCAAATGAGGATGAGAATACAACATACTAAAATGTTTGGGACACAATGAAGGCTGTCCTAAGAAGGAAATTTATAGCTTTAAGTGCCTATATTAAGAAATTGGAGAGCTCACAAGTAAACTGTTTAATGCTTCACCTTAAGGTCTTGGAAAAAGAAGAACAAGGCAAACCAAAAACTGGTAGATGGGAAAAAATAATAAAGATTAGGGCAGAAATTAATGAAATAGAAACAAAAAAAATATATATCCAAAGAATCAATGAAACAAAGAGTTGGTTCTTTGAAAGGATAACCAAGATTTATAAACCCTTAGCAAATCTGAGCAGAAGAGAGAAGAAACACAAATTAATAAAATGAGAGATGTAAAGGCACCATTACAACAGACACCAAAGAAATTCAGAAAATCATAAGGACATACTTAAAGAATATATATGCCTCTAAATTTGAAAATCTGAAAGAAATGGATGATTTCCTTGGTTCATTTGACCTACCAAAATTAAATCAACATGAGATAAATCATTTAAATAGACCTATAACAAGTATGGAGATCCAAGCAGTTATAAAAAGGTCTTCCAACTAAAAATATCCAGGCCCAGATGGATTCACTGGTGAATTTTATCAGATCTTCATGGAAGAACTAACACCACTGCTTCTCAAACTTTTCTATAAAATAGAAAAGGAAGGAATTCTACCAAATTCCTTCTATGGAGCCAGAATAATCCTGATACCAAAACTAGACAAAGAAAGTAAAAAAAGAAAAAAAAAAAGAAAAAAGAAAATTACAGTTCAATCTCTCTCATGCACATAGATGCAAAAATTTTGAACAAAATATTGGCAAACTCAATATAAGAATATATCATAAATATTACTCACCCCAACCAAGTAGGCTATTTTTGACAAACCTACAGCCAACATATTACTAAATGGGGAAAAATTTAACTTTTCCCTAAATTCTAGAAGAAGACAAGGTGGCCTACTGTTCCCACTTTTATTTATTATAGTACTGGAAGTCCTAGCTAGAGCAATAATGCAAGAGACACTCATAAAAGGGATACAGGGTGGAGAGATGGCTTAGCAGTTAAGTGCTTGCCTGTGAAGCCTAAGGACCCTGGTTTGAGGCTTGATTCCCCAGTACCCATGTAAGCCAGATGCACAAGGTGGCACATGTATCTGTAGTTCGTTTGCAGTGGCTTGATGCCCCGGTGTGCCCACTCTCTCTCTTTCTCTGCCTCGTTCTCTCTGTCTGTTGCTCTCAAATAAATAAATAAAAATAAAAAAAAATTAAAAGGGATACAAATTGGAAAGGAAGAGATCATATTATCATTACTTACAGATAATATGATTCTATATATAAAGGACCCTAAGGACTCTACTAGCAAACTGTTGGAGCTGATAAACACTTTTAGCAATGTAGCAGGATACAAAATAAACAAAGATAAATCAGTAGCTTTTGTATATACTAATAACAAACATGCAGAGGATGAAATCAGGGAATCTCTCCCATTCACAATTGCCTCAAAAAAATAAAGTACCTTGGAATAAACCTAACCAAGGAAGTGAAAGATCTCTACAATGAGAACTTTAAAACACTCAAGTGAGATATTGCAGAAGACACAAGGAAATGGAGATATCCCATGTTCTTGGATTAGAAGAATCAATATTGTGAAAATGTCAATCTTACCAAAAGCAATCTATACATTTAATGACATCCCCATTAAATTCCAATGGCACTCTTCACAAAAATAGAAAAAAAAAAGATCCTAAAATTGATTTGGAAGCTCAAAAAAAAAAAAAAAAAAAAACCCTCAAATAGCCAAAAAAATTTTGAGCAACAAAAATAAGGCTGGTGGTATCATCACACCCAATTTTATGCTATATTACAAAGCCATAGTAACAAAAACAGCATGTTAATGGCAGAAAGACAAACATGTAGATCAATAGAACAGAACAGAAGGGCAAGATGTTAAGCCAGGCAGCTACAGCCATCTGATTTTTGACAAAAGTGCCAAAAATATTCATTGGAGATAAGACAGCCTCTTGAACAAGTGGGGCTAGGAAAATTGCATATCTATAAGTAGAAGGGTGAAAATAGATCTTTGTCTTTCTCCACGCACAAGAATCAAGTCCAAATGGATCAGGGACCTTAATATCAGACCTGAAACTCTGAAACTGCTAGAGAAAAAGGTAGGGGAAACCCTTCAACATATTGGCATAGGCAATGACTTTCTGAATATAACCCCAATTATTTGGGAAATAAAACTACTAATCAACCACCACTGGGATCTCATGAAATTACAAAGCTTTTGTACAGCAAATGACACTGTGAATAGAGTCAAGAGACAACCTACAGAATGGGAGAAAATCTTTGCCAGCTATACATCTGACAGAGGATTAATATCCAGAATATGCAAAGAACTCATAAAACAAAACAATAAAAAATCAAACAACCCAATTAAAAACTGAGCTATGGAACTAAATAGAGAGTTCTCAAAGGAAGAAATACAGATGGCATATAAACATATATAAGTGTTCTACATCCTTAGCCATCAGGGAAATGCAAGTTAAAAGTACTTTGAGATTACATCTCACTCCTGTCAGAGTGACTATCATCAAGAAAACAAATGACATTAAATGTTGGTCAGGATGTGGAAAAAGGGTAACACTTCTACACTGTTGGTGGGAATGTAATCTGGTCCAGCCATTGTAGAAATCAGTGTGGAGGTTCTTGAGACAGCTAAAAATAGATTTACCATGTGATCCAGCTATAGCACTCCTAGGCATATATCCAGAGGACTCTTCTTACTACCTTAGAGATACTTACACAACCATTTTTATTGATGCGTTATTCACAATAGCTAGGAAATGGAACCAGCCTAGATGTCCCTCAACAAGTGAATGGATAATAAAGATGTGGTGTATTTACACAATGTGGTTCTATTCAGTGGTAAAGAAAATTGAAATTATGAAATTTGCAGGGAAATGGATGGCTCTGGAAAGGATTATACTAAGTGAGGTAACCCAGGCTCAGAAAGCCAAATGTCATATGTTCTGTCTCATATGTAGATCCCAGCTACAAATGTTTAGACTTGTGTGTGAGCTGGAACCAAAATTTGGTAGCAGAGGCCAGTATGCTAGAAAAAAGCTATAAGGGATGGAGGAGAGGAAAGGGCTTTAGGGGATGGTATTGTATACATGCAAGTAGAAGAACAGATTATAAGGAGTGGAATAGTCTAAGTGAGGCCAGGGGTAGAGATCAAGACAAGGGAGGGTAAAGGATCAATCAAAATTCAAGATATTCTGAATAAGACATATGAAAGCCTACTTTTTTTTGGATAATAGCACATCCAGAAGCCATAGAGTACTACTAGAAAATTTTCAGTGCCAGGAATGGGATACCTTCCAGTGAATTGTTGGCCAGGGAGGTCCCTGTTGCCTCCAAAACATTACAGGTTATTGCCAAGGCCCTTGGTTTCACATGAATAACAGATGGTAAGACCCTATTGCTGAAGACTTCACATGCCTGGGCAGCAAGGTCACTGAGAAATCAAGCTGGTGTTGAAGAGAAAACCTTTTCCCTGTAGACCAGCCAACTGAAAACTGGAAAGAGCTGCACTGCATACAGCCGTATGGGAGATAGAAGTTATCAGTGGTGAAAACAGTGGACACTGGAAACCTCAAGTTTGGCCAAACAGGACAAATGACCAAATGGGTGTAATAGTCATATGTCTGCTCTGGGGGAAACCAATTGCTCTCTAATTTGAATGGAGGCCTGCTCTATGGGAGGGAATACATGCATAGTACTGAAATCCTAATCAAAAGCCTGTGGCAGGGGAGGTCATGAGCCCTAGGGGTATAAAGCCTGCTCTTGTCTGGCTAAATGCATATATTATGCTCACCAAACTGCCCTGTAAGCACTACACTTAATTCCATATTCATATATTAATGCTACTCTCACTTTTGGTTAGACAAGCTTCTCTTTTCAGATGGTGGTGACCACTGGGTTGACCCAAAAGGCAACATTGTGCTGAGAAGAAGTGATGGAGGAGTGTCCAGCACTGCAACCAACATCTCTATCACACCCTCCAAGGCTCAGGGTCCATTGTGGAAGAGGTGGCGGAAAGAATGTGAGAGCCATGGGCTGGAGAGTTGGCTTGGCAGTTAAGGTGCCTGCCCGCCAAGCCTAAGAACACTGGTTTTAATCTCCAGCTCCCATATTTAGCCAGACGCAAAAAGTGACAGAAGGGCACAATGCCACACTTGCCCACAAAGCAGCACACGTGTCTGGAGTTTGTTCACAGCAGCTGAGAGGCTGCTAGCATGCCCATTCTCTCTATCTCTCTCTCTCTCTCTCTCTCAAATTAAAAAAAAATGAATGTAAGAGCCAAAGGAAGGGTACTACTCCTTACAATGAAACTGTCCAGACAGAAATTGGCCTGTATATTCATTACCTCACAGTGCCTAGCAATACCTCCACAAGACACTCATAATCGGAGGAAATGACAATGACATCAAAATAAAAGAGAGACTAATGGAGGGGGGGGATATGATGGAGAGTGGAGGTAAAGCGGGGGAGGGGAGGGAATTATGGTTTATTGTCTGTAAGTGTAGAAATTGTCAATAAAAAATTTTTAAAAACCCAGAGAGATCACAAATAAATAACTTGACTATTTTCCTGAAGGCTTTGGGAAAACATGGACAATTGAAACCAGATGGAAAGAAATAATAAAGATCAGGGCAGAAATTATTGAATTAGAAATGAGGTAAATAATTTCAAAAATTGATGAAACATAGAACAGTTCTTTGAAAAAACAATCAACATGATTGATAAACCCCTAGCCAAATTACCCAAAATAGATAAGACCCTAACCAACATGATTAGTCATAAAAATGAGATATAACAGATTACAGTGAAATTGAGGGTATTATAAAGATATATTCCAAAAACATACTCCTCCAAATTGGAAAACTTGGAAGAAATGGATGAATTCCTTGACTCACATAATCTAACAAAGTAAAGGTCAGATGAGTTAATCTAAATAGAGTTATAAGTTCTAACAGGATTAAAACAGTAATTGCAAACCTCCCAACAGATTCCCAGATACCCTGTGTCAGAGAGTACATGCAGTGGGCTCAGAGTGAGTAGGCCAGATTCCTGATCCCCTGGGCTTCTCTCAGTTTCCTGGCCTGGCTTGGGGAGGCCTGGTCCCTGTATGGGGACTGTGGAAACAAGCCTTTTGCTCTTGTATCCTGACAAGCCCCTGGATACCAACATCCCTATTCTCCTGAGTAGCCCTCTCGCCTCTGGCTCTCCAGCCTCTTGGTGCCTGGTTCCCCAACCTGTGATTCCTGTGTGTGGAAGAGTACGTGGCAAGTGGAGTGAATAGGCCAGAACTCCCAGTTCCCCAGGTACCTTTGATGTACCTGAAATCTCCACAATCTGTGTATCTGTGGTTATAAGCCCACTTTATACCAATCTGGTTCATATTTAAAACAGAACAAGCTCTGAAGATCCTACAAGGACAAAAACTTGTTTCCTCCTCAAAAGAATAAAGTGTCTCCCCATGATGGGTAGACCACAACACAAAAAAGCCAACGAAAGTCAGAAAACTGAGAGATCTCCACCAAGGGTACCTAGTCCTACAATGGAAGCCTCCAATGAAATCATAGAGAAATCAACAAGAATTCATTCCCAAAATGAAAACACAACAACCAATGAGACCCTAATCAAAATAATTGCTGAACTGGATGCAACCCATAAAAGAAAACCCAACAATCATATCAATGAAATTGAATAGAATTGTCTATTAGATCATTCAGTTTTTGACAGTAGGCTCAGCTTCATTGAAGAAAATGTTAACCCTCAAAAGTGGTATGAATGAATTGAAGGTGAGTGAAGAAATGGAAGATCTCAATAACCAATTGTGTAAGCTTAATGAAGACTTGATTAAATGTAAGAATGAATTCCAGAGGGAGGGGATATGATGGAGAGTGGAGTTCTAAAGGGGAATGGGGGGAGGGGAGGGAAATACCATGCACTTTTTGTATGTAAGTATAGAAGTTGTCAATAAAAAATATAATTATTAAAAAATTAAAAAAAAAAAAAAATGAATTCCAGGAAGCATCAAGAAAAACAGAACTCAAACTGAAATCGTACCTCAAAAAAGAGATGGGCATGATGCAAAATAACACAACAGAAAACAAAACTCAAATAGAGCTTATAAAAACCTCTCTAGAACCCTTCACTAACAGTGACTCAAGTGGAAGACAGAATCTTTGACTTGGAAGACAAGACAGAAGAAACTGATTGGGAGGCCAAAAACTTTTCTAAGTTCAAAAAATCATGTGTACAGAATATGCAGGAAGTGTGGGATACCCTAAAACGACTAAACATCCAGATCATGGGCATACCAGAAGGAGAGGAAATCAAGGCCAAAGGCATAGAGAACATATTCAACAAAATTATTGCAGAAATTTTTTACAAGGCCCATCCGATAAAAGAAGCCCTCAGAACACCAGATAGGACCAAAGAAGAAATTCTCCAAGGCACATCATAGTTAAAACTTTTAACAATGAAAATAAAGAGAGAGTGCTAAAAGCAGCAAGAGAGAAACAAATAATTATATATAAAGGAAATGCCATCAGAATTACCTCAGATTTCTCAATGGAAACCCTGAAAGCCAGAAGGGCCTGGAATGGAACACTTCAAAATCTAAAAAATGATGGCTTCCAACCCAAGCTATTCTACCCAGCAAAAGCATCACTCATAATAGATGGTGACAGGAAAACTTTCCATGAAAAAAGTCAACTCTATGACTATATGAACACAAAGCCAAACCTGCAGAGAATACTTAGGGAACCATGTAGAAGAGTCAATCAACTAATTTCAAGAGTCAACAAGAAGAAGATCACAACAACCAAAAATAGACCAGGCTCAAAAAAGTACAAAACACAAGAAAGCACCAAACACCATAAAATACCTCATTATGGCAGGGATTAATTTGAACCTCACAGTAAAAACCTTAAATATTAATGGTCTTAACTCACCCACCAAAAGACACAGGTTATCAGGGTGGATCAAAAAACTGGACCTTTCAACTTGCCATTTTCAAGAAACCCACCTCACCACTAAGGATAGACATCTCCTTAGGGTGAAAGGATGGAAAATGATATTCCAAGCAAAAGGAAATAAATAACAAGCAGGTGTTGCTGTATTAATATGTGATAAAATACACTTCAAAACAAAAGTAATCAAACAGGACAAAGAAGACTACTTCTTACTCTTCAAGGGAATGATCCAACATGAGCACATCACAATCATAAATCTGTATGCACCAAACACAGGTGCACCACAATTTATAAAACAAAACCTACTTGACAAAAACAAAACAAAACAAAACAAAAAAAAAACAGAAATACCATAATAGTTGGAGACTTCAGTACTCCACTATCATCAATAGATAGATCATCCAAGCAGAAAATTGAGAGGGAAATAACAGAGCTCAACACCACCATAGATCAATAAGACCTAACAGACATTTACAGAACTTTCCCAACTCTATAGATTACACATTCTTCTCATCAGCCCACAGAACCTTCTCCAAAATAGATCATATATTAGGCCATAAAGCATGCCTCCATAAATTCAGGAAAACTGAAGTAACTTCCTGCATCATATCAGAACACAATGCTCTAAAGCTAGAAATTAACAACAAGAGACACATCAAGAACCCCACCAGCTACTTGAGCCTAAACAACACACTTTTAAACAATGAATGGGTTGAGGAAGAAATCAAACAGAAATTGTAAAATTCCTAGAATTGAATGATAATGAAAACACAACCTATCAAAACATATGGGAAATAATATAGTCCTAAGAGGAATATTCATAGTGCTAAATGCCTTCATAACAAAGACAGAAAGATTCCAAATTAATAACCTAACTGCCCACCTAAAGCCACTGGAAAACCAAAAAGAATCCAACCCTAAGAACTCCAGATTGAAGGAAATAATCATGATCAGAACAGAAATTAATGAATTGGAAACTAATAAAACAATTTTTAAAAACAATGAAACAAAGAGATGGTTCTCTGAAAAAATAAACAAGATTGATAAACCCCTGGACAATCTGAGCAAGGAAAAAAGAGAGAGAGAGAGAGAAGTCTCAAATTAACAAAATCAAAAATGAAAAAGGAGAGGTCAAAACAACATCAGTGAAATGGAAGAATCCTCAGGGCACACTTCCAAAACCTTTATTCCACAAAATTAAATAATCTGGAATAAATAGATGAATTCCTAGACACATACCATGTACCAAAACTAAACTGAGGTAGATTAATCTCCTAAAAAAAAAAAAAACTATCACATACATGGAGATTGAAAAGGTAATCAAAAACCTCCCAAAAAGAAAAGTCCAGGACCTGATGGCTTCTCAGCCAAATTCTACCAAACCTCCATTGAAGAACAAAAACTAATTTTCTCAAACTGATTCATATAATCAGAGACCAGGGAATCCTCCCCAACTCCTTTTATGAAGCTAGCAGACAGAGATGCAACAAAAGAAATTATAGGCCTATATTCCAGATGAATTTACATGAAAAGATCCTGAACAAAATCCTTGCAAACAAAATTCAACAACACATCAAGAGCATTATCCACCTTGATCAAGTGGGCTTCATCCCAGGGATGCAGGGATGGTGTAACATATGGAAATCAGTCAACATAATATACCACATAAATAAACTTAACCATAAGAACCACATGATCATCTCAATTGATCCAGAGAAGGTCTTTTACAAAATATTACACCACTTCATGATCAAAACACTGGAAAGAATAGGCATGGAGGGTTTATATCTCAACACAGTTAAGGCTATCTACACATATAAAGCACCCAATAATACTTAATGGGGAAAGACTCAAGGAGTTCCCATTGAGATCAGGAACAAGACAGGGGTGCCCACTCTCACCACTGCTCTTCAGCATAATACTAGAAGTACTAGCTCAAGCAATAAGACAGGAGAAAGAAATAAAGGGATTCAAATGGGAAAGGAAGAAGTCAAGTTAGTCATATTTGAAGATGACATGGTCTTATACATAAATGACCCAAAAGTCTCCATTTCAAAACTTCTAAAGGAGATTAATTCCTTTAGCAATGTGGCGGGATACAAAATCAATGCACAAAAATCAGTAGCCTTTCTATGTGCAAAGGCCAAATATACAGAGAAAGAAATTAGTGAGGCTATCCCATTTTCAATAGCAACAACAAAAAATTGAATATCTTGTAATAACACTAACCAAGGATGTGAAACACCTATATAATTAAAACATAAAGAAACTCAAGAAAGAAATCAAGGAGGACTTGAGATGATGGAAAGACCTTCCATGCTCCTGGATAGGTAGAATTAAGATTGTGAAAATCTCAATTCTACCAAAAACAATATATAGATTTAATGTAATACCAATTAAAAATACCAGCATCATTCTTCACAGAGATTGAAAAAAATGATCTCAAAATTCATATGGAATGGCAGCAGGCCTTGGGTTTCCAAACATGTCCTCAGCAAAAAAAAAAAAAAAAAAAAAAAAAAAAAGAAAGAAAGAAACCTCTCTCTAGAGGCATCACTGTACCCATACTCAATCTAAAGCTATATTACAAAGCCATAGTAACAAAAACAGCATGGTATTGGCATAAGAACAGAATTATAGACCAATGGAACAGAATTGAAGGCTCATAACTTAAGTCATGTAACTACAGCTACTTGATCTTTGACATAGGTGCCAATAATGTAGACTGGAGAAAAGACAGCAAGACCAGAGGAGATAAACTATCCCTCACACTTCAGCCAAGCCACAGCTGAATCCACAGAGGAATGGGAAGATGAGCAAGAGTGATGCTTCCATGCTCTTCCTGATAATCAGCACCAGGGTGTAGGAGACAGACCCTGAGGATACTCAACACCTACCAAAGCAGAGATGCAGAGGCTGCTAAGAGCTCAATACTGAGCTCATCACCCACCACGGTTCAGGGAATTTTGTGGAAGAGAGGGTGGAAAGATTGTAAGAGCCACAGGGTGACACATCATGCCCAGAGGCATGTCCCCCACCAAATATAACTGACTGCTGCTCCAACAATGCACAAACTACAACCCTGTGGGGAATACCTGCAACCCCACTGAGGAGCTTCCCCAATGGAATGGGGGCAGGGATGAGGGAAAAGAGGGTACAAACACATGATGTATCCATATGAAACATCTTGTTAATAATAAACATTGAAAAACCTTCCAACAAAAAATGTCCAGTCTCAGATGGATCCACTGATGAATTCTCCCAGACCTTTATAGAAGAACAGAAAACCACTGCTTATCAAGTTATTTCATAAAAGTGAAAAGGAGGGAATGTATTAAGCCAGCATTATACCAATTCCAAAATCATACAGAGCTACAACAAGAAATGAAAATTATAGACTAATATCCCCAATTAACTTAAATGAAAAAAATTCTCAATAACATTCTTTTCAATGAAATCCAAGAACACATAAAAAATTACCTAAATCTCCAGTTTGAAGCTAAGCCCAACAAAACCCAACTGTGATCAGTAAATGTTTCACATCTGTAGCTGGGGGCATATATAGTGATCACCATGAACTATTGATTACTAGTGACTTGTTACACAACAACACTTCTCACAATAGCTGGACAGTACAAAGATGCAAATTTCAGAACAGGAAGGTGAATGTGACAACCATTCAAATCTTCCTGGTGAGAGGTAACAGCATTCTGCCTGGGTAACAGAAGAAACAAAAGAAAGGAGACATTTTGAGAGACAGGGAGGAGGAACTATTTGAAGAACTTAGTGATGGTTGGATGGTAGAATTCAGAGAAAAAGGAAAACATTAGTTTTCTTGCTGGCACAAGTAGAAGAGTACAATGTTCCCAGGAAGAAGGGCAAAGTCAATGAATCTTCCTTGAACACATTGAAAAGCTGCAATGTACAAGGAAGACCCTTGGCATCTAACTACTCATCTCTACCAGAGGGTCACAACTTGTGCTCTGATTTCACAGAGCAGTTGTGGGAAATGATCAAGAAAACTATACAAAGGGGCTTTTAAAAGCAAACCCTACCATCAACTATGAGAGTTATTAAAATAAAAGCACTGACACTTATTTTCATGCTGCCAGATGCTAACACATGCTGGAATTTTATTTTTGAAACTGTGTTACTGAGTTTGTTGCTAGTCACACATCATTTTAATTTTTATGTGAGAAGGCAGAACTCATGATTCTGAGGAACTGAATGTGTGTGTGCACATGTGTGCGTGTGTGTGCACACGGGTATGTGTGTATTTCAAAGGTTTACCCATAAGGAAGAAAAGACAAAAAGATCATAGGGCCAGTGAGCAGAAGAGCCAAATTCTCTAGAGAGATTTTGACAAATCATTAAAGTTTCTGATTCTCTCATTCTGCATTTGTGAACAAAGGTCTGTCTGTTGATTTCTAAGCGATCTTATTGTTCTTAAATATATAAAACAGTGACTCCTCCTCATATATTCAGTCTCACCTCCTACCAAGGATTCTCTCTGACCATAATTTGTTATCCCACACTTGCCTATTCTTATGCCTTCTTAGCTTTTATCTGGTAACTTCCCTGCTGGAGCAAGTACAGCCTTCAAGATCACCTGCAGTGTCCCAGGCAGCTCAGTGTTTTCTTATCTCTGTGTGAGTGTTAAGGATCTAGAAGGTGGTGGTCTGATTGGTATACTCCTCAACTATGTAGTATTCCATTGACCAGTCAGGTGGTAATGAGAGTCTCTGTGGCTGCCATCCTGCAGGCCAGCATCACAAGCCTGCTGACAGATATAACCAAGTAGTCAGTCCCCATCCCTCCCACAAGGCCTTTCTGTATTTAGTGATGGGAGTGTCAGGCCCATTGAGCCTCCTATAATCCCCTGATTAATTCTAGGTGGGGAGGGGCAAGTTATTTCTCTCTGGTATTACAGGGCCATCAGAGACTCTAGTCTTGGAATGAATTTATCCAGATAGCAAAGAATATACACATAATGATCCTCACTCTATATCAATGTCTAGAAAAAAGAAGGAATGAAAACTACTAGTTGACTTATTGGGTTTTATTTTTGAATAATTTATATTGCTCTTTTCCCAAAATTTCAATGTTCATGTGTAATATTTTCTGATTAGGGTTATCAATTAAAGTATAAGTAAAGAAGAGGAAGGCTCTGGATGTAGCTCCGTTGACAGAGAACTTGCCTGGCATGCTCAGCTCAAGGTCCCATATTGTTGATACTTAGCACCACATAAATTGTGTGTGGTAGTGCATGCTTATAATTCCCGAACTCTGGAGGAGGAGGTAATAGGATCGGAAGTTCAAGATCATCCGGGACAGGACACTTTCATAACTAGACTTCAGTGTTAGTATCCTTGCAGAGGGTAGACGTCTGTTGGTGAGGTGTTCATCACTCCCAGCTTGTGGTCTTTTGTACGGGTCTTATGTGCAAAAGATCCCAAATCCATTGGCAGTCATTTCCTCAGATGACTGAAGACTAGCTAGAATGTCAGCCATTTTAAAAGGGCTATTAAAATTATAAACTAAAAATAGTTATGCTTGAGTTTGGCAGCCTCTAATCAGTATTCTATTAAAACATCCGGCTGTCACTTAATGCCTGGCAACACTGCAAAACTCCTTTTCTGTGTATCTGTTTCAGTGCGATTTCAGCCAGTTTTGGAAACAGTACTTTGTTATCAGAGAATCATTAGTTTTGTTTTGATCTAGATCCAGTTTTAAATTGATGCTCTACTTGCTTTTTAATTACAAATTACTAATCATTTAGATTCATCGCTATCAAGACCATTTGTTATGAATTGTTTGCTTGATTCTTAACAGTGTGGTGGTACACATTTCTATCAAGACAGTTTGGGGCCTGTAATTTTTTGATATTTAGACATGGTTGCATTGGATTTTGAAAATAAATGATCTCATCCTATGATATGAAAGCAGACAACCCTTCCTTTTCCACCAGGCTGGACCTTTGCATAGATACTGACTTTGTCACTATTTATTACTGAGTGTCACAGAGTGAGCTACAGGCAGGGTACTTGACTAACTCAATTGGTTATCAAAAAAGATGGAATATATTTAATGAGTCTGAAATTTAGGTTAAGGTTGAAAAAGAATTGTTCCTAGTTTCTAGTTCATATAAAATCAATTACTTTCCATTTGCACATGTGTATATTGATGTGAAGTTGTGTTTTTCTCTGTACTTTCCTAGTAAATTACCAAGAAACACCTGGATCTTTCTGGTTACTCACTTTGCCATCCAGAAATCTGTGGGTGAATGCATCTGTTAGGCACTTCTGGTTGTTCTCTGGTTTTCGGTTGCTATCTGAGCCTTTGCTTTCTTCCTCTTCATCTGGGTTATCACTGGCTTGCTGGTCTGTGGGGTCAGTGGGAGCCGGCAAGTCCCTGCTCATCTGACTGGCATTATCAGCCCTGGGTTTCTGGAGCGCTGTTTGAGTTTCTGTCTTCACGCTGTCATTATGCTTACTGTGAAGAGACATTTTTGCACTGTGTTAGTCACAGGGAAGGCTCCTCATGCACTGGATTGCCATGAGAAACAGAAACTGTTAATCTGGTAGGATGAACAGCAGTGATTCAGCTCTGTAGAATATACATGTGAATGTTGGCTATTTGTCCATGGGCTATTTATCATGGAGAACTCATGCTTAAGACTAGCTTTTTGCTACCTCCTTCTTCAAACTCACATCTTCCCATCTGCTCCAAAATCCTTAGCATCAATATTGAACATTGCAAACCATGAACTCTAAAGCTTATCACATTGCTTACTTATAAATCTAACAGGTAACCAAATTGCTTTCTAAACACTTAATTTTCTGCCCATATATATTAGTGCTATTCTCACTTTTGATTAGATTAGATAAGATTCTCTTTACAGATGGTGGTAACCACTGGAGTGACTCAAAACTCACCAAAGTGCTGGGAATAAATGACAATGGAGCCTTCAGTATTGAGTCATCTCTACTACACCTCCCCCCCATCCCCAAGGCTAAAACCATTAGGGAAGAGGTGGGGAAGGAATGTAAGAGCCCAAAGATGGGGAGGGATGCTTTGCAATGCCATCTGCCACACACAAAGTGGCTGTGTTATTCATTACCTCACAGCGGCTGACTGACACTACTTACATAAAACTTGCAGAATAGGAAGAAAAAAAAGAATGATGCCATCAAAGTGGAAGAAAGACTAGTTGCAAAGAAGGGATTCAGTAGAGTGGGGATTTGGTAGGGGAAAGAGAGGATGGTGCGAGGGGTTATGATCATGGTATATTGTCAATATGTATGGAAGTTGTCAACAAAACAATTAAAACAAAACCTAACAGGTAGTTTCAGCCTTTAACTTACAAAAGGAAGAAAATGAAAATAGTTTGTCAGGTCCCACTCTGCTCTGTCTCTCTTCAGTTATTGCACCAGGCTTTCTTTTTCTTTTAGTGGTCCTGCTTTTAAGTGTAATATTAAACAGAAAAGAAAAATAAGAAAAGCTGCACGAATGATTTAAAAATATAAACAAAATTAACAAAAGGTCAATATTGTTTAATAAGTAAATATGAATAAGAATGAAAAGCATAATTTTATATGTGTAAAATTTCTTTAAAAATAACTTCAAATGCTAATTACCACAGAAATACATAAAATTCTTAATGTAAATGACCTTTAAAAACATCTTAACTTGCAACATCTTGATGAAAGAGACAAGATTTAAGAAAGCATATTAAGAGAAATAAATTCAAAAGAAGGAATTCAAACCTTGTAAATATTTAATAGTGGGTGGATGTCTGGAGAATTTATTCAGTGTTCTTATGAAATAATTGTCAATAATTTCAAATACACAAATGTCTAGTTATAAAAATAAGTGAAAACTATGCCCAATTCAACTATACAAAATGTATTTACATAATGTGAGGGTATATTAAATCTAGAAAATGTCAAAAACTAACAGCACATATCTCTGGTTAACAGAACTTCTAGCATACTGTAGTCTTTGACATTATATGCCATCACATTATGTCTTATAATGTTATTGTTCTCAATTTCTATGTGAGATGATCTTATTTTATAGTCAGAACAAGTTAATTTGAAAGTAGTTATGTCCAAAGGCACTCTATAAACTCTCATTGTTGTTATTTTGCACAAAGCAACTGCTTTAAAGCATGGTATGTTACCTGAACCTAAAATCATTGTTCCAACACTTGTCCATCTGAGTAAAGCCAGCTATAAGTCATACTTTGAATATGCATACTTTTACAGTGGTGAAATGAAAGAAATGTATAAAAAGGAACTCTGTTGGAGACTTGTGATGGCTGATATTGATTGTCAACCTGACCAGACCTAGGATTATCTAGGCAATGAGCCTCAGCCCATGCCTGTGAGGGATGAGCTTGAGCAGATTAATTGAGGTGGGAAGATCTACCTTAACTGTGGGCTGCACCATCCATGGGCTGGGGTCCTGAAGGAATAAAAAGGAGAGAGCGGGCTGGAGAGATGGCTTAGCAGTTAAGGTGCCTGCCTCCTAAACCTAAGAATGCTGGTTCCAATCTCCAGCCATTCCAATCTCCAGGTCCCATGTTTAGCCAGATGCAAAGTGATGCAAGGGCACAATGCCGCACTTGACCACAAGGGGGTGCATGC
Source organism: Orientallactaga sibirica (assembly GCA_036365145.1). NCBI lineage: Eukaryota > Metazoa > Chordata > Mammalia > Rodentia > Dipodidae > Orientallactaga > Orientallactaga sibirica. The sequence continues at coordinate 31,831,272 of JAEOAD010000015.1, read as the reverse complement.
ATCTGGATTTTGTTAGCAGCAGCTGAGAGACTGCTGGAGCGCCCATCTCTATCTGTCTTCCTTTCCCTCTCTCTCTGTCTCTCTCAAAAAAAGAAAAAAAAAAAAGGAGAGAGCTAGCTGAGCATTCGTAGTTCCCTACTTATTGTCTATGGACTGCATGTGACCAGATGCTTCAAGCTCCTGCCACTGTGCCTTCCCCATCATGAGGGACTGTGATCTTGAACTGTAAGCAGAAATAAACCCTTCCCTGTTTAAGTTGCTTCTTGTCAGGTATTTGGTCACAGAAGCAAGAAAGTAAGCAGTAAGCACCTACACTTTTAGAATTAAGGAGTCCTAAAAAGTAGTCTAAAGGAAATTAGCAGTAAGGCAGGCAGGCAGGCATCCAGGGGAATGGGATCTGGACAATAAAAACAGGATAAACATGTGGAGACAACAGTTTCAAGTGCTGATGAGAAAGGTAAGCTCTGCAAAGGGTCTATATATTCAGCCAGAAGGGAACTGTCAGGAATCTTGGCAAGGGGGCTATTAATGAGATAATGGAAGTGGGTAGAGGAAAGATGGGGCCAAGAAACTGTTGACAGAATGTAGTGCATGAGGGGAACAAGACAGAGTGGTTACAGCCACATAATAATGGCTTTTCAGCTATGGCTTTGTTATAGACATGTTTAAAGATGTCAAGGGTTTTGACACCTTGAGATGCCACCTGAGTTGGAGAAAAAGGAGATGTCATTGAGGAAATGCAATGCATCCAGACAACATGAGATGTGATGTCATACAGAGGACCCATACAAGAAGGAACCCTCAGGGAATGATGTAGCCAGACAGGTGATGTTGCAGTTACCTTCTTCTTTCTGGGACCAAGCACCCTACCAAAAGCAGTTGATGGGAGAAAAGTTTTTATTTTGGCCTACAGTATCGAGGGGAAGCTCCATGATAGCAGGGAATAGCATGGTATATGCAGAGGCTGAGCCTCTCTTTTGCCACAGCAGGCAGACAACAGCAGCAAGAGAGTGAGCCAAACTCTAGCAAGGAGGAGCTTGCTATAACACCCCTAAGCCTGCCACCAAAAGCACACCTCCTCCAAGTAAGGCTCCACCCCCAAATTTTACCACCTGAGGACTAAGCATTTGGTGGTATTACTGAGCATTTACTTACATGACAGCCACGCTATGGCCATTTATATCTCAGAGCATAGCTCATTTATCCCTCAGATCAACTTCATAGGCTAATTCTCATTCTCATTTTAGGATGAAGAAAACGAAGGTTGAGAAATTTTATGTGACTTGCCCAGATCTTCATGGCTTTCAGTGGTGGACCTAATGTTTAAACATTAATCAATGTGAATACCCAACCTCACAACCTATTGGAAGCAGACTAATGGGAGAAACTATGTAAGTTTGAGATTATATGAGGAGTGGAAAATAGACGAGTAGGCAAGCAAAGCAGGAAGCCATGATTCTGGAGCAGAACTGACTCTTTGGATAAAGGCAAGGGAGCTATACACTCTGCTTTACTCACCTTCAAAATCCTTATCTCAGGACAGCTGCCTGAGAAAGTCTGAAATGCATCTGTCTGTTTTTTTTTTTTTTGTTAAAGAAACAAGTACAGTAGATGTAAAAATAACCTGTTAAGTCTGTTTCAAGTAAAAGCTATTTAAAAAAATACATAGCACTTCAAAAATTTACATGAAAATGACTCTTCAGCTAAGAAACGGCATGTGTCTGTTCTCTGACACACACACTTGTTCTATTGCTCACAGATTCACAGCTCTCTTTTCTAGGCGTGAGCTAGCTACCTATATGCCTGAAAATAGAAAGTTACCATTTCAAAAGATAGGGAAAACACACATCAGTAGAGTCTTGGAAGCCAGGCCCTGCCTCATAGGCACTTCTACTCCTGGAGGAGCTGGGACGCTTAGTGTCATGAAAAGCTAGAACAAGCAGGGAGGATTACACTAACAGTGATCAGTAAACCAGGAGAAACTGTCCAACTGATCCCTTTCTCAACCTGGACTCCTGTTGCAAATGGTCTTTCAGTGCCTACCTCCACTAATGCTCAGCCTCCTGGGTAGAAAGAAACATGAGGGGCTAGGAGCAGCTCCTCCCATGTGACCCTCCCTTACCAGATAAACCCCTGCTAAGAACATAAGATCTCAAATGGGGAACCTGGTGTTCAGCAAATATTACCAGATGCAATCCCAAAGGTCTGTCAGCCTTGCCAGCTCCTCAATGCCATGAATTTCCAGCTGAGCACCAACTATCCTCTACAGCAGACAGCTTAGAGTGTGCCAGCACAGGGGAGCATGGGGATCCAATTTAGAAAACAGAAGCACAGTCTTAAAGTCCTAAGGGATCAACATACCAGATTCTTCTTCCTTTCTACCTTCCCTTCTTTCTTCTCCTTCAAAAAGATGTTATTAGGTAGAATAGGACATTGGATGGTTAATATTACTATGAAAAAGTATGAAGTAAAGTTTTTGCTTTTCATTTGTTTTTATGCCATGGAGAGATATGGTATAGTATAATAGTAGAAATTTGGTCTTCAGAAACATATTAAATGTATATAAATTCAGCTGCCAACCCTTTGCTTGGATGACTTTCCCATCATAATAGTTATACTAGGTCACATCTTCTAAATGTTTACATTCCATCACACATGGCACATAGATTCTTTCATGTTGTCCTAATAGTCTGCAAAGCTAGGAATTCTTATCATCCTTGTAGAAATGAGAAAAGTGGATGCACAAAAAGATTAAGTAAATTGGCCAAGATTACCTTGCTAGTAAATAGGGAACTGAACCCAGGTCTGGAATGACTTCAAAGCCTTTGCTCAATTTCACACCCACAATTTACAAACTGTAATTAAGCAACAAAGTTTTAATTCTCTTTGTCTTCTAAAATATTAATAAAAAATTTAATAGAAACAAATCTAGTCTTATCGTCTTTCTCTCTATAAAACACCTACACGGCCATTCAGCTTTTATGAGTGATAGGTAATTCATTCCATTCCCAAAGTAGCTCACTTCTCTCTTTATAACATTGAGCTAAATTCTCACATTAATAAATATAATCAAAGTTTATATTTTCAAGACATTTGTATCATAGTATTTTAGGGACTAAAGCAAATTTCTCAAATTATAGTGATTATGGATACAGAATCAGCAACTGTCCTTTGTCATGACACATTTTTTAAATTATTTATTTTAGTGGAGTGTGTGTGGGGGGGTGCATATGTCACAGCATGCCTGTGAGGTCAGTGATGCATCATCTTTGAGACAGGTTGAAACAGGGTCTTTGGCCACCGCAAATGAACTGTGAGACTATAAAGGAACATCAGACTAGCTGCATTGTGATTCTTGGACTCTCCTGGATACGTCTACCATTGTGGTAGGCTTATTGGGATCACAGATGTATGTGTCACTTTGGATCTAGCTTTATGTGAGTGCTGGGAAGTGGAATCTGAGCCAGCAAGCTTTGCAAGCAAACACCTGTACCTGCTGAACCATCTCTCCAGCCCCACTACAATTTATTTTTAAATTATATAAAGATGGCATTTCAATATATCTGCTCTCTTGTAACCTATTTTCATTTACATGCAATTTTATGGTGGTAGACATGTTTGTACTATAGACGTTTCTTATATCTATCTAGTATATATGCAGTACTACTTTATTAGATGAGTGTATGGTGGCCATCCATTCAATCTCTGCATTGTATTCATACTATATCCTCTTCAAATGTCTTATGGTCAAGTGAGGGGAAGAATACATTTAAACAGAAACTTACGAGTGTGATAATTAAAAACAAGAAATTATATAAAACAAATTTGGGGGCTGGAGATGGCTCAATAGCTGTAAGCACTTCCTGTGTGAGCATGAGGGCCCAAGGAGGCCTGAGAGACCACTCAAGTTCAATCCCAGGAACCACACAAACAGCTCGGTATGGCCACACATGTTTGTAACCCTAGATCCATTGGGAAGTAGAGACTTGAGAATTGCTGGAGCTCCTGAAAAACATAGCAAGATCAGTGAGAAACTCTGGCCCAAATAATAATGGACATCCCATGTTCCACTCTGCCTACCACAGATGAGTTCACCCCATCACAAGTAAGTGCATGGGGTGCGACATGGGCACATACACATGCATACACTACACACACTATGTACACTCATAAAGGAAAACAAAACTAATTTGGATCCATAGAAGAAGTTCAAGCCAAACTACTTTAAGAAAGATGGAGCTGACTCCACAAAAGAATTGACATCAGTTAAGAGAGAGAACAAGAGATCGAGAAAAATCCCAGTAGGAAGAGAAACTGACTCTCAGAGAAGATGGTAGAGATCTCCAACCTGAGAACCATATTACCTGTGCATACTCGGGAGGGTGCTAGCACTCTAAATTTCATTTCACTTAGAAACTTCTGGTAAACTCAGATTTCTGAAACAAATGGATCTACAGAATGAAGAAAGTGCCTTGGCACTGACTTGACATTAAAAGGAAGTATAAAAGTAAATTTATTTACTGCATGCCCCTCACAATGTTTTTTTTTTAACTTTTAGTATTTATTTATTTACTTATTTATGAGAGAGAGAGAGAGAGAGAGAGAGAGAGAGAGAGAGAGAGAGAGAATGGGCATGCCAGGGCCTAGAGCCACTGCAAAGGAATTCCAAGAGCATGCATCAATATGTGCATCTGGCTTATATGGGATCTGGGGGATCTAACCTGGGTCCCTGGGCTTTTCAGGCAGGTGTCTTAACTGCTAAGCCACCTCTCTAGCCCAAAGGGTTCTTGAAATGAAATCATTTGTCTTATATTTAACAAGTCAATCCCTAGACTCTCTTAATGTTCCAGGTAGAGCACATTTCGCCAGTTATGGACCTACCATAATAAATCTTCCATAATGCTCTCTGCCACCCCTACCATTAGTGTGAAAGGGTCCCTCTTAAAATGTGGAATCCAGAATGGAGCGCAGTCCTCAGTTGAATACTGAGTGTGGTGGGCCTTCATATTTCTCTGGATAACCTTACATCATGCTCAGCTCATAGACAAAACTGAAGCATTTAATCCAAATAACTGAACGCATAAACTTATCTAAAGATAGTCTCTGCACGCAGCTGTAGTGATTTGATCTTGGTTTTAGTATATTTCACTGCCAGTGCCTCTCAGTGTCCTGCTAAATACATGTTTCCTATATTCATTATATGTCTTCCTTTGATTAACAAGTGAAGCGCACAAATCCTCCCTACTCCTAGCAGGTTGTGTTTGTATCACTGATTCAATTATTGCCATGTTGGTGTGTGCTGTAACTTTAGTATGGTCTGTCTCTCCAAACTTCACCTTGGAGTTTACTCTCCATGTCAAATACTGAGAGGGTGGAAACTTAATCAGGCTATTGTGTTTAGACATGGGGCTTTTGGAAAGTGATTAGGGTTAGATCACATTACCAGTATAGAGCCACATGACTAAATCCTTCTAAGCTTTAAAAGAAGAGAGAAGAGATAAACATACATGTACACACATGCATGTGCACATATATCCCATTTCTGTTATGCCATGTCTGTACCACCTTGAGATTCTGCCAGGATGAAGACCATTATCAGATACAGCACTTCAACCTTGGGCCTATAGAATCACTTGCTAATATGGACTGGTGTTCCTCACAACTTCTCTAGTTTGTGGTAGTGCATTGTTAGAAACAGAAAGTGAACTATTACAGGATGCCACCTACCTTAATAACATCCAATGCACACTTCTCTGCCTTGTTTGAGGACTTTGTGGCAAAGATAACTCATCAAAACCAACAACATCCTTTCATTCCTTTCATTTGGGCTGCACTATCTACCTCATCAGTAAAGGGAATGGGCAGTGTGTATGATCTTTTGGCAGGAGTGTAGGGACATGGAGAGAAAAGCATTAAAATTAACATATGAAGGAATCCAATTGGCAGAGAACTAGAAGCTCTTCCTTACCTGACCTACAGGTAACAGTAGATCATGTGCAAGAAAAGCCTGGGATATACAAACAGGGGGAGGCAGGTGCTATGTAAATGACATACTGAGCATTAGATTTGGGTCCCAGTGCTTTTCAGGGTATGTCTTTTCCCAGTCACTAGCCCACTCCCATTCTTGGGATTACCTTTCTCTTTCTTAATAAACGTTCTCTGTCTCTATTACCTTGCTGTGTGTCTCTGGTGCAATTCTTTATTCCAGGACTCAAGAACCTACAAATTCTAGTGGATACCTCCAGGACTCCAATCTGTACCCATGACAATCTAATCTCCTAAAGTCAACATATTCCAAATCAGAATGCAGTCAGATTTTTCCTGCCTAGGACAAAATAGGTGACAAAGATCAGTTTGTAGGAAGAGGGACTTCGGTTTTACTCTCTTGTGGTGGGGAAGGCTTGGCGGCAGGAACTTGAAGTGTCCACTAGCCTCTGGCTCTGTGATTTTATTCCATGCTCTTACTTCTTTTGGGAATGAAAAAAATTGTCTCCTGTCATCTGGCTTATTTTCCTTTCAGTGAGCTATCAAAGATTATTCATCAGGACATTAGAGTAACATCTGCATGCTGTGTTAATAGCCTAAGATTTTAGACTTTGAATTCCTGAAAGCAACCATGTATTGTCTTTCCAAAACTTTATTTTCTTGGCAACTCTTTTGCTCTAATTCATTTACTAAGCTTTCAATATGTACAAGACTTTGTACTTTATGGTAAACACAGAGCTTGTAGTTAAGGGAGAGAAGACAGAAATCTAGGAATTTTCAACGCAGAATAATTCCTAATGGTGTTATGGGAGCTTCCAGTTGCAGCCCATTTGCTATTAGTATTTTAGGAAGATCATGCACATTGAGAATAGGGCTTTTCACATGGGAGTGTATACAGGAATCACCTAAGAATCCAGCTAAAATATAATTCATCTGAAGAGGGAGCCTGAGGTTCTGATACTAACTAGTTGCCAAGGGAGGTTAGAGCTGGTGGTCCATGAACTGATTACACCTTGAGGGTAAGGCTTCAAAGTATATTTGCAATTAATAAATTAGAGGCAAGGAAATTGTTTGGAAAGTTGTTCTGGAATTCTATGCTATTTATTTATTTGAGAGAGAGAGAGAGAGAGAAGATGAGTCCTGCCACTGCAAATGAACTCGACACATGTGCCACTCTTTGTATCTGGGTTTATGTGAGTACTGGGAAACCAAATCTGGGCTGTAAGTCTTTTTACAAGCAAGCACCTTTAACTGCTGAGCCAGTGTTCTGGAATTCTAAAAGGAAAATGGTGATGGTACAAATTATATGTACTTAACTTCATTCTTTGAAGCCCATAGGTTATTTTCATTTGTGAAAATAAATATTAAATAGAAGCTGGGTGTTTTTATCCATCTACATTATGGGTACAATTTAAGTTTATTCAGGAGGAAGAGATAGCTCCATTCTCATCTTAGTCCTTAATAACTGGCCTAAAACTTCAGTAGCTTGCATTAAACCCACTGACTTCAGATACCTCATGTCATCTGTGGCATGACTGATCATTTGATATGGGTTAAATTGTGTCCTCACCAAGATTACTATGTTGAAGTCCTAATTCTCATGCCTTAGAATAAGATTTTATTTGAAATCCAGCTATGGTGGATGTAATGATTTAAGATGAGGTCATAATGGGGTAAACGGGATCCCAATTCAATTAATTAGTGTCCTTATAAAAAGTGAGTTTTTTTGTCCCCCCCCCCCAAGGTAAGGTCTCACTCTAGCCTAGGCTGATTCACTATGTAGTCTCAGCATGGCCTCAAACTCACAGTGATCCTCCTACCTCTGCCTCCTAAATATTGGGATTAAAGGCATGTGCCACCATGTTAGGCTAAAAGTGAGAATTTTGACATCAGTTTAGACATAGGGAAAGCGGTTTGAAACTACAAGATTAGGAATTAGTTTAGAGAGCTTAATGCATTGAGAGCTTTTCTGGCACCTCAGGGGGGACACAAAGCTTACTTTGGCTTGGAACCCCCAGTCTCAACTGTGAAAACCAAATTCTGTGGCTCTAAACCACCCAGTTTAATAACATGTTCATATACTGTTTTACACCTTCAAGTGTGACATAATATTCTATCTTCAAAACATCCCCTGTAGGAAGTTTGAGCCATTGAGACTCCACATTTCCACTCACTATTGATTTGAGATTTTCTTTTACTTCATCTTTTCCTTTTGGAGATGCCTTACTCTCCCCTCCCCCTTTGCTATTTACTTACTCTTACTCTTCTTATGCAGATTTTCACTAATGGGTTAAATGTAAAGTCAATACCCTCTTCTGGTTCAGGGCTCCTGAGTTAAGTGTAGACACTGGAGGAGACATTCTGGGACATGGATGATGGTAGACCTCAGTAATGAGGTCTTTTTACAACTCTCTATTATTGAATGACACATGATTATTCTAGTAAAGCATAATAATTGTCCTACAGTAGGCTGGCAACAGCAGCATCAAGTTCATAGAAAATCAGTCATATATACATACACACACATACACACATATATATATGTGTGTGTGTATATATGTATATATGTGATATATATATATGTATATATGTATGTATGTATGTGAATATATATGTGTATCTTATGAGAGAACTGTGATTTTTCCTTAATAATTTATTTTGCCAACTTAATGTATTGTTTTATTTCCTGGTTCCTGTAGTTTAAAAAAATAAAGGAGGGAAAAGCATTTTCTTATAAGCAGAAATTAATTTTCCTCTATTTTAAAAGAGCAGGAGTCCTTCTTTCCTTTCTTTTTAGAAACATAATATACTTGATGTCCCTGGAAAAAGAGTGAATAGAGTGAGGCCAAACAACCATAGGAAGAATTAGTAGAGTAGTGATATGGGTTAAAAGCAATGGAACATTTTTTTCCTGATAGCCAGCTAGGGACTGGTCACAGAAACACGGATGTCACCTTGCCTGCTGTGGCAGGACTAGAACTCCTGTCTGATTCAGTCTCATCCAAGATGGCTGCAAGCGACAACCCCCTAATCCCTCTGCAGTAGAAATAGCTTCTTGTTTCCTCCTCAGATCCCTGAGCTTAGCCTTTACGCATGTGCCCTTTCTGAGTCAGTGGTGCACTTGGGTCCACCAACCAAGCAGATCCCTGCCCACCCAACTGAGCCTGTTGGTGAGGCTCTTTAATTGGATGTCTGATTCATATAAATGGGCTTGAAACAAGTGTATGCTCCTGGTGGTTTTCATGATGAGTTTAGTAATGACTGCTTTCCTTACTATGTTCAACGATATCAGGGGGAAGAACTATGGAAGTCATCTTAAGGGGGAAAGACAACTAATGATTAGCAACTGACATGCTTGCTTTAAGAAGGCAGATCTAATCCTTCTCTTTTTACAAACAACAAAACTCTGTGAGGAAGAGATAGTCATACTCTTCTGTATCAAGAACCTAGTCAGCTTTAGAAATATCGGAATTACCCTCCTCAAATGTGACTGTGAGGTGGGAAGAGAAGAAAGATATGTTTATTCTTCCCTGAGAAACCCAGGCTTGGAGGAATAGCAAATGGAAAAAGAGTAAGTGAAAACTTTACAGCTCGTGATTCAATATGAATCCCACTCCTTTAATTCACAACAAATTGACTAACAGCCCTCCTCTCTCCCTCCCTCTCCACACTAAATTGCTACATGTAGTAGATTACAAATCTGATGAGAAGTAGCAACATCCCATTAATATTTATAAATGTTCCTATGCTCATATTTCCCATCTATTTGGAAAAATCAGTCCAAGTAATTAAGGAGAATGGGGAATTATAAAGATGAAAAATATCAGGAAAACTGTGCATGGGAGTTATGAACACTGTCTTAATTCTACTTTTACATCTTAATGACTTAATTTTCCACAGATGGCATTTTAAATGTAAATTTCTTAGTTTAAAAAAAGCAAATTTCATTATCATCCAAGAAATACAGATATTTTTCAAATAGGAAACTCACATCTTTGGCTTCTCCACAAGGTATCGAAAATGTTTACCTCCGATGATTTTCACTATCACTTCAGGCATTGCATCTGATCCTTGGGGAGTCTTGTAAACTGAAGGCATGATTCTTCTCCAAATCTCCTCAATTCCTTAGGGGCAAAAAATAAACCAGTTATTCCTCTTGATTTTTTACTAGGCAATTGCAGAATCCTTGTCAATAGTATAAATAATAATGCCGAACTTGCTGGTATTATTCCTTTGAAGGTATTAAAATAAACTCCTGGGGCTGGGGAAATGGCTTAGTGGATAAAGTGTTTGTAGCACAAGCATGTTGACCTGAATTCAGATCTCCATAAATGCCAGATGGGCATGTTGGCCTGTCTGCCATCCTCGTGTGTGAGAGACAGAGTCAGGAAATCCTCAATGCAATCTAGTGAGACTAGCTGAACCAGCGAGGCCTGGTTCACGTGAGAGACCCTGTCTCAGTAAATCAGTGCAGAGTGATGGAAGAAGACACCCAAAGTCAATCTCTGGTCTCCATACATGTGAACACATGTGCATGTGTACCTGCACACGTGTACTCACATATATGTTAACACACATACATATACATGCAAAAAATAAATTAAAGCAGACTACTGTAGTATATTGACTAAGTTAAAGGCCCTTGAAAAATAAGAAGTACAGAAAGATCACTGAGTTTCATGAGGCTGTCTCAAAACAGGAGACAAAATCATGGCTACAAGAATTCTCTACAGACCTTGTTAAAAGAGCTCCTTCCTGTTAAGCCTCTCCAAATAATTCAGCTGCTTCATTACAAGTTTGTTCTGTGTCCAATGCAGCATGTAACATATTCTAGCACTTTTGGAAACCTTCATTTCCTTAAGAGGGACTTTTAATGCCATGGAAGACTTGTCTTAAAAAAATGTCTATACTGGGCTGGAGAGATAGTTTAGTGGTTAAAGCTTTTGCCTGCAAAGCCAAAGGAACTCAGTTCAATTCCCCAGGACCCACATAAGCCAGGCACAAGGTGACACATGTATCTGGAGTTCATTTGCAGTGGCTGGATGCCCTGGCATGCCCATTGTCTTCCTCTCTCTGCCTCTTTCTCTCTCTTGCTCTCTTAAATAAATATATTTTTTTAAAAAAGTCTATTATTTTCTCCTGCTAATTTAATGGTGGCATATTGAAGACCTAAGAGATTGAAGGCTGAAGGGCACCACCCCTATACCTATGCTGTTTCACTTAACACTCCTAATGAAGATGTGAGATACTTAATTGCCAGTTCCATTGTGGCTCTACAATTGAGGGTGCTGGTATATGTTGAGATGTGACTTTTTCAGCATCACATCTCAGTCATTCCCAGAGCTGGGAATCTCACTAAGAGGCCTGCAAAGCAAGTCGATTGAGATGTTAGGTGACTCTACAGTTCCTGTACTATGGGCATGAGATGGGCTTCTCCTGAGGTCAGGGAGGCAGCAAGGATATACTAGGACATATGAAGAATCAGGACTCAGCTCTCACGCTCTCTTCCCCACTGTGAAATGAGGGTAATTCCAGCTCTGCTCTCAGGGACTCGGATGAATGCAGAAGATACAGTGGTTTAAGGGTCTTTGTAAATTTGAAAGGGATTTGTTATGCCTATTTCTTCCAGCAACCATGCAGAGTCTGAACTGGAGATCTTACTCCAGATAAACCCTGGACATTTTAACAGGTTTGATGCTGAGACAATCGTGGCTTCAGGCTGACCATTGCTTTTATAACCTCCGAGAGTTCTAAAGGCTTGAGAACCTATTCTAATTCAAACACTGGCCTCACAGATTGGAAAACCTTGGCCAGAAATTGTGTGTCTCGCCCAAGTCACCCAGAATGAGGGACCGAGGTCCTTTTGGTCCCAGCAGTTAGTCCCAGACCCTGGGTTTCACTGAGTGTGGGACACTAAAGTCTGTGAGGGGAAAACCAGCCCTTTGAAGCTGTGTGGTAACTTCAAAGCCTGGAATTTAGCTATCAAGTTTCCAATGTGCCTCGCAGTGGGACATCAGCCTGGAGACCACCCCGGAGGGAGATTAACTGGAAGGGTACCCTTACCGCTAACGTGGAGCTTCTACACCCAAGTTGCTCCGAGGTGCGTGATCAGTGCGGTTCCTGAGCAGAAGCGCGACAAGGAACTTTAACCAATCACAGGGCCCGCCCTGGTTGCTAAGGACGCAGAGGCTGTTGCTGGGCGGGGACCAGTTTTCCCGGCACTAGCGGAGACAGCAAGACTAGGTTGGTGTCTCAAGTGAGTAACTGCAGATCTGAGGAGACCCAGGAGCCATCTCCTCCAGCTGTGGAGTGGCGATTGCCCCACCCTTCGCCCAGGCTTCCCCTTTGTGAAAGGTTTCCTAGGTGGGATCCTCAACCTAATCAACACTTCCTGAGACATGGCTTTTCATAAATCCCACCTTTGCCCTGTTTTCTTTCTGTAAAGTGAGGCAAAAAATGAGTTGGTGACATTAAATAAGAACATAATTCTGAGTGTAAACTGAATGTCAGGTCCCTTATTTGAGTGGGTTAAGTATTATCTTGTACATTAACAATTGCCAATAAAATACTTTTATTTTTGTTTTAAAGGGCAAGAAAATGGGGCTTGAGGTATGTAGAGAGCCACAGCTAGTAGGAGCCATCCACACAGGCACAGCCACATCTGTCTCCAGCTGAACCAGAGATCGGAGCAGGGCACTGATCAGAGCAGCCCCTCCTTAATTCCTCCTTTTGGACTGTTTTATGGGTCTGACTTTTGTGCAGAAGACAGTATGTGCAGAAAATCAGTCACAGCTGCCTCATTCCTTCATCATCTGACCTTGTTCCCCTTTCCCATGCTTTTTCTATATTTGATAAAAGAAAGTTGTTGCAAAAGCTTTTCTGCTTGTGTATAAATTAAACCAATGGTGTTTGGGCAGTGCTGCAGTGTCTCCAGCAGAGCCTGCAGAAGATCTGATCCCAGCGTTCACTTTATTACTTGTGTCTGTCTTTCTTTCCTTCTAATCCCTGAGTCAACCTTAACAGGTCGTAGCTGTGCTGGTGGAGGCAGAGGTATTGAAAAATTACTAAGGGCCTCGAAGAAGCAAGAGACAAAACCAAGATTTTAGTGTAGGTCTGAATATTCCGAATTTTTGAGCTCTTGTATTGTGATAAAAGACTGAAAATGTATGAGAAATCACTTAAAGTTGACTCCAAAATGGTATTGCATGCATGTATCAGCCCCAACATCCATGCTCCCACCTGCAGTCCCTCTCCATGAAGCCTGCAGCTTCCTGCATCCTGTCCCAGCACTGGCAGATGGACGACACACTTCAGGGCTTCACTCTTTAGACACATCCCATGACACACACAGTACCACAGGGGCAGCTCCCCTGTTGCTCCTGTAACCCCGCTCTCATATGGTTGCCAGTGAGTTGTATTAGTCATTGTCAAGCTGTGCAGCAAAATACGTGACAGAAGGAACTTCGAGGAAGGGTTTATTTTAGCTTACTCTTTGAGGAGATGTCCACAGTGCAGGGAAGGCATGGCAGCAGTAACACAAGACAATTGGCCTGTTCAACCCACGGTGATGAAGCCGAGAGAGATTAATACTGGTGGCTTGCTTTCTCCTTTTTCTACACTCCAGTACTCTCTGCCTGTGGAATGGTGCAAGCCACATTTGGGTGGGTCTTCTCACTTCAAGTAACCTATTCTAGAAATCCTTCTTAGACATGCCCATAGATTTGTTCCCAAGGTGATTCTATATCCCATCAAGGGGCTGGAGAGGTAGCTCAGAAGTTAAGGACTTGCCTGCAAAGCCTAAGGACCCGACTTTGATTCCCCAGTACCCACATAAGCGAGATGCACAAGGTGGTGCAGGCATCTGGAGTTTGTTTGCAATGAGTGGCTACAGGCCTGGGCACACCTATTCTCTCTCTCTTCCTCTGCCTCTTCTTTCTTTCTCAAATAAATGAAAAATAAATAAAATATTTAAATCCTGTCAACTTGACAACAGAGATTAACCTTCACATGAGTCTTCCCAAGGCCCAGCTCTGACAGGACCCTTCACTGCTCATGCCTCCAAGGTTTCATCAGCCCTGGAGGATGTCCATGCTTTCCATAATCTCAAGCTAGATCTCCATCTTGGGCTCCCACTATGCTTTCTAGGATTGAACTTTTCAAATTTCTGTTTGAAAAGGCCTCTACTCCACATAGCATTCATTGGAGCTTGCTTGACTTAGAACACTTTCCCAGTCTGCCTTTCTGTGAATAGAAACCTTTCATTAGGAATCTCATCTCATTCCAAGTGGTCTTTGTGGCATGTTAGTCAATGTCCCTGCTGTGCCATGTCTTCATAGAGCTGATCAGGCTATTGGTTAAACACATCAGACCAGTAGGCAAGTATTGGCAGCAGCTATCTGGAGGAGTTGCCATTCTGGGGGTGATGGGTGTCAAGGTGCTATCTGGTGGTGTTGCCAGGCTGGGAGGATGGGTGACAGGTTTTTGGCACATGTCTAGATCAATACATTCTGCCTTTCTTCAGAGAGGAGGGAAAGTCAGCAATCAGAGAGAAGCAGAGCTGAGAACAGGGTGGATGGAAAGAGAGGAAAGCAGAAAGCCTGGATCCAGCTGTGTCTGACTTGGAATTTTTATTCTTGGACACAGAAGCACTCAATTTACTCTTTACTGAAGATATTTTGAGATGGGATTCATAAGTTTTCTACCCAATGAGTCATTGCTAAAATACATTATTAATATTCACTAATTTAATCTAATTAATTTATTTTTTAATTTGCTCTTGTGTATTTGTGAGAGTGCTAGATCCTTTTGCCTCTGCAAATGAACTCCAGGTACACAAGCCATTTTTTTTGCATCTGGATTTATGTGGGTGCAGGGGAATTGAACCCAGGTTGGGTACCTCTAAACACTAAGCCAAGTCCCTAATACACACTCAAACTCCAGGTTGTTCAAGTTTATGACTTTATTTCACTGTAAACTTGACCTTATAGGTTTTTATGTAAAGGCCAGTTTGAAATAATGATGACCTGGAATTACAGGGCTCAGTATTGGGTCCTTCTGTCTGCTGGGATCAAACTGATTTTATTTTAGTTATCTTGAGATGAAATTTCATATGGTTTCAGACAAACTGAAAGTATTCAGATGAAATTTCATATGGTTTCAGACCCAAGGGACCCTCTGGTTGGGCACTGCCTAACCAAATGATCTTGAACATGTCATTTAATTATGTTTATCTGTAAGGTGGAGATAATGGTTGCCCTAGTAGATGCTTTCAGTGTTATAGATCAGGTGCTTGGAGACTCTTGAACAAGTAGTAATTAGTTATACACTTGTTTGTAACTGTGCAGTAGACACTCAAGTGAATATTTACTATAAGCAGATACTATGCTGAGAGCTGTGCACTCAATATGCCATGTAATATTAATAACAATTCATGAAATAAGGACCATTATCCTCTCATTTTAGAGAAGAGGAATCTGAGATTAACAAAGACAACTTACTCATGGTAATGTAGCCAGGAAATCAGAACTATAATAAAAATCCAGGTGTGACTGACGCCAAAAGTACTCAGCCTTTACTTCATAGTTCCTCTGTGGGAGTTTGTTAGCCATTGCTATGATGATTATTAGTGTTAGTGTTTTGTGGATGGGGTTTGGAGGCTCCACTGAATAAAGTATATGACCATCCTGATGCAACGTATAGGATTTTCATATCATACTCTACTTTGTAAAATGACATAAACAAGAAACATCTCTCCCATGGTTTATATTAAACAAGGCAAAACAAAAAGCTATGCAATAAATGTCTCCATAAGATTAAATACTGTGGTTAAAACTGCCTTCCTTGGATTCAACAGCTTTTGATTATGAGTCACCAGAGAAAGATTCCATAGAATCATCTCCATCCAACAGAGTCTGTACTCTCCCTCCCTAAACAAAGATGAGTAGCTCCAATAAAGCAACCAAAGAACCCCCCCCCCCAAATAAAAACACTTCAGGACTTTCCATTCACCATCAAGAAGAGGTAGAGAAAAAAGAGGAATATTTTGCTTTGGCCCATAGACTTCAAAGTAGAATGAAAGTACAAACAGGAAGCAATACAGACATGCTCCTTTGAACAGTTTAATCACAGAGCTGTACAATGAAGTCTGGGCAGTGAATTCCCTGTCTAAACAGAGAAGAGACTAACACTGAGTTGTGTCACAAAGAATATTTGGGTCATGCAGTGTTTCTTTTTTTTTTTTTCTTCTGCTTTATTTTGTATAGAACCCATGCTAATGATCTTTGTGACTAATGAGGACTTCAAGTGAAATGACAACTGAGGGCAGGCTGGTGTTAGAGTAGAATGCAAATATGGTCAATCTCCTTCCTCCTTAAAGATTGTGGCACGCTGTTAGAAGGGTATGTTTTGGGCTCTGCTGTAGGTTCTCTAAGACTGCTGCCACAAAGTGCCACTGAATGCGTATATCCAGCAACAGGCACGTATGCTCTCGTAGTTCTGGAAGGCAGCAAGTCTAAGCTTTGTGAGTTGTCTATGCTGGTTCCTTCAGAGGATGATGAGGGAAAGTGTACCCCATACCTCTCCCCTAGCTTCAGGCATATTGCTGGGCTTGTAGACAGACTTTGTATTCATGTGGTATTCTCCTTCTGTGTGTATCTGGGTCCAAATTCCTCTCTTTACAATATCCCAAGTGATACTGGATTAGGCTTCCAGCTTTCTGTATAACGTTAACTAATTATTCCTGCCATCAGCCTATGTTCTATATAATGTCACGTTGTGACACACTGCATGTTAGGCTTACAACTGCACTATATAAATGCAGTGACAAATAATTCAACCTTTAGTTTATTTAGCACTACCTCATGCAAACAAACTACTTTGCCTTCCCACGGTTTTATTTCTTTCTGGACAGTACCAATACATGCCTAAATATCTAGACAAAATGGGTTAACAGATGTTAGAGAAGTGTTGGGTGCACACAAGAGCTTGCTGCTGTTAACATTACCCCCCCCTTAGTTTTCTTCATTATAGCCTTTTTGGTTGGGTCCTTTGGCTACTTCTCCAGTGCCACTATTCTCTGTCTCCCTAGGCAATCAGCAGCAGCTGCAGTGGCCTGCACACCCCTCAAACCTTCGTTGAGGTTCTATCCCAGTTTGTCTTTGCAGTCTCTGTCAGTTTGCTTGAAAAATAGCAAAACTTGCTCCTGGCTCAGTTCCTGACTTGTAGGATTAACTCAGATTTGATTGGTTCTATGAAGATGCATTGTTAATATCTCCAATCAGATGATTCACTTTCATCAGGAAACCCCTAGTTTTAATAATCTCCTCTTTCAGTTATAATTACTGACCCAGTATCTTTCTTTCCCACTCAGTGGCTTTTGGTAATGATAAACATCACGATCTGTTTACCGTATCACCCTTTCTACTTTGGTGTTGACACATAGTCTATGATCACAAATGTATATGAAATGCATGAAAGAAAATAAGCACAGTAAATGACTTGTCATACTATAGTAATGGTAATAACCAGGAAACATGATGTAACCAAGCACAGAAGTGCTATTTATTTACTTTGTGCTAACTATAGTGGGAGGCCTTTTATCTGTAGCCCTTCAGTGAATTTAAGAATGGTCCTTAGTAAGAGATCTATCATGTTCCTTGTTCTGGTAACAGGAATCTGTTCTGAGTGCTGAATGAGTGAAGTCCATGGCTATAATAGCGAGCAGTCCATAAGAGCCCACGCTAGCATAAAGGGGGCATCACCGGGAATGTAATCGCAGACATGGACTCAGCCCTTTGGAGAGTCAGACCATAAAGGAATCTCCTCTTTGCTGACTTTGGGGACTGCTCCTCCCTATTGTTCTTCAGTATTCTTCTCTGTGCTAGGCATTAATGCTTTTTAATTTCACAGACAATGGGAAAGAAAGTCATTAGTCATATTGTATGAATTAGCATGATTTTCATTAAAGGGACCATCAAAACCTACAACTTCTTAGTTTTTCTTGCTAGGGAAAATATTAGGGTGGCCCAGTTTGGGTGAGGAACCAGCAGTCAACAGCTGCATTGGAAGAAGGTTCATAGCAGCAGAACCATGGATGAAGTTGTTGGACAGAGCTCTTAGCCAGAAAGTCACAAGGTTCAAAAACCCGAGAGGTTAATGTGGTGGGAGATTGAATAGCTTGCTTAAAAGTCTTACAGAAAAGAAGTGGTATAGCAGAGATTCAAATTCACATTTGTTGGACTATCAGCATTATATATATATTTCTTCCTCAGAATGTTCTGTTTTAAAACTGTAAGGTATCAAAAAAAGAGGTGGGGAGCATGTAGTAAAAATTTCCAAATATAACATCATGACTTCAGAACAGAATTCAGTGTGCTCTGGTTGGATCTTAAATTCTTTTAAAAAAATATTTATTTGAGAGGAGACAAAAGCAGAGAGAAAGAGATAGAGAGAGAAGCAGAGAGAGAAAGAGAGAGAAGGGGAGAAAGAGAGGGAGAAAGAGAGAGAGAGAATGGGCATGCCAGGACCTCCAGCCACTTCAAACAAACTCCAGATGCATGTGGCACCTGTGCATCTGGCTTATGTGGGTACTGGGGAAATGAACCTGTTTCCTTAGGCTTCACAGACAAATGCTTTAACCACTAAGCCATCTCTCCAGCCCATCTGATGGGATCATCAGGAGTGCTACTTGCTTTTATGTTCTAACCACAGAGATTTAAAGTGAATATATCCCTCCTCCTTCCAGTTTACTTGTTGGAATCCTAACCTTGAAGTGATAATGCTAGAAAGTCAGAGCTCTTGGAGGAGGTTAGGACATGGAGGGCTTTCCCTCATGAATGAATGAATTAGTGTTCTTATTCAAGAATTTTCAGTGAGCTCCCTTTATCTTCTTCCATGAGAGAAGACGGGAGGAAGACTCATATGTAAAAGCCAGGAACAGACCCTCAAACACTGAACCTGCTCCTCCACTTCCTGGCTTCTGAAACATTGAGAAATAAATTATCATTGTTTATAAACCACTAAGCTTGTGATAGTTTTCTTTGAGCAACCTGAACAGACAAAGGTACACATACTCTCAAGGTGAAAATATGTTTACACATGTTCTGATCTGATGATTCCTCAAAAGATTCTGTCCCCAGTGATTTAGAAAGCCTTACAAACAAAATGAGGCAGAAAAATAAAAAAGACTCATGGTGAGGCCAGACACTCTGTGTTTGACTCTGATCTGCCACATCCTTGGACCATGCATTTAGCATTTAGCATTTATCATGCTGATGTATAAATAGAAGTTAATAACCATAACTACATCATTCTTTTTTGTTATTTTTTCAAAGTAGCGTCTTGCCCAGGCTGACATGGAATTCACTATGTAGCCTCAAAGTGTCCTTAAACTCACAGTGATCCTCTTACCTCTGCCTCCCAAGTGCTGGGATTAAAGGCATGCACCATCATTCTGGGCTTACATCATTCTTTTGAAAAGCAAGATTTGTAGTTGTAACCAAGTATTTATTAAGTAAAGACACTCTCAAAGTGTTTTGTATTCATCAACACATTCATCATCATTAGAAGTAGGGCATACTCCTTTCGGTGAAGGAAACCATGACAGAAGAAAGTTAAGTACAATGCCCAAGATTGTAGTGGGACAGGGATTTATGAATTCTCTGCCATGTGAGACCATCCCCCTGGCATTCCTGGGAAGAGTGAGTAGCACAGCATGTGCACAGCACATAGCATAGATTTGGGTAAACACGGTGTCCTCAGTAACTATTCTTGCTACTGCTGCCTAGTGGTCAGGTAATGGGGTATTTTGGGGGTACAGGCAAGAGTCCCCAGATCCTGATCCCTGAGTTAACATCTGCTTTTAACCAAAGAATTAGGTAAAACAAGACTGAGAAGAATAATTATTAAATCAGCATATTTGTTGAGGAAAGAACAAAACCAAGGGAAGGAAAATAGACTCTATATCCATGGGGTCTGACAGCCCATATGGTAGACTTGGAAGAAACGTGAAAAGGGAGTTAAAGAGGAAAGAAAAGAAAGTGCAAAGAGCTCCTGCTATGTGGAGGACAGATGTGAGTAGAGAGCCAATGTAGGAGTAGGGGTCAGGGGGTTTCTCCCCTCATCTCAGCCTAAATACGCCGAGATGAGGGGAAACTCACCAGGACCTAGAGGTTTAGGAATGATGAACAGGAAGCTGAGAGAGAGCTTGCCCTTGGAACGGGTCTATTTATCACCTTATTGTAGTGGGCTCAAGTGACCAGAGTGAGGGCTGATTGGTCTGAGCTAGAGGCTGGCTCAGGAAGAGGCCAGCCATGATGCCAAGTTCTGGGGGCTGAACTTGACTAACCACAATGTCAGGATTTGATTTCTATTCTAGCAAAGAGACCTCCCTCTCAGGAGGAGCTTGGGTTATTTATGGAAAAACACAAGTATAGGGAACTCCTTTAGGCAAGAGATGAGAAGTCGGATCATTCTTTGATCTCTGGCAAAGTGGAGATTGTGAGGACATTCCTGCCTTTACTTTGAGGCCCAGTCACCCTAAACTACCTAACACAGCCACCTGACTCCCTCTCAATCAGCTCCAAGCTTCTTCCTGCAGTGCCATCAGCAACTTGGTTACTGGATGCTTGTGGAAGAAGAAGGAAGCAGCTCTATCCTGATACTGCTTACCTGTGTAGACTCAGGACTTTTCAATCCCTGCTATCCTTACCACCTATTAATAAACTTAACTCTTTACTGAAGAAATAGCAAGAAAGTAGCCCTAAGAAGGAATGCTTCTCTGAGAATATTTTCAAGTGCCCTAAATTATTTTTATGATAAATGCACTGTATTTAAATCACTCTGCATATCAATATATATTAATGATTTAGTGAGCAGAATTTTAAGGCACCATGGTGAGTTGTTGAAGACACAATGATGATTAATATTGAGTGCTACATGTTCAAATAAAAACTATATACTGAACATATAACAAGCCATAACAAGAAATAATCAAAATTTGTAGTCAAGAAAAATTACTTTAGCTTAGGGAGGTAAGGAAAAAATTTTTACAAGTTAATATATGAGTTGGTCCTTAAAATATAATAGTTAAGGGCTGGAGAGATGGCTTAGTGGTTAAGGCACTTGCCTATAAAGCCAAAGAACCCAGGTTCAATTCCCCAGGTTTCACATAAGCCAGATACACAAGGTGGCACATGTGTCTGGAGTTTGCTTGTAGTGGCTGGAAGCCCTGGCAAACTTGTTCTCTCTCTCTTTCTCTCTCCCTCTGTCTGTCTCTTTCTCTCAAATAAATAAAAATAAAATATTTTAAAAAATGTAATAGTTGACATGTCCAAAGGGAAGAGAAAGTATATTAGGTAGAGGGCATAACATAACTAGAGGTAGAAGAATAACAAAATTGTGATATATAGTCAAGGAATACTGTAGTATTACTTATATTTAAGTGGGTTAAGAAAACAGAAGTCTAGTTTTCATTCATATAATACTCAACTATGAGGTAGTGGCCCATGTATCTGGTACAAGTGAATCTTACAGCACCTTTTCTCATGCTTATGTGATGTCTGTGATGAGAACAGAATGTGCTAGAAGGTTCACTACCTGGAAATAAATGCTTTGTTTTAGAAGTCACACTTGGATTGCTGTTGCTCATAGCCCATGGGCCAGAATAACCAAACTAGCCCTCCCTAACAAAAAGAGGTGTTGGAAGGTTGGTTTCCAAGTGTCTGAAAAGACAGAAGTGGCTAACAATAAGCCCTCATGTTATCTACCACACCCACACTTGAAGAAAATTTGCTATGATTTAGAACAAGTTTGTATTTACAAACAGAATATAAATATGTAAGATTTATAATATGCTATTAACAGGATTTTTTCTGTCTGTTGCATTTACCACTTTCAAATGTAGGAAATGTTGTTTATGGTTTATCTACCTACAATACATATTGAAAGAAAGATACCTCTTATTTCTGTAATCTGTTATTATCTCTAGAGTGGTGTAAATTGGTGTGCATTGCATGTGATGTAGGCTTTGCTGACACACAGCTGACATCTCACTTGGCTTCAGCTGCAAGTGGCAGTCTTAGCCACGATCATCCCACTTCCCTGTCACAACATAATGAAAGATAAACCAATGCTTAGGGACTGAAGAACATCTACATAATATGTGCATACACGTTTTTACATAGTCTCCTGTATCTGATATTTTGCTATGTGATTTCAAGAATTCTTAATTTCCCATAGGGTAGAATGTATAGCTTACATAAAAGTGTCTTTAATCCTAGCACCTGTGAGACAGAGGTAGGAGGATTGCCATGAGGCTACTCCAGGTCAGCCTGGGCTAGAGTGAGACCCTATCTTGAGAAATAAAGAAAAAAAAAATTAAAAAGTGTTTGAGCTCCCAAGTTGGGAAAAATGAGCTAGGATTCTAACTCTATGGATTAACTGCCTTGTGATGTTTAAAATGATGTTGGTAACAATATACTTATTCTGTAGTGTTGAGTGCTCAGGCACTTAAAAATAATTTTTTCTCTTTGTGTTCAATATCACCACCAATGTTTTGGTTCCTGCTATTGCAGCCCAGAAGCATCTTCCAAGTAGATTCCAATTAGTGGAGATTTTGGAACAGGGAGTTAATTTGGGAGTCAAAATGTCATCTTGAAGACTTAACACTCAACAATATAAAAGATCAGAACTCAGACAAAAAATCAATTCAGAATACTTCCTACTTCCCTCAAACTGAGTTTAAGTCTTGCCTTGGTTTATAGAGCACACTTGGGATGTGTACTCAGCCAAGGTCTATCACTTCACACATGCAGGTATCTGCAGGACATAATGCTGAAACAAGGTGTTTATTTTTTTCATGTGTCATTATCTCCTCACCCACACTTTGCTTGATATTTGTCAAGTGTATTAGTTGCTTTTATCATTGATGTGACATAATACTTAACAAAAATAACTCAAGGAAGGAAGGGTTTCTTTCAGCTCATAGTTTGAAGGTACAGTTCATGGCAGGAAAGCTGTGGTTGCAGGAGCACTAGGCAGCTGGTTACATTGTGTTTGCAAGCAAGAGAGAGAGAGAGAGAGAGAGAGAGAGAGAGAGAGAGGGAGGGAGGGAGGGAGGTGCTAGTGCTTAGCTCAGTTTTGTCCTCTAACCTATGGAATCATGCTGCCCACATTTAGGGTGAGTCTTCCTACCTCAGTTAACACAAAGGAGAAACTCCCTCACAGACATACATACCCAAAGATTTGTCTTTAGATTATTCTCGATCCTGTCAATTTGACAATTAATATTAATCATCACAAGTCCACTCCTTGTCAATTCCACATCCAAGTATATGACTTTAAATCATAACCTTCTGCCCCTTGCTCCCATAGGTTCATGGCCATTTCATAATGTAAAATATGTTCTATCCAACTTCGAAAGTCCCCATAATCGTTAACATTCCCACACTGCTCACAAGTATAAGTGCAGTCTCTTCAGAGACCCAGGCAATCTCTTAACTGCAAGCTTTTACAAAATTAAATTTAAAAAATGACAAGTTGGATCATACAAGGGCACAGAATAAACATTTCCAATGTAAGAAGAAGGAATGTGATCATAGGAAAGAAAGAGGGAAAGAAAGAGTACCAAAAATGCAACAGGTCAAACACGAAAGCCTGCATCTCCCCGTTACTCATGTGGGGCTGGTGAGGGAATCATCTGGGCTCCAACAGCCATAGCAGACTTACTTCTCTAGCTCTGCTGCCGCAGTCAACAAAGCCTCTCTCTTGGGCTGTCGCCTCTCTGAACCTGCAGCTTTTCTCAGCGGATGCCCCATAGTTCTGGCCTTTACAACACGGTGGAGTCTCCATGAAAGCTTTTTGGGGCTGGGACGATAGCCCAGTGATTAAAAGCACTTGTTTGCAAAGCCTGCCAGCCCAGTTTCAGTTCCCTAGTACCCATGAAAAGGCAGATGTCCAAAATTGTACATGTGTCTGGTGTTCATTTGCACTGACATGAGACTCTGCCACCCCCCCCAAACAATGCAAATAAATAAATACTTGGGTTTTTCGTTTTCACAGTTTTACTCAATGACCTGTTGGGGCCTTCTTGCTGAAATCCTGCTACACATAGGCTGGCCTCAGCTGCTCTCTGGGATGTTGGCACAAAATTCTACACTCACCTCAATCTTACTTCACTGCAAACCCAGCACTGTGTGGATGATGCTGTCAGTTTGGGACCACCGTTGCATAGGCCTCTTTGTGCTTATCCCAAGGAAACACTTTCTTAGCCCATTTTGTTTGAGGAAATCCCTTCAGTGGCATTCTCTATTTAGGTTCTGTCCTTTAAAATGACTTTGCATTCTTCTAACAAGAAGGAATCTTCCATGAGTGAGGTCTTGCAGACAGGATATCTTGCCTATTGCCCCAGTGCAGTTTAAGAGGTTTTCTTCAATGGTGCTGATCTCCTTAACCATTACTGCTGCTTTCTCTGCACTGCCATGTCTGAGCCATTAGCTCTCCTTCAAAACCAAATAGTATATTTTTCATATCTTTTTGTTCTGCTTGCAGTTATTTCTTAACAAACCAGAATACAAAGTGGTCACATAGTAAGTAGGAAACCGTGACACAGCCTGACTGAGGTGTCCACCCAGAGAAAATTTAGTGCGTTATTTTTTAATGCAGCCTCACCCAAATTCCCAGAATACTGGCTGAAAGAAGCCAGCATATAACAGGAAAGATTTCTAGTCCGGTTCCCAGTACATTGCTTGTTCCCTGGAGCATCATGAACAGAGCTTCCATTGTCCGTATCTCTCTCGGTATATGCTCTTCCACACTCCAAAAGGAGAGATCTATTAAGCTCTGCTTACAGCATTCTAGGACTTTTTCTAGCCTGAAGTTCCAAATTCTTCCACATTCCTCCCACAAATCGGTTCAAAAAAACAAGGAACTATGGGAGGGAGTCCATTAAAAAGAGACCAGAAAATTAAGCTGGTCCCGTTGTAAGGAAGTTTCACGAGCTTGGTCTAGAATCCCAAACTTCTAGCATCGGGATGCTGTCAACAGACACCCCAGTGCTGAAGCCCTGTGCTCAAGGACCTGACTCTGCCTAGGTCTGAGTTCAGCTCAACCTGGACTGTCCTTATTTTCAAGAGCCTGATTTGCATATTGGTGATTGCACAGCTAGAATTATGTGTACATTGGCTCACACTACTCTCCCAGAATGAAATGCCCACCAACCTGGATTGTACTCCTTGGCATGGCATAAATTAGATGACATAAAGTACACACAAAGAAACTCACTCTAGTCACCAAGGATGGTGGCACGCGCCTTTAATCCCAGTATTCAGGAGGCAGAGGTAGGAGGATTGCTGTAAATTCCAGGCCAGCCTGTGTCTACAGAGTGACTTCCAGGTGAGTCTGGGCTGGGCTGGAGTGAGACCCTGTTTCGAAAAACAAAACAAAACAAAACACAAACAAACAAAAAAGAAGCTCACTTTAAGTCCCAAGTACTTTTCCCAAATGGAGTCTCCCCACAGCACTTTGTAGATGGCACTGTAGTTACTACCCAGCCTGCTGGCTTCTGGGAGTATACTCAGGAAACTCTTTCTCTTTGCTGGCATAAAGGGTGAATTCATTCACCACTGGGGCAACCCCTTTCTTATTAGCATAATGGCTGGATACCCAATCTACTATATGAACCATGGCCAGTTTTATCATGGTAACAACTCTACTTCCTGTTGCTATAAAAATATATCTGCTCAAAACTATTGAAGTGAGGAAGATTATTTTGCTTCACAGTTTGAGTGCATAACCCATCGTAGTGGGGAAGACAGGCCACAGGAGCACATAGTTCACACTGCATCTGAAATCAGGAAGCAAGAGAGATGAGTGCTGGTGCTCAGCTTTCTCCTTTTCATCAGTCCAGTACCAAAGCCCATGGAATGGCACAGCTCACATTTAGAGTGCAGCTTCCCCACCTCAATTAATATACTTTAGAAAATCCGTCCAAGACAAGCCCACAAGTTTGATTCCTACCTAGGGGATTCTAGATCCTATCAAGTGGATAATCACGGTTAACCATCACACCAGATTTCCTGAGTAACATTAACTGTGCTCCCCCTGGGAGGATGTGGCTCTGTCAGAAGTAGAAAGAGGTAGGAATCCTTTCTTCCATGGTTAATATGGGTTGAGACAAAATGGGTTATGCCCTTTAATACTTCATACATTGCTTCAGCATACCATCACAGTTGGTTTATCTGCATTATCATTGTAAAATAAAATCATGGAATCTTACAGTACTAGGTATCTTGCCTAGGCTGCCTAGTTAATAAGTTATAATGCCTTGATTTGAACCTGACTTGGCCTCACTCTCAAGTCTTGTGAGTGTATTGAATATGGATGTGCATTGACATATGTCCACATACAGATATGAATATATGTATATATTATAAGTAAATGTAAATATGTTATGCATATGGCTGGCTACACAGATAAGGCTTTTCATTTTCTTTTTAAAAATATTCATTTGTTGGGCTGGAGAGATGGCTTAGTGGTTAAGGCGCCTGCCTCCTAAGGCTAAGAACGCTGGTTCCAATCTCCAGATCCCACGTTTAGCCAGATGCAGTGACACAAGGGCACAATGCTGCACTTGACCACAAGGGGGCGCACACATCTGGATTTCGTTCGCAGCAGCTGAGAGACTGCTGGCATGCCCATCTCTATCTGTCGTCCTCTCTCTCTCTCCAAAAAAAAAAAAAAAAAAGATACCAGTCATATTAATCAGGATCTACCTGGTGGTCTCATGTTAATTTATCCACTCATCTTAAGTTCTTGCTTCTAAACATACTCAGCTTTGAGGTTTGGGGGCTTAGACATATTCAGAAGACATAATTCAGCTCCTCGTATGTGGTAACAATAAAATATTTGAGGTACCACGTAGGGACCTTACACTGTTTGACAGAGTCTCCTTTGCAGATTGGGAGGTTGAGGCAAGCGAATTGAGAGCTTGGAGCCAGTCTGGGATGCAAGGTGAGACCCTGCCTCAAAAACAAAGACTAAAACACAAATTTCTTTAAGAGAAGAAAACCAACACCCTGAGAAAATTAATTGTCCAAGGATAAAATGGCCCACTGATGTTATAGGCTGTAATCCATAATAGGTCCTTGTAGGTAGTGGTGGAAATATTTCATATGCATGTAAGGCTGTGTGCCTCTTTGTATATGTATGTGACCACGTGTGTTTATCATGGTATGAGTGGACAGGGCGTATTTGGATGAAGCAGGTAGGATTAATCTGTCAGGAAAGGAAGATGCCTTTTAAGATCATTTATTTGCATTTTGCACCTAAAAACACCTTCCTTTCTTCTGAAACTCCAGCAACAAGATTGCCAATTTTAATCTAGACCACTGGATGGCAGTAAAGCAGAAATGACTGCAAGAAAGCAGCAATCCCCTCAGAATTGCAATACGTTTTATAGACCAAGACAACTGCAGTTGTAAAACATTATGGTGTATCAATTGGCATATTTGCTGATCAAATCTTTATAAGGCTCAAATAGGCTCATAAATGCTGGGTTCTCTGGTTTGGCCTCCTCATGCTTCATGCTTCTGTTTAAGATATTTTAGAGGGCTGGAAATACAGCAAATGGTTGAAATATGAAAACAATATGCCACTGCCAATTTGTTTCCCTGTGATTGAGAGAAAATATACATGCTGCAATTAGAAACACGACCCAAACATGAAGAATCTGCCGCATTTGAGCTGGGCTCATTTTATGTGCAAAGCACAGCCCAGGCTGGAGCTAACCAAGAGCTAAATCATTTTGCTACTTGATTTTTATGAGTGAGTTCCAATTTTCTTCTACTTCCATAGGGTATCATTATGTGGAAAATTTTATTTCATAAACTGTTATTGGTTGATGATAAAATCGAGCTTGTTGATAAATACATGAAATCACAGGGCAGAAAGGGTCATCAAACATGCCTTTCTTCAAAAGATTGATCATTTGTTCTTAATTTAAAAGAAAGTCTAAGAAAAATGTAGCATATATACACACTAGCATTTTATTCACCCATAAAGAAGAAAGAAATTATATCAACTCCAGGTCACCATGTTAAGGGAAATAAGTCTGATGCAGAAAAACATATGTCACATTTTCTTTCTCATACATAGAATCTAGATTTAAGAAAAAGTGCTGGGCTAGAGAGATTGCTTAGTGGTTAAGGCACTTGCCTGCGAAATCTAAGGACTCAGATTTGATTCCCCATACCCAGGTAAGCCAGATGCAAAAGGTGGCACTTGCATTTGAAGTTTGTTTGCAGTGGCTGGAGGCCCTGGTGTGCCTCCCCCCTCAATAAATTAAATAAATAAAGTATTAAAAAAAAAGTAAAGGTGGCATAACAGAAAAAGGGGAACTACTTGGGGAAAGGAAGAGGACAGTGGAAAGGGAACAGTAATGATTGGGGGTAAGAGTAAAGTACATAACATTTATGAGAACATCATAATGAAACCCATTATTTTGTATACAAATTACAAAAGAAAAAGGGAGAGACTTCCAGGTAATATGGTGGCATAGGAACCACACCAAAGCAGCCTAGGGGGAAAATAAGCAACAACAACAACAACAACAACAACAACAACAACAACAACAAAAAACCCCACCAAAATCAGGAGAGATCCAGAGATTCTAGAGACCATAGACGCAGGCAGAAGCAGCTCCAGCAGTGGTGCAGGTCTATGCAGCTGGGGCCACCAGGCTCTGCCTGAGCAGCAGGAAAAGGCAGATGAAGGGATTTTCCATTTACAACAGCCTCCTTGCCAACTCAAGAAACCTGACTGGGAAGACAACAGGGACCAGCTGAGCAGCTGGTGAGGAAGAGGATTGCAGGACCAGTGGTACAACTTCAGACACCTTCCATAACGTCCTCCCACCCCACTAGTGTAAGTGGCAGAAATCACCAGAGACCTGGGGAAGGGAACTCACCTACAGAGCACCCAGCACAGGCTATCAGAGCAGCAACCCACTGACCCAGCCAGCCTACCTGAGCCCACAGTGCAGCAAAGAGGGACCCAACTGGGACGCAGCATAGCTGAGACAAAAGCCATCCCAAAAGCTAACAGGACCTACTTACAGAAGGCCAGTATGTGCTACAAAATCTGGTGTATGGCACAGCATTGGAAGTGCTAATTTCATCTTCCATACCAGGGCAGATTATATGTTAAATCTGATGGATGGTTAGATTTACAATTCTTAAATAAGCTATATTTTGGGGCTGTCACTTGTTGCTTCCTAATTTATAGTGCCTTTGTCTCTTCTGTCATTCATGGAGGCAGTGTCTCACTTGGCCACAAGCTGAGAACAGAAATCTCAGCTTCCCAGTTGACAGGATTAGGAGTATGGGGCACCATGCATACTTAGGGACTTTCACTTTGTTAGAGGATCCTTTTTTTTTTTTTCCACGGAGGTAGGGTCACACTCTAGCTCAGGCTGACCTGGGATTCACTATGTAGTCTCAGGGTGGCCTTGAACTCATGGCGGTTCTCCTACTTCTGCCTCCTGAGTGCTGGGATTAAAGGTATGCACCACCATGCCTGGTTTTTGCATCTGTTTGTTTTAATTTCAATTCATGCAATAAATACTCCATGCTGGTTTTGATCAAATGTATATATTTTTCAGTTGAATTTTAGAATTTGCCTGTATTTTGCTCCACCCAGCCTACTAGAATACTCACACAGCAGGCAAACCCAACACCTAGGGTCACTTTTGCTGTTACTCTGAGAATCTTTTAAGAGTCACACCTAGAACCTTAAGCTCATACCTGGAAGATATATAACATCAGATTTATACATCTAAGAATACTGCAGATAATTAGAAAACCCAAACTAATAGGAAGGTATGAGTGGGAATTTCAAGATATTCGGGAAACTATGAAAAGATCAAACATAAGAATCCAGGGTATTGTAGAAGGAGAAGAATTTCACTCCAAAGGCTAGTAGGTGTTTTCAACAAAACCATAAAAGAAAACTTCCCCCAAATTGGGAAAGAGATGCCAGTGTAGATACAGGAAGCTTTTAGAACATCAAACAGACAAAACCTGGACAGAACCTCTCCTTGCCATATTATAATTAAATTTTCAAAGATGCAAACCAAAGAAAATATATTGAAAGCAGTTAGAGAGAAAAAGCAAGTCATTTATAAAGGCAAGCCCATCAGAATAACAGCAAATGACTCAACACAAACTTTAAAAGCCAGAAGGGCTTGGTTGATGTATTCTAAGTTCTGAAAGATAACAACTGCCAACCAACAATACTTTATCCAGAAAAGCTATCCATGCAAATTGACATTCCACAACAAAAACAGGCTAAAGGAATTTATGACAACTAAATCAACTCTACAGAAAATGCTTGAAGGATCCTCCATGCTAAAGGGAAAGGAAAGCACACACATGAGGAAACAATAAAAAAAAAAAAAGACCCAAATAACAGTTAATATAAGAGAGTAAAGGGAAAACAGGAAGAAAACAAGAAGAATGGTGAGAATAAATACATACCTTTCAAAAACAAGTCTTTATTTTATTTTATTATTTTGGGGAATTATATTTATTCTATAAGGTTCAGGAAGGGTGAGGGAGAGTCTGCAGACCAAAGAGGAAGGGAATGACAGGGGAGATGACGCTTAGAACCAAAAGGTGAGGAGTGGATACTTCCACATAGTCTAAGAGCTTATGTGAATCCTTTCCCACCTTGCCAACAGTTAAGCTACCAGTGTGGGAATGCCAAAACCTTACTGGTGGCAAAAACCTTAGATTCTGAGAGATGAACATCCTAGGAGCCAAAAACAAGGAAAAAGCCCACCACCCAAAGCCTCATGAGCAACCAGGCTTTTCTAAAAAAATTATTTATTTTTTATTGACAAACTTCCATAATTACAGACAATAAGACAAAAACCATGTATTTTTCTCCCACCACTTTCCCCTTTGCAACTCCACTCTCCATCATAACCCTTCCCTTTCTCAATCAGTCTCTCTTTTATTTATATATCATCATCTTTTCCTCTTATTATGATGGTCTTGTGTACTATCAGGCACTGTGATGTCATGGATATCCAGGCAATTTTGTGTCTGGAAGAGAACATTGTAAGGCATTATACCCTTCCTTTGGCTCTTATATTCTTTCCATCACCTCTTCTGCAATGGACCCATGAGCCTTCAAAGGTGTTATAGAGATGTTTCAGTGCTAAGTACTCCTCTGTCATTTCTCAGCACCATGGTGTCTTCTGAATCATCCCAAGGTCACCACCATATGAAAGGAGAAGCTTCTTAACCAAAAGTGAGAGTAGCTTTAATATATGGGCATGAACATTAAGAGAAGTGCTTACCAGGAAGTTTGATGAGCATATTACATACTTGTAGCCAGACACCAGCAGAGGATATACTCCTAAGGCTCATAACCTCCCTCGTGATAAGTTTTCAGTATCAGGCATGTATTCCCTTCTGTGGCGTCCAACTAGAGGGTGGTTGGTTTCCTCTATAACAGATATGCCACTATTGCATCTGTTGGCTCACGTGATCTGGCTGGACAAATTTAAGTCTTGCATTCCACTGTTATTTATCTCCACTGGTGATTTCTCTCCCATGGAACTACATGCAGCATAGATTTTCCAGCTTTGTGTCAGTTGGTCTACACAGAGGAAGTTTTCAGCTCAGCTCCAGCAGGATGTTTCAATGACTTTGCAGTCCAAATATGTGGTGTTTTCAGCAATAGCATGTTATGATCTGTTACTGGTGGGAAACCAAGATCCTTGGCAATGGCCTGTAATTTTTGGGGACATCAGGGACCTCCCTGACTAATAACTCACTAGAAGGTATCCCATCACTGGCACTGAAAATTTTCAAGTAACAATCTATGTCTTCTAGGTTTGCTGTTGTCCAAAAAAGTAGGTTTCCATATGAATTATTCATACCCTCTTAGATATTGATTAGCCTTCCCCCAAAATTTCCTGTCTTCAATCTTTTCTCCTGACCTCACTTACATTTATCCACCCTGAGTAATCTGTTCTTCTACATACATATATACAATACCATCCTCTTAAGTCCCCCTTGTCCCTCACTTTCTATTCCCTTTATATCCCCTGTTTATCTTACTGCCTGCTGCTACTGAGTTTTATTCCAACTCACATAGAAATCCAAACATTTGAAGCTAGGATACACATATGAGAGAGAACATGTGATGTTTGGCTTTCTAGGCCTGGGTTACCTCACTAAGTATATTCCTTTCCAGATCCATCTATTTTCCTGCAAATTTCATAATTTCATTTTTCTTTACTGCTGAATAGAACTACATTGTGTAATGTACCACATCTTCATTATCCACTCATCAGCTGAGGAACATCTAGGTTGGTTCCATTTCCTAGCAATAAACATGGTTGTGCAAGTATGTCTAAGGTAGTGAGAAGAGTCATTAGGATATATGCCTAGGAGTCATATAGCTGAGTCATATGGTAAATCTACTTTTAGCTGTCTCAGGAAACTCCACATTGATTTCCAAAATGGTTATACCAGATTGAATTCCCACCAACAGTATTTAAGGGTTCTCTTTTTCTTCATCCTCACCAGCATTTATGGTCATTTGTTTTCTTGATGATATCCATACTGACAGGAGTGAAATGGAATCTCAAAGTAGTTTTAGTTTGCATTTCCTTGATGGCTGAAGATATAGAACATTTTTTAGATGTTTATATGTCATTCTTCTTTTGCGAACTCTCTATTTCCATAACCCATGTTTTAATTGGGTTGTTTTATTTGTTATTATTTAGTTTTCTGAGTTCTTTGTATATCCTGGATATTAATCCTCTACCAGTTGCATAGCTGGCAAAGAATTTCTCCCATTCTGTAGGTTGCCTCTTTGCTCTATTTACAGTGTTCTTTGCAGTGCAAAAGCTTTGTAATTTCATGAGACCCCAGTGGTTGATCAATGGTTTTATTTCTTGAGCAACTGGGGCTATATTCAGAAAGACTTTGCCGATACCAATATGTTGAAGGGTTTTACCTACTTTTTCCTCTAGCAGTGTCATAGTTTTAGGTCAGAGATTAAGGTTTTTGACCCATTTGGACTTGATTCTTGTGCATGGAGAAAGCTAAGGACCTTTTTTCATCCTTCTACAGATTCATATCCAGTTTTTTCCAGCACTATTTGTTGAAGATGCTGTCTTTTCTCCAATGAGTATTTTTGGCATATTTGTCAAAGATCAGGTGGCTGCAGCTGTCTAGACTTAAATCTGGGCCCTTTATTCTGTTCCATTGATGTATATGTTTGTCTTTGTGACAGTACAGTGCTGTTTTTGTTACATGGCTCTATAATATAGGTTAAAATTAGATATGGTAATAACACTAGCCTTATTTCTATTGCTGAGAATTGTTTTAGATATTCGAGACTTTTTGTGCTTCCAGATGAATTTTAGGATTGTTTTTCTATTTCTGTGAAGAATGCCACTGGAATTTTGATGGAAATTGCATTATATGTGTAGATTGCTTTTGGTAAGATTGACATTTTCATAGCATTGATGCTTCCAGTCCAAGAACGTAGGCTGTCTTTCCATTTCCTAGTGTCTTCTGCAATTTCTGTCTTGAGTGTTTTAAAGTTTTCATTGTAGAGATCCTTCACTTCCATGGCTAGTTTTATTCCAAGGTACTTTATTTATTTATGTATTTTTAAATATTTTTATATTTATTTATTTATTTGATAGAGAGAGAGAGAGAGAAAATGGGCATGCCAGGGCCTCCAGCCACAGCAAACTCATGCATCCCCTTGTGCATCTGGCTAATATGGGTCCTGGGGAATCAAACCTTGGTCTTTTGGCTTTGCAGGCAAACATGTAGATCAATGGAACAAATAGAGAAAACTGGATATGTATCTGTACAAGAATGAAAATAGATCCTTATCTCTCTCCACCAACAAGAATAAAGTCCAAATGGATCAGGGACCTTAATACCAGACCTGAATCTCAGCAACTGCCAGATGGAAGAAGTAGGGGAAACATTTCAACATAGTTGGCATAGGCACTGACTTTCTGAATATACCCCAGTTGCTCAGGAAATAAAACCACTGATTGACCACTGGGATCTCATGAAATTACAAAGCTTTTGTACAGCAAAGAACACTGTGAATAGAACAAAGAGGCAACCTACAAAATGGGAGAAATTCTTTTCCAGCTATACATCTATACATGACAGAGGATTAATATCCAAAATATACAAAGAACTCAAAAAACTAAATAATAAGAAATCAAACAACTCAATTAAAACATGGGCTATGGAAATAAATAGATAGTTCTCAAAAGAAGAATGGCATATAAACATCTAAAAAATGTTCTATATCTTCAGTCATCAAGGAAATGCAAATTGAAACTACTTTGAGATTCCATTTCACTCCTGTCAGTGTGGCTACCATCAAGAAAACAAATGACCATAAATGCTGGTGAGGATGTGGGAAAAGAGGAACCCTTATGGCAGGAATTCAATCTTGTATAGCCATTGTGGAAATCATTGTGGAGGTTCCCGAGACAGCTAAGAATAGATTTACTGTATGACCCAGCTACAGGACTTCTAGGCATATATGCTAAGGACTCATCTCACTATCTTAGAAATACTTGCACAACCATGTTTGTTGCCTTTCTATTCACAATAGCTAGGAAATGGAACCAGCCTAGATGTTCTTCAGCTGATGAATGGATAATGAAGATGTGGTACATTACACAATGTAGTTCTATTCAGCAGTAAAGAAAAATGAAAATTGCAGGGAAATGGATGGATCTGGAAAAGATTATACTAAGTCAGGTGACCCAGGTCCACAAAACCAAACATCGCATGTTCTCTTTCATATGTGGATCCTAGCTACAAATGTTTAGACTTGTGTGTGAGTTGGACCAAAAAATCAATAGCAGAGGCCAGTAAGCTCAAAAGGGGATATAAGGGAGGGAGGAGAGGGGAGGACTTAAGAGGATGGTATTATATATATATAAGTAGATGAACAGATTACTGGGGGATGGGAAGGCCTAAGTGAGGTCAGGGGAAGAGACTGAGTAAAAGTGTGGGGGGAGGGTGTGGTAGTTTGAATATATGTCCCCCAATATATTCAGTGTTTTATTAGTTATAGTTTGCATCTTCAATCACCTTGCTAGATACAATGTCACTGGGGGCCAGCATTAAGGTGTGGTGGTGGGTTTGAGATTCCATTGTAAAGATATGCAAAGTGTGCTAATAGGAGTTCCCGAAGCTTACTGTGGCTGGGCTGTAGTTTTGCTCTATGTGCTGTGTGGCTGGGGGCTTTTGCTCTCTTGCCTGGTCCTGTGGAGAGCAGGCCGCTTCTTCTGCCATTATAGAACTTCCTCTGGATCTGTAAGCTTCAGTAAATAATATCCCTTCCTCCATAACTGTGCCTGGTCTGGAAGTTCATCTCAGTGAACCTGAAGCTGTCTGCTACAGAAGGGTTAATCAAAATTCAAGATATTGTGAATAAGCCATATAGAAAACTTACTTTTTTGGATAATGGCACTCTCAGAAGCCATAATCTGGTACTAGAAAATTTTCAGTGCCCGGGATGGGATACCTTCCACTGAGTTGTTGTCCAGGAAGGTTCCTGATGGCCCAAAATCATTACAAACTTTTGCCAAGGCTTCCCCCCAGAAATAGATGATAAGACCCTATTGCTGAAGGCTCCACATACCTGGGTTGCAAGGTCACTGAGATATCAAGATTGGGCTGAGCTGAAAGCCTCCTCCTTATTGACCAGCTGACAAAAAGCTGTAAAACGCTACACTGCATACAGCCCTATGGGAGACAGAAGTCACCAGTGATGAAAACAGTGGACAATGCAAGCCTAAAGTTCGGCCAACCAGACTAAAAGACCTAATGGGTGCAATAGTGGCATGTCCATTATGGGGGAAATCAACTGCTCTCTAATTGGACTGGAAGCCCACTCTATCTGAGGGAATACATGCCTGGTACTGAAAACTTAATCAAAAGCATATGGTGGTGGAAGTCATGAGCCCTAGGACTGTAACACCTGCTCCTGTCTGGCTAAATGCATATATTTGCTCACCAAACTGCCCTGTAAGCACTTTACCTAAAGTTCATACCCATATATTAATGCTACCCTCACTTTTGGTTAGAGAAGCTTCTCTTTCCAGATGGCAGTGACCACTGGGATGACCCAAAAGGCGCCATAGTGCTGAGAAGAAGTGACAGAGGAGTGCTCAGCACTGAAACATCTCTGTCACACCCTCCAAGGCTCAGGGTTCATTGTGGAAGAGGTGGTGGAAACAATGTAAGAGCCAAAGGAAAGGTTAGACTGTTTTACAATGAAACTGTTCAGACAGAAACTGGCCTGGATATCCATGACCTCGCAGGGCCTATAGTACTATCTTCACAAGACTCTCGTAAAGGAGGAAAAGATGATGACATCAAAATAAAAGAGACTAATGGAGAAAGAGAGGGGATACGATGGAGAGTGGATTTGTGAAGGGAAATGTGGGGAAGAGGAGGGAAATATCAGTTTATTGTCTGTAATCATGGAAGTTGTTAATAAAAAAAGAAAGAAAGAAAGAAAGAAAAAGAAAGAAAGAAAGAAAGAAAGAAAGAAAGGAGGAGACCTGGGGCCAGGTGTGGTGGTGCATGCCTTTAATCCCAGCACTCGGGAAGCAAAGGTAGGAGGATCGCCATGAGTTCAAGGCCACCCAGAGACTACATCGTGAGTTCCAGGTCAGCCTGGACTAGAGCAAAACCCTACCTCAAAAAACCAAAAAGAAAAAAAAAAGAAAAAGAAAAGATCTGGGCATGGTGAAGCATGCCTTTAATCCCTGCATTCAGGAGGCAGAGGTAGGAGGATCACTGTGAGTTCCAGGCCATCCCTAGACTACATAGTGAATTCCAAATCAGCTTGGGCTATAGTGAAACCCTCCCCCACAAAAAGTTATATGTATGCATGCATTATAATTGTGTATAATCGTTTATACTCAGACCTGATATTGTGATTCTCCAGAGCAAATGGCTCAGAGAAGTGAGTTGCTTTTTTTCCTTGTGATGTAGTATGTTTATAATGTGCTCATGTGTATGTATTGATGTCGTGCATGGCATGGAATATCTTATTGATTCCATAACTCGCTGTTTGCAAGCACCAGCATTTCTCTGCTCTCCGTAGGACTGGGTTACAGGAGTGTGTGGCCATGCTCAGCTGTTTATGTGGGTTCTGGAGGTTCTAACCTGGTAAGTTTCAGTCCCCCTCAGGCATAGGTAGTTCACTTAACCACTGAGCCCTCTCGCCAGCTCAGAGTGCAGGGCAGAGCTCAGTGGTAAGACCAGGACTTGTAACCCTTAACTAGAGGAAGGCTCTAGCTCAGCATCACATATTCTATTCTGTATAATGAGAAAAGGGTATAAGAATTCATTTTCATGCAGCTGGAGTCATGCAGCAGATTCAAAGATTTCATGAGGCCCAGATTTTCCACTGGTAATGTTTATAGTAAGAAGTACTTTTGGTTGGCAACTTCCTGGCATCCATGTGAACAGATGCCAGATTGTACTCACTCAGCTAGTTTACAGATCGCCCTCCGGACTTGAACTGCTGCAAAAGTCTAGGATTGGAAAATGTAGGTTTTGTAATTCATTTTTTTACATGTAAAAAATGTATTTTCCAGCTCTTTAGTGACTCTCTGCTGAAGCCATCTTGCTTTGCATTTGTCAAGGAAATTTGCCATTTTCAATTTGAAGAAAACAGCTCATGTCAGAAAAACCTAAGCACTAGAATTCATTGAAAAAATACATTTGAAAGAGTTTACAAATTGGAATGACTGTATTTTCTCCTCACAAGCAGAACATTTAAGAAAATCAATAATAAGAACAACAACTAATGGTGATAATGTCTTCCCTGACTCATAGGGATATTTAAAAGTAAAATGATGTAATTGATGGGAAACACTTTGGAAAAAAATAAAGCACCATGTAGCACAAGATGTGATTATTCTATGATTGTCCCTAAGCACAAATAAAAGTGAGCCTATATGTCTCCAAGGACTCAGTGTCATCCTCGGTAAGTCATCTGTATAACTCCCAGAGTGTAAGGGAGTAGTCAGGGCTTCAGGCTCTGCTACTTGCTGTAATTACTCCATTTGGGAAGTTCATAGATGTGGCCAAGGGCTAGTCACAACCTGTCTGGGCCTCTGTTCTCCAGTCTTTGCTACATGGATTAATGTAACTAATAAAGACTACATACAGAACAAGTCTAAGTCCAATTGCAAAGCATGTTGGGTTTATTTATCCATATAACGTTTACAATGGTCCTGTGCAGTGCTTTATTTCATAGATGAGAGAACAAGGCAGAAAATAAAGGAATATTTAGGCCAAATTGCACAGCTAGATTCAGTGAGGAGACTATAGAAATCCACAGATCGTAGCTTTAGGCATAACAAGCATAGTGCAATCTATAGTTATATGTTTCACCTCTCCAGTGTGCATTTCTCTGTTCCTTCTACTCTCAAAAATCACCCCTTCCCCAGAACACATGCCACAGTTTTTCATAGTGCTGCAAAATCTGTGTACCTTCATGTGACCACAGGGTATGAACATGGCCAAGCCTAACCATGCACAGTAAATCTTTCATTCTAGTCCTGCCAATTGACCCTGAGGTAGGTCCAAGGCAAAAGCTTCGCCATGAGAATCAGTACACAAAACTGGAACATTTTCTCTGTTTAGAGGGTGGCTGCCATGCTGTTTTACAGGAAGGAAGAGTGAAGCCAATGAAATAGCCAAGGCAAGGGTGAGGAACAATCCCATGGTGTCCTTCAAGCCCAGCAGCTCATGAGGCTAGACCTAACCCACTTTTCCAAGTCACTGGAGTAATAAGAATTATTTTCAAAGCTTATTTGAGTTAGAGATTTGGTACATGAACATATATATATATATACAAAGAATGTTTCTATATATGCTATCCAAAATGTTCTCAGTAACCTTGGACTCAACATTTTTATGAATGCCTGTTTATAATGAAATAAACAACTAGAAAACCTAGCAAAGCCCTTGGCATTCATTGTAGGTGCTGTGACTCCTCAGTCCTTGCTTTCACCAACAACTTGACAGACAGAGAAAATAGAACCAGGCCTTCAAGTTCAAGCTAAGATAAAGGTAGAAAATATCTGTTGGACATTCTTTTGTTTATTCTGTAGTAATAATTATTTATGTCAAATATTTTTCTTCTTATTAAAGCCCATTCATATGAGTCCCAAATTTACTGTATCATTTTCTTGATTTAAATATATTTATATCTTTACTTTTATGTCTTTTTAATAATAGAACTCTAATCAAAACTGTCCTAAGTGGATTATGATGAACTGGGTTATACTTGACACCGTCATAACAAACAGCATACTTTATCATTATATTGTAAAGTTTATGAGTCATGTGATACAGTGTTATAATCATGATGATGATATGATGGCTCTATAGGATTTCCCAGTTCCTAGCGCAGTACCTAGACTCTAATCTATGTTAACAAAAGGGCTAATTAAGAAATGCACATGGAAGTGGAACTATATAAATATAAAATATACCCACGTCATTCTAACACAATTCAGCTTCTAATGTTTTGGATTATACTTAATTACATATACAAGGTTGACCTTTCATTTATCCCAAATATAAAGCTTTTGGGATTCAGCCTGCTTTTCAGTTTCTCACATTCTCTGTTTTTCCTGATTCCAGGTATTCATACTTGTTTATAACTGTGGGCCTGATATATAGAGCATGTGGAAGGGTCAAGTGTCAGGTTTCTCCACCTGAAAGATCCTTTTCATATATCTGTTTCTCATAGCCTTATCTCAGTGAATCCTCATCACACACTCATGAGATAGTTTACTGAATTCCTAGTTTTTATAGAAAAGGAGAATGATGTTAGGGATGTTAGTGTCAAGGTTACACAATTATTAAGGGACAGAGCTATTGATAGAGATTGGTAGAAGGTAGCCTGCTTTTGCAGATAATTTGTTAGGGACATGGGCTCAGAAAAACATAGTTGTCAACTTGCCCAGGTGAAATGAGGAGACAGTTCCAATGTGATGGCAAACAGGGCCAGCACTTTATTTTATTTCTTGGCTCTTCTTCCTAAGAACTTTTCACCCACCCTCTCCCCACCATGTCAAATCTGAGTCTGCTCTCTTCTCCATGATCCACAACTAATCAAGATCATCTATACATATTCAAATTTAATTAGTAAAGCCCATCCACTAACTTGATGCCTAGTTTATATACCCAAAGGAAATTATATATATATATATCTCACTATCTAAGTCACCATGTGGATAACTTGCTTGGGACCTGTCACAACCTAAGAGATTTCTGTTTTCTTTCCTTTCCTAAAATAAATCTTGGTTAACTTGCCCTTTTGCCATGTATTCACTTGTCAATTATTTGAGAGTTGTAAGCCAACAAACTTGAGAGCCACTAGCTTGGGCAGTTATGTGTCTGGTGCTCTAACCCCTAAACTATTCCCATCCAGTGACATGAGAGATTCCATCACTCTCAAAACTGGGAACACCAGGCAACCGGTAGCTTCCAGTTGATGTCCTCATTATTTTTCAGTAGAACTCTATACAGAAGTGTCCTAACTGGGTTATGATGAACTGGGTCATAATTAACCCTGTGGTACCAAGCAGTATATTGTATCTATTTCAATACATTCTTTTTTTTTTCAAAAAATTCTTTTTTTATTTTTTCTAATTTTTATTTTTTATTTATTTTTTTATTTCTATTATTCTGATTTTTACATTCATAGTATTGGTTCCATTATCCTCCTCCCTGTGTTTCCTCTTCCAAAGGGACCCTCATCAATGGGGAATGTGGATCGTGCATTGTGGGGGTCGTCAAGAGTTCTAGGGGGTAGGCCCCAGTCTCTGTGCATAATGCCCCAACTTGTGGCTCTAACAATCTTTCTGCCCCTCTTCCACGAGTTTCTTTGAGCCACATTGGGGTCATTTTAGTTCTGCTTCAGTGATGAGGTTTTGGGAGCCTCTGTGTCTCTGGATATCTGGCTTAGTTGGAGTTGGATGTTCTCTGTGTTTGTCTCCTTCAGCCATTTTCTGGTGTCGTGATCGCCATGGACGCTGTATTCTTGTCCTTCCCCTGCGTTGTTCTATGGTTTCAGCTGGGGGCCTGGTGAGGTGCAATTAGCTGATCCTCCCATCAGGTTCATTGTCCATCTGAAAAGAGATAAGCAAATTCTCCAACGGAGAGAGAAGTTAGTACTAGATAGACGGGATGACCATATATGTTTTGGAGAGAATTTTATATGCGTCAGCTCTCTTCTAGCCCACATTTGGTGGCCTCTTGAACTTGGAGTCTGAGCTCGTTTTGTGTACCTGGTTTTTGACTTATTTCCCAGTTCCAGCAATGTGTTCCATTCCACTGAGTGGATCTACTAGCCAAATCAAGAGCAGTTGGTTACCCACCATGGCTGTTTGCCACTACTGCACTTGTATGAGCATTACGTCAGGTTGTTACCTACTGGGTATCTCAGTCTGCAAAATGTTTGGACCAATGTCGGACATTTTCTCCCAGTTGCTCGTGTAGCACCCTTTGGTACTAGACTAGCTAACTGTCTGGGGACTGACCCTCTTCCAGATTCTGGCCAGGTCTCTCTGTGTTTGGTCTCACACACGTATGCTGTCTTCGACAGTAGGGTCTTACCATTAACCTTTGGTGGGTCACCAAGAGCTCTGACAGAAGTCTGTCTTTTTTTTGGGGGGGGGACCTTGTAGGTGTCTCGGATCAAGAGCTCATTGTGGAGTTTAACCCCATGCTGACACTGGGATTTTAAGTCTGCACCTAGGAAGGTGAGGGAAGAAAAAGATAGATAATGTAAAAGAGAAAATGAGTATAGAGAGGAGAGGGAGAGAGAGAGAGAAAGAGAAGAGAGAGAGAAGCAGGACAAGATTAGGGTTAGCCTTCATGATGCTCTCTCCAGATTCCTGTGGTTCGGGTGTTCCCTCTGCAGACCTGCTGAAGGATCAATGTTTTAGCCTGTTGTTCAGAGTAAAGGGTTTTATAGTATCTTTTCCTTTTGGGTCCCAATTTGTATCCCCCCCTTGTCCTCCCTCCCCACCCTCTCGTTCCCTCCCACCTTTACCCTCCCTCCATCCCACCCTCCCTCTTGTCTGGTCCTCAGAGTGTTTATTAGGTTTGGCCGCATGTCACGTGGATTCAGGTTAGGAGCGACAGATAAACGAGACCATGCGAAGATTCTCTTTTTGTGCTTGGGTGAGCTCATTGAGGATGATCTGTTCCATGTTTGACCATTTTTTTTCAAATTTCCTTATTTCATCTTTCCTTACTGCTACGTAAAATTCCATAGTGTAGACATACCACATCTTTGTTATCCATTCATCTAGTGATGGACACCTGGGTTGATTCCAGCTCTTTGCTATTGTGAATTGAGCAGCTATAAACATGATTGAGCAAATGTCTCTGATCTGAGGCTTGGAGCCTTTAGGGTAAATGCCCAATAAGGGAATAACTGGATCCATTGGTAGGTCTATGGTCATCCTTTTCAGGAGTCTCCATATAGCTGTCCATAGTGGTTGAACCATTTTACATTCCCACCAGCAGTGAAGACTTGTTCCTATTTCTCCACAACCTCGCCAGCATTTGTTTTCATTGTTTTTTTTTTAAATGTTAGCCATCCTTACTGGGGTAAGGTGGAATCTCATAGTTGTTTTAATTTGCATTTCCCTGATGATTAGGGATGTTGAACATTTTCTTAAATGTGCGTTTGCTATTTGTATTTCTTCCTCTGAGAACTCCTGTGCAGTTCTCTGCCCCACTTTGTGAGTGGGTTGTTTGGTGATTTATTGTTTAGGTTTTGGAGTTCTTTGTAGATTCTAGAAATTAGGCCTCTGTCAGTTGTATAGCTGGTGAAAATATTCTCCCATTCTGTGGGTAATCTGCTGGCTTTGGTTATAGTATGTTTGTCAGTGAAAAAGCTTTTCAGCTTCATGAGATCCCAATGGTTGAGTGATTGTTTAATTTCTTGAGCTGCTGGGGTTTTGTTCAGGAAATCTTTTCCCACTCCTATGTAGCGGAAAGTTCCTCCTATTTTTTCTTCCAGTAGATGCAGAGTTTCTGGTTTTATATTAAGGTTTTTGATCCATTTGGACTTAATTTTTGTGCGTGGAGAGATGTGTGGGTTGAGTTTCATTTTCCTACATTTGGTTGTCCAGTTGTCCAGCACCATTTGTTGAAGATGCTATTTTTTTTCCATTTTGCGTTGGAAGTGCCTTTGTCAAATATCAAGTAGCTGTAGTTATTTGACCCAAAATCTGGGTCTTCAGTTCTGTTCCATTGGTCTATATTCCTCTTTTTATGCCAGTACCATGTTGTTTTTATTACAATGGCTTTGTAGTATAGCTCTAGATCAGGTATGGTGATGCCTCCAGAGGTATTTCTTTTGCTGAGGATGAGCTTGGATATCCGAGGCCTTTTGCCTTTCCATATAAATTTTGAGATAGTTTTTTCTATCTCATTGAAGAAGGAAGTTGGCATTTTTATTGGCATTGCCTTGAATCTATAAAGTGCTTTTGGTAAAATTGCCATTTTCACAATGTTAATTCTACCAATCCAGGAGCATGGGAGGTCTTTCCATTTTTGTAGGACCTCCTCAATTTCTTTTTTGAGAGTCTTTATATTTTCATTTTATAGGTCTTTCACTTCCTTAGTCAGTGTTATTCCAAGGTATTTTATTTTCTTTGTTTCAATTGAAAATGGGATGAAAGGAAGAAGTTAAGTTAGCCCTGTTTGCAGATGACATGATTTTGTACATAAGTGACCCGAAAACTTCCATCTCAAAACTCTTAAAGGTGATTAGTGCCTTCAGCAAAGTAGCAGGATATAAAAAATTCTTTTTTAATTCAATAAACTATCCCATGAGTGTGTGATGAGGAATCATTGAGATAAGTCTATGAGATCATTCAGCAGGTAAATAAAGAATATGCTTAAAATAATTTTCAGAGGAGTAGGAATAATGTCAAGCATGAAA
Source organism: Orientallactaga sibirica (assembly GCA_036365145.1). Lineage (NCBI taxonomy): Eukaryota > Metazoa > Chordata > Mammalia > Rodentia > Dipodidae > Orientallactaga > Orientallactaga sibirica. Next base: position 31,787,235 of record JAEOAD010000015.1, on the reverse strand, counting down.
TAGGAGCTAAGTGAAAATTGAATGAAACAGATATGAAAAAGAATGATGACATCACTTGGAAGGATTTTCTCTGTGTATTTGTACTGTGGAAGCCAGAACATCCTGAGGCTAGACAATGCCAGATTGAGAATAAGAAAGTTTTTCTTATTAATGGAATCTTTTTTTTTCTTTCTTTCCTTTCTTTTTTTTTCCTCTCTCTCCCTCCCTCCCTTCTTCCCTCCCAGTCTCCTTTCTTTCCTTCCTCCTTCTCTTCTTCTCTTCCTTCTTTTCTTGTGGTAATGAGGATATTGAACTCAGGGCCTCATGCATAGTAACTAGGCAAGCACTTAGACACCTGAGTTACATTTCCAGGCCCTTTATATTGGAAAGAAACAAGATATGCATTGAAAACAGAGGAATACTTTTCCTTACTGCGTAGCAAATAGGATTTTAGAGCCCAATATCTGTCCCTACAAGTACAAACTCTGTGAACACCTCCAGGTAACCCATTTGCAGACAGCCTGTGGGGAAATTAAGTTGATGCTATGTTTTATTTTTTCACATTTCTTTCTCAAGTGGAATCTCCATTTTTTGTCCGAGAAAAGATAAGTGTTGGAAAAAGTTTGGAAAATGTGAGGTCCTTCCGTATTAATTATTTAGCCTTCAAAAACATCTATCTTAATAAATAACTGCAGCCTATTTTGCAGATAGTAGTGGCAATAGAGAAGAGTATTTCCTGGAAGTTATAGAAACATGATACAAATCCTTACTTCAGGCTATTCTAATTTTATGATTTTTGCATGAAGTTATCAATCCTGACTAAGCCTCATTATATTCACCTATATAATAGGTGTAAACTACCTTGTAGAATTGAAGAAAAATCCATGAAGCTGACACTTCAGAGTCACTGGATTGCTGTAGATGTGTATGTTTTGTATAAGTTTATGGTGGTGAATCAGATAACAACAGGGCAGTTTATACAAGGTGTGTCCAGCCCTGGCTGTATTATCCTTGTCTGCCTTTCTCCTTTTATTTCTGTGTTGCTTTTATTTCTGTGTTCCTTTCTTCCCCCCTTTTGTCTTTATCAAATCTATTTTGAGAATCTACTCTGTTTCCATAATTGAACAATTAAATATTTAAATTGAACATTTCTTTCATTCCTCTACTGACTCCTGGTATGTAAAGGTCAATGGTATTAAGGTTCCAACAGTTTGGATTTTATCTGTATGTTTTTTTTGGGGGGGGGACAGATTCTGTTTTTATTTAATTTATTTTATTTTTTGACACACGGTCTCATGTAGCTCAGGCTGGCTTCAGATTTTATAAGCCAAGGCTGGTTTTGAACTCCTGATCCTTCTGCATCAGCCTTCTAAGTACTGGGATTATAGGCATGCATTACCATGGCTGGCTGGTTTGGTTGTTTTGAACTTTATTTAATAGAGTCATACAGTTCTTGTGTGTGGTTTCCTTAATTCAGTCATGTATGTGAGATCTCTCCATGATGGTTCACATAACAGCCCTTTGTTTTTCATTGCTGTAAGGCATTCTGCTGTTGAAGGGCATTAGGCTTGTTTTCCATTTGGGCTTACTAGGAATTCTTGAGCTTGTGTTTTGATAGGAAGGTAAAGGCCCAGGACATGCCTACTGGCTGCAGTCAGAATTGCCTATCACAGAGTATGGTATGCTCAGCTTCAATAGCTACTACCAGACAGTTTTTCAGAGTAGTTTAATAAACTTTTCTCTCACCAGCAAAAGTGCGGGGTTTGGTGCCTCTGCATCTCACCATGAACTGGTATTTTCAGAATCTTCACTTCTCCTGACTCTGAAGGCTGTGTATGGTATTGCTGTTGTCATTTTAATCTGCAATTCTCTAATACCGCTGGAAGTTGAGTATTGTTTTATATGCTGCTTGGTCCTTTCAGGGTCTTCTTTTATGAAACGCTTAGCTACATTTGATACTTTTTCTTAATGTACAGGCTTTTGTTTTCAAAAAACTTTTCTAGGTATGATTCTTAGCTGTATGTATATATGATAAATATATTCTCCTACCTGTGATTTCACTTTTCAATTCCTAAATGTTATTTGTGATACATAAGTTATTAAATTTGATGTAGTCTAATTATAATATTTTTATTTCATGTTATTTATTTTATAACCTGTGTTGTATAACCTGTGTTGCTTATTCTACAATTATAGTATTTTGTCTTTGTTCTTTTCTAGAAGCTTTGATGTTCTGTATTTTAAATTTTGATCAATATTTTTTTAAAAAAATATTTTTTTGAGAGAGAGAGAAAGAAAGAGGCAAATGCAGAGAATGAGTATGTATATAGCAAGATTTCCTGATGCTGAAAATTAACTCCAGATGTATGTACCACATAGTACATCTGGCTTTACATGGGTACTGGGGAATTGAACTTGGGTCCTTAGTCTTTGCAGGCAAGGCACATTAACCGCTGAGCCATCTCTTCAGCCCTGTGATCTGTATTTTATTGAGATTTAGTTTTTGTTAGTTGATATGAAAGAAATACACTACATTTTTATTGATTTGTTTTTCCGTTCCTCTTAAAAATAATAATTTCTAGTTAACTCAATAAATTGCATCATATTTACTGCATAGCTCATTGTTTTCTGATTCTACAGTAAAATAAGTGTTAAAATCAAGTGATATATATATATATATATATATATATATATATATATAGATATAGATATAGATATAGATATATACAAAAAATAAACAAAGATGCATCAGACTTTAAATGACATTATAGGGCAATTGCAATTAACAAACATGTACAAACTAGTCCACCCAAACAATGCAGAATACACATACTTCTCAGCAGCCCATGCTACTTTTTCTAAAATAGACCACTTTGTTGGATAAAAAATAAGTCTTAACAAATACAAGAAAATTGAAATAATGTCTGTATTCTGTCTGATGACAAAGGAATAAAATTAGAAATTAATGGTAAGAGAAGTTCCAGAACATACACAAACTCATGGTGATTGAATGACACACTGCTTTTTGGGACTGAAGGCCCTCTCTATGGGAGGGAATACATGCCTGGTACTGAAAAAACTAATCAAAAGTCTATGGCAGGGGAGGTCATGAGCCTTAGGGATATAAAGCCTGCTCTTGTCTGGCTAAATGTATATATTATTCCCACCAAACTGCCATGAAAGTACTACACTTAATGTTCATATTCACATATTAATGCTACTCTCACTTCTGGTTAGATAAGCTTCTCTTTTCAGATGGCAATGACCACTGGGATGACCCAAAAGGCAACATAGTGCTGAGAAGAAGGGATGGAGGAGTGTCCAGCACTGAAACATCTCTGTCACATCCTTCAAGTCTCAGGGTCCATTGCGGAAGAGGGGGCAGATAGAATGGAAGAGCCAAAGGAAGGGTACAACTCCTTTCAATGCAACTGTCCAGACAGAGATTGGCCTCGATATCCATGACCTTGCAGTGCCTAGCAATACCTTTGCAAGACCCTCATAATAGAAGAAAAAGATGATGACATCAAATTAAAAGATAGACTAATGGAGAGAGGGAGGGGATATGATGGAGAAGAGAGTTCTGAAGGGGATTGGGGGGAGGGGAGAGAAATATCATGTTTATTTTGTATTGTAAGTATAGAAGTTGTCGATAAAAAAAATAATTAAAAAAATAAATTAGGGCTGGAGAGATGGGTTAGCAGTTAAGGCGCCTGCCTGCTAAACACTGGTTCCAATCTCCAGCGGTTCCAATCTCCAGGTCCCACATTTAGCCAGATGCAAAGTGACACAAGGGCGCAATGCTGCACTTGACCACAAGGGGGAGGACACATCTGGATTTTGTTCACAGCAGCTGAGATGTTGCTGGCGCTCCCATCTCTATCTGTCTCCCTCTCTCTCTGTCTCTCTCTGTGTCTCTCTCCAAAAATAAAAAAAATTAATTAATTAATTATAATTACAAAAAAAGAAATCAAGGATGAAATTTTAAAAACAATTCTAGAACTGGATGAAATTGTAACAAACTAGAACCTGTGGAATACAATAAAAAGCATTATAAGAGGAAAGGGAGTTTGTAGCTATAAATGCCTACATTGAAGAATTCATAGGGGCTGGAGAGATGCTTTAGCCAATGAGGTGCAAAGCTAAATGACTCAGGTTCCATTTCCCAGTACCTATGTAAAGCCAGATGCACAAGGTGGCACATGCCTCTGGAGTTTGTTTGCAGCAGCTGGAGGTCCTGGTGCACCCATTCTCTCTCCCTCTTTTTTGTTCTCTGTCTCTCATAAATAAATAAATAAATAAAATTCTTAAAAAATTTTACAAAATCCCACATGAATAATTTAATTATGTATCTTGCAGTCTTAGATAACTAAAATGAGCCAAACCTAAACTCAGTAGAGGAAAGAAAGAATACAGATTGGGTTCTTTGAGAAGATAAGCAAGATGAAGGAATACTTAGCCAAACTCATCAAAAATAAGGGAGAGAAGGCAAAAGTTAATGATTGTTTTAGTATTTCTTAGCCCTTTGCATTTCCATGCAAATTTCACAATCAACTATTCAGTTTCCACAGAAAAAATAAATAATACTTTCCCAGGGCTTTGGAATGAGATAGAATTAGATCATAGAACTATTTGGGGAGAATTAACCTTTTTTGTATAAATGTGAGCATAAGCATGGCATATGCATTAGTGTATGTCTTTTAAATTTGTTACATATTTTCATACTTTTGTGGGTAGAAGGGATGCAGATTTTTAATTTTTTTAAAAGTTATTCATGTCTTTAATATTATTTAAAATTTTATTATCAACTATTTTCTATTTGTTATTGTATAAATTGATTATTTTATATTACATTTTTAAATTTATTCATTATAACTGTATATGTTAAGGTGTTTATTGCCAACAATTATTTTAACTATGAAGAAGAAAGAAGAATATTTTAATTTTTCTTTAATAATTTTAGTTTTTTTTCTTGCTTTATTGTTCCAGCCATGTTCTCAATACAGCGATGAATAAGAAATGGTCCTATCAGGCACTGTTGTCTCATTCCAAGCCAACTGCTAGGGGAGTCTTTAATATTTTAGTCTTGAGTATGATATTTAGTAAGTTTTTAGGAGTATCCAGTCAATTAGGATTTATATAACACTTGGCTGGACTTGTTAATACTTTAAGGTTTTTATATATCTTAAGAATGATTGCTCTAGTTTTCTTTTCATAATATTCTTGACAGGTCATTATATAAAGGTTATGCTTTTCTCATAAAGTTAGTTTCTCCTTTCTATTTCTGGATAAGAATTGTGAAAGATTTATGATATTTCCTCCCTAAACATTGGAAGAATTACCAGTGGAATTCTGAGCCTGGAGATATCTTTGGCAGAATATTTTATAGAAGGGATTTGGCAACTTAAGGAGATATAGAGCATTCAGATACTCTACTTATTCTCTTGTCAATTTGAGCATATTATTCTTTAGGAAAATTTAAATGTTTTGGTGTAAGATGGTTCATAAAAATCCTTTTATTATTATTTTATTTTATTTAAAAATCTGCAGGCTGTGTTGTGATTCCTCATTTGTGTTCATAGTTATTCTCTTACCCTTTCCTCTTGCTTTATCTTGCTAGGTGTTTATTCATTCTGTTATCTGATGACACTTTTACTTTGCTCATTTTCTCCCTTGTATGTTTTTCATTTCATTAGTTTCTGCCCTTTTTGTTCCTGTTTTCTTTTAACTCTTAAAACACTGAATCTTTCTAGCTTTTCAAAATTTCTATTTTAAAATATACATTTAGGGCTTCACATTTTCTTCTAAGTCTACTTCAGCCATAAAAAAAGTTTTACATATTATGTGTTTTTATGTCAGTACAGAATATTTTCTAATTTTCATTGTAATTTATTCATTGACTCAAGAGTCATTTAGAAATATTTTGCATAATCTCTAGATTTAGGAATTTTCTCTTTAACCTTTCTGGATTTTTTTAAAATAACCGCAAGCCATAAATTCCTGTTGTCTGAGTGCATATTCTTTGTGAGTCCTATCATCTATCAGTTGTTGAGACTTGTTTTATAGTCTGGCATATGTCTAGTTTTGGTACATGTTCCATGTACCCTTGAAAACAATGTGTTCTTTTCCTGTTGTTCTACTTGCAGCATTCTATGTTTGTTAATTAATTCCAGTGCTGTTCAAATCCTACTTTTGCTTATACTTCTTGTCAGTAAATGTATTAGTTTTTTTAAAAATAATATTATTATTATTTATTTGAGAGAGAGAAAGACGCAGCATGAGAGAGTGAGAGAATGGGCATGCCAGGGCTTCCAGCCACTGCAAACAAACTCCAGACACATGTGCCACCCTGCACATCTGGCTTATGTGGGTCCTGGGGAATCGAACCTGGGTCCTTTGGCTTCGCAGGCAAGCTCCTTAACTACTAAACCATCTCTCCAGCCCTAAATGTATTGGTTTTAAAAGAACTTCTTTTTTTTTTTTAATTTTATTTATTTATTTATTTGCAAGCAGAGAGACAGAGAGAGAGAGAAGAGAGGCGGACAGAGAGAGAATGGGCATTCCAGGGCCTCCAGCCACTGCAAACGAACTCCAGATGCATTTGCCCCTTGTGCATCTGTCTTATGTGGGTCCTGGAGAATCGAACCGGGATCCTTTGGCTTCGCAGGCAAATGCCTTACCTGCTAAGCCATTTCTACAGCCCTTAAAAGAACTTCTTAATTAAATTTGCAGCTATGATGGTAGATTCATTTCTCTTTTTAATTATACCAATTTATATTTTATGTATAGTGAAATTCACATAAAGATTCAGCTTGGCCCTGACTACAGCTGTCTTTGCTTTAGTTGATTTTCATCCAGCAGATGACATTAGCATACTTATCGAACCTTACAGGATAGCGTGCTTTGTGCAGTCAGCCAGGCTTATGCCATGCACCCATACTTCCACTATGCAATGGCACAGAGTAAACATTCTCATTTTTTTGACAAGAAGGAAGCAGTTTTCCCTTGTTAGGCCTCCACAAAGCCCTGGTGTTCCACCCTCTTCCCTTTCACATGCTATTTGAAATAACAAGGAGCAGCAATAGTGATGTTTCCCTTTCTTGAAATTGATGAAACCAGGGAAATGAGAGATGGAGTTAAACGCTGTTAGGAGGGAGAGCTCCATCGGCAATGGCCTCCAAACTTGCTAACGCCTGTCTAGCTATCTAGCATTATCCACTTAGGAGCTGTGACTCTAAAAACATTTAGGAAATGGCTGTTGAGTCTATCTGACTTCTTCCAGATAAAATGAATCATAGAAGGGTTTAGGGTCTTTGCTCTAGCTGACTTTCAGGCCTTGCAAGTCAATCAAAGGCACATAGATGAACTTAGATTTTTGCAGGTCCAAATTTTATGCTCCAATATGGTAACAGTTTTATGAAAATTTTATAGTAACAGAACAGAGAAAATCATACACTGAGATGCTTCAAGTACGTTAGTGGAAACATCAGCTATGAGTGCTATGACAAAGCATGGAAACCTCGACCGCAGGCATCAGCTACTATGTGATAACATTCGTAACCTTTGGGTTGGTATAAGTGAGTTAGCATGTATTCCACATTCCAGGATTTACCTAGTAGTCACAATGATGTTAGGTCACTACAGAGGTATACAATAAATGAGCACTGAGGGACTAGGATAGCTCAAAATAATTTGGCTCTGGGACTGAACCTTCCAACTATTTACAATCATTGAAGTTTTAAACAATCAGCCTTGTAGAATATTTAATATAGGTGTACCTTTTTTCTCTATCATATAAAATCTATTAGCAATTATGATATGGATCAGATTCTTTTAAACATGTTTTATCTTTTGCTTTTGGCATAATAGTTACAGGTAACATTTAAAAGAAATATCACCAAACACTAAAAGCACAGTACAGCATAAAGAAATGAAGGCAGCAGATGAGGGAATTGGGCATTTTAACTAATAAATTTGCATTTAAAAACAATACATAGCATGTTTCCCTTATATCTATAGTTATTTGTACTTTATGAAATATTTCACTTGAAATATTTGGAATATTTAAATAATTTGATGTTGGAGAAATGGCTCAATTGTTAAAAGTGCTTGCTTATAAATCCTGAAAGCCTAGAGGCGCTGGTATGCCCATCCACACATTCTCTCTATCTTTCTCAAATAAAAAATGAATAAGCATTTTGAAAAATAATTTAATTCTGATTTTTCTTTTATCTTCTTTGACTCCATAGCTTCATGTCAAGTGGTTAGCTCCCATTTAGGAAATTGGTCTTAAATATGTAAATTATTATAACTCGTATTTATGGATAATCATTTGGTTTGTTATATTACTTTGGTATTGGGTCAGGTTTTAATTTTGGAAAGTAAAAGAAATCAGACAATAATATAATATTCCTTTAATTTCTCCTTTGATAAAATAGTTTTTCCTGGGCTCCAGATGGCTTAGCAGTTAAGGCACTTGCCTGTGGAGCCTAAGGACCCAGGTTCGACTCCCCAGAACCCATGTTAGCCAGATGCACAAAGGTGAGGCAAGTGCAAGGTTGCACATGCTCACTAGGAGTCTGGAGTTCGATTGCAGTGGCTGAGGCCCTAGTGCACCAGTTCTCTATCTCTCTTCTCTCTCTGTCTCACTCTCTTGCTCTCTCTAAAAAAAAAATAATAAAAAAATAGTTTTCCCCATGTACCAAATGTGATTAATATCAGAGATAGAAACAAAAGGTCAGTCCATTACAAATAGGGATTTATGTTTTTGTGCTTATAAATAAATATTTTATAATGGAAAAGGGAAATGGGACTCTAATAGAAGTCACTTTGTAATATTGCCCACTTACTTTTTATTGGAAAACTGGGAATATTTTTTTAATTATTAAAGCCCAACTAACTGTATATAGAATACCTTAAATACTCATTTAGTGAAGACATTGTCTCTTAAGTAATGAAACACCATAAGTGTCATTGAAGACTAATACTCCTTGAATAACTTGGATAAGAAGTGTTATATCTGTAGATATTAAGAGTTAATGGAGTTAAAATTAAGATACGTAAAGTCTGAGTATGTCACAGACTTCTTTGACCTTTAATTTGACATATCTTACCATTTTTAATCTCAATAGAAATAATAGTTCAATTGATTGGTTGATATTCTTTCCTTTTTCTTGAAAAGAATTTGATTTTGGCTCTTAGAGTTTTAGTTTTAAGATACAGGTATCTCAGAATGGAGTTTCTTTTGGAAAATTTATAAAGACTTTGTAAATTTAAAAATTAGATTTTTAAAAAATATATTTTACTTATTTATTTATTTTAGAGAAAGAGGCAGAGAGAGAGAGAGAGAGAGAGAGAGAGACAGGGCACTCCAGGGCCTTTAGCCACTACAAACAAACTCAAGATGCATGCACCCCCTTGTGCATTTGGCTTACGTGGGTTTTGGAGAATTAAATCAACCCTTTGGCTTTGCAGGCAAATAAATGCTTTAACGGCTAAGCCATTTCTCCAGCCCCCCCAAATTATTTTAAATTCAAATTATACTGAATAATAAGAGAATTATTTTACAAATAGTAGAAAACCAAAATATAAATATATGTGTATGGTTCAAGTAATATAGGTGGTCTGGGTAAAAAAAAAAAAAAAAAAAAACATGAGTATTCCCATTTGTAGCTCTACAAAAAGAAGATTAACATTATTTTTTATCATTCAGGAGCATACCAAAGAAAATTCAAAGTATCTAAGACAATTTTATAGCATCTAGATATAAAAGAATTTAAGAAACACAAAAATGGGAGTGAAATGTTAGAGGAGTTTTGAATTTAGTTACTTGGGGTACTCAGTTGTTGATACAGATGGAGATAAGAATCTCCCAGCTTTCTCAAGTCTCCATGGATGTGTTCCCGTAAGTTTGAGGTGAGGTATGTATGTTTGCTTCCTGAACTTTTGTAGCACAGGAAGTGGTTGGAAGTGTCTGATAGTCTTTTCCATAGAGGCTGAAGGGAATTTTGGTTGTGGTGTCTTTTTCTAACTCATGAAATTCCATGGTTGTTTTCATCTCCTGTGAGCTCACTGTGAAACAAGTGGGTACCCAAATTGGATATTTTAGTTATCATGTTTAAAAGTCCCTTACAATAATAGCACATGCTTTCCTTTAATAGAAATCACTCATATAGCTTGTTTTTTTTTTACTTAGTCAATTTTTATAGACTGTCCAGTACTTAATTTATAAAGAAATAATAGATCTTTTCTAAAAGAGGAGGCTGTGTTTTCAATTTAGAAAAAAATATACTGAGAGTGTCTTTAGTTAAGGAAACTGAAAGCTTTGGTTTACTCAGTTTTGATAATTAACATCATTTGTTTATTTAACCACCATTCCAGTGGATTGAAGATCATAGGCACAATGGAAATTTGTAATAGAAGGCCAAATTTTACAAATAAATTTAAAAGCTTGAATTATTAAATTGCATTATTATTATGTAATTTAGTATAAATGCCTCAAGTAGAAATAATTCCTTTTAGTAGAATTTTCCCTATTGCTAAAGGGGTGGCTTTTTAGCAAGTGAAGACTATCTGGTGAAAAAGCATACAAACTGAGTATTCTGATAAAACCTAATCACCAAGAATTCATAGTTCATTTAATAAAAGGGACAAAGAAAGTAATGAGAGGGGATTAAGATTAAAATAATTATGTGCATATATGAAAATTATCAATTAAACATTTTTTTCCTTTTGGTTTTTAGAGGTAGGAGTTCACTCTGGCCCAGGCTGACCTAGAAATCACTATGTAATCTCAGGGTGGCCTCAAAGTCATGGCAATCCTGTTATCTCTTCCTCCCAATTTAAAAGAAGAATAAACATAGGGCTGGAGAGATGGCTTAGTGTTTAAAACACTTGCCTGCAAAGGCTAAGGACCCATGTTCAACTCCCTAGATCCCAGATGCACAAGGTAGCACATGTGTTGGGAGTTTGATTGCAGAGGCAGGAGGCTCTGGCATGCCAATTCTCTCTATTATTCTCTCACTCTATTTCTGTCAGAAAAAAGGAAGAAACATAAAGTCCTTGTTTACTAAGTCAGTTTTTTTTCAATGTTACTAAGTGTAGATCACTAAGAAAACCTTATTGTTGGGCTAGAGAGATTGCTTAGTGTTAAGGCATTTGCTGTGAACCTCAAGGACCCAGGTTCGATCATCCAGGGCCCACATAAGCAAGATGAACAAGGTGACACATGTCTGGAGTTTGTTTGCAGTGGCTAGAGGTCCTGGTGTGCCCATTCTCCCTCCCTCTCTCTCTCTCTCAAATAAATAAATTAATTAATTAAAAAAGAAAACCTTATTGTTATAAATAGAAGTTGAGGTATTAATTTTATTTTAGTGTATTTTTAGCCTTAAGAATTTCAATAATTTTTAATTACAGCCAACTTATTTATAAATACCCATGTCATCTTTCTTTAATTTTTCACAATGTTTTTAGGACATACTTTAACTTTGTAGTCTCTCTTTCTCTTCCCCTCTCTAATAACTAAATAAAAACATTAAAAAAAATAAAATAAAATAAAGGACTGGAGAGATGGCTTAGCAGTTGAGGTGCTTGCTTGCGAAGCCTAGGGTCCTAGGTTTGATTACCCAGAACCCATGTAAGCCAGATGCACATGGCGACTCACGCATCTCGAATTTGTTTGTAGTGGCTAGAGGCCCTGGTATGCCCATGCCCATTCTCTCTCTCTCTCTCTCTCTCTGTGTGTCTCTCTCTCCCCCTTTAATAAATAAATAAAAATTTTAAAAAGTAACCTTATAGTTTTGTCATCATCTGACGATTTCCATTTCAAACAATCTTTTGCCTTAGGACAAAATTTTATTTTATCATAAAAATCCTCTCTTTTATATAAAAGTATTCCTTTTATTCTTCCACTTGCCTTACTAAAAATAGTTTCATTTTTGTTTCTTATTTATTTATTTATTTATTTGAAAGTGACAGACAGAGAGAAAAAGAGGCAGATAGATAGAGAATGGGTGTGCCAAGTTCCTCCAGCCACTGCAAACAAACTCAAGATGCATGCGTCCCCTTGTACATCTGCCTTAGGTGGGTCCTGGGGAATTGAGTCTCAAACTGGGGTCCGTAGGCTTCATAGGCAAGCATTTAACCACTAAGCCATCTCTTCAGGCCCCTAACAATAGTTTCTATTTGTTACTTTAATATCTCTTTTTATTATTTGATGGATTTTCTATTTTATTTTTCTTCACACACTTTAGAAAACATTTTTCCAATTTCACATTTTAACGAAAACACAAGAATCTGTATTTGAAGCATAGAAAACCTGTATGTTGTATCTTAAGAATCCAACAGTTATAAATGTAGGCAAAACAGATTAGAAAGCTTTTCTTAAGTAATCTTTAAGTAGTCTTTTTCTTTGTATTTTCTTAACAAATTTAAATTTACTGTTTGTTAGGTAAAGATTTAAGTCTTTGGTCCTGGAGAGATGGCTCAGTAGTTAATGGCACTTACGTGCAAAGCCTGCTGGTACAGATTCAGTTCTTTAGCTAAACATGTAAAGCTTGATGCAAAAAGAGGTGCAAGTATCTAGCATTGTGTTTGAAGTAGCAAGGGATCCTGATGTGCCTATACACATGCACTTGCATGCACAAGCCTGAAACACACACACACACACACACTTTAAAAAAAAGTAAAAAGACGATTTAAGTCTCTTCTTAATAAGAATTTAGAAGCTGCCTTTGCGTGAAAAGGCATTGACTTCTCGACTTGGTCCTCAAAGTAACTCTAAGACAGGAGTGATTTCAGGCATTTTTGCTTTTTTACTTAGCTTTACTTTGTAGTAAGCATGTTAATGATTTAAGAAATATTTTACCTAAATTATTTCATCTTTCCTTAAAGCTAAAAGCATAGAGATGAGTTATTGCCCTAAATACCTTGTAAAAGAGAAATTATGAATATTATATAATGAAACACATTAGGACAAGTAGGCTTTTTTTTTTTTTTTTGCATATCACAGATATTTAGAATTCTATCTTACCTCATCTGGACAAAGATAAGGACCTTGAAAAACTTGTTTTTTAAAGAAGTAGTGGCAGTCAAAAATCATCTAAAATGTTTATATTCACACAACAGATACATACACATGTACATATCCTAGAATTAGGCATATGACAATCATCTCAAACAATAAGACTTTGAAAAAATGTATATATGAAACGGCTACAGATTTTCATACTCAAACTACAAAATGGTCACCTTAAGCCAAATGCTCTGAGATGAACAATAAGTAAATAAACAAACAAGCAAACCAATAAGGCATCCAAATGGGATCCTAACAACTAGCTTGGAATAAACAAATTAATGGACCATTGGACAAACTAAGAGAGGTTCAGGGTCCGGAAAGAACCCCCTAATGTCCACCCTAGGAGATAACTCTAGACAGATGAACACAGGAGCCCATGATCGTAGCTGGTACTGATCAAGGTGATGATCCCGATGAAAGCGGAGGGTCCCTGGGGTGATCCCACGCACCTAACTGTCAATACTAAATACACAGCTCTCACCTTAAAGAAAATGAGTTTATTCGGAGCCAAATATGAGTGACCATGGTCCAGGAACACATATCAGGTTACCCCACATTTCATGTTCTGATGTGGTAACTAACAGTTTTGTAACAGACAGCTTCAGGTTCGCTGAGATGAACTTCCAGACCAGGCACAGTTATGGAGGAAGGCATATTATTTATTGAAGCTTACAGATCCAGGGGAAGTTCCATAATGGCAGGAGAAGCGGCCTGCCTTCACAGGGCCAAGCAGAGAGAGAAAAACCAACCAGGTGCACAGCACACAGAGCAAAGCTACAGCTAAAAGCCACAGCACACTTCAGGAACTCCTATTAGGCACACTTTGCATATCTTTACAATGGAATCTCAAACCCACCATCACACCTTAATGCCCAGTGACATTGCCTCTAGCAAGGTGGCTGAGGATGCAAACTATAAACTAATAAAACACTGAATATATTGGGGACCATATATTCAAACTACCACAAGTTTCATGAAGTTATCATAAATGGAGACACTTCAAGTACATTGGCAGGTATATCAGGTAGGCAGGTCACAGCAAAGAGAAGAAATCTCTGCTATAGGCGTCAGATGCCTCTAGGTGATATTCTTCAGCTCTGGGCTGGTGTAACAAAGGCGTCTGTTTGTACATTCCAGGATTTACCTAACAGTCACAAAACTGTTAGAGCACACACAAGTGGACAACACATGGCTATCAAGAGGACCAAGATAGCTCAAGATAATGTGAATCTGGACCTCAGTATCACAACTTTCATAATCACTGGAGTTGTAATCAATCAGCATTATAGGTTGTTTAATTTAGGTATGGATGTTTTTCTGGGAACGTCTGTTAACTATGATAATCTAGAGCTCTAGCTGTAAAGCTCTTTGCCAAAGGAGATGGTGATAGCTCATGTGTCCTGAAGCTGACTTCACAGCTCTGCAAAGCAGATGAGACGTGAAAAGAATTATCATAATGTACACACAGAACATTGTTTATAGCTGGGAAAAGCAAGAGTCTTAATCTGATTATCCTGGGGTGGCTGGAATTGTTATAGATAGTATGTAGGTAACACATACTCAGAGTTTAATGGGAACGTCTGCAAGGCCTGAATCTTTGCTCTTCTTAAAGTCTGGTCTAGTTCTTTTGTTTGACATTATTACCAGGTATTTTACTCCTGTTGGGTATTTATCACCATGTAGATACCGAAATCTCACCATATATATATATATCTCGTGTGTGTGTATGTGTGTGTGTGCATGTATTTGGCTTATCGAGGTAGGGTCTTACTCTAGCCCCGACTGACCTGGAATTCACTATGTAGTCTCAGGGTGGCTTTGAACTTATGGTGATCCTTCTACCTCTGCCTCCTGAGAGCTGGGATTAAAGAAGTGTCCCCTCATGCTTGTCTTCAACCATATGTTTTTGTTGTCAGGGTCAGTTGAGGCTCCTTCGGGTCACTTTTAGGGATGTGGGAGGAGCTCCACTGGCTCCTTTCATTTTCTTCCAGCAGTTGTACCATATAGTGGCGTGGGGTAGAGCCTTGCCGACTGTGCTGCTTCCCTTGGAAACATTGGGAGCATTTTACTCTGTGATGAATCTCCTCTTTGCAGAATGCATCCTAGATACAGCCCAACTTTTGGGGCCTCTGTAGCCTCTCAGATCAAGAGGTGAGTGATTTACCAAAGCTGTGGACCCTTTTAGAAGTGCCTTGTCATTCCCCAAGACTCTATAAGCTAGTTAACCTGGAAGCAAAGACCAAAGTATTGGTTGTCCTTTTAGTCCTTGTATTAAGTATTAGCTACTTTCACATTGCCATAAACAAATACCTGACCAGAAGAAACTTAAAGAAGGGAAAGTTTTATTTAGGCTTCTATTTCAAGGCAATATATTCCATTATGGTGGTGAAGACATGGAAGGTTGGCTTGTCATGTTGCAGCCCAGGAACTACTAAAGATGTCCCCTGAATTTTATTTTGACCTCCCCTCCACTCCCTAGTCCTAGTAAAACACTAGCTACTGATGTATCAGGAGCCCATGGAAGCTCTAGGAGACATGGGGAAGTGAGCCCAGCATGCATTTATCTAGACTGATGCTTTGGGGGCACAAGGAGGAACTAGTAAGACACCTTGTCCCATGGCCTAAGTGGGGGCAGCGTGGGCCTGGACCAGAGGATCTGTACCCCTGTTCATGTTGGCATCTCCACCCAATTGGAAACAAAATGGCCTGGGGACGATGGGATCATGTACCCTGCTGTGAGCATGACACATAAAGTCCAAGGCAGAACCAGGGCCCTCTGTTTGGTCAGGGGCCTGAGTACCCCACCTTGTAGCACTGATGAGAGTAGGCTCCGGCAGCTTTGTGTGTCCCCCTCACTTCTAAATTTGATTCTGAGGAAACTGTGACGAGGGGAAGAGGAGAGAGTCTTGGCACTCTGGGAGAGGAAAAGTGCTAAACTTCTTGCCATGCGTTTACATCTCACCTTGTGAGCATATGTCCTAGACATATGGAAAAGGAACCCCCCCCAAAAGACATTATATGCACACTCTATGTCTTACTCTATTCACAAAGGTGGGAACTTGGAAGAGGAGGCAGATTAAAGAAGCCAAGAGCTTTTAATAGACTTGGGGCAAGACCAAGAGATAAAGCCTGAAGGTTCATCCCATCCAAAGGCACCAAAAGGCACGTGCCCAAATCGTGGAGTATGGCCACCTGCTCTGTCCTCTGAAGGGCTCCTTTATTGGTCCTGACACCAGTCCCCAAGTCGGAACTGAGGAACCAGTATTCCTTTTGTGGGTTCTCATTCTCATTGATAAAAGAATTTAAAACAGACAGAAGTTAATCTGGAGGACAATGTGCTTAGAGTATGAGAGAGAAACAGCAACAGGGCGGGCCATCTGTAACCTTGGCTGTTGCTGGCAGAAGGTAGAAAGCAAGCAGGTTTAGCAGTGAGGTCAGAGAGCAGCTTCATGGAGAAGAGAGGGTTAGAGAAAGAGTGAGAATGTCCAGTGTCAGAGCAAGCATGCTGAGGATTTGGGCCAGGATCCAAAGAAGAGATAGAAAAAGGTGAAAAGGAAAGCTTATGGTTTTTGAGTGAGAACTCAGAAAAGAAGCAGGCTTAGCCATGAGGATCTACAGACAACTAACTGCCTTGAGGAAGGAAAGTTTATATGTGAACTGTGTAAGCCAAGGTTCCACCAGCACATGGTACTTCAGAAAGCACCTATTCCTTCCACACCAGCACTCTGCCCATGCAAGTAGCTACTTTTCTGTGTTCTCCCACAATGTCAGATTTGCCTGATCTTGAGTTTCATATAAAGGGATCATACCATGTACAACTCTTATTCTCTGCTTCTTTTACCTTGTGTGTGATATTCACATATAACTTATCAAAAGTAGTATTAGTAGTTTATTTTCTTTATTCACAAGCAGCATTCCATGACATAGGTTGCTTTTCAAATTTGGCAATGAAAATCAAAGCTGTGCTCAACATTCTTGTACATGTGTTTGGTAGGATATCCATAACTATTCCTGTTGGATGTACAGGGTAGCTTTCATCTTTCATCATTTTTAAATATATTTATCATTATTTATTTATTTAGCGACAAAGTAGGAGAGAGAGAGAAAGGGAATAGGGGCACCAGAGACTTTAGCCACTACAAACGAACTCCAGATGCATGTGCCACTTTGTGCATCTGGCTTACAGTGGGTCCTGGGGAATTGACCCTGGTTCTTTTGGCTTTGCAGACAAGTGCCGTAACCACTAAGCAATCTCTCCAGCCCTTATCATTGTTTTTACAGATGTTAGATTTGGGTTTTAGATCATTTGTTGTTAGATCCTTAAGGATAGCACTTCCATAATTCTATAACTTCTATAATATCCTGAAAAGCTAGCCCCTGTCACTCTTCTGGATTCTTAGAATGTAAACATATTTCTACCACTGGATACTTTTAAAATTGTGTTGTTTTGTGTGTTTGTATAGTTTTACTGTAATTTCCCTAGCTGTGGTTTCCTTTTGTGTTGTTTCTGCTGTGATCTTTGGCTTAATATATTTTTAAATTTTTGATAATTTTCTGCTGTTAACTTTCAAATGCAGCTTTTGGTATTTTCCCATTCTCATTTTATGTCCTTCTGATTATATATAGTATAGTATCTATCTCATATATTATAAAATATCATATGTAATATATCACATAATTAATCATATCTATCATTATGTAACATGTGAACCAGTAGATGATATATTCAGTATGTTAGATCTTTTAATTAGAGCTCATAATTCTTTCATGAAATTTCCCAATTTTTCATCTTTGTTTTTCTTTTTTCTAGTTTGAATAATTTATATTAATTTAATGCCTGCTTCACTGTTATTCCCCATAAAGTTCTTAGTTTTGTTTGTTTCTTTTTTTGTGTGACAGTGTCTCACACTATAGGTCAGGCTGGCTTAGAACTACTTCTAGAGCCCAGGTTGGCCTTCATCTCACAGCAATCTTCCAGCTTCAGCCTTCCAAGTGTTTGTGCAAGCCACAAAACACAGCTCAAATTCTTCATATAAATTACTATATATCTTAGTTGCAATATCTATTTGATTTTCATAGGTTCTAGTGCTTTTTGTACACCCTCCATATTACTGTCTGTTTGTTTAAAGCATATTGGGCACAGAGTTTTGGAGTTCATGTCTGATGGCTATGAAGACCACATCATCTTACTCTATGCTGATGTCCCTGGTATGTTTCATCAGCTGCCATATATCTTGCGTGAGAAATTAAGGAATGAATAAGTGATGCCATTTTCCTCCAGAATGAGTTCATCATATCCTTGAAAGGGTAGGTAAAGGACAGCTTACTTCAACACAGAGTAGGGCTGAGATGACCCACAGCTGGGCTGCACCTTTGATAGGATTTAATTTGCCTCTAGTTCACCCAATATCTAGAAAGTAGCCTTCTAGAGGCATTATTTACTTGATTTTTGAATTAGACCAGATAGTGCCAGATATTAGTAGAGATTGAAGAAAGAACAGTGGCTTAAAGACCGTGGTTCTATCACCAGGGAGAGACTGGATCTTGGGCTAATTCATAGATTCATCCTCTCATTGAGTCATTGACCTAGTTTGATTTCTCTAAAATACTCTTGAATTTGGCCTTATGATATGCACATGAATCTGTAGTTCCAGGTATCCTATATTGCTGACAGTATTTTGAAGCATTAAAGTTGGTCTTTTCGGGCTCCATGTGAAAGGAAATAATCCATTTTTTTCCTTAAAGGCTTCCTTTCCCCAAAGGTTTCACCTCATTTGTGGCTTGTCCTGAGGTTTGTCATGTACCCATGTCTAAATTGCTCTATCAGGAGGCATGTTTGGCTTAGGCTGGTCAAGATTAACTTTTTATGCTTAGAAAGGGCTCTTTTCTCTGAATACATAAACCAGGATGGGAACAAACATCTAAGAAAAATTGAGCTTCAATAAAAAGGAGATAATATATGTCTTATCATATGGAGATATAGTTAGCTATTTGTCACAGCAGTTTTATCAGACATGCATTAATTATTGTCACCCATCAAAGTTTTTTTTTTTTAATTTTTTTTGTTTATTTTTATTTATTTATTTGAGAGTGACAGACTGAGAGAGAAAGAGGCAGATAGAGAGAGAGGGAATGGGCATGCCAGGGCCTCCAGCCACTGCAAACGAACTCCAGATGCGTGTGGCCCCCTTGTGCATCTGGCTTACGTGGGTCCTGGGGAATTGAGCCTCGAACCGGGGTCCTTAGGCTTCATAGGCAAGCGTTTAACCGCTAAGCCATCTCTCCAGCCCAAAGTTTTTTTTTATTTTTTTTTATTTGAGAAAGACGAGAGAGAGAGAGAGAGAGAGAGAGAGAGAGAGAGAATGGGAGCTCAAGCATCCTCTCAGCCACTGTGAATGCACTCCAGACACGTGAACCCCCCCCCCCCTTGTGGGAAAGTGTGGTATTGAATTCTTGAGTCACTTTTTGTGTCTGGCTAAAAGTGGGACATGGAGTTTGAACAGTCATTCTTAGTCTTGGCATGCAGGCACCTTACCTGCTAAGCCATTTCTCTAGCCCTATCAAAGTTTTTAATTGTAAGAATTCTATGGTTTGCTAAGTTGAAATGCCAGCACAAGTCAAGTGTATAATGTTTTCCTGTCTTCCTAGGCCTTAACAGAAGCATCCCGAGTACACAGGCAGTGTGAGGATGCTGTGTGAGAGGGTTAATCAGCATGGATTTAGGATTACCTCAAACTTTAATTCATATGTCTTGGTGGTCATTCCTCAATATGTAATGGACATAAGCTACCCAGGACCTGTGCATAATAAGGTGTTGCTATGCAAGCTGGAAACACAAGGGACCAATTAGATTTTTCACTTCCATTAGCAAATATGATTTGTGTATACTCCCTACTGTCATTCATAATTCTGAATTGCAGTCTACTTAAAATGTTCCCTTTCAACTTCAGCTGAATAATTTTCACAAGAATCTGGCCCTTTGAGAGGTACCATGAAGTGATTGATTGGCTGCCCTCACGGTATTGGCCAAGTTGGGAGTGCATTAGACATTTCCTTTTCTCCCTTCCCTTCAGAGTGGAGGCTGGGAAGCAAAGGGCCCTGAAGTCAGGAGAGGAGAGAGCGGACAGGCCTATGACAAAGCAGCTGGAGCCCCCACATTTGCAGCCCTTGAGAGCAGCTCATGCCACAGGGTCAGGGGAGCAGCATTTTATGTTCCTTTGTACAATAAACTGAATATTTTTATAAGAAACAAATCTTCCCTCTATGATCCTGTTCCCATTAGTAGGTCAAGGCAAGAGCAATCCAGAGAGGCTTAATTTACTTAGAAGACATTCAGTATAAATATTGTATTCCCCAGCGTGATGGTCGTGTTCAGATAGCCTTAATACACATGAACAACGATGACTTAAAGTTCTGGAGACCATTCTTCTAACATGGCTCATGTTTTGGGCTAGGTGTCAAGAAGATCCAGGAAGTCTAAATCAACTCAGCATGGCTTTTCACTCCATGGAACTACTCTACAATTTGTAATAGCTAATCTCACAAGTTTGCAAGTTTACCTTAACGTTTGTAGGAAGCAGATTGTTTCCATATACTGCCAACCTGTTGATCCCAAAGCATTTTCTATGAATTGCTTCCCAACCAGTTGCTTACATAATTAACCTTTCTGTAGATTGAATAAATAAGAAAACCATCACCAGCCCTCAGGAAAGCCAAACATGCTATTCAAGACTTTGCCTCCGAGTGAGCATGGGGACAAACATAGAACCACACAGAGCTCACTTTGGGTATGGCTCCTAGTGGACCCTACTCAGCCTCTTCCTCACTCATTCCCCAGGACACCAGCTCTTTCTAGATACACAGTCCTATTTTCCTGTTTTTGGCTGTAGCCATTGGTCTGGCTAGGCCCAAGATATTTTTCAAACAGGGGTAGCAAATGAAGGAGTGAATTTACCTGCATATATTACTAAGTCCTGTCTAGGTAAGATTGTTATGATTTTTAGAAGGTTGATGGCTTTGTGGCACTCTATGCCTTCCTTTAAAGGGGATACAAGACTGTCACTCAAAAGGGTAGTATGAACAGGTTAAGTTCTTTTCCAAATGCTTGTTTAAGGGTTTTAATTAGCCACCTAACCTCTAACACCATGGCCTTCTTTGTGTGTAGTCTTTCTACCAAAGGCATCTTTAGTCAGTAGCAAGTGAGGAATACAGACAGGACTCAAGTCAAACTTTGTAACTTCTAGGTACATCTGAACATTAAAATAACCAGAATGATGGAAACCCAGACAAGCAGATATTTCTGGACAATGAATTACTGTTGGGAAGAGAAATTCAGATCACTCTGTAAGAATGATTATTGAGAAAATTGGACTGAAAGCTTTTAACTAATTGCCTGATTGAAGTTCCAGAGACAATTTTATTTTCTTCTGTTTTCAGAAAACTCCTTTAGAGATGTTTGGCTGCACGGGAAGCAGCAAATGGTGGCAACTTCCTGCTTAGGCCTTTCTCTTTCTTCCTGTCTTTGGTGGTAACTTCCCGCTTAGGCCTTTCTCTTTCTTCCTGTCTCTGGTGGTAACTTCCCTCTTAGGCCTTTCTCTTTCTTCCTGTCTCTGGTGGTAACTTCCCGCTTAGGCCTTTCTCTTTCTTCCTGTCTCTGGTGGTAACTTCCCGCTTAGGCCTTTCTCTTTCTTCCTGTCTCTGGTGGTAACTTCCCGCTTAGGCCTTTCTCTTTCTTCCCATCTCTGGTGGCTGCTTCTGTTTGACCAGATCTTCCTTCCCAACAGAGCTCTCTAGTCACCCTTCCTCCTTCTGATTTCACACATCACCTCCTCAGCCTTACCTTACTTGGGCTTTCAAATTAGTTGATTGTTCTTTGTGAGAGATTGCATGGTTCCCTGTGTGTCTACCGCACAGTGACATTCATATTTAGAAAGCAGAATCCTTATCCTAAATAAAAGCTCTCAGTAATAGATCTTATTCTCAGTAATAGACCTCATTCTTCCAAGAAGTGGCTACCTTACAGGCTTAGCAGGAAACCCCTGTTTTAATCTGGCTAACTGCAGTAGGTCAGCCTCTGCCAGCGTGGAGTCTTATGCATTGTACAGGCACTACTGCTTTAAATGTCAGTCATTGCAGATGTCTTTTTCACTCCATATATAGGATAATGTCCAGGTACTTGGAAAAGCAGGTTCAAGTGACTTTATGACTTTGAAGGAAAAGTACTGTGCACTCAGGTGCTCCATTCTGTTTGGTGTGTATTATACACTCAGAAGCATACTATATAAAGTGTTGATTTCCAGAGTTTGTTTTCACCAGAGTAGAAGAGTGGGTAAGATCATTTGCTTTGAAGTCTAATTGATTCAATTATGATCTCTATTCTGGCCTTTATTAAAAATATTCTTGGGCTGGAGAGATGGCTTAGTGGTTAAGGCTCCTGCCTGCTAAGCCTAAGAATCCAGTTCCAATCTGCAGTCCCATGCTTAGCCAGATGCAGTGATACAAGGGCACAATGCCACACTTGCTCACAAGGAGGCGCACACATCTGGATTTTGTTCACAGCAGCTGAGAGACTGCTGGTGCGCCATTCTCTATCTGTCTCCCTCTCCCTCTCTCTCTGTCTGTCTCTCTCTGAGTCTCTCTCAAAAAAAAAAAATAATTAAAAAAATATTCTTGGACTATGTGCTACATTACCCTAAATTTCAGTTTCTTTTTAAAATCTATATAATAGAGACATTAATCATAGTTACTACATTTGAGTAAACAATTAGCATACTATAAGACACATAACTCATTTATTTTATTTTTCAAGTTTCTTCCAGTTAATAAGATCTTACTTAATGAAGTTATAACATTGCATAGCCTGGAACCATGTTCCTAATGTTGAATATTTCTCATTTTCCTACCACAATGTAGCAATCCTTGGTTCTATGCATCTAGTATCCCCCTAAAAGGTATCATATGCATTGCAGACAATGGCATGTCCTTCTTTCAGAAGCAACATGTTGCACTGAAATGTCTTGAGGTCAATGATCTGGTACATTCATACTTCATGGATACATCTCCCTCTAGGCAGCATATGAAATTGAGCTAGCATACTACAATACTCTTCAAGAAAGGAAAGGCATAAAAAGGGACTGGAAATGGGCATTTTCTATCTGTTACTGTAAATCAAAGGAACTTGTCTAACTTAGGGGAGAATACTCCTTAAACTGTTTAGCATGTAGCTTCTTATATTTATTCTAAAAATATTTGTTTCCATATGATTCTTTTAAAAAGATTTCTTATCCTTTATTATTATTTATTTCCCTTATTCTTTTTTCAAACTTTTTGACAACTTCCATAAATATAGACAATATACCATGAGTATAATCTTCTCCCACCACTCTCCACTATCTCCCTCTCAAATCCTCCCTCCACCAAATCCTTTATTCTTTCCAAGTAGTTTCTCTTGTATGTTGATATCATTGTTTTATTTCCCTTATTCATGCTGTATTGTGTTTTAGTCATGTGAATTCTGTGTGGACCTAAGCTAAATTTCTTTATCCATTTGTTTTCATCTTTTGCACTTCAGTCACAGTGATAGGACTGTGTCCAATCTCTCCTTTTACAGACTTCTCTCCTCCATATTTTTAGTTAAGAGTGTCTCTTCTTTTTCACTATACTCTTATTTTTCTTTGCTTTTTTCCCCTTTATTAGGTATGTATAAATAGCACATGTTAGTACCATCATTACCCTCATCCCTGTCCTCCCCCCTCTGAAGGAACCCTCCTCCATGGGGATTATGGGTCGTGCATTGTGGGGGTAGCCATCCGTTATGGGGAAGAGGCAATGTCTCCTTGCACAATGTCCCAACTTATGGCTCTAACAATCTTTCTGCCCCCTCTTCCATGAATTTCCCTGAGCAATGTTGGGTTCGTTTTAGATCTACTTCATTGATGAGGTGTTGGAAGCCTCTGTGTCTCTGGATCTCTGGTTTGGTAGGAATTGAGTGGTCTTTTTGTCTATCTCCTTCACCCTTGTGCTGATACCAGGTACACCAAGAAAGCAGCACTCTTGCTCATTTCCCCAATTACTCTATGGTTTTGGCAGGGGCCCTGGTGAGGTGCAATGCCCTGATTCTCTCCTCAGTTTCTGTGTCCATCTGAAAAAGAGAAGCAGATTCTCCAATGGAGAGTGAAGTCAACACTGGATAAATGGGATAACCGTTATTAGTTTAGGGAGAATTTAATAGGTGTAGCCCCTCTTGTAGCCCAAATTGGAAGGAGCTTGATATTGGAGAGTGAACTTGTTTTTTGGATATGATTCTGACTTGTTTCCCAGCTCCAGGTATGGGTTCCATTACACTGAGTGGATCCGTTGGCCAATCCAAGAGCAGTTGGTTACCCACGATGGATGTATGTCACTATTGCACTTGGGTGAGCATCAAGTCAGGTTGTTTGCTGTTGAGTAGCTTAAAACACAAATTGCTTGGGCAGATGTTGGCCATTTTCCCCCAGTAGCTCATGTAGCACCTCTGGCACTAACAAGCTGTCTGGGGACTGGTCTTTTTCCAGACTCCCACCAGGTCTCTCCATGTTATGTACCAACAGCATATGATGTCTTTGGAAGTAGGGTCTTACTATTAATCTTTGATGGGTAATCAAGTGCTTTGACAGAGGTCTGTCTTCTTTTGGAAAACCTTGTTTGTCTCTGATCAACAGCACATTGTGGATGTTAACCACATCCTGGTACTGGGAGTTACAGGCCAGTGCCAGGGAAAAGAAAGAAGAAAAAGGTAGGTAATATAAAAAAGAAACAAAGAAAAGAGAGAGAAATAGGAGAAAGTTAAGGTTAGTTTTCATCATAACCTTTCCAAGGCTCTTTGACTCAGGTGTTCCCTTTAGGGCCTGATGAAAGTTCAAACTTTTAGTCTTCCTTTCAGAATATAGGATTTTATGGTACCAGTTCAATTTGGGTCCAGTTTTCTGTCTCCTCCACTCTCACCCTCCCACCCCATCCTCCCTATTGTCCGCTCCTTGAGATGCCTATTAGGTATGTCAGCAGCTTGAGCAGATCCAGGTTAGGAGCCACAGATGAATGAGACCATGCAATTATTATCTTTATGTGATTGGGTGAGTTCACTGAGAATGATCTGTTCCAAGTTTGACCATTTATCTACAAATTTCATTGTTTCATTTTTTTTTCTTACTGCTTTGTAGAATTCTATCATGTAGATATACCACATCTTGGTTCTCCATTCTTTCAATGATGGGCACATGGGTTAATTTCAGTTCTTAGCTATTATGAATTGTGCAGCTATGAACATGGTTGAACTAATATCTCTTAACTGAGGCATGGAGCTTTTAGGGTAAGTGTCCAGTAAGAAAATAACTGAGTCTGTTGGTAACTCTATAGTCAACCTTTTTAGGAGCCTCCATATTGCTTCCCATAGTGGTTGTACCATCTTACATTCCCACCAACAGTGAATGAGGGTCCCTATTTTTCCACACCCTCGCCAACATTTGTTTTCATTAGATTTTTTAATGTTTGCTATCCTTACTGGGGTAAGGTGGAATCTCATAGTTGTTTTAATTTGCATTTACCTGATGATTAGGGATGTTGGACATTTTCTTAAGTGTGTGTTTGCCATTTGTATTTCTTCCTCTGATAACTCCCTGTTCCTTTCTCTGCCTCACTTTGTG
Organism: Orientallactaga sibirica; assembly: GCA_036365145.1. Taxonomy (NCBI): domain Eukaryota; kingdom Metazoa; phylum Chordata; class Mammalia; order Rodentia; family Dipodidae; genus Orientallactaga; species Orientallactaga sibirica. The sequence goes on along the minus strand of JAEOAD010000015.1, from coordinate 31,761,501 downwards.
AGTGGTTTGTTTGATTATTTATTGTTTAGTTTTTTGAGTTCTTTATAGATTCTAGAAATTAGGCCTCTGTCAGTTGTATAGCTGGCAAAAAATTTTCTCTCATTCTGTCAGTAGACTATTGGCTTTTCTTATTGTGTGTGTGTCTGTGAAAAAAAACTTTCAGCTTCATGAGATCCTAATGGTTGAGTGATTATTTAAGTTCCTGAGCTACTGAGGTTTGTTCAGAAAGTGGCTTCCCAATCCTATATCATGGAAAGTTCCTCCTATTTTTTTTCTTCCAGTAGTAGCAGAGTTTCTGGTCTTATATTGAGGTCTTTGATCCATTTGGACTTGATATTTGTGTATGGTGAGATGTGTGGATCTAGTTTCATTGTCCTCCATATGGCTACCTAGTTTATCTGGCACCATTTGTTGAAGATGCTGTCTTTGTTCCAGTTTACATTGTTAGGGCCTTTGTCAAATATCAAGTAGCTGTAGTTATTTGACCCAAAGTCTGTATCCTCTGTTCTGTTCCATTGATCTATAATCCTGTCTTTATGCCAGTACCATGTTGTTTTTATTACTATGGCTTTGTAATATAGCTTTAGATCAGGTATGGTGATGCCTCCAGAGGTGTTTCTTTTGCTGAGGACATGCTTGGTTATCCAATGCCTTCTGCCATTCAATATGAATTTTGAGATCATTTTTTTTCTATGTCTGTGAAGAAAACTGTTGGGATTTTTATTGGTATTGCATTAAATCTGTATATTGCTTTTGGTAAGATTGCCATTTTCACAATGTTAATTCTGCCTATCCAGGAACATGGGAGGTCATCCCATTTTGTCAATACCTCCTCAATTTCTTTCTTGAATGTTTTTATGTTTACACTATATAAGTCATTTGCATCCTTGGTTAATGTTATTCTAAGGTATTTTATTATTTTTCGGTTGCTATTTAAAACTGAACAATGATATTTATTTTTTTTCTTTGTGTCTGTCTTTTGCATATAGAAAGGCTACTGATTTTTGTGTGTTGAGTTTTATGTTTTTTTGTGTGTTGTGTGTTATGAGTTTTGAGATGGAAGTTCTTGGATCACTTATGTATAGAATCATGTCTGTGAATAGGGCTAACTTAACTTCTTCCTTTCCAATATGTGTCCCTTTTATTTTTTCTCCCATCTTATTGCTTGAGCTAGGACTTCTTTTACTATGTTGAAGATCAGAAGTGAGAGTGGACACCCCTTTCTTGGTCCTGATATCAATCAAATTCCTTCAGTCTCTCCCCATTAAATATTATTTGGGCTTTAGATGCTTTATATATAGTCTTTATTATGTTGAGATATGAACAGTCCATGCCTATTCTCTCCAATGTTTTGATCATGAAATGATGTTGTATTTTGTTGAAGGCTTTTTCTGCATCTATTGAAATGATCATGTGGTTTTTGTGTTTAAGCTTATTTATATGGTGTATTACATTAACAGATTTCATATGTTGAACCAACCCTGCATTCCTGGGATAAAGCCTACTTGATCAAGGTGGATAATGCTTTCGATGTTTTGTTGAAATCGGTTTGTGAGGATTTTGTTCAGGATCTTTGTGTCTAAGTTCATCAGGGAAATAGGCCTGTAGTTTTCTTTTCTTGTGGCATCTCTGTCTGGTTTTGGTATTAGGGTGATACTAGCTTCATAAAAGGAGTTGGGGAGCTTTCTGTATTCTCCAATTATGTGGCACAGTTTGAGAAAAAATTGGTTTCAGTTCTTCCTTGAAGGTTTGATAGAATTCAGCTGAGAAGACATCTGGTCCTGGACTCTTCTTTTTGGGGAGGTTATTGACTACCTTTTCAATCTCAATGGGTGTGATAGGTTTGTTTAGGAGATTAATCTGCTCTGGGTTTAGCTTTGGTAGGTGATATGTGTCCAGGAATACATCCATTTCCTCCATATTATCCAATTTTGTGGAGTAGAGGTTTTTGAAATAAGTCCCGGTGATTCTTCCAATTTCACTTACATCTGTTGTGATCTCTCCTTTTTCATTTCTATTTTTTTTAATTTGAAGCATCTCTTTTTTCTGCTTGATCAAATTGGCTAGGAGTTTACAAGCTTGTTTATTTTTTCAAAGAATCAGCTCTTTGTTTCATCAATTTTCTTAATTGCTTTCTTATTTTCCAATTCATTAATTTCTACTCTGATCTTGATTATTTCTTTCTGTCTGAAGCTTTTTGCGTTGGATTCTTCTTGTTTTTCCAATGCCTTTATGGTTAGGTTATTGATTTGGGATCTCTATGTCTTTGTTATGAAGGCATTTATTGCTATGAATTTTCCCCTAAGGAAAATTCATTGTGTCCCATAAGTTTTGGTATGTTGTGTTCTCATTGTCATTCAATTCTAGAAATTTTGCAATTTCATTTTTTATTTCATTCACAACCCATTTGTTGTTTAAAAGTGTGTTGTTCAGTTTCCAGGAGCTGGTGGGATTCATGGAGCATCTCTTGTTGCTAATTTCTTTCTGCTTTTTTTTTTTATTTTTATTTTGTTTTGTTTTGATTTTCAAGGTAGGGTCTCACGCTAGCCCAGGCTGACCTGGAATTCACTACGTAGTCTCAGGGTGGCCTTGAACTTACAGTGATCCTCCTACCCCTGCCTCCCAAGTGCTTGGATTAAAGGTGTGCACTACCATGCCCGACTCTTGTTAATTACTAGCATTACACCATTGTGATCTGATATCATGGAGGGAATTATGTTGATCTTCCTAAATGTATGGAGGTAGGCTTTATGGCCCAGTATTTGATTTATTTTAGAGAAGGTCCCATGGGCTGCAGAGAAGAATGTGTATTTTGTAGATTTTGGGTACAATGTTCTGTAGATGTCCATTAGGTCTAATCAATCTATGGTGTTTTTGAGCTCTCTTACTTTCCTGTTAATTTTCTGTTTGTATGATCCATCTGTTGGTGATAGTGGAGTATTGAAGTCCATGACTGTGATGGTGTTGGTGTTTATTTCTGCTTTGTTGCCAAGTAGGTTTTGTTTTATGAATTGTGCACTTGTGTTTGGTGCATAAAGATTGGTGATTGTGATATCTTCTTGTTGGATTGTTCCTTTGATAAGTAAGAAGTGGACTTCTTTGCTTTTTTTGATTACTTCGGCTTGAAGTCTATTTTATCTGATACTAGTATAGTGACACCTCCTTTTTCTTATTTCCATTTGCTTAGAATATCATTTTCCACCCTTACACCCTGAGGAGGTGTCTGTCTTTAGTGGTGAGGTGGGTTTGTTGAAGCAGCAGATTGAGGGGTCTAATTTTCTGATCCACCCTGTTAGCTTATGTCTCTTGGTGGGTGAATTAAGGCCATTAATGTTTAGGGTAATAACTATGAGGTTTGATTTAATCCCTGCCTTATTGTGGTGGTTTGTGTGGTTTGGTGTTTTCTTGGGCTTTGCAGTTTTTTGTGATCTGCTTCTTGTAGGCACATAGATTGGTTATTTGACTCTTCTGTGTGGAGAATTCCCTGAAGTACTCTCTATAGGTTTGGCTTTGTGTTCAGATAGTTGTAGAGCTGACTTTTATATCTATTATATCTATTATGAGGGACATTTTTTGGGTTGGAAGCCGTAGGTTCTTAGACTTTGCAGTGTTCCATTCCAGGCCCTTCTGGGTTTCAGGATTTCCATTGAGAAGTCTGATGTAATTCTGATGGGGCTACCTTTATATGTAATGTGCTGTTTTTCCTAGCTGCTTTTAGGACTTTCTCTTTGATTTCAATGTTTAGAGCCTTAAGGATAATATGTCTTAGAGAATTTCTCCTTTGGTCCAGTCTGTTTGGAGTTCTGTTAGCTTTTTGTAACTTGATGGTACTCTTTTGAGGGGGTGGGAAATTTTCTTTTATAATTTTGTTGAATAAGTTCTCCATGCCTTTAGTCTGAATTGTTTCCTTCTGGTATTCCCATGATTCGAATGTTGGGATATTTAAGGGTATCCCACAGTTCCCTCATGTTATGCTCACAAAATTTTTGAACTTATTCAAATTTTTGGATTCACAAATTGTTTTGTCTTCCAGTTCGGAGTTTCTATCCTCCACATGATTTAATCTATTCTTGACAGCTTCTGTAGAGGTTTGGACTTGTTCAATTTGGTTTGTATTTTCTATTGCCTTTTTATGTATAGTATCCATCCCTCTGTCAAGTTCCCTTTTCATGTCATTTTCTGATTTTCTTAATGCTTCTTGGAATTCATCCTTGCATTTATTTATGTCTTCATTGAGCTTAGCCAGCTGATTATTGAGGTCCTCTTTTTTTTTTTTCTCTTCTTCAGATCATTTAACTGTCTAATCTAGCAAGGACAGCATTCACACAATTATTGGACCTTTGTTGATTTTCTGCAAGTTCTGCTAATTGCTTGGCCAGGGTTGCATAGCTTGTGTCTTCATTTTGGGGTTCTGATCCTGTTTGCTCCTCTATGTTTTCATTAGAGACTTCCATTTTGGGACTGGACAACCTTGTTGGATTTACTTCCATTTGATTTTTCATGTTGTTCCTTTTGTGCTGTGGTCTGCCTATCACAGTGTAGGAATCTTATTTAATTTAGGAGGAAGCTGTGGTACACCCTTGAAGTGTCTTCAATGGTTATTCCCTTTTATATTTACCTTGATTAGGCTTCTGATGGCAATGGGCCCTGTCTGCTCAGACAGGAGGAGTCAGTGAGGCTCTGGTGGGGGCCTGAGGACCTGGTGAAAGGGCTCATTGGTTGTTGGTTTGGGTATGGGACTGCTTTGTCAGGTGGCCCAATGGGACAGGGGGTACAGGGGAATGGGACAAAACAGACTGGTGTTGTGGGGTGGGTGGTGGGAAGGATGGGATTTCTTTGACCTGTGATGAGGTAAGGGGATGGGACAGCAGAGTCCGTTGGGACTGCATTGCAGAGGGTGGATGGACTTCGGGGTCCTGTGACACATTGGGGCAGGGGGGTGGGACTGCTGCAGGTAAGGTGAAGTGGTGGTGGGGGGATGGGCAGTGGTCTTGGTGGTGGGAAGGGGGAGGAAAACTGAGGGAAGGAGGGGGGAGTATTAGCCTGCTGGTCTTGGTCCCTGTATCCTGCAGGAAGTGAAGGATGACCAGGTCCAAGCAAGGCAGGCAGCAGCTGGGGCTAAAATCCCAGTGTTGGGTAAACCAAGGGAGGGAAATGGGAATGCTAGCCTGCTAGCCTGGGTCCATGTAGCCTGCAGGTAGTGCAGGAGGACCTGGTTGGTCCCAGTGGAGTGACGGCTTGGACTACCAGAAAACCTGGTGTGTTAAGAGGGAATAGGGAGAGGGAGGAAAGTGAGCCAGCTGGCCTGTGGGTACTGCAGGAAGAACCTGGTGGCACAGCAGCTGGGATCATTGCTTGAGGGGTTTGGGGGATGGGTGGGCTACCCAAAAGAGTGAGAATCAGTGGATTCCCTTCTTTGCTCCTCTGAGCCCTACCACTGGAGGTCTGCTAGGATCTGCAGACCCTAAAAAACCAAAAGATCTTGCCTTTCCTTCACCTCTAGGTGAAGCACGGTTAGGCGGATGCCATCCTTCCCGCGAGTCTGATTCCATATGCTTCTTATTTTCTGGTTATAGTGTATTTGGTACCTTTCTCTAAGTGTTTAATGATTTTTATACAGACAAATACTTTGTTTCATTCACTCTGAAAATACTTTGTGAAAAATAGTATGCAGATTTTTATCTCTGATTTTGGCATGTGTTTAGGCCTGCAACTACTTTAATTCATATAGCTAAACAAGGAAGAGGCCATTAAATGATATTCCTATCTCAATAAACATAAATCTAGAGTGTAACTTGTCCTTACAGAGAGCAATCTTATACTAGAATTGTACTGTTCAGGAGCAAGCAAGGTCTGTTCTGTGTACTTTTTAGGAGTGTGGTCAAGAGCAAGGTCATATACATCATATTCATGCACATATATAATCATGAGCTCCCTGAATGGACCATGAAATTTCTTGGGAAAGATTGCTATAGGCACCTGATGTAAGAGTCCTTGGATTTGGTGTCAATGTGTGTGCATTGAGAATTATATTATAAAGCGTGAGCTATAACAATTTATTAGTAACAGTGATTGCTGAGGTTTGTATATGGTTCATCCACAGGGACCATATTAGAAGCTTGACCCCCAGGGTGGCACACTTGAGAGGTAGTGGAGTCTTTAAGAGATAGGGCCTGGGTCCTTTGGATAATTGGGGCTATGCTCTTGAAAGGAATTAAAGTGACTGTGGTTAGTTCTTGAGAGAAGATTGTTATAAAGGCTTCCATCTGGCCTTCCCCAGCCTCTTTCTGGCTTCTTATTAGTAGATATGATTACTTCCTCCCCCATGTGCTTCTGTCATTTGCTATGGGGCTTTCAGTAGACTGCACCATCCTGCTGCTGGAATTTTTCACTTCCAAATTGTAAAGTAAACACTGTTCTTTGTAACAGTAGCCTGCCTCAGCTGTTTTATTGCTTCAGTGAAATAACTAATGCAGCTCTGAAAGTAATAATAACTTTTGGCTTTTGCAATTTCCAGTGGAACTCTATGCAATCAAACCAACATAAAACCTGTTTAACACTCATCCATCTTTTAAGACTTGCTTTTTGCTCCTTTTATGAAAATGTTGCTTGGGCCATCTAAGAATAGTCACTCTATTTTCATGGGTCTGTTCTTTTTAGATTCAACTTTAGCTATGGGAGCTATATGGCATTTTCTGGACTATGAAGTCTTTCTAGATAAGAGTCATGCTGAATCTGCTATGATATCAACAGCCAGGCACTATAGAGAACATACCTGGCAAGTAGCTGGATAAGTAATTATTTAAAAGGCTTTGAGGAAACAAACCATAACAGCAGATACAACTTAAACGACTTAGGAGAACCTGTCCAGTATTTATAACTGAATGTCATATACTTATATCTCTATATACATATACACAGAGAGGCATATATTTATACACATACCTTAGGTAGAATAATTTTTGCTTCTGTTTATTTTGTTTCTTTTCTCTCTTGTAACTTTTTTGGGTACTTTTATATGTATAGATCATTATTTTGATCATAATTCCTTCCATCACTCTTTAGGTCCTCCTCTCCCATAGCTCTACTGCTGAACTTCTTTCTCCCTCTAGTCAGTCCCTCTACTATTTTGATGCCTTTTTTGACCTTCATTCATCATCAGTGATGACATGTTAATGGATGCAATACTGTGCAGCTAACAATAGCCTTTATGAGGTCATGAATATAAGCCACCTTGGCTCTGGAATACAACATGCCAAAGTGCTTCTCTCCATCATCTGACTCTTACATTCTTTCTGCCACCTCTTCTGCAATGTTTCCTGAGCATTGCAGGATGTGATAGTGATGTCTCACTTAGCACTGAGCATTTAACTGCTGCTTCTTTTTAGCACTTTGATGAATTTTGAGTCTCCTCAGTAGTCACTGCCATCTGAAAAAAGAAGCTTCCCTACCAAAACTGAGATCACCACTACTACATTTAGCATAAACATAAGTATTTAGAGGACAATCTGGCAGGAACAAGATATCTATTTAGCCAAACATCAGTAGTAGGTAACCCCCAGAACCCATCACTTTGATAGCCACAGGCTTTTTGTTAGCTTTTCAGTACCACACATGAATTTCCTCCTCTGCCACATCACTATTGCACTGGTAGAGTCATCTTGCCTGGCTGGCTGGTTGTATAGTTCTCAGGGTCCACTGCTGGTTATGATAGTTGATGACTTTCTCCCCCCCCCTCCACCCAACAACCTTCATAGTACTTTCCAGCACTATGGAAGCTAACTGGCAGGGAGGATGATTCCAGCTCAGCACCAGCTTTACTTTTCAGTGTCCAGCAATGAATGCATATGCTATCTTCAGCCATAGGTCTTACATTCTAGTTCTGATAGGGAACAAACAGCACTGGCAAAAGACTATTGATATGAGGGTCTAATGAGCCTTTCTGACAACCTAATCACTGGGAGATTTCCTGTCCCTAGAACTGAAATTTTCCTGTAATAAACTTTTCCTTAAATTATATTTTTTAAATAATATAACAAAGAATTAGGCTTCCATATGCTTATTCATATCATCTTTAGTTTTGCTTAAGTCTCTCCAGCACCTCCTTGTTTTCTATCTACACTTCAGATTACCCTTAGATCTTTCCAACTTCCATATTCTGTTCTTCTACTTATATATCTGCTATCCCATCCCCTTAAGCTTTCTTCTCTCCTTCCCTGTTATGTCCTCTTTTTAGCTTTTTGGCCTCTATACTGACTCTTACTCCAACTTACATATGAATCTAAAAATCAGTGTTAGGGATCTGCATGTGAGTGATAACATGTAGTCTTTGTTGTTCTGAACTTGGGTTATCTTTCTTCGTGTAGTGTTTTTCAAGTCCATCTATTTTCTTGAAAATTTTATGTTTCATTACAGCTGAATAAAATTAACATAAAATATTAATTTTCCATTGATCAATTCATTAACATCTATGTTGATTCAGTTTCCAAGCTATTGTGAATACAGCAGCAACATGAGCAAGTATCTCTACAATAAAGTGTGCAGTCATTAAGGAATATATGCCTAGTAGCTGAGTCAGATAGCAAAACACATTTTATACTGATATCCATACTGGATGTCCCAATTTATACTTCTACAAACAGTGGATGAACATGTCTCTTTCTCCACAACCTTGCCAGCATTTCTTGACATTTGATATTTTTTATGATAGGCATTATGACCAGAGTGAAATGGAATCAATGTAGTTTAATTTACATTTCCCTGATGGATAAAGATGTTAAACATTAAAAAAGTATTTATTGACCATTTGTGTTTGTTAAGATTTTTCTGTTTAGTTTCATGGCCCACTTTTTATTGGATTATTTTTTTAATTGCTTAGTTTTTTGAGTTCTTTGTATATTTGAGATGTTTATTCTTGATATAATGATACTTGGTATACTGGGGTTTTATTCATAAAGTCTGTCCTATGATGGTATCTAGAAGTGCTTTCCCTACTTGTTTCTCTAGTTGTTTCAGGATTTCAGGTGGTACATTGAGGTCCTTAATCTATTCTGAGTTGATTTTTATGCATGGTGAGAGATAATGATCTAGGTTTATTCCTCTCCATGTAGCTATCCACTCTTCCAGCACCATTTGTTAAAAATGATGTTTTTCCTCCAATGTGTATTTTTGGTTTCTTTGTCAAAAATCTGATGGCTGTAGTTACATGGACTTACACCTGGATCTTTTGTTCTATTCCATTGATCTATGTGTCTGTTTTGTGCCAGCGCCATGCTATTTTAATTACTATAGCTCTATAGTATAACATGCTATCAGGTATGTATTCTTTTTGCTGAGGACTGTTTTGGCTATCTGAGATCTTTTGTACTTCCATATGAATTTTAAAACATTTTTCTATTTTGGTGAAGAATGATATTAGAATTATGATTGTGACTACATTGACTCTGTATATTGCTTTAGGTAAATTGGGCATTTTCATAATATTTATTCTTCCAATCAATGAGTTTGAGAGATTGTTTTGATCTTCTGGTGCATTTCCTAGTTTAATCAGTGTCTTAAATTTTCATTATAGAAGTGTTTCAATTCTTTGGTTAGGGGTATTTTGATATATTTAATTTTTAAAATATTTTATTTATTTGAGAGAGTGAGAGAGAGAAAGAGGCAGATAGAGAAGGAGAGAATGGGCACATCAACTCCTCTAGCCATTGCAAATGAGCTCCAGACATATGTGCCACCTTGTGCATCTGGCTTTATGTGGTTACTAGGGAATCAAACCTGTGTTCTTTGACTTTGTAGGCAAGTAGCTTAACAGCTAAGCTATATCTCCAACCCAGATATATTTAATTTTTGTGGTTACTGTAAATGGAACTTTTTTCCTGAATTCTATATCAGTGTATTTGTTTGATCTATTGTATTTTTCTTTTCCAGCTTTATTTCAACTTTATTTTTATTCAGGATTTATATCTTTATTGAGTTAAATTTTCATATCCTGTTCAGACATTCTCATTTCATCAAGCTGTTTGTTTGTATCCTCTTTGGATTTATTCAGGATTTCATCCATGTGTTTATGTGTGTCTTCTTCGAGTTCTTAGTACCTCTTTACAATAATTATTTGAATTCTTTTACTGGAGTTACCTGTAGGCAGCTCTCATGTAGTTCCCTGCTATGGGATTGATATTTCTTGGGGCACATGCATTGGCTTGGTTTTTCATATCACATTTAGACTTATCCACCTGGAGATCATGCTCTGGTCAGCTCTTTTTGGAATCCTTATGTTAGTTGAGTCCTTAGAACAGTTCTTGATGTCTCTTTGTGTTCCGCTATTGCTTGGAATTCAGTCTTGGGGGTACTTTGCACTGCTTCATGGATGGGGCACGTGACGTGGTTTCAATTCAATTTCTGTGCTAAACTTATACTTGTGTCCCAGCTCAAGTAGGGGATAATTTGTGACCCCCCCACCCATTGTAGGAAGGCTGTTAAAGGGAATCTTAATGCTGAAACTCAGCTATGATGGCAGGTTAATCTGGGCCCACATGGTGGAGTTAAAAGGATTTATGAGAAGTTTCTGAGTGATAGAACTTGAGCACTGGGTCCAGTCACAATATCATGTTGTGTGTGTCCATGCTGGGTATAAGGTAGATGATTCACACAGGTCCAAACCTGTCTGTTCACATCAAAGTAGCAGGTATTGTGGGTGTGTGCTGGGAGTTGGGAAGAGGATTTATACCTACTCAAATCTGTTCCTCCATATCCAATTGCAGGTGGTGGGGTGCATACTTGGTGGATGAGAGAGAATTCTTGCAAGTTACAAACCTGTCTTATCACAATGGTCAGGTAGTAGGATGTGAATCCTCCTAACACTATGTAGGGAGTACATATTATTGTTTTCATTTGACAGGGCAGGAATTGAAACTCAGAAAATATGATAGATGTATTTACAGGATGAAAAACCCTGGTGATTTCAGATATTCTAATCATTTTGTCTTTTGTATTGTACTGTGGTAGTTTGAATAAATGGCCCCCAATATATTCAGTGTTTTATCAGTTTGTAGTTTGCATCTGCAGCACCTGGCTGGAGGCAGTGTCACTAGGTGGATCTTAAGGTGTGATGGTGGGTTTGAGGTGTATGGTGCTGTGTGGTTTTTGGATTTTCTCTCTCTCTTGCTTGGTCCTGTGAAAGCAGGCCAGCCTCTTCTGCCATTATCGAACTTCCCCTGGATCTGCAAGCTTTAATAAATCCCTTCCTCCATAACTGTGCCTGGTCTGGAAGTTCATCTCAGCCAACCCGAAACTGTCCGCTACAGGTACCTTCCTGTTTCTCAATGAGATCAGAATGATAGCTTTTTTCTGCTCCTAGTGAAACACCTTCTGCAAGTCTGTCTGTGCTATTGCTCTCTTTGGCTGGAGGGAATGTTTAGCTACCTCTGAAACACCAGGCCCATGTCTTCCCAATGATGTCTCGTTAGCTTTAGCATAAAAAATGATCAGTCTGTGGATTGCATTTTGCTTATGAGCAAATGGAGGGACTGTTCTAAAACAGTGTACATTTTAAGCTTTATTGGCATATGATGGACACAAAATACACCACATATATGAAAGTGTATAATTTTTTTTTTTTTATTTTTGGAGAGAGACACAGAGACACACAGACAGAGAGGGAGACAGATAGAGAATGGGCGCACCAGCAGTCTCTCAGCTGCTGTGAATGAAATCCAGATGTGTGCACCCCCTTGTGGTCAAGTGTGGCATTGCACTCTTGCGTCACTTTGCATCTGGCTAAACGTGGGACTTGGAGATTGGAACAGGGTTCTTAGGCTGAGCAAGCAGGCGCCTTAACTGCTAAGCCATCTCTCTAGCCCAAAAGTGTATAATTTGATGAATATCAATGGATATATATGTACACCCACCCAAACACCAAAGTCTTTGTTACCAAAGTTTCCTTGTTTCCTTGGTTGAAACTTGCAGCAGAGAGCTAAGCCAAAATGGCAAGAACAGGTGTTCTTGCCTTATTCCTCACCTTAGGGGAAAGCAATCTTTTATTATAAGGAAAATATTTCATTGGGTGATTTCATAGATACCTTTCATCTGATTGAGAATATTACCTTCTGTGCTTAATCAAAAACCATAAAATTAGAGTTAAAGTTGTAAATTTCACATACTTTTTTGAAACTATTGAAGTGACTAATGAATTTTTCCATCACTGTGTTAAAATGGTGAATTTCTCTAAAGACTCTTAGCTTTTAGATACTATGATTTTACTAGGTAAATACAGAACTTATCATAGGTAATTTCCCAATCATTATAAATCCAAACACTAATAACTAAGGGTGGTATAATATATCTTGAATATTTTAACAAATCCATAATTTTTAGATACCTAATCAAGTTTCTTCCTATCACATCATGCAAATAAATCAAATGGCTTTGATATCTTACATAAATTTGTTTCTGGTTATGGTCTTGACTGTATTATATAGGTCCATGTAATCACTTTAAAAATGATGTGAAACATATATCACTCAAGGCCTTGAAGGCCATTGCTTGAATTTGCAACTCACTGCTTTTTCAGACTTACAGCCTTCTTTCTGCAAGGTAGCAATGACTTTCCTAAATTCAGAGTCTTCTCCCTGACAAAATTTGCTTACTTTGTTTCTTTGTAGACAAGCCTGTTTCTCTCACCCTGACAACCACTGACTTGTTAAAAGTTTTATTTCTTTTTAAATCCAAATTATACCTTTTTCCTCCTGAATACTTCTGTATGGGTTTCAGGGCATACATTCTCTTAGGAGTGCCTTCCTTATTCTTCTATTTTTCTCTGTTTCTTCCTTTCTTCCTTTTGAGATAGAGCATCTCTGTGTAGTCCTGGCTGGCCTGGAACTCACTATGTAGTCCAGACTAGCCTTGAACTTGCAGCAATTCTCCTGACTCAACTTCCTGAGATATTGTAGGTGTGTGCCACCTTGCCTGGCCATGGGGTTGACCTCTTTTTCCCAGTGAAATTTTATCTGTGATTTGTTGATGTTGTAACTTGTATAAAGCTTGGGAACATATTTTTTCTTCAACTACTTGAGAGGTAAATAAATTAAGCCATTGAGAGTGTATTATAACAAAATAAAATGGATCTAAATATATAAATGGTAAAATGAGGAAGTTACTGTATTGCTGGAGTAATAAAGTTACAATTTTTCAATAATACATGTAAAAGATGCACTGTAAACTCTGGTCTAATAAGTGATAGTATTTTTCACATTATCAGGAGAAACCTGTACCAGGTCAGGCCCTTGATGTTCCCAGCATATTCTGTTGTCACTTTCTGCCCATTTATATGCCCAGAAGCAATTCATTCAACTCTTGCTCTGTAAAATACGACTGGATTATACAGTATTTTTGTGTGTGCAGTTCAAACCATAACAGTAAAATAGTTATACGGAGATAGGGTTGGTGGAGAGAGATTTAAGGAATAATTTACACTTTTCTCTATACCATGGGATAATTTTCAGCTCATACCACCTTTGGCCAAATACTCTGAAAAACAGACATAATTTTTTAAAAAACATGTATTTATTTTGTGTTTGTGAATGGTATACCAGGGTCATTTGTTAGTGCAAATGAATACCAGTGCCAGACACACTTGCCACTTTTTGTGTCCAGCTTTGTGTGGGTTCTGGGGAATCATATTCACAATGATAGACTTTGAAAGCAAGTGCCTTTAACCACTGAACCACTTCCCTGTCCCCAAACAGATGCATAGAGCAAAAGCAACAGGGGACCTAGAAGAGGAAGAATTTAGACAAAGGCAAACCACTAGATGCCAGATATAACCAATCTCATTTTCTTAACTGTGCCATTCTCAAGGATTTGCTAACCCTTTAGGGCCACAAGAAATAAATATAAAATTTATGTGTATAGTATACACAATTAACTATCCATTACTTTTTAGTTATGTATGTCACAAGCTATATTATTAACCAATAAAGTAGGCTCAGTTCTCAGATTATGCTCTGGCTGTTTTTGAAGACTGAAGTGCATCTTACAAGCCCTGTACAATTTTGGAGCTAGTCACATCTGACTCAGAATGGGAGAGCATTCAAGGTATTCAGTGTTTAACAGGCAGCAGGAAGCTCTGCGCTGAGTTGGGAGATTGACACTGACATTGTAAGGGGCATCTTGGAAAGTAAAATTCTCTCCTACCAGGCAGGAGGGAGCAAATTGCTAGTCAAAAGCAGCCCAAATATACAACAAAAGCTGTCAGGGAGTCATTCACAGCAAATGTCAGACTCCAGACACCAACTGCTAATGTGCTAGAAAACGCTGATAGGGATTACTGAAATTGCTTATAAACTTTATATTACCACTATTTAAGAAAATCAGAAGTGAGTTGATTTTAATTCTGCCAGCATTTTGTGTTTTGCTTATAGGTTTCAAATCTGTGAAAGTCAGCATTTTCATTTAGATGAATGGTATATTAATAATGAGTGTTTTATAAAAGAAGAAGCCAAGCATTTAATGAATATAAATGTCAATTTTAGTTCCTACGCATTGTACTAATTTTGCAATTGATTTGCATTAGGAACATAAAAATCATACCTCCAAACTGGGCAAATTTTATGGAGTTAGAGTTTTTATTACTATTTTGTTAATTGATGTATACATAGTCTGTTGAACTTATTGATGTATGAAATAAAGTCTCAGGAGCAAATGTTTGTTGAGTTGAAGTAGACCAGAAAATGAAGTAAAATATAAATATGCAAGCAAGAAGGTATATATAATTGTTATTGTTGAGCAAGAAATTTGGTTCTGATAGTACTAGGTGTTAAATAGACAATGAATTTGCATTTGGTTGAATAGCTTATATCATCAAAGAGATGACAATATACTATCATTAGAGAAAAATTAAACCTCCAAGGGGTGCACTCCCTAAGAAATGGCTAGTGTGGAAATTTGTAAGATGCAGTAATGTAGCAAGTTTTCAGGGTTGTTGTAGCATTTGTCAGTGAAAATTGAGATTATAATGCTCACATGTGGTATATCAAAGACAACTATAGAATCTTGCTAGACAGTATTCCATCCATTTTTTGATGTGAGCAAGTGACAGTTGGAAGCAAGGGATATAATTCTGCACATAGACAAAATCCTACTGCTGCCAAAAACTGGCCTTTCAGAGGCAGAAATTATTTCCATTTCCATTTTAGCCGTTATTTTATGCACTTATTTGTTTAGAATCCATTACTAATAAGGTTTTACTTCAATCAATATGATAGATGTTGAGGATACAAATGAATTCACCCTAGCCCTGGCCTTAGGGAGCACTAAACCTATGAGTGGGCAAGGCCTGTCAGTCAGCCTTGAGGAAGCATCACTATGAGCCAGGGACACACAGAGGAGCAGCCTGCCTCTACCTTAAGCCTCAGTGAAGGTAGGCTTTAAAGAAGAGAAGACCACAGAGTTGGCGTAATATCAACATGTTTGGGTTAAAGGAGGAACAAAGAGGAAATGCCACTCGAGGCTGAGAAATGGCACATTGACTAGGAAATTGAAATCCCTGGCTGGGTGCTAAAGAGTGAGCTATATTCCTGGGGATTCAGGAGAGGAAGGCAGAAGGAGAGCAAGAAAATCAGTGATGAGAAGCCCAGGAGGCTTGGGTAAGATGCTTGTACTTTATCCTGGAAGGTATGAGCGGTCATGGCCATTGGAAGATGGGACCTTCGTGACTGCAAGCAACTCTTCTTTTTTGACTAGTGGTTTTAAACTTGGTTGAGGAACAGCTTTTCTCTTGTTCCTTTTGCTATATGAAGTGAGTGTGGACCATGGTTCTTTGACAGATGAGAAAAGCAAAAATTTCTCCCTCTTTGGTACACCACTGGACTGGAGCAGTCCTGGGTCTGATCTTCATCACTAGAGCAAAGCAAAGGTTTAGAAAGAGCTGGAGGTCTGTCCACAGACAACTGTATTCAGCAGCAGAGGCAGCATCCGAGCTCTTGCGGTAATGCTACAATGTGTGGAAAAGGACTGTTGCAGACAGCTTCAGGTTCGCTGAGATGAACTTCCAGACCAGGCACAGTTATGGAGGAAGGGATATTATTTATTGAAGCTTACAGATCCAGGGGAAGTTCCATAAAGGCAGGAAAAGCAGCCTGCTTTCAACAGGGCCAAGCAGAGAAAAAGCTAACCAGCCACCACAGCACACAGAGCAAAACTACTGCCAAAAGGTCACACAGCACACTTCAGGAACTCCTGCTAGGCACATTTGCATATCTTTACAATGGAATCTCAAACCCACCATTAACACCTTAAGACCAGCCCCCAGTGACATTGCCTCTAGCAAGGTGATTGCAGATGCAAACTATAAACTAATAAAATACTGAATATATTGGGGGACATATATTCAAACTACCACAAGGACAGAGCCTTGTCAGGAGATGAGGTCACATTTCAACTCTAAAACAATCTTCTCACCTTAAAAAATTATGTGAACTTTTTGTGCTTCAGTCCTCTTGTTGTAAAATAGTTATCATCCACTTTGACATATGACTTGATGTTGATAGGATATAAAATGACTCCTGTTTATAAATGGCTCTTAGGTAGGGGACCTCATCAGCATTTGATTCTCAAATCCAAACAGTGCTTTCTGGAATGAGGTTGTTTTCCAGAAAAACCCTTTCTCAAAGGTGTCCTCATTATGGCTCTTTCTCTGTGTCCTTTCATTTGGTTGATGCATCCCCTTGACTTCTGGCTCTAAGTTGCTGTGGTGCCCAGATGGATCCCTTAAGTCAAGATCGTTTTGTCTGTGGAGTTTGGGAACTGAGTCAGAGCAGCAAACCTTCGAGTTTCTGGAGTTGGAGGGACTGACAGAAACATGTACTTCTCTTGCAAATTCTGGGGGACCATATCAAAACTTTGCATTATGAAGACCTGCCCATGCATCTGTGGATGGAGGCCTGGAGTCATGGGGAAGCTGAGCCCTAGCTGTCCTGATGAGAGAGCTATGGAAAAGTCAGTAGGCTGGGGGAAAGGAGGAAGGCTGTCACTTCAGTAAGGACTCAGGCATATTTCTGAAATCATTTTTTCTTAAAATCAAACTGCCCAAATGAAGCCATTATAAAGTTTGCCAAGGATAATGGCTCCATCAATCAGGCCCTTTGCATTCACAGTTGAGTGACATTTTTTTCTTCCCTTTTTATAACCCAAACTGAGAAGGTAGTTTGATTCCCCAGGTGGAGGCAAAAGAGTCTTTTAATTTGCCCCCTTGCTCTTGCTCACCATTGAACAGCCCACCCCATTTTACTGCCATGCATTCATCTGACTACCATTGAAAATTGTGCAGGGTGGATTGGGGCAGGGGATGCAATGATAAGTATTGGGTCTTTTATATGAAGAACTAATCAGATTTTAGGAAGAAGCACCAAGGCACTGTAGGGTCTGCAGCAGGGGACTGAAATGATCTGGTCTCCCCTGTGGTTCAGGAAGCACATGGTGAGGAAAGAATGAGTTTTCTGGGCTATAGACGTGGAGCTCAAAGAAGAAGGCTGAGGACCCCACTGTGTAGCAGCAGGTGAGACATCAGGCCCATGGTAAGAGCATTCATTCTCTTTTGAAAAAAATTGCAATATCATCCTAATAGCTGCCGTGTATTCATTTTTCATTCTCATTCTAAGAAATGAAGTTATTTTGGACAAGGTCTGTTTAGAAAGGATACCTGCCAAGATAGGTTGATTACAGCAAATGAATTTCATTTGGATTATTGCACTTCACAAAGCCCAAAGTGCACAGTAATATACTCATGAGAATAAGTCATATTCGGCCGCATGCTAGGACCCTGCATAAATAGTCAGAAAACCCAACGGGCACATGCAGGGTTTCCTAGTGTTTATTACTCAGTGTATTTAGGGGCTTTCACAATGTAGGTGATCCACCACCAACAAAAACCCCTCTTTAAGGCACAAAACAATTAAAGGGCTTTTTAAAGTTAGTCTTCACATTATCCTCAAAGACACAGAAGTTAATGCTTTATTTGAATTACTGCAAGGTTTTTGGGTGATGAGCACCAGTGACAGCCTGTGACACCAGGTCTCCCAAATTCAGTAGCAGCCTCTTTCTTACATTGCATCTTTGAAAAGTTTTTAACTAGGCAAGGTTTACTCAGAAAAGTAAGAGATTTAGGACTGTTTTCAGAGATGGAATGTAATATTTGTGTACAGCTAATGAATGCTTACAGTGGTGCGTGAGGGTTCTTAATTTATTATCTTATTTAATCTACAACCATCCTGGAAAGGCTACAGGTACAGAAACTGAGGCTTGAAGAAGGTAATTTTGTTAAGCTACCAAAACTAGTTCAGTAAACTGGAATTAGCTCGAGTGTCAATTAGAACCAAATTGTCACAAAATAGGTAACACTTTCTATGAATTTATGCAATCATATGTTAAAATAGAAATTAAAGATAACCAACTTGTGCCTTTACTCCAATGCAAGTGTTTTCTCTACAGGATTTCTGACAGATGTTCACTAGTTGTGACTTGAGTTTCTCTGCTCATGACGAATTCTGGCTTTTATTTATTTATTTTTTATTTTTAAAAAAAGTTTAAAAATTTTTATTTATTTGCAAGCAGAGAGAGAGGGATAGATAGAGAGAGAGAGAATACAGACAGAGGGAGTATGGGCATGCCAGGGCCTCTAGCCACTGCAAACAAGCTCCAGATATATGCGCCCCCTTGTGTATCTGGCTTACATGGGACCTGGAGAATTGAACCAGGGTCCTTAGGCTTTGCAGGCATATGCCTTAACCACTAAGCAATCTCTCCAGCCCAAATTCTGGCTTTTAATTTCAGCATAGAGCTTTTATACCTGCTGCTTAGAGTTTATTTGATGTTCAACAAAAAAATGGACATTGCAGGAGAAAGTGTGGTACAAAATATACATAAACATCACAGGGACAAGTGTTGTGGGCATATATATGTATGTACACACACACACACACACACACACACACACACACACACACACACACACATGGCTGGAGAGATGGATTAGTGGTTAAAGTGCTTGCCTGCTAAGCCGAAGGACCCATGTTCAGCTCTCCAGATTTCGTGTAAGCCAGACACACAAAAGTGAGGCAAGTGTATGGTTGCACATGCCCACTAAGTGGTGCAAGTGTCTGGAGTTGATTGTAGTGGCTGAGGCCCTGGCATGCAAATTCTCTCTCTCTTCCTCTGTCTCTCTCTCTCTCTCTAAAACAAAACAAATTAGGGGCTGGAAAGATGGCTTAGAAGTTAAAGCACTTGCCTTCAAAGCCAAAGGACCCAGGTTCAGTTCTCCAGGACC
The DNA here is from genome assembly GCA_036365145.1 of Orientallactaga sibirica. Taxonomy (NCBI): domain Eukaryota; kingdom Metazoa; phylum Chordata; class Mammalia; order Rodentia; family Dipodidae; genus Orientallactaga; species Orientallactaga sibirica. The sequence continues at coordinate 31,742,183 of JAEOAD010000015.1, read as the reverse complement.
CATGTAAGCCAGATGCACAAGGTGGCACATGTGTTTGGAGTTTGTCTGCAGTGGATGGATGCCCTGGCACACCCATTCTTTCTTGCTCGCTTGCTCCCTCCTTTTCTCCCTCCCTCTGCCTCTTTCTCTCAAATAAATAAATAAAATAAAACATAAAAAAACAAAAAAATACAAAATAAATGCATATATGTGTGTATAAATATATGTAATGTAATATGTGGAAATAAAACAAAATCCATAGGCAGAGATAATTTAAACTACTATAGTTTTGCAGTGAAACACAGGCTCACTTTTTAAACTTCCTAAATGCCTTTTGGACTAACTGCAAATATTGTTTCTTATCAAAGGGATATTATAAAATCTACCTGCCTGACTCAGGATTGTTGCCACAATTAAATGAGTTGAAGATTGTACAATACCAAGTGTAAATAAAACTATTTTCTAATTTCAAGAAGGTCAACTACAGTCTCCCTCTCAGAACATAAATAGCCCATGATAGAAGTTGTGACTGGCAGGATTCCGAATCCTAGACATCGCTTGACAAAAAGAATGATGGCAATTAGGAGCGGGATACTTGGTGCATGTTAAGGATATATGCCATGTTCCCGATAGCTTGGAACAGAATAGAACCCAAGATGTCTAGGGGAACTACTGAGACTTTTGACCCAAAGCAGTGGTAAGAGCCTCATATAGCCTGGTTTGGATGTACCTGAGAAATCTATAGACCAGAAGAGGTACCAATCTGCTTTTAGTTTTGGTAAAAGGCAGAGAAACTTTCCTAGCATGCATTCCAGTGTGGAGCTGGTAGGCTCGAGTTCAAAGGCCCACGGAGATCCTCAATGAATCCACTCGATTCACATTTCATTGTAGATTAGTAGCAGTTAAAAAAGGCATCACATGCTTTTAATTCCAGCACCTAAGAGGTGGAAGCAAGAAGATTGGGCGTTCAAAGCTGCCTTTGGATACAGTGAGTTCAAGGCCAGTGTGGATTACATGAGACTCTATTTTTAAAAAATCAAAGTGATATTCTCCAGCTCCTCTCAGTTGTCTGGTCCCAAAGGTAGTGAGACTGGAGGAAATAAACTACCCCTAACACTTTAGCCAAGCCACAGCTGAAACTCAGAGTAATTGGGGAGAGGAGCAAGAGTGCTGCTTCCATGCTCTTCCTGATAATCAGAACCAGGGTGTAGGAGACAGACCCTGAGGATACTCAACACCCACCAAAGCAGAGATCCAGAGGCTGCTAAGAGCTCATCACTGAAGTAGACTTAAAACTCACCCACCACGGCTCAGGGAATTTTGTGGAAGAAAGGACAGAAAAATTGTAAGAGCCACAGGTTGAGACATCATGCCCAGAGGTATCTCCCCCACCAAAATAAATAAATAAATAAATAAATAAATAAATAAATAAATAAATAAATAACTGACTGCTGCTCCCACAACACATAAACCACACCCCATGGGGAATACCTGAAACCCCACTGAGGAGCATCCCCCATGGAATGGGGGCAGGAATGAGGGAAAAGAGGGTACCAACACATGATATATCCATAAAAAACATGTTGTTACTAATAATATTCATAATAAACATTAAAAAAAGAAAAAAAACTCAAAGTGAAAAAAAGAAAGAGAATTGTACCATAGCAGAAAGAGAATTTTTTCCATTAGAAATACCTGACTTTAAACTGAACATGATGCTACAGATTTGTAATCCCAACAATAGGCAGACTGAAACAGGAAGATGGGAAATTTGAGGCCATCTTTGGTAACATAGTAAGACTCTGTCTCAATCTCTCCACAAAAGAAACACCTGACTCCACTTATAGGACCATGGTTATTCAGCAAGCCTCCCACTTCCTGACTGTTTAAAAATGAGGGTCATAGGATGAAATGAGAGAAATAATTCAGGTGTCTAGAATCATGGCTTAGAGTTACTTTGAACCTAAATCTACCACCCAAATCATATGTACCTCAGTTTTTCCCACTGTGAGTGGATGTAATGACAGCTCTTGGGTATTTTCTGTTTTTTTGAGAGTAAGGAATGTGGGCATAGATGTTGTCTGGGCTAAGGATAAATGGAACTGGCCTGTTCTTAGTCCCTGTGCCTCACTTGAAGTAAATATTGAAATTCACAGTTACTTTTCCTTGCTTTTTAAAAAAGTATTTATTTATTTATTTATTTATTTATTTATTTATTTATTTATTTGAGATAGAGAGAGAGAGAAAGAGTCAGAGAGGGGGGTGGAGAATGGGGGCATGTGCCACCAGAGTTCCTATATCAAAAAGACAGCCTTTTTCAGATGGTCAGCCCATACAATGCTGGAAAACACTGCATGAGTTGCTGGGAAAATAATCAACAATGTTCTGTGCTAGCAGGGGACACTGCTATATGAAAGCAACCAGCCTAACAAAATGCACACACCTGTGATATAATGTCACCCAGCATATATGGGTAACCAATGGCTCTCTTATTGGCTAAGAGATCTGCTCAGTGGAAAGGAATCCATACCTGGAACTGGCAACTGAATCAGAATCCTATGGAGTCTAAGATCATGGACTCCAATGAGAAGCTCCCACTAATCTTGGGCCAAAAGAGAGGCTACAACCCGCCAAAATATCTCTTAATTAACAATGCTTATCCCATTTAACCTATGCTGACCTCATTCTCCATTGGAGAATCGTCTATTTTTCCTTCTCAAAAGACAGCAAGATGGGGAAACCTGGTTTAGGAATGAGAGAGGAATAACGAAAATTTGTATATTCTTGGAGAATGAAAGATTGCAAATATGATCACTCTTTGCCTTAAATGTTTCAAAAACATTCATGTTCTTTCATTGCCTCATGGAAAATGTCTTCCCATTAGCTTATTGACTTGTTCCCTCACCTGCTATTGGCTAAGTGTGCTGTACACACAGTGCCTGGTCAGCAAGCAGGGAACAGGATACATGGACTCACCCAGCCCCCAGAGCTACCTTTCAGTAAAGAGAGGCAGGTGGAAGACAGGGAACTTGGTCATGTGGTGAGTGACATGATAGAATTTTCATCTACGCCCCCAATACATAATTTTAAATAGGATTTTTAACACACATCCTGTAGGGTAGGGCTGTGGAGGCAAAGATACCAGGAAGGTGAGGGTGTCGTCAAAGTGTCTGTGAGAAGTATCTAATTCCCACTGAGCCAGTCAGCAGCCTCAGAGCCATTCTCACTCCAGTGCTGTGTGCATCCATTAGCAGTCTGTAATGCAGGTCTTTAGTACACACCCATTTCATCCCAGAATATATGGCACAATATGTGTGGAGGCTAGAAGATAACCTCAGGTGTCATTCCTCAGGAACTAGACCAGCCTCGGAAAAGGGTCGTGTTAGATAATACTTCACGAGCCCATTTAGCTAGATAGCAGTAAGTACCTACTATGTGCCAGGCTCCTTGGTGCTGAGAACCAATCAGCTGATGAAGGAGTTCAGGTCTGTCATCCTTAAGGAGCTGACACTTCAGGAAAGCAGTGAGACATTTAAACAAAGCAACAGCATCAGTCCAAAGTGAGATGAAGGAAAGATATGTCTGGAATGTAGCTCAGAAGGGTGAGTCTTTAGAAAGATGACAGAAGATAGATTCATGACCTTGAAACAAATCCAGCCATGTAGAGTGGTGCTGGCAGCATGTAAGGCTTGGAGCCTTGAGATCCTTAGAGAAAACTATGTGGCTCCTACAACCTTCCTCAAGGCCTTAGAAATCAGTTTGGACAGAACCTCTAAGAAGCACTCTTCAAAAGCCAAAGGGTAGAGGTAGTCCCAATCTATATCAGCTGATAAAAGAACAAATGAAATGTAGTCCACCCAGATAAATATCCAGTTATACAAAGGAATCAAGTACCAATTCATTCTATGATAAGGACAAATCTTGCAACCATGGTTTTAGGGTCATGGAGATAGTGTGATTGGTTAAATACTTGCCTTGCAGGAATAAGGACCTGAGATTGATCACCAGAACCTACATTTTAAAAAGCCAGCTATAGCAGTGTGTAGTTCCAGGGAGGAGGAGACAAGTGGCTCCCTGGAGCTTACTGGCTCGATTGTTTGGCCTACTTGGCAAGTTTTTAGTTGATGAGAGACCTTATCACAAATAAAAATGGATAGATAATTCCTGCTCAGTGACACCTGAAGCTGTCTTCTAGCCTCCACATGCATGTGCACACACACTGTGTACCCATACACACCTGTGCTCCTGCACACACATGAACATGCACACACAGAAAACAAAACAAAGAAGACATCTTTTTTAAGTGAAAGAGGATGTCAGTCATTCAAGAAGAAGTGTTGTATAATTCAGTGTATATGCAGTGTCCAGAAGATGCAAATCCTTGGGATACCACAGGTTGATTAGTGTCTGCTCAGTCAGACAGAGGGGGAACTGGACAGAGTGATTCCATATGGGATCAAGAAAAGTTCTGGAAATAGATTGTGGTAATAATTGCACAACATTGGGAATTGCCTATTGTCAATGAAAATGGTTAGAATAATAAATCTTATGCATATTTTCCTGCAATGAAAATATATTAAAGAACCGGTGTCAAGTCACAACTGACTTAAAACTTCCAGTCACCCTTGTGAAAACCAACAGAACTCAACAGCTGCAGTGGGCTGCCTACCTTTTGCCATCCCAAAACACTTTCTCTTTCCTATGCCTTTGAAACTAGACAAGTGACCTGATTCCCAAGTCCTCTCATGAAAAATATATGAACAAACTATACACTCTGGAGTAGCATCATAGAAGGGAAAGCCATGGAGATTGCATATGCCTCATGTCTGCTGTGGGTATTTACAATTCTCTCCTGGGACCTCCTGTTTCTTTTATTAAGCTGATTTATTTTATGGAATGTGTGGTTCTAATTCTTAATTTTAAGGTCTACATCTTTCCTGACTGGCACCATAAATGACTAACACATGTGAATAAAAATGGTGCTTATTGAATAAAACATTCATTCTTATTTCATTTTTTTTTTTGTACTACTGGGAGCTAAACTCATAGCTTCCTGTGTGCTGGGCAAACACTTGGCCACTAAGCTACATCCCCACTCCTCTGTTTTGACCTTTTTCTTTTGAGAAAAGCTCTCACTAAGTTGTCAGGCTGGCCTTGAACTTGTGACCCACTTGTCTAACTTAGCCTGTGAAATACTTGGCTTCTATAAGCTTGTGACACCAGGCCTGGATGCATTATTGTTGTTAATTTTTCACTTTAAGAGAATAGAATGTTTGCATTTACTTATTTGTTACTGGTTTTTATTTTATTTTATTTTATTTATTTATTTATTTATTTATTTATTTATTTATTTATTTATTTATTTTTGCAAGGTAGGGTCTCACTCTGGTCCAGGCTGACCTGGAATTCACTATGTGGCCTCGAACTCTCAGCGATCCTCCTACCTCTGCCTCCCGAGTGCTGGGATTAAAGGCGTGCGCCACCACGCCCAGCCTTTTGTTACTGGTTTTTAAGTTAGTGTACAAAATGTTGGATTTCATCATAACATTTTCATATATTTGTATCATTTTATTTTGTCTATGACCCATTGTCATTTCTTGTCCCTCTCCTCCACCAGTGGTCCCCTTCCTCTTTCCAAAGTCTTCATTTTACTCTCATGTCACATTGGTATGTATTTAATTCTATTAGCTGAAGGGTGTCTTTCCCTAGCTCAAGTGAATATTTAGGTAGTCACAAAACCTTTTCAATAAAAAGGACCAAAGAGTTAACACTTAAATGAAAGGTCCTTCCCACCCAAGCTTGTTTACTGCAGTGGGAGAACCATACACACAGAGAGCCTGTATTCCTCAGTTTCCTGGGAACCTGCAGAGCAAGCTCAGTCATAGGAATCAAACTGTCCAGAATGGTCTCTGAACACAGCCCATTTACTCTTCTGAGAGAGTTGCTCAGAACCTCACAATATCCCCTCCTGGGCTTTCTCTCACAACTGGGCCTCAGCCTGGCCCAGAGACAATCATACCTCCTTTGCTGAACAATTCAGGGAATGTAGACAGACCCTGATGCAGCTGGAGCTCTCCATTCTGTCCTGTCCCACAGGAAGAGACATTGGTCTTTTGAGTCCAATTCTTAGAACCAGAGACTTTGAAGGGAGTACATTGTCTTTACAGGAAGTGAAGGGAAAGTATCCATCTTTCAGGTTGTGAAAAGGGTAAGGGTATCTCTAGTACTACTTGTTCATTTATCTGTGGACACACAACAAAGTAGGGTGCACCTGGAGTTTCAACCCATAGTTATGAACTCTTGTGGTCCAGGAGCATAGACTGGGCTCAGCTAATTACTTGTCTGGTTTTGTTCTGAGGCAGGATCATCCTATGTGGACAAAGTTGGTGTCTAGCTCACAGACTTCATGTTTCAGGCTCCTGAGTACTAGAAGGACTAGTGGTCACCTTTCACTTGCGATTTCTTTTTTCTTTTTAAAAATTGTGTGTGTGTGTGTGTGTGTGTGTGTGTGTGTGTGTGTGTGTGTGTATACATGCACATGTACATATGCATGGGTGTATGTGTGTTAAGAGCTTTATTCAATTGCTTGCCTCCAGCATATGGAGAATTGAAGAACAAGTATGTGTACTTAGGGATAGTGTATCTTTGGAAATTGTTAGTTTTTGTGTGTTATAGATGTCAATTCTAATTCAGTTATTCATATTATTTGTGTTTTTAAAAGGTGAACTGAATTTTTTGTCTCTGCTCTATACTTACTGATAGTATTAAAGTCTTCAATCACAACTGAATTTGTCTACTTATTTTGTCTACTGTAATCTTTGAATTATTATAATAACATTAAATTTTACCACTCTAAAGGCAACACACATGATATTAAAATAGTGTTTTTATTTAGCCTTTCACATTCATTTTGCTAATGTTTTTCAGTAAGTTACAAATTCCACAAGATTTTATTATTGTCTCAAAAGGTTCACGTTGTTCTAAGTTTAGCTATATGTTCCACTGTTCTCTTACATATTTGTTATTCTATGTGCTTTTTAATAGTTTGTTTTGTTTCATGTAGAAAATTTCAAGTCTGTTAATGATAAATATCTCCAGCTTTGTTGGGGAGAAAAGGAGGGTCTGAAATCTTGCTGTATGGGCTTTAGTTTTGGAGAACATGTTTGCTAGGAACACATTAGAGATGACTGACAGGTTTGTTTGTTGGGTACTTCAAAAACATTATCCATCACACTCTGGGTGCTCTAAGTTCTGTTTAAAAGCCTATCAGCTTTTCATTATTTCTTTGTGGGCCATGCGCCCTTTCCTTCCTGGTTTGTCTTAATCTCTCTGCCCCCTGCCTCCACCCAGTCATACACACTTTTTATTTTCAGGAAATCTTTTGGTACATTTTTAGCCTGCTTAAAGCTTTTCAAAATTCTTGAATTGGCAGATTATCTATCTGTCATATGTTTTTGAAAATTATCTTCAAGTATTTATTTTATATATTTTTCATTTTCTATCTTTTTTGACACTACCAAGTAAGACATGATGTTTTGGTTTGTAAAATATGCTCTGGAGAAATGAATGAGGGAAAGAGGATATCAAATTTCAAACTACCTGTGGTTACAATTCTAAATAAAATGGTTAAAGAAATTTCAGTGCAAAGACATGTTTTCATGTGAAGAGTTAAAGCAGGTGAAATGATACCTGGTATCACCCAAATAGGATTCGTGAAGGTTACATATTTCAGGAAGATTACCCTAGAATTACAAGCCATGAAGCTTCTTGCTTTGAAGAATAATGGAGATTGTGGCTAGAGTTCAGACATGTATGAGGGAGATAGACACAGAAATGGAAAGTGGTACATGAGGGGATTAAATTTTATAGAGCCTTTTAGGCAATTCTTAATGGAAGCCATTGGAGATTTCAAGCACAGAAATCACATCATTTAACTGACTCTTTAGATGGCTCACTTGGACTGCATTGTTAAGAATCAACTACACACAGGTATGGATAGAGGCAAGGAGAATGCACGGGATAGTATGAAAATGATTGCTGATGAACAGGCCGGCGATTGGCTGGGATCAGGGAGTGAGAAGTGAGATGATGAGAATGACCAGATTCTGAATGTTTTTGAAGGTAGAAGGGAAAGGCATGCTGTAGGATATGAGATTTTTAACCATTTTGTGGTCATTAACAGTTTCAGAGAAGATTAGGAGGTAGGGAATTTTTGATAAGAAAGTCAAATTTCCAGTTTTGGAATGATTAACATTTGTCTTTTTAAAAAATATATTTTTACTTATTTGAAAGAGAAAACAGGCCTCTTGCCACTGCAAACAAATGACAGATGCACCATGTTGTGTATCTGGCTTTACATGGTTGTTTCTTGGTCAAAACAGATTTAATGGAGCTGTGGTGGGGGCTCACCGAAAGCAGATTAGAATGGATTCAGGACAGGGTGAGAGAAAAAGAATTAGGGGCTCGTAAAAGTGCACTCTTGCCAGGGGTATATCAGTCAAAGTGCTCTGAGAAGCAAATATGAGGCTAAATGTTTTATTAGGGAACATACCTATGTTAGAGAAAGTGAGACAGCTTAGCAAGACTGCGAGAGTCCACTGGCTGCCTTCCCTTGCATGAAGAAAGAGAGGGATGAGAGGGTGTGTAAATATGTTTGACGTAGGCCTGTCAGAGTCCTGAGTCAAAGTGAGCCATCAGAGGGGACCCTGCTTTCCATAATGGAATGCTTTAGCTTTCTTGCTGCAGTTGCTGGCTGGGAATAGCCTGCGGGAAACATCGTCTCTGTGGTGGTCATGGGTATGAGACTGGTAGACCTACCTACAATCATAGGAATGATCAAAAGCCCAGCAGCTATGCTCTGAGGACACCTCTGTATTTGCATCATTGTATTTGACAAGTCACAATGTAGGAAATAAAAAACTGTATCCCAAGGGGATGACAGGAAATGGATCTGAAGTAAAAATACAGGTGTTAAGGACATGCACATTCATATATTGATACGGAAGTTAAGCAACTTTATTTGGGATTATGAGTTTGTGGAAATTATTTTTGGATTCCATTTTTCTTCTGGGAACTGATAATCATCTTAAGCTGTGAGGAAAGGTGGGAGGAGATGTAGTGAATTAGATATGATGTAGAATGTCACAGAGGGTGTGCAAAAGTGGCAAGGTTACCAGGAAGCCTGAATTTCTACTTGAGTTTAATGATCATGAATTCAAAATGAAACCAGTTGGCAGGTTTTGATTTTTGTGTCTCTGTATGTTGAACCAGTAGGTAGAAAATTGTAACTAACATAAATAAAATTAAAATTTCTAGTTATTATTTTAAAATATTTTGGTGTTAGATTCTCCTTGCATTAGTTATATTGTGGTCAAAAAATATAGTCTGTATAGTAACAATTGGTGGAGATTTTTGACATTTCCCTATGGCTAATGATATTATTTTTCATAAAGCTTCTAAGTAAGTTTAAATAATAGGCATGTTCTGTAATGTTAGGGTAAGCACATTTATGTTCATTAGCTCAGATTTGTTACTTGTGTCAATCACATTTTCTACATCATTATTGATTTTTTGCTTAGTTTGGCATAAAACTGTGTTAAAATATTAATGGGTCTCATTTTACCTGATATGCTCTTCTCTTCCACATGTAATTTGTGGTCATATTCTTAAGTGTATACATACTTAGAATCCTTAAAAGTCTTGGTGATTTAAAAACTTCATGATCTATTATAAAAATGTTTTATCTTTTACATCAATTATATTTAATGAATGTACTTGATAAATTGATTTTTGATAGTATTTACCTGGGGAGTTTTATTCTTTCCATTTAATTTCCAACTTCCAGTGTCTTTATAGTTTACTTGTATTACTTTTAATCTTTTGAAAAAATTTTATTTGATTTATTTGATTTATTTTATTTATTTGAGAGAGAGAGAGAGAGAGAGAGAAAAGGAGGGAGAGAGAGAGAAAAAGAAAGAGAAAGAGAAAGAAAATAGAAAGAGAAAGAGAGGGAGAAAGAGAATGTGAATGTCAGGGCCTATAGTCATTGCCAATGAAGTCCAGATGCATGTCCTCCTTGTGTGTCTTGCTTGCTTGGGTACTGGGGAATTGAATCTGGATCCTTAGGCTTCACAGGCACGTACTTTAACCACTAAGCCATCTATTCAGCCATATATTATTTTTAAATGACAAATATTATGACTTGAAAAATACAACCCAATAAATTTTGCTTTTGATTAGAAATTTATATATGTTTACATTTGTTGTACTTATTAACATATTTGGGTTTATCTTTAACAATTTTTGCTTTTTTTGACCCTATATCTATTTGTCTTCACTTTTTTGGATTCCTTTGGATTTTTCTTTTCTCAAATTATTTTCTTCTCTCTACTGATGTTGAATTGGTTTGCTCTTTTTATATTATTTTGGTAGTAAACCTTGAATTTGAAGTACTTGTGCTTAATTAAATCTAAATTTATAGTGAATATCTTTACTTTGCCACTTACCTTAAAACTATGTTCTTCTGGGCTGGAGAGATGGCTTAGTAGTTAAAGCAGTTGCCCACAAAGTCAAAGGACCCAGGTTCTATTCCCCAGGACCCACATAAGACAGATGCACAAGGTAGCACATGCATCTGGAGTTTGTTTGCATCACCTGGAGTCCCTGGCATGCTCATTGTCTCTCTATCTGTCTCTTTCTCTGTCTCTCTCAAATCAATAAAAATTAAAAAAATTAAAAACTATGTACTTTTAATGACTTACTGCCTGGATTACATGTTATCTTTTATAATATTTATGTTGAAGTTGCTTTAGTTTATACCTATGAGTTGAATACTATTAACGGTTTTATAGAGTCAATGTTTTATTAACCAAGTCTTTAGCTTTGTTGCTATTTCCCAGTTTTATTGATTTTCTTTTGTAAAACTGGTCTCCCTCTTTTTCCCAAAGTGGATATCTTATAGGTCCCTTTACTGAGAATATCTTGACAATACAATTACTCAGGTTTGTATAATTCTTATTTGTTCTTTGATATTGAAAAATAGGCCCAGTGTGTATAAATACTATAGTTATTTTCCTGACTATCATAAACACATATTTCCCAGGTTGTTTCTTTGTGTTGTGTTTGTTGAGAAGCTAAGGACTCACTCTTCTCTGTAATCAGTATTAATACTGGTTTCTGTACTCAATTTGTTTCCTATTTTTGTGGTAGATTCAGGTGCTGGTTTGTTCCATTTGTGTAGCTTGGGCTTCATTGAGCTTCTGTCACCAAGATAGGAAAATTCTTCATGGTTATCTATCCAAAAACCCACTCTTCTTCATTAATCAAAATCATCATTGTATATCATCATCATATGGGTTGCAATAGAAACATTTTAGAACTCTTCATTTTATGCTCCAGGTTTCATAAATTCCTTTATGGTGTCCATTTCTTAGATTATATTACCTTGCCAATACTTTCATTTGGAATTCCTCCAAGACATTTAGCCATTATTCAGCTATTATATCTGATACTTAATTCATTTTAAGTGTCTAAATTTAATGATCATAAAGTCAACATTTAGGGTTTCTTTGAAATTCTTTATCAAATCTCTCAATTTGTTTTAAATAATTATTTGGACCTTACTTGAGTATATTTCTTTCTCTACATACTTTGAAAATACTATAGGTCATAATCAACTCCTTATCTCATGTAGAAGGTCTCTGGAGTCTGTTTATGGTGTGCTCTACTGCTTCTCATCACACACATTGGTTTTATTGGCCCTATGCAATTTGTACATTTTATCATGAATTCATATTTCCTGGCACTTCTGTGGTTTAAGTGCATTTGCTTTTTTTAAATTCCTAAAACTATAATTGACTCAGAGAAGCAATTGATGAAGTTCTTGGGTTAAAGTTTTAATAGCAACAATTCACTTGAAAATATTTTTCTCCCCCCATTTTTGTCCATGGTTAAAGAGAGAGTTAATATGTAGGGCTTTCCCCCCTCTCTCCTATCTTTATTCCCTTCTCTTTTCCTCTCTTCCTCCCTCCTCTTCCTCCTTTTCCTATGCTCACATTTTCACTAATGACAGTCATTTGTGGGGGTCTCTGTTAGTGGGGACTCTATGTCCATTTCATACCTTATGCTGTCCTCAGATCTTGTATCTCATGCTGGGCAAATTGAAGGTTCTAATAGTGTATCCATAAATGAACAAGACTGAGCTGCCTTTCATGGTGTCTGTATAACATATCTCATCATTAATAATTTTACTGTTAGTCTTGAAAGTTCAGTTTTATATTTATAAGCCACTTTTCTTATTTTATTCAGTATTGCCAGATGTTTTTCAATTAAGATATTGATAGACTTCCAGTATTTTCTATTGTCTGAATAAAATAACAATTTTGGACCTATTTTAAAAATATATATTCCCTAGAATACATTCTACTTAATAAAATATTATAGAAGTGCTTCAGAAATATTACTTGAAATAATTCCCCCTGTAGTTTTTGAATATTATCCTCATGCCAGATTTTGTAAGCTGTATTTTCCCTCTTTTCTATTTTTCTTAAGCAACTTAATAATTTATTTATCCAAGAGGATTCTCCTTGGCTTTGTTCAGCAATTAATCTATTTAATTAAGTGTGTAATTAATATATTTTAATTTATTGATTGATTCTCTGTGAATTTTATTTTAAATACATTCTTGGCAAAGTTTATATATATATATATATATATATATATATATATATATATATATATATATATATATATATATAATTTTTGTAAAATATTTTTATTTAATTGCAAGAAGAGGGAGAGGGGAGAGAGATAGACAAAGGGAAGAATATGTGCATACTAGGGCCTCTTGTTCCTGTAAACAAATTCCAGACACATATATTGCTTTATGTATCTGGCTTTATGTGGGTACTGAAGAATTGACCCTGGAGTGACAGGCTTTTCAAGAAAATACATTTAGCCATAAGCCATCTCCCCAGGCCAAGTTAAATAGATTTGTAATATTGTCTTCATCTTGTAATTTTTCTAACATTTCCAAATGGCCTCCTTTTCACATCTGAACTAAGAGAGCATGTCTACATTTCTGAGTGTACTTTTAGGACTTCTCTGTTATTTATTTATAGTTTTGTTGTATTTTTTGAAAATCTATCATGTGGAAATACAATTTTTTGAGTTTCATAAAGTTTTAAAGTTTCCCAAGACACAATTACTATTAAATATACTTCATAAATACTTGAAAAGAAAGTGAATTTTATATTAACAGAAGATAAAGTTTGATTTAGATCTATTTTAACTTATTTATATAGATTTTTTTCTAGTTGTAGTTACAACTACTCCTTAAGGTAAATAACATCATTTGAGATCTCTGTACCCATAAATTGAAGACTAGTTATCCTATGCTATTTTATCATTTTTGCTTCAAATAACGTGATTCCATTTATTTGAAAGCTTAAAAATTCAGTAAACTCCTTACTAAGACATTTTTACCAGTTTTCCTTGATTCCAAATCTATTTTGTAATATAATTACAATGCTAATAATATATTCTCTATTTTTATTACTTTAAACACTAATAGTCAAAAATAGGAAATTTGATTTCCCTACCCTTCCTTTATATCAAATTTTCTGAGATTTTTTTTAGATATATCTGTTTTAATTTTGATTTAATGTTAGCATTTAAATTTAATTGTTTCCTATTTTAATTATAGGTAATGGTTTTCACAAAATGACTATGGCCTTAAATTCTCTTTTTCATTTTCAATTTTTTTTACAATGTACCCTTGCCTTATCCTTTTCTTTAAGCAATTAGGTACCTTTTGAGATTGACATGTTCAGTTTTACGTTTACATTTATATTTTTCCACTGCCTTCATTGTCTTTCTAAAGCGGACCAGGAACTCATCAGATGAGGCTGGATGGGGCAAAACTTAGTAAAGTCAAATGCTCATCCAAACTCTGATAGATTCACTCCTTAGAGCCCTTAATAAAGCCACTGAATGTTTCCTTGATGCCCTGTGACAAGCCTTTCTTTACAACCTCGTTGATCTGGTCCTTCAAAAGTAACAGTGTTCTGGACATTTATTCTCTAGCACTCTGGTTTTTCCATCCATTATTAGAAATCCTTTCCATTCCTTTTTTCTTTTATAGCTTTGAAAAGGACTAATTTTCAGACAAATTTGCTAATTTTATGGTTGCTTTCCACATTGTCAGCATGAGCCTAAGGAGTTATTAATAGAAGAACATGGTTTCCTTTTCAGGACGTAGGATAAAAATCCATTATTTAATAACACTTGTTCTCATTGAAAGGTCATCCCTTCAGCCTTTCTGTTTCCACTAACCTCCAGCAAGACCTGCAGCATCCTCTGCTTCCTTCTCTTCTGAAAAGCTTCCGGAAGTTCTCCATGCCACTTGGTTTGTGTAAGCCTGTCTTTGAGATCCACCTTGGAAATCTAGTCCAAGCTGAAGAATTCCCTCAGTATTTCCGTGCATTTTCAAAATAACAATTTCTAGTTAAAAGAATTTGTAGACACCCTCGGTCAGGATTTGTATGATGACCTATCATTGTCATCATGGAAGTCAGACTCCTGTCTGCTTTATAGTTTTACTCTGGCTAACATGTGGCTTCCAACCCCTTGCTTATCCCTGCCTCAAAATCTAAGATCTAAGAAGGCCACAATGTTAAGCAGGTATCAACATGAGGATCAAGAGAAAAGGAGGACAGATCAGCTGTCTGTCTATTTTCCACAGAACTTTCTTAGAAATTGTCTACTAATTTATAACCCCAAGCTGTAAGGGAGGCTTGTGAACATAGTCCAATAAAACTATGGTTTTGTTACTAAGGAGAAAGAGCATGGCAAAACTGAAGGAGCAACTAGCATGTTCAGCATATGGAACAAAGAGTTAACTTAGGAAAGTCAATAGAGCTTTAGGAAGTAGCTGTTTTGGAAGATGATAAATAAAAGCTCCTTTAAGAAATAAAAGCTCACATACCTGCAGTTCCTGATGTCTTCTTTGTCTGAAGCATTTTCACCTTCCTTGCTCAGCTATTAATTTCCTATGAATCTTTCATGACATTTTTCTAATATTACTTTACTGTCTAGTGCTTCCCTGAGTTTCCTTACTCAAGTCTTGGGAAGAATTTATTCATCACTCCATTCTGTAATGACGGCACTTGTTCTTTCTAAAGAAGGTATTCCTATGTAGTCTAGTCTGGGCTCAAATCCAGAATCTTCCTACTCCAGCCTCCCCAGTGTGAGAATTACAGTGAGAGAGCCCTGTAGCACTCTACTTTCACCTAAGTTGTGTCACCTCCTCGTATGGGTGATACTTAGCATTGTCCACAGTGCTGCCATCAGCTCCCATGTCTGGAGTGGCTCGTAGGTTCTTTGCCTTCTTCTGCTGCCTGTCTCCAGACAAGGAAACCCAGTCTTCATCCTGTGGCTTCTGGGAAGAGTAAGTCAGATGGAATGTACAGACCATCTTTACACAGGCTGATTTGTCTTTTAAGTCATCTGCTTGTTATGATTTGTAGAAAAAAAAAGTATCTATTTAAGCTGCATAGTTGTAGTTTTTTTCTTTGTTTGGGTCATATTCAGCTGAAATTCCTCATGCTAATTAATAAAATCTCTTGAGATATATTATTCATATATTTTCCCTCAAGAGCCTAATTGAACACATAGCTAATTCAAAGGACAAATATTCATTGGTCAAAAATGGAAAGTGTGGCATTCCAATGACTACTGTAAGAAAAATGACAGGAAGACATGCTGGTTTTTCTGTCAAAAGACTCAAAAGATAGAAAAACTCAGTTCTGGAAGGATGCTATTCTGTTGGAAGCCCTCCCCCCCCCCACCCTACTTCCTGAGTCAGCCATTACTGAGACCAAAAGAGTCAACAATCCTTAAAAACAAGTTCTTATTTCTACTTATAGTTAAAAGCTTCCATTCCTAGAACACACACCATTTTTGTATTTAGCCTCACACATGTAATAGTGTGAGGCTGTGCTTTGACTAACCAGAATGAGACACAGTGTGACCTTGAGTTAGGAGATAAAATCCCAGCAGGAAGTCTGCTGGGTGTGCTCACCTGTCTGGACTCTTAATGACTCTGCACCCTTCTGCAGAAATAAACATTGCCTTGCTAGGGTATTGTGAATTGTGTGGTCATTCTAGGACCACAGACTCATTTCTAACAATACCAACCCATCCAATCTAGAATTAAGTCATAATGATGACAGCTAGAAAATAGTCTCTTGGCAATAAAAAAGATAGATAATGTGAAATTATCTGAATTTAGATAAATTTAAATAAAAATTAAATAACATAGCAATAAATTATAATAAAGACATAGAATTTCCAAGTTATGTAAACAAAACAAAAAATGAGCAGAAATGGATGACAGTGGAAAGCTTCACCTTTAGGACATAGGTGGGGTCTAAACCCAGATTCTGCTCTTTCACCAGTCATGGGAAAGTCTTGTTACCATTTTGTAATTTTATTTTGCATTTGGGTCTGTTCTGGTGCAGTTATGTTTTATTGGGTTTGTAACATTAAATACCATGCAAAATATTTGGTCTCTGGCAGACTGACAGAAAACGTTAGTCCCATCCTCCTCAGGCCTTTTTGCAAACTTGTGCAAGAGAGGCAAATTTAGCTTTCTAAAAGTTTCCGCATAGATCAGTCTCCACAGAGGAGGAGCCCCTTGTAGGATCCATGACTGCTCTCATGCAACAGGCTCTCATTTGCAATTTATGAAAATAAAAAAAGCAGTATCTGGGCTGGGGAGATGGCTTAGCAGTTAAGGTGTTTGCCTGCAAAGCCAAAGGACCAAGATTCGATTCCCCAGTACCCATATAAGCCAGATGCCCAAGGTAGCGCATGCATCTGGAGTTTGTTTGCAGTGGCTGGAGGCCCTGGCATGCCCATTCTCTCTCTCTCTCTCTGTCTGCCTCTTTCCCTCTTTTGCTCTCTCAAATAAATAAAAATAAGATTTTTTTTAAAAAAGCAATATCTAACAGTATGGGGTAAAGAAAATCAGGAAAAGAAAGACGCAGCAATAGAAAGGAAAGAGTTCTCCAATTCCAGCAAAGACCATATGCAGTGAAAGGAATTTATCATTTGCTCAATCTTCACCTGGGATAGTAGTAGCTTCCTTGGCCATTTAACACTCTGTACTCCAGGAGGAAGCACGGTCTGAGACTCCACCAGAGGATTTGGTGAATGTCAATAACTCTTTCTTAGTCCAAGCAGGTATTTCATGTCTAAAATATACATTTCCTCTAGGGATTGAAAGATGGCAAGATAGAGACAAAGTAATCAATGCACATCAAAGATGAACACGATTGGAGGATGAATAAATCATTAAGAAGGACCTGAGCAGCATTTAAAGAGACCTTTTTATAATTGATGGCCTCAGCTCACAGGATGGGAAAAACTGATAAAATCTTGATTTAGCTAGAAACACTAGCCTCAGCCACCTCCAAATTTAGCAAGGTTGCCCCAGAGCTATTCTCCTTCAGGTTTCTGAGATCTCAAGATTCTGTTATCTAGTTTAGGAAGGGCCCTTAAAATGATTTAGATTCCTTAATATCACCACAGCGTGGCCTTTCTACTTCCGATTCACACTTCCAGCAGCTCAGTCCATCTTTCTGGAGCTACACCCGTTAGTCCTGAGGGCTAGACCTGTTATTACACGGAGTACATGTGGCAGGTACTCAGGACTTGCTTACCCAGCAGCACCGCAAACTACATGTTTCACGCAGTTCTTGTCTTTGTAGAGAAATGGATCCCAGTTCTGGAGGCTGGTTCCTTGCAGTGAAGATACTTATGGTGCTCT
Organism: Orientallactaga sibirica; assembly: GCA_036365145.1. Lineage (NCBI taxonomy): Eukaryota > Metazoa > Chordata > Mammalia > Rodentia > Dipodidae > Orientallactaga > Orientallactaga sibirica. The sequence goes on along the minus strand of JAEOAD010000015.1, from coordinate 31,724,377 downwards.
GTTCCTCCTGAGTCCTCCTTGCATCTTCTGGCTTCTACAGCTTGCTGGCATTCCTTAGTATGTGGACCCATCACTCTAAGCCCTGCCTCCCTCATCACATAGCTGTCTTCTCTCTATGTGTGTGACTTATCCTTGGAATTCCAGCCCGTAGATTAAGGATTCCAAGTACATCTGCAATGATCACATTTTCCAATAAGTTCACTTTTTATGGTGCTGAGGGTTAGGACTTCAATATATGCTTTTGGAGTAATATAATTAAACTTAGAATATAAAGATGATGATGAATTGTCCCCCAATTTTAATACCATGGTTTTGTATAGTTTAAGAATTACAAGCTGGCTTTTAGTTAAGCTAAACCCATTTGTCAGCCAAGTGAACTTAGCCATAGTTTTGTCTTCTGAAAAATGAGACTGAATTCTGAAGAAAAAAAAAGAATAAACCAATTACTAGAGAATTAATATCAAGATTAAATAAATACAATTTTCCTTTCCTAACATGAAGGCATTTATGGCTATGTGATAGTTTACATTTATTTTCAACTTGACAGGACCTGTGAAGGGTCATGTAGATAGTTTAGCCTCTGACATGCCTGTGATAGAAGACCTTGATTAAGTTAATTAAGGTAGAAGACCCACCCTAAGGGTAGGTGTCACAAGCTGTAGCATTCATAGCTCTTTGCTTCCCCACTGTGCTGAGTATGGCCAGCTGCTTCAAGCTCCTGTCCCTTCCTTGCTGTCCCCACCATGATGGACTGTAACGAGGAAATGAAAGTGGACATAAACGGTTAAACTGATTTTTGTCAGGCATTTTAGCCCAAGCAATACAGGGTATTGCTTTGAGACAATGTCTCAAAAACCAAAAATGAAACTACCTATCAAGAGAAAAGAGGGGATTTTTATTATCTCTCACAGAGGGCACCATTCATCTCTACCTTGTTTTTTAAAAAATTTATTTATTTATTTATTTATTTATTTGCAAGGAGAAACACACACACACACACACACACACACATGGAGAGAGAGAGAGACTGAATGGGTACAGGTACACCAGGGCCTCTAGCCACTGCAAACCAACTCCACATGCATGCACCACTTTGTGCATCTGGTTTTACATGGGTACTGAGGAATTGAGCTTTGGTCATTAGACATTTCAGGCAAGCACCTTAAGCACTGAGAAATCTCTCCAGTTCATCTTGTGTTTTAATTAAATCATTCAGCAAAATACCAAAAGACTTTTAAGAAAAGAATGATCTCTAGCTAACATATGACTATAGAAGGGGATCAAAGGAGCAAGATGTAGCATTTTATTTGCCACATATCATACACTGTGCTTGATGAGTTAGTTATTCCTTCCCCACTGCCCTAAACAACCTGATATAGTGGTTTAATTAAGTAAAGGGGGATTCAGAAATTGAAGGAGTCTGCCTACAGATAGAAAAGCTAGTAATTTCTAAACCTCTTTTCTTCTTGCTGCCTCTAGAAGTCTGTGTGTTCTGAGCCACGAATATAGCTGGTATGGGAAGCAGGGATGAATGAGAAAGGACAGTGGCCCAGGCTTCCTTGGACAAAATCCTCACTCTGTGCATTTAAATAGTAGTTTATCAAAGGCAAACCAGGTGATTTCTACTTAGTATGTGGTTTTTCTTCCATACACTTTGAAAGCAGTTCAAACAAAGCACATAGTATGCCAAAGCTGCTGACTTTATGCTGCAGGAGTCCAGGGAGACCGCATGGCACTCTTTTTCAACAATCCACTGAAACCAGGAAGGAAGGAAGAGTCAGGCACCGCATGTGAGAACCCTTTATGAGTCGGTGGCCTTCCTAGTTCTATGTTCTGTGAAGTAGACTCCTGTGCATTAGCTGGAAGAGTTTCTTCCAGCTCCATAGCCCTCCCTATGGACGGAGTCTCCCAAGGCCCTGTGCTCATAAACACCAGTGCCAGGTGGATAAGCTCTTCGTGTGGTTCCTTTTTCAGAGAACTCCTAAGGGATTTGCAGCTTGGAAGACAGTACAAGTCATCAATTTGACGTCTGTTTCTCTGTGTTTTTCTTTCCTTTGATTGTGTGGCCCATATATTCTCTCAGACAGGCGCATGAATCACAAAGCCTTTCCAGAATAATATATTCCCTTTTCCTCTTCTGTAGCCCACATTCAAGGAATTTTGTAGGTATTTTAGCCTGCATTTGCTGAGATTTATTATAGAAACTGGACTTGTTTCACTTTTCCACATATGGTTGTGAGTTTAAGTCAAATATAATCATAATAAAAGATGACTTCTAACTGCATTGTTGTCAGTGAGGGTCAAGGCAGCAGAAACATCCTAAAGCAGTGGGTAACAATGGGGCAGAAATTTTGTCACCCCCAGGATGATGTTCAGTTATGCCTGCAATGGCATTGTTGGTAACCCATATGTGTGGGGGCAGGGCTGTTATTAGCATCCACTGGATAGAAGAAAGGGTTCCTACCAACTAACACATATCAGAGGACCTTCTCCTACCAAGGTCCAAACATCAATTTAACTAAGCCTGAAAAACCATCACCATCCTTCAGACATTGCCTTGGAAACTGTATGGTCCACATTGCAAGCTGAAATCAGCTAATTATCACAAAGTATGGCCAACAACGTAACTCCTTCCCACACCAGCTTATTTGCATGTACCATGAGGGAGGTGGCATTATGGAAAGAAATATATTGAACAATTAATTATATTTACAGGCAAAATCAAAATAAACATTTAAGCCAGGTGTGGTGGCTCATGCCTTTAATCCATCACTTGGGAGGCAGAGGTAGGAGGATCAGTGTGAGTTCGAGGCCACCCTGAGGCTACATAGTGAATTCCAGGTCAGCCTGGTCTACAATGAGACCCTACCTTAAAAAGAAGAAGAAAAAAAAAAAAAAAAAAAAAAAAAAAAAAAATAAACATTTCATATTCAATAATGTTCATTCAAGAGTTATTTAAAATATGGAATATTATAAAAATTATTTATTCATTTATTGGGTTTCATGAGATCTTATAGAAGGAGTTATCATAATAAATAAAAATGTTTCTACTATAATAATAATAATAAGAATGAGACTCAAATTTGTATGTATAATAGGCCAGTGGGAGATTTATTACTTTGTTTCTTTTTAAAAAACATTTTTTATTTATTTGAGGAAGAGAGAGATAAAGAGAGAGAGAGAGAGGGAGGGAGGGAGAGAATGGATGCACTAGCACCTCCAGCCATTGTAAACAAACTCCAGATGTGTTCACCCCCTTGTGCATCTGGTTTACTTGGGTCCTGGGGAATTAAACCTGGGTCCTTTGGCTTTGCAGGCAATTGCCTTAACCACTAACCCATCTCTCCAGTCCATTACTTTATTTCTTGAACTCTCTGTATCTATATTCTCATTGCTATGCTATCAGTTTCTAATTACCTATTTTTGTTAAGCTGAGTGTCATTATGGACAGTGGTAGGATCACAGCCACCTCTGCATGCCCAAAAAGTGTTGAGCATGTAGGGTAATTAGCATATGTTAAATTTATTTAACTACATATAAGAACAATGAAATACAATATAAACTTTAAAATTATCAGAAAAAATACAACTAATAATGATGCTGTGTTAAAAATAATATTTTGCTTTATCTTCTACTATATATTAAGAACATGTTCTAAGTTCATCATAGACATATAAAACCAGAAAAAGAAACCAGAAAGAATATGTCGAGATATTTTAAAGAAAGATTTATGTAAATGCGGTTCATTTCACTCCATTTCTGGCTCTTCCTCAGGGAAAATTAAGTACCATTTCTTGTTGCTGTCAACATTAGACATTGACTTCTATAAACTCATTGATAACATAAGATTGGACATTTTGTCTTTCCCAATTTTGTGAGCACCTTTAATACAAGGACAGTACTTTGTGTTTCTCACTCATAAGTGTATTCTTGTTATTAATGACAGGGATTCGTATATAGATGGTGTTGCAATTATCTTTTCATTGCTGGAAAAATTGCTGCAACAAACACCCAACCAGAAGCAGCCTATGAGAGGAAAGCGTTTATTTCAGGCTTATGGATTCCAGGGGATATTTCATCATGGAGGAAGAAGCTGGCTCACTTCATCATACATAGACAGCAAAGAGGCAGAACCAACAGCCAGCCAGCCTGAGTTGACTCCAGAAACACCTAAAAATAGGGATGGACCCAAAATCTGCCCCAGTGACACACCTTCTCCAGCAGGGCTCTCCCTGCTAAGACTAAGTAGAAAGCTTAATATTAATCAAAAGTAACTGAATTTATGGGAGGGCATGCATTTACATTCAAACCACCACATTCAGCCCCTGGTGCCCATAGACTCATGATTACCTCACAGTGCATATTGTACTCAGTCTAACTTCAAAATTACCCATCATCTTTACCAAATGTAATACTTTCTTTCTTTCTTTTTATTTATTTATTTATTTATTTGAGAGGGGGTAGAGAAAAATAGAGAGAATGCTCATGTCAGGACCTCTAGATGCTACAAATGAACTCCAAATGCGAGTATTACCTTGTGCATCCTGGCTTACGTGAATCCTGGGGAATCAAACTTGGGTCCTTTGGCTTCTTAGGCACTTTAACCACTAAGTCATCTCCCCAGCCCAACTTTAACACTTTCAAAGTCTAATGTATCATCTGAGAGTCAAGACTCTCTCTTAATTGTGTGCTCTATAAAAATCAAAACACAGGTTAAATGCTTCTAACACATAATGGCAAAAAGTAAACATTCCTATTGCAAAAAAATAAAGTATAACAAGGGGAGACTATATTGATGCAAGAACAATAACCAGAAGGCAAACATCACACGTCTGAAATTCCAAGGCCAACATCCACAAACTGTGATGAAGATGTATCTGGGTTTCAGATTCCACCCTTCCATTTGGGCTGCTCACAACCTGGGGAAAACTCTATCCTGATGTCAAAGCTCTTCTTAGCAGACATTCCACAGTCCTGGTGTATTTAAAATATCCCCAAGACTACACAGCAAACCACAGTTCATCTTCATAGCTGTACACAATTGCCTTACTTGGATTTCAACCCTGTTTCATATTGCCACATCTCAGCGGCTTCTAGAACTATGTGCATTTCATGAACAACTTCCCTGCATTTTTCATCCTTCCAAAAACAGGTGGGCAGCATAGCCAAATTTGTAAGTCCAGTGGGGAATAAAACTTGATCTTGAAGAGAAGTATACTCCTTTGGAATTTTTCATGTAAGCCTCCTCCTTACACAAAATTGTTCATTTCTATTAGCCTAAGCCTTTCATGGATAGGTTTCTCAGGCATCTTTCCCATTGTTCCAATGCAAGCAGATGGCCCACCTTTAATGGTGATAATCTTCTTAATAATTACAGCATAAGGAACCTAAAAACCAGTCTCTGTGCCTACAGTTTTAAACTTGCTTGAAATTTTCCTATAATGTATAACTTCTACCAAGCACAAATCCATAACCTTTAAATTCAACATTGTTCAACTTTTCAGAGTATGATAGGAATTAAGCCAGCCTTTCTGCCAACAGCCCAGTTCCAGTAAAGTTCTCTCCTTCCCCTTGAAAGTTTATAAGCTAAACCTTCCCAGTCCACAGTTCTCTCTGCATGCAGCATTTTCAAACTCTCACCAGAATAGTCCATCAAGCTCTGCTTATAGCACTGCAAGTCTTCTTCAATCTAAAATACAAAATCCTCCCACAGACATTCCACTACAACGAGAACCACATGGTCAGACTCATCTCAGTAACAGACTCACTTCTTGGTATCAATTTTCTGTTGTAGTAACCCTTTAAAAAAAATCTGGAACAAACACCCAACCAGAAGCAGCTTTTGAGATGAAAGGGTTTATTTCAGGCTTATCGATTCCAGGGGCTATTTCATCATGGCAGAGGAAGCTGGCTGACTTCATCATACATCCAAAGCAGAGATGCAGAACCAACAGCTAGCCAGCATGAGCTGGACTCAAGATCAACTCCCCAATGACACACCATTAGGGTTCTGCCTGCTAAAGACTAAGTAGGAAGCTTGGACCTTAATTAGTCTCCCGGAGGGGGGGCTATACATTTACATTCAAACCATTACAGGTGGCAATCAATGAAACTTTTCTACGTAATATTTACTATATCATATTATGTTTTTTCCACAAGGGTACATGCTGTAAGTAACTTGTTTGCATATGTCATAGATGCTCATTCAGTAAACCAAACAAATAGATGATAGCAATGCCTGTGCTTTCTGAACTAGCCCAACTTCCTCTAACCGTACTATCTGCACCATAACTATTGAAGCATTATGGATTCAAGCAAAATGGAAAGCCCGCTCCTCTAGTCTGGAGTTGCAGTAATAAAAGCAGGTTGGGTTCTGACTTGTTGTCTTTAAGGCTAAACATCTGCCTGGTTAAGAAAGCTCCACAATGTTCTTTTCAAGTTTAGTATCTGTATTTAGTACTTAGATTTGCATTACTAGAGTGACATACTGGAGACAGGTAACTTTATAAAAGGAAAGGTTTGGTTAACTTAGCTCACAGTTTTAGAAGTGCAAGATGAGGTGACCTCGTTGGTTTTATCCTCAATGTGTAGGTTACAGGAGTATATGTAGGAGTGAATGGTCACATCTCAAATAGGAAAAAAAAAAAAAAAAGAATTAGGTAAGAGCAGACTTTATATAAATAATTGCCTTAAAAGAGCTCAAGGTATAACTACTTCACCCACAATGACCTTACCACCTCCTACTAGACCCTATTTCTTGAAGGCCTCATGCTCTGAAGTACCTCACCCTCAATGCCTAATGACCTCCCACTAACCCTACTTCTCAAAGGTTTCATGCTATGAACTACATCACCCCCATGACCCAAGGACCTCCCATCAGACCCTACTTCTTAAAGGCTGCATCACTGCACAATAGTGCCACCCTTAGGACCACACCTTTCATTCAGAAGTATTGCAGCATCTTTAGTGCAGGAGTAATTTGCTGTTATTAGTCTGATGCCATGAAACTTTGGAAATCGTTTTTTCCAAATTCTTGACTTTCTAGTATTCTTTGATCTCTTGGAGACCTTCAAATAACAAATATGGATGTATTTTAGAAAACAACAGTAAGTTTTATATTCTACTGGAAGAAGTTTGCTTAACAAAAATGCTAAATAAGGAGTCCTTGGTAATGCTGAAAATATAGGGTAGGTTTAAATCTTGACCTTGTCACCCTTTGTCTCACTGCATTGTCTCTTGTGAGGTGCAAAAAGCCCCATGCCTCCCAAGACTTGTAGACATGTTAAGAGTGACCAACGAGATACTGATCCTAACAAAGTATAACTGAGTCAGTAACCATTTGATAAGTAGATACCATTATTGCTTTTGTCCTAGATTAGCCAGGAGCAAGATGTATGAGCTGGGAAGAGAAATACAGGGTTTTATCTTCTTTTCTCCTCCCACCACCTCTGTAATTGAAGATTTGTACTTGACTCTCCATTGTCCTCCTGGGATTCTACAGATTTCAATCCTTTCCACTAAGGATTAATGGCTCCAGAGCTGTATTGGGAGGCAATGGATACACAGGAGACAGTGGATGAGGGGAAAGAGCAGGAGACTTAGCAGGATTCATAGAGTCAGGCTCTGCTGGGTCTTCTACGTTTGCACAAATCACTTTTCCATGGCAGCTTCTAACGTTCTCCCCAGTAATATTAGGGAAAATTAGCTACTAAATTCAAAGGCCCTCTAGCTGCTACCATGTAGGATTCTGGTCTGTCCTGTCTACTTGGCTACTAGTCTGAAGTTATTTGGCTCTGTAGTATTGTGATGTGTGGCTGCTTTCCTTCTTCAGTCATTCCTTGACTCTAGGCTCTGAGTTCTTTCTTTCCACTTGGATACCAGTTTATTAGCCACTCACACATGCCAGACAGAATCCCAAAATAATGCAGGATATTTGTCTGAAGGTCTTAGGGTCCTCTCTGCATTTAGCACTTTCAGGATGACCATAATGAGGCTCTTGGGACTAACTAAAGGTTAAGGAGAAACCATCTGGTATTGGGAAACCAAAAGCAGCAGGGGAATACTCCACGGGAACCAGAGAAGCCAAGGGAACAGCACATCAAGAGCCACCTGGAAACAGATGAAAACACTGAATAAATCATTAAATCATAGACTCATCCCTTTTTGCTCCAGAAAAACACAAACAGATGAGAATGAAGGCAAGGTTAGACTGAGTGCTGGAATCAAATTTATAACAAATGTAATTTTTCAAACAATGAAGTGAAGATAATTTCAAGGTAGAGAGCTTCCAACAGCAGAATGGAAAAATTTAAGCTAATTTATGGATGGATTCTTGCCTCTGATGGGAGAAAGGATTTAATCATTTCCAAAGTCTATTCAGCTGCAAAGCTGGGCTTTTGCCCTTCATATAGGAATGCTCATAAAGACCAATATCTGCATAGTGGCTAGAGTGTCAGGTGCCCTGAAGGCACTGTGCAAACTGTCTTTACATCCTAGAAAGGTACCTAAATGGGGGTGCCTCAGTAGCTCACTTTTGCAGATAATGAAACTGTGGCTCAGATAGGGAAATTAATAGTTTTGCTCAATTTGTAAGATGTTGCAATGGTATTTTCTTTAATAACTGCAGAAGAATCCTTAAGAATCTAGAAATCATCTGGTTTTCTTATGCAGTCCTGGGAATTGAACCTAGGTCCTTGAACATGTAAGACAAATGCTTTACCATTGAGCTATAGCCCAGCCCTGGTTCTCATTCTAACTGTTCTTGTGCTCCTGAACTCTTCTCCAGAATCCTAAATACCAGGGAATATTATTAGCTGTTTTTCACACAGATAAGAAAAGAAAAGGGACAGATTTGTCATGAGCTACTCCTTCACAGAAAGAAGGAACAAGGTGTGATTGCAGAGGAAAGCTATCTGGGGTGCCCTACTACATACTGTGGTCATGTCTTCCTCTTTGGAATCTAGGATGTCAACTCATGGTTAGGACATCAGTGGCAAAAAAATGACAAGAAGAAACTATTTAGAGGCCAGGAGACATTCAAACCCACCCGCAGGTTCTAGGGTGAAAGGGTGCTCTCAAGAGCAGGGCACAATGGCCTACTTGTAGGAGGGAGACAAGGGTGAGGAAATATGCTTTGCTAAGAGCTTGTTAAATGTTTCTACTTTTCTTTCCTCTCAACTGTTCTACAAAACATTGTATTTTTTTTTTTTTTTTTGCCAATGCAGAAACTAAGGCCAAAACTGTTTAACTAAATTATCTTACATTATTCAATAACCTCAATACTGAACCATTTTTGTCTGATTCCAAATTCAACATTTTCTACCAAACTGTGGTTTTCTAAACTTTATTCACTGGTGTTCCCTTTCAGATACTTACTATATGTCCTTAGGGCTTGGACTTTTTCCTAACAATTTTTTTTTTCAGTAAAATGACTCCTCTCTTTCTTAAACTTTACTTATTCTCATGTATTTTAAAACAAAGATGCCTCCATAAATGGAGAAGCAACTTCATTTGCCATAAATAGATGGTGACTAAAAAAATGAATGAAATGAAACTAGTGGTATTATATTCTTGCTTTCAATCTAGTGTGTAAAAGGCTCTGTGTCTAACATGTATATTCTCTGTTGAAATGAAGATTGTAGGGGTGACTGTTGCTCTCATAACCCATAACCCTATAATGGTGAACACCAGTCACCCCACTCAGTAGTATCTTCAATGGAATGGGGGCAGGGAGGGGAGGAAAGGGACCAACACATGATTTGTCCATACAACAAAGTTTCTAATTAATAAATTAGAATTTAATTATAAAAAATAAATGGGGCAAAATGAAGACTGGGAAGTGTTAGCGAGGTGGGAAAGACATAAGGTACCAAAGTGACATCTTTCTCTTTAGTTTAATTCAAAGGATACAAAGATAGTTGAGTAGAACTATCTTCTGAATGGAAACATTCTCTCCTTGGTGTTCCTTAAGACTCAGGAAATAATGAAACTTGGGAGACTCAGAAAATAAATATAACCCCCAGGTCCTCAGCAGCTCCTGGCGGTTCCAAGGTTTCTAAGGCCCCTCCCCAAGGTTATATAAGCAGTGACAAGTGCTGGGGAGAGGAGGCATCCAGCCAGCAAAGAGGAATTGGCCTGCGAGTCATGTAGGGCGCTCTAGGGATGCAGCTGTCATGAATTGTTACACTGGTGTGGAGTTTTCAGTGATGCCACTTTCTTTGAGTCACCCATGCTCCTGGTAGTAACTCCAGTAAACTAACTGGTTCATTAATCTGGACTGTGGTCTGTGGTCAGAGCCTGATCTGGAATGAAGGATGCTTATTCTTGGCTCCCCAGTAAAAGTCATGCAGTGGCAATTTGGATTCTTGGGACACACATCATAACATCCTTGCTTTCCTATAGGACTTCCATGCTTATGTCCACGTGTGGGAAAACTCTTCTCTTGGCCATGACGATTATGTGAGTTGTTCTGAAATCTCAAATTACTCAATGAAAAGTGAAAAGAAGGATGCAGAAAATCAGTGAATTTGGACTATGGTAATAGCCTCCTAACTGGTCTTCCTAGTATGAGGTTTCCATGGGATGTATCATGACCATTTTCTCCTGAGAATGTAAGGCCCTACAGAATGTTGTTATGACCCACCACTCATTGTTTCTTACATGTTTGCACACTGCTCTTCCTCTTTGCTGTCGACAGCCTGCCTGTCCCCTATGTTTAGAGATTCTGTCTCTATTCCCACAGCTTTATCTACCTATACAAAGCAGCAAACAGCCTGTAAAGATGAGGTAAGAGAAATGCTATGTACAGGGGTCTGGAAGATGTCTGTTGGAGTTGGCAAAATGAAAGCTCTTAGTAACCTTGCTGGGACAGTTTCACTATAGCACTGGGAATGTGTGGATTGAAGAGTAAGTGGAGTTGAGAAACTGGAGATAACACAACTCATTATGAAGTGCCACAGGGCAATACAGGAAACTTCTGAGCATTTTAGGAATAGAAAGAAAAATAAAATGTTTAAAGCAGAAGTACCTTAAAATCTAAACTTGGAGGACATAAGGGAAAAGAAAATTGACTAGTTTGGTCTTGTACTGGAGGAAGGACACTTGGAGAACCTGACAGAAAAGCAATAAATTTCTATTAACGGAATGGAACTGGCAGGGCAAATTTGTATCACACCTTTACCACCTAAGTAGCAAGAATGAGGAGATCTCCCTGGTTGTTGTCATCCAATATGTAATATTAAGATAGTGAGTATGCTAAATCTATGTGGAATCACAAAGTGAGCTTGTGTTTATACTTGAATCCATGTCAGAGAGGAGGCAGGTCTACTCACTCAACTTGAGTGACACATTAATTTCTATATGGAAGAGAATTAAATTTCCATTTAAAAAGTCTCAGCCGTGTGTGTGTGTGTGTGTGTGTGTGTGTGTGTGTGTGTGTTTGTGTGTTTCAAGGTAGGGCCTCACTCTAGCTAAGGCTGACCTGAAATTCACTATATAGGGTGGCCTCAAACTCATGGTGATCCTCCTACCTCTGCCTCCCGAGTGCTATTGTCAACACATTAGCAATCTTAAGGAAGATGTCCCAAATGCTTTACATTAAAACAATGGAGAACCACTGGGATGACACAAAAGGCAACATAGTGCTGAGAAGAAGGGATGGAGGAGTGCCTAGCACTGAAACACCTCTGTCACATCCTCCAGTGGCTCAGGGACCATTGCGGAAGAGGGGGCGGATAGAATGGAAGAGCCAAAGGAAGGATATGACCTCTTACAATGCAGCTGCCCAGACAGAAATTGGCCTCGATATCCATGATCTTGCAGTGCCTAGCAATACCTTTGCAAGACCCTCAAAATAGAAGAGAAAGATGATGTCATCAAATTAGGAGAGAGACTAATGGAGAAAGGGAGGGGATATGATGGAGACCGGAGTTCTAAAGTGGAATGGGGGAGGGGAGGGAAATATCAGGTGGGGTTTTTTTGGTCTGTAAGATTAAAAGTCAGTAAAAATAATAATAATTAAAAAAAAACAATGGAGAGAGCCGGGCATGGTGGCGCATGCACCCATTCTCTGTCTTCCTCTCCCTCTCTCTCTGTCTCTCTCTCTGTCTCTCTCCAAAAATAAAAAAAAAAAAAATGTGTGGAGTGGTCATGAATTGCACACAGTTCCAGGAGTCACTTCTGAGTGTGGCATGAGACAAGACATGATGACCCTGATAGGCTAGAAGAGCCTTTGGAAGATGCACCATGGTTTGCACAGAGACCTGAACACATTTTGTATATACCAGGACTGTGCAAGGGCTACCATGGAGCACATTGTTCGTCTGGGATGGAAGTGTTCCCTGGATACTCTGCCCAGTTTGTAATTTAGATCTTCAGCCACCTGAGTGGAGAAGGTGTCACTGGGCAGATTTTATGGTCCAGCCCTAAAGTGTGGTGGTGGATTTAAAATCCCAATCTGAAGATATGCAAAGTGCCAAGTTCTGCCTGGAGTTCCTGAAGAGTGTGCTGTGTGGTGTGGCTTTTGGCTTGTAGATTTTTTTCTCTCTCTCTGCTTGGACCTGTGAAAGCAGGACCAGCTTCTTCTGCCATTATGGAACTGTCCCTGGACCTGTAAACTTCAATAAATTCCTTCCTCCATAACTGTACCTGCTCTGGAAGCTCATTTTAGTGACCTGAAGCTGTCTATTACACTTGGCCTTGCTTATCAATGATAATAGAGGACAATTAATTTACCTTGTTATGCTATCTATCAAGGAATCATCTATTAGAAGAACTACATGTTTGTAATTTACAGATTATGGAGGAAAGAGATTACAGGTTATTGCTAGCCACAGGAACATTTATCTAGGGACAGAAGTGGAAGATCACCAGGACCAGAATATCTATTTCTTTCTCTAAACTGAAACTCTCCAGCCTCACCTTCCATCCTCCTAATGGGAGCAGTCCATCTGTAATGGGGTATTAGTAGCCCAGGGAAGTCCTTGAACACCAAACCCTAGGTTCATTTCTAATTTTAATCAAAGAATTGAATAAAAATATTGAGAAGGATAATTATTAAATTATTATATTTATTGAGAAAAGTACAGAGCCAAGGAAAGACACCCATGTGGCTGGAGATCCCACGTGGAGGAGCTGGTAAATCTGTGGAAAGAAAAGAGAGAAAAGAAATTTCAAGGATCTCCTGCCATGTGGGGAGCTGGATTGGATAAAGAACCCATGGAGAGAGTAAAGACTAGGGAGACCTCCTGGCTGGGTCCAACCTGGGCAAGGGCCCAGGCCTAGCTGAGGGAAAAACTCAGCCACAGCTTGACATTCCCAAATGGTCCAGAGAGCCTGCTCTCCTTTTGCAAAAGTATTTATGACATTATAGTGGTGGGCTCTCTTCTAACTCAGGTGAACCAGAGGGGAAAGCTGGTTGATTAGGGCTAGGGGCTGTTTCAGGAAAAGGGTGTCCCTGACACCAAGTTCTGGGGGCTGAACTTGACCAACCATAATATTTAAATCCTATGAAAGCCTTCCTCCCAGGAGGTATCCTGGCTGTTTGTGGAAAAACAGAGCTAGGGAACTGGGCAAGTGATAAAAAGTCAGATCATCTTTGATTTCTAGCAACTGCACACTTTCTTGCCTTTTTTAGTTTCAGGGGTCCAGTCACCCTCACTGTACCTCCCTCTCATGTTCATCTCCATTTCCTTCCTATTAATCAATGACAGTTGCCACCACTCTCCTCTCTAATGAGATTGGGTAGCTCTAAAACTTTGCTCTCCCATCACCCCACTTCTTTCTTAAGGACCATATAACTACCCTAGTCTGTGAGTAGAATGTGGCTAGAAAGTCCCTCTGTATGTGTTTACCTGGAATAAACCCTGGGGTGTCCTCTCTCTCTCTCTCTCTCTCTCTCTCTCTTTCTCTCTCTTGCTGTCTCAGTTCCTCAGTAATCTGCCTCATTGTTAAAGTCAAATGTGGGGACTCTGCAGTACAACAACTCCAAGGTACAAATACACTGCTAGAATGTTCTACAAAGTCTCAGAAAACTACTTGAACTTTCATCTTATTCTATCCACAGATAGGAGTCCGCAAGGAACTATAATTCTTCTTGACATGATCATAAATATACAGCCAGAAAATGGTTTCAAACACATGAACCCATGCTGTTGACTGCTGTGACTTCCACCACTCTCAGCCCCAATGCAAAGATGCAGAATTCCAATGTCTCCTTCAACTAGACATTCAGAACAGAGAAGGCCTAATTAAATGCCTGGGGGTGAGGGAGCTGCAGGTTTTATGCCTTATTAATTGGACATCACTATTTAAACCCTTGGAGATGCCAATAACTTTAGCACACAGTCAGAATCATAAAATAGATGGACTCAAGAAGTGACAGGGGATACTCTGAGTTAGGTTACTTCCTGCTCCTCCATAGAGTCACACATTGTATCTGGTATCAGAATTTCAAACCTCACAGAATACTTAGCTCACCTTGAAATTCTGCCACTGTCAGCCTGCAATGAAGTCTTTTCTTTTTCTCCTTTTAGTTCTAGGTTCTTCAGTGGGTGGCAGCATGAATACCCAACCTCCTTCATTTTAAATAAGCTGATGGCTATGCATTTGCCCAAAGAATTTGCCTCACAAAATAGAACTTCCATGGATTTCCCCTTGTATATGGCTAGTAGTTCATGAAGGCGTAGTCTTCTGCTTTTCAAGAAAGTCTTTTCTACCAACCCTCCTGAAAAGGCTACCTTTGATTTAAGTATGGGAAAGATTCTGTTTCTGGGAACGAAGGTGATGGGAGAGGCAAACACAAGTTTCTTTCTGTCTTTGCTTCCTTGGGAATCAAGAGAATCTTCTGAGACTTTACCCCTTAGAAATGAGCTGAGGCAGACCACCATGGTTCCCATCCCTTCTTGCTCTCGTCTGCAAATTAAACATTCACCCTGGTTCACCGGTGACATGCCAAGGGAATCCTCCTGGAAGAAGCAATGGTATGCAACATACAGTGAAAGATAAATCAACTGGGACTGTTGGGAAAAGTAGGGATAGGACCCCTCTTCCCCAGAGGTTCTGTAGAGGAGAGCCTGCTGAGAAAGATACAGGAAGTGAAGTAGGCAGTCTGCCTGGATGGGCACCTACTCAAAAAAGAGTTGTCTTAAGAGCAGCACTTAGAGGGAGGGGTGATTGTCTTCATGTTGTAGATGAGGAAACCAAGACTTAGAGATCTTCAATGATCATGATGTGCACTATAAGACTGAAATTGCATCTGGTCTTTTCAAAGTCTTTGTAGTGTCTGATAATGATGTTTTGTGCTAATTGTTTTGAGCTATTCCTATGAATGACAGAACACCCTGCTGCCACTGTGCACCCCCTCCAGCGTGCCTTGATGCAGTGCTCTACAGTGGCATTTACTTCGTGTATTGGTCCTTCCCTTGGGCCTCTGCTCATTGTCTTAATAGCTAGTATTCTTTTCTCCAAAATTCAACCTCATTTTGGCTCCACCATTCTGTTTTGTTACAGTCCCCAATGTCTCGAGGAAGCATGAGCAGCCTCAGCAGAAGGCAGAGAAACATAGTTTCATATATATCTCTCTATATTTTTCTCTTATTAATTAAGGCATATTTCAGTGTTAAGGGCATGTGTTTGCGTTCTCATACGACTGGGTTCATATCAGTTATCCCTTCTCATTAGGTGAGTCATCTTGACCTAGTTTTTTTTCCCCCTTTGGTTTTTCAAGGTAGGGTCTCACTCTAGCCAAGGCTGACCTGGAATTCACTATGTAGTCTCAGAGTGGCCTCAAACTCATGGATATCCTCCTACCTCTGCCTCCCGAGTGCTGGGATTAAAGGCGTGCACCACCACACCCGGCTTGACCAAGTTTTTTATGACCATCAGTTTCAGTGTTCTTTCCACAAGAAGGAGAGGATGTGTTCCAGATTTATTGTTAAGATTATGAGAGACAGTGGATGGAAGCATTAAGTAGTGTCAAGTACTTAGTGAGCACTTCATGTATGGAAGCTACTATTCAGGGAGTATGTTTGAAATTAAATGGTCACCATATTTATTGTTAGTATTGATAAATGATGTTAACATCTCTGGGAAGAAATGAGACCATGAGAATGGGCACTCACCTTTCCCTAGGAATCTCATGTCCTTTCCTACCTCTTGGTGGAAATATTCTTTGCACTGCCATATTTTATGTCTTGCAAGCCTCAATCAATGCAATAGATTTAATGATTAATTTATTGTGTTCCTTGGTAAAAGCCCAGCCATCGACTTCTTAAAATGGAATCTTACTGCATTTTAGCCAAAGGAAACTAGTTGGCAGCAGTCATTTAAAGGGCAAGCACAAAGCAGTCTCAACACACACACTGTCAAACAGGGATCATGATTTATGACTCGCTGAGCTTGAAGGATGATCTGGTCAGGGAAAGCTCATCGGTGGGCTGACATCTCCTGTGACCTTTACTTCATGCCCTGTTTGAGGGCATCAGGACTTTACTTTGCCTCTGCTAATATCAGGTGTAATGGTGTTCTTCTTTGGCTCCTGATTTGTTTCTTCCTCACAGATCATAATCAGTACCCATATCGTTGTATTGCTATGTTAGGCATCTCTGTGCTATTTCATTTCTGGACCTGTATTTTTGCTTTTACCATTATTTCTCTTTGCTTCATTTTGCCCATCAAATTATAAAATGAAATACTTAATGGAATTTTGTGTATCTTATTAGGTTGTTTGTTAATATATTTGGACCAAAGTAAGGGATTTATTAAGTAATAAACACATCTGAAAAAAAAATTAAAGGAGTGTTTTCCGTTTGTCATGTCACAAACAAATTTCATACTTGGTTACTTACAGCAGTATTTGCCATCCATAGAGTACCAAATGCACTCCTACACAGTTCCTGACTCCAATTGGCTCTTTTTTCTGTAGCCAGCACCTTTCCAGCAAGTCTGAGAGGACTGGCGAGCCTCCATTGGGAGGTTTTGGGAGGTGATTTGAGGGAACGCCTGGCCACATGGTGTCAGTCTTGCAGCATAAGTGGGCGGGCTCTGGGGTTGTCATTGGTAGCAAGAAATGTTCCCTGCTCCACCCCCAACACCCCTACCCACCCTTTAGGTAAAAAGGGGTGAAACAGCCACCACTGAGCTTTTCTGTGCTCCAGGGTGAAGGATGTGGGTGCAGCGGGCTTTATTTGGCAGCTGTGTTGTGTGTGGATGTTTAAGGCAACGGGAAAAACTGGTGACTTTTAGACAATGCTTTCCCTTCACCTTATGCCTCAGTTTATTAATCTCCATAGGAGAATTTATAAAATCCATTTCAAAGGAACTCTGTGAGAATGAAATTGGGTTGGGGATATATTGTGCAATTCATACTAGATGCTCAATTAAGGAGGACCATCCCTGGAGTTGATGCCTATTTTAAATTTAAAATAAGACTTGCATCATTTCCAGTATCCAATGAAACTAGGGAGAGAGGCATGTATGCACGTGATAGGGGTTGAAATAATTTTGGCGAGATGTAGACCTAACAGCAGTGCAGTGCTCACATGACATGTACGAGAGGCAAAGTGCTCCTGATGTACCACATGAAACAGTTGTTAAACATGGTTGTAACGTCTCTTTCCTGCTTGTCGGCTCTGTAACTTTGTCCTGGTGACAGCCAGAATTTGTGGGATACTTATGCATGGGAGTACAGTGCTAAGGATCAGCTTCTGCTCGGGACCAGAGCTCACCAATTCCATGTTCTGGCATTCCTTGTACTAATGCTGTCATAATCCCAGGGCCAGAAAGAGACCTGTCATAAGAACATGTAATTTGGAGCCAGTAGAAACTTTAGCCTCTGGCCTTCCTAGCTGTTGGACATGAGTAGTCATTTGCCCTTTGGAGTTTCATTTTCATTGTTTATAAAGATGGAGATTAATTATTATTAATGTTTCTTATTAAGGATTAAATAAGATAGCAGAAAGTGCTGGAGGTAAAGGAAGCATGAAGTCCCTGGCGACTCTCTCCCACATGCTTAGAAAAATTCATCAGGCCTGCCTGCACAATGCAGGAAAATTGCCTCCCCAGACCTATGGCATCTCCTAGAAATATAGGTGAGGGAAGACAAGTTCTCCTTTAAATGTGTTAACTTGGGGGTGTTGGGTAGGTCAGCAAAGATTTCTGTGTATCTGTATATGTAGTACACAGCTTGAAAGAACTCTGTATGCTGAATTGGAAGAAACCTGAATTGGCTGAATTATATTTCAAGTAGATACCTTCCTTCTGGTCATTATTGCCTGGCTGTCCTCAGTCAGCTTAACATATGTTAACTGTTAGGAACGCTGAGTAGGAACTGTGTTTTCTACTTAGCCCAGCCACTTTTACTTGGGAAACTTCTTTTTTACTGCCAAGATATCAACTATGGCCTGGAATTGACATTGTACTCCCTCCCTAAGCCATGGCCTCTGGCTTTGCCAGTCTCAAGATTGAGCTATGATACTGTGTTGTGGAAAAGTCCTAGAGAGATGCTGACTTAATGGTGGATTGCAAACATGCTATGAAGTTCATATGTGGACACTGAGGTGCTTTCCCCCAAACTTGTGAGGCTTAAAACCTCCACTTCAGGCTGCCTCCTGACCTGTGAGGCAATGGGTTCAGGTCCTTAAGAAGCAAGGATTTTTTTTTTTTTTTGAGAGAGAGACAGAGAGAGAGAGAGAGGGTGAGGAAGAAAGATAGAGATGGGCACGCCAGCAGCCTCTCAGCTGCTGCCAACGAAATCCACATATGTGTGCCCCTTGTTGTCAAGTATGGAATTGTGCCCTTGCATCACTTTGCATCTGGCTAAATGTGGGACCTGGAGATTGGAACCGCTGGGGATTGGAACCGGCGTTCTTAGGCTTAGGAGGCAGGCGCCTTAACCGCTAAGCCATCTTTCCAGCCCAAAGAAACAAGGATTTAATCATAGCCCTTCTCATGGCCAGCTCCTGCAGGTGGGAAGGAAACTCTTGAGTGACCTTAGCACAAAGAACTCAGCTATGAATCCATTGTTGTGACATAGATACAAAGGGTTATAGGATTAAAAATTCCTAGCCTTCAAAATTAATCAACTAAGGAAATGTAATTCCCCGAAAGGTAAGAATCAGCTGTATTGAAACTCTACAAAGCATTTTATATGCTAGCTCTGTCTTGTGCAACAGTTTCTGGTGTGATTATGGGACACAAGTTCCTTGGGGTACTCATAAAATGGAAAGTAACATATACTTTCTTTGTCTCTCTCAGACCCTTAAAGGTCCACAGTGGAAATAAATACATTAAAATATCTGGTTATAATGAAATTTGTTCAAAGTTTTAGTCCAAGTACATACTTCCAGATCATAACTAATTACAAAGCTCACAGCATATATTAGACTCATACAATCCTATACTTCCCATAGACAGCATATATCCCACAGACTCATAGAATAAGCATTCTGAGAAATCTTTCACACATTTCAAAATTTATGAATTATAAACACAGCTTGAGCACTTTGTTTTCAGTTCTAATCATTGAAGCAATATAGAGATGTAGACGTCATTTCTAATCATTTTATGTTGAGGCCACAGGGCTCAGCAAGTGCAGGACTGTTCCCCAGGCTCCCACAGTCAGCTCACCTTGGTTTTCACTATATGCTGATTATAATTCTTTTATACAACCTCAATATGTCCTGTAATGTTGCTTATAATGCTGTCTATGCATGGGGTCTGATTGTCACCATTCCTGTCTAGATAATCTTCCTTCTCTCTGAGGATTTGGTGAGGACATGTCCCAGGTTGGTTGAGTGTCCCTCTTCAGTGAGCCCATAGCACTCTCTTGACCACCTTCATTTTGCAAGTGGGGTGTGTGTGTCTCCTCTTCCCAGCACCTGATGAGCAGGGCTGTGTATTTATCTTTGGGTACTGATGCACATGCAAATGTTCATCTCATAAGAAGTTCATATTTTTTGCAGTCCCACAGTGGAGACATGATGTCTCTCAAATT
This sequence comes from Orientallactaga sibirica, assembly GCA_036365145.1. NCBI lineage: Eukaryota > Metazoa > Chordata > Mammalia > Rodentia > Dipodidae > Orientallactaga > Orientallactaga sibirica. Next base: position 31,704,387 of record JAEOAD010000015.1, on the reverse strand, counting down.
AACTGAACTGAAGTCAGTTTTCTGTAACTTCAAAGCTCCAAATATTTCCCATTACACCATACTGCATCTCATTCCGGCCATAAAAGTTCTATTACATTTTGGCCCAAATAACCAATGTACCTATTTTTTGCTCCCATGGTAGTTGATAATTCTGTGGAGAATTATCAGAAGCAAATTTTGGAGGGGAATGGGCACTTAAACTCAAATTTATATGACAGCACAGATTACATTAGCCATCTAAATATAAATCCCTTAGTACAAGACCAGTAACAAAGGAAGCTCTCAGTAAACATTAACTATTATTTAAGCTTCTACAATTTCAGAGAATGAGTTGCCATTGCCAATAATACTTGTGCTTTTATAATGCCTTGAGTCAGGAATTAGAGTGTAGCATTTTTGTTGATGAATACAGTATTAGTTATTTGTTGCTTAGACAAAACCCTTGACAAAAGCAACTTCAAGGAAGGAGGGTTACTTCTGGTTTACCATTTGAAATTGCAGTCCTTCTTGATGGGGAAATCATGTCAGCAGGAGCTCAAGGAAACTGGTCACATTGTATCCACAGTCAGGAAATAGGTAAAGATGAATGCGAGTGTTCAGCTGGATTTTTCCTTTTCATTCAGTTCAGGACCCCAACCCATGGAATGATGCAGCCTATGTTTAGGTCATTAGGTTATCCAACCTCAATTAAAATGTTCTAGGAACTCCTTTACAGACAGGCCCAGAGGTGTGTTTCTATGATGATTCTGGATCTCATCAAATTCACAGGCAAGAACAATAATCACATCTCTACATCTTGTCATCTTGACATGCAAACACATCACATTTAGGCTGTAACTTTCCACCACCTTTTTCCCACAGGCTTATGGCCATCTGGTAATTCAAAATTTGTTCAGTCCAACTTCAAATATTACATAGTCTTTAATGGTTCCAACACTGTCCAAAAATATAAATGCAGAGTTCGTCAGAGACTCGGACAATCTCTCCCTCTGAGTTAATATAACATCAAAATACAAGTTATAAATTTCCATCATACAATGACATGGAGTAAATATTCCCATTCCAATGTAATGGGGTCACAGCAAGGAGAGTTTGGACCAAAGCAAACTGAAACTCAGCAGGGCAAACATCTGCTCTTATTTCTCCATTTGTGGTATCTGTGGTGGTAATGAAATCACCTGGATCACAGGAGCTAGAGTACTCTTACCTCTGCAGCTTGGTTGTTATAGCACACATAGCCTCTCTTGTAATTACCTTTGTGTTGCTGGGACAAAACACGTGGCCAAAAGCAGCTGATTGGAGAAAAGTGTTTATTTAGACTTACAGTCTTAAGGGGAAGTTTCAGCATGGCAAGGAAAGGATGGTGGAGCAGACACTGGGCATCACTTCTTAACAAAACAGATGGCAGAAAGCAGCAAGAGAGTAAACTGAGCTCTGGCAAGGGAGAAGCTGGGCTATAAAACCCCTAAGCCTGCTCCCAGCAGCATACGTCATCCCGCAAAACTCTACCTTTCAAATTTCCACCAGATTGGGACCAAATATTGAAAACACATGAGTTTATGAGAGACATCTATTTTAAAGCACCATAGTCTCTCTGTCAGGCTGTTTTCACTCCATGCCTGGTGGCTTACTCAATGGATAGCCTATGGCTCTGGCCACTCCAGCATCCTGGGGTCTCCATGCCAGTGTGGAATACCCTCCATGCAGTTGTCTATCAAGGCCTCCTTGGAAGTGATCCAGCCTTGCCACACATTCATGCATTGCTTGGCCTCAGCGGTTTTCTGAAGCCATGGTGCCAGTATGTATAACTCTCTCAATTGTATTCTTTTGCATGCCTGAAAAATCAGTACCATGTGGACAACACTGCCACATTCTGCTGCCAACTTGGAATAGAGACTATCCCTCTGGAACAATATTGTTAATGGCCTTTGTATGCCCTAGAAAAACACTTTCCTGGATTTGGAATATAAAACTCCTCATGGCCTACTCAACTTAGGCTCTATCCCTTTTCATATTTATTTTGACAATTTTATTAGTATTATAATATATTTTGATCATATTAACCATATTATCTTCTCTGGTACCCTTATACTAAACCCCTTCCTCTTTACAATCTCCTTTCAAATGAATTTGTATTTTCACAAAATGGAGTTTTCAATGAGTATGATCATACCCTAAGGGCACCTTTCATATTGCCCAATATAGCGTAAGAGGTTTCTTTTTAATGGTGATGATCTCTTTAACAATTACAGCTGCTCTCCAGCCCCCACCTTTTCTGCAACTTAACATTCCTTCCTTTATAAAATCTCTAAACAGAACAGTTGTACTATTTTTTTCATTCTATTTGTTGTACACTCTGCCTGTATACCTGGATCATGGCCATGGTCAGTAGCCAGGCCACAGCTGAATATTATCCTGTCTTGAGATCATCTTTGCTAAACAAATTAGTCTATTAGTTTTAAATTCAGCCTGTCTCAATTTCTCAAGATATGGGGAAAAATGAAGCCAGTTCTTTGCTGGAGTATATCTTGAATAGCCTTTAGGCCAGTATATGATGGAGTCATAGTTTCCATCTGAAATTTCATGAGACAGGCCTCCACTGTCCATATCTCTCTCATACTTATGGTCTTTTATATTCCTGCCAGAATGGCTCATTAAGCTCTGCCTGCAGCACTCTAGGGCTCTCCCACATTTTTCATGCAACCTAATTCCACAGACCTATGAATCACAGGATGAGGTTTAGCATAACAATGGCCCCACTTCTTGATACCAATTTTCCATGTTAGTTACTTTTCTCATTGCTGTGACAAAATACTCGAGAAATGTAACCTCAGGAAGAAAGGGTTCATTCTAGCTCACAGTTTGAGCATATAGTCCTTCATGGTGGGAAAGGCATGGCAGCAGGAACTTGAGGCAATGGATCATATTGAATCCAAAGTCAGAAAGCAGAGAAACGAACTATTGTCACATAGCCCACTCTCTCCTTTTCCTTCTTTCTTGCCCCCCCGCCACACTTGTGCAATCATATGCCTGCATTTAGGGTTGGTCTTCTCACCTCTATAAATCCTCTTACAGACATGATCAGAGATTTTTTTTTTTCTAAAGTGATTCTAAGCCTTCTTAAATTGATGATCAAGATTAACTATCATAGATAATTTGAGCAGATCAGCTTAAGGTTAAATTCTACTGGTGAGGTAATATGGCTCAGACAGTCTCATTTCTCTTTTTCATTTTTTTTTATTTGAGAGGGAGAGAGAGAGAGGAGAGAGAGAGAGAGAGAGAGAGAGGGAGAGAGAGAGAGAATTGGTGTGCTAGGGCCTCAGCCACTGAAATCAAACTCCAGAGTCTTGCACCACCTAGTGGGCATGTGCAACCTTGCACTTGCCTCACCTTTGCGTGTCTGGTTTACATGGGATCTGGAGATTTCTCTCCAAGGAGACTCCTAGTCATGCAGGGCTCTACCCCGCCCCCCGTACTTGGAGATAGCACTTACACTCAGGCAGAAGAGTTCTACATGGAATTCAAGTTCATTCTCCCTGTCATCTACCCTGCCTCCACAAGTCAGGAGAACATGACTTTGAAGCTTCAGTTTATATAATATATGTCCATTATCATTATCCAACAATAGATTCATACCCTTTGTATTTCTACATGTTACTTTCCCTCTCCATGAAGTTTTAAAGCATTCTCTTCTTTGCCTCTTTCCTCCTTATATCGGACACTAAACCCTGAGCATTATTATTCATTCAGACCCTTTGTTCTGTTTCTGGTTTATTTACATCCCCATAGTCTCTGAAATATTGGACTAGGTATTTGACTTGCCTTCCTATCCAAATACATTAAGCCAGTTCCATACATCAAGATTACCCTTGGACCTTGGGAAAAATGAGAACTTCTCATTCTGATAGCATTTCTCATGACTTTTCCCTATTGTGACTTAGGTCCATGGCTTCCATTCTAACTGCCTGACCTGGTATTAAGGTACATATTGACTTTCTGGCTGTTCTGCACTCAGAATACTTTTGCTGTAAAGGATTATCTTGTTTCTCCTAAGTTTGGCAATTTCCACTCATTCTTCAAGACTAGCTTCAAGAATTTTCTCCTCTGGGCAGGTTCCTCCTCCAAGGCTATGGATGTAGCAAGCTCACTTGTTAACGTTGGCTAGTGAGTAATTATTTTCCTGTCATTATGTGGTAAGAGATTTCTAGAGATGGTTGAAAGACTCTTTTCTAGAGCAACAAAAAGGTAAAGTTGATTACCTTCCATAGGGAACTCTCCCTTGTCACCAGGATGTAAGGCTTAAGCTGTGTGTACCTTCTGCTGGGGAGTCTCCAATACTGAGAAAGCCAAATGGGACCAGGTGAATGCTCTGAGAGGATGAAGATATGAGTTATTGGGGACTAATTCTGAGCTCACTTAGACAGTTTTCCCCTCTAAGTATCTATTTCATTCCTCCATAGAAATAGAGCCTAAAGGAAAAAACCCTGGTAGGGAATAACCATGCCATGCATGGTTGGAATAGTTTAGGTCATATTTTCTCAGGAGCTTAAGTATCAGAATGGTAACTTGGGATCCTGGCTGTCACAAACACACAATGTAACTTCAGCATATTGAATAGTATTTGTGTCTGTGTCTCTCTTCCCTGTCAGCCTGTGAGATCTTTATGCTCTGGTTCCAGTCCTTGATTGACCTGGAAGCTATATAGTGACACAGAGTAAAGCATGCCTGGTAGCAAATAGAGTGGACTTTGGAGGCAATCATTCAAGGTTATAATCTCATTTGTACTACCTAGTGGGGTAAGACCTCTGGCAAGTTATATGAACTGTTTGCTCCTCAGTTTTCATGTACACACAGTTTTAGTGCCTTTTCTATGTTTTAAAGATGATCTAATGAGTAAAGAAAATATGTGCCTGTCACACAGCAGGCTTTGAAGAAATGCTACTTATAACTACTTTTTTTTTTTCATCCCAGGCATAATACTTAATTATCACATTTAAGGTAGCTAAACAGTATAGACAAATAATTCACCACCAGGTGGCTGGTTTTGAAGGCACTGTATAATTTGGTTTGGAGAGTGTGGTGCTGCATGAAAAACATGCTGAGGTCAGAAGACTGAGTTTGAGCTCTGGCATGGACATCATATAATCTGTCTTAGTCTCATATAACCCTACTTAGTTCTGATGTCTTTGTCACTATCTGTTGTATTTGTGTCTTGGCATAGTCTGTGGCATGCTGGTCTCTCAACAGAGAGCTGCTTCCTGAAGAGTAGAAACTGAAATGAAGGGATATGTGAGGAAGACTTCTGAGCAGTCCCTACAGACCAGGAGCTATTTGGTCTCTTGACTTCTGCCTTCTGAAGAGACTGACTTTGCATAATTATTACCCAGATTTCAGTATGAGCATTAGTTTTGTCAAATCATAATTGGGCTAGGTTTACATATACTGTATAGCCCTAGTGTTTCAGTTATTTGGGGCACCATTTAGCAAAATCCATTAACTTTAATACACATTGACCTAGTTAATTTATATGAACTTTAATTTTAAGGCTTGAAAACAAATAAACTTAGTTCCCTTTAATTCAACCATACCCATATGTGCTAAACAATCTTTAGTCAAGGTTTCTCTGAGGCCTGTTTTGATGAAGAGATAAACAATTAGGACTACTTGGGGGGTAGGATAAAGGGTGAAAGTGGTGGATTAAGATGTATTGAGTGCTTATTTTATGCCTAAACTTCTGATTATCTGTTATCCTAACAGCCACCATGTTGGGTGTCCTCAGGTTCACTTATCAAGTAGGAAGTCATCATGAACCTGATGAGGCGCAGCTGCGGAATTCCAAAGCTGAGCCTTGCTCTTCCAGTATGACACACAGCTTTGTGTAACAGGAAGGGTATGGCACATAGCAGGCCTCTGTGGATGTCTATGGTGTAGACTCCACCAAAGTCTCCAGCAAGGTACAAATTGCTAAGAAGCCAGCAATGGAAAGCTCAGGGGGTTAAGGAAGTGGGGAAAGTTTCACTTTCTATGTTCAGAGCCAAGAGACCAAGAGGAACGTAGCACCAAGTTCAACAAGTGCTGGCTACGCCCACAGACAACTGTGAGAAAGGAGCCAGAGTTCTTCACATCTCCCCTTCAGCCCTGCTTGCTCAGTTGACAAGTTAATTACTCAGCTATTGGGAGATAACTTGGTAGCAGTAACATGTGTAACTGTGTAATTATCAGGGGCTCCAGTAGTCACTGTGTAATTATCAAGTAGTTTTCATGAAACAACATGTGTTTCATTGTAAATAGACAATTAAGCGATGTCACCACTGTTAACTATGAAGCCAAACCAGCATCTGGCACTTAAGGTACCAGCTGTGGGTCCCACAACTAAAGTTGGTTTTAAATAGGACTAACTTTCTGAAAGGTGCCAAGTCACGAAACCCCACTGAGCACAACTGATACAACTGATTCCTTTGGCCTAAAACAACAATTTTATATCTTTCCCATCATACTTTAAATACCTCTGTCTATTCCTTAGAGGCCATCTCAAATGTCTATTCTTTTCTTCACATTTATATGTTCCTTTGAACTAGATGTACATCCTGCATCACTCAACACCTTCAGTGTTCTTATATCTTTTAGGATTTTTGACCAATTATACTTTGCTGGTGATGTAGGGGGATGTATCCATCAGTCATGCCACAAATAGTTACTTTTTGTAGAGGACCTGTGAGAGGCAATGGGAACACAGACAACTATGTATGTATGACCACAAACTTTACAATAGATAAGAAAACAGATGCCTACACAAACAGTGATAAATCTTTTAAAAGAAGTAGTTTAGCATTGTGGGTGTTAATTCTCTTGCCAGTATTAGTTGTTGTATGTTGCTCTGTTTTATTTACTAATTTATTTGATAATTATTTATTTAACAAGCATTTTGTATTATTTGGTGGGTAGTGTGGCATTTTACAAGAATCAGATTGTCTCTACTTACATAATTAGCTCATCAAAATCTGCTACTCATCAAACACTCAGGGCAATTTGGCCTTGCCACAGACTTCAGATGACAAATCTATAGAAGTTTATTGGTATGTTATCAGTATGTTATCCCAGAGGATGTGGAGATGCATACTTTGAATATTGTCAGAGTTTAGCTTAGTGGTCATATAAGATATTGCCCACATTTAAAATCTTAGAGTTATAAAATCTCCTTATTTATTATTTATCTTTGAATAAAGTTTATCTAATACACAATACATTTATTTCTTCTCTGAATTTTTCACCCATAATTTTTAAAGTTAGATATGTTTTCCTGTTTTGTTATCACCAGAATAACATCAGTATTTCATATGGTATTAAAATCATCTAAAGAAATTAGGAGATGGATCAGTGAGTATGAGCACTTGCCGGTTGCACAAGCAGGAAGGCCAGAGGGTCTGAGCAAACACGAATTAGAGTCTCAGCATCATGTAAAAAGCTGGATGTGGCCATGCACACTTGTCATGACAGTCCTGTGAGGAGGAGACACATGAGTTGGCTGGGCTCACTGGTCAGGAAGCATGACTGAAAATGGCAGTTCTGGATTCAGTGAGAGAAAAGGAAAAGGAAAAGAAGTAGATGAGTAACAGAAGAAGTCATCTGATATTCTCTCTGTCCTCCACACATATGCTCATGGGGCACTTGCACCTGTACACAAAGTGCATATACCATAATCTGTATACCCACCACCAAACCAACAAAATTATCTCATAAAATCCAGAACCTTGCTGGCTTAGTTGTCATTGGGCTGGAACCTACTAGTAACCTACTGGGGATAAGAATCATCAACAATGTGAACAAGCAATGGAACCTGCAAGCTACAAAGTCAACTATCCAGACAGGATATACCTATCGCAATAGTGGCACATAGGTTATCAAATCAACTGCTCTATGATTGGATATGAGGCCTGCTTAGTAGGGGAGAACTCATGCTCGGTACTGAGAACCCTAGAGGGAACTTCCACTGTTCTTTGGCTAAATGTCTATGTTTATCACCTTCAATTAATATTGCTCTTACTCTTGGTTAGACAACCTGCTGTTTTACAGATGGTAGAAGATTAAATGTCAGTGCTGCTATCACTGTTAACCAGAAAAATCTTCTCTAAGGAGATTGTAGTAAATCCTGAGGAGACTCAAAACTCATCAAAGCAGAAAATAAGAGGTTGTTAAGAGCTCAACACCAAAGGCAACTTCTATCATGCCCACTGAGGCTCAGAGAACATTGCAGAAGAGGGTGATGAAAGCATGTAAGAGCCACGGGTGGGAATGTGTAATAGAAGGCATTGTCCTCTCCACAGAAACTGACTGGTACAACCATCGCCCCACAGTGACTAGAAACCCTCAATGAAGAGGGACTTCAGTGGAATGGGGGGGGGAGAGAGGAGACATAAGAATATGAACTGATGGGAATACTACCAGTTCCTTCACCTGTTCTAATTCTGTCTTGCCATCACTCCTGCTCAGTCTTATGATGGTAACTTCCATGGACCACACTTATTACTTAGGTTTGCCAAATTCTCCCTTCAAGATTGGTTGCCATCGTCTTTCCTCACTCCCAAAATATTATGCATCCATAGGGCCCTTCTTGTCAGAATGAAAGAAGATGGTCAGTGATTGATGGTGCCACTATATTTAATGGGTCTCACTTCTAAAGTCTGAGATATTAGCATTGCAATAATTCCAGTTTTTCATGAGTGAAACCCACCATCCATCAATCAGGTGGTGAGCCAGAAATTTTGAGAGTGCTTTGTCAGCACACACCCCCTCCATCTAATCCATTAGAACTTCCCTTTGATTTCTCCTTTCCATCTATGGGTCATTACCATGACTTCAGCTTTACAACCTTTTCTCTTCCTGACTACTTCTTTTTTTTATGAGTTTTCAAGATAGAGTCTCATTCTAGCTCAGGCTGACCTGGAATTTACTCTGTATTCTCAGGGTAGCCTCAAACTCATGGCGATCCTCCTACCTCTGCCTTCCAGAGTGAGTGCTGGGATTAAAGGTGTGCTCCACCATGCCCCTCCCCTTGGTACTTCTTACTGTGTCTGCCTACCACCACCCAAGTGCATCTCAACTCCATATCCATTGCTCCCCTACTCAAAACCTTCAGTGGCCTCCAATCACACTTGGATAGAAGTCATGGCCTTATCTTTCTCTACCTCTTGAATCTATCCCTTACTAACCTATCTTTAAGAAGGTTAGCCTCCACCTGGTCTAGACACTCTGACTTCCTCACATTGGTGGGGCTTTAACTTGCCAAAGAATTTCATATGTGTGGGAACATATTTGTTTTTGCAAGTGCAAAGTGCAGTGAGAGTCCTTTCCTGGTCCTCAGAGAACTTTTTCTATCAGTCAATTTTCCACTTTCTTCTTCTATGAGCTGCAATACCTCTTCTACCTTCAGCTCCTTTGTGGAGCTGGGTTTCTGATTATTGCAGCCACTTTGCTGGCAGGAGGAGTCTGAGTTTAAGCCCTTCCTTAAAAGGGGCCTTTAACCAAGACCAGAAGTGAAGCAACCTTGCAACATGCAAGACATATGACCCAGTGTTCCCCCAAGTATCTGCCTGAAGCTACCCTTTTCACTTGGTGTGTAGTCATACCACTGCTCAGCTTCTCTGATCCATGCCCACAGCCCTGAGCAATCTCTCCATGATAGATGACAAGTCCAGAAACAGTGCCTCAGGGCCTGCTTTAGATAACCTAAAGATCTAAGATCTAAGATACTTAGGTAGTTTAGCACTCAATTTTTAAGCCTCAGGTTAAATATTACTTCTCAAGTATACCCAACTAGCCAACAATATCTCCCTTCCTCAATTATGAGAACATCTCCCTTATAGCAGATCCTAAGAAAAGTTTCATATTTGTTGGTGAGAACTCTTATTCAAAAGCCACAAAAAGCCAAGGCTGTGTGTGCTTTTCTTATCATTTGTCCCCAATTCTTGGCATGGGAACACAAGATCTACCAATCAAGTTTTATGAAATGATTAATGAAGTTGATATATTCTATATGTGATGGCATATGAAAAATTGCCTTATTAATAATATATTTACTTCATACCGTCTGTAGAGCACGGCAGTAGGTAAATGTACGCGCTGTCTTACTGATGGTAGGCATGAAACGAGCATTTGTGAAAGGACTGAATGAATACATTGAATGCATAGGACATGGAAACTCAATCCAGTTGGAGGAAATGAGACATGAACATGGGAAAAATAACCACAAAAGCAAACTCACACTTTATTAATACATCCTAGAGGTTTTCTAGTTGGTCTCAATCTAACCTTAACAAAGAGAAGAACTTGTTCTTTTTGAATTTTTACTAGATAGCTTGTTGCCGGTGTTCCTTTAATAGGTTTGCCTGAAACCAGGGTAGCTGTAAGAAGCAATAGCTCATTATAGCCCACCTATGTACTGCCCCTTAACCTCCATGGCTAAGATTTTTTTCCTTGACATAATCTTCTTTTACAAGTGCTTAGAATGGAAATCAGTTGAAGTTCATGATTTTATGGCCAGTGTATTTTAAAGGGCATAGGGGGATGCCTCAATTTGACAAACTTTAAGCCATACTCACATTTTAGGACATTCTGGTCACTGAGGATTCATAAACTAAAGTCAGTGGTTTAAATTGGAAAGCCAATGTGTGCTCTTTAGAGACTTAGTTGTTTTTTTTTTTTTTTTTTTTTTTAATCTCAGAGGTTCTTACTACACATTCTGAGCCTTCTCCAAAGTTAGAATGAGCTCTTACTTTTTCATTAATAACAATATTACCAAGTGAATTCCTTTATAAAAGCTCCAATTCCAAGCCATATTGGTTATTTTTTAGATGAAAGGATTAACACCTTCCCTGTACTGGGATCAAGATGATCTGAACTGAAGTGTTGAAGATAAATTCCAAGCCAACTGCTATTGAAATTCTTATTCTGAAATATTAAATATTATGCTAAGGAAGGAGGTTGTTTTTCCTAGTGAGTCATTGCCAGTTGCTTTGATTTATGTTTATTGTTAATTTTGTGATATGACTTATGTTAGGTTTATACAATGCATACTTCAATCACAATATCAACAAAATTGAGCATATATCAAATGTAGCAAGCACAATGTTGTATAAATCTAGACATCAAAATAAATAGCCCCAGTTTCAGAAACTGTATTCAAGCATCCATTCCACTAGGCTCCAGTTTTTAATTCTCCTCTCCCTAACGCAGCTCACCCCAACTACAGGGAACTTCTTTCAGATTGCTGTGCAGATTTCTGCAAAGTATTAAGCTATCATAGCTAAGAGCATGGACTCAGGGCCACAGGACTTGGGTTCAAATCCCCCCTTTACTATATATCATCTGAGTTCAGAAGCAAATTGCTTAGCCTTTACTCATTTCTTTGTCCTGTGAACACAGAAATATTTCCCTACCTAAAAGCTGAGGAAAACAGTAGCAACAACTGTAAAACTGGGAGGGTGAGGAGGATTTAGAAAAAAATAATATATGGTAAGTGTTTACCATTTTATTCATTTTGGAATGTGTATGTGTGTGGTGTGCATGTGTGTGTGCATGCATGTTGTGTGTGTGTGCATGTTGAGGTTATGCTTTACATGTAAACTTGATCATCAGTACTTTACTGAATGAACCATCTCCCCAAACTGTATATGTTATGTTTAAATTAAAAATTATTAATTTTTCACTTTTCACTGATTTCTAAAACATTTATTTATTTGCAAACACAGAGATAGAGAGAAAGAAGAGAAACAGACAGAGAGAATGGGCACACCAGGGTCTCCAGCTGCTGCAAGCAAACTGTAGATGCATGCATCACTTTGTGCAGCTAGCTTTACGTAGGTACTAGGGACTCAAACTTGGCTAGTCAGGCTTTTCAGGCAAATTGCCTTAACCACTGAGCAATCTCTCCAGCCCCTTCTTTGATATTTGTGTAACCCTCTCTATCTGAAAAAAAAAATGAGCGTAAATGCAAAGTTTTTTCACAGTGTTTTGGGACAATTGATTGAGATATCTAGGAGAAAATTCCCTTGCTGACCACAAAACATATGGTTTTGGGCATATTAAACATTTTTTAAATTAAATGTTTTATATATTTATTTATTTGAGGTAGGGAAAGAGAAAGAGAGAGAGAAAAAATGGGAATGAGAATGGGTATGCCAGGGCCTCTAGCACTGAAAATGAACTCCAGATGCATATGCTACCATGTGCATCTGGCTTACACATGGGTCCTGGGGAATCAAACATGGGTCTTTGGGCTTCACAGGTAAGTGCCTTAACTGCTAAGTCATCTCTCCAGCCATTAAATTTTTTATTGACAGTTTTCACACATGAACATAATATAATTAGATCATATACCCTTCCCAACACCTTCTTTTGTTCATCATTCCTCTCCTTCTTTTTACTGAATTTCTTCTTCTTTCTAACTAGTCCCTATTCTGTTTTGATGACTCTTTTCTTTTTCAGATGCCTCTATCATCCATGTTGAAATGTCAGTGAGCTCAGTATTTCAGAGGTAATAATGATAGTGCTGTGAGGCCATGAAGTAAGCACACGCAAAGCAGGAAGCTAGTGTCCCAAAGTGTTCTTCCCTCTCCTCTGGCTCTTCCAATTTTACACCTCTTCATTTGCAATGCTTCCTGAGCTTTGGAGAGTGTTATAAAGATATCTCATTTAACACTGAGCACTCAACTGTCACTTATTCTCAGCACTTTGATGAATTTTGAGTCTCCCCAGTAGTCAATATCATCTGCAAAAAAAAAAAAAAATTCTGACCAAGGGTAAGAGAATAAATAATCTATGGAAAATAAACATAGTATTAGAGGACAATTTGATGGATACAATATAACCTTTTAATCAACCAACAGTATAGGCTTTCCTCCTAGGATCTTTGACCTTCCCAGCCATAGGTTTTCAGTACTAGGAATGAATTCCCTCCCATGGATCTAAGATCCAGTCAGAGAGGAGTTGGTTACTCCTCTAGCAGCCATGCCACTATTACACCTAAAAATGATTGAGGAAATTGGATAAAAGGACTATGAATTTCTATGTCACCTTTGTGCCATCCTCAGTGATTTAGTACACAAAAGATATTGAGTGTTTTTCAGGTGCCAGACTCTATATTAGACTCCAGGGGGTGTGGGGATGAGTATCATGGTTTCTTATAGAAATTTGTAGTCTGATGGGAGAGATGGACATTAGTAAAACAGCCAAGAATCCATTATCATGTCAATATGTGGTACCCACTCTGCAAATGCAAGGCATGTCACTAACTACCAGATTCAATGATTGCATGTGTTTCATTTGACACATCAAGGCAGTGACAGACAGTGGTGTAAAAACATATTTGTCTTTAGGTCTGTGGTCCTTTTTAACTTTTATTTATTTATTTGAGAGACAGAGAGAGAGAAAGATGCACTACAGGGCCTTTAACCTCTGCAAATGAACTCTAGATGCATGTGCCACCATGTGCATCTGGCTTTATGTGAGTTCTGGTGAATCAAACCTGGGTCCTTTGGCTTTGCTGGCAAGTGCCTTAGTCTCTAAACCATCTCTCCAGCCCATGTAGCCTTCTTTTTCATTACATTTTACATGGGTCAGCTACTTCACTAACAAACAGGTTTAAAATGTTCCCAGAGTGGTTGACTTGGTGACTTCATCATTAAAGGGACACTGGGGAGGAAAGCAAGAATAGTGTTTCCAAGGTGCATTACCATGTATGAGTGAGCTGCACTCCCCACACCTTACTGTTGACATACCCTTGCCCATTCTGTTTAATATTATCACAGTGGCAAGAGAGTAGCTCACCACTAGGTACCTGGAAGTCCCTGACTCTTCACTAGAACAAAGGTCTTTAAATAAGTATACTTGTTTTGTTAACTTGCAGCTCAGAGAAAAACAAGTATATATGTAATAGTAATATTTGTACACATTCTTACACATAAACATTTAAAATGACTGTGTTAGCTATTAAAGTATGAAAGTGTAATGGAATTTTGGCTTCCCTATTAGATAAGCTACTTTTTTGTGTAGAAAAGTGGAAAAACCAAGATCCACAAATAAAATGCAGTGGTAGTACTCAGTGTAATTAAATACTAAATACTAACTAAATATTGTAACTAAATACTGAGGACCCAGAGCCCAAGAGAACTATATAGTCAGAAGGAAGATTTAAATTAAGAACTTCCATGAGGTTTAGTATGCATTAGAGTAATGAAACATACATTGTTTATTGTAACAAAATAATTGTTACTGTGTATTCTATCTGGGTATTCCTGGAATCAGCTGAGGAAAGACATAAACTGCAGAAGAGGGAACAGGTACAAGAGGGTGTGTGTGTGTGTGTGTGTGTGTGTGTGTGTTTAATTTTCCTGTTGCTTTCCTTCTTATTGGATGAAGTGAGTCTCTGGTGTACTTGACTTCTCTGCTTGAAGCAAAATCCTGGATTTCAGCACATGCTCTGTTTCATGTCCCCATGTCCCATGAGTACCTCATAAGGCAGTGCTGTGGAGAAGGAGATCCCCATTTTAATGGACAGGCAGTGTGGTCCAGATCCATGTGGTTCTCAAGCACATTGGATTCACCGGAAAGACTTGCTAAAACCCAGACTGATGTATCTGAACTGCAGAACTTCTGATCAAACAAGTTTGTGTTGGGGTGGAAGGTGTAATGGTTTGAATAATTTTCCACTTGGAACTGATACTTTGGCTCTAAGGATCCTTTTTGAAAAAAACACAGGAAATAGGTATGATAGACAGACTGGCTTCTTGTACTAGCTCTTGCATTTTATGATGATGGGAAAATGTCTTTATCTTTTCAACCTTGGACATTTCTGTTATAGAATGGCCCAACGCAAAGCATTAGAGCAGGGATCAAATGAAAAAATGTATGTGAATTTCTCATCACAGTGCATGGGTTTTGATAAGCATTTTGTAACTTAGCCACTTATTTCCATATAAGCTACTTTAAGCAGATCACAGCTGGAAAGGAGGTACAAAGTCTAGGTAGCACTAAGGTTCAGTCAAAAAGATGATTTATATTTAGGACACAATGAAGAATCAGATTCTATTGCACTTTGGTGCTATGCAGGCTGTACAATCATCATTTGAGAAATATGATAGACAAGCCTAGGAATAAAGTGCACACATTCAGTAGGTCTGAGACAGGCTCTGAAATCTGGATTTCTAAAAATAGATCTCAGGATTTTTCTGGTGTAGTTTCAATTGTGAAAAGCCCTGGTGTTGGTCATCAGATTGTTTTCCTGACATCCATGTCTAAGTAGTGTACTCAACTTCACTTGAATATTAGAATCACCAGGAAAACTTTCAACTGTGCCGCTGACTAATCTCTTGCAGACTAGCTCCACCAGATCTCTGTGGGTTGGATCATGGCATCTCTATTTTGTTTTCTGAAAGGTCCCCAGGTGGTTAATACAGGAGCCAATGAGACTTATTGGATGGTGTATTTGCAAAAAGTGATTTTAAAAATCTGAGCACTGTTGTAGTAGCTTAACCTATATCAGTGACACAGACCATAGGAAAGGACTACAAAAAGATACTTAGTGGTCCTCAATCATGTATTAGGGGTGGAGAAATGGGAAAAGGACACAAAAAATGCCCCTAACTTGTATTTATCTTAGTCCTTGTTGAGGCAGTCTTTGTCTTTTCAATATCTCAAATTATATGTTACAAGACTCTCGCCAGGAGGGGGTAGGACTGGAGATTTTATATATATATATATATATATATATATATATATATATATATATATAAAATGTGTGTGCGTGTGTGTGTTTATATATGCATATGTATAAATATACAATGCCTATGTATATGAATTTATGATAAAGCTTAAGTTTAAGTTCTGCATTTAAATAAATTGATAGTAATAAGCAGTAATAAAATAGGATGATTATAACATCATACTATAATAAAAATTGTTCTCTCTCATCTCATGGTACTTACTAGTCATGTTTACTGGAAAGTGAAACTGCAAAAAATGAAACAGGGTAAGGAAGAGATTATTGTATTGTGCTAAATATTTTCATATGTAGTCTATTTAGAAACAAAAATCATAGCATGAAATAAATGTTTATCTTTCCCAATGTAAAGATAGACTATGAGCTCTATGTGGATGCTAACTTGCCCATGGCACACAGGCTGTGAGATGCTTCATTAGGACCTCAACCTGTATAAACAACTTCATGCTGTCAATTTCTTTAATGCAGTCTTAATTTTTAATTCTTAAAAAATCCATCTCAAATATTTACGAAGTGTTTCCCACTGAGAATGAATTAAAGTTGAGTACAAGTAGAAACAATGAAAGATCATTTATGCTCATAAGTAGGAAAT
Source organism: Orientallactaga sibirica (assembly GCA_036365145.1). NCBI lineage: Eukaryota > Metazoa > Chordata > Mammalia > Rodentia > Dipodidae > Orientallactaga > Orientallactaga sibirica. The sequence goes on along the minus strand of JAEOAD010000015.1, from coordinate 31,688,020 downwards.
GGAGTGTTTTCTCAGGCCTCAAGAAAAGCAAGTGAAAAACATTAGCACAAATGTCCTTTGGTAGCTCTGCTCACTCAGGGCGTGAAAAGAGAAATAGTACTGAAAATAATATAGCTTTTATTAAGTTGATTTGCTTGCTTCCTTAGATATTTGATTACTCTCAAAGTTTTCCATCACCTCTTCACCATTTACAATATTGGACATAAAAGTTAAAAAATTTATTGAACAATAAAAATGCCCTAATAAAACAAAGGTGGTAAATCCCTTGAAGAGACAGCACAGAGGCCTTGCAATCAAGCCAAGAAAGAAGGCCCAAGCTGAAAAAAAAAAAAAAAAAAAAAAAACAATACCAGATATGGGAGACTATAGAATCTTAGTTTTTTTTTAATTTAAAAAGTAAATTTTCATTATTTATTAGGAAGAAAGAGTATGGATGAACCAGATCTTTGTGCCATTGCAAACCATGACACATGAATCACTTTGTGCATCTGGCTTTGTGTGTGTACAGGGAATTTAATCCAGGCTGCCAGACTTTGCAGGTGAGCACCTTTAACTACTGAGTCATCTCTCAACACTTGAGTCTTGTTTTTTTAAAAAAGGCAGAAAACCCTTGCATAGTTATAACTGTGTGAAAGAGAGAAGATGCTGTGTGAGCATGATTCAAGGCCCCAGCATGTATGGGATAAGGCAAAGTACTTCTATTTATATGCATCCTGCATTGGCACTGAGCATTCAATTGTATCTCAAGTCACTTTGATAGAAGGATTGATGAGGTATTAGGTGGCAAGCTGATTTACATGAAAACTTACCTGCAATAGGCAATGAAATTGTTTTAAGAATGTTTGCATGTTTTTTAAAAATATATTTTTATTTATTTATTTGAGAGAGGGAAAGAGGCAGAGAGAGCAAGAGAAAGAGATAGAGAGAATGTGCACCCCAGGGCTTCCAGACACTGCAAACGAACTCCAGATGCATGTGCCACCTTGTGCATCTGGTTTATGTGAGTCCTGGGGAATCGAACTGAGGTCCTTTGGCTTTGCAGGCAAGCACCTTAACTGCTAAGCCATTTCTCCAGCCCAAGTTTGCATATTTTTACCAGTCTCTATGACATTTTCCTTTAATAATACATCTTGAAAAATAAGATGTTTAGCCAAGGCTGCTAATTCTTTAAAACTCTAATCATTTAAGCTGTCCTGTTTTGTTCAGGCTAATTATTTCTATCCATTATCCATCATGCTAAGAAATGACAGCTCAGGGACAAGGAGACTTTTCAAGCAAATGTTTTAAGACAGTGTTTTAGTTTGCCAGCACTAGCCAATGTTAATTAAATTATATAAACAATGACTCATGGTATAAATACAGCATGGAGAAGTTTGAAAGAAAAAAAAATTGTTCAATAACCTTAAAACTATTGATTCTTCCAATAGAAAACAAAAGGGGGATTTCATTATTTTGGTTGTAATGTTTATCTTAAAAATTCAGTTGTCAACATGAATATTATCTATAAGTCTCACCTCTTAGATTTATAGGGGGAAATAAAGGACATTCCTTTATTCTTAAGTAGAGATACATATCTCAAAAGGACAGAAATCAGTCCTTCAGGAGACACATCAAGCAAGCCCCTAGCCACTGTCAAATTGGGAACCCAATCCCAACTGATGGGATTTCTATTACTGGTGTCACTCTCAATGTAATAAACATTACTGTTGAATGACTGCCAATATTTCCTTAACAAATATTGGTCTTTTTTTGATGAGTGAAAAGTTTTCAAAAGTTAATATTTTCTGGAAATGTTTATCCTTTAGATGGATTTAGAAATGTGGAGCCAGCATTGGCACTTACCCTGGTGGAGGGAAAGGGATCTCATAGATCAGTCATGTCCTTTAATGTAATATAAGTTCAATAGATTTTCAGTTGTCAGTCTTCTAAAATGGAGTGCTAAATTAACACCAATAAGAAGGAAAGAAACTGGGCTGGAGAGATGACTTAGCCATTAAGGTGCTTGCCTGATTCCCCAGAACCCATGTAAGCCAGATGCACAAGGATGTGCACATGTCTGGAGTTCATTTGCAGCCAAGGACCTGGCACACCAATTTTCTTTCTCTCAGTCTCTTTCTCTCTCTCTTTCTCTCTCTTTCTCTCATATAAAAAAATTAAAAAAGGAAAGAAACCAAGTGGGCAGTCTTATGATTATCCTCATTTTTTTTTTTTTTAGCATACACAATAGAGCCAATGGAAAAATCATCCACAAATACATCAGTGCCTCAAAATATGTCAACACATCCTGCTAGTTTAGGGGCTTTAGGTAAAGTGACTTGTGGCTTCTTTAGGTCACAGACTGTGTCTCACGGATTGCTATGGCACAAAGGTGCTTCTGAGGGCCTCACTGGGGATTTTCTGTGTGGTATCTGCTGTAACTTGACCACATGTGGGAGCGCCAGATAGGATCCATGAACATCTATACAGGAGCCAGGCACATTGTAGCATGAGTGTTCACAGCAGTGCATTGTTTAAAGGCTCATTAAACTCTGGAGAAAGGAGGCAAAAAGAAGAGAACAGTGAGGGTTTATAATAAGGTTTGAGAGTAAAACAAGACCTCCAGTGCCCTTCTGTTTGTTGTTGTTGTTTGTATTAAAAGGGACTTAATTAGATTAACTTATGACAGTCCAACAATAGCAGTTTGCAGGCCTGAGAGTCAAGGAACCCATAGCTGCTCAGTCCAGGAGGCTGGATGCCTCAGCAGTCCCAATCCCGCACTGATGGCCAGGTGATTACTGGAGAGACACTGCTCTTCAGTCCATGCTGATCTTCAGTCCACCCTGGAAGGCAGCAAGCAGGGAGCACCAAACAGCAAGTAGAGAGCAGCAACCAGCCAGGTAGGAGGAGGGGATAGTTTCCTTCACCTTTTTGTTTTACTGAGATCTTTGGATTTAATGGGGCGACCCCCCTCCATTACTGGGGAAGGCTATACACCTAGAAATAATGTATGACAAGATAAGTGAGCATCCTGTGGCTATTCAAATTAACTAAATTAGCCCCAAGTCCTCAAGTTGAATTCAAATGTAGTTTTGGAGGTGTGAGTAATCTAATTCCACCTGTCTCATCCAGATCTTTCATTGGCCTGATCCCCATCCATTTATGAGTGAATCAGCTTTCAAGAGCTCCAATTAAACACTGAATAGTAGTTATGTTAACACAAACACATGAATAAATAAGGAGATACAGGGTACAAAGGGTTCAGCAATTCCTGAAGTGAGACATCAGAGTGGTCATTACAGACTATATGGAAAACAGGATGCTCTCAGCAACCTGGACACAGACACCAATAACCAGAGGTATCCACGGGACACTGCTTTAGACAGCTGCTTGCTGCATACTGGTGTTACCATCATCAAGCACTAAACTTGGTCAATGTTCTTTAAAAAGCATAATATGGATAGCTCAATGTAGCTGGTGGTCCGATGTGGACCCTCGGGGGCGTGAATCAAGTAGGTGGTGAAAATGGACTCGTTTATTCAGGGAAATGCATGCTTTTATATCCCTCCCAATGTTCCCCATTGGTCCCGTGGAGGCTGTGTGTGGCAGTCTCTTGTTGAATGGTCCTTCAGCCCCCTCTGATGGTGATGTCATTTGTCACTGGATACTCAGGCAGGGTTTACTTTGGCACCACAAGGAAGCATTTGCACCAGCTTCATTGTATCAGCCACATCTAGCTGTGCCTGCCACATTTTCAACTGCTACATTTTCACCTTTTTGTTTTTATTTTTTGCTCTTGCCTCAAATGACACCCAGTATTGTGGACTGTGCCTGTCTTAGGTTGCCCCCCTCAGAGTCAAGCCTTTACCCATCATTGGAGGATGGACGTGTCTTAGGTGGGCATGACCTAGGGGAATCTTACCCATCATTGGCTACCAGGCCTCAAAGGGCTGTTCATCTGAGTTGTTCATGCGAGAGAAGGGTGATCTTTATGATTTAAGTGGAGGCTCTGTCAAGGTTAGCCATCCAAATTTGGATAATTTCTCTCAGTGGCTTAGGACCAGGGCGTTCATGTGCCATGAGGATTTGGAGGGTTGTCTTGTTGATGGAGCATTGTCTGCGAATATGCTGTAATGGACACTTAAACAGAATAATTAATATAATGACAATTTCCCCTAAGATGACATAGGTCAATATCCATGAAGGGTCAAAAAGTCTCCTAATATTATTCCATTCTCTGGTCATAATATCAGCATCTAGGGTTCATAGCAGGGACCCTGGTGATGTTTAATTGATGGCTCTGTTCTCTTAGTAAGATTGAATAATTTAGAAATTTCTCAGACCAGGTAACTTTAATATATTGTGCTAATTTAATTCTAAGGAGGCGTTATGAACTTTATAGGGAGTTAGGCAGATGGCCTGATAGCGGGGGTCACATGCCAACAGGGACATGTCCCTCAGAAGTGTTATTTCCTCAGCTAGGAGGTCAATTTGTTGTTGTAAGATATGGATGGCCTGATAAAGATGCTGATTAATAGTTTCTTGGGAGTGTAGGACCTCAGCTGACTTGGTTACGACCTGAATTAAAGTTTTTGCTGTGGTTGCTGTCTGTACCATAGCAATGGCTCCAGCTGTAGCCTCCCCCCCCCCACCCAGAACAATGGCAGCAATTATAGCCACGGTGATGCCAAAGTCTCTTTTGATTCTTTGTAATTCTTCTAATTGAGTTTGAGCCATAGGGTGATAGCATGGAAGTGAGTAGTATTTACCACTGGGTACCAGATAGCTGCAGGCTGTTTTACCAGAATGGCTAGTTGGGTGGTTTCGTCCCAGCATGCTCGCAGTTGGCATGTATGAAGGGAACAATTAAGAGAGTCATGTATGTCAGTAGCATTGGCTACCAGGAAGAAGAAAGGGGGCCTAACACAGGCGGGGGTAGTTGCCCAGGGTATTTTCTTTGTTATGGATACATTAGCTGATTCATTTTGAGTCCAATGAGTGGCATATCCATAAAGAGACTGAAAATAAGAGTAATTTGTGTGTAAGTAAGTTCCATTAAAGAGACTTCCTTCAGAAACATAAAGGGGCATAGATCGAAGCAGGCCAGGGTGTTGCATAGGTCCCAATTTCCCATAATTGTATCAATAGTATGATAATAGTAGAATACCTTCACATGTGGAGAGAGAGATTAGAGTCCGCTAGGGGGTATCCCTCAAAGGCAGAGGGAGGGGTGGGCTGGCAATGTTCCCAGGGGATAGGAAGGCCCACCTTGGGAGATAGGCTGTCTAGTCATGGGCATCGTGGCAAAGGGGGCCTTGCGGTGGGCCTTTTTCCTTTGTCTGGGGATACTTCAAGAGGGGGGCATAAATTGTTAAGCCCACATGGTACCAGCTGTTGTGGAGTTTGACACAGGGACTGGAGGAGGACACATTGACAGTAAAACAAAGGGCATTATCTAAAGAGCATATATCAGTCACTTCCTTATGAGCTGTGATAGCATCCATGAAGGGTAGACCCAGGCTGGAGTGAGAGGTAAACAGTGTAGGGAAGATGGGAGAGTCGATAGACATGGGTAATAAGATTGGAGGCATGGGAACAAGAGCCCATAGGTCTTCATTTTTTGTGGAGTAAGGGAAGATAAGGATCAGAACCCATCTTTTATAGTTATGTCCATTTCTGTAGCTGGAATCCATATTGGTGTGGTGGCCTCCTGTGGAAAAACACAAGCATATCCTCAGCCCTGCATTAAGAGCGGGGCAGGTTTCTGCCATGTCTGGGTGATCAGGTCATGCCAGCGGACTAAGGGTAGAGGGGCTATCCCGGGGCAAAAAGGCCCAGTGTTTGTAGGCAGGGCTAAAGCCCTGATCATCAAAGGTAAGGAAGTTGAGGTGAAATAAGGCCTCAGTTAGGGCAAAGTGTGGGTCTCGCCTGGAGTCTGGTGAAGTAATCTTCCCTAGGAGCCCCTTTAGGGTCCTGTTGGTTCTTCCTACTACAGCTTGTCCCTGTGGATTATAAGGGATACCAAATGTGTGGGTAATTTTCCAGGAGGCTATAAAATCATTGAATTGTTGTGAGGTATAGGCGGGGCCATTGTCTGTCTTTAGGGACTAAGGCACTCCCATGATTAACATTGCAGTTTTTAGGGCCTTGATGGCATGTGAAGCCTTCTCCCCAGTAAGTGCAATTGCGTGGGTGAGAGATGAGCAGGTGTCAAAAATCTCATGAATGTACCTAAGGTTACCAAAAGGGGGATGGTGGGTAATGTCCATTTGCCAGATGGCATTGGGGAGGACTCCCTGAGGGTTGACTCCATATCTGCTAAGTGGGCCAAGGGGGGCCAAAGGTGCGCATGTCGCACAGGATCTGGCAAGATGTTTGCCTTGGGAGATGGCCAAATCAGGAAAGAGTTGTGTAGACTTTGGAGTGACGGGTGGAATTGTTGATGTAATGCCCTAGACTGCTCTAGAAGGTCCAGCTTAGTTACCATGATAAATTTATCAATCTTTTGGTTGCCTTTGGTTATAATTCCAGGTAATTGGGTGTGAGACCTTACACGAGAAATATACCAGGGGAAGGCCCTGTTGTCAAGGGCCATCTGTAATGCCTGCATGGTGATGAGTATAAGCTTATTGACATCTTTCATTTGTGAGAAGGATAGAGTCCTGACAGCCTGGACTGCATACTGGCTGTCTGAGAATATATTGATATATTCTGACTGACAACACTCAAAGATTTTCAAAAGGCCTAATAGTTCCCCCAATTGTATGGACCCTGGATTGGGAAGGATATGGGTAATGTCTCTCTTTCCCATCTGTGTCTTAGAATTCCATATCTTAGTTTATTAGCATCAGAGAAGGCCAAAGTAGCCTCAGGGATAGGGGTGGAGCTGGGAAGGCTGTGACATTTGATGGTGATGGAGAGATAAGGAATGGCCGCCAGTGGTGGGTGATTATCAAGTTCTCCCATGAAGCCGGTCATCATCTCTTGGAATCCCAAGGAGTCAGTCCATAGGGAATGGAGGGATTTCAAGGAGAATGGAAGGATAATTTTGTCAGGTTCCTTGTTATAAATTTTCCTGGCGAGTGCCCTGTGAATGAAGTCCAGAAGCACGTGTTCCCCTTTGTGCATGTGTGACATTGTGTGCTTGTTTTACTGTGTTGTCTGGCTTATATAGGACTTAGAGATTTGAACATGAGTTCTTGGGCTTTGCTGGCAAGCACCCTAACTACTAAGCCTTCTCTCCAGCCCTACATTTCTTAAAAGAAAATCTTCTGAAATTCTCACAAGAACAAATAATCTGAATCCACTAATTAAACTAAATCAATAATTAGTGACCTTCAAAAGCATAACATACCAGGCCTAGGTGGGTTCCCTGGTGATGTCTATCAAAAGGATAAGAATGGTCTGGAGAGATGGCTCCACAGTTAAGATGCTTGCCTACAAAGCCTAATTACCAGGTTCAATTCCCCAGTACCCACATAAAGTCCGATTAAAACAGTGGCACAGGCATCTGGAGTTCATTTGCAGCAGCTGGAGGTCATGGCACACCCATTCTCTCTATCTCTACATCTCCTATCTTTCTCTCTCTGCTTACAAATAAATAAATAATTTAAAATATTCTTTAACGTTTAAGAAATATATCATACTAGGGCTAGAGAGATGGCTTAGCGGTTAAGGCGCCTGCCTCCTAAGCCTAAGAACGCTGGTTCCAATCTCCAGTGGTTCCAATCTCCAGGTCCCACGTTTAGCCAGATGCAAAGTGATGCAAGGGCGCAATGCCGCACTTGACTACAAGGGGGCACACACATCTGGATTTCATTCACAGCAGCTGAGAGGCTGCTGGCGGGCCCATTTTCTATCTGGCTTCCTCTCCTCTCTCTCTGTTTCTCTCTCTCTGTGTCTCTCACCCCACCCCCCAAAAAGAAACATATCATACCAATTCTGCATTGTTTCCAGAAAATAATTCATCCTATGAGGCCACCATTATTTTAATTCTAATGCCATACATTATTAGAAAACTATATACCAATATTTCTTATGAATTTTGATGCAAGAGTCATCAACAAGATATTAGCAGACTAAATCTGTTCATTCAATGAAGTAGAATTGCCCAGTATAAACAATAATACAATAATAATAGAAGCAAAGCATGTGTGTTTCTTCTCGCTGCTTCTTTTCAACATTGAACTAGAGGTTCTGGATAATGCAGCAAGACAAGAAAGAACACTGTGGAGGTTTGAATCAGATGTTCTCTATAAGATCATGTGTTTTGAATATTCATAGGCTAATGTGTTTTGAATGTACCCCAGCTGATGGAAGTTTAGGAAGTGGAGCTTTGCTGGATAAGGTGTGCTGTTGGGGTAGGCTTTTGAGGTATTATAGCCTAGCTTCCCCTTAGCTGGGGTTTAACTCACTTTCTTATTGTTTTCTGACAGCTGCTGTGGCAAGAAGTGATTTCCAGCTTCTGCACTACCATCCTTTCCTTGTTATGATGAAGCTTCCCCTCTGAACTATAAACAAAAATAACCCCTTTCCCCCAGTAAGCTGTTTTTGGTTGGGTGTTTTGTCCCAGCAACATTAAGGTAACTACAACAGATAGAAATAATTACAGCTTGGATAAAAATAAATAAAACCTACCTTTCTTTATAGAGGACATGATAATCTATATATAAAAAAAAACCTGACAAAATACTGAGATGCAATGAGAGGTTGAAGTGGGGTTTCAGGATACAAGGTTAATGCAAACAAGCCTATCACTTTACTATGTAGTAGCAATGACTAAGTGGAACTGAGAATTTAAAACAAGATACCATTTTCAATAGTATCTCAAGAAATGAAATACTTAAATAAAAATTTAACAAGATGTATACAAGATTTACATAATGAATTTGGGGGTGGGGGCATTCAAGGTATGGTCCCTCTCTAGCACAGGCTGACCTGGAATTCATTATGGAGTCTCAGGATTGCCTTGAACTCATGGTGATCCTCCTACCTTAGCCTTCTGAGTGCTAGGATTAAAGGTGTGTGCCACCACAACTGGCTGAATTTTTTTTTTTTTTAATGATGACATAAATTAAGTACTAAATAAATGGAGAGAAATTCCTTCATGGACAGGAAGATTCAATCGTGTAAACATGTCAGTTTTTACCAATTTGATTTACAGATTCTGTGAAATAATAATCAAATTTCAGGAAAGTTATTTTGTGAATCTTTAATAACAGATTCTAAAATTTATAAGGGGAGAAAATAGAATCAGAATAGATAATATAATACTGAGGGAGAAGAATATAGTTGGAGGACAGAGACACCTCAATTTTAAGACCTACTATATAAAGTGATAGTGAAAGAAGAGATATGATGGTCAATGGAACAGAATTGAGATATCAGAAACAGGTCATATAAATGTAGTTCTCTGACTTTTGGTAAAGGAGTAAACATAATGCAGTAATATTTTCAGCATAGGCTGTTGGAAAAACAGGATATCTATATATATAAACAAATGAGTCCAGTTCTTAAAACAGTCACAAAAAATAACTCCAAATAGATTATAGACCTAATGTAACACGAAAACTTGTAAAGCTATGGCAAGATAGTAAAGATGATCTTGGGTTTGGAAATGGCTTTTTACTTGCAATATTGATATGATTTGAATGAGTTATGCCAAGTGTGTTGGAAACTTAATCCTTAATGCAAAATTGTGAACAAGTAGGCTCTTTAAGACAAAGCAAAAGATTAATGCTGATATTTTAGAGTGGGTTCCTTTATGAAGATATAAAATGATAACTTTGCATTGTCTTTGGTTTTATTGAAATACATCTTACCATGTGTGACATCACAAGAAGGTATACTGGATATACATATTTTGATCTTGGACTTCCCAGCCTCCAGAATTGAAAGAACTAAATTTATAATTCTTTGAAATTACTGAGTCTTCAAGTATTCTGCAGCCTAATACAACCTAAGAAATACCAAAGTTATGTTTCATGAAAGAGAGAATTGATTAGCTTAGTCATTAACATGAAAAGATTTGCTCCTCAAAAGACAGTGTCGAGAGAAATTTTAAAATATATTTATTTATTTATTCTTTTACGTTTTTCTCTCTCTTTCTTCCTCCCTCCCTTCCTTCCTTCCTTCCTTCCTTCCTTCCTTCCTTCCTTCCCTCCCTCCCTCCCTCCTTTCTTTCTTTCTTTCTTTCTTTCTTTCTTTCTTTTTCTTTCTTTCTTTCTAGAATGAATGGGCATGCTAGAGCCTCCAGCCATGGCAAATGAAACCTAGATACATGTTCCACTTTGTACATCTGGCTTACATAGGTACTGAGGAATTGAACCTGGGTCCTTAAGCTTCACAGGCAAGTGCTTTAACTGCTAAGCCCACCTCTCCATCCCTCAAGAGAAAATTTAAAAGCCATAAACTAGGAGACAATATTTGAAAACATATCACGTAGGGCACTGCTATCCACAACCTACAAAGAAAAAAGTTAACTATACATACACAACATAGTTTAAAAATGAACGAAATACTCTAGTGTTTGTTAAAAATACAACATATTGCCAGGCATGGTGGTGCACGCCTTTAATCCCAGCATGTGGGAGGCAGAGGTAAGAGGATTGCTGTGAGTTCAAGGCCACCCTGAGATTAAATAGTGAATTCCAGGTCAGCCTGAGCTAGAGTGAGACCCTACCTTGGAAAAAAAAAAAATAAAATAAAATAAAAATAAAAACAAACAAACATATTAAAGAAAGTCCACATTGAATGCCATTATCAAATGCAAATTTCAATAATAATGAAGCACAGTGGCACTTTTTAGAATGATCCAACTCCAGAACACTGACAACACCAAATGCTGGCCAGGATATGAAACAACGGGAACTCTCATTCATTACTGGTTAAAATTCAAAATGTTATAGCCACTCTAAAAGACAATGAGAGTTTTAAAAATTTTATGAAATTAAACGTAACTGTTACAAGAAAATCCAATCATTACATCCCTTAGTATTTACCCAATTTCAAGGCCCATGCCAACAAAATCTTTCAGATGGTTATATAGAACCATGCAAAAATTATAACTGTGTAAAATTATAGCTTTATGAGGAAAGGAATGAGGTAATAGAAAGGGAAGTAAAACTGGCACAGCTTTAGGTCAGCCTTCTTTTTTCATGCAAGGTAGTTTCATAGGGCCTAAAATATGTTGCCTCTAAATCCTGAGTGCTGGGATTATGGGTGTATACCACCATGATTTCATTAAAGAAATAAATGTTCCTTATCAAAAATATTGAGTACTGATCTAGGTAAATAACCTCATTTTCCAGTTGGAGAATAACACATAAAGAGAGAATTTGTGCACGTTTATATAGTTACTTAGTGGCAAGGCACTACTGTAAGTATTGCTGATGTTTTTGTTCACGTAGACCTCTGTTTCTCAATAAAATGTATACTTATAAAATGTGGGCTTTCCAAATGTTGCTTGCTTATTTGTTTTCAAGCCATACAGTTATCAGAAACCACTATAATGTCAATGTCTAATAGGAAGTCTAGACCACTAAATCAATAAATCAATTATGTTAAAGTAAGCACCTTTAATCACTGAGTCATCTCCCCCAAACCAGTAACTTCAATACAGTATTGTAAGTACTTCTTGGAGGGGAGCATAAGATCCTAGTGTTCCTGGTCTTCTTGGGTTCTTATCTTGGGACATACAATGTATGACCAATGCAGGCATGACAGGAGTGAAAGTTAAAGGAGAGGCTATTTTAGAAGAGAGAGTAAACCAGAAAGCTCTTGAGCTGGGAGGAGGGGCCCAAGCAGGATACCACATATCACATATCACCTTGGATCAGTTTTTTTTTTTTTTTTAATCGTTGGGGATAAAATTAGGCATCAGGTTGGGGCTAATTTGCAATAGTTACTTTGAATGTACATGTGGCTCCTGACAGGCTCATGAGTTAGAAATGAATTTGCTATTTTGTATATGTGGACTCCTGATATTTGGCAGGAAAATGACCCAGCAACTGACTTCTTGTTGAGTCAGTATGAGTCAGGGGGTTTTTGGATTTCAATTCCTGGACTCTGTGCTCTAAAGTTATCATTGGTAATATACAACCTACTCTCAAATCTCTGTGCTTGCTGGATCTATGAGGACATACAGATAAATTGGTTTATTCTTTTTGAAACAGGGTGTTAGGGTTTGAGGAAAGTACTTAAACCCCAAACCCTGGGTTTTCATTTACATTTAACCAAAGAACTGGGCAAACCAAACTGAGACAGATAATTATTAAATTACTATATTTATTGAGGGAAAGGAAATGAAACACTCATGTGGTCTGAGAGCCCCATGGTGGACCTGGAAAAACCATAAAAAAGAGAGTTAGAGAGTAAAGAAAAGAAAGTACAAAGAGCTCCTACCATGTGGAGGGCAGTAGAGCGTACAGAGCCCATGTGGGAATTGGGGTTAGGAGGAGACTCACCAGAACCTGGAGGTTCACCAGTGATGAAGCCAAGAGAAGTTGCCCTCCCCCCTTAACATGTTTATGACCTCACTGTAGTGGGCTTTACTCTCTGGCTCAATGAGCCAGTGTCGGTATTGATTGGTCTGGCCTAGGACTGTCTCAGGAGGAGGCTAACATGATCCCAAGTACTGAGGGCTCAACTTGACCAACCACAATGGATTAGGTAAACATTCTAGGAAAGAGGCCTTCCCTCCCAGGAGGGGCCCAGTTTTTCTTTGGAAAAACAGATCTAGGGAAGAGATAAGAAGTCAGCAGATCATATTTTGATCTCTAGAAAAGTGAAGATTACAAGGATACTTTCAGGGGCCCAGTCACCCTAACTGCCCAACAAAGCTACCTGACTCCTTCTCACTTTTATGGCCTATGGTAATGTCTAACTATCTCCAAAATAAAAGTTACTTTACTCCAAATCTATATTGTTCTCCTTATCAAGAAGTTACCCTAACTGTGCAGCTTCTAGCTGGATGGAGGAATCTCTGGGGATGGCAGTTAAGCTTCTCCAAGGCAGGTCTATGTAAATGCCCATGATATAGGGTCTTCTTTGTTCCGACCTGTGAGGTGGTCTGAGATCTCAACATTGGTTCTGTGTAGGCCTTTTTCTTTGGTTTCTTTTTCTTGAAATTGATGTAACATTTATAAGAGATCAACAGTAATAATATTAACATTGTTCATCAGTATAGAATGTGAATGAATATATATATAAAGTGAATATATATATATATATATATATATATATATATATATATATATATATAAAGAGTCAGGTGAGGGAAACATATTCTAGACAGCCAAATAAACCTTTGCATATGTCTCATATTCTTTAGTCAGCTTAATAATGTGTTTTCCTGTTTATTTATACTTTATGAAGTGGTTTACCTGTTTTATTTAATGTATGAATTAGTTCATTGCCCAGCTTAATTATTGTGTTAGCCAACTTGCTTCTATAAATTTAATTTCATGGGGTTATTTATTTCTACTTTTAGAAAAGGAAGTTTTTAATCTAGCTTATGTTAAATTTTATTTATGTATTCTAAGTAGATTCATTCTATACCTTTGGTGTTATACCAAATTTCTGTGAAAGAAACTGTATGTATAGCTTTCTTATAGGAAACTCTAAGTGCCTTCTCAGAAAAATCTTCCCTTTCCCATGTGCCAGACATTATTTGTTGTCAGGGTAGTAGCTAAAGAACAGCCCTGAGATAAATGAAGGTTCTATTATTTTTGTGGACATAGCAAGATCCAATTTCTCTGTTTGCAGTCAGAAAGGGAAATGGCATTCCACTGAGATTCACTTTGAAAAACTGTACATCTGTTCCAGTGGGCATTACAGAAAGATCTTTTTATGATATTTCCTATCTCTGCTTGCTGTACTATGGGATATTTTGTAGATTCATTTTGTCTGGGGACATGGGCAGTTAGTTCAGTTGTCTGGGCACTTTTGTCAGAGCTTACTCATGACACTCTCATATAAGGTGACTATCATGTATCCTGCTATTTGAATCATGTATTCTATGAAAGGTCTTCCATCCATAAAGAGAGTCCACTGTGGTATTTCTTCATTTTAAAAATATTTATTTGCAAGAAGAGAGAGTGTGTGTGTCAGAGAGAGAGAGAGAGACAGGTAGAGAATGGGCATGCCAGGGCCTCTAGCTGCTGCAAATGAACTCCAAATATATGCACCACACTTGGCTTTAACTGGTTACTAGGGAATCGAACTCAGTTTGTTAGGTTTTGCAAGCAAGTGGCTTAGCCACTAATCCATCTCTCCAATCTCTCTGTGGGATTTCTTTTTTTTAACTTGAGAGAGAGAGCAGATAGAGAATGGGCATGCTAGGGCCTCTCATCCACTGTGAACGAACTCCAGATGTGTGCGCCCTCTTGTGCTCATGTGTGACATTGCCCGCTTGCATCACTTTTGCAACTGGCTAAGCATGGGACCTGGAGATTCAAACGGGCATTCTTAGGCTAGGCAGGCAGGTGTCTTAACCACTAAGCCATTTCTCCAGCCCCTCTGTGGGATTTCTAAAGGAGCTTCTTTAAGATCTTCTATACATGCATAAGTTTGAGCTACTACTTGTTCACATTGATGATCTATCTGAGCCATTCCTTCAGGTAAGAAAATAGCAGATTTGAGGCAGAACAAGTTTTAAGTTATATAGCTGGTCTTTTTAGCAAGACTGCCTAATATCTTAAAAGGTGACTGTCAATGAACTAAGCACTTCCCTTGGAAAATACCATCCTGGCTACAGTATGGGGAATATAAATAGTCAAGTCATTCTCCAGAGTAAGTTTTCTGGTCTCAGGAATTAAGGAGACCACAGTTGTCACATCTATAAAGGATGCTGGCCCCCTCTTGGCAACCTAAAGTGTAACTCTTTGTCCAGGTATCCCACCAGTTACAAAGAAAGTCCTCTTGGTTGAGTTAATAGCCCTGAACTATTTCTTTACTTTCAGTTACTTATAAATTAAATTTCTGTTCAGTGGGAAGACTCAAAGCTGGTACCTCTACCAATGCCTGTTTTAATTGACTAAAAGCTAATTTGTACTCATGTTCCCAGATGAGAAACTTACTTCCTGAACTTTGGGTATGTTTTAATAGCTGATATAAATGTCTGACAATTTCTCCATAACTAAGTATTAGCTGGCAGAAGCTTGTTTTGTCTCAAGAATCCTGAGGGTTCTTGGATAGGATAGAATTCATCTCCTAACTTTCTAATTCTCTTAGTCAGGACTAGATACTTTACAGAGGGCTTACAAAGTTCAACTTCAGAGTTTGAAACCTTATCACTTATAAGCCAGGAAGTTAAGAAGAGCCTCCCTTCCATTGTGTAAGCTCTGTTTAGTTGGGACACAAAGAAGGATGTCATCTGCATAGTGCAGAACCTTACCTTCTGCATAGACAAAGTGAGTGAAGTCCCATGACAGGACTTGACCAAATAGGTGGGGACTATCCCTGAACCTTTGTGATAACACAGTCCAGGTTAATTGGGTAGATTGGGTATTGTCTCTGATGTGGGGAGGAAGTTAGGCTTTATGAGACAAATCTGTATAGGCTTGGCTGCCCTAGCTTTCCCTTCAGTGGCCCAGACCTCAGGGTTAATTTTTACTTCCATTAACAGCAGACATACTGTTGGCTCAAGGATCACACGGATGTAAAGTCCTAATTTAACAAGAAGGTTCCATCCCAATAATGGAGAAAGAAATTCTTACATAATCAGAAGGACATGGGAGAAAAGTAATTCCTTCTGATTACAACTGAGAGGAACAGAAAAGTGTCTGGTCACAGGCTTGCCAGAAATACCTACCAGAGTCACAGTTTGGGAGGACATCTGGCTGGAGTTAGAGGTTAAGACTGATATTGAGGTCCCAGGATCTAGCAGGAGGTTAACGAGCTCTCTATAGTTAGAATTACCTTGGCCTTCTGGAAATTGATGGTAGTTTGATCTGAGGCGTTCAGAGGGAGAAACCCCAGGCTCTTTCAGTCCCTTTGGACAATTTGTGGCATAGCCTTTTGCCTCAGAGTTTCCTACCTTCCAGGACAGACAGCTATCCAATTGATCCCTTAGCATAAGGGACAGGGCCCTGGTAAGTGTCCCCTCTGAGTTATTCTTTCCAGAAATGTCCCAGCTGCTTGTACTTATGACAAACTCTAGAAACCTTTTCTCTTGGGTATCTGGGCCTGTTTTCTCATAAAGCCATTACTAGACTCTGAGTCTGAGCCTGGGTCTTTTCTCTCCCCATCTGATCAGTCACCAAATCCCTATTATAAAGACTGTAGTGGCTTCCTTAATTAGATTGTCCAGAGCACTCTCTGGCCCAATGGCCAGTCTTTGTAATTTTCTCCTGGTGTCTAAGGCTGACTGAATAAAAAAAAAAAAAAGGTCTTTAATTATTAGTCCTTCAGCTGGAGAATCAGGAGAGATATTAATACTTTTAATTAAAGTAGCCTTCGTTCCTTCAGTAAACTCAGTAAGATGCTATTCTGGCTTTAGATGACAAAGAAAAGCTTAGAATAATTAAGGGGATTAGAGCAGATCCTATGTAGCTCCTCTAAAATGCATGCCTGAAGATGTGTGCATCTCCATTTTGCTTCTTTCCCTTCTATACCCTCTGTTCCCTATTTCCAATCAAGATTCCTTAGGTGAATGGCTTTAAGCCCAGTGGGGAAAAGAGGTCTAAGAATTCTTGAAACAGTAAACCTCTGGAGGGCAGAGGCTGCTGTGTTCAGGTCAGTCTCATCAGCATCAGCATGCATCCTGGGAGTAGAGGTTGATCTTGGGGCAGTTTCGTGTGTGCCAGGCCTTTGTTCTTGCTCCCATGACATGAACATGTCATCTCCATACTTCATAACTCTCTGTAGGGCATTTTCTCCCCATGTAAGTTGGGATATAATTTACGAATAGCATGATGAGTTCCCAAGTAAGTTTGTATATCTGAGTTAAATTCTGAAATACCTCAGTATATTGGCCACTATCATCTGAGAATTTTCCTAGATCTAAGTTAATCTGCCTGAGATCTTGTAATGGGAATGGGACAGGGATCTTGATTGGTCCAAGCCCCCCTGCTATATCTTGGAGTGGGTACAAAGAAACTGGCATCCCACATGGGCAATCTGTAGATTGAGAAGCCTCCAGATGAGGTCCAAAGCAAGGGAAGTGAGCTCTGGATGTGGGTAGGAGGCACAAGAGACACTGGAGTGGAGCTGTATGACTCCCTTCCAGTATTGGGCCCCTTGGTCAGAGGGGATTCATCCCTTGGGGGAGAAAGGAGGAGAGACTCACTTTACATACCCATTGCTAAAAACAGGGCAGAGCCCACTCTGTAGGTTTGGCAAAGATATAGATTCTCTTTCTCTTTTGATACAAAATAGCAGCAGCAACAACAACAAACCTTGTATATAAGGAACTTCTGACCATTTTCCATTTTTTTACAACATTAAAGTTCTAATAGTAGGCTAGTCTTATAACTAATACTTTTCCCAGGCGTCTCTAATTTTCAGTCTGGTTAGGCAGTAGAGCAGGGGATCTTCTTCAGTGATGCAGCTGAGGGCTTGTTACAACTACTGAAAAAGAGAAGAGTGACCAGAGATGGCTCTATGATATTCATGTTCTCTGTGTCATTCAGAGCATCCTCTGGGGCTCCAAAGGTCAACTGGTCCATTCTTGACAATATTAAGAGACATAAAGTATTAGGGAAAACAGGAATATTCATGATTTAGCAATTATCTTCTCATTGCTGGAACAAAGCACCCAACCAAAAGAACCTGAAGAATGGAAAAGGATTATTTTCAGCTTACAGTTTTTTCTTTTACTTTTTAAAATTTAATTATTTGAGAGAGAGAGGAAGAGACAGAGAGAGGGAGAGAGAGAGAGAGAGAGAGAATGAATGGGCATACCAGGGCCTCCAGCCACTGCAAACGAACTCCAGAAACATGTGCTCCTTTGTGCATTTGGCTTATGTGGGTCCTGGGGAATCAAACCTGGTCCTTAGGCTTTGCAGGCTTCTACAGTCTTGGGGAACTCTGTCTCTCCAGCTGTGCTATTTGAATCTTGGGTAGAATCCACCCTAAGCCTTCAGCTTTTCTTGGTGGCTGTCTCAAAGTTCTAGTATCTCAAACATCCTAGAGTTACCATTCCAGCCAATAGTTCATCATTACAGCTTCACACAGTGGTTCCACAGGACCTCCTTGTAGTGACTTCAACCCTGATTCATACTGCCCAACCTCAATGTCTCCCTGGAACCATGGTGGTATAATCCACTTCCAAAGCCAGTACCAGGTGGCCAACACTGCCAATTTGTTAATTCAATGGGGATATTGGCTTTCTGGAGTAGGGAACTCCTTCAACATTTTTCTTTTAGGTCCTCTCCTTTCAAAATAATTAGAACCCCTCTGATTGTTCCAATCCAGAGTAGCTGGCTCATGTGCAATGGAATGGAGGTAAACTCTAGCAATTTCAGCTGAAGCAGCTGTAGTCTCCTGCACCCCATTCACGGTTCCTTCATCCTGTGTCAAACTTCAAAATTTCATATCCTCCTGCTCTGTACTTTCCTCCATCACTTCTAAATTCAACTTTGCTCAAGTTCTCAGGACATGGACAAAATACAGCTATACAGCTAGCTTCTTTGCCAGAACATCACATGATTACCTCTAGCCCAGCTCCTGTCAAAGTCTTCCTTCCCCCCTGAAACCTCATAATCTGAGCCAGCAAAGTCCAAAATCTTTCTGTAGATTCCTAAGGGTTCTCCAGTTCAAAGTTTCCAATCTTTCCTCTTATAAACCAGTTCCCCCCAAACCCTAAAAAACCACATGATCAGACTTATTACAGTCATGGCCCCACTTCCTAACACCAATTTTCTGTGGCAGTTATATTCACATTTCTTGGACAAAAGACCTGACCAGAAGTAGCTTATGGGAGGAAAGGATTTATTCCAGGTTAAAATTTCAAGAGGGAGTTTCATCATGGTAGGGAAAGCATGGCACACACAGACAGCTGGGCATCACATCTTCACATCAGCAGAAAGGAACCTGCAAGATTTAATGACCTCATGAACACCCAGTGTGGCTGGACTAAAAAATCTCAAGGCCAAACCCTACTGACTCACCTCCTCCAGCAAGAGTCCACCTTCCAAATGCTCCAGCAGTTGGGGATTACATATGAGGCTTAATCACAAACAGGGAGCTGTGTGGGAAATTTTACATTCTAACCACCACACCAGGCTCACTTGGCACCTCATTTCCCATTCTGGGGCATCCTGTTCCATCTTCAGGGCCTATTCTTCATAATTAGCCTGCTGACATTAGGATACCTAACAAACTATTTGGCTGCAAAGTAATTTCAGTGCTTAACAGGTGGTAATTAAACTGGGAGGGTGGATTTTTCATCCACTTCCTGCAATTAACACTGTCAAAGGGGTCAGGCATGGTGGCATACACCTTCAATCATAGCAGTTGAGAGGCAGAGGCAGGGGTAGGAGGATTACAATGGGTTCAAGGCCGGCCTGGGACTACAGACTGAGTTTTAGGTCAGCCTGGGCTGGAGCAAGACCCTGCCTTGAAATAAAACCCTAAAATGCCAAAGAGGGATCCCATTCTTCTAAGCTTCCTACTGTTCTTTATGTTGCTCAGAGGATGGAATAAAACAGATTGGTAGGAATACCCAATTTATGTAAATCCTTTTTCTTCTCAAAATGGAGACCCCAGATAAAGGAGAAGAAATAACACTTGTACAGTATTTAACCTTACCTGCTGTAGGGATTTGAATGTAGAATGTTCCCATAACCTAAAGTGTTGTGATTAAGCATCCTACTTAGTCCCCAGCTGGTGGAGCCTTTGGCAGATGGACCTTTGCTGGAGGCAGCGAGTTGATGGCCAGAGCTTGGGTGATTAGTCCAGTGTGTTGCATCTAGCTGGTGCTTGGTGTTCTCTCTCTGCTGTGGATATGTGAAGTTGTAAACTGGTTGTCACGCTTTCTCTATTGTGATGAAACAACCCCTTAAAACAGCAAGCTGGAAATAAATTCTTTCTTTCCATAGCTGCTTCTCGGCAGATGACTTGTTCACCCCCTATTAACTTATCCCTCTTCCATTCCCACTAAATCTATTCTTCCAAACTAATTCCTTTCCTACTTTCATGACATTTTTTGTTACCCTCTAAGTAAAGGTTTCTTGAATAAGCATGGGTGGGGGAATTATTTACTGGAGTACAGGCAACTTACTAGTGGCCACACCACTAAAAGCACATGATTCTCCATCCCTCAGCAATCATTAGCTGCCGGTAGCTCCTCTGAGAGGAGTGGAGTCTCATGAGATCCTTCCCTATCCATGATGGAATGTAGATGGGCCCAATCATGTATAGCAAACCACTAGTGCTAATGTTCTTGAGTCCAAGAGCCATGTGTTGTCCAGAAGGCAGCATTCCACAGTGTTCCTCCCATCTTGCACTCTTTCTTCCCCCTCTTCCACAATGTCCATTGAGTCTTTGAGGCAGTGAGATAGATGCTCCATTTATGGCTGAACACAGAAAATAGTCACTTTCAAACACTTTCACCAGCTATGCATTTCTGCAGAACCTATGAAAACCAAGTATGTTGTAAGCTCATTACAAATTTACTTCAACATATTTTTAATCTCTGTGTATGTATTTGTGGGTACATGCATGCCGTGGTGCATGTAGAGGTCAGAGGACAACCTTCAGTGCTGGTTTCCTCTTTCCACATTGTTCAAGACAAGGTCTCTTCTTTCCCACCACTGTGTTTGCCAGGATAGCTGGCTTGTGAGTTTCCAAGGATTTACTGTCTCCATTGCCCATCTTGCCATAGGTGAATTTGAATAACAAGTGTGTGCACTACTGTATCCAGTTCTGAGGATCCAGACTCATCCATCTTCCTAACTTTGACACCTCTTGTAGAAATATATTATTTAGGTAATAGGTTCCATGATATTTTTCTGTTCTCTATTTGTTGCTGTGGTTAATTTGGTTCTGTTTTGGACAGAGAACAGGTTTTATAACATTTCAGTTATTTTTAACATGTTCAGGCTTTTAAAAAATATTTTATTTTTACTTCTTTATTTGGGATAGAGAAAGAAGCAGAGAGAGAGAGAGAGAGAGAGAGAGAGAGAGAGAGAGAGAGAGGGAGAGAGAGAGAGAGAAAACTCCAGATAGATCTGATATGAATAGGTGGGCTTTGCCAGAGCCTTAACCAGCTCTCTGCAAATGAACTCCAGACACATGTAATGGGCACCTGGCCTGCAGCTCTGGCTCATATGGGTCCCGCATCTGGCTAAACGTTGAAATTGGGTCCTTTGGCTTTGCAGGCAAGTGCCTTAACTGCTAAGCCATCTCTTTGGCCCTGTTTAGGTTTTTTTAAATGGCCAAGGGCATAGTTGCTTTTGTTATATGTTCTATGGGCAGAAAAATGTGTGTTTGTAGTGTTTGGTGGCCTGGGGAAATGGCACATTGGGTAAGAGTGCTTACCCCACAAGCACAAGGGCTGCAGAGGGCCTGTGCTCAATCTCTACAACCATGTAAAAAGCTGAGCATGGTATCACATCTGTAACCCAGACATGTGGAGAGATAGGAGAACTGCTGGGGCTCAATGTCAGCTAGTCTGAATAAAATCAGCAGCTCCAGGTTCAACAGGAGACTCCCATCTCAAGAGGACCAGCAGAAAAGCAATAGAGGAGCATACCTGATCTCTTCTGGACTCTACTCATGTGCAATGAGTACACATGTGCATACATTGTACGCCACACCACACATGACACACAAGCAAAAAATGTTTATGAGACTGTTGATGGATGTTGCTGAGCACTGCTACATTCATGTTGATGTTCTGGTCAGTCCCAACAATTGCTGACAAACAGGTGTTGATGTCTCCAAATACAATTGCAGATTTGTCTATTTCTGTTTCAGCCCTACCAATCTGTTTTGTGCTACATGAGTACTGGGGCATTGAACCCAGGTCATTGGGCTTTGTAGGCAAGTACCTTAATCACTGAGCCATCTCTCCAGCCCTTTTTTTTCATTTTATTTTTCTAATATTTTTACTTCCTCTTTGTCAGGGGAAGATGAAGATACTGCCTTATTACTGCCCAAAATACCTGTTTTCTCTACTCAGTGTCTGTTATCCCTGGGTAGGGGTGAAGGAAATGTTTCATGTTTTTAGTGGGTGTGTGTGCCAGTTTGGGCTTTCCAGTAGGCCTCTACTGGGTCTGTTGCTTTCCATGTGGCCACTACTGAAGTGTGTGTGTGTGTGTGTGTGTGTGTGTGTGTTTATGTCCATGTTACCTTCTGTAGGTGGTGAAAATCTTGACTTTTCTGTAGGCATGTATTGATACATTTCAGTGAATATTCAAGAAAGGCTTAGTCACCAGATGTACAAAGTGGCAAATGCATCTGAAATTCCTGTGCAGTGGTTAGGTGCCCTGCTGTGCCCATCCTCTCTTTCTCCATCTCCTCTCTTTCACTTTCTGCTTGCAAATAAATAAAATATTTTTTAAAAAAGTAAAAGAGGGCTGGAGAGATGGCTTGGGGGTTGGGGTGCCTGCCTCCTAAGCCTAAGAAGGCTGGTTCCAATCTCCAGCGGTTCCAATCTCTAGGTCCCACATTTAGCCAGATGCAAGGTGAGGCAAGGGTGCAATGCCACACTTGACCACAAGGGGGCGCACACATCTGGATTTCATTCTCAGCCACTGAGACACTGCTGGCTCGCCCATCTCTGTCTTCCTCTCTCTCTCTCTCTCTCTCTCTCTCTCTCTCTCTCTCTCTGTCTCTCTCTGTGTCTCTCTCCAAAATAATAATAAAAATAATAATAAAATTAAAAAAACTAAAAAAAAAAAAAGGAAAAGAACAGGAATGCTTAGTTCTTGATGGGTGGAGTTTAAATCCAGGCTCACCATGTGATATCCACTAAACTACTGTAGAGGGGTTGTTGCTTTCTGTCCAGCATGATGAATGTACCAACCCATAATTAGCATCCTCTGAAGATCCCATCCCAGAGGAGGCAGACCCTTCATTATAGCCTGGAGGAATGAAACTTTCAGCTCCTCTAGCCTTTGCTAGCATGGATACAGGTGAGTTACAGATTTTCCAGGAGTACTACTCTATAGTTTAAGAGTTTCTGTTCCACTGGACTGGTCCTTTCTTGGCCCTTTGGAGAGAGAAAGGTCTTGTTGCACCTTATTTACTTTTTTGGTCTCATCCACTGACATTTCTCCCTCTTTTTTTTTTTTTTTTTTTGATTTCTCTTTTTAAAAATATTTTATTTATTTATTTATTTGAAAGAGAGAGAGAGAGAAGCAGATAGAGAGAGAATGGGCATGCCAGGGCCTCAGGCCACTGCATATGAACTCTAGATGCATGTGCCACCTTGTGCATCTGGCTTACATGGGTACTAGGGAATAGAACCTGGGTTCTCAGGCTTTGCAGGCAAGTTTCTTAACTACTAAGCCATCTCTCCAGCCCCATTAACATTTCTTCTTTTAATATTTTGTTTTTTATTTGAGAAAGAGAGAGAGACATAAATAGGCAGGTAGAGAGAGAGAGAGAGAGAGAATGGGCATGCCAGGGCCTCCAGCCACTGCAAACGAACTCCAGATGTGTGTGCCCCCTTGTGCATCTGGCTTACATGGGTCCTGGAGAATCTAGCCTCCAACTGGGGTCCTTAGGCTTCACAGGCAAGCATTTAACCACTAAGCCATCTCTCCAGCCCCCCCACTAACATTTCTTGATTGCTAGTTTCTGCAGTTCCAAGTCTGACATGTGTGAGACCAAAGGAAACTCCAAAGAATTTGCCTTCATTCTATTCTCCTGAGATTCCCTAGCCAGTATGCCAACTTCATCAGGCTGTAGAACTGAATGTGTTTGTTTTATAGATGAGTGTAAATGGGGTTTTTATCTGTTTTTTTCTCCTGTACTCACAGGACCTAATATAAAAAATAACTGTTTAATATGATATTACATGTAGAAAACCATCATCAATCCATAAAAAGGTTATAGAATGGAGAAATGAATTTAACAAAGTTATAGTCTACACGGACAATGCACAAAATCAATTGTGTTTTCCATATTGAAGCAACAAATAAACAATTACAAAATAGAATTTAAAATATAATTTATAAGTAGAACCCAAAATTATGAAATACTTATGTCAATGCAAAAGACATAGTTCTCACCTCAAAGGGAATAAGAGATAGTTTATTCTGGAGCCAAATATGAGTAATCACGGCCTGAGAACATGGAGTTAGGTTACCCCAATTCTATGGTTCCAATGTGCTAACAATTTCATGAAGGTTTTATAGTTATAGAACAAAATAAAGCCATTAATCCAGGCACTTTTCAAATATATTGGCTGACTATCAGGTAGGCAGGTTACAGCAAAGTAGAGAAATCTCCACCATAGGCTTCAGATGCTATTGGATAACATTCTTAACTCTTGGGTTGGTGGAAGCTGCTGGACTGCAAGTACATTCCCAAAAGGTCACACATGATCAACTGATGTTAGTTCAGACACAGGGGTGGGCAATAAATGGCTATTAGGGGATAAAGGTAGTTTGGCTCTGATTTTCAACATTTCATCTCTGTGTGATCACAGGAGTTCTATTAGTCCATTCAGCGTGTTAGAAGTAGGTGCATCAGATGCAGCACTTTTCTGTGAACTTTAGATCACACTTGGAAAAAAACTTAACAAAAGATGGGTGAAACTTGAATTCTAAAACTATAAAATATAGGTTGAAATCTTTGAAAGGATTAAATATTACAGAGATATAGTCTGCGTTTAGGAATTGGAAAATTTACACTGTTAAAATCTATTCATAATAGCTAGGAAATGGAACCAGCCTAAATGTCCTTCAACTGATGAATGGATAATGAAGATGTGGCACATTTACACAATGGAGTTCTACTTAGCGGTAAAGAAAAATAAAATATGAAATTTGCAGTAAAATGGAAGGATCTGGAAAGGATTATACTTAAAGAGGTAACCCAGACCCAGAAAGCCAAATGTCACATGTTCTCTCTCATATGTAGATCCTAGCTACAAATGATTTGACTTCCACGTGAGTAGGAATAAAACTCAGTAGCAGAGGCCAGTAAGCTACAAAGGTGAAATAAAGGGAATAGAAAGGAAGGGAGGGACTTAATAGGATGGTATTGTATATATGTAAGTAGAAGAACAGATTAATGGGGGTGAAAAGGCCTAAGTCAGGTGAGGAGAAGAGATTGATTAAACGAAAGTTGGAGGGCTAATCAAATCTAAGAGGAGGGCTGGAGAGATGGCTTAGTGGTTAAGGTGCCTGCCTCCTAAGCCTAAGAACACCGGTTCCAATCTCCAGTGGTTCCAATCTCCAGGTCCCATGTTTAGCCAGATGCAAAGTGACACAAGGGCGCAATGCTGCACTTGACCACAAGGGGGTGCACACATTTGGATTTTGTTTGCAGCAGCTGAGAGGCTGCTGGTGCGCCCATCTCTATCTGTCTCCCTCTCCCTCTCTGTGTCTCTGTGTGTCTCTCTGTCTCTCTCCAAAAAAAAATTTAAGAGGATATAAGTAAGTCATATGGAAACTTACTTTTTTGGACAATGGAACATTCAGAAACCATAGATTGTTACTAGAAAATTTTCAGTGCCAGGGATGGGATACTTCCAGTGAATTGTTGACAAGGGAGGTCACAAATACCCCCAGAACATTACAGGCCATTGCCAAGGCTCTTGGTTTCCCACCAGGAATAGATAATAAGACCCTAATGCTGAAGACTTCACGTACTTGGGCTGCAAGGACACTGAGAAATGCTGCTGGAGCTGACCTAAAAACCTCCTCCATGTGGACCAGCTGACAGGAAGATGGAAAAAAGTATGTTGCATAAAGTTCAATGGGAGAGAGAGAAATCACCAGTGGAAATACTCACCAGTGGAAATACTCAACAGTGGAAACTTGCAAGTCTTAAATTTGGCCAGCCAGGCCAAATGAGCCAAGGGGTGCAACAGTGGCATGTCTGTTATGGGGGAAAGCAACTGCTCTCTAATTGGACTGGAGGGCTGCTCCATAGGAGGGAATACATCCCCAATACTGAAAACCTACAACAGGGGTAGTCATGAGCCCTAAGCATGTAATGTCTGTTGGTGTCTGGCTAAATATATACTATGTTCACCAAACTGCCCATTAAGCACTTCTCTGAACGTTCATACCTATATATTAATGCTGCTACTCTCATTTTTTGTTAGAGAAGCTTCTCTTTTCAGATGGCAGTGACCTTGGGATGACACAGAAGGCACCATGGTGCTCATAAGAAGTGATACAGGAGTGCTCAGCACTGAAATATCTCAATCACATCTTCCAAGGCTTAGGGTTCATTGCGGAAGAGGTGATGGAAAGAATGTTGGAGCCAAAGGAAGGGTAGGACTCTTTACAACGTGCTCCTCCAGACACAAAATGGCCTGGCTATCCATGACTTCACAGTGCCTGACACTACCTACATAAGACCATCATAATAGGAGGAAAAGATCATGACATCAAAATAAAAGGGAGACTGATTGAAAGATGGAGGGGACATGATGGAGAGTGGAGTTTCAAAGAGGAAAGTGGGGGGAGGGAGGGAATTACCATGGGTTATTGTCTACAATTATGGAAGTTGTCAATAAAAAAAATAAAATTTAATTTAAAAAAATAAAATAAAATCTCAGTTGTAACCAAAGTTGTATGTACTTATGGTAATATTATTCATAGTCTCATAAGGATTTTGGCAGAAATTGAGAAAATTATTTTACGTGTATTTGGTAGTCATCAATTGCGAATGGACCCACTACTGTGACAAGAACTATGTTGGAAGATTTTTGCTACTTGTCTGTAATATTACATCAACGCTAATCAATCTTATAATGTACTTCTTATAAGTAAATGGGTATGTGAGTCAATGGAATCAAAACAAATCAAGAAATATTGGACTGGGGAGATGGCTCAGTATTTAAAGCCACTTGCTTGCAAAGCCTGTGGCCTGGGTTTGATTTCCCAGCACTCACACAAAAAATGTGGTGCATGCATCTGATGTTTGTTTGCAGTGAGTGACAAGTGACAAGACTACACACATACACACACACATACACGTATGTGCAAATAAATAAAATATTCTAAAAAAGAAATAGACATATAATTGCACACGCATATGATCAACTGAATTTAATAAGGTTGTATATGATCAATTGATTTTCAAATTCATGAGAGAAGTGTTAAATCAAGAGTTCTAAAAAATGACTGCCTGTATAGGGGAAAGTGAGTCATGATCTTTACCACATATGATATTTCTAAATTAACTCTCAATGAATGATATATAAAAGTTTAAAGTTAAAACTATAAACCTTGGGCTGGAGATATTGCTTAGTGGTTAAGGCACCTGCCTGCAAAGCCTAAGAATGCCCATTAGATTCTCTAAGTCTCTAGGTGACACAAGGGTGCAATGCCACACTTGACCACAAGGGGCGCACACATCTGGAGTTCATTCACAGTGGCTGAGAGGCCGCTGTAGTGCCCATGCCCATTCTCTGTCTCCCTCTCTGTCTCTCCAAAAAAATTAAAAAAAAAAAAAAAACTATGAACCTTTTAAATTAGACTAAGAAGAAAATGTTTATGTTCTTGGGTTAGACAAAATTCCTTAGGTAGGATGTTAAAAAATAAAATTAATTTCTTGGGTACAAAGGGAAAGGACATTAAACACATATGTGATAGCTACGACTAATGGCAGATTGAATCAACTCAAAATGTAACCTTTGATTGATAAGCTGACAAGTTAACTAATTACTTAATGTGCTTGTATTGAAATGCATATCATTTTGGCAAAATGTAGGTCTGATTTCAGTACTGATCTTCAGAGAAATAAGAAACTAAGTCACTTATTCTATGAAGCAGTTTTAATCCATGCATTGCATAAAACATAATTTAATACTCCAAGTGGCATATATATGAACAATAAATATATTATCATGTAGATATTGACTCTTCACTTAAAACTGTTCCAAGATCATGCATTCTAGCAGAGGAACAAGGACAATTTGGAAAGGTTGTAAAAGAGCTCAACTATTTAGTCAATAAGTAATAACTAATGTCTGAAGTGGAAAATTGAAAACAAAACACTGTAAATGTGTGATGAGAAGTAAGAAACACAATATCAGAGTAGGAAAAAAGAGCTTCTTGATAATTAAAAGTTAGTAAGGGAAGTGCAGGCATGTCCAAAAATATATTGTGCAGTCTACAAGTATGTGTGGAGTTGCTGAAGTATAGATGTCTTAAATTGAACTGGTCTATCATATAAATTAAATCTTAAATATCTTTGCTGAGTTTTAGCTTGGGGGACCTTTGTAAATAGTTGACTAAGGTATTAAAGTCTCCCGTTTATATTGTGTCTGAACCTATGTGACATTTTATGCCTTTATTACTTGTTTTATGATATTGGAGCCTAACGTATTTCCCCTCTTTCACTACTAGTTGGTGGTTTGTTTTGTCTTCTACTGTACCTCCTACAGGCCTTGTAACCGGTGTTTGTGTTCCTTGTAGCTATTTAGCTTGAGTCACAATAGTGTTCTCTCTTTATCAGCCTATCTGGACATGAGTAACTGTAGGCTACTATTTTTGTATTATATTTGTGACCTTGGGTTAAGCTTACTGATGTTCCACTAGTTGGAGCTCTCTGGTGCAGGACTACTGGGAGGAGATGGCCAGGTGCAGGGGCTTGTCTTTCTCTGGGTGCACTGGCTGGGCATTCCCAGTGCAGCCAGGTGCCTGTGTCCACCTTCTTCTGCTTCTGTTGGTTGAAAATCCCCTTGCAGGCGGAGTGGGCAGGCCTGACTTCTGGCACACACATTAGCTAGATTCATCTCTGAAAAGTCTGTTGGAGTCTGATGTGATGACTCGTGCCTATAATTTTAGCACACAGGAGGCTGAGGCAGGAGCATTGATATAGGTTTGAGCTACATTGTTATGCCCCATCACAAACAAACAAAATTCTGTTAGATTTTAACTGCCATTAACAGGTATTGCTTTGATTAAAAAAACACATTACATTTATAAATATGGAAATAAATTAGAATAGAGAGGGAAGGAAGAAGAGAAAATAAAGGACTTTATAGTGAATTAATTCCTTGTGTAGATAATGAATGTAACACTAGCAGAATATTATTTAAATGGATAAATTTTATTACATGGGCTAAAAATTTAAGTGACAGCACCTTAAAGCAGTAAAATTTGATTTGGACAAAAATGAAAGTATTTGTCAGATATTACCTAGATGTCACTATTAATACAACATTAGATGTAAGAGGCAGATACAGAAAGTAATTGCAATAACTTACACTTGCTTGACACTATATGCCAGGCACTTATCTTGAAAACTTATTTTTAAGAATTAACTTCCCTCCCAGCTCTATGAGATAGTAACTATAATTATCACCATTTTAAAAGTGTGAAAACTTGTACAAGGTCATAACTATTAAAAGACAGAACTAGGAGTCCATCACAGACATTTCTACACTCCATGATTATAAAGTGGAACACGGTCATATTTCTGGTGTAACTTGTCATTGTGCAAAATATATAAGCAAGCATGTGATTCAGTAAATGAACATATGAAATACTAAATGTAAACACTTGATTCTTTCATCTTTATCATTAGAAGTTTACATATAAGTAAGTAAAAAAAATTTTTTTTTTACCAAGTGTTGTAATCCTAGCACTTAGGAAGCAAAGAAGGATGGTTGTCCTGAAGTTGAGGCCGATATGGTCTACACAGTGAGTTATAGGCCAGCTAGGAGTACATAGAGAAGCTCTATCACAAAACAAAACAACAGCAAATATTTTTGGTTGGTAGAAAGTAAGGAATACTATTACTTAGAAAATAAGAGATGATTTGTATTCATTATTGATATACATTGTTGCAAATATGTCAATTAAGGAAGCTTTCTCTGACCAATAGCATAGGATGGAATCAAATGACAACATGTACAAATGGAGAAACTGTCTACTTATTTTCAAAAGAGGAAAGTCCTTGTGGTTAGCCACATGCCAGCATGGGGGATAATGTTCTTTTTACCTCTTGCCTGCAGTTGAAGTAGTCTTCTAACCTTTTCTAATCTAAGAGGATAAAAGATAAGCTGTCTTATTTCAATTTGGGGCCTTAAAAATCTCTACTGAGATTGAACATATTTTTATGCATATTTTGGTTTTTTTATAGATCTTCTTTTAAAATTACCTGCTAATGGTTTTTTCCATATCACTGTTGAACAGCCTTTATTTTTAACTTCTTCATATGCGATTTAAAGCCCGTTTGTTTTCACATCTTTATGACACACCAGAAATTATGTACTCACTTTGAAGCACCACAGTATCGAGGGTGGTTGTCTGGGAGCTTAAAATATGGCAACAAATATACCCAAAATTGTAGATCTTGGCCAACAGAGAGTGTTCAATAGATGCCATCAGAAACACTGGTGTGTAGAGTGCCAAAAGTCAATCCAAAAGAACTCAGATCAATCAATAAGTTAAAAGGTAAGTCAAAATAGATATGAAAATAAATCAAGACTGATGATTTAAATGGCAGAAGAAATTCAGAAGATGAATGAGTACCAAGTGAGGCTAATGACTTTAATGTATTTTGATTGCCATAACATATTTAATTTATGAATTTAATTATAAACATTGTAAAATTATCTTTTATTTATATAACATAGCATAATTAAAATATATTGCTTTTTCCATGCTTACATTTCATGAAATATTTTATTATGGCTCTTGACATGCATATTTGACCTAAATACCTTAATAATTATAAGGATCCTATTTCTCCTTTACCAATTTTTCTTTAAATAGAGTTTTAATATTCAAAACACTTTTTTAGGATAGAGAAATATTTTATCCACATACACATTTAGGAATATTTTATCTTAAACAATGAAAAAGAATGGAGCAGATTCCTAATAATTTAAATGATATATCTTTAGAGTAAAAATTACCTTCAATAGTAAATTTCACTCAAATTTAGAAATTGTGACAGAAATATTTGCAATGGAAGCATAAAAGTTTATTGTACAAAATTCATTTCATGTGTAAGGTTCAGCATAAAACATGAAGAGCCCTGAGACATTTCAAATGATGGAAGTAGTAATATTTCTACTTTACTGGAAAAAAAAAAAAGTCAGGCCTGGCATGGTGGCCCACCCCTTTAATCTCAGCACTTGGGAGGCAGAGACAGGAGGATCATCGTGAGTTTGAGGCCACCCTGAGATTACATTGTGAATTCCAAGTCAGCCTGAACTAAAGTGAGACCCTATCGCCCCCCTCCAAAAAAAATTCAGGTTGGACAGATGGCTTAATGGTTAAGATGTTTGCCTACAAAGCCAAAGGACCTCGGTTTGATTCCCCAGGATCCACGTAAGCCAGATGGCACAAGGGGGCACAAGTGTCTGGAGTTCATTTGCAATGGCTGGAAGCCCTGGCTTACCCATTCTCTCTCTCTCTCTCTCTTCTTTTTAACTCAAACACTTTCTTTTTATATCAATTCTAATTTATCAGTTTTGCATACTGCTTCTGTTATTTTTAGTGGCTTCCTGTAAACAAGTATATTTACGATTTTAAAGCTAAGCTATGTCTTGACCTTTTATGAGTATGTTTATGGTTGGCTCCATATAGAAGAAAACCTAAGCCTGGAGAGATGGCTCAGAGTTTAGTTACACTTCCTGCAGAAGCATGAGGGCCTGAGGGGGCCTAAGACCACCAGGCTTTGAATCTCTGGATCCTATAGCTGAGAGTGACCATGTATGCCAGTCATCCCAGCCCTGCAGGGGATTAGAGACTTGAGAATCATGGGAGCTCCTGAAGATCCAGAATCAGTAAGACACTCAGACTCAAAACAAGACCAGGTGGAAGCTCCACGGAGCAAGACACTTGACATTCTGTTTTAGCCACTATAGGCAAAGACCCCTGCTGCAGGTGATCATATGGGGTGCGCATATACCACATCACACCAAATATCCATACACACACATGCAGAAAACAAACCACAAAAAAAGAAAACCTATCCCAGCATGGTGGCATATACCTTTCGTCCCAGCATTCAGAAGGCTGTGGTAGAACAAAAGCTGCAAGTTAGACATCAGCCTGGGCTATTGAGTGAATTCCAGGTCAGCCTGGGCTACAGTGAGATGCTTCTTCAAACAGAACAATAAAAAAGCCTGAATTCTACCATAAAACTCTAAAATACCAGTTGTTTAAAGATAGATGTATTTATTAAATGACAGACAATGACAGAAATAGGCAAGGCAAACTAGGCATGGTGGTGCATGCCTTTAGTCCTTGCATTCAGGAGGCAGAGGCAGGAGGATTGCTGTGAATTCTAAGGCAAGCCTGGGACTATACAAGTGAATGCCAGATCAGCCTGGGCTAGAATGAGACCCTACTTTGAAACAAATAAACAAACACAAACAAAAAAACAAGCCAAAAAAGAAATAGGCAAGACAGGGCTAATAGGGTAAATTCATGGGTATTTGGTACCTGGAACATTTCTATTTTTCTACTCTACCTTTTTGGGGTGTAGTTTCCACCTTTAGGAACAATTTATTACCCAATGCAGGTGCTGAAACTTAAGTTATTTTACCTACATTCCATGAAGAAGGAGGAGGAAGTGAAGGCAGGAGTAATTTTAAATCTAGATGTGTATATCCCCTTTTAACATTCTTGAATATCTCATACAACATTCGTTATTGAGAAGAGCTTCAGTAAAAAACACAGCCAGTTGTGGTATGAGGATCAGGAATTCAAGGCCAGCCTGGACTACACATTAAAAAAAATACTTTGCCATAGGAGGCAGCTGAGAAATCATAAACTTCATGTAGTCACATTGCTAATCTTAATATATATATATATATATATATATATATATTATAATATATATATATATATTGTTTTTTTGAGGTAGGGTCTCACTCTAGCTCAGGCTGACCTGGAATTCACTATGTAGTCTCAGGGTGGCCTCAAACTCATGGCAATCCTCCTACCTCTGCCTCCCGAGAGCTGGTATTAAAGGCATGCGCCACCACGCCTGGCTAATCTTAATATTTTTAACTATTAAAAACAACAACAAAATGGACTTGAGGCATTGGTAGTCTAGTGACCAGAACAGACATAGAGCAAGTGTCATTTAGAACACCTGGTCTGTGGCTGGTATTTTGTTAGGAAGTCCTAGCTCACTGAGATATTGTGTGCACAAATCTTCACTTCTGTTGTCTGTCCAATCATGGTATTATTATACTAACCTTGTTACTGCTGAGGGAAAATATCAGTGTCATTTTATGGACAATCTGGTTTTCTCTTTGGTATGTTTTTACCTCTTTTCTTGATATTTGGTAGGTGTTTTTATAGAAAGAGAGAGAGAGAGAGAGAGAGAGAGAGAACTGGCACACCAGGAGCTACAGATGCTGCAATCAAACTCCAAATGTGAGCACTTGCATCACCATGGGTCTGGCTTACCTGGGACCTAGAAAGTTGAACATGAGTCCTTACATTTTGCAGTCAAGCACCTTAACCACTAAACCATCTCTTCAGCCTGATATTTGGAAGTTTTACTTTCATACAATAGACTTATGAGGACTTATACATCTCTTGCATCATTAAAGAGTTTTAGGCAACATTCATCAAAGACGTTTCTGTATTTATTCTTTTTCTGGAATTCTTAATTTGTGTGTTGGTGTACTTCATCTTATTTCTCATTATATTTCTAAATTTTTCCTCTGTATTCTCTACATTTCTTTATTTTTGATGCCTTCTGGACCATTTTCTTTATATCTGTTTCTAGGTTGATATTCTCTTAACTGTTTAGCTTACAATTTAAAACACTTTAAATTTCAGTTACTCTACTGTTCCTTTATAGAATTTGGATTGTTTTTCTTTTATCTATATGTACTTTAAAAAATTTATGAGCATATAAAGAATTAGGTTTCGTTATGGTGTTGTCAAACATACATTCCTTTCCCCCATATTTCCCACTCCTCCTCATCCCTCCCCACTTCACTTCCTTTCTACTTCGTACCACATGCTTCATTTTGTCCTTTCCCATCACTTTACTCTTATCGTAAAGTGTTGGCTCATTCTTTGTTGAAATAAAATTTTAAAACTTTCAAGACTTATAGAAATGTCAGTAAGATATACCCCAAAGCCTATTTCCCCCCAAAATGATTTCCTTCCTAATATATTTGAATACAATTGAATGTTTAAATGTCTCTCCCAGGTGTTATTATTTCCAGATGCTTTGATTAGAATTCTTCCTTTGGCAGATAGACTTCTGCATATTTTTGCTCATGTTCACAAATTCTGAACTACAGAATACAGTGGGGATTGCCCTGTTTGGTATCATCATGGTTATCTATGGAAGTGTCACTAAGGGATAGTTCTCCTCCTCTTTCTGTCTTGGTATATGACTTTTTATGACTTGCACTTTCCCATTGCTATTCTTCAGAAGGGAGTTTGCTTAGCATGGATTGTGTGCATTCAGACTTTTTAGTTATTCAGCATTCTGAGACAAGGTTTTGCTATGTACCCCAGGCCGGCCTTGAACTTGGGATCATCCTCCTGATTCAGGCTCCCAACTCTGGGATTTCCAGCATGAACCACCCTTCCTGGATTGCACATTCACATTTCATAATGGACATACAGCACAAACTTGGAGTTCTGATGATTAATAGAGGATTGTTTTTATACCACAGGTCAAAGCAGGCGATTGTTTGCAGGACATCTGGACAGATAAGGAAACATTTTCCAGACATGAGTACCCATGGAGAAAATCCATCATTTGTACATGGCAGGGGGTGATCCTCCTTCCAATCTTACATTGTACACGTGGGCCTGTAACCTCAAGAAGACATTAAAATCCCAGATCCTAAGTTGATTTTCCCAAACTCATTCATATATATATAAAATTTTTTTTTTTTTTTTTTGGTTTTGCAAGGTAGGGTCTCACTCTGGTCCAGGCTGACCTGGAATTCACTATGTAGTCTCAGGGTGGCCTTGAACTCTCAGCGATCCTCCTACCTCTGCCTCCCGAGTGCTGGGATTAAAGGCGTGTGCCACCACGCCCGGACTCATTCACATATTTTAAATTCATTGTTTGTAGTTTATTTATCTTTCTTCCTTTTGTATTAGGGAGTTGGAAGACAGTAAAGAGGTTTGGCATTTATCCTCTTGCTTAATTAATCACATTAAGGAGATCTTAATCTGCTTATTAGTTTAGGGGTTACTATCATCAATAAACTTGCATAATCTGATGAAAGAGAAAAATCAGAGTCCATTTCAATCCCCGTATATTGAAGATATACATGAAGACAAAAGAACTGATGTTCAGATTTAGGGTGGAGAAACAATAGAGTTAGAGATTAGCATGTATCTGCAATAATCCCCAGCGCTTTGTGACTAATTGAGACATTTATAGGAGGCATGTTGCTAGACTCTTAGTTTAAGAACAGTGATGGAATTTGCATATTTAAGTAGAACTAATACTTTGTTCAGTGCATGTTTAGTAAACATTTCTAAGCACTGCCTTTCTTCATTCCTAAACTTTTATCTCATTTAGAACTTGGCTATCTCATTTGCTAGTTTCTCTGTGGTTTCTCTTTGATGTCAACTGTATCCTATAGATGAGTTTGAAGCCTTATGCCTCACCTGTTGCTTTTACTCTTCTCTACAAACAATGCCTGTCCTTTGCACCAGTGGTGCTGCTCTGCTAAGCCATTCCCAACAGTCTAGATCTAATATATGGCCCAGGGATCCCTTTTTCTGACCCTTATCCTTAATCATCTAAATTGCCAACAGTTATAAAAGTCAGAGAAAAGTCTTTCATTCGTATTTAACTTGAGTGGGACCCACAAAATATTATTTTTACTTCACAAATGTAGTAAGAAAACAGAATGCTATAATTTAAACAGAAATGATTCAATAATTTGCAAACCAGTTCTGCCCATAGTATAGATGTGGCAATCCATCAGGATCTTGTTGCAAGGTTCTCCTCAACAGTAAAAAACAATAAAGTAAGAAAGTCCTTTCCTTGTGTTTACCCAACATCATGCTATCTGTCATTGGGGGCTTGGGCTTGAAACCCTGGTATTCTTTAGATACATCCAAGAGAATCACAAAGATGCTAACACAGAACATTGACCTTGTTGACACACTAAATTAACTAATCCAAAATTGCCTGTCTCTTAACTTTTTGTTATACAAAGATAACAAACCTATATCATTCAAGCCACTTTAAATTATATATTTCATTATATACATCCTGGAGGCCTCTTACTCATCCACCATCTAAGTAATGCTGCAGATTCCTGTAATGCTTTCTCATGGTTACATTTTTTGTATTATATTGTTGCTTTTAGTTATTTATTTTTTATTTTACTTTTTAGAGAGATAGAGACAGAGAAGGGAGGGCAATGAGAGAGAGAGAATTGGCACGCCAGGGCCTCAGCTATTGAAATCAAACTCCAGATGCTTGCACCACCTAGTGGTCATGTGGGACTTTGTGCTTGCCTCACCTTTGTGCACAGGGCTAACATGGGATCTAGGGATTAGAACATGGGTCCTTAGGCTTTGCAGGCAAGTGCTTTAAGCCATCTCTCCAGCCCATGGTCATAACTGTTTAACTGGCTGGTATAAACTCACTTTATTTTTCCATTTTGTCTTCACAAGCCACTTAATTTCCTCTGTATGTGTCATGAGCTGATTTTTTTTTTCTCAAGCATTTTCTTCATTTGGGAACATAGACCCTGATTTATATCAAACCTTCCATCTTCTCTACTTACAAAATTTCTATTAACTTTTAAAAACATGTCTTTTCTATCTACTCTGTCAAAGAAAGATTGTCTTAAATATACAATAATTAATTAGTCCATAATCTATAATCTGTAGTGCACAATGTGTATACTGCTCTTTATTAAAGATGTTATTTTGCTTATCCCTTTTAGTAATCTCCCCGTCCCACTTGTGTGTGTACATGTTTTCATCATTTAAGTGAATTTGCAATACTACTGAGAAATTTTTATATTCAACATCTTTATTCTTAACTATAAGGAAATTCATATTATTTGCATTATGTGATGGTTTGTGACATTTAAAAATCCATCTCTGCAACATATCCAAAGGGTTTCTCTCGAGTTCTTGTTGACATCAACATGGAATTTTATTGTTTTTGAGTTTTATGTTGCATTCTACCTTGTGTAGAAGACTTTGCAGACTGTCACTGACTGACACCCCTCCTAGCTCATAGAGTGGAGTTGGATATCTGAACAGTTTCCATTTTACAGTCATTCAAAACAGAATGAACACTTTATTTATTTTTTTTCCTTATTAGAAGCAAAAGATTGAAGTGATGAGTGTAAATACTCAGTTGGTACAGAGTGAGGGGGAGCTCTGGAGCTTAAAAGGCCAAAGCTATTGGAAGAAGGGAATCAGGGAAAATTAGTGTGGGGTTCTCAGGGTCCAGGATCCTATCTTTCCATTTCATACTTCTAGAGAGGTGGCAGATCTTGACAGGGAAATAAGACTAGACATCTCAGCATTCACTATCAACCAAGACTTCCATGGTCAATTTTGATTTGAGAGCAATACAGCTCCATGACTGAAAAGAGTCATGTCATTTTGGTAATATTTCATGGTGATGCTGTGGACTGAACATGTGGATGCTTGACCCGAATATTCTAGATGGTGTCAGGATCTAGGCCCCTTGGTACCACCTTGTGCGCTGGGTGAACCCTAATAATGGTTAATATTGAGACAGGATGATAGTTTAGAATATTAAATTATAATAGAAAAAAACTAAAATAAGTTTTTTGATTTTTTGGAGGTATGCAATTTATGTAAATTGTAATTCAATAAAGCTGATTAAAAAATTCATTTTATCTTTGTTTTTTAATTATTTTTTATTTATTTATTTGAGAGAGACAGAGAGATACAGAAATAAGCAGGGAGAGAGAGAGAGAGAGAGAGAGAGAGAGAGAGAGAGAGAGAGAGGGCATGCCAGGGCCTCTAGCCACTGCAAACCAACTCCACATGCATGCGCCCCCTTGTGCATCTGGCTTATGTGGGTCCTGGAGAATTGAGCCTCAAACTGGGGTCCTTAGGCTTCACAGGCAAGTGTTTAACCGCTAAGCCATCTCTCTAGCCCTTATCTTTGTTTGTTTACACATTTGTAATGTATTTTAATCATAACCACCCGTATTACGCTCTATTAACACCAACCATTCCCACCAAATCACCTTTCTTATTTCCAAATAATATCTTCCTTACTTTTATTTCTTCTCTTCCCTTCTCTTCTCTTCTCTTCTCTTCTCTTCTCTTCTCTTCTCTTCTCTTCTCTTCTCTTCTCTTCTCCTCTCCTCTCCTCTCCTCTCCTCTCCTCTCCTCTCCTCTTCTGTTTGGAAAGTGGAATATAAAGGGACACAATAGACCTGGTTAAACATTTTCCTGTGTAGACTTGCCTTTAGGTACATATAATGGATGTCACTACCCAAGCTGATCTTTCTGTCAGATAAAGGCATTCCAGGAATCATTACCACAGGCCTTACTGAAAAATGCAGGTGTTTTCTGTTTTGTAAGGAATGTACCTGTGTGCAATGTACCATGTCCTTCCTGTACCTCTCTGTTTCTAAATACCTTTGTGATTACACAGCATAGAAAGTTTCTTGCCTCAGTTCTGCCTATGTGATCTATGTGATGAATACCTTGTGACTTTTTTGTAATAAACCTCACCCTTGTTTAACAGTAACTTTGTGTAATTTTGCAGTTTAACTCCCATCCTGTTTTTGCAATGAAGATTGTGTGGTTTTCTCCAATAAAGGCTGACACTTCGAGCAGTTCAGGACTGCACTCAAAGATCCCAACCTCTAGAGTGTAGTCCTGGTGCATCAGCTCTTACCCAGAATTCTGTGAGTCAGTGGTCTTAATTGTGTGACACTGTAGCACACAAAATCTTGGGGGCTCATCCAGGATCCACATTTCAAGATCTCCCTCCTGACTCTGGGTCGACCAGACTGAGAAAAGACCTCCAATCTTGGCCAAAGAGCTGGATCTTTGCCTGTATTCTTGGTGTTGGAGTTGGTAACAAGTCAGTGATGGGAAGTGGAACCTTCTCTAAAATAGATCATATATTGGGCCACAAACCTGCCTCCATATTTTCAGGAAAAGCAATATAATTTCCTGCATTATATCAGACCACAATGCTGTAATGCTAGAAATTAACAACAAAAAGTACACCAGGAATCCCTCCAGCTCCTGGAAACTGAACAACAGACTTTTAAACAATGAATGGGTTGTAGATGAAATGAAAAATGAAATTGCAAAATTTCTAGAATTGAATGAAAATGAGATCACATCAACTAAAATTTATGGGACACAATGAAGGCAGTCCTTAGGGAAAAAACCATAGCACTAAATGCCTTCATAACAAAAACAGAGAGATCCCAAATCAATAACCTAACCATCCATCTAAAGGTATTGGAACAACAAGAATAAGCCAACCTGAAAAGCTATAGATGGAAAGAAATAATTAAGATCAGAGCAGAAATTAATGAATTGGAGACTAAGAAGACAATTAAGAAAATTGTTGAAACAAAGAGCTGGTTATTTAAAAAAATTAACAAGATTGATAAACCCCTGGCCAATCTGATCAAGTGAAAAAAAAAAAGAGATGCTTCAAATTAACAAAATTTGAAATGAAAAAGGAGAGATCACAACAGACATAAGTGAAATTGGGAGAATCATCAGGGCTTGTTTCAAAAACCTCTACTCCACAAAATAGGAGAATATTGAGGAAATGGATGAATTCCTGGACATATTACACCTACCAAAGCTAAACCCAGAGCAGATTAATCTCCTGGACAAACATATCACACCCTTCAAGATTGAATAGGTAATCAAACACCTCCCCCAAAAGAAGAGTCCAGGACCAGATGGCTTCTCACCTGAATTCTATCAAACCTTCATGGAAGAAGTGAAACAAAATTTTCTCAAACTGTGCCACACAATCAGAGAACAGGGAGAGACTCCCGACTCCTTCTATGAAGCTAGTATCACCCTAATTCCAAAACCAGGTAGAGATGCCACAAGAAAAGAAAGTTATAGGCCCATTTCCCTGATGAACATAGATGTAAAGATCCTGAACAAAATCCTTGCAAACCAAATTCAACAGTAGGCCAAAAGCATTAACCACCTGGATCAAATAGGCTTCATCCCTGGAACACAGGGGTGGTTCAACATACAGCAATCTGTCAATGTAATACACCACAGCAGAAAAGGCCTTTGACAAAATACAACATCACTTCATGATCAAAACATTGGAGAGAATAGGCATGAACAGTTTATATCTGAACATAATAAAGGCTATATATAAAGCTCCTAAAGCCCAAGTAATACTTAATGGGGAAAGACTGAAGGAATACTCATTGTGATCAGGAACAAGACAGGGGTGTCCACTCTCTACTCTGCTCAACATAGTACTAGAAGTAGTATCTCAAGCAATAAGACAGGAGAACAAAAATCAAAGGGATGCAAATTGGAAAGGAATAAGTTAAGTTAGCCCTATTTGCAGATAACATGATTCTAGAAATAAGTGACCCAAGAACCTCCATGTCCAAACTCTTAAAGGTAATTAACTCCTTCAGCAAAGTAGCAGGATATAAGATCAATGCACAGAAATCAGTAGCCTTTCTGTATGTAAAAGACAAAGATACAGAAAAAGAGGCAACATTGTCCCATTTTCAATAGCAACAAAAAATACAATACTTGGAATAACATTAACCAAGGAATTGAAAGACCTATATAATGAAAACATGAAAACACTCAAGAAAGAAACTGAGGAGGACTTGAGAAAATGGAAAGACCTCCCATGTTCCTGGATAGACAGAATTACCATTATGAAAATGGCAAACTTACCAAAAGTATTATATAGATTTAACACAATACCAATACGAATCCCAACTTCTTTCTTCAGAGATAGAAAAAATGATCTCAAAATTCATATGGAAAGGCAGAAGGCCTCGGATATCCAAGCATATCCTCAGCAAAAGAAACTCCTCTGGAGGCATCACCATACCTGATCTAAAGCTATACTACAAAGCCAAGGTAATAAAACAACATGGTACTGGCATAAAAACAGGAATATAGACCAATGGAACAGAATAGAAGACCTGGACTTTCGGTCAAGTAACTAGAGCTACTTGATATTTGACAAAAGCCCTACCCATGTACATTGGAAAAAAGACAGCATCTTCAACAAATGGTGCTGGAAAGACTGGACAACCACATGTAGGAAAATGAAACTTGATCCACACATCTCACTATGTACAAAAATCAAATACAAATGGATCAAAGACCTCAATATAAAACCAGAAACTCTGCTACTACTGGAAGAAAAAAATAGGAGGATCCTTCCATGATATAGAAGTGGGAAAAGACTTCCTGAACAAAACCCTAGCAGCTCAGGAAATTAAACAATCACTCAACCATTGGGATCTCATGAAGATGAAATTTTTTCACAGATAAATATACAATAATCAAAGCCAACAGATTACCCACAGAATGGGAGAAAAATTTTGCCAGCTATACAACTGACAGAGGCCTAATTTCTAGAATTTACAAAGAACTCCAAAGCCTAAACAACAAGAGTCAAACAATCCACTCACAAAATGGGGCAGAGAATTACACAGGGAGTTCTCAGAGGAAGAAATACAAATGGCAATCACACACTTAAGAAAATGTTCAACATCCCTAATC
Organism: Orientallactaga sibirica; assembly: GCA_036365145.1. NCBI lineage: Eukaryota > Metazoa > Chordata > Mammalia > Rodentia > Dipodidae > Orientallactaga > Orientallactaga sibirica. The sequence continues at coordinate 31,646,252 of JAEOAD010000015.1, read as the reverse complement.
ATCAGGGAAATGCAAATTAAAACAACTATGAGGTCTTTTACAATGACCTGTTGATCAGAGAGACCTACAAGATTTTTCCCCCAAAAGACAGATTTCTGCCAGAATTCTTGAAGACCCACCAAAGGCTAATGGTAAGATCCTACTGCCAAAGACACCATATGCTGTTGGAATGAAGCATGGAGTGACCTGGTTGGAATCAGGAAGAGGGTCAGTCCACAGACAGCTTGTCTAGTGCCAGAGGGTGCTGCATGAGTGACTTGGGAAAAATGAGTGACATCTGTCCAAACAACTTGCAGTCTAAGCTACTCAGCAGTAAACAACCTGATGTGATGCTCAAACAAGTGCAATAGTGGCACACAGCCATGATGGGTAACCATCTGCTTTTGATTTGGCTAACAGATCCACTCAGTGGAATGGAACACATAGCTGGAACTGGGAAATAAGTCAAAATCATGTACAAAAAAATGAGCCCATTCTCCAATATCAAGCTCCCATCAAAGGTGGGCTAAAAGAGGGCCTACACATATAAAATTCTCTATAAAATAACTATGGCCATTCCATCTATCTGGTACTAACTTCTCTCTCCATTGGAGAATTTGCTTCTCTTTTTCAAATGGATGACCAACCTGAAGGGAGGATCAGCCTATCGCACCTCACCAGGGACCCAGCTGAAACCATAGAGTAATGGGGGGAATGGGCAAGAGTGCAGCTTTTTGGTGAACCTGACACCAGAACAAGGCTGAAGGAGATAAACACAGAGAACATCCAACTCCTACTAAGCCAGATTTCCAGAGACACGGAGGCTCCCAAGACCTCATCACTGAAGTAGAACGAAACCAAACCCAGTGTGGCTCAGGGAAATTTGCGGAACAGGGGGTGGAAAGTGTTAGAGCCACAAGTTGGGTCATTATGCACAGAGACTTTTCCTCTTTCCTGTAACTGTTGGCTACCCCCATAATGCACGACCCACATTCACCAATGAGGAGGGTCCCTTCGGAGGGGGAAGGCCAGGGAGGATGCTACTGGAAGCACCAACATGAATGTAAAATTAAAATGAAAATAAATGAATAAATAAAATAAAATAAAATAAAATCTTCTTTAAACTGGTTAAAAAGCACTTTAAAAATATCCAGAAAAAAACAACAAAACAAAATATCAAAATTGGGTGACCAAGTCTTAAAACTAAATACTTATAGTTCAATTGATGGGTCAGCATTTAACATAGAATGGCCACCAAAGGACACCTTTAACTCATCTTTAATTTGCTCTTTACATGTAAACAAAGTCATATTTTGTCACATGATATAAATATATGTTCTAGGTCAACTTCACCTTACATAGAGGATTATTGAAAGCAATAAAATTCTCTCTCAGGTGGTGACTCATAATTTGCCAGGTATTTTAAAAGATTGCAAAGTCCTATTAATTAAAAGGAAGAGACAACTGGCTTGAGTTCTAGGTCAGCCTGTCTCAAGACAAAAATAAAAGTTTGCCTTGGCTACTCTTAATAAAAGCATTTCCAAGTGTGTATTGATAAACCTTACTTGTGTGACACTGTACCACACAAAATTTTTTCTTTTCTTTTCTTCTCTTTTCTTTTCTTTTCTTTTCTTTTCTTTTTTCTTCTTTTCAAGATATGGTCTCACTCTAGCCCAGACTGACATGGATCTCACTCTGTAGTTCAAAGCTGGCCTCAAATTCACAGTGATCCTCCTACCTCTGCCTCCCTAGGGCAGTGTTAGGATTAAAGGTGTATGCCACCATACTGTTGGTTGTTCCTTCCCTGCTTTTATGTCTTTTTTTGTAACACATTGAGTTCAGTTAGGGTCATAAGGTGGCACATGTTTCTGGAGTTCATTTGCAGTGGCTGTAGTCCCTGGCACCCCCATTCTCCCTCTCTGTCTGTCTCTGTCTCTGTCTCTGCCTCTCTCTCTCTCTCAAATAAATAAATAAAAATAAATATTTTTAAAAATGTTCAACATCCCTAATCATCAGGGAAATGCAAATTAAAACAACTATGAGATTCCACCTTACCCCAGTAAGGATGGCTAACATTAAAAAAAAAAAAAAAAAAAAAAAAACAATGAAAACAAATGCTAGCGAGGTTGTGGAGAAATAGGAACAAGTTTTCACTGTTGGTGGGAATGTAAAATGGTTCAACCACTGTGGACAGCTATATGGAGACTCCTGAAAAGGATGACCATAGACCTACCAATGGATCCAGTTATTCCCTTATTGGGCATTTACCCTAAAGGCTCCAAGCCTCAGGCCAGAGACATTTGCTCAACCATGTTTATAGCTGTTCAATTCATAATAGCACAAAGCTGGAATCAACCCAGGTGTCCATCACTAGATGAATGGATAACAAAGATGTGGTATATCTACACTATGGAATTTTACGTAGCAGTAAGGAAAGATGAAATAAGGAAATTTGAAAAAAAAATGGTCAGACATGGAACAGATCATCCTCAGTGAGCTCACCCAAGAACAAAAAGATAATAGTCGCATGGTCTCGTTTATCTGTTGCTCCTAACCTGAATCCACGTGACATGCGGCCAAACCTAATAAACACTCTGAGGCCCATACAAGAGGGAGGGTGGGATGGAGGGAGGGTAAGGGTGGGAGGGAACGAGAGGGTGGGGGGAAGGACAAGGGGGGGATACAAGTTGGGACCCAAAAGGAAAAGATACTATAAAACCCTTTACTCTGAACAACAGGCTAAAACATTGATCCTTCAGTAGGTCCGCAGAGGGAACACCCGAACCACAGGAATCTGGAGAGAGCATCATGAAGGCTAACCCTACTCTTGTCCTGCTCCTCTCTCTCTCTCTCTCCCTCTCACTCCCTCCCTCTCCTCTCTATACTCATTTTTTCTTTTATATTATCTATCTTTTTCTTCCCTCACCTTCCTAGGTGCAGACTTAAAACTCCCAGTGCCAGCACGGGGTTAACTTCCACAATGAGTTCTTGATCCGAGACACCTACAAGGTTCCCCCCACCCCAAAAAAAAGACAGACTTCTGTCAGAGTTCTTGGTGACCCACCAAAGGTTAATGGTAAGACCCTACTGTCAAAGAGAGTATACGTATGTGAGACCAAACACAGAGAGACCTGGCCAGAATCTGGAAGAGGGTCAGTCCCCAGACAGTTAGCTAGTCTAGTACCAAAGGGTGCTACACAAGCAACTGGGGGAAAATGTCTGACATTGGTCCAAACATCTTGCAGACTAAGATACCCAGTAGGTAACAACCTGACGTAATGCTCATACAAGTGCCATAGTGGCAAACAGCCATGGTGGGTAACCAACTGCTCTTGATTTGGCTAATAGATCCACTCAGTGGAATGGAACACATTGCTGGAACTGGGAAATAAATCAAAAACAAGCTACACTAAACGAGCTCAGTCTCCAAGTTCAAGAGACCACCAAATGTGGGCTAGAAGAGAGCCGATGCATATAAAATTCTCTCCAAAACATATATGGTCATCCCTTCTATCTAGTACTAACTTCTCTCTCCGTTGGAGAATTTGCTTATCTCTTTTCAGATGGACAATGAACCTGATGGGAGGATCAGCTAATCGCACCTCACCAGGGCCCCAGCTGAAACCATAGAACAATGCAGGGGAAGGGCAAGAATACAGCGTCCATGGCGATCATGACACCAGAAAATGGCTGAAGGAGATAAACACAGAGAACATCCAACTCCAACTAAGCCAGATATCCAGAGACACAGAGGCCCCCAAAACCTCATTACTGAAGCCAAACAAAAATGACCCCAATGTGGCTCAGGGAAACTCCTGGAAGAGGGGGCGGAAAGATTGTTAGAGCCACAAGTTGGGGCATTAAGCACAGAGACTGGGACCTACCCCCCAGAACTCTTGACGGCCCCCACAATGCACAATCCACATTCCCCAATGATGAGGGTCCCTTTGGAAGAGGGAGGACAGGGAGGAGGATAATGGAACCAATACTATGAATGTAAAATCAGAATAATAGAAATAAAAAAAAGAGAAAGACTTGTATGAAAGAACAAGTAAAATGAAAATAGAAGGATAAAGAAAACATACTCATGGCATGCCAGCTATATACTTAACATTTGAAATGCATTGTTTAATTCTCAAAAGGTGCTGAAATGTGGCTGACAATTATTCTACCCACAAATGAAAAATCTGAGACAAACTGATGATAAAAGAATTTCCTGGAATCATTCACCTAGGAGACAGACATGATGAATTCCTATCAGAGACTGGATTCTTTCAAAGTAAAGAGAAAAACAGAAACCAAAACATAATGAAGGCACCTCTCTTGTGCATGGGTGAGCCTGAAATTCAGGGAAGGCTGTGGCAAAAATCTTTTTGGGAATGGTGAGCAGGAAGTGTGAAAAATGTTGGACTTGATTCAACATCCTAGCGTTCCTGAGATGCCATTTCTGACTGATTCACCACACACAGATCTACAGTCCTTCAACTCTGTTATGCGCTGATTCTTCAAAAAAGACATTACTGATTTTTTTCCTTTGTAAAATATGATTGCATGGATATTTTTGTAATATTAGTACAGGAATAAGCTAAAATTCAGTTTGCCTCAGACATTTAATCCTAACTAACTCATCCCAGTTGTAAGCAATTCAAGGGTGGTCACAGTCATTCTAAAAGATTCCCTTAAAGACATCGTGCAATCACCTTTTAAGAAACAGTTTGACACATTAAGGGAACCTGCATGTAGGATAGTATTAACCTTCTTTGTCAAGCCATTTCAATAATTCTAAAGAGCAGACAGCTCTCAGCTCAATAGGCTCATATATAAAATAGTGAACCCTTCCCAAGCGACTAAGAAATGTCCATGTAAAAGAATTTTATGCAATTATGTTCAGGGAACGTTAAGCCTTAATTAATGTATTGGTGATTTCAATAATAAAATGCCCAGTGTTGTCTAAGAACAAATGGAAAGCATTAAACCAGTGGTTAGATTTATGGCTGAATAAATCAAACACATTGTCAAATTCATCAGGGGAATCTCCTATAGATGTCCTTGGTTCTAGAGATTTCCTCCCTCCCCCCACCCCATCAGAATGCTAGGCATTCAGTTAATGATACTGAACTCGTGAACTGTGACTATGGCAATATATGAAAATTATAGATGGGGTGTTTTCTGGGGAGCGGTTGCATGGCTGTAAATTGACCAGAAGCTCTAGTCACTTGTGTGCATCTGTGTCTGTGCTTTAGGGTATAGGAGACTGGATATGGGAGGGAAACAGAAACTTGATGCTGAGTGTAGTGCAGGAGAAAAGCAGCTACATTTAAACACAGGAAAAAAAAAAAACCCAAGATCCTCTCCAAAGAGAAGTTTTTCCTAAGGAATATATTTAATGCGTTAAACAGACTCTAGCAGTTCCCTGATGTTTCCAAAAGAAGCCCAAGCTTAGATTTTCACAGAGAGCATCAGGGCTCAGAAGACTGTACCTTGTGTATTGAATCACATCTGCTATAGAGAGGAAGCAATGAATAATTAACTCGGCCTCCATCCACATTTCCACCATAGATTACACTCGTCTTGACTGCTGGACTGCCTTGCACAACATAAACCATTTAGAAAACTTGGTTAGTCTCTTTTCTTTTAAAGTTGTCTTACTATCACTTATCACTTAACAGGGTAACTCTTTCTTTAGTTTTAATTAAAGCATTTAAAATAATTTACATTGAAATCATATGTGCTCGGGTCTGTCAGAATTGATGCTTTAATAACATGCCATGCTTTTCTCCGTTGCCCTGAAATCTGTTAAATTACCACTAATCTAATTGGGAACAAAGTTGTCAAATGCATGCAGCTCTGACAGTTTGTCTTTCTGCAAACTGCCGACAGATTGCAAGTCACGCATGTGTTGAGCAGATGGGTAAGTTAAAAGGAACACCCTCCAAAAAAGCAATTTATTAAATCACCTGGAACCAGCAGCTCCAGTCCAAAAATAGTGAGAATGAAATATAGCAGGAGCTGGGAGTGCTGGCACCAGAATATAGCAGAAGGTACCGGTTACAAAACAAGATAAACATTTGGAGATGCCTCAGCTGTGTTACAGAATAATGAGGAGTTATTTAACCCGGTGTAGATTACCAGCCAAAATTAATTTAGGGTGCAGCTTTTTTGGAAAATCGTTTGCAAAGTGGTTGCTTTAACCCTTTGTTGCCATCTTATCACAGAAAGGTATATAGACAGGCATATCATTCTTTTTATTCAGATCTTATAGCATAAATATATACACCCACACTTTTGTACAGAAAATACGCTGGTGTATGTACACACATATGTACATAGTATCTGTGCATTTCCTTATAAACTTATATTTGCATGTGCGTGAATACATATGATCATGCCTCTTTGTATACACAACCATGAAATATATGTGCATACATAGCACTATATCTCTGCCTACCTATCATTATATGACTATGTCTAGGAGAGAGTGTTCGTTTTCCATCATTTCAAGCAGGGTTCTGAGTAAAGCACACATGCATGGATGACTCAGTCTATAGCTGCTGCCCTAATAATTGTTTGCATGTGTGCTACGGGGAAACTCTTAACGCAGAGATGGGTGAGAGCTGAGGTAACCACTCCAGGAGGGGCACATAGGGCAAGAGGGAAGTGATACTTAATGTTCTCATTCAGTCGTATTCCAGGCAGCCGCTCAGCATGATCAGAGCTTCGAATAGGTTTTCTTTAAAGATGTATGGATAAATGTAATAAACTAATAAATAAAGGACATCTTTTGTCTAGTATTTGCCTTATTTTAGCAAGCTGGGCCTGTACAAAAGCATTAATTCAGTTTCTAAGGAGAAGTTAAAATTAAAGTTTTATTCTTTTCAACTGGTAGATCTTGACAGGATCATAAGCTCATAAAATTAACTCTCTGTCTCTGGAACAGGCAAATATAATTACTTAAGAGAGATTCGCTGGCTGTAAATTTAGGCAATCATCAAAGAAAAGCCAAGACCAAAAACCAAGTGCAGAATACAGAGAATAGATATTTGACCGTACCATTCTTGGCTAGTCATGTTATTGCTTCACATGCTTCCACATGGGCTCAATCTCACAGCACGGCTGCCATGTAGTCCAATGGCTCCCAAATCTGCCTCTCCAGCCTTGACTGTTCTCCGTGGAAGTCAAGGTTCTATGTCCAAATACCTGTGGCGAGTCACCACTTGAACTTTCTGTGGGGTTTTCCTACTCCTTGGGTTCAAAATAGATTTCCTCAATTCTCCCACTAAATCACTTCTTCTCTAATATTCACTATGTTGGTAGTTCATATTCCTTGGTGCTGTATCATCCAACCTACAATTCCGAGACTAAGCTTTGTCACTATCTTAGCTGCTGGCCACAAACCAGTCACTTTAGTTTCCCTTTAACCATGACTGCAGCCCTGTGATGTAAGGCCTTTCATTACACTCTCCTCAACTATGTTTTTACATGCGATCTCTGAAGTCCATACTCGTAGTCAACATTGAAAATAGAATGGAAATTTCAAGTTTATATAATAGGATGAAGTGTTCTTTAAAATCTAGCCCTTCTACTTTTTTTCTCTAGCACTTGGGAGGAAGAAGTAGGAGGATCACTGTCAGTTTGAGGCCACCCTGAGAATACATAGTGAATTCCAGGTCAGCTTGGGCTAGAGGGAGACCCTACCTCGAAAAACAATCAAACAACAACAACAAAAAACTAACCCTTCTTATTCATGAATAAAAACAAAGTATGAACAAACTGAAGTATAATAACACACACACACACACACACACATATATGAAAACACCATAGTGAGAACCATTACTTTGATAAATAAATAAATAAATAAATAAATAAATAAATAAATAAATAAATAACTCTAGCCCTGACCTACTTCACTCTCCTGGCCTTGACCCTCATTAGCTGCCATTTATGCTCCAAATATGTGTCCTTGTGTTTCACACCTCTTTCTCCTCCACTGCCTTTTTCAAGAAATACCCACCAATCAGGCCCTGTCCTGTCCTGCCCCACTCTCCCCTTCTTACTATCTCCGATTATTATTTTTTTCCTCTCAAGTTTGAAGTTCAAGCACAACTTCTTCCAGAAGACTCCCTAAGCCTTTGGTCTTTCTATCTTTAGCCATTGTCTGTCTTTGTGCAAATATATATATATATATATATATTTATTTATATAAAAATATTTTATATATATATATATATATGAAGGTTTTATATGCTGGGTGTGGTGGCACACACCTTTAATCCCAGCACTTGGGAGGCAGAGGTAGGAGGATCGCCTTGAATTCAAGGTCACCCTGAGAGTACTTAGTGAATTCCAGGCCAGTTTGGGCTAGAGTGAAACCCTACCTCGAGAAACAAACAAACAAAAAAGTTTTGTAAATTCAGTGACAGTGACAGTGTCATGTTATAAGGATTTGTGATGTTGTTTTGCAAGGTAATTGACCCATAAATTAATTTTCAAGTCCTTCCTTTCCTTTCTTTTCTTCCTTTTTCTTCCCTCCCTTCTACTTTCCCTCCCTTCCTTTCTCTCTCTTACAATATCAAGAACCAAATTCAGGGCTTCATACATACTAGGCCAGTGTGCTACCACTGAGATATATCCTAGCCAACCAACTCTTTCTCTTTTCCCCTCCTTCTTTTCTTCCTTCCTTCTATCCTTCTTTTGTTTTCATACTTTTGCTCATTTTTTGTGAATCAACTTACTTATTTCATTTAAACTTGACAAAAATTACTGTTATTCTCATTTCTAAACTGAACCAAATGAGACTTAAGGAAGGTGAATATCCATTCAGTGGCTCAATCTCTACTATGAGAAGAAAGCAGAATTTTATGCTATAGTTTGCATTCCTGATGATAATATTAAAGGAGAAATTGGGAATGTTAGGGTATTACTTACACGTAGTATATGTGTGGATAAGCATAAATAATCCTCATATACAAAGAGTAACAAGATAATATTTTAACAAAGGTTAAGATAAAGTCTATATACTTTAATTTAATAATTAAATCATATAGCTTGTAAGCCATGGTTAAGTTCAGAAGCCTTCATGTAGTGCTTGATAAGTCTCCAACTTAATTTCTGCTCAATGTTTCTGTTTCTAACTTAGAGGCTTCTCATATAACACGAGAGTAAAAGAGATAAGAAGTGCCTCAAATAAGTATTACAGAAAGACAGAAATAGCAATGATGTGTTTTCCAACAAATCTCTAAAGATTTTAAACATGGTTCTACCCACGAAGCTTGCGTTGTACATGGCAAGAAAGACACATTTGAGGAAGAATTGGAGGGAGGGGAATGCAGCTTACCCTTTGTTGGACAGAGCTCCTGCACTGGAGTGTGAACATTATCACCATAAAGGCTACTATGCAAACAGTTCTTAAAGAAATGCAAAGTGAGGAATGAGGGAAGAGTGAGTTAGATTAGTGGTTCAAGTTCACAGTGCATGGACAGATTTATGGCTGCATTTTACAATTTATTAGTACTCTACCAAAGATGAACAGTGTGAAAGTGCTTGTGTGAACTGAAATACAATATGTCCCTTTGAGGTTTTATTATCCATATCCTTTCAGGCAATGTTCAGTAAAAAGTCTATATCAAAGATGTTTTATTACGCATATGTCCATTCACAGATGGGATTTCCAGTGTGTCCTAAGCAAGGATCATCAGAGAAGCTTTTAAGACCATTCAAGTCTTAGTTCCTACCAAGAGATTTGGTAGTTTGGGATAAGCATTAGTGTCTATAAATTGGAAAATCTTTCTAGGTGAATATGATATCTGTCCATTTAACATATAAGATGGGGTAGGTTATGCCATAGTAACAAAAATAAACACACCAAAATCTCAATGGCCTAACACAACTAAAGTTGATTTCTTGCTAATGCCACATGTAACATGTAATTATCAGGGTGACTAATCATCTAATCGGTGTAGGATTCTCAGTGATTGAGACTCCATCTGGTCATATCTTATAGGACCATAACAGCAGTGGGAATGGGATAGGACACATCTTAACTGGATCTTAAAATCACTTTTCACATTTCATTGGCTGGAGCAACTCACATGACTATGTTCAATCTCACAGTGGTGGAGTAGTGTGAATTCTACCATCTGTCTGGTATGTGATAAACCTGAAATATTTGTGAATAATTCTAATGGCTGTCAAAAATCTCTGAAAACCATGAGTTTAGTACCTTTAGTTAACAAGAGAAATTAAGAGAATTTACAAAATCACACAGCTAATTAGTAACTCTGGAATTAGAATTATGGTTTTGTGACTGTACAATCCATTTATCAGTTTTCCAACCAATTCAACCCACTTTTTCTGACACTCATTTTTTCCTTCTTTTCACCTTCTGTCAGAAAATTTCTTTCCCTTAACGATAATTTAGGATTCATGATTTATTTTATGGCAGTTTTCAATAAGATGTTTTTAACCCCACTTAGAAACATCCCACTTTCATGAATTATCACAACTTTCTTTCCTTGGTTAATTAAACTCATTTGTTAGGAAATGACTCATGACTAATCATGCTAAAATTTTTTTATATTGCCCTCTTTGTTATAAAATGAGTGTAAATAAATTTCAAGGCAATTTTTCTAAAATCAAAAAAGCATGTAATAGTTCCCAATTCAACAACATTATATAAAATAGCTGACTCAGGGAGCACTAAATCCAGATGCTATCATATCATTGCAGGAAACAAGAAATGCATGCCCCTTTGTTACTAAACCAAGCTCTACTCACGGAATTTCTTTGTAGAAGTGCTCTATTTTGGAGGGCTAAAATATCATTTAAAAAATTCCCAGACTAAATCCTGTGGTACCGTTTCCTTGCCCCACTGGAGAGATATAAAACCATTACATTTAAGTATCATAATAGCTAGCATATGCTATTTCTTAGAAATGACACCACCATCTGGATTAAGGTTTACTGATGATTTCATACAGTATTCCAGCTTTCTTCGGGCAGAGTGAGTCCAAATTGTTCTGACTTTAACTACCCAGTTGTGCTAATGAAAAATAATGAAAAGTTGCACTTAGGTTTGACCTCCTGGCTGGAGATCACATAGTACTTAATTAATAAATTATATAATTATCACAGTAGCTTCAATTGCAGGAGGCAAGCTGGCCTGGGTTAAGAATGTGAGTGGGGACACACAGCCATTTCTCAGGATTATCCACTTCTAGCCAAGCTCATCTTCAGCTTTTCCTCATTGTGTGAAGGAAGAATTGCTCTGTACAGCAAAGCCTACCTGCTTTGTGCTCAAAGCTTGACTTTCTGGTTTACTAATGGTGGGGTCCTGGGCATGCTACTGAATCATGCTGAGCCCCAATGTCCTCAACTATAAAATGAGAATCATCTATCTATGGTTTAACTTAAGTATAAAACGTCTAGAATAATAGCTTTTAATGTAAATACCAGATTAGAAATTATCATTTTCTCTCTTTCTAGTTCTTTGTTTCCTTTGACTTGTGCATGAAGAAGCAAACTGAGAGAAAAAAAGCAAGGATGGGGTCAAGAAACAAAAACTCCTACACATGAAGGGTGTCTTCCTAGAACAGCTTACTCATGAAGTGAAATGGGTAAACAATAAAACTATTCTCCTGTGTATAACCCAGTAGGATTATCAGTTTGTTTTCATGGAAGCCACCCTCATGGCTACCTATCTTTAAAGACCGTTTGGTGAACTATTGCTCATAAAACTACTTGAATCCCTTCGATTTGAAAAGCTATTAACTATCTGGATGAGTGAGGGAGTTGTGACAGGGAATGCAGAAGAGTGGAGGGAAGGGACCTCTCACCTGATTGCTTCCTCCAGACCCCTTGGCTATTATAGCATTGCACACAGTGAACCCTCTGGGCCAATCCATCTGACTGGATATGCAGGGAATGGGGCGGCCTGGATAATTGATGGGCTCAATCTGACCAGGCACAGGTGGCAGTGAGACAGCATACAGCAGCTTCTCGGGTTTGCCAGTACCATCTGTTGCCATAAGAACATCTGCCGTCAAGGTCACCCTGTCACCCTCTGTTAAACTTACAGGTTTGGTGAGTAGGATAATGTCACCTAAGAAGAAGAGAAATACACATATATATGCTGAAGGCTGGGAAGGAAGATGAAGAGAGACCAAAATATTAAAAAAGATAACAGGAATTCTTTCTTTTTTAATTATGAAATATGACTAGTGCTAAGAAGAACCAAATTAGAAAAATGAAGAAAAGTCCATATGATTTCATAAAGGAATGTTCTCAAAAAAAGGTTTGTCAAAAGATTATTGTCATCATTCTTTCTAGCTAAAACAGCTTATTTAATACAGTAAGAACATTTTTACCAGAGGCATAACACAAGTTTGTAAAAGAAATATGATATGCAATTATAGTAGAATTTATTTGTAAAGGAAAGCACTTTAAAAACCAATTATTGATTTGATCCTTTTGTATAACTTTCTTATTAAGCTCTCATTTCTCCATCTCTCTCTCTGTCTGTATGTATGTGTGCATACGTGCATGTGCTCCCAGCATGCACAAAGAAAGAGCAGGATGGAAGGGGACATTGCATTTATCAAAGTATTTAACTAGCATTTGTGCTTTGCTCAGCTGCCACAGAGAATGACCCATTTGTTAATAAAGAACAATTAAGTTAATAGACTCAGAGTACTGTAATGAAGCAAGTGCAATATTTGATTTTTCAGGGTAGTGCATGTGGCCTGACTTCTCACAGCAATGGTTCAGCTCCCCTCCCTCTGCTTGCTACCCATGCTTCCTAAAGCAATTTCACCCAGGGGCCAAGAGCCCTACTTCCATCTATCTAGAGAAGTGGAACTTTACTTATTGGACCAATGTTGTAGGCACTGTGGGTTGTCAAGGACCTGAAGGTTATTATTGGATAGTGAGATGGGAAGATAATCTGCTGTACTTTGTCAAATGTTCACATGTGTCCCATCTGACCAAAAGGGTAGATAATAAGGACAAGATGACTTCTCAGCACAAGAGAGTAGGGGTAGGAAAAGAGAAGAAAGCAAATGGAAAGTTTTATCATCCCTGTGGCCTGGTCACCCAAAGTCTTCATGTGTATATTTTGAAAAGAAGCTACATACTGTACTGGGTATAGTGGAGTACCTTCAGTCCCAGCTCTAAAAGCTAAGGCAGGAGGATCTCTTGAGCCCAGGAATCCAAGGCCAACCCCAGCAACATAACAAGGTCCCATTGTAAAAAAAAACAAGAACAAACAAAACAAAAAACATAAAAAAAAACAAAAGCTGAAACATGTTTATGAACAACTGCAATGTTAGAGTTGTGGAGTCTGTGAAAGATGGATAGAATTCAGTCTGTTTCTGTTTCAACACTAGAAATCAATGTCTGACAGCAGCAAAGCTTAGTCTGAGCTACATGCAATAGTGTAGGCCACCTGGAAGATTCTCCTATCCTCTGTCTCTGAGCCTCTGGTCCCAGTCTAAAACTGTACAGTAATAAAAGTGTACATGTAAAAAAAAATGAAAAGCTAGGCAGGCATGGTGGCATATGCCTTTAACTTCAGCATTTAGGAAGTGCAGGTAGTAGGATTTTTGTGAGTTTGAGTCCACCCTGGGATTACATAGTAAATTCCAGGTCAGCCTGGGCTAGAGTAGAAACCTTACTTCGAAAAATAAAATAAGTGCTAGAGAGATGGCTTAGCAGTTAAGGTTCTTGCATGCAAAACCTAATGACCCAAATTCAATTTCTCATTACACACGTAAAGCTAAATGCAAAAATGGTACATGCACTTGGAGTTTGCATTGACTGGAGGCCCTAGTGTGCCTATTGCCACTGTCTGACTTCACTCTATTACTACCTGCTTGAAAATAAATAAATGGAATGAAATGAAATAAAATTCAAGCAAAGAGATCAAAAACATTAACTTTTATACTCTGGATTTCAAAAATACTGGGTGACATATACTTGAATACAAATGGAAAACTGAGTTATTTCAATTATTTGCCTTCATAGACTTCACAAAATTATTTTTTCTTATAAGTTAAACCTTACTGGTGACAATGTGCTTTATTATTGTCAAATCAATGTCAGGGTGATCCTTTCCCATATTGCTGGACTTGGAGTGCACAATAGCTTTGTTATCCTTGAAAAAGTCACGTAACACAGGGGACTATCAGTAGCCATCTTTCCAGATGTGGATTCATTAAGTGTGATTGATTTGCGTATGTGTTTCACCTCTTAGTCCATAAAAGTCAGTCCCTGTTCCACTTCTTCATTTGACCCCAGCATGCAAACTAGCTTACTTCTCTCTTGCTGGCTGTATGACTTAGCAGTGTTCCCTAGATTAGACAGTTGTTTCTGGTTCCTCCATACCTACCAATCGTAATAGTTCACATTTGATGCTCTGTGCCTTGTTAATCTGGTATTTTTAGTGTTTTGTGCCTGTTAATGTAGTACATTTAGTGTTCTGTACCTGTTAATCGAGTATTTTTGAGAAGAATTGTGCTTTGGAGTGTTGGCTTCAATCTCATTCTGAGCTGTTAAGCACTTACTAGCTGAATGACCTCAGGCCTTGCCAAGCCTTGGATTGCTCGCCTCTAAATTGTGATTAAAAATTATAATTATAGGCTGGAGAGATGGCTTAGTGGTTAAGGCACTTGCCTGCAAAGCCAAAGGATCTCGGTTCAATTCCCCAGGACCCACATAAGCCAGATGCACAAGGTGGTGCATGCATCTAGAGTTGTTTGCAGTGGCAGGGAAGCCCTGGCGTACCCATTCGCTCCCTCTCTCTCAAATAAATTAAAAAAAATTAAAAAATTATAATTATTACATGAAATTCCTTTTTTCAAAAAAAGATTTTATTTTTATTTATTTATTAGAGACAGAGAGAGGGAAAGAGAGATAGGGAGAGTGAGAATGGGTGCACCAGGGCCTCTAACCACTGCAAATGATCTCCGGACGTGTGCACTCCCTTGTGCATCTGGCTTACATGGGACCTGGAGAATCGAACTGGGGTCCTTAGGCTTCGCAAGCATGTGCCTTAACCACTAAGCCATCTCTCCAGCCCTACATGAAATTCTTAAGGCTTAAATGCTTGATTTATGTGACCAATCAGAAATATAAATTAATATTATCATTTGTTAGCTTACACTCCTGGTGATTCTCACTGTGTCATGAAAGGCCAAGAATATGAAACACAACCTAATCCAGCCTAAATCACCTTCTGTTTATTGCCTGGCTGCTGTTTAATAAATAGACGATGTGAAATCTTGGTCTGTAGGTAACACATTTGAAAACTGCTGGATGTAATGGTCCCCAAGCTCTCTTCAGCACTGATATTCAGACTTACAGATTATGACTAATTATATTCACACTAACTTATCAGAGGCAATAGTGGAATTAGAAACATAATTTACTACACACCTTGATAAATACGTGGACTTTTTATGGACATAAGGATTTAGAAGTTCCTTGACAAGAGAACTTAAGTCTATACCAGGTTCATCTTTCCCTTAGCAAACAACCTCAGACTATGTTACATATTTGAATGTTCCTGCTAACCAGATGCCAATCTGCTCTCCTTTGGTCACTGTTCTTACCTCTTTCAATGTGCTGCTTCCGCTGTGCAGTCTGTCAAACAGGAAATTAGATAATGCACTTGTTAGTTGTTTGTACAAACAGGAAGGACACTGTGCTCTCACCTTAGTGAGATTTCCTCATCCATGTCAATGGGGCTCACTTCCTGGACCTGGACTGTGTCCTTTATAGGGAGAATGAGCTGATTAAATTTTCATGCCAGTTGGGGGCATAGGAGCCCCAAATTTTTAACATTTGCTTAATGTCATGGTATGAATAATCAATTCCTTCAAAGCTGATTTAAGGCTACTATGGAAATTATATATAACATATATAATATTATGCACCATATAATATATAACATAAAAAACTATATGAGTTGTTTCGGCAAAGTAAAATATTGAGGTGATATAAAAACAAAAATACATATAAATTGTGTTTCAACTAGCTCCTGTCCACATATTCTCTTGTCAGTATTATATTGAATTTTAAAATGTCAATTGTTATATATGCCCAACCTATGTCAATGGCTATGAACACTAAAAACAAAAGAGCAAATGCAAATCTGATCACTTTAATCAATGTCTATTAATTAAAAGTACCAGAACAGACTATTTGTTTGCACATAATATGCCAGTGACCAGCACGCAGCCATATAATTTAAGCAACCATAAATGCAATGTCATATTATAAAGGCTTCTAATTTAATTGAATTTAAAGTAGGCCAAACTCAGTCATTTATACCTCTCTGAATAGATTATACTTATAAGTATTTCCCAGAAAAGATAATGAACCATAGCATTCAGAAGGATGGCCAACCCTCTCCCGAGATGAAAATATTTCTTTCAATGACCCATTTCACTGTGAGTTCATGTGGCTAAATCAACAATGGGGTTGGAACCCTCTTTCAATAGCCAGGGGATACAGATGAACGTTAAGTGTAAAACCAGTGAGTGAAGGGGTAGCCTGGAAAAATGTGTAGCTTTTTCTTCAGTAAACTGTTCTGATTGGCCATGACTCTCAACAATGTCCTTCTCCCTGGTATCAAACTAAAATCTAAACCTGCTCTAGATTGGATGCCATCCTCATATCCCTTAACCACTCTCAGTAAAATAAAGAATGTGTGTGTACATGCACGAATGCACATGTGCAGGCCTCAGCTTCTTCAAGATGGTATAACTGCAGCCACAGATGCATGATCCAGTTAATAAGGTCTTACAGAAGTTCAAATGGAAAGGGCTCATACCTTTTCCCCTTTTTCCCACCTCTCCCCAGCACCATTTAAAAACAGCTAACCCCATAACCTGCTTCTGTTCATCTCAGCCTAATTAGATTTTGACGAGAATACAGCGAGATTCAATTGCAGGAGACTAACAGACAACATTTCTCTACATGTTCTTGGGGTAAAGAGAGAAATAAAACCTGAACAGCCTCTTTGGTCTCAGCCAGACTTCATTCCCATCGCACCCTTCATGTCACATTAACTCACCCAGCCTGACACCCAGAGCACACCCTCCAGCTGACTGGCAAGGTATGCTTTAGCTTTTTAATAACTGTCTTATACATGCAAACCTATATATCTAGCATCTATGAAGTTCCCAGGTGATTATTTAGGATTAATGTGTCATCCAAAATGCCAGTTGGCACGTTTTGAGTAAAAAGTGTAAAAAATGCAGCTGTTTACTAATAAATAAAGCCTCAGCTGTAAGAGAAATAAATTAGATGCATTTAATTGGTAGGCAGCTACACTCCCCTCTTTATTACAATGCGGCTTTCTGTTATTTTATGATGTCAGGGTAGATGGCGGACTGACAGAGTGTTTATGAATCACAGTTTGCAGATGGCACCCTTGTTGTCGGGAGCGAGGAGCACTAGTAGTGTGAGGCCTCAGTAGCAGAGTTTGCCAAAGACGACCCCCTGAGAATTAGCTGTCTCCATCTCTCTTGTGCCAATCTCTCCCTGGCAGAAGCCTACTTCACAAACCCACCTTCAATAAACTGCAGCATTCTGGCAGGGAATCAAAGAGAGCTCACACCCAGAAGGTGCCCTCCTCTAGAGGCAATCTCTTTGTCATTATGTGTGAGCAACCCTCAGAGCAGCCTCCTGCAATTTCTTATGGGGAAGATTACCAAGAATTGTGCAGAATGGAAGCTTCCGTTATCCCACTTACTTGATTCTCCACACTGCTCTCCTTGCAGCTGACAGGAATGATTTCCTTGTCTCTCAGTGCAGCATAAGGTCTTTGCACTTGGGAGTCAGAGCTTGCCTAACTACTGACAGCTTTGTCATCATACAGCAAGAGACGGAGGGGGAGCAGCACCCTGCCCATGAAACTGAGTCTCTGCAGCTTCTGAATACCTCCACGGCCCCAGTTACCAATCACTTCTACGGCTAAGAGCAGAATAGGTTTACACATTGTCACCAGCTGTTCCCACAAGGGATTTTTAAGCTAACGAACTATGTATTACCAAAACAGAGGACTCTAATACCTTTGTGAGAGGAAAATGTAGTTTGTACATAGGATAATAATATTGATAACAGCTGCAATTATATCAGAAACTACCACTTGAATGCTTACTATAGGGCAGGCTAAAATCATCTCTCAAAAGATAGAGAAGTTCTGATAGTTTAAGACCTGTCAGTGCCATCCCTTTCCATTCTTGTTTTCTTTCTCTACCTTCCTCTACTGTGTCTGTCTCCCATGGTTTCTCTAGGTACTCATGAAACTTGAAAGAATAGTTAATCTCAGTTAGGGAAAGAAAACACACAGACAAATATGAATTTTGTTTACTAGTTTGGTGCCAAAAATAATACTTAAAACCTCATCTGGGAAAGGAATTAATCTCAAGGTTTTCACCTTACATGGGGCCTCCTGTCTCATAATAATATGAGATCTATGTCAAATGAGAGACAAGAGGATGTGGGTATGTCTCAGTAAGCACTTGCCTAACATGCAGAAAGTCCTGGGTTTTATATTCAGCACTGGAAAAACAAATGAGGACTAAGTCGTATATGTTGTATAAAATACACAGACATTCCTCCAAAGTCCAAAAGTGACTTTTGCCACTTTGGCTTGACCTGGAATTTCTAAACAGCACAGATAGATTGTACATGAATATATAAGTAAATTTATATTGGATGAATATATAAAACTGAAGCCGTCCAGGTTGGAAGAAAAGCCATCAAACTGTCTTTATTCATATGCAACATAGTTCTATGGATAATAAAGTATAATAATTCTATTTTAAAAACCAGTAAATGAGTTCAGCATGATCAAAGGAAATAAAAACAAATATTAAAAATATTTTCCCATTTCTTTAACAATGAACAATCTAAAAATAAAATGAAGAAAAAATACATTTATATGAATATTAAAAATAACAAAGTATTTAGGACTGCATTTAACAAAAGCTGTGTCAGCCTTATACACTGTAAACTATAAATTATTGTTAGGAAAAAATTAAAGAGTTAGACATAAGGTGAGGTATTCTATATCAATTGATTGGCAGATTTAAATTTATTGTTTTAAAACTCATTTATTTATTTGCAAGCAAAGGAAGCTAGAGAGAAGAGAGGCAGACAGACAGAATAGGTATGCTAGGGCCCCCAGCTGCTGCAAATGAACTCAGATGAATGCACCACTTTGTGCTTCTGGCTTAGCATGGACACTGGGGAATCAAACACAGGTTGTTAGGCTTTGCAGGCAAGAGGCTTAACTGCTGCATCATCTCTCCATCACAGATTCAAATTTATATACAGATTCAGTATAACTTTTAATATATTTCCCATTGTTTTTTAAAATCTATATAAAATGCAAAAATATAAGAATAATCAAACATTTTTAAGAAACAACAGAGTTGGAAGACTTATATTTCCTGGTCACCATATCTTTTATGAAGCTACACTAATCAAGACAGTCTGATATTGGAGTATGGTTAGATATATCAAATGAACAGAATTTAGAGTTAGAACTCTACCATTACATTTAAGATTTTTTTTGACAAAGATGAAAAAGACGTTTTGTACACTTTTTCGCAAATGATGAAGAGACACTTGGATTTCTGCAGGCAGAAATATAAGTTTCAGAGTTTACATCACACATAGAAAATTAATTTACTTAAGCTCATTGTGAAGGTAAAAGTGATAGATCTGAATTTTTGAGGAATATGCAAATATACTTATCAGTTTGCATCATCTGTGGGCACCACAAACAGACATAACATTGGAATGTGTCTCCAGGGCTACAGCGTTGCGAAAGCAACTTTTAATTAAGAGTTTAAGATGGCACAGGATAACACTCGACTCTTGAACTTTAATTTTTTTGGCATCAAGAATAATAAGATAAATTTCTTTCTTTTTTCTTTTTTCTGTCTCTTTTTTTAGTTTTTATTTACTTATTTATTTATTTTTTAGAATTTACCTAGAATCAGTTATTCTGGCATAGTAGCATAAAATAAACAAAGACAACTGGGTGACTATAAATGAAATTCAATTCTCAGTCTACTAAACCTAGGATTAAAGCTCTCACATAACAACGTTTAATGAAGACCTGCTTTTTGGCATATAGATGACTATTTTTTCCCTTGTCTTTACATGACAGAAAGGGAGAATCCTATGGAGACAAAGATTATGTTCTCTAATGCCAAGCTTCCACTAGTCTTTGGCTAAAAGAGGGTCCACGTCTCCCTAAATTAATAACGCTATCCAATTTAACCTATGCTGACTGCACTGTCCATTGAAGAATCTGTTTGTCTTTTTCAGAAGATAGCAAGACCCAAGAAGATAAACCACCCCTCACTTCTCAGTCAAGGCCCAGGAAAAATCACAGAGGAAGTAGCGAGATAAGCAAGCGTGCTGCTTTCATGATGAGCCTGCCAATCAGCATGAGGATGGAGGAAGACCCTGAGATACTCAACACATACCAAAAGAGAAATCCAGAGGCTCCTAAGAACTAATCACTAAAGTAGACTTCAAACACACACACCTAGTCTCAGGGAATTTTGTGGAAGAGGGGGCAGAATGATTGTAAGAGCCACAGGTTGGGATATCATTCCCAGAGGCATTGCCTCCCCTTAAATAACTGAATGATGCTCCCACAATGCATAAACCACAACCTCATGAAGAACTGCAACCCCACTGAGGAAGACCCCCGAGGGAAATGGTGTTAGGGAGAAGAGAAAAGATGATCCCAACAACATGATGTATCCGTACAAAGTATGTTCTTAATTAAAAAGAGAATGAACCAATGTATTTATCTTTGCAAAGATAAAGAAAGAAAGAATCTCAAACTTAAGAAAATTATGAGAGTAATTGTTTTGTTGACCACATAGAACTGAAAGGAGGCGTTTATTCAGTGTAATGTTTTGTTTCATTTTTATTTCCCTTGAAAATGTATTTACAAAATTTCAGACAAATACTTGAAATGAATACATGAGGTTAAAATTTTCTACCAGCATGTGTGTGTGCATACATGTATGCATGTATACAGAGTTGTTTAGTTATCTAATCAATACCAGATTACCAAGTTTTCTCATGGTTTTCCTATTGCCTTTCTTACTTAAGGAAATCAACCTGCATACACACACACACACACACACACACACACACAACACATATATATATATATATATATATATATATATATATATATATATATATATATATATTTAAAATCACCTTTGCAATTTCCCTTGTGTATGAAGTGGTCATGTGCCACTTTTTTCTCTAAGGACAGTACACATTGCCTCTGGGTAAGCTCCAAAAGAAGGTGTTATCAACTCACCCATAGTTTTGCTATTTGCCTACCTTCTTAGTCTGGCTTGCAGCACACACATAAATGTGATATTGAAAGCAAAGCAACCATTAAGTAAATGACCTAAAATGGAGGGCTGGAGAGATGGCTTAGGGGTTAAGCCACCTGCCTCCTAAGCCTAAGAACGCTGGTTCCAATCTCCAGCAGTTCCAATCTCCAGGTTCCACATTTAGCCAGATGCAAAGTGACACAAAGGCGCAATGCCACACTTGACCACAAGGGAGCGCACACATCTGGATTTCGTTCGCAGCAGCTGAGACACTGCTGGTGTGCCCATCTCTGTCTTCCTCTCCCTCTCTCTGTCTCTCTCTGTGTCTCTCTCCAAAAAATATAAAAATAAAAAATAAAAATTTAAATGACCTAAGATGGAAATTACAGTCAGAAGAGTTGAGGTAAGCACAGGAAACCTCTGTTCCTATTTGGACAACCTGGTTTCTCCAACTTTCAACTTCTTATATTTGAGAATGTAAAATTCCTCATCTCATTAAATTATTATACACAAAAATGAATTGTGATTGATAAAAGGCTTCATACTATAGTGACTAAAATACCTTGCTTCATGCTCTTAGTGTTAGTACAGACAAGCATATTACCAGTTAACTTGTATCTATAAATACCTGCCTTTCATCTCTACCTAGCATTTACTCTTCATGAAGTGGCCATCTAGAACAAAAGCTGTATGTGCAGCAGCTCATTTACAGTAGCCAACTCATGAAAGATTTCAATGGGACAGAAGCAACCATTGTGTAAATATATTCTAGAGCCAGCTCCTACCTGTCTAATGACCTCACAGTGGACCCCATTTATTCATACCCAGCGTCTTCCTCAGTCCCTTGCGTTCCATTACTGAGTATGTTTCTCTTCGGCTTTTGTTACTGTCTGACCCTTGCATGTCCTGTCCTGCTCAACCTCAAGCTGATGCCTTGATTCCCAACACTGGATCTTTTTAACTGGTAAATCCTTGCTGATGGACTCCTTAACTCAATAGTCAATTTTCTTGATAGTGTTCAGTATGCTGTCCTCTGCACTCTCTTGTGCCATCCATTTATGTTGATTGATTAGGTCAGAAAGCCCAAGCTTTTCATTTAGTCCTTCTTAACACCCTTGTCATTTAAGTCCATTAGTATTTGAATAGTGGATTTAAAATATTATATTAGATTTTATTGCTTTTTGACAAAGGCAATTCAAGAATAACTTCTGAATATTTTATAGAAACTGTAAAATGTCAGAGTTACAAGGACCCTTGGAGATCATCTGTGATTGCCTCTTTTTTACAGAGGGAAAATCTGTAGTCTAGAGTGGGAAGTGAATGGCTCGTTGTTGCAAATTTCATTTTGGAAGATGCTACAGATAGAAGTATAGAGCTTCCCTGATTTTCATCTCAATCACTATCCAGGACTTCTTCCTTCTTGCTTCTGGAGTGGGTGACAACCCTCATCATCGTCCTGATTTCACTAAGAGGTCCCTGTGCTCCTCTTTCAGGAAGGAGGTATGCTGATGAGTAACTTCACTCTGTCTCTTCTTGGTTTCAGCAGCACTGGAGGAATGACTTTTCTCTCTAGAGGCTTGGCAAGAACCTTTCTCTGCTTCCAGGAACAAAGTCCTGCCAGCGTTACCTGCATAGCACAGGCCTGCCTTCCTTCTGTTAACCATCCTGGTCCCACCTGTAGTGGGCTTCTGTGCCTCTTGTCTGTATGCTGTAAGAGTACAGTGTCACTGTCAGCCACCTTGTAGAGTATGAGAAGCCAGATCCATGTGGACTGTGTAGAGATGGAAGGACTTCCCATACTCTTCACCTTTACAAGAAATAAAATGGACACTACACTTGAATTCTTGCTTTATTTCTTTAGTTTGCCTATAAAAGACCAAATAATCAGAAGGGAGGAAGAGTGCTGAATTAGGTTGGGTGATATTTACCTCTGATAAGTCGCCTACTATGCTCTAAGAAACCTCAGGGCAGGGCACCAGTAATGGGAAATGCTGGTGCACTGCTCAATTACAAGAACATCCTAAAATGAGGACCAGGATATGCATTATTTTCCTATTAGAAATGTGGCCACCCATGGACTACAGTAGCATCTTCCAAATTGCTACAAAACCAAAATACAGTAATGCTGGGGGATAAGAAGAATATGTTATACTATATTATTGTTTGTTGTGTTATTCTTTTAAAAATATTTTTATTTATTTGCAAGAAGAGAGAGAGATAGACAGAGAGACACAGAGAGAGATAGAAGGGGCACACCAGGATTTTCTGCCACTGCAAATGAATTCCAGATGAATGTATCACTCTGTGCATCTGGCATTACGTAGGTATTGAGGAATTGAATCTGGGCCTTTAGGCTTTGCAAGCAAGCACCTTAACTGCTGAGCCTTCTCTCCAGCCATATTATGTTAGTTATGTTAGTCTTTTTAATATTTGATAATTTAAGCAATTTATTAGCAAAACATATAAATTATCATATAAATAAACATAGAAATATATAAATTAATAAATATATTGAGTAAGTGCTTTAAAATTTTAGTTCACTACAAGAAGTGATACAATAAAATTTTGGTGTCCAATAATAATGAGTTTCAAATTCTCAACGTGACATAGTCTAATTATGGTGAGACTTGCGTAAACTTTCAGCCTTTCCTGTCCTATTGTTGACAATCAATGCTTACTCTAGTCTTTTTTAAAAAAAACATTTTATTTATTTATTTGAGAGAGAGAGGCAGATAGAGAGAACGGGCATGCCAGGGCTTCTAGCCACCGCAAACGAACTCCAGACTCATGTGCCACTTTGTGCATCTGGCTTACATGGGTCCTTAATCTTTGAAGGCAAATGCCTTAACCAGTGAGCAATCTCTCGAGCCCCTTACTCAAGTCGTATTCCACGCTAGACACAATAAGAAGCAGAGAGAATGACATTGACCACCATAAGCCCAGCCCTGTCTCACATGGAATCAACTTCCTAGATGGAGCTCTTGGGTCTGTTATTTCCCTCCCTGTCTTCCATTTGCTTATATCTAAAGCTAGCCCATTTTGAGAATTTAATGAGGAAGAGATTTCAAGATGCCTAGCAAGCTATTTGAATATGAAAAAGTATTTGTATATGTGAAAACTTAAACTTTATTTGTTTATTCACTTGCATACTCTTACCTATTACCTACAAGCTCGCTGTGTTATGGTAGAAACAAACCTTTAACCACACAATCAGAATGTATTAAGCTTAGGTATAGTATATATCCAAAAGTAACTGAAATAAAAATATATGTATGTATGATATTGCTGAGGTCTATAAAGTAAGAATGAGTTGTTGATGAGGTACTAATAGCATGTGGGAGGTAGAGGGTTCTAGAACTGTGTGTGGTACCTTTCCCTTGGTATATTATTCAGGGCTAATGATCAGTTATGAACAATGCAAATAATCCACAGTTAGTTTTTATTGGTTTGCTGTCTATCTGAATAGAAGTTAAAGTCCCTGGGCCAAAGGCACTGAATTATTTATTGCTGTGTCTTTGTCAACCACCTATGCAGGATGCATAGTAGGTGATAGATGAAAAAGGATTAAATTACTAAATAAAAATTGCTTAAGGTTCAATAAATGATACAGTTTGTCAAGCATCATAATACATATCCTCATTAAATCCTCACAGGCACTCAGCATTACAGATCAGCAAATAGAGGTCATTGAAGTAAGTGGACAAAGTCCTCTAGCTCTTAAGTGCTGAGGCAGCCACTGAAACACATATCTGTCTGACTCCAAAGTCAGTGTTACAAGTATAGCCAAATAATCCTTATATTAAATGATTGGAGTTGGGTACACTTCTTAATAACTTACTTCTGTTTTAGAGGAAAGAAAACTGTAAAACAGAGGCAAATTATATTGCCTTAAAAGTGTTGAACTAAAATCCTGTGAAATGAGATAATTAATTGTCATCAGAACATGGTCACAATCTGTCCACAAATGGACTTTCCAACCACTAAGAGACAACAAAGGAAGAGACACGTATCCATGCTCAGCCTGGCCTTTCTTTGCTGCATTTCTGGGGACTGGTAGCCAAGCAGCCCTTCCATGCAGCTGGATACACAGAGATCTTGTTGGGCTGAAGAGGGAAGGGAGGATACCGATAGGAGTGAGCTCCTTTGATGCTGCCTGACGCCCACATGGCCTGGCCTGCGTCTGCCTTTGGCACTTTGTGCAAGAAACATTTACTTTTCAACCTGAACATCCTTCTGGCCTCCATCTACAATCAGTTTTGTTCCAAGACAATAACAGTGATCTCCACACTCCCATGGCTGACAACTTTGTGGAGACAAATTGGAAAGACAAAGGATTCTTGGTGACATGCCATGACTTTCTCAGCTATAGACAATACATGATCAGGATGTAAAGTTTTATGTGGTTTTGGTGCCTTCAGGGCTTAATCATGAACATTCTCATAAAAGTATAGAGATGGGGCTGGAGAGATGGCTCAGCAGTTAAGGCACTTGCCTGCAAAACTTAACGACCCCAGTTTGATGAACCCATGTAAAGCCAGATGAAAAAAGGGACATATGCACCTGGAGTTTATTTATAGTGGCTAGTGCACCCATTCTCTCTTATCTTATTCTCTCTCTCTCTTTCTTTATCTATTTGCAAATAAATTAATAAATAATAATTTTAGGGCTGGAGAGATGGCTTAGCAGTTAAGGTACTTGCCTGTGAAGCCTAAGGACCCAGGTTCAACTCCCCAGACCCCATTTAAGCCAGATGCACATGGTGGTGCATGCTCTGGAGTTTGTTTTCAGTGGCTAGAGGACCTGGTGCATACATTCTTTCTCTGGCTCTTTAAATAAATAAGTAAAAAATAAATAAAGAACTTTTTTTTTTAAAAAAAGCACAGAAATGGAGGAGAGCTCTTAAAGCAGAGAAAGGAATTCCTGCTTTATCCTATTTTAGTGATAACATACTTTGTTGTTATTTTTGTATTTGCTTTTATTATTTATTTATTTACTTATTTTAGAGAGAGTGAGAGAGAGAGTGAGTGAGAGAGAGAGAATTGGTGCATTGGGGCCTCAGCCACCGAAATCAAACTCCAGATGCTTATACCACCTAGTGTGAATGTGTGACCTTGCGCTTGTATCACCTTTGTGTATTTGGCTTACTTGGAATTTGGAGTGAGACCAAACATGGGTTCTTAGGCTTTGTAGGCAAGTGCCTTAACTGCTAAGCCATCTCTCCAGTCCTGTTTTTATTATATATTTGTTGCTATGCAGTTTAGGTCTCTTGGGAACTCACAATCTTTCTGCCCCAGCCTCCCATATGCTGGAAATGCAGACATGCAAAACCACATGCATCTATTTAAAATTGCAAAGTACTTCATTTTGCATTTATTATGCTCCTATTGTAGTGTGTACATATGTACACAGGGAACATTAGGTGCTTAATAGTAAACTCAATGAAGTGAGATATGGTAAAAATGGAGGGTGCTGGTTATCAGGCAAGGACCATATGAAAGCTCTAAAATGAAAGCATTTCAATTTGTTCTAAAAAGTGCCAGAAGTCCAATGTGGCCAGAGCAGAAAGGAAAAAGGGGACAGTGTAAGTGATAAGGTTAAACAGGAGGTTAGAAGTTAGCTAGAGAATCCTTGCTTTTGTTAGATCTTCTAGTCCATGTGATGGGGAAGTCATGGGAAGATTCCAAGCAGGAAAGTAAATTGCTTGACTTTTGTGCTAAAAGGGACAATTCAGTGGGAAATATAGAATGAATTCTGGGAGGATCAAAGTACAAGTGGGCAAAGAAGACAGTAACTGTTCTATACAATAGAGTACAGCAACACATTCTATCCTATGATGTGCAATTACTACTTGTCAATGAAAATGAAAATTTCAAAAGAGTTAATTATAAAAATGATGCTGTTCCCATTCATGAGAACTAGAGGGTAGAAGAGGAGGATTATCAGAAGTAGTAATAGTCAAGATATATTTTGAAGTGGAAAACTGATGGTTTTGCTAATGTACTTGATATAGGGTATGAGGGCAAAAGAGGACTGAATGATGCCAAGTATGAGCTTGAACAATTGAGCAGACTGAGGTGAACCAGGTGGGCAGCAGGGTTAATCTGGCTTGAAGTTGGCATTAAGATCTCTTTCAGCAAATTAGGTTGGAAAATGTCTATTAGCCACCCTAGGAAGAAGTCTAATAGATAATTAAACCTGTGAGTCCAGAATTCAGTTAGTATCAGAGATGAAAAAGCATTACTAGCACTAAATATTTATAGTAATAGAACTGGATAAGTTCACATAGGAAGTGAGTGGAGATGGAGAAGATAAATACCAGAAAGACAGACTGATACTCAAGAAATCTGAATAATTCACTAACAAAGGGATCATTAAATCTCAAATAATCCAATGTATCCATTGATTGGCCATTTTATGGCATAATATGAATTTCAAAATGTGTAGGATCAGGATCATTCGCTCAGGATGGGGATTGGTATATTGTATACAGCTCTGACAGAGAGGACTAAAGTTAGCTTCACTTTCACTAGTTGTATGGTATTTAATCAGCAAATTAGTGGGTACTCAATATCTATGTCATGGTAATTTTATGAGAATAAACATAGAAGTATAGGGGCTGGAGAGATGGCTTAGCAGTTAAGGCACTTACCTGTGAAGACTATAAGGGTCCAAGTTAGATTCCCCAGTACCCATATAAACCAGTTGCACAAGGTAGCACATGCAACTGGAGTTTGTTTGCAGTGGCTAGAGGCCTGATGAGCCCATTCTCTCCATCTGTCTCTTCCTCTCTCTCTTCCCTCTCTCAATAAATAAATAAAATATTATTTTAAAAAACATAGAAGTGTAAAATAAAATATTATATAATATAAATTCTACATTATTTCTCTTCAAAGAAGGGTCATTTGAGGGAGCTTTTCTGTACATCTTCCATCTTAGTCCTGACCATTCAAATTCCTACCTGTAAGATTGGTAGTCTCTATTGTAGTAATTTGCTATAAGAATTCAGTGAATTAGTGACTATGGTATACTTGTAAACATGTCTAAAAGCGATCTATTGTTAGAAGTAATTGTAGACTTTTTTAAAAAATATATAAGAAAAGAGAAGAAAACTGGTATCACTGAGCAAATGAGAGCTTATATGTAGCTAATAATAGTGATATTGTCCATGCAGTAGCTGGTGAGGAAGCCAGTGATGATTGGTACCTAACATAGTCATGATAGGGAGTTTGAAAAGAACTTAAACTCTCATTTTTTACTTGTGAATGGAAAACTACACACATGAATGTGTGGAGATAGAACTCCACCTATCCTAGTACATATTGCAGAAACATCAGGAAACTCTGTCTCCCAAGAGGCTGACAAAAATCCTCTGTTGAGTTGGGGAAATATCAAAATCAGTCAGATCCTTACCTTCCTTTTGCTCTCAGAGTTTCTGGGAAAGAAGAGAGATCAGCATAAACTAAAGTAATATTTCCCCCCTGAGAAATTGATCTCTGCATTCCTTGGCTATGCACAAAGGGAAACTTAAAAGTAACATTTAAATGAAGGAGGCATTGATCTGCCCATGTCAAATTTAGGTCTTGGCATAATTATGTGCCATGTTTAAAGGATGACATTGGCATAGGAAGAAATCTTAAGTGGCTCTATGGTTATAAAATGGTTGTGAATCAAAATAGATAAAGAATGGGAAAAGAAATTTAAAAATCCATATGTTTAAACATGTGAATGTTGTTAAAACATAAAAATAAATTATATATGTATGAATATTAGAGGGAGACAGAGACAGCAAAAGAGACTGAATCTGGAAGTCTCCAGAAGGCTCTGCTAGGACCATTTCAGGGAACACAGGTGAGTCATGTTAAGGAGGAGCCTGTTAAGTAAGATTCTCAGTGTCAGCTCCTCTGGAGGTAGGAAGGAGTATGATTGTAATTCAATGTACTGTCTGCATTTTCTAAGAATTGCTAAAGAACTATGAATCAGGTTACAATCATAGCACAAAACAACCTAATGCTACTATAAAATGATTTTCTGAGGAGATATTATTTGTACACCATTAGACATATATTGCTAGACAGGCCAGTAAATATTACCATCACCGTCTCAGATGTGTTATGGTAGACCTTTTATCATTTTTCATTAATTTCAATGACATTATGGCCACTTTAAGTTATTAACAATTCAGTCCAGTATAGAATTAAACTTCAAATGTTTTGGTCACTCTTTTCCCTCAGCCCTGTTCAAGCTTCACACAAGGCACCAGGGAAGTGCCCTGTTTATGTAGGGTCTTGTCTGTGCATCCACATTTTTTCTCTGTCTTTTCCCCTTGTTCTATTTCCTCTGGTGGAAATAAGAGAAACAAGAACAACATTTATGCCTATTTTACTGCTGATTCTTAGGGCCTGCCTCTTTGGCTCTGGATGGAGGTGAAAAAAGGCAGCACTTTCTACCTCCAACAGGTGAACTTGTTACCCATGTGGTGACCTATCTCTTCCTTCATTACCCTCTTAAATTCTGGGAGTGGAGGACTAGTTGAGTAAGTAGTGTAGAACTGACTGAGTAGTGTAGTACTAACTGAGTAGTGTAGTACTGACTGAGTAGTGTAGTGTAGTTGATTAGTAGTGTAAGCATTTGTCCACTTCTTACTGAGTTCTGGGAGAGGCCAAGTCACTGACTACATTTGGTTGCTCGGGTGTTATAATATTGGATGTCTGCTACAGGACAATTCACTCTGGAGTCCAACTCTCCAGTCTTAGTACAATAGGAGATCTCACTAACTGTCCATCATGAAGCCTCATGATACCTTTAACCTACATAAACACATTATGAATAAATCTTATGATTGCTTTATGAAAATGATATCATTCTCCAAAAAGGCAAGAAAGTGCCTCATGTCATTCACCATAAGGAGGAAAGATAGGGGTTGAAGCCAGGCCTAGCTAACCTCAAAAGTTATTCTTTGCACTCTAAAACAGTGGGAACCGCTATGAGGCAGTGTTTAAGAATCTGGCTTTGGCTAGAAGTCCAGCCCTTACTATGGCTAACTGTCCTCGGGTCTTAGATTTGACCTTTGATTCAAGTTGCTGACAAGTGCTGTGTAAGTAAATGTAGTCCTGAAAGGGCTGTTAGGATATTTAACCACGGTAAGAACCCAAAGTTTCAGCATCTACATTGTATGAGTGCTCAATAAATGTTGACGATTGGCTCATGCATAGGGATCCAGCATTTGTGCCACACTGGTACAATTATAAAATCAGGTTTATAGACAACATCTTATGAGTGGAGAATGAATTACACCCAAGCTCTAGGATCTCTTCCCACGGTGAGTTGGCTCAGATGAACGGCATGGCTAAAGGCACCCATTAAATATCACTAGTGCTGGGGATCCTGCCACGAAACACTTATCCTAGGCAAGGAATGCTTCAAATTCATCCCCTCATGTCAGACTGTGTCTATAGAGCTTGGTGATGTTGAAGGGGCTTCTGTAGATCTGTTGGCAGGGACAAAGAAATAAGCTTCAGAAGCCACCCTAGATTTGTCTCTTCTTAGAGGGGTTTTACAGCTATTGATCAACTTTTGTTAAAAATAGCAATGATTCACATGGTCATGACATTAGTAATAAACAGAGAGGACTGATTAAATCCAGAGCTAGTCGCAAGAATGAGCTCCCTGTTCTTGGAGAAGGTTCAACTGGAAGCTGGGTGGCCATCTTTCAGCCACTTGAGAGAGGATTCCGGCACTGAGTCAAAGAAATGACCCATACATTTAATTCGAATCATGTCTGTTAGTCTATAAGTGACTTGGGCTGGTGCACCGATATGAGCACCACTTTTTGGCTTAAGCTACTCCATGCAATTTCTACATGGAGCCAGCAATATACCCCATCCCCAAGGGTGTCCAGTCCGTCTGTACCACTGAGTGGAAATGCTGACAAAGAAGAAAAACAGAACTCATTCTTTGAGCCAAACATACCATATTTGTTTTTCCCTTCCCAAATATGCTGTTTATTTAGAGAGCCCAGTGGCTTGGCTCTTGTTATAGATTATTCCTCATAGGCATGTTTGCTCATATCCGTGAGACTGTTCTGTGGTGGAGCTGTGAGATTTTTCCTTCCACTTTCCCAGATCATGTTTAATACAGATGTAAGCCAGATTTTTGGTAGTATGCATAATATCATCAAAATGATCTATTCTTTCTGTTCTAAAACCAATGGGCATTCAACCTTGCCTAAGAGAAGTTCCTGCTAGGAATCTCTGAATTTCCATATCACTGTTTTTTTTTTTTTTTTTTTTTTAAACCAAAAGAAACACTTCAAGGCCAGATGCACACAGCTTCATTTCTTTGAGTGTACAAAGATGTTTCAGGTTGGGTTAACTTGAACTGCTGGGTGAACAACCTCCTCTGTAAAAGTTAATGTCCTGTACCTTAGCCCAGAAGAATAAATCCATCTCTTTATTGGCACCATGAAAACTTTCCATTTTTTGAGCATTTAAAGTTCATTTTATGCATTGGGGGAATTTTTCAGCCAAGACCACCTGATTTCTGAAACAGAGTTTTTGTGTGTTCCCAGTTAAATAGACATGGCAAAATGAAAAATTAAAATAATAACATGAAATGAAAACAAGGGGGAGAATCAACCAACCACACTGAAAATCATTTAAGTCCATTTCTTTATGTACTAAATTTCCTCAAACATAAAAAAGCCAAGGAGTTGGAAGCTTGATATTTTTAAATATAACTTTCTTTCAATTTATTTTTATATTGGTAGATGATGTGAGAGTCATTATACTTTATAGGTCTGAACAAAATCTTACAATTTCTTACTAATATTATGCAATGACATAATGCCATTTGTAGAGGTGTCGCATAAAGCAATTGACTTTTACTGGCTTCTGATGGCAGGGCTTGCCATTTTATATTCTGTTTTATGTAAGCATTTTCCAAATGTATCGACCTCACAGGATTTCTCAAGTTCCTTAATTATGGTAAAAAGAAGATATGCCTGTAGCCTGACACAAGAGCTTATTAAAATTCTTTTGAGAAGGAACACAAGAAGAAGAGGGGTGAACGCAATTAGCATTTAGTGTATGCCTACCATAGGTCCAATGCTGGAATGTTGAGATAAAATAAAGGGAATCAGTGATCTACCTGGCACTGCCTACAATAGGCCCTTGTTACTTCCCACAGTTGGGTAAACTCAAGCTCAATTGTTATGACCAATGTCACAGTTGCTACGATGTGAAGGCACTTAGACATTCACCTAGATGTGATATCAAATCCATGCATTAGAATAGAAAAGAACAGCAATATTCATGCCACAGTTGTTCAGCCTCTATGGAGAAAGCTTAGAAAGTATGTTCTCATTTTGAGAATTCTTTGTACTAGTTGGTATATTTATAAAATGGCAAAATTTGTTTTTCTCCATGATTTTTATTCATTTGGTTCCAAAGTCTAGTGACAGGAGTTCTGACTCCCACCAAATAAATGTGATTAGACTTTGTAGGATGTTACTTGATGCATTGCAGCTCTCCAAACTTGATTGTTCCACGGGAGCATTATTAAGTTGATCCTCTGAGGAGTTTGTCTTTTTCCCTTTCACCTACTATGATAGCCTCTACATTTGGATTGAACATCAATTCTTATGAAAGAGAGTGGAATAGCAGGGATCTGAGCAAAAGGAATCCAAGCCATACTGAATAATAGAATATAATTTTACAAGTCTAGCAGATTTCCTAACATAAAGTTTAACTTTGTTACTTGAAGAATTTGAGACCCTGAAAGGTAAATAAAAAACTGCTGAAAGCTTTTTTTTTTAAAAAATGCAAGCTCAACAGATTGGTCTTTTATTTTTATGAGAGAGAGAGAGAGAGAGAGAGAGAGAGAATATTGGCACTCCAAGGGCCTCCAGCCACTGCAATTGAACTCCAGACATGTGCACCACCTTGTGTAATGTGCAACCTTGTATGCTTATGTCACTTTGTGCATCTGGCTTACATGGGACCTGGAGACTCAAATGAGTCCTTAAGCTTCACAGGTAAGTGCCTTAACCACTAAGCCATTTCTCTAGCCCTCAAAGATTTTGTTTTTAATCTTGCACCGATCCACCCCTATAGAATAAGCTTTTGGCCATCAGGGGAAATGTACTATTATTAAAAATTAATGGTCCTGTAGCCAGTTGTCATTTTCCAACCTTATTTTTTTGAGGCATGCCCAACAGACTTTTTTTTTTTTTTAAAGGCAAGATAGTGAGAGAGAGAGAGAGAGAGAGAGAGAGAATTGGTGTACCAGTGCTTATAGCCACTCTAATACAACTCCAGATGTGTATACCACCTTGTGCATATGTGCATCACCTTGTGTGTCTGGCTTACATGGGATCTGAAGAGTTGAACATTGGTCCTTAGCCTTCGCAGACAAGCGTCTTAACCACTAAGCCATCTTCTCCAGCCCCCACCCTTATTTTTTGTGTATGTTTTCCTCATTGTCTACTCTGTCACTGGTCCTCCTGACCCTTTCTCTTTTTCTAGTCAAAAATGAAACTAAATAGCAATTCAAAGAAAATGTTTGAGGAGAAGAAGAGTCTCAGATTCTTGGATGAAAGTTTTCCAACTCCCTGAGGTTAGGTAATTCTAAGAATTAGGGAAAAGTATGAGAAAGGAAGTGATTTCGATGAGAGAAGTACTGGTAGAGCAGCTAGACATGTATTACTTTAGTTGAAAGACTGAAGAAGATATTTCACTTGAAGCCTGGAGGCAAATGGTAGAAATATACAGAGCGATTTAAATCTTGTGTGTGGATGTCCCACCAGATGGATGATCTATTGGCATTCTAGGCACTGGCTAATTGCAGTCAGTGTGAATAGTCTGGAGAAAGAGAAGGGGATATTTGTCACATCACTGCAGATATTGCCATGAAGGAAGAACTTGGTTCACTGACCAATGTGAGAACAAACCATACTGATTGCACTTTCCCTACAAGTGACATGCTAGTGACATACCAACATAACCACACAACAAATGACACCTGCTTTCTTCTCCTCTGAGCAACTGTCAGGAGAGTGATGTTTTTCCATGTGCGTGTCCAGCCAGCTAGTAGTTTCCTTTGTCCAGCAGGCAGTGCACTTGGCAAAAGTTTATTGAATAAGTGAGCCAATGTATGAAGTAATTTGTCCAAATTAACATAGTGAGTTTCATGTCCTGACTGGGATCCAAATCTAGGCCTTGTGTTTCCTCCAAATGTAATCTTTCTTTTCACAAGCACATAGAATGGATAAATAAAATAGATAATAAACAAAGCTGCCCTGATTGAAGGAGGGGATTATTTAAAATACAATCTCAAATGTATTTTTCCTGTTCCAAGTAGTGAGAAGGCCACCTCTCTGTGTCAGTAACTCTGGAGTCCAGAAAGTGTACCTACTTAATCTAAGCACAATATCTGCATTCAATTTATGTTAAGCAGGTAGAGACTGTCTTTAACACTGAAGCTGGGGAGTCTTGTGACTTTGAGACTAAGAACTTGTTTTCTTCTCTAGGTTGGGCTATTTCTTTATAAGGATGTGGCTATAGGGTGGTGCTCAAACCTAAGTAGCTATGGTATCAGCTAGGTCAAGTGAGCTGGCACTAAGTTCAATTCCCATAAATGGAAGGAACATTGAGACCATTAAGTCCATTGGTTTTCAAATAGGGCTGCTTTTTGTCCTCCAGAGAAAACAATTTTGATTGACTACTAAAATGTCTTCTTAGTTTAAACTGGCTTCAACAGAATACTATGAACTGGACAAATTAAACAACAAAATTTTATATTTCATGATCTTGGTGAATAAGAAAGAGTCCAAGAATAAGATGACAATAGGATTAGATTCTGCCCAAAACCCTCTTCCTATTTTGTACATGGCTTTCTTCTTATTGCAGAAAACACACACACACACACACACACACACACACACACACACACAACCCCAATAGAGAGACAGAGGTTCGCTGAGATGAACTTCCAGACCAGGCACAGTTATGGAGGAGGGATCTTACAGATCCAGGGGAAGTTCCATAAAGGCTGTCTGTCTGAAAGAAGTAACCACCAACAGCACACAATAAAACTGCCAAAAGGTCCCTAAATATGTTCTTTACAATGGAATCTCAAACCCCCCATCTTCAAACATCATCACATTGCAGATTAGGGCTTCAGTGCCTATATGCTAGAGAAACACAACCATTCAGAACAACTGGGAATACTCCTGGCTTCTAATGGGTACAGGTCGTGTATCTTCTTTACTATCTCACATGCCTAGAACCATTCTTCTTAAAACAAAGACATATCTGGTCAAAAAATGTTAGAAATATTTCTAGAAAACCCGTGATCATTAACTGCCAGAAATAGGATCACTCTACAGTGACTCTGATAGGGAAATGTCACAAGCAACTTTTTCCCTGGGAGATGCAAACACATGCCTATTCACCCCAGATAGGACTCAGAATGACAAACCAAATTACGATTGCACCCACAGCAGTTTAGGTGATCCAGTGAGTTCACTGGAATTACTGACAGAGCAGGGTGAGGGTTTGCTTACAGGAGCATGGGTGACTCAAAAGCAGCTGCATCACTGAAAAGCCCTCCCCAGCCTAGGCGATGACTCACACTCACAGAAGGTGCATCTCAAGCACACAGCACAACCTGCAGGGAGCTGGCTGGTTGGAGAGTCTCTTCCCAAGTAGTTGTTTGCCTTTTATGTAATTTTAGGGATGGGTCTTGTAACATTTCCCCAGACTTGTTGATCTCCTGACTCCCTCCTCCCTTCAGGAGGAAATGTTTAAATTCAGAAATAATTGCTACACAACACTGAATGGTTGTTTACTGCTTCTGTGACCTTGGGAAGTGATTGTGTGGCCTTTTAAGTTTTAGTTCTCACAGATTAGTTGACTTCTTAACTCCCTCCTTCCTTAGGAGAGAATATTTTAATTTGGAGGAATTTGCTATTCTAGTACTAGACAAAAACTAGCTGAGTTGCTTATTCTTAGTGCCCGCAGAGTGCTGCATCTACCATGCCACTTCTTGTCATAATCATATCATGGCATATATCTTATTTATTGGTCTATAAGGTCTGGGGTTGGCTGGCATAGTTCATATTCATCATCACACTTCCAGCTTCTGCAGAATACAGTGAACAAGCACAGACATGAAGCATTAGAGTTTTTACCTGTGATGTTATATCTGTTTTAAGTCTAGTAATCCCATGCTTAGGCTCAGCTCTACTCTTGGGAGGTTTGAGATGGAAGACCTCATGCTGCATGGGCTCTGATGTACTCCTGGCCTCTAGACTGTCCTTTCACATTTCAGAAGCTGTACAAATGCTTACTTGGCATTTTTATTTTAGTGGAAGTAAAACTCCTATAAAAGTGCCGACACTGGGGTAAAATGGAAAAAATGTTTTATAATCAACAAGTTTAATTTGCTGAGTGCTGCATTAAAATCATTGAAAGGAGTTGTGCCTGCCCATCATTAAACTCTGCTGCCAAATCTTGCTTAGAATGACCATGAGTCATTAGACCACTGAGTTTGAATGGATATTGGAAGAAGAATAGAGCATGGACACCAAGTGCCTATGTGGTTGAGAAGGCCAGAACAACTGACCACACTTTTCCATATCCAGTGTAAAGTCTGTCAATCAAAATGTATGTCACATTTGTGAAGAGGTTATGTTGGTCTTATCCATCGGTCTCACTGTTTGAAAGGAAATGTGGTTTTCTACTTACTTATACACTATAGAAAAGGAAATGCGGGAAATAATTCGTTATAGGAAAACTTTAACATATAGAATGCAATATTTATGTGATCTCTTCATATAAACCTTTCAGAGAAACACTCATGATAGAGTATTTAGAACCATATTCTTCATCATTCTATCACATGTTTATAAATAACAACAGTGGGAAATTTGACATAATCTGTCACATATTGTCTCTTTAAAATTCACAAATGGAGGATTGGAGAGATGGCTCAGTGTTTGAGGTACTTGCTTGCATAGCCTGATGGCTTGGGTTTAATTCTTCAGTACCCATGTAAAGCCTGATACACAAAGTGGCACATGTGTCTGGAGTTCATTTGCAGAGGCAGGTGACCTTGGCACACCCATTTTATCTGTATTTCTTTCTCTCTCTCTCTCTTTCTCTTTCTCTCTCTGGGTGTGTGTCCCCTTCCAAATATAAAGAAATCACAATAGATCATTTTCCTTTCTCTCCCTTTCATTTTTCAAACACTCTTTAATACATTTTCAATTAAGAAGATACTTTCTCCTTGAAGATTTCTTTGGATCCCTAAGCAGTAGCTCTCTTAATGTTCTAACTGATTTTATGTCTAGATACCTCTTAAACTCTATTGTAGGTATGTATTTATAGGACCTTTGTCTCTGAAAGAGGGTCTTCAAGAGGGAGAGGCTGATATCTTATCCCCTACTCTACTCCTGTCATGGCATCATTTTTCTAGAAACATACTGCTACAATTTAACTCTTAATTTGACCACCATGTGAGAGTTCCCAAGAGACTATGATCATATTTGTTATTTGCTTTTTTTTCTTCTTGGCTGGTTTTTCTTGATTAATCAATTTTAAAAACATTATTTATTTATTTGTGAGGCAAGAGACAGAATGAGAATTAGAGAATGGACCTGTGCCAGGGCCTCTGGTCACTATGAATGAACTCCAGACTCATGCACCACTTTGTGCATCTGGCCTTATGTAGATCCTGGGGAACTTAACTCTGAGCCAGCAAGCTTTGCAAACACCTTTAACCACTTAGCCATTTCCCTACTCAATTCTCTGTTTGGTCATATAAAAGTGTTTAGGTTATCAAAATATGTAGAAAAGAGACTGAAATATACAAATACTTAATAAGCAGTATCTCTAATTCCCCACCACATTCTGTGTGAAGTTATTTTGAATGTTAGGAAACTTGGGTTAATATATTTAAGTTATTTGCTCAATGTTCCACAAGATAATCATATCTTATGTGAAATTTACTCAGATTTCAGGCATTATAACATTATTCACAATATATATATATATATATAAAGAAAAAAATAATGTTGTAGGTCTTGGATCCTGGCTCTGTAATTGAATAGTAGTAAGGCTTTAAATACTGAATAATATCTATTTTGTCTCTATGTCCATTCTCCTCATTCCCTACTTTTGGCCCTCTGAGGCTGACCTCCAAGGTCTGCTTCTCCATTGATCTCTTGTTGTCTGTCTTCTGGTTCAGTTTGTAGAATGAGAGGCATTAAGGGGAAGCAAATGATTCCAAGCATTTGCTTCACCTTCCCTCATCATCCTCACCACTGGGTTAGGTCTCGAGAGCCCTCTTTATTGGAGCTTAGGTGGGGAAAGATGGTTCATTTACAGGAATAGGTTTTACCATGCTCTTGTAACAGCCTTCACGCATGAAAGTGGTCATGCTTCCCATGCAGTAAAAACTCTAGGAATTTGATATCCATGACCATCTAAGAGGCCATCTTCATTTACTTCTTCAATGGCTTAATAGTCAAGTGTACTATTTATATAGGGAAAGGGACTAAACATACTTTGTTTAGTTCTTGTTCCCTGAGACACAAATGTCTCATTTGTTAAGTGGGAATAGTAACAAGTAGATCAGAGGAATTTTGTGAAGATAAAATCTTATATGTTAAAAGTGCTATGTAAATTTAAAAGTACTATCAAAAGATTTATAATCAAAATTATTTACAGTTCTGTTAGAATTCATGCTTTTTTTAAAAAAAAAGTTCATGATTTCTTTATCAAATATTTACTGGGAATCTTGTAAGATTAGGCCATATGTTAAATGCTGAAACTCTGCTAGGCAGAGATTTAATGAGAGAGTCTACACCCATACCACCCCAAACGTGCCAGATCTTGTCTGATCTTGAAAGCTAATCAGGGTCAGGCCTGGTTAGTACTTGGATGGGAGATTTAATGAGAGAAATGGATGCTAAATGAGGGAAGAAGGATCTTAATAGAAGAGAGATGACCTGGATCTTAAAACTAAAAGTAGGCTTTTGGTAGGTGATGGTGGGAAAAGAGGAAGAATATGTACAGGAAAAGAAACACATAAAAGGTATACAGTGGTAGGGAGAAAAGGAAAGTGGGGGATGAGGCTGGGAAGATAGTAAATTTCACTCTTTGTGAAGAATAATTATATCCTCAGGGAGGCTGAGTGAATAATAGGAAAAAATAATCCCAAAATATTTTAATATCTTTTTCCTACTATGGTATCTGTCCTATGCAAAGCTCTGCATTAAAAAATAAATATTCTGTGGAATTTGGATGTCTTTACAGCATATTCAACTGATTGTCTTAATAGATTTTTCAGAAGATTTGATATTAAGATAGCCAAAAAAAAAATTATTGAAAAATCTAAGTTAAACCAAGCAGTATATTTGTCAACCAGCATTTATTGAGCTGATACTTTCATTGAACCCAAGTAGGTAAAAATCATGGAATCTCCATTTGACTTTTTCCTGCTACTCACATGTGCTTCAAAGGACTTCTAAGGACAGGAGTATATGAAGTAAAGATACATTAGAAATCTATAATTTAGTCCTTTGATTAAGTCAAAGAGTCGATCATTCATTTAAGATGTAATTGAGAACATGTTTCTCCTCCATGATAAAAACATTTTAAGCTGGGCATGGTGGTACAAACCTTTAATCCCAGCACATGGGAAGCAGAGATAGGAGGATTTCTGAGAGCTCAAGACCACCCTGAAACTACGGAGTGAGTTTCAGGTCACCCTGGGCTAGAGTGAGACCCAAAACAACCAAACAACAATAACAAAAAAGGTTTCAAAGTTTTGCTACATTATAGCCACTAGCTACTGAAAAGTTGAAACACCGCAACTGAGCTGGAGCTAAATATTTTTGCTGTGTTTAATAACATTTAACAAATGTTTAAATAGTTCCATTTGGGGAGAGGCTACTGTAAAAGAAGAGCAAGTCTAGAGAGAAGTATTCATCAGTATTAAGTATAATTCATTTTGTCAGTGTATACTTCACCCAAGTACTGAGTTAATGAATTCTCTGGAAACAATTTCATCCTACCTTATAACATTCCACAATGATTGAATTATTTTTCCATATATCCTAATAGCTGTAATTCTGAGCCATGATTTGGAGGTTCCAGGTACTCTTTAAAGATTACTGCCTTATTCCACTTTAAGTACTCTTTTATCCATAGTAAAATGAGGTGATTACTATCTAACTGAATCCTTATGATTCATTGAATGTGTTTACACATGCTGGCTTTAAAAATAGTGCAGTTTTAATTTAGTAGCACCTGTAGTCATTCTCATTGTAAAAGGGTTGCTGTTTCAAATGGCCAGCCTGCCAAGACCTTCCAACAGACAGTATAGGTAAGCACACAATACTTACTATGATTTAATTAGTGAAAATTCATGTGGATATATGCAAGACAGAAGATATAACAATACAAAGCCTAAATTTATGTATGAAATAAATAGTTAAGGAATCTGTCCTAAATAAGCATTCTGATATTGTGCAAACTGAAATGATCTGTTATTTATTCATTTTGGAATAATAAAAAAAAAAAGCTTGTCTTGAAGTAAGTCTTAGGGAATCTAGAAATCAAGGAAAAGAAAGATAAGTTTCAA
This sequence comes from Orientallactaga sibirica, assembly GCA_036365145.1. Lineage (NCBI taxonomy): Eukaryota > Metazoa > Chordata > Mammalia > Rodentia > Dipodidae > Orientallactaga > Orientallactaga sibirica. The sequence continues at coordinate 31,605,246 of JAEOAD010000015.1, read as the reverse complement.
AAGTTATGGAGTGATTGCTCAGTAGTTAGGGCGCTTGTCTGGAAAGCCTAGTGAACACGGGTTCAATTCCTCAGTGCCCATGTAAATCCAGATGCACAGAGTGGGCAAGCATCTGGAGTTTGTTTGCAGTGGCTAGAGGCCCTGGAGCTCTCTCTTTCCCTCCCCTCTCTCTCTCTTTCTCCTTGAAAATAAATGAAATAGTTTTAATGAAATAGTTACGGTTTTTCTAATCATATTGAAGTGTCATGCAGTTCTCCATTTGCACTGCATTATTTGACATCATGCTCCAATGCAAGTCCTGTCTTTCTCGCCAGTGATAATACTCACCTTTCACTCCTCTAGGCCGTAGTTTAACTTGTTTTTCAAGATCTAGCACAAATAACATCTCCTTTATTTATATTTCTTTCAATTTTCTATAGTTGTAGTACTATTTGTGCATTTGTCTCTGGAACAGGTACATTGTACTCTGTTAATATGAATATTCCCAATATTATCTTAGGACTGAATGATGCTGCATTCAAAGTTGCGAAGATAGAAACACTATGGGGGCTGGAGAGTTGCTCAGTGGTTAAAGGCACTTGCTTGCAAATTCTGCAGGACTGTACTTAATTTTCCAGTACCCACATAAAGTCAGATGGACAAAGTGGCACATATGTCTGGAGTTCATTTTCAGAGGCAGGAAGCTGAGGTGTGCCCATTCTCTCTCTCTTTCTCTCTCACACACAATACACTATTAAAAAAACAAACAAACAAACAAAAAAAAAAAAAAACGTATGGTTCACCATTGATGGCTAGACTAAATTTCAAATGAATTTTTTCCCATAGTTTGAAATGTGATTGAGATGAACCAAAATAAAGTAACCCTCAATGTTTCGAACTGGGTACTAGGACAGACTACTTCAGGATGGTTGTCTCTTACAATGTTTGTTGTTTGTTTTAAGACTAAAGTTGTCTCTTTCTCCATTATCAAGTTATAATACCATTAGCCTCAAAGCTCTGAGCCTCTGACTAATGTGATTGACCAGAACAAGGCATCTTTGTAAAAATATTTCATTTATTTATTTATTTATTTATTTATTTATTTATTTATTTATGAGAGAGAATATGAGTGTGCCAGGACCGCTAGCCACCTCAAAAGAACTCCAGACACATGTGCCACCTTGTGCATCTGGCCTGGGGAATCTAACTTCGGTCCTTAGGCTTGGCAGACAAGTGCCTTAATCACTAAGCCATCTCTCTAGCCCAGAAGTCCACTACCTGCCCGTTGGCCACTGATGCTTATATTCAAGTCATCTTCCAGAGTGTTGCAGAGGAGATAGCATTTTCTATATAAAATACCACTATTATAATGTAAACCCTATGAGAACTAGTATTCCTTTCTTTTGACGTTTCAATGCTGACACAAACCCACGTCTTGACCAGTCTTTTGTACCTGGTAAATACTCAAAATATGTTAAAAGCAAAAAATATATATATAATACACATAAAAAGTTGCTTGCATCTTACAGCTTTTCACTTATTATCATCATTTCATTTTACTCCTTCTTACTGCCCCTGCTATGGCCCCTGTCCCTTCTAACCACCTCTAGACAACAGGACATGACCTCTGCAGGTGATTTTCTATCCCATCCCACTGTTGAGTTCCTTCATGAACCTTCCTCTGGGATTCCTTCTCCAGGTGTCCTCTGTGTACTTCCTGAGTCCAGTTCTTTTAAGTGGGTCCTGACAGTCTATGTGCCCTAATGACATTGTTTCTTCAAACTATGTTCTGCCCAAGTTTTTTTTTTTTTTTTTTTACTTTTATTTTTTGGTTTTCCGAGTTAAGGTTTCATTCTAGCTAAGGCTGACCTGAAATTCACTAGGTAGTCTCAGGGTGGCCTTGAACTCCTTGGCAATCCTCCTACCTCTGCCTCCCAAGTGCTGGGATTAAAGGCGTGTGCCACCACACCCGGCTAGAAACTTAATTTCTTATTCACTAGTTGAGGCCCCTTTATGAAAATCTAGTTTATTGTTTGCTATGCATTTGGGTTTATGTTGTCTGTTATGAGGTTCCTGAAAATCCTAATATATATTTGAGTATCTGTTTTGTCCTTTACAAATTTGGTTTACATAGAGAATTTAGTGTATCCCAAGTGGAGCAAAATAGTGAAATGGGTGAACTGAATGTTGTCATACTAAGAAGACTAGTAAAAAGACATATTTTATTTATTTATTTATTTATTTATTTATTTATTTATTTACTTATGAAAAAAAGAGAATATGAGTTTGACAGGGCCTCCTGCCACTGCAAACAAACTCCATGTACATATACATGTGTCTCTTTGTGCATCGGGCTTTACATAGATACCAGGGAATCAAACCCGGGTTATCAGGCTTTGAAAACAAATGCAGGTATCCCTGCCCATGGAAGGCATAATTTTCAAGAGGGCATTATTAGAGCTAAAGTCAGAAATGGTCACACTGGAGTTTGCCATCAAACATCTTGGGACAAAAATTTTGGTGCCCTGTCATAAATGTCAACATCAATCTCTCTCTCTTTCTCTTTCACACACACACTCCCTCTCTATGTTCTTTCTCATTTCCTTTTCTTTTTCTCTCTTCTTCAGTTTTGAGGTCTCATTAGTGGCCCCTATTCCCTGTGCTTTGGGAGGCTGGTCACACAGGCCCTCTGGGTGGTGCCCCATACACACACTTACACATATGGAACCCAGAGAAAATAATGCTTCATCTTTCCCTGGCCACTAGAGTGAACACCTGAAGCAACCATTCCAAGGGGCCTCAATATCTCTAGAGTCCAACTACTTAGAGAATTCACTGTAAATGCCAACATTTATGTCCCAATGGGAAGCTTTGATTGAGGAAAGTGTGACCTAACTCACTCTTCTGGCCGATCAGTATTAGTTTTGAGGGAAAGCACATTAACTTCTTAGAGATATACTATTTGTTTAATATTCCCTTAAATAAAAAAGAATCAAAGGTATTTTGGAGCATAAATCTACAAAAACACAAATTTCATGAAGATAAGCATTATTGGAACATATATAACATCTTATTTCTGCATGTTTTGTTCCAAAATATTCAAGTTTAAACACCTAATCTTAGCATTCAAAGTACTCCTTGTCACGGTTGGCATTTCTCAATGTATTTCTTTATTTTCCTCTTCAAATATCATGAAGTGAGGGCTGTGGAGATGACTCGGTGGGAAGAGCATTTGCTATACCTCAGTTTGATCCCCAACACCCAAGTCCAAAGCTGGGCATGGCTGTGTTTCCTGTAACCCCAGCTGTGAGGGAGTTGGAGACAGGAGGATTTCTGGTTAGCTTGTCTAAATGAAAAACAGTGAGATCTAGATATAGCAAGAGACTCTGTAATAACAAGTGCAAGAAGATGGAAGAGCAATAGAGGAAGCTACCTGCTGGCCTCCTCTCCTCCTCTGGTGTTCTCACGTGTGCACAGGGATCAACTCAACTCTCATGACCCTCATTGAATGTTTTCTGTTTTTTTCTCTAAAATCAGCTTTCTTGGGCTGAAGAGACAGCTTAGCAGTTAAGGCGCCTTCCTGCTAAGCCTAACAACCCTGGTTCCAATCTTCAGGTCCCACCTTTAGCCAGATGCAAAAAGTAATGCAATGGTGCAATGCCACACTTGCCCACAAGGGGGGCGCAAGCATCTGCATTTTGTTCACAGCAGCTGAGAGGCTGCTGATGTGCCCATTCTCTATCTGTCTTCCTCTCCCTCTGACTCTCTCTGTCTCTCTTTGTGTCTCTCTCCAAAAAATAAAAAAATAAAATCAGCTTTCTTTTAATATATTATAAATTCTTAGCTGGGCCTCTTATCTACTTACCACATACTGTTATAGTATAACTATTTGTATATGCTCTGATTAGTTAGAAAGAGACAAGCTGAAGTTTAAATCCATTTTATTATTAGGTGGGTAAGCTTGTAAAATTACTTAAATTGAAGCTTCAATTTCTTAATCTTACTAATTAACTATGAATGTTTCCCATGTATAGATGCCCCACAATCAAAAAAAATGGCTTCAACTCTCTTTCTCTAACCCTTTTTCAATGTGATACTATACTTGATTATTCAGTAGAAGAAGTGAGTTTCTCTATGTCTTTAGGGTTATTTTGGACAAAAGAATATGTCAATAGATTGGATAATTTTGCATTTAGGCCTCAAGAAGAATGTGCTTCTTCATGCTTTCCTGGCACCCTGCTCATGTAAAACAGACACGACTACCTTCTTAGAGCATGTGAGAATAACTTGGAGTAGAGATAAGCTTTCTTACCTCAGGACATGGTCCAATTTGCCTTACCAGCAGATGTGTGAGTGGACATGGTTGAGATAAGAGACACCCACTGGGCCCATCCAACTTAAATGAGCTGGAAACATATGCATACGGCTGTGTTGAATTAATTCTCAAACTGTAGCTTACCTCAGAATCACTGAGAGTTTGCTAAAATACAGACTTGTGGGCCCCAGAGCTTCTAGTTCATAGGTTGTAAGTGGCGTCCCCCCATATGTTCCCACTTGTTCTCATGTGATATCCATGTGGGTGGTCCAGGTAATCACATTTTGAGAATCAAAACTGCTAGGTTCTACTTCAGGTTAGTGTAGCAGCCTGCCACCTGATAAAGAAGGGCATTGTAAAGCTTACTCATTACAGATTTAAAGTATCTGAAACTTAATAGTCTTGCTATATTTTGTTCTCTTCAACTAGCTTAAAAGTTCTTTGAAGAAAGGACTACTAATGAAGTGACTGTGCCCTTCTGTTTCACTTTGCAGTGCCTTGCATAATGAAAACGCTAGTCCCAGTCTGATCAATATCACACAGATAACAAGCAGGTGTCATGCAAATTGCTTTGCTCTTTGTCACTGTTAGCTTTCATGCTGTGGAAACATAAAAAAAAAATTACTACTCTTTGATGAAATCTAAAATTCTTTCTTATATGGTGGCTGTTTCATCAGAACTCTGAATTGAGGATACTGGTAAGAAGGAAGCCTAATACCCAGGAAAAGAAAAAATCCAAGGAGAGAATCAATGGGCTGAAGGAAAATGGAAAGTTTAATGGACAGTGCATCAGTAGCTTGAATGGTGAAGACAGCTTGGTTCGCTGAGGATAGACTGGGCACAGTTATGGAGAAGGATAGCCTAATACAGATCCAGGGAAGTTCCAGGAAAAGAAAAAAGCCTGCCAAGGAGCCAGGCAAGAGAAAAAAGCAAGCCACCACAGGGCAAAACTGCCAAAAGGTCAAAATGGAACTCCTGCTAGTTTAATGGAATCTCAAACCATCACCACACCTTAAGACCGGGCCCCCAGTGACTTGCTCTAGAAGGTCAAGTGGCAAACTATAAAATAATAAAACACTGAATGGGAAATGGGAAAGCAAGTATAAGAAGCAGAGGAAGTGAAGTATGGTCAAAATACAAAGTCTCAGAGGACAAGATTTGGGGGACAAACTTACCTAAAGTTTTGAAAAGGTCTCAAAACAAATCTGATGTGGAACAGATTTGTTATTGACTATCATGCTATTACTTTTTCCTTTCTGACTATCATCAAAGTTCAGAAGGAAATGTAAGCAGATGACAGCTCCTTCTGCAAGGGCCAGAAGTGATGCTGAGAACATTATCCATTGTATCCTTCAATGTTTCCTACAAAACCCCACTTAAAGAATTTCCAACTTTGTGCCAGGAAAGAGACAAACATCTTGTTCCTAAAGAATTTCCATTTTTTTCCTTTTAGTATTCAAAACCCTAAAGCTTACCATAGTTATTAAGTCCTTCCAGCTGTTAAGAAGCCAAGAACAGGCCTTGAAGCTCAATCCTTTGCAGTCATTAAATGCACTCTCTTTGCTCTCAAAGGCTCTTGCAGCCATCTCTATATTACCACTTCTACCCTGTATTTTAGCTATTCATTGAATATATTTCTTTGCCATTTTGCTCTGATTCTTTCTAAAAGTAGGGAGCACATATTTTATCTCAGTTCACTTATAGTATCTAGTGTCATATCTAGTGTGCAATAGGCTTTGGTGAAAGGTTTTCTAAATTAACAACTAAGTGGCAACAACTCTTACATGTGTTAATTGCATTAATAATATTGATTAGTAGGTTTTCTGCTCTCTTTTTAATGAGATTTACTTTTTATTGAAGTTTAATTTATATTGCTAGATAAATTAGGACATGACAATATACATATGTATGAGGTACCATATGAGATGTTCATACATTGTGTAATGTTCAAATCAAGATACACATATGTGTTTCTTGAATCATTAATCATTTCTTTGTGGTGAAAGCATCCAAATTAGCATTTTGAAGCCTATAGCACATTGTCAATGCATGCAACACAGAACTACTTACCTATCACCTCACATCTATGAGGAGGAAATCCATTGCCTCTGTGTCCACATGTTTTCTTTTAGGCAGAGAGAGCTCATGCTCATAGCATTGGCCAGTCTTTACCCCTTTAGTCAATCTGTCCCCAGGGAGGCTGAGTGACTGATCTGGTTGGAATGTGTGGGGAGAATGAGCTAAATATACTCTTCCCTGCTCTCCATTTCCTTCTTTCATCTTTCAGCTGTATCTTGTGTTCTCCATTCACATTGAAAGAGCTCCTCCTCTTACCCTTTAGTCCCTTTCTACCTATGTGTCTTGCCTGTTGTTTCTCAGCTGGGAAACGACAAAGGATGAACTCAAAGCTTAACTCATTTTTCTTTGTCTGTAAAGTGCCCTCAGTCGCCTTATCTGGTGCTTCCACCCTAACTTTCTAAGGCAGACAATTCCCCATGGCTAAGGGAGTGCACACATGTTTTTGTCAGGATGCTTTGGACTTGGGGTTTGTGTATGTGTTTCCTACTTTCTCTGTACATGAAAGAATGTGTGTCCCTAACTTAACAGTGATCCACATTGCTTTTTCTTTGTCCAGAAAAAAAAAAAAAAAATCTACCTTATTTCAAAGTGTAAAGCCACAGTCTAGAACTCCAATTTTCCAATATTCATATTAAACATGATTTTCAGGTGCTACATTATGGAGCATCAAAGATTATGTAAAACTAGATAAGTCATGAAAGTCCATACCAACACAGGCTTAGCTCCAAGATGGTCAATACGTATCACCGAAGGCCAAAAATATGTAAGAATAATAAACTGATCGAGTTGAAAAATGTTAGATGGAATAAAACTGACAACCCTCCTATGTCCTAGTGTCATGTGTACAAGACCTACCGAATAAAGGAAAGGCCTACTTGATAGCAAAATATTAAATATTTCATGACCCCAGGCTTAAGCCAAGGGTATGTGAAGAAAGATTCACATAATAGCACTCCTTTTTGTAGTACAAATTCTTAAACAATGAGCCAGCAGAAAGGAGACAAAATCTATTGATCTTTGATCTGTAAGAAAGACTTAGAGGGTTCCCATTAGATGAAGGACAGTAAACCACTGCCATTGGTCCAGGTTCCACAGATGTCTCTAGCTGTTTATAGTCATGCCACATCTACTCACATGCCTCCTCAATGTAGAGGCTTCCCTAAGAATGTGCCAAGAAGGATGAATCAGGGAAGTGTGCACTCCCTAGGTTATCAGCCCAAGAGGAAGAGGAAGGAGCTGCACTGGCATTTCTAGTCTAGTGATTCTGATTCTCCACAGTTTATGTGTTGTGCTACTTTCCCATGAGCTTGAGTATATAAAGAAAGAGATAGAGATATCAGAGATATTCAGGCAAAGAGACTAAAATCAGTTAATAAATTTACTAAAATAAGAATGAATGGATGGTCATAAAAAATAATAGGGAAGATGCCTTTGGAAAAATGTATATTTAGGTAGAAAATGTTGCTCTAGAATTAATATCATAGGCATGAGCCAGGGTTTCTAGCTACCTCGAAAGAACTCCAGATGCATGCACCACTTTGTGCATCTGATTTTACGTGGGTATTGAATACAGGTCTTTAGGCTTTGCAAGCAAGTGCCTAAATTGCTGATCCATCTCTCCAACCCCTGAATCTACCTTTTACCCCCTCTACTAATGCCCAAACCATTGCCTGCAAGCAATTGAGCTCTAGTAATATCATCAGTGTGTAATCCTACCAATCAACTGTAAATTTAGAATTTATAATTGCCCAACTAAGTGCTACACTGTTTGTTAATTTCTTGACTATTTATTGCTATGTCCAAATACTTAACAAAGAATAGCTTAAGGAAAGAAAGGATTTATTTTAGATTACAGTTTGAGGGTACCATGGTGACAAAAGTTTGACAGAAGGAACCAGAAACTGGCTGGTCACATGGCATCCAGAGTCAGGAAGCAGAGTCAGGAAGCTAACAGGGAATGGGGCTGTGTTATAAAACCTCAAGGTCCACCCTCAATGATCTACTTCCTCTAGAGAAGCTCTATCTCTTAAAGGCATAGAAAGACTCCCCAAACAGTGCCGCCAGTTGGGTACCAAATGCTCAAAAACATTAGCCTATAGAGGAAATTTTACGATCATTATACAGTATGATATTACTTGAAAAGTTACAACATGAGCTGGCATTTAGTGGCACTTTCTGCGTGCCATGCAAATGCTCAAGATAACCATGTGAATTAGATATCAACATCTCATTTTATAATTAGGGAAAATGGGACTAAGGAGCATACTATAAAAATGCCTGTAATGTTGAGAGTAGCAAAGTCAGGACTTGAGCCCAGATTGACTGTAAACACTGTGTTCTTTTCCATATGCCAAACTAAATACATCTGTAAATGTTATGAGTCTCAGTTACAAAAACTCTTAGACCCCTGATTTTCCATATTTCTATCACCTGACAGTGTGAAAAGTTACTGTTAGTTAAATGCTACCCAGATCATCATTTTTCTTCTTTCCTCTTTGCATTATTTTATTTTTTTCTCTATTTAAGAGTTCCAAAGGGCTAATAGGAAAATATCTTGCATAAAGACAGTAAAAATAATTATAAGGTTATCCAAAGGACAAAATGGGGAGGAAAAGTAGACTATAAGTAGACAATTGTTATAAGTTTGAATTACAATCTGGCTGGACCTGTTTTGGGTTTAACAGGGTAAGACATCATATAAGTGGAATAAATTTTACTTTAAAATCCAGGACACAAAGCAGGTTTTAATTTAAAAATGGAAGATAAATATTTCATGAATTAATTCTTCAATCTCAAATTTTGAAACACTAAGATCTGAATAATTATAGAGACTCCTGCTCATCTACCTCCTAGGATGTTTTCCAGGCAGTTCTTAAAATACATAGGAAATTTTGCAACTTAACTAATATTGTACCCAACATCCCTGAAGTTTGAAGAAAAAATATGAATTCTAGTATATCATGTAGGTTATATCAGTTGGTTTCTCTAAGTGTAAATTGTTTTGTAAAAGTCCAAAGAAATATGTAATTTACAAACTTACAGTGGATAAGAAACAACAATATACAGTTAACTATCTTTTTTAGTGCTAGACTCTATATATAATTTTAAAATGTTAGATCATATTAAAATCATTGAAGATATGTTTCCTTACTTTCCTTACAGTCTCAGATAGCTTTCTTGACAATTGCTATAACAGTGTAACAAGGTACAGATAGTTTTAATTAATGTAATCATTGCTCTAACAAGTGGTTTTTTGGGTGCTGACACTATGCCTGGTGCTGTATTAGGCTCTATGTGTGCAAAGATGAAAGGACCTTCAAGCTTTGTATGGTTAAATAGAGAAAAGATAAGAAAATGCTAGCAACTTGTTTTTTTTTTTGGACAAACTGTCTTGTTCTGATACTTAACTTTGATTTTCTAAATGGAAGATATTGTCTGTAGTGTCAACATTCACATTGATTTGGAAATGATAACTCAATTCTAGGTCTTCTGCTTCATTTAGTAGTTGCCTGATTGTTTATAACAACACATCTCTGAACCTTAGCTCTCCCTTCTATGAAAGAAAATTCTTCATTTTGTGTGTGTGTGTGTGTGTGTGTGTGTGTGTGTGTGAGAGAGAAAGAAAAAGAAAGAGGAAAATTAAAAAAAAATCATTTATGTAACATTAAAAAATAACTACCCAATGGTTAGACTCAATAGGTCAGCAGTAATTTTGGTGTTTTGCAATTGTAAAGTCAGTCTGCACATAGCAGCTGTGCTGAATGCCGACCACAGGTCAAGGCTCATATAAAGCATTGTATACTGCCAAGTGGAAAGCTATCTCCATCTCTTGAGTCTGGTGGTGTCTCTGGCCAGGAGTGCTAATACTAGATATGAACCAGGACCCTCTCACAACAGACATGTTCCTGGAAGACATTCCTCTCCCCTACTAAGATCAAACAAAGTCATGACATCCTCTGTTCAACATTTTTGTTTCAGGAAGTCATTTCCAGTCTATCAGAATTGGTTCTCAAATTGAAATTTACTTGTCATTCTGGATTCATAATCAAACTCTGACAGTCTCTTTCATTGTGGCCTTTGATGCATTTTTCCATTAATTACTGCCTGGAATGTTGCAGGCAGCTGTAGGAAATATCAACACAGAGGCAAGTTTCACACATTCATTGCAAAATCATTGAAAAAATGAGTATAATCAAATGCATACCTTTACCAAAGCATTCAGTGTCTGAAAGTGTCTACTGGCCGCCCAAAGTCCCTCTGTTTTCACGATAGTTACCTTCTACCTGTAGGCATCTGCTTTTGTATTTTTAGTATACAGCAGTGAACGTCACCCTTACACCTAATCACTGAGACTATTGCTGTATTTGTCTTTATCTCTCTTTTCACACACACACACACACACACACACACACACTCACAAGACGTGTAATGATACATAAACATATGTTGCACTTATTTCTAGGTATTTCATATTATTGGTGCTAATGCAATTTTATTGGTTTATATAAATTTCCATCACTCATAGCTAATGTATTAGTTGCAGCAGACTATCATAATAAGGTAGCATACACTAGATGGCTCAAACAATATGAATTTTCTCATCGTTCTGGAGCATAGCACTCCAAGATAAATATACTAGCAACTGTTAGTGCCTAATGAGATCTACCAGCCTTGAAGATATCCATCTTGTTTCTGTGTTCTCACATGTCCTTTCTTTTGTACACTTGTGCGTGTATGTGTGTGTGTGTGTGTGTGTGAGAGAGAGAGAGAGAGAGAGAGAGAGAGAGAGATACAGAGACAGAGATCTGATATATTCTATTACTTGAAAGGATGCCAGCTCCATTGGGTTAAGGCCAAACTTTGTGACTACATTAATCTTTTTTAAACTCCAAAGGCCCTACTTTTAAGTTCAGATATAATTTACAGTTGCACAATATTGTGAGGAGACACAATGCAAACTATAAGCACTAAATGCAAAAATTAATTTTTATATATTGACTTATCTATTGAAGCCTCATTAAATAAACACATATACTAGTCTTATTGACTACTCAGTATTCTCTTATTTATATAACCAAGCTATTTTCAACTAGATTTTTATCCTTTCTATTCAATCTGACCAGACTTATTTCTTACTTAGCTTTCTTGCATTTCTATATATTCACCTGGCATTGAAGTAGTGAGAGTGGGCATCTTTACATTGTTCCTGAACTTGAGGAGAAAAGCTTCAGACTTTCCCATACTGTGATGCAAGCAGTAGGGTTTCTCAGGTATTCTTAATAACTTGAAGGTACCACCTATCATTAATTTGCTGAGTCATTTTATAATAAGTGGATGTTGAATTTTAACAAATACTTCTTATGTATATGCCAAATTGACCATATATGCTCTTATTTTATTCCATTAATTAAATGATTACAATTGATACATTAATGTTAAAACAATTTACATCTGGTGGTAGTTTCTACATGCTTATATTGCATTGTCTCATTTACATATTGCTGGAGTATATATAAAATTATGTTAAGGATCATGCTGATCACCTTCTTCAGTGTTCTTTGCAGCTTTGTCTTTCAATCTTCCAATACATCTAATTTGTCCAACTTATTGGCAAAATTTTCATATTATCCCCTTATCTTAGGCTCTGTAGATATGTTCTTTCATTCCTGATAGTGACTATTATTTCTAGTATCTCTTTCATCTCTAATTAGTCTTATTAAATTTTATCAGTTCATTGGCCTTTTATAGAAAGAGGATTTTAATTTTTCTATTGTTTTTCTGTTTTCATCTGTTTCATTAGTTTTGTTCATCTTTATAATTTATAATTTCCTGTCTTCTACTTAATTTGAAATTGATTAATTCTTGAGTTTTCTATTTTAAGGTGAAGGATTGCATAATTGCTTTGAGATATTTTGTATTAAAAGTATTGAATGATTAAAAATTTCCTCAAAGGACCACATTAGCTGTGTACCACATATTGTGCTGTTGTGTTTTCATTCTATACAATTTTAAATATTTTCTAATAACTTGTATGCTATCTTTTTGAAGTAATACATTATTTAGAAAATGTTTAATTTTAAATATCTGAGGGAGCTTTCAGATATTTTCCTGCTATTGCTCTCCAGTTTAATTCTATTATGGTAAAACAATCATGCTTCATATGATTTCAGTCCTCTTCAGTTTATTGTGGGTTGCTTTACAGACCAGCAAATTCACTATGTGTGTGAATAGTTTGCATGCACTTGAAATGCATATGTATTCTGTGGAGTGTTTTATGAATGTCATTTCAACCAGGCTGATTGATGGTACTCTTTTTTTAAAATTTTTAAATTATTTGCATGTATATTTGTGCCTGTGTGTGTGTGTGTGTGTGTGTGTGTGTGTGTGTGTGTGTGTGTGTGCATGTGTGCGTGTACCAGGGTCTCTTGCCACTGCAAACAAATGCCTATTTGATATGGATGGCTGAGGAATTAAGCTCATGTTGGCAGGAGTTGAAAACAAGTACCTTTAACCACTGAGCTCTCTTCAGCTCCAATGATAGTCTTTAAATCTCCTATGTTCTGACTAATTTTCTGGTTAATTGCTCAATCAAGTATTGAGAAATTAATGTCAAAGTATAGAAATAATTGTAGTTCTGCCTATTTTCTCTTTTGTATATATGTGTGTGTGTGTGTGTGTGTGTGTGTATAACTAATACATAGATATAAATATAGATAGATATATTGAACAAAACTAGTAGCTACAAAATGACATATTTTTATACATGTATACAATGCATTTTGATCTTATTTTCCCATTTACATCTCTCAGCCCCCTCCCACCTCTTCTTCCCGTTTAATTCCCATTCTACTTCCATGCCTTGTTTTAATTTTAACCCACTGAGTTAAATTAAGTCATTTGTATGATCAATGGTTAGATTTTATTTACTGGAAAATGGGCAACCCACCAGTAGCTATACCACCAAAAGACCTAACTCCACATGTTGGGGGACCTTAACATCCTCTCTTTAGGTACCTTTATTTTTCTGGGATAAAACACTCAAACAAACAAAAACAAACAAACAAACAAACAAACAAAAAGCTGGTGGGAGAAAGGGGTTTATTTTGGCTTACAGTCTCAAGGGGACTGGCAGGAGAATGCACGGTATGAGCAGAGGCAGGCATCACTTCTGCTATATCAGGTGGAAAACAGCAGCAGGAGACTGAGCCAAACTCTGGCAAAGCAGAGCTGGCAATAATACCCCTACACCTCCCAAACTGCCACCAGCTGTGGACCAAGCCTTGATAACACAAGTTTATAAGGGACATCTGATTCAAACCACTATTTTCCCTCTTCAAGCAATCATCATTTGCTACTAGCTACTCTTGGAGGTGTGGAAGTCTCATGAACACTTCCCCATCCATGATGAAATATTGACAGGCTCAGCTTTGGTCAGGAAATCACATTCACTGTGAGTTAATGTGTGTAATGGCCATGTCATATGTGGAAGACAGCATTCCACTGTACCCTTTCCCATTCTCCTGCTCTTAGATTCTTTCTGCATTCTTCATAAGGTTCCATAAACCTTGGAGGGTGTAGTTCAGATGTCATATTTAGAGGTGAGCACACTTCAGTTACTTCTTGTTGTTAACTTTTCCAGTTATACATACCAGCATTAGCTTCTGTCCTTTGTACAAAGAAATGCCTATTATTGAGGCTGTGAACAGTACTGATCTATGGGAAGAAACAGGTATTTAGAAGACAGTGTGACATGCTATCTGTTTATCATAACGATAGTATTGGGTTACCCCTGGGACCTAATTCCTAGCAACAGGATTTTTGGCAGATTTATAGTGCCAGGTATGCTTTCTATGGAGCCAACCTCAAATCCAATCAGAGAGCAACTAGTTACTCCTATAGCTTTTCTGTCACTATTGCACAGTGGGCACATCTTGCCTAGCAGGCTAGTTGTGAAGTGTACAATGGCCCACAATTTGGTACAATTATTGATTATTTCACTTCTATCACCTTTCATAGCATTTCTGTCACAGAGAAAGCTATCTGGTGGGGAAGACCTTTCCAACTCAATTCCAGCTTGGTTTCTTTATATCCTGCAACAAAAGCATGAGATGTGTTTAAAAATAGGCACTTACCATCTAGTTTTTATGGAGCCCCAAGAGCAATAACAATGATAAACATATGAAGAAAGAAATCAGGCAAAAACTAAATTCACAGCTGGGTGTGGTGGCGCATGCATTTAACATCAGCACTGGGGAAGCAGAGGTAGGAGGATTGCCATGAGTTCAAGGCCACCTTGAGACTACATAGCTAATTCCAGGTCAGCCTGGACCAGAGTGAGACCCTACCTTGAAAAATCTACAACGAATTCCAAAACCTAAACAATAAATCACCAAACAACCCACTCACAAAGTGGGGCAGAGAACTGCACAGGGAGTTCTCAGAGGAAGAAATACAAATAGCAAATGCACATTTAAGAAAATGTTCAATATCCCTAATCATCAGGGAAATGCAAATTAAAACAACTATGAGATTCCACCTTACCCCAGTAAGGATGGCTAACATTTAAAAAAAAAACAAAAAACAATGAAAACAAATGCTGGCGAGGCTGTGGAGAAATAGGAACAAGTTTTCACTGCTGGTGGGAATGTAAAATGGTTCAACCACTATGGACAGCTATAAGGAGACTCCTGAAAAGGATGACCATAAACCTACCAATGGATCCAGTTTTTCCCTTATTGGGCATTTACCCTAAAGGCTCCAAGCCTCAGATCAGAGACAGTTGCTCAACCATGTTTATAGCTGCTCAATTCATAATAGTAAAGAGCTGGAATCAACCCAGGTGTCTATCACTAGATGAATGGATAACAAAGATGTGGTTTATCTATACTATGGAATTCTATGTAGCAGTAAGGAAAGATGAAATAAGGAAATTTGAAAAAAAAATGGTCAAACATGAAACAGATCATCCTCAGTGAGCTCACCCAAGCACAAAAAAGATAATAGTCGCATGGTCTCGTTTATCTGTCGCTCCTAACCTGAATCCATGTGACATGTGGCCAAACCTAATAAACACTCTGAGGCCCAGACAAGAGGGATGGTGGGATGGAGGGAGGGTAAGAGTGGGAAGGAACAAGAGGGTGGGAGGGAGGACAAGGGGGGGATACAAATTGGGACCCAAAAGGGAAAGATACTATAAAACCCTTTACTCTGAACAACAGGCTAAAACACTGATCCTTCAGCAGGCCCACAGAGAGAACACCTGGACCACAGGAACCTGGAGAGAGCATCATGAAGGCCAACCTTAATCTTGTCCTGCTTCTCTTTCTCTTCTCTCTCTCTCTCCTCTCTATACTCACTTTCTCTTTTATATTATATATCTTTTTCCTCCCTCACCTTCCTAGGTGCAGACTTATAATTCCCAGTGGCAGTACGGGGTTAACTGCCACAATGAGCTTTTGATCTGAAACACCTACAAGGTTTCCCAAAAAAGACAGACTTCTATCAGAGTTCTTGGTGACCCACCAAAGGTTAATGGCAAGACCCTATTGTCGAAGACAGCATACGTGTGTGAGACCAAACACAGAGAGACCTGGCCAGAATCTGGAAGAAGGTCAGTCCCCAGACAGTTAGCTAGTCTAGTACCAGAGGGTGCTACATGAGCAACTGGGGGAAAATGTCCAACATTGGTCCAAACAACTTGCAGTCTAAGATACCCAGCAGGAAACAACTTGACTTAATGCTCATACAAGTGCAGTAGTGGCAAACAGCCATGGTGGGTAAGCAACTGCTCTTGATTTGGCTAATAGATCCACTCAGTGGAATGGAACTCATTGCTGGAACTGGGAAATAAGTCAAAACCAGGTACAAAAAAATGAGCTCAGTCTCCAAGATCAAGATACCACCAAACACATATAAAATTCCCTCCAAAACTTATATGGTCATCCCTTCTATCTAGTACTAACTTCTCTCTCCATTGGAGAATTTGCTTATCTTTTTTCAGATGGACAACGAACCTGAAGGGAGGATCAGCTAACCACACCTCACCAGGGCCACAGCTGAAACCATAGAACAATGCAGGGGAATGGCAAGAATACAGCGTTCATGGCGATCACAACACCAGAAAAAGGCTGAAGGAGATAAACACAGAGAACATCCAACCCAACTAAGCCAGATTTCCAGAGACATGGAGGCTCCCAAAACCTCATCACTGAACCAGAACTAAAATGACCCCAATGTGGCTCAGGGATACTTGTGGAAGAGGGGGGCAGAAAGATTGTTAGAGTCACAAGTTGGGGCATTATGCACAGAGACTGGGGCCTATCCCCCAGAACTCTTGACTAACCTCACAATGCATGACCCACATTCCCCATTGATGAGGGTCCCTTTGAAAGAGGGAACACAAGGAGGAGGACAATGGAACCAATATTATGAATGTAAAATCGAATAATATAAATAAAAATTAAAAAAAATTTAAAAAAGATCACAAAAAAACCCAAAAAACACCTAGAAAGGAAATTGAAGAAAACACCAGAAGATGGAAAGACCTCCCATGCTCAGTGATCAAAAGAAATAATATTGTGAAATGGCCATCCTACCAAAATCAATCTATAAATTGAGTAAGATCCCAATTAAAATTCCAGGACAATTCTGCACAGAAATAGAAAAAAAAATTCTAAAATTCACATGGAAGCACAAAAGATCCCAGTTAGTCAAATCTATCCTGTGCAAAAAAAAAAAAAAAAAAAAAAAAAAAAAAAAAAATACTGCTGGAGTGATCGCCATTCCCAAATCCACATTACACTACACATCCTTAGTAGTAAAACCAGTATGGTACTGGCACAAAAGCAGAAACAGGTTAATGGAATGGAGTAGAAGACCCATATATCAGTTCATGGAACCATGGACACTTCATTTTTATTTTTACAAAGATACCAAAAATATATTAGAGGAGAGACATTATCTTCAACAAATTGTGCTGGGTAAACTGTATATTTACATGTCATCCTGCACAAAAATTAACTCCAAATAGATGAAGGACCTCAATGTAAAGGCCTTAACTTTGATACTTCTAAAGGAAAATGTAGAAAGTACACTTCAAGATATAGGCATAGGTAAGGATTTTCTGAATAGGACTCTGGTTGCTTAGGAAAGTAGGTCAGCAATTGACAAATGATAGCACATAAAATTAAAAAGCTTTAATGTAGCATAAGAAATAGCCAACCCTGTGAAGAAAGAAAGCCTAAAAGGTTGGAGAACTTCTTTGGCAGCTATATATCTGCAGAGGATTAACATTTAGAATATATAAAATAATTAAAACACTAAATATCAAATAAACAACTCAATCAAAAGTGGGCCATGGTACTGAACAGAGTTTGCAAAAGAAGAAATACACATGACTAATAAATACTTACAAAAGTAGAGGGGCATATTAGAGTGAAGGAAAGGCTTGAATAGGGATAAGGAACAGGGATGATGAAGAAAAGACAGTGGGGGGAAGATGACCAATTCTAAGGACATATGATTAAGCTATATGGAGACCTAACTACATGGTAAGTCAGCTTAAAATATCAATTTTAGGGCTGGAGAGATAGCTTAGCAGTTAAGGCGCCTGCCTCCTAAGCCTAAGAATGCTGGTTCCAATCTCCAGCATTCCAATCTCCAGGTCCCACATTTAGCAAGATGCAAAGTGATGCAATGGTGCAATGTCGGACTTGACCACAAGGGGGTGCACACATCTGGATTTTGTTCGCAGCAGCTGAGAGGCTGCTGGTGTGCCCATCTCTATCTGTCTTCCTCTCCCTCTCTTTCTGTCTCTCTCTAAAAAAAAAAAAAAATCAATTTTAAAATGTGTATAAATGAAGGTCCCCTCCATGGATGAATAAAGCTGCTCCCAGAAGCCATATGGTGTTAATTGAATATCCTACTGCCAGGCATGATATACCTCCAAATGAATTATTCCATATTTTGAAATTCTGCTGTTACATGCCAGTAAATGTATAATTGTTCTGTACTCTTAGCAAATGTGCCCTTTTATCATTTTGAAATATCCCTCTTTAATACTAATTTATTGATCAAGTTTTTCACCTAAGGGTTTTGAGAAAAAATAAAACTCAGTAATGGATTAGTTTTGATGGAGGGAAAGGATTTTAATCAGTAATCTTCAATTATGATAGACAAGAACTATTCATGATTTTGAAGACTTCTACTCATGAGGCATCGATGTTTGAAATGAGAAAGTTATTATTGCTGTTGGTAACATTTATAAAAGGAACTTTATATCTATCGGGCTTAACTTCCTCATTTAGAAAATGAAGCAGACATCCTAAAATACAAAGTCACTCATGGTTTTCAAAGGTCTAAGGAACCCCTTTGATCATAATGCACTGCTAACATTTCCCACTAGATTGTCCTTTATGATATAGGGACTTAGTCATTCTGCTCATCACTGTGTGTCTAGTACCCAGCAGAATGTCCAACATGTGGCAGTAGTTGGTACTTGTTGAGAGAATGGCATGGAATTCTTACCTTAGGCTAGCAGTCAAGTCCTTTTATAACTTACCTCAGACATTTTATCACTACCCTCTGGCCTTGTGAATATTTTTAGACTATAGGGTTGAGAATAAATTGGAAGAATCACCATGATCAACTCTGCCATGTTTTTAATGTAAATGGTCTCCATAGGCTCATGTATTTGAACACTTGGCCTCAAGCTGGTGGCACTGTTTGGGAAGGTTGTGGAACCTTTAGGAGCTTTGCTAGAGGAAGTGGGCTATGGGGTGAGTGAGGGGGCTTTAGGGCTTTTAAAATATTTTATTTATCTATTTTAGAGAGAGAATGGATGCACCAAGACCTTTAGCCTTTGCAAATGAACTCCAGATGCATGTGCCACCTTGTGCATCTGGCTTTACGTGAGTATTGGGGAGTCCTTAGGCTTTTCAGGCAAGTGCCTTAACGGCTCAGCCATCTCTCCAGCCTGGGCTTGAGGTTGCATAGGCTGCATTCACTTTCTATTTGTGTTCTGCTTCCTGGCTGAAATGTGTTTTGCCAATCTGCCATGCCTTCCATGCGGTTTCCTTCCTCCCCTCAACAGTCCCTTCTTCTGCTTTAATGTGACATATACTCTGTTAATCTTTCTTGTTGCTCACAACTCCCCCCCTTTTGACTTCTTCCTTACCACTCATAATGTACACTTTCATTCTAATATATACTTATTAAATACACATATATAACATATGAAATACATATTATATAATATGTATATAGAAATCTTGATGTGGCATATGAGAGAAAACATGCGTCATCTGTCTTTATGCGTCTGGTTTATTTTGATTATCTTAATGATCTCCAGTTCTATCTATATTCCTGAAAGTGTCATGGTTTTGTTCTTCTTTCCCATTCTATGAGATTCCATTGTGTATATGGACCACAGTTTCTTCATCCATCTATGTGTTGGCGAGGGGCTGATTCCATATCATGGCTACTGTGAATAATGCAGAAGCAAACCATGCAAGTATCCCTGCGGTGTGCTGGCTTCATGTCCTCTGAATATCTATATCTCCAGGAGTGGCAGATGGGTTATGTGGTAGTTCTATTTATAGTTTTGGAGGAACCTCCCTACTGATTTACGTAGTGGTTGCACTAATTTACATTTCTGCCAATGATATTTCTCTTTCTGTGCATCCTTACCAGTTTTTGTTGTCGCTGGTTTTCTTCATGATAGCCAATCTGATTGGAGTAATCTCAGCATGGTTTTAACTTGAAATTAAAATTTTTATTGATCATTTGAATGACTTCCTTTGAGACTGTCTATTCATTAGTGCGTTTACAGATTTGATGACTTGCCTATTTATGGAAGAAATTGCCTTTTTCCTGAAGTCTGCTTCTTGACTCCTTTGTCACAGATTAGGTAGCTGCATCTGTTTGGGTTTATCTCTTGGTCCTCTCTTCTATGTATTGAATGACATGTGTTTGTATTTAATATCCAAAAATATATTTGGTGAGTATTTGCTTGTGTATATATACTCATGCCTTAATGAATACAGTTGCACTGAGTCAATGGAATAAAACTGTTGCATATCAGAAATGCAAAATAACAATAGACTTTCAATAAAGCCGTAATGTGTGAGACCACAACTAGTAATTAATCTATTCATAATCTGGCACTTCATATAATAATAACTTACAGAGAATCTACCCATACTTAAGCAAGTCCTTCCAGAATTCTGAAATGTTCTGTAGCACTGCATTTTTCTAAATAATGAGAATTGTGCATGATTGCTTCATGCTCTCTCTCAGATCCCCATCCGTAGTGCTCCACAGCCCAGGCTCTTTTCTCAGCTGGCAAGCACAGGCCCCAGATGCCAGGCTGTGCAAGATATTTATCTGCTGCATCTGGTTCCTTAGCAGATTCGACAGGCCTCTGTGCTGGCAGCTTCATAAATGCCTTTGGGCTTGTCACATGGTGAAAACTCCCAACTGGCTGGCTGAATTGGAAACCATTCTTTGGCTCACTACAGAGAAGGGAGAAATGGCTGTTTTTGTCCATTTACTGATAGCCTCTCTGCTAAGTGATTAGTGGCTTTTGACTTAAAAAGTCTATCCTCAAAGGGCAACCCAGTCTGGAGGCTAAACTCCATCCTCCTCACACAAACTTATAAATGTTACACAACTGAATCCTGTTTCCTTTGTTTGAGAGGAAATTCCCAGCAATATGGGCTTCACCGTGTCTATTACATTCAGAAAGCATCAGCACTTTAGATCTGGAAGGAAAATTAAGAGTCAGCTAATCTAGCTCCTTAATTTTCCTGATTAAAAACAACAACAACAAAAGCTTTGAAAGGAAAAGGATTTGGCTAAGGTTCATAGTAAATGGGACAAAAAATATAAAAATAAAAATAAAGGATCCACCCAGGGTAAATGCTGAGGGTGGATAAGTAGGAAAGCAAACTGGAACAGGAAGTTGTGCCTGAGGATAGCGAGCTGCAGGTCAGGATCTTTGGAGCCTGTGTGGTCTCTGTCAGGGAAGCAGCCTGTGGATGGGGTGGTCCATGATAAGACTCGTGATGCCATATGTGAGATAACTTATCCCAGGGGCCTGAATCTATATATCTGAAAAAAATCACCTACAGCTCCAAATTAACTGTTTGGGGGTTTGACTAAGTTAATTCATACAGCATGCAACAAGAGTACTCTTTTTTTTTTTAAATACATATTAATTGAGATCTTATCATGTGATAAGATCATGCTAAACCTTTCATATACTGGTTATCATCAGTTAGGAGGTGAAATTGGTAAGTGAAGACAGGCTGGTAAAACTAGGTCAGAAAACTGGATTCTCTGAGTGGGCTCCTTTTAGGACCCAATGAAGCAGCCTATGAGGATGTTCTGACACATACCTTTACAGCTGCTGCAACTCCCATTCCCTCCACTGCAGTGAGCTGTGGCTTCCAGCAGGGGACATCCACAGCCCAGGCAAGGGATGCTGGGGCCAGCCCAGCCTTGGCGAGGGTGAATGGAAGTGATTGAGCACCCAGATCTCTGAAATCAGCCTGTTAGGACACTTACTCCATAAAGAAATGTTCTGGAGAAGATAACTCCCCTGGCCTCCTGAGCCAGGAGCAAGTCAGAATGCAGAGCATTTCAACTTCTCTTAATTCTTTAGTTACAAGTTGAGGCTGGACAAAGAGTTTTATGCATCCTAATGGAGCATAATTCCCTTCCACCAGATGCATATCAAAAGCACCAGGTGTTGATGACTCACTGCTCAGACAGACAGGTCCTGAGAGCACCGTGGGCCTTGGGATCTCAATTGGCCTGGACTCTAGGATTTATTTATGATTTGCTCAAGGGCCAGAAGGGGGATGATTTTTACAGAAATGTGTTGAGGGCAGTGATATGCTGATAAATATCTAATAACCATCTTTGGGAGGAAATGTGTGTATGTGGATATGTAACCAAAGGTCTTAAACATGTGTACTGATATAGCTTTGTGACATTAGTTTATGTATCTGAAGAAAATGGACAAGCTTTTTTGTAAATTCCATACAGCTAATTTTCACATAATTCTTCAGTTATTTTTTGCTAAACTCTTATAATTACGACAAACCTATTGTTGCAATTCAGCCATGATTTGGTAAAATCAAACAGCACTTATGTGTTTGATTACTTTCTGGTTCAACAATGAAGAGAAGACATTGATCAGTAAATATGGTAGTGATATGAATATTGTTTGGTTGATATTTTCATTTCTCTTAAAGCAAGTGTAACAAGTGAAACAAAAAGATGTATATTGTAATTATTTGTTTATTAATGACATAAGCCAGCTCATAGTTAAATCCTCTTATAGTCTTTGAATACCAAAAATATTTTCTCAATTTTTGTCCTGTATATAATGCAATCATTGCAGACATAATATAGCCTTATTAAACTATCAACTCAAGTCTAGAAAAGTTAGTAAAGAGGGATAAATCACAGAATTTATAATGTATAAATTATAGTATTTACCAATTTCTGTGGCATAAGTCATCTCACCATGGTGACTTCAAAATCAAAGTGATGCCACTGAACAGAGAATTTTAAAGCAATGTACCCCAGTAAACCATGATATTGTGTTTCTAACATATACTTAATAGATGTACATTACAGACAAAATCCTTCAAGAGTATAATTAACACTGCAGTAATATAATTAGCAAGTGATGGATTTTAAGTGCTTAACATTTTCTTCATAAAATGTAAAATAATGTCTAACTTATAACCTTTTAAAAGTGTGTTCACTTTGAAGAGTATTTCACACATAATAGAACTTGATTCATATAATCATAATTATAAAGAAAGGAGAAAGCTAATAGCTTGGCAGGCATTTCAAAGAAGATTATATTAAAATGGTAAAAATTACTGAGAAAATTATAGATGAAGCTACTATGCTACCATACATAGATTAAATCATATAATTCTCACCATAATTATAGAAGGTATGTAATATTTACTTAAGGTGATAATCCCTAACAGATGAGAATCTGAGACCTAGAGACGTGACTTGTTCAACTTCAGTCAGCTAATACATAGTTGTGTTGTGATGTGAAAACAATCTGACTTTAAGGATTGTGCAAGAACGGTTAGTCTGGGGTGACACACACACACACACACACACACACACACACACACACACACACACAGGTTACTGGTGTGGGAAGTGGCCTTAGCTGAAAAGTGTCCTTTGGTCTTTTGAATGTCTACAAATTGTTTTGCTTTTCTAAATTTGCTACATAGAGAGGATTGGATTTTAGTAATCTGTGGCATGTGCTTTACTCTGGTTTGAAGCTAGCATGCGAGAGGCTGAGAATTTGCTAAAGAAAATGACATAATCCTCCTAGCCTAAGTCCTAGATTCTTGTGACATCGCAACTAATGACAACTGGCACGATGAAACAATGCTGGCATCAGTCACTCTCCTTGATTCTTACTCCCTCTGGCTCCTCTTCTTCCTACATCCCTCATTCCAGAATATGAGGAAGAGTTCTCAGATCAGAACTGAGTACAAAAATGCTAAGCTATTTTTTTCAAGATAAAGATTTATGGCCAAGGTGTAAGAACCATAGATTCAGACTGTGTTTTTCTTGAGTACATGAAAGTCCAAGCAAGGAATGAATTGAATCCTGGTTATTTTGAAGAAAATATCTTATAGATTTCAACACTTGTGCACAGCAATATATATATATATATGGTGTGTGTGTGTGTATGGAGAGAGAGAAGAGAGAGGATATAGCAGCTCGGTGGGAGAGGGAGTATGTATGAGGTTCAATCACCAACATCTATAAGCAACAACAAAATCCAAACAAACAAAAATCTATAAGGACTCACTTGGCCTTTGTGTTTGATGGAAAATTGAGCATCACCTGGAAAATTATTAACTATTCTCACTGTGTCACTGTGATGTGCTGCAAATATTAAGCCACTATATCTTATCACATTGAATTCTCTGACCATAAAAGGAACAGCTCTTTCCGTGGATTAGAGTATCAGAGTATCAGGCACAATGGTAAACACCTTTCATCCTAGTACTTGAGAGGCTGAGGTAGGAGGATTGGTATAAATTCAAGGTCACCCTGGGCTACAGAGTGAGTTCCATGACAGCCTGGGCAAGAATGAGACCCTGCTTAGAAAACAACAACCCCCAAACAAACAAACAAACAAACAAATAAACAAATAATCCAGAGTATTATAACCTCATGTGGGACCCTAGTCACAAAATAGTAAGCCTTGTTTAGGATAAATATGGGAATGGACGGCACTGACGTAGCCCAGTTATCTATGGAACTGATCCCCTAACTTGCCCACCTCCATATATACCCTTTGAGATGTTTTCTATGGGTTGGGGCCTACCTCAAAACTTGTCTGCCTCTTTCCTCATATGTGTATACAGAACTCAGAATATAGAAGACACTTTTAAAAAAGAAGTCTTTGTAGAATAATTGAGGAAGCTGTGAGGAAGGAAGTAGTAATAGTATATACTCAGCCCTGGAAATGCTGCATCCAAGAATTCAACCAACTGTGGAATGAAAACATTTGTGAAAACAAAACTGTATTATGTGCAGATTTTCTTGTCATTATTCCCCAAACAATTCAATAAGCCAGCTATTCATAAAACATTTAACTGTTCTAAGTAACATAATTAATTTAATAATAATTTAAAATAAAAAGGAGGATTGCATAGATTAAGCATAAATACTATATAATTTTATGTTACAGACTTGCACAACTGTGGATTTTGATATCTGCAGGCATCCTGGAATCAACCACCCTATTGAGGGACTGTACTCAGTTAACACAGGAGGGAATTGAAGCCCAGATAAACTATAAATTTTTCACAAGTGTCTAGTTAGATTTAAAGTATTTTCAAAATGACAAGCATGCATTTACCATTCCAATGTACATTTTTGTATTCTGTTAATGAGTTGAAATTACTTAAATTGATTCAATTAATACTTTTAATTTTACTTCATAAGTTTCTCAACACTGAATTAGGACAAGAGGGCTTATTTTAATGTTTAGGTTAAGCCCTAAAATTTTTAGACAAGAATTCTGGAAATCAGATGGACTAAGTCACTGAGAAAAGAGGGATAACAATATTTCAATGTAGTTTGTATCACTTCTGCTAAGATTATGTGTTTGGGTGGTTTGAAGATGAGCAGAGGTAGGTGTGGGCATGTGGATCTTGTTTCCACATCTGTGTTCACATGTGTGTGTACAGCTTGGGTTATTAGGAAAATGGAAATGGGACATGGTGATTGGTAACTGGAAAATCTTTTCATCAAGGGAAAATGTCCTTGATGTTTGTATTAGTAACATTTCTGAATGCTGTGACCAAAATAACTGACAAGAAGTACTTTGAGGAGGTATGGGTTTATTTAGGCTCACACAGTTTGAGGGCATAGTCATTCTGGTGGGAGAAGCAGGAGTAGCTGGTCACCACCTTACATTCACAGCCAGTGAACAAAAAGACTGGTGCTCAGCTTGCTTTCTTTTTTTCTTCAGTCCTGGACCCCAGCCCCTGGCATGGAGCTACCCGTATCTACAGTGAGTCTTTCCTCTTTAGGTAAGCCTTCCTGGAAACACCTGCATTGACATATTCAGAGCTGTGTCTCCAGGGTGACTACAAATCCAGTCAAGTTTGCAGTAAAGATAAACCATCACAAGGCTTAACTAACAAGCCTTTCCATCTCGATTTTGGAGCATGTCCTGTATGTTTCCAGTCTATACTCATATTCTTAGGCCTACAGATGAAACTGAGAGTCAATTTACCATATCTATATGTTAAAAATATTATTAATCTTTTAAATACTTAAGGTCTTTAACATTTAAACTTTTCTTGACAGAAGAAAAGACTATGTTAAAGCATCTCTAAGAATTAGTCCATGGGAAGAATTGTTTTCCCAAATTTCTTCTCACTCATTGTTGATAACTGTGGTAATCTGAATGTATGCCCCCCATAGACTCAGATGTTTTATTGATGGCTATTGATTATACATTGGTCTAGTATTTCCTTGTTATGCTTTATAGCAATAGAAATGTTCACTCTGTGCCATTATGGGTCGGAAGGATATAACTTGTTTTGATTTTACAGGCCTCACAGTTAAGAGACAGTCTTTAAGTTGATAAAACTTATGAGCCTTTAAAGTTGGACTGAATATAATTTACAATGTGAGATAGTCCAGGATCTACTTGGGGCCAGAGGTAGAATGTGGTAGTTTGAATGTATGTCCCTCATAAACTCAGGTATTTTATTAAAATTGCATTTTCAGCTTCAGCCCCTAGCAAGAAATCTCCTGCTACAGAGGGGCATATCACTGGGGTTGGATCTGAATTCCAGTTAAAAGGTATGCGAGAATTTTTTTTTTTTAAGCTCTGGCTGGGCTTGCTTGTGGTTCAGGCTGTTTGGTGGTATCTTTCTGTTTGGATTTATGAATGGGAGCCAGCTTTTTCCACCATTTGATGGATCTTTCCATGGATCTATAAACATGAAATAAATCCTTTCTTCCCATAAACTGAAATGTCTGGTTGTTCATCCCAGAAATCTGAATACAACATTAACCATGCCAGGCAAAGAGATGGAACTTGCCTGATGTTTGAAGTCCATGCTGCATACCTCAGACCAGTTATTTAATCAGCTATATTATGACTTTGATCATAATGTTTCCATTTTTTGAACCAAAAAAAATCATATAAAAGTAAGCCATCATTTATTTGAGTGTCTTCCTGATCTTAGCATTATGGTAGCCATTCTACCTTTGATTTAATCTCCATCCAAAGTCTATGACAGGCTTACTATTCTTATCATATTAGAGGAGAAGAAATTTGAGCTTAGAATTTTTAAGCCACCTAAAAATCCACAAAGTAAGTTATAGAGCTGGGTTGCATTCTGTTGACTGCTTAACCGCATGCCAGTGCACATGTACAAAGGCACACTGCAGGATCCTGGCACTGTCATGATGAATACACAAGCCTGAACAGTAAATCTAGAGCTAACTCTCCTCACGACTTTGGAAATTAGACTGTCTTAGTCCTTACATGAAGAACGTTTAATGATAACTATCTCACAAAATTGAGGGTTTACATGAGAAAATGAGTCAATGTCTATATAAAGTTTTCTAATACATGCTTCCCTCTTGCATTAATTACTTTTCATGTTGTTGCAACCAAATACTTGACAAGAAGCAACTTAAGGAAGGAAGTGTTTCTTTTGGGTCACAGTTCATGTGGATACAGTTCAAGATGATGGGGAAAGCATGGCGACTTATATCTTGGTGATGGGAACTTGCTCAGATCTGGGAATTAAGAAGCAGAAAGATGAAAATGCTAATGCTCAACTGGCTGTGTCCTTTTTATCTTTTTCCCCAACCCACAATCCCACCCAGGACATGTATTGCCTATATTGAGGGCAAGTCTTCCACCTTCAGATACAGCTCTCTGGATGCTCCCTCCAAACATGCCCAGAGCTATCTCTTGAGTAATTCCAAACAAGTCAAGGTGACCAGGAAGTTTCACCATCCTGTCATTCATAGTTTAAGTTCTAAAGGTTTTAGTTGTGGTATTTCTTTAGGTTCTATTTTAGCAAAATTTGGGTGATAAAAGATATCAATAGCCAAGTCTCCTTCTTTCCTCTGCTTCTCCACCCACAAAACACACAATAGAACACATACTTCACATACCCTTTGCCTTTGCAGTGTATGAAACTGCATGCTTTCTTTAAGGAAGACATGCATTAATTGTGGAAAATGACATTTTGACAGTAGAAAAAAACAGCATTGCTCTTATTAATAAAATAAGAATATTGAAGAATCAGAGGAAAAGAGAAAGAGTGAAAAGATGAAGGGGTGAGGAAAAATACATGAAAATGCTTCTGATATGGAGGGCTGGAGAGAAGGCTTAGCGGTTAAGGTGCCTGCCTGCTAAGCCTAAGAACGTCAGTTTCAATCTCCAGGTCCCCCCTTTTAGCCAGATGCAAAGTGACACAAGGGCGCAATGCCACACTTGCCCACATGGGGGCGCACACTTCTGGATTTTGTTCACAGCAGCTGACAGACTGCTGCCGTGCCCATTCTCTGTCTCCCACTCCCTCTCTGTCTGTCTCTCTCTATGTGTCTCTCCAAAAATAAAAAATTAAACAAAAACATGCTTCTGATATGGAGAAAGCCAAAATTATAGATGCAGAAGCTAATGAGGGAATTATAGCCAGTGAGAAATCCCTAGTGTTGGCAGGGCTGAAGGATTCCAAAACCAGAGACATCCTCTTTCTGTGGGAGATGACAGAACAAGCCAAGCCCTTTCTTCTACCCCTTTTACATTCTCCCATTTATGTTAACAGACAAACATTTAAAAAGAGTAAATCCTTTACAGCAGAATGTTGTCATGGTTTGAATATGAGATGCCTCCCATAGGGTCATGTGTTTTTACATTTGGTCCATAGTTGATGGCACTGTTTGTTAAGGTAGTGGAACTATTAGATGGTGAGCTTGGATGGAGGAGGTGAATCACTGGGAGTGGGCCTTGAGGTTATGTAACCCTCTCCACCTGGTGTTTGTTCTCTGCTTCCTGACTGTAAGTACAAAGGGACGAGCTCTCCTCCTGCTCAGACCTGCCATGTCTTATCCACCATGATGGATTCTACCTTCTGGAACTATAAGCCATAATAAACTCTTTCCTTCCATAAGTTGCTTCTGGCCAGGTATTTGTTCATAGCAATGAGAAAGTAACTGATACAAGCATAATGCAACAAGGTGTTTCAGGAACTTTCTGCAAGAAAAATGAAGACAGTAAATGGAAATGTTGATGCTCAGAATTTACTGATTGAAGACTCCAGATAAAGTATGGACAAGTGATTTACATTTCTGTTTACTGGTAGATTGGATTGTTTTGTTTCTTTCCTTTCCTTTGGCAAAGTTTGGGTGTTGACTGGGTTCTATCCAGGAGAATGTGGGCAGAGAAGGTATTTGCTACTTTCCAGCCCATCTGAGGCACACCCTGAACAATCCTGCATGGATTTATCTTCTTGCCCAATTTTAAAACAAAACAAAACAAACAAGGTCAAGGCTCCGTCTTGTCTACATGCACCTGCACACACACAGCCCTACACCAGTGTCCCTGCCTGCCAAAATGCTACACTGTGCTTTTCTAAAGAAATAGAAAAAGAGAGTCCAGAGTAAGGTTTTCCTCATTGAGGGAGTCACTGAGGTGGAAGGTAGAGGGGCTCTGTCGACTAAAGGCAGGCGCGCATCACCTGAGAGAAGCTTGCCAGGTGGCTGTCCTTGCTTCCTCATGGGCCATCAATTCAAAAGCTGTATCCACTCAAGACAATCAAGCAAATCCGGCTGTACATCAGCAGAGGTCCCCAGTGTGCTGCCCAGGCCTTCCAGTCTAAACCTCGGGATGATCCAAGACCAAAAGGTGAGAAGAAGCAGTCCCATGGAGACCGCCAATAGGAATGAATAATCAGTTCATTAGCATATTGAGGTACTTTTTTAAAATTAGCAATTAAGTATGATTTTTAATTAATTTATTTATATAAAAAGGTTGTACTCTTAGATCCCCTCTTCCCCCACCTAATTCTGTTGAGGGTCTTCTTCAGTGGGGTTATTGGTATTTGTTGTAGGGTCCAAGAGGCCTCAGTCAGTCTCTGCAGGAGCCCAAGGGGTGGGGACACAGTGACTGAGGCTCTTACAATCTTTCCCTGGTCTCTTGCAATGTTCCCTGAGCCCAGCAGGGTAAGGTAGAAATCTAGTTTAGTGTTGATTTCTCTGTAGCCTCTGGATCTCTGTTTTGATGAGTTTTTAGGTACATTTAAGAGGATTTAAGAATGCAAAAAGTCCTCAAGGAAATATCTGGTGTAATCTACTGACTTGAGAGATGTCGAAACAGAAACCCATCAAAGAGCGAGGGACTGCCTGAGGTCAGCCTGCCGGCCAGGCACAGAATGAATTCAAACCTAAGGCTTTTGAACACAGTTCTGCAGTCCTCCTCTGCCTGGCTGCTGTGAGCTGTGTGGATGTAGGAACCAGAGCCTGACTATCTCTTGTGGTAGTAATTGCATCTCCAGCAGTAATTCTCTTGCTCTGGCTTCCGAACCTGGGTAATCACAATCATTATCTGAATGACTAGATACACAAATCCCATCCTGAAGATGCTGATTCCAAAGCTGAGACACAAGAGGGATGTTTTTTCCTGATTTATTTATTTATTTATTTTCTGATTTCAAGGTTAATCAATGCAATCCCCTCCAATTCATCTGAGATGGTTAATCATGTCCACAAACAAATCTTTCCCCTCACTTTGAATCTGGTTGCAGCCTGTTCCCACACTCACCTTTCTTGTCTCCATTCTCTGGGCATAACTTTCCATCCATACTTATCTGTGCCAGTTCTCCTTCCTGTGTGTCTTGTAGGTCCACCCTCAGACCTCTGAGGGGAGCTCTGCCAGTCTCAGCAAGGCTGCAGGCCAGGGAAGCAGGGTGATCTTAGGAGGCAGGCGGAGGTAATCACTGGGATATTGGATATACTCTATGGAACTAATAGAAGCATCTACATTCAAACTGTTTCCTTAAGGAGCCTCCAGACTCGAGGTACTAGAAGGCTGGGCATTTTCTTGTCTGCCTGTGCTAGACAATCAGGTATGTGTGCATCCTGCTTGGCCACCACAATTCTTTTAACAAGACGATCATAAATGGCAATCCAATTCTTCTTGGACAGAAATATTGCAGCGGCTTCAGGGTCTGAGGCCAAAATGGGAAAGCAAATCTCCACCTTCAAAAGAGCCTCAAAAGCTGGGCGTGATGGCACACGCCTTTAATCCCAGCACTTGGGAGGCAGAGGTAGGAGGATTGCTGTGAGTTTGAGGTCACCCCCTGAGACTACATAGTTAATTCCAGGTCATCCGGGGACGGGGACAGAGTGAGACCCTACATCAAAAAAAAAAAAAAAAAAAAAAAAAAAAAAAAAAAAAGAGCTTCAAGCCAAGCCAAGCACGGTGGCATGCACCTGTAATCCTGGTACCTCATAGCAGAGGCAGGAAGATTGCAAGTTAGATGCCAGCATAAGGTAGCAAGGCTCTGTCTCACCCACTTCATCCTCCTTCTCATTAAAAAGTTCCAGACAGTTCTTATGCTCCTGCATGTGCAGATAAGAGATCCTAAAGTCAGAGAATTTCAGTTCTTAATCTAGCTCCCAGTTGCAAGATTTAAAGTTTCAATGCCTATGTTTTCTTATCTCAGTAATGGAGATCATGCAGGCCCTGCTCTTCTTCTGCTTCAGCAAGGGAACCATTATCCCCTTGTTATGGTTTGAATATGAAACACCCCCTATAGGATCATGTTTTCAATGCATGCTTCCCAAATGGAAATTCCTGGCCTTTAGGAGGTGGGGTCTAGCTGAGAGAAGTATATCAAGAAGAATGGGCCTTTGAAGGCTACGACTTGGTAGCTGGACCCCTGATTTTCGCTCATCTCTGTTTCCTACTACTCACATAATAGTAGCAGCTGCCTTCCCCCACACCTGGCCATCATGTGCCCAGGTGCTCCTCCTTTCCTCCTCACACCTGATGATATGATGGATTTGAATCCCCTGAAGCTTTTAGACCAAAATAAATAATTCCTCCTTCAGGTTTATTGGTTAGAGTGATGAGAAAGTAAGTAACACACCCTACTTCTCATGTGCATTTGATACAGAGGGCCTAGGAAAGGCGATGACAGCCAGCGTAGATGTTGACATACTTCGTAGAAAATGTTGTTTGCTTTGCTCCTCACACTGATTTTCCATTATTTAGGTGAACAAAGCTAACCGTCCCTAGTATGAACCCTGCTCCCACCCCTCCCATTCTGCACTCTTCTACCACTTTCTCTGCCTCTTCATAAGACTTTGCCAGCCACTTTGCTTACTTTTAAGTAAAAGCCATTTCTCAGAAGCATGCATTATAATCTTTTTTTTTTTTTTTTTTTTTATTTAAGGGAGGGAGAGAGAGAATACTTGTGCCAGGGCCTCTTGTCATTACAAATGAACTGCAGATGCATGTGTAATTTTGTAGTTCTAGCTTTACATGGTTACTGGGGAATCAAACCCCGGCTGACAGGCTTTGCAAGCAAGCACCTGAACCACTGAGACACCTCCCAAGCCCCAGAATTATTCCCTTTTTATCTAAGATATTAGTTTAGATGAGGCTGGAAGCCATGGGCAGTTGTTTCTTTACACTATATAGGAAGAAGATTGAAAATAAATCTCAGGAGTTAGAGATCCCATGTTTGTAATTTGATTCTTTAACAGGAAAGTCTGTTTCCTTTAAAGGGATATAGTTTTAGAAGGTTATGCTCCCTGCTTTCCCCTTTCCTAGGTTTCTCCTTAGAATGTTAAAAACACCCTTAAAGAGCTAAATATTCCCCATTCCAGCAGAACTCCAGTGGGTAAAAGTAGGATGAAGAAATTCAGTAGAATTGATTTTGATCAATCAAGTCCTTATTATCCAAACACAGGGAAAAGGAAAAGGGGTAATAACCTGGCCTTGAATTGTGTCAGCATCTTAGCCTAAGATAAAAACAATGGATTTTCATCAAATATTCTCCCTATAATCTGAAATGACAGTTGCTTAAAGTTTCTCTGAAAAGAAACCAAGACTGAATCTGGGCTTAAACTGTGAGAAGGATTTTAACTGACAAGACATGTCTACCATACAACGTGGAAGAAGGTGTGGCTACAAGGTGCCAGAGGTTTCTCCTAGATAGACTGCAAAGGATCAGAGCTAAATGGAAAAATCATGTGGATTAGGAAACAGAACACCTTGATTCTTTTTTTTTTCTTTTTTTTAATATATATTTTTTTATTTATATTATTCTGATTTTACATTCATAGTATTGGTTCCATTGAGAACTTCCATCTCAAAACTCTTAAAGGTGATTAGCGCCTTCAGCAAAGTAGCAGGATACAAAATCAATGCACAGAAATCAGTAGCCTTTCTGTATGCAAAGGACAAAGAGACAGAAAAAGAAATAACTAACATCGTCCCATTTTCAATTGCAACAAAGAAAATAAAATACCTTGGAATAACATTAACTAAGGAAGTGAAAGACCTATACAATGAAAACATAAAAACTCTCAAAAAAGAAATTGAGGAGGTCCTACAAAAATGGAAAGACCTCCCATGCTCCTGGATTGGTAGAATTAACATTGTGAAAATGGCAATTTTACCAAAAGCACTTTATAGATTCAATGCAATGCCAATAAAAATCCCAACTTCCTTCTTCAATGAGATAGAAAAAACTATCTCAAAATTCATATGGAAAGGCAGAAGGCCTCGGATATCCAAGCTCATCCTCAGCAAAAGAAACACCTCTGGAGGTATCACCATACTTGATTCTTAACTTTGTCCTGACAACTACTAATTTTGTGACTTTGAACAAAGTACTACGTCTCTTTTCCAAAAGAAGTTATCTAGTGCTATGGCATGTACCCAGCTGTTTTGTCACAGAAGTCATCTTTATTAGTATGTTTTAGACATTAATACAAAATAGTGACAATGAGCAAACATCAGTTACAAAACCTGAAATATCCTGAAACCACTTGTTGCTATTTCTCCCTTCTGAATTTACTAATCTCTGTTCTACCCATCTGCCCTGTGATTACAAGCTAGTGGGATCATTAATCTTTGTTTCCTGGCTTATAGAACCTATAGGACACTCCAAAGAAGAGTCAAAGATTTCAGCTCCCCAAACAGCTGGGTATCATTACTTTAAACAAAGACCCAAGTGACTGTCATCCCATTTTGCCTTTACATGCATTCACTTATTTCTTCTCCATCTAATGAGCTGAAAATCAATATCTATCTTGGAATGGAGGATAGAGGGAATAACTGTTATAATAATTTCCTTGTGTAAAAGTTCCTGCAGAAATTGATATTAAAAATATACCAAATGCATGGCTGCTATTCTCTCAAGATCATAACTCACTCTCCAGTCAATTAGTGAGAGGCCAGGAGGAAAAGAGGTCACCCTAAATCATCTGCTGCAGGCTTTAACTGGCGTAAAGAGCACTAAATTCACCCAGAACAAGGCAGCATTTCCGATGTACAGGAAGGTGAGTTAACACCCACCTAGTTACACTCAACTAGCAGAGGTGGAATATTAAGTTACACCCTTTAATACTTTCATTTTTTGCTCTCTTTTCAATTTTTATTCTTGCTCATTTATTTTACATGATTCCTGTGCTTGGTCATAATGTCCCTGAGGGTCCTCCAGAATACACCATATCAACATGGACTCTGCCACTTCCCAGAGTACCTTAATGCCTGACAGAGTTTTCTTTCAGATGCAGTTCTTGCTTTCAAGTAGGGCCTCCATGTGTGTAGCATTAATTTCTCTGACTGCATGTAATTCACTCAAAGACTCACACCAGCTGAGAACCACATATGGGAGTCCAGATTTACAGGGCTGCTATATGTTGTTCCTTGCCAGCTCCAAGGAATTGATTCTTTATTTGAATTTTGAGTGTGTGCCATCCTTGTGCAGTCTGCTAGAGATGGTGATGAATGAAAAAGCTGCATTCCACAAAAGGCTCATCTGTAGCAGGTTGGGCTGGTCAACAATCCGCTCCAGCCTCCATTGTTCTTTCTTGAAGCATAGCTCTTCTACAAGTGGGCTTCCCCTTCTGCTTATATATCTTGTGACCTTGGACATGGATACTGCCATCCCTTGGCCTTTTCTAGTCTTCCATGAATTTTTCTTTACTGGACGTTTTACCCACTCTTCCTTCTAAATTTGTGACTTTGCAAATAACTTTCTCTCTGTTAAGATTCAGGTTTTTTTTACCTATAAATGAGAAAGTTAGATTAAATAATGAGTCTTATATCTCTAAGATGC
The DNA here is from genome assembly GCA_036365145.1 of Orientallactaga sibirica. Lineage (NCBI taxonomy): Eukaryota > Metazoa > Chordata > Mammalia > Rodentia > Dipodidae > Orientallactaga > Orientallactaga sibirica. Next base: position 31,569,981 of record JAEOAD010000015.1, on the reverse strand, counting down.
TTTAATTTCAAATAGAATCCAATATCACAATCTTTCCTGAGGGGGTGTTTGTTTATTTATTTATTTTTGAGCCAGGGTTTCATATGTAGCCTAGTCTGGTCTTGAACTTGCTATGTAGCTGAAGATGACTTCGAACTTCTGATCTTCCTGCCATACCTCCTAGGTGCTGGCATCCCAGATGTATGACAACATGTTTAGTTTATCCATTGCAAGGATCTAGTCCAGGGCTTTGTGCATGCTTAGCAAGTACTGTGTCACTGAGCCACATACCCTGCTCCTCCCACAGGACTTTGAACGGAAGAAAATTGGGCCCACAACCCAAAAATGGATCCTAGAACTGTTGCTGAAAATCACTTGTAGTGGGCTATGTCCTACTTCTGGTTTCTAAATAACATGTCCTCATCTCTTCTCAAAATTTTGCATTCTTCTCTTTGTCATAATCTGTTGTCAGGAGAGGAAAAGATGAAATTGTTTTCAAACAGCATGCATGGACAACGTCTGGTACAGAATTTCTTACCAAGTATCACCAAACAGAAAGGCCTTTTATAATTCTGAACACAATTTAGGAAGCTCCATGTAAACTTTATGTTTCTGTACTTAAAAAAAAAAAATCTGGACTTCATTTTTGTCCTATATTTTCATCTAGGGCACCTTTACTGTTACATTTCTTCTTGTTCTATCTACTTGGAAGTTTCTTCTCCTGAAAAATAAAATAAAAGACTACAGAATGATTTAGCAGATGACAAGTTCATCTTGGATTTAGGATTGGAGCATGCCTCTCTGTTAAAGGTATTTACAGACATCATTTATCATGAGTGTGCAGTAGAGCACAAAGCTGGGAGACACAGGGCTGTGTTGTCCCTGATCTAAAATTAAGAAACCAATTGAGCAAATGTGCCCAAGGAAAACAGCATGGGTAAGGGGTGCAATTAAAGAAATAATAAGCCAGAGAGGTGCTTGAGAAGTAGAACATGGCCATCAAATTGCAAAGGGGTAGAGAGAGTACCAATAAATCAAGAGCCTTGGATCAGGCAAAATGAGGACAGTGGGAAATATAAGCAAACACCAGCTCTTCACTGAAGGCAAAGCTCACTCCAATTAAGCAAGGTGAGATTGGGAGACCAGACACGCCCTATTTTGCTTACGATTCTAATTGAGACCCACATCCTAGCTCCAAAGCTACTTTTGCTTCAAAGTCCTCATGTAGGTTAAAATAATTCATTAGACTTCTGTTAGTCATTGACCTACAAATGCATGTACATGGTAATTGTTCCTGGTCTACTTAATTTAATCATTTGCTCGTGTCTCTGTGCTTCAGAAGATTACACCTACTGGGTTATGACTTTTACCATCTTTTAAGAAAAAGACACCTTTTTCCTGTATAATTGGCATGCAACAAACTGCATGTAGTTTGAGTGTTACAACTAATATGTGTACAACAATGAAATCATCACAACAGCCAAGTATTGAACATGTCCATCACCTCCTAAAGTTTCATCATGTCCTGGGTGATTCTTTCCAATAATCTTGTTCTGATACACCCAGAAACCCTAGTCTGCTTTCTCTTACAATTGGTTTATGTTTCCTATAAGTTTATATCAAAGGAATCACTCTTATTTGTTCTGGATCTTTTCAGCACAATTATTTTGATATTATTCCATTGTGAAAGTTAATTTTTAATTGTCTACTTGATTGCAATCACTAAGGACACAAATCACTGGATATGTCTACTAGGGAGTTTCTAGGCTATGTTAGAGGTAGGAAGTCCCACCCCAACTATGGGTAGCACCATCACATAGGCTGTTGTTCTTAACTGAATGGAAAAAGGAAAAGCTAGCTGAACACTGGTATTCATTGCTCTCTTCTTCCTGACTGTGGATACAATGTGACCAGGTGCCCCTAACTTGAAACTACAGGCTGAAATAAGCCCCTTTACCTCTCAAATTGCTTCTTTTCAGGTATTTTTTCACAGCAATGAGAAAAATAACCAATACATAAAACTAATACCAAGAAATGGGATCATTGCCATGGCAAATCTGACAATATGGCTCATGGGCCTTTGCAACACATTTGTAGATGGGATGTGGAAGACTTTGGAACTTTAGGCTGGAGAAGCACTACAATGTTATAAGCAGAGCTGAATAGACCACCATGGTAGGAATTTTAAAGACTAGAAGGCCAAGATAAATGTGGGAGGTGCAGCCCCAACTCATGAGGTTTCAGAGGAGGATAAGGATTCTATCAGGAATTAGGCTGGAGGCCATTCCACTTATATTCTGGTAAAGCAACTGGCTGCATTCTTTCCATGTCCTGAAAACTTGAACAAGGCTGAATTTAAAACTAATGGACTTGTCTGTTTGGTGAAGGTAATCTCAAGCCAGGATAGCATTCAGGCTGTGTCACAGTTATAGCTCACTGCTGGTACCCAGGTCTACAGTGTGCGAAACAGGTGGAACAAAATGATACAAAAGATGTGCTGATTGGTTGGGAAAGGTGGGAACCTAATGTTGCAGATTAGGCTGGCGGTGGGAAAGCAGTTGTCATTTTAAAAATGATTAGCTTCTTTAAAGAGAAACTTCTGCACTGCCCTATGAACTCATTTGCCAGTAAGACATATTTGGTCTCCTAGAGGATTCTAGATCTAATCAAGTTACACAATAGTGATTAATCTTCACAAGTCTATGCCCCTGGCAACTTGAAGTCCAAATGTATCACTTTTAAGCCAAAACCTTCCATATCCTGTCCCCACAGGCTCATGAACAATAAAAAAGCTGCCCTGGGGTCAAGACAACACTCATTAAACTCTCTAACTTGTGAAAATACAACTTCATTTGAAAGAGGGAGCCTGTGGTAGGTTGAATTGATGGCCCCCAATATATTTAGTGTTTTATTAGTTTGCATCTGCAGCCACCTGATTGGAGGCAGTGTCACTGGGCAGATCTTAAGGTATGGTGGTGGGTTTTTCAATCTAAAGATATGCAAAGTGTGCCTAGCTGGAGTTCCTGAAGTGTGCTATGCTATGTGGCTTTTGGTGTGGTTTTTGGCTTTTCAGCTTGTGCTTCTCTCTCTCTCTTCTTAGACCTGTGAAGGCAGGCCAGCTTCTTCTGCCATTATGGACCATCCCCTGGATCTGTAAGCTTCAGTAAATATCCTTTCCTCCATAACTGTGCCTAGTCTGGAAGTTTATCTCAGCACACCTGAAGCTGTCTGTTACAGAGCCTAAACTGAGAATGTTGCTGAAGCATTTTCTCCATGATAAACAACTAAACTGCCCAGGGAAGTGTTTCAACAAGGTCAGATGGGAAAGCACACAGAGGCTGGTACAACAGTGGTTGAAGCAGGCCCAGCTATGTCTTAAACTGTGAGCAGACAAAGCTTGGCAGCATTGTCCATAAAGTACTGTTTTTTCAGGTATGAGCTAAACAAGATTGGAGGAGTCACGGATACTTTCACCACAGTTCCAGGGAGCCAATGAGGCCATAGAATTTGTGGCAGGGTCAGAATCCCCACAAGGAGGTCCTAAGAGACCACTGCATCAAGCTGTAAAGGTGAATTCTAAGTTGCCATGGAGACCCCAGGATGTCCAGAAAGGAAAGCTGCTGGCATGTAATGTTGCTGTTCCAAGCAAAGGGTGTGTGTGTGTGTGCTACAGGGAGCAGAGCTGGTAAGGCAGAAGCATCCGAGCCATTTGGAGCCAAGATGATTCCATCATGATCTCTAGATGCTGGACATGGAGCTACAAGATTTAGTGTTTGCCTTGCTGGGGTTTTGTCTTGCTTTGGTCTAATCTATCTTTGCTATGTTCCTATTCCTCCATTTTGCATTTGTAATGTTTATGTTCTACAGCTATATGGTGGAAGTATACAACTTGCTTTTGGTTTTATATAAGCTCTCAGTGATCTCTCAGGTGACAGTTGGTCTCTGGACTTTCAAACATTGTTAGAACTGTTTAAAACTCTGGGGACTTTTGAAGTTGGACAATACCTTTTACATTATGAGATGTCAAGTAGCCTATGAGGATAGGAGTTGAAAATTGTGGCTTCAAAGTGATGTATTTGCATATCAAGTTGACAAGTGGTTATTGTCTATTGTTAGCTTGATTGGCTAGATCTAAATCATCTAGGAGACAAATTATAGATTATCTGAGGGAATTTAAAGATTAGATTAATTGGTTTCATACTATAGGCTGGGGTCCTGGACTGAATAAAAGGAAGAAGCTTGCTGAGTAGAAGCATTCATTGCTCTCTGCTTGTGACCAGCCAGATCCTGTTCCTGCTGCCATGCCTTCTGCACCATGAACCACTTACTAGATGAATAATACTACAAGACAGTCACAGTAACCAGCACATATGATAATCTGTGACAATTTCACAATGTACAGAAAATTAACTTTGAAAACAAGGGGTGTATATGTACTTGCTAAGATCACTGGGAGCTTCTGATAAGAAACATTCCTTTGGTGCACAAGAGGAGATGACTGTCCTGCGTGCTGGATATGGCCACCTCTGTAATGAATCAACCAGTCTCCAACTGTGAGCAGAGTAGCTGGCATTGCCTGGTGGGTAGAGGAGCATAAAGGCACATCATACAATGGACACGGTTTAGACAGAGTCTTCTAACCTTACACAGCCATAACATAGACTTCTTACTGTAGAAGAGACATTTTTCTTACCATTGAATCCTCTTTTAATTTGACTTTTGGGTCCATGCATTGAAGCATCTTAATTGATTCAACTTAAAAATTATAGGCCAGGCACCAGACTAAGTAAATTCTAATAAGTGATCCTATTTAATCTGCAAGACAAGGTCATGGGATAATTATTGCTCTGCTCATTTTTGAGATAAGGATACAGAAGCTCAGAGAGGTTAAATGACCTTCCCAACTTTAAGCTGATAACAAGTTGTGAAGAGTCAAACCAGAGACTATTTAAATATAAAGTCTGGGCACTTCTTGTTACACTATGGCAACTCACTGGTATAAATGCAAATTTAATTAGCTGATATATTCACTTAATTAATTATCAAGACAGCAACATGCTGACGATTTTATTAAGGTGGCACAGTTCAACTGTACTTTTATAGATGTATCTTGATTTTGATCAGGCAATCTTGAAAATGTTCAGATAATCATGTACTTTCATTTGTTTTATTTAAAACAAATACATCTATTTAAAAAAATTATTTTATTGTTATTTTCATTAATTTGTTGTATGGAAAGATCATGTGTTGGTCACATTTGCCTCCTCCATGTCCTCATTCCACTGAGACCCCTCCTCAGAGTGGTTATTCACCATGAGATTATGGATTATGAATTATGAAAGCAGCACACAGTCACTTTGGGGGGGTGACAATGCCTCTGGATGCTTTTTCACACCCTGCATCTCTTATAATCTTTCTGCCTCCTCTTCCACAATGTTCCCTGAGTCTACTTTAGTGTTGAGCTCTCAGTAACTTATGGATTTCTGCTTTGATACATTTTGAGTGTCCTCAATGCCTATCATCATCTCCCTGGTGCAGGTTGTCAGGCTCACCATGAGAGCAGCACTCATGTTTAACTTGCCATTTTCTCTGGGGTTTCACCTGGAACCTTGGCTGAAGTACAAGAGGTGGCTCAGCTCATGATATAGAGTCAGCTACCATTTCTTGTCACATTGATGGTATTTGGTTCTCCCCAGTTTTTGCTCCCTTCTGTAAAAGAGTAAACAGATTCTTCAATGGAGAGTGAGAGCAGCATGGGTTAAAGGGGATAGGCATAACTAATTAAGAGAGATTTTGATGGATCTATCCTCTGTTTTGTCCAAAGACTAGTGGGAGCTTCTCACTGGGGTCCATGACCCTAGTACCCATAGTATTCTGACTTGATTCCCAGTACCAGCCAGCTATGAGTTCCTTCCCAATGAGTGGGTCTCTTAACCAGTCATAGAGCCATTGGTTATCTGACTAGGCTGAGTGCCACTATTGCACACGTGTGTACATCTTGTCTGGCTGGTAGAGTGTGTCTATAGCAGGATCCCTGGCTTGTTCACAACATTGATAGCCATTTAACCCCAGCAGCTTATGTTGCACTTTCCAGTGCTATGTGGGATAGCCATCAGGGAGCTGGTTCTTTCCAAATTGCAGTATGTTCTCTCAATTTCCAGTGTTGGCAGCTTATGGTGTCTTTAGCAATAGGTTCTTACCTTTTATCTCAGGAGGGTAATCAAGTGCTTTGATAGAATCCTGCCTTGTCTGGGAGACCTCATAGGTCTCTCTGACCAACAGCTCACTATGTTATGGAACGTATTTCTGGCATTAGGAGTTACAAGCTAGATAGAACCAATGGTTTTTGGATTAGGCTTCCTCTTACCCTCTGAGGGACCTTTTGCCCAGATGATCCCACATACTTCTATTGGGGTTTATGTCTTTTAGTTTGTTTAGTTTGGTATCCATGACAAAGGTTTCTGTGGCACTTATTCATGTAGTTTTGTATATATCTACCCTCACCCTCAATTTTCCTCCCTCCAAACCCTTTCCTCTTATCTGTCCCTTGAGATGCCTGCCAGGTTTACTTGCAACTCAAGCTGCTCCACATATGCTGTTATACACGTGGTGTTTGTCTTTATGTGCTTGTGAGTTCACTTCATATGATTTTTTTCCAAGTCCATCCATTTTCCTACATATTTAGTTATTTCATTTTTCCTTACCATTGAGTAGAATTCCATTGTGTATATGTACCACATCTTCATTAACCATTCACCTACTGATGAGCATCTGGGTTTATTCCAGATCCTACTTATTGTGAATAAAACACCTAAAGAATGGCTGAGCAGTGTTTCTATGTAGTAGAGTAGAGTCTTTAGGATATAAGCTTAGGCATGGTATAGCTGGATGAAATGGTAGGTCTATTTTTAGCTTTCTGGGAGTATCCATAGTGGTTGTACAAGTTTACACTCCCACCAGCAGTGGATGAGAATCTCTGCCATCATTTTTTGCCACTTAAATTTTAGATGGCTGACATTCTGATTGGGGTGAGATGGCATCTCAAAGTTGTTTTAATCTGCATTCCCCTGATTGCTGGCGATGTTGAATATCTCTTTAAGATTTTGCTGGTAATTTGAATTTCTTCCTTTGAGAACTCTCTGTTCAATTCCCTTCCCCATTTTTGAATGGGTTGACTGAATTTTTTTTTTATTTTGAGAGAGGGAGAGAGAGAAAAATAAGGAGGCAGAGAAAGAGAGAGAGATAAAGTGGCAGGGATAGAGAGAAAGAGAGAGAGAGAATGGGTGCACCAGGACCTTTAGCCTGCTGCAAGCAAACTCCAGATGTGTGCACCCCCTTGTGTGCATGTGTGGCACTGTGCACTTGCAGCACTGTATATCTGGCTATGTGGGACCTGGAGACTTGAACATTAGTTCTTAGGCTTCACAGGCAAGCATCTTAAATGCTAAACCATCTTTCCAGCCCTTGATTGACTTTTTATCATTTAGTTTTTTGAGTTCTTTATAAATTCCAGATATCCGACCTCTGCCAGATGTATAGCTGGCAAAGATTTTCTCCTATTGTGTAGGTTATCTATTGACTCTGTTGATAGTTTGCTTATCTGTACAATAGCTTTTGAGTTTCATGAGATCCCAGTGGCTGAGTGTTTTTCTAATTGTCTGGGCTACTTGGGTCTTGTTCAGAAAGTCCTTCCCTATTCCTCTATATAGAAATGTTCTGCCTAATTTTTCTTCTAGTCCCATTAGAGTTTCAGGTCTTATATTGAGGTTCTTGATTCATTTGGAGTAGATTTTTGTGCAGGGTCAGAGAAGAGGGTCCAGGTTCATTCTTCTACATGTGGCTATCCAGTTTTTATAATACCATTTGTTGAAAATGCTAATTTGACTCCAGCATGCATTTTTGGTCCTTTTGTCAAAGATCAGGTAACTGTAGTTGGAGGAACTTATAACTGGTTCTGCTATTCTAATGCACTGATCTATGTGTCTGTTTGTGCCAGTACCATGGCTTTATAGCCTGTCTTGAAATCAGGTATGGTGATACCACCAGAAGTATTCCTTTTAATGAGGATACTTTGGGCTATCCAGTGCCTTTTGTACTTCAATATGGATTTTGAGACTACTTTTTCTAATTCTATGAAGAATGGTTCTGGAATTTTTATTGGAATTACATTGAATCTGTATATTGCTTTTGGTAAGATGGCCATTTTCACAATATTAATTCTTCTAATCCATGAGCATGGGAGGTCTTTCAATTTTTTTCATGTTTTATTCCCTTTCTTTCTTCAGAGTTTTCAATGTATAGACCTTTTGTGTCCTTGATAAGGGATATTCCAAGATATTTAATTTTTTGGTGGCTATCGTAAATGAGACGGCTTCAGTGATTTCTTTCTCTGTATGTCCGTCGTTGGTATATACAAAGGCTACTGACTTTTGTGAGTTAAATTTATATCCTGCCACTTTTCTGAAAGAGTTTATCAGTTCCAGAAGCATTTTGGTAAAGTCTTTTAGATCATAGAATTATGTCATCTGCAAATAGAGCTAGTTTGACTTCTTCTTCCTTCCCAATTTGTATCACTTTTATTTCTTTCTCTTGCCTTATTGCTTATGCCAAAAATTCAAGTACTGTGTTGAAAAGCAGTGGTGAGAGTGGGCACCCCTGTCTTGTCCCAACCTATGTGGGAAAGCTTTGAGTCATTCCCTACTTAGAATGCTATGGGCCTTAGGTCTGGTGTATATGGCCCTTATTAAAAACATCTCATCTTAAATATCAACTCCATGTTAGGCACAAAGCTAAGTTTTATGAATTTAAAAAGCTTAAGGTACAAAGAGGAGAAGATTTAATTCTTTCCACAGTTTTCAGGTTGCAGAGGGTCAGCGTACAATATATGACAGACACCTGAGTAACAGGATTATATTAAAAGTTACTGCAACAGGTTTTGTAATTCACATTGTATATAAAATTTGGGGGCTGGAAAGATTGCTTAGTGGTTAGGGTCCTTGCCTACAAAGCCCAAGGACTCAGGTTTGATTCCTCAGGACCCTAGTACCCAAGTAAGCCAGATGCACAAGGTAGCACATGTATCTGAAGTTCATTTGCAGCATCTGGAAGCTCTGATGTGTCCATTCTCTCTCTCTCTCTCTCTCTCTCTCTCTCTTCTCTCTCTTCTTCTTCTTTTCTTTCTCTCATATAAATAAAATATTTTAAAATTTGGAAAAATTAAGACACAAACACTTAGAGTAGAAGGACTAGTTTATAAGGATTCATTTCCATATATGAAGAGTAAGATACCAAAAGGAATCAGTCCTTACAGCAGGAGAAGGTGGTCAATTGAAGGGATAAGCTCAAAAGAGGCCTCCAGGTATAGGAACATCACTCCTGATGCTAACTGTAAGTGCCTCCTAAGGGATCTTCACCCAAGAGTGGAATGGACTGTTGTAGGAGGCTGTGATATCCAGAAGTCTGATGAAAACTACATAAGAACAGGGGTTCACATTGAAATGCATAGGTTAACAAACCAGCATGTGGTAAATTAATTTGTCCCAGCATAGCAGGTTCTTGGTGGAAAATAACAAAGCAAATAAATTTTAAAAGGAAATTTTCGTACCAAACCAACCAGTGCAAGACAGCGATGTGTATCAGACCGCAGAATACTCTCCCCCGATGGAAGTTGTAAAAGTCCTATACACCTGAGTCACTTAAAAGTAGCCTGGTTAGAATAATTGGAAATTTGCCCCAGGGAATAATCTGTTAGTGGCCAAGGATGTAGGAGATGAATGCATAGGTCCCTTAAAGTCCTACTTTCCATGGTACAACTTTTTGGCTATTTTGTTATATATTGCTACCCTCTTAATTTATTTTTTATTACTTTTATTCATCAAGTCTTTTCTAGATATGAACTGAATATTTGAACAAAATGTGCTTTCTAGAATGAAAATAATTCTTCTTAGGGTCAGAGAAGAACACTGCTCTAACTCATTCACATCTTACAGGTATTTTATGTGAGGTGTGCAAGGCAGATGCCACTGAGAAACTTGCATGGCCTGGAGCACGGGCTTGGCTCTTGTTGCCAGTTCCTGCACCAGGCCAGGCTCACCTCTGCTTATGTGAATCCTGATGAAACTTTCCTCCCAAGCTAAAGGATTATGTGGGATTTGTGGGAAGCTGAAAGCCTATTTTTTGATATTCAGGTAGTTTGGAACAATGCCAGTCACAGTCCGCTCTCAAAAACCAACCACAGACATATCCTGTTAAAGATAAGGTTCATATCCAGAATCAGGGCCAGGAAAGCAATGTTGAGCCTCTCTAGGGAAGCCTAGAGGATTTCTCCACAACACAATGCCTCTGTGGACTCTAAATCTGGGAGGTAGCAGAGCGAGATGAAAGGTCTTGTGGAAATGCCATGCCCCTCAAAGCAACCTTACTTTTCACTAGCTCATAGTTTGGTACTCTTTCTTCCACATAAAATTACCTATGTCCATCCATCCTGTCTGTTCCCTCTCTCACTTTTGTCTTCACTGAACATTCCTTTGCGGAACTCATCATACTCCAGATATTCTTTTATATACCAGGAGACCAGGAGTGCAAAAATGGTGCTATACGAAGAATATTTGTATCAGCTCCCACAAGTCAAAGTTTGAATGCTTACCCCCAAGGTAATGGTCCTAGAAGATGGGACCTTTGAAAAATAATTATGTTATCAGGGATCTTTTTCATCAATAGTAATAATAACCTTATAAAAGAGTCCTCAGAGAGAGACCCTGTCTCTTTTACAAATGTGAGGTCACTGGGAAAAGTGTTCTCTGTGAGGAATCTGTGCCTCACCCCACACTGTGTCCCATCAGCCTTGGATTTCCCAGTTTACAGAATAGATTGTTTATAAGCCACCCAGTTCATGACATTTTTATTGTACTAGCTAGCATGGAATAAAGTGGAGGAATACACTTGCCCTGTTGCCAAGAGACAGTGGTTTATATAGGATAGACATTTTTGAGCTGAGGAGATAGCTCAGTGGGTAATATTCTTGCATTGTAAATATGATGAAATGAATTCAACCCCCAGAGCTGTGTAAAACTACTGGGTGTGGTGTTTCCTACCTATAATTCCAGCACTGGGGAGACAGAGTCAAGAGGATCCTGGGAGTACACTGGCCAGCCAGTCTAGCGTAAGTGGTGTGCTCCAGACCAATGAGAGACCTTGCCTTAAAAAGAGGTAAATAGCAAAGGACAGAGAGGGAGAGGGAAAGAGAGAATGAGATGAATGTCATTCCTCAAAATAATGCCTGAAGTTGTCCCTGGCCTCCACACACATGTGAACACACATGAACATGTGCACACATGTGCACCCACATACATTTACACTATACTCATTTTAAAAAAGGAGTTTAAAAATTTTTCTTTGTGCAATTTTTAAGGAGAGTTGCCAAAGAGAGCTTCTATCCCTAAAATTATATAGGAAGTCAATGTTTTTCTGTCCGTGTGTTTTTCATATGCTTGGAAAATTTCTTTCTCATCACAGTTCAAGGTAACTATGGCAAAGGCAATAGAAGACAACGTCCTGCCGGGTGTGGTGGCGCACGCCTTTAATCCCAGCACTCAGGAGGCAGAGGTAGGAAGATTGCTGTGAGTTCAAGGCCACCCTGAGACTACATAGTGGGTTCCAGGTCAGCCTGAGCTGGAGTGAGACCCTACCTTGAAAAACGAAAAACAAAAGAAGAAGAAGAAGAAAAAGAAGACAGCCTCCTTTATGGAGAAGCACAGGGTATACCTTTCTCAGAGCCCCATCCTGGGAAATTGGAATATAGGCCATATGGTAATGGGAAATCTCCTTCTATATATAAAAGGGGAAAGAATGAATACTGGGGACTTTTAGCCTCTTTCCAAAACAAAACCAAAATACAACTAGGAAAAAACAGAAGTGGATCATGTTGATACAATCCAAAGTCCTAGGAAGCTGAGTCAGGAAGAATTCAATTTCAATCCTGGTCAAATCCAACCCTGGTCAACTCAGTAAAACACCATCTTGAAGTTAAAAATAATTTTAAGCCATTTTTTAATTTAAATATTTTATTTTTATTTATTGATTTGATGGAGAGAGATACAGAAACAGGCAGATATATAGAGAGAAAGAAGAGGTTGCCAGAGCCTCTAGCCACTACAAATGAACTCCAGATGCATGCATGCAACCCCTTGTGCATCTGGCTTACATGGGTCCTGGGAGTCAAACCTGGGTCCGTTGGCTTTGCAGGCAAGCACCTTAACCACTAATCAATCTTCTCCAGCCCCCAAAATAATTTTTAATATTAATGAGAGGAAGAAGGGATTTATGTGAATCTTATAGAACCAGGTAAAGTTCCTTAATGGCATAAAAATTGGCCCCCTTTCACAGGACCAAGCAGAAGAAGAGAAAAGCCAAAAGCAACTAACACGAGTACACATAAACACACTTCAGGAATCCAGGCAGAACTCAAGGCACTTTGTGTATCTTTAGACTGGAATTCCAAGTCCATCCCCCATCCTGAGGGCTGAACCCTAGGATCCACCCAGTGATACCTCCTCCAGCCAGGTGGTTGCAGATCTAAATTGCAAACTTTAATAAAATCCTGAGTATATTGGGGCCATCCATTCAAACTAAGGGTTAGCAGTGTGCCTCAGTGGTAGAGCTTGCATAGCATGTGTGAAGCCTGGGAAGTCAACAAAAGGCCTCGGTAACTTTCTTGTTCAGGTAGAATGTCACAAACTCTGAAGACTTCACGTGTAAGTGAGAGATTGCAATGCTTTTCACTGTAGTGAGGTCTGAATCAGTTTCTTCACACGCCTACCTCTGTCCTCTACTGTCATACTTCAAAATGGATTGATTTGCTGAGCTACAACCAGCAGAGCTTTCTTTTCTTTTAAAATACTTAACTCCTTAAAATGAAACTTGAAGTATTATTAATTTTATTGTGACAAATGATAAAATACCTGTGCATCATTCTCCTCCCTCAGCTTCCTCTCATATTAGAAGAGAAGCAAATTGTTTCTGATAAATGATTATTTCAGGGTTATTTATTTCCCTTAATTTAAAGGAAAACAAAATAAGAGTTCTTTTAAAATACTGAGATGGAATTAACTTTCTGTGTTTGAGATAGAAGCAAGGAGATAGACAAAATGTGAAGGTCAGAAAGAAACACAACAGAAGTAAGTAGAGACCAGGCGAGCAGTGAGCTCATTGACATCACAGCAGAAGTAAGTAGAGACCAGGTGAGCAGTGAGCACACTGACATCACAGCAGAAGTAAGTAGAAACCAGACGAGCAGTGAGCTCACTGACATCAAAGCAGAAGTCAGTGGAGACCAGGCGAGCAGTGAGCTCACTGACATCACAGCAGAATTAAGTAGAGACCAGGCGAGCAGTGAGCTCACTGACATCACAGCAGAAGTAAGTAGAGACCAGGCGAACAGTGAGCTCACTGACATCACAGCAGGAGTAAGTAGAGACCAGGCAGGCGAGCAGTGAGCTCACTGACATCACAGCAGAAGTAAGTAGAGACCAGGTGAGCAGTGAGCTCACTGACAACACAGCAGGAGTAAGTAGAGACCAGGCGAGCAGTGAGCTCACTGACATCACAGCAGAATTAAGTAGAGACCAGGCAGGCGAGCAGTGAGCTCACCGACATCACAGCAGAAGTAAGTGGAGACCAGGCGAGCAGTGAGCTCACTGACATCACAGCAGAATTAAGTAGAGACCAGGCAGGCGAGCAGTGAGCTCACTGACATCACAACAGAAGTAAGTGGAGACCAGGCGAGCAGTGAGCTCACTGACATCACAGCAGAAGTAAGGAGAGACCAGGCGAGCAATGAGCTCACTGACATCACAGCAGAAGTAAGGAGAGACCAGGCGAGCAGTGAGCTCACTGACATCACAGCAGAAGTCAGTGGAGACCAGGCGAGCAGTGCGCTCACTGACATCACAGCAGAAGTAAGTGGAGACCAGGCGAGCAGTGAGCTCACTGACATCACAACAGAAGTAAGTAGAGACCAGGCGAGCAGCGAGCTCACTGACATCACAGCAGAAGTAAGTAGAGACCAGGCGAACAGTGAGCTCACTGACATCACAGCAGAAGTAAGTAGAGACCAGGCAGGCGAGCAGTGAGCTCACTGACATCACAACAGAAGTAAGTGGAGACCAGGCGAGCAGTGAGCTCATTGACATTTGACATTCGTTGATTACAGGAAGGAGAGAAATGAAAAGGAAGCTTAAAAACCTTATTTAAAAGGTAAATTATACTTACTATATTAAATTTAGATAAATATTAAATTTATAATAAAAATGTTTTACATTCCATATGTACTTTTAAAAAATGTCATAACTAAACAACAGATTGTGTCTTCAGCTTACTTTTAATAACATCTTTATTGATATATTCACATATAAAATTAAATAAATATAAATAAAAACACAATCTCTGTATTTAATTTTAGAATATGTTTGTCCCATTTCAAAGAAACTCTATAGTCATTAACAGTCTCTGTCCACCACTTTCCATCCTCCATCTTTATGTACTATCTATGCCTGTTGTACTTCTTTCATGGAAGTGGAACTACAGGTTTGTATAATAGTATGGATTCTCACCTCTACTTCTCTGGTTCATATGCCAGTTACGAGAAAAGCAATTACACTATTTGGAATGCTCTATTTTTCTAATAAGACTTGAACTCAGGTAATGTGAGCTCTCTTCAATTTATTTTTTTTTTCTCTTTTCAAGATTAGTTGGACATTCCAGGTCTTTTCAAATTTTATGCAACTTTTTGCTGTGTCTTTATAATATAATAAAGATGTGATATCTTCCTATGCTTTAGGTTCTCTTAATTTTTATTATAACATTTTATAGTTTTAAAAGTGTATTCTTGATGGATTGTATGATTTTGTTTCTTTCTTTTCCTTTGGTTAGGCTGAGGGGAAGGCTTATGAGTCCATATGCCTTATTTTTTTTTTTATTACATTTTGCCTGTGCATTTTCCTTGTGATATTGCTGTAAATTAAATTAGAAAATATTTTTAGATTTTTAATTACCAATATTTCAAAACAATTGATATTTGAAAGACGTTGAACTCGTATCTTACAGTATTATAAGTTGGTATATTACTTCTAATTTTTCTAACGGATTCCTTAAGTTTGTCTATTCAAAAGACTTTCAAATAAACGTTTAAAAATTTTCCTTTCCCATTTGGATGCATTTTATTTGTTTTCCTTGTTTAGTCGCCCTGGCTAGAACTTCTAGCTCAATGTTGAATAGAAGTGAATATTCTTAGTTACAACAGCATGAACATTGGATCTTGGGTAATTCTGGAATTATTCCTGGTAAGCCATATATATATATATAATTATGAACTTTACTGCATGAAAAAATTGTGTGTTGGTTATATTCCCTTTGGATTTTTCTCTTAGATCCCTTCTTCCCGGTCCCCATTCCACTGAGGACCATCTTTAGTGGAGTTATTGGTATCCACCGTGGGGGTCACGAATGCATAATCAGCCTCTGTGGGGGTGAGGGCACAATGCTTTAGGATATTTCTTCTCATTCTGTGGCTCTTACAATCTTTCTACCCCCCTTCTACAATGCTCCCTGAGCCTTGATTATAAGTGGTTTTGTGTACTTTACTCTGTGCTGTCTACAACCTCTGAATTTCTGCTTTGATGAATTTTGAGTGTCCTCAGTGTCTATCACCATCTCCCTGGAGCTGGTTGTCAGGCTAGTGCTGAGAGCAGCATTCATGTTTAAGTTGCCACTTCCACTGTGATGGCTCATGGGCCCCAGCAGATGTGATAGAGGTGTCTGTCTTATGCTAGGTAGTTTGCTATCATTTTTGTCATATTGATGGATCTTGGTTTTTCCTGGCTTTCATTGCATCTGGAGTTTATATTCAATGACAAGAGAAACTGGTGCATCTATATTTTCTTGTTCTCTGCTTGCAACTAGATAAAAATATTTTTAAAATATGTTTTATTTTTCTTTCTTTCTTTCTTTTTTAACCACTAAGCATGGAGTTGAGAGTGGAGGTTTCATAGATAGCCTTATACTTGGTGTGTGTTTTCATCCTACTTGGAGATCTGTGTCTAGTATTTTATGTTGTTATCATGACAGGAATTTGGATGCTTTTTTTTGTTTTTTTAAATATATTTTATTTATTTCTTTATTTGAGAGAGAGACAGAGAGGGAGAGAGAGGGAGGGAGAGAATGGGCATGCTAGGGCCTCCAGCCACAGCAAATGAACTCCAAATGCATGCGCCTCCTTGTGTATCTGGCTTACGTGGGTCCTGGAGAATTGAATTGGATCCTTTAGCTTTGCAGGCAAATGTCTTAACCACTAAGCCATCTCTCCAGCCCGCTTTTTGTGTTTTTAAGAAGCTGATGTTTTTCTCTGTTGTTGGTTGGAGCTAACTATAACTATCTATGAAGAAAGTAGTAGCCTGTTCCTATTGATTGTCCTTTTCAGTGGCTGCCTGTCTCCTTGCTGATCTTTACAGTTATAATTGCTGCCAAGCTGATGATTTTCAAGGGTGTTGTGGTCTTGAGGGAAATCAGATAAGATGAATGTCTCAAATTATAAATAAAAAAATCTTTTTCTCTTTTGTGTGCATCTGTGTGCATGTGTGTGATATGTATATATTATGCATGAGTACAAACATGCAATATCACCATTGTGTGGAGGTCAGAGGACAACCCTGGGTGCTGGTCCTTAATTCAGGCCACGTCTCTTATTGTTTGTCACTGCATTTATCAGGCTAGCTGGCTTGTATACTTCCTGATATTCTCCTGTCTCTATCTCCCATCTTTCTGTAGGCCCACAGCATCGGACCTCATATGGGTTCTAGAGATCTGAACTCAGGTCCTCATGCATTCAAGGCAAGTTAGTACCTTATACCGTGAGCTATTTGCTCAGCTCAGAATGACCCAAACTTTAGAAACTTAACAGTATATTTTAAATTTATGAAGAAATTATTTAAATAATAACAACAATTATTCATAATAATAGTACACATCATGGTTCATGATATATTTAGTACCAAAATACATGATAACAGAATTATTAGCAGATTTTCTCATTACAGTGCAGAGGTCTAGGGGTGATGTTTTCAAACTGTTGAAAGGAAAAGTTTTCAACTAAGGGTGCTAACTAAACCTGCACTTCAAAATTTGGAGAAAAATTAGGATATTCCTGGACAAACAGAAGCTTATGCAAATACCACTGTGATATATCCCCAATTCATTTTTACTTTTAATTTTGAGACAAGGTTTCCCAAGTTGCCCAGACTGGAATTGAACTCACTTTGTACTTCACATAGACCTTGAACTTGTGATTCTACTGGCTCAGCCTCCCAAATTACTAGAATCACAGACCTAATCCAGCAGGCCTGGCTTCATGCCTCACTCTTAGTAATAGAAAATTTCAATATAAGATTATTAAAGAAATACACACTTCAAATAAAAAAAAAACTAGCTAAAAATCACCTACTGAATACTTTCCACACAATAAACAGAATATATATTCTCTTAAGTGCTTACTTTTTCTCCATGATAAATCAAGAATTAAGTCTCAATATATTCAAAAGGACAGATCTCCAATAAATTATCCTTTTTAACCACAATTAAATTAAGTTAGAAATCAGTAGCAGAAGAAAAACTAGAAAGCATGCAAGTCTGGAGACATTAAAATGCACAATTTTAATATTTAATAAGTCAATAAAGAAAACACAAGGGAGTTTTGGAAGACTTACAAAGTAATGAACATGAAAACATAGCATATTGAAACAGAGTTGGTTGGCTCCTTACTGAATAACATGTATGAAAACTCAAAATGAATCTTCTCTAAGCAGTGAGAGTAAAACCTATGAAGCTCTTAGAAGTAAACATACATCTAGTCTTTGTAAAAATGATATCAAGGGCTGGAGAGATGGCTTAGTGGTTAAGGCACCTGCCTCCTAAGCCTAAGAATGCTGGTTCCAATCTCCAGGTCCCAGGTTTAGCCAGATGCAAAGTGACGCAAGGGCACAATGCCACACTTGACCACAAGGGAGTGCACACATCTGGATTTCTTTTGCAGCCACTGAGAGGTTGCTGGCGAGCCCATCTCTATCTGTCTTCCTCTCCCTCTCTCTCTGTCTCTCTCAAAAAAAAATGATATCAATAACTTGTTGTCTATGGTTGTAACATCAAACACACAGGAAACAAGGAAGATTAGACAAACTGAGCTTCAGAAGTGCATCAACAGAGTAAAAAGACAACCCTACAGAATGGGAGAAGCTCAGGGTAGATCTGCCCCACAGGAGAGGCTACAGTCAGAATAGCAGGTTGAGTGGAACTAACCAAACTTTTGGAACCCAGATGATTTCATCATGAGCCCCAGGTACCAGACATGGAGCTGCAGGTTTTGTTGTTTGCCATGAATGTGTTTTAGATTGGTTTGATCCAATCTTTCCTTGGTATGCCTCCATTCTTCCCTTTTAAAATGGGAATGTTTACTCTGTGCCATCATGTTAGAAGTATATAACTTGTGTCCTGATTTTGTAAGGCTCAAAGTTAAGAGACTGCCTTGAGTCTCAGATGAGACTTTTGACTTTAGACTCTTTAATAGTGTTGGAAGTTATAAAGAATATTGGTACTTTTAAAGTTGTTTTGGGTGTATTTTTGCATCATGAGATGATCATGATTCATTGGGTGCTAGGGCAGAATGTTGTTGAAGACATTCCATTTGTTGAGTATAGGTTATAAAGAAATCAAACTGGTGGTAATCCAGAAGTTTCTTTCCTATTATGTAACTTTCATAGTGCTGGAAGATGCTATGCAGGCTGCTGGCAAGAAAAATCATCAACAGTACCTTCCAATGATGAATCCTGCATTCTACAATATTGTCACACCAAGCAGGATGTTTCATCTGGTGCAATAGTGGCATGACATTTATTGGTATAACCAACAGCTCTACGACTGTATGTGAGGCTTGTATTCATGGGAGTGAATTTATACATAATAACTAGGTCACAAGTTAATGGCTGGGGATAATTTCAGTCCTGGGATGAACCTACTATTGAAGTATGGCTAAATGGTTGTGTTGTCAAAATTCCTCCTAAATATTTATCTTTATGTCCACAGATCAGTTCTCCTCTCAGCCCAAATCAGAAAAGCTTTTATTTTTTCAATTTGGCAATGGGAAGCAATGAGAATCATATAACTGGTCAGGTGCTGAAAATAAGTAACTGTTTAGTTGTCTGCCCTAAATAGGACATATATACCATCCCCTCCAGGGCTCAGAGAATATTTCAGAAGATGGGATGAAAAGAATGTAAAACCTGGAGATTGTGGAGGAGCATTCTGGCATCAAGACATAACATGACTACTGCACTAATGAACTTATACCAGATACGGTTATTTGCAAAAGATCTGCATTTGAAAGGCTAAGTCTACATTTTGTAGTAGATGGGGGACCGGTCATAAGAGGCCTTTTTCATCCCTTATCAGTTATTGACAGTTAAAGTTTTCTAGGGATAGGAGCCATTATCTTCAGTGGCATAGCTACTGGTGGGTGATGAGCAGAGAGCATATAGTAGGACTTGGGGCATAGGAGACAGTAATGTAGGGAACCTATGATCAAAAGGTGACATATATGTACAAAATATTGAAGCATAAATAAACATTGTAAAAGAATACATGCCATATACTTCACTGAAGGACTACCTGACATCTTCCAGGGCTACCTGTTCACTATGTTTATCAGCTTATTTACAATTTGGAGTGTGTGCATTATGGGTTATTATGATTTCATTTGCTCAGCCTCTCTTTTAAATACAGCTTCTAATATCTGGGAAAGATAAGAAGTTAGCCCACTCATCTGGCTGTACTGAAGATTTTGTATCTGTGAACACAAACTTTTGATATTTAGTTTAACTTTCTTGTCCTTATTACTGGCTGCTGTTAATGGTCATGAAGGTTATGTCTTTGTCTATTTTTATTTGATTTTTTATGTTGTTTATTATTTTTGTTCAATTTATTAGGTATCCTGGGTAGAAAAGTTTCTGATCTACTTCTGTCCTGCTTTCTAACCAGAAAATGAACCTTCATACTTAAAAATATTTTTATAACAATAAAGCCCTACTTTCTGGCTGCCTTCTTTATGGGCCCTAAACACATGTGTATTATGAGTGTTCATCGTTAACTAAGTCCTTGGGCAGGCATATAAGTTGAAAATACTGTATTCTACATTGTCAGGTCCATAGGGGCCTTGGCTCTTCAAATGTGCAACCTAGGAAAGACATTTAACTGCTCTGAATTTTGTTTTTCACAAGTGCTAAGGGAATGAATTCACCTATTTTATTTTCCTCAAATATATTTTTAAGAGTATCATATAAGATACATGAATTGTTTTGAAGATTTCCCGTTATAGAAATTATAGGAATTTTGATGATAAAATATGATGGAATTGATGAGTTTCTTTCAGTAATAAGTAATAAAAAAGCTCAAGGGATAACATAAATTTGTCCCTTGACAATTTGGTTTGTTGACATTTATGGTGACATATATGACCCCATATATTTCCATAGGGAAACCTTAAAGGTTGATTACCTTCTTCTCAAAACACTGGCAAGGTCTGGAAGAGTCATAAGGAACTAATAAAATAAAATAAAAAGTTGCCTGCATTTATAAAAATCAAAGGCACAGTTCATTTTCAATTAAATTATTCTTGGTCATATGCAATTACCAAATGCAGTTAGGCCAATCATTGTGTAGAGAGGAGAAAAATGCATTGTATTTTTATTATTCTTATTGGTAGCAGAGCAAGTAAGTACAAAACCCAATATCACTGTTTCCCTAGTCTCTGAGTTGATTGTCCCAGAAGGAACAACAAACCAAAAAAAATCACTGCTCTCTTTAATAGGCAACCTTATATTTCCCCCCCAAGATTCTAGCCTCATATTAGAGTTCTCTCAACATCTCATGATCTTCCAACTTGATGACTCCTCTGTAGAAATACCTAGAGAATTTGTAAAACATTAAAGGAAACTTCCATGAAAAATCAAGACTATTGTTTTCATAGCATTGCTGAATATTTTCAACTTTCCAGAACACTATAGAACACATAATTAGCCAGTTGCTTTTCTAAGTCCCAATCCATGATTCTTCTATTTACTAACTTAAATTTCCTTATCTACACAATGGAAATGTCACAGAAGAAACCACACAGAGTTGTGGATATTCAATGTTTTAATATATCCAGGTAACTCAATAAGTACAAGGTACCTTAGGGATATTTGAGTCAGTGGGAGTCAGTCCAATGAGGTGACAGTGATGCTTGGGTTTCATTCACTCTTCATTTATTATGCAGACATTTTCTTGAATGATTTCTGTGTATCAAGAATGGTGTTAGGGGCTGGAGAGATGGCTTAGTGGTTAAGCCACCTGCCTCCTAAACCTAAGAACGCTGGTTCCAATCTCCAGCGGTTCCAATCTCCAGGTCCCCACGTTTAGCCAGATGCAAAGTGACGCAAGGGCGCAATGCCGCACTTGACCACAAGGGGGCGCACGCATCTGGATTTCATTCGCAGCAGCTGAGAGACTGCTGGCGCGCCCATCTCTATTTGTCTTCCTCTCCCTCTCTCTCTCTGTCTCTCTTAAAAAAAAAAAAAAAATGGTGTTAGACCTAAAGAAACCATTTCTTTCACTTTCTTCTTCAACTGCTTACTATCGTATCCAAAGTATGTCAGTTCTAATCCTGCATATTTAGAGATTCTATTCCTTTTTCTTTTAATCCTTCCCTAAAAATGCATATTCCCTATAGATTTGCTTCTTTTCTAGAATGTTTCCAGAGATATTTACCCCCAATTCTTATTTTTTTTAAGGAAGCATAAAGAATCAATGGATATGATTATGGTATTTGCACACTTAAGTCATTCTTGCTTATCCTCTTCTCTGTACTCTCCTCCCCTTCCTGCTGGTCCCTTTCCTCCTTCCTGTTTTCATGTGATATGTAGTCTATTACCCACTTTCTCATTCCTACTTTCCTTAATATCTCTTTTCTCCCCTCTCAGTGTTCCCTTCTTAGTTTCATATAACATAATCTAGGATCCACATATGAGAGAAAGCATGCAGAATTTAAGAGTTTGTCTTTGTGTGATCTCCTGGATTCTAGTTTGACCCCATTCTTATATATGTTCCACACTAATGCCAGAAACGACATTCTGAACCCTAGAGTTATGTGTTATCTCTGTCCAACTTCTATTTTCCATAGCTCTAACTCATGTAGCCTGATCCTGCATATTGGATTTGTGGTCTATATGATGACCTACTTCTCAAGACCTACTTGTAACCACATTTCCTCACATTCACCCTATCCTGTGAACATTTCTGAAATACCACTTTGCTCTTAGAGTCATTCCCCAGGTTTGAGGAGGAAAAATTTTCCTGCCTAGACAAATTTTTCTTAAGTGTAATCAATCTTCAGACTATAGAAGTGTGGAGTTTGAGTGTATGCCCCCAATATATTCTGGAATTTATTAAAGCTTATAATTTAGATCTCCATCCAACTGGGTGGAGGAAATATCACTGGGTTGATCTTAGGGCCCAGCACTAAAGTGTGGGGGTGAATTTGGAATTCCAGTCCACAAATATGCCAAGTGCTAGAACTTTGTATTTTAGTATGGTGCTGGAGGTGGCTTGTGGCTTTTCTCTCTGTGTTTGGACCTATGATAGTGGGTGGATTCTTCTGCCATTTATCTGCAAGTTTCAAATAAATTCCCTTCTTCCATAACTTGTTTGAAATTTCATCCCAGCAATGTGAGTCTGTCGATGACAGAATTATTACCAGGAGTGGGGTAGAGTTACTGTGTGATGAATCTTACTATGTGGGCTTTGATCTTTTGAACTTTTATTTTGGAGTAATGGACAAGGACTTGGTATTTGCAACTGAAGATGCCTTCCAGAGCAGTAAGCCAAGTATTATGGATTATTCTGATGAGAGTTTGGAAATGCTAAGTGCAGAGAATTGTATTTGGAGGCTTGGCTTATGAGATTTCTAAGGGAAAGGAAAGACTGCAAAAATCCTGTTGGAACTGGGCTACTGGCATAAGCTACATTCTGCTGTTCATACCCAGAGAGTTTGATCAAGATTAAATTTGTAATGGTTGATGTGCTTGGGTAAATTTATGGGAATGAGAAATTTAAGATTTAAAGTTGGAAAAATTAAAACAAGTTGAAATTTAATTGGCACAGAGACTGGTTTTAGCATACTGAAGCTGCTATTGTAAAACACATTAGCAATCTTAAGGATGATGGTCCAACTTCTTTACATTAAAACAATGGAGAGAATGCTTGAGAGTATTCTACCCCAGAAAGACTGAATGGCAAGAATGCATGCTCTTTTGAGGAGATCTGAAAAGAAGAAAAGTGCTCTTTAAGACCACAATTTATTCCATCCCTGGATTAAGAATATGGATGTGTCCTTCACACCTGGTTTTGGTATTGGAAGCATGAAAAATGCATGGAGTGGTTATGAAGTGTACATGGTTCCAGGTGCCACTGCTGATATGTGGCATATAGGCAGAGTGTAATAACCCTCATAAGGAGGCAGATGGAACCATTAGAAGATGAACAGTGGTTTGCATGGAGACCTGAAGATGTTTTGGATATATCAGGACTGTGCAAGGGCTACCATAGAGCTTTGTTGGCTGGGTTTGGAAATTTTCCTTGGCTATTCAGCCCAGCAGGAGGGGTGGACCTGGAAAATCTGGAGACTGTCAGTCACTGGTTTGATATTGGGCTTGAACCACAGTTGTTTGATGTTTGCTTGATAGTTATTTAGTTTGCATCGTTCCAGTCTCTCCTTGATATATCTGATAGCAGTTGAAAATGTTTACTCCCTGCCTTTATAGGTTGAAAGTATATAACTTGTTTTGATTTTAAAGGACTCACAGCTAAGATACTATCTTAAATCTCAGATGAGACTTAGGACTTTAGAACTATCTTAAGTTGGTAAAGAAGTTGGACTGAATACAATTTACAATGTAGATGGTTGTGAATCTATTGGGGGCCAGGGGCAGAATTTGGTAGTTTGAATGGATGTTCCCCAATATATTCAGGATTAAAGCTTATAATTTAGAGCTCCAGCCACTTGGCTGGAGGAGGCATCACTGGATGGTTCCTAGGATCCAACCCTAAAGTGTGGGGGTGGGTTTGGAATTCCATTCTAATGATGTGAAAAGTGCTGGACCTCTGTCTGGAGTTCCTAGCTGGAGTTCCTAGAGTGTGCTTGCTTATGGTGCTGGTGATGGCTTGTGGCTTTTTTCTCTGGACCTATGAAAGGAGGCCAGCTTCTTCTGCCATTGTGGAACTTCAATAAGCAACATGAGGCTATCTACTACAGGCAGCATTCTCACCTGTGTTCTGCGCTAGGTAGTGCTAACATGAGCAGGACCTGTTTGGTCTACTTAATTTTCATCTTCCCCCACTAGATTGCAAGATATCTGTAGTCTATAGCTTTGTGAGAAGATAAGTTTTTTAAATGAATTAATAAGGAAATAATAGAATAAAATATATTTGTCCATTTAGAATTTATAATATTGCAGGCAGTCTTTATATAGTCTAATGTCACTAAATGCATTAAAAAGTTAATGATAAAAATGAAAAATTAATGTTAAGTATAAGAATAATATTAAGTATTGAGAACATATTTCAAACAGAGAACACATTTTAAAATAGCTAGTCTCAGCAATGGAAAATCTGAGACTTAAAAATTTGAAAATTCAGCTGGAGAGATGGCTTAGCAATTAAGGCACTTGCCTGCTAAGGCTAATGACCCAAGTGAGATTCACTGGTACCCACATACATCCAGATGCACAAAATGGCACATGCGTCTGGAGT
Organism: Orientallactaga sibirica; assembly: GCA_036365145.1. Taxonomy (NCBI): domain Eukaryota; kingdom Metazoa; phylum Chordata; class Mammalia; order Rodentia; family Dipodidae; genus Orientallactaga; species Orientallactaga sibirica. The sequence continues at coordinate 31,545,117 of JAEOAD010000015.1, read as the reverse complement.
TTGTCTGCATCTGCTGGAGGACCTGATGTATCCATTCTATCTCTCTGTCTCTTTTCTCTCTATCTCTTTCTGCTACCAAATAAATAAAATATTTAAAATATATATAAAATATCTGATCTCTTACTGCAATATCTAAATATGCTCAGGCTGGTTTTGACCATTACTTTAGAACCCATTTCTTTCCTCATACTCCCTGACTGTTTGGATAGAAACACATGAAGCTTTTACTGGATGACACATAGATGGATATATAATAAAGAAATGGGATATATATATATATATATATATATATATATATATATATATATGCATGTGTGTTTGTGTGTGTGTATTAATTGAATGATAAATAGTAGGCTTAAAAGGCTTAAAAGAAAATCATAAATCTTTTTTTTTTTTTTTGAAATAGGGTCTTGCCCTAGTTCAGGATGACCTGGGATTCACTATGTAGTCTTAGGCTGGCCTCAAAGTTACAGTGATTCTCCTACCTTAGGTGGAATTAAAGGCATGTGCCACCATACCTGGCATCATTTTTTTATAAAATAAAAATTTGGTAAGATTCTCTAATACAGCCAAATTGTTCATAAATTTTTACTGGGTCAAACTACTTAATATTTTGTGTTATGTAAAGTATGTAATTTCTATTTTTCTAAATATTATTTTCTCTTTCCAAATAATTATTTTTTGATAAATTTAATATCCCATAAGGTGAACTATAGTTCACTATATATCTTAATAATTCTCTAACTTTATATTAGTGCTCAACATATTATAAAAGGATGTTAATATTAAATTCATTTGACTTTTACAAGGACAAACATGTCCTTAATGACTAAAATTAAATATCTGAGCAGTCTATTCAAACTAGGTTGCAATAACCCATTTACTCTGCTGTGGCACATAGTATTTTCTATATTTCATTGATCTTATTTATGCTACATACTATCCAAATAAAAATCTGTATATAAATGTAGTTAGTCAGAGCTGGTGGTGTGCCTCATCTCTTTCTTAGAAATCCTGAAGATGTCAGTTAAATCACAGTATTAGAGAAAAAAAAAGTTTGTGTTTCTTGATTAATGCCTGTTACTTATACATCTATGTAACAGGGTATAGTTGTGTAATTTCTTCATCAACAATTACTCTGAATGAAAAGAGATACATGAACAGCAAGGTGTGTTAACGTTGCTAAGATTCAGTTCCCTCATTAGGAAAATGGGCAAAATGGAGACTATTACCCAATGTGGAAGAAGAAAGGGGAGAGGGAAGGAGGTTAAGAAAGGGTAACAGACAGGGGGAATATGATAAGATACATTATATACATGTATGAAGAGTCATGATATAATGCCTTATTTATATGATTAATATAAAATAAAATCACTATTCAAACATACACATAAAATGTGAATGCAATAATTAAAAAAAAAAAGTCCACTTTCTTTAGAGGTATAAAGAAGAAACTCATTTTGTAAGATTTTAGTTTCAGGACTAAATCTTGAAAAATAAAAAGCAGTTAAGACAGAGTCTGTGCAATTCTTATCAAAATCACAATGTCCTTGGCTAGGGAAATGGCTTAGTGGTAAAGTTGCTTACCTATGAAGCCTACGGACCTATGTTCTACTCTCCAGATCCCACATAAACCAGACATACAAAGTGACACAAGTTCACAAATTCACACATGTGCACAAAGTGGTGCATGCATTTGGAGTTCAATTGCAGTGACTAGAGGCCCTGGCACACCAATTCTCTCTATCTCCCTCTCTTGCATAAAAAAAAGGCCAGTCAATTGGGCTTGCCTCAAAAAAAAAAAAAAAAAAAAAGAAAATCCCATGCAGCTACAATCACCTGATTGTTTTACAAATATGTCAAAAGTATACATTAGACAAAAAGCTGACTCTTCACAAAAATGCTGCCAAAACTGGATATCCACCTGTGGAAGAGGGAACCTAGCTTCGTATCTCTCACACTGCATAACAAAATCAACTCCAAATGTATTAAAGAGCTCAATGTAATATCTGAAACACAGAAACTGTTTGAGGAAAAAAAAATAGAGAGAACATTTCCAGTTCTCGTTATAGGGAAGGGCTTACAGAATAGACTCTGGCCACTGAAGAACTAATACTTACAATTGACAAATAGAATTTATTTATCCATGAATTTAAAAGGGTTCTGTGTTGCAAAGGAAACAGCTGAATGGAGAGACAGAGGGCAAAGACTGGTGTGATGGCTCAGTTGGTACAGCACTTGCTAAACATACATAACAATCTCAGTTTGGATCCCAAGTACCCACATAAAAGCCAGGTGTGGCAGCACATGTCTGTAATACCAGTGCTGTAGGGGTGGCAATAGGGAATCCCTGAGGCCCGCTGGATACCTGAAATAGCTGAACTGGTGAGCTCCAGGTTTAGTGAAAAAAAAATCCTCAAAAAATTAAAAATTAAAGTGGACAGTAACTGAAGATACTCAAAGTCAACTTCTGACTGCCCCCATGCATTTGCATTCATGCATGCATGCATGTATGCCCAAACACATGAATATGAGTGCATGCATGGCAACAACAAACACTTAAACTTGCAAAAAAAAGCTCCCTAACCAAACAAGCACTGTACATAATGGGAGAAAGTCTTTGCCAAATCTGACAGGGTTTATATCTAGAATATACAAAGAACTAAAAAGAAGACAAACCAAAACCACAAGAAATAAAATAACCATCAATAAATGGGCTAATGAAATCAACAGACAGTTCTCAAAGCTGAATTACAAATGGCAAAATTTGCAACCTCACTAGCCATTAGAAAAATGCAAGTTAAAACTGCCTTCAGATTCCCTTTCATCTCAATTGGAATGGCATTCATTAAGAAAATAAATAACAAATGCTGGTGAGGAAGCAGAGAAAGAAAGGGAACTGTTACACATTGCTGGTGGCAATGTAAACTAGACTCTCCAATATGGAAATCAGCATGGAGGTTCTGCAAAAAGCTTAAAAATAGTCTTTATAATATGAGTCAGTTATACCACTCCTGGGTATTTACCCAAAGGAGTTCTGGGAAACATATGACAGAGATGTTGCTTATAAACATTAAGAGCAGCACCACTCACAATAACTAAGCTATAGACCTAACCTAAGTGTCTGACAACAGAGAAATGAACAAAGAGAATGTGATATGTATATACAATGGAATTTTTTAAGGCATAAAGAAGAATGATATTATGCCATTTGTAGAAAAATATGCAACTGGAGATAATCATTTTAGATGAATTAAATAAGTCTCAGAAAGACAAATATTGCATGTTGTATCTTATGTGTGGACCATATATTTGATATATCAACATAAAATAATCTATGTACATATTAGTTTAAAATAGAAGTAACAATGTCTAGGGGATGGAGGGGTTAGCATGAATGGGGAGAGATGAGAATGGAGGTTTGGCAGGGCATGGAAAGATAGTACATTATGAACCTGCACAAACATAGCCTTGTGTAATGAAGAACAATAAAGCTCACCAAAAAGTTAAGATTTAGTGAAGTCAACCATCAACAAAAACATTATGATCACAGGGGACACCATGACCAAGATCAGAAGTGTGGACTATATGTGCCTGGAAGATGTTTCTTGTTGTACAGGCATGAACTTCAGGGTTATGAATGACAGTTGTAGAGGTAAGTACTGAATGAGTACTTTGGAATTATACTTCAGGAATAGAGATTCAGTAGAGGCGTCCAAGGCAGAGTTTTCATTTTAGAAAGGATCATTTTGGTGATGGATATGTGAGAAATTCATCTAAAGGTGAAAACATCAGTAAATTTCATATTAGCGTAGGCGAGAGATATTCTGGTAGAAAAGGTTAGGTGCTATAATATGGGATAAATTATGATTTACATAGATTTACTAGTTTGGGAGGGGATCAGAACAAGACAGAAGTGTACATGACTCTATGTTGTAGCCAGCTCCATGCTGCTGGAATGAACTTCTAAACCAGACACAGTTTATAGAGGAAGGGATTTATTTCAACTTTACAGACCCAAGGGGAAGTTACACCAAAGGGGGAAGAAGCTGGTTCCCATTCATAAATCCACACAACCAAACAGCCAGCATCATAAGCAAGCATAAAACCACCAGCAAAACAGTAGAACCACTAGCAAGCAGCAGGGACCCAAATAAAGACTGTTCTGCATACCTTTGGCCTGGAATTTAGATCCACCCAGTGACACCTTAGGACTGGTCCCCAGGATCTATCGCTAGTGACACTTCCTCTATCCAGGCAGCTGAAGACAAATTTTAATAAAACACCCGAGTCTGTTGGGGGACATACATTCAAACTACCACCTTCTGCCCCTTTCCCCCAATAGACTCATGACCATCTCACATTGTAAATTGTATTTAGTATTTCAAATGTCCCCATAGTCTTTACTAAATCAATATTGTTCTAAAGTCCCATCTCATCTGAAATTTAAGACCTTTAACTGTAAGTTCTTTAATAATGTAAGAATTATTATTTATGAAAATAATGAAAATTCAAACTAATCATAAAAGAAAATTATACTAAAGTATTTTCACTTGGGCCAGGTGTGGTGGCACATGCCTTTAATCACAGCACTTGGGAGGCAGAGGTAGGCGGATTGCCATGAGTTTGAGGCCACCCTGAGGCTACATAGTGAATTCCAGGTCAGCCTAGGCTAGAGTGAAACCCTACCTCAGAAAAACAAAAACAAAAACAAAAACAAAAAACCTTTCATTTGGATAGGGCATAGCAAAGAATAAAATATTAAATAAGCATTTTTATTACCTATTTTCAGAAGTTTAGACTTTACCCTGTAAGCTCCCTACTTATCTACATTTCCTGGTAAGTAAAACAAATCTATGTTCCAGTAACAATGATAGATGTTTAGTACAACCTCTTGTTAAGCCATATGGATCCCATTGAAGGTTCTAGAATGAATAAAAAAGTAGCACTATGAAACATCATGAGAAAATTCTCCAATTTCTGACCTTTATTTTCCTCCTCTTTCTTATCTCTTCTCATTCAATGCTTTTATCAAAAGAAATTATTATTAAATATTTTTAAAATAATGGCAGTCTTACAATAGTTGAGATTATGCACACATATTCTGATTCTTCATTTAACTCCACTTGTGATTACTTGTGGCCATTTGGTTTTCTTTGATCAATTAACTTGCATAGTAGTGATGTTTGGGTCACTATAGGTCAGAATGTCTATTAACTGATGCAAACTCCCAAGGACTGTAGACCCTATCACATCAGCATCACATTTTCCCTTCAGTGTTTGCAGTGAACAAGTTCACTAAGAATGAAAAAGTGATCATAAACTAGCACAAATTCCATATATATGTGAATGAAAAGAAAATATAACAAAATATTATTTCATTTAACTAGGTTGGGTTTAAGTATATAGAGCATTATAATACCTTGCTATGACTATATTACAATTTGAGTTATTGGGGAACATTGTAAAGTATGGAAAACCAGAACAGAAAGATTGGAAGGAAACAGGAACAAGGTCTTTGCAGTGTAACTCTGCTAAGGTTCAGGAAGAATGGAGAGGATAGGTTTGAACCTGAATGACATGAAAGCATTGAGATGAGACTTTTAGAAGATGATGGACTCCACTGAGTCCTTACAACTTACTTATTTGGGTGATAACTAGGTTCAACTGCTTCCAGAGTTAGAACTGAAGTAAATCAAGACAATATTTTTCTGACTACAATGACCAGAAATTTCTCAAGTAAACATTGATGGAAAAAGAATTTTTTTAATCACAGAAATCCAAACTGTTCCAAAAAAAGTAAGATGAGTTGGGGAGGGCAGCAAGCTTTTAAAGTCCAGTTTTCTCTACCACTAATGCCACAGAGTTAACTTTAAGAAAGAACAAAATATATTTTACTAAAAATTGGAAATAATTTTGTATCAAGAAACTGCCTTCAACGAATATTAAGAAATTATTATGGAGTTATAATTTTTTGAGTCCTAGGGTTACGCGTTACGAGTGAAGATAGCTCCCACAGAAATCAAATCATGGCACTGCTAGGTTACTTAACAAGTGCTTGGGAAAAGCATTTAATTTCCACAAGTCCTTGGAAGTTAATTTCTGTAATAAGACATCATGTTTATTTAAGGCCTTAAAAATCAGAAGTAGTTTAATGTGGAAATAGGACTAGAAAGAGAATCAGAGCATTTATGTTTTCTCAATGTCTACTACAGATGAGCAATGTGAACTTGAGAATGCCACCAAATCTCATCAAGATTCGGTTTCTTTTTTCTAAAGTAAAAAGTGAGTAAGTTAAATCCAAAAGGTCTTTGAAATCCATATAGCTTTTGACTGCTGTGATTCTTTGACCCTTTGATTTAGGGTTGATTCCCCATGCTGATATTAACTATCATGAATGAGTTGTTCAATAGCTCATGTGAGAGTAGTAACAGATTACCTACCTGAAGGAAAGGCCTGGAACACATTATATTTTAAAGTCTCCTCAAGCTCTAACATTTCTCTATGAAATAAATATATTGGGATTGTATTATTATGTCTGTTGATGTACTTACCAGGATAGTTGATAGAAGCCATATGAATTTTTGGGAGAATGAAATGCTGGAGAGTTAGGAAAGAAAATGGAAGGCAGCAGAGAAAAATAAGGATTAATGAACATAAGATGGGGGGGAGGAAAGACATAAGTGGGGGCAATGTGAAGAACTGGCACTGAACTTTATTTTGTCTATCATTTTAAAATGCTTTCAATTATGAAGCAAAAACAAACTGTAAAAACACAGATGACTTAAATCAAGCTGCTTCCAAAATAAAGTGATTTATTGCCTTGTGGATTTTACAAGATCAGAAATATAGAAGCTTCAAGCTTAGTTTGACCCAAAGGTTAATGATGTCATTGGGACTCTAGCTTCTCTTCTGTAGAATTCTTTTGGCTTTGTCTTTCTCCATGGAATCATTTCATTTTCTCACTTACTTTCATGAAAGAAAGTGTTTGTAGCAGCTTTGGGTTTTATATGCATACATTATGCTACTCATGGGATCGCAGAAAGTTCATGTCTATGCAAGCCAAGAAAATGTACTGAAAGTCACCTGGATTTGGCTATCTTAGGTCACACTACTCTCTGAATTAATAATATAAGTGGCCTACAGACTAAAAAGCATGGATGGCTTCTCCAAGTCTAGATCACATTCTCCATCCCTGGAGCAGAGCCCTGTGGATCTCCAGACAAAAAATTGAGAATGTCAACATGGGAGAAGAAATAAAACCAGAAGAAGACAAAAACTTCTCCCTGACACCCGGGAGATATTTCTATGCATGGAATTTTCAATTCAGGATAGCCTTGGATCCAGTTGTTCTCCTGCTATGCTGTGAAAGACACAAGACTGGGACACATTCTTAAAGCAGAGGAGACAGAAAGATGGAGGCTCCACAAATCTATCAAATTTACTTTGTATCTAACTGTTCATAACCCCTAGAACACTGACATGCACAGAGTAGGTCCTGACTAATTATGAGTTAAATTAATGAATAGTAGTTACCTCTTGTTTTGGTTTGAATGTAAAATGTCTCCCATAGACTCATGTGCTTGAATGTCTGGTCACCAGCCTATGGCACTATTTGGGAAGGTTGTGGAACCTTTAAGAGGTACAGCCTTGTTGGAGAATGTGGGTCACTGGGGGTGAGGCCTGAGGTTGTGTAGCCTGGCCCCACATCCTGCTACCTTCTGCTTCCTGACTTCAGACACAGTAAGACCTGCTCTGCTTACTGCTCCTGTGCCATGTCTTCCCTGTGTGATGGAAAGCATCTCCAGGGACTGTCAGCCAAATTAATATTTCCTTCTTTAGGCTGCTTCTTGTCAGGTATTTTGTCATAGCAATGAATAAAGTAACCAGTACATCTCTGAAAGAGTTTTATAAGATTTAAAGTAGACGATGCATATGAAGTACTTGGCAGAGTGTCTGACCTATGGTAAGCTACCCCCAAAAGGCAGCTGGACAGTAGCCATGCTAAATGACACTATGAATAATGGTACTTGAGCAAGGGCCGAAGTTCAAAATTACAAAGACAGAATGCATAATAAAGGTCAACATTTCTCTTTTCTTTAAAAGTCACTCATATTCAGGCTGCAGAGATGGCTCAGCAAGCAAGAGCACTTGCCTAGAAAGCATAAGGGCCTAAGAGGGCCTGGTGTGTCCAGAATTCAATTTTGCAATGACCACATAAAAAGGTTGGCATGGCCATACCTGGTTGTAATCCCAGACTCTCTGGGTCTCACTGGTCAGACAGTCTGACCAAAACTGGCAGCTCTATGTTTAGTGAACTACTTTGTCTCCAAGAAACAAAGTGCAACATGTGTGTGCATGAGGCACATACATATTCAGGCATAGATACACACACCATACCACACACACCTGCAAAAAAATCCCATCCTTTATATGTGTCAGTAAAAAATAAAAACCACAGATTAGCATAAAGAATGGCAGTTTGTGTTTGTAAAAATGAGGGTTACTACAGAAAGCAATACTGGCTAATATTTATTGTGTAGTAATTATTTCAGGCAATGTTCTAAGGCATCACATATAATAAACCATTTAATCTTCAAACAACTTCATGTGATATTACTATTACTTTTCTCACTTTACAGATGAAGAAACTTAAATGCAGGAAGATCATGTGACTTGCCTGAGTCTATGAAGGGAAATGGACAGATCCTTGGCTCAAACTCAGGCTACTTCCTGAACTTGTTCTCAATCACTAGCATCCACTTTCTATTGCATAAGCCATTCATGAAGAACCATCTCTCTAAGGTACATGCATTTCTTTTTTTTTTTGAATAAATGGAAATTTCAGAAAAGAGAAAAATTCAGGACTTTCTTAACATGAATATATCTTTAGTGTTCACCAACAGGTAAATATAACTTTAATGTTCACCACAAGTAAAAATACTTTATTCTCCTTACAGAGACATATAGCTAACACATACTTGGCACATATGAATTCAACAACTGATGGCTGAAAATGACATTAAACTAATAATTCTTTATAATGCACAGAAAATAATCAAGTCCCAAGCAAGATAATAAGAACTCTCATATTCTGGCCAGGTGTGGTAGCACATGCCTTTAATCCCAGCATTTGGAAGGCAGAGGTAGGAGGATCGCTGTGAGTTGGAGGCTACCCTGAGACTACATAATGAATTTCAGGTCAGCCTGGGCTAGAGTGAGACCCTACCTTGGAAAAAAAAAGAACCCTCATTTTTAATTTCTCAGTTGATATGTTATATATTTGGAGGCCACCATGTCTCATGTCTAAGCTTAACCTGGGTAAAAAATACTTCTCTCAGTCCCTCTCTTTGTGGCACCTATTGACAGTCAGAATTTCTAGGGACAATCATTGACTTGACTGATGAAAGTTATGTTTATTCAACTCTACAAATTGAATGGAAATAACATGGTATTGGGAGATATCTTGACCTCAATTTGAATCATAGCTCTACAGATTTCTTGCAGTGTTAGCACGTGTATCAATGCAGAAGTTCTTGGAAGTCATCCTAACATTCCCCCCTTTTATCACTGTAACCCTTATTAAACAAGCTTTCATCAGCATGGGGCTCATTAAAACATATAGCCTCAAGTTGAGACACTCATGATCACAGGTGCTATACTTCTACTAACGCTATGAAGGGATTCACTGCTTTGGATAGAAAGAGTTGCTTCTTTGGGTCAATGGCCTGATTGGCACATTGTATTCTAAGATTTTTCATGGAGACAGTAATTCATATGGACCCCCATCTATCAAACTGTGGTGACTTCTCTAATGCAGCATACTGCTGCCTGCCAGGGGCTTTGGACAAGGGTTTATTAACAACAGACAAACTGATGGCTGAAAGCAGGCAGTTCTCTCTCATCTACTTCCAAATATTTAAAGAGAGTATATCCACAACGTTATGAATGAGCCTTTCTGAATGATTTCTGAATGACTGGGCTGTCTCCAGGATTGATTTTGGTAGACAATACCAATCTGTTAGTAAGGCAATCCCCTTGTTGCAAGAGTAGTCAACTTTAAGCCATGCATCATAGTTTCAAAGCCCTCGTATGGAGTCTCTGTATTCACAATGTTTTATCAATCGATAAAAATTGTCAAAGATCAAATTGTTCTTTGTTTATTTAAGTCAGAAACTTTTTAGTGAAAAGAGCTCCATGTGAATAAAAGCTATGTGACTGAGCAACTTAATTCCTGCCACTTTTTCTCATTTCATTTTCCACATCAGGTGATTTACCAGGTATTAATATTTTTTTTTTTTTGTTGCTTGATGGACCATGAACTTTCAATCTTCTTGCCTTAGCTTCCAAAATACTGGAAATATAGTCATATACCACCTTGCTCACCTTCACTATTTTTTTCCTAAGTACTTCTTATTTTGTCCTGAATTCCTGATCATGTTGCCTCTTGCCTAATCTTCCATCACTTGGCTCTCTTCCTTTATCTTTATCCTCCTCAAGAATGCTGTTTTCCGGGCTGGAGAGATGGCTTAGCGGTTAAGGTGCCTGCCTGCTAAGCCTAAGAACCCGGTTCCAATCTCCAGGTCCCACGTTTAGCCAGATGCAAAGTGACGCAAGGGTGCGATGCTGCACTTGACCACAATGGGGCGCACACATCTGGATTTCGTTCACAGCAGCTGAGAGACTGCTGGCACACCCATCTCTATTTGTCTCCCTCTCCCTCTCTGTCTGTCTCTCTGTGTGTCTCTCTCCAAAAATAAATAAAATAATAAAACAATTAAAAATAATAATGCTGTTTTCCTAACTGCAGATGTTTCAGTGGCATGTGAAAGCAAAGAGGATAGACTTTCACAAAATATTGCTTTTTTCAAGTGGTCTTCATGGGCCAGGACCTCCCCACCTCGTCAACTGACACCTGTTCACTGACACAAGGAAGGGAGCACCCTGCCCTCCTACACAAGAAGGGAGTACTCATCCACTCTCTTCAATCCTGTTCCTCGTCATTGTGCCAGATAGGAACTAGCACAAGCTGTCACTCAGCCCACACTTCAGTCCTAAGAAATGAAAAGGAACCTCTGATACCATTGCAATTTCCCTTGGAAGCTTTGTTCAGGTAACAGTGGAGATCATTATTTTCTACTTTTCATTTTGCTTCCAACAAAATAGTACATCCTGAGTTTTAAGTACCGAAGGCCTAGCAAACTCCTAAATGCATTTTCCCAGGCACTTTACCCCCTCAATTTTTCTAACATCTTACTATCATGGGGGAAATTTAATCCATATGTTTCTGGTTCATTTACACTCAACTCATCAAAATGTTGTGCTGTAAGAGTGATTTGATGTCATGGAAGCCTTGTGGGCTTCATTTATACATGTCTTTTCTTTGAACCAGGAAGTTAAGGCTTGCCAGAGAAAGCAGAAATCAACTCTGTTAAGGCTCTTTCTTTTTCTAAAGTGAAACTTTAGCACTTCTTACCATGTGAGAACTTCTAAGCCCCAAATGCCAGGGTTTTATTGCTCAGATGTTAGCATGTCCTCTAATCCATTTTCCTTTTCTCCTTACTCTGTACCAGACAATGTGCCGCCATTCTCAAATAAATGCTTGAGAAATAAAGAGTTAATTGGGCAAATGGGAATAGAACAGGGGCCAAAAAATTTACATGCAAGAACTAAATCTAGAAGAGTCTATGCCTTTTAAGACGAACACATCTTCCAATTTACTGTACCCACAGGGATGAGTGTACCTAAAAAGCAGCTTACCCTGCAGACATCAGTTAAGTCTGTTGTATTTGAAATCTCTTTGTTGGTCATCCTAGACCAATGCTGTTCAATGATGAAAATCTCTTATGGTCCTCCCCTTCACAATAACCACATGCAGCAATAGATAACTTACAGTGTGGCTACTATGATTAAGAAGTCAAATTTCCAATATTATTTAGTTTCAATGCAATTAAATTTGAATTTAAATAACCACATTTGACTACTGTAACAGAAAATAGAACTCTGGATCCACAAGGATGAAAGAGTCAAGGTATCCTTTCTTTAAAATTACCTTTAGAATGCATGTAAGAACTTTTGGGTGCAATGTAAATAAACTCTTAGCATTAAAAAGATTAGGCAGGGCTGGAGAAATGCCTTAGTAGTTAAGGTACTTGCCTGTGAAGCCTAAAGACTCAGGTTTGATTACCTAGTACCCACATAAGCCAGAGGCATAAGGTGGCACATGCTTCTGGGGTTTGTTTGCAGAGGTGAGAAGCCCTGGCATGCCCATTCTTTCTCTCTCTCTCTGTTTCACTCTCTCTCAAATAAAATAAATAATAAAATATTTTTTTAATTAGCCAATAATACTCTCTTAATAAGGCTGAGAAAACCTAACTAAATTAGCAACATCTATGATAATGCAACAAAACCAATTCAAAGTTTCTGCAGTTATTTAATAATAGAATATTGTTCTATTAAAAAGTTCACCTATGTATTATATAGAAAGCAATTAGACCCATATAGATTTATGTCAGGAAGGATTAGACTTGAAAGAAAATGGGCTTTGGGAGAAGTTATAGCTCATAGTGGTCTTTGTATTGTAGCTCTACAGCTAATTGTGGAAGGAGTTTCACTGAATTGGTGAGGAAGATGAATGACTCATTGCTAAGCATGTGAACTTCACTTTCAGATCCAGTAGATAAGCTTTTCCCAGATGCTTGAATGTAAGGTAAAAATTGAAGGGCCATTTCTAATAGCTGTAAGAATGCCATGTCTTACATATGACCTAAAGCCTATTATACGAAGGTCCAGTCTTAAAAACAAACAACAACAAAAAAATCCCCTGAAATCTAAAAAGGAAAACAATAGTCAAAAAATCTATTGTTCTATTCCGCTTGTCATCTTGATAAGTCTTATGTCTCTCTGTTATTCACCACCATCTGTAAAAAGAAGATTCTCTAACCCTAGGGCTTAGTGCTGGGTGAGTCATCTCTATTATACCCACAGGGTTCAGGGAATACTGCAGAAGTAGCTGTGAAAAGAATGAGTGCTGTTCTCGCTGCTAACCAGAGAAGCTTCTTTATAGAGATGGCAGTAGACACCAAGGAGATACAAAGCTCATCAAATCAGGAAACAGCTGTCAAGAGCTCAACACCAATGAGATATCTATCACATCCTCCAAGGCTCAGGGAACATAAGGAAGACAGGGTGGAAAGAATGTAAGAGCCACAGGGAGAGAAGAAGCGCTTTAGGGCACTGTCTTCCTGACATGAATTAACTGGTGATCTCACAAGACCAGCACTGTTCTGATTCCATCAAGATTTTGCTACGAAGGAAAGAGGAGGGCAAAAGAGATGAGACAGCAAAACAGAGGAAGGACTGACTACCTGGAAAGAGGAGGGTCCATAAGGCCCTGTGGAGAGATGTGGAGAGATGGGGGAGAGGATGCAAAAGAGAATAATAGGATGAGAATATGATCAAATTATAGTATGTTCCTATATTAAATTCTCAGTGAAAAGGAACTATTGTTCTATCTCATATGAGGATCCTTTTAAAGAAGCATATATGTAGGACGGAATTAGTCATATTGCATGTTTAGTAGCTAGAGTGAGAACTAAAAATAAAATGCCTATATTTTCATCTTAAGATATTTTAAATCAATCACTAAACATTAATAATTATTGATGCAACTTATTGTCCCACAGGGAACCTCTCATACTCTACTTAAGAAAGTTAACCTGCCCTTTTATCTGTATATTATATTTCTGGCCAAATTGTGAAAAAGCTGCTGACTTTTTTTTGGCTAATAAGTATTTGGGAAAGTCTCAAAATAATTCATTAGGAAAATCAAACGTTATTTGACCAATGCTTTCAGATGTTGAAGAAAAATTATATTTATCCCTGACTCATTGAGGTTTATGAGTCACCTACTGCTATCTTCTCATTAATTACCTAATTAATTAATTAACTTCCTCTTGAGATCCCATCATATGCAAAGCATATGATGAAACAGTTGTTTTATGTCCCTGAACTTTATTCATTTATCCATCTATTAATTCTATATCAACTTTGAGGCTTGTGCTCTGACACATGAAGTCATAGAATTACTCAAGGGTTAATGTAGGGGACTTGATCATTAGTTTCACTAAATTAGAAGACTCACAATCAGTCTTCTACCTGGTTATGTCAAGGGACTTATAGGCAACCTTTTTTTCATAATGCCTAGAAAAAATTCCACAGTTCAGTTTCTAAACAATATCTGTAGAGATGCAATGACTGCAACACTAAACTGTATCTGCTTGCTTTCCCTGTGGGTGTCCCTATGAGAGAGGCTGTGAATGAAAAATGTTTCAAAGAGGTTATATGTTGTACAATTCATGCACTTTGTTAGACAGCTTCCAAAGGGTATGACCTCACATCACTGGTGAATGCTGTATAGAAAATTCCTCTTACTTGAAATATTCCTTCCTGAAGGGAGTAGGGACTCAAGAGACCCACAAGTCTAGGAGCACTGAATTGTAAACAACTCCCCAAATAGAAGCAGTAAGCAACTTTGGAGCGGAAGATTCATCAATGATGTGTAGCAGTTTTCTCTGAGTTGAAACATTCCATTTTGAGAGGAGAAGGGAGTCAAGAGGTCAAAAAGTCTGGGAGAGGTAAAATTTAAAAGACCCCTCCTTAAGGTTATATGAAGGGTAAACAACTGCTGGGAGAGGGGAAGAGGCTAGCCCACCTGCCTTGTGGAAATGCTTACATGTCATGTACTGTGCTGTAGATTGACCTGCTGAGCTGCCTGCAGGTTGTGCAGTGATGCCCCAGGGATGCAGCTTCAGTGAGTCATCTTCTATGCTGCTGTGGACATTTCCATGATGCAGCTGCCTTTGAGTCATCCATGCTCCTGTAAGCAACCCCTAGCCCTCCTCTGTAAGTAACCCCAATAAACTCATTGGTTCACCAGAACTGGTTTTGGTACAATTGTAGTTTGGTCTTTCATTTGAGTCCTAGCTGGGGTGAAGAGATGTATTTACCCTGGAGGGTGAAACTTTCCTGGTACAGTAAACTTTGAGAAGTTATTTGGAATAAAACAAGAAAATGAGAGTGGATATTTTACATAGACTTCCCCCCACACACTAATTTCTAAGAATGTTTCGTTGATATTCCTATTTTGTCTTTCACTCTAGGGACTAGATTTTGTCTGAAACTCCAGGTACTATATTTTGGACATTTTCATGTCAAGTTTGTCATTGGGACTGGAGCTTGCATTCATTGAATGAATGCTAACTATATAGCAGACACTACTCTGTTCCATTGACATCTGTTTCTTAAATCAACTCTTAAATTCTTTTGAAGAGTTATATTCTGCTCATCTCATTTTTTCAAAAAGAAAACTGAACCTAACAGAGGTTACATGGACCAGTTCCCATCACTCATAAGAGCCCCAGCAGAATGGGGGCAGGGAGGAGAGAAAAGATGGTACCAACAAATGATGTACCCATACAAAGTATGTTCTTAATAAATAATATAAGGATATAACCTAAAAGTCATTCTTCCATACTACCAATGCCTAAACAAATGTATTCAGTCTCTCCTCTGTTCTGCTATGTCTTAGACTCAATACAAAGTCTTCCTAATAGGAAATCAAACAGGGAGATGATTTTGAGATATTAGAGCAAGAGAAGCAATTCTCAGGAAATCTGTAGTTCTATAAAACAGATGCTAAATTATACAGAAGTATCATGAGTACTTATTATTTGAATGCTAGTTGAGACTGAAGGAGCACACATAGCACACAGGCATAGTTTAGCAACCTAGAACACTGCTTGACTTGAATAGTACGCATACTCCTTCTCCTGTGCAAAGCACCTAATAACCTGTTGGGAACCTGTGACCCTCACTTGTTCTGAGATATAGGTTCACCCTGCTCTGCACAATGGACTAGTTTTCTTCTCCACTCAGTGCTTCATGACAAGCACCAATTTAAGTATGCTCTGAGACAGATCCAGGATCAGAGCAGCAGGGTCCATGCAGGCTGGATTGGTTTTGGTTCATTAAAATAAGGCAAACTGTGTTCTCTGAGTGAATTTTAAGGGAGAAACCCCTATTTACTATCTTATGTCTATGTCTAAGTAGGCCTGTGCATGATTAAAATTATATGCATCATAGAAAGGAATATGCACAGTAGAAAAAGAAATAAACCTGTCAATCAAATCAAAGCACAATCCAAACTAGACCCTTAGTAATGGGCCCATTCTGCCCTAAAAAAACCTCTACAGAGAAGCCCCATTTCATAGGAACCTTTGAGTACTCTCCACTTGAAGGGCATAGTGCTCTTTTGGCTGTGTATTCAAACCTTTACTATCACTTTGCTCTTTAAAAAAGTGTCTTACAACTTAACCACTTGTATGGACCTTTCATGAATTCTTGAAGTAATATGACAAGAGCCTGAAAACACCAAGAGCCATGGGCCAAAAGGTGACCTGCACAGAACTGTTTGAGTGTTATAATGTCACAATAGAGGCTGGGGAAATGGCTTAGTAGGTAGATTTCAGATCTCATGTGAACAGATTCTGAAGCTGTGGCAGGCTTCTGTAATTACAGCTCACTAACAGATAGGTGGGTATGAAGATAGGAAAGGTTTTCCAAAAGCTGGTGGACCAGATAGGCTGGTGTTGCACACAGCTTCAGGTTCGCTGAGATGAACTTCCAGACCAGGCACAGTTATGGAGGAAGGGATATTATTTATTGAAACTTACAGATCCAGGGGAAGTTCCATAAGGGCAGGAGAAGTGGCCTGCTCTCACAGGACCAGTCAGAGAGAGAGAAAGCCAACCAGCCACCACAGCACACAGAGCAAAACTACAGCCAAAAGGTCACAGAGCACACTTCAGGAACTCCTGCTAGGCACATTTGCATATCTTTACAATGGAATCTCAAACCATCACCACACCTTAAGACCAGCCCCCAGTGACCTTGCCTCTAGCAAGGTGATTGCAGATGCAAACTATAAGTAATAAACCACTGAATATATTGGGGGACATATATTCAAACTACCACACCTGGCAAGTGCAGAAAAGACTTAAAAAAACGAGAATGAGAGCCTGACTCAAATGAGGTGGAAAGCAAGGAAAGACAGCCAAAGCTGTCACCTGACAACTACATTTATATCTCAGCATGTGTGCCCCCATATTCAACATACCTCAACATTCACATAATAAATGCACACACAAAACAGCACAAACACACAAACACAAACACACACACACTCACAGACAAACACAATCCCCATAGTAATACATTTAGGCTTAATATTATTTTCCTTTGGGAGGTGTTTGTGTCTGTAGGCATGTGTAATATATATGTTGTGTGTACATGTGTGTATAGATGTGCACATCCTATGTGCATGTGTGTGGATGCCAAAGGATGACATTAAGTTCTTCTCTAACACTCTTCCACTGTATTTCATTGAGGTAAGTTCTTTCACTAAACCAAGAGCTCATGGTATTTTTTGGTTAGATTGGCTGACCAGTAAACCTCAGCAATCCTCCTGCCTCTTCCACTCCTAGCACTAGGGTTATGGGCCTAGATTTTAAAGTAGGTGGTGGAGTTCAAACTCTGGTTCCCATGCTTGAACAGTAAGTGCTCCTATCCACTGAGTCATCTCCTCAACCCCTTAATATATTGTTATTACCGAGCATAACAGGAGGTAGGTGTTAATAAGAAACAAAAATAGATGATAAAACTGTATAAAACTGACTAAAATCACTGTTTACTATACGTGGTTCATGACACTTTGTCACCATTCTGTCTGAGAAACACTAAGAATGAGTCACTCGAGTCTGACAGGATACAATATCCTCAACATTCTCCTGTACTGCCCAAAGATCACAGTTGGGAAAACCTTCCATGAGGTCAAGAAGTGTAGAAATATGAGATTTCTTACACTAAGGGCATGTTTATTTCATCCCCTTAGCAAATATCCAAGTTGGCACTTCAACTGTTATTTGGATATAGCCTTTTCACCTGTGTCTCTCTCAACAGAACTCATCATTCACCCAGAGTCCCAAATCACTACTCCTAGATGGAAGAAAAATAAAAACTATGCAGCTATAGAGCAAGCTCCTGACTCAGCAAAGAATAAATACCTCTTTGACAGACCCCTAGCTTCTTTACAGCAGTGCAATATGACACTGGGTTGGAAAAGAAGCTTTCATAGAGTGGGTTAAAGATCAGCCTGATTTAGCATCACCATTTGTAGACCCTGTAAAGATCTCAGTGCCTGAGCCACACATCAGAAGATCCAATCGAGGTCATCACAGTCTAGGCTTGAAGTTTAATGCTAAGAACCCACTGGCACCGAGTAACCATTTCCTACAGAACTGATGGAAAGTGTGTACTAATGGACATTCATCCATTCCAGTGGGCCATAATTTTGGAAAAGAAAGTTAGCATCAGCAAATGAGACATCATATATCTCACCTTCAATTGTGAATAAGACTGCGGGTATAAAAACCTCTAGACAGTATATCTTCTGCCACCAGGTTGCTCATAAAATACAGCACGCTTCCACAGGCAACCACAGAAGAGTACAGTACCATGCTGTTGAGATCATCTCACAGCCTCCAGGATGAACCAAAATGAAAGGCTGTGGCAATCATTGCACCCAAAAAAACTTTGTTTTGTGGGATTTTTGACAGGTCAGTATTGGTAAAAATACCACAGCTGCATAACAGCTTCGTGGTCACTGATTATACTGAAAAATAGAAATCAACATTCAACAGAAATGGCATCTCCAAAGCCCCAACAGGATTGTCCTAGCTGAGTGATTCAAAGAAAGTGTTTGAATGACACCTTACTCTATCAAAGTCGAAAAGATCTTTGCAACTTGTAGCCATATGCCCTTCTTCATCACTGTTATGTATCTAAGTAGCAGGTATCATAATTTCAAAAGATAGTCTTGGGTTCCTTCTCAGTTTTTTTGGCCACATACCAGGTACAGGTGCTGATGATACAGTGACTACTCAAATCTTCCCATTTGAGGCATGCAAGCAGTAAAATGAGTACTTAAATTAGAGCATTTTGTTCTTCCTTTTCAGAGTCTGCACAGCATATTTAGGAGCCTAAAAATTAGTCAAATGGAGATTGGGGCAAGAAAAATATTCCCATGGGACCTCCTCTGTAAAGTGGTGCAGAATGTATGCAGGATTAAGTAGAAAAGTGAGATATGGAAGTCATGTCCCAGGAAGTTACTGAGCAGGATCAAGAATGTACCATCTTGGAGATATCAGCTGTTTTGTGGTGCAGACATCCCATGACCTTGAGGGATAGGAAATAATTCTTTAAGTAAGTTGATCTCAGTTCAGGGAGGGGTTAGACCAATGAATACAAACTGTTCACAGAGGAGTTCAGTGAAATTATAGACAATGAGTCTTATGCTAGGAGATTATGGTTTACTAGCAACATTCCCACCACCAGCCACAATACTGATGCAGCCAGTTTGAAGGGTTTGAACAAGAAGGAAACATATACTTTTTAAACCTTAGAAAGATTGCTCTAAGTATGGAATGGAATAAGAACTTGAAGGGTTAAGAAAAGATGCCAAAGAGACTCTC
The DNA here is from genome assembly GCA_036365145.1 of Orientallactaga sibirica. NCBI lineage: Eukaryota > Metazoa > Chordata > Mammalia > Rodentia > Dipodidae > Orientallactaga > Orientallactaga sibirica. The sequence goes on along the minus strand of JAEOAD010000015.1, from coordinate 31,525,528 downwards.
TTCATCATTCTATTTTCACACTTCAGAGATGAGATGTGATGCTCAGAGTGATCAACTGACTCCCCATATATGGACCAGTTGATACCAGACACATGATTTGAAAGCAGAACTGTGATTCAAAGCTCTAGGCTCTTCCATGGGTGCTTCAATGTTCCCTATCCTGCTGTTGTCAGGGCTTGTCTATGAGAGATGAGTCTTACACCTAGGGGCTAGAAGTGAAGAATGTCAGCTCTGACTATTGAGGGGAAAAGGGGAGGGGCTTTCAGGTCAGTCACATGTATTGGCTAGAATGAGGTAGTTTTCTTAATTAGGTATCAGTTCCTTCTTCCTCCTGTTACTAGAGTGTAGTATAATGAAAATTCATTTAATTAGCACCAGAGTCCTGTGGATAATTAGAAAGAATGATGTGTATTTTAAAATATCATCCTTTTATAGCTGTGCAAATGATATGAGAGCAAACAGTGACCATGAGAAATCACTCTGAAGATCGAAGCTTTTACTTTACCAGGCTCTCAGTGTGCATGATCCCATGTCATGATTGTAGCAAACTCAGAAAGTACTTAGTATTAACTCAACTTTTTTTTACTTGAAAAAGCTATGTCCAAGAGGGGCAGAGAGAGTTAGCAATTTGCTCATTATCACAGAGTAAGACTTGTAAGCACATCTCAGTTTACCTGATTCTGTAGTGTCTACTCTATTTATCTTCTCCCATCATTTTCTTTTCCTACAGTCTTAGTTTGGGTCATTATGTACTATGGTGATATGAATGTGAAATGCCCCCTATATACTCATGTCTATGTGATTAAGCCTCATTCTCAATTACCAGCTGGTGGACACTTTGGGAGGTGGTGTCTTGCTGGTGGAGGTGTATCACTTGGATATCAGCCCCATTTTATCAGTCCAGCTCTATTGGGTGTTTAGAGCTCACACACACTTGTTGCTATCTGCCAGCTGATGTGACAAGACGTGATACCCAGCTTCTGCTCTGCTGTGCTTTCCCTGTCATGATGAAACTTCCCCTGAAACTGTAAGCATTAAATAAACCCTTTCTTCTCATGACCTGATCTGGTTGGGTGTTTTGTCTCAACAATGAAGAGGTAACTGCTCTCTTGCTGCAACCATGGCAAGTGTCAGAGAGGAACCAAGCTCTATTTATACTTTCCCCATATCATGATTTAAAAACTACTGATAGAGGGGTTGGAGAGATTTCTCAGTGGGTAAGAATGTTTGCTGCTAAGCGTGAGGACCTAAGACTATTTGAGTTTGATCCCCAGCATGCATGTAAACATCTAGGTGTTATGCTGCATGCCTGTAACCCCAGTGCTATGGGGAGTAAATACAGGAGAATTGCTGGGGCTTGTTGGTCAGCCAGTCTGACCAAAAATGGCAGCTCCTAGGTTCAATGAGAGACTGCATCTCAAGGAATCATACAAATGAGTTATAAAGCAGGGCACCTGGCATTCTCCTCTGGCCTCTGCATGTGTATCTATGTGACATGATCATCTGCACACACATGTACACACACCATACAAAGAAAGAGTGAGAAGTGTGAGTTGTAAGCTAGATTCCCAAGGAAACTGACTCTGGGGAAAAATAGTAGGAACAAGACAGTCCTTAGAAAATGCAAATAATCCATTCCTGTGTAAAACTGGAAGAAAGCTAGATTGAGGGAGCCCAGGGAGAAGCCAAGGTTGTTGAAATCACAGGATATTCTTAACCAAACCCTTAAGGAACTGACATTGGACTGGTCCTTCTGTGTTGTTCCAAGCTGGAATGGCATAGCCCTCTCTGGATTCAGAGTTAAGAGTGCTTACTGCTGTACCACAGAACCCATGACATAGCCCCGACTATGGATGCATTGTATGTATAATAGCCCTGGGAAGTCACATGACCTAAGGCAAGTTTTCTCTGTTAGAAGAGTGAAAGGAGGTGGGCAGCATGGAAAGGAAGAAGCCCTCTGTCCCAAGGATGCTTGGAGAGGCTCAACATACTGTCCACTAAGACGTACGACAATTCTTATAACCATACTCTCTACCACATCAGGAACTCCTTCAGCCTGAGAAGGGGTTCCAGTTCCTCAGGGCGAATAAAACTATGCAGTGGAGACACATTGGTCACATACTGACAGATGTCATAAACTAAGGAATCACAAGAAAAGGAGCATACAAGGCACATTCCTGCTTCTGTGACAATACGACTATGAGAAATGCAGCTGTCTTTCTCATCACCTGGCACTTATCTAACAAATGACACATTTTCCTAGACACTGCCCCTCATTCTTAAGTACAAATATAGAGAGCCATAAAAGAGCAAGTCTACACTACTATACTTGGCTAAATCTGGGCATGGTAGAAGTGAGGAGGAGTGAATAGTATTTCAATGTTGAAGTTCACAGGTTGTCTAACAGGCATCATGAGTACTTTCATTGCTGAGTTCTCTATATTGTTCAGATCCAAATGAACACTCACCCTTTAAATCACAGAGAAGGACCACATCAGTGTACAGTTACATGAGTAAGTGGGCTGAAGGAGATGAGATAATGCTGAAGGATGTGATGGGACTATATCTTGTTGTAATTAGGAACAGGAAAACTATCCAACAATCAGCACAGAGTCAACACTGAAGGTTATGGAAAGACTAGAGAACTGCCTTCTGGGGGAAGTTTGATCAGCAAACAAGATACATAAATGTTTTCAATTTTGAAGTTGTAGCCTCTCTGTGACTTTGACAATAACCCAGGGACTATGGGCACCAGGCTGTTTGTACCCCAGGATTATTTGTAGCCCACATGGTCAGTCAAATATCTAGTAATTGATGCATAGGATCTTCTTAACTAATCATGTAAAGACATTGATTTCCTTGCATGATTTATTATTGTTATAAGTCTAGAGGGTAAGACCAGTTTTACTAAAGGTTCCTAAAATCAGAATTATAATTCACCAAAGTCAGAGAAGTATAACAGATTTTATCTTCAATGTTCACTCTATTTAATTCCTTCTGTCAACAAATACTTAGTGAATGCCTGTTATGGCCATGTCCTGCGAATGAGGCTGTGAGCAAACCAGAGAACCCAATGATGAAGAGTTCAATTCCCAAAGCTTCCCATTACAGAAAGAGAAGCAAGAAAGTGACCAGCCATACCTCATTGTGAGTATGGTTAAGCAGTATACAGAGAATATATGAATGCAATCATTAATACGGGTTACAGGTTCCTTGAAGAGAGAAAACCAAAGTTGTTTAGCTCCCCATTTATGACACCCAGCAGAGCTATGAACACAATATTTATTTAATGAGAACTTTTTGAATGAAAATGAATGAATGTGAGTCCAAGAGGTACCTATGTGTATTTCTTCCAAGATGACTCTTTGTGAATGCAAACAGAATACCACTTTTCATGAAATGTGATCACAGGGGGATTTAAACTTCCAGCAGGGAAAATAATCTGAGCAAATTGAGCAAAAGGCCTCTCTTTTCCTGAAAGCTCCTGAATCCAGACCCTTCTGTATCACATTGACTTTATTCTGAAAGACAAATGGGATTCTTGTTGAGAAGCTGGTGTACATACAGAAGCCAATTAACTCACTTCAAAAGAGACATGTACTTTTCTTCAATCATGCAGCCTCTCCCAGTGACCTGCTCTGTACAAGTCATAGTGCTGGTCATCAAGCCCAGGAATGACCACAAAAACTTGACCTTGAGGACCTCACAGAAGAGTATATGATAATCATCAAACCAAAGTTGTGTGACTCCTCATTAAATGTCTAGAGAGCCCCAACTGTGAATAGTGTTATCTGACCCATGTTACTAGTGAAGGACCTATTGTAGATGGGATAATTCATTCAATATCACACACAACTGTTTACCCCCTGCATGCCCAGCATGAAAGCATATATCTATCAAGCACCTTAGTGCACATTCTTTAAATATATATATTTTTTATTTTTTATTTTTTAGAGAGAGACACAGCGAGAGACAGACAGAGAGAGAGGGAGAGGGAGACAGAGAATGGGCACGCCAGCAGTCTCTCAGCTGCTGTGAACGAAATCCAAATATGTGTGCCCCCTTGTGGGCAAGTGCGGCATTATGCCCTTGCGTCACTGCATCTGGCTAAACGTGGGACCTGGAGATTGGGACCGGCGTTCTTAGGCTTAGCAAGCAGGTGCCTTAACCACTAAGCCATCTCTCCCGCCCTTAGTGCACATTCTTAACCAGTGCATCCTACTAATAATCCCACAGATACTATGTTTGTTAACATAGATTGCCAAGGTCCAAGCTTTGTTTCTGCTTTTTGACCACCTATTTAATCTGTGTCTCAATTGTTTTTTTTTTTTTAACCAAAAATGTGTAAAATAGGATAGCTACTTGAGAGAATTACTAAAGATAATGTGAATTAGTGAGATAGCCACTACGTGTAGATGCTGGCTTCATGGTGTTGCATCAGTATATACTCTAGTCCTCAGGCCTCCAGTCTTTAAGACAGATGGTGACTTTTCATTCCTTTGAAACCATTCTATGATGGTCTTGTTTGTGGTGATAAAACAGTTTCTGTCCTTCATGTTTAGGATTTCTTAGATGCTGGGGATTGAACCTAGGGCCTCAAACATACTAAAGAAGTGCTTTTATCACTGAACTATGTCCTCACTCTGAAGGGAATGACGTGAAAGCACTATAAGACTCATGCTAGCCTCATGTATAGATGCACTCTAAGAAAGATTAAATTGAATGCTATCCCCACCATTTATGCCTTAAGTCTCATTTTCTCAACCAGACAACCATGGAAAGTCAAGACTTTTTGCTAAATTCACTCCTCCTCTGATGTTCTCCCTCAATTATGTAGACACAAAAGGCTAAAAGCACACCAGAATGAATACTATCTTTCAAAAGAAAGGCCAGAGTTTATTCAGCATGTCACCAGCTCAAGTGTTTTACAGAAAATTGGAACATTGAATTCACATTAGAGCTTTTACATTCCCAGAAACATGCTATCATTTCAGGGTACTCTGACTTAGCTTATTTACAGAATATTACTTAATAAAACTTTTTTTTCTTTGTTTTTCAAGTAAGGTCTCCCTCTAGTCCAGGATGACCTGAAATTCACTATGTAGTCTCAGGGTGGCCTTGAACTCACAGCGATCCTGCTACCTCTGCCTCCCAAGTGCTGGGAGTAAAGACCTTCACCACCACGCCCAGCCTAATAAGACTTTTTTAAAAAATAAAAACTCCCAACTTTTCACAGTGTGACATTCTGAGTGTTTATCCTTCTAATGGGACTACATGACAAAAATAAACAAGCTCAAGCCAGACCAGGAAAACAAATTTCAAAAGAGGTCAGGAGGCATCTTCTAGTGTAGGGAGAAACAGAATCTTAGAACCTTCAGTCCATGTCATCTAAGCTGACTCTCCTCATGAATGCTGTGATGGAAGGAAAACATTTGATGCAAACATATGCATATTTGTGTGTATGCATGAATATGTGCTCATATGTGCAAGTTTCAGCTTCATGGGATAACAATGGTTGAGTGATTATTTAATTTCCTGAGCTACTGGGGTTTTGTTCAGAAAGTCTTTTTCCTACTCCTATATCATGGAAAGTTCCACCTACTTTTTCTTCCAGTAGTAGCAGTGTTCCTGGTCTTATATTGAGGTCTTTGATCCATTTGGACTTGATTTTTGTGCATGGACAAATGTGTGGCTCAACTTTCATTTTCCTGCATATCCAGTTTGTCCAGCACCGTTTGTTAAAGATGCTGTCATTTTTTTTTCCAGTCTATATTGTTGGGTCTTATGTCAAATATCAAGTAGCTATAGTTACTTGACCCAAAGTCCAGATCCTCAATTTTGTCCCACTGGTCTATCATCCTGTTTTTATGCCAGTACCATGTTCTTTTATTACTATGGCTTTGTAGTATAACTTAAGATCAGGTATGGTGATGCCTCCAGAGGTATTTCTTTTGCTGAGGATATACTTAGATATCCGAGGTCTTCTGCCATTCCATATGAATGTTGAGATCATTTTTTCTATCTCTGTGAAGAAAGATGTTGGAATATTTGTTGGTATTGCATTAAATCTGTATATTGCTGTTGGTAAGATTGCCATCTTCACAATGTTAACTCTGTCTATCCAGGAGCATGGGAGGTCTTTCCATTTTCTCAAGTCCTACTCAATTTCTTTCTTGAGTGTTTTTATGTTTTCATTGCAAAGTTCTTTCACCTCCTTGGTTAATGTTATTCCAAGATATTTTATATTTTTTGATGGTATTGAAAATGGGACAATGTTACTTGTTTCTTTCTCTGTATCTCTGTCTTTTGCATGTAGAAAGGCTACTGATTTTTGTGCATTGACTTTGCATCCTGCTACTTTATTGATGGAGTTAATCACTTTTAAGAGTTTTGAGATGGAGGTTCTCGGATCACTTATGTATAGAATCATGTCATCTGCAAATAGGGCTAACTTAACTTCTTCCTTTCCAATTTGTATCCCTTTTATTTCTTTGTACATTCTTATTGCTTGAACTAGTACTTCTAGTACTATGTTGAAGAGCAGAGGAGAGAGTGGACACCCATGTCTTGTTCCTGATCTCAAAGGGGATTGCTTCAGTCTCTCCCCATTAAGTATTATTTGGGCTTTAGGATCTTTATATATAGCCTTTCTTATGTTGAGATATAGACTGTCCATGCCTAGTCTCTCCAATGTTTTGATAATGAAGTGCTGTTGTATTTTGTCAAAGGCCTTTTCTGCATCTATGGAAATGATCATGTGGTTCCTGTGTTTAATCTTATTTATATGGCTTATTACATTGACAGAATTCCTTATGTTAAACCATCCCTGTGTTCCTGGGGTGAAGCCTACTTGATCCAGGTAGATAATGCTTTTGATGTGCTGTTGAATTTGGTTTGTGAGGATTTTGTTCATGATCTCTGCATCTACGTTCATCAGGGAAATGGGCCTGTAGTTTTCTTTTCTTGTGGCATCTCTGCCTGGTTTTTGTATTAGCATGATACTAGTTCCATAGAAGGAGTTAGGGAGCATTCCTGTTCTCTGATTTTTGTGGCACAATTTGAGAAAAATTTGTTTCAGTTCTTCCATGAAGGTTTGATAGAATTCAGCTGAGAAGCCATCTGGTCCTGGGCTCTTCTTTTTAGGGAGGTTTTTGATTACCTTTTCAATCTCGATGGGTGTGATAGGTTTGTTTAGGAAATTAATCTGCTCTGAGTTTAGCTTTGGTAGGTGGAATGTGTCCAGGAATTCGTCCATTTCCTCCATATTATCCAGTTTTGTTGAGTAGAGGTTTTTGCAGTAAGTCCTGATGATTTTCCCAATTTCACTTATGTCTGTTGTGATCTCTCCTTTTTCATTTCTAATTTTGTTAATTAGAATTGTCTCTTTTTTCTACTTGATCAAATTGGCCAGGGGTTTATCAATTTTGTTGTTTTTTTTTTTTTCAAAGAACCAGATCTTTGTTTGATCAGTTCTCTTAATTGTCTTCTTAGTTTCCAATTCATTAATTTCTGCTCTAATCTTAATTATTTCTTTCTATCTGGAGCTTTTTGGGTTGGATTCCTCATGTTTTTCTAATGCCTTTAGGTGGATGTTAGGTTATTGATTTGGGAATTCTCTGTCTTTGTTATGAAGGCATTTACTGCAATGAATTTCCCCCTGAGGACTGCCTTCATTGTGTCCCATAAGTTTTGGTATGATGTGTCATTGTCATTCATTTCTACAAATTTTTCAGTTTCATTTTTTAATTTTGTCCACTACCCATCTATTGTTTAAGAGTGTGTTGTTCAGTTTCCAGGAGCTGGTTGGGTTCCTGGCACAACTTTTGTTGTTAATTTCTAGCAATATAGCATTGGGATCTGACATCATGCAGGAAATTATGTCGATCCTCCTAAATATATGGAGGCAGGCTTTATGAACCAGTATATGATCTATTTTAGAGAAGGTTCCATGGGCTTCTGAGAAGAATGTGTAATCTGTGGTTTTAGGGTAGAATGTTCTATAGATGACCAGTATGTCTAATTGATCTATGCTATTATTGAGCTCTCTTACTTCCCTGTTAATTTTCTGTTTGGATGATCTGTCTATTGCCAATAGAAGAGTATTAAAGTCTAAAACTATGATGGTGTTGGTGGTTATTTCTGTTTTGTTGTCAAGTAGATTTTGTTTTATGAATTGTGGTGCACCTGTGTTTGGTGCATAAAGATTGATGATTGTATTCTCCTCTTGTTGGATTGTTCACTTGATGTACAAGAAGTGGCCTTAGGAGGGACCCCAACATGTGACTGGTCATATCATGTACAAGACTAAGAGCAGTAGATTTCTCTTATGTGAAACATGAATTCAAATAAATAATAAATTAGATAGTTATCTAGACTCATTCCTCACACCAGAGTATAAACAGTAGTCATCTGGCTGTGAGGAAAGATCCAAGAGGCATTGGTATCAAATGATGGAGTCGTTGCTTGCCACTGTCATAGGTATGTGACGGGGACATGAGATGAAGAGGAGCTTGAATGTGTGGAACCAAAGAACAAAACCAAGACTGAGAAGCAGGTGTGAGCTGGCAAGTTGGAGAATAGCAGCAGCACTGAACTTCTCCGCAAGAAGGTTAGATGCTCCTCAAATAAGCTTTGTTCACAAGACTCAAAGGAAACATTCCAGAAAGTTGAGTACATGTGATTATATCATGCTTTTTGCTCAGATTTTGTGACAAACTGGAGCCACTAGCTTCTTTCCAAGTTCATTTGTATTTATTAATAAAATGGACATAATGCTATAATAATTTTATAGTGTAGACATAAATGAGCCTGTGGTGTTTTGTAAATAAAAAGAGAAAACCAAAAAGTCTACAGAAAGCCAGCTGTGGACTGAGTTATGTTCCTTAAAATTCATATACTAAAACCCTAAACCTCTGTATCTTAGAAAGGGACTATAGATGGAGATAAATAATAACCTAAGGTGATTATTAAGATGAGGATATCATAACGTAGTACAACAGTTGTCTTTACAAGAGGATGAAACTGGGCACGAGAAGAAACATCAGGGCAGTGTGTAGATGAAAGGAAGACCACATGAGGAATGAGAGAAGACGGTCATTAAAAAAATTAACTCTACTGTCACATTTCTGACTCCAGAACTGTGAGAAAATAAGTTTTGTTACTTGAACCACTCCATCTGTGGTATTTTGTTATGACAACCACAGAAAACTATTAAACATGCACACATTTTTATGTTTATATGCACATTTATTTTTTTCTTTTCCCTTCTCTCTCCAGTTTAAGAGCATTTTTATGCATGATGCTGTATTTGAGTTTCCTTGTCCCTTTATTAGGATGGCAGGACAATAATTTACTTCACCACATGGATAAACAGTGAAGGTTCTAGCTCATAAATCACTCACAGATACTGGGATAGAACTCATTTTCTAATGCTAACTTCTAAATGTAAACCTATCCTCTCCTAACAACACAAGCATTTGTACAATGAATGAAGTAAACATAAAACCAAAATGGGAATAACTATTAAATTGGTCAGTAAAGTGAACAAAAATATCAATAAATAAAATGTAGCAGCAACCATAGGAAACCAGTAAAATAAAACCCCAAACCCAAATGCTATTAGTCATAAGCATGAAAGTCTTGTTTTGCCAGGGACCTTCTAGGCACCTCATTATCTCTCCTCTCCTTTCCTTTCCTCCCTTCTTCTTCCCACTTATTCTCTTCTCTCCCCTCTTCTCTCACTTTCTCCCTCTCTTATACTGAGGACTGAACTTGGGCACACTAGTCAAGCATTTTATCACTGAGTTATGTCCTTCGTCCTACCTCATGTCTTTTAAAACAGGCATAAACTATTTTCTTGTTATTGGCAGGACCTAGTAATGTGTTTCTACTCCTCCTAGCTTTGGGTGGTTTGGGTCACCACACTAGAAGACCTGTGCCAAATATACTGTCTTCTTTAGACTACGGAGATGTGGTTCTCATTAGAGCCTGTATATAATGGGAGTGTCAGTGTCCACTGGATAATTTCAAAGATCAAATTCTTTATGGAGCATGTTGTCTTCTCCTCTTTGGGAAAGAACCTGATAGTCATATGTACCCAGCACTGTGCTTCTCATCAGATGCCAAAAGAGCCACAAGCTTGGTCACTTTCCATGGCTCTGTCTTTCCTGCTTCTGACTGTGAACATCAAGCTCGCCTCCTGTACATAAATCCATGATGAAAAAGACCATATGCTGTTATATATCAACATAAATTTCCACAACAAATGTTCATATCTTTGCAGACACAAGGCTTCTGTTCTTCTATCCACAGCAGGGAAATAATATTTTTATGCAGGCATACGGTAATAAGACCTAGTTACCTTCAAATTATTTCACTCCTAGTTCACTGCCAACTGTTCCCTGCTCTGCACCAACAGGTGCATCAACACACAGCACATGGGTGAGGGGACATGTACCTCAAGTGCAAGAGCTGATTATCCTGAAAATCACCTCCTCTTCCAGAAAAAATAACAGCTTTTCATTAATATCCCAAGCCTTTAAATATTCTGGAAGGTTGGGATAGAAGACCCCTATTCATGTTGATTTGTGTAAAGGCAGTAAGGCTTGGGCAGATTACTGCTCAGCAACCTTTAGTTAGACCAGGAAAATACATGAAATCTGGCCTAGCCAAATCTGAACGTATCATGAGAATCCTGATGAGGCTTTAAATTCAATGAAAAAAAAAAAAAAGACACAGGTGACAGAAGTAGAACAAATCACTTTGGAGGTCATGGGTGCTAGTCATATTCTAGACATTTACATTTTGGGTGACTTACATCATCTATTTGATCTTGTTTTTTTTTTTTTTTTTCAGCTTTAGGGCAGGGATTGGTGTCAGTATCTCAATTGTGTTAGAATTTCTACATAATTTTCAGTTGATGTTAAAAACTTAACCTCAGAAATCATCTCTTCTCTTGGAACTGACAGTTTCTCATGGGCAGACTAAGACGGGATCTCATGAGAGTTAAGGAGTCTTAGGTTATGGAAAGCACAAACACATTTGGGTTGGTTCCACATAAAGTATCCATGGAAATGCTCCAGAAAGAACATGTCTGGGGCTTTTAGGGCACAGTAGGGTTTTAAAACTCTAGTTGTATGAAGTTTTAATGCATGTTATGTCTGTCATGGAGGAAATGGCTAAGATCTGAGTCCAGAGTGGAAGGGCCATGAGGACAGACAGCGTTCCTAGCGCTCTGGAGCATGCATGGATTTCCACTTCGTTTGCTGAAGGAGTATACAGAGGAAAGAGAAGAGTTATTTTTTCTCTAATCTCTATATTTTTGTTTTCTCTATTCATTGGGCTTAACTTAAGTCTAAGTCAACTTTCAGTTGGTTTTTGCTGGGAGACAAATGGCTTTCACAGAGCAAGACAAAAATGCTCTTAGAGTAGTCCTTGCACTAAAAACAAACCCTGCTATGGGGTTAGTGGTGGGTAGGATGAACGAAGTGCCTTTCTCTGCAAAGGGTCTATGCCCTACAGTGTCAAATATTCAGCCAAGATTGACTTCCTCGTGTGGTCTACGTGTACATACGTGTTCAAGTGTATATGCAAGTTTTCTTCTATCACTCCAGCTTATTTTTTGAGACAGGTTCTCTAGCTGAACCTGAGCTCACTGACTTGTGTAGACTAAGTGACCAGCAAGCCCCAGGGATCCTCCTTTTTGTTTCTTCCCAGAATTAGAATTATAGGCACTCACAAAGCGTTTTACATGGATTCTGGGGATCTGAACTGAGGTCCTCATGGTTGTATGGCAAGCATTTTACCAACTGAGGAGTTTCTCCAGGCCCAAGATTTCATTCTTTGTGTAAAATTAAGCAAGCATGTCTCTCTTATTAGTATCCAAACTTGATATGTACATTAAAGAATTATTTGGATTACTCTATGCTTGTTTGGCATAGCAATTTTATATTACTCAATGCCCAAGATTATGTAGAAAATTATCAGATGAAAAGAGTTGTGAGTAGAAAAGGCTAAGAAGCCCTATGGGAATATTGTACCTTCCCTGTGATCTACTCAGCCCATAAACAACTCTCTGCTCAGGACCCAGAGATGTAGAGCAACAACCCATAAGTTACACCAGCTCAAGACTTTTCTACCTCTTGGATTATAAGTATATTCTCTGTGCTAAATTCCATTGCTAAGTATGTGAAGACACAGTGTCTGATATAGCACATCAGAAGTTTTGCAATGGGCCCCAATAGTAGCAGAAAAATAGTCAAATAAATTCTGTGCTTGCAATCATCCACTCTGGAAACTATGAATCAATCATTAACTTACCAGGGTGAAAAAAAAAAAACCCAAATTAAATTGACCTATAAAATTTAAAAAAATATTTTATTTATTTATTTATTTATTTATTTATTTATTTATTTATTTATTTTGAGAAAGAGGGAAAGAGAAAAGAGACAGATAGAGAATATGGGCATGCCAGAGCCTCTAGCCAATGCAAATGAACTCCAAACGCATGCACGATCTTGTGCATCTGGCTTATTTGGGTACTAGGGAATCAAACCTGGTTCCTTAGGCTTTGCAGGTAAATGCCTCAACCACTAAGCAATCTCTCTAGCCCTAAATTGGCATTCATTTTAATTAAAGTTCTGAATCCAAATATTTCATCTTCTAAATTTATTATTTTCCTCTTTAGTCAGTGCAAATGACACTCAAAACACTTGTGTGGAATCATTCCTTTTTCCCTCACTGTAGTTTCAGAAGCTTTGAGATTGTGGCATTATAATTCAATGTCTCTTATGGGCTTCATGGTTCTGAGCAAAAACAAAGATTAGTAACATTCAAGATTACTTAACCACCCACAGTAATGTCTAGGGTTATTTATTTATTCTTCTATCTATTTATTTTACCTATTTATTTAGTTGTTTCTTTTTTTTTTTTTTTTTTTTTTTTTTTTTGAGGCAAGGTTTTACTCTAGCCCTGTCTTAACTGGTAACTTACTCTGTAAGCTCAGGCTGGCCTTGAATTTATAGCAATTTTCTTACCTCAGCCTCTTTAGTGCTGGAATTAAAGACATTATCCACCTCTCCAGGCACATATGTGAATTTTAAAATCCTAGAAACAAATTCCCAATCCTAAATTAGTTATCTCAAGCAAAATGATAACCACTGTCAACAGCCTTAGACCACAAGCAAAGTGATTCCTTTGCATGTACGTCATGGGATGGCAAGGATTAAAATTGTTCAGTGGGAGACAAGAGGAGGAAGAAGAGATGAAGATAGATAGAGAGGTATGTTATTTTTGTAGTACTCAAACAAATCAGAAACTAGCTTAATATGTGGTTTTAAAATTACTGGGAAACTATTTCCTAGTTGTCAAAATGACTGATAGAATGTGGGATTAGAAATTTGATAGAGTTCAATATGAGACATGAGGGCCAATGATCTGCCTGGCTGATGATTTTCCTTGAACTCCTTAGTGCCTGATAAGTATTGCTGTGTATTAGGTGCCACTGAAATCCACTCTGCAGAAAGCCTTTGTAAGAATGTTCTGAATTAACAGATTCTTATGACCCTAAGGTCATACCCAATATTCTAAATGTGCATATTAGTGAGGCTTAAAAATAGTTTCTGCTTTTCAGTGTGTTCTGCTTACCACTAGGCTCTAACCTCTCTTCTAATTATTGTTTTAACAACATCCTCTTCTAACTCTATATGACCTTAATCCTTGTCTTCATTTTTTCCCAAGAGGTAAGGCTCAGAGAGGGACACTCCAGAAGTATAACTGAAATGAGAGTAGGTGGGAGAATTTGAACTCTAGGGCAGAGTGACTGGAACACCTACTTGTCCACGTTGCTCACCTGTTGTGGGCTATGTGGCTGAGGTTAAAGACAAAAAAGAATTTCCAAAATAAAATTATCCACATACCATATATGGTGCACACATTTAGTTGTATTATTCTTGTAGTATGCGCTGTATGGTGAGCATATTCAATTCCTGTTATTGTAATAGATAGAATAGTCTTGTAATAGATAACACTGTCACTACAGAACATCATGCTCTATTTTCGCTTCTAAAGAAGTAGAGCATGGGCTGGAGAGATAACTTAGCGGTGAAGGTGCCTGCCTGCCAAGCCTAAGAATGCCCGTTGGATCTCCAGGTCCCACGTTTAGCTAGATGCAAAAGTGACACAAGCACTCAATGCTGCACTTGCCCACAGGGGGGCTAACGCAGCTGGAGTTCATTCACAGCTGCTGAGAGGCCTCTGGAGCACCCATTCTCTCTCTCTCTCTCTCTCTCTCTCTCTCTCTCTCTGACTCTTCCTCTCTGTCTCTGTCTCTGTCTCTCTTGTCTGTCTCTCTCAAATAATAAAAAAAAATTATTTAAAAGAAGTTGAGCATGCTTTAAATTGTTCTGTCTGGCAATAATATATATAAGGTGTCACAGTTATTTTTCATTGCTGGTACAAACATCTGGCCAAAAAGGAGTTTAAAGGAGTAAAGTGTTTATTTCAGGCTTATAGAATCCAGGGGAAGTTCCATCATGGTGGAAGAAGCTTCCATAAATCCATAGCAAAGAGACACAACCAACAGCCAGCAAACACAAATAGCCATAGCTTAAAATGGGCTCTTTACACACCTTAGGGCTGGACTAAAATATACCCCCCCACACACTAATGATATTGGCTCTAGCAGCCTGCTGGATATTTAAGTGGGAAACTTAACCTTAATCAAAAATCCCTGAGGTGCTGGAGAGATGGCTTAGTGGTTAAGGTGCTTGCCCACAAAGCCAAATGGCCCAGGTTTAATTTCCCAGGAGCCATGTAGGCCAGGTGCACAAGGTAGCATATGCATCTGGAGTTCGTTTGCAGCACTAGAGACTGCTTATAAATAAAAACAATAATATCACAAATATATTTTTTTAAATCCCTGAGGCTATGGAGGACATACATTCACCTTCAAACCACCACAAAAGACACTGGAGGAACTTAGGTTCAAAGAGGATGGAAATCTTAAGACAAGATATGTTTTTTCTATTTTTTGGTAATACAAAACTCAGAAGTTTCCCAAGCCTACATAAGCATGCCATCAGAAAGAAGCATCCCCATGTCTGTCTGTATACAGGTGTGTGCACCTACACCTCACCTTTGGAGCAAAGTCTCCTGTTTTGGGCAGTAATGAGATGCTTCTGATGACATCCTGATAAGACACAAAACATTCTTTTTTGCATCTTCTGAAATTGTGTATTGTTTTCCAGTCTTCACTTCCAAAATCTAACAAAAGTACATTATGTAAGATGTTCAGTAAAGGACATAGATTTTATGACTGAAATCTTAAAATGGACTGACTTAACTGCTTATCATCATCAGACACTATATCCCTCTAGTTCCTTCAGAGGGAGGTTCATGCAGGTCAGTCTACACATTGGCTAGTGAGTATATTATTCCTGCCAAATCATCTACTTGAGATGGGAACATTAACTTATGTGAGCAGACATGTGTCGAACAGGCTTTAACAAAACAGCCATATGCTACACTAGTAAGTAACATTACAAAGAAAGTGGTTATTGCCAGGAGAGCCCCCCTAGAAAGTCTAGGATGCAAATGACCTTCAGATAGCTTTAGAGTTGTAATTGTTTAATGATCTCCTTCTCAGTCCTACCCAACATGCATTGCTCTGACCTAGTGTGAACTCAGCAATGCTTTATGTCATTTATCTCCTTTCCTCCCTTTACTGAAGGGGTTTCAGACCATACTCATGTTTCTTTGCATGTGCTTCCCCACCCTCCACATGCAGCATTTACCTTCTTGTTACTGGAAAAGACACTCTCCTAAAAACAGGTTTGTATTTGCTTATAGTTTCTAAGGGAAGCATCATCATGGAGAGGAAAACATAAGATCAAAAAGTCAGTGATCAAATTTCCACAGCAGCACAAAGAAAAATCACCTGAGCTTTGATCTGGGTTTTATCACCTCAAAGTCTGTCCCAGCAACACACCTCCTCCTGCAGGGTACCACCTCCCAAAGCCTGCCCCAGCAACGCACCTCCTCCAGCAAGCCTCCACCTCCCAAAGCCTGCCCCAGCAACACACCTCCTCCTGCAGGGCACCACCTCCCAAAGCCTGCCCCAGCAACACACCTCCTCCTGCAAGCCTCCACCTCCCAAAGGCCTCGCAACTTCCCAAATTGCCAGTAATTGGGGGCCAAGTCTTCAAAACACTTGAGTCTATGGGAGTCATTTCATTCAAACCACCACACTACCCTACTTTACCCTAGATCTGGTGGGGAGGGATATATTGTGGTGGGACTGAGAGGAGAGAGCCAGTATAGCAACTTCTTTAAGGATCTTACCAAGGTTGTAAGCCTGCCTTCCTTGGGGTTGGAACATTGGAATTATAAATAAATATATTTTAGCATGAATGTAATTAATTGATACAGAACATTCAGAAATACAGAAAAGTGGGAAGATGAAAAAAGCCTTTTATTGGACTAGCCACAAATGCCTACTGTTAACAGTTTGTGTATTTACTGATGTAATGCTTTTTTTTTTATTTTTTCAATCTAATATGGCCATTAACATACTGCTTATATTATTTTTGTGCTAAAGTGATAACATAAGCCTTTCTCCTCATAATTGTGAACTCTTAAAGGAAAGTGTCAATGGTTACCATAATAAAGAATATTATAACTTAAATATTTTCAGAATTGGATTGTTTCCAATATCTTGCTATAATAGATGCAAATGTTACAAAATATACTTGCTGTTACTTGTATATCTTTTCATAAATACTTATTGCCTTATAAGTATATGTGCTTACTTAGTATAGATGATCATATGATAATCATATTCTGTACCATTATAAAAGTATAAATAGTGTAATTTTCATAGGCAGCACATTTTGTGGATAGGAGCAGAGACTATAGAGACATCTTATATAAGAATTTCAACATGTAACAGGTCTTGCCGCCTTAAGTATTTCACTTAGCTTATATACACTGAGGTTTAGTTAGTGATAAAGTTGAAGTGCCTTCTTAAAATTTGTATGAAGATTAAATGCTACATACTATGTACAATACGGGATATTTCATCTAAACTTCTGAAATTATATGCTTTCTAGTAGCAGTATAATATTTCATAATATGGACATATCACAGTTTAATTTGTTCATAGACATTTACATTGTTCTTAACCATATTTACTTAGTGAAGTATTAAATTAACATCTTTGTAAATACAATTCACCCATATAAACAGATTTGTTATATTTGTAGTGAAATTTCTAAACACGAAATTAAGCCACAAGATAAGCATGCATTCTACAAATTGATAGTGCTTATTGCTGCCCTTCCTACTGTTCAAAATGAATTCCTATGGCCTTTCAGAATATGTATATCTCTAATCTTTATCAAGCATTAATTATTTACTTACTAGGTAAATAAAGCTTTAACTTATATCCACCATAGTTACTATGTCTGAGTGAATATGTATTCATAGGTTCTAAGCAATTTAGAATGTTTTTAATTTTTAGGATGGGGGCCTTCAGTCATGCTTATGTTTCCAAATTAACTTGTTCTGTATTTATCTGTAATGTAATGCTATGTTACAAATAGAGTTATTAATGTTTATCTAAGGTGTTATAAAAGTTTCTTCAGTTAAAATTTCCTTTTAGCTTTATTTATGATTCTTATTTCTCAAAACTATCTGTTTTTTATCTACATGGAGTCAGATTCATCTATTTTTATTGATATACAAATTTTACACATGCCATCTAATAATTTGATAAATGGATACATTGTGTAATGATTTAGTCAGGGTTCATTTACTTTTTTTAATTTTTAAGGTGTCATAAAATAGATTTCCCCTGTTAAAATCATTGAACAATACTGAGATTCTGAGCTGACTAACATAATGCTGTGCCCTGGATCACTGTGTGCTTCTCTGTTCTTTTATATATATGCATCCCCATGTGTGTCTGTTTATCTCTATATGTACATCTTTCTGGACTTCATTTTTCACAAAATAATTAGTGAATCTACTTGAATATATGATACCACAAAACTCTTTGTTATGCTATCTAGAAATGCAAATGTTATCAAGTAAAAATATAGATTTACAACTGTTTAGTATGTTACTGGATTCACTAATTTTTTTCATTGTTCTGATTTTGGTCCTAACTAAATTACTGTTAAACTTAGAAAGCATCTAGTTTTTTTAAAAAAAAAACACTTCTGTTTTATTTCCCTTTGATTATTTAATTTTATATTACATTTGTGTCTCCAATGGAAATTTATGCTGAAAGGTATGAGCTGCCATCCTAGGGTTTTTTGTTTTTTGTTTTTTTTCATTTAAAGTTCTTGCCTCATTATTATTTCTCTAGAAGTAAAAAGTAATATGTCTACCAGATTTTTTTTCTTCCATGAAAATGTTCCTAGCACCATGTCTTTATTAAGAAATAATACAATTGTGAATGATGAATTTCTAGTCTTTATTCCTTTTTTGTGGTTTTCATATACATTTATTTATTTTTTATTTTTTTATTGACAACTTCTATACTTACATACAAAAACACATGCTATTTCCCTCCCCTCCCCCATTCCCCTTTAGAATTCCAGTCTCCACCATATCCCTTCCCTCTCTCCATTAGTCTCTCTTTTAGTTTGATGTCATCATCTTTTTCTTCTATTATGAGGGTCTTGTGAAGATATTGCTAAGCACTGCAAGGTCATGGATATCAAGGCCAATTTCTGTCTGAACAGTTGCATTGTAAGGAGTCATACCCTTCCTTTGGCTCTTCCATTCTATCCGTCTCCTCTTCCTCAATGGGCCCTGAGCCTTGGAGGGTGTGACAGAGATGTTTCAGTGGTGGGCACTACTCTATCCCTTCTTCTAGGCACTATGTTGCCTTTTGGGTCATCCCAGTGGTCATTGCCATCTGAAAAGAGAAGCTTCTGTAACCAGAAGTGAGAGTAGCATTAATATGTGACTATGAACACTAAGTGTAGTGCTTTCAGTGCAGCTTGGTGGGAATAATATATACATTTAGCCAGACAAGAGTAGGCTTTATACTCCTAAGGCTTATGATCTCCTCTGCCATAGACTTTTGATTAGATTTTTCAATACCAGCCATGTATTCCCTCCCATAGAGAGGGCATTCAGTCCAATTAGGGAGCAGTTGGTTTCCCCAGGAGCAGACATGCCATTATTGCACCCATTCAGTCACTGGGCCTGTCTGGCCTAACTTGAGGTTTCCAGTGTCCACTGTTTTCACCGGTGAGGATTTCTGTCTCCCATATTGCTGCATGCAGTGTAACTTTTTCCAGCTTTCTGTTGGCTGGTCTACAGGGAGAAGGTTTTCTATTCAGTACCAGCTTGATTTCTCAGTGACTTTGCCATTCAGGAAAGAGAGTCTTAGGCAATAGGGTCTTACCATCTGTTTCTCAAGGGAAACCAAGGGCCTTGGCAATAGCCTTTAATGTTTTGGAGGCTACAGGGGCCTCCCTGGCCAACAACTCACTGGAAGGTATCCCATCCCAGGCACTGAAAATTTTCTAGTAACAATCTATAGCTTCTGGATGTGCCATTATTCAAAAAAGTAGGTTTACATAAGTCTTATTCAAAATATCTTGAATTTTGATTGACCCTCCCCCATCCCTTCTTTTACACATTCTCTTCCCCTGGCCTCGCTTAGGCCTTTTCCCTCCATGTAATCTGTTCTTCTCCTGACATATATACAATACCATCCCCTTAAGTCCTTTCCTCTCCTCCCTCCCATATAGCCTTTTTCCAACTTACTGGCCTCTGCTATAGCTGTCAAAGATTTTCTCTAATTCTGTAGCTTGTCTCTTTCATCTATTCACAGAGTCCTTTGCTGTACAAAAAGCTTGTGATTTCATGAGATCCCAGTGGTTGATTAGTAACTTTATTCACTGAGCAATTGGGGTTATATTCAGAAAGTCATGGCCTATGCCAATATGTTGAAGGGTTCCCCTACCTTTTCCTCTAGCAGTTTCAGAGTTTCAGGTCTGATATTAAGGTCCCTGATCCACTTGGAACTTGATTCTTGTGCATGGAGAGCGACAAGGATCTATTTTCATCCTTCTACATACAGATATCCAGTTTTCCCAGCACTACTTGTTGAAGAGGCTATCTTTTCTCCAGTCAATATTTTTGGCATTTTTGTCAAAATCAGGTGGCTTTAGCTGCCTGGATTAATATTTGGGTCTTCTATTCTGTTCCATTGATCTACATGTCTGTACTTGTGCCAGTACCATGTGTTTTTGTTAATATAACTTAAAATTTGGTACAGTGATACCACCAGCCTGATTTTTGTTGCCCAAAATTGTTTTGGGTATTCAAGGGTTTTTTGTGCTTCCAGATGAATTTTAGGATTGTTTTTTCTATTTCTGTGAAGAATGCTATTGGAATTTTAATGGGGATTGAATTAAATGTGTAGATTGCTTTTGGTAAGATTGACATTTTCACAATATTGATTCTTCCAATCCAAGAACATAGAATGTCTTTCCATTTCCTTGTGTCGTCTGCAATTTCTCACTTGAGTGTTTTAAATTTCTCATTGTAGAGATCCTTCACTTCCTTGGTTAAGTTTATTCCAAGGTACTTTATCTTTTTGTTGAGACAATTGTGAATAGGAGAGATCCCCTGATTTCATCTTCTGCAAGTTTGTTGTTAGTATATAGAAAAGCTACTGATTTCTGTGTGTTTATTTTGTATCCTGCTACATTTATCAGCTCTAACAGTTTGCTGGTAGAGTCTTTAGGGTCTTTTATGTATAGAATCATATCATCTGCAAATAACGATAATTTGATCTCTTCCCTTCCAATTTGTATCCCTTTTATGAGATTTTCTTACCTTTTTGCTATAGATAAGACTTCTAGTACTATATTAAATAAAAGTGGGGAAAGTGGACACCCTTGTCTTGTTCCTGAATTTAGTGGAAAAGCTTCAAGGTCTTCTCCATTTAGTATTATGTTAGCTGTAGGTTTGTCATAAATAGCTTTTATTATGTTGCGATATGTTCCTTCTATTCCCAGTTTCTGTAATACTTTTACCATGAAGGGATGTTGGATTTTGTCGAATGCCTTTTCTGCATCTATTTAGATGACCATGTGATTTTTGTCTTTCAGACCATTTATGTGGTGGATTAAATTTATCAATTTGCATATGTTGAACCATCCTTGCATCTCTGGGATAAAGCCTACTTGGTTGGGGTGAATAATCTTTCTGATATATTCTTGTATTCTGTTTACCAATATTTTCTTGAGAATTTTTGCATCTATGTTCATGAGGGAGATTAGTCTGTCATTTTCTCTTTTTGTTCTGTCTTTGTCTGGTTTTGGTATCAGGGTGATGTGACTTCATGGAAGAAGTTCAGTAGAGTTCCTTCCTTTTCTATTTTATGGAAAAGTATGAGAAGCAATGGTGTTAGTTCTTCCATGAATGTCTGGTAAAATTCACCAGTGAATCCATCTGGGACTGGACATTTTTAGTTAGGAGACTTTTTATAACAGCTTGGATCTACGTACTTGTTATAGGTTTATTTAAATGGTTTATCTCATCTTGATTTAATTTTGGTAGGTCATATGAATCAAGGAAATCATCCATTTCTTTAAGATTTTCAAACTTAGAGGCATATATATTCTTAAGGTATGTCCATATGATTGTTTGAATTTCTTTGGTGTCTGCTGTAATGGTATTTTTCATTTCTAATTTTATTAATTTTTGTCTCTCCTCTCTTTCTTTTGGTCAGATTTGCTAAGGGTTTATCAATCTTGTTTATCCTTTCAAAGAACCAACTCTTTGGTTCATTGATTCTTTGGATTATTTTTTTGGTTTCCATTTCATTAATTTCTGCCCTAATCTTTATTATATCTTCCCATCTACTGATTTTCGGTTTGCTTCTTCTTCTCTTTCCAAGGCCTTAAGGTGAAGCATTAAATTGTTTACTTGTGAACTCTTTTCTTTCTTAACATAGGCACTTAGAGGTATAAATTTCCCTCCTAGGACTGCCTTCATTGTGTCCCAAAGGTTTTGGTATGTTTTATTGTCATCATAATTTGATTCTATGAATTTCTTGATATCCTTTTTAATTTCTTTAATGACCCATTCATCATTAAATAGTGTGCTGTTTAGTCTCCCATGAATTTCTGTATGCTCCGTAGTTTTTCTTGCTGATTTGCAGTTTAATCCCATTGTGGTCAGATAGCATACAAGGGATTATTTCAATTTTCCTGTATTAAGATTTGCTTTGTTTCCTAAAATATGGCCTATTTTAGAGAATGTTCCATGTGCTGATGAGAAAACTGTGTATACTGTAGCATTTGGATGGAATGTTCTGTAGATATCTGTTAGGTCCATTTGTTACATGACATCATTTAATGCAGTTGTCTCTCTGTTTACTTTTTGATGGGTTGACCTGTCCAATGATGAGAGTGGTGTACTGAAGTCACCCACTACTATTGTGTTTGGAATTATCTCTGACCTTAAGTCTAATAGTGTTTGTTTGATGAAATTGGGAGCCCCCATGTTAGGAGCATATATGTTAGGATTGTAATGTCCTCCTGTTGGAGTGTTCCTTTAATCAGTATAAAGTGACCTTCTTTATCTTTCCTCACTAATGTTGGTTTGAAGTCTATCCTTTCAGAAATTAGGATAGCAACTCCTGCTTGTTTCCTAGGCCCATTTGCTGGAAATACCATTTTCCATCCCTTCACCCTGACAAGGTTTCTATCTTTTATTGAGAGGTGAGTTTTCTGGAGGCAAGAGATGGCAGGATCCTGCCTTTTAATCCAGTCTTCAAGTCTGTGTCTTTTTCTTTGGGCATTAAGGCAATAATATTAAGAGTTATTATTGAAAGATATGCATTTATTCTTGCCATTCTTCTTATTTCAGTGCTTCCTGTTTTCCCCTTACTCACTTACTATTATTTGAGTATGGTTTACTTTTTCCTATTTCCTGCTTTCTCTTCAGCATGAAGGATTCCTTCAAGTATTTTCTGTACAGCTGGTTTAGTTGCCATAAATTCCTTTAGCCTGTTTTTGTTGAGGAATATTCTATTTCTTCATCAGTTTGGATAGATAGCTTTTCAGGATATAGTAATCTTGGTTGACAGTTTTTATCTTTCAGAACTTGGAATACATCATTCCAAGCCCTTCTGGCTTTTAAAGTTTGTGTTGAGTAATCTGCTGTCATTCTGATGGGTTTCCCTTTGAAGGTCACTTGCTTTTTCTCTCTAACTGCTTTCAATATATGTTCTTTGGTTTGTAGTTTAATTGTAACATAGTGAGGAGAGGATACAAAAGGGTCTACACCTATTGAATTTTCTCTTAAATAATAATGGTTATCCATACATATTGCCCTGACCTCACTCTCTGTTGGAGAATTTGCTTCTCTTTTTCAGATAGATGCAGAACCTGAGGAGAGAATCAGCTTATTGCACCTCAACAGGGCACCAGATGAAGCCATAGTGTTATAGGGGAAATGAGCAAGAGTGCTGCTTTATTGGTGAACCTGGTACCAGCACAAAGGCAAAGGAGATAGACACAAAGAACACTCAACCCCTACAAAATCAGATATCCAGTGACACAGAGACTTCCAAAACCTCATCACTGAAATAGACTAAAATGAACCCAGCATGGCTCAGGGAAATTCGCAGAAGAGGGGTCAGAAAGATTGTTAGAGCTATAAGTTGGGTCATTATACACAGAGTCATTGCCTTTCCTACATAACTGAAGGCTACCTCCATAAGGGAAGACACACATTACCCATGGGGGGAGGACAGGGGGAAGGCCAACGATGGTACCATCATGGCTATATATATATACTGTATACATAACTAATAAAATATATTAAAATAAAAATAAATAAAACAAAAAAGAATTATGTACCCACTAATCCATTGTAATTATTATTTTGAAGTTATTCAATGTTTCCTAAAAACATAAAAATAAGTCCCCACACCATCTAGTGCTTACTTCATACAGAAGTCTGGCTATAACTGCATGTAAAAATACTTTTTTGGACAGACAAGGAGAGACAAATTGACATCTATGCTTGCTCTGCAGCATGTTATGTTTGCAAAGTCCATATATGGAGTAGACATTGCCACAACGTGGGCACTTCAAGCAGAGAAGTAAGCAGAAGAAAGGAACATAAACTGTTAGCTGACCTCCCTAAAATGGAAGATGAGAAACAGGGAAATCAGATAAGTAAGGATAAAAATCAGCAGAAGTAGTGGAGGAAATATGCAAAAGTCTTGAAGGGTGACCAGCTGTTTCATCTGAGATTTGTCAAAAAAAAAAAACTTATGGGGAAAATTCAATTGACAGAAAGCTGTTGCAGAGGGCTGGGAGAGTGCTGTGGAAGTGGGAAAGAGCCCTGGGCAGAGGTAGTAGTTGAGACAGGTTCCTGTTGCTACACAGCCTGTCTGCTCACAGAGGTGGGGCTGGCACAGAAGCAAGCATTTGGCAGAGTCAAGAGAGCTTCTTTTTCTGGCTCTGTCTCTCTCCCATCTTGCAATCCTCAATTACTGGCTTGAGGAAGAAGACATGTTCTAGCAGCAGCTGGTTCATTTTCTTTGAAGATAGGGCAAAGAGAAATCAGAAGTGGGCACAGTCCCAGGAGAGAAGCAGAGAGTGGTGGAGCCCACAGTGGACCTGCTCAGTGATGTCTCTTGGCATCTGTGTGTGGGATGGTTGAAAAGCCACTGTTAGGGAGTAGGGCCTGTCCATCTCTTCTCCAGCTGCTTGCCATAGTAGATCTCAAAGCCAGCTAGAAATGATGGCCACTTTGGAAATCTGTTTGTTCAGACAGCCATTAACCCTACAGAAACTCAGTTAAATTTTGCTCAGGAGAAAATTTAAGGGAACTCTGGTGACCATGCTAAGAACAGAAATAAAATACTTCTTTGTTTGTTTATAACTAAAAAGCAGTTTTGAAAACCTGGGCAAAATGTTGCTTGTGGAAAGGTTGTGATTCTCTGAGAATATTAATCCTAAACAACTGATTTTCTAGTGCAGTGACAGGGCTGCACAGAACAGTTTACCACTGAGCTATCTGTAGCTTATACCTATCACATCATCTGCTTCTTGTAATCCTTCACAGAGGGTAGGAAGGGGATTGCATCAAGACAGGCACCCTGCTCTTTTAAGAGAACTGAGAAATTCTCTACCTAAATCAAACATGTACATAGTATATTTGACAACCCCTATTGTGTGGCACTTGGGAAGGCACTTCATAAACATAATTCTTCTCAAACTTTATAACTTGTCTGAAAAAGATAAATTGGTTTCCTATTTTTTAGATAAGGAGGTTTGACAAAACTTTATAAGATCATAGGAGAATGTCACACACTCAAAATACTTAACTCAAAGCTGACTTAATTTCAGTGTGTTAGATTTCAATGTTCCTGTTTTTCCCAACACTTCATACTACCTACTAAACTCACACAATGGACTTAGTATAGATGGTTTACATATGCTTAATTTTATCCTTATAATAACTATGAAAGAAATGTAATAATAGTCTTGTTTCATTAAAAACATAGTGAGAGAGAACTTAAAAAATGAATTCTAGAAATTAGTTAATAATGCACTAAATGTAGTTTGCCACATGGCAGGGAATAGTCTAGATATTTTGATATACAAATGTGCACATGCATTCAGAACAATTTTTTAATTAGCTACAATTAGTATGGTCTAAGTGAGGTCAGGGAAGTGGATGGAGGAGAGGAGAGTGTGGGAAAGAGAATTAATCAAAATTTAAAATATTATGAATAAGCCATTAGAAATCTACTTCTTTGTTTTATATATATATATATATATATATATATATATATATAGAGAGAGAGAGAGAGAGAGAGAGAGAGAGAGAGAGAGAGAGAGAATGTTCAAAAAGAGAGTTTAATCAGAAGCATCCTGTGGAAGTGAATAATGTGCCTAACAGCCATAGATTGTTCTTATAAAAATTTCAGTGCCAGAGGTGGGATACCTTCCAGTGAGTTGTTGACCAGGGAGTCCCTGATGTCCCCCAAACATTACAAGCTATTGCCAAGGCTCTTGTTGCCCACCAGAACGAAATGGTAAGCCCCTATTGCTGAAGACTCAACATGCTTGGGCTGCAGGTCAGAGAAGTCAAGCTGGAGCTGAGGTAAAAGACTTCTCCCTATTAACTAGCTGTCAGGATGCTGGAAAGAGCTATGTACCATGCAGCCTTTGGGAGGTGAAAAATGATCAAGGCTCTTGACCAGCAGTGTACCCTGAATGCTTTATAGTTGGCCAACCAGGCCAAAGATACCAATTGATGCAATTGGTGGTATGTCTGTTGGGGGGGGGACACAACTGCTCTCTGATTGGATTTGAGGACCATTCCACAGGAGGGAATTCATACCTACCACTAACAATCTAGTAAAAAGCCTAGGGCTGGGGAGGTCATATGTCCTAGAGGGGAAACGACTACTGTTGCCTGGCTAAATGAATATATTATGCCCACCAAACTCCCCTCTAAATACTTACATTTATTCCCATAGATTGATGCTACTCTCACTTTTGGTTAGAGAAGCTTCTCTTTACAGATGGCATTGTCCACTGGGGTGACTGAAAACTTGCCAAAATGCTAAGAAGTGACAGTGCGGTAATTCTTAAGTTATTGTCTCAGATGAGGAAAGAGAGACACAGAAAGTTTAAATAATATTATCCAACTAGTGAGGAGTCAGACTGGTAATGAGGCATGCATGTTTGGCCTATAGGACTGAAACCCTAACCCATAACACCAGACTAAATATGTATCAAATATGTCAACTTAAGAAATGACCCTTGATCTTTGAAAGTGATCCTAACTAATTACTCTTTCCCTACCTCCTTCCATGTGTACCCTTTATAAACCCATGCTGTTGAGGTATACAGCAGAGCTAAGGTAAGAGAAAACAGGGTCAACATGATTGAACTAAGCCCATCATGGAATGTCAGGACAGGTCTTTAGGGTCACTTTTTGGGAAAAGATTCTGCATTCTTCAGAAAAAATGATGCTATTTTCCTTTGGCATTTGGTTGGATCTGGATGTGGTCCATGGCACTGCCACAGACACCTGTCAACCAGCTTGGGAACAGAATAGCCCCAAGACCAGTGCCATCAATAGGTGGAAAGAACATGGTCTTGGTGGCACTGCTGAGATGCTGACATGAAGACCTGTCCTACCTCAACATGTTTTCCATGGAACATAATAATTGTCCTTATTATTTAAGCTATGCTGAGGAAGACTTCCTATTACTTATGGACCACCAGACCTAGGCTGAAGCAAAACCATTCTCAAGTAGATGGTAGAGCTAGAATGGTAAACTAGGCTAGAGGAAAGGCCACCCCTCATGTGTGGTCAGGGCACCTTAACTTCAGTTCCTCTCGTGTAAGAGTCTGCCTTCTACTTGTGTTGTGATTTAAATTTTCATTATCTCTCTCCATAGTTCTATGGTTCAATCTTCAGTCTGAGACTGTATTTGGAGGCCGTGGAGCCTTTATGAGGTAGTGCCTGACTGGTAAGGAAGGATTAATCATGGTGGTTCTTTGGCGGCTCCTCACCTCTAGTCCTGGCTGTGGGCACAGA
This sequence comes from Orientallactaga sibirica, assembly GCA_036365145.1. NCBI lineage: Eukaryota > Metazoa > Chordata > Mammalia > Rodentia > Dipodidae > Orientallactaga > Orientallactaga sibirica. The sequence continues at coordinate 31,497,928 of JAEOAD010000015.1, read as the reverse complement.
TCCCACCCTCATGGATAGAACTACCCCTACCTACTGCCAGGCCTTTCCCCACTCTGATGGACTGAAATTTCCCTTAAGACATAAGGAAATACAATTTTCCTTCCTTAAATTGTTTCTGCTAGGTAGTATTGTCATAAAACAAGAAGTAACTAACACACAGAAACATTGTATTGTTTAATGAAGAAGGTTGAACTGAAATCTCTTCAGGCTTTCTTACAATTGTAGGTTATCATTCTTCCATAAGAAATATAAAATAAATTCATGATTTAAAAATAAGCTAGAGTCATAATTAACAAATTCTCTATATATTTAAAAATATTAAAACTCATGTCATCATTTTAGGATACAGTTTTTATGTTTAAATGTTGATAAATAGCTTATGTGGTTCTCTTCAGATAAGGAACTGAATCTTTTAAATTTGTCTCAGGGTGGCAGGATTTTCTCCCCTTGCTTCCACTATAACCCCACACAAGAATTCTTTTTACTTCTATGATGTATTCTAAAACTCTTCTGCTTATTGGTCAAGTAAAGCTAAACTTCAGGCATCCTTTCTTCCCAAGACCAGCCCCCAATCTACCTTCAGTAGACATACAGATTACAATGTGCATGCTAGACTAATGCTATCTTCTAGGGGAAGACCACTTATCCCTTTAAGCACATCCAATAAATCATTAAGTGAAGTATTTTTCTGCCTGTCTGTGATCAGTATAGTTTATATAAACATCTCTCTGAAAGGTTAGTGGCCAGGGCTGAACACAAAACCTGTCCTGCTTTTTCTAAATATTTGAGTCACATTGTGTCTTAGAATTTTTGTGGTTGAAAAGCAAAGCCATGCTGACTGGCTGAGTAGCTTTTGTTGGGTTTAGCCAAAACCTGGGTGGCAGAGGGAAATCAATGTAGAAGAATGGTGTGCTTGGTCTATCCAGATATGATTCCTGAGCCAGCCACAGAACTCCATGAGGACTGGTTCTAGCAATGCAGTGCTGTGCCTTTTTCTGGAGTAGTACCCCTGACCAAATGAAAGGCTCTTCTAGTATGAGATATTAGATCTCATCCCCACTGTGATCATCCATTAAATAGGCGACTTGCCTGGCAGTCCTGTATGTCAGGTTGGCTTAAATATGCCTTCTTTTGGTTCAGAATAGACTATTTGCAAAATCATCCTGTGCCCCATTCCTTTTCATCTGAAAATATGCCTTCAATAAATAAAGAGCATCTTGATCCCTTTATTAGACTTTGCTTCTAATGAACCCCAGGAAAAATAGCATGTCATTTCTTCATTCTCCATGCTTGACCACCACCTCTCAGACAGAAATGGCATCTCTGCAGGAGTCCACCCCTCAAGGCTTCCAGCAATTCTGTTTTCTCCCCTTTGCCTTCAGGCTTAGAGGTGGTAATGGCTTCTAGCTGTTACTATTCTCCAGGTCCTATATCATTCCTTGTTTATTTCTTTAACCCTGTCTGCATCTCTTCAGCAGTCCTTTTATTATACTCTCTTCATTGAAACCATCTGTAGCGAGTTGACATGCAGCTGCAAAACTGACTTATACAGCTGGCCTGAGTATGTGTGTTTTGAGGAATTCTTCTGATATACTGCAAAGAATTATCATCATTTGCTCCTTTAATTATGAAGTCTTTTTCTCTACTCCTTGATTCCAAGTTGGCTTCTGACTTGCCCTAGACAAAGGGAAATTGGCAAATATGACACAAACTGGGGTGTGAAAAGTGTTTGCTCATTAAGGTTTGTCTTCTGCTACTTCTGGGAACTATGTGACCCCTGTCATGTGAATAAGTCTAGTCTGCCTGGTGACAAAAGATCTGTAGCTTAGTCATCCCACCATTTTCTCCTTTATCCTGCTAACTTATAGATCTATAAGGCTCTTCCAGATTCCCTACTTGCTTACCAGTCTCCTAGCTGATGGCAAATGCATGGACAAGTTCAGCAGAAACCAACCGAGCCTGTCTTGGGTGAGGAGAATCACAAAGCTGCACCATGGTCTTTGGAGCTAAAGAAACAGCTGATGTTTTTAATCACTGCTTTTGAGTATGGCACGTAAGTGGTCCACAGCTAACTGTTGTATCTCTGCTTTAAATGAAATAAAGTCTTAAGTTTTGTATACTCTCATGCCTTATTATTACTATATTATTATTATTATTATTTGCTATCTCACTTGTCTAAAATGTTGGCAATACATACTTCTCATTCAGTGAATTAAGTGGTTAAACTAATCATTCTTGAATACAAACAAATCCAGCTATTGTCCTCTTCTGAGGCCTTTCTTAGTTTCTGAGTAATCAACATCTAGTAACTAAGCATACCGGGAGACACAAGCTAGATCACTGTGGACATACAAAAGACAATACCAGCAGACAATGCAGATTTAGGGCTCATGAGGCTATTGAAGGCATTTTGTCATTAGAAAGACATTTACTCTTAGAATGGTCAATATGATGTTATAACTTTTTTAAAAACTAGGACTAGAGGCTATACACCAAAATGTTAGTGACATAATTTTATTGTTTATTATTTCTTCTTAAAGCACATCATTACAGTCATTGGCCTTCTTTCTTCCCCCCACCAACTTATTCACCTCTCTTAACCTGTAACTCATCTTCCTCCTGTCAAGAAGGATTTTCCTGAGATTTTTTTGGGGGGAGGAGGGTAGGTGCCTCATTCTCTCTTTCAGACTTCACTCAGTCATCACTTCAGAATGCTTCTCATGTTCATTTTACCTAGGTGCCTTATTTTGTAAAATATCCCCTTATTTATTCTCTCCACAGCTGCCCTCACTAGAACAATACTTCTATAGAGTAGCAACTTTGTCTGTGTAGTTTATTCACTAATGCTCAGTGCCTAGCGAAGTATAGGTAAACAGTAAGAAAATGATTTTTGTAAGGTAAGATATTAGGCAACTATAATATTTGGAATAATATTCTCTACAAATAAATGTGATTTTTATAATGTTAAACAATAACATTTTAACCTATATGAATGAGTAAATGAATGTACTATGAGGTCTTGTACTCTGCAAAATTGTTTCCTGAATGTTACTTGAAGCGACATTTGCACACTTGGAGGAAAAGTCACCACTATATCCTGTGGCGTGTGCTGTGCTAATTTGGAATGACAGGAACAGTTGCCTCCTGTCTTCCAGTTTCATGACCTACACTTCAACTTCCTGAGATTGTGGTGAAGTATGGAAGCAAACAGCTTGTAGAATTGTAGATTAAGTAATGTAATACATTTTTTCTCATACATATTTTGACAAACAAAACTTTGCAAGAACTGGGAAAGCCACTGGCAGCCAAAAGGACTTGTCTCATTTTGCAAAATTAAGCAAAGTTAATGTGTATCCATTCTCAAAAGATGGCTTCATGAATGAATCTATACTTTAAATATCATGAAAGTGGGTTTTATCTTGTGGTTCACACAAAGGGGATAGGGCTGTAGGCATTGAATGCCTGCTTATGACATTTTTGCCACATATATACAGTGTGTTAAGTTACTTCTAAAAAGTCAGGAGATATATAATTATCTAAGTATACTGTATAATGGGACATCTAAGTATAATGGCACTTTGTAGTAGAGAGGATTAAAAAACCAAGCTCCCTTAGTTTCATAATCAGTGTTGTTTCCATTGAACTTTCCTCATTTGTAGAAGGAAGAAAGTTCAACCAATTGCCTATGATTCTCAAGTTTGTATAAACCACCTCAGAGAGCTTTTCTCCCCATGAAACCTTTGTCAAAGTATTCTACTGACGACCTCCAGGCAGAGACATATGGACAGATCTGAGGTGTTACACATTTGGTCATTATTCTATTCCTTAACTTCATCTCTCTTTAAAAAAAAACTTGTGTAATTAATTGTATTTATGCACCATGGCACATCCTGCAAGCATTTTAACCATCACGAAGTATTTATAGATACTTGCTAATTAAATTTGTCTTCAAATGAGATTCCTTGTACTCATGATCCACACTTCTCTTTGAGCTTCTTTCAGCCTTTGATTGACAGATAGAGAAGGCTATATTCAAGGGCACCATTAATAACTTAAAATCACATTTGGCAGGAAAATAATAGCCCAAAGAAACAGTAAAATACCACCTTAGAAAATCATACTTTAAAATTTTAGCTATTGTGAAAGATATCTATCAGTAATGATAGAAGCCTCCTTATTGGTCAAAAATGTCACTGCTGGGCTGGAGAGATGGTTTAGACTGGTTGAGCACTTGCCTGTGAAGCCTTAGGACCCCAGTTTGAGGCTCAATTCTCCAGGCCCCACATAAGCCAGATGCACAAGGGGGCACATGCATCTGGAGTTCGTTTGCAGTGGCTGGGGGCCCTGGTGTGCCTTCTCTCTCTCTCTCTCTCTCGTCTCTCTCTATCTGCCTATTTCTGTATCTCTCTCTCTCAAATAAATAAGAAAAAAATCACTGCTCTCATAAGTTCATTTTTCTGACATTTGTCCAGTGAAATTTCATCTAAGTATAAGGGACTTGCTAGGAGCCCAGTGTAAAGTGAGACTCTGGACTGGGGCACAGACTTTGTTTTTGGAGATTTCAGAAGCAGAGAGTCTGAACAGCACCACAGTTTATTTAAGAGACTATTTAAGGGTCATAAGCTGTGGAAATTCAAGCAGGACAGAGGAACCAAAGATATAGGCAAGAAATGAAGACAAAAGCTTGGGATAAGGCACAGAGACTATCTGGTGAATTAGCCTTAAGACTTTGTGACTGTGATGGCCAGATTTCATTAGCACGACTACGTGGCAGAACAGGGAGAAACGTGTTTGCAACAGGCATCTCATTACCCTTTAAAGGTGAAGTGTAGGAGACATCTAGAGCGCCAGGTCCAGCCTCCCTTTCTTTTAGGTTATAGAAAAGCTGAGTGTAGTCTGGCCCCGTCTTAACTCTGCAACCCCTACTCTCTTCTTTGCTCTCTCCTTCACACACACACACACACACACACACACACACACACACACACACACACACTCCCTCACTCCTTCATTCTCCCTCTTCCATTCTCCCCTTCACTCTGTCTTTACCTTTATTCATCTCTCTTATTCATCCTCTCCTTTATTTCACTCCTCCCTCTCTGGTTCATTTTCTATCTCTGCTTCCATTCTCCCCTTCACTCTGTCATTACCTTTTTTCATCTCTCTTTTTCATGCTCTCCTTAACTTTATTTCACTCCTCCTTCTCTGCTTCATTTTCTATCTCTGCTTCAGTTGCTATGCTCCTGACATCATTGGCTCCCTTCTGGTCTTGAATTTGGCATAATATTTATCCCTACCCCTTCATCTACTGAACTCTTCACTCATTCTTTGGATTACAGATCATTTTATGGCCTAATCCAGGAAAATTTTGTTTCTTTTCTAAGTACATGAAATTATGCCACTAGTTGGGGACCAACTATTCAAAATTTATGGATTTATGGAGGGAATCTGATTCAAACCATTACTTCAAGATAAATAAAAGAGAGAGTTTATGTAAAAATTACCCATGTTGTGAATAATGCTGCTCTTGGAAGCCATAGGTGGTTGCAGGAAAACCCCAGTGCCTGGGGTGGGATACCTCCCAGAGAATACTTGATAAGGGAGGCCATAGAGGTCCCCAAAACAATGTAGGCTATCACCAAGGCTCTTGGTTACTAACCAGAACTTGATGTCAAGACTTATTTGCTGATGACAGCACATAAACCAGTTGCAAGATACTGAATAAACTGGAACAGAGCTGGAAGCCTCCTCCATGTGTGATAGCTGTCACCATGCTATGCAGCCTGCTGTGGAAGAAAAGTCACCAACAGTCTTACCCAAAGGTGGATCTTCCCTGTGTACTACACAACCAAGCAGCCAGGCGAAATGTTTCTACTAGTGAAATTGGGGCATGATTATGATGGAGATAACCAACAGCTCTCTTGAATGAATGTGAATCCAGCTCCATGGAAAGGAATTAATACTGAAAACCTAGTTAAGAGCCTATGGGTAGGAATGTCTTAGACCTTAGTTGGGAAAGCTAATACTATTGTTTGGCTAAATGTGTATATTTACCCATCAGATTGTCCTATAAATATTTATAGGACAGAGATTAGTGCTACTATCACTTTTGGTCAGAGTAGCTTCTTTTTGCAGAGACTGGTAGGAGATGCAAAGTCATCAAACACATGAGCATAAGTGATTGTTGAATGCTCAGGACTAAATGAGATATTTCTATCACAACTTCCAAGATTCCTGAAGTATTACAGAAGGGGCAGTGAAAAGAATATCAGAGCCATAAGATGGAGAGAAGTACTTTGGGACAGTATTCTCTGGATGTGAAGTGGCCATTGCATTAATTACTTAATATCAAGTCTTTGTTACTTCTACAAGACTTGTACAATACTGAACCCATCGAGATTTGGCAAGGATGATGAAAGAGGGCAAAAGACATCAAAACAGAAGACTAGTTAGAAAGAAGAAGTAGTTAACTGCAAGGGAGTATGATGGGGAGACAAAAGTAGATTAACAGGAGGGGTTATGATAAAATTCTGTTATGTTTTTGTATGAAAATTGTCAATAAAATTGTTAAAAAAGAAAGATGATTTAGCAAGAGGCAAAGAAGGAGAAAAGTTTAACAAGAGGGTTCAGGTAAACTGTGATATTTGGAAAGCTGAAGAAGAAATGTAAAAATAGGCTGATCAAAAGTGAAAATAGGGGATGTGAGAGTAGGTATAGGATAGGAATCCAGATGGGAAAGTTAATATCATGATTGAGATTTTAAGAAAGTGCACAGACCAGGTAATGTGAATCTCTGAGATGATATCAGAGATAGTTGTTTTTCCAGTTTCATGGATTTCAATCATATGCTCACCATTTATTCTTTCTTCACTCTCCAATAAAAATATTACTCAGGGCTGAAAGATGGCTTAGCAGTTAAGGCGCCTGCCTGCAAAGCCTAAGAACACCTGTTTGATTCTCCAGGTCCCACCTTTAGCCAGACACAGAAAGTGATGCAAGCACACAACGTTTCACATGCGCACAAGGGTGCGCATGCGTCTGGAGTTCATTCACAGCAGCTGAGAGGCCTCTGGCATGTTCATTCTCTATATGTCTCTCTCAAATTTTTATATATATAACTCAAATCAACATTTCAAATGAATGTGAACCTAGAAATACAATTTACACATTTTACCACTGGGCTTCACCTGAACAGAAGCACAATCATTCTGACAGTTAAGGAGTAGGACTGAGATGTTAATAGTCATTTCCCCCTTCCAGAAATATCCTAAGAACTAAGTTCTAAAAAAGCATTTTCTTTTGAAAAAAAATTGATATAACTAGGAAAGGTACTAAGTGAGGTATCCAAGATCCAAAAAGAAAAAAAATCCCAAATTCTTTCTCATATTTCCATCTTAATTTGTTTGAACATAGTTCAAATAATCCTTTGAATGTATTTGACTAGACTTGGCCTGATATTGTAGGATTGAACTATAAGAATGAAATATGGGAATGAACTATGGGAAAAAATTGAGGGACAACCCCTCTTCTCATTACCAGGACCTTACTCACATCTATAAACTCTCCTGCCATGTTGTTGAGACTGAAGTGTGGACATCCTTTAGTATATGTGGAGTAGAGCTTTATTTAATGTGCCACAAATTAATCTTACAGACCCAGTTTCTTTGCTCCATAATTAGCTGCTCAAAAACTGATAGAACAGAGGCTATAAAGATGGCTTAGCAGTTAAGGTGCTTTCCTGTGAAGCCTAAGGACCCAGGTTTAATACTCTAGTTACAAGTAAGCCAGATGTGCAAGGTGGCACATGCTTCTGGAGATCGTTTGCTATGGCTGGAGGCCTTGGCATGCCCATTCTTTCTATCTGCCTCTTTCTGTTTCTCTCATATAAATAAATATAAAAGCATATAAAAATTGGTAGAACAAGGGTTATAACACAACTTCACTGAAAGGACTCAGGTGTAACATGTGGACTTTAAACATCTTTCTATTATATGGATAACTTTGGTATTATTACTTATTTCATTTTATTCCAGAAAAGCAAAACCATGATATTCTAATATTAATTATAGTAAAGGCAGTCTCCTTATAGCATTTAAAGTAGACTTCAGAAAGCTTTCCAAATATGTTATTAAATAGCTCAAGCCACTTAACCACAGAAATATTTCCTTAGGGCTCACTAGCCCTAGACAATTACCATTAGGGTGAGGATGGAGAAAAATGATAGCAGACATCAGTGAGAGCTCTCAGACCTCACTCTCTGTGGGCTCCCTAAACTTTCTCCCCTGAATCATTTTATTTCTACAGATGATAATCTTTGTATGGGCCAACTTGCTGTAGACAATGTTTGTATGCAGATTGGTACCTTTCTGGCTTTAAATGCCATCTAAGTAATCAAGGTTTCTTTATTTCAGTTCATATTACTTTTAGCATTTAGGAAAATTATTCTATCTTGTACAAAATTTTATGTCTCTGAAATGGGATACCACAGAGATAGCACTAATGATGGCAAAAAAAAAAAAAAAAAAAAAAACTAATGATGACAGAGTTGTTCAAATGATTCATTGAAGGTTGTATCCTTGGAGAAAGGGAATGTGAGGACCAGAATAACCAGAATAGATGGGGGTGGGAGAGATGGAGGAGAGGAAAGTAAAGAAAACTATCTTTAGCCTGCTCCTACCGTGAGTTACCACAGTATGAGTTGCATCAGAGAAGCTGAAAAGGGGTTAGCTTTCTCTAATCTCGTGCCACTCATTCCTTTTCTGCTACCTTTCCCTTGTGGAAAAGAATGTTTAGTCCCCTGGGTGTCAAGGGAGGGGGCCAGTTCAGGCAAACAACACACTTCCAATGTATAGATAGGTTGACTTTGTATAAGGAACCCAGACCTTATCAGAGAGCACCCTTCCTAGAAAATCTAGGCTGCTGTTGCTGACATCATTTTGTGGATAAGGTTAATAGCCTTTGGCTTCAACTGGATGTGTATTCAGTTGCCAAGTGAGCATTGGCTGTATTTCCTATGGGTCAGCACAGCCTCGAGCTTTAAGCTGAGTTGGTCATTCGATGAATGAGGTATTGGCTCTGAATCTTGCTGAAAATATTGGCCACTTTGGACTTGGATTTTCAGATAGGCACTTGACACCTGTAGGAGGGTGTTCAGGGGACAGTCTACCTCTACAGCCACTGAAGCAGACAGTTCTAGAACTAGGTCCAGGAAATGAAATGTTAATTAAGCATTTGTGAACATATGAAAAACTAATTGCTCTGCCCAATAAGCATTATTTGTATCATTTGTCTGATTTCCACATTAAATATCTGAGTGTTGGGAAGCCATGAGTTCATGTATTACCTAAAGAATTATCAGCTCTGGGGTCTAGAGAGATGGCTCAAGAAAAAGGTGCTTGCCATGCAAGCCTGAGTGCCTGAGTTTAGAACTCTAGAATGCACCAAAGAGCCACATGTGGTGTTAGCTTCTATTATCCCAGCATGTCTAGGACGAAATGGAAGGTGGAGACAGGAGAATCTGCTGGAAACTCATGGGTCAGCTAGCCTGGAGAACCCAACAGTGAATAATGAAAGATGGTGCCTCAAGCAAAGTGGAAGGTGAGTACTGACCTGAAGTTGTCCTCTAACCTCCACACATGAGTAATGACACCACTGCGCGTCCACATCCACAAACACGAACATGAACACACACACACACACACACACACACACACATACATCCACATCATATATACAGAAATATTAGCTCCAACTAAAACTTAACTTGAATGTAGATTATTGATATTCATTGAAGTGATAATGTATTAGTTATCATGCATCTTATGTACCATTTTATATTATAAAACTTCTATATAGTAAGGATTATGATTTGTTTTATTCATATAAGAAAATTTAGAGAAAGAGAAGTGAAATAATCTGATACTATGTTAAAAATGAACCCAAATTTAAAATCATTCCATTTGTTTTTAAGTCTAGAAACACATATGCCAAGGTCTCAAGGGATAAAATGTCTACTTTCATTGTTATTTCATCCAGTATTAGGTGCTATTTGTTTGCAAAAGTCTGCCTACTGAGGTCTAATAACTTTAAATGCAAGAAAGATCTGGCATACTTCAGGTTGTGGCCTATTTTCTATACAATAGCCAGGTTATCTATTTAAAATTCTATTGTGACCCTAGTAACCTATGCCTACAACCCTTCTTTCTTTGGGACCTCATTATGCTCGGAATAAAACCTAGACCAATATCATAGCTTTCCAGAATCCCAATAGTTTAGATCCTGGCTACTCCGCTAGCCCTGACTTAGGAACCCCCACTTGGTCTCTCCAGTCCAATCCCGCCTGTCTTCTCCCTCACACTCCCACTGATCCCCGTCCTGTCCCCACTTTTCCTTCAGTCTTTGAATGAATTTCTTCCTTGATATGTCAGATCTTAGGAAAGATTTTTTTCTGATATCCCAAATTGTTTACGTACCCTATATTCTCATAGAATCTTCCCTTGTTAGCATTTATTAATGTGCTATTTCAGATTTGCTCAATATTATCACTTATTAATATGTATTTTTAAGTGATTACTGATAAATAAAAATAAATTAATATTTCCTTTTTACACTGTTATCTTCCTGAAAGCAGAGACTATATTCTTGTGATTTTATCTACCTGCCATCTAGTACCTGACACACAGCAGCAGTGTTGAATTCATGAATGAGTGAATGTGTTTGCTCATCCATTCTTCCTTGCTCCATCATAACCATATTTTTTAGGCCTGAGAGAAGGACCCAAATCTCTTTTCTCTGGGTGATTTATGCAACAGACTGACAAGCCATGGTACATAGATAAAAACATAGATCCTTCTTCCCAGAGCAAGAAGGGTAAAGTAACCTGGTCAACTTCTGAGTCCTTTGATCATGGCACCCATAGTGACTGAACAAGAGTTCTATGGAGGTAGGAGGATCCTGGTCCACTGAGAGGCATATAATATGTTTCTGCCTTGATCTTGAACTCCAGAACTATGACCAATAAATTTCCAATGTTTATAAACCACCCTGTTCTCAGCATTTTGTTATAGATCCCCAAACAGAATGTAGCACTGTATAATTTTAAGTGATACACAACTATTTTGAGGCCTAACTACCTATTTGAAAAATAGCAATGGTAAGTGGCTCACCTTGTGGAGGATGGTCATGAAGCAGATATCAGATCTGTTGCAAAATTTCTTTCATTAACATAAAATATCATCTTTTTACCTATGGAGACTGATAGTAATTGTGTGTAGTCAGAATGTGATGAATGTTTACTGAATATGGAAAAATTAAAGAAAATAGGAAAGATACTTCTATCCCTGTTTTATCATTGTTTGAATCTAATAGAAATAAAAAGTCCTGAAAGAATAAAATTAGACTTGGTCTTGTGGGGCTCCAACTCCACATATTTGAGTCCATCCCTGAAACATCTGCTTTATAGTATCTGTCTGAATGAGTAGAATACTCAAGTCCTGAAATGTGGCTCGGTGGAGGAACCCAACATGTGTATTTTCCTTTTCAGGAACTTTTGCTTTTATCTTTCAAGACCATGTAATTTAACAGAAATTGAATGAGCGTGGGCAGATTCCCCATCTTTTTCATGTCCACTGTACCCATTTATTCTAGAGGAATTCAGCTCTGAAGGGAGTAAACATGAGTGTAGAAAGGTAGGTCACTGTGTTTCTTTGAGGGCAGAAGTGAGGCATGGCTCCTGTCTAGTTAAAGTTGAAGGTCACAGCTCCTGAAGCTTCTTCCCACCGACTGTGTTCTGAACAGACTGTGTTGCTGACAGTAGATGTGGTTCACTACATCTATGAGTTACACTGCCAATGCCCCATGCACAGTGGATTGAAGAAGCCCACACTTCCTCCCACATCATTTTCTAGATGTTTCCATGTGGTCAGCCTAACATCAACTCAAAACATAAAAACTCAAATCATTACCTCTCCACCCTCTCTGACAATTAGCACATTTATCCAATGTATCATTCCTAACATCACTGTGGTAGTTTAAACGAATGGCCCCCAATATATTCAGGATTTTGTTACAGTTTGTAATTTAGATCTGTAGCCACTTGGGTGGAGGAGGTGTCACTGGGCAGATCTTAGGGTCCAGCCCTAATGTGTGGTGGTGGATTTGAAATTACAATCTAAAGATATGCAAAGTGCCTGGAGTACCTGAAGTGTGTTTGTTTGTGGTGTGGCTTTTGAGTTTTTGGCTTGTGGCTTTTTCTCTCTCTGCTTGGCCCTATAAGAGGGGGCCAACTTCTTCTGTCATTATGGAACTTCCCCTGGATCTGTAAGCTTCCATAAATATCCCTTCCTCCATAACTATGTCTGCTTTGGAAGTTCATCTCAGTGACCTGAGGCTGTCTACTAATACATTTTGTTGTTTGTTGTTTGTTTTTCATGGTAGGGTCTCTCTCTAGCCCAGACTGACCTGGAATTCACTAAGTCATCTCAGGCTGGCGTCTAACTCACAGTGTAACTCAGCTTCCCGAGTGCTAGGATTAAAGGCATGTGCCATCATGCCCTGCAGATCACCATTGTTTAACATATGTTATTTATTTATTTATTTTTATTTGAGAGGAATGAACTCCATACACATGTGCCACCTTATGCATCTGGCTTTACATGGGTACTGGGGAATCAAACTTGGTTCCTTTGGCTTTGCATTTAGGCACCTTAACAGCTAAGCCATCTCTCCAACCCCAAATCACCATTTTTATTATTATTCAAACTTTATTTCTTAAACTTGCTTTTTCTTTCTCACCTCTGCTGTACATCCATTCACCATCAATTGGAAAATTTTCCTTATTTACAATGGGCACTTACCCCTACTTCTATCACTGATGGAAGCTCTTACAGTAGTGTATTGATAACTGATCATTTTTATTTAGACCAAGTTTTGTCAAGTTTAGAACTTTCAACATTCTGGAGCAAAATAATATTTGGAAGGGGAAGGATGTCTTGTGTTTTGGGGAATGCTCAACATTATCTCTAGTATCTACCTATTAGATGCCACTACACACACATAATGGCTATGGTGGAAACTGCTTCCATGTAGCAACAAATATCCCATGGAGGGACAAAGACATCCAACTTGAGAAAACCATGGCACCAGAATATCAGAGAGCATCACCCTAAAATGATGGGAAAAAGCTTTGGTCCACTGATCTATCTCATTCTAAAGAGACCAGATGTAGCTTCAGGCTCCTTCTCAACATAGCAAGCAACTAATATCAATTCACAGATGTCTTGACTCTAACCTTTCTGCTTACCATGATCAATAAATGTCTTTATGTCTCAGTATGCCCACTGTCTAACACTCTGCCAAGCACCCAAGAGGCCAGGGAGCTACTCCAGACATGTGCGCCCCTTGTGCATACGGGTCCTGGGGAATCGAACCTGGGTCCTTTGGCTTTTCAGGCAAATGCCTTAACCGCTAAGCCACCCCTACAGCCTGAGAGCTACACTTTTTAAAGAAAGAGAAAATGAATCCTTTCTCCTTTCTCTATGCCACAACTGAGAATTGCAATGTTCCACAGGCCAACTGCTCTCTGTCTCAAGCAACAAGAATGTTCTAGTTCAGGACAGCACACCATGCGTCTTGGGGCCACAGAGTCATGTATTTATCATAAAGATAAACTTCTGATTTATTGGAAAAGTATCTTGAAAAAGGAGCCTTTTTTTTCTGATTTATAAAAAGTACCCACAAAAGTAGGTGGTGGAGACTCTGCAAACTATAATACTCAAAATTCCATTAGGATATTTTTCATGTGGAACCAGTATAAAGGTCAGTTCTACAGCCTGATGTCCATAGCTCTCTGGTGTCCAGCCTCTCCCTATGCTACTTCCTGAATTACTTCCTTCAAGAAAGTTCAGTTTCACTATGGGCATCCCGACACTTGCCTAGTTTCTCTACTTGTACTATTTTGTTAACACACTTTGTACCACCCGAAGTGCACTTATCGGTGAATATACTTATGTACTGACTTGCCACTCAGGACACAGGAAGCTAGCATGTTTCCAGCATGTTTTAGAGGATGTGTGGAACACATATTTTTAAATGAGTTTTGTTCATGTGTATGGTGTGTATATGTGCATATTTGTGTATGTATGTGTGTATGCATGTGAGTACATTTGTGTGTGTGCACATGTGTGTATACACATGGAACTCAGAGGACAAGCTTGGGTACTGCTCCTTTTCAACACTATATGTATCTTTTTGGAGAAGATAACTCTCATTTGCCTGTATCTTATCAATTAGGCCAGCAAACCCCATGAATCTGCCTTTCTCTGCCTTGCATGCATTGGAATTACAGACATGGGCCACCTTTTCTGGAATTGTTATGCAGACACAGAAGATTGAACTCATGTTCACTCTCTTGCAAGGCAAACAGACCTCTGATTAAACTGTCTCCCTAACCCTCTATATTATTAATTTCATGATGAGAGTAAGATATTTTTGACTTATGAGTAAAGAAATGAAATTTACAAGATTTGCTCAAAAGAAGTAGGAATAGATCATGATTTAAAATCTTAAAGAATATACACCTCAAATGTTACCATAGTTCTTCCTTTTTTTTTTTTTTTTTTTTTGGTGGTCTTTCTACTCATTTGTGGTGAGGACCCAGCTCCTATGAAGGAATGAGAAGAGAAATGCTTTACCCAATCCCTATGGAAAAGGATATTCTTTGCCATATCCACTCACAGGATGGTGTGGAAGAAAGGAGAAGAGATTATATTCTGGGATGACTTCTACATCATCCTATAAAAAGCATCATTTAGTTAAAAAAAGTTAGAATTTGAGGGTGGGGAAATGGCTCAGTTGATTCAATATCTGCTATGCAAGCAAGAAGATCTGAATCTAGATCCGAGTACCCACATAAAATGATGTATGTGTAATGCACACCTGCAATCCCTCACTGGGGAGGCAGAGACAGGTAGATGCCTGGGACTTGCTAGTTAGTGAGTCTAGTTGGTGAGCTCAGGGTTCACTGAGAGACCCTGTCTCAAAAAATTAGTGTGGGGCTGGAGAGATGGCTTAGTGGTTAAGGCACCTGCCTCCTAAGCCTAAGAACGCTGGTTCCAATCTCCAGGTCCCACGTTTAGCCAGATGCAAAGTGACGCAAGGGCGCAATGCTGCACTTGACCACAAGGGGCACACGCATCTGGATTTTGTTCACAGCAGCTGAGACACTGCTGGCGCGCCCATCTCTGTCTTCCTCTCCCTCTCTCTCTCTGTCTCTCTCCAAAAAAAAAAAAAAAATTAGTGTGGCGAGCAATTGAGAAAGATACTGGATGTCAACCTCTGGCCTCCACACATGTGCACACATATATACACACACCTGCACACACATGTGCCCATAAACATACAAATACACATATTTATACATATGCAAAAATATTAAGCTGGGGGTGGTGGTGCACACCTTTAATCCCAGCACTCAGGAGGCATAAATAGGAGGATTGCCATGAGTTTGAGGCCACCCTGAGACTACATTGTGAATTTCAGGTCAGCCTGAGCTAGAGTGAGACCCTACCTCAAAAAACCAAATATATATGTATTAGAGGGATGGAGAAATTGCTCAGTGGTTAAAAGCATTTGCTTGCAAAGCCTTCTCAGCACCGGTTCAATTTCCCAATCCTAACATACAGCAAGATGCACAAAATGGCACAAGTATCTGAAGTTCATTCACAGTAGTAGAATGTCCTGGCATGCCCAAACTCTCTTTCTTTTGCTTTTGCTCTTTTCCTCACTCCTCAAAAATGAATAAATAATACCATTTTTAAACAGTTCTTTGGAGATGTGTCTGTGAAGTAGAATGGCGGTACCTTAGCTGCCTTGCTGTTCCTTCTTCTCTCTTTCCAGCCATGATAAATGAGAAATTTTGTTCTAATGCATATTTCTCCCATAATGTGCTGCTGCCTTGCAAAAGCAAGAAAGCAATTCAATCATGAATTTAAGTTTCTAAAACTTTAAGACAAAAATCAACATTTTTCTCTTTTTAAGTTGACTATCTCCATGTCTGTTATAGCAGTTCAAAGCTATGTAATGCAGGAAAGAGTATAATCTTTCTGAAGCTAGCAGGACGTTAACATCACCTTCCTAGAATAATACTCCAGAAAGCCAGACACTATAGATAAGAGAGCTATAGAGACCCAGGAATCATCTGAACCATTCATGCTACTTTGGACAAGAAAATAGACCTCTAGAAAGGAAAAATAACCCCAGGGATCATATGGTAATGAATGACAGTCATGTTCCTGGCATACCACATTGTGTCTACATGTCCATTTAGATGACATGCCATTTCATGAACTCCATTCCATAAATTGTCACTGGAAGTCATAAAATCTACCACAGACAACAGGGAACATGAAAGCTGACCACTCTCCTCTCTGGAACATTCATTCTGTATGAAAGTCAAGGCAAAAAATGGCTTGTACTTTATTAATTCATATTCTAATTTTGAATTAAACTGTACAACATAAATTCTCCTGAAAAATGATGCAATTAAGCCTGGACTATTTGAGGAAAGACAACAACATGTGGCTGTAATTATAACGACAAAATATCTTGGTAACATGCTGACTTATTAGTGCAGTAATTAGTGTTGGTGCGATGCATACTGAACAGCCTATAAAACAAATAATGCAATGTTCTATCCTGGAGAAGAGTCATCATTTTCAAGTGAGTGATTTCTGGATATTTTGCCTGTGGCTTTAACTACTTTGGCCAAATTGTTTCAGGCACTACACATAGGAGGCTCTGCCTCTCTCTGCAGCATAGAGTATCAGAAAGACCTTGTTTCAGACAAACTGGGAGAATGAGAGCCAACATGAACTCAGCTCGAGCCAATTCATGTAAATACTAAAAGTGAGAGAAATTCACTGCATGATCTTAGATTCTGAAATAGCTGAGGTCAATAAGAGTGTATTAGGAAACCACAAAATAGGATGGGGAGATAGCTCAGTGGAAAAGTGTCAGGTGAGTGTGAATACCTAGTTCAGATCCCCACAGCCTACATGTAAAGCTTGATGCAATAAAGAGGGAATGACTATAATCCCAGACTTGCAAGGTAGGAAGGAAAACAGATGGTCACATTACAGATGCCTATCTCTCACTGAGTCTTGTATATGCAGCAGTGAATAACACAAGAGATCCTGCTGTAAACAAGGTGAAAACAGACACTTGAAGTTGTCGTCTGACCACACATGCATCATGGTAAGTGCACACTTGTACTCATACATACAAACACACATCTCCTATACACATATAAAAAATAGATCTAGCCAAGCATGGTGGTTCATGCCTTTAATCCCAGTACTCAGAAGGCTGAAGTAGGAGGATCACCATGAGTTTGAGACCAGCCTGGGATTACATATAGAGTGAGATCCAGGTCAACCTGGGCTAAGTGAGACCCTGCTCTTTTTTAAAAAGAAAGTAAGAAACTCAAACCAACGAAACACACAAAAAAAGAGACATTAGGTTTGAAAAACTCAAAATGTAAAATAGTCTTTTGATAGAAAATCTTAAGAATGAATAGTATCTTGAGACAATGTTTTTACTGGTGTCCTAAGTACAGATAATAAAGTTTTAACATTATATTTTATAATTGAAACAACCTAATTCCTGAATATCCCAATAAGTATAATCATACAAAGTGAATCCTAAAATGAGAAGGTAACATCTCCCATAACAATTCACTAATTCAGTACATCTACAGCATTAATGTAGCTATCGAAAACATAAATTTAATTTAAAACATCTCATAAGTTAGGCTTCCATCTTTGATAATACTACCTACAGATTAAAATATTTCATTTAAAATATTAGACATAAAAGGAGGTGACACCAGAAAAAATCAAAAATGAAATTTTTTTCTAGACCTTTTTAAATCTGGCTGTCAGTATAGTATAAGTAATCTGAAATGCACAGACCTTTGGCATGAAACACCACTCGCATATTAGGACACGTGATGAGAAAGGGGAGAAGCTAACTCAGATCAGGGCTTGGTGGTGCTTCCCTGGCAGAACTCTTCTCAGAGTACCGCTCAGAATCCATGGATGCTGCTCAGCACGTATGACAATCTGACTCCATCTGTTCACATTTTCATATCTATGACAATTAAACACCTGTACAGATTCTGACATTAACCTTAACATCCCATCATGATTTCAGATGGGAAACTCTGTGAGGCATAGATACAGAGAAGGCAAGATTTGAGGGATGCTAGAATAGCTGAGACAAAAGTTAGTGATATTTACAAGAGGAGCTTGGGGGTAAGGCTGGGGTCTAGAAGTGATACTCCACTCTTCATGGTGTTGAGCACCTAAAAACGGTACATACCTGGCTACCAAGGCCGAAGTATGGAGCACTGACCTGGCTGGCACCAGGTTCTGTGAGCACTCCTGAACTTTAGCATGTTTGCCTTGATGACACCCCTGGGAGGAAGGTCCTGTTTTTGTTCTCATCTCTTGTAGAAAGGATCCAAGCTTATGCTGATGGAGATACATCCAACCAGATTTTGAACACTGGCAGGTAGTTCTAGTGTGTGGTATTCACACTATGGCTGTCCGTCACAGGGAGGAAGATGGCTAGCCCTGATCTGTGGGTAGTGTCCATGACATGTGTTCTGGATAAGGACATTTAAATTATCAGGTAGGGAGGACTTACTCCACAGTGGAAACCATCAGTCCCCAAAGCTAGAAGCAGTGGGGGACAGGAGGATCCATGAATGGATCCATGACAACCTATGAGTAATATATTTGAAAAAAGCCAACTTCTGTCTCCCCACCTTGTCATACAATGTCTCGTGGTGATGTCTAAACATAAGCTTTTGTACTTCTCTTCTTGATGGCATCTAGAGACTCTCACAATCTTAACATTGTAGTCTTACAGCTGCAACTTCCCCTTTAATTTTGGTGAAATTGTGAACATTCAATTCTTTCTCTAAGCCCCAATTCTTCCATCTTGAAAATGGCAAGGAAAATATTTCATATGACTATATTCAACGTTAAATTTTAAGAATGTGAAGTGAGAGGTTGAGAGGCAGAAAGTCTGGATTAGAATGCTAACTGCATCATTTTTAATGACCTAGGGCTAGAGAATTAATCACTCTGCCCTTCAACTTCCAGTGCCATAGAATGAATCACAGTAGAGCCTACTTCATGCTGTTTGGGGTGTGCTTTGTTCTCCATGGTGCTGGGGAGCCAACCCAGGCCCTCCTTATAGTGGATGAGCATTTAACATTAGGCTACATGTCCTGTCCCAGGATGTTGTTTTAAAGATTGGCTGTGTTAATCCATTTAAAATGCTTACAATGCATTACAATATACATGAAAGTCATGGAAGCTATTGTTGGTGGTGGCAGGGTGCTAAATTATTTCTTTTTCCTCCATTAAATATGAAAGTGAGCTTTGTATATGGAATTTGATATTATGTTAAATTCTTGTAAAACTTCCAAATAGACCAGTTTGCTCTATTTATCAATCAATTTATGTCTATGTAATTTATGAGACATTATCATTTTAATTACAAATACTGTGGCAATATAAGTTTGAAGAAAGAAGGGGAGATTGCCTATGTGGCTGGAGGGCCACTAGGTTGCTTTATGATCTAATACTAGTCTGACCCATATTAGGGAAAACAGGGTATGCCTTTTAAGTTGTTCCTAGTCAAATCAGAATGACATTTCAGAACAGATACAACTAGGTCTGAATCTTGACACTGTCATATGCTAACTGAATGCTCTTGGTTAAATTACACAGCCCCTCTCCTTCTGTTTCCATACTCATCAAAGTAGCCATTGATCAATGTAGCCATTGATACTTTAATTAAACATTAAATGCACTTTAATCTTATTTTAAAACTTGGGGT
Organism: Orientallactaga sibirica; assembly: GCA_036365145.1. Taxonomy (NCBI): domain Eukaryota; kingdom Metazoa; phylum Chordata; class Mammalia; order Rodentia; family Dipodidae; genus Orientallactaga; species Orientallactaga sibirica. The sequence goes on along the minus strand of JAEOAD010000015.1, from coordinate 31,478,023 downwards.
GTGTGTAATGTGGCAATGAGATTTTTCTCTAGGCTTTGGTGTATCCTTTCAGGATGTTGTTTGGAAACTTATTCTATCAGCAATGATCTTGTTCAGCAAAATGTCTCCTAACTTCTTTGTGTCCTAATCAGAACTCATTAGCTTTAGGCTATTGAGTACCCATCAGACAAAGGCTGTGTTAAAAAAAAAATGTTCTTATTAATGTTCAAGTATTTCTTGCTTCAACATAGAATTGTCACAAAAATAACTGCAGAGCCCATAGCAAATCCCCTCTGAGGCGCTCTGGGAAGGTGTCAGCTGCTCTAAGATTATCTCTACCCTCCTATTGAGTCTTCATGTCCCTCCTATGTCTTCAAGTGGAGTTGGATGTTTCTTTCCCTACGAACTGTGAGTTCTTGAGGGCAGCACTGGCTACATTGTTCTATTTCCGTACCCCAACATCTGTACCTATGTCTAGTGTCTACTACAGAATAGGTGCCTAATAAATATCCAATCCATAGTGAATGATAGTTATAAAATCCTTCTGCTTTCCAGTCCTGTGATCTTACATAGATTCACAAAGAGGGCATGGTCATTTTGATTTAGTTAGGGAATTATTGCAAGACACATTTTATAACTTGCCATAATTAATGTGACAAGAAATAATAATTGACTTAGTAATGTAATCAAATCAGAACAGATTTGATTTGATGTGTCAAGTTGTTATTCCTATCTCTAATCCTTCTCGTCAGAGCTTTCAACACCTAATTACTTTTGAAAGCAGTGAAGGCAGGCATATTCCATGTCAGTCTTGGGAGAAAGAAATAAGGAACTATTGGACTCTTGGTCCATTCTGTAAAGTAAAGAAAGTAGGGAGATGTTCTTTTGTGCACTCAAATGAGAAAAGCTCACAGCTTTCACATGCATGGGCTCTACCCACATTGATGGTATTTACTGAGCCATACAGTCATACTCCTAGGACTTCAAAACCACAGTCTCTTGAAATGTGGAAGCCAGTCTCTAATGTAGTTCAAACAAAACACCACCACAACCTGTCTCAGGATGATTGCTTCTTTCACACATACAAAAGGACTTCCTATTTGAGCATCAGTAGAAGCTGGATCTTCATATACATATCAGGTTTCTTCCTCACAAAAACCTTGCCTTATCATCTCCATTTTAGGACAAACAAGAAAGGCTCAAGATATTAGGAAATGGAGCCATAATATTTTCAGCTACATAACTATAATCCTCACTCATGTATGTGATGTAAGAAGCCCTTATAACACCACCAAGTCAAACATTTACATCTGTTTAGATGCCTTTCATGTATCTGCCTTATATAGTGTTCTATCTGTTTTAACTGACTGAAAGTCTTCTTTTTCACTAATAGATTGCATTTATATTCTCCACCCCAAGGATGTACTTCAGCAACATCAGCATGAGTACTGATTCAACAATTTTCTATAAAAAACACCGAGAATTCAATGGTGTGGGACACTGAAGGTGCATAATGGAGAGCACAGCTTCTTTGTACAAGAGTCCTGAATGGGTCAGATATTACAGAATGCAGTCACTAGTGTGGTGAGATGATGCTAAGGCACTGTGTAGAAATGCCTGCCACAGAGAAGAAGTTGGTTGCTCTGAGTCTTAGAGGTGAAGGTTAGAATTCTCTGGGACGTCAGACAGATTGGGCAACATAAAGAGAAGGAAGAGCACATGTAGAGGACCAGAGGTCTAAACACATGAAGAGAAGCTGGGTTATATGTAACATCAATTAGAAAGTAACACTAGTGACACGGGCTACAATTGCCAGCTTCCCAGGTTATTTTGTTTGTTTGTTTACTTGCTTGGTTTGTAGTGTTGGGGATAGAATCCAGGACCTTAAAATGCTAGTCAAATACTCTACCTCTAAACTGCAACCTGGCCACCCTGGAACAAAACATCTGAACACCTTGAGATTTTCTCCTACTCTTCACAAAAGTTTATTTGATATGCTTTAAGTATTAAACTATGTTTTACAATTAGGAATAAATTGTTCCCAGATACCACATCCCTAATTTGGTCACCTGTCCTTAGGATTATAGCAGCATTACTTGTTGTGAATATAATCTTTGAATTTAGGTCACTTTGAAACATAGATACTGAGAAATAGATTTCCACTTGTAATTTATACATTCACTGTTTTAAGGCCTATTGCTAATTAATGTGAAGCATACATTGATTCAGCACCAAATATAAAGTGTATAACATTGGGGTAAGTAGGAGGACAGGGCACATTTCTGCTTATGTGGCCTGACCCTTACCCAAGGAGCTATTGGCAGTTAATGATTGCTGGTGGAAGGAGGGACATATTTGCCAGTTGTATAACACTAGTAAGATGCCAGTGGACCTGTAAATGCCCCCACCATTGCTCCTATAACTTTAATTAAATGCTTTGGGTCACAAAAGCAACAATACCCAGTTTCCTTGTTAACAAAATAAGATTGTGGGATGTCAATGAAGATAATGTCCATCCAGATATTTTAACTCTTCATAACATTGTCTCAGCTCTTACCAGTTCTGCATGTTCAAAGGCTTGTGCACCTGTAGTCAATGATTCAGATAGTAATGTGATCCACGATGTCAAGGGTATTTTTTTTTATCATGAGTAGCTTATGAGTAAGTTTCTCTCAACTTGGTGAATTAATTTAAAAATTATGTCTGTCCTACAAAAACAAACCAAATATTTGGAGGATTCTATTTCCTATCTACAGCCTGGTGAGTGGTGGGAAAGGGATCTGTGTCAGGAATACATCAACACCTAATGGCCTCAAGCCTGCAGGTATACCGGAAATATCTGCAGAAGTAGTTTCAGCCTTTCTGAGAAAGAAAAGCAAGCCGCAGCCCCCTGCATGAAGACTCAGTCATCTTTAGTGCCAGTGATAATTCCTTGGCTGCCCCAGTGCACATAATGGTATTTGTCTAGTCAGAGGCCAGAGAGCCTTTCACCAGTAGCAGAATTAGATCCCTCAAAACAAAACCATCGTTTCACACTTGAACTTGCCTGGTCTGAAAACTGTAAATGTACCAGGGCACCAGTCTAGTCAAGGAATACAGACAGAATAGATTTTTGTTTAAAGGAAAAAAAAAGATGAAAGGACCTAAAGCAAATCATTTAGTAAAATTTAAGGGACCATTTCCTTTCCTTTGTTTTCTGAAAAACAAAACCAAAACTTGTATGTTGGATTTGTTTCCAAAGGATTAAACATTGTTTCTCAATATCATAGAAGACTTTTTCTATGCAGATGAAAAAATGTACAAGAATGAATGCAGTTTCTAATCTCTTTAAAAATCATCTTGTGGTTCCTTCCCACAGGAATAAGGAAGTCCTGTGAGTAAAGGAAAGCCACAAAATTATTGTATGTAGTGTTTCCAAACAGTTTCCAATTTTTTTAACTTATGAAAAAAAAAAGGTTTATTTAACATCCACATCCCTAATCATCAGGGAAATGCAAATTAAAACAACTATGAGATTCTACCTTACCCCAGTAAGGATGGCTAGCATTAAAAAAAAAAATGAAAATAAATGCTGGCGAGGATGTGGAGAAGTAGGAACAACCTTTCACTGCTGGTGGGAATGTAAAATGGTTCAACCACTATGGAAAGCTATATGGAGGCTCCTGAAAAGGATGACCAGTTTTGGAGGTTTCAATAGCTGATTAGTTGGCCTGTGAGGAAGCTCTGCCTCCTTGCATGAGAGGGGCAGAAAGCTGCTCACCCCTTGCCTGTGAGGTAGAAAGGGCTGGAATTCCACCACCTCTTTCAAGGGCACCCCCCTAGTCTTAAAACCCTCTCTCTAGACCCAATATTCTGTCTCTAATCTTAAAGCCACAACTCCAGCAGCACAGGTATGCTGTGGTCAAATGTGAGAAGGCCTCAGCATTCAGGCACTTCTTAGAGGACCAAAGAGCGAATGGCAGATCAGATGGGGGCAACAGGAAATGAAAGCCACACTTGGGTGTGCAATGGAGCTGCAGTTGTGCCTTCAAAAGTACTGTTCATAAGCCGGGCGTGGTGGCGCACGCCTTTAATCCTAGCACTAGGGAGGCAGAGGTAGGAGGATAGCCATGAGTTCGAGGCCAGCCTGAGACTACATAGTTAATTCCAGGTCAGCCTGGGCCAGAGTGAGACCCTACCTTGAAAAACCAAAAAAAAAAAAAAAAAGTACTGTTCACATCTGTGACGGGGAAACTTCTCAGAAGACTGGGCAGGTTCCTCTAAGTTGCTTGACCTGTTAAACACAAAACTATTTTGCCCTCAGAGAAAAAGGAAGGGATTGGAAAGGCATTTGAAAAGTCCAAGGAGGCATTCAGGGTAACTGTCTCCCAGAGGCCTGTCCAGGAAAAGGGCGGAGGAGAAGCCGTGGCATGCAGGAACGCTGCTCAGCCAGCTAGTCCACCACACTGGGCTGTCCCTTCACACATGTTACTGATTTTGTCAGATAGAAATTCCCAGCTCCCAAAACAGATTCCAAGTGAGAAAATAGGAAAAGCAATTGGTTGCTATTAGATACGCATTCTGAAGTAGAAAGACATGTGGGCAGTAAGGAATTTCTGGCCTGGATTAGAGGTTCCATGGTAATCAAACAATTATGAGAAAGAGGGTTCCCAGCAACTTACTTGAAACCCAGAGGCAAATGGGCAATGTGCTTCTTTCAATCCATCCTGGGAAAACCACCTCCTTCTTCCAATTGATTCTTCTTCCCTGGAACAAACCCACATTACTGAACACTCTGATCCACTTTCAGTTTTACAAGACGGCTGTGGAGGGAGCTGTACTCGTTGGCCTTTCACTAGATATGGCTAAATAGATGATGCCTCTTGCATTGCTACTTTTATACACCAATGTTTAATTTTATTTCTAGGCTATTTGATACTTTAAACGTCTATGTTAAAGCCTATTCCAGACAATACAAAGATTCCCAGGGAATACTTGGGACAAAATTTCATTACTAAATTATCCTTTATCTGAAAGGATGAAAAAAGCATAAGGCTTTAAGTTCATTTTAAGTAGCTTTATTAAAATGTAACTGTACCACAACCTTTAACATTTTATAATTTACACTTCATCAAATTTTACTATACAGGTACATCCCCCCAAAAGCTCATCTGCATTGGCAGACACTACTAATTTCCAATATGTCTACCTTCTCCATAACACCTCTATACTCCCAAGCCCAGACAACAAACCATCTTATAGCTTGCTTTCTAATCTGGCTATTTCCTACAAATGGAATCATAATATGTGGGTATGCTAGCCTGATTTTGAAGTTAAAACTTTCATGTCACTAGACAAGAATTGTTTCCACCTTCCAATCTGTGAGATAAAGAAAAATCATACTTTCTAAATTGTAAGAGGTTAATAACACACTAATTTGTTAAAGCAGGTAACATGGTATCTAGCACACAGAAGATGACAAATCAGGTTTGGCTTAATTTCTCACATCCAAATACTAACCAGGCCTAATTTTGCTTAGCTTCCAAGATCAGAAATGATCAGGTGGTATGGCCGTAGACAGATTTGGCTTAATTTCTGAGAACAGCTCTAAATAAATTATCTCCAGTCTTCAAGCCAGGAAATTTTATGTAGCATAGGATAGTAAGAGTCTTCAAAGTACAAAGTTCAAAGGACATAGAGGTTAAATAAGAACATTTCATATATACTTTTTTTAGAGAGACAGAGAGAGAGAGGGAGAGGAAGACAGATAAGAAATGGGCACATCAGCCTCTCAGCTGCTGTGAACGAAATCCAGATGTGTGCACCCCCTTGTGGTCAAGTGTGGCATTGTGCCCTTGCGTCACTTTGCATCTGGCTAAACGTGGGACCTGGAGATTGGAACCCCTGGAGATTGAAACCAGTGTTCTTAGGCTTAGGAGGCAGGTGCCTTAACTGCTAAGCCATCTCTCCAGCCCTCATATATACTTTTAATTCTGAAATGGATTAATACAGCTTGGTCATAACCCACATTCATTTGGTTCATGAAACTTATAGTGTCATAGTATTTTTTCCTAAAGAAATATTAACAATTCTGTTTATTGTATTGGTTATACACAGCTTGATTTCTATGGGCTGAGGAGATGGCTCACTGAATAGAGCACTGGTCTTACCAGTGTGAGGAACAGAGTTGAGCAGTCCAGCACCACATAAATGTTGGATGGGTGTGGTGTATTGCCTATAATTTCAGTGCTCAGGAGACAGAGACAGGAAACCCCAAGCACATCTGACAGCTAGACTAGCTCAATCAGTGAGCCTGGGTTCAAGTGAAAGATGCTGTGTTCATCAAATAAAATGGAACAATCGAGAATGATAGCCAATGCCAACCTCTTGCCTCCATTTGTATGCACCCACACACACACCTGTGCTCACAGACATGTCAACATGCAGACACACATGCATGTACACCACATACGCATATGAGCATACAAAGTATATACTAACTACTGAGTTTTTTGAAAAAATAATATATACCTAAAAGAAAAGATAATATTTTATTTTTCTATAACACAAATTACTAAATAACGGAAAGTATGTATATATAACTTCTCAGCTTTGGAATGAAACTGTGCCTACCCTCACTTCCAGCTTCATATTGATCTTCTTTCCTTCAATTTTTTTCTTTCCTTCCTCTTCTTCTCTCCATCTCCCTTGTGCCCTCCCCCCATCAAGGCCTTTCATGTTACATGTTTCCTTGATCTTTCTCCCCTTTCTTATTACCTCTTATCTCTTGTTCCTTTCTCAAGTCTCCTATCTACTCCATAGCCTATGCCCACTGTCATAACCATTATTTATATGTGTACAAATTTTAAAAGTTAGAAGTTGCATATGAGGGAGAACATAGGATGTTATTGTTTTTCTGGGCTTGAGTTTCCTCACTTAGTATATTTTTTTTCAGTTCCTTCTATTTTCTTGCAAGTTTTATAATTCATTTTTACTGATGAATAAAATATCATCATGTAAATGTACCACTTCATTATCCATTCGTCAGTTAAATGGCATCTAGGCTGATTCCATTTCCTAGCTGTTGTGAGTACAGTAGCAATAAACATGGATGTGCAAATATCTCTATGGTAAGATATAGAGTCTTTGGGCCAGAATTGTAATTAGCCAGGTCATATGGTACTTTGATTTTTATCTTTTATTTAAAAAAAAAAAGGTTTATTGGCATATAAAGAATTACTTTTTGTTGGTAGTTTTTTTTTATGTTTGTCTATATGTATATATAATGTGGTGTGTGAGTGTGTGTGGGTAATTTGTGTTGGGTGTGATGTATGTAGGTATATGTGACCTTGCAGCAACCCCTGCCTGCACTGGCCAGAGAACACAAAGTGTCCTGCCCCCTTGTTCTTCTGCCTGTTCTCATTTTGAGCTGGAATCTATTACTAATACTGGACATTTCTTGTTTTTGTGAGCTATGGCAATTTCCTGGAATCTGCTTCCTTTTTCAGGACTGAGGTGATAGGTGTGCATGGCCATGCCCAGCTATTGATGTGGGATCTGGATTTTCAAGCTTGGGAAATTTCAGGCTCCCTCAGGCCCTCATCCTTCATAGTAAGTGCACGCAACCACAAACCATCTTTCCAGCCCAAGTTTTACCTTTTTGAGAAACCTCTATACTTATTTCCATAGCAGATACACCAGTTTATACTCCCCTATCCTTGCATCCTCACCAGCATTGGTTGTTGTTTATTTTCTTGATAGATGTTCTTACTGGGGCGGGCTGTGATCTAAACACAGAAGGCTCTGGTCCCACTAAGGTACAATAAGGAAGCAAAAGATGAGGAAGCAGCAAAATTGAAGAATCCTTGGTGTCCGGATCACTACATGGAAAGTCGCTCGAGATTACTCTAGTTAACTGCTAAGTTAGCAGGAAGTAAGCCTCTGCGGGACTAATCCTCTGACATGGAATTATTATTGGTTGCCTCCCATAACTGATAGTCTATAGAAACTCCGCAAACGAAGCTCTACAAAAGCAGCCCTGTTTTCCTCTCTAATATCTTCTTTCACCATTATCCACAATCTAACAGGTACCCTGTAGACTATACCTCAGAGAGAATAAATATGCTATTCTTTTTTAAATATTTCATTTTTCTTTATTTATTATTTGAGAAAGAGACAAGAGGCAGACAAAGAGAAAATGGGCACACCAGGTGTGTGCCCTCACCATCTCCAGGGTTTGTTGGCCACCGACATCCTGTGTTGGGGTCCCCCCTAGGACCAGCCCAGGAGGGACGGTAGGGTCTCTGCCGAGTTGGAGGTGAGAGGTGCGGAGTCATGACACAAACTCCAGGAGTTGGGTGGAAGCATCAGAGGGAGAGCTGCCACAAACTCGTTTATTCAAGGAAGTATAGGGAGTTTTAAGGGGCTTGGCTGGCCAATCATTGTATGGGGTGGTCCACTTCTTGTGACCAATGATAGCCTGTCTCCAGACAGATCATCTGGTAGCAGGTTTCTCATGAGCACGGGACTGTAGCTGTTGTCATGCCAGGCCTGCGCAGGATGCCATGTTCACAGAAGCTACTTCCTGGTTTCTTCTGACATGCAGTCTGACTAGGGCCAGACCTTCATTGTGCCATACATATCCTCCTTTTTGTTTTTATTATTGGCAACCCTGGGAGGTATGGTTCTTTGCCAAGCCATTGTTGAACCCAGGCCCCAATGGATCATCACATGCGATGGTGCCTGTCTTAGGTTGCCCCATCTCATAGAGTCTTACCCGTCATTGACTACCCACCATCCAAGTGAGAAAACCCAAGGGGTGTGGCCTGGTTTCTTTTAGCATGCACTCTGGCTAGGGCCAGTCCTGCATTGTGCCATACAATCCTGGGTGCAGGAGGAGTTGGGCAGAAGCAGGGTCCTTGAGCAGGTGAGTGTGATGATGGGCAATACACACCCGGGAGGCAGTCTGATGGATAGTAGCATGCTCTCATTTATTCAACAGGGGAGTGGGTTTATAAACACTTGAGAAAGGTTGAGAAGGCACATACAGACTATACGGCGATTGGATACATAGTTTATGGGTTGCTATCTCATTGGTTGAAAGGCAGAATTGCAAGGGAGATAGGGATGGGAAAAGCTACATGATGTCAGAGTTGTGGGGAAGGAGCTTTAAGCGAGATTACAGAAGTGGCGAGAACAGCTACGGTGACTTCAGCCACATAAGGGTCTCTTGGGCAGCTAGCCCCAAGGTCAGGAACTGTGGGAGGCAAAACCTGCCTATGGAATGGTCAGATGCATTTTGGGATCAAGGGGGGAGGGCCCTGCCAGTTCTGCCCACTCTGGGCGATGACAGGGCACACTACAACCTTGTCCGAGGGCAGGGAGGGCCAGTCACCATCGTCAGGGTGGGTTCCCAATGATAAGGCCAACTGTAACCCCCACAGCCCAAGGTCCCTGGCCATGTCCACTAGCTCAGACCAGCTTCCTCACAGTCCCAGCTTGTTTTTAGCAATGCCCAACAACCAGGGCCTCCAACCACTGCAGAAATCATGCACCACCTTGTGCATCTGGCTTACATGGGGAATCAAACCTGGATCCTTAGGCTTTGTAGGCAAGCCATCTCTCCAGCCCTAAATTTTCTTTTTTTTTAATTTTTTTTAATTATTTTTTATTTATTTTTGGAGAGAGAGACAGACAGAGAGAGATAGACAGAGAGGGAGAAGGAGACAGAAATGGGCACGCCAGCAGTCTCTCAGCTGCTGTGAACGAAATCCACATGCGTGTGCCCCCTTGTGGGCAAGTGTGGCATTGCACCCTTGCCTCACTTTGCATCTGGCTAAACGTGGGACCTGGAGATTGGAACCGCTGGAGATTGGAACCAGTGTTCTTAGCCTTAGCAGGCAGGCGCCTTAGCCGCTAAGCCATCTCTCCAGCCCCAGCCCTAAATTTTCTTTTCTTCAGACACTTCATTCTTCTAATAGTCATAATTTTCCTCCTTCTCTTCCTAGCTCAAACTTTCTAAATCTAGGAATCACAAATCATGTCTCACACTGTTTTTAAGACTCTTGCTTAGCAACTCTGGTATAGTTTACCTTCTGCTATTCTCTTCCTAGTACTTAACATTTTTTAGTTTGCTGAACGCTTAATATCAATGTTCCCTCTCTCTCTCTCTCTCTCTCTCTCATTAGTCTTATGCTTGTCTATTTCCTAATCTACAGTTATCCCAAAGCAGAACTTGTGCATAGTAACATATCTGAATCCCAGATCCAGAACAGTGGCCTCCCAGAGGTCATGGCTGCATCAGTAGCAACTATTGACCTCTTGGTTTCTTTATTGGATCACTAGGAGCAACAGGTATTATTTTTGAGTATTTGTGATCTATTATAAAGGATTTTAACATTTATTTACTATTCACAACTGTATGAAATAAGAACAATTATCTTCTGTTTATATATAACACAAAATGTCATAAAGGGCAATGAAGTGATGATCAATGTCATAGAGATAAAAAGAAATCATTCTTTCTCTCAAATATGACTGGTAACCCAAATACAACTGGAAATCTAGAAATTTCCTTCCCAAGTATTACTTGGTGTCATAATTAATATTACTTTCAAATTGCTCCTAGAGCCTTTTTTTTTTGAGGCAAGCCCAACAGACTGTTTTTTTTTTATATATAAAAATTGTTTTATTTATTTGAGGGAGAGAGAGAAAGAGGGAGAGAGAGAATAGGTATGCCAGGACCTTCAGGTGCCGCAAACAAACTCCAGACACATGCGACCCTTTTTGCATATATGGACATTGAGTACTTGAGTCACTGTGTGTCTAGATTATGTGTGTCCGGGAGATTCAAACATGTGCTCTTAGGCTTTGCAGGCAAGTGACTTAACCACTAAGCTATCTCTCCAGCCCAAGATTGATCTTTATTATGAGAGAGTGAGAGCAAGAGAATTGATGCACCAGAGCTTCTAGCCACTGCAATTGAACTCCAGGTGCATGCACCACCTTGTGAGCATGTGGGACTTTGCATGCTTGCCCCACTTTGTGCCTCTGGCTGATGTGGAACCTGGAGAGTTGAACATCGCTCTTTAGGCTTTGTAGGCAAGTGCCTAAAGCACGAAGCCATGTCTCCAACCTTCTCCTAGTGTTTTGAGTTGAGGGACCACTTTTATGTTCCTTGCTGATTTCGAGTGCTTGAAGTCTATTCAGTAAAACTTGCTGAACAAATGAATGAATGCCATGGAACTTTACAGGCAACAGGGAATACCACATGTTTGGGACTATGCACTACAGAATGGCAACTGAAATGTTCTCCTTATCCCATTCAGTGCTTAATGAAGGAAAGAGGTTGAAAATATGTGTGATGGAAGCGGTCTAGAGAAGCATAAATACATTTGTATGCTCAAACTAGGTGAAGAGATGCTTCTTACCATGTTCCTTCCAATCCCCAAAGTAACAATCTCAGTTCTTGTGGTCCTGGAGAATTCACATGAGGTCCAGGTATGGTGACAATGTAATTAAGGTTGACTTTAGCAGGTGAAAATCAAAACAAGGAAAACCCTCTAGAGTGGAGGGTAGACCCAGCCAAGGGGGCAATGGCAAACTAGCTCTCTGTAGTATCTGAACTTATAGGCCTACCATTTCTATTCCCCTTGCCCACCTCTGCAGTGGGCTAGGGTGCTCCCTTCCTGGAATAGGTGGAGTCTTTCTTAGAAGTCCATAGTTTGCTCTGTTACAATTAGATGCAGGAATATGAATACATGTGCACAAAGGTATGAGACTCACAGTTCTGAGCAATTTACTGGGGGAAGAACAACAACACCCTATGAATGCCACATCCAGTTCCTGGAGCCCTCAAAGACTTCTCACGCTGCTGAGAAGTTTATTGGGCGAAGGACAACCATGTTTTGTGTACGCCACATCCACCTCATGGGGGCTTCCAAGGACTATTCACAATGCTGAGAAGTTTATGGGGGAAGGGCAACCATGGTCTGTGGATGCCACATCCTCCTCATGGAGGCTTCCATGGACTACTCATGATGCTGAGAAGTTTACTGGAGGAAGGACAACAGTGCCCTGTGCCTGCCAAGTCCTCCTCATGGAGGCTTCAATAGGAGTCAGCCAGAAAGTGCAAGGCTGACTTTGTTGTCTTTCCCAGAGCCTCCTCTTACTTTTATCTTGTCAAGTTGGCTATCTCATACCCACCCAGCTGCAAGGCCTCTCATTTCTGTTTCCCAGTTACCTGACCCCACTGTTTTAATCCTAACATGTGAATTCATCACAACCCCATGACGTGTGGTGTGGACTTCAGGTAATTGAGGAAGAATAAATAATGTTATTGTCTCTAAGGCACACACTCATCTCAAGAATTGGATATCTATGCTAGAAAGAGTTGTAAGTTCTGGGTATGAGTAATTCAGTGTTGTGGTAACATCCTGGTGAAGACATCTACCTGAGGTTGAATAAACAGCACTGGGTAAAAGACACTGAGAAAGAATGCAGGGTCTTTATACTCTCTAGGAAGATCTTAAATGAAAGGTGGAAGAAGGTAAAATTGTGATAGTTTATCTTGGGGAGGAAATGAGGAAGTGTCAGTTGATCATGAGCCTTCATACTGAAAAATGTAAAACCTCCACTGTCATTTAACACTGTTCTCTGGGAACTATTTTAATGTCACACATCTTGGACACCCTTAGGAAGATAGGGTTTATGATCCTTACTCTGATCTAACTATGTCAGTAAATACAGCGTGATACCTATGTGACAAAGTATACAACCAAGGATAATAACTCCTAGAATTTTCCTCAATTTAATTTTTTCACCCAAGTCCATATCACTCTTTAATATTTTAAATTTATTTATTTGCAAGCAGAGAGAGACTGAGAGGAGAGAGAATGGGCATTCCAGAGACTCTAGCTGCTGCAAACAAACTCCAGACCACTTTGTGAATCTGGCTATATGTAGGTACTGGGGAATCAAACCCAGATAGTTAGGCTTTGTAGGCAAGCTTCTTAACCACTGAGCAATCTCTTCAGCTCCACTCTTCCATTTTTACCTGATCTTCATGTCTAAATTTATCTATTTGTTGTTCCTGTGCTTGTTGAAGGACTATTGATTGATGTGTGATCAGCAGAGAAGAAGCTCAACATATTTAATGTGTGCTGCTTAATGGTGGCTGAGAGCAAGCATGCACCCTCATAACCACATGCACTACCACTGCTATGAACCTGCTCCTCCAGTGGTTTCCTTGTGCCTTATTTTTATGAGACTAGTTAAGACACGTTCTATCCTCATATCTAGTGTTAAGTGTACACCAGAATATTGTTGGTTGTAAGCACACTTCTGTACAGTAAATCCCAAGGACTTAATTATTTTTGGACTTCTTTTGATAACCTTCTAGTTTTGTACTTGATATGTTTAACATAGGTAACCACAGTCCCAATAAGACAGAGGTCAATAACACAAGGAGTCCTAAGTTAGGAGTGACACAACGTCTTGGATTAGAAAGATGTGGGTGACATCATTCTGTGGATCTCAGAAGCAGGATGCTGTCCAGAGAGGCCTCTGGAAGTAACTGGGCCACCAGGACAAGGACTGAGACAAGGAGTGAGTGACTCTTTAGCCTTCTTCAGGGTTTGTGCTTCCAGGACTAGTGCAGGACCAGGCATGGAACATAAAATTAAAAATGGATAGCAGGTGGCAAGTCAGTTTGCAGGGACCCTGTGCTTACATAAGTACTGTGCTTTCTTTCTTGAACTCGTTGAACTCCAGGCATATGGTCACAGGCCCTGCAGACCACTGCATTGGTCTCTGAATCGGTGGAGATGATACTCCTAATGAAGCCCTTGTTCTTGCTGTCATTGTCATTATCAATTGCTGAGGTGCATTATAACTTGAAAAACATAGGTCACGACTGTTGCTAACTGGATAAAACAAGATGGGTATGTACTGCTCATATAATACAGCTGTATTCAAATGTGAATCCCCACACCCTGCACATAAAATAAAAGATAAAAGTAATATTGAGTCTTAAAATTATAGCTTGGAATTTTCTTCTACTTTTTTCCAGGAATAGTGAAGAGAGATCCAAGGGTTCCATCAACTAGGTGGACCCTCTCTTTAGGAGTCTGGATTGCCACAGGTGACCTTTGGTGCTTCCCACTCATCCTGTGCCTTAAGTGCCCATCTCTTTTTTAAAAAATATTTTAAATATTTATGTATTTATTTGAGAGAGAGGGGAGAGACAGAGAAAGAAAGGAAGAGGGACAGAAAGAGAGAGAGAAAGAGAATTTCTTTTTTTGTTTTTTTGTAAGTTTATTTTTATTTATTTATTTGAGAGACAGAGAAAGGGAGAGAATGGATACACCAGGGCCTTCAGCCTCTGCAATTGAACTCCAGACACGTGAGCCACCTTGTGCACCTGGCTTACGTGGGTACTGCAGAATCAAACCTGGGTCCTTTGCTTTGCAGGCAAGGGACTTAACCACTAAGCCATCTCTGCAGCCCTAGAGAGAAAGAGAATTTTTGACTTAAAATTATACTATAGAGAAATAGTGACAAAGCCAGCATGGTATTGGCATAAAAATTGGCATACAAAACAATAGAAGACCCCAAAATAAACCCACACAGCTAAGGTCACATATTTTTGACAAAGGCATTTTCTGAACAGGACTCTAATAGCACAAGAAATAGTCCCAAAAATCAATAACTGAGACTATATGAAATTAAAAGGTTCTGTACAGCTTAGGGAACTGTTAACAAAGTGGACAGAACCTGCAAAATGGGAGAAAATTATGGCCATCTATTCCTTATACCTAGCCTATTTATCATCTATCTATCTATCTATCATCTATCTATCTATCATCTATTTATAAAGAACTACAAAAATTAAACACCAAATGAACTGTGAATTAGTACATGAGCAAATGAAACGAACAGACAGTTTAGAAAGAAGAAACACAAATGGCCAACAGAAATAAATAGAACAAAACAAATCTCGACATCCTTAGTTACCACGGAAATGCAAATCAAAACCATTATGATATGTCATCTCACCCCAGTTAGAACATCTATCTTCAAGAAAATTAATAGCAACAAATATTGGCAAGGTTATGAGGACAGGGGACTCTTGATTAATTGTTTGTGTAAATGTAAATTGGTACAGCTACTATGGAAATCATTATGGAGATTTCTTCAAAAGCTAAAAATAGACCTACTGTATGACCTAGCTAACCCACTCCTAGGCATATACCCAAAGGATCCAATATCTTATCACAGAGGTCCTTGCACACCATATTCATTGCTGCTGTATTCACCATAGCTAGGAAATGGAATCGACCTGCATGTCCATCTACTGATGACAGGAGAACAAAGCTGTGGTGTATGTAATCACTTGTAAATAACAATGAAATCTCTCGCTATCTCTCCCTCACTGCTTGCAAATAAATAAAGAAAATTTAAAAATAAAATTATGAGATTTGCAAGAAAATGTATGGAACTGAAAAAAAAAAAAAATTATACTAAGTGAAGTGCTCAGTCCCAGAATGACAAAAATCTCTTCTCTCTCATATGTGGATTCTAGCTTTTAATCTTAATCATAAGTAAATAAAATGAGGTGAGAATTTAGACTATGAATTGAGATTGGGGACCAAAAGAGAGGACCAAGAGGGGATGAGAAGGGAGGAGAGGACACAGGGTGAACATGGAAAGGGGGCTATGGTGGGTGGAGGTCATAAAGGTAGAAGGGGAGGGGGAAAGAACAAATGAAAGCCAAAAAAAAAAAGTTTTCTTTTGAAATAAGACATATTGACAAATCCTTTAAAAATTATTTTTATTTATTTATTTGTAGGAAGATAAAGTGAAGGGGCATAGCAGGGCCTCCTGTGGCTGCAAATGAACTCCAGATGATGGGCCACTCTGTGTGTTTGTCTTTACTTGGGTACCGAGGAATTGAACAGAGGCCTTCAGGCTTTGCAAGCAAGTGCCTAACCCACTCTGCCATCTTTTCAGCCCGGAACCTTTGTATTCTCACAAAAATAAATATTTTTTTTTCAAAAAGTAAGGCAAAATGTATGTTTACATGGACATAATTTGAATAAAGCAATGCTTGTCAGACACTATCTAACATAAGTTATGGATTCATGAGAGGAAAGCAGCAAGATATAGTCCCTTGATTCCACTTCTCAGGAAATCTGTCCACAAGAGGACAAGAGACAGAGCCTTTTCTGGCAGATGTGAGTAGTGAGGGGTGATGGAGGCACACTCTTAACCACAATTGAGGTCTTCAGGAAAGTTGCTAAGACAGAGCAAAGAAAGGCATGGGCACTGTTGCTTTCAGCACTTCTAATGAGCAATGCTGAGTCTGCCAACAGCATCCTGGGAAGGAAGTAGGCAATTGACTTCTCTCCCTTATAAAATAAGTGTATGATATATGATATGGAAGGTTGGTTTCTGAATTTCCCATCGTAAAATTCGGCTATTACAGAGTCATAACTCAATTACAAAAATGTAAACTTGACTAAAAGTTGGAACAGGACATCCTGTCTTGGTCTGGAAGCACTTTTACTTTTGAAAAAATAAATAAGTAAATTCTATTTGTTTTTGAAATTTATTTTTAATTTCTATTAAATCAAAGAAAACAAGTACAAAGATCAAACTGTCTAACACAGGTCAACTGTCTAACACTGCTGGTTTTCAAATATCAGACTGAAAAAAAAATCAACACGTAAAATTCAATTTGTAGAAATTACAGCTCATAAAGCTAAGGCAATATGGGTCTCTTCATAAAGCCCTCTGGCAATTTTCTAGTTATTTGCAAAATGAAGTGTGAATATTGCATTCAGTCTGCCTGGGAATCCACCAGTGAAACATCTCAGCAGCTCACATGTAGGGAATTAGGAAGCTGACCAAGTTGGCTTAAAGCTCATAAGAAAGCTGGAAAACTGTTCAGGAAGAAAGTCTGCAGGGGTCAAAGGCATCAGCTTATTACTGACTCTCAACACCTGTGGTGGATACTAACGTGTTTAGGCCGTATTATACCATTTGAAATTTAGAATGTTTAACACTGTGAATAATTCCAGCAACAAACTGTTGTAGGCACATGAGTGAGAATACTTGTAGACATGAAGCCAGAGCACCTATGTTCAAAATCCAGCCAGATTACCTATTTGCTATGTCACATAAGCAAATCTTCTGTCATCTTTATGGATTGAGAAAATTGTCTATAAGTAGAGGTGTATCTAATGGGTGTAAAAATAAAAGACACACAATTAGCTTATGGATCTAAATGCTTATAAAACATATACACAAAGAAATAATCAGGATAGCTAAAGTACTTTAGAAACAAAAACAACTAAAAAGCAACAAGGTTTGTTTCAGGATAAGCCTTGTGGCTCTGATTTCCATGTGTCGTTTTAATCTTTTTTCCTTTATATATATATATTTTTTTTCATTCCTGTGCAAGTTGAGAAATTTGAAACAACCAGATGAAATAGTGTGAGTGAACAACACTGTAGGAATTAAAAAACAAACTCTTTCCTTCTAGTTACAAAATACTGACTGACTCCACTTCTAAATTACCCCAGTTATCCATCTTTAGCCAAAGATCACACATGACAGCGGTATACTAGAACTAAAGGGTGTGGGCTATTTGCGCTATAAGGTGTTTCTCAAGCAAATGATATAGAATAAAAGATGAAGAGAAGCCTGGGGCTTTGGGCTAGAAGCACATGGAATAGCACCGAAGGCTTTCTCGCCTCTGTGCCCCCAACCAGAGGCACTCGGAAGGGGGTGGGGAATGTTTGCTTGGTTTAGATTTCCTGTTTAGCTTTTGTGTAAAATATCCTGTCCATTTCCAAATGAGTACAGGCTTCCTTCAGTCCTCAAATCCTAAGGCTTTAGAGCTTAGGGTCAAAGCCCAGTGTCACTGTAACATGGGAGATTGTGGCCTTCTGGGAAATGCACACAATGAGATTTTAAGTAGTCATGACTTTTCCGTGTCCCTGCTTTGCTAGAATCTCAGAAGCCATCTCTCCATCTAAGGGGCTCCCTTCCCCTTGGGAAGCTTCATCTCTCCTAGTCTCCCATGGGCCCTTGGACTTCCTGAGAAGGTGGCGAAGCAGCACTTCAAGCAGAAGCCAATTGCTAGGGCAGCCTCTCTCAAGGGCAGTGCTAACAATCATCTTGTGTCTAGGAGAAAACTGCTCTGCAATGGCCTCTGTGTTGTTCTCTACTGTTAGGGGTGTTTGCAGAAAACCTATCTCTGAGCATATGGTTGTGCTACCTGATAGCTGTCTTTCATGGTCACCACAACAATGGCTTACATTTGCATGTTCATACTATGCACTTCTTTGTATCTGGCACCATTTGCATATTTACCAGCATTGCCTTGTGGATATGGCCCTTTGAAACTATGCCTGTGGGAATCATGACCCAACTTATGATCTATTCCAAACCTTCCATGAGAGTCTACCAGCTTTTTTTTTTTTTTTTTAATAAGGGAGCAAAGACATATGCTGACAAGGAACAGATACAAGAAACAAGGATTGGAGTTCTAAGGTGGAGGTAGTGACTAGAAGGGACAGAGAAAGGATGTCCTCCCTTGAAAGGCTGAGCTTCTCAGACTTCTACCCCAAACTCTCCTCTCTCACTACACACTCCCGCTGATTAATACAGCTATTCCTATACTTTCAAATCTTCCCTAAGCCAAATGTCTTCACATGGAACCTACATTCCAAGTTAGCTGTTTTCCAGATTTCTTATTGTCCACCAGTATTTCAGGTAAGACAATGTACACACTCTCACCAAATTCAATATAGACAAAACAATATCTTTGCTCCTAAACTAGGTAGTTTCCCTAATGTCCATTTCAAGTGCCCATATTATGAACATCATGGATGTTCCTGATACCATCTTCATATCCAATTATCAAGTCTTTGTATTAATATGACTAGCACCTCAGCCATGTCACTCACTTCTTGCCAGCTGCAATTACTTCCTTTATCCAGGTCTTCATGATATCATCTCTTGGGTATTCATGCTATGCCACCAAGTGTGCTATGGTGTAAACTTGCTATATCTGTTCCTTTATAAAAGATTTTCAAAACCTCCATAGCTAATAGAAAGGTTCATTGGGCCAAATATCCCAGCTGAAACTAGAAAGAAGTCAAAATAAAAACTCATCTGTGATCATAGCAGTCCTAGTTAATCTGCAGACAAGCTCTCTGCACTGCCTGGCCCAAAGGACAACACCCATAATACTGGCCTTCTCTATGTTCTACACCCTTAGAAGATTACTCTTCTTTTTATTCATTCTGATTCACTTCCCTGGAAGTTGTAACCTCCCTCCTTGCTATTCCTTCCCCATCTATGCTTCCATACTGATGTGCCTATTCCTCTCTTAAGACATTCTTTATGGTGCTTCTTTGTTGTTCATCTATTCTGTCCAAATTTCAATGTCCCAAGAACAAAAATTGATCCTTATGTATCTATGCCCTGGACCAGTGTTTTTCTGTCAAAGATGTACTGACTGGGAAGCTTCTTCCAGCTGAATTAGGAACCAGCTCTGGCTGCCTGAAACAAACAGAGTCTATCTGATCCAAAATCATGAAGCCCCAGCTAGTTCCTATCAGTTCTGCAGAACCTGGGAATTGTGATGGTTCCTAACTATCTAACCTCCAGTGAAGTTTAAACTGTTCATCACCACAGGACTGTGACCTGAAAAATCTGTCCCTGATATTTAGGCTGAATGTGTGAGGGTTAGAGACATTTATTTTTAGCTCTATTTTATGATTTAAATGTTATCCCACTGTGACCCTTGGAGCTTCACAATGACAAGTTATAGAAAATGCACTCATGATCATGCAAGCAACCCTAATGAAAATCAGTAGGTCACAAAAAAACACATCAGGGTAGATGGGAGACTACAGGAGAAGAGTGGGTTAGCCAGAGTAGAAGGCAGACGAGAAAATAATCGGAGGAAGATTTGATCAAAATACAATATATATATGTGTGTGTGTGTGTGTGTGTGTGTGTGTGTGTGTGTGTGTGTGTGTGTGTGTGTCAATAAATAAATATTTTTTTAATAAAGAGCACACAATAAAAAGTAAAAGGTAGGTTTTTTTAATGGGCTGTTTATAATTTGTACTATTATATTGTGGTGTTAAGATTAACCACAGGATTTGAGCATGACAGGTAAACAGTTTATTATTTATTTCTACTCTTCAACACACACATATAGCACACAAAAACACACACAACCCTGCACCTAAGTAAATGGTTATGGGACTTGGACCCATGACTCTATTTCCTTTACAAGCAAATGAGGTTTGATATTGAATACAACGCTGATATTTATTTCCTGACTATTCAGGGTCTCTCTTAGTGATGTTTGTGGAGGCAACAGAAAGTGCAAGCAGGTACCATCTTCTCTAAAGTGTCCATCCTCATTTCTGGGACTCTCGTGAGCTGTGGAACAGGAGACAGTACAGTGGAGAGCTATAGAAGTGGTTTGAATGACAGATGGCTAAGCTCCAAGAATACAGCAATGTGGGAAAGGATTAGTGCAACAGGTTTGAGGCAGGGAACCCAAAAAAGACCACATTTGGAGGTACAGGATCCTGAAGGAGAGTAGTGGTGAAGAGGAAAAAGTATGAAGGCTGCAGGGTGAGTTGAAATGAAGATAAAGGGAGCCAGAATCAATTTTGGTTCCATTTTACTGAGCATTCTGAGAGGCACAGAGCCAATTGCTTGCCATCCATCAAATCACTGAAAACTTAGATCATCTGTGAAGTTTCTTTCTATTGCAGAGTTTCAAAATGCAAGCCTCAAGAAAGCAGTCACAAAACCCACAATTCTTTTGTGGGAGAACTGGGTGTGAAATCACATCCGAGATCCTGGCCTTATGTTTTGGAGGTAGAGTAAGACTTACTGAGCTTATTACATGTGGCACATGAAGAAGGAAAAGTGTTGAAGGTAAATTCCCAGCTGCGTTGGGGGTGACTAAGTACTTGGTGACCATTCTGAGATAGAGATGATGGAAATGAACACAAGTGTCTAGACATCAAAGGCAGAATTAAGAAGTAAAGCTCAGATCTAAAGCATGAGCAAATGCTCCCCCCAAACCCGAGAATGCAGCCCAGCTTCTATGCCCACTTTTATATGTAGTTTCAGATTATACTTTATATCTTTATAACAAATTACCTCTCTGTCCAAGGACTACAAGTCAGATTCTGTTTCTTCCAATTAATTAGAAAGAACACCCTCACCAGTAATTTATACCTCCCTAGGAAAGCATATAAATTTGACACTATTGTATAAGTCTTTCTATCTGGATTTTAAAAAAGTATAACAGCGTGTATATCTCCTTTGTATCCTAGATTTGTTGTTATTGTTTGAAAGCTTTTCTTCATTCCTGTTTAAAGGATCAGTAGTTGATATTTTCACCTCTATCACAAACATTCCACTTTGTTTTCTCTGTTTTAGCTCAGTGCATTGGTCAATGGATGTGCTAGCAACTGACAAGTGAAATTCCTGTTTGACATACTATGGTAGCTTTCCAAGTTAATATTCTGTTGTAACTTTGAAGAAAAGATATACTTATTTGAGTTATTTTGCTCTATGAGGACTAGAAAAGAGAGAATTGTGCTGGGGAGGTGTCTCAGTGGTTAAAGGTCCTTGCTTGTAAAGCCTACTGGCCACATTTTAATTTCCTAGTACCCATATAAATCCATACACACAGAGTGGCACATGCATCTAGAGTTCAGGAGTTCATTTGCAATGGCATTGGCCCTGGCATACCCATTTGCTCTCCCCTCCCCCTCTGTCTCTCTTTTTCTCTTTCTCACTGTCTTGTTGTAAATAAATAAATAATATTAAAAATGGGATGGGAAGGGAGGGTTATAGTGGGGGGGGGGCGGTGGAGGCAAAAAGCTGGACCCAAGTGGAAATGGTACCATAAAATCCTATATCCTGAAAGACATACTAAAAGGTCAAACCTTCATCAGGTGCTTAGAGAGAACACCTGAATCACAGGGGCCTGGAGAGGGTATGATGAAGACTAACCTCAATCTTCTCCTGTTTCTCTCTCTATCACGCCCTCTTCTCTCTTTTTCTTTCTCTTTCATATTACCTATATTTTTCTCCTTCTTTTCCCTTGGCCCTAACCTGTAACTCCCAGTACCAGCATGTGGTTAACATCCACAATGAGCTATTGATCAGTGAGACCTACAAGGTTTCTCAAAAAAAAAGACAGATTTCTGTCAGAGTACTTGATGACCCATCAAAGGTTAATGGTAAGATCCTACTGCTGAAGACACTATATGCTGTTGGGATGGGACATGGAGAGAACTGGCTAGAATCTGGAAGAGAGTCAGTCCCCAGACAGTTAGCTTGTCTAGTGCCAGAAGGTGCTACATGAGCAACTGGGGGAAAGTGACAAACATCTGTCTAAGCAACTTGTGGTCTAAGCTACTCAGCAGCAACAACCTGACGTGTTGCTCACACAAGTGCAGTAGTGGCACACAGCCATGGTGGGTAACCAACTGCTCTTGATTTGGAATGGAACCCATACCTGGGAATGGAGAAACAAGTCAGAACCATATCCAAAAACAAGCCTGCTCTCCAATATCAATGTCCCACCAATAATGGGATACAAGACAGCCTACACCTATTAAATTCTCTCTAAAATAATAATGATTATCCATGTATCTTGCACTGATCTCACTCTCTGTTAGAGAATCTGCTTCTCTCTTTCAGATGGGCGCAGAACCTGAGGAGAGAATCAGCCCATAGCACCTCACCTGGGCACCAGCTGGAGCCACAAAGTTATTGGGGAAATGAACAAGAGTGCTGCTTTCCCAGAGAACCTGGTATCAGCACAAGGGTGAAGGAGGTAGACACAGAAAACACTTAACTCCTACCAAATCAGATATCCAGAGAGACAGAGACTCACAAGACCTCGTCACTGAAATAGACCTAAAATGAACCCAACGTGGATCTGGGAAATTTGCAGAAGAGGGGGCAGAAAGATTGTTAGAGCCATAAGTTGAGTAATTATGCACAGAGACATTGCCTCTCTCCCATAACTGATGGCTACCCCCACAATATAAGTCCCACAATCCCCATGGGGGAGGACAGGGAGAAGGCTAACGATGGTACCCTCATGGCTATATACACACTACAT
Source organism: Orientallactaga sibirica (assembly GCA_036365145.1). NCBI lineage: Eukaryota > Metazoa > Chordata > Mammalia > Rodentia > Dipodidae > Orientallactaga > Orientallactaga sibirica. The sequence continues at coordinate 31,454,886 of JAEOAD010000015.1, read as the reverse complement.
ACGAGGGTCAATCAAAATTCAAGAAAGTCTGAATAAGACTTATGTAAACCCACTTTTTTGAATAATGGCACATCCAGAAGCTATAGATTGTTACTAGAAAATTTTCAGTGGCTGGGATGGGATACCTTCCAGTGAGTTGTTGGCCAAGAAGGTCCTGGTAGCCTCCAAAACATTAAAGCCTATTGCCAAGGCCCTTGGTTTCCCTTGAGAAATAGATGGTAAGACCCTATTGCTGAAGACATCTCTTGCCTGAGAGGCAAGGTCACTGAGAAGGCAAGCTGGTGCTGAGCAGAAAACCTTCTCCCTGTAGACCAGCCAACTGAAGGCTGGAAAAAGCTGTACTGCATGTAGCCCTATGGGAGACAGAAGTCATCAGCAGTGAAAACAGTGGACACTGGAAAACTCAAGTTTGGCCAGACAGGCCCAATGACTGAACGGGTGCAATAGTGGCATGTCTGCTCTTGGGGAAACCAACTGCCCCATAATTTGACTGAAGGCCCCCTCCATGAGAGGGAATACATGCCTGGTACTGAAAAAACTAAGCAAAAGTCTATGGCAGGGGAGGTCATGAGCCTTAGGGTATAAAGCCTGCTCTTGTCTGGCTAAATGTATATATAATTCCCACCAAGCTGCCCTGAAAGCACTACACTTAATGTTCATATTCATATATTAATGCTACTCTCACTTCTCTCTTCAGATGGCGATGATCACTGGGATGACCCAAAAGACAACATAGTGCTGAGAAGAAGGGATGGAAGAGTGTCCAGCACTGAAATATCTCTGTCACACCCTCCAAGGCTCAAGGTCCATTGTGGAAGAGGGGGGCGGAAAGAATGTAAGAGCCAAAGGAAGGGTATGACTCCTTACAATGCAACTGTCCAGACAGAAATTGGCCTTGATATCCTTGACCTTGCAGTTCCTAGCAATACCTTTGCAAGACCCTCACAATAGAAGAAAAAGATGATGACATCAAATTAAAAGAGAGACTAATGGAGAGAGGGAGGGGATATGATGGAGAATGGAATTCTAAAGGGGAATGGGGGGAGGGGAGGGAAATATCATGGTTTTTTGTATATAAGTATAGAAGTTGTCAATTAAAAAAATTTTAAAATGAAGAGTTGATAAATATTTTGAAGAAAATATTTCCAAGATATTCATTATTACATGGAAATGAACCACAGAGACACATTTTTTAAATATTAAAAACAGAAAAAAAAGTAGGCAAGGAAATAATTTGAGCATCCAGTTTTCAAAGACACAGATTCATTATTATTTTATCGCAGCCTAACACAACACTTTGTCCATGTATTTAATACATAAACTATAGTCTTCTTAGTAACATGTTGGATGAAGCTAAGCTCATCATTCTCTGTCATAAAGAAGATTTTAGGGATGGAGAGATGTCTTAGTGATTAAGGCATTTGCCTGTGAAGCCTAAGGACCCAGGTTCAATTCCCCAGTACCCACATAAGACAGATATACAAGGTGACACATGCATCTGGAGTTAATTTTTATGGGCTACAGGCTCTGGAACACCCATTCTCTCTCTCTCTCTCTCTCTCTCTCTCTCTCTCATCTTTCTCAATAAATAAAATATTAAAAATATTTTATTCTAATAAATAATAAACTAGAATTGTAAGCAAAGGACATACTTTTTATTATTTTCTAATCTTTCACCATGAAGACTATAGCAATTTCCTTCTTACTGTTCAGACAAAACACTCAACCAGAAGCAACTTATGGAAGGAAAAGGTTTTTTTCTGGCTTAGAGTTTCAAGGGGAAGATTGATCATGGTTAGGAAAGCATGACAAGAGCAGACAGCCAGCATCACATCTTCATATTAGCAGGGTAGAAATAACAAGAGTGTGAGCCAAGTACAGCAAGTTTGGCTGGACTGTAACTCAACAAGACCCACCACAGTGATATACCTCCTCCAGCAGGACTCTAGCTCCCAAAGCCTCCACCAGCTAGGGTTCAAGAATGAGGCTCAAGCCTGGCGTGGTGGCACATGCCTTTAATCCCAGCACTCGGGAGGCAGAGGTAGGAGGATTGCCGAGAGTTCGAGGCCACTCTGAGACAACATAGTGAATTCCAGGTCAGCCTGAGCTAGAGTGAGACCTTACTTAAAAAAAAAAAAAAAAAAAGAGAGAGTGAGGCCAAAAGCATGAGGCTATGGAGAACATTTTACATCCAAACCACCACACAAGCATTACTAATTGCTTGTGGAAAACCTTTCCAAAGAGTTGGATGCATAATCAGTTTCAAGATTGTGATGCAACATTACTACCAAGCAATTTATTTTGGTTCATGAAACATCTATCTGCAGCATACCCAAAGAGAAGTTGCAGTGTGTTAGGTCTACCTGTTCTAAACAGCCTCATCTCAGATGTCACACAGATTATTCCCTCTTCTATCTCATTGCTGACAGTTTGCCTCAGGATCACACGTGGAGCGAAGTACAGTAGAAGTATAACATAGCTGAATGTCTACACAAAACAGTTTTGGTGAATACATGATAGGTGGTAAATAACCATTTTTATCTCATGATTCAAAATATATTTTCCTTTTCAGCAGAAAGAGATGTTCTCACCATTATAGAAACAAAATTTCTCCATTGGTACTAGAACCTTTCCCTAAAAAGGTTAGCTAAGCAAAGACTTCTTAATCATTAGCTTTATAATGACTTGCTCAGGACCTGTGAAAAATTTCAGGACAAATGGAATTATGACTCTCAAAATATGGCCATGTTCTAAACTTTAGAAAATGTGAACATGTTATTTTCCATGGAATGAGGAATTTGTAGGTGTAATTAAATTAAGGGACTTAAGGTGGAGAGTTTAGCTGGTGAGCCAATACTGACAAGTTCCTAACAGTCAAAAGAGAATGGAGGGAGAGTTTGACAAAAATATGTGAGAAAAGAAGCAGTGGTCAGAGTGATATGCTAGAACATGTCCTGGACCACTTACAAAGTGGAAGATGAAAGAAAACCCCATGGGCTAAAGAATGATCACAACTTTAAGAGTGAAAGAAACAGAGTACCACAAGTATTAAGGTAGCCAAGTGAAACTCAGAGGTTATGTACGCAGCAATCTCATGAACAGGAAGATAGTAAATGTGTGCTGCTGTAAGCCACTAAGCTGTGGCTATTCATTATAGCAGTAACAGGAAACCAATACTGAAGCTCACAACCCAAACTGGGAATAGCTAGTAAGCTATTATTTATTGAGTTCATTCTATATCTAAGGCATTGTTGCAAGTCTCAAAATTGCTAACTCATTTAATATCAATGTGGACCTATGAGATATGCTGTCCCATGAGACAATTAGGAAATAGATACAGAAAGGCCAAGGGACTTTCACAACCTCACAAAATAAGTAAGCAAATAAGATATATTCCCCACTAAGATCACATCATTTAAGAAAAAAAGGCGTTGAAATTTTTTCTTTCTATCTCTTTACATAGTTTCTTTCAACTGCCTTCTAGGACCCAGGAGTTGTAAATACTGATATTGTTTTCATCAAATTTATAAAGAAGAAAATCCAATCTACTTTGCTTAGAGTCTACATTCCACTGACTAAGTTTGGGACTGGTCATGTGACTTGCTGTAACAATGAGACATCACAAACATGAAGAGAACAGAGTCTTGTAAAGTGTTTTCACATTAGTGTTTGCCTTCTTTGGCTACTTTTGGAATCCAATCATCAGGGGAAAGCCAGGGATAGGATGTTAGAGACAGGCAGCTTGTGGCTTTATCTAACTCTGGAGATGTGAGTGAGGCCATCCGGGACTAGTAATTCCCCGCCAGTTCCCTAGATAACCCAAGACAACAGGCCTTTTCCTTGTTGAGATTTGCAGAAGAACCATGAAGCTGAGTACAGCACAAAATAACTAGAAAGAAAAATATGCGCCTTTGAGAAGCTGTAGCAATTTGGAACCAGTATTGGGCTGAGTCATTCTCTTCAAAACTTCTTTGTAAGTCTTTAAAAAATAAAAATAGAAACATTAAGTACTATAGTCTTAAGCCAAAGAGAATATGACATTTTTAACTAAAATGATAACTGTCATAGTATGAACACTATGTATAAGGAAAAGTTAAGTACCTACTTAGCATTGACAATATCCAAAATTTTAACAGTTCTCTCTGAGAAGGTCTTAGTGTCTTTTTTGCTATACTTATCCAGTCTCTAATATTTTTTAAGCAAACTGAAATTTACTTTCTTTCATTCCTATAAAGAAAATAATGTTCAGATATAACTCAGAGAACACTTTCTTTTAAAGCATTGAGAAAGGTGGTCTAAACATACTCAATAGTGATTACAGAATCCCAGGAGAACAGTTCCATGATTTTTGCTGCTCCTGCTTCAGTGAATTTATTACAGTATATTTGTTGACCTAAAGCCAGCCCATCACCATACCCCAGACTTCTAAGTGTTTAAGATGAAAGCTCATGATTCTAGAAACTGCTGCTGGTCTTTAACAAATGCAGTTCATTTTTTTTTTTTTTCAATGCAGTTTTAAAAATCCTGGAGTCACCAGAAAATTTTATTTCTTGTGTTTGGTTTCATTAAGGGAAATTATGCTTCCCTATTTCCCAAAACCTTCTAATGTAATTGTACAAAAAAATCAAATTGTTTTTCTAGAAGTCACCAATAATGTTTCATATTTTAGGCAATACAAAAAGGAAGACTGGGTTCTGGTTTACTCAGTGATTTATGACTTACCTCTTCTGAGCAATTCCTATTTATGCATTCAATTGTCGTGTCTCTGGGTGATAAAATTTTGGCAGCGTCACTAAACACAATATACAGAGTCCCAATTTCTCCTTGAATCATAAGAAAACATTTAGCAGGAGAGAGAAGTTATTGCCTTTTAATTTTCTTATAGAAATCTATGGTCTGTGTAACGTGGCTCAGTTCAGTTCTGATTAATGGGGATGCGACTTACTCTCTGCAACAGTCAAGTCCACAGGTATTAAAAGCTCTCCCAATTCAAATACTGGAATTAAATGCAAAGCCTGGTGAGCTCAGAATTTATTGCTCTAAGGAAGAGATTACAAAAGAATTGGAAATAAATCCAGTGGGAAATTTAAGGTGGTTCTTGAACTACTCTTTCCTCTTGCAATGGGTTCCTTCCAACTCTGGGTTGATTCAGATAAACACTGGCCCCAGACTAACCTTGGTACTAGAGATGATGTAAGGAATGAGTGACTTCACTATGGGAGTATCACACATCAATTTTGAGTTCGGTGTATTATACTGGACTGTCAGTCATAGGTCATGCTGATGTCAGTTGCTTTCAAACAAGAAAGCTGAGCATGGGAACTATTCCTCTCCAGCAGCTCTCTGACCACAGTATATTGCTGCTAAACTGTGATAGCTCACTCGTGTCTCTGAAAGTAAATCCAAAGACCCTAGTGAGACATTAAGTGATACCCTAATATTTAAACTCCCAAACTTCGTTCTCAGACATGTCACCCCATTTGCGATTTAATTCCCTATCCTTCCCTCCTTGACTGTGTTCTCTCCTCCCGGAGATTATACCTTTCATGCTTAGAGTGTGTCTCGTGCTACCGTGTCATTGACACAACTCTGCTGTTCTCATGAAGAAGTGATGCCTTTATCTTCTTAAATGTTCTAGAATTTCCTAAATATTGGCAGGACTGCCATATTAATCCACCCAGTTACCATAGCAGATTTCCATAAAATGAATTGCTTAAACAATAACATTCTATTTATTCCAATCCTGGAGGCTACACATTCAAAATCAATGTTCAACCTGATTGAGTTTGTAATGAAGTCTCTCTTTATGACTGACATGTTCTCATGTGCTTTTTCCTCAGTGGGAGCGCACAGGAAGGAAGCACTCAAGAGGGAGATTTCTCACTGACATGTCTTAGGACCATGAATGAGGATGTTAATGCTACTAGATAAGCTGCTTAGTCTTGTGACTTCATTTTACCTTCTTTACTTCCTTAAGGGTCCTACTAATTATTTCTTGATTTAATTAAAAATGTTGATTGACAATGTGATACTCTACTAGGCACTGGGAAGAGAAAGAGAAATAAAGACTCACCACATCTCAATGACTTTAAAAACTGGTTGAGGAAACAAAGGTAATTGGTCTTGTCGGTCATGATAAAGGTTCATGTGCTATCTCCCCTTTAAAGCTTAAGCTCCTTGAAATAAGTGTAATATAAATATCTCCTGACAGAGAGAAATGGATAAATATTGGACTCTTGATAATATTTTTTACCTCTACAATGACTCCACCTGTATAAAGGACCTAAAACAGTATATACCTATATATCTAAAAAGATGCTCTCTTTTACTACTAGCTCCATGCTCAGCCAGAATCCCTATGTTTTCCTTTACTGGACAATCTGAGATAACTAAATGAAAGTCTTACATTCCTTCTTATGTCATACCATTCTGTCCCTTTTTAAATATATCTATAGCAGAACCATCCCTTCTGAGAAATCTGGAACTTTTGTTACATTTGCCTTTTCAAGGGCAAAGGCAGTTCTTAGGATGCCAGTTTCAGCAATCATCTTATCATAATGTCAGGCAGTTAGATAGACTGGAGGATGAGCTTCTAGACGGATCCAAGAGTAACTGCTGTTTGAAAGTGTCCTTCTGTCTGTGATGACTCCATTGAGTATCCTTGAAACATATATTTTGTGCTTGAATCAGAAAGAGGTCTTCTTCCTTGGGAAGTAGGGCATGGAGGAGTGCTAATAACTCTGGAGATTATAGTGAGTGACCTATACCAAGTGTCTGTCTGCTGATTTGTCTCCACCCATATGGAAATTCCTAGCCCCAGTACCTGATCCATAGTAAATGTTCAGAAAATTCTTGTTAAATGACTAGTTGAAAAGAATCACTGGCTTATTCTCTGATAAAAAGTTTATTTTATTTTCTTTCATATGGTAATAAGTAAGCCAAATAATTTAGTGTTCACAGTTGCCTTTAAAACTAAGCTAGGGTCTGGGGAAATGGCTTGGTGGCTAAGAGCACTTGCTGCTTAATTATGAGGGCCTTCCTGCTAGAGTCTGTCAAGTTCCACTCCCTAGAATGCACATAAGAAGCTGGGCATGGCCACACACATCTGCATCCTACTCCATAGAGGGGGTAGACACCAGAGAATACTTGAGACTTGCTAAAAAGACAGCAACTCTGGCTTGTGGAGAGACTCCCATCTTAAGAAAATATTCAGGTGAGCAATGATAAGAGCACCAGATGTTCTCCATCGTCCTCTGCACACACACATAAAGGAACTCATATCTGAACACACACAAGTATCACCACACATCAGACACACACACACATACACACGAAAGAACTGTACTAACCTTCCATTCTTTCTTTTTCTGAGTATCATATACATAAAGTAGATAAAGTCCATCCTCTGTGATACTCAGTGACCATAGAGCTCCCTAAAGACTCCACACAACAAGACACCTGCTGCTTACAGCCTGTGTTCAGCAACAATGCAGCATCTGTTCCTGCTGCAATAAGCACCTCCAAGCATGACATTGGTCATGTTGCATAATGCTTTCCAGAAGAGAATAAGTGCATCCAAAACATGGAAAGACAGAGTACAGTGCACTGATCTCCATCTTAACCTCCTGACTGACTGGCAAGCAGATTTCCTCTAAACTAATCCCCTTCTCAGTAACTATTTATGAATATAGTTTGGTATAATAAGACATGGATTAACATTTCCTAATATCATATTACTAAAAGTCTTAAACTATAAGAACCCTAACATGTTACTTTGAGAACCAAAATAATCTGTTTAATTTTTATTTATGTATTTGCAAGCAGAAAGATAGAGAGAGAGTAAAAGAGAGAGAATGGGTACACCAGCCAGTAAACAAACTCAAAATGCATGTATAACTGTGAATCTGGCTTTACATGGGTACCTGGGATTCAAACCCATGTCATTAGGCTTTGCAGGAAAGTATCTTAAAAACTGAACAACTGCTCAAGCTCCATGAGAACCTATATTCTTTACACTTAAATATATAACATATAGGGCTGGAGAGATGGCTTAGCGGTTAAGGCGCCTGCCTGCTAAGCTGAAGAACCCGGTTCCAATCTCCAGGTCCCACGTTTAGCCAGATGCAATGTGACGCAAGGGCACAATGCCACACTTGCCCACAAGGGGGCGCACACATCTGGATTTCGTTCACAGCAGCTGAGAGACTGCTGGTGCACCCATCTCTATCTGTCTCCTTCTCCCTCTCTGTCTCTCTCTGTGTCTCTCTCCAAAAATAAATAAAATAATAAAAAATTTAATATATATATATATATATATATATATATATATATATATATATATATATGTTCTCAAAAGCTAAATCACCAGCAACTTATTTGAATCATGTGTTCATGGACCTTCCTGTTGGCAACTGTGACAGGTTCAGGCAATGCAAATATTAGCTGAAACAATTTTTCCTATGAAGGAACTCCCAGTCAAGTGAAGAAAATACTGGTAGGCGGAATGATGGCCCTGATGTTGCTCACATTCCAGTCCTTGGAGCTCATCAAGATGTGAGGTTCCATGAGAAAAGAAAAAAGCTGCAAGTGGAATTGAAAGTTCTCTGATTTACTCAGGATGGCTCAATATGGATCACAGGAGTTCTGAAGTGAAAGGAGGAGAAAAGAACATTAAGGACAAAAAAATTAAAAATAAAAAAAAAAGACACAGAGAGATACAACACAGTTGGTTTCATAGATGGCAGAATGAAGCCACCAACCAAAGAATGCGTAGACAAAGAGTTGAGTTGAGCTCACAATAGAGCTTCTAGAATGGAGCCAGCCAGCCCTGTTAACATCTTGGGTTTATCCTGGTGAACCCACGACAGATTTTGAAGTATAGAAGTAGATATGGTCATGAATTTGTATAATTTTAAGCCCCCAAGTTTCTGGTAATTTATGATAGCAACCATAGGAAACCAGTGCAACAATGACATTGACACATTATTTTGATGCCATGTGACCAGTCCCATGATATAGTGACCCCTCTGTATTTGAAATTAGAACACAGTCAAGGAAGAACTCAACACTTCTTGGCAGATGAGCAAAATAAAGTTTGTCATGACAAATGACTGAGGCACTCTGAACAGAAGGAAGATGATTATAATAACTACAGAGTTGAAACAACATAACATATTCTTGAAATTGTAAACTGCATGAAGGGTCACGACAACCACTTTAAATTACATCCACACTTCTTTAATTTTAGAGTGCCTCCTTTACGATTTTGAATTTTAAAACACAGATATGATCACATAAACCTATGCATATGTGTGTGAATGACATAACTTTAACATAATGGGTGAATGAAATATTATGCATTTTAATGTACCGTCTTTCTTAGGCATAAATATCTTTTGATGTAGCAGGCAACAGCTTGATGTATCTAATGGATATTAGTATAAATTGCGACAGGTGTTACATTGGCAAATTCAATGAGTGGTATTATCTCAATGTCAATGTTTTTCAAAATTAAAATTCTGGAAAACCAAAATATTGTAAGTATGGCTTGATAAACTCCAAAAGACTCTATGTTCAATACTAGTGTAGAAGATAAATCCTCTTGTTGTTTAACTTAATTCTAGTTTCTTCTTGCTGCTTGTGACACAAAAATGACATGTATTGCTGCCTAGTTATGACCCTGTCAATCAGTGTGTCAATTAGAGGCAAGACAGGTCATATTAGATTCATTCTATCATCTTAGAGACATGAAATAAACCATGAAAATAAATCTAAAAATTTTTGAGCATAGACTCAGTCCTATAAAATTAATGCTTATAACTCATATAATTTAAAAGGCACACATGATAAGATACATGCCAGAGTTTTAGTGTCACTCTAATTTTCACACTACACTAGTGGCTAAAAATCGTACAAATTTATTTTGCACTTCTGTAGCTCAGAAGTTCAAGATAGGTTTGACTATACTGGTTCCTTTCTAGATGGTTCTATGGTGGACAGTCTTTTCTTGACCTTTCTGAGAGCATTTCTAAAAGTGTGTTCATATTCTTTCTTACATAATCTCAACCCCTACTTCAGTCATTACAATTGCTCTGACATGTAGTTTCTTGCTTCCTTCTTATGAGAACCTCTCTGATTAGATTGTGCCCATCAGCATAATCCACCCTAATCTCACCTCAGTCCCTAACAGAATCATATTAGCAGATACTATGTGAGGTAACTAGCAAGTTCCTGCTCACTATAAATTGGAAGAGCCAGATTTAATAAGACTGTATGGTTAGGAGAGCATTTGGGGCAGGATAGATTAGATGTCTCCCATTATTATCTCATTTCATGACTCTGACTCTCTCTCTCTCTCTCTCTCTCTCTCTCCATATATATATATATATATATATATATATATATATATATATATATATATATATTCATTCCAGATAATATTCCTTCTAAATTACAAAACCCACAGTACTAAATGGCTTACTTTAAAAACTAGTTTTGGGCTAGGGAGATGGCTTAGCAGTTAAAAGATACTTCCTTGCAAAACCTGCTGGCTCAGGTACAATTCCCCAGTACCCATGTGAATCCAGATGCACAAAATTGCACATGTGTCTGGAGTTTGTTTGTAGCAACAAGTGGCCCTAGTAAGCATACTCAGCCCCTCTCTCTCTCTCTCTACACACACATACACACACACACACACACACTCACTTTAAATAAAATATTTAAAACAAACTGTTTGGATGAGTTACCTCATAGAGGTGCTGGCTTTGAGCACAGTGGTGTCCATATACTTAAACAGCGTCAGAAATATACTGTCTTGAGCTTATCTTGACTCTGCTTCTCTGTGTTTGTCAATCTTGGCTAAGTGGGCAAACAACAAGGGCATCTGCAGACTTAATGGAACTCGTACGGAAATGTCTAGTTATAGATGGACTAGTGTGCCCCACACACCTGTAGATGTAAAATATTTCTCCCAAAGTCACACAGTTATACAGAGGAATGAGATCCAGAATCCCTCCCACTTGGCAGCAACTACAGAGCAGGATAAGTTGGTGCAAGAGTGACAGGGCAAAACCCATGGTCAATGCACACGACTATGGTCACCTCATTACGCTTGAGACATTGCCAGGTTTGGATGTAAAATATCTCCCACAGGCTCACTGAAATCTTGGTATTGAGCTGGCGGTACTGTTTAGGGAAGTTGTGGCATATTTGAGAAAGTAGGCAAGACTGGCTGTGGGTCACTGGGGGTTGGGCTATTCAGAGTTATAGCCAGGCTTCACTTCAGGTCCCACTTTCATTTCACATATATATATTAGAAACAACTTATTTCTCAAGCTACTGAAATGTACTGCTGAAATGATAAGTTTCCCACCTTACCTTTTTTTAAAAAAAATATTGACAACTTCTATACTTACATACAAAAAAACCCATATTTCCCTCCCCTCCCCATTCCCCTTTAGAACTCCAGTCTCCATCATATCCCCTCCCTTTCTCCATTAGTCTCTCTTTTAATTTGATGTCATCATCTTTTTCTTCTATTATGAGGGTCTTGTGAATGTATTGCTAGGCACTGCAAGGTCATGGATATCAAGGCCAATTCCTATCAGGACAGTTGCTTTGTAAGGATTCATACACTTCCTTTGGCTCTTATATTCTTTCTGCTCCCCTCTTCTACAATGGACCCTGAGCCTTGGAGGATGTGACAGAGAGGTTTCAGTGCTGGGCACTCCTCCATCCCTTCTTCTCAGCACTATGTTACCTTTGGGGTCATCCCAGTGATCATTGCCATCTGAAAAGAGAAGCTTCTGTAACCAGAAGTGAGAGTAGCATTAATATGCGAATCTGAACATTAAGTGTAGTGCTTTCAGGGCAGCTTGGTGGGAATAATATATACATTTAGCCAGACAAGAGCAGGCTTTAATTGGACTGAAGGCCCTCTCTATGGGAGGGAATACATGCCTGGTACTGACAAAACTAAGCAAAAATCTATGACGGGGAGGTCATCAGCCACTTTCTGTTTCTTAGTCCTACCGCTATATAAGGAGATCTTTCACATACTCAAAACTTCTTCACTATAGCTCCTCCACCAGATTGACCATCTCTTTTGGAACCATAAGCCAAAATTAAGTTACTCCTCCCTTGTATTGCTTCTGTCAAGAATTCTGCACAGTAACAAATAAAACAACTAACATAGGATGTATAAACATGGTTTCATATAAACACAGTTCTACAAATGATCTTTGTTAAAAGCTGTGGGAGGGCTGGGACGATGACTCAGTACTCAAAGCACTTGCTGTGCAAGTGTGAGTTCCAGAACACACTGAAATGTCAGAATCTGTGGTGGGCTTCTAAATTCCTAGCACACCCATACTGAGGTGGGAGGTGAATACACGAGATTATCCCAAAAGCCTATGCATAAGCCATCCTGGAGAATGCAGCTGTGAACAATGACAGACCCTGAGTACTATGAGGTGGAAGGTGAGGACCAAGTCTGAAAGTTGTTTTCTGTCCTCCACAAGTATGTCATGGTATGTACACACACACACACACACGCACGAGCGCACACACACACACACACACACACACACACACACACACACACCCATACCAAGAAAAAAGTCCTGTGAGATAACTGACATTTAACTGCACTTAAGAAGTGGAACCAAATCTGTCTGCTTATCTGTCTGTCTTTCTACTGCCTTTGAACCTCTGTATCCCCATAGTGATCATGTGAACACAAAGGATAACTTTAAATAGGAGAGGGGAAGACAGACCAATGACATGCTCTGTTGAATGAGTAATAATAGTTACAACTCCCAGGAGATGGGAGATGGAAAAGAATTGGGGACATGTTCTATGTGTTCAGTTAGCTTGTGTTTCAGATATGTAACCAAAATGTAGAGAGCAGAAAATTCTTATGTGCTTTCTACATCCCAGATAGTACTGTGAAGTTTGGTTTGCTTCATAAATACCCTATTTTTCTTACAGTATCATTGTCTTTCTTTTACATGGCTTAAGAAATTGAGGAAGTTGAGCAATTTTCTCAGGTTCAGCTCTCTGATAAGAAATGGACCCCTGAGACACAAATATAGGTATACATGTGCTGGATAAGTGTTCTTTCCAAATGTTACACACACACACACACACACACAAGAATTTAAAAAAGAATTATTTTTATTTATTTATTAGAGATAGACACACACACACACAGAGATGAATTTTTTTTTTATAATTGCCTGGATCTCTGTACTTGTTATAGGTCTATTAAAATAGTTTATCTCAAAAAAATTTAAAGAATCAATGAAACAAAGAGCTGGTTCTTTGAAAGGATAAACAAGATTGATAAACCCTTAGCAAATCTGACCAGAAGAAAGAGAGATGAGACAAAAATTAATAAAATTAGAGATGAAAAAGACACCATTACAACAGAAACCAAAGAAATTCAGAAAATCATAAGGAATACTTTAAGAATATATTCACCTCTAAGTTTGAAAATCTGAAAGAAATGGATGATTTTCTAGATTTATAAATCAATATCTTTTTTGGGAAACCTTGTTGGTGTCTCGGATCTACAGCTCATTGTGAAAGTTAACCCTGTGCTGGTACTGGGAGTTATAAGTCTGCACCTAGGAAGGTGAGGGGAGAAAAAGATAGATAATATAAAAAATAAAGTGACTACAGAGAGGCAATGGAGAGAAAGAGAGAGAGAGGGAGAAAGAAGAGAGAGAAAAGGAGGAAAAAATTAAGGTTGATCTTCATGATGTTTTCTCCTGTTTCCTGTGGTTCAGGTGTTCCTTCCTTTTAGTTTATTGTTCAGAATAAAGAGTTTTATAGTAACATTTCCTTTAACAAGTATGGAGCCATTATATATCCAAGCCATTATAAAAAGTCTCCCAAGTGAGGCATGGTGGGGCATGCCTTTAATCCCAGCATTCAGGAGGCAGAGGTAGGAGGATTGCCATGAGTTCGAGGCCACCCTGAAACTACATAGTGAATTCCAGGTCTGCTTGAGCTAGAGGGAGACCCTACCTTGAAAAACCAAAAAAAAAAAAAAAAAAAAAAAAAAAAAAAAAGTCCTCACAACTAGAAAACATCCAGGCACAGATGGATTCACTGGTGAATTTTACCAGACATTTACGGAAGAACTAGCAGTCATACTTCTCAAACATTTCCATAAAATAGAAAAGGAAGGAATTCGACCAAACTTCTTCTACAAAACCAGTATCACCCTGATACCAAAACCAGACAAAGACAGAACAAAAAAAGAAAATTGCATACCAATCTCCTTCATTAATATAGATACAAAAATTCTCAACAGAATATTGGCAAGCAAAATTCAAGAATATATCCAAAGGATATATACAAAGGACTAGGTTTTACCCCATAGATGCAAGGATGGTTCAACATATGGAAATCAATAAATGTAATACACTACATAAATTGTTTGAAGAACAAAAAGTACATGATCATCTCAATGGATGCAGAAAATGCATTTGCCAGAATCCAACATTCCTTCATGGTAAAAGTCCTACAGAAACTGGGAATAGAAGGACAAACCTACAGCCAGCATAATACTAAATGGGGAAACATTTGAAGCTTTTCCACTAAAATCATGAACAAGACAAGGATGTCCACTGCTCTCACTTTTATTTAATATAGTACTGGAAGTTTTAGCTATAGCAATAAGAAAAGAGACATTCATAAAAGGGTTACAAATTGGAAAGGAAGAGATCAAATTATCATTATTTGCAGTTGATATGATTCTATACATAGACAACCCTAAAGACTCTACCAGAAAACTTAGATCTGATAAAAAAAAAAATTTCAGCAATGTAGCTTGATACAAAATAAATACACAGAAACCTGTGGCATCATCTCTTAGAGCATTCAGCTTTTTACAGTAGGCTTAACTTGATTGAAGAAAATGTTAGAACCCTCAAAAGAGATATGAATGAATTGAAGGTGAGTCAAGAAATGGAAGATCTCAATAACTGATTGATTAGTGCAGACCTGATCAAATGTAAGAATGAATTCCAGGAAGCATCAAGAAAATCAGATCTTGAACTAAGGAGATGGACTTGATGCAAAATAACACAAAGAAAAGAAAAATCAAACAGAGCTTATACAAACATCTCTAGACCCCTCACTAACAGAGTTACTCATGTGGAAGACAGAACCTCTGAACTGGAAAACAAGACAGAAGAAATTGATCAGGAGGCCAAAAACTGCTAAGTTCAAAAAATCAAGTGAGCAGAATATGAGGGAACTGTGTGATACCATAAAGTGACCAAACATCCAGATCATGGATGAGGAAATCCAAAGAGGCATAAAGAACATATTCAACAAAATTATTGCAGAAATTTTTCCTAATCTCTCAAAAGAGAGACCCATCCAGATACAAGAAGCTCACAGAACACCAAACAGACAGGAACAATGAAGAAACTCTCCAAGGCACATCATAGTTCAAACACTTAACAATAAAAACAGGGAGTGTTAAAAGCAGCAAGAGAGAAACAAATGACAACATTCAAAGGAAATACCATCAGAATTACCTCAGATTTCTCAATGGAAACCCTTGGAGCCAGAAAGATTTAGAATGGAACACTCCAAAGTCTACCAAACTATGGCTTCTAACCCAAGCTACTCTACCCAGCAAAAGTATCCCTCATAATATATGGTGAAAGGACAACTTTCCATGAAAAAAGTCAACTCTATGATTATATGAACATAAAGCCAAACCTACAGAGTATCTTCAGAATACAAGAACCAACAAGAGGATCATAATAACCAAAAATAGACCACACTCAAAAAAGTACAAAACACAAGGGAGCACAAACCTCATAAAGTACATCATCATGGCAAGGATTAATTCAAACTTCATAATAACAACCTTAAATATTAACGGCCTTAACTCATGCATCAAAAGACACATGCTATCAGGGTGGATCAAAAACTGGAGTCTTCTACATGCTATCTTCAAGAAACCCACCTCACCACTAGAGATAGGCACCTCCTCAGGGTGAAAGGATGGAAAATGATATTTCAGACAAAAGGAAATAAAAAACAAGCAGGCATTGCTATAATAATATGTGATAAAATAGACTTCAAATCAAAAATAACCCAAAAGACAAAGAATGATACAATATGAGGACATCACAATCATAAATATATATTATGCCAATCACAGGTGTACCACAATTTATAAAACAAAACCTACTTGACAACAAAACAAAAATAAACAACAACACCATCATAATCAGAAACTTCAATACTCCACTATCATCGAGAGACAGATCATCCCAGCAGAAAATCATCAGGGAAATAATACAGCTCAACAATGCCATGGATCAACTAGATCTAATGGATAGCTACAGAACTTTCCACCCCAACTCTACAGAATACACATTATTCTCAGCAGCCCATGGAACCTTCTCCAAAATAGACCATATATTAGGCCATTAAGCCTGACTCCAGGAACATTGAAGTAACTTCCTGTATCATATCAGATCACAATAGTTTAAAGCCAGAAATCAGCAACAAGGGACTCATCAAGAACTCCACCAGCTCCTGGAGACTAAACAACACACTTTTAAACAATGAATATGTTGCGGAAAAAATTTTAAAAAGATATTGTAAAATTCCTAGAATTGAATGATAATGAAAACACAATCTACCAAAACTTAAGGGACACAATGAAGGCAGTGCTAAGGGTAAATTCATAGTGCTAAATGTCTTCATAACAAAGACAGAGAGATCCCAAATTAATAAACTAACTGTGCACCTAAACGCATTGGAAAAAAATAAGAATCCAATACTAGGAGCTCCAGACAGAAAGAAATAATCAAGATCAGAGCAGAAAATAATGAACTGAAAGCTAAGAAAACAATTTTAAAAAATTGATGAAATGAAGAGCTGGTTGTTTGAAAAAATAACCAAGATTAACAAACCCCTGGCCAATTTAATCAAGCAAATAAAAAAAGAGAGAAGTTTCAAATTAACAAAATCAGAAGTGAAAAAGGAGAGGTCATGACAGACATCAATGAAATTGGAAAAATCATCAGGACATACTTCCAAAATCCCTACACCACAAAATTGGATAATCTGAAAGTAATGGATGAATTCCTAGATGCATACTACCTACCAAAACTAAACTCAGAGCAGATTAATATCCTAAACATACCTGACATCTCCATGGAGATTAAAAAGGTAATAAAAAACTTCCCCATAAAGAAAAGTCCAGGACTGGATGGCTTCTCAGTCAAATTCTATCAAATCTTTATTGAAGAACTAAAACCAATTTTTCTCAAACTGTTTTACATAATCAGAGACCAGGGAATCCTCCCTGACTTCTTTTATGAAGCTAGCATCACATTAATACCAAAAAAAGACAGACATGCAACAAGAAAAGAAAACTATAGGCATACATCCATGATGAATTTAGATGCAAAGATCCTGAACAAAATCCTTGCAAACCAAATTCAACAACACATCAAAAACATTATCTACCTTGATCAAGTAGGCTTCATCCAATGGATGCAGGGATGGTTAAACATATGGAAATCAGTCAACATAATACACCACATAAATAAACTTAACCATAAGAACCACATGATCATCTCAATTGATGCAGAGAAGGCCTTTGACAAAATACAAACCACTTCATGATACAAACACTGGAAAGAATGGGCATGGAGTATTTATATCTCAACACAAAGAAGGCTATATATAAAGCACCCAAAGCCCAAATAATACTTAATGGGGAAAGACTCAAGGAATTCCCGTTGAGATTGGGAACAAGACAGGGATGCCCACTTTCACCATTCCTCTTCAATATAGTACTAGAAGTCCTAGCCTAAGCAATAAGACAGGAGAAAGCAATAAAAGGTATTCAAATTGGAAAGGAAGAAGTCAACTTAGCCCTATTTGCAGATGACATGATCCTATACATAAATGACCTGAATGTCTCCATCTCAAAACTTCTAGAGGTGATTAATTCCTTCAGTGAAGTGGCAGGATACAAAATCAATGCACAAAATCAGTAGCTTTTCTACATTCAAATGACAAATATACAGAGAAAGAAATCAGTGAGGCTGTCCCCTTTTCACTAGCAACATATCCTCAGCAAGAGAATCACCTCTGTAGGTATCCCATACCTAGTTCTAAAGCTATATTACAAAGTTATAGTAACAAAAACAGCATTGTACTGGCATAAGAACAGAAACACATAGACCAATGGAAAAGACTGAAGACTCAGACCTTAAGTCAAGTAACTACAGCTACTTGATCTTTGACAAAGGAGCCAGTAATGTAGCCTGGCAAAAAGACAGCATCTTCAACAAATGGTGATGGACAAATTGGATGACCATATGTAGAAAACTGAAATGAGACTCATTCACTTCTCCATACCCAAAAATCAACCCCAAATGGATTAAAAACCTCAAATAAGACCTGAAAATCTTCTCCTACTGGAATAAAAAATAGGAGGCACTCTCCATGACATAAGAGTGGAGAAAGACTTCCTGAAAAAACCAGTAGCCCAGGAAATTAAAAATCACACAACCAACGGGATCTCATGAAGCTAAAAGCCTTTTGCACAGACAAACATACCGTAAACAGAGCCAATAGATTACACACTGAATGGGAGAAAATATTTGCCAGCTATACCACTGACAGAAGCCTAATATCTAGAATCTACAAAGAACACTAAAAGCTAAACAATAAAAAAAAATCAAACAAGTCACTCCAAAAATGGGTTAGAGAACTGAATAGAGAGTTCTCAGAGGAAGAATTACAAATGGCTAACACACACTTAAAAAAATGTTCAACACCCCTAACCATTAGGGAAATGCAAATTAAAACACCATGTAATTCCACCTTACTCCAGTAAGGATGCAATCATTAAAAAAAATCTAACAACAAATGTTGGCAAGGATATTGGGAAAGAGGAACCCTCATCCACTGTTGTTGGGAATGTAAACTTGTACAACCACTATGGAAATCAATCTGGAGATTCCTGAAAAGGATGAACATAGAGTTACCAACAGACCCAGTTATTCCCTTACTGTACATTTATCCTAAATGCTCCATGTATCAATATAGAGACATTTGCTCAACTATGTTTATATCTGCTCAATTCATCATAACTAAGAACTGGAATCAACCCAGAATCCCATCACTGGATGAATGGATAACAAAGTTTTGGTACATTTACACAATGGAATTCTACACAGCAGTAAGAAAAAAATGTACAATGAAATTTATAGAATAATAGACAGACTTGGAACAGATCATACTCAGCAAACTCACACAGAAGAGGGGTTAAAAAGATTGTAAGACCAACAGGTTGAGACATCATGCCCAGAGGCATTCCCTTCCCCCCATAATAACTGACTACTGCTCCCACAAAGCATAAACTAGAACCCCATGGGGAATGCCTGCAACTTTCTACTGAGGAGATTCTCCAATGGAATGGAAGCAGGGAAGAGGGAAGAAAGTACTAACGCATGATATATCTATATGAAACATCTTGTTAATAATAATAAATAAATAAAAATATTAAAAATCACTATTGACAGAAATTAAATTTTAAGAAGAGTTAGATAGTTATAACCTTCCAGTCAGAAGTACAGAGAACATAGGAGAGTATGGGAAGTAATGAACTGAAGAAATATTTAGGGAATAAAGTTAGTATAATACATGTAACAAACTCATCAAGTTTCAATCCTTAAGTCAATTAATTATTCTCTTCTTTATGGATATAGTCTTAATTTTAGAAGTGACAGCAAAGGGATAAGACAACTCCTCTTTCTTTCATTCATTTGGAAGCTGTCATGTGATATATCCTGGACAATGAAATATTGCGGCTGAAGTTACTCCCATGGAGTGGAGTGAATAAGAAGTGGAGGGTGATCACAAGAGAGGCTGTTGACCCATGGCTTTTGTTCATGACTGTCTCCATTTCCTATTTTGTGACTGTGAGAGGTAGCACACTAACAATAAAAAGCAGGAGCTAGAATGGACTAAAATCCTTGATAACTCATATCAGCATTGCCACTCCCTTGTGACGGTCTATCCCTAGACTTTTGTTATTGCATATCTTCGTTAATAAGAGAAAGGAGAGTAACAAAAGATACTATGCACCTTTAGTATTATCTGGAGATAACTTTTAAAATGATAGTAATGATATTAACTGGTGAAAAGCTATGGTGTTTGGATTTTAATGAATTTAAGTGGCTTGAAGAATGACATGATGCTGAGTCAAGACTTCATACCATATGTTACAGTGTCTTCAGGGAGAAATAGTGGAAACAGTATTGAGAATAGCCATAGTGTCTACTAGCATTAAGAATGTGGAGGCAGTAGAGAGAGAAAGGGGCACTCAGTGCCCCCTAAGAGCATGGCTAGATGTCCCTTAGAGGAACTGAAAATAAGAACTCTGGCCAAGGAACTAAGAATGACCACCAAAGGCCTCTGGATCAGAAATGAAAAATAAAGCTGGAATAGCTAGGCTAGTCAGAACACCTGTCCATACCCTACATCCAGGAAGTCATAACTCAACATTGTTCTCAGGTGTAACTATCAGATGGCCAGAACAGTGCATAGTCATCCTGGATGCCACTAAAGGTCACAGTCCACAACTTTTCTTCACTATACTGTTGTCTGTAATCAGTAGAAGAAAAAGTATAAAATGCTCTTAACTAATATTTATTGTGTAGCAGTTACCTTTTTATTGCTTATTGCTGGGAAAGACATTTGACCAAAAGTAGTTTGTGAAAGGAAAGGGTTGATTTTGGCTCGCAGTTTCTAAGGGAAGATCATCATGGTGCGTAAAGCATGACAACAATAGTCAATGAACATTTCATCTTGTCACTTCAGCTGGGAGTAAGCAGCAACAGTGAGCTTACCATCAACATCCAGTAGGCTGGATTAATAAACCTCAAGACCCACAGTAACCCAATTCCTCCAGCCAGGCTCCACCTGCCCAAAGCTCCACCAGCTGGGGATTAAATATGAGGTTGAATTATAAACATAGGAGGCTGTCGAGGACATTTCACATTCAATCTACCACATACTGTTAACAATATTTTGATATTTGTAGACAAAAAGTAAATTAAGAGTATAATTGAAATAGTTGTTTGATTTTCATCTCTGATCTTAACAATCCTCTATAAAAGCAGGAACTACTCATTCCCTGGGTAACAGGAGGGAAGAAAAGATTTAGATGGTTAGGTAAGAGAGTGAAATTCCCATTATCCGTGTCATAGTATTGGTAAACAGAGGAAGAATAACAAAGGTTTTGAACTTGCTCAGCCTGAATCTTGTGTCCCTAACAACTCAACTTCATTCTGAGTCCTTTTATCCCAACATACTGTATTCAGGGTGGTGCTATGTCTAAATCCTGTATGGGGTAGTGGGGTTTGATTCAGGTGTCCCCCATAAACTTAGGTGTTCTGAATGCAAGGTTCCCAGCTGATAGAGATTTGGGGATTAGCACCTCCTGGAGGCAGTGTATTGTTTGGGGCAGGCTTAGGGGTATTACAGCCAGTTTTCCCTTGCCAGTGTTTGGCATACTCTCCTGTACCTGTTGTCTACCTGATGTTGGCCAGGAGGTGATGTCCAACTTCTGTTCATGCCATCATTTCCCCCTGCCATTGTGGAGCTTCTCCTTGAGTCTGTAAGCCAAAATAAACCTTTTTTTCCCCCACAAGCTGCTCTTGGTCAGATATTTTCTGGCAGCAATGTGAACCTGACTGCAACAGGGAGGAATTAACTTATTTATTTTAACATATTATTTTGCTGGTTAAAATCCTGATTCTATCACTTTCTGTGTCTTTTGCAATGGTAGGAATGAGCAGTACTTTTCAGCATTACTCTCAAAGCAGAGCAAGATGAGTATCCCAGCCAAGATACCACTTAAAGGCAAAGATCAAAATTCTATTGTTTTCACCACACTCAGTATTATATCATAATATTTGTATTTGTAAATAGATGTGAGTTAAAGTGGAGAAATTTGAAATCAATTCACCTTTCTTCAAAGTTAAGTAGATTCCACTACTTCTTAACTAGTAATTACTGTAACAAGCACGTATCTGGATCATCAGTTGTCTTTTTTTTTTTCATTTTCATTCATTCACTCATTCTTTCTTTAATAGAGAAAGAGAGAAAGAGAGCACAGGTGAGCCAGGGCCTCTTGCCACTGCAAACAAACTTAACACATGTTCCACTTTGTGCATCTGGCTTAACATGCGTACTGAGGACTCGAACCTGAGCCATCAGGCTCTGCAAGTGTCCTTAGCCACTGAGCCTTTTCTCCAGCCCAAGACAGTTAAATTCTAATGACAACACTTAGCAGCGTTACTTCATCTTACCTTCACTCTCCAATGTTCCAAAAGATTAGACATCCTAGAAGTATGGACCTTTGTGTCATTTTATAGGGAACTTTGAAAAGCAAAAGCTTATAAAAATTAAAATGACTTGGCAAAGTAGAGAAAACAGCATAAGTTTCTCAAATCAAAGAGCTGAGTTCTTGAGAATGTTTCATGCAACAGAATGGAGAATGGTGCAGAGATACAAGCAGAGAAGTAAAGGAAGTGGTTATGATGGCCCCAAGAGCACCAAGGTCAGCACATATACACTAGGGACATAAAATGCCAAAGACTGGAGATGAGGAGCCATGAGACAATTGAGCCATTTAGCTAGGGTGACTGTATAACTTATTTTCCATATTAAGATAATTTTAAGAGTAAACGAGCAGTAAATAATCAGGACGTCAATATAGTAGGTGTAACTGGGATCATCCTGGGCATACATGCAAAACCCCTCTCCTGGAAAGTATGGAAATGCAACACACAGTATCCAGGCAGGATCCTACATGTTACCCCATATGGACATCTGGTAGTCACAAGGAAATAGATACTTCTTCCAATGCCATGTCATTCTGAAAGTAACACCAGAGTTCAGACCCAATGCTATATCATTTGAACCTGAGATGATTGACATTACAAAAAATAGATTAGTACTGCATTTTCTGGGCTGGAGAGATGGCTTAGTGGTTAAGGTATTTCCTGCAGAGCCAAAAGACACAGGTTCAATTCCTCAGGACCCACATAAGCCAGATACATAAGGTAGCACATGTATCTGGAGTCCATTTACAGCAGCTGAAGGTCCTGGAGTGCCCATTCTCTCTCTCTCAAATAAATAAAATAAATTTTAAAAAATTAAAAAAATATATTTCATTTTCTGTCAGGAGATAGAATAAGGCTTTAAAATAATTATTAAGTTGAACTGTGGAAAAGCTAAGAACATTATATGTTTGGATACTCAAGACTGTAGCTTGAAACTGTCCTTGCTCCATAGATATTACAGATTGGATCTCAGCAAAAGTAAATCTAACATTTTCATCTGTAGTTCATAGTGATAGAAATTTACATCCCCTCTAAAAAGACCTTTTTAGAGTAAGGAAAAGTTCACCATCTCTCCTGAAATAAAAACAAAACCAAGACTCAAAGTATGTATGTACAGAAGAAGAGATGGCTAGAGGGATTTAGATGACAATAAAGACACATTGTTGGGCCACGGTGTTTTCTATCTTTCTAGTAACTGAGGAATCAGTGCAGCAGGCAGCCACAGCACCACCAATCCCTGGTTAGTCTAACCTAATTACCCAGTTTCAGTTGATTATAACTTGCTTCATTTGTTGGCAGAATTCATCCTTTATTTTTTGTAACAGCTCTCACGTTAAAAACAGCTAACGGAAGCATAGACATGAGTAGGGGACTGGTCTGAGCTACTGGTGCACGTTATGTCATTGAGCTCCTCCAGTCACTGTGGAGGGGCTGGCGAGCTGGCACACATCTGGACCTCCCTTTTTCCTGTTCCCCAACAGAATGCAGGTAATTGGGATGCTCTTTAGTCTTCAACTAGGCCTCTCAAATGATTCTCTGTACTATCTCTTCATGATATGTTAACTGCATGTCAACTGCTTCTTTGGCAGTAATCACTTATCCTGCGGCTCCTGAGTGGCTACTTACAGAGTGTCCCCACAGCATCTTGCAGATACTATCATTTGGGTTTCAATATAAGCAAGAAACACACTTTTATTACATCAAACTATGCAGAGTTTTGCCTTTAACAGTATCTAACATCTGCACAAATGCACCTTGTGAAATAATGTAGTTGTCCAGCATCATAGGAGTAACTAGTCAGTGGGGGGGTCACGATTCCAAAGCAATAGACAGAGTGGCAGAGTCATCACATCTAGAAAGAATGCTATACTGGCTTGCTAAGTATCATTCACCTAGTTTCTCTGAGCCATTTGATGGAAGTAATTTCACTTTTGATTTGCAAATTGCTAGAACTTAGTACTTAGAAGGAATTTAAATGGAACTGAAAGAAACTGAATTGGATGAGTCTTTACCTAAACTTTCCCACAATTTTTTCTCACATTAGTTCCTTGTTGACATCTTACATGAAACCAGCATTTTCAAATAATGTTTACTTTTCCTAACTCTGTTGCCAATTCCCAGATATTATATGTGTCTGTGTAGAAGTGTAAACTATATATTATATCTCACTTGACACTTTCTATGTAATAACATTTTTGGTCTTCTCCCATTAAGCTGATTTTATTGATTCAAATTTAACAATTTGTGGGTTTATCACTCTTCTATATGACTACTCATTTCCACAGCAATGTTTAAATATGTACTGTATCGATTTCACCAGTGGACAAAGGTTCAAAGATGTTCAGTGTCTAAACTCAAATCAATTTTGATAGTTTGTGCACCACCTGTATGTGTGTTGGATTCTGTGTATGTGTCTGCATGTGTGCACACTCATGTGTATGTGCACTTCCCTATACTACACTGACTGCCTATAACATACTGATTTAGTTAATTTTCTCAGTGCCCTGCACATATTAGGAACTCAGAAGATTTATCAGGGTCAGAATATATGCTGAATGATGACTTATCCTACAACCAATTATCAATACTTTTACACACACACATATGTGCCTCCACATAAATTTTAATGTCATTTATTCTATTTTGTGTAGAATAGTACTGGAATTTGGTTGCAATTTTAGTGAATTTTTAGATTGTTTTTGGTAGGTGGGCCAGTTTCATGACATTAATTCTTCTTATCCATGAACATGAGAGTTCTTTCTATCTACTTGACTCTTCTGCAATTTATTTCAGTATTTTAATGTTTTCATTGTAGCGGTCTTTCATTTCCATGGTTAAGTTTTAGCCAATGTATTATTTGTGGCTATTGCAAATGGAGTTGTTTTCCTTGTTTCTGTCTGCACATGTTTATCTTTGGCATATAAGATTTCTATGTTTACATGGAAGCATAAAAGACCCCAGATAGCTAAAACTATGTTCAGCAAAACAAACATACACACTCACACATATACACACAGTGTTGAATGCATCACCATACTTGATCTTAAGCTATACAACAGAGGAATAATGATAAACCTAGCAATGGTACTGGAGCAAGAAACAATGTAGATCAATGGAATAGAAGGTGACCCAGGTATAAAAATCCATGTAATTTATAGACACCTGAATTTTTTGAAAAAGATGCCAAAAACACCATTGGAAAAATCACAGTATTTTCAAAAATTGTGTTGGGAAAACTGAATATCTACATGTAGAAGAAAGAATATAGGCCCTTACCTATCATCCTGCCCAAAATCAACTCCCAATGGGTCAAACACTTTGTTAGACCTGAAACTCTTAAATGGCTAGAGTAAAATGTGGGGAGCACATACCAAGACATAGGCATTGGAAAGAACTTTTTGAGTATCTGAATAGGATCCAGGTTGTCCAGGAAATAAGGTAAATGATTAACAAATGGGCTACATGAAGCTAAAAACCTACTGTACAGCTAAGGAAGTTCTTGACTGACTTAAGTGGCAACCTACAGAATGGGAGAAAATCTTTTTCAGCTATACATGTGACAGAAGGTTACTATCTAGAATGTCTAAAGAGCTAACACTTAAGCAATTAAAAGCAAACAATCCAATCAAAAGATGTAAAAAAAAAAAAAAGATGTTCAAAATCATTACGCATCAGGGAAATGCAAATTATAACTATTTTGAGTTGTCATCTTACCCCAGTCAGAATAACAATGTGAAAACATTAAATGATACTTATCTGGCAAGGGAAATAACATGATCAAGAAGGTGTTTTTCCCAAGACAAAACATTGTACTCTGACTGGCCCTACCCCTGAGATTTCCCCAAATGCAGGAATTTAAATAAGTAATTTGTGATACTGGAGGAGTGCATTTGTGCTCTCCTCTGGTTAAAAACAAAAACAAAAGCAAAAGTATCAAATGATAAGAAATACTGGTGATGGTGTGGGGGAAATGAATCCTTCTTTACTGTTGATGTGAGTCTAAACTGGTACAGCCACTGCAAAAATTAGCGTGGGGGTTCTTCAGAAGGCTAAAGATAGCTGAGTTTTCATGTAACCCACCAATATCACTCTTAAGTATTGACCCTAAGAACTCTATACTTAACTGTAGGATGAGCAAATTAGAGAAAGAGGTAGAGAAAGAGAATATAAATAATCAATATCATGAAAAAAGCTGTTATCATATCACTCCTGTCCCTACAAATAGAAAAAAGGGATAATATTGAAAATCAATTCTATGTAAATATATTTTACAAGATGTAATTCATGTACAAATCCTGACAGAAAAACTTATCAAACCATATAGGAGACATTGAAAACTTTCCAAAATAAAAAGTACCTTAGGTAAATTGAATTCTTTACTCAAAGTTTTCGTACAAGGAAAGTGTCAAGTTCAGATCATTTCAATGTTTTAATCCAACCAACATTTTAAGAAGAAAGACTCTAATATTCTCTTTAAAATATACAGGAAAATAACCTCTGTCATTGAGAAATAAATAAATATATAGCCATACCAAAAATTTTATCCATTGTAAACTTAATATTAAAACTAACAAGGACTAGAAAGATGCTCAGTGGTTAGACACTTGCTTTGCAAAGCTTAACAGCCCAGGTTCAATTCCCCAGTACCCATGTCAAACTAGATGCACAAATTGGCACATGTATCTGAAATTTGCAGCAGCAGGAGGCTCTGGCATCATACCCTTTCTTTCTTTCTCTCTCTCTCTCTTTCTTTCTTCCTTTCTTCTTTCTTTCTTTCTTTCTTTCTTTCTTTCTCTCTCTTCTTTCTTTCTTTCTTTCTTTCTTTCTTTCTTTCTTTTCCTTCTTTTTCTCTCTCTCTCTCATGCTTTTCTCTCTGTACCTCATAAATAAATAAACAAATATACAAACAAACTATCCAAATACACTTCAAGGAAAACACCATGGGCAAATACTCCTATAAAAATAAGTATAGATGTTACCAACCAAATAATGAAAGACTGAGAATTTTTCTATTAAGTATATTCTTTGTATGAATATATCATGTGTTGGTACCCTAAATTCCCTCCTCTATGCCCCCTTTCCACTGAGGGCCTATGGAGTTGTGTGTTTTGAGTTGGGAGAGCAGCAGTCAGTCATATTGTGTGTGTATGTGTGTGTATTGGGGGAGCAATGCCACTGGTTATGCCCTCTGAACCTGTGGCTCCTATTTTCTTTCTTCCCCCTCTCTACAAATTTCCCTGAGCCATGGTGGGTGTGTTTTAAGTCTATTTCAGTGTGAACTCTCAGGTGCTTCTGGATTTCTGCTTTGGTATGTATTGAGTATCCCCAGTGTCTATCTCCTTCAAGCTGGAACAGATTTTCAGGCTCACCTCACCATGGAAGAAGCACTCTTGCTCATCTCACCAATTCCTCTGTGATTTCACCTGTGCCCTGACTAATTTGAGAAGAGCAGTTTATTTCCTCAGTTCTTGGCACCTTCTGAACAAAAAAAAAGAAAAACCAAAATCAGATTCTCCAATGGAAAATGAGGTGGTCAGCCTAGCTCAAATGGAATAAGCATTGTTAATTTAGAAATATGGTGAGGTACGTAGCCCCTCTTTTGTCCAAAGACTACTGGGTGCTTGTTGTTGGAGACCATAAACTTGATATCCATAAGACTCTGATTTGGTTCCCAGTCCCAGCTATGGGTTCCTTTCCACTGAGCAGATCTCTACCAAGGCTGAATATCAGCATTGCACAGGTGTGTACATCTTCTCATACTGGTTATTTTTGAATAGCAGTGTCGCCTGCTTGCTCAAAACTTTGTTGGCTATTTCCCCCCAGCAGCTCATGTAGCACTTTCAAGCACTATATGGGCTAATCATCTGGGAACTGGCTGCCTTCTGGATTCCAGCCTAATCTCTCAGTGTTATGTGTTGGCAGCTTGTGTTGTTTACAGCAATAAGGTCTTAATTTTTACCTCTGGTGGGTAATCAAGTGTTTTGACAGAAACCTTGCTTGTTTTGGAGATCTCGTAGGTCTCTTCCATGAACAGCTCAATGTGAGTAGCAGCTGATTTCTGGTACTGGGAGTTATACATGAGAGCCAAATGTTGTAAGGTTAAGCTTCATCCCACACTCTCCAGGGCCCTTCTTACCAGGTGAAAGTCCCATACTGGTCCATTGGTCTATATTTCTGGTTTTTTATACCAGTAACATGCTGTTTTGTTGCAATGGCTTTGTAATATACCCTTAGAACCAGGTATGGTGATACCTCCAGAGGTGTTTCTTTTGCTGGGGATATGTTTGGATATCTGAGGCCTGCTGCCATATGAATTTTGAGATATATTTTTCTATCTATGTGAATAATGATGCTGGAAATTTTATTGGTATTGCATTAAATCTGTATATTGCTTTTGGTAGAATTTCCGTTTTCACAATATTAATTCTATCCAGGAACATGGAGGTCATTCTATCTGTCCTCCTTAATTTCTTTCTTGAGTGTTTTTATGTTTTCATTACATAAGTATTTCACATCTGTAAGGTTCATGAGTGACCATGACCATGCTAACCATTCTGAGGCAAAGAGGAAAGCTTTATTCAGGAAAAGCATGAGCTGCCAGGGCTGGCTCTCAAGAGAAGAGCGCAGGCCACCTGAGTTCTTCAGGTAGTGGGCTTTATAGGGCTTTCAGTTGGGGGAAAGAAGAGCTGAGGGTAGAGCTGAGATAGCCAAGGTGTGACACCAGAACAGTGACCAGGTGATTTACAAAATAAAGGGGACAGGAAACCATGGCCTGGGGGCATTGCAGGCAAGGAGGGGATAATGGCTGGGTGGTTTCTTGACGAATGTGGATAATCCACTTCCTTATGTCTCTGTTGCCATCCTGCTATCCTTGGTGACTCCATACTGGGGCCTGTCAGACCTAACATTCCAGCCTTGTGTTAATGATAAGAGATGAAGGTAAATTTCTTCATGCTGACTATAGGGTCAATGAGTTCTTATGGGAGAGGCTGGATAATGTGATGAACGGGTCTCTCTTAAGGGCAGGTGATGAGGAGGCAGTTCCATGGTGGCTACAGGTGGCCAAGTGGTGAGATCGATAGTGAGTACCGTCAGTGCCAGTGTGGCAGGTTGTTATGACTTGGTCTTGAATGAAGCAGAGACTTATTTTGTACCATCCCTGTATTGAGCTGGCTTTGGGGAAGTTGCTGGCAACATCTGCTATAGAGAAGGTGAGGGAGATGGCTCTCTGCACACCCCATGAGAAGACAGAAGGAAGAATTAAGAGCTTGTTATCAACAGTTATGACATCAAAACACCAGGCCTAAGGGGAGGATGAGCACTCTAAGGCGAGGGATAGAGGGCTTGAGGCAAGAGAGGAGGCATTCAAGAGGAGTATTTGGGGATCAGAGGAAGAGTAGGAAAACAAGAGAGTTTAAGTTTGAGAGTGCCAGTTGGGGTGGCGGTGTACTTATCCCTGGATGAGATAGGGTAATGGCTAAGGAAGGAGGGAGCCAAGGAAAAGCTCTGATTCTGGCTAAGGCAAGTGGGAGGATCTGGGGACAGGGTAGGTGAAGTTAATCAGGGACCGGCAGAGGCAGAAGGCATGAATTAATGTTAGAGTTTAGTATTGTAAGTCAGAATCAGATAGGGGGAGTCTTTTAGTCTATTGTAGTTATATTTTGTAGTTATGTTTTTCTTACTGGGTGATTATGACCATGTAGGCTGCCAAAATTATCTATATATTTTGGAGGTCAATAATGATGCTGTAGGAGACTTTTAGGGACCTGTGAGGAGTTCTGTTACTCTCAGCATTGTCATCTGCTAGGATAAGCCAAGGCCGTGCTGACCAAATGGTCCTCCCTCTTTTAGGAAGCCTGGAGGACTGATTATCCTCAGATGTGATTTGTCTGTTGCAGATACACTGACTTGGAGTTTATCTCTGGGTCTCCATATCTTCTCTGATCAAGAAGATAGGCAACTAACCAGAAGCTTGAAGTTAGCACTGTCCCATCATCTCCTGTGGCCTTCTGACCTGGGAGCAGGAACCAAAATATTGGTTATCTTTTTTTTTTTTTTTTTTTGGTTTTGCAAGGTAGGGTCTCCCTCTGGTCCAGGCTGACCTGGAATTAACTATGTAGTCTCAGGGTGGCCTCGAACTCTCGGCGATCCTCCTACCTCTGCCTCCCGATTGCTGGGATTAAAGGCGTGCGCCACCATGCCCGGCGATTGGTTATCTTTTTAACTCCAATGTTTTCAACTGATTTTGGCTTCTACATATGGTTATTAATCACTTAGAGAGACTGTACATATCTGAGTAGTAAAACAGATTAGTTGAAAAGGTGTAAAACATATCTGGTTAGCAAAGCATATTAGGGAACGGTTAGAGAACAACATAATAGTTTAAAATCATTTTGATTAATATTTAAGTTTAGTTGTCAGGTGACAGTGTAAGCTATATCTGGGACATAGAAATGATGCACATTCTATCTTTTAAATATCTGTCAGTTATAAGTATAGGCAGAACATTTTAGTAGCCCTGAAAACAATATGTTATTAATTATTTTATCAGTAACTTTAAGGCAATTGATTTAATCTAGAAATTGTCAGGAAAAAGACAAGACAGTATAAAAATTTGGCATCTGTGTTTGAAAACAACTTGGGGTAGTCTGTAAACCAATATCCTAAACTGGAAGCAGAACAGCAATTTAAGATTCTTTTTCTAGGGCAGGAAAAATGTCTTAAGTATCAATGTTTTCATAAGCAATGAACTTAAGATGCTAGAAATGACACAATTAAGTGAAACCTTGACTTAACAATAAAATAAAACTTGGTTATTGTTGAGTTAAGCAAGTCTGATTTTAATATACATAAGAGACAATGACAGACATAAAGTAATTTTTTTCAAAATAATTTCAAAATAATTTTTACCATTGAACAATTTTAAGGCTTAACTATAGAAATATTTATGACTGTTATATGAAGCTTAGACAAACTATATTAACATTGTTTGTATACAGTGGATTTCCCTAAGACATGTGGAGCTTTCTTAGTTTTCCTAAGAACAAGATTACAATGTTACTTTTTATAAGACTTAGATTATATAACCTCAGTGATAATCACCCAGCAAAACTAGCATGAACAAGACAAGAACCATCAAAAAATTACACAGTTTTAGCCAGGCATGGTGATGTATGCTTATTGATAGTCAAAACATCATGTTCTTTGTATAAACCAAATTACAATATTCTGATATTTGAAAAAAACCTGATATTAACAAAAAGTAGAGTTCACATTTTTGAGGCCCATGAGGCTACAGAGAGTAAACTATGACAGAATATCTGCTAACAGAATAACATTTTTGGCTTAAATATGAAGACATGAAAAGTTTTACAATTTTTAACACACACACACACACACACACACATATTAATGAGGATATTTAGCACTTTTAAAAGTTAAATAAGATGTCCATCCAATCTATAGGTCAGCTTCTAAAACTAATTCAGCTATATCTAATGTACCCAAAGAATAGAGGAACTGGAATAAACTGTCATTATCTAATGAAAACTGAGACAAGTCTCATGGAAAGAGAGGGGATGGGCATGCCAGGGCCATTTGCTGCTGTGGTCTCCAAATGCATACTCCACTATGTGCACCTTGCTCTGCAAACAAGCACCTTTAACTGTTGAGCCAAAAAGAAATATTATACAAAACATACATAAAATTTCATGACACAATCTATAACTTCTCAAACCTTAATCAATTATAATTTTGTCTGTGGCACTTTGGTAAACTTGCTCAGTAATGATGTAAGTTAAATCTAGTGTTAAGATTGATTGTTGAGGAATTGAGGAATTACATCTTAAATCGCAATATTACTTTGTTTAGAATTTTTTGAGACAGGGTTTTAGATATAATAACCTTAGGAGAGAATTAAATATTAATGAGTCAATTTTAACCGTAAGATATAGTTAAAAGGTTGACAAATAGAGGAACCTAGCTAACTTGGTTGGGTACTCTAAATTCAGTCTTTTATGACCATTATGACCAGATTAACATCAATGAGTTAAAGTTAAGTTTACAACCTGAATACAATAGCAACCTGCTATCAACCAGGACCATACTTTGTTAGTCTGATGTAAGCCCTAGGCTAATAGTCACTTTATATCTCAAGAAGGCCGTAATCTGCTTAAGTATCTTTAACCTTCTGTTTAAGCTTACTCATACCTTCATCCACATCCTTTACTCATACCTTCATCTGCACGCTTTTACTTTAACATTTATGTAACCATTCTGTAACAATCTTTTTCATCAAACATTTAACATTCAACATTTAACGTTTTCTCTCCAGTTTATCTGTTTTTAGTCAGTTCATCTCATAACTATCAGCAAAAGCTTTCATTGTCCTTACCATAAGACTTGTAATATAACCATTTAATTTTTTTTGAAAGAGTAGACCAGACTTGACGTATACTATTTATGTAGAATAAATATATAGATTTTACCATTTATTGATTTGGAACTTTATTTCTTATAACTTTCCTGAAACACACTTTTTAAAAAATATATGAAAGCATATTCGAACATTATTAGAAATTCTTACAAATTCAGTATCAAGCACGTCTAAATTTAAACATAAATTTTGAGACTCTTTTTCTGTTAGTAGTCCCACAAAAACATAGAGAGATAAGGTAAACTTAAAACAGTTGCAATTCTTATAAGAAGTCCCCATCTATTCACAGTGATTTGGCAGTCACTCAATATGCTATTGGTGCCAGGATCTTGAGATTTCATGTGCTTGCAGGCCCTAGGCTCTGCAAGCCAGGGAAGCTAAGAAAGAGTTTTTTTTTTTTTTTTTCTAAATTCCAGGGAGGGTTTTGGACTTCCCTCAGGCTACCAGGCAGCTTTCTGATCTTGCCATTTTATAACTCTTTAAGAGTAGGAGAATTTTTGCCAATGATCTTAATTACTTTAAATGTTCCTTCTAGGGGACACTCAACAGTAAAAATTGACTATATCATCTAGTACAGTGGGCTTGGTGGAGAACATCTCCCACAATGGAATGGCACTGTTCAGAACAGAAATCATTCTACAGCCTTAGGGCTGTGAGCCACACACATATTTGTATACACACATTCATTTCAAATGCACTTTTCATATAGACTCCAGACAACCATTTCCCTCTCACACATTCATTCATTCGTTTAGAAACTGTGCATTTTCATTTTAAATTTTTATTCTATTTACAACTCTGGAGACAAAAAACAAACCTTGTTAGTGGGTGCATGATAGAGCAGAGAGAAGCAAGGCAAACACAGTGAAAAATTTTGGACCATTTGCCTGTAAGTTGGCACAAGTTTTCTATATCAGTGAGAATTTGGACATCAAAAGTACTATATTTAGGCCATTTGGACCCATTGTCTAGGTTAGATTGTGGTCAGGCAGAGTTGCAGAGAAAGATCAGATGACAAGGTTTAAGTTATTGAGGAGACAGGGAAAGAGCAAAACAAGGGTGAAAGAAAGAAACCAGGGCTTAAGCTGGGTTTACACAGAAAACCAATATGACCCCCTGGCCCAATAGGGTGAATGGGGACTGCACCTCCCACGTGGGCAGAGGCTGTACAGGTTGCGACTGTTGGCTTTTTAGCCTGTTATGGGCAAGGCGACTATGCTCCTGATAACAAAAGCAGCTGGCAGTGAAGGATGAGACCTCAGGAAGGCGAGGAGGAAGGGGTAGAGTGTCCCGAGATGGTACAGCTGAACCAAAAGGTGCCTCTTAGGGTATGGCAGACCAGAGAGTGAGAGAACAGAGGTGTCGAAAGTGCATCTTTCTCTCTTTCTCGAGACCTGAGGTTGGGGCTCAGAAATGGCAGAGGGGTGTAGCCTGCCATGCTGGCATGGCTTCCACAAGGAGGGATTAAACCTGAGAGCAAGCCAATCCCATAGGGACACTTACCGAGAAGAAGGGAGGAGACGAAAAGGAGAAGGGCAAGGCCAAATTGTGGTTGGGTGTGAAAAGCTGGTATCAGGCATAAATGGTCGAAGCCATCAGACTGTGAATGGCAGCTTGGTGGTCTGGTCAGGGCAAAGGAGGTATGGCCACCCAAGAGGGCAACCAGAAGCTTCCTATCTGAGTCAGGGCACCAGATGTAAGGTTTGGGAGTGACCACAACCGCACAAACCACTCTGAGGCAAAGATGAAAACTTTATTGGGGAAAAGCATGAGCTGCCAGGGCTGGATCTCAAGAGCAGAGCACAGGCCACCTGAGTTCCTCAGGTAGTGGGCTTTATAGGGCTTTCAGTTGGGGGAAAGAAGAGCTGAGGGTAGATCTGAGATAGCCAAGGTGTGACACCAGGACAGTGACCAGGTGATTTACAAAATAAAGGGGACAGGAAACCATGACCTGGGGGCATTGCAGGCAAGGAGGGGATAATGGCTGGGCAGTTTCTTGAGGAATGTGGATAATCCACTTCCTTATGTCTGTTGCCATCCTGCTGTCCTTGGTGACTCCATACTGGGGCCTGTCAGACCTAACAACATCCTTGGATAGTGTCATTCCAAGGTATTTAATTTTTTTTGTGGCTATTAAAAATGAGCCAGGCTCACTTATTACTTTCTCTGTATATTTGTCCTTTGCATACGTGGTAGTTTGAATAGATGGCCTCCAATATATTCAGTGTTTATTAGTTTGTAGTTTGTATCTGCAACACCTGGCTGGAGGCAGTGTTACTGGGCAGATCTTAAGGTGTGGTGGTGGGTTTGAGATTTTAATCTAAAGACATGCAAAGTGTGCCTAGCTGAAGTTCCTGAAGTATGCTGTGCTATGTGGCTTTTGGCCTCTCTCTCTCTCTCTCTCTCTCTCTCTCTCTCTCTCTCCTGGTCCTCTAAGAGCAGGCCAGCTCCTTCTGCCATTATGGAACTCCCTATGGATCTATAATCTTCAATAAAAATCCCTACCTCCATAACTGTGCTTGGACTCGAAGTTCATCTCAGCAAACCTGAAGCTGCCAACTATAGCATATAAAAAGACTACTGGGCTGGAGAGATGGCTTAGCGGTTAAGGCGCCTGCCTGCTAAGCCTAAGAACCAGGTTCCAATCTCCAGGTCCCATGTTTAGCCAGATGCAAAGTGATGCAAGGGCGCAATGCCGCACTTGACCGCAAGGGGGCGCACACATCTGGATTTCCTTTCACAGCAGCTGAGAGTCTGCTGGCACGCCCATCTCTATCTGTCTCCTTCTCCCTCTCTGTCTGTCTCTCTCTGTGTCTCTCTCCAAAAAAAAAAAAAAAAAAAGACTACTGATTTTTCATGTGTTGATTTTGAATCCTGCCACTTTGCTGAAGGAATTAATCCCCTTTAGAAGTTTTAAGGTGTAGACTTTTGGGTCACTTATGAATAGGAACATGCCATCTGCAAATAGGGCTAATTTTACTTCTTAATTTCCAATTTCTATCTCTTTTATTTCTTTCTCCTGTCTCATTGCTTGGGCTAGTACTACTAGTACTCCCTTGTCTTTTTCCTCATCTCAATGGGAACTTCTTGAGTCCTTTCCCCATTCAGTAATATTTGGGCTTTAAATGCTTTATATATAACCTTTATTATGTTGAGATATGACTCCTCCATGCATCTTCTCTACAGCGTTTTGCTCATGAAGTAATGTATTTTGTCAAAGGCCATTTTGCATCTATTGATATGATCATGTATTTCTTGTGATTAAGTTTATTTATGTGGTGTATTACATTGACTGATTTCTGTATGTTGAACCATCCCTGTGTCCTTGGGATGAAGCCTACTTGATTCAGGTGTATAATGCTTTTGATAAGTTGTTGAATTCCATTTGCAAGGATTTTGTTCAAGAATTTGCATCTTATTTCATCAGGGATATAGAACTATAGCTTTCTCATCATATCTATGTCTGGTTTTGGTGTTAGGGTGATCTTAGCTTCATAGAAGGAGTTGGGGAATATCCCCTATTCTCCAATTGTGTGGAACATGTTGAGAAAAAGTAGTTTCAGTTCTTCAATGATAGTTTGGTAGTAGTCAGCTGAGAAACCATCTCTTCCTGGACTTTTCCTTTTAGGGAAGTTTTTTATTACATTTTCAATATTGATTGATGTAATAGGATTGTTTAATAGATGTATCTGTCTGAGTTTAATTTGGGTAGGTGGTATGTGTCTAAGAATTCATCCATTTCTTCCAGATTATACAATTTTGTGGAGCAGAAGTTTTGGAATAAGTCCTGATGATTCCTCGAATTTCATTGATGTCGGTTTTGACCTCTCCCTTTCATTTCTAATTTTGTTAATTCGAGACTTCTCTTTTTTTCATTTGATTAAATTGTCAAGGGGTTTATTAATCTTGTTTATTTTTTCAAAAAGCCTCTTCTTTGTTTCATCAATTTTCTTGTTTTAGTGTACAATTTGTTAATTTATGCTCTGATTTTAATTATTTCTTTCCATCTGGAACTCTTAGGGTTGTATTCTTCTTGTGTTTTCAATGCCTTTGGGTGGAGGGTTAGGTTACTAATTTGGAATCTTTCTGTCATTGTTATGAAGGCATTTAATGCTATGAATTTTCCCCTTAGGACTGCCTTCATTATATCCCATAAGTTTTTGTATGTTGTGTTTTCATTATCATTCAGTTCTAGAAATTTTACAATTTCTTTTGTGATTTCTTCCACAACCCATTCATTATTTATAAGTATGTTGCTTAGTCCATTACCTGGTTTAGTTTCTGTTGTGTCTCTTGTTATTAATTTATAGTTTTAATGTGTTGTTGTCTGATATGATACAGGAAGTTATGTTAGTTTCCCTAGATTTATGGAGGCATGTTTTATGGTCTAATATCTGATCTATTTTGAAGAGTATTCCATGGGCTGCTAGGAAGAATGTGCATTCTGTAGAATTGGGGTGGAATGTTCTAGAGATGTCTGTTAGGTCTAGTTGGTCTAAGGTATGGTTAAGCTCTATTATTTCCTTGTTGTTTTTCTGCTTGGATGATCTACCTATTGATAATAGTGGGATACTAAAGTCCCCTACTCTGATGGTATTGGGTGTTTTTCTGGCTTGTTGTCATGGAGGTTTTGTTTTATAAATTGTGGTGCATCTGTGTTTGTTGCATATAGATTTATGATTGTGATGTCCCCTTGTAGGATTGTTCCCTTGATAACCAAAAAGAGGGCTTGTTTGTCCTCTTTGATTATGTTTTGATTTGAAATCTATCTTATCAAATATTCATATATCACACTCACTTATTTCTTATTCCCATTTGCTTGGAAAATAATTTTCTATCCTTTCACCCTGAGGAGGTATCTATCCTTAGCAGTGAAATAGGTTTCTTGAAAATAGCAGATAGAAAGGTCTGTTAACTTTCATATTGTGATAGGTGAGTTAAGATAATTAATGTTGAAGGTTATAACTGTGAGGTTGATTTAATCCATGCCTTGCTGGACACTTTATGGGGTTTTGTGCTTTCTTAGGCTTTGTACATTTTTAAGCCTGCACTAGTTTTAGTTGTTATGATCTTCTTCTTTTTGTAGGCTCTTAAGATTGGTTGTTTGACTCTTTTTTGTAGAATATTCCCTGAAGTATTTGCTGTATGTTTGGCTTTATGTTTTTATCATGGAAAACTTTCCTTTCACTGTCTATTATGAGGGATACTTTTGCTGGGTACAGTAGTTTGGCTTGGAAGACATAATTTTTAGACTTTGAAGTGCTCCATTCCATGTCCTTATGGATTTTAGGGTTTCTACTGAGAAATCTGAGGTAATTCTGATGGAATTGTCTTTGTATGTAATGAGCTGTTTTTCTCTTGATGCTTTTAACATTATTATTATTTTTTCATTGTTTGGCATTTTAAGCCTTGGAAAGTTTCTTCTTTGTTCTAGTCTGGATTTCTGTGAGCTTCTTATATCTGGATGGATCTCTCTTTTGAGAAGGCAGGAAATGTTTCTTCAACAATTTTGAGTATGTTCTCTCTCTATGACTTTGCCCTGAATTTCTTCTCCTTCTGGTATAACCATGATCATTTTATGGACTCCTTCAGGTTCTGTTCACATGATTTTTTGAACTTATCAAAGTTTTTGGTCTCCTGAACTGTTTCTTCTGTGTTGTCTTCCAGCTCTGAGGTTCTGTCCTCCACAAGATTAGCTCTGTTACTAAGGCTTCTAGAGAGATTTTTAAAAGTTCTATTTGATATTTGTTTTATATTGTGTTATTCTGTATCATGTCCATCACTTTGTTGAGTTACAATTTTAAGTCAAGGTTTGATTTTCTTGATGTTTCATTCTTGCATTTGATCATGTCTTCATTAAAGTTAATCAGTTAGTTATTCAGATTCTCCATTTATTAACACACTAAAATTCATTTGTCTCTCTGAAGAACTCTCTGGTTTCCCTCAACTAAGGTTGCATACATTTAATTTATGTGACTGTTGACTTTTTGACGATTTGCTTACAGTTGAGCAATTCACTTGGTTAGGCTCACATAGATTATTGTGCTTTCATTTGGGGATTCAATTTCTGTTGTTCCCTCTATATTTTCATTGGAGGCTTCCATTGTGGGACTTGACAACCTCATTGGGGATCTCTCAGTTTGTTGACTTTTTTTGCGGTGGGGTCCTACTCATCTTGGGGTAAGAGTCTCATTTTATTAAGGAATGAAGTATTTGCTCTTGTATGATCTTCAGTGAGTATTCTTTTTTTAGGTTTGAACCAGACTGGAATGGGATGAGGTTATCAATGCAGATTTGTAGGTTGTAGAGGATGCAAGAGTGCCAGCAGCTCTGGGCTGGTGGCTAATATGAGAGCTAGTTTGTAGGTTCAGAATCTCTTTAGCCTGTGAGAAAAGCCATGCCTTGTCTGTGGGGCTTAGGAGCAGGAGCACTTGCCCCTATCCCCCTGGTGTGGCTCAGCTGAGCAGTTTGTGGAGATCACTGATACCTCCCTGGCAGGCACTGGCCAGATACTCCTATGTTCTCTTTATGGAGCAGAAGTGAGGCAGGGTGAGGAAGGGGAGGGTAGAGCTGGGCTCCAGGGACAAGGTCTGACTGAGGGTCTCTGAACATTGCTGGCATGGGGGCATAAGTTTGTGCAGGTGACTGGGGCAGGAACTTGGAAATATAGAGGTGGCCAGAAGTGTGGCTTGGTGCCAGACCATGGGTTCACTTGTGCCTACCTATGACCAGAGGGAACTTTCCTGGTATTTACCTGCCCCCACAGAGCAGGCTACCTTTCCCAGGTGACCACCTGCCCTCAGACAGCACTCCCCCCTACAAGCAGGTCTACTTTCCCAGGCATCTACCTACCCTAGTGAGCACTTCCCCCAGAGAGCATGCCCTGAGAATTTTTAAGAAGGGATGTTTATCCCAAAACACAAAGTTTAAGATTGAAAAGCCAATCTTTTTTGTTTTGTTTAAAAAATGTTTATGCAATGTATTATGTAGTACACATAAAAGACCTTCTGAGCCTACCCAGTAGAAAACATGCATAAATACAAGGTCTATGTGAAGTGGGGTGAGGGTGGGGATTCTGACCCTGCATTAGTAGCTGGCATGGTACATTCCTGTGCATTATAGGCTTCAGTCAGGAAAGACCTGCAGTGAAGTATAGGACAGCCTGTATTATCCAGAGAAAATAAAATTGCTTCTAATCTGAATAAGTGCATATACTATGCTTGTGAATATTCACTAGATAATAATGGTATAGTAGCTACATGCATTATGTTTAGGTTTTGAATGTACCTGCTGGAAAATTTAAAGTGTACAGGAGAATGTGCACAGGGTAGGTGCAAATACAGCTCCATCACATGTAAGCAATTTGAATATCTACAGACTTAGAAATTCTGGAACTAGTCACCTTTGATTAAAAACTTTGATTGAAGTTGCCCTGCAACTTCATGCAGAGGGATGCTTGTACACAGAATATTCATCTCTATCAGATTTTTATGTAAAATGTGCTGGATACCCTATCTATCATTTAATGAATTAAAGTTAGAAAAACAATAGTAAATAACATGGTGCATAAAAGCACTCAATACATATGATTTACTGTCATTATTGTCATAATTAGAGAACCTAATCATTCATATTGATTTTATATCAAAATAAATTGTAGCAAAATAACACTTTTTAAGTCAACTTTAATAGATACAGATATGGCATCTAAATAACTCAACTATAATAGAAATAAAAGACACCTATGGAAAAGTAACAACTACCATCCCATTTAATGGCAAAAAACCAGATTATATCTTCTGAGCCTGGGAGCAAGATAAGGGTAGCAGCTCTCAGCATTTCCTTTCAATGTTGTACACATGGACTGTAACCAATGCTGTAAGACAAGAAAAAGAAAACACATATTATTGGAATATAAGAAGAAAAACTATCCTTGTTTATAAATAACATAATTAAATAAAAACTTCTTAAAAATCTATTATAAAAATATAATAATCATTAATATAGAAATTTTTAGGTTACAATAATATATATGCACACACATATAATAATACTTCAAGTAATAACATAAACAATACAATTTATAGTTGAACAAATACATGTACTTTATAATCCATAAAACTGAATACTCAGCAGCCAAAGAAGGATAAATAAAAATTATATATTATTCAACTTCCAACCACATACCAATAAAGTATACATTACTAATATGCACAGCAACATGAGTCAATTTGAAATATACTACAAAAAGTATTATATATATATATATTAACATATATATATGTTATTCTATTATCTAAAACTCTAGTTTCAGAAAGCTGATATATACAAAAAGAAATCAGTCAAATGATTGTTATTCACTGTTTGAGGATAACTGGCATAGATTTGGAGTGAGTGCAAGAGAGTTAGCATAAATTATTGTAGCACTGGGCTGGAGAGATGGCTTAGCAGTTAAGGAGCTTGCCTGCAGACCCAAAGGACCCAGGTTCGATTCCTCAGGACCCACATAAGCCAGATGCACAAGGGGGCACATGCATCTGGAGTTTGTTTGCAGTGGCTGGAGGCCCTGGTACCCCTTCTCTCTCTCTCTCTCTCTTTCTCTCTCTCCCTGCCTGTTTCTGTGTCTCTCTCATAAATAAATAAAAATAAAATATTTAAAAAAATTGTTGCAGCACTATATTTTGATGAGGTCATGGGTGGGTTACACAGGTAGTAGGACAGATTGTTGAATAGCCCATATATACCCATCTGTACACTTAGGTAAAAGTATACATTTATTTGAATGAAAATATATTCATATTTATGCATTTTATTACATACAAATTATATGACAATCAAAAGAAAAAGAACAAATGAAAAATGGGAAGGATGGAGGAGGGAAATGATAGAAAGGAAAGAGAGAGGGAGAAGAAAATAAAACTCCCATGAATTTGGGAGATCTGAGCAAACAGCTGAGAAAGAGAAAAGCAGGTCCTTTATGGGTCAGAGATGCAGTGAGAATTCTGCAGTTGT
Source organism: Orientallactaga sibirica (assembly GCA_036365145.1). Lineage (NCBI taxonomy): Eukaryota > Metazoa > Chordata > Mammalia > Rodentia > Dipodidae > Orientallactaga > Orientallactaga sibirica. The sequence goes on along the minus strand of JAEOAD010000015.1, from coordinate 31,413,033 downwards.
TTACAGTGTCCAAACAAAATCTTGAGACAAAAGGAAAGCATATTTTAGAGATGCAAGATGGAAAAGATGAGCTCTGACCTCTGTCTTCTGCTGTATCCATTTTAAATAGTAGTTGGAATAAAAGTCCATTCCTGAGAATTCATTTGTATAGTTCTCTTATTCAGTTCCTTTGACTTGAAATAGAAAAGTTCCAAATTGCTCTCTGTATTTCTGCCAAACTTTTATGTGAAGAATTGGGTGGCAGGTGTTTCATTCTGTAGTCATTCTTAGAAGGGTTTGTTCCCATGTTTGAATGAAGTCACTTGTGTACTTCCCCCTCTCCCAAATCTTTCATTTAGTCTTGCCTGAAATCTATTCTTCTGAAGTACAGTGGAATGTTAACCCATTTATAATTGCAGCAATCCTTCATTTTTCTTTCTCTTTTGCTTTGCTGTGCCAAGCACAGCAGAGCTAAATTCTTGGCAGAGGGGTTTTTTTTTTTTTTTTTTTTTTTTTTTTAATAGTAGAAAATAGATCTTACTCTAGGTTGTAATGTATGTAGTACAGGGAGATGAAGAAAAGTCTCAAATAATTGGGGGGGGGGGGCTTCTCATGAACCATGGCTAATATATAAAAGTTAACTCCTAAGAGCTAAATTGTGGTGCCTCCAATCTGTGGGAACAAAATTAGCCAAAAATAATTACCTCAAGAATAGGAAATAGCAAAAACCCAATATAAAATACATTGTTTCCAACTCTACAGTATAATTCCCATAGCTATTCTACTGGGTTATCATCACATTCCTTTTTGTTACAAATGATAAAATTTATAATCAAACATAGATGTTAAATAACTTGGTTAAAATAAAAAAATAACTTTTACCAATGGGATTTGAAATTTCTATCTAGTTCCACATCCCACTGAATATTTCCCTAGGTCAGAGTATTTTATTTATTTTGTTTTTATTTGAGAGAGAGAGAGAGAGAGAGAGAGAGAGAGAGATCTAGAGAGAGAGCGAGAGAGAGAGAATGGGCACCCCAGCAGCTTCTCAGCCACTGTGAACCAACTCCAGATGCATGCACCTCCTTGTGGGCAATTGTGGCATTGTGCCTTTGTGTCACTTTTTGCATCCGGCTAAACGTGGAACCTGGAGATTGGAACTGTGTTCTTAGGCTTGACAGGCAGGCGCCTTAACCGCCAAGCCATCTCTCCAGCCCCAGAGTATTTTATTACTATACCTCAAAGATCTATGACCAACACCTGATGTGGAATAGATTCTTAATGAATATGCATTGAATACAAAATGTACAGGATCTAGTCTAACACATATGACTAGAGCATTTCAATTTTCTTAGAAGTACCAGAAACAAAAAAGCTAAAATAAAATCAACTAAGGAGTTGGACTTATAATGCAAGTATTTGAAGTATTTATTAATTCATATCAATAAATCACTTAAAAGTTGCTGACATGGCTAGCAAATTCAATGACTGGATCCTAATTCATATCAGCTCAGAGACTTGAGTCTATTTCATTATTCATCAAAAAGACGTTTTGTAATTCATGTGAAGGTTCTGACCCTCAGATTGTACCAGCTACTCTGATGGGATGCAGCAATAATGACTGACAACCATTTACATCTTAGACAAACTCATCCCTACAGAATTAATGTTGATTGTCAATTTTATAGTTGTTATTTGTTTTATTTTATGTTGTTTTTACTTTAGACTAGAGTTCTTTAGCTTTGGGGGAATTACTTGTTATTTTATGAAACTTATAAATGTGTTATCTTCTGTATTTGGGGGCGGGTAATGAATCTATGAGTCCAAATTTATTAAGCACTAAGCTAAGCTTTACAGCCTATAAGCTTTCCTTGAAAGCTTCCTGAGTTAGTTACTTTACTCATTATATTGTGAAAAATCTACCTGTGGATGGAGAGATGGCTTCATGGTTAAGGCGCTTGCCTGCAAAGCTTAAGGACCCATGCTCTACTCTTCAGATCCCATATAAGCCACAAGCACAAAGGTGATGTAAGTGCAAGGTTGCACATGTGCAGAAGATGGCTCAAGCACCTGGAGTTCAATTGCAGTGGCTGAGGCCCTGTCATGTCAATTCTCCCTCTCTCTTTCTCTCTCTGTTAAAGAAAAGAAACCTGAAAAATGCATCTTGAGGAAAGAAAGATTCACTCTGGCTCATAGTTTGATGGTATGCTCCATCAAGCAGGGAAGCCGTGGTCATAAGGGTAATTTTCAGCTGTGGTATTAGGAGTGCATGGCAGCTGGTCTCATTGTGTTCACAATCAGAGGGAGCTGAACCCTGGTACTCATCCACCCATCCTCAATAGATCAACTGAAGACACAAGTCATAGTGAAAAGCACAAAATATTTAATCAATATGGCCACATTGGAAAGAAGGTCAGAGATGTCAATTGACTTCCCACTCGTAAGTCCACCTTTGGAAAGCTTTATCTTTCCAAGTGCTGGGCTTATAGACCATCACTATGATACCACCCATGCCCAGAATGATTCATTTCAATTCTAACAATGTTCTCTAAGGATATTGCTGAATAGCCATCTGGTGGTTTGATTTCAACTATTCCTTGTTACTGGGATGAGGCTGGTCCCAGTTGGTCTGTTCTGATCCAGTGTTGAATAGATGGGGGACAAGTGGCACATGCCAAGAAGTTCATGCCAATAACCCTTTATGTTCAATTTTAAGTAACCAAGAGTATGGAAGGAGTGCTTCTTACAAAAGGCTTATCTGTTGTCCATTCTTATATTTTAATTCTATCTTTCTTATGGTCTAGCAGCTCAAAGAAAAGAAAGCTATTTCTTTTTATTGGAAGTTGTATATTTTAATAAAGTCAACAGCTTTGTAAAAAGAAAACCAACACAGGCAACTATTTTAAGAAACATAGTTTGAAAATTCAGGACTTGTTTATAGAGTTTACAGATGTATTCCTTAGATAACAAATGTCCAGTCCTTGCTAATCATGAGGAGAACTGGGGTGCAGTGTCAGGACATATCTAATTATCTTAAAGAAAATAGTTGCAATACAATTAGGGATATAAAAACATGAACCTGGAAAAGTACCACTAGCAGCTGTAGTGTGGAGGACATCAGCATAGTAAAATGTTCTAGGTTTTGCATTTTAGGAGGCTTATATAATACACAGGTAAGAGATCCAGCAGCAATTACCATCACTACACAGAACAGCAATTCAAAAATGATTTATATGTTAACTCATCTTGTGCTTTTGAAATAAAATTTAGAGTTTTATGCTCAGTAGGACAATAAGTTTATGGTAGTAACAAAAATAAAAGTTCCATACTTCTTACAAATTTAGGGAACAGTGCTATTGTCCATAAAATGACTCATTTTGGATATAAAAATGTATCTCACACATACAATAAGAAAAGAAAAAAACTTACTTCATTAAGGCAAATAGATATAGAGCAGTGTTCACAACAGCATTGCCCCAATGCCAAGTCTTTGTTCAGAATAGCACTGATTAAAAATATTAAAAATGTCAAAAGAATTTCATGAGTCATTTTAAATGAAGATAGTCCAAATGTAATGCAAACTGTATAAAACAGAGCACATACTGGCAATTTCAGATAAATTGAAATTACATGTCTTTAATTCAGCAAACTTTTTGCATAACACAAAAAGTTAAGACATCATTAAACATTTTTAGTCTCAGATATGTCAGGTATTAAATGTACTAAAATCACTTTAACACAGTTGCTTATCAAGTATTCATTTAAGACTCTAACATAAATGGATATTTAAATGAACCTTGATTTGTTAAGATAGCTTCTTTCTTAAGTTGTCAAAACTAGGAAAAAAATTAGCAGAAAGCACAAGCAATTATCTCTATACAACATAAAATCTTGATATTTTTACATTGTACATGCATACCAAATGATACATTAAAATATCTTCCAATTTCATATTATTAACAATAAAATAGATTAACTGGGCTCATTTTTTGTACATGGTTTTGACTTATTTCCCAGTTCTACCAATGAGTTCCATTCCACTGAGTGAATCTATTAGCCATATCAAGAGCAGTTGGTTACCCACCAGGGCTGTGTGCCACTACCACACTTTTTTGAGCATTACGTCAGGTTGTTTCCTGATGGGTAGCTTAGACTGCGAGTTGTTTGGACAGATGTCGGTCATTTTCCCCCAGTCACTCGTGTAGCACCCTCAGGCACTAGACTAGCTAACTGTCTGGGGACTGACCCTCTTCCAGATTCCGACCAGGTTTCTCCATGGTTGGTCTCACCTGCTTATGCTGTCTTTGACTGTAGGGTCTTACCATTAACCTTTAGTGGGTCATCAAAAACTCTGACAGAAATCTATCTTTTTTGGGAAGCCTTGTAGGTCTCTCTGATCAACAGCTCATTGTGAAAGTTAACTCTGTACTGGTACTGGGAGTTATAAGTCAGCACCAAGGAAGGTGAAGGAAGAAAAAGATAGGTAATATAAAAGAGAAAGTGAGTATAAAGAGGAGAGGGAGAGAGAGAGAGAGAGAGAAAGAGAGGAAAAGATTAAGGTTGGTCTTCATGATGTTCTCTCCAGTTTCCTGTGGTTCAGGTGTTCCCTCTGCAGACCTGCTGAAGGATCAATGTTTTAGCCTGTTGTTCAGAATATAGAGTTTTATGCATGACCCACATTCCCCATTGATGAAGGTCTCTTTGGAATGGGGAGAACAGGGAGGAAGATAATGGAATCATCAATATGAATGTAAAATTAGAATAATATAAATAAAAAATTATAAAAATAGATTAACTAATAGCAATTATTCCAATAATACAATTAGCCCATTTCAATATTGGGAAGCACTGCATATGGAGCAGGGATGGACATGTGATGATCAGTCTTCATTGTCACTTTGATTTGGTTTGGAATCACCTAGGAGACATACATCTAGGTATGTCTGTGAGAATGTTTGCAGAGATTTGCCTGAGGAAGAAAGATTCATCCTGAAGGTAAGTAGCACCACCCCGTAGGATGACTTCCCTGAGAGAATGTAAAGGATAAAAGGATGAAGCCCCTGGGCACCAGCATTCCCTGCTTTCTTCTGGTCAACTACAAATGCACTGTGACCAGATGCCTTGCACTCCTACTACTAAGACTTCCCATCATGATGGACTGTGTCTCCTATAAAACCATGATCCCCAAAAGATCCTTCTCCTATAAGGTATTTATCTCAAGGATGAGAAAAGTAACTGTATTCTCCCTCTCTCTTTCTCCTTCTCTCTTTTTCTCTGTCTCTTACTCCATTCTAATGAGAATAGTACCATTGTGTTGGATGCTCTATGCAGTGAAGTCATAGATGACATCCTCAAACATTGCTGACATGCCCACTTGCACTGTGATATCCTTTCTAGCTTACTGTGAGGAAAGGATGGACTAATACAAAACTAGCATTCTCTAGTATGTAGATAATTATACATTTCACTAGAGTGTAAGAATTTAACCTTGTATTTTATTCAGTAATTCTTTGGGACTAGCTTTCTAGTTTGTGGAGCTGTTTTATCCAGAGATGTTATTTGTCCAGACTACACACATAGGTCTATGATGCCTCTGGCAGTAAGCCATATTGGCTTTTTTAAATCATCTGAACATATAAAAGTTAATTATAATGATTCCAATTAAATACAGTACTATAAATAAAGAAAATTCTGGATGCCAGGGGTTAGCAATGAAAAATTAGTAGGCAGAGGACAGAGGAGTTTTATAGTAGGGTAACTGTTCTCCATGTTATTATAAGAGTAACCATATGACATTATTTATTTATCAAAACCCATTGAATGTACAACACCAGCAGTGAAAACATACATAACCAAAGTCTTTGATTGAAAATGGTGGGTCAATGTGGTCTTATCACTTGTAATAAATATACATTCTGGTATATGATTCACATTCTGCACTTAGCTCCACTGTGCTACAAAACTAAAACTGCTCTTTAAAAGCCAGCTTTAAAACAACAAATTTATGATATAATGGGAAACAATATGCTATATTATATTGAACAAACCATTTCAAGTTCTACCATGTCAATCACAATGCATGGAAGGAAAATATGAGACCAGGGAACAAAGCCACATATGTGCAACATTTTATCAGACAAAATCTATTAAAAGGACCCAATTTGGCTAATGGAAATTAAAACTCAGCTTTGAGGAACAAGCTCTGAAAAAGTAGGCTGGAGTTCAGAGAAATTGAAGGACTTTCCTTACCTACTGCAATCCCACTCATTAATGTTACTCAGTGTTCTCTGCTTATCATTACAGTTTCCCAACAAGGTACTCACAGTAATTGAATTCATATATAGTTTCTCCTTTGGAGGACAGACCAGCCAAATTAAGTAGGTTAATTGTCTTGCCATTTATTTTTTTTCCAATAATTGGCATTCTGGTTTATTATTAGTGTCCCAGAAGGTGTTTACTCTTATACATCCAAGGTCCAGCATGGAACTTGGACATGCCAGAGACACAATGAATATTTTTACATTTTACAAAGCTGTTCCTGGGATATGAATAGTTTTAAGTCTCAAAATTTCCTCAGATGGCAGCAGCAATGGCCTCTCCTGAGAATTATTAGTAAAACAAACAGGACGCCACCTATCACAACTGAGTTGGTATTCTGAAGGACTCAAACTCTGAGATTTGATAGCCATCCCTGTGTGATGTTGATGTGTGCTGACATTTTAAGAGACACTTCTTTAGAGTTCAGCCTAATGAACTAGTGAAATTCTTGAGCCTGTAGGAGAAACAGGTAGGACCAAATAGGCTCCGGTAAGACCTGGTAGACCCCACTTACCTGACTCCATCTGATGTGCACCTTGATAGAGTCAGCCCATCATGATGGGGAAGGCATTGGAGGCAGCAGCAGCTGCAGGCAAGGTGGAAAGAGATTGCTGAGGAAGCAAATGCCCATATTCAGATGGCTTCCTCGTTTTTCCTTTTTACTCAGTCTGAGAATTCGACTCATAAAATGTTACTATTCCCACTGAGGATTGGTGTTTTTCATCAGTTAAACCTCTCTGGGAAGACCCTCACAGACATTTCCAGAAGTGAATCTCCTAAAAGATTCCAAACTTAGTCCAGTTAATAATGAAGACTGCCAACCATCACAAGAAGAGAAGCAAATGGGTTTGACCATTAGTCACCACAATCCACACACACACACACACACACACACACACACACAGTTTTTCCCTCTGCTACTGATCAGTATCCCTTCACTCCAGGAGGAGCACTCCCTTCACTGCTGGGGTATATCTCATCAGGGTAAGTGAACACTTTTAACAGGGCAGTGCTGAGTTCCATTCAAGTGGGTTTCATGTCTGTGCTCTAACCCACTGTTTCCTTGATATTTTTCTCTTAAAGAATAAAAAAAAGAATAACCCTGTGCCACATTTTGTTTTTATTAATTGAGGAATTTCTCTCATTCCCTAATTACTGGTTATAGATAAAACACATTAGCCAACTTACTATAAAATATATACCGTAGTCAGCATGGAAGAATTTCTGCATCAACTCATCTGATCTATACTGGAGAGATGAAGAAATCAAAGGCACAGAGAAATGGGGACAGAGATAGTAGAAAAAGATAGTAGTGAAACAAGTTATTTCCATGTTTCAGGAAGTTTTATTCCCTGATGTCACCTAAATTCTCACCTCTACACTCTCCATTAAGCTGGTGTCACCACCTCTGGCTTAGTAATGAACATAAGAAAGTTCACTAAAGACAATGCAGACTGGCTGTGGTCAAGGTTTGTCTATCACCAAAACCTGGACACATTGCTCAGCTCCTGTTTCTACAGCCTTACATGAAGGTGGTTTATTGAGGTTGTAGTCGATTGGAGAGGAAAGGGGGAAATAGCCATCCCTGTTCCTTTTGATGTTTTTACTATCTCTTCCATTTGACAATGTCCTTATGCTGACTTTGCCTCCTCTGGGGTATACAACATTATAGGCAGTATTCAACTAACATAACATCCATCCGCATCACTGATCTGCAGGTTAGGAACAAAAGCTCAGGGGTATTAACTGGTTTATCTAAGGTCATCCGTGTATGAATGGTAGAGAGAGGAGTGTTACCCAAATCTCTCTATTCCTCAAATAATGCTTTGACTGCTCTATGTTGTCCCAAGACACAGAGTTTCTGTGACATCCAACATAATAGGAGAGATTCACAGAGGAGGCTAATAGATATTGTAATAGATGATAAGTGGTGACAATCACATCACATCTCCTTAATATTCAGGAAATTTAGTGCAGCTTTCCTGAATCTCACACTGTTATTCAAAAGACAGCTCATTTTCTGCTTGTTTTTATAAAATATATATTTTAAAGTAATAATCAGTTATGAGAATATTTCTTTTCTATTTCCCTCATCGGTGACTTTTTCACAATCAGAAAGGATAAGCAGAAAGGAAGTACCAATTGCTTTTAACTAAGCCAAACACACTGACCTTGGGCTGAGCCCTTCTTCACTTTAAGAAATACAGTCTCAGAATCACACCAGAGTGTGCCCTAATTGCAACGGTAGGTTTGGAGTTCACTCAGTATCTAGGTAGCACAGCACTTTCTGTTTTCCTTTTTCCTCTTGGCATTTGTTCAGTCTCCCAGGAGCAAGTTAGTGACCAGTAAATCCAGGAAAAACAGCAATGATCACCTAATAAAACACCAACAGACTTTCCAGGCCTCAGGGAGAGTAACACTCCTGCCCTGCCTAATTCTCAGACCACATTCCAAGTGCAAAATGGAATCATTTTTGTTTTCAAAGTGATGCTAATTTATTAGCCATGGTGCAAATGTTGACTGTGGTAATGGGACTTCAGAAAGAATGTCCATAGTCCAGAAAGCTCGAGGGGAAAAAGGGAAATTAGTGGGGGAGGGTTCTCCTTTCCAAACTGACTATATGCAACTATTCACACACTCATTCATCAAGCCTTTTGTTACTGACCCAGAGGTTCCAGGAATTTCCTAGTTTCTGGGAACATACAGATGTTCAAATGACCTGTTTTCTAATAGAAATCATAGTTGACTCAGATATACAGATCTAGAAACCAAACATTGATGAAAATTTTGTTACTTTCAACCCACAAACATGGATTTACTTCTACAACTGTTGCATGAAACTGTATGGGAAGAGACATGTTGACAAACACTTTCTCTCCCACCTTCCCCACTCCAAGTAACCAGCTGACAGGTTAACAGTGCTGAAGACTTCATCTGGGCTCAGTTAGGAATACTTAACAATTTTCTGATCATCATTGACCTCTTTCTAATTTGCATTCTTTTTTCATTTGACTATCTTTAAATATTTCTTAAGATATGGCATATATATAATGTATTAGTCAGGGTTCTCTAGATGAACAGAATCGATAGAATGAATTGTATTAAAATGGAATTTATTTGGATTAGCTTATGGCAGTCCAACAATAGCAGGTTGCAAACATGAGAGTCAAGGAACCTGGTAGCTGCTCTGTCCACAAGGCTGGATGCCTCAGCAGTCCCAACCCAGCACTGAAGGCCTGGAGGTGTCCTGGAGAGACACTGCTCTTCAGTCCATGCTGGTCTTCAGTCCACACTGGAAGGCAGCAAGCACCAAGCAGCAAGCAGTGAACAGCAAGCAGTGAGCAGCAAGAGACACCAGCAGCCAAGGGGAAGGAAGGAGGCCTTTCCTTCCCAGAGCTTCCTTAGAATAAAGTCCCCCCTCCAGGGAGCCGCCCACTCTGGAGGAAGAGCTCACCCTGAGGGAATGATTCCTCCTTTAGTTAATTCTTCCTAGAAGCAACCTCAGAGACACTTAGGAGGAATGTCTGTGGATTACTAAACAGAACAAGTTGACACAAACTTAACCATCACATATAGCATATACTTTATGACCTTAACCATTTTAAGTCAGAAGCAGATAGAGCCATGCAGTCAACTCAGGATTTTATAATACCTTCTCATGAGAATTACCAAAGAATTCTACAAGATCTGCCTTCAAATATAATACCTACAAAGAGTTAAAGACTTGCCACTAAGCCCTGCCTCCCAAAGGTTCCAACACCTCCCAACAGCATCACCCTGCAGACAAAATCTCTAATTCTAGAAGATCCACAGGGAACATTGGACCATGGCTAAGCTATAGACATGATTGAGCTATGTCATCAAGGTTAGTGGACAGTATGCCTTGCACACAAACCTCAGAGAGCTAGGACCATGGAAAGGCACTAAGGCAAGAGAGGCCACAAAGTTCTATGAGCTATCAAAAAGCTAACACTTGCTAGAATGTGAAGTGAGAGATGTGGCATGGCCATAAAGGCATCAGAATTAATAAGCTGTTAGGGTAAGGATGGATTGGTAATGGGGAGGGACTTTTATACTGTGCCCCAAAATAATGTTAGTCCCCAACACTGTATGTATGAACACAGAGTTCAGGGATACCTTATGATTTTGTGAAACCTCACACTGAAACTATAGAAAATTTTGCTGGTAGATATTTTTCTTAAGGAGAAGAGTTATATAAAATATGACTATTTTCATTGTGGACAATAGAATCTGAGCAGCAGGATAAAGGCATTAAATGAGAGCTCCTGAGGTATTATTTCCTGCAGTGTTTCTATTTTCTATTTACAGTGTACACTTCTTTTCCCAATGGGAAGTTTACAATGTGATCTCTGCATTGTCCAAGCTTCCACTGCTAGTATTTATGCTGAGGTGTAGGAAGAGAGTATGTGAGGAAGGAGCCAGAATGGAGGACTGTGTGAAGTGGAAAGAGACTGGTTTCCTCCTTCCCTTGGAGTAGCAGCATTCAGATAACCAAAACATGGAGCTCATCCAGAAGGTCAGAGCATTGAATGCCAAATGAATTCATTGCCTATTGTTAGACTGTGCCCGGCAGTAAGTGCTTTTGCTCTCTCCTGTAGCATCTGCTGTCACAGTGTGCACCAACTTTAAGAACACTGGTCTCTATGAACCTGGAAGGAATATGTTCAGGAGAAATGCTTGAATGGAGAATAGCTGGAAAAAGAGGTTCTGCCACGGCAGTGTTGTGTGATCCCCATCCGTGATTGTGGGACAGTTAGCAACATCTGTCGTTCCTTTCCAGATCTTTTACAAGTATTATAGCAAGGATCATTTCCATGTAAAATTGTCCTCTCCCTGTCTGGAGACCTCAAACAATACAGGGCACACTAAATTGAATTAAATTACTGTATAGTGACTGTTGAGATGGCTCGGTGGGTAAAGTGCTTGCAACATAAGAGGTGGGATCTGAGTTCAGATTACCCAGCACCCAAGTAAAAAAGCCAGATGTGGTAGTAATCACCTATAATACTGGTCCAGGGAGGGAAAGATCCATAGGCTAGTTATTCTAGCACAGTGAGCTCCAAATTAAGTGAGAGACCTTTTCTCAAAAAGTTAAGATGGAAGGCTGGAGAGATGGCTCAATAGTTAAAGTGCTTGCCTGCAAAACCTAGTGACTCAAGTTTGATTCCCTAGTGCCCATGTGAAGCCAAATGCACAAAGTGGCACATGTACCTGGAGTTCATTTACAGTGGCTAGAAGCCCTGGTATGCTCTCTCCCTCTCTTTGCTTGCAAATAAATAAAAATATTTTTAAAATTTAAAAAAAAAAAACAGTAAGATGGAGGGTGATTGAGCATCAACCTCTGGCCTTCACACACACATGCACACATGTATACAGACTTACACCCATGCACACACATATCCACACAATCCAAACATCCATACACAAATGCACACACACATATACAAAAAAGGAACAGTATATTTGTTCAGCAAATCATTTAGCATGGAAGTAGTAAGCTAGTATGCTAATTGTTGCAAGAATGAGAGCCCATTCTCTCAAGAGATTAAGTCAGCTCTTTTATAGCTGAAATGTACACACAGAATGAAAATGTACTCTGTAGAAAAATACATCACTGAATGCTTGGAATTTTAGCTGCTGGAGTGAGATGAAATTAGCATAGAATTCTGGCTCTGAAAATTAACTCTGTAACCCCTGGACATGTTGCATAACCTCCTGTATATTATTTGTCTTTTCTATGGATAGAATAGTAATGCTACTTCAAGATTTTGTATTTTATTCACATGTATTTGTTGTGTAGACAAAGATCATGCTGTATATGAAGTATTTAACACAGTGTGTACTTAGTAAGATGTTTCCAGTTGGTTAAAATGGCTAACATAAATGAGAATGTCAAGAACTTATTACTTTTAACTGGAAGTAGTGAGAAATTGTAAGCAGGGTTTTTCCTGGACCTTGAAGAATAAATACAGTGACCTAGAAGAATTGAGAAAAAAGGAGAAGAGAACATTGCATAGGCAAATGAACGATAGTGGAATTTGATACTAGACATGTGGGGAACAGAAGATCAACCAATGAAAATCCAATGACAAGAATAAAGGACTCTGGGAGGCAGGTGGAACAGGACAGTTAGATTAAGCTAAAATAAAGGCCTAGTTAATTTACTCTATTGTTTTTTTTTAACCTTTTTTTCTTTATTAGTATGGACATACTCAGTGTATAAACAGCACACATTGGGACCATCCTTACCTTCATCCCCATCCTCCCCCTGCCAAAGAGACCCTCCTTGTTGGGCATGCCAGTTATCCCCATGAGTCATGCATTGTGGGAGTAGCCATCAATTATGGGGAAGAGGTAATATCTCTGTGCATATTATCCCAACTTGTGGCTCTAACAACCTTTCGGCCCCCTCTTCCGCAAATTTCCCTGAGCCAAGTTGGGTTCATTTTAGGTCTACTTTAGTGATGAGGTCTTGGGAGCCTTTGTGTCTGTGGATCTCTGGTTTGGTAGGAGTTGAGTGTTCGTTGTGTCTAGCTCCTTCACCCTTGTGCTGATACCAGGTTCACCAAGAAAGCAGCACTCTTGCTCATTTCCCCAATTCCTCTGTGGTTTCATCTGAGGCCCTGGTAAAGTGCTGTGGGCTGTTCTTTCCTCAGGTTCTGTGTCCATCTGAAAAAGAGAAGCAGATTCTATTGGAATTTTAATGATCCTTTATTAAAAATTTTGTTCAAATAATTTTTCCAGAAGGTAACTCTGGTGGAGAGTAGCTAACTTACCTGGCAAAGTGGACAGGACTGCAGATAATATATAACAACACTGAATTAAGCCAGTGTGGCAGGAGAGGTGGGGTTATGGCAATTGGGGACAAGTGTAACCAATAGTGTCAAGAAACTCCCACAGATTTATGCCTGCATATTTAATTATAACTGATAAGCATTGGCAACTCAATTATTTTTTATCTTTGTGTGTCATCTGTTGATATGCATGTAAGCATGTTTCTTTAAAAAAAAAAAAAAAAACCTGTTTTGTTTCCAAGCAACTACACAAAAGTGTATGCATGCCTAAAAGACTACGTGAAGTATTTTTACAATTTTCTTCACTCAACCTCCTCATGTTGCTCAGAGCTCTGTAAGACAGACTGTAGAGAATGCTAGATGTGGTGAGGTCTGGGTGAGGAAGTGCTTGGTTCTCATGTCACGTGTCTTCTCTGTGGTAAAGTGTTCTTCAAGAACAGTCCATGTGCCAGAAGGTAAAGAAAACATCTTGGCATGAAGAACAGCACAAGGTGAAGGAGAAGATTGAGCTATAGCTACTGAACACAATTTGTCATATGATCCAAAGTTAGGGAAACTTGTTGAAATTATTCCATGTTTTTAAGTTACCAAAAGATAATTGGGTGGTAGTCTGCTTACATGCTTAGACATTCTCTCATGCCATATTTCTACTACTTTGTACATTCTGGTGGTTGCTGAAATGTCATCTCTCCTAAGAGTACAACCATATAAATGCATCCTTAAACTGACTCTTTCACAAACAGATTCAAATCCTAAATATGCCTATAGCAGTTACTTTCACCTTGCTGAAACTTAATACCCAACCAGAAGCAGCTTATAGAAGGAAAGGGTTTATTTTCAACTTACAGTTTCAAGGGCAAGTCCATCATGGTGGGGAAAGCCTAAACAGAAGCAGGAAACCAGTGACACATCAGCAGAGAAGAAATAGAAAGAACAGCAACTTGGGCTGGACTATAGACCTTCAAGATCACTCCCAGTAGCATACTTCCTCCAGTAAGACTCCACCTCAAGCTTCTACAACTTTACTAAACAGCACTTTGAGGACTGAGTGTTCAAACACATAGAGTGAGGCTATTCAAAGCAACACAATGCTGAAGTAATCCTGTTCTTCTCTCTCTCTCTCTCTCTCCTCTATGAACAACTTTCCCCGAAAAGAACCCACTGTGCTTACCACCTGGATTTTCTCCAGCAATGCATGGCTTCATAGCTTCTCTGCGCATCAATGTCAGTCAATGCTTCTCAAACTTTAGTGTACAATGGGCCTTAACATAAGGGTTCTAGTTTGTGGTTTAAAAGTTATATCTATTAATCTAAATTTTTAACAAGTTCCCAGAACACCAATGTTACTGGGTCATGAGAGGTAAGGATGAAAGTCATAAAACTTGAACTTATACTTATTCAGTATATTCCTTTTCCTTTAAAAACTTAGCAAACACCTCAGTCTTGCCAGTTATTCTTTCTGTAAAGCTCTACATGTAAGCCCTCCTGTTTTCACTACTGTGTGTGTGTTGGATGTATGCAGGCAAGTCCACATTCATGTAGAGGCCAGACTAGAGGTCAACACTGGGCATCTTCCTCAACTGCTCTCTACCTTTATTTTATTTTATTTTATTTTATTTTATTTTATTTTATTTTATTTTATTTTATTTTATTTTATTTTTCAAGGTAGAATCTTGTTCTAGCCCAGGAATTGGTCTCATTCTGGCTTTGAACTCACCATGATCCTGCTACCTTAGCCTCCTGAGTGCTGGGATTAAAGGTGTGTGCCACCATGCTGGCAACCTTATTTTTTGAGATAAAATCTTTCACTGAACCTGAAGCTCACCAGTCTCTACCTTCCTAGCCCTGGAATTAAATACATGTGTTACTGTTCCCAATTTTTACCTGGATGCTGGGTACTAAACTCACATCCTCACACTTGCAACAGTTACTTTATTCACTGAGCCATCATTGTAGCCCACATTTTTTCTTCTCTAGTATGTGCTGGATCACTGAAGTGAACTTCCCACTCATTTATCTGGTCTCCTTTCAGTTATAAATGCCATTCTTACATAAAAATATGATTATGAATGTATCTTCTGGCATAATATTTTCCCTGCCACCTACAGTTAGAGCTTAAACTCACCTGAGCACACTGCCCCTATGCTTGTGTCCAGCCTCATGTCCTGCCAATGCTATACCCCTCCACCTTAGCTTTACATTTCTCTCATCACAGCATGCATGCACACATAATCCACATTGCTCAACACGGAATGATCTTTCCTAATATCACACATTGGGTGCATGATATTAACCTGCCCATGATGCAACCCCTCTTTTACATATGAACTAAAATATTCCCTATCTCTTGATGCCTTCTCTCCTCTAGGCTGACTTGGGAACTCCTCTAATATGTCCACTGCACTGTGAATGCATCACAATTGAAACCATCTTTGTTGTCTTGTAGGTTATTTGCATATTTCTTTTACCACTAAGCTATTAATTCTTTGAGAATAAATAAGGTCTTTCCAATGTTTTAAGGAGATTGTGATAACCACTATATTATGGACACTGACCCAAGATTGTTCCAGTGTTGTATCCCTAGTATCTTTCCCCTCTTTAAAAGTGCTGTAATGGTACAGATTTATTAGCTAAATAAGTAGGTGAAGTGAGAGCAATATTTAACACTATGAAGAATACTCTTTTAGCTCAACACAAGAATTTCTTTGCCATTGAATCTCTTGTACTCCCTGAAACCTGAGAGACAAAACAAGCAGAGGAAACATAAACAGAAGTTTTATTCAGAATGTATATTTTAACTGTGAAATAATTCAAGTCTCTTCCAATTATGAGACTCTACACTATTGGATGACTTTGTGAAGGCTGGTAGTTTTTGAAAGGTTTCTAAACGGGGCAATAATTTTTTCCTGACTTATAACAAGACTAAAGGAATTTCTCAGTTTATGGCACTTAGAGAGTGATCTTATTGTTCACTCCTCAGTGATATGCTATTTAAGCCTTCCTGAAATGAAGTGCAATCATTAGCACTGCTTGGGCATGTCTACCACTGCAATCAGAAGGTTTCCAGCTCAGCAGAAAGCTCCACATTGCTATAGCTTCAGGAGACAGGATTCTGCACACAACTTGATATTGACTTTTCTTCTCAGGGCTGCTGTGCAATTTCTGTAAAACCTTTGTTCTTCAAAGCAGTAAGAGAGCAAGTGCCAGAAGAAAAGAAAATAGAATTTATGGAATCATAGTCTCAAAGAACAAAAACTACTCCCAACAGGCACATTTTTCACTTAAGGATATTGCATCAGGTCCATAATACTTTTTAAAGCTCATCTTACAGGAAAAGTGGTACATTTCTTTCTTATTTGATATTTGAATTCTTCTTCAGTCATAACATTCAAGAATATCATGGCTAGTTGAGCTACATAAATTTATCCAACAATTACAAAAAGTAATGATTAAGTATTTAGAACTGTTACATACCATTGGATATTACAAGATACACAAACAAAACACAGTCCCTGCCCAAGAAAAAAAAAAATCAAAGCCAATTTGTTAAAAGGAAATTCAGTAACAATAGTAATATATTCTCAGTATATTCCTAATGCATTAACTAAATCAGTGGAAGGCTATTTTAGCAAATTAAGAAAATTATATTTTTATTTCAGTTTCACCCTTGTTTATTTAGGTGATTGGATGGACTTTCCCTTTAAAGGTGTGTGTGTGTGTGTGTGTGTGTGTGTTTTTGTGTGTTATATTTTAACCTCTATTAGTGATGGATATATTGCTTTTACTCTCTCCTATACTTCTTTTCTGGTCCAGCTATAGAGCGGGCCTCACAAATAATTTACCTGGGATCTAAGAGAATTACCACCAATTCATTTTAAATTCAATTTATTTTATATAAAGAAAAATAAATCATGACATAAGACATTACTGGACACTTTCTGTTTATCAGATGTTGCCCAAAGTTTATAGGCACATTACCATATCAAATGTTCACAATGGCATTACAAAGTAGTGTGTCAGACAGCTCTCCATCATTGTGACAAAATAACTGAGAGACACAACTTAAAAAGAGGAAAAGGGTGATTTTGGTTAGTAGTTTCAGAGGTTCCAGCACATCCAAGCTTGGTTCCATGGCTTTGGTTCTGTAGCAGGAGCAACATATGATAGTGGCAGGGACACGAGAGAGAGAAAGCCTTTCTGAAAGCCTTTCCTCGCGATGGCGCAGAACTTGAGGGAGGAGAAAGAATTCTAGTGTTCTCTCCAGGGCAATGCCCCCAAGTGCCTTGCTTCCTTTAAGGAGGTCCCACCTCCTGAAGGTTCTACTTCCTCCCAATAGTGACATGGACCGGTGACTAAGTCATTAACACTAGGTACTTTGTAGGAACACTTAAGAGTCAAACTGCAACAAGCAGTTTGTAAGGAAATGGGCTTAGTGACTGTCATCCAAGCTAGCAGAAGGTGGAGCTGAGTTTGAATCCATATTTAGCCTGATTCCAGAAGCAAATTCATAACCATGCTCTACAGCTCCTCCTACACATTTATGTCACTGCAGAATTGTGAACTTTAATTTCTTTTCAATTGTTATTTAGCCTGAGGTCATTAGATACAGAGTCTTTATGGTCTCACTGAAGTATGACAAAAAAAGGAAGGTGTCTTCACAGAAAACCAGAGGTGGTACAGTAAACATGGTGTCATATCGATCACCTGAAATCTTAGGTGTCTCAGGGCCTCCAAGGGTCATGGCTCATGTACATGGAAAAGGTAAGAAATCTGATTCACTACACAGACAAAGTCTGAGAAAATTACCTACAGAAGCAATGAGAAGAGACAGAAATGTGGCTGCCAAAAATGCAAGATTTCATGTGTCTTGTTTCATTAATTGTTCTGAAGTTTGAAAGTAGTAATAGATGTAAAATTGTGACATAGTGCTGGGGATGCAATACGTGTACAACAGGTAAAAGGATTTAAAACTATTATCGATATTATTGTCTTTGACCTGGGTGTGGTGGACACATGCCTTTAATCCCAGAATTTGGGAGTCCGAGGTAAGAGGATCACCATGATTTCAAGCCCAGCCTAGGACTACAGAGTGAGTACCAGGTCAGCCTGGACTAGAGTAAGACCCTACCATGAAAAAACTGAAAAAAAAAAATATTTTTTATTTCTGAAACAAATGCATTCATTTCTGCAAAAAGAACTTCTTAAAATGGAAACCTGATCTCTTCTATCTCTCAATTGTTGGTCTCCAGGGAAATTCAATAATTGGTCTATAAATGATCCAATATTAGTCATCCTAAAATGAAAAGAATAAAATAAATTCTTGCTCCTTTTCCATATTACCAGAGGTTTAAAATTTTGCCTTACTTGCAAATGACTATATTTTAAGGATGCTGGTAGAAGATGTGCAACAATGAATCTAAGATTCACACAAACCAAAGCATCATCATCTTTTCATCACTCCCTCAAGCACCAACTACCATGGTCTGACAAGAATATTGTCACCTGTCACCCATGCATACAGTGAACTGTGCCACACAAAAGAAACTCTAAGTTTAGAGAACCCATGTCTTTTTAATAAAGTGTTAAATGGACAACCTTTCTCCAGTGAGGGTGGGACATAGTGCTTCTCATGCTGGATGGTATGCATACCTGCCCTATACCCTAAGGAAGAGGCAATTTCTATCTTTCAAGGCCAAGAAAAAGCCTACCCAGCTAATGGATGACATGCTCCATGCATGGTGGTAAAGAGGCCAGCCTCAGTTCAAATATTTTAGAATATAAGAGAAGGCATGAAGGATGCTTTAAAAATCATAGTGGTCATTCTCTCCTGCTCTCCTAAAACAAATGTGCATGACGACAATATACTCTTTAGAAACACCTAAGCGATTTTTTTTTTTTTTTTTTTTTTGGTTTTGCGAGGTAGGGTCTCACTCTGGTCCAGGCTGACCTGGAATTAACTCTGTAGTCTCAGGGTGGCCTTGATCTAAGTGAATTTTTAAAGAGAATCAAGAAAGCATACTCCTGGCCTAGGGAGCCAAGTGTTACAATGTGCTCTCAACAATACCTGGTAGTCTTACAGATTTTATCACAATTGTAATTAATTAAATGCTTGGTCCCTTTTTAATTTAAGTTCTATTGATTTCTCTAGACTAAATTATCATTACTTAGGGAACTGAATGTCTCATTCCTAAAATTATGTTTGAATAACTAGCATAGTATCAGGATTATAGTCACCATACAGTAAATATACACCATTTGAATTTCACTTCACTTACTAATGAAACAGGAAAATTTGATCACTAATTGATTCCATCCTACAGATTATGTTTAGTAGGGCTTTCAAGTACCTAGTTTGATTTTCCTAGAAGACTGGGAGGAAAAAATGACTTAAGAGATATCTAGCATTTTGGCATTAATTTAAAGATGAGTAACTAAGTCCCAGAGACAGCAATGAACTGTCCAAAGTCAAAGAGCAAGTAATGAATTAAGCTGTCTTTCCAATCCCTTCTGGTGATACTTTAGAACATTTCTGTTCATCTACAAAAAAAAAAGATATTTTTATTTCTGAAACAAATGCATTCATTTCTGCAAAAGAACTTCTTAAAATGGAAACCTGATCTCTTCTATCTCTCAATTGTTGGTCTCCAGGAAATTCAATAATTGGTCTATAAATGATCCAATATTAGTCATCCTAAAATGAAAAGAACAAAATAAATTCTTGCTCCTTTTCCATATTACCAGAGGTTTAAAATTTTGCCTTACTTGCAAATGACTATATTTTAAGGATGCTGGTAGAAGATGTGCAACAATGAATCTAAGATTCACACAAACCAAAGCATCATCATCTTTTCATCACTCCCTCAAGCACCAACTACCATGGTCTGACAAGAATACGGTCACCTGTCACCCATGCATACAGTGAACTGTGCCACACAAAAGAAACTCTAAGCTTAGAGAACCCATGTCTTTTTAATAAAGTGTTAAATGGACAACCTTTCTCCAGTGAGGGTGGGGCATAGTGCTTCTCATGCTAGATGGTATGCATACCTGCCCTATACCCTAAGGAAGAGGCAATTTCTATCTTTCAAGGCCAAGAAAAAGCCTACCCAGCTAATGGATGACATGCTCCATGCATGGTGGTAAAGAGGCCAGTCTCAGTTCAAATATTTTAGAATATAAGAGAAGGCATGAAGGATGCTTTAAAAATCATAGTGGTCATTCTCCTAAAACAAATGTGCATGACGACAATATACTCTAAAACAAATTTTTTTTTTTTTTTTTTTGCATGACGACAATATACTCTTTAGAAACACCTAAGTGAATTTTTAAAGAGAGTCAAGAAAGCATACTCCTGGCCTAGGGAGCCAAGTGTTACAATGTGCTCTCAACAATACCTGGTAGTCTTACAGATTTTATCACAATTGTAATTAATTAAATGCTTGGTCCCTTTTTAATTTAAGTTCTATTGATTTATCTAGACTAAATTATCATTACTTAGGGAACTGAATGTCTCATTCCTAAAATTATGTTTGAATAACTAGCATAGTATCAGGATTATAGTCACCATACAGTAAATATACACCATTTGAATTTCACTTCACTTACTAATGAAACAGGAAAATTTGATCACTAATTGATTCCATCCTACAGATTATGTTTAGTAGGGCTTTCAAGTACCTAGTTTGATTTTCCTAGAAGACTGGGAGGAAAAATGACTTAAGAGATATCTAGCATTTTGGCATTAATTTAAAGATGAGTAACTAAGTCCCAGAGACAGCAATGAACTGTCCAAAGTCAAAGAGCAAGTAATGAATTAAGCTGTCTTTCCAATCCCTTCTGGTGATACTTTAGAACATTTCTGTTCATCTACCATGAAAAAAAGTAGTAAGTGGTTGTGTTGGCAAAAGTAGGAATTTGGGGATAACTGTGGCATATCCTATTTCCACTTAACTGTTCTCATGTGGCCACAGATCCTGAACAAAAACAAATCTCTAAATTTTTTTCAAAGTTTTGAACTTGGATATTTCTGGAATGTTCTTAAAAAGGACTATGACACAGGTTGTCAAAGCACAAAGGCATCTTTACAGATCAGAATGTTTGAGAGTCATCTACCAATCTCAAATTTAAAAGCTGAGTTAAATTTAGTTTCTTTCTCCCATCTTATTTATATTAGCAAATAAGAAACATTTCCTACTTAATTTGTTTTGTTTGTGATGAGTTAACAATGAACATGCCATGGCTTATGGGTGTAAATATGATAAAGAAGTTAAAGAACTTCACCTCTGTCGAGATTTTAGCAATTTCAAATTGTAACTGTACTAAAAAAAAAAAAAAAAAAAAGGTGAGAGGGTAAGCAAATCTACAGTGAAGATCATGTGAAGACATTTCTATTGCTCCCAGAGAGTGTTTGTGATTCTGTTTACCAGCAAGCTCCTATGCCAGTGGTCATCCGGCCCTCCAGGAGATGGTCTGACAAGGATGATGTTTTGTGGAAAAGGTGTAACTATTATAAATATAAAATAGAATGGATAGGGCTGCACAGGCTCTGCATTTAGTAGAAGCAAGGATTTGGTTTTTAATTTCAGAAGGTAGTCTTCCACCTTGGGAAAGTTATGAAGATTTATCTCTACTGAGCACCACAATTCTCAGTCTCATGCAGCTATAGCCATAGGAAGACTTGAGTTGAGACTGCTTTATGGCCTAAGGAGAGCAGAGACAGTAGTACACTCTGGCCTCACAGACTAAGTAGTTTCACATACATTTCTGAGCAGTGAATCTCGGTTTTCAGTAAATCCCATAGATTTTTAGAGTTATAATACCATAAAGCAAAGGTTCCCACCATGAGATGAATGGAAATTGTTTAGAGAGAAGCTAGCCATCAATTTCCATGTAGATACTGGTCAAGCATTCCACTTACAAACTGGGATACTATTCCAGAACTCCTTACACAGACACTGCACATTGAATATGATTTAATACATTCTCACAGATACACAGTTTAATTTTCGTCTTTGGAATTGGGATTTCAACATTAGCAGAGTTGTACTGTATTGGAACACTTGAGTGGCAAGTTCCACCATTATTTCTCAGTCTCTTGCTGCCTAGCCATTTTTAAGATTCAGAGTTTTATATTCATAGGATTACAGTATTCTATTGACCTTTTTAGTTCATTATCCCTTTTTCTACTGAAAAGAGAACTAACCTGATCTCTCTTGCATGTCATAACATTTACAGTATTGAGAATTCTTGGTTTGCAGTCTGCACTAATATCAAATCTGCTGGTTTTGAATAACAACATATCTTTATCTAAATAAGATTTTTCTGTTGGTAAGTAGAGGCAAATTGTATAAGGATTCTCCTGATCTGTCTTTGAAAGTTTGAAATCCCCTGTATATAAAACATCAACATAGTTCTGCTGGCCAGAATCAAGTTCATGCAATTGCATTGTGTTTGTGACTCAGGTCCTTGCTCTTGTCTCAGTATCCACTCCAGAAACCAGGATGGTGATAATGCTAGCCCTTAGGGAAGCCTTTGTTGATGCCACTGTGTAATGGGTTAATATATATGGAACTTAGAATAATACCTAAACACTTAGCAATAATGAATACTGGATATATTGTGATGAAACCACATGGCACATAGTTTATTAAATGCTATTTTGTTTTCTTTCCTTATTCTCAGTTCAAGTCCTTAGGTTGCCATTTAAAAGTAGCGTGGAGCTAGTTTAATGGCTCCTGTCTGTAATTCCAGTACTTGGGAAGCTCACAAAGAAGAATTGCTAGTTCAGTTTCAGCCTGGGCGACATCCAGACCCTTTCTCAAAAAAAAAATTAAGTATAAAATTAAAAAAGTAAAAGTCAGGCGAGGTGGTGCACATCTTTAGTCTCAACACTTGGGAGGCAGAGGTAGGAGGATCACTGTGAGTTTGAGGCCACCCTGAGACTACAAAGTGAATTCCAAGTCAGCCTGAGCTACAGTGAGACCCTACCTCAAAAACAAACAAGCAAAAACTTAAAAGTTAGAATGGACAAAATAACTGTGTATAATTCAAACAATTTCATACTATAAAGTAATGAGTAAACAATCTTGCACCTCATGGAAAAATATGTAGGAATCACAAACATACTACTGAATGAAAGAAAGTTTTGACCAAGGGGTGACTTGATGTATGCATGTAATTACATAAAGAAGCAAATAGGTAAAATTAAACATCCATTTCTGGTAGTGATGGCATAATTAATATAGGAAAATTATAAAGCAAATGTTTACACATCTTGAGTAACCAGTGGCATAAGTTATTTTTCCCAAGAGAAGGTATGATGATTAATATTGATTATCAACTTGATATCATTTAGAATAAGCTAGGAGACAAACCTCTGGGTATAATGATGAGGAGATTCTAGGTTGGGTTATCTGAGAAGGGAGTATCCACCTTAAATATAAATAGCACCATTACATGGGCTGGGATCACTGACTGAATAAAAGAGCTCTGAGCAGTAGCATACATCACTCTCTTCTCCATAACTGTGGATGGAGCTACCTGAAGCTGCTACTGCATGACTTTCCCACCATGATGGACTGTACCCTAGAACTATAAGCCAAAATAAACCCTTCCTCAATTTGCTTTATCAAGGATTTTTGTTGCAGCACTGAGAAAAATTACTAATACAGAGTAAGGTCTTACCCCCCACCCCCCAATCTATAATTCTAGACACATCCCAGGCCTTGGTTTAGAGGCAGGAAGAAGAAGTTCTTTTCTCTTTTGGCACGTCACTAAGTTGAGGACACAAAGACTGGAATCCAAGGAGGCATAAACAGATGGAGTCTGCAAAATAGTGAACGGGAAAAAAATATTCAGAGAAAAACTTCAAGGAAATTTCACAGAAATCCAGAGTTCTTTATTCAATTCAATAATTTGATGTCATGGAGCTAGAAGATGTGCCAGATAAACCATGTTCACAAAGAGACATGTACATAAGGATAATGAAAATTAGCAAAGGAATTTAAAATGACTGCAAAGTGTGGAAAATGTCATATGATCGAACGGATATACCACTATATGTAATATAGAAAAGGCAGAAAAATATTTAAACAGATAATGGTGAAAATATTTCTAAGCTTCTATATTAATACATAAATCCAGCAAATCCAATGAAGGATAAATGCAAAGATAACTGCAGGGAGGCATCTAAGAGTCAAGCTTCTCAATTGCAGTAATAAGCAAGTCTCAAACCACATTTGAGAAAAATTCACTCATACAAAGTTACTAAGATAATGATAACACTGTCCCCACAATAGACAACAGAAGCAATTTTTTTCTTTATTTATTTGAGAGCAACAGACAGAGAGAGAAAGTGGAAGAGAGAGAGAGAGAATGGGTGTACTAGGACCTCCAGCCACTGCAAACAAACTCCAGTTGCATGCACCATCTTGTGCATCTGGCTTACATGGGTCCTAGGAAATGGAGCCTCCAACCAGGGTTCTTGGGCTTCACGAGCAAGTGCTTAACCATTAAGTCATCTCTCCAGTCCCAGAAACAAAATTTTTGAAATAATATTAGAATTGCTTCCAAAATAAACTTAAAATAATATGTCCACAAAAATTATCATCCAGTAATAAAAATTAAATAAACATATTTGTATTCATTTCAAAGTTAAAAGGATTCATCACCAGTATGTTTACCCTACAATAACATACATAACATAGGAAACTCTTCCTACTGAAAGAAAAGAATATAAATGGAAATAATGAAGATAGGAGAGGGAAATTCCCAGTTTTCTCAATTGAAATTTCTTCAAAGATATTTACTTAAAATAAAATAACAATATATTCAGGAGTTAAATACATGTTTGCATACAATTGCAGCAATGATAGAAAAAACCCAGAATGAAAAGAATCAAAGTCTACTGTGGCAAAATTATACTAAGTTTTATCACTTAAAGGTAAACTATGATAAAGATGAAGATAGACACTGAAAACCTTAGACAATGCACTAAAAAGGTCCAGAAGGATGTCCCGTGTCACTAACAAAACACATGCTCATAGGCTGAGCAAGCCAGTGCATTCCAAAATCAAAAGTGGTGTTAACCCTATAAAATCAGTGACTGGATGGGCACAGGGAGAAATTTGTGATAATGTTCTGAGTTTTGCTTCCAGGTTTAAAACATGGATAAGTTTGCTTTGTTTGTTGTGTGGTTAAGATACATACACTTGCCTAGGTGTGAGTGTATGTATGTAAAGATTAAGAGGAGACAAATAAAAGATCACTTTGGAAAATGTCTAAGCACAGGAACATCAATCATGGAGTAGTCTTTCTTTCAGAATAGCATGCCTTGGAGGGAGACCTGAACAAGATTGTACAGGCTTACCTGCTTGCTGTCGAGACTGTGCTATCAGAAGTGCCCTCCAAAAGCTTCCAGTGCCCCTTGTATGTGACAAGACATCAAACACAGGCAGGTTAAGCCAAACGTTATGATACTTATTGTCAAGAACTCTCAGCCAACCCACCTTCCACAGAAAAGTACTTCATGAGCAACACTCATAAAATAGTTTTTAAATAAAAGTATGATTTTGTAACTTAATGCCTTATTTTTTTTTGCTTTTTACTTATTTTTATGGCCAGTTGCATATTTTATACAGGATTTGAGGAATAGAATGTTTTATGTGTGTATATGTGTGATGTGCATGTATGCTTTTGTATGTCTGGGCACATATGTGTGTGTATGTACACACATATGCATATGAAAGTCAGAATTAATATCAAATGTCTTGCTCAATCAATCTCCACCTTATATTTTGAGACACATTCTTTCCCTAAACCTGATTGAGCTAGACAAGCTATCTAGTGCACCCAAGGGATTAATCCTGTCTCCACCTTCCCAGTGACACTGACATACCTGGCCTTTACATGGGCAATGGAGATCCCCAATCACATCTACATGCTTACACAGCAAGAATTCTGCCAATTGAAGCATCTTCCCAGTCCCCAGAAATAAAATTTAATAAACATTTTATAACATTATCCCACATACATTCAGTTTATGTGGTTGCATGTAATTTTCCAGAAACTCTTTTCCATCCACAGCAAATATTCCAAGATCCCCAGTGTATGCTGACACCATAACAGTATTGTGTTGTAAATATACATACATATACACACATACACACATATAAAGTTGAATTCGTAAATTAGGTGAAGTCAGTGATTAAGCTAAAGGTAAAGCAACAATAAAAATTCACTGTAATAAAATATGTGAATGCAATCTGCCTTAAAATAGCTTTTGATCTTAGACTTACTCTTCTTTTTGAACAGGAATAACTAAAGATATGGAAGGTAAAACCATGTATACTGAGTGTTACTATAAATGATTGGTAAGACCTTACACATGAATTGGGTAGTATAATCTTTCAAGTACTCATTCACGTACACCCTCCTCTTGGAAGAATTGCTGGACTCCAACAGAGGAGGGGGGACAAAATTAATTAGGTTTTCTGGAAGCAACACTGACATATTGTGCTTCTTATACTAGAGTGTTTTACTAAGTAGTTGATTTGTTTATTTGTTCTGCCCAGCTAGACTGTTTAATCATCTTTATATGCTCAATACCGAGCATAAGATCTAATTACACTCAGTACCCAGCACAAGGTCTCATGCATGGTAAGTGCTCAAAATTGCTTGAAAGTGAGAGAAAAGGCAGAAAAGAGAAAGAACAAAAAGAAGGAATGAAGAACTGATTACCTTGACACTAGCAAATTAAAGATATTCTGGTTTGGGATGAAACATTTTTTTGTCCATCAAACTTTAATTATCACGCACAGTCACAGTAATTAGAATGTTTCCCGGTCCTCTCACAGTGACGACTGTGAGCCCTGAAAACGCGAATCCACTGCTAGGCTGCTGCTTCATGTCCTGCTATTCCATATCAGTCGCCTCCCTTATGATCTGAGGGCAGGAAAATATTTTACAAATATTATTGTGCCAAATGAGTATGTGTAAAAATTGTCCTCAGGGCTTCCAAAGACGAAAGAGTGTCTCACCAACAAAATAAACATGCGTCCCCAACCCCCAGGCAACATTATTCACTCGGTTCTATGAATCTAGATGAACGTTATTCATTCTTCTAATGAAACGCTCCATGTAGGGCAGTTGGTGAGGGCTGCTTTCCCATGGCTGGAGCATGTGCAGACATCCTGAGGAAAGAGGCCGTATCTTCATCTTTCAGCACCACATGCATTTCTTGAGTGCTTTGATAAATCCAGGAACATCTTCTAGGGACTGTAGGGATGGCTCTGTGGGTAAAGTGCTTGCCATGCCAGCATGAAGACCTGAGTTCAGATCCCCAGGAACTATGTAAAAAGGTCAAATGTGGCAGTTCTCGAACCCAGGAGAGATGGACACAGGAGAGTCCCTCTGGTTTCTGTATGGGGTGGAGGTCACACACAGGGATGAAGTGGGAGTCAGTCAGGGGTTAGGAAATCCTAAAACAATTCTGAAAAAGATTCGTGATAAATATATACCAATGGAGGAGACACGGGACAGCATGATCACAGTTTTCAGCTGACTTTTGAAATGTTGCATTTTAGAACTTATTTGAAATTCAATATAAGTTATTTATGCAGTGATTTTTAGCCTATGATAGGAAATTTCTAGTAATCCAAACCCTTTAGAATGTTTTAATGTCTTTAATGATAAATGAGACATGAAGCACATCCAAGCACCACATAATGACTTTTGGTTAACAAATGAATATACATGTACATGTGCACACATGTATGATATGATTGCTGTGTGTAGTCTGTGTAAAATACCTACATATACTTCTTCATACATGTATGTGATATGATTGCTGTGTCCATGTTAAATACCTACAAATACTTGTACATATATTTATATGATATGGTTGTTGTAGTGCATTTAAATTCCTACATACACATGTACATGCATGTATATGATATGATTGCTATAGTCCATGTAAAGTACCTACATATACATGTACATATATGTATATGATATGATTGTTATATTCCATATAAAGCACCTACATATACTTTTACATACATGGATATGATATGATTGTTGTAGTCTGTACAAAGTAACCTCCATGATACTCAGACAAGATAGAATGACCTGAAACATATCTCTCAAAACATTCCATCATTAAGCAATGCATGATGATGCTTCCATTTTTAGGAAAAAAACACTTAGTATTATGACTTATTAATTGTTGTTAGGAATATTCACCCACATAGCAAATATGAGCTGCATGTGTTCAGTTTTGACTGTCTTGGGTGCTAGTGAAATCTGACTTCCCAGGAAACTCCAGCTGAGAAAGGGGATGAGATGTGTACATAAATAATTTAAGTCAGACGTCAAGTATATCCACCTATTTTCACAGGCTCTAGGAGAAGTCCGGGAGTGTATCAGAGGACTCCATAGGGTAAGAACACTGCATCCAGTGAGGAGAAGAGGTCTCAGGAGTAGTGGTGTGTGTGTGTGTGTGTGTGTGCGTGTGTGCGTGTGTGCGTGAGGGGGGCATAAATATTCTGTGAATGACTATGAGATGGAAACAACAATAACTGTACATACATTGTGGTATATAATTAAAGCACCAAAAATGAATGAGCCCAAATCCTATCAAACTTTTGAGGCTCACTATTTGTGTGTATTTGTGTCCTCACTAATTATCTGCAGAAATATTCATCTACTGTCTATGCTTATGAGTCAACACTTAGTCATGATAACTGTTAAAAGCAAGTTCAGGCTTAATCATTCTACTTGCATTTCTCTTTCTGCTTGTCATCAGTGGAGACCTAAATCTGAAAGTACTGATGTTCCCCAGAGCACCTCAGAGCAGGTGGGTCATGGGTCTGTGTGAAACAGCAAGGTAGAAATCTAGGAAAACCAGCAAAACTGAACAGCAAATGTCCCTGTTAAAAGCTTTCTATATCAGGTCCCAAAGGTTTAAAGGTTTTCTGAGAAGTTCATAACTTATAAAATAATGTAGAGAATTCAGCTTAGACAAAATTACCTTAAAAGTAGAACTTGGAAGTTTCATATCTTTTTAATTTTTTAATTTATTCACAAGACAGAAAGAAAGAGAGAGAGAGAAAGAAAGAGAGAGTAGGCATGCCAGGACCTCTTGCCACTGCCAACAAACTCCAGATGCTTGCACCAATTTTTGCATCTGGCCTTATATGAGTATTAGGGAACGAAATCCAGGCTGGCAAGCTCTGCAGTGTCTTCAATGGTTGAGCCATCTCTTCAGCTGAGATTTTACATCTCAGGATTTCAGAACTTATTATGAAGCTGAAACAGTCAGGACAACACTTTCATCAGGATATAGATCAATGGAACCTTCTCATTTATGGTTAGTTGAGTGTTGCCAAAAGAGTCAAGACAAGTCAGTGAGGTGTGGATTGTCATTTGAACATAGCATTGAGGGATGATAAATATCCGTGTGGTAAAGGATAAATCTGTCTCCTTACTTTAAATGACACACAAAAGTAACTCAAAGTATCCTAGGTGCAACATAAGAGCTAAATCTTTTAAAAGTAAACATAGGAGAGAGCTAGAAAGATGGCTAAGTGGTTAAGGTACTTTCTTGCAAAGCCTAATGACCAAGGTTCAATTCTCCCAAACCCACTTAAAGCCAGATGCAAAAAGTTGCACATGCATCTGGAGTTTGTTTGCAGTGGCTGGATGCCCTGATCTGATCATTCTCTTTTTCTCTCTCTCCTTCTCTCTCTCTCTCTCTCTCTCTCTGTCTGTGTGTGTGTGTGTGTGTGTGCTTGCAAATAAATAAAGTAAGCATAGGGAAAAATATGATACACCCCATTGAAAGCAAATATCACTTACATATGGAATTAAAATTTCAAGAAATAGTGCTAGAGAAATGGCTTAGCAGTTAAAACGCTTACCTGCAAAGCCAAAGTACCCAGGTTTGACTCCCCAGGACCCGCGTAAGCCAGATGCACAAGGGGACACATGCATCTGGAGTTCGTTTGCAGTGGCTGGATGCCCTGGGGAACCCATTCTCTCTCTTTCTCTACCTGCCTATTTCTGTATCTCTCTCTCTCTCTCTCTCTCTCAAGTAAACAAAAATAAAATATTTTTTAAAATTCAAGAAATAAAAATAAATTTGAATTAATTGAATTTGAATTAATTAAAGACAGAAATATTGCTCCTGCAATGAAAATGACATACCTGCAAGAAAATGAAAAATAGATAAAACAATTATAAATGGATTATTTGACAAAAAAACAATTCTTACAACTTAATAAGGAAATAAGCCATTTTTTATAAATGTGAAAAAAAGTTTGAACAGACATTTCACTAAAGATGCTATACAAATGGCCAGTAAGCCTAAGAAAAAAAGTCCATCACTAAGCATCAGGGAAATGCAAATTGAAATCACGAGCTCTCACTTTACACCACTAAGATGACTGTCACAAATAGAAAAAAATGCTAATATGAATAGGCAGACATTAGGAATTGGAATGCAAAGTGAAGTAGCCATGTTGAAAAACCATTTGGTATTATCAGTAATCTTATAGATTTCTGTGTGACCCTGTTTGGTCGTGTTTGTAAGGCTCATAGGTTCTGCATTGCTGAACAGTTCTACTCTTTGCCATCTTGGCAAGGGAAATGAAAATATGTCCACCCAAAGGCTTATCTGAGACTTCTCAATTGAAGATGGAAACAACTCAAATACCATCAAC
Source organism: Orientallactaga sibirica (assembly GCA_036365145.1). Taxonomy (NCBI): domain Eukaryota; kingdom Metazoa; phylum Chordata; class Mammalia; order Rodentia; family Dipodidae; genus Orientallactaga; species Orientallactaga sibirica. The sequence goes on along the minus strand of JAEOAD010000015.1, from coordinate 31,382,204 downwards.
TAAAGAATGGAAACATAAAGTGAGGCAGGTATTCCCATGCAAAAGAATACTAGTTCACAACAAAAAAGAAACAAAACATTGATATATTCTACAGCATGAATTAACTTCAAAAACATTGGGCTGAGTGAAATAGTACATGAATAAAGCCACATCATTGCATTTATAGGAAATATTTAGGAAAGGAAGTAGGACTTGGTCAAGGGGGACAATGATACAACTTATTCATAGCACTATGGAAAACCTGCATGCCTGGCAACAAATACCTGTCTTTCAATTACCAGCCTTCCTTTCCTCCTTGCCACCCGTTTATTTGCTTGTTTTTCCTTTTTCTACCTTCCACTAGAAATTCACTTTAATCCAGAAAACTTGATAGCTAATGAACTCGAGAATTTACAGAATTTATGCAGTTGTATATCCCACATATCTCTCCTGTCAGGCTTGTTCAGTGAACTATGGCCAAGCTAAAGACCCTGTCTATGTTAACTTGCAGTTCCTCCTTCTGATATGCCATATAAACATTCTTAGTTGGCAGAGCCTGGCTCCACTTGATAATTCTCCTGAGGCCCTTCGCCTATGGAGTAAAATTCGGTTTGAGAGCTGGTGCTCCCCTGCAGCATTGGTTGAAATTTCCTAGGCATATCAATGGAGATGAGGATAGATCCAAGAGTTTCAGACAAAGGCAGAACCCAGAGTTATTACCTGGCATATAGTTAATTGGCACTTTTGATATATGACAGAACTTTGCTCCCATATCATTTCTATCTAGTCTCATTCCTATCCAAAATATTCATTTTTTTTTTTTTTTTGGTTGTTCAAGGTAGGGTCTCACTCTAGCCCAGGCTGACTTGAAAATTCACTATGTAGTCTCAGGGTAGCCTTGAACTCATGGCAATCCTCCTACTTTTGCCTCCCAAGTGCTGGGGTTAAAGGCAGAGCCACTATGCCTGGCTCAAAATATTATTCTTGTTCCCCCAAATTCCCGTCTCCCCCTTTTCAATTTACCTCTCATAGTAGTAATTTCAATGCAACATTTATTTATTTTTCAAATTATTATTTTACCAAGTTTCCATGATATATTGGCTAAGAGCCTGTGGAGCCTGAAAGACTGATGCTGTCTCTCAGATACTCAATATTCTTCTTGAAAAAGTTATTTCATTTATTATAAACTTATCTATAAAGCTGAGTTAATCACACTCACTCATAGATTATGTAAATGAAATAAGCAATCATGCGGTATACTTATGTCGTGCCCTGACCACAGAAACAGAATTGTAAACATTATCAGGATGGTGACTTGTCCATTAGATTGAGAACAGAGAGAGAATCAGTCTAGCTGCCCACCTTTCTTTCATTGAGACACATGCAGTATAGACCTTGGTAAAATCACTGGGTAAGGAGAGTATAAACATCCAAAGATTGGGATATCCTCTTGAACCAACATGCCCCAGTTCTGCCACTCTGCCTGATGGAGTCCTCAGGTTTCTTCATCTGTCAAGTGACTGACCCAATATCTACTAGAGCTTTACTAGAACACTATGTAAAACTTCAAAAATGTTAATTGTTTCTTTTTTGTTTCCTTTTAATGTCAATAAAGGATATCTCAGCTCCAAGTCTACATTTATCTGTGTGATTCTCTTTTTCCCTTTCTGACAAACCGTATCATTATACTCTCTCCGCCTGCCACCCTTCATGCAGACTTACTTCAACCAAACAAACAATGGTTAAGAGTGATTGAATACAGAGGAGATGTGTATTTGGTTTATGGTACATTGATCCCATCCTCCTATCTTCTCCTCCTGAGCCCAAATGTGGCTTCAAAGCCATCTCCTTTCAACACTCCAGCTGCCACTGCAAATTGGCCAGAGCCAAGATACAAGCTGAAATCTATTTGGACATCTCACAGTTGGATTTTCCAAATGTAATACACTTTTTAGACATTTTCCCAGCCATGTGTGAAGGAAAAAGAGGTTTAGCAAGAGGTTCTGTGAGTAATGGGGTAAATGTGACCAGAAGGTTCCTGTCACTGTAAACCTATCTGAGTGGATCATTGCAAAAGGTCCACTAAGGGTTGTCAGAGAGAATCCATATTTTAATAACACTGGGAAGTCCAACAAAAAGTCAATGCCTCAGATATCCCGGGCACCCATGTTCCTCCTACTTGCCCTAATGTTTTATGTACGTGTTCCTACCATGCTCAAGGAAATTGAATCTGACACCTCAAATACACTGAGGATCTTAATGCCTGCAGCTTTGGCAGTTTGTAAGATTACAAACTTCATGGAGAGCAAATGGAGAGCCTCAAGGAGAAGCCATTGATCGGAATTAAGACCTCAGCGGGTTAGAGGAGGAAGGTACTATCTTGAAGCCTGTTGTGAAATGTGTGTCAGGTGAAGGCAATACTAATTACTGTGCAATCCATATATGTCTGTCCCTACTACTCCCAAGTTAAGGTCACAGAGTTATCACAGCACAGTGCTTTGCACGGATTTTGGATTCTGCCAAAGTGGCAGGTGGCCTGACAAACATGCGACTCAGCATGTTTGGTTGGGTCCCCACAGCTGTGCTGCCAATCAGTTCGGGATGGCTGCAAGTTAATGCTAATTAGCTTCTGCTGATCTGCATATTCCAACAGCCTCCTAGGATTCCCATTTTGATATGCAAGATTGCCAGGTGGGCATGTGATTGAATTAAGAGGAAAACAAAAATAGGGTCCACACAGGGATATGTAGATAGGAATCCCCCACAGAGGCTGTTACCTTTCTGATGAATCTGATGAATGGTTGGCAACTCTGACCCTCAGCTAGGAAGCAAGGGCTCCAGGCTACAGGGTGCTGCTGACTTGCTTGTGAAAACAAGGCGATGCCTTTACCTTCTAGCACCATTAGAAGAAAACATTCCTTCCATCTGGTCTGTGGGCTGGTACTGGCAGTGTGGAGAGGCAAGGAATCCATAGCTTCCTGTTTGTTTGAAATCCATTCAATTCAAGCATCTAAACAAAAAGGTACCAATAGTGGAGAATTATTTCTATGCTGTGTCAAGAAAAAAAAAGACTCCAAATGTTCACTTCCAAGTTCCTTGGATATCCCAATGTAAACTGCTTTATCTTTCTGTGCCTCAATTTCTCCAAAAAATAGGAATTTATTACAGGAGATATAGGATCCAACAAGGGCAGCATCTCGTTTGATATATGTGAACTCCTAAATATTACAATGCTTTTTATTAGTATTTATCTCTGCACCAACACTTAGCATATGACTGGAGATTCAAATATGAACATAAATGACTCATCTTCCTCTACTACAAAGTAAACAATTATGATGATAAAACATGACTCAATGACGAGGAGGGTTTTCTATAATTCTATGCTCCTTTCTTTCATTTTTATTTTTATTTATTCATTTGCTTATTTATTTGCAAGCAGAGAGAGATATAGAAGAGAGAAAAACAGAGAGAATGGGTGCCCCAGGACCTCTAGCCACAACAAATGCACTCCAGACCAAGTGCCACTTTGTGCATCTGGCTTTACCTTGGTACTGGGTACTGGGGAATCGAACCTAGGTCATTAGGTTCTGTAGGCAAGGGCCTTAATAGCTGAGCCACTTCTCAAGCCTCCATTCTCCTTTTCTCCTTTCTTTTTGCCATGACAACATGAGAACACTACAAGTTACTAGTCCAATATTTACTAGCTTTATTTTCTTGAATATATTGCTGAATTTCTCTAAGCCCAAGCTTCTCTTGTATAAAATTAATGCACCCCACATTATATTCTCAAAAGAATTAAATGAAATAATGTTGGTAAGTTGCAGTACTAGTTGGGAAGTACTGACACACAGTCAGCACTATTCATTAAGTATCAATTTCCTTCTGTTGTGTCTTCTAGTGGAAATTTTACAATCACAAGTGTGATAAACCCTGGAATGGGAGACAGAGATAGAGGCAGGATGGAAGTGTATCAGCTATGCTGAAAAAGGAACTCAGCAGGCAGGAAACTGCACTATGAAGCCATTGTGTTTGGATTTTGCACCTGTACTTCATCAGGACAATGAAAATATGATCTCCCTGGATAAACATTATAGAAACAATTTTCAAAAGTTTTACTTGGCTATAACCTTTAGAAAGTCCTACTTCCAGGCTGGAGAGATGGCTTAGCGGTTAAGGTGCCTGCCTCCTAAGCCTAAGAACGCCAATTTCAATCTCCAGCGGTTCCAATTGCCAGGTCCCACATTTAGCCAGATGCAAAGTGACGCAAGGGCGCAATGCCGCACTTGACCACAAAGGGGTGCACACATCTGGATTTCGTTCGCAGCAGCTGAGAGGCTGCTGGAGCGCCCATCTCTGTCTTCCTCTCCCTCTCTGTCTGTCTCTCAAAAAAAAAAAAAAAGTCCTATTTTCCTGAAGTGATTAAATAATACTTCTTGGGAAACATTTGCTAAATATAATCATGGAGGATTTTTTTTTCTCTTCTTCATGTAACTCAATTTGGGGGACCTGACTGTATTTTTGTAGGAAAAGTTACTAATACTATTGGTTCATTTATGTTTTATATTTATTTCATATTTTGTATTTATCCATATGTAAATATATATGACTCCATTTAAAATATATTTTTATTAGTTATGTATACAGTATATATACAGCCATGATGCTACCATTGTTAGCCTTCTTTCATGGGTAATGTGGGTCTTGCCTTATGAGGGTGGCCATCAGTTATGTGGGAAAGGCAATGACTCTGTGCATAATGACCCAACTCCTGGCTCTAACAATCTTTGTGCCCCCTCTTCCACAAATTTCCCTGAGCCATGTTGGGTTCATTTTAGGTCTATTTCAGTGATGAGGTTTTGTGTGTCTCTGTGTCTCTGGATATCTGATTTGGTAGGGGTTGAGAGTTCTTTGTGTCTATCTCCTTTGCCCTTGTGCTGATACCAGGTTCACTGATAAAACAGCACTCTTGCTCATTTCCCCTATAACTCTATGGCCTCAGCTGGTGCCCTGTTGAGGTGTGATGGGCTGATTCTCTCCTCAGGTTCTGCATCCATCTAAAAGAGAGAAGCATATTCTCTAATGGAGAGTGAGGTAAGTGCAAGATACATGGATAACCATTATTTTTTAGAGAAAATTTAATAGGTGTAGGCCCTCTTGTATCCCACTATTGGTGGGAGCTTGATATTGGAGAGAGGGCTTGTTGTTGGATATGGTTCTGACTTGTTTCCCATTTCCAGTTATGGGTTCCATTCCACTGAGCGGATCTGTTAGCCAAATCTAGAGCAGTTGGTAACCCACCATGACTGTGTGCCACTACTACACTTGTGTGAGCATCTCATCAGGTTGTTTGCTGCTGAGTAGCTTAGAACATGATTGCTTAGACAGATGTTGGTCATTTTCCCCATCAGTTATGTAGCGCCTTCTGGCACTAGACAAGCTAACTGTCTAGGGACTGACTCTTCCAGATTCCAGCCAGGTCACTCCATTTTCCGTCCGAACAGCATATGGTGTCTTTGGCAGTAGGGTCTTACCAACAACCTCTGGTGGGTCATCAGGTACTCTGACAGAAATCTGTCTTCTTTTGGGAAACCTTGTAGGTTTCACTGATCAACAGCTCATTGTGGATGGTAACCACATGCTGATATTGGGAGTTACAAGTCAGTACCAAGGGAAAAGAAGGAAGAAAAAGTATAGGTAATATGAAAGAGAAAGAGAGAAGAGAGAGAAGAGGGAGTGACAGAGAGAGAAACAGGAGAAGATTGAGGCTAGTCTTCATCATACCCTCTCCAGGCCCCTGTGATTCAGCTCCATTTTATTTATTTATTTATGTATTTATTTATTTATTAATTATTATTTTTTTTATTTTGGAGAGAAACACAGACAGACACAGAGAGATAGGGAGAGGAAGACAGATAGAGATGGGCACGCCAGCAGCCTCTCAGCTGCTGCAAATGAAAACTGGATGCATCCGCCCCCTTGTGGGCAAGTTCGGCATTGTGCCCTTGTGTCACTTTGCATCTGGCTAAACAAGGGACCTGGAGATTGGAACTGATATTCTTAGGCTTAGTGGGCAGGCACCTTACCACTAAGCCATCTCTCCAGCCTTCAGGTCCATTTTATAGGTATTTTTTATATAATAAACAAGCATATAAGTTTTTATATAGAGAATGTATACATATACATATATGTGTGTGTATATATGTGGTAGTTTGAATAGATGGCCCCCAATATATTCAGTGTTTTATTAGTTTATAGTTTGCATCTGCAGCCACCTTGTTGGATGCAATGTTATTGGGTGGATATTAAGGTATGATGGTGGTTTTGAGATTCTATTGTAAAGATATGCAAAGTGTGCCTAGTGGGAGTTCCTGAAGTGTGCTGTGGCTTTTGACTGTAGCTTTGCTCTGTGTGCTATGTGCCTGGTTGGTTTTTATTCTCTCTCCTGCCTGGTCCTGTGAGAGCAGGCGGCTTTTCCTGCCATTATGGAACTTCCCCTGGATCTGTAAGCTTCAATAAATAATATCCCTTCCTCCATAACTGTGCCTGGTCTGGAAGTTCATCTCAGAGAATCTGAAGCTGTCTGTTACAATATATATACACAAATACATGTTCATTATGATTTGAGGGCATGCACATGTATATGTTTGTGTTTTAGAATATGACACCAATAGTTATTCATTTAAGCATATCCTGTGACCATTAAGAAGATAGACTCTGAAATCACACTGCTAAAACTTGCACTCCAGCTTTATCACTTATTTCTTTATGATTCCAGGCAAATTATTTAATTTTTACATCTCAGTGGTCTTCTCTAGAAAATGGAATATTAGTTATGCCTGCCATCAAAGTTTCTTCTAAAAATTAAATAGCTTCAAAAGCCGGGTGTGGTGGCACATGCCTTTAATCCCAGCCCTCCAAAGGCAGAGGTAGGAGGATTGCTGTGAGTTTGAGGTCACCCTGAGAATAGAGTGATTTCCAGGTCAGCCTGGGCTAGAGTGAGACCCTACCTCAAAAAAAAAAAAAAAAAAAAAAAAAAGAAAGAAAGAAAGAAAAGAAACCAAAATATTAAATATCTTCACAGATACAAAAGTGCTTAAAACTAAACTTGGCAAATAAACTCTATTTTATATTGTTATTTCTAAAAATGTTATTTTTATTCTTATGTCTATTTCATTATTGTATTAGTGTTGTTTTTAATTCCTCTGTTTGCTTTGGATTACTTTAATTTTAAGGGGTCTTTTTACTTAAAAGTTCAGTGAGCAGAATTTTTTTTTCAAAAGTAATATCAGAGCTTGTAGCACTTCTATTTTGCAAGTAGATTTTTTTTTTATTTATTTAATGGAGAGAAAGAGGGAGAGATAGAGAGAATGGGCATGCCAGGGGCTCCAGCCACTGCAAACAAACTCCAGACACGTGTATCCCCTGTGCATCTGGCTAATGTGGGTCCTGGGAAATCAAACCTGGGCCCTTTAGCATTGCAGACAAACACCTTAACCTCTAAGCCATCCCTCCAGCCCCGCAATTAGGTATTTAAATTAAATTCACCAGGTTATATTTACTTAGCTATGCAAATGGGCCATAACTACACTCCATCCCACCCCACCCCACTGCCTTCCTCCTCCTCCAAGAAAATAGTGAATAACCTGAGTAACGTATAATTCAGTTTAAATAGACAATGTTCTATCTGGCAGTGCTTCCTTTGCACACTTGACTATTTCTTTGAGAGGCTTTTTTTTTTTATTAAATAAATTAGGTTGGGCTTGAGAGATGACTTAGTGGTTAAGGCATTTGCCTACAAAGCCAAAGAATCTCAGTTCGATTCTCCAGGACCCATGTTAGCCAGATGCACAAGAGGGTGCATGTGTCTGGAGTTTGTTTGCAGTGGCTGGAGGCCCTGGCATATCCATTCTCTCTCTCTTTCTCTCCCTCTTTCTCTCAAATAAATAAATAAATAAAATATACTTTTAAAAAAGAAAAGAAATTAGGCTGAAAATTACAGCTTGTTTTGACGACAAGGCATATACTTGGCAACCTAGACCGGATTAGAATAGAATCTCTGCTCCATCCCTTCCTACCAATATGACCCCAGGCAAGTGGTGAGACTGTAGGTAAATACTTGAGACTTTCAAAACTATTGATGTTAGACTCTTGTTGTCTTCTGTCATTGTTTTTTTGTGGCCCCAGGGCCAGACAGTGCCTCTGCTAGTGAAAGATGTCTTACATAAAGAATGTGGACATATCCACTATCATCCTGGGAAGGATTTAGTCCATGGACTGAAATGAAAATATAAGTAGAAAATTATAAGCTCTGTACCTTCATTTTATTTTCTTAAGAAATCCACTTTAATGTGGAACAATTATTTACTAAGCTTCTAGTCTGGATCAAACTGCAGCACGAGCAACAAGATGTATGACTTCTGTTTGTAAAATGCTCACAAATAAAAGGGGGCATAACATGTAAGAAACAGTTATCAATAGGATGGGGACTATAGCAAAGTGTAGTAACCAGGTAGACACAAAGACAGAAATTATCTACAGATATAGGAACATATCTAAAATGAGATAAAGCAAGCCAGGCATGGTGGCACATGCCTTTAATCCCAGCACTCGCGAGGCAGAGGTAGGAGGATTTCCATGAGTTCGAGGCCACCCTGAGACTACATAGTGAATCCCAGGTTGGCCTGGGCTAGAGCAAGACCCTACCTCAAAAAACAAAACAAAACAAAACAAAACAAAACAAAAAAAAATTTTTAAATTAAAAAATAAAATAAAATGAGACAAAGCTTGAAACTATTGCTTATTGAAAGGGTTATGACCAATCTGAAGAGTAGGAAAGGTGTTTTAGGAAAGAAGAACATTTAAAGTCATTAAGAAAAAAAAAATACTAGAAATTAAGCCCTTAATCCCAGTACTTGGGAGGCAGAGATAGGTGGATCACCATGCTTCAAGACCACTCTGAGACTACATAGTGAATCCCAGGTCGGCCTGGGCTAGAGCAAGACCCTACCTCAAAAAACAAAACAAAACAAAATTTAAAAAATTAAAAAATAAAATAAAATGAGACAAAGTTTGAACTATTGCTTATTGAAAGGGGTTATGACCAATCTAAAAAGTAGGAAAGGTGGTTTAGGAAAGAAGAACATTTAAAGTAATTAAGAAAAAAAAAGAATACCAGAAATTAAGCCCTTAATCCCAGTACTTGGGAGGCAGAGATAGGAGGATCACCATGCTTCAAGGCCACCCTGAGACTACAGAGTGAATTCCAGGACAGCATGGACTAGAGCAAGAACTTACCTTGAAAAATATATATATATAAAGGATCTATATAAAGGATCTGTGTGTCCAGATCTTAGGATGTGAAGAGAGGAGTAACCAAAACCAGTTTAAATGGTTGTTGTTCATACCACACTAGCCTGTCTATGTCATACTGCCTGAGAGTCTTTTCCTAAAAGTAACGTAAAACTATAGAAAGGTTTTAAATGGGTGAAGGAATTGTTTATATTTTCATTTGCCTTCAAGTATAAATATAAAGGTTGAGTGGAAAACTGGTAGGAAATCATTAAAGAAGACATTTTAATAATAAGGATGGATAAAGATTATAGCTACAGATGTCATAGTAGGAAGAAATACAAAGGAATACATTTTAAAATATGTAGTTTTAAAAAAAATATTCAGGAGATGACCATCTCTAAAACTTTGGAATTGGTCTAAGGGAAGAATCAGGCAAGAAGGGCCCACATTTCTTGCTGGGAGGTGATTAAGTAAATATTAGAAGTTAAATTGGAAGTTGGAAGGATGGAAAAGATATATTTAGGTTTTGAAAAAAGGTGATATTTGGAGACCATGAAAATGTAAATATAAATTTAGATATATGAGTTTGGCACTAAGAGGAGAGGTTGGGCTAGAAGTCGACATTTATAAGTAGTGTATAGAGATGGTAAGTATAATTATAAGAATAGATGAGATATCCTATCAAAAATATTTGAAGAGAGATGAGGATATAAACCAGGTAGATACCCCAGGAAATGGAAGCACTTATGAGAATGGCATTGGTCAACGTCCTTCATCTGTCATCTGAGTGACAAGGGACCTAATGGAGCCTTGGAATTGCTGAAAGACACTGAATTAGCCTCATGCAGTGCTCTTCCAGGAACATGTCTGCCTTTCTTGCCAAGGTAAGACCTTCTAGAGCCCATAGGGAAAAAAATTGAATTCTAATAAGTGATTTCAAACTTCAGTGACTACTATTTTGGATGACACCTTCAAATTTTCTTTAGTCTATTAAACAACAGTAGAAAACTTTTCCTTTAAAATAACTAGTAATCATGCAAAACACAGGATTGTATTCGTAAATAAATGTGTCCAATAAAAAATGGGCATTAAAGGGCCTCCTTCATACAGTAATAATAAACTAGTTGGTGGTTGGTTATCAGATTTGTCAAGTCTGTGAATCAAGTGTCCAAATAATGTGGGCACTGTGTTGTTTCTTAGATAGTCGAAAAACATGAGAAAAGACAAAGGTCTAACTTAAAGAATACAATTTGTTAAGGAATTTATAAAAGAAAAAAAAAACCTTTTGGTATTTCTTATAGATCAAAGACAAGTTTTAATAGATTGGATGGGGCATGGTAGAGCCCTAAAATTTTCTCCCTTGCATAAAGGAAATGATCTCAGAATTATGATAATACAAATGGTGTTCATGAAATATTTTCTTTCATATGAGAGTTAATTATGTATGAAATCCATAGCTCCTTAGATTCAGAAAGCATAACATATCTCAGTAGTTTATGTACTCTCTTTGAAGACATTTCATAAATATTTAGTAAAAGTTTTAGTTTAAGACAAATTACATATAATTGGTTATTTTTTAAAAGCCATGATGGGGATGATAAATTTCTTTACCCTCAGGAGTTTAAGATGTGGTCTTTCCTCTGTTACAAGATGAATTATAGCCAAACCCCTAAACACACTCTTATACATGCCCTTTTGAACTGCAAAGAGGTTGTCTCATCTCTTGACAAATTGTTTGAACTCCAAGTACCACAGTTGCAACTCCTATGAAGTCTTTTCCAATACATTTGGATGTTCCTTACTCTGAACCTAACCAAAACTTTGACTATATCTCTATCAAATTTTTATATCTATACCCAGCTAGTGCTCAGCTCCATGCCAGTAACACAGCAGATATCAGTGAGAACTTTTATTATGATGATCTGGATCTGACTGTCACTTAAATTATCTGTCACCATAATCCTTCACATATGTTTGTATATGTGGATAAATGTTATCCATGTACTTATCTCTCTTTGTAAAGATGCTTTATTACATTTTAAATATTTTACTTATTTATTTATTTGAGAGAGAGAAAGGCAAAGAGTGAGAGAATGGGTGCACCAGGGCCTCTAGCCACTGCAAACAAACTCCAGACGTATACACCACCTTGTGCATCTGACTTACATGGGGATTCTAAGGAATCATACCTGAGCCCTTAAGCTTCTCAGGCAAGGGCCTTAACTACTAAGCCATCTCTCCAGCCCCTTATCTCTCTTTTTATCATGTATAATTTACATTATGAGGTCACATCTATGGTCTCCTTTTGATTCTCAAGAATACCTGACAGGACTTTAGAGACACCTATCTCTCTGATCCCATTTTTCCCACAGGGAAGGAGAACAATCTCAGAAAGTCTTGCTCAGGCTTCCATGCAACATAAATAAAAAACAGGAAATCAGCTTCACCCTTCTGATTCCATATCTAATCCTTTCATTCAGTTAAGTGAAACGTGTACAGCCATAGCCTGATACATTCATTCTTTTAAAATATCCTGTTATTTAAACAGACCTGAGATGCAGGAAATTGTATAAGATCTATTCCTGGGTTCATCATCAGTAGTTTGTGTATATTTACTTTTTAATGATATGACTTATACTCTTGAATTCACCATTCAATCTACAGGTAAATCATTATCTTTTATTAGTTTTTCTTTTATTTTGGGGGCTTAGGGGGTGGGCCTGCTAGGTCCTTGTGCTGCTATAAACAAACTCCAGATGCATGCACTACTTGGTGCATCTGGCTCTACATGGGTACTGGGAAATTGAATCCTGGCTGGGAGGCTCTGTAGTCAAGTGTTTAACCATTGGGAATCTACCCAGCCTAAGGTAAAGCATTTTAATTCACCATCTACATCTATGTGCTCCTTTTTCCCCAATCACTGATTCACTGCCTAACTCTATAGTATCTATTTCAAATTGTGCTCTTGCCTCTATGCTTTGTACTTAATTTAGTTTTATTAATTTTTGCTAGTTTTTGAGCTTTGTATTTAAATGATCAGGTTGCATATAGTTTTATAGACATGGATTTCTTAGTTTAGTGTTGTATTATGAATATACATCCATATTATTTTGAGTGGTTGTATTTCCTTAATTTTTACTACTGGATAATATGCCATTGTATAAGTATCCCATAATTCACCCACCTCTTGTTGACTCATTTTCATTCTTTGCTTTTATAATGACTGGTGTTGCCATAATGGTTTTCAAGATTTGGAGGATGCAATTACGAGGCTGCATCTACAAAAAGGAAGAATTTCTGGATTGTAAACTATCAGAATATTTAACTTTTAAACTTCCTCTTACCTCAATGCAATACCTTCCCCTTATCTCAATGCAATACCTTCCCCTTATCTCAATGCAAGACCTCCCCCTTATCTCAATGCAAAACCTTCCCCTTACCTCAATGCAAGACCTTGCCTTTACCTCAATACAAAATCTTCCCCTGGTCTCAATCAAACACCTTCTCATGGGCTATATTTCATGTTCTGGAGCTTCTCATGGATCAGACTGAAACTGGACTCAGGCTGAAACCACATGCTTGTCAGCTCCTTCCTCTCCCTCTCCCTCTTACCTCCTTTGCATCACTATGAGCTCCTCCTAAGAACTTGTCCATAACAAATTGCCTGTAGAAAAATCTTTATTCTAGGTCCTGTTTGTATGAACTTTGGGTACTGTCTTTAAGGTTTCTTTTAATGAAAAGTTTTAAATTTAATATAATGAAATTTATCTCTTTTTATTTTATGGATTTTTTATAAAGACCTGTATTTAAAAATCCATCCTTACCTCATAGTAAGAAAAATACCATCATCTGTTATTTCTTGTCAATATTTTTAAATTTTGCTTTGGCATTTAAGTCTTCAACTGTTCAGTAGTTTTCTGTAATAATATTGCATGTGAATAAGCATTTTTTTCAGATTAATTTATTGAAGTCCTTCTTTTCTTTATGATGTATCTGTTCAGAAAGGGCTAGTTACCACTTTAATACTTTTTATATAATATGGTATTTTATATTAATGGTACAAGGCTGGAGATACAAGCAAAAAATGAATATAGATGTGAACAATGCCCCCAACATTACAGGCTTACAGTGTAGTGGGAGAACAGGAGTCTACAGTGGATACATGAACAGAGAAAGTTGATGTGTACCAGCATCAGTCAGGAAATACTATTTATAGGGAGTTAAATTAAAGAACAGTACATATATACATAATGCTTTAGTAATCAAAGGTAGATAATCCATGGTGTTGCCCAGTTGAAGACACACCTCTGGTAAAAATGCAGCTGGTAAGCTAGCACAGACCATTTCAGAATACCTCTTCCTCTGTGTGGCATCAATACTGTGGCAGCAGATAACTGAGATAAGAATTCACAGGGCCTTTTGGCCTTCATATCTCTTAGTATAGACCTATTTTCTTAACAGATTCCCCAGCATAAGAAGACAAGAGTAGTCCTAGAAATATAAGAGACTGTGTAAATGTGAAATCACCTAGAAAGGAAAAGTACCATCAAGGACACAGTCCATATTCTGCGGTCATGTCTCCTACAGATCATTTTTCAGTTCTTGAGCTCCCAAAGGTTCTTTCAGGAATCACCAACAGTCAAAATGCCTTCTTTCAGTTAAATATACTGACATCAAGTCTGATCTTTTCAACAGAAAGAGAAATGACTAAAATAAGCATTGGTTTTATCTTGGTGGCAAGAAAGAGTTAGAGAAGAGCTTCTTTGAGACAGTGTCATGGTTTAGACTGTCAGGCACAAAGCTTCTTGTAGTTGCATGTAGGAGGGGAAACTGTAAAAGATCAGGAAAAGCAAGTGGAAACAAGAACAAAAATGATTGTGGAGGCTGGGTGTGGTGGCACACACCTTTAATCCCAGCACTTGAGAGGCAGAGGTAGGAGGATCTCCATGAGTTTGAGGCCACCCTGAGAGTACATAGTGAATTCCAGGTCAGCCTGGGCTAGAGTGAGACCCTACCTCAAAAAAAAAAAAAAAAAAAAAAAAAAAAAAAATAGCAAGGGAAGATGATCAAGGCCAGGGTCCAGAACTATGCTGGGCCTCCCTCCCTCCCATTATATTCCATTGAGTGGGTGGACTCAAGTATCCATGTGAATGGTTCAACCTATTTGTGATCACTTTGGGATTGTCAAGGAAATGTTCTAGATTCATAATTGTTTTCTTGATAAAAAGACAAAAAAATAGTTTCATATAAGCTTTTATCTTTACTGTAAATTATTATTAAAGATCATTTTTGGGAGGGGTGGGATGGAGAGGTGGCTTAATGGTTAAGGTACTTGCAAAGCCTAAGAACTCATGTTCAAATCTCCAGATCCCACATAAGCCAGATGCAGAGTGATGCAAGTGCTAGGAGCACATGTGTCTGGAGTTTGTTTGCTGCAGCTAAAGGCCTGGCACACCCATTCTCTCTCTCTTTTCTCTCTCTCTCTCCCCTCCCTCTTTCTCTGCCTCTCAAATAAAAAAAGAAAAGATTATGTTGCAAACTCCATGGAGAGTCTGACAACCTGTACCAGTGTGAAGGAGACAGACAGTGAGTGCACTCCAGAAGCTGCTGACAGCACAACACTAAAGCAGACTTAAAACCCACCCACCATGTCTCAGGGAGTTTTTTTGGAAGAGGGGACAGAAAGATTTTAAGAGACGTAGAGTAGGAGGAAATATCCAGAGACATTGCTCCCCAACCAAAGATTGACTGCTGCTCTCACATAACCCATAACCTCATAACCCATGAGCTACAGTGAATTCCCGCAATCACACTGTGAAGCAGGGTCAAGAAGGAGGAAAATGATGGTACCAACACATGATATGTCCATACAAATTTTCTACTTAATTTTAAAGAAAAGTCTCTATATGGGAGCTGAAGAGATGGGCAGTGGCTCAGCAGCTTGGGAGCTTGTTTGCAAAACCTGAAGACATGCATTTGATTCCCCAGAACCTCTTTAAAGCCAGATGCACAGAGTAATGCATGCATGTGGAGTTTCTTTGCAGTGGCAGGAGGCCCTGACAAGCCCCTTCTCTCTTCCTATTTCTAGCTCTATTTCTGCTTACTTGAAAATATGTAAAATATTTTTAAAAGAAAGGAAAAGATTAAAGAAGCCATAAAAAATAAAATAAAAACTCATATATTTAATCTAAAAAAATCTCCAGACTTTAAAAGTATTAATAAAATTAAAATAATCCATAGCCTCAACAATGAAAGAAAAATATAGTAAAATAGATTTTTCCATATCCTTCAAGCTCAGACAAATGCAGAGGTACAGGTTTATAAAACTCAAATGAATTCATTCTGTTATTCGACTGCCAATCTATGCTTAATATCCTATACCAAATATGTTCTAAATATTCAAGTGCTTTACATAATGCTGGACATTAGTCTGATTTGAAGATATTTGCTGCTTCTAATTTTCTTAATGCTAGAGCCGGTTGCCATAAGCTTCCAACACGCAGATTTTTTCTCTGTAGTTTAGATTTGGGGATTGGATTGATTCCTAATGGAAATAATGGGACAGAGGTTGTTTTCATTTTTTATAAGACTCAAGAAACATATTTTTATTCACAGTTCCATGGGCAATACAATGCACAGGAAATTAAATAACTTTTGTAATTTTCCAACATGTTTATAATTCCATTTTTTGTTAGTTATGTATACAGTATATATATATATAGCCATGGTGATACCATTGTTAGCCTTCTCCCTGTCCTTCCCCCCATGGGGATTGGGGGTCTTGCCCTAAGGAAGTAGCCATCAGTTATGCAGGAGAGGCAATGACTCTGTGCATAATGACTCAACTCATGGCTCTAACAATCTTTCCAACCCCTCTTCCGGGAATTTCCCTGAGCCATGTTGGGTTCATTTTAGGTCTAGTTCAGCGACGAGGTATCTGTGTCTCTGGATATCTGATTTGGTAGGGGTTGAGTGTTCTTTGTTCTATCTCCTTTGTCCTTGTGCTGATACCAGGTTCACTGATAAAGCAGCACTCTTTGCTCATTTCCCCTATAACTCTATGGCTTCAGCTGGTGCCCTTGTGAGGTGCAATGGGCTGATTCTGTCCTCAGGTTCTGCGTCCATCTGAAAGACAGAAGCAGATTCTCTAATGGAGAGTGAGGTTAGTGCAAGGTACATGGATAATCATTATTATCTTAAAGAGAACTTAATAGGTGTAGGCCCTCTTGTATACCACTATTGGTGGGAGCTTGATATTGGAGAAAGGGCTGGTTTTTGGACATGTATTCATTGTTAAGACTCCTCCATGGGAGACTATTTGTTTCATTTTATTAGCCTGTGGCAGGTCTCTAGTGGCCGATGACCTCAAGTTCCATAATTTTCCTGCACTCAAAAACTGCAGGTTTGGGCTGGAGAGATGTCTTAACTATTAAAGCGCTTGCTTGCAAAGCCTAAGGATCCAGGTTTGATTCCACAGTACTCACATAAGCCAGATGCACAATGTGGCACATGTATCTGGAGTTCTCTTGCAGTAGCTAGAGGCCCTGGAAAACGCATTCATTCATTCTTTCTTCCTATCTATCATCTATCTATCTATCTATCTATCTATCTATCTATCTATCTATCTATCATCATCATCTATCTATGTATCTATCTATCTAATATCTATCATCTATCTACCTTTCTCTCTTTCAAACAAATAAATAAATGAAAGATACCATTAAAAATGCATGGTGAAGCCAGCCATGGTGGCACACGCCTTTAATCCCAGCACTTGGGAGGCAAAGGTAGGAGGATCATTGTGAGTTCAAGGCCACCCTGAGCCTACATAGTGAATTCCAGGTCAGCCTGAGCTAGAGTGAGACCCTACCTCGAAAAAAAAAAAAAAATTGCAGGGTGATTAGATTCAGTTTCACCTTGCTGTGTGGGGTACAATGCCATGGACTGACTTCTGATCTCCTCTGCAGGGCATCAACAATCATATAAGTTATCTTAGTCTACATTTTAACCTAAATTTTATTTTGATGCAAAGTTTTGCCCCTCTAAGAAACATAAAATTATATCTTATAATACAAAGAAATTATTCTTGTTAATTGTCTTGTTAATAAAATCATTTCTTACCTCAAAGCCACATAATCTTCTATATTATCTTCTAAAATTTGAGAAAATGATGTTCTCTAAAAGTAAAGGTTTTAATATAATTGGGATTGATTTTCATATGGAGACATATTCAATTTATTTTTTTCTATATAAATAGCCATCTTCTTCTTGTATCTTGTACTTGTTTCTGCTCTGTCTATTCTAATGCCCTTGGCCTGCCTTATCTTCAAACTACCACTGTACTTCTAGTTAGTAGTATTTTACAAGAGGACATCAATCTCTAGCAGGTCATGTTCCCAATTTCTACTTTTTTCCTCTCATGATGTATGTTTATTCATAGCTTTTCATCTAGCTAGAATTTTTAAAATAGTTTTTTAGCATTTTGTCAAGTTGAATCAACTTAGAAGTTTGAAATCAATTTGTCACATTATATAAAAGCCTTGGTAAAGTTTTGGCAGGAGTTATTTTGGGAAAACTTGATAGCTTTCAATGATTGGGCCAGGCGTGGTGGAGTACCTGGGTATGGTGGTACACACCTTTAATCCAAGTACTCTGGAAGGCTGAGATAGTAGGATCACTATGATTTTGAGGCCCCCTGAGACTACAGTGAATTACAGGTCAGCCTAGGCTAGAGCAAGACAGTCAAAAGACTTAAAAAAAAGGTTGGAACATCTCTATTCATGATCATGGTATATTTTCCCATTGGCTTGTATCTTTTTGATGGTTTGAATATAAAATGTCCACCATAGCCTCATGTGTTTTTGAATCTCATACTTAATCCCATGCTGATGAAGACTTGTTAGGGAAGGTGTACTGCTAGTGGAAGTCCTAGGGTTATTACAGCCCAGTCCTGATGGACATACTTAGCTCGTTCTTAGTACTTTCTCCCTGCTAATATAATAAGGACTGATGAAAGCTGTCTGCTACTGCCATACTGATGTGTCCCCTCAAAATTACAAGTCAGAAATAAACCCTGTCCTTCCATCTAGTCAGGTATTTTATTGTAATTGCTACAATCCTCTTTGATATTTTAAATTAAGCTTCATTATTTACCCTTCAATATTGAATGTATTTTTCTATTTCTCCTAATATATATGTGTGTATTATAAACAGATTAGTATACAAGTAGATACTATTTTATTATAAGTAGAATGAAATTTTTAATACTTGAGTTTTGCCTTCTTGCTAATGGAAGGAAATGTAATAGAACTTACTATGATGATACTATTTTAATCAACATTGCAAAATGCTCAGTTCAAGTTTATCAGTACATCTTTTGTATTTTAAATGGAACTAACCAGGATATGTGTGAATAATGACAGTGTGTTCCTTTTCTACATCTTTATTTTTTATTTTCTTCTTGTCTTAAACTTACTGAAAATTATTATAGAGAGTACTCTTATCTATGTCTTGGTCTATTTATTTTCCCATAACAAAATTCTATAAACCAATAGATTTTCATGAAATAGAAACTTGTTTATCATTATTCTAGAGGCTGCAAAAAATTTGAGAGGGTAATTTATAGAGTTTACACCAAACTTTGTAAATGATTTATTATTATTCATATTCTCTATAATATTTCTGCATCTTACAGGTCACTGCTGGTACAAACAGAAAAGAAAAACTCAATTATCATAGTAATTGGGGGCTGCCATACATGAATACAATAGCTAGAGTGATTTCAACAACAAGCGTTCACTTATCTGTATCTAGAAGTAGCAGTGGACCTAGTAACTGGAGAAGGCTATGCCTCACTTTAAAAACAGCTGCTTTAGCCGGGCGTGGTGGCGCACGCCTTTAATCCCAGCACTCGGGAGGCAGAGGTAGGAGGATTGCCGTGAGTTCGAGGCCACCCTGAGACTACATAAATCCCAGGTTAGCCTGGACCAGGGAGACAGAGGTAGGAGGCGTTGGCCACGCCTTTAATCCCAGACTCGGGAGGCAGAGGTAGGAGGATTGCCATGAGTTCGAAGCCACCCTGAGACTACATAGTGAATTCCAGGTCAGCCTGAGCTAGAGTGAGACCCAACCTCGAAAAACCAAAACCAACCAACCAAACAAATAAACAAATAAACAAAACAGCTGCATTCCTGCTATAGACCATGGATGGATTTCATGTCTCTCTTCTATCAGGCCATTAATTCATTCCATCACAAATGGAATTACAAAAATCACATTTTTTAAAATTTTATGAGAGAGAGAATTGGCACACCAGGGCCTCCAGCCACTGCAATCAAACTCCAGACACATGCTCCATAGTGTGCACACGTGCAACCTTGTGCACTTGTGTCCCTTGTGCATCTGGCTTATGTCAGATCTGGAAAGTTGAACAAGGGTCCTTAGGCTTCACAGCAAGTGCCTTAACCACTAAAGCATCTCTCCAGCCCATAAATGTCCTATTTTTATGACCCTATTTATCCCTAATCACCTTCTAAATTCCTGCCTCCAAGGAACATCTCAGTGGGAATTAGTTTTCAATATAATATTTTGAATAGAGATGACAGAAACATTCTTGCAGCAACAATTAACAATATTTTGAATAACTGCAAGGTTTTTCATAATATATGTATTTCTTCTTGTTATTCTCATTTAATTTAATTCTCATAACAATGTTTGTTATAGAAGTTTTTCTACCCTATTTTGGGTAAAAAAGTCAAATGCACAAGGATAATTAATAAATCTAAGACATTTGAACTCAACAAAGGTAAAAGCCATTCCTAGTGAAATTAGATGGGAGATATAAATCTAAATAAAATAACTGCCTGTCACAGAGTAATAGCTGGAAGATTTATTTGAGGTAGGAGCAATTCTATGAAGAAATACACCCTTGTATGCATGAGGCTAGACGTGGCTTCTGATACAAGGTATGTAGGTGAGCAGCTGAAGTCCTCAATTATTGTAAGTTTCTCTATACATTCTTTCTATTTAAAAAAACTTGTATGAATAATAAACATATTCATTTGTATCTTTTCACAGAGTTCTTAAATATTAACATATTTCCACGTTTGTTTCAGCGGTTATATGTACTTTCCTCTGAATCATTGGAAAGTGAGTTGCCACCATGAGGACCATTGAATACTCAGTGAGTATTTAAAAAACAAAATAGGACATCCAGTTGCATAACTGCAAGATAATTTCAATAACAGGAAGCTCACATTCATCCAATTTTATGATCTTAGCTGATGTTCTCTGCTTGTTTGAAACACATTGTGGGTTAAATGCCACATTCAGTTACTGTCTTTGCAACTTTCATATATATTTTTTGTTTGCTTTTTCAAGGTAAGGTCTTGCTCTAGCCCAGGCTGGCCTGGAATTTTTGAGAACAAGGTGGTTGTTTTGTAGTGTACTTCACCTGGGTCTTTGTTTTTATCTTATATGTTAACTTTAAGTTGAATATCTGTGACAAGAATAACTAAGATGTGGGGTACCACACCACGGTCTGGAGTGAGTAGGCCAGACCTATATCCAGGCTACTCCCAACTCCGGGGTCTGAGTTCCTTGCTCAGACAGGGTGTGGATGGGCACCAGGCACAGCAGTCTGGACTGAGTAGGCTAGTCCCATTCATAGACTCCTCCCATCTCCAGGGCCTGAGTTCCTTGCATGGACAGTGTGTGGGCAGACACCAAAAAAAGCCAATGAAAGCCAGAAAACTGAGAGATGTCCTCCAAGGATGCTTTGTCCTACAGTGGAAGCCGCCAATGAAATCATAGAAAAATCATCAGAAATTCATTCCCAAAATGAAACACAACAACCAATGACATCCTGATTAAAAAAAGAAATTGCTGAACTTGAAGCAAACTATTAAAGAGCCAACAATTGTATCAATGAAATTGAACAGAATCATCTCCTAGAGCATTCAGCTTTGCTTGTTTCTCGTCAGTAAGCTCCCACAAAATAAAATCTGTTAGTTAGTTCATTTATGCCTCTCAAATAAAAAAGAAAAGATTATGTTGCAAACTCCATGGAGAGTCTGACAACCTGTACCAGTGTGAAGGAGACAGACAGTGAGTGCACTCCAGAAGCTGCTGACAGCACAACACTAAAGCAGACTTAAAACCCACCCACCATGTCTCAGGGAGTTTTTTTGGAAGAGGGGACAGAAAGATTTTAAGAGACGTAGAGTAGGAGGAAATATCCAGAGACATTGCTCCCCAACCAAAGATTGACTGCTGCTCTCACATAACCCATAACCTCATAACCCATGAGCTACAGTGACCCCGCAATCACACTGTGAAGCAGGGTCAAGAAGGAGGAAAATGATGGTACCAACACATGATATGTCCATACAAATTTTCTACTTAATTTTAAAGAAAAGTCTCTATATGGGAGCTGAAGAGATGGGCAGTGGCTCAGCAGCTTGGGAGCTTGTTTGCAAAACCTGAAGACATGCATTTGATTCCCCAGAACCTCTTTAAAGCCAGATGCACAGAGTAATGCATGCATGTGGAGTTTCTTTGCAGTGGCAGGAGGCCCTGACAAGCCCCTTCTCTCTTCCTATTTCTAGCTCTATTTCTGCTTACTTGAAAATATGTAAAATATTTTTAAAAGAAAGGAAAAGATTAAAGAAGCCATAAAAATAAAATAAAAACTCATATATTTAATCTAAAAAATCTCCAGACTTTAAAAGTATTAATAAAATTAAAATAATCCATAGCCTCAACAATGAAAGAAAAATATAGTAAAATAGATTTTTCCATATCCTTCAAGCTCAGACAAATGCAGAGGTACAGGTTTATAAAACTCAAATGAATTCATTCTGTTATTCGACTGCCAATCTATGCTTAATATCCTATACCAAATATGTTCTAAATATTCAAGTGCTTTACATAATGCTGGACATTAGTCTGATTTGAAGATATTTGCTGCTTCTAATTTTCTTAATGCTAGAGCCGGTTGCCATAAGCTTCCAACATGCAGATTTTTTCTCTGTAGTTTAGATTTGGGGATTGGATTGATTCCTAATGGAAATAATGGGACAGAGGTTGTTTTCATTTTTTATAAGACTCAAGAAACATATTTTTATTCACAGTTCCATGGGCAATACAATGCACAGGAAATTAAATAACTTTTGTAATTTTCCAACATGTTTATAATTCCATTTTTTGTTAGTTATGTATACAGTATATATATAGCCATGGTGATACCATTGTTAGCCTTCTCCCTGTCCTTCCCCCCATGGGGATTGTGGGTCTTGCCCTAAGGAAGTAGCCATCAGTTATGCAGGAGAGGCAATGACTCTGTGCATAATGACTCAACTCATGGCTCTAACAATCTTTCCAACCCCTCTTCCGGGAATTTCCCTGAGCCATGTTGGGTTCATTTTAGGTCTAGTTCAGCGACGAGGTATCTGTGTCTCTGGATATCTGATTTGGTAGGGGTTGAGTGTTCTTTGTTCTATCTCCTTTGTCCTTGTGCTGATACCAGGTTCACTGATAAAGCAGCACTCTTGCTCATTTCCCCTATAACTCTATGGCTTCAGCTGGTGCCCTTGTGAGGTGCAATGGGCTGATTCTGTCCTCAGGTTCTGCGTCCATCTGAAAGACAGAAGCAGATTCTCTAATGGAGAGTGAGGTTAGTGCAAGATACATGGATAATCATTATTATCTTAAAGAGAACTTAATAGGTGTAGGCCCTCTTGTATACCTCTATTGGTGGGAGCTTGATATTGGAGAAAGGGCTGGTTTTTGGACATGTATTCATTGTTAAGACTCCTCCATGGGAGACTATTTGTTTCATTTTATTAGCCTGTGGCAGGTCTCTAGTGGCCGATGACCTCAAGTTCCATAATTTTCCTGCACTCAAAAACTGCAGGTTTGGGCTGGAGAGATGTCTTAACTATTAAAGCGCTTGCTTGCAAAGCCTAAGGATCCAGGTTTGATTCCACAGTACTCACATAAGCCAGATGCACAATGTGGCACATGTATCTGGAGTTCTCTTGCAGTAGCTAGAGGCCCTGGAAAACGCATTCATTCATTCTTTCTTCCTATCTATCATCTATCTATCTATCTATCTATCTATCTATCTATCATCATCATCATCATCATCATCTATCTATGTATCTATCTATCTAATATCTATCATCTATCTACCTTTCTCTCTCTCAAACAAATAAATAAATGAAAGATACCATTAAAAATGCATGGTGAAGCCAGCCATGGTGGCACACGCCTTTAATCCCAGCACTTTGGGAGGCAAAGGTAGGAGGATCATTGTGAGTTCAAGGCCACCCTGAGCCTACATAGTGAATTCCAGGTCAGCCTGAGCTAGAGTGAGACCCTACCTCGAAAAAAAAAAAATTGCAGGGTGATTAGATTCAGTTTCACCTTGCCGTGTGGGGTACAATGCCATGGACTGACTTCTGATCTCCTCTGCAGGGCATCAACAATCATATAAGTTATCTTAGTCTACATTTTAACCTAAATTTTATTTTGATGCAAAGTTTTGCCCCTCTAAGAAACATAAAATTATATCTTATAATACAAAGAAATTATTCTTGTTAATTGTCTTGTTAATAAAATCATTTCTTACCTCAAAGCCACATAATCTTCTATATTATCTTCTAAAATTTGAGAAAATGATGTTCTCTAAAAGTAAAGGTTTTAATATAATTGGGATTGATTTTCATATAGAGACATATTCAATTTATTTTTTTCTATATAAATAGCCATCTTCTTCTTGTCTCTTGTACTTGTTTCTGCTCTGTCTATTCTAATGCCCTTGGCCTGCCTTATCTTCAAACTACCACTGTACTTCTAGTTAGTAGTATTTTACAAGAGGACATCAATCTCTAGCAGGTCATGTTCCCAATTTCTACTTTTTTCCTCTCATGATGTATGTTTATTCATAGCTTTTCATCTAGCTAGAATTTTTAAAATAGTTTTTTAGCATTTTGTCAAGTTGAATCAACTTAGAAGTTTGAAATCAATTTGTCACATTATATAAAAGCCTTGGTAAAGTTTTGGCAGGAGTTATTTTGGGAAAACTTGATAGCTTTCAATGATTGGGCCAGGCGTGGTGGAGTACCTGGGTATGGTGGTACACACCTTTAATCCAAGTACTCTGGAAGGCTGAGATAGTAGGATCACTATGATTTTGAGGCCCCCTGAGACTACAGTGAATTACAGGTCAGCCTAGGCTAGAGCAAGACAGTCAAAAGACTTTAAAAAAAGGTTGGAACATCTCTATTCATGATCATGGTATATTTTCCCATTGGCTTGTATCTTTTTGATGGTTTGAATATAAAATGTCCACCATAGCCTCATGTGTTTTTGAATCTCATACTTAATCCCATGCTGATGAAGACTTGTTAGGAAGGTGTACTGCTAGTGGAAGTCCTAGGGTTATTACAGCCCAGTCCTGATGGACATACTTAGCTCGTTCTTAGTACTTTCTCCTGCTAATATAATAAGGACTGATGAAAGCTGTCTGCTACTGCCATACTGATGTGTCCCCTCAAAATTACAAGTCAGAAATAAACCCTGTCCTTCCACCTAGTCAGGTATTTTATTGTAATTGCTACAATCTTCTTTGATATTTTAAATTAAGCTTCATTATTTACCCTTCAAATATTGAATGTATTTTTCTATTTCTCCTAATATATATGTGTGTATTATAAACAGATTAGTATACAAGTAGATACTATTTTATTATAAGTAGAATGAAATTTTTAATACTTGAGTTTTGCCTTCTTGCTAATGGAAGGAAATGTAATAGAACTTACTATGATGATACTATTTTAATCAACATTGCAAAATGCTCAGTTCAAGTTTATCAGTACATCTTTTGTATTTTAAATGGAACTAACCAGGATATGTGTGAATAATGACAGTGTGTTCCTTTTCTACATCTTTATTTTTTATTTTCTTCTTGTCTTAAACTTACTGAAAATTATTATAGAGAGTACTCTTATCTATGTCTTGGTCTATTTATTTTCCCATAACAAAATTCTATAAACCAATAGATTTTCATGAAATAGAAATTTGTTTATCATTATTCTAGAGGCTGCAAAAAATTTGAGAGGGTAATTTATAGAGTTTACACCAAACTTTGTAAATGATTTATTATTATTCATATTCTCTATAATATTTCTGCATCTTACAGGTCACTGCTGGTACAAACAGAAAAGAAAAACTCAATTATCATAGTAATTGGGGGCTGCCATACATGAATACAATAGCTTGAGTGATTTCAACAACAAGCGTTCACTTATCTGTATCTAGAAGTAGCAGTGGACCTAGTAACTGGAGCCGGGCGTGGTGGCGCACGCCTTTAATCCCAGCAGGCTATTGCCTCACTTTAAAACAGCTGCTTTAGAGTGAGACCACCTCGAAAACCAAAAAAAAAAAAAAAAAAAAAAAAACAGCTGTTTTAAGGCATACGCCTTTAATCCCAGCACTCGGGAGGCAGAGGTAGGAGTATTGCCATGAGTTCGAAGCCACCCTGAGACTACATAGTGAATTCCAGGTCAGCCTGAGCTAGAGTGAGACCCAACCTCGAAAAACCAAAACCAACCAAACAAACAAATAAACAAAACAGCTGCATTCCTGCTATAGACCATGGATGGATTTCATGTCTCTCTTCTATCAGGCCATTAATTCATTCCATCACAAATGGAATTACAAAAATCACATTTTTTAAAATTTTATGAGAGAGAGAATTGGCACACCAGGGCCTCCAGCCACTGCAATCAAACTCCAGACACATGCTCCATAGTGTGCACATGTGCAACCTTGTGCACTTGTGTCCCTTGTACATCTGGCTTATGTCAGATCTGGAAAGTTGAACAAGGGTCCTTAGGCTTCACAGCAAGTGCCTTAACCACTAAAGCATCTCTCCAGCCCATAAATGTCCTATTTTTATGACCCTATTTATCCCTAATCACCTTCTAAATTCCTGCCTCCAAGGAACATCTCAGTGGGAATTAGTTTTCAATATAATATTTTGAATAGAGATGACAGAAACATTCTTGCAGCAACAATTAACAATATTTTGAATAACTGCAAGGTTTTTCATAATATATGTATTTCTTGTTATTCTCATTTAATTTAATTCTCATAACAATGTTTGTTATAGAAGTTTTTCTACCCTATTTTGGGTAAAAAAGTCAAATGCACAAGGATAATTAATAAATCTAAGACATTTGAACTCAACAAAGGTAAAAGCCATTCCTAGTGAAATTAGATGGGAGATATAAATCTAAATAAAATAACTGCCTGTCACAGAGTAATAGCTGGAAGATTTATTTGAGGTAGGAGCAATTCTATGAAGAAATACACCCTTGTATGCATGAGGCTAGACGTGGCTTCTGATACAAGGTATGCAGGTGAGCAGCTGAAGTCCTCAATTATTGTAAGTTTCTCTATACATTCTTTCTATTTAAAAAAACTTGTATGAATAATAAACATATTCATTTGTATCTTTTCACAGAGTTCTTAAATATTAACATATTTCCACGTTTGTTTCAGCGGTTATATGTACTTTCCTCTGAATCATTGGAAAGTGAATTGCCACCATGAGGACCATTGAATACTCAGTGAGCATTTAAAAAACAAAATAGGACATCCAGTTGCATAACTGCAAGATAATTTCAATAACAGGAAGCTCACATTGATCTAATTTTATGATCTTAGCTGATGTTCTCTGCTTGTTTGAAACACATTGTGGGTTAAATGTCACATTCAGTTACTGTCTTTGCAACTTTCATATATATTTTTTGTTTGCTTTTTCAAGGTAAGGTCTTGCTCTAGCCCAGGCTGGCCTGGAATTTTTGAGAACAAGGTGGTTGTTTTGTAGTGTACTTCACCTGGGTCTTTGTTTTTATCTTATATGTTAACTTTAAGTTGAATATCTGTGACAAGAATAACTAAGATGTGGGGTACCACACCACGGTCTGGAGTGAGTAGGCCAGACCTATATCCAGGCTACTCCCAACTCCGGGGTCTGAGTTCCTTGCTCAGACAGGGTGTGGATGGGCACCAGGCACAGCAGTCTGGACTGAGTAGGCTAGTCCCATTCATAGACTCCTCCCATCTCCAGGGCCTGAGTTCCTTGCATGGACAGTGTGTGGGCAGACACCAAAAAAAGCCAATGAAAGCCAGAAAACTGAGAGATGTCCTCCAAGGATGCTTTGTCCTACAGTGGAAGCCGCCAATGAAATCATAGAAAAATCATCAGAAATTCATTCCCAAAATGAAACACAACAACCAATGACATCCTGATTAAAAAAGAAATTGCTGAACTTGAAGCAAACTATTAAAGAGCCAACAATTGTATCAATGAAATTGAACAGAATCATCTCCTAGAGCATTCAGCTTTGGTTTGCTTTCCTTCTCTCTCTCTCTCTCTCTTTCTTTCTTCCTTCCTTCCTTTCTTTCTTTCTTTCTTTCTCTCTCTCTTTCTTTCTTTCTTTCTTTCTTTCTTTCTTTCTTTCTTTCTTTCTTTCTTTCTTTCTTTCTTTCTTTCATTTTTTAGTTACATAGATAGTGTGTATACAGTCATGCTGGTACCATCATTAGCCTCCTCCCTGGCCTTCCCCCTCTGAAGGGACTCTCCTCATTGCGGAATATGGGTTGTGAATTGTGGGGGTGGCCATCAGTTATAGGGAAGAGGCAATGTCTCTGTGCACAATGTCCCAACTTGTGGCTCCAACAATCTTTCCGCCCCCCCCTTCCATGAATTTCCCTGAGCCACGTTGGGATAGTTTTAGGTATATTTCAGTGATGAGGTCTAAGCAGCCTCTCTGTATCTGGATATCTGGTTTGGTAGGAGTTGAGTGTGCTCTGTGTCCATCTCCTTCACCCTTGTCTTGATACCAGGTTCACCAAAAATGTAGCACTCTTCCTCATTTCCCTCATTACTCTATGGTTTCAGCTGGGGCCCTGGTGAGGTGCGATGGGCTGATTCTCTCCGCAGGTTCTGTGTCTATCTGAAAAAGAGAAACAAATTCTCCAATGGAGAGAGAGGTCAGGACCAGACAAATGGGATAATCATTATTATTTTAGAGAGAATTTCATAGGTGTAGGCCCTCTTTTAGTCCACAATTGGTGGGAGCTTGATATTGGAGAGTGGGCTCATCATTTGGATAAGGTTCTGACTTGTTTTCCAGTTCCAACAATGGTTCCCATTATACTGAGTGGATCTGTTAGCCAAATCAAGAGCAGTTGGTTACCCACTATGGCTGTGTGCCACTATTGCCTTTGTGTAAGCATCACTTCAGGTTGTTTGCTGCTGAGAAGTTTAGATCACGTGTTGCTTGGACAGTTGTTGGTTACTTTTCCCTAGTTGCTTGTGTAGCACATTCTGGCACTAGACAAGCTAACTGGGGACTAACTCTCTTCCAGATTCCAGCCATGTCACCCTATGTTCTGTACCAACAGTATATGGAGTCTTTGGCAGTAGGGTATTACCATTAACCTTTGGTGGATCATCAAGTACTCTGACAGAAATCTTTCTTCTTTTGGGAAACCTTGTACGTCTCTCTGATCAACAGCTCATTGTGGATGTTAACCACATGCTGGTACTGGGAGTTACAGGCCAGCACCAAGGGAAAGAAGGAAGAAAAAGATAGGTAATATAGAAGAGAATGAGAGAAGAGAGAGTAGAGGGAGGGAGAGAGAGAGAGAGGGAGAGAAGCAGGAGAAGCTTAAGGTTAGCCTTCATCATACCCTCTCCAGGGCCCTGTAAATCAGGATATAGGATGTTATGGTGCCATTTCCATTTGGGTCCTCCGCTACCCTTACCTTCCCCTCCTGCCCCACCTTCCCTATTGTCCAATCCTCAATATGCTTATTAGGTATGTCAGCATCTCAGCAGCTTCAGATCAGTAAGACCATGCAATGATTAACTTTCTGTGATTGGGTGAGTTCCACTGAGAATGATCTGTTCCAGGTTTGACCATTTTTCTTCAAATTTCATTGTGTCATTTTTCCTTACTGCTGTGTAGAATTCCGTTGTGTAGATATACGACATCTTGGTTATCCATTCGCCTAATGATGGACATATGGGTTGATTCCAGTTCTTAGCTATTATAAATTGAGCAGCTATAAACATGGTTGAGCAAATCTCTCTGAACTGAAGCATGTAGCTTTTAGAGTAAATGCCCATAAGGGGAAAACTGGGTCTGTTGGTAACTCTATAGTCAAACTTTTTAGGAGTCTCCATATTGCTTTCCATAGTGGTTGTACCAGCTTACATTCCCACCAACAGTGAATGAGGGTTCTTATTTCTCTACAACCTCGACAGTATTTGTTTTCATTAGTTTTTTTTTTTTTTTTTTTGTAAATGTTTGCCATCCTTACTGGAGTAAGGTGGAATCTCATAGTTGTTTTAACTTGCATTTCCCTGATAATTAGGGATGTTGAACATTTTCTTAAGTGTGTGTTTTCCATTTCTTTCTTCCTCTGTGAACTCCCTGTACAGTTCTCTGCCCCATTTTGTGAGTGGGTTGTTTGACTTTTTATTGTTTAGGTTTTTGAGTTCTTTGTAAATTCTAGAAATTAGGCCTCTGTCAGTTGTATAGCCAGCAACAATTTTCTCCCATTCTGTGGGTAATCTATTGGCACTGCTTATTGTATGTTTGTCTATGAAAAAGTTTTCAGCTTCATGATATCCCAATGTTTGAGTGATTGTTTAATTTCCAGAGCTACTAGGGTTTTGTTCAGGAAGTCTTTTCCCACTCCTATATCATGGAACATTCTTCCTATTTTTTCTTACATTAGTAGCAGAGTTTTTGGTCTTATATTGAGGTCTTTAATCCATTTGGATTTGATTTTTGTGCACAGCAAGATCTGTGGATTAAGTTTCATTTTCCTGCATATGGTTATCCAATTTGTCCAGCACCATTTGTTGAAGATTCTGTCTTTTTTCCAGTCTACATGGTTAGGGCCTTTGTCAAATATCAAGTAGGTGTAGTTACTTGGCCCAAAGTATGGGTCTTCGATGCAGCAGGCTTAATCTGATTGGAGAAAATGTTAGAACCCTCTAAAGAGGTAAGAATAAATTGAAGGCAAGACAAGAAATGGAAGACCTCAACAACTGGTTGCTTAACTTTAATGAAGACTTGATCAAGTGCAAGAATGAACTACAGGGAGCATTGGGATAAACAGAACTCAAATTGAAATGATACTTCAAAAAAGAGATAGACATGATGCAAAACAACACAACAGAAAACAAAAATCAAATAGAAAGTATAAAAAACTCTCTAGAACCACTCACCAATGGAGTTACTCATGTGGAAGACAGAACCTCTGACCTGGAAGATAAGGCAGAAGAACTGATCAGGAGGCCAAAAGCTTTGCTAAGTTCAAAAAACCAAGTGAACTGTGGTACACCCTAAAAAGACTAAATATGTGGATCATGGGTATACCAGAAGGAGAGGAAATCCAGACCAGAGGCATAGAGAACATGTTCAACAAAATTATTGATGAAAATTTTCCAAATCTCACAGAAGAGAGGCCCATCCATATATAAGAAGACTACTAAACACCAAACAGACAGAACCAAAGAAGAAACTCTCCAAAACACGTCATAGTTAAAACTATTGACAACAAAAACAAAGAAAAAAAATCAAGATTAGAAATGAAGGGCTGATTCATTGAAAAAAAATAAACATGATTGACAAACCCCTGGCCAAATTGATCAAGCAAAAAAAAAAAAAAAAAAAAAAAGGCTGGCCGAGAGAGAGAGAGAGAGAGAGAGAGAAATCTCAAACTAACAATATCAGAAATGAAAAAGGAGAGATCACAACATGCAAAATTAAAAATCTTTGAAGGCCAGAGTTCCCCCTTCAAACCAGAAATCTGAAGACTTATTGGCTCAGGTGTCTGATGTTTGCAGAAATTGGAAGAATCAATCATCAGGGCATACTTCCAAAACCTCTGGTCTGCAAAATTAAATAATCTGGAAGAAATGGATGAATTCCAAGACACACACCACCTACCAAAACTAAACTGAGAGCCAGATCAATCTTCTAAACAAACCTATCACATCCATGGAGATTGAAAAGATAATTGAAAAACTCCCCCAAAAGGGGGCTGAAGAGATGGCTTAGCAATTAAGGTGTTTGCCTGCAAAGCCAAAGGAAATCAGTTTGATTCTCCATGACCCATGTAAGCCAGATGTACAAGGGTGTACATGCATCTGGAGTTTGTTTGCAGTGGCTGGATGCCCTGGTGTGCCCATTGTCTCTCTCTGTCTCCCAAATTAATTAATTAATTATTTTTTTAAATTAAAAACTCCCCAAAAAGAAAAGTCCAGGACCAGATGGCTTCTCAGTTGAATTCTATCAAACCTTCACTGAAGAACTCAAACCAATTTTTGTCAAACTGTTCTGCATAATCAGAAACCAGAGAATAATCCCCAACTCCTTTTATGAAGCTAGCATCACCCTAATACAAAAACCAGACAGAGATGCAATAAGGAAAGAAAATCATTATAGGCCTATATCCTTAATGCACTTAGACGCAAAGATCTTGAATAAAATCCTTGAAAACCAAATTCAACAATACATCAAAAGCATTGTCCACCTTAATCAAGTAAGCTTCTTCCCTGGGATACAGGGATGGTTTAACATAGGGAAATTGGTCTACATAATACACCAGATAAATAAACTGAACCATAAGAAACACATGATCATCTCAATTGATGCAGAGAAGGCCTTTGACAACATACAACAGCACTTCATGATCAAAACAACCTGACATGATGCTCACACAAGTGCAATAGCTGCACACAGCCATGGTGGGTAACCAACTGCTCTTGGATTGGCTAAAAGATCTGCTCAGTGGAAAGGAAACCATATCTGGAATTGGGAAACAAGTCAGAATCATATCCAGATAATGATTCTGCTTTCCATTGTCAAGCTCCCACTAACCTTAGACTATAAGATGAACTACACCCTTTTAATTCTCTCTAAATTAATAATGGTTATCCTATTTAACCAGTGCTGAATTCATTTTCCATAGGGGGAATCTGCTTCTCCTTTACAGATGGGAGCTGGACCTGAGGAGATAAACAACCCAGTGTACTCCACCCTGGCCCAAGCTGAAACCACAGAGGAATTGGGGAAATAAGCTGGAGACCTGCTTTCTCATTGAATCTGATATTAGCACAAGGGTGAAGGAGATAGACACTGAGGACACTCAACACCTACCAAACCAGAGATCCAAAGGCTCCTGCATGCCCATCACTGAAGTAGACTTAAAATGCTCCCAGCATGGCTCAGGGAATTTTGCAGAAGAGTGGGCAGAAAGATCGTTAGAGCCACAAGTTGGGACATTTAGCACAGAGACATTCCCTCTCCCCACCCCCATAATGCATGACCCACAATCCCCATTGGGTTGACCTGCATTTCCAATGAGGAAGGCTCTTCAGAAAGGGGGTCGGGAGGAAGGAAAGGATGGTACCAACATGTGTTGTTTACATACAAAAATATGTCAATATCTAATAAAAAGAAAAAAACAGTGTAAAGGACACATGGAACCATGCAGTCTTCCTAAAAAAAAAAACAAAAACAAAAAACTGAGATATTATATTATAATATATTCATGAGCTCAAAGGAAATATAATGTTTCTTCTGTTAATACTAATGTTAGCTTTGATCACTGGCCAAGATAGTGCCACTGGCTTCTCCATTGTAAAATGTTGTTTTTCATTTTTCATGAGTACTTACCTTATAAAGTATACTTTGGGAACTGGATAAATATATTAATCCTGTCAACTTTTCATTCATGAAATTTTCCATCTATTTATGATTCTTAACAGAACCAATACTATGATGGCAGACAAAGGAAGAGTGTTCAGTTTCCAGTATTCTTTCTTTTTCTTAAATATTGTTAGTTATTTATTGGCAAGGAGAGAAAGAAAGAGAATGGGCACCCCAAGGCCTCTTGCCACTACAAACAAATTCCAGGTGCATGTGCCATTTTGTGAATCTGGTTTTAGGTAGGTACTGGAGAATTGAACCTGGGCCATCATGCTTGTAAGAAAGCATCTTTAACCACTGAGCAATCTTTTCAGTGACTAGAATTTCTTCTTCATTTATTAGATATAATTTTGTTCAAAGGAAGGCTTTTATTCCACATTTTTTGTTTATTTCTATCTTCCTGGGTAGCTGTATGGAGCCCATATTTTAAGTTCACATTAGTTCACATTAAAGGTTTTTTTTTTTTTTTTTACCTTCATAAGTGCCTTATCTATTATTCTATAAAATGACCATATTATATATCATGTAGATTTGTTAGGTGGATTAAATAATTTAATATTGGTATAGTTCTCAAAATCATGAGCATCAGATAATTGGAGCTATTTCAGTAGCAGCAGCATTTGCTGTGTATTTGTAATATGATGAAATGGATGGTCCTTCTTCTTTTAGTACTTTATATATTGAACAACCCTTTGAACCTCTTACGGTGTCATTTCCTTCACCTATAAAACAAAGGAGTTGAGTTAATGGTCTCTAAATTCAATTATAGTTTTAATGTAAGACACTAGAATTCTGTATCTATAAAAATTTATGCATAAATCCACTTTCTTCCAACAACCTGTCAAATATTCTGTATTATCTTTACAACATTAATAACTTCCATAACTCTTAGTGCTCTTCCAACATTTCAAAGGGTAAATTATATTTTATCTCTGAATAAACAGTTTGAGTGTGCCATTTAATAAGACTTTACGTGTTAGTAATATTAGCTGCTCCCAGCTATTTTCCTGCCATACTGATGAGTTTTGACAAAACATAACTTAGCTAAAGACAGATGGCTTGCAGCTCCAACTGTTGGCGTCTATTTTCCTCTGCCAGCAAGGTCAGAGATCCTTCAACTCAGAGTGGCCCCTGACCACATTATGGCTCTGATTTGCATGTTAGAGAAAAAAAAATATTTAATCTCTCTAAATTTCTTTCTGAAACATATGAGTTGCATCATGAAGTGTGACTGCTACAGCTTGAAGGTTTATTGTAGGTAGCCTCACACATGTCTCCGCACATTGATGAAGTATGGAGTATATTAATAGACGTCTAGTAAATTAAACACTTCTTCCCACAGAAGAGATTGCCTTGGGTAGTAGAAAGAGTCCTGGATTTCAATTTTAATATCAGGCTTAAATCTTATTTCCCTCTAGTCTTGTGAACTGGTGAAGGTAGTTTTAATTTCTTCCTATGTCAAAGTAGAACAACATGACACATCCCTGAGAGATATGAGTAGGAAGTAAACTTGTTTTGATAGAACTTATGAAGAAGTGTCAGAACATGTGGAGCTGGAGGTTATGATAAACAATACACAGAGTAGTCAGAACAGACATGGTAAGGTTTTTATAAGCCAAACTTATAAAGTCAGAAAGTATTGTCTTTTGGTTTGGACATTATAAGACTCTTGGCATCATCCTGTTTTGTGGTTTAGATCAGGTAATTGGGTCAAGTATTTACTACAATGGAGGCACAAAGTCATGACAAAATGACAGCTTAACAAGGGTTAAGTTCCTATGCTTGGAAGCTGTCTCAACCTTCTCACTTCATGGGCTCTTCATCCTTCAAGACTTAAGATCCTGTGTCAGAATGTCCTCTTCTCAATGAAATCCTTTCCATAAGCAAATCTTATTGGGACACAAAATGCTAACCAATTGTCTGCCATGCCCTGATGAATCTCAGCCTTCCCTGCCTCAATGGCAGAGCATGTGTGCTCATCCAAACTGGCTTTAGGGATGCAGTCCTTCCCCGCAGTTGTATTCTTTCTCTTTCTTTCTTTCTTTCTTTCTTTCTTTCTTTCTTTCTTTCTTTCTTTCTTTCTTTCTTCCTTCCTTCCTTCCTTCCTTCCTTCCTTCCTTTCTTTCTTTTTTTTCTTTCTTTCTAATAAATTTATTTATTAGAGACAGAAAGAGGGAGAGAAAGAGAGAGTGTGAGAATGGGCTCACCAGGTCCTCTAGCCACTACAGACAAACTCCAGATGCATTTACCACCATGTGCATCTGGCTTCATGTGGGACCTGGAGAATCGAACTGGGATCCTTAACCTTCGCAGGCATACACCTTAACCGCTAAGCCATCTCTCTAGCCCTTGTACTCCTTTTTCTGTTCTTAGCATCTCTTTTACTGGGTGAGCTATAGCTTTCTCATTCATTCAATTCTACATATAATTGTACCAAGATTTATGTACCAAATTCATGCTGGTCTCCTGTAGCTAACAATCTTCTGAAATAGCTTCTGAATCTCTCACAAACACTCCAAATTCAACATGTACAAAAAATGTTAACCCTCTTCTATATTTTTTGCAATGTTTGCCATGGAGCCACTTTGTTAAATATTTTGACAGCTCTTAAAACTGTTAAATATAGAGTCAGTGCATAATTCAACAATTATACTTGTAGGTATATAGTTATGAGAAATTTAAACATATGTCCCCTAAAGATCTTGTACATGAATGTTCCTGTAAGATTTAGTTAGGATAGCCAAAAAGTAGAACCAAGTCATATCTATAGCAACTAATGGGTGGATGAGCAAAATATTATATATCTATAACATATAATATTATACTGTCAGGACAATCATGAGGTACTGGTGCCTGCTGTGACATGGATGAACCTTGAAAAGATGGAAAGTGAAGAAGTCAGACACAAATTATATGCTTCAATTTATATGAAATGTTCAGGAATATACCAATCCATAAAGACACACATGGATTCTTGGATGTCAAAGAATAGTAGTATGGTTTGGGAATTGACTTCTAATACATATGGGATTTATTTTAAGGGTGATGAAAATATTCTAAAATAAATCTTGTTAGTAGCATACAACTCTGGCTAAAAAAAAAAATAACTCTGCATTTTATAATTACAAAGGGGAGAGTTACCTACTAAGTCAGATACCCAGAGGCACAAAGGCTCCCAAAACCTCATCACTGAAGTAGAACTAAAATGATCCCAACATGGCTCAGGGAAATTCGTGGAAGAGGGGCAGAAAGAATGTTAGAGCCACAAGTTGGGGCATTATGCAAGAGACTTGGCCTACCCCCCATAACTCTTGAGTACCCCCACAATGCATGACCCATATTCCCCATTGATGAGGGTCCCTTTGGAAGGGGAGGACAGGGAGGAGGATAATGGAGTCACCAACATGAATGTAAAATTATAATAATATAAATAAAAAATAAATTATTAAAAAAACAAAGGGGGGAGTTATAGTGTACCCAAATCTCAATTTTTAATAACTCCTTTTTCCTATGATCAGTGTTTTACAAACACTATTGAACTTCTAAAACTTGGAGTTTTTGTAACATTTTAAATTCTTCTTATGACAATCACATGTAAGCAATGTCAAATACAATATAGTTCTTTTACAAGTTCATGTACAGTTCTCAGGTTGTCTGTTTCACTTTCCAAATAAGTAGCCATATAAAATATTAACATATGGGCAAAAATACCAATACTGAGCTTTCCCTGGTACTTAGCAGTTTGCAAAGGTTTATCAAATATATGCCATTATCTAAATAACTGTCTAAGAAGGAGAGAATAAAATAATTCTTGTGAGTCACTCAAAGTTCAGAGACCAAATGGATTTCACATGCATTAATTAGGTTCTGTAGTAAATATTTTCATTGCACCACATAATACATGCTATGTGAAGCTGTGCCTTTTCACTGGCGAGTGTTGGCAAGAACCTGCTCCATCTAGGAAGGAAGACAAAAATCAGAGAAATGGGGGCAACATCCCACCGACTGGTGCTAAGGGAAGAGGACATTCATCACTTGAAAGTTACCTGAGTCTGCTGGCTGGAGAAGTGGCCTTTAGGCTTTGATCATCATCATTATCTAATAATTATATTTCCTGAATTTAGATGTTTGTGACCCCAAATTATTTTCACATACATTAACCATAAAAATTCCAGAATATGGGGTTCTCATACTTGTTACTGCAGGAGACATTTATCAATGTCTGGAGATATTTTTGTCACAGCTATATAGAGATGGGTTTCAGCTGCAGGCATGTTGCCAAGAGAATCCAGTGGTCCTGTTCTGCATATTACAATGCACAAGGCACTTCTCTAAAGAAGTATCCAGTCTGCTGTCTATAATACCAAGGTTCAGAATCACTGTTCTAAAAGCATTCACAGCTACTAAGTCCTTCAAGATGTGTTTCCAATAGGGGGGCTTCTGTGTCTTAGCCTTAGGGACTACCACCAAAATAATTCATGGATGAAAGAGCCTCAGGCTTTGCTTAAAATAAAGAGTTCATGTGGATTCAATTCAGTTGACCTAAAACCATAATGTTTACCTACTGTGCAGAAACACTAGGCTATATGCTGCTGGGAACTGTGCAAATGATTACAGTGTGTTCTGTACCCTTGAGATCTTATAATTTATTAAATGTGCAAGTTTCTAGAGAATAGGGACCATGAAGTCTCAGTGCTGATATGGTAGATAGTTAATAAATATTAATTTTACAAAATATCTCATAATTTCAATAGTGTTTATACCCAGCTTTTCATCTTTACTTTTGTTAGAACACTGTTGATATTTGATTTAAGTTTTTTTTCAGCTCAAACTGTATATTTTACTCTTTAATATTTTCAAAATTTATAGGTCAGTATCTCAGCTAAACAGCAAAGTCCTTGTCAATATTACATGTTTCTCCCTTGTGCTTAACAAGCAGTGGGGCCACTGTCCTGTCCATGATGTGCAACTGACATTTATTCCATAGGATAATGGTGCCAAGCTACTAAAGTACATATTTATGAAAATATCCTTCAACTTAGTAGTCAAGTACTATGACCTTCTATGTAATGTTGCCATTTGCTTAGGTATGCATCACAGGCAGTGATTTCCACAGCAGGTCTGATTTGACAATACCAATTTGCTAGAAAAAACTTTGCTTCTACCGTATCTGTACATACTTAATACTTACTGTAGCAGACAACTTTAAGTTTGCTGAGATGAACTTCCAGACCAGGCACAGTTATGGAGGAAGGGATATTTATTGAAGCTTATAGATACAGGGGAAGTTCCATAATGGCAGAAGAAGCTGGCCTGCCTTCACAGGACCAAACACACAGAGAGAAGTCACAAGCCAAAAGCCACACAGCCCAGCACACCTCAGATGCTCCAGCTAGGCACACTTTGCATATCTTTTGATTGAAATCTCAAACCCACCACCACACCTTAAGATCTACCCAGTGACACTGCCTCCAGCCAGGTGGCTTCAGATGCAAACTACAAACTAATAAAACACTGAATATATTTCAAACTACCATATATTCAAACTACCACATACCGCCCCTGGTCCCCAATAGATTCATAACCATCACACATTGTAAATTGTACTCCATCTAATTTCAAAGGTCCCCATGGTCTCAACCAGCTTAAGATAGTGAGTCCTATAAAATCAAACAAGTTAAATACTTTCAACTGGTAAGGCATAGCAAGGAGAGACTAGAAAAATGCAAAGTCAACCACCATCAAACAAACTCAAACTTCTAAAGTTCAAGTTCAATATAACCAGACTGAAAGTCTCCAGATTTTCCAGTTCCACCTCTCCAGCTGGGAAAAGTAACTAGGGAAACTACCATCCCAGGCCAACACTGTACTCCATGGTAGCGCTTGCACAGTCCTGGTGTATCCAAAATGTCTTCAGGTCTCCATGAAAACCATGGTCCATCTTCCAAAGGCTCTTCCTGTCTAGCAGGGCATCACACCCTGCCTCATGCCATATCTCAACAGTGGCCAGGCTCCTGGAACTGTGTATACTTCTTGACCCACCTCATGAATGTTTCATGCTTCCAGAACTAACACAGGTATGCAGGACACAGCCATATTCTTAATTCAGGGACAAAACAAATTGTAACCTTGAAAAGTAGGTTCCTTCTCCAGTCAACTCTTTCTAAAAGAGTTTGCATTTCTTTCCTCAGGCATCCTTGCCATTGTTTTAATGTAAAGCAGTTGGGCCATCTTCCTTAAGATTGCTATTATATTTCACAATAGCAACTTTAACAACCTAAAACCAGTCTCATTGCCTGTAATTTTAATTTGCTTGAGGTTTTCCAACTTAAAATCTTAAATCTCACAGTCGAATATCTTTAGCCAAGCACATCAGTCCATTACCAATGTAACCTTTATCAAACTCTCTGGGCCTGAATAGCAGAATGCATCCATCCCTTATGCCAGTAGCCCAGTTCCAACAAAGTACTCTGCAGTCTTTCCTTCCCCTTAGAAAGCTCATAAGCCAAGCCTCAACGTTCAATACTGTCTGCAATTAGCATTTCAAGCTCTCATCAGAATAGTCCATAATACTTGGCTTACCATTCCAGAGGGGGTCTTCAGTTGCAAGCACCAAGTCTATGCCTGTACCACCAACAGGGATCAGGGACGTTCATATAGACCTGAAACTCTGAAACTGCTAGAGGAAAAGGTAGGGGAAACCCTTCAACATATTGGCATAGGCAATGACTTTCTGCATATAACCCAATTGCTCAGGGAATAAAACCACTCATGAAATTACAAAGCTTTTGTACAGCAAAGGACCCTGTGAATAGAGCAAGGAGACAACCTACAGACTAGGAGAAGATCTTTTCCAGCTATACATCTGACAGAGGATTAATATCCAGAATATACAAAGAACTCAAAAAACAGAACAATAAGAAATCAAACAACCCAATTAAAAATGGGCCATGAGGCTGGAGAGATGGCTTAGTGGTTAAGGTGCCTGCCTCCTAAGCCTAAATGCTGGTTCCAATCTCCTGTGGTTCCAATCTCCAGGTCCCACATTTAGCCAGATGCAAAGTGATGCAAAGGGGCAATGCCAAACTTGACCACAAGGGGGAACATGCATCTGGATTTCGTTCACAGCACCTGAGCGGCTGCTGGCACGCCCATCTCTGTCTTCCTCTCCCTCTCTCTTTCTGTGTCTCTCTCCAAAAAATAAAAAGGGCTATGGAACTAAATAGAGAGTTCTCAGAAGAAGAAATACAGATGGCATATAAACATCTAAAAATGTGTTCTACATCCTTAGCCATCAAGGAAATGCAAATTAAAACTACTTTGAGATTCCATGTCACTCTTGTCAGAATGGCTACCATCAAGAAAACAAATGACAATAAGTGTTGGTGTGGATGTGGAAGAAGAGGAACACTTCTACAGTGTTGGTGGGAAGGTAATCTGGTCCAGCCATTGTGGAAATCAGTGTGGAGGTTCTTGAGACAGCTAAAAATAGATTTACCATATGATCCAGCTATAGCACTCGTAGGCATATATCCAAAGGACTCTTCTCAGTACTTTAGAGATACTTGCACAACCATGTTAATTGCTGTTCTATTCATAATAGCTAGGAAATGGAACCAGCCTAGATGTCCCTCAACAGATGAATGGATAATAAAGATGTGGTACATTAACACAATGGAATTCTATTCAGCAGTAAAGAAAAATGAAATTATGAAATTCTCAGAGAAATGGATGGATCTGGAAAGGATTATACTAAGTGAGGTAACCCAGGCTCAGAAAGCCAAACGTCACATGTTCTCTCTCATATGTGGATCCTAGCTACAAATGTATAGACTTGTGTGTGAACTGGAACCAAAAATCGGTAGCAGAAGCCAGTAATCTGGTAAAAGGCTATAAGGGAGGGAGTGGAGGAAAGGATTTAAGTGGATGGTATTGTATATATGTAAGTAGAAGAACAGATTACAGGGAGGTAAAAGGCCTAAGTAAGGCCAGGGGAAGAGAATACATAAAAGAAGGGCAGGAGGAAGGTCAATCAAAATTCAACATAGTCTGAATAAGACTTATGTAAACCTTCTTTTTTGAATAATGGCACATTCAGAAGCTATAGATTGATACTAGAAAATTTTCAGTACATGGGATGGGATACCTTCCAGTGAGCTGTTGGCCATGGAGGTCCCTGTAGCCTCCAAAACATTAAAGGCTATTGTCAAGGCCCTTGGTTTCCCTTGAGAAACAGATTGTAAGACCCTATTGCTGAAGACATCTCTTGCCTGATAGGCAAGGTCACTGAGAAAGCAATCTGGTGCTTAGCAGAAAACCTTCTCCATGTAGGCCAGCCAACTGAAAGCTGGAAAAAGCTGCACTGCATGCAGGCGTATGGGAGACAGAAGTCATCAGTGGTGAAAAGAGTGGACACTGGAAAATTCAAGTTTGGCCAGACAGGCCCAATGACCGAATGGGTGCAATAGTGGCATGTCTGCTCTTGGGGAAACCAACTGCTCCCTATTTGGACTGAAGGTCTGCTCTGTGGGAGGGAATATGTGCCTGGTACTGAAAAAACTAATCAAAAGTCTATGGCAGGGGAGGTCATGAGTGCTAGGGGTATAAAGCCTGCTCTTGTCTGGCTAAATGTATATATTATTCCCACCAAACTGCCATGAAAGCACTACCCTTAATGTTCATATTCACATATTAATGCTACTCTGACTTCTGGTTAGAGAAGCTTCTCTTTTCAGATGGTGATAACCACTGGGATGAACCAAAAGGCAATATACTGCTGAGAAGAAGGGGCGAAGGAGTGTCCAGCACTGAAACATCTCAGTGACACCCTCCAAGGCTTAGGGTTCATTGCAGAAGAGGTGGAAGAAAGAATGTAAGAGGCAAAGGAAGGATTGACTCCTTACAATGCAACTGTCCAGACAGAAATTGGCCTCAATATCCATGACCTTGCAGGGCCTAGCAATACCTTCACAAGACACTCATAATAGGAGAAAAAGATGATGACATCAAATTAAAAGAGAGACTAATGGAAAGGGAGAGGGGATATGACAGAGAATGGAGTTATAAAGAGGGATGGGGAGAGGGGCGGGAAATATGGTTTATTGTTTGTAAGTATAGAAGTTTTCAATAAAAATTTTAAAAAATTAAAAAATGTTACAATATATTCAAATGGTCGTTGGCAGCAATCATTGATTCTCACTTTGAAAACAGTAGTTAATCTGTTCCCCAGTGCTCCCTGACCTACAACATATCCCATGCCTGCAAAAAATGAGAGATTTTAACTAATAACTAAATGATATACCTGAAGGCTTTAAAACAAGAACCAACCAACCCACCAAATAGTACATGTGAAGATAACTATGAAGTGGTTATAAATTAATAAAACATAAATGAAAAATACAATACAAAGTATCAATGAAAGCAGGGGTTCATTCTTTGAAAATACAAACAAGATGTAAAAGCCCTTAGCTCAAACTAACCAAAGGAAAGAGAAGACCCAAATGAGTAAATTTAGAGAGGAAAAGGGTGACATTACCATCCTATTTGGTGAGCACAGCCTTGAATTTAAAAAATAATAATAAACACTAACTTCTGTGATTTTCCTATCTAGAAGTAAACAAATTCCTTCTAGGAGCAAAACCTGAGAGATTGACTAACCCTTACTGTTTTCCAACCCAAGGGTGGGAAAACTGCTTTTTGCAGAAGCCCAAGGAAAAAAAGAAACTCAAAAGAAGTTTAGTTAAAGCCACTGCCTCTGCTGTCATTACTACTATGATGTTGCTGCAGCTGTGGCTTTTTTCTGCATACAATTACTCATTGGCATTTTTTATTAAGCAGCACAAAACCAGTAATATGGAACAAGTAGCACATTGCATGATCAAAGGGTAAGGTACTTTTCACTTTAGATAATCCTGACACATTTGATAAATGAAGGGACTTAGGGGTATGACCTGCTGGACTCTACTGTTCTAAAACACACAAACACTCTGGTCACAAGAACAATCACATTGCCTTCAACAGATCTGTGGCTCCATAGTCACTGGCCTCCTTACCTTCAGTGCTATGGTTTGTACTTATTTACACGTATGCTTGCTTGAATCAAGAGTCCAATCAGGTCACTGTGGGAACTGGGCAAAGAGTACCAAAGCAGAGGAAACCTACTTATATTTCTTTAAATAATTGTAGGAATAATTTTAGAGTAAGTTACAACTAAGGAATTCACAATCTCATAGCAATAATCTCAGAAAAGTTATTTGTAAGGGCCATAAAATATTTCCGTAGTTCTTTCCATATTTAATTCTCATAGTTCACTCCCCCAGTTTGTACTTATAGTTCATCCCCACATATTATACACATACCAACAATTTTTTAAAAAATCATAAGGCAATGCTCTAAAAATTTATACTCTACCAAAATAGATAATCTAAAAGAAATGGATGAATTTTCTGATCTACTTAAAGCCAACCATAGTGAGATCAATAACTTAAACAGATCTATAGCAAGTAATGAGACTGAAGCAATAATAATAATAAAAAAATCTCCCAGTACAATATAAAATATCCCAAATCCAGATGGATTCACAGTAGAATTTGAAAATCAACATATGAAAGTCAACAATGTAGAGTCAAGGACAGAAATATGATCATTTCAATTGATGCAAAAATGCCATTAACAAATCCAGTGTCTCTTCTGGATAAGTTATAGAAAAGTTAGGAATGGAAGGAAAATATTTCAGCTTAATAAAGGTTATATATGACAAACATATAGCCAACATCATGCTAAATGAAGGAAAACACAAAGCATTTGCATTAAGATTAAGCACAAGACAAGGTTACTCCCTCTGTCCATTCCTATTCAATGTAGCACTTTATGGAGAAAGAAAATAGGAAAACTACACAATTCATAATGGCCTCAAAAATACAACAAACACCTTAAATTAACCTAAGCAGGAAAGTGAAAGACTGCCACAATAGAAAC
This sequence comes from Orientallactaga sibirica, assembly GCA_036365145.1. Lineage (NCBI taxonomy): Eukaryota > Metazoa > Chordata > Mammalia > Rodentia > Dipodidae > Orientallactaga > Orientallactaga sibirica. Next base: position 31,338,153 of record JAEOAD010000015.1, on the reverse strand, counting down.
TTTGAAAACCTGAAGAAAGTGAAGATACTAAAAGATGGAAAGTCAGCTTATGCTCACTAAATGGGAGTGTTAATATTGTGAGAATGATCATAATGAAAGCAATGTAAATAAAAATTCTAGCAACATTCTTCACAGAAATCAACAAAACAATCATCTTAAATTGCATATGGAGGGCTGGAGAGATGGTGAAGACATTAAGGCACTTGCCTGTGAAGCCCAAGGACCCATGTTCAATTCCCCAGAATCCACATAAGCCACACACACATGGTGGCACAGGCATGTGGAGTTTGTTTGCAATGGCTAAGGCCCTGATGTGACCATTCTCTCTCTCCCTTTCTCTCTCTCATAAAAATAAATAAATAAATACAAAAAGTGCATATCAAAACACAAAAGACTCCAGTTAGCCAAAACATCACAAGCATAAATAGTAATGCTGTAGGTATTTTACTCAATTATAATTATACTACAGGGCCATAACAATAAAAACAGCAAGGTACTGGCATAAAAACAAACATGCAGATCAATGGAATATAACAGAAGAGTTAGGTATTAATCCATGCAACTACAGCCACCTGATATTTGACAAAATGACAAAATTTCACATTGAAGCAGAAAGGGCATCATCAACAACTGGTTCTAGGAAAACTGGATATCAACATATAGAAGAATAAAGCTAGATCCTCACCTCTTACCCTGTACAAAAATCTATTTCAAATGTATCAAAAATATTGATGCAAGATCTAAAACCATGAATCTACTAAATGAAAAAGGAAAAAGCATACTACATGATAAAAAAAAAAAAAGTCTGTATTTTCTGAATAGGACCCCAGCCATTCAATAAATAAAGTCAACAATTGAAAAATGGGAAGACCATGAAATTAAAAAGATTTTGTGTAGTACATTAAACAGCAATATTAGTGAAGGGGCAGCCTAAAGAATGGAATAAAATCTTTGCCAGCTATATATCTGACAATGGATTAATATCTAAAACATACAAAAAACTATACAAAGAATAAACAAACAAATAAATTGGACTATGGAACTGAATAAAGTTATCAAAAGAAGAAACACAGGGCTGTGGGGATGGCTCAGTGGATAAAGTGTTCACTTCTCAAGCTGCAGTACTGGAGCTCGATCCCCAGACCCCATGCAAAAGGTGCAGTGGCAGTTTTGTAATCTGAGCTCACTGATGCTGGTGGCAAGATCAGAGGCAGAGACAGGTGAATTCTCAAAGGCTTGGGACAATTCCAGGAAATAACAGCAGAGTGAGAATCCTGAATGAGAAATCCTTCTTCAAATGAGGTGGATCGACAAGCACCAACCCCAACCTAATAATTGTCCTCTGACATGAACTGATGGCACACATTTGCCTAGACATTCTCTCCCTGCCCTCTCTGTCTGTCTTTCCCTCCTAGCCATTCTAGCTAGAGTAAGACAGACCCTCAAGGTGTTTTAATTGGCATTTCCCTGATGGATAGGAATGAAGAAACCATTTTTACATATGTATTAGCCATTTGTATTTCTTCTTTTCATATTGTGTGTGTGTGTGTGTGTGTGTGTGTGTGTGAGAGAGAGAGAGAGATAGAGAGAGAGACTACAGACTAGGCCAAACATGACTTAGGTAAGCCATTACTCTGTACTCAACTAGTCCTGTTCCTCATGAGCCCAGTTCAGACACAAGTTAACCACCTACAGACTCTCGCTATAAGCCAGACTCATCCTCAAGTCCCAAGCTAGCAGCTCTCCATAGGCTCACCCCAGTACCCTGTCCAGACCTCCCATTTGTACCTACCCTGAGCACTGAAGAGGAGGCCATGTAGGACCTAGGTAAGCCCATCTTCTGTACTCAACTAGTTCTACTCTTCCACATGCCCAATTCAGACATGAGTCCACCAGTCAACTCCCAGCCCACTCTATCCTCAAGCAAGGGGACTAGTCCAAGGTACCCAGTGAGCAACAGTGACACGTATGTTATGAGGTAGTCAAATCCTTTTTGATTGTATATGAGGCCCTCCAATGGGAGTGACTTCATGCCTGGTACTGAAAACTATGTCAGAAGTCTGTGGCTTGAAAGGGCATTGATAACACAGAGGGTAGTTATACTGTTCTTTGGATAAATAGAGAGGTAATATCTATCAAAATGTCTTCTAAATATATGTCTATCCCCTTTGATCAATGCTGCTCTCACTCTTGGTGAGGGAACCTGCTTTTAATAGATGACCCAAGACCTGTCAGAATGACAAAAAGAGAAAGCCATGTGCCTGGCACCAGAATATTTATCTCTATCACACCTGCCAGAGCTCAAGAAGTATTACAGAGGAAGTGACAGATTAAATATGATAGCTGCTTCCATGGCTAGGCAAAGAATCTTCTCCAGAGAAATGTAAGTAACCACCAAGGAGACACAAAACTCATTAAAGCAGAAAACAAGAGGCTACTGAGAACTCAACACTACAAGAGACTTCTAAAATACCTACTCAAACTCAGGGAACACTGCAGAAGAGCGGGGAGAATGAATGCAGACTCCAGTAGAAGAAGATGTATTAGGAGACATTGTTCTCACCACAGGAACTTACAAATGCATCTATTACCCCACAGGGACTGCAGATACTCCACTGAAGGGGACCTTCACAGACATGGGGTAGAGGGAACATAAGAGGATAACCTGATGGTAATATGACGAATTTGTAATGTATTCATATATTAAAAAGAAAAAAGTAATAAACAAATGATAAAAACAAAAAACAACAGAGGCTAACAAAGATGTGGGCATGGGGACAGTGAATGCTTACATTGCTGTTTGGAATGTAAACTGGTACAGCTACTATGGAATTCAGTGTGGACATTCCTCAAAAAATTAAAAATAGGGCTGTAGGGATGACTCAGAGGTTAAGGTGTTTGCCTGCAAAGCCAAAGGACCCTGGTTTGATTGCCCAGGACCCATGTTAGCCAGATGCACAAGGGGGCACACATCTGGAGTTTGTTTGCAGTGGCTAGAGGCCCTGGAACACTCATTATCTCTCTCTCTCTCTCTTTCTCTGTCAAATAAATAAATAAATAAAAATTTATTTGAAAATTGAAAATAGGGGCTGGAGGGATGGTTTAGCAGTTAAGGCATTTGCCTGCAAAGCCAAAGAACACAGGTTTGATTTCCCAGGACCCATGTAAGCTAGATGCACAAGGTGGCACATGTATCTGGAGTTTGTTTGCAGTGCCTGGAGGCTCTAGCATGACCATTCTCTCTATCTCTCTATCTCTCTCTGACTCTGTCAAATAAATAAATAAAAATAAAATAATAAAAAATAGTTGAGAATAGGTTTATCATATGACCAGCTTTAGCATTCCTGAGGATATATCTAAAGGACAAAAGACAACCCAATATGAGAATTTCACAAGAATACTTGCATATCCATGTTTATTACTGTACTATTCACTATAGGCAAAAAAAAAAAAAAAAAAAAACCAGCCTAGATGTGCACAACAAATGAATGGATAAAAAGTATGTGATAAGGTGGCACATCTTGCTGCTAGCATTTGGCAGTCTTTTCTTGTGTTGATGGATATTGGATCTTCTCAGTGTTCTTTGTTATCTGTAAAATAAAACAGAATCTCCTCCCACATCCACCTGGGTCAGAAGAAACAGTGGAAGAAGCAGTGACTCAAGCACTGCTCCCAATGCTAGCCTGACAGCCATGTCCAGGACAATAGCAACAAACACTGGCAAGTGGAAAACATAACAGCAGAAACACAAAGGCTACAGAGCAGTCAACACCAATTGATAACACACCTGCCAAGGTTCAGGGACCATTGCAGAAGAGAGGGACAGTAGATTGTAAGAGCCACAAGGTGGGTAGAAACACCCTGAGACATAGCCCCAACCCACCTCCACAGAGACAGAGGCCTTAGTTACTCCACCCTACAGAGGAGGACTCACAGGGAAATAGGGACTGGGGGAGGTGATATATTACAACTTATGCTAAATAATTAATTTAAAAGAACATGTGGAAAATATATACAATGATATGTTATTCACCCATAAAGAAAAGTGAAATTGGGCTGGAGAGATGGCTTAGCGGTTAAGCGCTTGCCTGTGAAGCCTAAGGACCCCAGTTCAAGGCTTGATTCTCCAGGACCCACATTAGCCAGAAGCACAATGGGGCACATGCATCTGGAGTTCGTTTGCAGTGGCTGGAGGCCCTGGTGTGCCCATTCTCTCTCTCTCTCTACCTGTCTATTTCTGTATCTCTTTCTCTCTCAAATAAATAAATAATAAAATATTTTTTAAAAAAAAAAGAAAGTGAAATCATGATACTTGTTGGAAAGTGGATATAGTTTGAAATCATTTTCTTAAGTAAAACAAGCAAGACTTAGAAGGACAAATATGATATCATTTCTGTCATAAAAAGTAACAACAGCAACAACAACAAATGCTGGTGAGGATGTGGGGAAAGAGGGACTGATATTCACTGTTGGTGGGAATGCAAGCTGGTATATCCATTAGGGAAATTAGTGTGGTGGTTTCTCTCAAAGGTAAAACTTGATCTATATATGACCCAGCTATTCCACTCCTAGGCTATGCATTAAAGACCCTTTACTACTTCAGAGAAACTTGCTTATCCTTATTTATTACTGCTCTATTCACAATAGCTAAGAAATGGAACTAGCCTGATTTCTTTCTCCCAGCAGGTGCTATGTAAGTTGCTTGAAGGGAGAAACATCCAACACAGGTGTAGACCTTATACACTTCACAACTGAACTCCAAGGCAAGTTGCATCCACTGGTGTAATAGTGGCAGTGTTTTGGAAGTAACCAACTGCTCTCTGGATTTTAGGCCTTCTTTATAGGAAGGAAATCATACATGGTACTGCAAATCTGGCCTCAAGTTCATGGCTAGGGACTTAGGCACTATGGAAAGACCTAATATTGTGGTTGCATTGATTGTACAGCTTCAAGCACAAGTTTATTTATGCAAAGAGTAGAGGTGGATAAAGAGATACATAGATGCAAAATTTCCAGGAATAAGCAACTAGTTTGTGCTCAGCCCTAAACATGACATCAAAACCACACCCTCCAAGGCTCAGCAGGTATAAACATGTAACAACAGAGAGATGGGAAGTAGGAGTGCCAAAATGGTCAGTCGGCTATATTTGCAAACACACAGCCCATGTGATTTCCTATGAATGATTGAGCCTGATAAGATTTGATCATGGATGTGTGAGGGGTCCATGAGACCCTGCACCTCCCAGAATAAATCGTGGAATCTGATGATTCCTGGGAATGCAGGACTCATGTCCTTCAGTGGTGTACCCAATGGAGAGTTGCTCATTCTCCTGTGAATAACCTCCCACCTATGGTTATGTGAACACCCAATTTTAAATCAGGTGGTCAAAAAATAAATGCATGAACAAGGCTTGGAAGTAGAGTGGGGATCTAATTGGAAGAAGAAGGGTTTTAGTGGGAGGGGAAGAGAGAGGGTACTTAAAAGAAGTGGAATACAAATGCATTGTATACATATATGAAAGTTTTAATTTTTTTAATAAGTGTACTGCCATAATAAAATTTAGTGCTCACTGGAGACTTCTGTGAGATTTTTTACTGCTTTATCACCAAAGGATAACTCAGAAAGGTAGAGGGAGACATTCAAAATAATTTCATTATCCCATTCCAAATGCTGGGCAGGACCCTAATGCACAAAAACAATATGGTAAGATATCTATACTCAAACTTACAGAAGTATTCTTTGTGGGGCAAGGGGTCATGAGTAACTCTGGAGTTTCAAACCTGAATGTCTGGATATGTTATGCCACCTTACATTGAAAAGAGACATGGAGGAAAGAGTGTTGAGGGTCAGAGTTTTGAGTCAAGGACTCAAAGAGTTTCTCAGCTGCTTATTAAAAAATGGCTAGCATTAATGAAGGTAAGTTGGTTATCTATCATCTATTTGTACATTCATTTATTCATTTAAAGGACAAAGTGAAACATTTTATGTGCCAGAGACTATGATAGGTGCTAGGGATTATAAGCAGAACAGGGGATACCTACACAGCCTTTACAACCTCATAAAGACATTAAGTAAACTATTTTACACAGGTGTAATGACAAACTTAGATTAAAAAATCTAGGGCTTTAAAACATGCAATGAGGAGCATAGTATCTTCTATAGTCTAAGAAAGCTTCCTGAGCTTTATCTGAAGACCCAGTCAGGTGAAGGGTGGGAGGGCAAGAGTTTTCAAGATAGGGCAACACTATAAGTTAAGGTTAACTGTGAAGGGACCATGCAGGGAAACTTAGGGATGACAAAGAAGAGAAAACTCTACCTCAATAGCCTGGTGGATGCAGCAGTCACACACATTCTAAAGCTGTCCCTCAGAGGCATAGGGGACTGGCAACTTCCAGCCACCACACTTCATGTCCAGCTAAGTACCTATGCTCAGGCCACTGACTGAGCAGGGCAGGGAGAGGGTCTGGGTGAAGACCAGAGCCAGGTAATTCCACTTGACAGGAGACATACCTTCAACAGGCAACTTCTATCTAGGGACCTCCTTATTAGCCCCTCCAGCTTTTTCTCAGTTATACCACCACTTAGTTCTTCCTGTTTGCCTGCCTTCCTTCCTTCCTTCCTTCCTTCCTTCCTTCCTTCCTTCCTTCCTTCCTTCCTTCCTTCCTTCCTTCCTTTTCTCTTGCCATTAACTTCCTAAAGGCTCATTTTTCCCACTTCTGTTTTGTTTGCCATATGAATATTTTTCATCAGTTCTGAACAAACATACAATTGTCATTTTACAGTAAGCTATTTCTGGCCAATTTGGTTTTATTTTTAAATTGTTGACTCCAAAGCAATCTATCCCATAAAGGGCAAGTCCAGACATAGGCTCTTTGGGTATCTCATAGTCAAGCCTTCTATTTCATGAAGGACCTGGAACACACACAGAACTATTTCTCTAAAGACCTACACGTCTCCTCTATAGATGGTATGGCCTTACCCTCAGAAGCCTGTCTCATGGTTCTCCCTTACATTCCATACTCTATCTTTTCCCACCACTGACACAGCACCACAGGGTCTGCAGGAGTCACCTATATTGCAACCATTCTCAGAGGCCATTGAGAACATATTGGTGAAGTGGGCTAGCATCACTGAGAAGTGGACCAGTGGCCTCCTTTGCAAGCCAAGACTGACAGTGAGAGATTGATCTCAGAGCTGGCCTCCTTAAAAAAAAATGTGTATGATAAGTCTTCATTGCTTCGGATAACAGAACATGAAGAGACCCACTCTTTCTGAAGTGTTCCCTTTGACTAAGACTCTTAGCTTTATCACCTGATGGCAGACAAGTATGTGTGGATGAACTTAACAATGCCAATCAGGACACCAGAGAGAGCATGCGGCCTACAGTACCTTATGAGAGCATCTGTGTGTGACCTAAGGACTTCCATTCACTGGACCCCTCCTCTCAATGGTTCCACCACTTCCCAGTAATGCTAACTTGGGAGTCAAATCTTTATTCACACTTGTTTCCTTAGGAGACACCATTGCCAATACTCTTGAATCATAGTTTGATAAAAACCTACCTTTTACACATAAAGGCCATGCAAAATAACTGCACCCTGACAGTCATCTAGCAACCTCCTAAATTGTTTAAAACATACCTCTTTGGTCCTCCCATCTCCTGCTTCTAGTACTTAGCCTCTGCAATTTTTTGGTATCTCTTCATTTTGGTTTGCTTGTCTGGATCATAGAAATACTAGAAATATGTACCTCCCAACCTTTGACTCTTGGCCTCCTGACTGTTTCAACTAACACACCTCACCCTAGTTACACCTGCAGGGACCCTCCCACACCTCAGTACTGATCCTTCTCAGCTGTTACACAGGCCATTTTCAAGGCTGAATGAGAAAAGACAACACAAAGGAATAAAGCTTCAACTGCTCCAGTTAAAGTTTCTGCCTCTCTTTTCCCCATTCTTTCTCTAAGATAATCTGCATCAAAGTATGCAAACATTTGTTGTGAAACATATTTCCCCTCTCTGTATAAAAGGATATAAACACATCAGCTGGCAGATGGGTCCATGTGTTCCTTCAGCAAGGTGTGATGAGACTCTGTGTGGCATATGTGCCAGGTGAGGGAGAGCTTGCTGCAGAGAGGGTGGGAGTGTTGCTGGTTTGTGGAAACAGGTGTACAAAAGCCCATGGGAACAGACAGCCCTGTGAAGTGAAAGCATGGTTTCCCAAACCTACAGCTCTAAACACAGGACTATTAAGTTTGAGTTTGGCTCTGTATTGTACACTTTCCATGTACACTTAGAGGACTTTAGGACCTATTAAGTCCCCCAAATGACCATGAAGAATAGATATTATATGCATGCAGCTGAGAGTTGGAGTCATGATATTAGGTGAGTTTTCTATAGTGACAGTCCTCAAATTTTATAATCATAAGCACTATGTGGAAGGCTGCTAAAAATATAGATTTCTGGGAATAACACCTCTCCCATTAGTTTCTGACTGTAGTTCTGCAATGGTGCCAAGGGGAATTTGCATTTCAAACATTGTACAGGTGGATGTGGCTGTTTCACATCCCAAGGGTGATAGAGGAGGAGCATCAGGGTTTAAGGTGAAGGATCAGAGAGTCAGGGCACTATATAATTTTTGTCCCTCTTACCACTCTATTCCTTTCTCATATGGTAAAGACAGCCTTTCACAAAAGATAGGACTTTAAACAGAAATGTTCAGTATGCATGTGTATATGTGTGTGTGCATATATTTTAACTGAATGTGGTAAGACTTCTTGCAATTCATTTATTGCAAGTCTTTAAAATATAGAATCTGTGGTAGTTTGAATGTAATGCCCCCACCCTCATATTGTCAAGTATTTGAACCCCAAATTGGTGGTACTGTTCTGGAAGGTTGTGGAACCCTCAGGAGGTGGAACCGTGCTGAAGGAAGTGTGTCACTGTGGCCAGGCCTTGAGGTTTATACTCCAGCTTTGTTTGCTCTTATTTCTACTTCCTCTCTGAAGGTGTTGTAAGGAAAGTTGAAGAGAAAGACCATAGACTTGAACTGTGACAGAAGAAAACTGTTGATTGTAGATACAATAAATGGCGAGGGACAGAGATCCAGTACAGATTGGAGACTTTCTGTTTCTCACCAGAGCTGAAGTGAAGCTTATAAACGTACAGATAAAAGGAGAAGGTGTGGGTGGGAGTCTAGGGAGCTAACAAAGCTAATTTTTTTTTTTTTTTTTTTTTGGAGAGAGACAGAGAAAGACAGAGAGAGAATGGGAGAGGAAGACAGATAGAGATGGGAGTGCCAGCAGCCTCTCAGCTGCTGCGAATGAAATCCAGATGCTTATGCCCCCTTGTGGTCAAGTACGGCATTGCACCCTTGCATCACTGCATCTGGCTAAACGTGGGACCTGGAGATTGGAACCAGCGTTCTTAGGCTTAGGAGGCAAGTGCCTTAACCGCTAAGCCATCTCTCCAGCCCTAATAAAGGTATTTTTGAGAAGTTAATTGGGGAGTATGATTTTTGAGGAATATCACCCCAGAAGTTGCAGTGCACTTTCAATGTGGTTAGAGGTTGTTTGTGGGGAAGGATGTGGATTGATTGTTTCTCTGTGATTTATGGATAGCTTAAGTCAATGTTTGTTCATAGGTCATGAATTCAAGGAGACTCTGTTTTTCCTTACTGGGCTGGAAGAGAGTCCTTCATATTCAGACTCTGAAGGGATATAAGAAATTGGACCAAAAGCAAAAGGGACGAAGGTCGTGTGACTTCCTGCTGAGACAGGTCATAGCTTTCTAGCGAGAGAGATAGGTGAGGTCCAATGAGGAGCGGGAGCTGGTGTCTTTGATGAGCTGGTATTGGCCTACAATGAAGAACTCTCACTCCTTGTTAGGTGAACGTACAGATTCTTTCCTGGAGAAGATCTATCTGCACCTAAAAACACAGGGTCTGATGGAAACAATTAGCAGGATTATGATGACAGGTCCTACAAAGGGAGCCAACCATGGGCTCCAGAAGATCCAGGTGTCCTTCAATTGGGACTGTTTTTTTTTTTTTTGAAATATATTTTATTTATTTATTTGAGAGAAAGAAAGAGGCAGAGAGAGAGAGAGAATGGACACACCAGGGCATCCAGCCACTGCAAACGAACTGCAGATGCATGCACCCCCTTGTGCATCTGGCTTATGTGGGTCCTGGAGAATCGAACCAGGGTCCTTTGGTTTTGCAGGCAAACACCTAAACCGCTAAGTCATTTCTCTCTCTCTCTCTCTCTCTCTCTTGTTTTTTTAGTTTTTTTTTTTTGACAACTTCTATACTTACATACAAAAACACCATGATATTTCCCTCTCTGCTCTCCATTCCCCTTCAGAACTCCATTCTCCATCATATCCCCTCCCTCTCTCAATTAGTCTCTCTTTTAATTTGATGTCATCATCCTTTTCTTCTATTATGAGGGTCTTGAGAAGGTATTGCTAGGCACTGCAAGGTCATGGATATTGAGGCCAATTTCTGTCTGGACAGTTGCATTGTAAGGAATTGTACCCTTCCTTTGGCTCTTACATTCTTTCTGTCCCCTCTTTCACAATGGACCCTGAGCCTTGGTGGTGTGACAGAGATGTTTCAGTGCTGGACGCTCCTTCATCCCTTCTTCTCAGCACTACGTTGCCTTTTGGGTCATCCTAGTGGTCATCACCATCTGAAAAGAGAAGCTTCTCAACCAGAAGTGAGAGTTGTTTAGCATTCTCCCTGACTATACTTGATTGGTTGGCATAGAAACAATATTCCTTATTTTAAAAAGCACAAATTCCCCTTTTTCTGCTGTCATGAGATCAAGTTCTTCCCTGTTCAGATATGCCATTTCAGCCGGGGAGTTAGGCTGGGTTTGGAGGTGTGACAGTGCTCTGCTGGATCAGGGAGAGGTCCTTCTTTATTTACTATGTGCATGGACTATGTTGGAGTGGTTGGAGGCCTTTAGCTGTGGCTCTGACAATAGCCTTTCCCAGTAGTACTGGAAGTAAAATAGGGTTGTTTTTGTTTCTGACTATGGGCATCAAATATTGTTTGATTTCATGGCCTGGGAGAATGCCTGTATTTGGGGATAAGAAAATCATATCACATTGGCCTCCCAGACAACAGGTGTGGATTTTATTGGGACAGGTGAAATATGTGCCCTTTGGGGCCATGCAACTGGGGATGCAATTGGGATGTGGGTGTGAGGTGACACACTGTGGTTTACCAATAACTGGAACAGGGGGCCCATCTACACAAGCATCCAAGCATCCCTTTTAGTGTCTGTGTTGTTAGGGAATATGGGGTTGGAGAGTCCTATTCCTATGTAAGAAATTTGTCCTGCCCTAAGACAGATCCAACAGCTTTTGCCTCATTCTGGATCAGCCTGTTTGAGGAGTTTATTGCCAGTGTTAACTAGAGCTATCATTTCTAATGGTGGGTCAGGATGCTCGGCATGTTGATAAGCATTAGGGCCAGCCTGTTGGGCAGGAGCCCAGGGGTCTAGAAAGTTTGTCTTGCTTACAAGTAAAGACATATAAGCTCCCTTGATGATAAGCCTGAAGGTTCTTGTGGAGTCATTAGGACCACAGCATCCCCTGCAGTTGAACCACCATCCCATCCCAAGTTTGTGAGTTCCCCCACTGAAAAGACTGCCAGTGATTTCCCAAGCCAATCCCTTGAGTGTGCCTCCTGGTTCTGGTTCTTAATTTTTGAACTCCTTGTCCTGATAGGGAGACCCCCTTTCCAAAATTTTCCTGAAAGGAGGAAAAATCTATGCAGCTCCAGTATTTGAAGAATGACCAGAAGGGCCTCCCACAGACATTGGTAGAGCAGGAGACACGGCTATATATGGTTATGTATTCAATTGTGTTTTTCCCAATAGTCTGCTCATACATGAGACTGTTTGCGTAACCATTACAGGAGGGGTGGACAGGAGACCCAGTGCCTTCACAACAAGTATTGTAAATGGTAGTAAACTTCAGGGATGAGCCCCTGCACTTATTGGAAGGACAGGGTGCATGGCCTATGTGGTGGGTAGGTAGATATGTACAGAGGGATATGAGAGTCTGAGAGATATAGGGAGGCTTCCCAGACTAGTTTATGTTGGTTAAAGGAAGAGCAATTGGGTGGAGAGGACTGTCCAGTAAGAATTGGTAAGAGGAGAAGATGGGTTAGAAAAAGTGGTGACATTTTATGACAAGTAAACCTGCTGCATAAGTCCAGATAAAAAATGTAAGGAGTAGTTTTTCAAAGCAAGTCCAGTCATAAGGAGTTGTGAAGATTAATCCAAGAGTATGAAGAAGGATGAACATGAGGGATAGAATGAGAGGCAAGGGGAGGCAGAGTATTCCCCTTGAAGGAGAAAGTGAAGGACCACAGTGAAGAATTTGATCCAGTGAGGCTGAAAGGACATAAAGGTCCCTTGCAACTGAAGGATCTCAATGGCATCCAACAGCTGGTCAAAGTTGCTGGAAGGTCATGGTGTTAACCATGAGTCCTCAGCAGATCCTCCAGGAAGAGATGAAATTGATGGAGGCCCAGTGACATCCAAAGAATCTGGAAGAGGTGACATTAGGCTGATAGTATCATCTGTTGGCTCTTCAGGGATTGGTGGGAGACACGAGATCTTAAGTTCACTGGGTCCTATGATGGTGGAAGAGAGAACAGAAAGTGGCTTTTTGAGGCAAGAAAGAAAAACCAAGGAGTGAGGTTTTGAAGTTTGGCAGCACTGGGAGTGAGAAGAATGACTTCATGGGGTCCTTGCCATTTAGGTTGTAAGAAGGGGTGGGTACCAGAGGAGGTATAGACTAGATCTCCCAAATGTAGAGCTGGAAGTGTTAGGGACCAGTGCAGGGAGACTGGTGTCTGTTGTTTCCCACAGCTCTGTCCCAAGACAAGAAGGGAAATCTTGGGCAAGGGCCTCAGTGGGGATGAGTCCTGGAGGTAATTACAGGTCTGCTACCATCAATTCATATGGACTGATGTTTGTTGGTTTTTGCGGAAGAGCATGAAGGTGGAGGAGAGGTAGGGGGTAGGAGTTTTATCCAATCTAGTTCTAGTTCTAGGGTTAGTTTAGTTAGGATTTCTTTGAGGGTTTGGTTAGTTCTTTCTACTTTCCCTGAGGATTGGGGATGGTAAGGAATGTGAAATTTCCAGGGGATATGGAGGGTGGAAACTATGTGTTGGGTGATGGCCAAGATGACTTCGGAGCCATTGTCTGATGACTGTAAGCAGGAAGGCAGGCCAAACCTGGGGACTAGTTTGGTTAGTAGGAGATGGGCTATGGTGGAAGTCCTTTTGTTAGTGGTGGGAAAGGCTCCTGTTCATCATGAAAAAGTATCTACCAGGACCAGAAGGTATTTAAAGCATGTAACAGGAGGTATGTGAGTGAAATCAATATGACAGTCCAAGGCAGGAGTGGTGACCCTCATTTGGTGGGCTGGAAACTGGGAAGGTCGCATATTGGAGTTGGGATTGGGTTTTTGGCAGGTGGTACAGGAAGAGGTTAAGTTCTTTAAGAACAGTTTGTCATCAGGTGTGAGGTTATGAATTTTTGAGAAAGGAAAGTAAGGTATGGGTGGAAGGATGGAGTATAGAGTGAAGGTAGGAGAGGATATCTTGGGTGGATGGTGAGTCTCAGGGAGTGAAAGGCTTGTTGACCAAGAAGAATGAGTCAGCATCTTCATGTTCCTTAGGTGGTGTAGAGAGAGATTTGTGTAGGGAACATTGGGGGTATAGGAGGGCTGTGTCATGTGCTTTGGTGTAAGCTAAGTTGTTAAGTATGGAAATGTATTTTTTGTACCTTTGATGACCTTTACAGTGGAGGATGGCAGCTTGAGTGAGGAGTAGTGCTGCATCCAAAAGTTCCTGAATGTAGAAGGAATTAATGATGGGAAAGCCTTTTGGGTGAGGAAGCCACTTTCTCTCCAAATCAGGATGTTGGAGTGGATGATATTATGTGTGTTTTGAGTCAGTGTAGATGTTGACACAGTGAGTGGCAGCCTGGGTTAAGACTCTGGTCAAGGCTATGTTGGGAGGTGGTATGGGGTGGTAGGTATTTGGCTTCTATTATATGGGGGTTATGTGGGTGAGCTGGGTCTCCCTGGAGGATAGCATACACAGTAGTGAAGGGTTCATGTTTGAGGGCACTGCCATCAATGAACCAGTCAGAGGTATGAGGCAAGGGTGTGTTCTGGATGTGTGAGAATAGATTTAGGTAGAGATTGAGGACTTCTGTGCATGGGTGAGAGAAATTATTATATGGGGAGGGGCTGAAGGGCTAGGTTGGGGGCATCATGGGGGACTTGGCAGATAGGAGAGTTGTGGGGTTTAAAGGAGGGGACTGTTCAAAAGTAAGGTTGGGATCGAGAAATAGGCATGGAGGGTTTGGATTTGGGATACTGGGAGAGAAAAAAAAGCTTAATGACTGAGTAGGTACTTGAGTGAGTGTGTGGAGAGGATGTGTACAGGGCTATGAAGGGAGATCGTATTGGCCTCAGGGACAAGGAAAGGTACAGCTGTGAGGGTTTGGGGGCATGAGGACCAGCCCTGAGTTACCATGTCTAATTGCATGGGGAAGTATGTGAGGGGTGATGCATGTCACCTCATTTTTGGCAGTGGATGGCTAAGGCTTGTCCTTTATTAGTATGCAGAAATAATAATGTCTGTCAGGGTGAGGGTGGAGGCAGTAGACAAGGATCATTTAAGGAGATTGATGGGGGGTTGTAGGGACTGTGGGGCTAGGAGAGGCTCATCTAGGTTTCCTTTGGTGGCCTCATATAAGGGATAAGCAGTAAGTTTTGAATCTAGATATGGAAGAAATTGAAGAGGCCAGGTAAGGCAAGTAATTCTTGTTTTGTGTGAGGTGGAGGATAGTCCAGGAGGTCTTGAATTTTGGAAGGTGAGATAGCTTTGCCCTCCTTGGAGAAGGAGAGACCAAGGTGAATAACAGAGGAGATCATCTACATATTGGAAAAGAAGCTAGGTTTAAGGTCTAGGGAAACCATGTCCTTTTGTAGGGCTTATCCAAAACAGTGGGGGTTATCACTGAAACCTTGGGCTGGAACCATCCATATTAAGCTGCTGGGCTTGGAGGGTGTTTGGGGTCCTCCCAGGTGAAGGCAAAACGTGGCCTGGATTGAGGGTGCAGTGGAATGGTGAAGAAGGCATCTTTTAGATCAAAGACAGAAAAGAAGGTTGAGGTAGGAGGCATGGAGGAGAGTAGTGTGTAGAAAGTAGAAATAATAGCTTGATTAATTTTGTGGAGGTCCTGAACTAGATGATAAGTGCCTTTATGGTGTTTTTTTAATTCCCAGGATGGGAGGGTTGTGGAAGTGGGAGTGAGGAGTGTGACAGAGAGGAGGCATTGGATGATGGGTTTTAAACTGTAGCAGGTAGATGGAGACAAAGGGCATTGGTCCTGGGATACATAGGAAGAGGGGTCTTTGAAAAAGATAAGAACTGGGGGTGGGAGGGTGGTGTGAGGCTATAGCAGGATTAGAAGTGTCCCATATTAGGGAATTTATGGTAGGCAGAGGGGAGGAGGCAGAAGCTTGGGTTGGGAATGGAGACTTTCCTGAGTCAGAGTATAACTGTAATAAGAAAATAGAGGTGGCTTTTACTTATCTTTTTTTTTAAAATTTATTTTATTTATTTGAGAGAAAGAGAGAAAGGGAAGTAGGTAGGGAGAGACACAGAGAGAGTGCGAATGAGCATGCCAGGGCTTCCAGCCACTGCAAACGAACTCCAGATGTGTGTGCCCCCTTGTGCATCTGGCTAACATGGGTCCTGGGTAACTGAACCTGGGTCCTTTGACTTTGCAGGCAAATTCCTTAACTGCTAAGCCATTCCTCCAGCCCATAGAAGTGGCTTTAAAGGAGGTATGTAAAGAGATATTTTGAGTTTGTAGAGAAGAGCTCTTCCTAAAATGGGAGTGGGGCATTGAGCATTATAATAAAGGAATGTGTGAGAGTTAGATAGCCAAACTGGCAAAGGAGAGGGGTCACAGGAGGGGTTTTACGGCATTCTGGAGACCCCAGTGATTATGATGTTGATCAGTAAAGTCCTTGCCAGGAGGTAAGTAGAGAATAAGAAGTCCCAGTATCCAACAGGGAAACTCTTGCCAACCACTATTCCCTGAACCCTGAGTCCCTTGAGCCAGACTGTAGTCTAGGTTGGACCAGGAACTAGGACACCCCTACTGAATCAATGTGTGAGAGGAAACCTGGTAATGGGTGGCAGGCAAGCCACCAGAGCAGTTTTTCAGGCAATCCATCTTCCAATGTCCCCCTTGCCCACAACTGGGGCAAGCCTTGGAGTGGGGCAAAGGATTAGGGCATCTTTTGCCCAATGGCCACAATGGTTTCACCTGAAACAGACTGGGGGTTTGACCCCATTTCTGGGCAATGGATGGTGAGACTGCACAGGCAGAGTAGGGTAAGGGCGGGATGTTTGAAGAGTTGGGTGAAAAGCAGTCGAAGGGGAAGTAACCATTCCTCTGGAGTCTGGGGGAAGAAGGAAAGCAGAGGGAGACAGATAGTGAAAATGAAGGGAAAGAGCCAGAGTTCAGGCCGGTTTACACAAGTACACTAATGTGACCCCTTGGCCTGTAAGGGAAACAGGCCCGGCACCCTCACATGGGCAGAGTTGCAACTGCAGGCTGTTTAACACCTTAGTGGGCAAGGCGAGTGTTGGTGCTCTCGAAGGACTGTGCCCCTGGAAGCAAGGAAGGGGCTTCAGCCCCCAAAATCCCCAAGTGTGGGGATCCAAGTTATGGCACCAATAAATGTAAGAAAGTTGAAGAGAAAGACAGCGGACACTAACTGTGACAGAAGGAAACTGTTTAGAGTTCATTTGCAGTAGCTAGAGGCCCTGGCACGCCCTTTCTCACTCTCACTCTCCCTCTCTCTTTTTTTCTCTCTGTCTCTAGTAAATAAATAAATAAATAAATAAAAATAACATCTTTTTTTTTTTTTTTAAAGAAGGAAACTGTTTATTGCAGGCATGATAAACAGTGAAGGACAGAGACCACACCAAGATGGTCATACTCTTGAAACTAAAAACCAAAATTAAATCTCTTCCTTCTTTAAGCTGTTTCTAGTCAGGTGTTCTGTCCTAGGAACAAAAAAGGTAACTGATAAAGAAATTTAGTACCAAGAGTAGGCCATTGCTGAGATAAACTTAATCATGTTCTTAGTCTTTTGGGACTGGTTTCAACAGGACTGTGGGAGAATTTGGAATTTGGACTAGAGAAGCTTTACATAGCTGTAAGCATAGCTTAATGAGCTATTATGAAAGATCAGAAGGCTGAGAGGAATGCAGCAGACCATGGAAGTGTGACATGAGATTCCAAAGAGGAAAAAGGCTTCTATTGGGAACTGGGCTAGAGTCAGTTCATGTGGTATTCTGGCAAATAATTGAGCTGCAGTCTGTCCATGTCCTGGGAATTTGAGTGAAGTTGAATTTAAAAGGAGGTGATCAATGTATTCGGCAGAAGAAATTTTAAGCCAGAATGGCATTGAATCTGTGGCATGACTTCCTCTATCTGTCCTTATTCAGATATATAATGAAAGAGAAAAAATGCAGAGAATAAAGATAAAAAACTATGAAGTTTGGCATAGAAAGAAATGTAAGCAAAGTCTCAGACCCACAGACTTCAGCTTCCTTCAACTTTAATTATTAAAAAGAGTTCACCACTTTGAAAGGAAATCTCTGCTCTGCACTGGGACAGTAGGAAAGATGTCCTGAGGGCAAGACTCAACTCTTGGAAGCTCAAGTTAGGAAGAATGCAAATTCTTTTGAAAGGAAAGCCTGAGGGTAGAATGCTGAAGGAGGTCTCTGCTTCCAAAGACTAGCATACTGAGGTTGCTACAGCCATGGTCCAAGGTCAAGGTTCACCTAAAAATGGTAGTATAACATGGCAGCACCATACACATAGCATTGGTTGTGGAAGAATGAAAAATGCAAGAAGGAGGGTGTGGTCGTTTGATTCAGGCGTCCCCCATAAACTTTAGGTGTGCTTAATGCCAGGTTGTCAGCTGATGGAAATTCGTGAATTAACGCCTCCTGGCATTAATTGTTGGGAGCAGGCTTATGGGTGTTATGGCCATTTTCCCCTTGCCAGTGTTTGACACACTCTTCTGTTGACGTTGTTCAGCCAATGTTGGCCAGGAGGTGATGTCCACCTGCTCATGCCATCGTTTTCCCCTCCCATTATGGAGCTTCCTTTTGAATCTGTAAGCCAAAATAAACATTTTTCCCCACAAGTTTCTCCTTGTCTGGTGATTTCTGCCAGCAATGTGAACCTGACTGCAGAGGCAACGATGGTACCCAGAGTGGTGTCATTGCTGCTTGAAACCTGACTATGTGGCTTTGGCCTTTTGGAGCTGATTTTCAAGAGGAATGTGGATGAATTTGAAATCTTGGCTTAAGAGACACCGTGCAATGCTGTAAGTACAGCTTGATGGACTATTCTGGTCAGAGTTGAAAGACCTGAATGTAGTAAGGACTGTGGACTATGAGGTTTGGCTTATGACAGTAATGAGAAAGAGCTTTGCCTGGACTGGGCTAGAAGCAGTTTATGCAAAAGGCTTGCTGTTATGCCCATGTCCTGAGAACCTGTGCAGTGTTGTTTTGCATAGAAATGGACTAGTATGAGCAGAGGGATATGACAGAGAAATGAAATCTTTGGGCTGAGATTTCTGTCCATTCAGCTGTAATTATATGAGAGATTAAAACCTTTGAGTTTGAGGTCAGCTGACCTTCACTGGGGGCAACAAGAAGAATGTAGACTCTTTTGAAGGGGCCTGAATGCTCAAGGAGTATCCTGTTATTCAAAGTCTGCTTTATTCTCTCCTGGATTAACAAATTGGCACCTCACCCAATATTATGGAGTATAAGAAATGTTGCAAAGAGACAGTCATTGAATTTGCAACATGGTCCTGCATTTTGGAAACAGCCATGGGCAGTGTAAAGCAGGTTTGCTGGATGCCTGCATGGAGACCTAATAGAGCTGTGAGGATGGATGTGGGTTGCAGTGGAGATTCCAGTATCACAAGATGGCCATTAAGGAGAGCTTCCAGCCCCAGATGAAATTTTCCAGGACTGTGAGTAGCCTAGCTGGAGGGGCCAGAATTTGAACTCCAGAGACTTGTTGCTGGTTATAATTATTGGACTTGGAGATTTGTCACTGGCTAGAGTTGTTGGACTTGGAGCTACAGAGTTTGAAGTTTGCCCTGGTTGTTTTAAATCTTGTATTGGATAATTATTTCTTTGCTATGCCCAGTGCCATCTTTTATAATGTGAATGTTTATTCTGTGCTATTATGATTTTGGGGGGGATTTTTTTGGTATTATAGATCAGTTAAAAGACCTTGTATTATGGGGATGTTTGAACATTATTAAAATTGATAAAAACTATGGGGACTTTTATATCTATATTTATTTATTTGCAAGCAGAAAGATGAAAAGAGAGAAAAGAGACAGAGAGAGAGAAAAAATGGGCACACCAGGGCCTTCAGCCACTGCAAATGAACTCAAGATGAATGTGCCCTCTTCTGCATCTGGCTTACATGGGTTCTAGGGACTCCAATCTGGGTCCTTAGGCTTCCCAGGCAAGTACCTTAACCACTAAGCAATCTCTCCAGCCCCTATGGGGACTTTTAATGTTTGACTGAATGAGTGCATTTTACATCATGGATAATTATCAATTTATGGGGACCAGGAGTGGAATGTGGTGGTTTGATTCAGGTGTCTCCCATAAACTTTAGGTGTGCTTAATGCCAGTTTCCCAACTGATGGAGATTTGGTATTTAACACTTCATGGAGGCAGTGTATTGTTGGGGGTGGGCTTATGGGTATTATAGCCATTTTCCTCTTGCCAGTGTTTGGCACACTCTCCTGTTGCTGTTGTCCACCTGATGTTGGCCAGGAGGTGATGTCCACCCTCTGCACATGCCATTTTCCCCTGCCATCATGGAGCTTCCCTTATAGTCTGTAAACCAAAGTAAAACTTTCTTCCCACAAGCTGCTCTTGGCCAGGTGATTTCTTCCAGCAATGTGAACCTGACTGCAATAGAGGGAGTCATGGATTACATCATGAGTCCAGAGAGCTGCTGAAGTTAATCAGCGTGAAGCAACATCAAAGTTCCTGTAAGGACAACCTGTGAGGCTACTGCAAAAAGCTCTGATGGTGTGCCTTAAGTTACAATGGAGACTCCAGAATATTGGAGATGCTAAAACCATAGGAACTCCACCAAAGAAAGTGGCTGGCTCCACAAGAGATACAGATCACACAGCTGGAAGAGTGGAGCTATCCAAGCCTTTTAGAGCCCAGAGGATTTCATTAAAAATGCTAGGAAGTTCTGGGACATGCGGCCAAACCTAATAAACACTCTGAGAAGCAGATAAGAGAGAGGGTGGGATGGAGGGAGGGTAAGGGTGGGAGGGAACGAGAGGGTCAGGGGAGGACAAGGGGGGGATACAAATTAGGACCCCAAAGGAAAAGATACTATAAAACCCTTTACTCTGAACAACAGGCTAAAACATCGATCCTTCAGCAGGCCCACAGAGGGAACACCCGAACCACAGGAATCTGGAGAGAGCATCATGAAGGCTAACCCTAATCTTGTCCTGCTTCTCTCTCTCTTCTCTTTCTCTCTCTCTCTCCCTCTCACTCGCTCTCTCTCCCTCTCCTCTCTATACTCACTTTCTCTTCTATATTATCTTTTTCTTCCCTCACCTTTCTAGGTGCAGACTTAAAACTCCCAGTGCCAGCATGGGGTTAACTTCCACAATGAGCTCTTGATCCGAGATACCTACAAGGTTTTACAAAAAAAAAAAAAAAAAAAAAAATTCTGTCAGAGTTCTTGGTGAGCCACCAAAGGTTAAAGGTAAGACCCTACTGTCGAAAACAGCATACGTGTGTGAGACCAAACACAGAGAAACCTGGCCAGAATCTGGAAGAGGGTCAGTCTCCAGACAGTTAGCTAGTCTAGTACCAAAGGGTGCTACATGAGCAACTGGGGGAAAACGTCCGACATTGGTCCAAACATCTTGCAGACTGAGATACCCAGTAGGTAACAACCTGACATAATGTTCATACAAGTGCAGTAGTGGCAAACAGCCATGGTGGGTAACCATGCTCTTGATTTGGCTAATAGATCCACTCAGTGGAATGGAACACATTGCTGGAAATGGGAAATAAGACAAGAACCAGGTACACAAAACGAGCTCAGTCTCCAAGTTCAAGAGCCCACCAAATGTGGGCTAGAAGAGAGCTGACGCATATAAAATTCTCTCCAAAACATAAACCCTTAGTTGGTGTCACTATTTGGGAAGGTTGTAGAACCTTTAGGAGGTGGGGATTTGTGGAGAAAATGTGTCACAGCGGGAAGTCCTGTTTTGTTCTATCTTTCTACTTCCTCTCTGCTGATATGGTGGTTCCATTCTGGCTTTCTACTCCTGCAATGCTTCTCCTGCCATTCTGGACTTCCTCTCACAATAGTAAGTTGAAAATAAACCTTTTCCTTCCTTAATCTGCATCTGGTCAGGCACTCTATTCTAGAAATGAAAAAGTAACTAATACTACACACATTGGCTGTGTGAGAACTGGGAGAAGATGACTCCAGGATTTAAGGAATTGTCCTTGACTTTAGAGACATCATAGTCTAACATGATGTATCTGCCCAAGTTAGACTGTGATTACACAAGGAGGAAGGATGAATTCATTTATGGACGAGATGCCATTTAAATGCTTACCATTTGGTAAGCATGAATTTGACTGGTAAAGAGACATGAAGAGTAGCAGTTATCCAATTTCTCCTCATCTAAAGAGTACTGTTTCTCCTCAGATGAATAACTTTTTCCTTGAGCTAACAAGTTCCCAAAAATGAGGGTAAAATTATAGAGAGGGAAATAATTGTAGTAAACACATTTTTAAAAACCTGAATGTCTCAATGAATACAAAGAATTTGTTTTATCCTTATCTCTTTCATGCTGATTTCCTTCAGGGGAGCATTTCATTTAAAGCTGTTGAATTTTCTGAATTCCACTGTGTGTTTAAACAAACTTGACTGGGAGTGTAAAATAAAGAAACTTTGTACCACAGAAACAGCTTCTACATTCCACAGACAGTATGCTTGTTAAAAAAACTTGCTATTAGTGTTCAAAATAATAAAAAAGCAGCCGGGCGTGGTGGCGCACGCCTTTAATCCCAGCACTCAGGAGGCAGAGTAGGAGGATTGCCGAGAGTTCGAGGCCACCCTGAGACTACATAATGAATTCCAGGTCAGCCTGGACCACAGTGAGACCCTACCTCAAAACAAAAAAAAAAAAAAAATAATAATAATAATAATAATAACAATACAAAAAAAAAAATAAAAAAGCAATAAGTATAAGTTGCATTGCTTTTCACTTTTCATTCATGGATTTATATTATTCTAAGGCAGACAAAACACAATGACACAGACAGGGTGGTAGCTCACACTTTTGAAGACGACAAGTCCACAATGGAGGTGCTAGCAGGTTTAATGTCTTGTGAGATTTCTTCCTGGCTTGTAGATGACTGCCTTCTCCCTGAGCCTCACATGGACTTTACTCTTCTTCTCCATGTGGTTCTCCTCCTTCTTTTAAGGACACCAGGCCTATCAGATTAGGGTTTATCCTTATGACCTCATTTAACCTTAGTTACTTCTTAAAAATCATATCTCCCTATCACATTAAGGATGAGGCCTCAGTATATAAATTTGGTATGTTGGGGTTTTGGTACATATGGAAGTTTAATGGGATTTTGGGGGTTGTTGTGTTCAAGAACAAGAAATTGGATAGGGACATATGGAAGCTGTGATATTTTATTAAGAGTGAACTTTGGGGGCTGGAGAGATGGCTTAGTGGTTAAGATGTTTGCCTGCAAAGCCAAAGGATCCTGGTTCAACTCTCCAGGACCCACATAAGCCAGATGCACAAGGGGGTGCATACATCTGGAGTTCATCTGCATGGCTGGAGGCCCTGGCGTGCCCATTCTCTCCCCCCCCCCTTCTCTCTCTCTCTCTTTCTGCCTCTTTTTCTCTCTCAAATAAATAAATAAATAAATAAATAAATAAATAAATAAATAAATAAATAAAATATATTTAAAAATAAAAAGAGTGAACTTCAAAGACTGGAAGTGGGCCAAAGCTGAGAGAAAGGTGTAAAGCTGAACAGATTCATGCCCAGCAGATTGTGTCCTTCGGAGGTCATTTATTTAACTTATTTGTTTGTTTGTTTATTGCAATGTTCTCCTACATTCTGGTATTTGTGAGTGGAGTTTCCAGTATTTCTCTCTGACAGCTGCTTTTTTTCATATACTCTCTAGACATCACTGTTTTCCCCAATTTCTGGCACAGTGGGGAGGCATAAACTCCTTCCAAAAGTTTCTAAAGGTTAGAGACCTTATTTTGCTTGCTTAGCTGCATTTGCTAGCATCTTTCCTGGTAAGCAGTAGCTTATTCAACTTGAACAGAATTCACTTTTTCTCTCAGTAAATCATCCCAACACCACCAAGAGAACCGTTATTATTACTCTGAACAGACAACTGAATGAGTATGGTTCAATACAAGTATATAGCATCTGCAGGCACTTGCTCTAATTTCTGCATAAGTCAGCTATCATCCTTCTCATTTTAGTAATGAGGAAAGTAGAGTTCAGAGAGGTTACATGAATGCCTGAGATGATATATACGAACTACTGGCAGGACCAGTATCCAAATCTGAGGATCCTGGCTCCAGGACCCAAGCTTTTAACCATAAGACTAGCCAAGCATCCTCTTCCAGTGGCAAGTTGAATCATGAATTTCTCAATATTTCTTATCTGGCAATTATATTGCCTTCCTAGGGCTGCCAAGAGTGACTATAGAATTGATATGGCAAAACTACAGTACTTTATTCTCTTATAGTTTTGGAAGCCAGAATTCCATAATGACAGGACTCAACTTCTTTCTTTCCAGGTACCAGGGAAGAATCCATCTCTTGTATCAGAACCTTAGTAGCTCCAGGTACTCTTTGACTTAGAGTGGAAAATTTGAATCAGTCTTTCTCTTTCTGCCTTCCTCTTCTCTCTTCCCCTCTCCCTCTATCCTTTGTGGCTTCAATAAGGATACTTGTCACTAGAGACAAGAAGCCAATATGTTGTTTGTCATTTCAAGTCCTTAACTTAATTACATCTACTAAGACACTTTTTCTCAAGAATGTCATATTCACAAGTTCTGCAGGTAGGATGTAAACATATGTTTTGAGGAGCAACCATTTAGCCATTAAAGCACCAACTGAAGCTATGATCCAGGCTATAGATAAGATCAATACACCTTCTTGAGCCTCTCTTTTCTACGAATTTGTGCCTCTGCCCCGTTGGCTCTCATTCACGTGAGAACTCAATTTTTCACCACGTAAAACATGACAAACACTTGATCATAAGGAAATCAGGAAGAGTAGCAAACTAGCTTTTTATAGGCAGTCAACCATGGACAGGGCCCCAAGGAGATGCAAGACTAGACCCTGCATCTGACCTACTCTTGGTACTGTCATCCAAGAAGGCTACAAGCATTTCCCCAGCAGCAGCTTCTTTCAAGTTCCCTGAGTATAGCACACCTGTGGGCTGATCCCTCTTGAGTCAGCCTCTTGAGGTCTCTTCTTTATGTACCTGAGTCTGATGACATCCTAATTGGATGTTTAACATATAAATGGACCTGGCACATGTGTGTAGCTCTCTTGGACCCTTTTGTTCTCCTGGCACCTGACTTTCTTGGTCCCTCCTGTGGTAAGCTTTCCCCCTTCCCAGCCTGTCTGTGAATGGGGTTGGCTTCTTTTCTGCTGGGGTGCCTGCTTTCCAAATGTGCCTTGTTCTGAGGGCTTTCTTGCCTAACTATGTGTGAACTTGCCTGGTCTTGGCTTGCTGTCCTCCATTAGTAAGCTCTTCCCTTCCCAAAAGCCTGGCTGGGAAAGGGGAGGATTTCTCATTTACCCTGGCTGTTTTCTGCTTGCTTTCTACATGTACTTTGTTCTTGGATATTTTCTTGTTTTGCTACCTGTGTGATCTATCTGATCTCTTATGTGAGGAGATCTTTAGTCTTGGGCTCTCATGCTTTGCTTTCCACACGTGAATGTGCCCAGACTTCCCTTTGTGAGGGAGACTTTCTCTGTCTTCCCTCTCCCTTCCATGTTGGGAAGGGGTAAATCCCCTTTTAGCTTGGGCTTTCTTGTAGCCTTCCCATTGGATCTTAACTCTGCCCCAAATAAACCTCATAATTCATAATTTACACTCTTGATGTATATATTTTCAATTCTTTAGGATAAGAGTTCTAAATGGGATCCACAGTCCTGGGTATCCTGCATCTTTATGGAATTGAATCCCTCTCTGGACCCCAAATCCTGCAGCAATGGGTTGTTGACCCATATTTCATGCATTCAAGCTTCAAACTGACTCAACATGAAATGTGTCTACACAGATTGGCTTCAGGTCCAAAAGAGAAAAGGGTCAGGAACTGACTTTTATTTTTATTTTATTTTATTTCATTTTATTTCATTAGTTTTCATACAGAGATGCAGGTGTCATTCATTCTGGCACTTCCAAAGGCAATTTGTTTTAGGTTGATTCTAATTCCTACTCCTCTCCCCAGCATCCTTCTGTCCCTACTTCCCCACCCCCAATATGCTTCCCTCTTGTGTTTACATGACACATGTATCCATTTACCCTTCCCCACCCCCTTCTTACCATCACTTTATACATGCTCTTGGTTACCATTCCACATTTATAGGTTTTATCTGCATTTCCACCCCCATATATACATGCTGATATTACAGCTAAGGTATGCATGTCAGAGAGAACATGGAGAACATGTGGCATTAGTCATTCCAAATTTGGATAATTATTTCACTTAATGTAATTCTTTCCAGGCCCACCCATTTTCCTGAAAATTTCATAATTTCATTTTTCAGTTTTGGGAAAAGAATTGTACTGTGTATATGTACCACATTTTGTTTTATTTATTAGAGATGGAGGGAGAGAGGGAAAGAGAGAGACACAGAGAGAAAGTGAGAATGGGTGCACCAGGGCTTGTAGCCACTGCAAATGAACTCCAGACACATGTGCCACCATGTACATCTGGCTTACATGGGACCTGGAGAATTGAGCCTGGGTCCTTAAGCTTCACAGACATGCGCCTTTACCGCTAAGCCATCTCTCCAGCCATATTTTTATTATTCATCTACTGCTGGATATCTAGGCTGAATCCAATTCCGAGCTATTGTAAGTAATCCACCAATAAACTTGGGTATGCAGAAATCTCTGTAGCAGAGTATAGAATCCTAAGAGTGGTGTAGCTCGGTCAAACAGGAGTTCTGTTTCTAATTTTTGAGGTACCTCCATGCTGAGTTTCATAGTGGCGGTACTGGTCTGCACTTCCACCCACAGTGAATGAGCTCCTCTTTCTCCACAAGCTCACAGCACTTGTTGTTCGTTTACTTGATAATAGTCATTCTTGACTGGGAAATGAGGTTTCCCAGAGTAGTTGTAATTTGCTAGGGATAGTAAATATTTTTAAACTGATTATTGGCCATTTGTGGGTTTTTATTATGTGATTGTATGTGTGTGAGTGTGTATGTATGTATATATGTATGCATGCATGTATGTATGTATGTATACATGTATGTACAATCCACTCATTTTATTATGCCACTTGGTAATTGGCAGTTTTATTTTTCTGGTGTTTAATTTTTACAGGTTTTTAAAATTCTGTTTATTAGGCCCCTGTATGAGGAATAGCTGGCAAGATTTTTTTCCCATTCTACAAACTGTTCACTTTGCAGATGTTTTTTTTTTTTTTTTTGCTGTACAGAATCTTTTTAACTTCATGTATCGCATTTGTTAGTTCTTGGGGCTATTTCCTTTGCTATTGGAGTCCTGGCCAGAAAGCTCTTTCTGGTTTTATTTTTTTAAGGCAGGGGCTCATGTGTCACAAATTGACCTCAAACTA
The DNA here is from genome assembly GCA_036365145.1 of Orientallactaga sibirica. Classification (NCBI taxonomy): domain Eukaryota; kingdom Metazoa; phylum Chordata; class Mammalia; order Rodentia; family Dipodidae; genus Orientallactaga; species Orientallactaga sibirica. The sequence goes on along the minus strand of JAEOAD010000015.1, from coordinate 31,311,144 downwards.
AGAATGGACTTGACTTGAACTTCTTACTCTCTTGATTCCACATCCCAAGTGCTGGCTTGTAAGCCCTGGAATTATTTCTGTTTTATGCTGTGTTGGGGATGGATCCCAGGTCTTCATGTAGGCAAACTCCTCCAACTGAGCTATATCCCAGTCCTGCTCACACTTTCTTTTAGTCACATTGCTCTTGACAGTCACATTCTTCAGCAGGGTTGGAACTAAAGTGAGATAGAGCAAGCCAGACACCTTGGTTCAATATGCAGGGGGTCGCACCAAGAGGCTATGAATGCACAGACCTCATTAAATTTATGGTATTTATGCATTTCTTCCTATCCTCTCACACTGTTTCCCAGCATCAGTTTCAGAAAATTAACAGAAGTCAAGGGTGGGGAAGTGGGGAGAAATGAAGATATAAGCAGACATAAAAAGAGAAAGGAAGAGCCCCAGTGTCATTCAAGTCAGTGGCTTAATGACCTGCTACCTTTAGGGACTTGAGATGCTTTTACTGCTCTATCAATACACATGCAATTCTTTGCTTTGTTTTTATTCCTATTGTTGTGCTTGGGTTCTATCAGGATCAAAAAATATCCCAACACAATCTTTAGTCTTAACCTCTGACCCTCCCTCTTCCCATTATTACCTGAGGTAAGACTGAAGCGGAGCTCAGTAGGTGACTCCCAAGGGGAACCGGCACTATGGAAGCGAGATCTCTGGTTCACAGGTGGGAAGCTACTGTGTCCTGGTATGGCTTTTGTCTCTCAGCATGTCAGCAAGTAGACAGGTTAACTGGTGACTGATTCTGAACAGCAGTGTAGACAATACCTTTGGGGGCTAATTCACTACATTGGTCTATTTTACTCTGGGAAGAGTGGCAGAGCATGCTGGCACTTTGTTGGTGTGCTGCTGTTTTCATAGTTTCAGTTCTCATTTGTACTTTTCAATAGACCTGCTGCTGCTAATAAGCTATTTTCAACATTTCAGAAAACTAAAGCATACATAAATTAGTGTATACTAATTAACACTTTTTTTCCCCAGAGGTTTCAATTCCCACCGGAAACTCTTGATCTCACTCTGACTTTAAGAGAATTCCTCTACCATCAGACCCAGAAAACAAGCTGTTCTGAGCATAACTACTAGCAGATTCTCCACCAGGGTGAAGCCCTTGCCTCCTCGTATAGGAGAGCCTTTCTTGGAGAAGGAATAGCAGGAAGTACTCATTGAAGACAATTTTATTTTGTCTGTTGTACAGTCTGCTTATATACTAAAAGGGTTCACTTTCTATGCATGGCCTTATAGTAATTGCCTCCTCTAGGAATTCCACACAGTCTATCCCAGTTCACCATTGCAGTCTCTTATTTACAGGTGAAGCTACGACAAGTCTGTTGTTCAATGCCATGGACCTAGAGACCAGGAAAGTCTAGGGTTGGGCCAAGCAATTGTGCTGTTTCCATTGCACCAAGCAGGCCAGCGGCTCGGCCCTCACAACATATCTGCACATGCCACACTCCAGGGAGAAGGAAAGGAGTCAAGGTTGTGGGGTCTTCAGTGCTCTTCACCACTATTTTTTGTTTCACCACCACATTTGTTTCAAAGTACCTAACTATTTTCTTCAAACTCACCTAAGAGTGTCCTGTCCCAAAGCCAGGTCATTAGCACCATGGTGGCCTCAGCTTGTCTATACTAAGTGGTTTTTCCTTGACCTTTCCTTTTTCTGGCTGTCACTTCTCTTCATTTGATAACAGTTTGTTTTTAGTTTCGTATTGTCAAATTCCTTCTTATAAGACTTGGGCTTCCTTATTTCCCTTGGGCTGTACTGTTTTCCCACACTATGCATCATATACAACAGTGTGAACAATCCATGAAGGGGCTCAGAAGGTTGTGTTAATTTGGCCTTCCCCAGACTGAGGTGTCCATGAGCAAGTCCCTTCCACTGTCCTTACTGAGCAATGAAAGACTGAGCTTGAGTCTCTAAAACCCTCTTTGGCTGACTGCTGTGCTGGCTCCACTCTATGGCCATCTGTAGAACCTTCTCAGCTATGAGTAAATGCCCTGGGAGAGCCTGCTCTGTCATACTTCTGTTACCACAAGCAAGAATTAAGCATGGGCTCTTTGGAAGGTAAGAGGAAACCTTAACTTATTCTTCATGCATCTTGATTCCTTCTATCTGGTTACTCAACATTCATGTACTTAACTATCAAACTCTGATAGAAGCTAGAGAGTAAAAAGTAAGCAATAAACAGGCCCTAATATCAGATACACAGATTGACAGACATAGGAAACCACACACACACAAAAAAATAACAAAACAAAAGAGAAAGCCTACCTCTCTGTCCTCTCTGTGGCTGTAGCTAGAGTCAATGAAATGACCCCAGAAGTGTACACAGTGAAGCTAAGCCCTGAAAGCTGACTAGTGAGATGTGTAAGAGCCCAGCCTAGGGCTGGACTTGGAAGATAAAGCTGTCCTAAGTGATCATTGGTCATATAACCTTCAGCAGGTTACATGCTGCTCTTTTCTTCACCTGTAAAGGGGAATCACACAAAAACAAATCCAGGAAATGTTATGTAAAGTACATGATATGTATTCATTTAAAAACATGAAATGTCCACCACATGCCAGAATGGCTCTAAATTTCATAAATATTATGGTATGCAAACAACTTCATATACATTATATAAGTAGCTCATACACAAATTACATACTTATATACTAATACATACATAAGTAAATAAATTATATATGATTACATATTATATAAGAGATCAACATATTATGATAAAATAATGTGCAATAATGTGGAATATTTTGTAATTACTATGTGTTTATGTAATATATGTCTATATAATATGTACTTAGGCATATGTTTGTGTAATAGTATATATAGCACATTTCATCCTGTAGGGATTGTTCTAGTGATCTGTGCATGCGCTAGAATTTTCTTGAATAGTTGGTAAAGCAGACGATTCTAACAAGGCTGTTCAGATGATAGTGTGGAAGCCTGTACTTGCTGGGGATAGGGTCAACTTGTGACTGAAGTCAGAAAAGGAGTCAAGGCCAGGAGACCATGGTGGACAGATCCCTGACAATATTCCTTTCTATGTCACAGGTCACTAAGTTCTATTAGTATGACAGACAGTTTGGTTGAGTTTCCATCCCTTGTACATGAACAGATGGTTTTACAAATTGCTGAGTTATAAGAGATTGTCATGTGTCAATGGACTGTGGATGTCTAGATGACCTAACTGTAATATCCAGACTTCATTTTATTGTCTTCAACTGACCTCCAAAGGATTCTCCTTTAATGAGAACTACAGCAAGGGACCCAGGATTTCCTCTACATTTTTTTCTATGCTCTGGAACATTTTAGGTGACTACACAACACATCCTATTTGCTACTTCAGCTATATCTGTAATGATTGACTGAAGCCCACAGTTTTCTAATCTAGGAACCCTGTATCATCAAGATCAGCAAAAACACCATAATGTCTTTTACCTGGCTGGTCTGGCACATTGTAGAACTTAGCTCTTCCTAATTATCCTTGGACCTCTGCAGATACAAATCATCACTATGGTGAGCTCTTTCACCTGAGGAAACAGGGTCTCAGGAAAGTAAAGCAGCTGACTTGGCAATGAGGTAGGCTGTGGTGGTGCTAAGCCAATGTTCTCTGTGTTATTAAATAGTTATTTAAATCTTTTCTCAATTGAATTGTGGTGCCTGATTGTCTATGGCCATTGTGTGACTTTACAGAGGCTCTTTGTATTCATCTCCAGACATTAAAGGGCAGTATGGGACTACCTTGATTCTGCATAGAATACAAGACAGAAGAGTAGTGCCACTGGGAAACAAGCAGCAGGCAGAGGAAACTCCCCAGACTGGCAGGGAGGCCTCCTGAATGGAGACACTGGCAACATTACATGCTTAGTGCACATCATTAGAATTTGTGAATTCTGAATGTGGAGCAGCAAGACTCTTCTCTTCAGTCTGCATTAGACATATATTTAGTGAGCTCTCAGTAATCCATCTAGTCACTTATCACCTCATTGGCTACTGAGGCGGCCTCTTCACTAGCTATCCTGCTTCTATTCTTGCTGTGTCCAGAACAAAATCCAGGAGAGCTTTGCACACAATGACGATTTGCTCAGACCTTGCCTTCAATTGGCCTGCTCGCTCTATTTTGGTAGAGGAAGGACAGAAGGAGGGTAGAGAGGAACTATTTGTGCATGGCTCCATATGATATTTCCTTCCTAATAGAACTCGGGGTGTTCAAGGAGTCAAAAAAATTCTTATCAATATGTGGTAAGAATTATTATCTTTGTAAGAAATTAGATGGCCATTAGCAATGAGGAAAATGAGAAGCCTTCATAATCTAAAATGCATATGGCTGATCACAAGCACTGACTTACTGACTTCCTGAGCAAAAGCCAGATTTCCCATTTCTTCCTCTTTCTGATTACTAGGATATTTATTGGAATTGAATTCATTAGAAACTAAGGGTCAATGTGTAAATAAAGAAAATCTTTATAATATTGGATATCTAAGACAAGAATGTGTTTTTCCACTTATTCAAGGACTTCTTGTATTTCTGTCAATACTATTTCTACTTACTACATAAAGCTCTTAAAAATTTGGGTTGGCCTTTGATTTGTTTCTAATTACTTGCTGCTAGATTCTAGGATCACAGTTGGTTTTAGTTCAGGAACTGACTTTTGATATTGTTAAATTTATATGCTTATTCCAATACTTTGTGAACTCTTAGTTTTTCTCTGTAAAGCAAGTTTATTTTTCTCTGAATAATGAAAGGTTCATTTCATCCTTTTTTATCCTTAACTTTCTTATTGCCTTTTTTTCTCACATTATTCACTGGGTATTAATTACAGTTAAGAGGTTAAAATAGCAAACAGCTGTCTTGCCCTGTTCCCAAGGGGAAACTTTCAACATTTTAACTCAGCATGTGTGTTAAGTTACATTGCTCAAATACCTGGCAGAAGCAATTTTTGTTGTTGTTGTTGTTGTTGTTGTTGTTGTTTGTTTTTTGTTTGTTTTACGAGGTAAGGTTTCACTCTAGTCCAGGCTGACCTGGAATTCACTGTGTAGTCTCAGGGTGGTCTCGAACTCACGGCAATCCTCCTACCTCTGCCTCCCAAGTGCTGGGATTAAAGGCGCACACCAGCACGCCCGGCCAGAAGCAATTTTAAAAATATGGTTTTTTTTTTTTAAATTTATTTGCGAGCAGAGAGAGAGAGAGAAGAGACGATGGGTCCCCCAGGGCCTCTAGACACTGCTAATGAACTCCAGATACATGTTATACTTAGTACATCTAGCTTTATGTGGGTACTGGGGAATCGAACCTGGGTCATTAGACTTTGCAGGCAAGTGCCTTAACTACTGAGTCATCACTCCAGCCTGCACAAAAGCAACTTAAAGAAGGAAGGACTTATTTGGTTCAAAGAATGGAGGGTACAGTCTGCCATGGCAGCGAAAGCATCGTAGCTGGATATCTGTTAGTGGCAGAAATTTACAGAAGCACCTTCTCAAAGAGCACCAATTGGAGAGGAAAGACCATGAGCCAGAAGTGGGAGACTGGGCTATTACTTTCAGAGGGTCACCTCTAGTGACCTTCCTTGGCTAGCTATCCCTCCTACCCCAAAAGGGCCACAATGTCCCCAAACAGCATTTCCAGTTGGGGACCAAAGTTCAAACATGGCCTGCAGGAAGAAGCATTTCACATAAAAACTATAAGTTTATCCTAAAAACCAGTTTATTTCTCATAGATAGATATAAGTTTAAATAATATTCCTTATATTCATAACTTAAAATCTTCGAATCTGAGACTGGGGAGATGGCACTATTGGAAAAATACTTTCTGGGAAAGTGTGAGGACCTGAATTCAGATTTCTGGCACCTACATAAATGCTGGATAGGCTTGATGTAATCCCAGAGCTCAGCAGGCAGAAACTGGGCAAGCTGACTAGGTAGACTAGCCAAATGAACGGAGGATGATCAAGGAAGACACATGCCATTGACCTCTGGCTTTCACATGTATATGCACAGGTGCAGATATACTTGCAAACACACTCTTTTCATGCACATGCAAAAATTTAATTTCTAGTTGGCTTAAGAGTTTTTCATCAATAAAATATTTTTATTTATTTGTAAACAGAGAGAGAGAGAGAGAGAGAGAGAGAGAGAGCATTAATGGGCACCTCAGGGCCTCCAGCCTTTGCAAATGAACTCTAGATACATCACTTTGTGCATCGGGCTTTATGTGGGTACTGGAGAATGGAACCTGGGTCATTGGGCTTTGCAGGCAAGCACCTTAACCACGCAATTTCTCCAGTTCAAAGTTCTCCTTTTTTATTGTTTATGATAATGTGTACCTTCATTCTGTTCCTTTTTTCCTTGGTCCATTTGGTTGAAGGTTAATCAATTTAATTTCGTCAAACAAATATAGTTTGATTGTTGTTCTCTGTATTGTATATTTATATTTTCCTTTTAATTTTTTGGCTATTGTTATTATTATTATTATTAATCCCTTCTAGTTTTCTAAGGTTTGATATTCTATTATTTTTCTAACTTCTTGAGATATATGCATTGCTCATTGCAATCAGCCTTTTTAATTTTACCACATACATTAAAGAGTGCATTTCTTCTAAGCACAGTGGCACTGGCACCTTATAGGTTCTGACAGGTTGTATTTTCATTACCATCCAGTTCAAAACAAAACCAAATGGAAAAATATCTAAATATTTAGTGACTATGTCTGGCTTTACGTTTAATTTTTTTCTATTAGTTTCTACCCTAACTCCATCATTGCCAGATGACATGATTTCAAGCATTTGAAATTTGTTGTGATTTGCTTGCTGGCATAACATGTGGGTTTGTTCTGGTAAACTTCCCTGTGCACTTGGAAACCATGCATACTGTGTGGTTGTATAGTCATTTTTGAAGTACTAATAAGTATATTATTTAATTATTATGCATACCTGTTGTTTTTGTCTGCATCTTCTATTATTTCTAAGCAGTGTCTACTAAACAGCTCTATTGTAACTTCTATTAACATCTAGTTAATATGTTTTGAGTTTATGTTATTAGATATTGCACATTTTAAAATGAGACATCTTGCATACTCCATTCATTACATAGTATGGAAAATTATATTTTTTCTAGCACTACTATGCATTGGAACCCACTTTAAAAATAACTTTAGTTAGGGCTGGGAAAATGGCCTAGCAGTTAAGCTATTTGCCTGGTTTGATTCCCCAGGATCCATGTAAGCCAGATGCATAAGGGGGTGAATGCATCTGGAGTACATTTGTAGTGGCTCAAGGCCCTGGCATGCCCATTCTCTTTCTCTCTGCCTCTTCTTCTCCCCCTCTCTAATAAAAGTAAACAAATAAAATATAAAAAATTAAAAAGTAACCTTAGTTAAATGTTCAGTTTGATATACAATGACATTTTATTAGAATATTTATTCTGATTATGTTTCATGTGAAACTGTATTTTAGGGTTAAAATCTCCTATTCCTCTACTTAGTATCTCTTTGTATTTTGTATTTTTTATTATTAATCTTTTTATTGTATTCTTTAATGTTCAATGTAATGCTTTACTATATCAAGTCCCTTATTATTAGCATGCTAAATATGCATTCTTTTATTTTTATGATTTTCTCACAGATTACAAGGTATATCCTGACATAGCAGAATATTCTAAAATTAATATTTTTATAACATTTAATTCATCCTTGTCCTACCTTTTCTGCTGCTGTTGTTATGGACTTCAATTCATCATATATGTTAAGTAAATAACTATTATTGTTTCAACTAGTCTATAGTCATGTAAAGTTATTGCACACATTTGGGCATTTCACTATTTTTATTTTAAACTCTATTTTTATTTTGCATTTCTGTATTTCTATCTGAAATTATTTTCCTGTTGTCTGAATAGTTCAGTGTAGTACTCACTGTTAGTAAAACTACAGGCTTAAAATTATCTCAGTAGTTTTATATAAAAAGAATGTTTAATAAGGGAGACAGGGACAGAGAGATATACAAAAGTAATGATGGCATGAATTAGTATCATAGAATTTTGTTAAGTAATTAAAAGATACAACTCTATTAATAAAAGAGAAATAGAGGTATTCCGGGTAGAATCACACTGTAAGTGTGGAGAAAGCTTATCTAAAAGCATATGATGTTGTTGGTAAATCCCAGTAATAGAATTAGGCTATTGCCACAGTGAGATGTTGATCAGGAAAGTATGATGAGGCTTCCAAAATAATACAGGCTGTTGCCAAAGCACTTGGTCACCCACCAGAACTAAATGTTATGACCCTATTGCTGAAGACGCTGCATGCTGAGATCATAGAACATTGAGAGATGTAGCTGGGATGAGTTAGTTATCTATTGGCTGGAAAGCACTATATGAGCTGCTGGGGGACAAAAGTTACAAACAGTGTAAACGAGCAGTAGATCTTGAAGCTACAAAAGCAAGGAGCCAGGCAAGATATACCCACTGGTGCACTAGTGGCACACAGGCTACAGGGGTATTAAACTAGTCTCTTATTGGATATTAGGCCTTTTCAGTGGAAGGGAATTCATGCCTGGTAATGAGAACCAAGTTAGAAGCCTATGGCTTAGAAGGTCATCAACTCTAGAGGAAAGCACCCATTATTCTTTGGCTAAAAGGAGAGAATATACCCACTAAAAAGTATTCTAACTATCTATGTTTATTCCTTTTGATCCATGCTCTCATTCTTGGCTCAGGGAACATTATAGAAGAGGGGCCAAAAAGAATGTACAAGGCAAAGGGTAGAAAGGTATATTGTGAGGCATTTCTCCCCACCCCCCACAGAAACTGACTGGTGTATTCACTACTGATAAATTACTGAAGAGGATCTTCAGTAGAATGGGGGTGGAGAGAGAGGACATATAAATATAAACAGGTGGGAATATGAGCGATTTTCAATATGTTTATATATTAGAGTCCTCAGTAAAAATAAAATATATATAACAAAATATAAGATATTTTTTTATTATTTTATTTATTTTTGGAGAGAGACACAGAGACAGACAGACAGAGAGGGAGAGGGAGACAGATAGAGATGGGTGCTCCAGCAGTCTCTCAAATGCTGTGAATGAAATCCAGACGCATGCGCCGCCTTGTGGTCAAGAGCAGCATTGCGCCCTTGCGTCACTTTGCATCTGGCTAAACGTGGGACCTGGAGATTGGAACCGGGTTCTTAGGCTTAGGAGGCAGGTGCCTTAACTGCTAAGCCTTCTCTCCAGCCCAAAATATTTTTATAGTATAAAAATTAATATTTTCACCTTTGATGACTAAAATTTTGGAGAACAGTTGTCAGACGAACTCTGCAAACTAACAAAAGAATTGAGGGACTCATATATTGCAATGCTTTATTATTGAAAACTCTTCAGAATTTGCTAAAAGATTGACATATGAACCAAGATAAAGTAGAGAATCAAGATATAGATAAAAATATATAACCATTGATTTCTGTTATGTTTTGGGAAAATCAGGAGCCTCCCTGGGCAATAACTCACTGGTAGGTATTTATCCTGGCACTGAAATTTTTCTTATAACAACCTATGGCTTCTGGGTACAATATAATACACTTCCACAGTATTTCAACCCAAACTCTTTTTTAAAAAAATATCTATATTATTAGCTAGCAAAGAAATAGGTTTACATATGGCTGATTCACAAATCTTAAATTTTTATTAACCTCCTCCCACACCCTTTTCTCCCTTTAGCCACCCCCCACCCAGTCTTCACCCAGCTATACCCTCCCCTCAGGTTCTCCTTGTTCTTGCCTCCCTCACAGCACCTTTCTAGCTTCCTAATACCTACTACTGACTTTTATTCCAGTGCATCTACAATACTAAATATTTGAAGCTAGGGTACATATGAGAAAGAACATGCAGCATTTGATTTTCTGAGCCTGGAATACCTCACTTACTATATTTTCAGATGCATCCATTTCCCTGCAAATTTTATTATTTTAGTTTTCTTTATACCTGAATAAAGCTCCATTGTTTAAATATAACACATTAACATTATCCATTCATCAGTTGAAGGACACCTATACTGGTTCCATTTCCTAGCTGTTATGAATAGAGGAGCACTAAACATGGATGAGCAAGTATCTGTAGTAAGACTGAAATCCTTAGGGAATAGGCCAAGTGGTATAGCTGGGTATTAAGGTAAATCTATTTTTAGCTGTCTAAGAAACCTCCACAACAATTTCCACAATGGCTGTACAAGTTTACATTCCAACTTTCAATGGAGAAGGGTTCCTGTTTCCTCACACCCTAGCCAGTACTTATTATTGCTTGATTTGTTGATGGTAGCCATTCTTACAGGAGTGAGATGGAATCTCAAAGTAGTCTTATTTTGCATTTCCCTGACAGCTAAGGATGTAGAACATGTTTTGTATGTTTATTGGCCATTTGTATTTCTTCTTTTGAGAACTCTTTTCAGTTCTAAAGCCCATTTTTTGATTGGGTTGTTTGAATTCTTATTATTTAGGCTTTTGAGTTCTTTGTAAAGCTTAGATATTAATCTTCTGTGAGATAGATAGTTGGCAAAGATTTTCTCCCATGCTGTAGGCTGCCCCTTTGCTGTAGTCACAGTGTCCTTTGTTGTGCAAAAGCTATTTTTATTTTCATGAGGTCTCAAAGGTTGATTAGTTACCTTACTCACTGAGTGACAAGAGTTCTATTCAGAAAGACCTTGCCTATGACTATCCATTGAAATATCTTTCCTACTTTTATTTCTCTAACAGTTTCAGAATTGAAGATCTGATGTGGTCTTTGGTTCATTTGGACTTGATTCTTGTGCATTACATATAGAGTCCCCAGCACCATTTTGTAAAGAGGCTGCCATTTCTCCTATACGTATAGATTTTTCTGCATTAATTTTGTGTCCTGCCACTTTACTGAAGGACTTAATCACCCTTACAAGTTTTGAGAAATAGGCAGGTAGAGAGAGAGAAATTGGGCAAGCCAGGGACTCCAGCCACTGCAAACAAACTCCAGATGTGTGTGCCCCCTTGTGCATCTGGCTTACGTGGGTCCTGGAGAATCGATCCTCGAACTGGGGTCCTTAGGCTTCACAGGCAAGCATTTAACTGCTAATCCATCTCTTCAACCCAGAAGTACAAAGATTCTAATAGTAGACTGGCTGGAGAAAAATGCAGTACAATCTAAAATCCAATCGAGCAATATCCAAATACAATCAAAGCTAATATTTTATTTTATTTTTATTTTATTTTATGCACAAGTGGGAATTAAAACAAATAGGCAAACTAACAAAACGAAAGGCCCTAAACTGGCTGTGCATGACGGCTCATACCCTTCATACTGTCAATTGGGAAGCTGAGATTCCTGGGCTACAATGGGTTGCATGTCAGCCTGGACCAGAATGAGACCCCACCCACTAGAAAGAAAGAAGAAAAGGCACTGTAAATTAAGAACTATCAAAACTGACAAATGCTACCCCTACATAAAACACAACTTTTGTAAGAATAGGAAGTAAATGCACAGCAGATTTAAAACATTAGTTTTTTTTTTTTTTTTTTTTTTTTTTAAGTGGGCAAGATTTTGGATTCTTTCCCTCCCTGTGATTCTTTTCTTTAGCATCCTACCCTGATATGAAAGGTGCAATTGGTACTTTCAGTGTAAGCCTATATTCCCGGCTTTGGGGTATACATTGCCTTAGTGTAATATAGCCCAGTTACTTTTGGGGGTGACTTTCTATCTCACTACTGTTGAATGTGAGACTGGATCCCTCCTTGGTACACCATGAGCTTTGCTCAGCTGGTTAGGTGGGAAGATCTGATCTTCAGATCAGCTGTGCTATATCTTGTGTAGGGAAGGGGTGGTTCTAATTCCTTGATATCCTGAGATGTCCAATGGTTCAGGTGCTGGCATATAGAGGAAGGGAGGTTGTGGGAAACTGTGTGAAGTTATGGAGCTGCTAAACCAGACCCTGTTGTCTTCTTCAGTTTTTTTTTTAAAGGTCCATGTGAATGAAAAATGTGTTCCTTATAGTTCTACTCTTGCTGGCTCAGGCAGGGCCTGCTGAGTAAAAGCTTTTCCCAGGGGTTGGCTGCTAGAGGCAGATCCAGGCTGTTTGTGTGATTGCTGGAAGCTCTAGCTTCCCTGACACTCTTGGGTCTCACCTAGGTTAATAATTCCTTGCATGCCTTTACTTCTTGGTAGAAGAGTGTTATTGTTATCTTGTTTCTGTCTTCCCCAGCTTTCTTTGGCCTGGCTCCTATTCTGCCATCTTAACCAGAAGTCCAATAATAATTTTAAAATTATACAAAACAGCAATCAGTCTTAGTATTATTTGAAGTTAATATGTATTTTTTCAACTCTGATTTCCTTAAAGAATTGTCTCCTTTGAACTTCCAATTGTTTCTTATTGAAGCATGTATAAAGTATTTACCAAAATTCCTTGCACTGACACTTCTAGAGTTTATAGATTTCTTCAGTTTCTGTGGCACAATGTCTTATTTCATATTGTGGACAATCTTTAGCCAGTTGTTCTTTGAATGTTTCTTCTCCAACCATCTTCTTCCCCATGTTTGGTCTGTAATTATGAATATTTGAGAACTTTTATCCATTTGACATGTTCATTTGAATTTGATTTTACATTGTCATCCTCTTTTCCCTACTTCATTCTGATACTACTAACCCATTTTCCAGTTCATACATCTCTTCCTTTTTATCTCCAGTCTGCTATTATGTCCAAACTATTAACTTATTAACGTTAACAATTACACCTATACACTGTAGGTGTTTTATAGATTTATTTCTTTGATGAAATTTTACACCATAAAATTATGAAAGGATTTTTTAAAATTTTTTTGGAGAGAGACAGAGAGAGAGGGGAGAGGAAGACAGAGATGGGCGCACCAGCAGTCTCTCAGCTGCTGAGAACAAAATCCAGATGTGTGCGCCCCCTTGTGGCCAAGTGCGGCATTGCACCCTTGCGTCACTGCATCTGGCTAAACGTGGGACCTGGAGATTGGAACCGCTGGAGATTGGAACCAGTGTTCTTAGGCTTAGGAGGCAGACACCTTAACCCCTAAGCCATCTCTCCAGCCTGAAAGAATTTTTTTTTTTTTATTCTAGAGAATGCCTGTAACAAAATACCATTAGCTTAAACTACAGGCATTTATTTCTCATGTTTAGAAGCTGGTAAACTCAAGGTCAAGGTGTGGGCAGATTTACTTCTAAAGAAGGTCACTTTTTCTGAGTTGCAAGGGACAACCTTCTAATCTTTAAAAAAGTAGAGAGAAAAAGCTGTACTGTTTCTTCTTCTTTTAAGGGCATTAGTACCATCATGAGACACTATCCTCATGATTTCATCCAAATATAATTTACTTCCCAAAGAACTCACCTCCTGATACCATCATGCTGGCACTGGGATTTTCATATATGAATGCTGGGAAGAAGCCAACAATCAGTCCTTAAAGCTCTTTGCACGAAATCCTACTGGAATCAAAGGCTATTCCACTGCTGCGTGCTTACTTCATCATGGGTGAAACAAGTGAGACTCTGCACGGCCAACTTTGCTCTCTGACTCTGGAATGCAATTCTTTAGAAAGTTTTCCCCTGAATATATTCTTCCTCTAAAAAAAATTGACATTTTGAACACAGAAATATTTTTTATAAGTCTGTATACCCTTTTATTAAGTGGACAGACAGAAACACACCATTTATCTAATCTCTGTGTAGTGCTGGTAAGAAAGTGGTCTAGAAATAAGCAGGCCTGACTTTCTAGAAGAAAGATGAAGCTTGGAGAATAGAAAAGAGGATGGAAAGATGATAGAATCTCTGAGCTGTCCAGTTTGCTTCAGGCCAACTCATGACTCTCAACCAAGTTACTCCATTTTTCTGTCAAGGAAGGTTAGAGGAAGTAGGTGGGGGTAAAAAGCACTTGCTCCTAAAGCACATGACCCGGTGGTGTTTTTGAGCTTAGATGAAATCTGCATGTTTTATGTTGGAGTTACATGTTTTTTGATTCAGATAAGATTATCTCATCTGTCTTGGCCATATTTTCTCTCCCTTAAGGACATTTGAATATGACAATGCCCTTTTGTTAAGCAGCCCCAACCACAGACACCTCTTTCCCAGTGGACCTCTTTGAGTGTTGTTAAGGAAACCCATTATTCTTAGAAATTGGATTCTAAGAAGCCATGAGTATAAAAAATCACTTGGAAGTCTGACTGGGGAATCCTGGCAGTCCTTGTGGTCCTGATGGGCATCTTTCTGGGTGCTACTGTAATATGCATATGTCACAGTTGCTGCCACTGCAATGAAGCCACTATAAATGTATTTAATACTACCGAGACTTCATAATAGCTTTTGTTTGTTATAAAGAAAGTCACCTGGACAATCTCTTTAAAAGTCTTAAAATATGGAGGTGTTTATAGTGTTGTTTACATCACTTAATGTTGTGTCAGAAGGAAATCACTTCATTTACGATGGCTGAGCATTCAGCATCCCCCCCAAAAAAGTATCTGTTGTGATGAAAGGTCTGTGTTCTAGGAAAGCCATAATCAGCTTTCTTCAGTAAAGCAAAAATAGCCCATGTGTGATTGTAGAATCCGAAACAATGATGGGAAACTTTAGGCTTTTGTAGTGTTCTTCTAGACAATGCACTGGGACAGTGGTTTTGGTGCTTGAAAGGTGGCAGTCAGGAAAATTCATTTGCTAAACATAAAATTATTCTATGTATGCATTCTAAAGGAAATGTGAGCCACATGTTTCTAATTATTTCCATGTAATCTATCAAAATATTATGTTGTAAAGATATATTTAATGTCCAAAGAACTTGCCAAGTCTTCTTATAAACATGCTTTTTTCCCAAAACATTGAGGCAGCTGTGTAAGAAGTTATCTTTGAAAAGTGTAACATGTTTCAAAGTCTCAAGTAAAGTTTAAATATCCCAGGGGCAGTGTGGCATGATAGAAATAGCATAGGCTTTAGAGTTTGCCAGACTTATATTTACAACCTGGTTTATCTCATATTAACCTTCATATAAATTCATTTGTATATATTCATTCGTTTTTTAGAGTCTAGTTCATGCAAGATAGAGTATACAATATTGAATTAAGGATGTAATCATGGTCAAGTAGTCTAGACCATATCCTTTTTTTTAAAAAAAAAAAAAAAAGGTGTATTCTCATGTGTATATGTGTGTGCACACATGTGTATGTGCTTGCTCATGTCTGTGCATTCATGTGTCTGCGCATAATGTGGAGGGCAGAGGATAACCATAGGTACTGTTCCTTAAAAGCTGTCCATCTGTTTTTTTTTAAAATATTTTATTTATTTATTTATTTGAGAGAGAGAGATACAGAAATAGGTAGAGAGAGAGAGAGAGAGAATGGGTGCAGAGGAGCCACTAAAACGAACTCCAGATGCTTGCACTCCCTTGTGCATCTGGTACTCCTGGAGAATCGAGCCTTGAACCGGGGTCCTTAGGCTTCAAGCTGTCCATCTGTTTTTGAGACAGGGTCCTGCACTGGTCTGGTACTTCTCTAATTAGGCTACACCAACATCTTCCTGTCTGTGCCTCCCAAAAATATGGGATTACAGAAACACACCACCATATCTGGCATCTTACATGGACTCTGAGGATCACACATGGGTCCTATGTTTGCAAATAAATCCCTTTACTGACTAAGCTATCTCCCCTGTCCTTTGTATCCTTTTCTCTGATATAGTTACTCAAATTACCTGAGCTCACATTTTCTTTTTATGAGAAATGGAATTAGTAAGGCCCCATGCTAAAAGATTTCCTTCATTCAGAATCCCTGGAATGCCTAAAGCAGTTATTTTCCTTCATCTGAAGTCACTTTCTCTCTACAGTCTGTCCACACAGACCCTCACAGAAGGTTTCCACCCTTCAAATGCCCACAAAGTCTACATCCTTGGAATGTCTCACATCTGTTGGTCTCTTTATTTGCTAGAATGAAGGATTCTTTTCTCTGAAGCACAAAGCCATACACTCTAGGCTTGAATTAAGCAAAGATTTATATAATAATGAAAAAGCATAAACTTTTGAGTCAGGACTTGAATTTGGGACTTGCTACTTACATACTTTTCATCCCAATCAAATTTTGTGACTTTGGTTTACACGCCTGTAAAATGGAATTAAATTGATCTAAGATACAGTGTTATCATGACAAGTCACATAGCATATATAGTACCTAAGCCAATAATTGCAGATGAGATAATTTCTAAGAAGAATAAAACAAAATTTTTATGTTTAATGCTAAAAATCAAAATATTAGTCTTCTTAGATCATAATTTCTTTAACGAATGAATTTGAGGGATTACGTAGTCAAGGCAAACCAATAAACTTCTCAGCTCTATCCAATAGTCACATGTGAATAACCACTGAATCTGTGCACAAGGATCAACCTCCATAGCAAGGATACAAATCCAGAAAATGACTTGCTACTCCCACGAATACTTCCATTTCAGACATGACTAGCCAATCACAAAAAATGTTTTCACTAAGAATATGCCATGTACAAACCTGGTTCTTGTCACTCTATGCTACAAATCATTAGGAGCTGAAAAGCAAGGAGTTGGATTTATATCATTTTGAGATGTCAGTCAGCATGATCCACTTTCCTGGAACACCATGTCTAGTCATCAGGCAGTTGTTCAGCATTTACTCTTTCTTCCTGGACTTCAAGCTACACAGACAAGCTGTAGAGGCAAGTGTGACCCTGTCTATGAAGTGTACTGCAAGGCAGAATGAATAATTGAGAAGCAGATTTGAATTAAGTCAAAAAGGTTGTAGAAGCGAAGGAAAATATTTGTTGTTTTTT
Source organism: Orientallactaga sibirica (assembly GCA_036365145.1). Taxonomy (NCBI): domain Eukaryota; kingdom Metazoa; phylum Chordata; class Mammalia; order Rodentia; family Dipodidae; genus Orientallactaga; species Orientallactaga sibirica. The sequence goes on along the minus strand of JAEOAD010000015.1, from coordinate 31,294,278 downwards.
GTAGTACCCTATTTGTCCATCCCTTTCTCCTGATAGAGACGGAGCTCATTGCACATGAACTTTGTGCTTCCTTATAAGAACTTACTGTGTTCATTTGATTCTTTTTTTTGTTTGTTTGTTTGTTTGTTTCATTTTGAGATGACAACTGATAATTTGAAAACATGAGGTTCATGAAAAGGAGAGTAGCATTTGTGCTGGATCTTAAATGATGTGAAATTCTACCACAGAGAGGGAACATATTCCAGGCCACACACACACACACAACAAACACACACACACACACACACACAGAGAGAGAGAGAGAAGAAAAGATGACCTGAACCAATAGAAAGGGGTTCACATCTCACCATTGCTTTACGTCCTAGAAGATTTGGAATACATATCAACACAGGCTACCTCTTAGGCTGAAGACAGAAAGACAGACATTGAAATCAAAGCCTGTGGCCCAATGCAATAGAAAGATAGGTAAAGGCAAGGTGGTAAAGGGCGCCCAAGAAAGAAGATGCTCTTCATTGGTTTCGGCCTTTGCTAAGGCTCTTTTTCCCAGAAATCGCCGCTGCCCGTTTGATCATTAGCACCCGAACATCTTGTTTGTTTCCAGCAGACGGAAGTAATATACAATTATGCAAATCATCTTAACTCCAAGTAAAGAATCACAGTCCAGTCGGTAACGTTGATGCATTATGAAAGGGCTGCTTCTCCTGGAAGAAAGGACATGGAGATCTGATCAGAGGCAAACATGCTGAAGTCTGGGAAGACTAATCCCTGCAGCACAATCTATTATCATATTTCCACATAATTAGTTTGTTTTCCACTTGAAATCAGAAAACGATTCGACATTGCCTTCCCTGCCTCAGGATGGAGGGGCATCCAGTGGAATTCTCCTGTGAAGGTACACATTGTGAATAATTAGTGAAAATTAATCTGCGGAAATTAAGTTTGGAATATTGCACTCATAAATAGTGCATGGGACAGTTGGGTACAGGACAAGAAGATCTGCTCTTTCATGGCAGACAATCACCGATCGCTCTTGGCGATCTGCTTTTTAATCAGTGCTGTGCAAGCCAGAGAGTTTAATATGGCCACAGGCTGTGGAGAAACAGTCGACTCTTTACAGACAAGATTAGGAGTTTGTTCTAGAGATGCATATTTATGTTCTTATTGCAGTGGTTCTTATTTGGAAGGCAACCTGGGCATTAAGTACTTTAATCCTTTCATTGCCTTGGGTCACTCATACTATGATGCCCATTTTACTGGTGAGGAAACTGTGACTTAAAGTGCAATCATTGGTTGCGGCCACCAGCTTCAAGACACTGAGCTCAGAAGCTAAGTTATTCTGATGTCTCAAACCAATAACATAAGGCTAAAAATCCTAGCATAGGTGGAAATCACTCTATGTATTATTTTTCCCCAATGGAAAATGGATATGATAAAGTTATACTTTATTTACTTTATAAAGCTGTGCAAGGGTTTAAATAAATGAAAAACACATATAAATCCATCCCATTGTATCTGCATGTATTAAAGACATCTAGTTCATATTTAAATCATATTTATATTAAAATATTCATAGAAATGCTTCCTTACAGATCACTCTGATACTCAAAAACATAAGCATCTCATCATGCCTTGAAAATAATCCCCTTAAATGATTTCAGGATCAGGTTCTAAATCCCTTTCTCCTATAGCCCTTTGGTGGCAGTTTTCCCAAGCATCTGTACCTGAGAATAATTTTAAATGGGAAATTTGCAAATGATCAGGGTTAATGTCTCCAATTATTAAGTAACTGGAAAAATGAGACAGCAGGAACACACAGCAGGGGAGCATATTTTAGATGTAGAAAGCCCAGATATTTTTTGTAGATTATAGAGTCGTTTTATTTTTCATGTCTGTAGCACACTTGACAATCGTTGATTATGATTACTAGAACAATATGGTCACCAGAGCTGAAAACTCAGTGAGAGAACAAAAGAAGAAGAAAAGGACAGAAAAGAAAAAGTGTATTTTCATGAAAATCAGAGAAAAATGCAAAAGCAAATCAGAACAAAAAACTCACTATAACCTTAAAAACCTTTTCTGTTGGCAATTTGTGGGGTTTTTTATTTCAATTTTTGGGGGATCATCTTTTTCATAATCATTGTTATATCTGCAACTTAAATTTCATTTTTACATAAAATGGTAAAATAATCATGGTTCAAATGTTCCCAACCCTGAGCATTTTTTTGTTGTTGTTGTTAAGAAAAGCAGAATCATAGCACAGAATATTAATTGCTTTTACAAGAAAAGAATTGTATCCAAATTCAAAGATCACCTTTTGTTTCTTCCTGTGAGAGCATGCTTTTCAATCCAAATGCACATTTGCCTCTCAGGCATCTGTTGGATTTGGAAGAGGTTTCCAGATTGAGTTGAGAAATGGTCATTACAGTTAAGCTGCAACTTCAATCTTGAAAATGAATGAATGGATCCAGTCCAGTCCTTTGGCTGGGACCCAGCCTTTAAAATCCAGCAGAACAATGAGTATGTGGCTTCGCAGCCAGCTGGTATCAGACTTGGGCAGAGAGAGTGTCAAAATATTAGTGACTTTTTTACATTTGTCAAAGCTGAGGCCAATACAAGAAATGCAGACAGCTTGTAAATGTGGGTTGAGCAGCAAAGGGTGTGTGTGTGTGTGTGTGTGTGTGTGTGTGTGTGTGTGTGATAATCTTGCCCACCGGATGTCAACATTTCCTTGCTTTCTGAATATATCTATCACAAAAAATAGAACCCACAAACTCAAATAGAATATCATTTACTTTGAATATATAAGGCATTATAGACTTATCACTAGTTCATCAATGACTAATTCCACTAATTCATTATACTTGGGCAATGTACTCAATTGGAATAAAGTAGACATCAACATTTTCATGAAAATCCTCCTGTTCTTTCCTGGGTTCGTAACTCATCTGCTTACTCAGTTGTTCCTGAACCTGGCAGGCAAGGTCTCAGTGGGAGAATAAATATATTTATACAAAATGCTGCCCACATTGAGTTAGAAAAAATAAGCATATGCTAGTGCTGTCTGGCGCTCTCTGTGCTATCGCTGCATCTCTCCAAAAGGGAAAAAAAATCTACAACAGAATATTTTTATTTTATTTTTAAGGAAACTCTGTTGACAGCCAGCATGCAATATTGGCTGAATGGACATTATTCTCTCCTCTGTTCTCCTTTGCCCTTTACAAAGAAAACTACACAAGAACATTGTTTCCAGAATAACATAAAATCAGTTATTAACACTCACAGCATTGCTGTGTCTTTTTCCCATGGCTTTTCCATATTCCTGGGGTAAAAGTGGGCTGCACTGTATCCATTCCATGATCTACTCATGTGGGGAGAGGTGACACACAGTCAGACATCTAGATTTATATCTGCACCTGCTGTTGCCTGTGAAGTGTGTCAGCACAGGCACATGAACCTTTCTGTGGCCAAATTCTAAGTACATGGCTTGGGATTTTATTTTAAAGATTTTATTTTAAAGATTTTTACTTTTATTTATTTATTAGAGACAGAAAGAGGGAAAGAAAGAGAGGGAAAGTGAGAATGGGTGCACCGGGGCCCCTAGCCACTGTAAACGAACTCCAGACACATGTGCCACCATGTGCATCTGGCTTATGTGGGACCTGGAGAATCAAACCATGGTCCTTAGGCTTCGCAGGCATGTGCCTTAACCGCTAAGCCATCTCTCCAGCCCATGGCTTGGGATTTTACTGAGTGTGAACCAACCTTGTGGTGGGCTCCTAATATTTTGTGTGTGTGTGTGTGTGTGTGTGTGTGTGTGTGTGTGTGTGTGAACATGTGCCCCTTCCTCCTTCTTACCACACCAAGTGAAGAAGCCAGAGCTTATGGAATCATTCACATAGGGAAAATACTATTTCTTTTGATTTTCATTTAGGAGACACTTCATGGTCATTAGGTCAGTGTAGTGTCAACTAATGCGATAGCTAGTATTAGAAATATTCCCATTGTCCTACTGTAAAAATCTGAAGATTAAGAAACTTCCTCAAAGATAGAGCATTTTGAGTGACTTAACAGACCTCAGCAATACAAAGATGATGGATATATTGGATGCTGACTTTCACCTGTACTCTGTGCTCCTAGGACATAGCAAAGGTCAAGAAATCTTCCCAAATTAGTATCTCCTAGCAATAGTCTGTGACAAACAATCACCATTCCCCGTAAGTACATGTGACCTCTGGGTGAATTTCTTATTCCTCTATGACAATGGTAGACATAAACCCTGCAAGCTCCCATTCTTATCTCAGAAATGATTAGCTGAACTGTTTCTTCCCACCCATTACCTTCATCCCCATTAACTTCACTTGTTCCAAATTTACATCCTCTCTATTCCCAAAGTCTTTGAATATTGCTACCCCTCCCCACACACTGAGTATTGGAGCCTGCAGCACCTCTTTCATAGTCCTTCCTGGAGACAAATGGCCTGCCTGAGAGGAAAAGGGTTATTACTTGTCGTGGAAGGGCCTCCAATCACCCCATGACCCCACAATGTTTCCCTGTAACCTTGTTTCTCCTTAAAAAAGAAGAAAACTTTTTCTTCCTGATTGATGGGAAGCCTGCAGATCTTAAGAGTAAATCATTCTCTCTTACTGCATTAATCTGCTTTTCCTTATTATGACTTTTAAATAATATCTCTTCTTACTTAAGGACAGATTCATTTTTATTTGACATACTAGCAATAATATTAATGACTGCTAACATATGTGTATCTCTTTGAATTAATAAGCATTTTCACAAGAATGATAACCTCTCTTTATATGGTGCTAACTGGCCATGTTTTTAAAAAGGCATTCCTATTAATTATCTTTGCAAAATGATTTGTACTAACCAAAGAACAATTGTCTCATTTAATAAAGTAAAGCTATGGAGAAGGAAATATAAAGTTATTTATTCAGAATCTATTAAGTGAGAATCAAATGGGCAAATCTAGACAGGAACTGAAGCTTCTGTTTCTTGGTCCACCAGGCCCTCACTTATCAGTCTAGGTCTACACTATTTCCTGCTCTATGAGACCCTCACTTACCAGGCTAGTTTTACACTGTTTCGTGCTCTATAAGGGTCTCACTTACCCAGGCTAGGTTTACAGTCAATTGAAAAAGTCCATCTTTTGTAGGGTGACAATGAAGGACAGAATGTTTAGCTGTAGGGTTCTTCAGTTGCAGATGACTTCTTTAGGACCAATTTTGATTTTAATTTTGTCTTTTTCTTAGAGAGACTCCCTACCATCTGTATAATGTTTCAGTCTCATAAACCTCAATCTACCCCAAGAGTGATGGCAGTATGTTGTATTTAAGCAATAAACACAAAACCCACTTTTTAGGCATTACAGCACCAGAATCATCACAAAGGCCACTTTGAATTAAGTCTTTGCTTTCTGAAGAACACTTGACATATTGGTAATTTTACTAGATATTAACAAATGATCTGCAAAATATGTTTTAAAGGCTTTTTATAATGCACAGGATTGCTGAGATTCTTTCATATGTTAGCTAATATAATGATTCATGGGAATTTCTTCTGAACAGAACATCTCTTTGTATTAATATTGCTGAACATGGTTTTGAGAAATTCTGAATTAAGGAAAAAAGGATCAAAAGCATCTGTGTTTAAAAGGAAATATAGAATGCAGAACAATAAAATAAGCTAATTAAGTCTTTTATACTTTAGGGTAAATAAATTTGTCAGTGGATTTAGGCTATTAGCAAAACTACAGAGCATAAAAATAATAGGAAAATATGAATTTGGATAAGTAGTTAGTGAGGTGCTTGACCCATGAGATGTGGGGGGCAGCCGAGGTAGAGGATCACAGTTTGGGAGCATTTTGCCTGAAAAAGGAAAAGGTCCCAATGGCACCTGGTACTTGTGGAACAGAGGTCCTGTAGCACATGCAGCCTACATACACAAAAACAATTGGGATGTGTACAGTATTTTTAGCTATTTTATGTTGTATAAAAATACTCTTTACTTTCTTATCACATAACTATGCCTGAAGAAAAGAGCACTGGATATAAAGTTCCCAAAGGTACAATTTTGATCCCAGCCCTTCTATTTCTCTGTATATGAAAATAAACTCTAATTTTCTGAGCCTTGGAAACTTTATACTCTAGGTATGCTGTCTAGAAGTAAAGCAACAGCTATATATGACAGAAGGAATGGACTAATGTTGTCATGGATCCCTAATTCATTCCATCATCAGGGATGTGAGGCACATCCAAGAAGTACTGTGAATGCTGGACAGGGGTTCAGTCCCTATAAACTAGAGGCAGAAGGCTCCAGAATGGTTGTATGTTAACAGGCTCTGCCATTCCACTGTCTTGCAGAATGAGAAGACACTGTAAACACTTATAAATATAAATAATGAAAATGATGACTTTCATCATTTCCAAAGCCAGGAAACAGCATGACTTGTGTCTGGTTCTACCCCCTCTCTGAAAAGAGATGAGACCTTGAGTTGTGAGAGATTAATTTCATTTGGTCATCAGACAAGAGTGCTCACTCAGCAATGTTTTAAAATGCAAATCCAATTGTAGTTGGCTCACAAAGTAATTTTGCCTTATTTTCTTCTCTTTCTTGCAAGAATTGACTAGGATGCAATTCCAAAGGATAATGACCACAGCCAGTTATATTAAAATGTCAGATATAAAGTAGAAGTAATTATCTGCCTTTCAAGAAAATCTTGATGTATGGAGCCCAAAGCCCATTACATACTCCATTCATCAACATCTATTCAATACCCACTATGTACACAACACTGCATAGGGTGCTTTCAAAGGAATGTAAATGCAAGCTCCTGTGCTTAGGAATTATAGAAAGTTGGTTAAAGTGTATTGCGTGTTACCAAGGAATGCAGCATAGTTAACAAACCCACACTGTGCTCATACAGCACAATTGCTGGAAAAATGGAATGTATTGGAAAGATCAGGGGCATTTATCATGAAGAAGAAAGACTAAACAAGAGCAGTAGGTATATATTCAAGAAACACCTATTAACCAACAAATCTACACTACACATTGCTCTAGCCATGTGAGGGACTCATGTGTATTTATTTATTTGATGGAGAGAGTAAGAAAGAGATGGACACTCCAGGGCCTCTTACTGCTATAATTGAACTCCAAATGCATGTGCCCACACTCTAGCTTTACATGGAATTTACTGAGGAATTGAACCCAGGCCAGCAAGCTTTGCAAGCAAGCACCTTTAACTACTGCATCATCTCCTCAGCTAATGAGGGACTCTTACAGAATTTGAGTTCTATTGTAGGAAGGCAAATAAAAATTACAACCAATAAACATGGTAATTTCATATGGTGGTAAGTACTACATGAAAAAAAAAAAGAATAAGATGATTCAATAAAAGTTACATATTGCAGGGCTGGAGAGTTGGCTCATTGGTTAAGGTGTTTGCCTGCAAACCCTGATGACATGGGTTTGATTCCCCATTACTTATGTAAAGACAGATGCACAAAGTGGCACATATATCTGGAGGGCTGTTTTTGCAGTGACTAGAGGTCCTGGTGTGCCCATTCTCTCTCTCTTCTCTCTTCTCTCTCTCTCTCTCTCTCTCTGTAAATAAATAAATAAAATATTTAAAATATTTTAAAGCTACATACTGTTTTAAAGTAATCTCTTCTGGGAGAACCATCTGAAGTTGATTCTCTGAACTGAATCCAGGCTCAAGGAGCAGCTACATCAAAGTCTGTAGGAAATGAACAAGGTTAGTGGGGAGATAGAAGATATATGTGGTGACTAAAAACTTACCAGGAGATAAAGTGTTGTGGTTGGATGCACAGCATGAAATAAGATTATATTCAGTAGACAAGAGTCCAAAATGTGAGTTTGTAAAACAAGATAAGAAGCTTCTATTGTTTACCAGTTTCATCCTAGTCAAATACAGTGGAACAGCATGGGGCAGCGGGGGGGAGGGGCGCTACATGCTTTGAGCCGCAAAGTGACTTGACATCATTTCAGGAGGATCATGAGGACCTTCTTATACAGAGTCAGTTTTGGATTGTGGGAGTTCAAGCATATAAGTGGGTGTGAGGTCTGAAATCCTTATGCAGTCCAGCTGAGAAGGAGTGGTGTCTTGACCTGGGGTGTTGCTGAAGGGATAGGCAGACATGATCAGAATCAGGATCTGTATGAGTGTGTCAGATAATTAGGACAAGAAGATGAAATGGAGGAAAACAGAATCATGAAAGTATTTTAAAATACTTGAATACTTTAAATTTAAGCAACTATAGAAAGAGTGATAGCATTAATTGTGATGAAGGCAAAATGGGTGGAGAGATTTAAAAGAAATTATTTGTGGTAAATAGAGTTCATGATGTCAAGTGGAAATACAAATTAGAAATGGGAAAAATTGTGTCTGCAGCATGGAAACAAGTCAAGGTAAATGCTAAATTAGAGGAATGGTAATTATTTTTAAATGCTGGTAAGACAGGGAAATAGATATATTGTAGTTGTTTGTTTATGACAATGAATTTTAGATATTGGCTGCTTCATAAAGCAGCTTTGAAATATAGATGCCCTGATTTAATTTTAAGATTTTTTTATTTTTATTTTTTGGTTTTTCGAGGTAGGGTCTCACTCTAGTCCAGGCTGATCTGGAACTCAGTCTGTAGTCTCAGGGTGGCCTCAAACTCTCCGCAATCCTCCTACCTCTGCCTCCCGAGTGCTGGGATTAAAGGTGTGTGCCACCACGTCTGGCTAATTTTAAGCATTTTTAACTTGGTGGATTTGGGATTTCTACCTATGATTCATTGACAGATTCTCTCTCTCTCTCTCTCTCTCTCTCTCTCTCTGTGTGTGTGTGTGTGTGTGTGTGTGTGTGTGTGTGCTGTGTATTAATATCTCTAGGTTATTTTGAGATGGAGAATCACTATTTTATGGGAAAATTCAGAACAAACAAATCAAGGTACTATCCTTTGATGCTCTAGTAAGGGATTGGAGATGGTTTAGAAACCCTTTGCTAAAGGCAGAGGCTTTAAACTAAAATATACCTTGGATAACATTTGTCTTGGTGCTCCAGATTAAAACACTATTTTTGCTGCAGCTCTGAAATTTGTCCTCTAGTATACATCACTCCATGATATCATTTAATCACTTTTATACACCTTTCCTATAAATGGCATGAAGAAAATATGCAAAGGTCCTGCTGCAGAGAAGCAGTTTCACTAAACAGTCAGAAGAAAAGTATTTTAGATTTTGCAGGATGTGTGAAACTGTCATAACCATTCATTCTGCTATTTGAGTGGAATAAATAGCCATAGAGCTAACCATAGATAAATGAATGAGTATGGTTGTATCTCAATAAAACTTCAATTTCAGCACTCGGGAGGCAGAGGTAGGAAGATTGCCGAGAGTTCGAGGCCACCCTGAGACTACATAGTTAATTCCAGGTCAGCCTGGACCAGAGTGAGACCCTACCTCGAAAAACAAAAACAAAAACAAAAACAAAAAAAACCCTTCAATTTAAAAACTAGACATGGAATGGGATTTGAACTACAAAGCATTGTTTGCCAGCCCATGATCTAATGGATGGTACTACATATGGGAAAAGAGTCAAGGGGTCACTATTGACAGCACATGATTAAAGCCTAGGTTTATCTGAAGCACATTTTCAATATTCTTGACAAGTGTTAAATTTTATAAAAATTTAAAAGCATGAAATAAGATGAGCTTTAATAGGTGACTTCAACTTAAAGGCAGATATGTTATTTCCCTTGGCAAGTACTTGTATTGTATATGATGAGATGTAGATTGACATTGTGATGGAGAATGTATGAAACTGGGTGGTAATATACTTTGTGATATCCAAACTAAAATGGTTTGGGCAAGTTACCCAGCATCCTTAGTGAAAAGTTCTCCCTTTATACCATGGAAATAGTAACAAGTCGGGTCTTATGGGCTTATTGTATCAGTGAAATAAAGATATAAAATACAAAGCAAATACCCTAAAATCATAACTGGGCATAGTTACTAGTGCACAGTTAAGTATGCATGAACTGTTGGTTTAGGAATAAAAACAGACATGGGTCATTGATGAGGTCTTGATAACTGGAGGTGTTTGAGAGAAGATTTAAGAGTCACATTGGCTAAAGACACAAATTGGATTAAGAAATTTTCTGAAGTCCTGAGATTACATTTGCAAACCAATGACAGAATCAAGATGCTGTCAGGATTTAGAATATGGGTTTTGGAATTACACAGGCTGGAGACTCATCTCCCAGCTGTGCCACCTTATTGCTTGACATTATTTCCCACTTATTGCCTACATCATACGGGTTCATTATCCTTAAAACAGTTAAATTATTTTTAAATTTAAGGTGGCCAAAGTATTTTTAACATGGCTGACACATAGTAGATGGTATGTCCCTTCTTGCATTCTTTTCATACTCTGAATAACTTATACTTTTCAAGCATTACCCCATAATGTCTCCTCCTTACTCCTATTTTGCTCATCAGTAATAAAGTTTCTCTCACATGCTCACTGATGTTATCTTGTCATGTGAACGACTCGATGTGACATAAAAAAACTTTAATGTGTAGACATGCAAATCAGAAGGAAAATGTCAAATCTGCATACATTTCAAGTGACCCAACAATATTTACCTTAGAGCAACTCTCTTATTTCTCTGACAATTGCCTCATTGAGGAAGTGACTCATGCAGCATACCAAGCCCCATTCCATGGGATTACTTTACCTCAGACTGGTTTAAAGCATCAAAAATGAATGTCACTGCCTTGCAGTTGGTAACAAGGCTAATTTGATTTGACAAATGATGCTGGTTTTGAAAGGGTCACTAACCATTAGAACTCTGAGGACAAAGACTGCCTTGAAGCTAGATAAAAATTGAATATTTAAACAGTTGGTTATGCAAATTTGCTTCCTACCTGTCAGGAGTGGGTAGAGAAGAAGGCTAGAGAGCTGGTGGGAGGCCATACCCAGGACTCATGGCTTCCAGGCACAGAACTATGACGTAGCATGGGGTCCACATTGCTTCTGCTCTCCTAACCCAGGTGGCAGTTAGGCAGGCCTACCTTAGGAGGTGCCAGGATTTTTTATCCTCTTCTTCATGGCTCTCAAAGAAAGCAAAAGTCAATTGTGTTTCAAATCGGTGTCACCCAGAATGCTAATTAGCAAATGACCGCTCAAGGCACTAAATTGCAATGAATAGAACCTCCTCATTAATGTGCCATTGCTTGCCTTAGTCTGTTTCCTGCTGTTAGATTAGGGAATTTATACCAGACAAACTTATTTGGTCCATGGTTTTGGTAGTTGGTCTGTCCAAGAGCCATGACATTGGTACCTGACAGCCGCCTTCATATTGTATCTTCATATGACAAAAGGTGGAAGAACAAGAGCACAAGAGAAAGAGGAGGCTAAACTCTCCCCTATTACCATTAACCCAGTGCTACAATAATGTCCTTAATGCCTTCCTGAGGGCAGACCCCCTGAGACCTTTTCACCTCTGGAAGGTGTGCCCTACCAACATCCCTGCTTGGGAATTAAGTTTCCACACATAACCTATGGGGGACCCATTCAAACTGTAGACTTTCCCTTAACATTTGTTCCTGAACAAAGCATTTGTCTGTTGGTTACACTGTGACCCATCAATCATCTTGAGGTCTGTACAGTGTGAAGGCAATGTTTGGGCTCCTTTTGTCTGTGTTTGGGGGTTTTCAGACATCACCATCAAATGTGAAGGTTTGACCCTGATTATTGCATCTAGTGGTTGGAACCTGAACTGAGTTAGTTTTCTTCACATTCCACGGAAGCATTGGACAGCATGGTGTTCTGGTGCAATTCCACGGAGCATCTCAGTATCCACAGGAGTGTTGAGGGAACATGTGTGAATCTCACTCCCAATACTGGGTGCCCTACATTCAACCTATGATTGTTGAGTTGATTGTGGTGGGCTCTGTATGAAATTTGGCACCAGTGTTGAATGGGACAATGGAAAGCTCTGAAACCTTTCTTATTTTATAAGTTGTAGACAACAATATGGGAACAGATGAACATTATGGAAAAATATATGAAAAGCACATAGCATAATTCCTGTTGCATGACTGGTACATGACCAATGTTAGCAGTCCCATTATGAGTATTACCTTCATAGTCTTTTTTTTAAAGTTTTTAATTTTTTTTTTTTTGGAGAGAGACACAAAAAGAGACAGACAGAGAGAGAAGGACAGGGAGACAGATAGAGATGGGCATGCCAGCAGTCTCTCAGCTGCTGTGAAGGAAATCCAGATGCGTGCGCCCCCTTGTGGGCAAGTGCACATTGCGCCCTTGCTTCATGTTGCATCTGGCTAAATGTGGGACCTGGAGATTTGAACCTGGTTCTTAGGCTTAGGAGGCAGGCACCTTAACCACTAAGCCATCTCTCCAGCCCCCTTCATAGTCTTTTTACCTTGACCTTGTTATCACATTTTACTTCCTTTCTTTTTCTTTAGTGGATGGAAGAGCACATAATAAATCAAAAGGATGTCCTTGCTATTGGAAGACTGATATGTACTTCTGAATAGTCTAACAAAATTCTAACAGTTCCAGACTACACATGCTTTTAGCAACTGAATCAAAGCCAGATTTCTTGTTTTTCATATCTTCATGCTGGGAGCTTAAAGAACATCTTGAATATGAAGGAAAGTTAAAACTGAGTATGATTGGCCTTTACCCATTAATTCAATCAACAAATCACATGGAATTCACCTATATTATACAGTGGCTTTGAACTTAAAAGTGCTGCTTGAATATCATTTCTGCTGCTTATTTAATGCATGATTATGAACTTGTCCTTTGATTGCTCCATGTCTGTATCCTCATTTTCAAAAATGGGAGCATCTTTGTTTTTACAACAGATGTCTCAGTATGGAAGGTGCTTGCCACACAAGAGGAGTACCTTAGTTCAGAGGCTCAGAACCCATATAAAGCCAGATGCTGCAGTATGCATCTGTAATCCCAACACTTATAGAGCAAGATAGTAGGTGGAGATAGGAGAATTGCCTGAAAGCTCTCAAGCCAACTAGCCTGTCAAGCACAGTGATGAACAAGGGACTTAGCCTTAAACAAGGTGGAAGGTGAGGACCAACACCCAAAGTTGTCTTGTGACTTTCACTCATGCACCTTACCACACATACACCTGAACTCACACTTGTGAACATGTATACACACACACACACACACACACACACATAGACCGACCTATTCCAAAAGCCCAGTGTTTCCAGAAAGCCCATTGCTTCATTGTATAGGTGCTATCTGGAGTGACAAACCTGACCTCAACTCAGTGAGTTATGGTGCTTCCACTATGCCATTACCATTCCCTTCATGATTTAATTAGGACATGTGTTTAAATTAAAATATTGCTTAGTCATGTATACAATCTTTATTCCCAAACATTTTTCCATGGAGCTGTCAGTTTTGCAAACTGAATTGATTTACACAGATGTTTTACCCAGAAATAAATTGAATTAGCAATTTAAAATACAGAACACAAAAGGCCGTAGTGTGCTAATAACTCCATTTCCTTGATTAAGTGGGCTTTCTCCAAAATGAATAAAGGACAAGCCCACTTGCACAAGAACTTTTATGGCAGCATTAATCCAAAACAAGGACTTCAGATCAGCACCTCCCTAGAGCCCCGCTCACAATACTGACTAGGCTTCTAGCTCATCCAGTCCGTCATAGGGAAAGCCTGCAGCTGACCTTCCTTTGGAGTAGTATGTTAGTTGTTTTTCTTGTTTCTGGGACAAAACACCCAAGAAAAACATCTGAAAAGAGGGAAGGTTTATTGGACTCATGGTTTCAGAGGGTACAGCCCACCATAGCAAGGAAGGCAAGGATCAAAGTGTCAGTTCACATGATGATCACCAGCAGGCAGAGAGCTAGGATGGACCAGAAGTGGGTCTAACTTTCAAAGACCCACCTTTAATGACCTGTGTCCTTCAGTTAGTCCTCATGTCCAAAGGTCATATCCCAAAGCAGTGGCACCAGCTGGAGGCAAAAAACTCAAAGCATAAACTCAGGAGGGGAGAGGTTTCACAGTGAAATCATGAGTATATAACACTAACATGTCGACTCAGCTTCACTGAATGCCTGTTATGGACCTCCTGTTCACCACTTGGTAAGGCAGTTGTTCCTGTTATTTATAGTTCACACACACACACACACACACACACACACACACACACACACACACACCATACACAAATGGAGTTTCAGAGATATTAATTCTCTTTGTTCAACATCTCATGGCCATAAACTGGCAGAGATAAAAACTGAATCCAGAACAGACTTCAAAGACTATGTTGCTATCTCCACTATTAAGTGTTGGTGGATAGCTATCCTAATTGTATGATGGTAGGTAACTGGGGCATCAAATGGGGTCTCTAGTAGCTCAGAGCACTAGCCATCTGGACCTGCTTGTAATTGACCATAAGGATTCATGTCTGACTATTTATATTGAAAATATAAGTTTCTCTTATTTTTATTTTTACATGGTATAAGCACACACAAAACAAAGGAAATAATAAGGAATGAAACAGAATTCAAAATTTAAATGACCATATGGTCAATATGGTTTTAATTACTTTTACTTCTCTGTGCCCAAATTTCCTCATATGAAAAGTAAAAAGAACATCACCAATTCACAGGATAGTGTGAGAACTAAGATACATAAATTGAAATCAATGCAGTGATTATTATAAATTTTGGGGTAATATACAGGAGTGATAACCAGTGGTATAGCTATTTAATTTTAATTTACTTCTTGTGACAATATTAGGTTGTGTCAGGTTTACTCACTAGACCCTAAGTATGCAGAAAGGAAAGGTAGAGGCAGGCAGGTGAAGACACAAAGACAATGTTTTCCTTTCTTAGTCCAAGATCGTAGTCAGCTATGTATCTGAACAAAGAAGAGAAGGGAGCCCATGGAATTGGAGAAAGAGAAACTCTCTAACTAGAGATCTATGATGGAACCAGTGCCGGGAAGAAATGTTTCTATTACAATGCAGGGATCAGCTAAAATACAATATTGTATTTATCTATCTGCTTGAATTTTTTAAAACAAACAATTATTTTAAAAAGCAAGGCATCACTCGTTTCACTAGTGAGGTCAAGAAGCCAGCTAGTTCCTCTCTATGTTGAACTTGCAGTCTCCCACTTCCACTACCATGGAGAACCTCATCCTCAACCAGGGACCAGACAATGCCCTGTCACTTCTGCCTGGGTGATCCCCACGGATATTGTCCAGAGGAAGGAGGAGCATGACAGGATGTTTAAGGTCAGTGAGAAAAAACTATCTTCAGTGTTAGAGAGGCTGGGGATACTGTGCAGTTTGCAGAACACATTCAGAAAAGCAGCCTCATAAGATGGGAAACAGATACGAATTGTCTCCCACAGCAGCAGCTAAATTCACACATCAAAACCTGAATGAAGGCATATCCTCTCTCCAATAACTGACTGCTGCTCCCACAGTGCATCACCCACAACCCCATGGGAAATACCAGCAACCCCACTGAGGAGGCCCCCAGCAGAATGGGGGCAGGGAGGAGGCAAGATGCTACCAATACATGATGTGTCCATACAAAGTATGTCCATAACTAAAAAAAAAAAAAAAAACCTGGATGACTGTCTTCAGGGTCGGACCTTGCACCATGTAGATCGCCTCCAGGTTGGCTGTGTACATGAGGAACCAGCACTTTCCTGCATGGACTACTGGCAATCTTGGCCAAGGCCCCTTTTGCAGCCCATGGCTAGGGTGCTTTTCTGACTTGTGGGATCCTGAACATTGGCTACACACCAATGACCTCACGTGAGAGGGCAGTGTCACCTTGGAGGAAATGCCTGAGGAGCCCAGAAGTGTTTCATCTTGAATCTGCCACCCTTCAACATTTAAACCATTGACAAAAATGGCGCACATGGGGCTGGAGAGATAGCTTAGCAGTTATGGCACTTTTTCCTTCAAAGCAAAAGGACCCAGGTTCAATTCCCACAGAACCTGTGTAAGCACATGGTGGCACATGCATTTGGCTTTTGTTTGCAGTGGCTGAAGGCCCTGGTGCACCCATTCTCTCTCTCTCTCTCTTCTCTCTCTCTCTCCATATACATATACACACATATATATATATATATATATATATATATATATATATATATATATACATATATACATATGCCTCTTCCTATCTCTCTCTCAAATACATAAAATTACAAAACAAATTTTAATGGCATAGGTGGGCTGGAGAAATGGCTTAGCGGTTAAGGCTCAATTCCTCAGAACCCATGTATGGAAAGTGGTGAATGCTTCTGGTGTTGTTTGCAGGGGCGGGAGGCCCTAGTGTGACCATCATTCTCTCTTTCAATCTCTTTCCCTCTCATGCCTCTTTCCCTCTCTCTCTCAAATAAATGAAAAATATTTTTTTTAATTGCATACAAGATGGGATGGCATGTCCCTCTCTAAACAGGGCCTTTAATATGATGTCCTTTCTTACCACTTAGCAGAGAACTATTTTTTATTATTGACAACTTCCATAATTATAGACAATCAACCATGATAATTTCTTCCCCCTCACCTTCCCCTTCACAACTCCCCTCTCTGTCATATCCCCTTCCCTTCTAAATCAGTCTCTTTTATTTTGATGTTATGATCTGTTCCTCCTGTTATAATGGTCTTGTTTAGATAGTGTCAGGCACTGTGAGGTTATGGATATCCAGGCCATTTTGTGTCTGGAGGAGCACGTTGTAAGGAGTCCTACCCTTCCTTTGGCTCTTACATTCTTTCTGCCACCTCTTCCACAATGGACCCTGAGCCTTGGAAGGTGGGTTAGAGATCTTTTAGTGCTGAGCACTCCTCTCTCACCTCTCAGCACTATGGTGAATTTTAAGTCATCCCAGAGGTCACTCCTATCTGAAAAGAGAAGCTTCTCTAACCAAAAATGAGAGTAGCATTAATATATGGGTATGAACATTAAGAAAAGTGCCTACCTGGCAGTTTGGTTAGCATAATATATGCATTTAGCCAGACACCAAAAAGTGTTACATCCCTAGGGCTCATGACTTCCCTCATCATAGATTTTCAGTATCATGCACATATTCCCTCCTGTGGAGCAGGTCTCCAGTTAGAGAGAGGTTGGTTTCCCAATAAAAGACATGCCAATATTGCACCCATTGGCTCATTTGGCCTGGTTTAAGGCTTGCAATGTCCACTGTTGTTTATCTCCACTGATGACTTCTCTTTCTCCCATGGGACTGCATGCAGAATAATATTTTCCAGTTTTCTGTCAGCTGGTCTACATGGAAGAGGTCTTCAGCTCAGCTCCAGCAGGATTTCTCAGTGACCTTGCAGCCAAAGAATGTGGAGTCTTCAGCAATAATGTCTTACCATCTATTCCCGGTGGGAAACCAAGAGCCTCAGCAATGGCCTATAATGTTTTGGGGTCATCAGGGACCTCCCTGGTAACAACTCATTGGAAAGTATCCCATCACTGGCACTGCAAATTGTCTGGTAACAATCTAGGGCTTCTGGGTGTGCCATTGTAAAAGTTGTAGGTTTCTATATGACTTATTCATACCTGTGTAGATTTTGTTTAACCCTCCCTTCACCCTTCCTCTACTCAATTTCTTCTCCTGGCCTCACTTAGGCCCTTCCACCCCTGTAATTGGTATATATATATAGCCATCCCCTTAAGTCCTTCCCTCGCCTCCCTCCCTTATAGCCCCTTTCTAGCTTACTGGCCTCTGCTATCGAGTTTTACTCCAAGTAACAGGTCCAAACATTTGGCCTGTTTGTATTCTAGGGCTGCCCTAGTAGAATTCCACAGTATCAGGGGCTTAAACAATATAATTTTGTTTTCTGGAGTCTTGAACTCTATAGTCAGATCAAGGTGGTAGGCAGATTGACTTCTGGCCCATCTCCTTGGCTTACAATTGTTTTCACTGTCTTTGTATCTTCTCATAGCTTTTCTCCTGTATGTCCTCCTTCTGCCTGTCAGTTTGTCTTTTCACTAGGACCCAGGGGCTGTTAATTAGATATGATGCACAGCCTTATTATCTCAGTTAGCTTTAAAAATCCTGTCTCCAAATACTTTTACATTATATGTCAGTGTTTCCACATGTGAATGGTGGATCACATTTCAGTCCACAGCAGTCTTCTCCTTTACTTTCTCAGGGTCTTTAAGGCATTTGTAGAAGCCATCAAGAATACATAAGACAAATAAATGTGAAAACTTAGTTGTCATATCATCACTAATGCCTTTCCCAAAGCACCTCACAACAGAATAACAAGTAGTTCTCATTCATACATGTTTCTTTCTTCTTACTAGATTTGTCAGAAATGAAAAGCAAACATGTGGAAGTCAATTTTCTCACCATTGTTATCAAGTACCTGAGAAAATCCAGCTTAGATGCATAAAAATGTATTCTATCCTACAGTTTCAAAAGTTTCAGACCAAGAGAGCAAGCCTACACATTCGCATGCATGACTTCACTGTCCCCTTACACATCTAACAACTATAGTGTACTCGAAATTTCCATTGAGTATTTCAAGTAGTGTACTCCCTATATTGTATTGCACATGTAAGATGTAACTATGTGTGATGTATGCACGTGTGTGCCCCATGTGCATGCATGCAAAGGCCAGAAAAAATGTGTATCCTCTTTATCACACATGGCTTCTTTCCTTGAAGCTACAATTTTTCAGTTAGACTAGCTGACCAGCCAGCCCCAGAAATTCTCCGGTTTCTGTCATCAATATAACTGGATTACAGACATGTGTAACCACGCCCAGCCATGGATGTGGCCGTCGTGCTTGTGCAGCAAGTGTTCTTACCCACTGAGCCATCTCTTTGGTCCTAATACTTTTATTTCTTTCTTTCAAGTTTAATTTTTGTTGTTGTTGTTGTTTTGTTTTGTGTTTGTTTGTTTCAATATTTTGAGGTAGGGTTTCACTCTAGCCTCTGCATTTTGACTGTAACCACCACATCTGATCCAGTGAGTAATTTTCTACTTGAGATATCATATTGATGCTCCCAATTATTTGGATTTTAGATCAATTCTGAATTTTAATGTTTGTTTTTCAACCTGTATAAAGTGCCCATGTATTTTTCTTGACTCTAGAAATATATAAGTAAATTTAGAAGGAATCATTATCTTCATAAACTGGTAGATTGCTTTTTATTTTTGGTTTTTCGATATAGGGTTTCACTGTAGCCCAGGCTGACCTGGAATTCACTCTGTATTCTCAGGGTGGCCTCAAACTCTCCACGCTCCTCCTACCTCTGCCTCCCAAGTGCTGGGATTAAAAGTGTGGCCACCATGCCCGGCTATGAGCTGGTAGATTGCTTTTGTAAAGATATTAATTACAGCCGGGCGTGGTGGCACATTCCTTTAATCCCAGCACTCAAGAGGCAGAGGTAGGATGATCGCCATGAGTTTGAGGCCACCTTGAGACTACGGAGTGAAATTCAGGTCAGCCTGGGCTAGAGGGAGGGAGACCTTACCTCGAAAAACCAAAAAAAAAAAAAAAAAAAAAAAAAAAGATATTAATTACATTAAACTGAAGGAAGGATTGGAGAATGCACATGAATGACCAATTAATAAATTAATGTTAACTGTAAGTCCCCTCTAATACTATTTACTCTATATCTCTCTTTGGGGGGTGTATATGTGTGATGTGTGTGTGTATATATTTGTGTATATATTTGTAGGCATATATAAATGTGGGGCTATTCATTCACACAGAGTTGCATACATGTGTGGAGGTCAGTGTTAGGTGTCTTCCAATGTTGTCCAATTTATTTAGACTCAGAATCTCTCAATGAACCCAGAGCTCACTGACTTGGCTAGACAGACAAAGTAGGCAACCATCCCCAGTGCTGGGATTACAGGTATGCTCCATTGTCATGCCTGACATTTTATATGAGTGCGAGGATCCGAACTCTAGTTCTCATGGTTGTGAATCAAGTACTTGACCCACTGAGTCTTCTTCCCAGCCCTCTGTCAATCTTTTATTGAACTTTGTAATTCAGTATGATATTCAACTTATTATGTAATTATTATATACTCATGAATTATTTCATCATATGAATCAACACACTTTGTTAGATTTCATGAGCTAAGAAAATGTAGGTGTTGGGCTGGAAAGATGGCTCAGTGGATAAAGACACTTGAATGCCAAGGCTCAAGGAACAATGCAGAAGGGAGAACAGAAAGAAAGTAAGAACCACAAGGTGGGAAGGAGTACCCAGAGGCATTAACTCCCCACCCCCATGACTGATTGCTGCTCTCACAACACATAACCCTATGGTGAATACCAGTAATCCTCCTGAGGAGGGCCCTCAGTGGAATGGGAGTAGGGAAGAGGGCAAATGGTCCAACACATTATTTGACCATACAACAAAATGTTGCTAATTAATAAAAAAGAAAATGGGAGGTAACATTAATATTTCTTTCATTCATTTATTTTTTATTTTGTTTTTTTTTTCAAGGTGCCCCTGCACTAGTTCCTATGTTTCAGGCTTTGTCATTTAACTTACAAAACAACAACAAGAAAAACAAAAACACTATCTCTCTTTCCAAGCTACAGGTAAGGAAACTAAGAAGATATGCAGAATTTACATAACTTACCTGAGTGTCTACAATCAGTTAAGATAACTTTAGATATACAATGACTTTAAGCATCAGCATGTATATTCTTATTCTTTATCTTCACACATGTTTTTCACTTTATTCTGAAAGTTTCAGAGGTTAAGGAATTCTAACATATTAGACCAAACATTATATCACAATCTTTCATATTTACTTTTCATATCACTTGAGGTTGAGTTTATTTTTGATTTTTTTATCTGTTTACTTGCAAGGAGAGAAAGAGAGACACACACACAGAGAATGAGTATGCCAGGACATATAGCCACTGCAAACGAACTCCAGATACATGTACCACTTTGTGCATCTGGTGGATACTGGGGAATCAAACCAGGTTCCTTAGGCTTTGCAGGCAAGTACTTAACTGCTATGCTATCGCTCCAGCCCAAGGTTAACTTTCAAGTTTGTTTCAAATTCCATAAAGATGGGACATCATTGCTACATGTGACTTCTTAACTCAAATGAGGTTCTAATGTAACCAACAGCTTATATTTCAGTTGTGTCTTTCATGTCTATGTAGCAGCTAAACCATTTGGTGAGATTTTGCAGTTTCTAATTCTTAATATATTTAGAAGATCTTTATACATGAAGTGAATCCAGAATTGTTTTGTAGACTTAAGCCAAAATTTCTCATGCACATTAAAAAATATATTTACAATATAATCTTTTTATTGCATAAATGATCACTTTCAAATTTTAGTGTGTTCACACTTCTATTTTTGATACTCTGAGACATCTTGCATCCTCATAATTTAGTATCAGCCTGGCATACAATAGGTACTCAAAAATTTTGTTGAATAAATAAATAAAAGGCAGCAACTAGTGGTGCATTCATGTTTATCCCTATCTGGGAGATGACGATAAGATTTACAAGAATACACGTGACCTCCAAGGTTACAAAAATTGTTAGTAGAAGAACTAGGTTTCAATCCTAGATTTTTATCTCGAGGTCACATTTCCAATAAACTACACAATGTGGAGACAAGGCTTTACTGAAGATTTTTACATGTAGTCCATGTCTAAAATTCTCATGGTTTCCTATGTCATCTACATAAGAAAACTCAAAGTTTAATGAAATTGAAGGAAAACACTAAACCTTATGTCAAATTTATAAACTGATTTCTAAAAACGGTTTATTTTGTAAATATAGTAACATATGTCAGAAAACCATTTTAGGCTTCATTCTTACTAGAAGAGTTACATTTTCCCTCAAAATTGGTATCTTTTGCCAACTCTGAATTTGAGATTGTGTTAATGAAAAGCTGTGCAAAAAACAGTCAAATTCATACTAACATGAGAAAATCATGTACAACTGGAGATATGCCAAAATAAAAAAAAAAAAAGAAAGTCCGTTGTTATTTCAAAAGTGGAGAAATAGCCAACACCAAGAAATTAAGACAGGTGAGTAAGACTTTACCCCAAGGAAAGAGATGGTCATAGCAGCTTTCTTATCTGTATGAGGGGAAAATAAGTTGATCACATTACACCTTCATGTGTTTACTTACGATAGATTATACTGAACAAGCTTCAGGAAAATACCACAGGAAAAAAGGTAATAAGTCAAAACCTCAAATATCATAAAGCCTTTATCAAAATCTAATGCCATATAGCATTTCTCATGTTAGAATTACGGACACACTGAGGATGGTAGAATTAGCTATAGTACCAAATAAGAGCCGATGGAGAAACTATAAGCATTGATGTTAATTCCTTGCTGCCATTCGTACTTGGTCAGTCACTGACTATTTCCCTGGGAAGGTACAGAGAGGAGACAGAGAAAACACAACAGAGTGTTCAAGAAGACAGCCGCATCAGGCACTAGGCCCAAACAGAGGCACAGCAATTGAGTACACACCCAGATTAAAATGTTCAAATGTGAAGAGCCAGGGAAGTTCTGCCTTTAAACATGCCAGGGCTGCAGCTTCAGCAGCAATGCAAGGTAGAAGATTTCAGTACCTTTCCTTTCTTGTTCTTCACATAGACACAGAAGAATGTGCCCTGCCTCATGAAGGACTATGCTCAACAAGGCCACATGACCGCAGCATGGGTAAGGTGTTGTCCTCATCATCACTTTACTTCTCCACAGCACCCTGTCTATACTATAGGTCCATCCTGACATTGGGACAGTGACCTCTCTGGCTGTGCTGCCTGGGTCCTCCTTTCTCCTGAAGTGGCCAGGGCTAGCTAGTGCTTAGTCATTTTCTCTTCCTGCTCTGAACTCACTGCCTTGGAATGCTCTCCTAGACTCATAACTTACATAGCATCTATATTTTTCTATCGCGTGATGTACAGCTCTGACTTCTCTCCTGAACTCACTCATACTCCACCTTCTCACTCAACCATTCCTACTTAAAAGTCTGGTCAGCTTTGGACAATTAATATGCCAAAAGGGAATATTTGCTTTACTTCTGAAACTTGCTTCACCCCCACTGTTTCCCAGCTTCTAGAAACTTCATCCTTCCAGTTACTCAAACCACAAATCTTAACCTCACACCTGAAATACCTCTTCAGTACAAGTCTAAGACACTCAAATTCCAGGGAATCTTGAGAAATCCATTTCAAAGCTACATCTAGGCCTCCAAGCCTTTGCTGCATTCATTTTGTCTGTAGTTCTACCTGTCCCTACTGGAACACTTACCTACAAGCTCCTCTCCTCACTGGGCCATTTTGGATCAGTTTACCCAATACTTAATGTGTCCATCAACCCTATGAACAACTCATTTCTCTGATCCATTTACTTTGAGTTTTTCCACAGTAATTATGAACATTTGAGAAACAGCTCCATGTGAGTGGTGTTCTTTTCCTGTTTTCTTTTTTTTTTAATTATTGTTTTTTATTGACTTTTATACTTACATACAAAAAAAACCCACCTGATATTTCCCTTCCCTCCCCCCATTCCACTTTAGAACTCAAGTCTCCATCATATCCCCTTCCTCTCTCCATTAGTCTCTCTTTTAATTTGATGTCATCATCTTTTTCTTCTATTTTGAGGGTCTTGTGAAGGTATTGCTAGGCACTGCAAGGTCATGGATATCGAGGCCAGTTTCTGTCTGGGCAGTTGCATTGTAAGAGGTCATACCCTTCCTTTGGCTCTTCCATTCTATCCGCCCCCTCTTCCTCAATGGTCCCTGAGCCTTGTAGGGTGTGACAGAGGTGTTTCAGTGCTGGGCACTCCTCCATCCCTTCTTCTCAGCACTATGTTGCCTTTTGGGTGATCCCAGTGGTCATCACCATCTGAAAAGAGAAGCTTCTCTAACCAGAAGTGAGAGTAGCGTTAATATGTGAATATGAACATTAAGCGTAGTGCTTTCAGGGCAGCTTGGCAATAATAATATATAGATTTAGTCAGATAAGAGCAGGCTTATACCCCTAAGGCTCCTGACCTCACCTACCATAGAATTTTACTTAGGTTTTTCAGTACCAGGTATGTATTCCCTCCCGTAGAGAGGGCTTTCAGTCCAATTATGGAGCGGTTGGTTACCCCAAGAGTAGACATGCCACTATTGCACTCATTCAGTCATTGGGCCTGTCTGGCCAAGCTTGAATATTCAGCATCCACTGTTTTCACTGTTGATGGCTTCTGTCTCCCATACACTGCGTGCAATGCAGCTTTTTTCCAGCTTTCAGTTGGCTGGTCTACAGGGAGAAGGTTTTCTGCTCCACACCAGCTTGCTTTCTCAGTGACCATGCTTCTCAGGCATGAGATGTCTTCAGCAATAGGGTCTTACTATCTGTTTCTCTGGGGAAACCAAGGGCTTTGGCAAAAGCCTTTAATGTTTTGGAGGCTACCGGGACCTCCTTGGCCAACAACTCACTGGAAGGTATCCCATCCCAGGTACTGAAAATTTTCTAGTAACAGTCTACAGCTTCTAGACATGCCCTTATTCAAAAAAGTAATTTTACATATGTCTTATTCATAATATCTTGAGTTTAGATTGACCCTCCCCCTGCCCTTCTTCCCACACTCCAAATCCTTAGCATGTCTGGCACATACTCAGTAAAAGATAAATACTTGTTGAACTACTGTTTTTTGGTTTGTTTCCCACCTGGGCCTTGCTCTAGCATCCTACAAGAAGGTAATGAATGACGTCCACTATCTCACTAGGATAAGGAAACGCCTGATATTGAAGAGATCCAAGCAAAAAGACCAGAACCTAAGAGCAAGACATTTCTGGACCACATGACAGCTGAGGGGTTTCAGAAGAGTCTTACAAGCTTTTAACCAGGAAGGGCCACTGCTCTCTGTGTCACCAGGCCATGGTGACAAGCAGGGTTTGGGTTGAGTTTCACATTGGTGTCTTTGGTTTAGAGACCAGTATATCATACTGTTGCAATCAATACTTTGTCTCAAAAGCTGAAGTGAAATAGAGCCAGTCAAATGAGTATTATAGAAGACAGCTGTTTGATGGATTGATAGCAACCTAGTTTCATTCAGTTTTCTTCCATGAAGAGTAATTGGCAAGTACACAACATATACTTGGAAAGCTCTTTTAGAAAAAAAAAAAAAAAATTCTGCCATGACCACCTAAAGTTTCCCAAGAGAGAACCATCCATATCTGTGACCCCAACACATTACTCATTATATTAGTTACTTTCTCATTCCTGGGATCAAATTTCTGACAGGAAGTAACTTAAGGAATAAGGGTTTATTTTCTGTTGCATTTAGAATGGTTAGAATGGGAGGAACTTTAGGCAGTTGGTTACATTCAGTGCCCTGTGAGGAAGCAGAGAACAGTGAAGGCTGCTGCCCAGCCAGCTTTCTTCTTTTTAGACAGCCCGGGAGCCCAGCTTATGGAATGTGTTACCCACAGTTAAGGTGAGTCTTCCCACTTCAATTAACCTAATCAAAGTAAGCCTTTACAGACTCACAGGCACATGCAGAGACCATTTTCTGAAATGATTCTAGGTCTTTGCAAGTTAACAATCAATATAAGGCAGCACACTTCCTTTCTCTGGCATTTTTTTTTTCATTGTCATTCTACCTGTGACTGCTTCTGCTACCTTTTGGCATTGGGATTCTTATCTTTGAGCCAGAACTTCTTCCCCATCCATCCTCTTGCATAAACCTGGGAATGTACAGGGATCAGTCATGGGGGGCCTTGAATATCTTGCTATGTAATTAAGATGTTATCTTTTGACCAAGAAGGGATCACGGGAAGCTGAGATAATAGTGTAGACAAAGGTAAGCAGAGGCAGATGTTCAGTGATAGGAAATGTTCCATGGGGTTACTCATTCAGAGAGAGTAAATGGAAGCACCAAATTTATTGTGTCTAGGAGGAATGTATATAACCAAGTAAAAAGGGGAAATGCCCAGAGACTTAGGACTTACCTGACTCCATTGTCTGGAGAATTACTTGGCATCCATATGACTTACAGAAAGCCATGACTGGGATCAAATTTCTGGGTAAACTTTGTCTGCTGAGCCACATGTGTAAGCAGGGACATGGAGCAGTGAAATAGATTGATTGCAAATCTCTTTGGATTACCAAGAATATTTCAGGATCTTTCATGCAAATATGAATGAATGTTGATTATTCATAATTATAAATGAGGCCACCCAGGGGAAGCACTGGGGCATGTGAATAGATACCAGTGGCACCTGCCAAGACTTACTCTCCCATTGCAGTATCTTGGGGGTTACCAGGATATCCTTGCTTTCATCCAGTGATTGTTTACTGAACACCCACAAGGCACAGATATTACCTCAGCTAGACTCTCAGAATACCAAGCTGGTCATTGCCTGGACACTTGCGGCGTAGTTAAGGAGAATGGAAAGATACTTGACTAATGTGTGGAAGGTGCTCTGTCACTGTCAAAAATTAAATATGAATCCATAATCGTGGTTTTTCATATGGCAGAAAATCCAAGAAGGATTTCTGGAGGAAAGTGTATTAACTTAGATATTAAGGGAGATGCATTGATCCCAGTTTTAGGTTCCAGAAACAAAAGTTTATCCTACACACGCAAGTTAGTTTGCTGCTGTTACTATGGCTGCTGCTGCTGCTGCTGCTGCTGCTGCTGCTGCTGCTGCTGCTGCTGCTGCTGCTGTTGCTGCTGCTGCTGTTGCTGCTGCTGCTGCTTAATAGCACTAACAAAAAATAGTGTTTTCTGAACACCTGCTTGGTGCCAGGAATTGGTCCTACTACAATTCATTTCTACTTCGTCCTTACTGTGAAAGTGGGCACAAATCATTACCTGCATACTGCATTTTTCAGATGGAGAAACCAAGGTAAAGGAAAGTTAAATAGCTCAAGATTACACAGCCAATAACTTGAGATGATTTGAGGTCAGGCTCTGGCCTTGAAGCTACTGTGGTTACCATCATATTGTCAGAAAATAAGAGACTGACGATTGCTTTCTTTTTGCATCACAATATCCTGATTTGTAGAGCCTAGACCAGATGCTGGACTCTTAGCCACAAGGTGGTTTATAAGTAATATACAGTATTTGAACTATAGTTGAATCCCTAACAAGTAAAACAGTTTTGGCCCTATACCACATCACAAAGTAGAAGATTCTCTACCTTAAGAAAGATAGCTTAGCTGGGCATGGTGGCGCACACCTTTAATCCCAGCACTCGGGAGGCAGAGGTAGGAGGATCGCTGTGAGTTCGAGGCCACCCTGAGACTACAAAGTTAATTCCAAGTCAGCCTGGGCCAGAGTGGTGAGAACCTAACTCAAAAACAAAAAAAAAAAAAAAAAAAAAAAAAAACACGAGAGAGAGAGAAAGAGCTCAATCATCAAAACATAGGAAAAATGCACATTAGTCATAAGAGCTTCTAGGCACATTTAGACCCTTACAAAAGTCCAGAATCCTCAGTCAGAAACTGCAAGTAGGGGCTTTGATAAGCTTTTAAAATAAAAGGCTAGGGTAAGAATGAGAGGATCCCAAGCAGTGAGGGCAGACTGTTAAGGGATGTGGCCTCTGGATTTTATCCCCAGGGCAATGAACTAAGGAGTCTTAAGTAGCAGAGGGTCAACCAGACTCTCCATTAAAATATTCCACTAGATACAGGCTGCCACTTCCTGCAGTCCAGGGCACAACTACAGAGCTCATTGTGCCCTGGTGTGGACTCACTTACGCACGAGAGGCAGTGTTCCTGGTTTTACTGGGAAGCAGGCATTTATGGACATCACATTTTACATAGACAAGGGCAAGAGTGAAAGAATAATATGCAAAGACTGAAAAAGCAAAATAGCTTATTTGCTGACTATTTCCACCAACCAATGGCCCAGTCTTTTCAAATGCATTACCTCTTTGATTATTCTAAAGAAAGTACTTTCAGTTAATGCTATTTATGTTGTTATGGGAAAAACAGGCTCTTCAGACTTAGGCATTTGCTCAGGATCTCACATAGGACACCAAGGAACTCATATTTCAACCCAAATGAGAAGGCCACCTAGTCTAGGTGTGAAGACAGTCAATGCCACAGGAGCCAAAGTAGCTGAACCTCACCTCCTCAGCCTCATAAAACTTTAGTTTTCTTTTATGTAAAATAAGATTTGTACCAGTATCCGTTTAAAGGTTCATAGTGAGAATTAAATGATACAAAAATCTCAGCATAGAGCCTGGAATGAAATACTTCAATAAAGGTGGGAGGGGGGCTTTCATGTTAGGTAAGCGAGGGAGAACTGGTGTCTTCAGCTCAAAGAGAAAGACGTGATGAGGATGTAAGCGCCATGTACAATACTTTTATGGGAAGCGAAGTTCTAGACATCAAAGCTGATTTGCAAAGTACTTTCCAATCAGACCTTGTTTCTTGGCCAATTCTGCCTATTCTTTGAATTTCCCATAAAAGGTCTATACTCATTTGTTCCGTCAACATTTTCTGAAAAATTTCTCCATGACAGGCAGCAAGACTGGCATACTGAGGCATAAAAACTATGAACAAGAACCAGAGACTACACTCAGGTAACAAATTCACTGAGTAATGGAAATTAAAAGTTAAGTTCAGCCTGGTACAGAAAACCTAATCAAAAGCCTGTGGCTGGATAGGTCATAAACCCAAGAAGGGAACTACTACTGCTACCTGGATAAATGGGTATACTATGCTCACCAAACGACCCTCTAAATATTTATATTTATTCCCATATAATAATGCTACTCTCACTTTTATTTAGAGAAGCTTCTCTTTTCAGATGGCAATGACCACTGGGGTGACTCAGACTCATCAAAGTTCTAAGAAGAGGTGGCAGTGGAATGTTCAGCACTAGATGGGACACCTCTATCACATCCTCCAAGCCTCAGGGACAAATGCAGAGGAGGAGGCAGAAAGAATGTAAGAGCCAAAGGAAGGGGAGCAGTGCTTTGGAATGCTGCCATTGAGATACAAAGTGCATTTATAACATCACAGTGTCTATTTATTGCATTTATGATATCACAGTGTCTATTGCTATCTGTACAAGACCTGCATAATATGAGGGCAAGATAAGGAAAAATTTAAAAATGATGACAACAAATAGAAAAGGGACAAGTTGGAAAAAAGGGTTGAGAAGAGGGGGATAGAGGAGGTGAGACAGGGAGGGTGTTGGGAGAAGATTATGATTAGGCTACATTTTGTATATGCATGAAAGTTTTCAATAAAAACTTTTAAAATATATTTTTAAAATAAACAAATGTTAAGCTCAGGTAAGTATGACCAAGTGCAATAAATGCATAACAGGTAAAGTGTTAGAAAATGTAAAGGGGATGTGAGATGATCCTTACCTAAGGAACCAGGAAAGACTTCTTTGTGGTTCTTGTTGTTTTGGTTTTTTTCAGGTAGGGTCTTTCTCTAGACCAGGCTGACCTGGAATTCACTATGTAGTTTCAGGGTGGATTTGAACTAGTTCACTCATGCGATTCTCCTACCTCTGACTCCCGAGTGCTGGGATAAAAGGCATGCACCACCACACAGCTAGGCAAGACTTCTTTGATACACTGTCTGCCCACTGTCATGGGTCTGGGAGGGCAGTGGGTGGAGGTGAGGCAACCAAATGTCAAAGGCCTTGTGCAAGATAAAGTAAGAGTGTGCGCAGATTGGGTGCACCTAGGGTGGCTGACAACATAAAGGCTTGGATTTCAAAAGCCATCATGAAGGAAGGAAGCAGGTGCTTTTCCTAGCCCACAGCTCAGGTGGACTTCCATGAAGGTGTACCAAGCAGGCTTGACAGGATGGTGTGTTGCCTATTCTCTCTCTGGGATACCCTTAAAAAAAGGCATGGAAGGGAAGCCAAAGAAGCATTAGGAGACCACTCACCCTCTGCCTTCACATGATCGTCCAGATGCCCTTGCAAGCTCATGTTCATTAGCCAGGGAAACTGACATGACCCTTTCTGCCAATTATTCACAGAAGTTTCTCTTGTTTCTTTCTGAGCCTGTCCAGCTTAGCTTTACATGTTAAAAGTTCTTCTCATTGAAACCCCTCAAACTCAAAACCAGGCTCATAGTAATGTTTTCATGTATGGGAAGATAAATATCAGCCCTTTCATTTACTTGACGGTTTTGAATGTATTACATTTGAACTGACCTAACAGTTGTAATGGTTAGGAAGGCCAGCGACTATCTTACTTGCTTCGCTGTGTGAAAAGATAACAATCCACAGAGCATAGTAACTTGCCAGGAGCACAGAGTTAATGTCAGTTTCCAGATCTCTCATCCTGTGCTCCTTCCCACCCCATCACTAGACCTCTCTGGGAGACAGATGGGACATACCCTGAGGCACCTTCACTATTACCTGCATCACTTGTTCACTGGGTTAATGAAAACCATCAAGCAAGAGAGCCTGAGGTTTAGGGAAAGATTGCAAACAGGTGGTGTGCTTAGTGTTTCTCCTTTTTTGTTTTGCCTCTAGCAAGACTGATTCCAGGATAAAGGGTTTTGGAGAGAACTCTACCAGCTAAGGATTATCGGTTATCCGCCCTTTCATGTGGTCTGTCTTCTGAGCTCTATAGGAGATCTTACACTATCCAGTCAGATGCGCTTGGTGGTGAGGTACTTCAAATGACCCAAAAGTACATATAGGCATCTTATTAATTTTTTTATCGTTTATGGGTTTCGTTAAAGAATATATAGGATTATAAAGAAGTTTCTATTTCTATAGATCCAAGCCCCTGGCTTGGATAGGTGGAGTGACAAAGAAGTAAGAGGCCATTCTATTGACCTGCCCTGGCTCTAATGGCCATTACATGACCAGTGTCCTGGGTCTTTAATGGCCATTACATGATTCCACCATCCTCCTCCTGCTACTGACCAATTCTTCTCTGGTCGTTCTTACTCAGTTATATGAGTGTCTCCTGTTATGTCATGTTCCTATGAAATACTCTCCTCTGGGCGTGTGGCTTCTGTCCTCATGACCAAACATAAGAGTGCACACAGACTTAGAAAGAGATAGACATGATACATACTCCTTCCTAGACAGGGTCTTGTTTGGTAACAGTGAGAAAACTAACGTAATTATCTCTGCACTAAGAATACAGTACTTAGTTTTCATGCAGATTATAAGTATGAAAGATCTCACGCAGTGCCAGCATATAATAGAACCTTGCCTATTGTCCCAAATAGTGTCAGCTCTAACAACTTCAATTTTGCCCTTCCCACCATAATAGCCCTCACTCTTACAAGTCAGGGGACCACTGTGGGTATTCTGTCAACTTCTAAATATATCTATCCCAATTATGCATTCTGGGACTGGGGATATAACCACAAGATAAATTGGACTTTGGCTAAACTCACTTGTTCATCTGACTCCTATAAGCCCCTACTTTCATGGGAGGGCCTTAATGCTGTGTGGGCACTCAAAATTGGTGTTAATTCAGAGCCAGGGTCTAATAGGCCTATAAGGTCTGATTATTTCTTTTGTGTCCAATATACAGTTACCCCAGTAAAGGGCCATTGGTCCCTTTGGGGAAAGCTGAGAGAAAGATTAATGTTGAAACTTTTCAGAATTTCAGAATTTTATCAGGGTCCTTTCCTCAAGGAGACTGGGTCTCCATTATTTGAGAGGTCCTGCACCTGT
The DNA here is from genome assembly GCA_036365145.1 of Orientallactaga sibirica. NCBI lineage: Eukaryota > Metazoa > Chordata > Mammalia > Rodentia > Dipodidae > Orientallactaga > Orientallactaga sibirica. The sequence continues at coordinate 31,262,582 of JAEOAD010000015.1, read as the reverse complement.
ACTCTGGCTCAAGTTGAATGTTGGTTAAGGAGCTATAACTCTGTGATTCAAAGAAGCCTTTAATTTATTTGTTTTGGATTTTTTCCTACCTATACAAATTAAGCAAGAAGTTAGTAGACTTCCTATCTGTTTCACTTCTGTGACTAACACAACAAATTAGCCAGTAACAAAGGTCTACATAGATAAGACCATTGTGAACATTGTTTTGCCAACCCTGCCCATTATGATGTGCACCATCACTTTGCCTTTGTCACTGGCCCCTGCTATTCCAGGATCCAGTCAGGCTCATTGCATATAAGTCATCTATTTCAGCAAACGTGGCTCCCTCTGCAAGGTTTGTGTGTTGTATAGAAATGACAGAGCTCTTCAAGTATGCTGGTATACCTCTCACGAATCTGTTTCTTATAGTATTAGTGAAAAGCATGTCTTCTAGACCCTTCCACTGTGAAGGATTGGGTTTTACATGGCAAATCTGATCCAGAATTCCAGTTTCCCAGAGCCTTTTAATTCAATCCCTTATCAACATCAAGCCAATGGGTATCAGGCAGCTCCAGCTCATTCACAGTAGGCCATCTTTTAACATGAACTTCAGTCAATAAAATAAATTCTTGGCACCATTTTAATCTGTGAGCTGCAACATTAAACTTAGAATCTCTGCTGCAGGGACCCATATAAATAAATTCAGCCTGATCTAGTTTTAAGTTCCTTCTCTCATTATTCCACCATCTCAATATCCAGCCTCATATATATTGCCTAAACTTCTGCTTGTGTGTGTTAGAACTCATGAAGTTTGTCAGAGCTGTAGCATACCTCTTCATGGGTTCCCTTTGTACATCAGCTCTAGGGACCTAATTTGCTTTGAGTAAGCTTATCGTTTAGGTGCAAAGATGGTGGGCAATAAGAGGCACCAGCATTATCTCCTATAGCATCTCTCAGAAAAGATGATCTCTGATCCAGAGACATACGGGATTAAATGCCCCAGGCAAGGGCGAAGAGGACAGTACTGCCGGGGCTGGAGTGGGTGGGGGTTCATCTGCTGCTGTGGGTTGGGAAGCTACTTATGCAGGCAAAATAAACCCAGCAGAACATGGGAGTTCAGTGCCCTTAGCTTCATCAGTCTTCCCACACACCTGCATTCCACTTACAGGAACTCATTCTTTTCTAATTAGTGCTTTCACTTGAACTGCCTTCCAGGCTGGGACTTGAACATGTGTTGTAATTCAGCCAACTGTATGATGAGGTCTTGATTTTGGTTTTCAGCAACTTGAACCTTAAGGCTGCTAGAGAGAAGTTTCTATCCCAGGGTATACTTAGCAACCTATAGATATATAGATTCTTGTTGTTGTTGGTTTTGTTTTATTTTTTAGTTTATGTAAGGAAATGCCCTAAAAGACATGCCCAAAAGGCATGACTCTTATTGGTGCCTGGTGCCTGGTGTCTAATCTAATCCAATCAAGTTTACAATAAAAATTAACTGCTACGGGGACTGGAGAGATGGCCCAAGTTTGATTCCTCAACACCCACTTAAAAAGCCAGACATGGTCATGCACACCTCCAACACCAGTCCTTTGGGAGTGGAACTGAAGAATCTCTGGGCTCCCTGACTAAAAATGGCATCTCTGGCTTGAGTGAGAGACTCTGTCTCAAGGAAACAGGCTGATGAGTGATAGAGGACACCAGACTTCTCCTCTGAACTCCACATGGGCCACATATACATGGGGCACATTCGTGTGCACACACACCCCCTCCCCACACATGTATATGCCACACACATGTCATATCACATTCCACACCACACATACTCTACACACACATACCAAAAATGAAAGTAATTGTCCTAATTGCTATCTTATTCAGCTTTCTGTCACCATGACAAACCTAAAGGGGGGGGCACTATTTGTTGTTGTGACAAATACCTGAGTAAAATAACTAGACAGAACAAGGCTTATTTTAGCTCAAAATATCAGAGGGTTCAATCCATGCTTGGCTGGCTTCATTTCTTTGGGTCTGAGGTAAGGTCAAATATCATGACAAAACAAGTATTATGTGTGACAGAGCTGATGGTTCATGTTCAGAGGCTGGGAAGAAGAGAAAAAGAAAGAAGAGAAAGGGAAGGAGGGTGGGAATCCACATATACCCATTAAGTATGTTGCCAATGACCTTGTACTAGGCTCAACTTCTAAAGATCTTACCATCTTCCCACAGTTCCACAGGCTGCTGCTCAAACCTTTAACATTTAAGCCTTGGGATCATTCCCATATGTAAACCATAACAACTGCCTGCTCTAATTTTGTCTTTACTGATTTCATAGTTTACATATTAAGTCACCTTATCCCGTCCCTGGAGCTCTGTACAGCTTTGAGTATTCCTCTTCAGCTTCCCTGAAACATCTTCTTACTCCCTCTACCCACTGGGACCACACAGGAAGAAAACCTTGTCTGTTCCCACTTCCTTCAAGAGATCATGAGATATCTGAAGAGAGTTCTCTTATCTAAGATTTCTATTTAGTAATAAGGGGAAATGCCTCAAACTGTGGCTATTTTCAAGAAATACAAGTATAAGGAAGAAAATGTCTTCTATGTAGTATTTTCAGTGCTTACTATATCCTAGCTCTGTAGTGCACAAAGAGCCCTGAACTGAAGCCAAACACTAAACTAGCCAGGGCAGAAGCAGCACCCAGAAAGATGCTAACAGCTGCCCTGAGACTGCACGCACAGGCCAGGGTCTTTACTCAGGGCTTCCTGATTGTCTACTGTCATCCTCAATGAATGCCTCCAAATGTGTATACAAACTACTCTCACACAAAGTTTAATACATCTGTTTTAAACATGAAGACAATTTATACTGACAAAACTGTGATAGTTTACTAGAACCAAATGCTATGACTTTGGTGCTCAATACAGACAAATTATCTTGCTGTTTTGATCGACCGATGTCAGATGGACCTCCTGGGCTAAAGTCAGGGTTGTCTGCATGGCTGACTCTCATGCTGGATGTTCTAACTTGGAATTTGTCTCGGACTTTTCAAGCTTGTAGAGGTTTTCTGCATTCTTTGGTTTGGGGCCCCCTTTCTCTAGCTTCAGTCAGGAACAGCAGGTATAGTCCTGGTGTACATTCTTGCTCTCTCGCTCTCCCTTTCTCTCTCTCTCTCTTTCTCCTTCATCCTTCATGTACTGGGGAAATACTATGCATTTTAAGTACCCATATGATTAAATCTTCCCACTGTAGTCTGTAACATGAATTGTATCTACAAGGTCTCTTTTGTCATGTAAGTTAACATATTCACAGGGCCCTGTAATTAAGGGGTGAATATATTTGGTATGAATTATTTTGCTTATCACAACATTTTATGCTTCTTACTTTACTTCTCCCAGGAAATTTCCAAGCTAAATCTATCAGTTTAAAATGATATCATTTGATTTTTCTGCTTCCTGTCCGAGTCACAAGGCTCACCTGTGCTGTATGTCAGGTGTGTGACTTGGCTGTAATACAGGGGTCTGCTCAAGTTGCAATCTCATCCAAAGCCCCAGCAAGGAACAAGTCTGCTTTTGAGCAAACACATGCTGGTGATAAGACTCAGTTCCTCTGAGGCTGCTGGCTTCTAGATGTTGGCCAAAGGCCACTTTCCATCCCCCATGTATGTGGATCTCTCCACAGGGCAGTTTTCTTCTTCAGAGACAGTGAAAGTACCTGGCAAGACAGAGGTCAAGGTGTTCGATCATCTGACTATAGCAGTGACATCATATCACTTTTGCCACCTGAAAGCAAGTGTCTAGGTCAGCAGGGCCAGCTCATATACACAGAGAGGAAAATACATGTGAGAATGATCTTCGCTGGGAAAGGACCATCTGGAGCCAGGTTTGAAGTATCTTACCTTAGTGTCCATATCACTTAGTTACTGCTGTGTGTCAGTTACTGCTCTGTAACAAGTAATTACAAGCTTAGTGGCTTGAAGTAACACTAGTCATTCTTGTTCACGCCTGTATTCTGTTGGAATGTAGATGAATATCTCAAGCTATGGGTTCCCCTGTGATTGACTTCTTGCTGTGACATGAGTCCATGTTTGCTTCACCAAGGCCCAGGATGAGTAGGTGAAACTCTGAACAAAGTTCTCATCATTGAGTGTTAGAAGGAAACAGAAGCCTGTGATCACTTTCAAGGCCAGAACTGAGCCTGACAGTCAGTTGTTCACCACTGTACTCATATATCCCATTAGCCAAAACCAGTCACAAGGTTCTGAAACTGCCTCAAGATAAAGTCTCTTTGAATCATTTCCTTCAAAATGGAGTTCCCAAATTTGCATATAAAAACTCCTTTTGTAAACAGTCATTGGAAGTCCTGCTCTGTGTTTCTGCCTCCCTTTTACTTTGTAAGCCTGAATTTGTAACATGGGCAGGAGCACCAAGATAAAATCAAGTCTGAAAATGAGAAAATGGATTTTCTTGCCATGCTTTTGCATTACAAATGGGCCCAGTCCAGGTCAATCCTGGCTGCACCTGGAACAGCACACAAGCCCCATGAATAATCTATGCTTCTTGCACATGCCTGCTGGGGGTGCTGACTCAGCAATGATTCTCCCTTTTGCAAATCAAGGACCATATCTAGGTCAGGTGAAGCTAAAGTGTGTAATGACGCTCTGAGCATGCTGTTGATCCTGAAGGCAGACACAGGACTTAAAAATCTAAATCCAGTTTAAGCAGCTACAATGCAGCACTTCTTTTCTTAGAACATTCCAGCATCCTGAGGATTACATCCTGATACCTTTATGGGGCACATACCACACGGTTTATATGACCAGAACTTTACCCTCTATTCCCTTACCTTGAACTGGAACCCTTTTCCCACTTCCCTCACCCTTAACAACAGCTGTGCCAAACTATTTATACTTCTCAAAAAAAAAAAAAAAAAAACACATTAATCTATAATCATTGTATTTGTAGTTCTTTTTCTGGAAGATTCTACCCACATGTGTTACTAATCAAAATTAAATTCCTTCTTTCAGAAAAAGCTCAGAGTTCCCTAACACTGAGTCCTTTTCCTAACCTCATGCTCACCCTGCCATCCAACACACCTTGGGTTCAAGCTTCTTTCTTAGGAAACACCTGGTGCTTCCACCACAGTCTTACCTGTCTATACTAGAATCACCTACTTCTTATCACTCCCACAAATGTGGAGCTCTTTTGGTTCTTAATTCACACTAGTCTTGGCACAATACCCATTAGGGAGTAAATGTTTGTAGAGGAAAGGCATGAAAAGGGAAGAAAAATGGGAAATAAAAGAAGGGAGAAAAAAGGGAGAGAAGATAGGAAAGTGAGATGGAAAAGAGGAGAAGAAAGAAGAAAAAAGAAAATGGAAGAAAAAGAAGTCACCATGATCACATATGCAAAGTATTTGGTAAATTCTTGTGGCCTCACAATTATGAGAGGCCTAGTCATAGAGGAAGAGCAGTCTCTCCATACTTGTAGTCTCATGGAATGTTCAAGGATCCTGCTGCCATTCTGTGGGCAAGAAGATGGAAGGTGGGCTCACCCCATGACTATCAGTAATCTGGAGGAGGAGGATGGTTCTCTGGAAATAGAATTCTCACTTCTGTTCTAGAAAATGAACTCAAATTGTGTTAGTTGGGGTTCTCTAGAGGAACAAAACTGATAGAATAAATTTGTATTAAGAAGGGGATTAGTTTATAGTAGATGAGCGAGGTGGTTCAACAATAGCTGTCTGCAGGCTCAAGCATCTAGAACTCCATCTGGTAGCTGCTCAGTCCAGAAGGCTGGATGTCTCAGCAGTCCCAATCTGGCATTAAGGCTGGGAGGATTCCTGGAGAGTAAGTGGTCTTTCTCATTGGAAGTCTGATGAAACTTGTTCTAATGCCCATGAAGGATAGTTGACACAGGGTAGATGCATGTATATATGAGAGAACAGTGAAGACAGCCAGATAAAAAGCTCTCACCAGCGAATAGCACCAGCAGCCAGATGAAAAAGGCCCTGGGTTCTCCCACAGCTTTTTCTGTGTAGTCCACCGCTGTAAGGGCAGTCTAGTCTGGAGGAAGGACTTCCTCCCTCAGGTAATCCTTACTGGAAACAACCTCACAGACCTGACCAAGAGGCATGTTTCCTGATTCCTAAACTGATTCAGTTGTCAACTTAACCATCACACAAACCAACCTGAACAAGAGCTCTAAAGACAACTGCTGCTATTTTCACCTCAACATTGTCACTCACTGTGACTTCTTGGTAGCTGCGAAACCATCTCTAAACTCTAATAGCCACACTTTCCAAATGGTACCTAAGATATTAATTACCATGCCTTACATGGCTTTTAATTAATGTTTTAGTATACTTACTTTGTCAACACTTCCCTGGAAAGAATATCTGGAATAAAAGATAAATCAAATGGGATTACTTTTATAGTCACTGTGATAAATGCCCCACTTCCTTGCCTCTTCACACCAAGAAAAATGTCAACAATTTTATAGTTGTAAGTTTTAAATATTTGTGAATATTCTGGAAGCTTTATTTATTAAAAAAAAATACTTCTTTCATTTTTCTCCTTCCAAAATAACCATGGCACGTAGGCTGAAGGGGAGGGGGAAGATAATTGATTTAGGCTTGGTTCGCTCATGATTCTTTTCCTGCATTTAAAGCAATATTTGAATTTAAGTAGAAATAGGAAACTGAGAAGTAAGAATAACTTATAGCCAATTATCTAAAAGTCTCTCAAACTCTGTTTTTATTTGTATATAGTCATTTCAAGCTTTCATTTTGAGACTCCAATGAGATTTGATGGATTAAAAATGCAAAAATGAAGCTATTCTGTATTATTGGAGAACCATGAATTAATAGCATCATAAGATAGAATTGGTTGCTTGGAGAAAAAAAAAAAAAACATAGTACACATACTTCATTCATCTGCTTGGACCTCCATGATAAAATATACATGATTGGCTGGAGAAATGGCTTAGTGGTAAGTACTTGCCTGTGAAGCCTAAGGACCCCAGTTCTAAGGCTCAATTCCCCAGTACCCATGTAAGCCAGATGCACAAGGTGGCACATGCATCTGTAGTTCGTTTGCAGTGGCTGGAAGCTCTGGTGCTCCCATTCTCTCTCTCCTCTCTCTCTCTCTCTCTCTCTCTCTCTCTCTCTCTCTGCCTCTTTCTGTCTCCGTCTGTCATTCTCAAATAAATAAATAAAAATAAACAAAAAAATTCAAAAAAATATACATGATTGAGTCACATACAGAAATCTCTTTCCTCACCATTCTGCAGACCAGTAGTCCTCATGGTCCCAGTCCACAGGTTTTGAATTCTGGGAAGGCTTCTTCTCCTGGACAACCGATGAACTCCTTGTCCTCTGCTCTTCCTTTGAGTGCATATGACAGAGAAGAGCTTTCGTGTGTCTCCCTTTCTCTAAGTGCACCAGCCCTCAGTGCATCACAGATTAGCTTCATATAGGAATTGAGAGGATACAAGGTGCAATCATTTAGCACTTGCCTAAGGACTCCTCTTCAAAAGTATATTCTTAACCACTAGCAGAAACCGCAAATGACTTTGGTTTTTAGTATTATTTGAGACTGGTTAAAAATGTTGATTCAGCCAAGCATGGTGGCCCACACCTTTCTTTAATCCCAGCACTCAGGAGGCAGAGGTAGGAGGATCACTATGAGTTTAAGGCCAGTGTGAAACTACATAATGCATTATAGGTCAACCTGGGCTAGAGTGAGACACTACCTTGAAAAACCAAAATAAATACATAAATAAATAAATAAGTTGACTTCATAAAATCTCTTCTTCCACCCTTTCAGGACATACCCCTACTTTCTCCTTGCACCTGTCAAAACCTTATACTCTAATAGTTCTTTGTTTCATCTTTCTTTTCTCACTTGAAAGGAATGAACATTCTTCTGGTTCAGAAGACATGCCACTCTTTCATTTTTCTGGGACTACTTACATTTAGAGCGTTCTATGGCCATTGGTTTTAGTAGCCCAACCAAGGTATCTTGAACTGTCTCTCCAACATTGGTGATCCCTACAAATGATCACAATTATACAAATTATGACTAGTTGGAATAACGTACTAGGTAATGCTTCCTAAGTATTCATGATCATAGTTCACAAATTTTATATGCATTATTTTTCTGATTCCAACATTTCTGAAATATGTCTCTCTCTTAGTGGTAAATAAAATGACATTGAGTCTAATTAATAGAACTTGGAATTGGTGAAAAAAAAAAAGTTCCAGATGCTGCAAGCACCTCACAGGCACAAACATGCCTAATATTCACAGTGATAGTGAGGATTAAAATAAACTTTTTACACAATTTTCCTTATGAGAAGTCTTTTATAAGGAGGTTGGTTATGTAACAATAGCCATACTGAGAAACTGGAGGATCAAGTGAGCTTCAGATACATTGAATGCTTCTTCTCAACCCCTCATAGCCATTAAGACTCCCTTGGAATAGGACCACCATGTCTCCTTCAGCCACACCAGTGGCACATTTTCAAATGTCCTAAGTGGATGTCTCCGTGCTCAGTAACCTGGATAAACCCACAGTCCCTGCCACTGTTTTACCCTTGGGCCTTCAGATGGGGATGTATGAGCTGCTGAAGCAGATAGCTTCAGGTTCACTGAAGTAAACTTCCAGACCAGGCACAGTTATGGAGGAAGGATTTATTAAAGCTTACAGATCCAGGGGAAGTTCCATAATGGCAGAAGAAGCTGGCCTGCTTTCACAGGTCCAAGCAGAGAAAGAGAGAGGTCACAAGCCAAAAAGCCACAAGCCAAAAGCCACACAGCACAGCACACTTCAGGAACTCCAACTAGGCACACTTTGCATATCTTTAGATTGAGATCTCAAACCCACCACCATTCCTTAAGATCCACCCAGTGACACTGCCTCCAGCAAGGTGCTGCAAAAGCAAACTACAAACTAATAAAACACTGACTATATTGGGGGCCATCTATTCAAACTACAATAGCTGCCAAGTCCTCCTTGTCATGGTCCTTAGGACTGAATATCCAGAGATCTTTTCTTGGCTTCATACCTCATTTCTCTAATGCAGATACACTACATTAGGAAAGTTTATGAAGGAAACGATACCATTCTCTGGCTACATAAATCTCCAACTTTAAGGTTTACTTATCAATCATTATTCATAAGATCTTCCACATAATTTCAGATATACAAGATGACACCCAAATAAGATTTTCTTATACAGTGTGTAAAATTTCAGATGATACATCTTGTGGTTACACCTATTTCTGAAAGTAACCCCTAGAACAGCTGGCACAGGGAGCACCTGAAATTTCAGGTGAGGGCCTGATGACCCTCCCCACATCCTCCTTCTATGGGGGAGCATTAACAGGGCTGAACTCATGGACATCTGGTGAGAAGTCACAGCTGTTTCTGATAAAGATGGCAATAGTTTATTTTCTCAGAGGACAATCTCACATAGAAAATTCTTCTGTAGAAATATTTTATTTTTCTTAAGACAAAATAGTGACCTTTCCTCCCTGGAGTTTTAGAAGAAGTTTAATTCTGTCAGAACCAATCCTGACTGCATTTAGTAAACCTGGATAGGAAGTGGCTATTATGAATCCTTAATTGTCATCTTTAAAACATAGGTAAGTGGAATCCTGGCCTCAACTCAGATTCTGTTCAACAATTCTGACAACAGAAATAACCAGTCAGCATTCTGTTGCATTTGCTTGCCCATAAGTTTAACACAGAGTTATCCCTCAGTACCTATGATTCCAAGAATCTCAAGGATACCAATATCCATGACTGCTGGCATTCCCCATGTAAAGTAGTGTGCTTGACTATCACCTTTGCCCACCTTACTGCACTTTGTGAATCATCTCTGCATCACTTGTAGCATCCAGTACAATGTGAGTGCTCTGTAAACAGTACACTGTGCTGTTTATGGAATAATGGCAACAATAAGAAAATATGACCATGTTTAATATAGACATTGTTTTCAAAGTACTTTCAGTACTGTTGGCTGCACCTGCAGATGTGGAGCCCATATATGTGAAAGACACACTGCATCATGCTGTGGTCAGAGCTCTCTGCTAAGGCCATGCAGGGGGAACATTGCTAACTGGCAGCCTCCTGTCTCCAACTTGTGGATTTGATGTTGTATTCACATGGAAGCTACAATTCCTCTGGGATGGTCCAAGTCAGTAACTAAACATAATAGGAAAGAGATGAGACTCAGGCCATTAATGCCCTACCCTAGACATCTCTAATGTGAACCTACTGCTTCACAGCACAGCAACAAATATTTCCAAAATTGTGTTGATGGAAGGCTCTTCCTTCCCAGGTCTCCTCCCTTCGTTTTTCCTTCCAGAGGTGCCAGATCTGAGTTTTGGTCTCAGAGTTCCTCCTGTCTCTTGCCCCTCCCTCTTCTTCTCCTCGGTAAATCTTTTATACATCTCAAAGGAAACACACTGACTGCCTGGTGGAGTAAAAAGTATTCAAGAATCTGAAGATCACAGAGATGCTTGTTCTATAAAATAAAATTACTTCCTAGACAGAATAAGATAGATAAATATTTTAAAATTTGACATTGACAGCAACTGCCTTGTGGAAGCCCCTCTCTCAGCTTCTGTGCAAACACTGATCTACACAAAATTAGAGATAAGATTCCCTGGACTTACTTGAAGTCTGAAGCCTACCTGTGATTGGTAGAACATGCCCAGGTTCTTAATATGGCTTGCCAAACCCCTCTTGAGCAGCTCCAACCACACTGAGCAGCTTGAGATTTCCGATGAATGCCAGACTTCTGAACATACTGTGCTAAAACTCTCATCCTCTTCCCAGTTCCACAACCCATGAGCCTAGAAAATACTTGCTACTCTCTAATCCTCAGCTAAGCAACTTGACTACTTTCAAACTTCTTCCAAATCCCTGACCCAAGCACAAGTCTTTATTCCCCTGCTGCCCTCTGCAAATAGCACTGGGGGCTCTTAGAACTTAGGTTCCTCCTACTATGGGCATGCCTAACACAGAAAACAGCTCAATAATAACCATTGTTTTGTTAATGAATAAATTCCCATGCTGGGCTTCTAGACTTTGCCAGTGATATGAATTTGAGAGAGACAGGTAATAACCCTGGGAGCTATTGTTTTCTTCTGTGCAAGAGATAATATTAAGAACTTCTGCTTTGCGCTGGAAGCTGTTATCACTGAAAAAGGTAATGGTGAATTGGTGCACTGCTGTCCTTTCTTTAAGGGGCCTTTTCCTGTTTAGCATTGTTGATAATGCCCTCATTCTATGCACTTCTCTATCCCTTTCATACCTTGAGTTCATCCACCACAAGTTAATAACATGGGAGCAATCACCAGGTCAATTTTCCTCCTTATTTACCATTTTGAATCAATTACCTAACATGTCTTGGGTATATCCTGTCTTCTGAGTATTCCCACAATATTCTTGCTGACTAACCTCACTCAGACCACCAGACATGGCTTATAACAAGCTCATCTCAGAAAATGATGTGTTTCTCCGCTTCTGGCCTTAACCTCCTCAAACCCATTCTCTGCACTCAGCTCATGAACCTGACCATGCCACTTTGCCATTGAAAGTGCTTCATGACTCCCTACTGCTCAGCAGTGCATAACATATCATGAACATTTGATTTCTGCCGTGCGTGTGTGTGTGTGTGTGTGTGTGTGTGTGTGTGTGTGTGTGTGTGTGTGTTTGCTGTTCTTCTTGTGCAAGCAAGGAATTTGAAGCATAGAAGAGTCATGATGAGTAAGTCGGCAGAGTCTAATGGCCAAGCTCTTTATCAAAGTATATGATATGCATGGTTTTGTCCCTCATTTAACTTTTCAAGTCTTATTCATGTTTCAATAGTGCTAAACTGATTTTCAGATCTTTTTTTTTTTTTAATTTGAGGGAGACACACACACAGAGATAGATAGATAGATAGATAGAGAATCGGCATGCCAGTGGGCAGCTGCTGTGAATGAACTCCAGACACATATGCCCCTTTGTGGGCAAGTGTGGCATTAAGCCCTTGCATCACTTTTTGTGTCTGGCAAAACGTGGGACCTGGAGATTGGAACCAGGGTTCTTGGTCTTGGCAGGTAGATGTCTTAACTGCCAATCCATCTCTCCAGTTCTTTTCAGAACATTTTATTCATATTTTGTTGCACGGATTTTTGTTCATGCTTTTTTGGTGTCTATAATTCACTTTCTAGGCAAGTCATCTTTCTTTTTTCTGAGGTAACTTCTCTGACTCTCAACATGATTAATTCTTCTTGCTCAAGGCTCCAACAGACACATTAAATATATTTGTCACTGTATTTCCCAGGACATATAAACATACAGGTGTATGGACAGGTAGATGCCAGACAGATAGGTGTATGGATAGATGTAAGGATATTCACCCTTTTCTCTCCAAAACTATAAGAAACAACAAGAATGATGATAGCACTCATAGTGCTGCCAATGCAAGTTCTCATCTCAAAGCAGAAAAGAGATAATCTATTCTGGAGCTACATAGACATGAACCTGGTCTGGGAATACAGATTTATATTACCCTAAATCCCACATTCAATGTGGTAATTGTTTCTTGGAGGCTTTATAGTATCAGAACAAAAGAAGTCATAAATTAAGATATCTTTAAAATACATTGGAGGAAACATGAGGTAAGTGGATTACAACAAAACAGGGAAGCCTCCAGTTACAGCCCTCAGATGTTATGTTAGTGAAAAATAAGTGTCTGTTTATACATTACAAAAGTATTTGCCTAATATTTCTAATAGTCACAAGGATGAATGTTGGACTGAACTCAGAGATGGGCAATAAATAACTATTAAGAGGGCAAAGGCAGCCCAAAATAATCTTATTTTGAGCTTGAAACATTTCAGCTCTCCATAATTATGGAAGTTCAAATCAGTTTTTTGGCCTTATAGATTCTAGGTCAGCCTGGGGCAGAGTGAGACCCTACCTTGTAAAACCAAAAATAAATAAATTAATTAAATAAAATAATTTTGACAAAGGTACATCTATATGGGTAAATTAGGCTGCAACCAGAAGTTGTAGGTTATTAAATGAAAATCCCAGTGGCAGGTATGAGATACCTCACTAAAGGATGTTTAGTTCCTGTGATGGTTAAGATGTTGTCAACTTGATCTGTTTAGTAATCCACAGAAATCTCTGAGGTTGCTTCCAGGAAGGATTATTTGAAGGAGGAAGTCTTTCCCCCAGAGTGAGCCCTTCTCCCAGAGTGGGTGGCCCCTTTCAGATGGGAACTTTAAGGAAACTCTGGCTGAAAAGAGACTCCTTGCTTCCACTTGGCTGCCAGATCTGCTTGCTGCCCTCCAGCAGGGACTGCAGACTGAAGACCAGCATCAACTGAAGACCAGTGTGGATTGAAGACCAGCAGCTCCTTGGGAAGCCTCCAGGCCTTCAGTGCTGGATTGGGACTGCTAATGCATCTAGCCTCGTGGACTGAGCAGCTACCAGGTGCCTTGATTCTTGGGCCTGTAACTGCTATTAGACTATCATAAGCTAATCCAATAAATCCCCTTTCAATATAATTCATTCTAATGGTTCTGTTCCTCTAGAGAACCCTGACTGATAGAGATGTTAGTAGCAAGGAGTGGTGTCATTTGCTGCTAGACACTTGACTTTGTGGCTTTGGCCTTTGGAGCTGATTTTCAAGAGGAATGTGGAAGGATTTGAAACCTCTGTGTAAGGGATGCCTTGCAGTACTCTACAGTTTGATGTACTATTCTGGTCAAAATTGAAAGACCTGAATGCAGTAAGAGCTATGGACTGTGAGGTTTGGCTTATGAGGGTAAAAAAGAGCTTTGCCTGGACTGGGCTAGAAGCAGTTTGTGTGAGAGGCTTGCTGTTATGGCCATGTCCTGAGACGTTGTGCAGGGTTGCAGCACATAAAATGGACTAGTGTGAGCAGAGGGATATAGCACAAAAAAATGAAATCTTTGTGTGAAACTATTGCCTGTTCTATTGCAATTGAGAGATTGCAACCATTGAGATTGGGCCAGCTGACCTGAATTCAAACCACAGAAAGAATGCAGTCTTTTGAAGGGACCTGAATGTATGGAGTATAAGAAATTCAGGAAAGAGAGGGGCATTGAATCTGCAACATGGTCTTGTGTTTTGGAAACAGCCATGGACAGTGTGAAGCAGGTTTGCTGGATGCCTGTGTGGAGACTGGATGGAGCAGTGAGAATGAACTGTGGGTTGAAGTGGAGGCCCAGTGGAGATGCGAGGACCATGAGATGGCTGCTAACGAGAGTGGCTGGTCCAGGATGACGTTTTCCAGGACTGTGAGTAGCCTAGCTGGAGGGGCAGAATTGGAACTCCAGAGACTTGTCAGTGGCTAGAATTATTGGACTTGGAGACTTGTCACTGACTAGAGTTGTTGGATTTGGAGCTACAGAGTTTGATGTTTGCCCTGGTTGTTTTAAATCATTTATTGGTTGAATATTTCTTTGCTATGCCCAATGTCAGATTTTGCAATGTGAATGTTTATTCTGTGCCATTTATGGGTTTTTTTTTGGAGGGGTTGGTATTATGGCTCAATTCAAAGAGCTTGGATTATGGGATGTTTGAACATTATTGGGATTGATAAAACTATGGGGACTTTTAAAGTTGGACTGAATGAATTGCAGTTTATAACATGTATGGTTATCAGTTTTGGGGGGTCAGGGAAAGAATGTGGTGGTTTGATTCAGTGTCCCCCATAACTTAGGTATTCTGAATGCTAGGTTCCCAGCTGAAAGAGATTTGGGAATTAATGCCTCCTGGAGGCAGTGTATTGTTGGAGGTAGGATGTTGAATATTATAGCCTATTTCCCCTTTCCAGTGTTTGGCACACTCTCCTGTTCTTATTGTCCACCTGATGTTGGCCAGGAGGTGATGTCCACCCTCTGCTAGTGCCATTGCTTTCCCCTGCCATCATAGAGTTTCCTCTCGAATCTGAAGGCCAAAATAAACCCTTTTTCCCCACAAGCTGCTCTTGGTCACATGATTTCTGCCAGGAATTTGAACCTGACTGTGACAGTTCCCCTCAAAAGAATATTTTGTTCTTTGTTTCCCACATACACTGGGTGGCATGCCCCTATTGTTGAAGACACCACAAACTCTGCTTATGAAAATATAGAGAAATGTAGCTGGAACTGAGTTGGGAGCTTTCCCCCTGATGGCTAGTTTTCAGAGGGCAAGAATATGACATGTAGGCTACTGAGGGGGAAAGTCATCAACAGTCTCATGGAGCTACAGACACTGCATGCTTCATAACTGAAGTCCCAGGCAAGATGTGCTCACTGGTACAATAGTGGCATGACTCTTATGGGACTATTGCATTTGAGGCCAGATCCACAGGAGGGAAATCATGCCTGGTACTGTAAACTCCCCATGGCTGAGGAAGTCATAGGCCCTAGCAAGAAACTTAAGACTGTTGTTATGCAAAATGAACATGTTATCAAACTTAATCTAAATATTTGTGCTTATACCCATAAGCAAGGGTTGCCTCAAACTCAATTGGGAAGATTCTTTTTGCAGTGGATGTCAATTAATGAAGTGAGACATATGTGGTTAAAGTGCTAAGAATGAATGGCTATTGTGTGCTCTGCCTTACGTGGGATATCTATACAGCCTCTTTCAAGGCTCAGGGAACAGTGATGAGAAGGGGGTGGAAAGAATGAAAGATCTGGAGGATGGGGAAGAGAGCTGTGGGATGCTGTCTTCAGGACACAACATGGCCATTGCATTCAGGAATCCCAGCAGCTGTGGTCAATATTTCATCATGGGTGGGAGAGAGTGGCTCATGAGACCCCATCTCTCACTGAGGAACTGCCAGAAGTTAATGTCTGATGGAGGAGACAGAATAGTGTTCTTCAAGAGTTTGGGTAATAGCAAGTTGCCCATGGTCCAGTAAAAAATCTTCCACCATACAAACAACCCTAATTAAACTCAGTGGATCAAAAAATAAAAGACATGAAAGCAGGAAGGGTTATTCAGGAAGAAGAAAAGGCTTAACAGGACTGAGAGGAGGAAAAGAGAAAACAATTGGGGATGAATATGTTCAAATATATTGTATACATATACAAATATGAAATTTTCAAAAATAAAAAAACTAAGTTTCAAAAAAGAGAGCCAGCAAGAGGCTGTAGCTCAGTGGCAGTGAGTATGCTTGATGCTCTGGGTTTAATCCTTGGCACCAAAAATAAAAGAATAAACAACAAGAAATTATACTGTGAGAGTTTACCCACAATTTGAAAATTAGAGTGGTTTAGCCACAAGATGTAATTAAAACTCTCATTTGTTTGAAAAAAATTTCTCCTCATGACTCTTGGATCAGTTGAAATCTGGTTTCCTCATATATCTGCCTGAAAATGTGTCATGGGTCCAAGAAGACACAACTACCAAGAGATTTGGGCTATATTTTTGTGGAACTTGTGAAATAATGGTTAGTCAGTAACATATCCTCTGGCCTTACTTATCAACTTGAATTAAACTTAATATGGATTAAATTAAAATAATTGTACATCTTACCCTTATCACTTGTTCTTTGGTTTGACCCAACAATGGTGCTTTAAGAGGAAACACATCCCCTAATGGACCAGCAGGAAGAAGAGACTACAGGTGAGCACATGGGGACAACTATTTGTGGTACTCTGAGAGTCACTGAAGGATGTCTTAATTTAAATTCATTGTTCATTGTTCATTGTCAATAGGCTATGACAAGAACCAAAAACCAATGAGCTGAGCATTGAGGGCAAATTTTGAACAGTTGGGACCAGATGACTTGAACGTGGGAAGCAAGAATTGTCTCTTCTTCCTCCTGGAGGCCTGCTCTCGAGGACACTGGTCTTTACACAGCCATTCTACATCCCTAATTAGTAGATCCAGCAATAGGTCTGCAGTGAGTGGTCACAGTTGGCTGAGAACAACTGGCCAGAGTGATACCTCACATTGTATTTCTTCCCAGCTTCCCCTGCTTTGTTTTATCCCCCTTTGGTTTTATACCTGCTGGATAAAGCATGAACAATTAATCCTGGGTATTTTCTTGGTAACCATACATGAGGCAGATATACAGTAAGAAGAAAAACACAACTGAACCATCATTGTGATGCTAAAACATTGATAGCATCCTACTTATTACCAAGTATAGCTCTATGTATTAAAGTATGTGGTCCACAGAGAGCTTATTGGTCTCTCAGTTCCAGTCCATAGTACCCAGCAGGGAAGATGGTAGTGACAGCAAACATCAAAGAATGATACAGTAAAATTCCCATCTCTATCTAGCTATGTTTCTAAGATAGATCACTTGTGAGAACTTACCATGGGCCAGAAATGCTCACATCATGTTTTTTTCTTGTTTGTATGCTAAAAAGGGCAAAATGGGATCATTAGTTTATGTTTATTCCACAGGTGATAAATTGAAATCAAGAGAGATAGTTTCAGAATAGGCATTTACTCACCCAGACTTAGAAAATAATACTGTATAAGTAATCTATTACCTCTGAACCTTTCAATGGATAAAGGTTAACAGTGAATGCTCTACCAATCTTAAAGGAGTATGCTCACGGTGCAGAATAAATTGTTCTCCTAGCATTATAAGTTGTTGGGGCAATTCAACTGAAAATATTAAAATAATATATACATGAAGGATATAAAGTAAAAGCAAAGTAAAACTTTTAAAAGTAAAGCAATAAATAAAATGCAAAATAAATAAAGATAAAAATTGTGTCAAAAAGGGAAAAATACCAAAAGACCCACTCAGTGTCCTACAAAACAAGCAATGCACATTTCCTTCAGGTTATGAAATGCCTCAAAACTTATACCACACAGTGCTATGATCTTTGAAAAAGGGGATCAGAGATTTCACATGTACTCACGCTAGTCCACTGGTCAGAAAAACATAATTCCAAAGCAAAGAGGAAGACCATGGAAAGCATGTTTTAAGGGGATAGAGTGGGCTGGAGAGCTGGTTCAGAGGTTAAAGACTATTTCTTGTGAAAGGTTGGGGTGCCTTCACGCTTGTCAGTGGAGTCCAGAGAAAGTGAATATGATGTTCACTGATGTAAAAACAGATTATGAACTCATTTCCATTAACTAGTTTGTGAGTTTAAGTTTGTACTGTAGTTTATGATAAACAAAGAAGAAAGCTGTAGGCCCAGATAATGCAGAGATATTTGATTTCAATGCCAAAAACATGAGTTAATAGTAAGTTAAAAAAGGAAACAAGGAATCCAGTGGAGGATTGCCTGCTTAGTGAACATGGGTTCAGATTGGGAACATAATCTAGAATGCTACATAAGAGATGTGAGTCAATTTTTGTGCTTATGGCCAGGCCAGACTCTTGCTCTCCTAAGTAATTTGTCCTTCCCTAAACAATTATGCATGATTGGGTATGAGATAAAGAAAAATGCCTTTACCCTCTTGCTTTCATTGAACTTTAAATTCATAAATAATTATGTATATTTATGGGGTATAGTTTTATATGATGATATGTGTATACATTGGAGAATAACAAACTAATATACTTATCACCTTACATGGTTAATTTTTGTGATGGGAACTTTGAAAACGTGTATCCAGCAATTTTCCAATGTTTATTATCATGAGATGAAGTCATGCTGTCATGCAGTAGGATTCCAAAATCTACTGCTCTTGTCTAACTGTAACTTCTTCCATCTGACAATCACCTCTCTACTTCTCCCAGTCACGGCCTCTAATATCTCCATTTACTGTCTGCATCAATGAGTTCAGGCTTTAAGATTGAATCATGCAGGACATAGCTTTTCATTCCCAGTCTCTTTATCTTAGCAGAAGCTCATTTGTGTTCATCCATGTTGTGGCAAATGATATGATGACTTCCTTCTTTTAAAAGTCTGAGCATGGGGCTGGAGAGATGGCTTGGCGGTTAAGGTGCCTACCTCCTAAGCCTAAGAAAGCTGGTTCCAATCTCCAGCGGTTCCAATCTCCAGGTCCCACGTTTAGCCAGATGCAAAGTGATGCAAGGATGCAATGCCGCACTTGACCACAAGGGGGCGCACACATCTGGATTTCGTTCTCAGCAGCTTGAGACACTGCTGGCGCCCTCTCTCTCTCTCTCTCTCTCAAAAAATAAAAAAATAAAAGTCTGAGCATGTTTTAAGTGCCACATATTTTAAACCCCTTCTCCACTGATAGACACTTAGGTTGATTCCATATCATGGCTATTATGAATAGTGTACCATGAACGTAGGGGTGCACATATTAGTGACTTAATATTTTTTTCAAAGTATAACCAGTAGTGAGAATGCTAGATCATACAGCAGCTCTATTATTATTTGTTGAGGAACTTTGTTACTGTTTTCTGTAGCAACATACACTAGTTTCCATTACTACCATGAGTATGCCTTGGTTAACTTTTCTTCAGGTCCTCCTCAAAACTTATCTTCCATCTGTTTAATATTAGGCATCTCTGTCAACTAAAATCATCAGCAAACTTCATTTTAATGGAGGGTTTATTTCAGCTCACAGTTTCAGGTTGCAGTCCAGCATTCCAGGGAAGACATGGGGGCAGGAGCTTGAGGCAGCTGCTCACATTCAGTCCACAGAGAGGAAGCAGAGAGTAATGAATGCTGCTGCTTAGTGAAAGGAGCCCAGACCATGAAGTGGTGCCACCCACAGGTAAGGTGGGTCTTCCCATCTCGATTAACCTAATCAAGATAATCCCTCACATGCATGTCCATAGGCTAACCTAATCTAAATTGTTCCTCAGGAGTGATTCTAGGTTCTGTCAAGCTGACCATTAATGTAAACCTTCACAGCATCCTAACAGATGTAAAGGCTTACTCAGTGAATCTCTAACTTACCTTTATTTACTAATTAATGATGTTGAATATTTTTCCATATGGCTGGTTGTTTGTATATCATCTTTTGAGAAATATCTATCCAGTTCTTTGCTTAATTTTAAATCTTTAATTGGGTTGTTTTCTTGCAATTTTGCTTTTGAATTATAAATGTTTTGGATAGTGTTCTTCCATATAATTTGGACACCAGATGTATGATATACATATATTTTCTCCTAACTCATAAGTTGTCTCTTCACTCTGTTAATTATTTCATCTGCTATATGAAAACTTTGATTAAGTCCCATTTTCCCATTTTGATACAATCCTACTTGTCTATTTTGGCTTTATGACTTGTAATTTTTGAGGTCAGATTGGAAAAAAAATTACCCAGACCAATGTTACAGAGATTTCCCTCCCATGATTTCTTCCATGTGTTTTACAGTCTCAGGTCTTACATGCCAGTCTTTTAACACATTTTGACTTGATCTGTGTATACTGTATATAAAAATAGATCCAAATTCCTTCTTCTTCATGTGATGTCCATGTTGTTGGAATGACTAGAGTTTTGTAATATATTTTGAACTCAAGCTTTCTAATTTTATATCAAGATTTCTTTGGTTATTTAAGATTTGTTGTAGTTCCACAGGAATTGCAGGACTTTTAATCCATTTCTGCAGTGCTTATCATTGATATTTTGATGGGGTCTATACTGACTCACTAGATTGTTTTGGGTAGTTTGGGCAATTCAACACTATTAATTTTTCTAACCCATGAACACAGGTTATCTTTTCACTTATTTGCATCAGCTTTAAGTTCTGCCTGTGTTATTTTATTGTTTTCAGTATTTAGACCTTTCACATACTTGATTAAGTTTATTCTGAAATATTTGTGAGTATATGTGTGTTATTATTATATGAGATTGTTTTCTTGGTTTCTTTTTGATATATCACTATGTATATGAATGTTACTGATTTTTTTTCTGTTGCTATATCCAGTAACTTTATTGGATTTATTAATTCGAACAGTTGTTGGTATAGTCTTTAGGATTTGACTTATATAAGATCATGTTTTTATTAAACAGATCTTGGATCTTCTTTTCCTAGTTGGATGCATTGAGGTCTTTTCTAATTGTTTTGGCTAGGAAGGAAGGTGTTTCTTAAACATGAAATGTGGCTTGTACCAATGTGTGAAGTCCAGGCATCTCATTGATGAACGTTGTTGATAGAAGACAAGAACTCTGTGTGTGCTCTATGTGCTTCACTGGCCTAGGCAGTCACACAGGAAAATAAATAAATAAATAGAACTATAGTAATAAAACTGCACAGGTTAGCTTTACAAGTGTGTTGGGGCACATTAGGCTAAAATATATGGTTTGGGAATTATGCCTGGAGATCTTGTTTCGGTAAAAATGTCAAGAGGACTTTAAATACTTTGGGGGTATTTGTGAATGTTCTGTGAGGAATTAATTAAGATTCTTGACAAATGAGATAAGATGATTTGAAATATACTTCAGGAACATTAAAATTGCTACAATGTGTACAGAGAATTAGAGTAAAATAAGCAAATAAATTGGTCAAGCAGTTCAAAAGTAATTAAGATAATTCATAAAGTAGAAGAAATGAGGCTTCTAAGGGACTCGTTTGCTCTATTTTTCAGTTCTCAAATTTTGTTACTAAATTTTGATTTGCCAGAAAATGATAAAACAGCTATCCTTGTGAAAATATAAATAATTTGTGGATAATGGTATTATTTCTGGGAAAGGTAAGATTAGATCGTTGTAGAAGAGATTGCTGAGTGCAGTGCCCTTTCTTTTGCTGTAAATGAACTGTGCATGATTGAAGACATCAGTGATCTCAGCTAAAAGACCATGTCTGCTGTCTTTCCTGACATGAGTATAGCAAAGTTAAAAAGATGTGGACAATGAGGGGCTGAGAGATGGCTTAGCAGTTAAGGCACTTGCCTGTGAAGCCTAAGGACCCTTGTTCAATTCCCTAGATCCCACTTAGGTCCAGACACACATGCAAGGTCACACATGCACACAAGGGGGCACATGCATATGGAGTTTGATTATAGTGGCTAGAGGCCCTGGCATGACAATTCTCTCTATTTCTCTTGCTCATCCTCTGTCTTATTAAAAAGAGAAAGAAAGAAGGAAAGAAAGAAAGAAAGAAAGAAAGAAAGAAAGAAAGAAAGAAAGAAAGAGAGAGAGAGAGAGAGAGAGAGAGAGAGAGAGAAAGAAGAAAAGAGAACAGAAGAAAAAAAAAAGAAAAGAAAAGAAAGAAAAAGATGTGGACAATGAAAACAGCAGAAATATCTGAGAAGCTGCAATAGGAAGCTGACATAGCTGAAAATTGAGCCCTTTTGCTGTGCCCTGTTTTCTCCACTGCCCAGCCTGGAATGCAGATTCTGATGTTATAGCAGCCATCTTGGGAAATCTGTGATGACCTTAAAGTGAATAAAAGCTACATGCTAACAATAGTGAACAGGAAATGAACCCTGAGCACTTTTTTTCCCATTATGAACACATTCATCTCTTGTTTGACAATATGACATCCTATATGGAGTTAAACTTAACTAGTAGGAAAAGTAAACACTGGGAACTTGGAATTTAACTACTGCAAAATACTGCCCAGGGAAGCATACATGTTACAGAATCCTAGCAATAGAATCAAAACCCCCTCGTCTCCTACAAGCTCCAGCTTTTATTATTATTAACAATTATAATAATAATAATTATTATTATTTTCAAGGAAGGGTCTTGCTGTAGCCCAGGCTGACCTGGAATTCACTATGTAGTCTCAGGGTGACCTCAAATTCACAGTGATCCCTCTACCATTCTCTGCCTCCTGAGTGCTGGGATTAAAGGCATGCAACATCATGCCCAACCCAGGCTCCAGCTTTGAAATCCACAATATATATTCTCTACCAGGAAGAAATTACTTCAATTCTGTTTCCTAAGATTCGTAACATACCCCTCCCTTGCTATCCCATTCATATAGGCTATGCTCATCTGTGTGTATAGTTGACAACTTGTTTCCCTGTCTCTAATTTTATCTACCCCCCACCTCATCTCCATTGCTTTCCCACCTTCCACACAGCTGCCAACATGAGCAACTCAAATCCAGTCAAATCATTTTCATATTTGAAACACTTCAAAAAACACTGCATGGTCTGGCAGAATTTTTTTCTCTTCATCTTTCTCTCTCCACAATTTATTTTGCATAATCCATTTTCCATTTATGTCTCATGCCACCTCCTATTTCCACAGGAATGCTCTGGGAATGGGAATGCTCTTCCATCTCCCACCCACCTGAACATGCTTATAGCCCTCTTTGGAGACTGTGGGATGACCATGAGCAGCAGTTCTCAAGTAACTTGGTCTCAGAATCTAAGTCTACCTTTCTTCATTTTTCTTTTTAAAATTTTTTAAACTTTTTAAATTTTTTATTGACAACTTCTATACTTACAGAAAATAAAGCATGATATTTCCCTCACTCTCCCCATTCCCCTTCAGAAATCCCTTTTCCATCATAACCCTACCTCTCTCCATTAGTCTCTTTTAATTGATGTCATCATCTTTTTCTCCTATTATGAGGGTCTTGTGAAGGTATTGCTAGGAACTGCCAGGTCATGGATATCAAGGCCAATTTCTGTCTGGACAGCTGCATCTTAAGGAGTGGTACCCTTCCTTTGGCTATTATATTCATTCTGCCCCCTCTACCGCAATGGACCCTGAGCCTTGGAGGGTGTGATAGAGATGTTTCAGTGCTGGACACTCCTCCATCCCTTCTTATCAGCACTATGTTGCCTTTTGGGTCATCCCAATGGTCATCTCCATCTGAAAAGAGAAGCTTCTCTAACCAGAAGTGAGAGTAGCATTAATATGTGAATATGAACATTAAGTGTAGTGCTTTCAGGGCAGTTTGGTGGAATAATATATACATTTAGACAGACAAGAGCAGGCTTTATACCCCTAAGGCTCATGACCTCCCCTGCCATAGACTTTTGATTAGTTTTTCAGTACCAGGCATGTATTCCCTCCCATAGAGCAGACCGTCAGTACAATTAGGGAGCAGCTGGTTTCTCTAAGAGCAGACAAGCCACTATTGCATCTGTTTGGTCATTGGGCCTCTCTGGCCAAACTGGAGGTTTCCACTGTTCACTATTTTCACTGCTGATTATTTCTGTCTCCCATACAGCTGCATGCAATGAAGCTTTTTCCAGCTTTCAGTTGGCTGGTCTACAGGGAGATGGTTTTCTGCTCAGCACCAGCTTGCTGTCTCAGTGACCTTGCTGCTCAGGCAAGTGAGGTCTTCAGCAATAGGATCTTACCATCTGTCTCTCAATGGAAACCAAGGGCCTTGGCAATATCCTTTACTGTTTTGGAGGCTAAGGGACTTCCCTGGCCAAAACTCACTGGAAGGTATCCCATCCCAGGCACTGAAAATTTTCTGGTAACAATCTATAACTTCTGGATGTGCCATTATTCAAAAAGTAGGTTTACATAACTCTTATTCAGAATATCTTGAATTTTGATTGACCCTCCCCCGCCCTTCTTTTACACAGTCTCTTCCGCTGTCCTCACTTAGGCCTTTCCCCTCCTGTAATCTGTTCCTCTACTTAAATATATACAATACCATCCCCTTAAGTCCTTCCCTCTCCTCCCTCCCTTATAGCCTTTTCCCAGCTTACTGGCCTCTACTACCAATTTTTGGTTGCAGTTCACACACCAGTCTATACATTTGTAGCTAGGATCCATATATGACAGAGAATATGTGATGTTTGGCTTTCTAGGTCTGGGTTACCTCACTTAGTATAATCCTTTCCAGATTCATTCATTTACTACTGAATAGAACTACATTGTGTAAATGTACCACATCTTTATTATCCATTCATCTGTGGAGGGACATATAGGCTGGTTCCATTTCCTAGCGATTGTGAATAGAGCAGAAATTAACATGGTTGTGCAAGTATCTCTAAGGTAGGAGAAGAGTCCTTTGGATATATGCCTAGGAGTGCTATAGCTGGATCATATGGTAAATCTATTTTTAGCTGTCTCAAGAACCTCCACACTGATTTCCACAATGGCTGACTAGATTACATTCCCACCAACAGTGTAGAAGTGTTCCTGTTCTGCCACATCCACACCAACACTTATTTTCATTTATTTTGTTGATGGTAACCATTCTGACAGGAGATGGAATCTCAAAGTAGTTTTAATTTGCATTTCCCTGATAGCTAAGGATGTATAACACTTTTTTAGATGTTTATATGCCATCTATATTTCTTCTTCTGAGAACTCCCTATTTAGTTCCATAGCCCATTTTTAAACTGGGTTATTTGATTTCTTATTGTTCTGTTTTTTTGCATTATTTGTATATTCTGGATATTAATCCTTTGTCAGATGTATAGCTGGCAAAGATTTTCTTCCACTCTGTAGATTGTCTCTTTGCTCTATTCACAGTGTCCTTTGCTATACAACAGCTTTGTAATTTCATGAGATCCCAGTAGTAGATTAGTGGTTTTATTTCCTGAGCAATTGGGGTTATATTCAGAAAGTCATGGCCTATGCCAATATGTTGAAGGGTTTTCCCTACCTTTTCCTTTAGCAGTTTCAGAGTTTCAGGTCTGATATTAAGGTCCCTGATCCATTTGGACTTGATTCTTGTGCATGGAAATAGACAAGGATCTCTTTTTATCCTTCTACATACAGATATCCAATTTTCCCAGCACCATTTGTTGAAGAGGCTATCTTTTCTCCAACGAATAATTTTGGCATTTTTGTCAACAATCAGGTGGCTGCAGCTCCCTGGATTAATATTTGGGTCTTCTATTCGGTTCCATTGATCTACATGTCTGTCCTAGTGCCAATACCATGCTGTTTTTGTTACTATGACTTTATAATATAACTTAAAATCGGGTATGATAATACCACCAGCCTGATTTTTGTTGCCCAAAATTGTTTTGGCTATTCGAGGTTTTTTGTGCTTCTAGATGAATTTTAAGATTGTTTTTTCTATTTCTGTGAAGAATGCTATTGATATTTTAATGGGGATTGCATTAAATGTGTAGATTGCTTTTGGTAATATTGACATTTTCACAATATTGATTCTTCCAATCCAAGAACATGGGATGTCTTTCCATTTCCTGTGTCTTCTGCAATTTCTCTTTTGAGTGTTTTAAAGTTCTCATTGTAGAGATCCTTCACTTCCTTGGTTAAGTTTATTTCAAGATACTTTATCTTTTTTTTTTTTTTTGAGACAATTGTGAATGGGAGAGATTCCCTGATTTCATCCTCTGCATGTTTGTTATTAGTATATATAAAAACTATGGACTTCTGTGTCTTTGTTTTGTATCCTGCTACATTGCTAAAAGTGTTTATCAGCTCTAACGGTTTGCTGGTAAAGTCTTTAGGGTCTGTTATGTATAGAATCATATCATCTGCAAATAATGATAATTTGATCTCTTCCCTTCCAATTTGTATCCCTTTTATGAGTGTCTCTTGCCTTATTGCTATAGCTAAGCCTTCCAGTACTATATTAAGTAAAAGTGTGGAAAGTGGACAACCTTGTCTTGTTCCTGAATTTAGTGGAAAAGCTTCAAGTTTTTCCCCATTTAGTATTATGTTGGCTATAGGTTTGTCATGAATAGCTTTTATTATGTTGAAATATGTTCCTTCTATTCCCAGTTTCTGTAATAGTTTTACCATAAAGGGATGTTGGATTTTGTCAAATGCCTTTTCTGCATCTATTGAGAAGATCATGTGATTTTTGTCCTTCAGACCATTTATGTGGTATATTACATTTATTGATTTGCATATGTTGAACCATCCCTGCATCTTTGGGATGAAGCCTACTTGGTTGGGGTGAAAAATCTTTCTGATATATTCTTTTTTTTTTTTTTTTTTTTTTTTTGAGAGAGAGAGAGAGAGAGGAGGCACACCAGCAGCCTCTCAGCTGCTGCTAATGAAATCTAGATGCGAGTGCCCCATTGTGGTCAAGTGTGGCATTGCACCCTTGCATCACTTTGCATCTGGCTAAACGTGGGACCTGGAGATTGGAACTGCTGGAGATTGGAATGAGCGTTCTTAGGCTTAGGAGGCAGGCACTTTAACTGCTAAGCCATCTCTCCAGCCCCTGATATATTCTTGTATTCTGTTTGCCAATATTGTGTTGAGAATTTTTGCAACTATGTTCATGAAGGAGATTGGTCTATAATTTTCTTTTTTTGTTCTATCTTTGTCTGCTTTTGGGATGAGGGTGATGCTGGCTTCATAGAAGGAGTTTGGTAGAATTCCTTCCTTTTCTATTTTATGGAAAAGTTTGAGAAGCAGTGGTGTTATTTCTTCCATGAAGGTCTGGTAAAATTCAGCAGTGAATCCATCTCTGCCTGGACTTTTTTAGTTGGCAGACTTTATAACTGCTTGGATCTCCTTACTTGTTATAGGTTTATTTAAATGGTTTATCTCATCTTGATTTAAGTTTTGTAGGTCATATGAATCAAGGAAATCATCCATTTCTTTCAGATTTTCAAATGTAGAGGTATATATGTTCTTAAAGTATGTCTGTATTATTTTCTGAATTTCTTTGGTATCTGTTGTAATGGTGCCTTTTTCATCTCTAATTTTATTAATTTTTGTCTCTTATCTCTTTCTTTTGGTCAGATTGGCTAAGGGTTTATCAATATTGTTTATCCTTTCAAAGAACCAACTCTGTTTCATTGATTCTTTGGATTTTGTTTTTGGTTTCTATTTCATTAATTTCTGCCCTAACCTTTATTATTTCTTCCCATCTACTGATTTTTGGTTTGCCTTGTTCTTCTCTTTCCATGGCCTTGAGGTGAAGCATTAAATTGTTTATTTGTGAACTCTAATTTCTTAATATAGGCACGTAGAGCTGTAAATTTTGCTCTTAGGACTGACCTTCATTGTGTCTGAAAGGTTTTGATATGTTGTATTCTCAGCATAATTTGATTCTATGAATTTATTGATTTCCTTTTTAATTTCTTCAATGATCGATTCATCATTCAATAGTGTACTGTTTAGCCTCCATGAATTTTTGTATGCTCTGTAGTTTTTCCTGTTGCTGATTTGTACTTTAATCCCATTATGTTCAGATAGGATACATGGGATTATTTCAATTTTCCTGTATTTGTTAAGATTTGATTTGTATCCTGATATATGGTCTATTTTAGAGAATGTTCCATGTGCTGCTGAGAAGAATGTATATTCTGCAGCATTTGGATGGAATGTTCTGTATATATCTGTTAGGCCCATTTGTTCCATGACATCATTTAATCCAGATGTCTATTTTTTGCTGGATTGACCTGTCAAGTGATGAGAGTGGGGTATTGAAGTCACCCACTACTATTGTGTTTGAAATTATCTCTGACCTTAAGTCTGATAGTGTTTGTTTGATGAACTTGGGAGCCCCCATGTGAGGTGCATATATGTTTAGGATTGTAACCACCTCCTGTTGGAGCTTTCCTTTAATCAGTATAAAGTGACCTTCTTTATCTTTCCTCACTAATGTTGGTTTGATGTCTATCCTGTCAGATATTAGGATAGCAACCCTTGCTTGTTTACTAGGCCCATTTGCTTAAAATACTGTTTTCCATCCTTTTATCCTAAGAAGGTTCCTATCTTTTATTGAGAGGTGAGTTTCTTGGAGGCAACAGATGGCAGGAACCTGCCTTTTAATCCAGTCTGCAAGCCTATGTCTTTTAGTTGGGGCATTGAGGTCATTAATATTAAGAGTTATTATTGAAAGATATGTATTTATTCTCGCCATTCTTGTTTTATAGTGCTTCCTGTTTTCCCTTTATACACTTGTTTTAACTGTTATTTGAGTATGTTTTATTTTTTCCTATTTCCTGCTGTGTGTGTTTTGCATTCTCTTCAGTGTGAAGGATTCCTTCAAATATTTTCTATAGAGCTGGTTTAGTTGCCATAAATTCTTTTAGCCTGTTTTTGTTGTGGAATGTTCTTATTTCTCCATCAATTTGGATAGATAGTTTTGCAGGATAAAGTAATCTTGGTTGACAGTTTTTATCTTTCAGAACTTGGAATACATCATTCCAAGCCCTTCTGGCTTTCAAAGTTTGTGTTGAGTGATCTGCTGTGATCCTGATGGGTTTCCCTTTGAAGGTCAGTTGCTTTTTCTCTCTAACTGCTTTCAGTATATTTTCTTTGTTTTGCATGTTTAATAGTTTAATTATAACATGGCAAGGAGAGGATCTCTCTAGCTTTTGTCTGTTTGGTGTTCTAAAAGCATCTTGTATCTTCATTGGCATTTCTTTCCCAATTTGGAGGAAATTTTCTTCTATGATTTTGTTGAAAACACCTACTAAGCCTCTGGATTGATATCCTTCTCCTTCTACTATACCCTGAATTCTTATGTTTGATCTTTTCATACTGTTCCAGATATCTTGGAATTCCCATTCATACCTTTCTATTAGCTTATCTTTCTCTTTGTTGGACTGTATCAGGTCTGCCACCTGGTCTTCTAGGTGAGATATTCTGTTCTCTCCTTCATCTATTCTACTGGTGAGACTTTCCACAGAGTTTTTTTTTTTTTATTTCACTGACTGTGTTCTTCAGAGCTAGGATTTCTGCCTGGTTTTTCTTCAGTATTTCTATTTACCTACTTTTGTCCTGTAATGACGTTTTATTTCATTAAGCTGGTTTTCTATGCTCTCTTTCATGAATTTGTTTTCTTCTTTGAATCCTTTCATTTCTTCTTTCATTTCTTTGAGTACGTATAGATTCATTCTTTTGAAGTCTTTGTCAGGTATTTTATCTAAAACAGTCTCATTGGTGATCATTTCTGATGCATTTATAATTTTTGGTGGGATTGCATTGTTTTGATTCTTTGCATTTTTTTGTATTATAATGTAGTGATGCATCCTGAATTTATTTGATGCTTGACTTTTCTACTTATCTGCAGTGTTCTTAGATGTGGCAATCCACCTTTATATACTTTCAGGATATGAGTTTAAGGTTCAAAGCGCAGCACTTGTACCCTAATCCAATAGCAGAAGTAATCCTAGGTGTAGAGTGCTTGCTAAACAAGTATCCTAATGGACTGGATAGAACAATATACTGGAAAATTCTAAACTTCAACTGAGCATTATACACATTCAATAAAAACCAGCACAGAGTATACAAGTGTGGGGATTAAAACAAACAAATCCCCAAGGGTGTGTGTTGCTCTACACCCTTAATCCTGTCAGCTAGGAGGTAGAGAATTCTGTTCTGAATTGGGTTCCAGGTCAGCCTGGATCTGGATCAGACCCTGCCCCCAATGATGACAAAAGCAAAAGACAAAGACCCTATAAATCTATAAGCATTAAAGGCAGCAATATTCAACACCCCATGTAGAGCTTATTGAAAATGGTAAAGCCAACCAAAAATATATAAGCCATAACCTGCCCTGACATGGAAAAGAGAGATTAGCACTTCCAATGCAGACCTATGTACCTGTTTTTTGTTTGTTTGTTTTTTTGTTTTTTGTTTTTTGTCTTTTGTCAGTTGGCTTTGTTACCTTTTAGTGTGGCTTCCAATCTTGCCAATTCTGAATACCCATGTCAATCCCTCCATGTTGTGGAGTTGGAGCTCGGCTCAGCTGTGCTGGATGTGCTGTTGCTGGGAGCTGAATGCTCATGAGAAAAGAGGTGTTGTTTCATATTTTTGCAAATTTCCCTAATGTGTGGCTTAATAAAAAAAACAGATTTTCATATATTCATTTAAATTTAAGCTTTTTTAAAGTTTTTAATTAGTTCACAAAGTAACAGATTTCCTTGTAGCATTTTCATGCATACTTTGCCTTGGTTGATTCCCCACAGCCCCCATCTCCTTGCCTCCCTTTTCCCACTGGACCATTTCACCACCAATAATTTCCCTTCCACTTTAATATCTCATGTGTTCTATTATTTTCCCCATTTGTGAGTATTATTCCTTGACATTTTCATGAAAACTCAACAAGTACCAATTTCTCTTATTAACTGTAATGTGAAATCTGAAATCATAATAATGAACTTTTCATATTCTGTTATATTGATGATTTTGGTCAGCCTTAACTTAATCTATGCATTATTAATGAAGCATGTAAAATATGGATTTATGTCTTCCAAATAATAATACATTGAGTATATAATATTTTCAAATAAAATCTATTCATATATACAGAAATATCTTCAGAAAGTTCTTCCAAGTATCTGGAAACCATTAAGTTCACCATGGGGCATGCATGATTTCTAAAATGCTTTCCTTTATTTGACCACGCAAATTTTTGATTAACAAATACTAAGATTTATTTTTATGAAGGAATTGCCTAACACACAAATATAAAAATCCCTAGTTTTTTAATGTTATTCTTCCAAATGAAAGTGTTCCATGACAAACAGGTCAAACAGATGCACACCTACTTTTCTCCAATGTAGACTTATACATCAATGTGAGTAAAATAGTATGATGACACAACTATTGTAGCATGCAGATTAAAAGGGCACTACAATGGAAGGGTAGGGAGTAAACATACAAATGCACACTCTGAGATATAAAATGCTACAAGTGTTGGTACAATACTTTCTAACATAGTGACCAAGAGACAGGTGGCCAATCTGCAATAAGAATAAAGCACATGGGCTGGAGAGATGGCTTGGCAGTTAAGGTGCCTGCCTCCTAAGCCTAAGAATGCTGGTTCCAATCTCCAGCGGTTCCAATCTCCAGGTCCCACATTTAGCCAGATGCAAAGTGACGTAAGGGCGCAATGCCGCACTTGACCACAAGGGGGTGCACACATCTGGATTTCATTCGCAGCAGCTGAGAGGCTGCTGGAGCTCCCATCTCTATCTGTCTTCCTCACCCTCTCTCTCTCTCTGTCTCTCTCTGTCTGTCTCCAAAAAAAAAATAATAATAATAACAAAGAAAGAATGAAGCACAGACAGTTAGCTAGTCTAGTGCCAGAGGGTGCTACACAAGTAACTGGGGGAAAATGGCTGACATCTGTCCAAACAACTCACAGTCTAAGCTACCCAGCAGGAAACAACCTGACGTAATGCTCAAACAAGTGCAGTAGTGGCACACAGCCATGGTGGGTTACCAAATGCTCTTGATCTGGCTAATAGATCCACTCAGTGGAATGGAACTCATTGCTGGAACTGCGAACAAAGTCAAAACCATGTACAAAAATGAACTCAGTCTCCAAGATCAAGACACCACCAAATGTGGGCGAGAAGATGGCTTACGCATATAAAATTCCCTCTAAAATATCCCATCTATCTAGTACTAACTTCTCTCTCTGTTGGAAAATTTGCTTATCATTTTCAGATGGACAATGAACCTGAAGGGAGGACCAGCCAATCACACCTCACCAGAGCCTCAGCTGAAACCATAGAGTAATGCAGGAGAAAGGCAAGAGTACAGCATTCTTGGTGATCACGACACCAGAAAAAGGCTGACGGAGATAAACACAGAGAACATCCAACTCCTACTAAGCCAGATATCCAGAGACACAGAGGCTCCCAAAACCTCATTACTGAAGTAGAACTAAAATGATCCCAATGTGGCCCAGGGAAATTCAAGGAAGAGGGGTGGAAAGAATGCTAGAGCCACGAGTTGGGGCATTATGCATAGATAGAGACTTGGCCTATCCCCCATAACTCTTGACTACCCCCACAATGCATGACCCACATTCCCCATTGATGAGGGTCCCTTTGGAAGAGGGAGGACAGGGAGGAGGATAAGGGAGTCACCATTATGAATGTAAAATTAGAATAATATAAATAGAAAATAAATTATTAAAAAAGAATGAAGCACAGATGAGAGGTGGAGAGAAATCTAATATTAATGTTCAAATAAATGTGCCTCAGTCTTGCCCATACATACCAGGAAAAACCCAGTGTCTGCACGATAACTCCCTCTCCATCCAAGTCTCTGTGTTTGTTTGTGTTTATCATTTTTTTGTGACCAGGACACCTGTCACTCAGGTGTCTCTAAACTTGCTATGTAACTGAGAATGATGCTGAAATCATTATCCTCCTGTCTCCATCTCCCAAGTGCTAGATTTACAGTCATGTGCCATTATGCCTGGCTTGAAATTATTTATATAAATTTTCTGATACTTTAAATTAAAATCACTTAAAAGAGAGAAAAAGTCAGTTCAAGGGCTTTTGTGTCTGTGGATGTTCTGTGACTACATCCTCCAGACAGAAGTGAGAATTTCTATCTCTGCAGCAACTCAAAGCCCAGCCCTCACCTTTAGTATTTATCTCTCTGTCCTGCTATGGTTTATCCTAAACACGTTGCAAGCTCCTGTATAGGACTTTCAGTTTTGAGCCTAATTTCTTTTTTTTTTTTTTGGGGTTGGTTTTTTGAGAAAGGGTCTCACTCTGGTTCAGACTGACCTGGAATTCACTATGTAGTCTCAGGGTGGCCTTGAACTCTTGGCGATCCTCCTACCTCTGCCTCCCAAGTGCTGGGATTAAAGGAGTGTGCCACCATGCCCGGCTTCCAATTTCAACCTTAGCAAAATAAATATACAGATGGATAAACAGAAAGAGAGACACAGAGAAAGGGAGAGAGAAAGGAGAAAAATGTTGAAAAAGCCGACAAGACTTTCCCTATTCCTTCCTGGGTAAGCCATTTAATTTGAAGTTTCACCCATTCACAATCACCATTTGAATCTTGACTCAGGAAACTTAAAAAGGAATTCATCAAAGCCATCAAGTAGGACTCACTCAAATTTAAATTTTATATCTCTTTGGCAAAATATATTAAGCTCCGTTTATTTATCTGGAAAACTGGGCATTCTAATTCTTGCGGCAACCATTTGATTCAGTGAGGCAATGTCTTTTGAGCAATATACTAATGGTGCCTGGTATAGGATAAACTCCATGTATTACACAGCTCTTCCTTCTCTTCCAGAAACAGTATATACATTCAGGAGTCCACTCAGGAAGTCCTAATTGAAATAACACTGATAGATGAGCAAGTGGAGGTTGGCAAGAGTTAGAGGTTGTGCCTCAACACAGTTTAGGACCACTGCTACCGAGGCCCAGCACAGGCTTTCAACTTCGTAATGGCCTCTTCCCGCTAAGCTTGCAGTGTCTCACATGTTGATAAAGAACTCTGTGATGGTTCCTCTAAATTGTGAACATGATAGGAGCTAGAATCAACTAAAAGACAAATCTCTGGGCATGTTTGTGAGGGAGCTTCTCAATTAGGTTAAATGAGTTAATAATGGCATTTATATTCAGCTGGTCCCTGACTGAATAAAAAGGAGAAAGGTAGCTGATCTTTAATATTCTTCTCTCTCTGAGGCCTGACTATTGAGTAGAATGTGACCAGCTGCCTCATACTCCTGCTGCCGTGCCTTCCCCACCATGATGGATTATACACCATAAGCTGTAAGCCAAAATTAACCCATTGTAAGTGCTTCTTGGTCAAGTATTTTGTCACAGTGAGAATGGTGACTCATAAAAACGCTAAGAATTTAGTACTCTCATAGCATAAGCATCTTCTCCTATCTATGGGAACAAATAACTTTTAAATAAGTGGAAAAGGAGCTAAGTGTAGAAAGCATTTGAAGATACACAAATGAATAGAAATAAAAGTAGACTTCAACTAAGAAGATATGAATTGGTCACTATCCTCACATTAACTTAATGATTTGCCAATTTAGTTAAAACACACAACAATGTGATTATGTACAAAATAGACAGAATAAAAATCCATTGTTCTTGTTTTACAAAGAAAGACGAATCTTAGTACACACACCTTGGCAGTTCACAGCATTACCTTGCTTAATTCTTGAAACAACCCTGCTCAATATGCACTATTTCTTATGCTTAATGACAAGGAATTTGAAGTCACAGAATGAATACCTGTAATTCTCACCATCCCTGACTGCTGTTCTTGCTTTAAAAGATTGCTGTGAAATAAGATAAGAGGTAAGAATAACTAGGGCATATGTCCAATGTCTAGTTCATGGCCAAGAAATCTGAGGTTTAAGTTCCTCCCTTAACATCTACTATGTGCACAATCTTGACAGCTTTCATTGGTTCTCCAAACCTCAGTTTTCTAATTAGTAAAATGGGCACACAGAATTGCAGGATAGATGCTTGTCTTGCAGAGCTGTTGTGGGACTGCAAAAACATGACAGTCATGAGGATCTTTGTGCCCTTGGAGGATATATACAACATGTGCTGTTACTATTACTGTCGTTATCATTATTATCACACCGTGTTCTTTGGGCAAGACAGTTATGTTAAACTGACACAGCACATAATTGGAGTGCTCAAGTTAAGTGAATGAAGTCAGCTGTCTGACTCCTTTAAGATAAATGATGTTATTACAGCATAATTGTATAACCCTATATAGCTTACAGCAGCAAAAGGATGTGTATTTCACATGCCCTCCTATAATTACATCCCCATTATAATTTTGCAGTTAGTTGTGATGATCTCTGGTCATGAAAACATGCCAATTTTGTGTGGGATTGAAGTCTGCCTAATTTTAGCAAATTGAGAGTCACACAAAAGAAAAGAGATAAATACTATGTTGTTATTTTTCATTAGAGAATTGCTATATTAAGAGGCTGTGATCCAGCTGTGTTTGTTTAAATAAAAGTGTGATTTGAATACCTCCTACAGCTAATGTTCCTGCCAATGAATAAAAGATAAAAATGAGGCTCTCGCTGGTTGGGAGTCTGTGTTCTAGCTGACTCGGAGATTTATTGTTCCACGTAAGGACGTTGAAAGCATGGATAGCAGACCACACGCAGCGGCCTTTTGTGTATTGTTTCAAGCCATACCACTAATAGATTTCTTCCACCAAGGCTCCCAGCAATTCAGCTGTGCTCAAATGTTCCACTTGACTGTAGGAAAAAAAAAAAAAAAAGAATAAAATAGTAATTATGTTTAAGGGGCAAATGCATCCCAGCTCAGTGACACTGTGAAGAAAGTAAACAAGAAAAAGTACCATTCAGATAAGGCATGCTATATATACTTCAGTGCCCTCATGAGCATGGGTTGGAGCCCTGTTATTTCTCCCGAGCATATCTTCTCCTATAAGTGCAGTGTCTCTCTCCCCCACCCCTGAAATTCACTGCCTGGAAAGCTAGCCTGCCCAAACTGAAGAAGCAGAGGGCATGTCCAAGTTGTTGCTATTACACAGTTTCGTTCTAAGGCACCCCTAATGAGAATCAAGGGGCCTGGTACCCTGGGACATGAACAGGGTTCAAATCTCTGCCCTCAAACATGTCATTTTCTGATAAGAGATAAAAGATATGAGATCCCTATTCTCTAAACCACTAAGTAAGCCTTTTAAAAGTGCCATTGTTTCACTGTTTAATTTTGACCACTTATTCTTGTGACCACTCACACCATGTCCTTTAAAGTAGCTCTATATTATTTCTTATTGTTATACACACACACACACACACACACACACACACACACACACAAACACATATGGACACATGCACAACATTCTGTCTCTTCCATCCAGGCTTCTGCAAGTTTGAACTGCCCCACAAGTCACTTCCCATTTCTTTTCCATTCATTTTCATGCTTTCATTCAATATAACCTCTTAGAAACACTCTCTACTCTCTTCATGAGCTCCAAGTATGAGATGGGTGTGCCTGGCTCCTCTCTGTGACAGTCACACAGTATAAACTGCCATGACCATTCTCATCCTCTCCTCTGTAGGATGACCTGGCCTCAAGAGGTAAACATAGCATGGACTTCTCACCTTTCCTCTCGAGTGGAAGAAGTGTATCTCTTTCTTTGCCCTTTGGTGGTTTCCGGTCAGTCTTTACTAGAATTGTAGTCACCAGGGGAAACTACATTTTTCAGCTATGAAGAGAACTATCATTGTGTTTACATGCTTTGTTTACTTACCTACTTCCCCCAGTAAGCTCTTGGAATGAGAATTGTGTATCTTTAGGGCCTCTGACCCTGATTAGAACTTAATAGATATATAGTGAATGATGACTTGTTGGCTGGCTGGATGAATGGGCAAATAAACTGAATCTAGTACTAATGACATTAAAGAAGTGAAAATTAGTTATAATGGGAGCCAAAATTGGGGACAATTCATTTGCTACTTTAAAAAAATGGAGGATCCTTATGTAGAAAGTGACTGAAGCTAGACTTAACAGATACTGCACTTAGGAACAGAACTTCACAGCACATTGTTATAGTGACAACCAACCTCTGAATCTTTCAGAAATGACCTTTAAAGGGAGTCTTAAATGGCTTTGCTTTGCCCATTTTTACCAAATCTAAGTGCTGACTAACTAGCTTGATAGTTCACCATATTGTTTCCTCGAGGGGGCAAAGCATGTGACTCACATACCTAGCACATGCCTAATACATTGAATGAGGAAGGTGAATGACCTGACTCAAAACTGTCATTACTGGGGCTAAAAGGGTCACATCATTTCATCATGTCCCCAGTCATAGGAGGAAGAACTACCTGCTGTGGAGAAAGGGGAAAACTCATTTATTCATTAATGGTGCATATTATTTAACTTTTTGAACCTCATATTCCTCTTTTACAAAATTTCACTAACAGCAGTTGTAGCATAACACTCTCATTAGACTCAAATGAGACTAATTGAGATTGAAACACATGAAACTGAGATTTTGTGGATGAAAGATCAGCCATTCCACATGTGTCTATTTTATAGGATAGTGATTTGAATTCAGTAAGTGCTCATGTTAAATTTATAAATATGTATATAAAAGGTGGAAAATATGGATAAAACCTGTAAAGGTAGAACTATAATCAAAAGTGACTATCAAGACATTAGGCAGAGGAAGAGGTAGGAAAAGGCAAAAGAATACATGAGACATATAAACAGAAGGTATAGGGCAGATGGGAATGGGGCAGAGAGGAGTGTGGGGTCAGGATGAGGTGGCAGGAATCAAGAAAAACAGATTTCATTTTTAAATGTCAAAATAAATAATACCTAAATCTTTGTATGCCAACTAAAGCAACAAAAAAAAATAAAAATGTAAAAGACAAAAGTATTTATGGACATTGGAGCTGGGACTGGCTCCAACACTCCTCTTCCCCACATCATGTGGGCACAGATAACTCACCATTGGGGCTGGAATGGGTGCATAAGTTCCAGCACTGAGACTCCCTTCAGGAATCTTCCTCCCTCTCCTGCAGGAACACTGACAAACTGTCATTTGGACTGTAACTGACGTGTGAGTTCAAACACAGCTGCAATCAACTTGAGATCACTCACACCCATGCAAAAGCTGCACCAAGCATTAGCAAGACAGGAATCCCAGAAATACAAAGCAGAGCAAAAACAGACACAAGGACATGCCAAGATCACTCCAGGTACTCACTTAATACAGGCGTGTGAGGAAAACCTGGCCAACAACTTGCTTCCAGATGGATAATTTTTTTCTTTTGGTAGAGTCTCACTCTAGCTCAGGATGACCTGTAATTCACTATGTAGTCTCAGGGTAGCCACGAAGTCACCGTGATCCCCTATTCCTGCCTCCTGAGTACTAGGATGTGTGCCACCATGTCCCAGATGGATAATTCTTAAGGCAAAATAGGTAACATGAAAACAAATGTGATATGTCTCAGCCCAGAAATATTCATTCTATGTAGAGGATGCCCATGAGAGCTATTTAAAGAACTCCAGACAGAGAATTCAAAAGAAGATTAAGAAATAGAAAACTTCAAAAAATCATCAAAATGAGAGGAATTGACTCATGCATTTCAAAAACAACTCTGAATATTAATGTTATTGGTTCTAAATCAATAATAAAAATGACACAGACTATCAGGCTGGATGAGACAAGAGAATATGTTCTGACCCAAAAGGCAACATAGTGCTGAGAAGAAGGGATGGAGGAGTGTCCAGCACTGAAACATCTCTATCACACCCTCCAAGGCACAGGGTCCATTGCAAAAGAGGTGGCAGAAAGAATGTAAGAGCTAAAGGAAGGGTACCACTCCTTACAATGCAACTGTCCACACAATAATTGGCCTTGATATCCATGACCTCAAAATGCCTAGCAATACCTTCACAAGACCCTCATCATAGGAGAAAAAGATGATGACATCAAATTAAAAGAGAGGCTAATGGAGAGAG
Source organism: Orientallactaga sibirica (assembly GCA_036365145.1). NCBI lineage: Eukaryota > Metazoa > Chordata > Mammalia > Rodentia > Dipodidae > Orientallactaga > Orientallactaga sibirica. The sequence continues at coordinate 31,223,639 of JAEOAD010000015.1, read as the reverse complement.
GTACAGGATATGATGAAGAGTAGAGTTCTGAAGGAGAATGAGGGGAGAGGAGGGAAATATCATGGTTTATTGTCTGTAAGTATGGAAGTTGTCAATAAAAAAATAAATAAAAATTTAAAAAAAGAAACAACATTAAACACCATCACTACTTTAGAGAAAAAGATATTCCAAGAAAATGGAACCAGGAAACCAACAGGCATTGCTATTCTAATAATTAACAAAATAGGCTTCAAACCAAAATTAACCAGAGCTAAAGACCACTCCATACTGAGCAAGGGAACAATCCACCAAGAGAACATTATACTTCAAAACATATATGCACTGAACACAGGTGCACTTAATTTCATAAAACTAATTTGACTGCATATAAAGTCAGAGATAATTCTCAACACTATAATAGCAGCTTTAATACCATACTATCACCAATAGAAATATCACCTAAAAAGAAGATAACAAAAATGGAGTTAATATCATATGTCCATTTGGGGCAATGGGGGGGTGGGACATAGCCCTGAAATTATACAAATTAACCCTTGGAGTCGTTTATCCAAGAGTGGGCTAGCTAGCTGTTTCTAAGAACAGAGCTTGAAGGATAGGAAAATAACCCTTGGAGTCATTTACCCACAAGTAGACTAGTTGTTTATTAAAGTAGATCTTGAGGAAAAGGAAATCTAACCCTTGGAGTTGTTAAGCAAGTATGGGCTTAGCTGTTCATTAAGCAGAGGCAGAGAGATGAAAAACCTGAAACTTAGAGTCACTTAAACCAAAGATGGCTAGTGTAGTCACTGCTGCTCTGATACTCTGAGGCTGTAGCTTTTGCTCACAAGTGATCATTGGCATTTTTATTGAACATCCAAAAATCAGTAATATATGAACAAGTTGAACATTACATAGACAAAGGGCAAGGAATTTTTGACTTTGGATACTCCTTAAACACTTATTAAAGGAAGGTATTTAGGAGTATAACCCATTAGAATTTACTGATCCAGAACACACACATATACCCAGCCCCTCCACACACACACACCATACCACACATACTCCATTCACAAATGTAATCAAAGTAAGCCCATTTGTTGATCTCAACATATATATTGCAGTTCTGTGAGTTCATTACTGACAGTGTTTGTGTTGTCTTCATTTCTTATGCACGTGCTGTTGTTCCAGGTCAAGTCTAACCAGGCCACCAAGGAAATTGGGAAAAGAATATAGCTTAAGTTCACACAGCATCTGCAAACATTCTTTGTCAATATTAGCCATTTATCCTGTTCAAGCAAAAGGTACACCAAGGAAAATTAAATCTAGTCACATTGCTTCAAGCAGGTGGATTACATGGTTGTAAGATTAACTTCTCGGCAAGTGACAAGTCAGGAATTTAGCAGAAAAGCATCTCATAGCAATGTTCTCAGAAAAGTTGTTAGTAAGATCTACAAGAAATATTCCCACAGTTCTTTCCCATAGTTAACTCTCATATTTCTTTCTTATACTTCATCTCCATTCCTTATAGTGTATTCCCACAACCATAGATCAAATAGACCCAACAGACATTTATAGAAATTTCACCCAAACACTACAGAATACACATTCATCTCAGGAGTCCACAGAACTTTCTGAAAAATAGATCACAAGTTAAGACACAAAGCAGGTCTCTACAAATTAGGAAAATGTATATAACATCTTGTGGGTTTTTTTTTTTTTCTGACCACAATACAATAAAACTAGAAATTGACAAGAAAGAATAAAGAAATCACACAAAATCTGGGAGCATAAACAACATAATACTAAACATCTCTAGAACTGAATGAAAATGAAAATTATCATATCAAACCTATCACACACAAAATCTAGCATCCCTTCCTGAGAAAAACACTAGAGAGACTAGGGATGGAAGGATTATATCTTAACATAATAAAGGCTATATGTAGCAAACCTACAGCCACATCATACTAAATGGAGAAAATCTCAAAACATTCATACTAAATCTAGGACAATTAATGTGTACACTCTCTTCACTTGTGTTTAATGAAGTGCTTGAAGTCATCATATCTAGAGTAATAATAAGAGGAAGACATAAAGGGGATACAAATTAGAAAGGAAGAAGTCAGACTCTCCTTATTTGTGCATGATATGATTGTATATATAAGTGACACTAACTATTGCACCAGAAAACTCCTAGAAGTGATAAACATTTTAACATTTAGCAGGACACAAAATCAATACACAAAAAGTCAGTAACCTTCAAATATATGACATATATAATGAGAAAGAAATCAGAGAAACAGTTCCATTCATACTAGTCACAAAAAATTAAATACCTCAGAATAGCAATCACCAAGAAAGTAAAAGACCTTTACAGTGAAAAATTTAAAAACCTAGTGAGAGAAATTGAGGAAGACACCAGAAGATAGAAAAATCTCCATGCATGAGGATTGGAAGAATTAATATCATTGAAATGATCATCCTACCAAAACCAATATGCAGACTCAATGCAATCCCAATAAAAATTCTGGTACCATGCTTAACAGCATTAGAAAAATGATCTCAAAATTTATATGGAAGTACAATTTGCATTTCCCTGATGATTAGGGATGTTTAAAATTTTCTTAAGTGTGTGTTTGCTATTTGTATTTCTTCCTCTGAGAACTCCCTGTGCAGTTCTCTGCCCCACTTTGTGAGTGGGTTGTTTGATGGTTTATTGTTTAGGTTTTGGAATTCTTTGTAGATTCTAGAAATTAGGCCTCTGTCAGTTGTATAGCTTGTGAAATTTTCTCCCATTCTATGGGTAATCTGCTGGCTTTGGTTATAGTATATTTGTCAGTGAAAAAGCTTTTCAGCTTCATGAGATCCTAATGGTTGAGTGATTGTTTAATTTCCTGAGCTGCTAGGGTTTTGTTCAGGAAGTCTTTTCCCACTCCTATGTCATGGAAGTTTCCTCCTATTTTTTCTTCCAGTAGTAGCAGAGTTTCTGGTTTTATATTAAGGTCTTTGATCCATCTGGACTTGATTTTTGTGCATGATGAGATGTGTAGATTGAGTTTCATTTTCCTACATATGGTTGTCCAGTTTGTCCAGCACCATTTGTTGAAGATGCTGTCTTTTTTTCCATTCTGCATTGGTAGGGCCCTTGTCAAATATTAAGTAGCTGTCGTTACTTGACCCAAAATCCGGGTCTTCTATTCTGTTCCATTGTTCTATATTTCTGTTTTTATGCCAGTACAAAAGAACCACAATAGTTGAATCTCTTCTCAAAAAAAATATTTCTGAAGGTATCCCCACACCAGATCTCTAGTTATACTACAGAGCCATAGTAATAAAAGCAGCATACCACTGACTCAAAAACAGATACATACATCAGTGTAATAGAATAGAACATTTAGGTTTAAGTCTATGTAACTACAGTCATCTGATTTAAAAAATATTTTTTATTTATTTTTTTATTTGAATGAGAAAGAGAGAAAGAGGCTGCTAGAAAGAAAGAATAGGCATACCAGGGCCTCTAGCAACTACAAACTCCAGATGCGTGCACCACCTTGTCCATCTGGAATTATGTGGGTACTGGAGAATTGAACCTGGGTCCTTTGGCTTTGGGGGCAAATGCCTTAACCACTAAGCCATCACTCTAGTCTCAGTCACCTGATTTTTAACAGAGATGCCAAAAACATACAGTGGAGAAATAAAAGGTATTTTCAACAATTGGTGCTAGAAAAACTGGATGTCTACATGTAGAAGAATGAATCTAGTACCTTATCTCTCACCATGTACAAAAATCAACTCCAAAGGGATGGAAGACCTCTGCGTAAGACTTAAATTCCTGACCTGACTATAGGAGAAAGAAAAGAAAACATGGTCTGGAGGGAGAGCTCAGCTACCAAAGGTTCTTGCTTGCTTGCAAACCCTGATGGCTCGGGTTCAACTCTCCAGTGCCCATGTAGAGCCAGATGCACAAAGTGGCACATGTATCTGGAGTTTGTTTGCAGTTGCAAGGCCTTGGCATGCCCATACTCACACTCTCTCTGTATGTATCTTTCTCTCTGTGTCTCAAATAAATTAAAAAAAATTTATAAAAGGAAAAAGAGGGCCTGGGGAAATGGCTTAGTGGTTAAGGCATTTGCCTGCAAAACCAAAGGATCCAGGTTCGATTACCCAGGACCCATGTAAGCCCGATGCACAAGGGGCACACGCATCTGGAGTTCATTTGCAGTGGCTAGAGACCCTGCCGTGCCCATTATCTCTCTATCTACTTCTTCCCCCCCTCAAATAAATAAATAAAATTAAGAAATTTTAAAAAAAGGAAAAGGAACAACTCAAGAAATATATGTAGGAAGGTCTTCCTGAGTAGGACCTGTTTGCCAGGAAACAAGACACACCATCAACAAATGGGATATCATGAAACTAAAAATCTGTTGTACACTTAAAGAGACCAACAACTGAATCAAGAGGCAACCTACAGAATGGAAGAAAATCTCCTTCAACTACATATGTGACAGTAGATGAATATCTAGAATATATAAAGAACTCAAAAAAACTTAACAATAAAAAATCAAAACAATCCAATCAAAGAAATGGGCCATGCAACTGAACAGAGAGTTTTCAAAAGTAGAAATATAAATTGCCAATGTTTTTCAAAATGTTCATCATCTTTAGCCATGAGGGAAATGGAAATTAAAACTATGTTGAGATTCCATCTCACCCAGGTCAGGATGCCTATCATCAAAAAAATTAAATGACAGGCTGGAGTATTTCACATATTATAAGATTACAGATGCCAGCCCAAACCACTATACCTAGTAAAATTATCGCTCACAATGGAAAGAGAAACTTTCCACAACAAAATCTGGTTATATGAATATATAAGCACTAACCCAGCTCTACAAAGAATACTGGAGAAAGAAATCAGGGAAACAGCCACATTTACAACAGCCACAAAAAATAAATATGGCCAGGCATGGTGGCACACGTCTTTAATTCCAACACTTGGTAGGCAGAGGCAGGAGGATCACCATGAGTTCAAGGCCACCCTGAGACTACATAGTGAATTCCAGGTCAGCTTGAGCTAGAGTGAGACCCTACCTCCATAAAACCAAATAAATGAATGAATGAATGAATGAATGAATGAATAGATAAATAAATAAGGCACATATCTAACCAAGGAAGTGAAAGACCTCTACAAGGAAAACATTAAAACAATGACCCTTTGGAAATTGAGGAAGATATGAGAAGATGAAAAGATCACCCATGCTCATGGGATGGAAGAATTACTATCATTAAAATGGCCATCCTACCAAAAGCAATACACTGATTCAATAAAATTCCAATAAAAATTCAAGCACCATTCTTCACAGGAAACAAAGGTCTCATATGTAAGTACAAAAGGCCATTGTTAGCAAAATTGTCCTCAGCACAAAGAATACTACTGTTGGTTTCATGATACCTGATTTCAAAGTATACTGCAAAACTATAATAATAAAAACAGCATAATACTAGCATGAAACTAACACATAAATCAATGGGAAAAGACTAGAAGATCCACATATTAGTTCTAGTAACAACAGCCACCAAATCTTTGACAAAGAAGCCAAAACCATATTCTGGAGAAAAAGATAACATTTTCAACAAATGATGTTAGAAAAACTGGATAATCACATGTGAAAGAATGAATCGAGACCTTCTTTTCTCACCATGCACAAAAATCAAGTCCAAATGGATAAATGACCTTGATTTAAGACCCGAAACTGAAATAACTGGACGAAGAATCAGTGAAGAAAACACTCCAGTACATAGGCATAGGGAAAGACTTTCTGAATAAGACACTAGTTGCCTAGGGAATGAGAAAAACCAAACCTTTGAGATCTCATGAACATAAAAACTACAGTTCAGCTAAACAATCCTTCAACAGAGTCAATGGACAGCCTACAGAATGGGAAAAAAATCTTTGCAAGATACACATCTGACAGAGGTTTAATATCTAGAATATATAAAGAACTCAAAAAAAAATAACTAAGCAACTATTCGAAAGATGGGGGGGATTGAAGAGAAAGTTCTCAAACGAAGAAATCCAAATACCAATAATCATAATCATCTTAAAATGTGTAACATGACTTCCGGATAAGGTGACTGCATAGGAGTCACACCAATGCAGCTGAGGGAGGGATTTGAGCAAAACCACAGCAAAATACACTCTTCATCTGAAAAGTGAAGGTGTATAGGTTTTTATCAGCCACAGTGGAGAAGCAGGAGAGACTAAGATCATAAGAAAGGAGGAAATCATCCAGAATCCCACCAAGGAGCTTGAGGACTCAGACCTGATCCATGCACCCAGCTGCAGGAGCAGAGACCAAACAAGGGGATTTTCCAACCTTACCAGCCTCCTTAGAAACTTAAGAAACCTGAAGGGGACACAAAAGAAAGCTGCTGAAGGGAACACAGGTGGGACCAGCTGAGAAGTTCCAGCACAACTCCAGGCTTCTGCACTGACAATAGCACAACCCTCTGGAAAACACATTCAGCCCTGACTTCAGGGCATACTGTATAGCACAGCACAGCACAGCTGATCAGAACACCAGATTCACAGCACAACATGGAGGGATCAAAGAATCAGCAATGGTGAGATTGAAGCCACCCCAAAAGGTAATGAGGCTGACTGATTAAAAAGCAGGTACATAGGTCTGCACTGGAAGTGTTAATCTCTCATATCATGTCAGAGCAGATTATGGGTAAAATATTCTTAGTTGGCATTACCATTCTCAATTAAGTTGTATTTGGGGGTTGACTATTGTTGCCTTTGAAACTTTCAGATGCATAAGGCCTCTGTCTTTTATTGGGGGCAGGGTCTGATTCAGAACAGAAATCTAAACCTCTCAGCAAACAGGATTAAGGGAGAAAAGCAACACACACCCTTAGAGATTTTGGCTTTATATGGTTATTTGTTTGTTTCAATCCCTGCACTTTCACACACGGTGTTGGTTTTTATTGAATGTGCATATTCCTCAGTTGAATTTTAGAATTTTCCTGTAAATTGTTCTACCTAGCCTACTAGATTACTTGAATAGCAGGCAAACTCAACACTTAGGATTATTTCTGTGGTTGGATTGCAGTACAAGAACTACACTTGGCACCTTAAACTCCTAATCTGAAGGTACATAATGTTGGATTTCCAAGTCTAAAAGCACTGCAGATTATTAGAACCCAAGCATCAAATCAACTCTGGATGCAAAAAATCGCAACATTATACTACAAGAAACATAAAGAATCAAGACAATAAAATCCCATATAAAATTATAAATCCACCAGAAATGACCCCCAATGAGACTGTTTTAGATGAAATGCCTGACAAAGGTTTCAAGAAAATGATTTTATCTATACTCAAAGAAATCAAAGGAATCAAAGAAGGAAACAAAGGTTTAAAGAAGAAAACAAACACCTGAAGGAATTCCAAGAGAACACAAGAAACCAGCTTAATGAAATAGGGAGGTCACTACAAGACATGAGTAAGGAAATAGAAATACTGAAGAAAAACCAGGCAGGAAAGCACAGTCAGTCAAATAAAAACTGTGTGGAAAATCTCACCAGTAGAATGGATGAAGGAGAGAACAGAATATCTAAACTACAAGACCAAGTGGCAGATCTAATACAGTCCAACAAAGAGAAAGACAAGCTAATAGGAAGGTATGAATGGGAATTTCAAGGTATCTGGGACACTATTAAAAGATCAAACATAAGAATTCAAGGTATAGTAGAAGGAGAAGAATCTCAATCCAGAGGTTTAGTAGGCATTTTCAATAAAATCATAGAAGAAAAATTTCCCCACATTTGGAAAGATATGCTGATGCAGATACAAGAAGCTTTTAGAACACCAAACAGACAAAACCTAGAAAGTACCTCTCCTCTCCATGTTATAATTAAACTACTAAACACCCAAACCAAAGAAAATATATTGAAAGAAGGCAGAGATAAAAAGCAAGTCACCTATATAGGCAAGCCCATCAGGATCACAGCAAATTATTCAACACAAACTTTAAAAGCCAGAAGGGCTTGAAATGTTGTATTCCAAGTTCTGAAAGATAAAATCTGTCAACAAAGAGTACATTATCCTGCAAAGCTATCTACCCAAATTGAAGGAGAAATAAGGACATTCCACAAAAACAGGCTAAAGGAATTTATGACAACAAAACCAGTCCTACAGAAAATACTAGAAGGAATCCTTCACACTGAAGAGAAAGCACACACATGAGGAAACAGGAAAATGTATACCATACTCAAATAACAGTTAAAACAAGAGAGTAGGACTGGGAAAATGGCTTGGTGGTTAAGGTGATTGCCTGCAAAGCCTAGGACCCCAGTTAGATTCCCCAAGACTCACGTAAACCAGATGCACAAGGGGGCACATATGTCTGGAGTTCATTTGCAGTGGCTAGAGGCCCTGGTACACCCATTCTCTCTTTCTCTCTATCTGCCTCTTTCTCTCTCTCTCTCTCTCAAATAAATAAATTAATTAATTATTTTAATAAACAAGAGATTAAAGGGAAGCAGAAAGGACTATAAAACAAGAAGAATGGTAAGAATAAACACATACATTTCAATAATAACTCTTATATCAATGGCTTCAGTGCCCCAACCAAAAGACACAGGCTTGCAGACTGGATTAAAAAGCAGGATCCTGCTGCTTGCTTCTTCCAGGAAACTTGTCTCTAAACAAAAGATAGATACTGTCTTAGGGTGAAAGGTTGGAACACAGGATTTCAAGCAAATGGGCCTAGAAAACAAGCAGGAGTTACTATCCTAATTTCTGACAGGATAGACTTCAAACCAACATTAGTGAGGAAAGATAAAGAAAATCACTTTATACTGATTAAAGGAACACTCCAACAGGAGGACACTTATAATCCTAAACATCTGTGCACCTAACATGAGTGCTTCCAATTTCATCACACAAATACTATTAGACTTAAGGTCACAGATAATGCCAAAAACAAGTGTAGTAGGTGACTTCAATAACCCACTCTTATCAATTGACAGGTCATCCCAGAAAAAAATAAACAGAGAGACATCTGGATTAAATGATGTCATGGAATAAATGGACCTAACAGATAGCTACGGAACACTCCATCCAAATGCTGCAGAATATACATTTTTCTCAGCAGCACATGAAACATTCTCCAAATTGATCATATACCAGGACGCAAAGCAAATCTTAACAAATACAGGAAAACTGAAATAATCTCTTGTTTATTGTCTGACCACAGTGTGATTATACCACAAATCAGCAACAGGAAAAACTACAGAACATACACAAATTCATGGAGACTAAACAGTACCCAATCGAATGATGAATGGGTCATTTAAGAAATCAAAAAGTACATCAATAAATTCATAGAATCAAATGATGATGAAAATGCAACATACCAAATCCTTTGGGACACAATGAAGGCAGGCCAAAGAGGGAAATTTATAGCTCTAAATGCCTATATTAAGAAATTAGAGTTCACAAATAAACAATTTACTGCTTCATCTTAAGGCTTTGGATAAAGAAGGGCAAGGAAAACCAAAAATCAGTAAATGGGAAAAAATAATAAATATTAGAGCAGAAATTAATGAAATAGATACCAAAAAAGAAAAATCCGAAGAATCAATGAAACAGTCGGTTCGTTGAAAGGATAAACAAGATTGATAAGCTCTTAGCAAATCTGACCAGAAGAAAGACAGAAGAGACAAAAATTAATAAAATTATAGATTAAAAAGGCAACATTACAATAGACACTAAAGAAATTACTAAAAGCATAAGGACATACTATAAGAATATATATGCCCCTAAGTTTCAAAAAATGAAATAAATGGATCATTTCCTTGATTCATATGATCTACAAAATTAAATCAAGATGAGACAAACCATTTAAAAAGACCTATAGAGCTGGAGAGATGGCTTAGTGGTTAAGGCACCTGCCTCCTAAGCCTAAGAACGCTGGTTTCAATCTCCAGCGGTTCCAATCTCCAGGTCCCACGTTTAGCCAGATGCAAAGTGACGCAAGGGCACAATGTTGCACTTGACCACAAGGGGGCGCACACATCTAGATGTCGTTCTCAGCAGCTGAGAGACTGCTGGTGCGCCCATCTCTATCTGTCTTCTTCTTCTTCTCTGTCTCTCTCTGTCTCTCTCAAAAAAAAAAAAAATCTCAGTGACTAAAATCAAGTCCCTTAAATCTTGTGTATCTCAATATCTGTATTAGTAAAAACAAAACAAAACAAACAAAAAAAAAAAGACCTATAACAAGTACAGAGATACAAGCAGTTATAAAAAGTCTCCCAATTAAAAAAAAGTCCAGACCTAGATGGATTCACTGGTGAATTTTAACAGACTTTTCCATAAAATAGACAAGGAAGTAATTCTACTCCTTCTACGAAGCCAGAATCACCATGATACCAAAACCAAACAGATAGAACAAAAAAAAAAAAAAAAAAAAAGAAAAGAAAAGAAAATTACAGACCAATCTCCTTCATGAACAAAGATGCAAATATTCTCAAGAAAATATTGGCAAATAGAATACAAGAATATATCAGAAAGATTATTCACCCTGACCAAGTAGGCTTTATACCAAAGATGCAGGGATGATTCTATATGTGCAAATTGAAAATGTAATACAATATATAAATTGACTGAAGGAAAGGGAAAGAAAATCATACAATTGTCTCAATGATGCAGAAAAGGCATTTGACAAAATCCAACATCCCTTCATGGTATAGAAGAAGCATATCTCAACATAATAAAAGCAACTAATGACAAACCTACAGCCAACATAATACTAAATGGGGAAAAACTTGAAGCTTTTCCACTAAATTCAGGAACAAGACAAGGATGTCCACTTTCCCCACTTCTATTTAATATAGTACTAGAAGTCCTAGCTATAGCAATAAGGCAAGAGACACTCATAGAAGGGATACAAATTGGAAAGGAAGAGATCAGATTATCATTATGAGCAGATGATACAGTTCTATACCAAAAGGACCATAAAGACTATACCAGCCCATTTTATCCTAGATTACAAAGTCATAGTAACAAAAACAGCATGGTACTGGCACAAAGACCGACACATAGATGAATGGAACAGAATAGAGGATCCAGGCAGCTACAGCCATCTGATTTTTAGCAAAAATACCAAAAATATTTATTGGCGAAAAGACAGCTTCGTCAACAAGTGGTGCTGGGAAAGCTGGATATCTATATGTTGACAGATGAAAATAGATCCTTGTCTTTCTCCAAGCAAAGAATCAAGTCCAAATAGATCAGTTACCTTAATATCAGACCTGAAACTCTGAAACTGCTATAGGAAAAGGTAGGGAAAACCCTTCAACATACTGGCATAGGCAATTACTTTTTGAATATAACCTCAATTGCTCAGGACATAAAACCACTAATCAACCATTGGGATCTCATGAAATTACAAAGCTTTTGTATAGCAAAGGACACTGTGAATAGAGCAAGGAGACAACCTACAGAATGGAAGAAATCTTTACCAGCTATATATCTGACAGAGGATTAATATCCAGAATGTACAAAGAACTCAAAAAACAAAACAATAAGAATTCAAACAACCCAACTAAAAAAAAATGGGCTATGGAACTGAGAGTTCTCATAGGAAGAAATACAGATGGCAAATAAACATCTAAAATAATGATTTATATCTTTAGCCATCAGGGAAATGCATATTAAAACTACTTTGAGATTCCATCTCACTCGTATCAGAATGTCTAGCATCAAGAAAACAAATGATGATAAAGGCTGGCGAGGATGCAGAAAAAGGGGAACCCTTTTACACTATTGGTGGAAATGTAGTCTAGTATAGCCATTGTGAAAATCAGTGTGGTGGTTCTTGTGACAGCTAGAAGTAGATTTACCATATGATCCAGCTATATCACTCCTACATATATATCCTAAGGACTCTTCTCACTACCTTAGTGATGCTTGCACAACCATGTTTACTGCTGCTCTACTCACAATAGCTAGGAAATGGAATCAGCCTAGATGTCCCTCAACAGGTGAATGGATAATAAAGATGTGGTACATTTACACAATAGAGTTCTATTCAGCAGTAAAGAAAAATGAAATTATAAATTTGCAGGGAAATGGATGGTTCTGGAAAGGATTATACTAAGTGAGGTAACCCAGGACCAGAAAGCCAAAAGTCACATGTTCTCTCTCATATGTGGATCCTAGCTACCAATGTTTAGACTTGTATGTGATCTGGAGCAAAAAATTGGTAGCAGAGGCCAGTAAGCTAGAAAAGGGCTATAAGGGAGGGAAGAGAGGGAAGGAATTTAGGGGATGATATCATATCTATGTAAGTTGAAAAACAGATTACAGGGAGTGGAAGGGTGTAAATGAGGCCAGGGGAAGAGACTGAGTAAGAGAAGGGTGCGGGGAGGGTCAATCAAAATTCAAGATTTCTGAATAAGATATACAAAAGCCTACTTTTTTGGGTAATGGCATATCTAGAAGCCATAGATTGCTACTAGAAAATTTTCAGTGCCAGGGATGGGATACCTTCCAGTGAGTTGTTGGCCAGGGAGGTCTCTGTTGCCTCCAAAACATTACAGGCTATTTCCAAGGTCCTTGGTTTTCCTTGAGAAACAGATGGTAAGACCCTACTGCTGAAGGCTTCACATGCCTGGGTGGCAAGGTCACTGATAAATCAAGCTGGTGCTAAGCTGAAACTTTCTCCCTGTAGACCAGCCAACTGAAAGCTGCATGCAGCCCTATGACAGAAGTTATCAGCAGTGAAAAGAGTGGACACTGGAAGCCTCAAGTTTGGCCAGACAGGCCAAATGACCAAATGGGTGCAATAGTGGTATATCTGCACTGGGGGAAACCAGCTGCTCTCTAATTGTGCTGGAGGCCTGCTCTATGTGAGGGAATACATGCCTAGTACTGAAAACCTAATCAAAATGAGGAGGGTCCCATCAGAGGGGGGAGGACAGGGAGGAGGCTATCGATGTCACCAACATGAATGTATTCACATTATGTGCATAACTAATAAAAGGGGAGGTCATGAGCCTTAGGGGTATAAAGCGTGCTGTGTCTGGCTAAATGCATATATTATTCTCACCAATGTTCCCTGAAAGCATTACACTTAATGTTCATATTCATATTAAATCTACTTTCACTTTTAGTTAGAGAAGCTTTTCTTTTCAGATGGCAGTGACCACTGGGATGACCCAAAAGGCAACATAGTGCTGAGAAGAAGTGACAGAAGGGTGTTCAGCACTGAAACATTTCTATCACACCCTCCAAGGCTCAGAGTCCTTTGTAGAAGAGGTGGTGGAAAAAATGTAAGAGCCAAAGGAAGAGTATGATACCTTACAATGCAATTGTCCAGACAGAAATTGGCCATGATATCCATGACCTTGCAGTGCCTAGCAATACCTTCATAAGACCCTCATCATAGGAAAAAACGATGATGACATCAAATTAAAAGAGAGACTAATGGAGAGAGGGACAGGATATGATGGAGAGTGGAGTTATGAAGGGGAAAGTGGGGGAGAGGAGGGAATTATGGATTTTTGTCTATAAGTATAGAAGTTGTCAATATAAATAAAATTTAAAAATAAAATAAAATAGCTTATTCTCAATTCAAAAAACAATGTTCAACATCTCCAGCTAACATCAGTCAGAATGGCTATCATCAAAAAATCAAATAATGGGCTGGAGAGATGGCTTAGTGGTTAAATGCTTGCCTATGAACCCTAAGAACCCCAGTTCGAGGCTCGATTCTCCAGGACCCACGTAAGCCAGATGCACAAGGGGGTACATGCATCTGGAGTTCGTTTGCAGTGGCTGGAGGCCCTGGCGTACCCATTCTCTCTCTCTCTCTCTCTCTCTTTCTCTCCCTGCCTATTTCTGTATCTCTCTCTCTCAAATAAATAAATAAATAATAAAATATTTTTTAAAAATCAAATAATAACAAATGCTGGTGAGGATGTGGGAAAAGAGGAACCCTCACCTCTGTTGTTGGGAGTGTAAACTTGTACAGCCACTATGCAAATAAGTATTGAGATTTCTCAAAAACCTAATAAACAGATACACCCTTTGATCCAGATATCCCACTCCTGGCCATGTAACCTAAAAGCTTTACTCTTTACTGTAGAGATACTTGCTCATCATATTTGTTCTGCTCTATTCACAATAGCTAGAAAGTGGTATCCGTCCTGATGCCTATCAACTGATGAACAGGTAATGAAGATGTGGTACATATACAGTGGAGTTCTATTCATCAGTAAAGAAAATGGAAATTGTAAAAATTTCAGGAATATTCATGGACCAGGAAAAGTTATTCTACGTGAGTTTACCCAGTCTTAGAAAGTCAAATGTCCCCTGTTTTTTCCCATATGCAGATCCTAACATGAAATAGTTTGGTTTGTTTATAAGTGGTATCAGTACTGCTGGTTAGGAAGATACAATGAGGCTTGCAGAGAGGATAAGCAGGGAGGGACAAGAGGATGGGATGATAGACAAGTAGAGATAGAATACAGGAATGGAAGGGTCTAGGAGAAGAAACAGGGTTTATGGAGGGAGGGATGGGGGATATACAAAACTAAAGATGGCATGAATCAGTACTACAGAAACAGTCTTATTTGTTAGCTAATTTAAAAAATAACTCTCTTAAAAGGAGAGAGAAAGGAAGAACAGGAAAGAGAGATAGAAGAAAGAAAGAAAGAAAGAAAGAAAGAAAGAAAGAAAGAAAGAAAGAAAGAGAGAGAGAGATATGTGCTAAAGCCAATGGTACCTTAAAACCATAGGCTATTGCTGGTTAATCCCAGTGGCAGAAATGGTCACCGTCATCCATTGAACGTTTGGCCCAGGAGGTCTATGAGGCCCCAAAAATAGTTCAGACTATTGCCAAAGCACTTTTTTACCCACAAGAACTAGACAGAAAGACCCCATTACTGTAAACACCACAGGCTGTAATAGCAGGACATTGATAAATCAAGTAGGAACTGAGATGGAAGCCAGCTTCCTCCTGGCTAGTCCTCATAGTACTGGAAAGCACTATATAAGCTACTAGGGGATAAAAGTCACCAACAGTGTGATTAAGCAGTGGATCCTGCAACCTACAAAATCAACAATCCAGGCAAGATATACACACCAGTGCAACAGTAGTGCACAGATTGTGGGGGTGATCAACTCTTTTCTGATTGGGTATGAAGCTTGCTCAGTTGAAGAGAATTCTTGCCTGGTCCTGAGAACCAAGTCAGAAGTTTATGGCTTGGAAGGTTTTAGATTCTAGAGGAAAGCTTCCAGTGTTCCTGCTAAATGGAGAGGTTATGCCCATCAGAAGTCTTCTAAATGTCTATTTATCCCCTTTGATCAATGCTGTTCTCACTCTTGGTTAGAGAGCCTGCTTTTCTATAGATGGTGGTGGAACCAAGACCAATCAGAATTAAGAGAAGAGGAAGCTTAGTGTTAGCACTAGATGAGTCATCTATATTACACCTTCCAGGGCCAGAAAACATTACAGTGGATATGGTGTAATAAATAAGTGTGCTGCTGTAATGGTTAAGCCTGTAAACTTCCTCTAGGGAGATGGCAGTAGAAGATGAGTAGAATCAAAACTCATCAAAGAAGAAAATGAGTGGCTGCTTAGAACTCAACACTAAAGGAAGTTTCTAATATGCCCTCCAAGGCTCAGGGAACATTATGAAAGAGGCAGTAGAAAAAATTATATATATAGTCTTAGGGTTTTATTCATTTGTAAGGAAAATGAAATTATGAAATTTATAGGAAAATTGATGGGTCTCAAAAATATTATACTAAGTGAGGTAACCTACACTCAGAAAGATAAATGCTACATGTTCTTTCTCATATGTTGGTCCTACCTTTGAAGTTTTAGATTATGCATGTTGAATTAATTGACAGTAGAGGCCTGAAAGCTAGGGTGTGAGGGGAAGGGTTAAGGAGAGAGGATAGTAGTCACACAAGTGGAGGGGTGGAATACTTGGAATAGAATGACTATAGCGGGGTCAGGGGAAGAGAATGGAGGAGAGAAGAGTATGGGGGAAGGTTTAACCACAGCTAAAGATGTTATGAAAATGCTATAAGTTGACTGACTTCTTTTTTAAGCTACTTAAAAATATAATTAAGAGATTGATTTGAGGGACAGAGCAAGAGTCAGGGAAGGGAGAGTTTGGGCAAAAAAATTCTTTCTGGAGGTGGTCAGTGCTGATCTTTGATGCTATAAGTTGTTGCAGGAAAATGCAAATACCAGAGGTGGGCTACCTTGCAATGTGTAATTGGTCAGAGAGGTCTCTGAGATCCTCATAATAATACAGGCTATTGTCAAGCTCTTGGTTGCCTACCAGATCTAGATGATAAGATCCTATTGCTGAAGGCACCACATGCATCAATTGAATGACACTCAATAATCAAATTGTAACTGAGCTGGAAGCCTCTTCCCTCGTTCTAGCTGCCATAGTGTGGGAAAGTACTATATAGGCTGCTGAGGGACAAAAGTCATCCACAGTCTTACCCAGAGCTTGATTCTTAAAGCTTGCTCCACAAAATCTACCTACAGGTCCATTAGTGGCAAGACTGTAATGGGGGTAACCAATGACTATCTTGATTGGATATGAGGCCTGCTCCATCGAAGGGAATTCATGTCTGTTACTAAACCCTAGTCAAAGACCTATTAATGACGAGGTCATAGACCTTGGGGAAAGAGGGAGCTAGTACTGTTCTTTGAATAAATGGGTATGATATGCTCATCAAATTACCCTCTAAATCTTTCTTTGTGTTTATGCCTGGAGATTATTTCTATTTTTGCTACTGGTCAGCAAAACTTCTTATTTTTATTTTTATTTTTTGGTTTTTGAGGTAGGGTCTCACTCTAGCTCAGGCTGACCTGGAATTCTGGAATTCACTATGTCATCTCAGGGTGGCCTCAAACTCTCAGCAACCCTCCTACCTCTGCCTCCCTAGTGCTCGTGTGCCACCATGCCTGGCCTAAAACTTCTTTTGTTTGCTTGCTTGTTTGTTTGTTTGTTTGTTTGTTTGTTTGTTTTGTTTTTTGAGGTAGGGTCTCACTCTGGTCCAGGCTGACCTGGAATTAACTATGTAGTCTCAGGGTGGCCTTGAACTCTTGGCAATCCTCCTACCTCTGCCTCCCGAGTGCTGGGATTAAAGGCGTGCGCCACCATGCCCGGCTCACACCTGGCCTAAAACTTCTTTTTTGTGAAAGTCAGAAGATACTAGGGAGACTCAAAATTCACCAAAGTGCTAAGAAAAAGTGGCTGGTAAATGCTCAGCACTAAATGAGACATTTTCATCATTCCATCTAGGACTCAGGGAACATAGTTAAAGAGGGTACAGGAAGAATTCAAGAGCCAGATGGTGGAGAGGAGTGCTTTGCAACACTATTCCTTGGATATGAAGTGACTGTCACATTCATGACCTCATTACAGCTGTCAGCTGTCATTACCTGCATAAGACCTGAACAATCAACATGGATGATAGAGGAGATACAGATTAAACTAAAACCATCAAGGTGGAAGAGGGAATATCTGGAACCAAGAAGGGGTTCAATGGAATGGGGGTGGGGAACAAAAGAAGATAATAGGAGGGAATTATGATCAAATTGCAGGGTTCTTATGTATGAAAATTGTCAATAAAAATGATAAAATATATTGCATATCTTTGTGAATATTGGCTTAAGTCTCATGATATCACTCAATAGCAATTTCTTCATTTGTAACTGTATAAATGCTTGTCTGGTGGCTAAGTTATAAGAATGGAAATAAATCTGAATGATTAGACACAAAAAAAGATA
The DNA here is from genome assembly GCA_036365145.1 of Orientallactaga sibirica. Taxonomy (NCBI): domain Eukaryota; kingdom Metazoa; phylum Chordata; class Mammalia; order Rodentia; family Dipodidae; genus Orientallactaga; species Orientallactaga sibirica. Next base: position 31,205,829 of record JAEOAD010000015.1, on the reverse strand, counting down.
TTGAAAAAGAAGTTTGTAATGACTTCAAAAGATCTACAAAGGGTTAGAGTATATATCAGAAAAGAATGATTTTGAGCCACTTTATTCAAAAACAAGTTGCAACCATGGGTATTCTGAACACTTGTGCTAAAATATTTTACATTGAAATTATGTGGTATGCATGCAATTCTAAGGAACTGGTGTGTAAGAGCTGACTTAATTAAGGCCAAGTGGAGGCCTGTGTGGCTGACTGCCAGAAGCCGTTGACTCTTGAAGGCTCAGGAATGTCAGAAAGCCCAATTTACACTGTCGAAGTCAATTTAAATAACCAAAATGCCTGAAGTCCAAAAATATATATTCAAACCATAACCTTTATGATTAAATTAGAAGTACTTTTTACCCTAAAGATACAGTAAGGAATCAAAACTAGATGTAAAACACAGAGAGATCTTATTAATACCAGAAATCCTTGACCTAAGAAGACATAATATTTTCATTCAGGCCATCATAAATGACTTTTGTTATTCTCACCAATAATAGCATACTTACTTATGACAACTTGGTAAAGTGGCAAACAGCCATTTTACTTATTATTTTTTATTTATTATTTGTTATCAAATGGATAATACTTTATCCATCCAATGGAGTGGTTTTGATTACATATTGGAACATCTGAGAATCATATAGAAATCATAAGTGGATCCTGTAAAGAAATATTAGCAGAGAAGCAGTTCAAGAGTTTGGAATGTACACTCAGGTACCTCAGTCTTACACACAAGATTTGGAAGGCACATCTTAATGTGGTGCTGAAATCAGTCACCAATTCTAAAAGAGTTTCTTCCTTGGAAGGATGGAGGATGTGGGGAAGTATTCTCAAGGTGCTTTCTTAGAAAAGTCCTTTTTAGAAAAGAGAAAAGGGAAAGTAAAACAATGAGTATGAACTCCACTGAGGCATTCACACAGGAAACCCAGAATCAATCTCTCTCTCTCTCTCTCTCAAAACCAGCCCTGAGATGTCAGCCCGTCACACATATCTGCAGCCATGAAACAAAAGAGGGTGGTGATTAAGGACACAGGCTTTGGGGTCATCTTTACCTGAGTCTGAGACTCAAAGAAACAAAACATCTCTGTGGTGGATAATCTTGGAAATGTTGTAGTGAACTCATATGCGTCTTAAATATAATACACTAGTAAATCAAAAGCTTTGTGAAAACCTGTAATAAAAACTCAATTTGGTTCAGTTGTGCTTAAACCTGGTTTAGGGATTGTGGTAGTTTGAATATATGTCCCCCAATATATTCAGTTTTGTTTTTTTTTTTTTAGTTATAGTTTGCATCTGCAATCACCTTGCTAGAGGCAAGGTCACTGGGGGCCCCGGTCTTAAGGTATGGTGTGGGTTTGAGATTCCATTGTAAAGATATGCAAATGTGCCTAAAGTGTGCTGTGTGACCTTTTGGCTGTAGTTTTGCTCTGTGTGCTGTGGTGGCTGGTTGGTTTCTCTCTCTCTGCTTGGCCCTGTGGATAGCAGGCCACTTCTCTTGCCTTTATGGAACTTCCCCTGGATCTGTAAGCTTCAATAAATAATATCCCTTCCTCCATAACTGTGCCTGGTCTGGAAGTTCATCTCAGCGAACCTGAAGCTGTCTGCTACAGGGATCTTGCTGCTTTCTTATAAAACACAGCGTTTACAGAAAACCTCTCAAAGCCTCTCTGTGATGAACTTAAGATGAGAAACTAAACAAAATGAACTGTTAAGGCAATGGGAGTGTTACTCAATTTCTACAAGCAACTTCCTGGACACTGATTCCTCCCTCCCCTGTTTAAATGGCTCCCGTGAGGCCTGTTCCCATGTTCTTTGTTCATCGTACTCCAGCTCACTCACTGTTCAGGTGAAACCTCTTGAAAGCTGCCATTCATGTTTATCGTCCTCACCAGTGCAAGTGAAGAGACTGCACATGGACCATGCAGCCCTTGGGTATAGCACATAAAACTACGGATTGAAATTCTCTTTCACATCTGCCAGCCCTACAAAGGTGGGAATTAAAATCAGACTTGGAACCAAGATTGGTCATTTATTACAAACTATCCAAAGTACAACCTTTCACTAGGGTGTTAAGCTTTCTATTTGGTCTGAAAGTCAAAGTGATCTTAAAACACCCTCTCCAAAGGTAAGCAAATGTCATTTTTGTCCCTGCTGTGGTTGTCTACATATAACTACAGGATCTTGCAAGGAAGGGAGCTGGAAACAGTTTCTTGATGCCAAGTATGGGACTACTGCCTATGGTCTGTCGCAGCCAAAAGGAAGTTTTAATCTGTGAGATTCCATCCCTGTCATAGGCTCAGAATATGTCCAATCCAGTGCCATCCCAGTACCACTTCCTGGTGTAGTATAGTACATTCCCACCTGGCATGCATAATATATTCAGACTAAATCCTCATCAACACTTGTATTGCATCCTTCTTTCCTATTAGTGGGCTGTATAATTGCAGTATATGTTCTGCATAGACAGTGCTATGCCACACATGTGTAGTAGCATTATTATGCTTCCCAATTTTTGGCTACTTTTCTTACATTATTACTGCAATGGCTTTTAATGTTTTTTTTTTTTAAATTTTTTAAATTTATTTCATTTATTTATTTTTTTTTTTTTGAGAGAGACACAGAGAGAGACAGAGAGAGAGGGAGAGGGAGACAGATACATAATGGGCCTGCCAACAGTCTCTCAGCTGCTGTGAACCAAATCCAGATGTGTGCGCACCCTTGTGGGCAAGTGCGGCATTTCGCCCTTGCGTCATTTTGCATCTGGCTAAACGTGGGACCTGGAGATTGGAACCCGGTTCGTAGGCTTAGCAGGCAGACACCTTAAGCGCTAAGCCATCTCTCCAGCCCTATTTTTTTTTAATTTTTAAAATATTGTTTTTTTATTTTCAAGCAGAGAGAGATAGGAGAGAGAGAGGGAGAGAGAGGGAGGGAGAATAGGCCAGGACCTCCAGCCACTGTAAACGAACTCCATGTGCCACTGTGAATCTGTCTTTATGTGGGTGCTGAGGAATTGAAACTGAGTCATTAGGCTTTGCAGGCAAGCACTATAACTACTAAGCCATCTCTTTAGCACAGTTTTTACTTTTGATAAATCTCTAATTTATTTTTTCATTTGCTGATGCTTTTAAACTCTGTGATTCCTTCTTCAAATTTGCAAAGGTTTTCTCCTAGAGTTCTTAATTTTGTGTCTTCATATATGTGTGGACATACATGTGAATGTAGGTAAGATTATATATTTGTGCCCTAGCATGTGGAGGCGAGAGGACAAGCTCAGGAGTTATCATCAGGAAAACCATCAACAAGGTTTCTCATTGTCCTAGAACTTAACAGTCAAGCTAGACTGGATCCCTAGTGAGTTCAGGTATCCTCTTGTCTCTGCCTCTAGCATTTATGTGAGTTCTGGGTATGGAATGGAGATCCTATGTTTGCATTGCAAGCACATTACCCTTTGAGCTGTCTTCTTAGCCCAAGTTTTAAAGTTTTGAATTAAAATTAAAATTTTTAATTTTTAAAATTTTATTCTATGAACTACTTTGAGTTTATTTATATGCACATCCTCAGGTCAATTCCCTACAAACACTGGCCAGTACAAAGAGGTAGTCATTCTCTTCTATTGTAAGCCACATACTTGGACATTCCTGAGGTGACTTTCTCTGTCATTTTGTGCCTAACACAAGCTTCTGATTTTCTATAGTTAGTGTTTTACTGCATGCACTCTGGGAAATCGTTCTGAGTGAGAACCAGCAGTTTCATTTCTTTACCTGTGTGACCTTAGGCACAGAAATCCTTTCTTTGAATTTCAATGTTTCTAACACAGAATGGAGATTTAAAAAGAAAACCTAAATATTCTAAATGCTGTTTTAAACAATCACATGTATCTATGGTATAATATTTTATTTTTCTACTTAGCTACTAATTAACAATAGTATGTTTGCATCAATGGAATGAATGAAGCTTTTCTCAACATACTTGAAGTTCAGCTACTGAATAAATCATCTGTCACCATCTGGACTGAAGAAGCAAAATAAATTTCCATTGTTCAGATGTAGGAGTGTGTTAGAATGCATGGTGCTCAAGACATCAAAACACCAGGTAGTGAGTGAAGGCTGTGGGGTCAAGGAGAGCTCTGAGCATGAAATAGCACCCTTAGCTATAGACAGTGCCCAGAGAAATACAGTAACTAAAAGATAATGTGAGATTGCCATGTTGGACTGTAAACACATTCAAAAGTCAGGCATGGATGGGTTAAATCCAAATCTTCTACTTTTGGAGTTTTCCTAATTTGTGGAAATTACTTAACCTCCCCAAACTTTTGTGTCACTATCTGAAACATGGCGGTAATCCAGCCTCTTGTAGAGAGATGATGGAAGGATTACATGAGGTAATATATATGAAAGACACTGGGACATGAGTGGAGATAAGAGGAGATTGTGTGTCTGTTTACAAAACACAAATACTAACAGAAGAACATTCACTACCAAAAAAAAAAAAAAAAAAAACTGTAACAAGAGCCAAAAGTAACATGGAGCCAAAACTCATAAATCTAACAGAGATGCCAAACCAGAATATCCATGCCAAGATCCGGAAGCAGGGGCAAAAGTCGGGTAGCACCAAAGCAGTGAGCAGGAGCAAAAGTAGTCCCCATTTGGGATTAATGAGAACAGTTCATCTGAAGTTGATGAGCTGGGAGCTCCATGAGGAATTCCAGTCAAAGTCACCTCTAAGAAGCTTTCCAACATTTTGATATTTAAGATTCCATAAGTGTTGCTTAAATATTTTTCTTTTCTAGCTCCCAATTTTAGCCTGGGAGGCAGCATGATAGTTTAGTTAATTCATAGGTCTTTTCACACTCTCCCTGGCCAGCTCTCAGTGTTGTAACTTTGATCAAATTACTTGGTCATTTCATACTCTTTTTTTTGAGATTTTTTTTAATTATTATTTTTTTATTGACATCTTCTATACTTACATAGGAAAAACATAGGATATTTCCCTCCCCTCCCCCCATTCCACTTTAGAACTCCAATCTCCATCATATCCCCTCCCTCTCTCCATTAATCTCTCTTTTAATTTGATGTCATCATCTTTTTCTTCTATTTTGTGGGTCTTGCAAAGGTATTGCTAGGCACTGCAAGGTCATGGATATAGAGGCCAATTTCTGTCTGGGCAGTGGCATTATAAGAAGTCATACCCTTCCTCTGGATCTTCCATTCTATCTGCCCCTCTTCTGCAATGGTCCCTGAGCCTTGGATGGTGTGACAAAGTTTCAGTGCTGGGCACTCCTCTATCCCTTCTTCTCAGCACTATGTTGCCTTTTGGGTGATACCAGTGGTCATTGTCATCTGAAAAGAGAAGCTTCTCTAACCAGAAGTGAGAGTAGTGTTAATATGTGAACATGAACATTAAGTGTAGTGTCCCCAGGGCAGCTTGGTGGGAATAATATATACATTGAGTCAGACAAGAGCAGGCTTTATACCCCTAAGGTTCATGACCTCCCCTGCCATAGGCTTTTCCTTAGGTTTTTCAGTACCAGGTATGTATTCCCTCCCAAAGAGAGGGCCTTCAGTCCAATTATGGAGCAGTTGGTTACCCCAAGAGTAGACATGCCACTATTGCACCCGTTCAGTCATTGGGCCTGTATGGCCAAACTTGAATATTCAGTGTCCACTGTTTTCACTGCTGATGCTGCTGATGACTTCTGTCTCCCATATGCTGTATGCAGTGCAGCTTTTTCCAGCATTCAGTTGGCTGGTCTACAAGGAGAAGGTTTTCTGCTCAGCACCAGCTTGCTTTCTCAGTGACCTTGCTTCTCAGGCAAGAGATGTCTTCAGCAATAGGGTCTTACTATCTGTTTCTCAAGGGAAACCAAGGGCCTTGACAATAGCCTTTAATGTTTTGGAGGCTACAGGGACCTCCTTGGCCAACAGTCCACTGGAAGGTATCCCATCCCAGGTACTGAAAATTTTCTAGTATCAATCAATAGCTTCTGAATGTGCCATTATTCAAAAAAGTAGGTTTACGTAAGTCTTATTCAGACTATGTTGTATTTTGATTGACCTTCCTCCTGCCCTTCTTTTATGTATTCTCTTCCCCTGGCCTCAGTAGGCCTTTCACCTCCCTGTGATCTGTTCTTCTACTTACATATATACAATACCATCCACTTAAATCCTTCCCTCCACTCCCTCCCTTATAGCCTTTTACCAGATTACTGGCTTCTGCTACCGATTTTTGGTTCCAGTTCACACACAAGTCTATACATTTGTAGCTAGGATCCACATATGAGAGAGAACATGTGATGTTTGGCTTTCTGAGCCTGGGTTACCTCACTTAGCATAATCCTTTCCAGATCCATCCATTTCCCTGCAAATTTCATAATTTCATTTTTCTTTACCACTGAATAGAACTCCATTGTGTAAATGTGCCACATCTTTATTATCCATTCATCTGTGGAGGGACATCTAGGCTGGTTCCATTTCCTAGCTATTGTGAATAGAGCAGCAATAAACATGGTTGTGCAAGTATCTCTAAGGTAGTGAGAAGAGTCCTCTGGATATATGCCTAAGAGTGCTATACCTGGGTCATATGGTAAATCTATTTTTAGCTGTCTCAAGAACCTCCACACTGATTTCCACAATGGCTGGACCAGATTACATTCCCACTAACAGTGTAGAAGTGTTCCTCTTTTTCCACATCCATGCCAACACTTATTGTCATTTGTTTTCTTAGGCAAAAACTTTCTGAATATAACTCCAATTGCTCAGCAAATAAAACCACTAATCAACCACTGGGACCTTATGAAATTACAAAGCTTTTGTACAGCAAAGGACACTGTGAATAGAGCAAAAAGACAACCTACAGAATGGGAGAAAATCTTTGCCAGCTATACATCTGACAGAGGATTAATATCCAGAATATACAAAGAACTCAAAAAACAGAATAATAAGAATTCAAACAACCTAGTGAAAAAAATGGGCTATGGAACTAAATAGAGAATTCTCAGAAGATGAAATACAGATGGCATGTAAACATCTAAAAAAGTGTTCCACATCCATAGCCATCAGGGAAATGCAAATTAAAACCACTTTGAGATTGCATTTCACTCCAGTCATTTTATACTCTTGAATTACATATTATCTAAACATTTTCCTGGGCTTGGAGTATTTTCCATCTTATAAAGGGTGCTAGGGACACACCCTAATTCTCAGAGTAAAAGGAGACAGGTGTGGCTTTCACAGCCTCCATAGAAGACAGAGCTTGGTCATCTGAATATGCAAATCAGCAGCCCTATAATCAAATGAGACAATGAATTTCCTTCAAGGTGTTTAAATTGCAGAGAGCATTTTTAACATTTTTATTGAGAACTTTAATCCATAAATGTACTATATTTGATCATATTCCCTTCCTATGGGCCTCTTTTCTCCCCCTCTCCTATCCCAAGTCCGCCAATCACCCTCCTCTTTCCAAGTAGTCCTTTTCCTGTTTTGACATCTCATTATTTCTATCCTCTATGTCAAAATGTTGATGTTCTCAGCATTCTGCAAGTCTCACAGGGGTAATGACAACCACTATGAGATCATGTTAATGTCTGGAGGTTAGTGCCCCAAAGTACTCCTTCAACACCTTATGGATTTATATTCTTTGCACCCCCATTTTCACCATGTTCCCTCAGCCTTGGAAGGTGGGACAGTGATGATTTTTTGGGAGGGGATTTTGAGCTCTCCACAGCCTCTTATTTTCAGCTTTGATGAGTTTTGAAAGAGCATTTCACCCTAATATTGGCCTCCAGTATTCATTATAATCACTATCTCAAGTGATGGCAGCTTTGGGGGTTTATTTTGGGTAAAGCTCTTGTTGAGTAACTCTGTACATGATTCTTGAATCAACCTGACAATCATCTTGAGAAGTTCCTTTTTTTTTCTACATCAAAATCAAGATGTTTATCCTGCCGTTTAGCAATGCGATTAACACATGACCCCTCAGCATCCATCACTTCATCCACAAAATGTAACAATTAGAAGTTTCTTCCAGTAGGAAGCTGTGATGATTTCCTGACAGGCATACACAATGCTTCACATAGCTTTCCTTGGTAAATGGTAGGCATTTTCAGTGAGTGTTTTGTGTAGGCATTATTATTGAATGTTTTATGTTTTTCAGGGAAATTTTGCAAATGTTCTGAATGCCCTCAAAAGCTGTGACAGTCATGAAGAAGATGTTAAATTTATATTCTGGGAATTTAAGTCCATTAATGGTAAGAATGACTGTAACTGCAAATACTGAGGAGAGACAAAACACACAAAGCTACAACTTGGATTCTTATAAAGTAAGTAGTGGAGATAGATGAGGCCAGTGAAAAAAAGATTGTGAGCACATGAGCCAGGGTGAGAATCAACTGATGTTGAAAGTGAGTTGAGATTACCCCAGCATTCAGGGGGTGAGGCACATGAAGATGACAAGATAGAGGGAAGCTTGGACTATTTAGCAATTTGTCTCAAAATAGCCAAAAATAACACTAAAGTAAAGGTACAGAATAAATGAGATGTTAGCAAGAAATGCTAAAATCAAAATTAAAAAATAATAGTTACTGGATCATAAGCTCAAACTAATATTATCAGAAAGGGCTGGACATTTATTCTCCTGCTTAAGTTTTTTTGTTCTATTTCCCCCTCAAGGAATGAGACTTATGCAGGACAAGGGGGAGGAAGATGACTAGTAAAAGGAGGGAAACTTGCTGTGCTAATTTAAGGCAACAGACATGTGTTTAGTGGTTTTTAGCACACTCCACAGTGTCCACTAGAATGACCAAAACCACAAGTGGCCTGGCTGCAGAGCATAAGAAAATCATGTGATATCATGAGTAGGACATGCCCAGGAAGCTCCCGAGAGATTTGTATAACCGAAACCAAAGCAAAGGCTAACTTAATTCCTATTTCCTAGGCTTTTCAAAATACAATTTTAACTTATTATTATATTTGCTTCAGGACAGCATCCTCATAGGAATTTAGCCTAAACAAAGATGTCCAATCACTAGCCAAGCAGGCTTGCACACAAGTAATAAGGGATTAGAGGGGAGGAAAAAGAACGAAGGAAATGAGCATAAAAACGAACATGGAGAGAACAGCTAAAAGTGCAGGACCCAGGTACTTGGAGAAGTTTGGTGAAAGCCAGTCTCCAGTATGCCCTCACTACTGAATAGTACCCTTAGCCACAGCCACAGCACACCATGACGTGCAAGCACCATGAGACTCAGGGAGTGTGTCATTCAATTTCAAGGGAGCAACTTCACAGACACCAGCTGACACAAGGAAAAGAGAGAAAGAGAAATACAGTGAGAAAGAAGAAATAGCAAAGACAAAGAAAAGCATAGGAATTATGAGAAGTAAAGGGAAACAATGAAGGAAATACTTACAGGTAAAATGAGCGAGTTTGAGATAAGGGAAAGAATGAAGGAAGAAATAAAGAAGGGAAGGTGGTCACAAAGGAGTTATGGGGTAAAGAAGATGTAAATGCATATAAAACCTAATCCAGTGCCTGCAGATCATCATAGCACAGGGGTCACACCGGCTGTCACTGCCACACTATCATCGTGCTTTGCTTGCTACACTTATAAGCAGATATCTTCTGGCAAGTAAACCATAAAGGCCTCCACAAGACACGCAATTCTGGGCTCCAATCCATTCACGATGTGAATTAATTGACTTTCCTTGAACTCTACTGTTTTCAGTTGGAGAATTCACTGTGAACATGTTGTACATATCTCAGATATCAAACAGCAAATGTACTGCAGCCAGATTCTGAAACAGAGCCAGAAATTGTTCATTAATCAAACAGGGGTCTCTCCGTGATTACTAAAGACAAGTAAGAGATAAAGAAATACAGTCAACAGCTACACGCTTTGAAATTCTTTCCACATTTCTCCTGTTGCTTTGGAAGCAGGGGCTCTACTGGTCACCAAGTAATTGTACCCTGAGGGTGAGGGAGGCCTTCAAAGTAACATTTGTCCTGAGAGCCTCATTTTCACTATGGTTTTCATATTTTACTCAAAAGTAGTCATTCACGAAATCATTTGTCTTTCTTCTTTTAAAACAAATATATATTTTAATAGTGTATATAAAATGTTCCTTTGAGCTGACGAACCTATAAAGGTAATATTCTAATTAATTTCAAAAATGAATGCTTGGTAAAAGCTTCAAATGCCTAGAGTTCTAGCCAAGATTCATGGAAGCTTGAGAAGATAAGTATGCTGGGTCTGCTCAACAGATTAGATGGCCAGATGTATGTATGCATGTATGGATGGATGTATGGATGGATGGATGGATGGATGGATGGATGGATGGATGGATGGTTTTATATATATATATATTAGATAAATTGATGATAGAACAAAGATATATGTATTTATGCAGATGTAAATGGATAGATAAATATAGATAATAGATTATAGAGAGAAATAAAGAATAGAAAGGCATGCGCACATAAATGAATAGATAGCCTTGATGGTTAATCTGTGGTTGTTAGCCTGATAAGATTTAGAATCACCATGGAAACAAACCTCTTGGAATGTCTGTGAGAGATTTTCTACTTTGGTTAGTTGAAGTGGACAATCCACCCTGACTCTGGACAGCATCATTCCATAGACTGGGGCATCTGACTGAATGAAAAAGGTGAAAGTGAGCTGAGCAGCAGTAGCCAGTGCTCTCTGCTTCCTCTCTGTGGATCGAACGTGACCAACTGCTTCATGCTCCTGTCTCCATGTGTGTCCCACCGTGGTGAAATGTAGCCCCTCAAAACTGAAAGCCATAATAAACTCTTTCCTTCCTAAAACTGCTTCCTGTTAGTTATTTTATCACAACAATGAGAAAGTTACTAATGCAATTGGATAGATGATAGATATAGATAGATATACATACATAGAGAGAGCTGATAGATTAGATAGATAGATAATAAATGATAGATAGATGGATACATAGATAAACAGATAATAGATAGATGGATAGATAACATAAACTTTACAGACTCCCATGAGAGACTGGAAGATCAAGCTTTGGGCAGAAACCATCACCAAAGGCAAATCACAAGCCTGATCCTGTCTACCTGTCACTGACAATATAGCTGAGACCAGCACGTCCTACATATGGTCTCTCAATATTTTATTTCTCCATCCAACATCTTCTCATTGTTTTTTTTTTTCACTTCCTTTCCATGACTTAGCCTTGAGCTAGACAAAACAGCAGAGAAAAGAGCAGAGTTTAGGGGATTCTTAAAGGGAAGAGTTCCGAGGCAAGAAAGGATAGAGCTTCTATCAGGGCAAGAGAAGCCTGGTTTGCAACCCAAGATGTTGTCTCCACTATCATCCCCAAAACAGGTTATTTGAGAATCACAGACAAAGGTACACATCAGCCATTTTCTGTAACCAGGGTAACAGATCAACCCAAGAAAATAATAATTCACAGGAGGAAAAGATGGGATGGCTGAGAATGATAAATAGAAGGAAGAAATACTGAAAATTAAACAATGTATAGCAGCAGAATAAGTTGAGCAAATAAAATGTTAGTTTTAAATATAGTCACATATTTATAGAGAGAAAGGGAAAGATAAAACAGAACATCCCAGAAGACAAGTCAGGAACAATCAAGTATTAAAACTAATTACTTTGATTTGTTGGGTATCAAAACATTATTGGGGTTGGAGAGATGGGCCAGTAGTTAAATGTGCTTGTTTGCAAAGCCTGAAAGCCTGGGTTCAATTTCCCAGTACCCACGTAAAGCCAAGTGATGCGTGCATCTAGAGTCTGTTTACAGTGGCAGGAGGCCCTCGTGCACCCATACACACACACTCTCTCTCTCTAATAAATAAATAAAAATTAAAAAAAAAAATAAGCCGGGCATGGTGGCGCATGCCTTTAATCCCAGCACTCAGAAGGCAGAGGTAGAAGGATCGCTGAGAGTTCGAGGCTACCCTGAGACTACATAGTTAATTCCAGATCAGCCTGGACTAGAGGGAGACCCTACCTCGCAAAACCAAAAATAAATAAATAAATAAAAATAAAATAATTATTGTAATGTGGGGAGATAGCCAAGTTGGTAAAACGCTCAGCATGAAGAACTGAGATTAGATCTCCAGCATTCACATTAATGCCAGGTGGGTGTGGCGGCTTTAGTGCAGTCCTAAGTGGAGGCAAAAGATCTTCAAGGCAATTTGGTTGGCTAAACTAGCCAAGTAGGCAAGCTATGGGCTCAAGAGAGAAACACTATCTCAATAAATAAGGTGGAAAACAATAGAGGAAGCACCTGGAAGCAACCTCGGACCTCCACATACACATCTATGCACAGCCATACACATACATACATCTGTCTGTACACAGTGTAAACATGCATAGTACACAAACATATGCATGCTAAAAGGAGCATTATTGTTATAAAAAATACAATTGATGGGATTGGTGATATGGGTCAGTGATTAAGGGACTTGTCTGCAAAGCCTAATGACCTGGGTTAAATTCCCCAGTACCCATGTAAAGCCATATATAACACATGCATCTGGAGTTCATTTGCAGTGGTAGAAAGCCCTAGCACACCCATTCACACTCACTCATGCTCCCTCCATCTCTTTGTCTCTCTCTCTCTCTCTATCCCAATCTCTCTCTCCTATGTCTCTTTGCTTGTAAATAAATAAAAATATTTTTAAGAACGAAATACAATGGATAGACTGAATAATAGAATGTAGACTAAAAGTGATTTAGGGAGACAAAGCTTCAGTCAAAAATAATTATAGAGCTGGAGAGATGCCTTAGTGGTTAAGGCATTTGCCTGCAAAGCCAAAGGACCTAGGTTCAATTCCCCAGGACCCATGTAAGCCATATGCACAAGGGGCACATGCGTCTGGAGTTTGTTTGCAGTGGCTAGACACCCTGGTGTGCCCATTGTCTCTCTGTATGTCTCTCTTCTCTTTCTCTCTGTTTACAAATAAATAAAATTTAAAAAAATAATAATTACAGGATGGGCTGAAGAGATGGCTTAGCAGTTAACACGTTTGCCTGTAAGGTGTAAGGACCCAGGTTCAATTCCCCAGGACCCATGTAAGCCAGATGCACAAGGTGGCACATGCATCTGGACTTAATTTTTAGTGGCTGGAGGCTCTGGCACAACCATTCTCTTCTCTCTCTTTTTGTCTGTTTCTTTCAATTAAATAAACAATTAAATTTTTAAAAATTACAGGAGATATTTTAAGAGTCCAAATAAAAACAACAAATAGTGATAGAGAAGAGAAATAAAGGAAACCCCATATTTATTACTATTTACAGAAGGATCTATGAATAAAATCACGGAAAATATATCTAAAGAACAATGAACAACAGTTTTCCATAATTAAAAGGTATGTCACACTTCAGACAAAAAATATTGCAGAATTCAGTGAAAAATAGATTGTTTTAATACCTATATATTAAAAAGGAATTTTCAAAACATTCAATTCTCCAAAATTAAATAATAAATCATCAAGAATATTAAGTAATTTACATAATATATAATAATCATACTAGCATCATTTTCCATAGCTATACTGAATAAAAGAAAAATGATATAAATTTTTAGTATTTGAATTTTATTGAGAACTTTAATATATGAACAAACTATAATTTGATCATGTTCCCATCCCATTATCATCTTTTGTACCCTCTCCCCTGCTCTCATCTACTGAGGACCCTCCTCTTGCAAGGTAGTCCTTCCTTTGTTTTGTTAACTAGTTCCTTTCATTCTCCTCCACCCTACATGTCAAAATGTTGATGAGTTCAGAACAGTGCAGGTCTTGTGGGGGTATGGTAATCACTGTAGGGTCATGAATGCACCAGTTGGCTCATGTTGGGAGGCCAGTGTACAAAGTATGCCTTCCAACCTAGTGGCTCTTACATTCTTTCCTCTTCCTCTTCTGCAGGGCTCTCTGAATTTTAGATGGTATGGTAGAAATCTCCTTTAGTGTTGAGCTCTTTCTCTCAGCAGCTTCTTATTTTCTGTTTGAATGAGTTTTGAGTCCCCTTGGTGGCTACTGCCATTTTTGTTTTTAAGGAAAAACCTTGAAACAAATTGTGCATGCAGTTTGATTATCACGTACATATAAAGGTGAACATTAAAAATTAAAATTAAAAACAATGAGAGTAAATATGACCTTGGAGTAAAAAAGCATAATAAATAAGTAGAAGGAAGAATATGAGGAGGAATATATTTTATGTAACATTCTGGCAGTTAAAAAATATAAATCACAATGTAGAACTCTCATTAAGAAAGTTCAGTACTCTAAAGACAGACATTCTCACAATAGCTTTTAGAGAGCTGGAGATATGATAGGTAATGCATTTGGTACACAAGTACCAAGAGACCTGAGTTCAGACCCCAGCACTCACATAGCATGCTAAGCATGGAAATGTGAGAGGTGGGGACAGGCAGATCCCTAAGGCTTGCTGGATAGCTTATCTAGCATAAGAAGGAGAGTGACTGAGGATGACATACAACATAAGCCTTTGGTCTCTAGATGCTTGCACACATATAAACATGCATACACACGTGTGTGCTCATCACAATCACACATAACACATAAATATACATGAATAGTTTGTAATTAAGTATGATGAATTAAGAGATAGATTTAAAACAAAAAGAAATAAAATAGTTAAAAATAGACAGAGAGTACATGCCAAGAAATTATTGAAATATTGAATGTTGTTGGTATATCAAATTTCATAAGACAAAACAGAACTTCAAAACAGGAAATAAGATACTAAAGTAATTTATAGGGTATTAATATGTAATCAAGCACAAATACATATGTACCTAACAATAAAACCTTAGATTTTAAAAAGTAGCAATTTCCCTGAAAGAAGCACAGAGAATTGAATTTTTAATCACACATATTCATTATTTTATAACAGAAACTGAAGAATCAAGTGACAAAAAAATAATTTAAATCATATGATTGGCTGATAAAATAGGAACATTTTAACCTATTAAAGATGATATGCTTTACTTTTCAAGCATAAAATTCAGCCAGATGATGAACTTTTAACAAAAACAAAGTCTCAAGGTGGTACAAACTATGTTCTCTAATTGTCAACCTATAATATTAGAAAGAAGTCACAAAAAATACCTTTTCTATCCAATATGTTTAATAATTAAAATTGTACTACTAAATAATACATGGGTTAAATTTAAACAGAAATGATACTATTAAAATTAACATCTAATTTACAGAGAAAGAAACACAGACAAAATTTATGAGAAATGGCAATGGCAGTGTTTGCAAGGAAATCTGCCTATAAATTTACTCATCACAAAATAAGGAAGACTTAAAACAAAACAGGTGTTTGCTTTAAAAAAAACTATAAACAGGACATCCGCGTAAGATGGCTACATAGGAGTCACACAAAACCAGCCTGGGGTGGGGGGGTGGATTTAAGCAAAACCACAGCAAAGTACCCTTTTATTCTGAAAGTGAAGGTCTATAGGTTTTTATCGGCCACAGCAGAGAAGCAGGACAGACCAAGATTTACCAGAAAGTAGGAAAATGGCCTGATTCCCAGCTGCAGGAGCAAATACCAAACAATGGGATTTTCCAACCTCATCAAACCTGAAGGGGAGATAGCAGAGATCAGCTAAGGAGCTGCTGAAAGGCACACAGGTGGGACCAGCTGAGCAGTTCCAGAAAAACTCCAGGCTTCCTGCACTCTCCCATCCCCCGTACATCAGAACCATGAACCTCCCCAGAATGTATTCAGCCCCTGGCAGCAGGAAATCCAGCACAGCTGATGAGAGCACCAGAACCATAGCACAACACAGAGGGCTTGAGGTGGGAACTCAGCATTGGTGAGATTGGAAGCCACATCAAAAGGTAAGGAGGCCGAGGTACAAAAAAGCAGGCACATAGGCCTGTACTGGAAGTACTAATCTCTCTGTGTCAGGGCAGGTTATGGGTTACATATTCTTGGTTGGATTTACCATTCTCATTTAAACTGTATTTGGGGTTTGACTATTGTTGCCTTTAATGCTTTCAGACTCTTAGGGCCTTTGTCTTTTTCTTCTGTCATTATTACAGGCAAGATCTGATTCAGATGCAGGCAGACATGAAACCCATTTCATAACAGAAATCTCAACTTCCCAACAGATAGGATTAAGGGTGTAAAGCAACACACACCCTTAGGAATTTTGGTTTTATAAGGTTATCTGTTTGTTACAATCCCTACATTTGCATACTTTCTGCTGGTTTTTATTGACTGTGTATATTCCTCAGTTAAATTTTAGAATTTTGCCAGTAAATTGCTTTACCAAACCCACTAGAATACCTGAATAGCAGGCAAACTCAATACCTAGAATTACTTCTGCAGTTGGGTTGGAATACCAGAGCCACACTTGGCAACTTAGATTCCTACTCTAAAGGTACAGAAAGTTGAATTTCCAAATCTAATTGCACCACAGATAATTAGAAAACCTAAACATCAAAATCAATTCAGTATAAAAAAATTGCTACATTATAATACAAGAAACACAAATAATCAAGAAAATACAACCCTATCAAAAATTATAAATCCATCAGAATGCACCCCCAAGGAGACTGTTCTAGATGAAATGCCTGACAAAGAATAAAAAAATAATAATTTGTCTATACTCAAAGAAATAAAAGAAGAAAGCAAAGGAACCAAAGAAGAAAACAAAGGAATCAAAGAAGAAAACCAACTCTTGAAGGAATTCCAACAGAACAAAGGAAATCAGCTTACTGAAATAAGGAGGTCATTATAAGACATGAATAAGGAAATAGAAATACTAAAGAAAATGGGGCAGAAATTCTACAACTGAAAAACACAGTCAAATAAAAAAAAAAAAAAAAAAAAAAAACTGGGGAAGTCTCACCAGAAGAATGGATGAAGGAGACAACAGAACATCTAAACTAGAAGACCAGGTGGCAGACTATAGACAGCCCAACTAACAGGAAGACATGTTAATAGGAAGGCATAAATGGGAATCTCAAGATATTCGGGACACAATGAAAAGATCAAACGTAAGAATTCAAGGTGTACAGACGCCCCAGCTGCGCCCTCAGGATGACGGAGTGGGAGACGGCTGCACCTGTGGTGGCAGAGACTCCAGACATCAAACTTTTTGGGAAATGGAGCACAGATGATGTGCAGATCAATGACATTTCACTGCAGGATTACATCGCAGTGAAAGAGAAGTATGCCAAGTACCTGCCTCACAATTTTGAGCAACAAAAATAAGGCTGGTGGTATTACCATACCCAATTTTAAGCCATAATACAAAGTCATAGTAACAAAAACAGCATGGTACTGGCACAAAAACAGACATTTAGATGGATGGAACAGAATAGAGGAACCAGATGTTACTCCAGGCAACTACCATCTGATTTTTGACAAAAATGCCCAAAACACTGGGGAAAAAACAGCCTCTTTAAACAGTGCTGCTGGGAAAATTGGATGTATATATGTATATAAGGATGAAAATAGATCCTTGTCTTTCTCCATGCACAAGATTCAAGTCCAAATGGATCATCGACCTTAATATCAGACCTGAAACTCTGAAACTGCTAGACAAAAAGTAGGGGGAAACTCTTCAACATATTGGCATAGGCAATGACTTTCTGAATATAATAACCCCAGTTGCTCAGGAAATAAAACCACTAATCAACCATTGGGGTCTCATGAAATTACAAAGCTTTTGTACAGCAAAGGACACTGTGAATAGAGCAAAGAGACAACCTACAGAATGGGAGAAAATCTTTGCCAGCTATACATCTGACAGAGGATTAATATCCAGAATATACAAAAACTTAAAAAACAAAACAATAGGGCTGGAGAGATGGCTTAGCGGTTAAGGCGCCTGCCTGCTAAGCCTAAGAACCCGGTTCCAATCTCCAGGTCCCAGGTTTAGCCAGATGCAGTGACGCAAGGGCACAATGCCACACTTGCCCACAAGGGGCACACACATCTGAATTTCGTTCACAGCAGCTGAGAGACTGCTGGCGTGCCTATCTCTATCTGTCTCCCTCTCCCTCTCTGTCTGTCTCTCTCTGTGTCTCTCTCCAAAAATAAATAAAATAAAATAAATTAAAAAAAAAAACAATAAAAATGAGCTATGGAACTACATAGATAGTTTTCAAAAGAAAAATACCAATGGCATATAAGCATCTAAAAAAGTGTTCTACTTCCTTAGCCATCAGGGAAATGCAAACTCAAACTACTTTGAGATCCCATCTCACTCCTACCAGAATGGCTTTAACCAAGAAAACAAATGACAATAAATATGGTGAGAATGCAGAAAAAGGGGAACCCTTCTACACTGTTGGTGTGAATGCAATCTGGTACAGCCTTTGTGGAAATCAGCGTGGAGGTTCTTGAGACAGCTAAAAATAGATTTACCATATGATCCAGCTATAGCACTCCTACATATATATACTAAGGACTCTTCTCACTACCTTAGAGATACTTGCACAACCGTGTTTATTGCTGCTCTATTCACAATAGCTAGGAAATGGAACCAGCCTAGATGTCCCTCAGCAAGTGAATGGATAAGAAAGATGTGGTATATTTATACAATGGAGTTATATTCAGCAGTAAAGACTAATGAAATTATGAAATTTGCAGGGAATGGATGAATCTGGAAAGGATTATACGAAGTGAGGTAACCCAGGCCAAGAAAGCCAAATGTCACATGTTCTCTCTCATGTGTATATCCTAGCTACAAATGTATAGACTTGTGTGTAAGGTGGAACCAAAAATCAGTAGCAGAGGCCAGTAAGCTAGAATAAAGCTATCAGGGAGGGAGAAGAGGTAAGGACTTAGGGGATAGTAATGTATATATGTAAGTATAAGAATAGATTACAGGGAATGGAATGACCTAAGCAAGGCCAGGGGGAAAGATTGAGTAAAAGAAGGCTGGGGGCAGGGTCTATCAAAATTCAAGACATTCTGAATAAGACATATTAAACCTACTTTTTTGGATAATGGCACATCCAGAAGCCATAGATTGTTGCTAGAAAATTTTCAGTGGCAGGGATGGGATACATTCCAGTGAGTTGTTGGCCAGTGAGGTCCTGTTCCCTCCAAAACATTATAGGCTATTGCCAAGACTTTTGGTTTTCCACGAGAAACAGATGGTAAGACCCTATTGCTGAAAACTTCACATGCCTGGGTGGCAAGGTCACTGAGAAAACAAGCTGTTGCTGAGCTGAAACCTCTTCCCTGTAGACCAGCCAACTGAAAGATGGAAAAAATTGCAGTGCATGCAGCCCTATGGGAGACAGAAGTCATCAGCCATGAAAACAATGGACACTGGAAGCCTCAAGTTTGGCCAGACAGGCCAAATGACCAAACTGTTACAGTAGTGTTATGTCTGCTCTAGGGGAAACCAACTGCTCTCTAATCGGACTGAAGGCCTGCTCTATGGGAGGGAATACATGCCTGCTACTGAAAACCTAATCAAAAGCCTATAACACAGGAGGTCATGAGCCTTAGGGGTGTAAAGCCTGCTCTTGTCTGGTTAAATGCATACACTATGCTCACTGAACTGCCGAGTAAGCACTACACTTAATGTTCATATTCATATATTAATGCTACTCTCACTTTTGGTTAAAGAAGCTTCTCTTTTCAGATACAGAGGCCACTGGAATGACCCAAAAGGCAACATAGTGCTGAGAAGTGAAAGAGAAGTGTCCATCCTTAAGACAGCTCTATCACACCCTCCAAGCCACAGGGTCACTTGCAGAAGAGGTGGTGGAAAGAATATAAGAGCCAAAGGAAGGGTATGACTCTTTACAATGCAACTGTCCAGGCAGAAATTTGTCTCAATATCCACAACTTCGCAGTGCCTAGAAATACCTTTACAAGTTTGTTACAAGATAACAATCATATAGTTAAATTTATATCAAGGCCATAAACTTAGAAACAAATATAACACACCAAAAACTACAGCTATAACAGGTATGTTCTATAAAACAACCATACTTCTGAAATCATGCAAAATTTATATTTCTAGAAAAATATAAGATGATAAAACTGGCACATGAAAAATTAGAAAGTTTGAATATATCAGTAACTTAAAAAAATGAAATGACTATCAAAAATCTTCCCTTTCCTCCAAAATTTATAATCATAGATAATTTTTCAGATGGCTTATACTGTTTATAACAAACAAAAGTTTTTTTAAGAAGAGAAAGACTAGTGCTACCCTTATCATTTTATGAAATTCATATATGTTTGATATCAAAATTGGAAGAGAATATGAGGAAATAAACTATAAGACAATTCTAATTTTAGAAAGAGAGACAATATCCACACAAAGCTTTGCACTGAAATGTTTATTCCCATTTCATGCACAAATACCCAAACTAGAGCAACCAAGGTGACCTACAACATTTAGCTGGGTAAAAAATGTTGATACATTTTACAATGTAATAGAAAGGCATAAATTATTAATTCACACAGCTTCAGTGATTCTTACATGCATGTTCTTAAGTGAAAGAAGACAGACTATTACAGTTTATACTGAATTATTTCATTTATATCACATTTCAGAAAGGAAAAAATTAAAGAAACAGATCAGTGGATACCAAAGTCTATGGTGGGTAGAGTTGAGTAGGTGAAAAACACATAGATCTTTGTGTACTTCATCACAGTAGTGATTTTGTGTCACTGTGTATTGGTCAAAACCAACAGATGTGCTTTAACAGCCCAGAGTGCATACTCTAAAACAATTCAAGGATTGATTGTAGGACAGAATGCAGACAGAGTCAAAAGGATTGATCCATATTGCAAACGTGTGACACTTCCTGAAAGGAGAAGGGTGTTAACTAAGTAGCTTTAGAAATGACTAGTCAGTTGAAGAATAAGGACATAAGCACTGTGCAATAGTTGGTCAAGTTATTTCCTACATACAGAAAAGTTTTCAATTCTTCAAGTGCTGATCCTTATGTAACATGCCAGTTTCAGACTTGTACAGAATGGAGAAAAACTGAAAGTTTTCTTATGTAAATCCCACTTACAGCAATCAAGTAAGAAAATAAAGAAAATCCATCCAAAGTGGCATGGTATTTAAAAACGCAAAGGTCCCACTAAACACTATTAGAATGAATAAATTCAGCAAATTGGTATTATGTAACCAATATGCAAAAATTCAGAGTGCTGCCCAATGTCAATAGCCAATTTTCTGAGATACAAATTAAGAAAGTAACCCATTATCATTAGAAAACATACAAAACATAATTTATGTTTCTTATTTGTCAAGACTTGTTTTATAGGCCATAATGTGGTCTAACTGGGAGGACATGTTCTGTGCTGAGGAGAACAACGTATATCTACCACCTAGTAGATAAGTTGCCCTGTTGGTTTCTGTTGGGTCCATGTGGACCAGGATGAGCTTTGGCTTGATTTCCTGGTGGGTAACTTGTACACTAATGGGAGTGAGACTTTTTTTTAATTCATTTACTTATTTGAGCAAGAGAAAAAGAGTGAGAGAGAGAGAGAGGCAGATAGAGAGAATGGGCACACCAGCATCTCCAGCCACTGCAAATGAATTCCAGACACATATGCCACTTTGTGAATCTGGCTTACATGGGTACTAGGGAATTGGACCTGGGTCCTTAGGCTTCACAGGTAAGCCCCTTAACTGCTAAGCCATCTCTCCATCCCAGAGGAATAGGATGTTTAATATCCCCAGTTATTATTATTGTCACATTTCCTGGTAGTTTATTTTTACACTGATAATTCATAGATACACAATGAAACACTACTCATCCCTTAAAAAAGAATGAAGTCCTGCTGTTTACAAAAACATGGATGTAACTGGATATCATCATGTTAATTGATATAATACAGAAAAAGAAAGATAACTGCCACAGGATCTCACTCATGTACGGAATGTAAAGATGTTGAGTTCATAAAATTTGAGGGTATAATGGGATGGTTGTTGCCAAAATCTAAGGATAACAGGAAGAGGGGAAGAGCAAGAGGGGATGGAACTAGGTTGAGCAATGGGTACTAAATTGTGGGCAATTGCAAATAAGTCGCATTGTGTTATTGCACAGTAGAGTGAATATCGTCAATAATATTATACTATATGTTTCAAATAGATAGAGAAAAGAGTTTGGATATATTCACAAGAGATGATATATATTTGAGGAGACAAAATAATCTGGTTTTAACATTATATAATATATACATATATTTAGGCATCAGATATAATTTTATAAATATGTATGATTTTATGTTTTATGCATGTTCTAATTTTTTTATATTAACAAATACAAAAATATGATATCCATGACTTTGCAGAGCCTAGTAATACCTTCACAAGACCCTCATAATAGGAGAAAAAGATGATAACATCAAATTAAAAGAGAGACTAATGGAGAAAGGGATATGATGGAGACTGGAGTTCTGAAGGGAATGGGGGAGGGGAGGGAAAATCATGGTTTATTGTCTATAAGTATAGAATTGTCAATAAAAAATTAAATTAAAAAATATTTATGAATGTTGTTTCCTCCAGTTAATTGATATCTTTATAATACAGTAAATTTTTTGAATTTTTATTTGTTTATTTGACACAGAGAAAGAGAGAATAGGCATGCCAGAGCCTCCAGCCACTGCAAATGAACTCGAGATGTGTGTGCCCCCTTATGCATCTGCCTAACATGGGTCCTGGGGAATCGAACCTGGGTCCTTTGGCTTTGCAGGAAATGCCTTAACCACTAAACCATTCCTGCAGCCCAATATAGTAAACTTTTGTCTCTTTTACAGCTTCTAACTTAAAATCTATTTTATCTAATATAAATTAGCTAATCCTTCTTGGTTTTCATTTCAATTAATATGAACACCTTTGTTGATATTGTATGTATATGAAAGTGTGATATTAGATCTTATTTTTAGGCCATTCACCCATTCTTCATATTTTAATTTTGTTATTTAATTGATCTATATTTGAAGTTATTATTCATAAATAATGCTATACTTCAATTATTTATGTTTACTTCTTCTGGTTGTTTTATATAGCTTCTGTTTCTTTCTCTTATTTACTTTATAGTTTGAAGGTTTTATGTGTTGATAATATTTTACTCTAATCTCTTTCTCTTTTGTGTATCTGCCTGATCAGTGAGTGTTTTACCTTTTTTATGTTTCCATGGTGGTAGCTATTATCCTTTTACTTAAAGCTCTCCTAAGCATTTCCTGTAAGGCCCATCTGGGGGGAGGTGAATTTTTTTGCCTATATTCCCATGCATTCTGCAGCAATAGAAACAACAACAAAATTATGGGATTAGTAGAGGGGTCCATTATTAGTTGATAAATAAATATGGTATCTATGCATAATATATTATTTATACATAAAAATAATAAAGCCCCAGTTCTTCGAGTGAAATATATATAAATAAAGACATTATATTAACTGAAATGAGCCAGTCACAGACATTATTGTCTATCACAGCCATACACAAACATTATTGTATGGCCCAACTCACATGTGAAAGCTTAAAAAGTTGATCTCATAGAAGAAAGTAGTAGAATGAGGTTCACTAAACAATAGAAAGTGGAAGGTAGATAAAAGATAGAGCAGTTGGTTATTGTCATAACACCAGTGGGCACATCTTGCCTGACTGGTCAGATGTGAAGTACCCAGGGGTCCACAGCTGGTAGGATTGTTGATGACTTTTCTCCCCCAGCACTTGTATTGATATTCTACCAACCAGAAAGCTAGACAGCAGGGAGGAAACTTTCAGATCATTGCACCCTGCTTTCTTTATGTCCTACAGCCAATGTATGTGGGATTTTACTAACAGGGACTTTCCATCTAGTTTTGGTGAGCAAACAAGAGCAATGACAGTAACTGATGTTGCTTTTAGAGCCTCTGACAGCTACCTGATCAACAACTTATTGGGAGGTATCTCAGCCCTGGAAATGGTATTTTTTAAAATATTTTATTTTTTTTTATTTATTTGAGAGAGAGAGAAAGAGGCAGAGAGAGGGTAAGAGAGAAGAATGGGTATGCCAGACTATCGAGCCATGGCAAATGAACTCCAGATGCATGCACCCCCCCTTGTGCATCTGGCTTGTGTGGGTCCTGAGGAATCAAACCTGGGTCCTTTGGCTTTGCAGGCAAGTGCCTTAACTGCTAAGCCATCTCACCAGCCTGGCACTGGTATTTTTGACTTTTGCTCTATGGCTTCAGGGAGCAGCTTTATACACACATATAGGGGACCTTTGTTTATACAGCTTTTTTAAATGTGTATTTTTTAGTTGTTTTACCAAGTTGTAAGTTTACACATGGCTTATTCACATGCTCTTAGTTTTGGTTCATCTTCCCACCATCCCTTTCTCTCAATACCCTGCTTCTATCCTTGCTTAAATATTTCCCTCCCATCATCATCCTCCCTAATTTCATGTTCCATGTTTTCTTTTATCCCCCTACAACCCTTTATGGTCTCTTTCTGTCTTCCTGGCCTCTGTAGACACTCATTCTGATTTAGACCCACGGAATCTAGAAATTCAAAGCTGGGTTCCTCATTTGAGAGAAAATGCAGCATTTGTTACCACACTCAGTTTGATCTTTACCAGTTCCATCCATTTTCCTACAAATTTCATTATTTCATTTTTCTTTCTATCTGAATAAAACTCCATTGTATGTATATAAACACATCTTCATAATTCATTCATCAGGTGATGGGCATCCGAATTGATTCCCTTTCCTAATTCTTGGGAATAGAGCAACTCAGTATCAATGTTTGTTCCCATAGATTGGTACTGCTTGCAACTTCAATCATGGATGTTTCTTTATGCAAAGGGCAGAGGTTAATGCAGAGATGCATAGCTGCCAAAGTTATCAAGAATAAGCGACTAGTGTGTGCTCAGACATTAACAAAACATCCAAACCACACCGTCCAAGACTCAGGAATCTTTCCAACACAGGGGTCAGGAAGAATATAAGTGCAGGAGGATAGAAAGTGTGACTGAAGTAGGTTGTCTTCTGGATAAGACATGGCCATTTCACTCTCATGAGTTCATATTCATTGGGGATGCAGTTTCCTGGACAAAATTGAGCCTGTCAATGTTTCATCATTTATGGAGGAGGGGATCATGACATCTCACACCTCCAGAATAGTTAGTGGCAACTGATGACTTCTGGGGGAGGAGGAGGCATGTCCTACAGCAGTATAGCCACTTGTGGCTGCCTATCCATAAATAACCTCTCATCTATGATTATATAAATGGCCTTAATTTAACTCAGTGGGTCAAAGACAAAGCATGAAAGTAGAATGTGGATTAAATGAGAAGAAGAAAGGTTTAGTGGAGAAGAGGGGGTGAGAGAATAATTATAAAAGAGTGGAATCAAAATGCATTGTATGTATGTATGAAGTATCAAAAAACTAAACATCATACATGAAAATTTTCTAATGGAATACTTGCAATGTACTAAGTACTTAAAATTTTTTTAAGATATATTTGTAGATCATTAAAACCAAATGAGTAACATAGCTGTCAAGTAATCCCTACGAACTAGTTCCCAGATTATTCCAATACATTATATCTTACAATATGAGTAATCTTGACTTCTTTTCCTTTCATTCTTTTACATGTCAGCAGGGTAAAGAAAATCAGTAACATTATTCCAAGCCAGTACATACCTTAAGCTACTCCAGAGACTATGAGGCATTTTCTGAGAGTTGGGGACAGGATAGATGCATTGGCTATGTACCTACTTTAAAACTCAGTTGTATGTAGATCTTCATTTATTTAACCATCAAAACCATTGTATGATGGAATATTACTATCCTTGCTTTTCAGATGAAAAATTAAGACTTACAGACTTTGGTGTCAAGGTTTTGTGGTTTGAATATAAAATGTCTCCACAGACTCATACATTTGAATAGATGATCTGATCCCCCTTTGGTAGTACTGTTTGGGAAGTTTGTGGAGCCTTTAGGAGGTGAAGCCTTGCTGGAGGAGGTGTGTCACTGGGGGCAAATCATGGAGTGTTATAATCTTGTCCCATATGGTGCTTTTGAACTCTTCTCCTGATGATATGAAGACGTGATACCAGCTGTCTGAACATACCAAAATGGACACTTCACCCTTGAAACTACAAGCAAAAATAAACCCTTTCCTTCCATAAGTTGTTTCTGGGTGTATATTTTTCCAGCAATGAACAAATAATTGATACAGAATGATGCTAAATACTTTCAATTACTGGTTATATGAATTGGGCCAGTAATTTTACAGCCTTGTTGAAACTGACTAAAATAATATCTGTTGAAACTTAGTTATGGTAGATACCTATTAAATTGTGAACCATCTTTCCTGAGTCATTGAGGTCACAGTGGCTGGATCTCTTTCTGCCTGACTCAGAAACTCATGCTCTTTACCTTCCCAGGCTCCTTGCAGTTGAAAGCTGCCTTGTGTGGATTTGGACATTTGTATGCAGTGGAGAGCTAGAAATAGAGTATTTATTTATTGATTGGCTTTTATTTCAAATAACTTTCTAAAAAATAGTCATCTATTAAAGATTCAATTGAAATGATTAGCCTATAGACATTTATGGATGCATGACATACAAAACTGATTAACCTCTCTCATATTTACATGGCACCAGGCACTGAAAACCAAGTCTGATGCAATACATCTCTTTTGTGCTTTTAATCATAACAACTACCAAATGGCTTCTTTTTGTGCATGTGATAACATCATAATGGAAAACTAAATCGATAGCATATTTCTCAATCTAATTATATGTCTTGCATTTCTAAATCAGTTTTACTGAAATACAATAAGTGGTACTGTGGAAATTAGAAGAGGATAACAACTTGCAGTTGCAAATAGCACTGTTAGTGACAGGAATAGAAGTCTAACCATGCCTCTCTCTATGAAAAATGCCTCCCATTGTGACTATGCAATAGAAAGCCAAAAATAGTTTGGGGGCTTAGTCAAACACATGATCCTTCTAAGAAACTAGTACTTTTATAGGCCAAACTAAGATTACATTAATGCAACACTATGTAACACTATGTATGGAGAATAGAAGTTGCAAATTTCGGCTACATGCAAAGTGTCCTCTCCCTCCTTAACCTACCACCCAATAAACATGGTAAGACCTTTACATAAATTCTAAATAGCTCCTTTCCTTGTTTAATTTTTAATTTTTATTTAGTAATTTGAGAGAGAGAGAGAGAGAGAGAGAGAGAGAGAATGGATGTGCCAGAGCTTCCATCCGCTACAAATGAACTCCAGACACAGGTACTACCTTGTGCACCATCCTGAGCAATGAAACCTGGGTCCTTTGCCTTTGCAGGTAGGTGCTTTAACCACTAAGGCATCTCTCAAACCCTCCTTTCCTTATCTTAAAGGGTAACTTATGTTCACTATAAAAAATTTGTAAAATATCAAAACTGATACAAAAATAATATAACTCCAAATCCCACACATGATATTTTTCTACATTTCCTTCATGTTATTTTTCTTTGCACATATTATATATTTGAAGTGATAAAATAATTCAATTGAATGCATAGTCAAATAGTTCCAAAATAATAAATAGCCCACAGATAAACACTACTATGAAAATGTTACTTTTATAGATGCTGAATTAGTAAACAAGAGCTCTCATCACAAAAACTTGCTGAAATAGCAGAAATCTATTTTATCATTGTTTTGGAGACTCTAGGATTAAATCTCAGCAGGCTTGGTTTCTTCTGAGGCCTCTCCATTTGACTTGATGATAGCTATCTTCTCCCTCTGCATATGACTGTCCAAATTTTCTTTTCTTATAGGGAGTCCTGTTATAAGTGCTTAGGTCTATTCTAATTTCAAACTCATACCCATTTTAATACTCTGTCTACAAATACATTATGACTTTAGAACTTCAAAATATAAATGGGAAGGAGTAAAATTCATCCTATAACAGGTTAAGTGTGGCAATATAAATATCTTGTATATATGTGTGCATACATATACATATATAATGGTATAAATACATCATATATCATCATATTCTACAAAATTTGAATAGACCTTTCAGCAGGTACCTATTTTTTAATCTTCATGAGGATAGGGTTTCTAGTTTGCTAATTTTAAATCAGTGTGCAAAGGAAGAACTTTAACATTTCATAAATATAATTAAAATTATTATTACTGGGCTGGAGAGATGGCTTAGCAGTTAAGGCGCCTGCCTGCTAAGCCTAAGAACGCTGGTTCCAATCTCCAGCAGTTCCAATCTCCAGGTGCCACGTTTAGCCAGATGCAAAGTGATGCAAGGGCGCAATGCCTCACTTGACCACAAGGGGGCCCACGCATCTGGATTTCGTTCTCAGAAGCTGAGAGACTGCTGGAGCGCCCAGCTCTGTCTTCCTCTCTCCTCCCTATCTGTTTCTGTCTGTGTCTCTCTCCAAAAATAAATAAAATAATAAAAAAAAATTTTAAAAGTATTATTACTTTGGGGAAATATGTTAAGGCTCACTTTATTCCACAAACCAAAATAAGTTCAAACTTACAAATAGTAAATGGAAGGAAGGCAAGAAACAAGAGGAGGAGAAGGAGGTTAGGGAAGTTAGAGAAAAAAAAAAAACAGAAAATGGAAATTAGTTCTCTCTGTCCTACCTAGAAATGGGGTAGGTATTTTGTCTTTAATTTATTCATTCATTTGATAAGAATTCATTGGCCAGCTACCACATGCTAAGTGATTGGTTAAACTCACAGCTTGGGCCAGGTTTGGGATATATGAACCCAATAGGAGTCCCTCAGATTGTTACAATATAAACACAAGTTCACATTTCTTTATTATCCCCATCTCCATGCACCAACATCATAAGCTTCATTTATTAAATATGTCCCAACATAATCTATTTCCGAAACCTTTTTGTATATCAGTTCCTATTAGAAATGCACAAACAGGGCCTGGTGTTAAGGAGCCCTGAGGGAAGCCTGTGTAAAAAGGAAGCATCTGTATGTAAAGAAAAGGACACTGCCTTAGTCGTAGTGCTGTACCTGTGTCCTGGCTTGTAAGTTATGCCTGAGTGCTCATCTGTGCTCACACTGTCTGTCCTACTGCCTGGGACTGCAAACCCCTGGAGGTTGGTGCACCACATCTGTTCGTTTCACTGTGACCAATGTCAGAATGGAGCATTCACAAAGAAGATGCTTTTAGAATCTGATAATGATCAAGAAAATGAACTCAGCAGGCAGCATCTGTGAGGCTGTGGAGGAGATGCCCTCTGCATCCACCTTCTGATCTGCCAGGTTCCATGTCACATGTGTGGCACTGCATGGCCAGCTGCAGGGAGCAGGTCCCAGGATCTTTTCGTTTATATGTGTTCCCACAAGAATACAAATGTGTTTCTCCCACAGGAGACATGATGTGATAAAGGATAAAAGACAGAAAGAGTTGGAGCTTCTTAGAACAGTCCAGCATGCTCAATCTGGACAGCATTTGACTCATCATTTAGTGACTGAAAAAGGTGAGATTTATGACGTTTTAGGGTAGGAAGAATCATTTATTCTCTCCATTGGGCAACAAATCATGTCAATAGTCCATTGCTTTGCAGCATGAAAAGAATCCTTGCAGTTATTTTAGGGATACTGAAAAGAATTTAACCAGAGCTTAATTTTTCTAATAAGCAGTTTAATAATGATATTGCCAATACATGAGCAGAATAATTTCCGGGTGAACAATTGCTAATTCCATCAAAGCATCTTGACCTCAAAATTGTCTTAGCTCAATGTTCATAAATATCATGATTGTTCAGAATTATACCAACACTGGTAACTTTCCCCTGAGGAAAAAAAAATATGTCTCCGGTAGAATTAAGTTATTTTAGTTATTTGACCATTTTCTACTTAACAAGTTCTAACACATAATGATGTCTTTATGAAAGAAGCAGAAATAACTAATAACAATAAGCATTGACTTACTAAGAATATGTGTTTTAGATGAATTCCTTTAATTTCAGCAGAAAATAAAAAGTGAGATCCAAAAATATAATGTTCCTACTTGCACAATTTTGCCTAGCTAGTCATTTTGTCCAGTAGCAATTCCTGTATTTAAAGTCAGCTTGAATTCCCTGATTTGCCATTATTATAGAATACTGGGGATTCAATTATTTTTAGATGGATGATAGATAGATGGGTGGATAGATAGATAGATAGATAGATAGATAGATAGATAGATAGATGATAGATAGATAGATAGATAGATAGATAGCTGATATTTAGATAATAAAAAAAGGGTTGTGTCTGGGTTCACAGTTCTAGAACATGGGAGGCCCAGGAGCATGATACAGGCTTGGTTTCTGGTCAGGGCCTCATGCTGTTTCAAGTCAGGGCAGAAAGAGGGAGAAAAAAGCAAGCACATGGTGACAGACAGAAAAGTTAGTTTCCTTTACAACAGCCAGCTGTTGAGAAAGAGTCTTAATCCTATGACTAACCTCATCTCATCTTAACACCTGACAATGGCAATGGGACTTCCACATGAACTGTAGAGTAGATTAGCTGGATGGAACTCACAGGGCCATGTGTGTTATTAACCTATACGGTGCTCTGCAGCAGGAAGCATTTGGCCATGTACGGACACAGGTGCTAGGGTTTGGATGCAAAGAGAACTGGTGTATGTGCCAGCACCTCACAATGGCAGGCACTACACGGTCAGTATTTTTCCCTGTAAGTGCCTGGCCATCAGTGGTTACTAAACTTATTGGCTTCTTTCCTCTTACCTGTCCTTGTCATTCATGTTAGGCAAATCCATTTCCATCTACCTCATTAGAGTCTAAGATGGTCAGGCTGTGAGAACTCTTCCTTCTGCCTAGAACTCTTGTTATTTATCTGGTCCAACCTCTGTAGGCATTTAGATTCTGTAGATTAGGAGTGGAATTTTATTGCTGTTTATTGCTATTATAAACACAACCAAAACTTGATCCTCTTATTCGTATAAAGCCTCTTATCTCTGTTTTCAGAGGGAACTACCAGATGGAAACAAGAACTTGATTTACTTTTCCTTCTCAGTGAAATTTCAAGCTCATTTTGTGCAGCTGCTCCAACATATCAGCTCCACAAAGGCCATTTAAAAGGTGATGATTTGGGCACTAACAGCTTCACTGAACAGCTATCTACATTTAATTTTGAACTGTGTGCCTTAAAGAATCCTGCAGTCTTGGCATGTACTCCTTGACAAAGGAAAGCATTGCTCAAATTCAAACTTCTCTGACAAAGAGCTCCCATGCCCACTTTGAAAGAAGATATAGGCTGTGACTGTGACTGCGACTGTGACCAACCAGAGCTAAAATGCCTAATGCTGGTAATTCACCACTCTCCTGCTTCAGTGGGAGCTTTCTGAGAACTACGTAGTAAGGTAATGTCAAAATGCCAAGTTGTTTTTGTCTTCTCTTACTGTTTGCTGCCTGCTGCTTTCTCCAGTGCAGATGTGTCCCAACACTTTTATATCTAGAACACAACCAAAGCTAAAGAAAGATGTTAACAGGATGTAGGGCTTTGGGGAGTCTGGTAGGCCTTCACCCAAACAGATCCAGTTCCAGCTCTTTTTTTTTTTATTTTTATTTTTTATTTTTTATTTTTTATTTTTTTGGTTTTGCAAGGTTGGGTCTCACTCTGGTCCAGGCTGACCTGGAATTCATTATGTAGTCTCAGGGTGGCCTTGAACTCTCGGTGATCCTCCTACCTCTGCCTCCCGAGTGCTGGGATTAAAGGTGTGCACCACCACGCCCGGCTCCAGTTCCAGCTCTTTATTGGATGAGAAAAGCCTATGCTTTTCTCTAGAAAAGACAACATGGAAATTGCCTAGAAAGGCTTCTGACATCCAATATTTGGGAGGTACTATGTTGTCACTGATGAACACTGGCATCTATTTCAGTGAGGAACTTGTTTCCCTTCATTCAAGGAAGTTCAGCGGTTGACCCAGAGTGCTAACAAGGAAGTTCACTATGGCAGGGTCCCATGCTCTGCAATTCTGAATAAAGAATCAAACCCTTGAGGAAAATTAGGATGGAATTACTTAATAATCTTTATTTTATGTCAATCAACTTCTAGATTCTTAGCAATTAAAGAGAAGTAGTTTTGTTTTTGGTGTTCTCCTTTAAAATTTAATGATTTATAGATATACACATGATAGATGTGATAGTTATACAGAAACCAATAGGTTGTTCCTCAACACAAGATAATTTTGAAAAATCCTTATAACCTAGTAAATGTTGACTTTTCAATGGCACAAAAAAGGACAATTTGAGAACAAAGAATGCTATGAAAGCTAGGTATCTTAGAAAGGGGAGGATGGTTACAGGTACAAAGAGGGAGGCAAACTCTTTTTGACTTCAGTATGGTGGATTTCTTGAAAGGATGTGATAGAATGCTAGATAACTGACATGTCCTTTTTTCTTACTCATGGAGTCATTTGTTTCTTTGCACCTTGAAAATTATCTCAATATGCAAGACCTCCACATTTCTAATTACACAATTTATATCTTTAACATTTGCTTTTCTGCAGGCATCTTTTAATTCCACCCACCAAAAAAAAATGAGAATTTCATGAAATGAGATAATTCTAGTCCTTATAACAGATTCAAAAGTACCTAAAGACTCAAATATAATAAGTATAAATGCTGTCATGGCCTCACCTTTGAAGCTCAAAGTTTAGAGGAAGATAAAGAAGGTCAACAAATAATCGTATTTGTTATCATAACATTAATTATTATACAAGGCAGTCTGAGCAATGTGATTACAAACATTATGCAAATATAGAACCCAAGTGGTAATGAGTATTAAGATATAGATTACAAGGAGCTATGATAAGTAAGAATAAGTCGGAAGGGCTGGAGAGATGGCTTGGCGGTTAAGGAGCCTGCCTCCTAAGCCTAAGAACGCTGGTTCCAATCTCCAGCGGTTCCAATCTCCAGGTTCCATGTTTAGCCAGATGCAAAGGGGTGCAATGCTGCACTTGACCACAAGGGGGCACATGCATCTGGATTTCATTCGCAGCAGCTGAGAGGCTGCTGGCGCGCCCATCTCTATCTGTCTTCCTCTCCCTCTCTCTCTATCTCTTTCTCTGTGTTGCCCCCCCCCAAAAAAAGAAGTAGGAATTAGCAAGTATGTACAATTGCTTATGTGGGGGGGGGTGTTCATGGGATGCATTCTAGGATAGAAGAATGACAAATGTAAAATCCCTTCTACCTGCTGCATTGCATACTTAGCCAATTAAGTGCCCATGATATGCCAGGTTTTCCTTCATTCTCCATGGAAAATTCCAAAACAGAGAATGACAACATTGGCTGTGTACTGCCACTACCTTAAATAACTTAGTTTTATGCATCAATAAATCCTCATGAATAACTTCATATATCTGGGGCAATGTTAAGTGTTCTGGAAGGCCTTTGTGCCATGTGTAGTTTTCCTTCTTCTCCCCACTAGCCAGCATTCTAGTGTCATTTTCATGTTGTATAAGCCTAGCTCTTCCTCATTCAGAATAGCTGGGCATATGTGTGTATATATGTGTGTGTGTGTGTGTGTGTGTGTGTGTGTGTCTTTCACACTCACAACCATCATCCATTGCAATGCAAGATTAGTGTTCATGGCATTTCTGTGACAGCCACAGTACTTCCCTGTTACTCTGCCTACACTGCCTAGGTCAGGCAGTAGAATATGGCCTTGAAGCCTCCAACTAGAGTGGCATAAAACTGTCCAACTGTCTCATGCTTATAGTAGTAGTCAGTTTGATAGCAATGTTAATGACGATAGTTTTTACTAATAATTTGATATCAAACTCATCTCCACAGATTCCATCGCTTAGATATTTTAATAAAAAAATAGATTCCTTTCACCTTTAGACTAAGCTTTAGAGCCATTTTATTTTTTGCAAGTACAAGAAGTTTATATATAGAAGGTTTCCTATGTGGCTCTGGATGGGTAAGAATTTACGAAAATAAATCAGAGCTCTGCACATAAGTCATGGGAATGTTGGGGTTATGGTCTAATGAAACATGTCTGTGAGCAGGGTCTGAATGTAACCACAACAAGTAGAAATTTCCCTGTGGGAAAGGAGGCTGGCAGTTCTTGGGGCTTCTAGTAGTCTGATTTTCATTTGAGGTCAGTTCCTATCCTGTACTGTAAGGACTGTAGTCATCTCTCCGATGCTTGAGAGAGTGAGGACGAGTGCTGTTAACAAGCAGGAGAGTGGCAAGATGCAGATCAGCAGCGAGGAAAGGCAAAAGTGTGAGTGAAAATCAGAGTCTGTAGGATGCTGAGAGCATATACTCCACGAATCCTCTTCAGTCCTCAGGAGGGCAGTGGCTGCACACTCCAGTCAGAAATGGGGCTCCAAGGTACCTGATTTGGTCATGGAATTAACAAGTGACCATTAAAAGGCCAAAGCATGTGGACATTAAGGTCCCTGCCAGCAGCACCCAGTGAGATCCCACTCTCATCAATCAATGCTGTATATCCTGATAGTCATGAGTAGGAAACACCAATGACTTGGCTCAGCCATACACAGGTTCTTCCAGTGACCAAGTATGCAAGAACCCTTCATCTCTGTCTCCTCATTTGTTTTCAAGTGTGTGTGGTGCTGGTTAGTTGCAGGCTGTTACTTCATTTTCTTTTCTGAAAAAAAAAAGAGCAAGTATGTCTTGAAAAGCAGCCTTTAAGCTTTCCTACAATGACTCAGAAACCTACCAATTTTATAGACAAGCGAGCTTACAGCTCATCGTCCAGTGCTGTTTGTGGGTTTGGAATTTTTGTCTTTTGTTCTCTTCTTTTTTGTTCTCTGAAGCCAGCATGATTTTGACTGGTATTTTCATCTATTAGTATGAAAGAGACAGCAACTGGTTTTCTAATGGTTACAGAATGGTGACTTGCAAACCTGGCCCAGCTGCTGTCCCCACCGTGCCTCAAGCAGACTTGCAGCATCTTGTCTGAGGCACACATCAGTGCTCCCGCCTGCTGCTGCCCTTCCTCCCAGTGGACAGGCCACCACCTGCTGTTGGCACAGCGCCGGCCCTTCAGGGAACAAATGTTCTCTTGCTTCCGGCGAAAGGACAGGACAGACGCTGGATTTCAAGAGAACAAGGGAAAGACCCCCTCCAGCAGACTGCCCCAACTCCTCCACCCATCTGCCTCCATGCCTAGCAGAGATTGTAGTCATGGAGGCCATAGGAGAGTGGGCATTTGGGTCAAACTGTGATCTAGATTTTTCTGTGTCCTTTTCTCTACCAGTCTTCTCAAGGCTATTGTTACCATTTATTTATTCAGCCCACAGGCATTTATTGAATGTCTCTTATGTGCCAGACAATTTACTAAGTGCTAAGAAAATAGACTTAAATGTTTCTTCCCTTGCCCTTGAGAAGGTCATAGCTTAGTGGGGGCAAGACAAGAGACACCTACTGATAAATTATGATACAGCATCAAGAATTTAATAGCAGACTTGAAAAGTAAAATGGGAATGACCTGAGCATGAAGCATACAGCGCATGGTAAATACTCAATAAACACGGACAGTTATTACCAAGTGCAACTTGTATCTATGCCTCTCTCCAAAGTGACACAGCCCCAACTTCTTCCCCAGTGGAGGCGAGAAAAGAGGGAAGGATGGGGTCAGTTCATGGCCATCATGGTTTGGAACCAAAAAGACCCAAACATCCATGTCTAAGGACAATGCTGGAATACAGGACCTAGTGGAATTTTTGCCTAACCATCAGATAGGATAGACCAAGGAGAATGAAGGTACAAAATGCAGGGAAATATCCCAGAGTCTGGAGACAGGAGGCAAAACCCATTCACACATAAAAGAACAGGGATGAAAATCTGGGCCATAAAGATTTGAAAAGACAGAAATAAATCTCACAGCAGTGGCATATGGTCTGGGTCTTGCAAAGTGACTAGAACTCCAGGCGGGCCAGAGTTAAGAAAAGGTTCTCCTTGAAGAGAAGGCAGCATGAGAGAAACACCAGTAAGAGCAGGAATTGTGGGATACAGTGGGAGAGACTGAGGCTGGAACAGAGCCAGAGTAGACTCATAGATGGGTGTACATGTCTGCCCAGGAACTGAGTCTTATTCTCTAGAATAATGTGACCAGTGTCACTGGTCAAGTCAAAGAAAAGCTCAGATATACCCCCCAGGAGTTCTGAGTTTAACTGATCTGGGAGAAGGTCTAGTCATGGATATATTTTCAGTCTCAAGAGACTTTGTGCAGTCAGAATTGCAAGCTTGCTGTAGGCAACAAGAAGTCAGTGACAATTCTCCTCATATGCCCAGGAGGCTCTGAAACTAAAAAAAAAAAAAAAAAAAAAAAAAAAAAAAAGACATGCACTTGATTTCAGTGAAAATTGTCAACACCAACTTGGTGTCAGACTCTGTGCTGGGGCCACCAAGATGAGTAAGACAGGGTTCACTGCTTCCTGTTTCTGTTCGCCTTGTGCACAGTGATGAATCATACTCACCTTCCTTGTCTTACTCTGCCTGGAGGCCAGTGGGACTGAGGTTATTGTCCTT
This sequence comes from Orientallactaga sibirica, assembly GCA_036365145.1. Classification (NCBI taxonomy): domain Eukaryota; kingdom Metazoa; phylum Chordata; class Mammalia; order Rodentia; family Dipodidae; genus Orientallactaga; species Orientallactaga sibirica. Next base: position 31,169,294 of record JAEOAD010000015.1, on the reverse strand, counting down.
CCAGGGAGATGGCCTACACAATCACCTCAGTCATTGCAAGGCCTACCCTGAGGTCTGGTGCTGGGCTGCAGTGGAGAAAATGAATTGAACAATCTTTTATAGAGAAAAATCAATAGCACCAGAACGGACAGCCACACAAGCAGCTGGAACTGGAAGGCACAAGGAAGAGGGGAGGGGAGGGGAGGGAAAGAAGGCTGTCGGATAAACTAAGGACTCGGTAACATAGATAAGAAATAGAGCTGCTGTGCAGGGAGGAAGGGAGTGGGAATGAGCAGAGGGTAGGGACGAAGTGATGGCTTTTATCCCTCTTCTCTTAAGTCCCTTCTGCCTGCTCAGGGCCCTAGATGTAAGGTAAGGCAAAAAGGCATAAGGGAGACATTAATACTTAGCAAGTTCCTGTTACGCCGTTGGGTGTATGCTTCTCACAAATTGCTAGGAAGGCAGAATCCTAAAGATCGAAGCTTCAAAACTGATGTGTGATTTAGTCACTGATTTCTTCTTAGACATGCATCAGGCAGGAAGTCGCATTGAAAATGAAGAAGTGCTTCAGCAAAAAGTACCACCGAGTTGGACAGGACCTCACAGATCATCCCACTGATGTGCTGGGAACTGGCTCATAGAAACCCATCAGAGTGAGGGAAAGTACTTCTGAAGAATAGCAAAGTCCAGCTCAGGCCTATCTGTGCTGTGTGACTACATGGCTGAGACGCCTGGGGTTGCTCCCCTCAGACCTCATTTATCTCAGGTCAGACACCACCAGGGAGATTTATTGGAAGATATCTGGCTGTTTCATGTAGAGAGGGCAGAGAAACTATTATGGTCTGAATGTTTGCCCCTGTTCCTAAGTCATATTTTGCAATTACCACCAAGGCAACAGTATCAGACTGTGGGGTCTCTAGGAGTTGATTTTGTAATGAGAGCAGAGCCTTCCTGATGCTACAAAGAACTATCTTGATCCCTCCACCTTGTGAGGGCATAGTGAGTCCATGGATAAGGGGGTGTGACCCACCAGGTACTGAATTTGACCTTGGATTTGAGAATGTTCAGAACTGTGAGAAATAAATTTCTTATATGTATAAGCATCCAGTCTAAGATGTTTTACCATAATCATAAAAAGATGAATATAGTATTAAGCCAATACATTTCAAGAATGCATGGTTATGTTTGGGCCTTGGAACAACTGAAATCTTGGAATTAACCCATAAAAGTTCATCCCATCTCTTTTCTGTACATCTTTTTTTGTACTGCACAATTCCTTGGCTCCCAGAGCAGTCTGTTTTGCTGCAGAATAGAAAACATGGCCATCAACAGTGCCTGATTCTCAAATTACACCCATTCTATCTTCTGAGAACTAAGCCTTTTTCTTCCATTACAACTTGAAAAATCCCAGAGAAAGTGTCTAAGAAGGAAACTCCTCTGTGGGGGGGGGGTGGCTCTCCTTGCCCCCATTAGCTGTGTCTAGAGAGGCAAGGTCATGTTCAACATGATGGTATCTCCAACTGTGTCTATAGGAAGAGAAGGGTTCAGTTCTACCAGCAAAAGGGAGGGAAATGATCTTACCCTCCACTTAATGAGCAGGAAGCAGACCTTTCAACAGTAGCATGGAGCAAGATCTGGGTGGTAAGGATACTCAAAACAAAAGATCTGTGTACAAAACCAATGAACAATACAGGGAGATTAATAGGATCGGACCCTAGTTCTTAAAGTGGTCACATAGCAGTGTGACATGTTGACATGCCCCTTTCCTTACTAGAGACATGGAGAATAATTCCTAGCCCAGTGTGGTTAGAGATGCTCATGTGGCTGACTTATGGCCAAGGTCATTTCCAGAAATCTTCCATGCAATCCTCCATGAACTTTTCCCTTTGCAGCTGAAAGGGACGGGAATGACCCCCATGCAAACTGGCAGAGCTCTGTGTTTAGCTACAGATAGAAAAAGCCTGGATCCCCACGCCACTGCAAGGAAGAGACCCACTAGCCATAAGCTAGCCTCCTAGATTAGCAAATGGAAAGAATTCTGTAGTGGTAAACATTAAGATTTAGAGAGTCATTTTATTATAGTTGCTATGTCTGCTTTGGTTAATATAGTTTATAAGCATTGCATTAACTTGAATTAACTTCTTTGAGTTCTAATTCTGTAGCAAACTTGCTAGACGACCTTGAGGAAGTGACTTTTCTTCTCTGAGGCTTACCATCAATTACATCTATATTGAAGGATGTTTTACTAATGAATAAAGATAATGCATGCTAACAAATGTGAATGCTGAGTGGCTTCACAGCTTCAGGATAGAATATTAGAATCGTGTCTCTGGCTTGCCATTTCTCAAATATGCCAAGATATAATTTTAGTGGTTCACAAAGCTTTCAGGTTTATCATTGAAAGTCTCCTATTTAATAAAGGAGGCAATAGACGTTATTAGACTATAATTTTTCCCTTGAACACAATAAAGTTTTTTTTCACTTTGAATGTTGAAGTGGCACTTAAACATTTTGTATTTCCTACATTAGCATTTGAAGAAAATAATTTGCTCACCACTGATGTTATCAAGCTTCATTTATACCTGGAACAACTCAAGGCTGAATTAGGAGGAATTTTGCAACTTTCTCCGTCATTACTGAAAGATCTCAGCCTTCCTTGAACCTGTGGCCTAACCTCTGACCCCAAGGAATCACAATCTCACATCTCCATGGAATTCCTCTGTGCCAGACTGCTCACACTCTCACAGCCACCATGGGACTCATGGGAGCTAGGAGCACCAGCTCCTTCTCATCTCACCAAAGCATTCACCATAGATTTGTGCACCTGGGACATCCACAATGCCTAGTCACAGGAGCCGTTTGAGTTTGAGCTTTTGGGAGAATACCCCCACTATGGCTTTAAGGGAGCAGCATGGCTGTGTTTTACACTGAGTTTGTGGATATGATTTCCTCTGAACAGAATTTGCTAAATTTTATTTTGTTTTGTTTTCTTTGCTTGTTGAGACTGGGTCTTACTATGTAGTTCAGTCTCTGCTCAAATTGAAGATTTTCCTGCCTCAGCCTCCACACTTCTAGGATTAGAGGTGTAGTGTGCTAAAACCTGTCTAAAATGAGACAACAGAATCATTTTCTACAGTGATGTGAATCTCCTCAAGTCCTCAACTTCCTAGCATGTAAAATGGGAAGGTCAATACATGGAGAGCTCAGCCCATTCCATGAGATGATTCAGGGTTGGGAGGCAGAGGGGGTTAATCATGAGAGGAATAAAAGCCCATAGAAGAGATTTTTTTAACTTATTGTAAAATACTTATTAAGCTACAACTATGGGTTAACAATTTTGTAAAGTATTGCAAGTGTAACATGGAGCCAAACAGACATATGGAAGATAATGCCAGGTATGCTTGAGGGATGTCAGCCACAAATCAAACAGGGATTGTCAAGAAGAAAGGGAGAACAGTTGAAAAACAAAGGTCCTGATTTCTTCAGAGGTTTATTTTCCCAATAAAATAAAATCACAGTCTGCTTCACAGAATCCTAACTTACACTTTAGCCTTTCAGCTAGTGTTAGGGGCTAGAAGGAACTGAGCCCTTACTTTACTCATGCATTTAGTCATTAACTTGTCCTTGGACATCCTGAACTTACTGAAAGCCTGCTTTATCCAACATGCCATGCCGGGCTGTAAAGACCAGAAGTGAGCTGAATCTGATAACAGCCTTCAGGATTCTCATGGTCTCGGGTTTAAACCATTTGCTGAACAATGTGTGCTATGAGGATGTCCTGGACACAGGAGTAAAGGCCATGGAACCAGAGTACTTCCCTACTCCCCAGAAGACGCCAGATTCCTTTCTCCATGACTCTTACCTATGCCGTTTGGATGCACCCCTTGTGCTGAATCAACACCATCAGGCACAGACTTCCACAGTGAGAAAATAATGAGGGCAATAGAAGGTCACTGCAAATAGAAGGCAGTTATGTTGCTTCATGATTTAAAGTACTAAATGGTACATTTATTTCCATTAACAGTGATGAGATGGTTCACGTGAGTGAACAGTGAAATTTTCACGACATCACGTTAGCCTGCCTGGCTATAGAATTGACTAGATTTCTTGAGTACTGAATGTTCTTGAAACATCAAGGCATAAAGGCTATTTTGTGCTTTATCTTCTTATTCCCCTTGCCTGATCTTTTTTAGTTATAAATGAAGTCTTCATTTTTCAATCTTTTGGTTAAAAAAAGTGCTTGCTGAGTCTCTGTGCATGTGAGCTTCTGTACTTTTCACAGAAATATAAAGGATAAAGAAATGTTCCTTGATATCAAAGTCCTAACATTCTCATGGGGAAAGCAGTCATGATGGTTAAATTCATTGAGGTCAGTGCTGTGTTAGAAGCAAAGTCAGTGTGAATGAGACATATCAGGAAGGAAAGGCCATCACATGGGGTCCTACTAAAAGGTTCAAAGAAGAGAAACCCAATGTGAATCAGCAGTGAATAATCATGGCCAGTCAGATTGGAAGGCTTTGGATGGATGTCCCTGCAGAGGGGAGTTGTCCTTCTGAATACACTATGCTGAGAAAATGTCCAACTTGAATGTACTAATGGTGATCAGGATCTAAGCATGGCCTGTGTTCTCTCAAATCAGAGATTGTGTTCCCATTTTGGTCTATTCCTTCCTGAATGTGAAACATGACAGTGAGGCTGAAGTGAAGGTGACATTTTATACCATCTCTGTCACTACAATGGTCTCCTAAGAGGTGTTGTGGTAGTGAAGATTCACATAGGATATGTGGCTCAGTGAATGTGGAGACAAGAGAGGAGGATCTTGGATATGTTCAGCAGGATTGACAGCCTACTTCATCCAATTGGAATGAAATGTCTAGCTCTCGTTTATTTCTCCAAGACCCATATCCAGCCCCTCACCACCACCTTGGAGCACACCCCATCTGGACTCCATTACAGGCCTTCTTTTTTATTTTTTATTTTGTTTATTTATTTATTTGAGAGTCACAGGCAGAAAGAGAAAGAGGCAGATAGAGAGAGAGAGAGAGAATGGGCATGCCAGGGCCTCCAGCCACTACAAATGAACTCCAGATGCATGCACCACTTTGTACATCTAGCTTACATGGGTCCTGGGGAATTGAGCCTCGAATTGGGGTCCTTAGGCTTCACAGGCAAGCACTTAACCACTAAGCCATCTCTCCAGCTCAACCTTCTTGACTTCAGTTATGTCAAGCAATGGAGGTCCCACATCAGGGGTCAGAAAGAAAGAACGCTAAGTTCAGCCTTCCTCCTTTGCCATCAGGTTGAACTGCTGCATGCTTGACATAAGTTCTTACTTTATCCCACATTCCATTTCCCCAGACTCTGCAATCATCCCCTTTTCTCTCTCTCTCTCTCTCACAGGAGTAAACACAGCCAACTGTTTCCAGCCCAGGACACAGTACCATCTTTGTGGTTCCCATACCTTTATAAATAAATCTTTATTCAATTCTTTTCTAGTCCCCCAGTTTGCATTTACCATCTACTTCCTGACAGATACACGTTCTGCACGCACTACAAAGTGATTCAGGGATTCAACTGGACATGTAGATGACTATTTCCATGTGTGTAACTATGGAAATAAAGGGTGATTAATGAACATTATTCCTCTACACAAACATTTGCACCATGAGGGACAGAATGAGAGGCTAAGCTAGCTGAGGATTTTTAAGTTGTCACCTCAGTACTTAACTCAGAACTAGAGCCCACAGTATATATGAAATATGTGTGTTAGGAAGAGTAGACAGAGCAAAGATACTGTCAAATGAATTGAATGGACACAATGGAAAAGAGGAGGAAGACAAGATAAAATATGATCAGTCCAAACACTCATACATGCATACACACACCACAATTTGGTTTCTATTTTAATATTCCAAGAAATCCTTATGTGTTCTTCCCATTCTCTATTAAAACAGGGCCACAGGTCAAGCTTGTCTTTGCCTTATGGTGTCAGGACCCAACATTGCACTCCTGGATATAGGACAGAAAATTTGTCATTGGTTAAAATCACAGCACCAGGTGGAAACTTGGAGACCTGGTGGCCCAGGTCTGTCTGCTGCTGGCTGTCCTACTGGAATACCATCAGGGATAGGGAGATCCCCATTTCCTTCCCGTAGTGCCTTCAGTCACTTCTTAGCGCTTACTGATAGGAGGCCTTTCTAGACCTAACTCGAACTCTACCTTGCTGTAACTTAATCACTCCGAACCCCAAGGCAACTGCTTCCCACAAATGCCTTGACTTTTAAGAATTGGAAGAAGGACATAGCTGAGAAGTAGAATTTGGATAAGACAAGGATGATCGAGAAAACCTTCTCTAAGCCTCACCCCCACCCCCTGCTACTCAAGATGACCCACAGATATAAGGGAGACTAGACTCAAGGGAACCCCTTTGAAACTAAAGTGGGCCATTGTAACTTTCCTTAAGGGCTATGTCTACCACGTGTGGTATGCTATGACCAGGTGAAGAACTAAGTGAATATCTGAGACACTAGAGAAGTGTCACGAGAGGCAGACTCCACTGGCTGAGGGCACTCCCTGCAGACAGGAAAGTGAGGATCCCACACAAAGATCAGCTTATGTGAAGTCCCAGAGCAGAGAAAAGGTTCTAGCCTGTCAGGTGCTTCAGGGGTTGAATAAGCAATGGAGGTCCTGTGGGGACAACTAGGTCATGAGCCAGAGGGGAAGCAGGACTCATCACCACCCCCTTCCAACCATGACCTTGGACGAGTCACTATCATCCTCCTTGGAATAAAGAAGTGGGAGGGAACCTCATTTTAAAGGTCTTCTTGTTTCATAAATCACCAATTTTAAAAACAACTCACATTTCTGCAGTTCTTCACAGTTCATAAAGTACATTACCTCATTTCATGCTGCAGAACCGAGGACAGAACTTGGCAGATTTCAGAGCTGATCGTACTTTTCCTGATGACTCCTCAACAAGATGCAAAGCTCAGGGCATCCCCATGGTTTGGCTTTCGAGCCACTCTCTCCAGCAGCGCAGCACCACCTGGTTCAACAAGTACGCATGCATGCATGCATGCATGCATATTTCCTAAGAACAAAATAATTCATTTTGTTTGTTTAATCTTATATTAAGAATTTTATTATTACAATCATTTTTTTGACAATTTCAGGTGTGTATAATGTATTTCGTTCACATTGACTCTCTAATGTTCTCTTTTATCTCCCTCCTACTCCCATTTCCTCCTCTTCCCAGTTTGTCCCTCGTCTGCTTGGATGTCTTTTTCTTCTTCTTTTCTTGTTTTATTTTTACCTTTGGTGACACAAGGGACCATAATATCTAGTTCCAGGAAGATGCTGGAAAGTGACTGTTGTTCTAGATTCCAGTGCTGCCTGGTTGTGTGAACTAGAACAAGCTACATTTCTGAGCCTTTGTTTTCTCATCTATAACATTAAAGAGTTGGATTACATGAATAGTAAGATACGTTTGTTTTGGGGTTTTTTTTGTTTTTTTGTTTTTTTGTTTTTTTTTTTTAGTTTTTCGAGGTAGGGTCTCACTCTAGTCCAGGCTGACCTGGAATTAACTATGTAGTCTCAGGGTGGCCTCGAACTCTCGGCGATCCTCCTACCTCTGCCTCCCAAGTGCTGGGATGAAAGGCGTGCGCCACCACGCCCGGCTCTAAAATACCTTTCGTTTTATTATTTTTCATTCACTCAATATTAGTTCAGCATTTATCCTCTTTCTGTTCATGTAGAAAGAAATGAATATGAACAAAAAAATGTAAATTAAAATTAAATTTGTACATATGCTTGAAATCTTAGCACTCTGAAGCTAAGGCAGAAGGATCTCAAATTCCAGGCCAATCTGGGTACATAGTAAAACCACCTCCCAAGCAAATGAAAATATTAAATATATGTCTTACACATGTGCACATACATGTTCTCTGAGGTCACATTTGGTGAGGAGACATAAATATAAACAACAATGCTGTAGGAATAATGTTCAGAAATGACTTCTGTAGCAGGGGCACAAGGGAAAGGATTCATCCTCATAGAAGACTCAAAGAATCCTCACAGAAAGAAATGTGCTTATGCCCACTGTGAAGGTGAATTAGGCACTGGGTGACATTCTATCACCAGGGAAATAGCAGAGAAAAACAGGCTTATGGAAGAGAATTAGTCTGAAATGCTTGGAACATGGGCTGATGAGAAGGGAGAATAGTGGCTAGAGATGTAGTCAGGAGCCAGATCATGTCAAACCACTTTAACTTTGCCAACAAAATGAAGAGTTCTTATCACGGATTAATATGATCAGCTCTGAATTCAGTCAATGTAACTTTGATTGCCATAGGAAATCTTGACTAGAGGGGACAAGACCAGAGAGCATCACTGAAAAACTGAAAATCACTAAATTATTTCAGGATTAAATCAGAACTAAAGCAGTGTCCATGCAGATGAAGAGAAGTGTATGAATGTGATGGCTCTCAGGGTATGTTATATGTGATATATTTGCTTATCAAACATTTATGTGGCATTTCCTATTGTCCAGACATTGTTTGAAGTACTTGTAAATATTAACTCAATCATCATACCATTCTTATAAAGCAGGGACTACTATAAGCCTATATTATAGATGAGATAAGTCATTTTGCCAAGAGCCATAGCTAGTAAACAGGTTATCTTCCCTTCAAGTCCATATCCTTATCCACTAACACTTGGTTACCATGCATGACTCAAAGTATTCTGGCTTAATTGACTATTGGATAGGTGGTCATATCATTTGCTTCCTGGTCATAAATACAGACGTTGGGAAAGTATGAAGCCTGATTGGGAGCATGCTAATTAAGATGCCTGTGATACCAGGATGAAAAGGCAGGAATTGGATAGGTGGGTGAGTAGCAGAGGGCAGAGTTCTAAGCTGGAGATATAGATTCAGAAACCATCTGCATAGATGTCAATCAACAACAGAGGGGTAGGCAAGACCACTCATCCCTGTTGCTGACTGCTATGGCTCATGTGAAATGGTAAGATCAGATTCATCTTTCACATATTATTTCCATTACAGATTCAGAACTATTCCTTGTGTCCTATGGAATGCTTATTATCTTACAGCTGTGAATTATCTATTGTCAAAGAAAATGGCTATTTCCACTCAAGGGCTCTGTCTGAATTATTCCAAAATACCAAAAACTAGTAAGTAATTGAGTTACTGATGGGAAATAAGATTTTGATAGAGAACTTATAGTAAGAAATTGAAGCAGATGAGACCTCTTGTAACCTTTGATTTCATAAAAGCCTACTTAGTAATCCTGCTCTTTAATATTTTAAAACCTAAATGTAATAATTGGTACAAGGCATGGAACCTTTAATTTGGTCATGCTGGTTATGTATTTACATTTCTTTTATTAAAAATTTAGTGGAAATGAATAATTGAAGAAAGAAGAGAGCTTAAATTTTTTTGCAACTACAAGTTAAAGGTTGAAAACTGATCTACAAAGAATAACTCTACACATTTAAAAATTAAGGATGTTTTGTTTTATTTTTAGAGCTCAAAGAATAGTGACTAACTTTAAAAAATAAAACTAAGCTCCACTGTCTGTGGGCAAGCCACCTCATTGACAAGCCTCCCATTTAAGTCTTGTCAAACAAATGTCTTGTCTTTATTCTGTGCCAGGCACTGGACAGTGTGCCTTCCACCCATTGTCTCATTAAGGGCCTATCACTGACAGACAAGGAGAACTTGCTACCTACATTTTAAAGATGATACAACTATATCTTAGAGGAGAGATTCCCTTGTCCAAATTCATTCAATGAAGAAATGGCAAAACTGAGACATTTACCATACAGTCCATCCTCAGTTTGGGCAGTGGTCTGTCTTACACTCTAGGGCCCAGCATTGTCAATGTCAGCATTGCCTCTGATGGTCCTAAGTAGACCTGCCAGGTATTCTTCAAAATCCCAATCTGATCCATCCTGCAAGACACCTCAAGTCCTCTCACCTCCACCAACAACAACTCACTCCAGCTTACACCCATCAACTACTTTGTACCCTTCCCTAGTTTGATCACATGACTTACAATGTTTTTTGTTTGTTTCTTTTGTTTGTTTTATTTTATTTTATTTTATTTTATTTTATTTTATTTTATTTTTTTTGAGCTTCCCTGGGTGACCCTCAACTTTCCCAAAATGCTTTAAGATCCTTTCAGCCCTAGATTTACTAATTTTCTGCAAAATAAACCACCCTCCAGTTGATTAATAAATATTACCAAATTACTCAGAAGTGCTTTTGGGAAAGATGATGGTGTCCGGGATAAATAACTTCCTTCGTTCCCTGTTAAGTTCAGAATAATCAGACATAGAAAAGTCTCATAGCTAAAAGTCAAAAGTTGACTTCTTGATGTATTTAGTTGAAGTTTTCTACTTATTCTCTGTTGTTCTAAATAATAAAATGTCATATGCATGAGACATCCAAACATCCGGTTTCTCAGATCTTCCAGCTTTCCAGCTATTTTTGAAGAGTGATGCTCCTGTCCATGCTATCTATATCAGTTACTTTCTTGTTTCTGGGACAAAATACCTGCTCAGAAGCAAATTATGGAAGGGAAGGACTTAGTTGGCCTTAAAGTTTCATGTTATAGTCGAACATGGCAGGGAAGGTAGTAGGAGCAGGAGGCAGCTGCTCATATTCAGTTCACGGTGAGGAAGAAAAAGTGATGACTGCCGGTGCTCAGCTAGCTTTCTCCTTTTTATACAGTCTAAGACTATAGCCCGTGGGATGGTGCCACCTACACTTATGGTGGATTTTCCCACTTCAGTTAATCTAACCATCAAAACCCCTAATAGGCATATCAAGATATTTGTTTCTAGGCTGGAGAGATTTCTCAGTGTTTAAGGCTATTGCCTGCAAAGCCAAAGGACCTGGGTTTGATTCCCCAGTACCCACATAAAACCAGATGCACAAAGTGGCACATGTATCTGGAATTCATCTTCAGTGGCTGTAGGTTCTGGCCTATTCTCTCTCTCTCTCTCTCTCTCTTTCTCTCTCCCTCTCTTTCTCTTTCTCTCTCATTTTCTATCTGCCTCTTTCTCTGTCTCATAAATAAATAAATAAATAAATAAATAAATAAATAAATAAATAAATAAAGTATTTAAAAAGATATTTGTTTCCATGATTCTAAATTCTGTCAAGTTGACAAGAAGAGATTAATCATCATGCCATCTCATCTCACATTTCACTGAGTTCATACTTTACCTGGAACTTCTATACCTTTTAAATAGACAGCCAAAACCTAGAACTCATGATGACAATATCACTTTTCCATTGATCTCATTGAACACTTCCTTCAGATAATAGATCTCTACTTTCAATCATCAGGTTCTATCTTTAAGCCTTTCCCTACTCATCTCAAGTTCCTGAGTCCTGACTTCATCTCTTATCAGATCCACTATTACTGTTTACTTCCTTCTCACCATCCTGAAATGTCACTTCTCATATGTTCTTCTAATTATTTGCTTATTGCTTTATCTTCCCTGCAAAATTATAGCCTATAAAAGGTAAGGACTTCTTTATTAATTTAAGCTTAATTAACACAAAGTAACTATATTAATGGGGCAGAGTGTGATGGTCTGGTGCATGGACCCAAAGTGTGGCAATCAAATCAGGGTATTTTTACCTCCTTAAATATTTAGGATTTCATTGTGTTTGGAGCCTATAGAGTTTTCTCTTCTTGTTCTTTATAAAATATATTACAAGTTAGCCGGGCATGGTGGTGCACGCCTTTAATCCCAGCACTTGGGAGGCAGAGGTAGGAGGATTGCTGAGAATTCGAGGCTACCCTGAGACTACATAGTAAATTCCAGGTTAGCCTGAACCAGAGTGAGATCCTACCTCGCAAAACCAATATATATATTACAAGTTATGGGGCTAGAGAGCTAGCTTAGCAGTTAAGGCACTTGTCTACAATGCCTAAAATCCCACATTTGACCCTTCAGGTCCCGTTTAAGCCAAACTAACAAGGTGATGCAAGTACGCAAAGTCACGCACATGTGCACAAGATGGTACGTGCATCTGTAGTTCAATTACAGTGGCTAGAGTCCATGGCATGCCAGTTCTGTCTCCCTCTCTCTTTCTTTAGCATGAAAAGGTCAGTCTGTTGGGCTTGCCTCAAAAATAATACATATTACCAGTTATAAATTAAAGTGACCTAACTTTGCTAAGAACACTAGAAAGTCTATAAAAATCATCAGAAGAAAGGGTCAATTTTAGTACCTGTGTTAACAGATTGTAAGATAAATACTAATACAAGAGCCAAATTGCTTTCACAATGCCAAAATCCAAAATCCCCCAAATGGGGCTCAGTTACAGGGAGATTAGGAGGGAAGGTATGCTTACTTAGGGTGGTCATGTAGAAAAGAAATGAGCTGCAGGAGAGAGGCCCTGGATCTCCATAAGAGAAAAGAGAGTACAGTACTGCAGTTAATCTTTCTTAATTATTTCATATAATCTTTCCACCTCTCTGGGGCAGAGCAATTTCATATAAATAAGAAACTCAGATGTATAGGACAAAGTATAGCGATAAGGCATTCCCTTCTAAAACTGTTGAATATCTTCCCACATAGCCAAGTAAGTTCTATGTTCTGTTCAAGGTATATCAGTGGCAAATGATATTATCTTTTATAAGATATATAATGATATCATCTATTATGACTCCTGAGAGAATCTGCAAAAAAAAAAATTAGAAAAGCTTCAGTGATAATACACATACTCAGATGGTTAACATTATCAGTTTGAAAGAAACTAGAGTCACCTAAGAGAGAAATCTCTGGGTATGTCTGTGAGAGTGTTTCTAGATTAGGTTAATGGAGGTGAGACTCACTGTAAATGTGGGCAGAACCAATCCATCAACTCAGAATTCTGGACTGTATAAAGGGGAAAAAGCCTAGCTGGACATCATCATACATCACTCTCTGCATCTTGATTATTGATTGAATGGGACCAGCTGTTCCATGTACCCTTATTCCATTTCTTCCCTGTCATGACAGACTGTACCATAGAACTGTAAGACAAAATACATTCTTTCTCCCACCCTCATGTTGCTTCTTGGCAGATATTTTGTCACAGTGAACATAGCTAATTGGTACTGTGATAAACCTACTGTGTCCTTCATGGGCCTTTGGAACTGGTTTGTAGGAGGTATGTGAAGAGTTTGGAACTACAGGCCAGAGAATCCCTAGAATGCTGTAACCAGATCTTAAAGAGACATTCTAGTGAGACTTTAGAAGATCAGAATTCTGAGAGAAAGGCGGACAGTGAGGGACCTGTCTCACTTGTTTCAGGGGGAAACAAGGACTCTATCAAGATCTGAGCAAAAGCAAGTTGGTGCTGTATTCTGTCAAAGAATAGAACTTTACTGTGACATAAAGAGAACATAAATGAGGCTAGATTCAAAAGTTATGGGCCATTTTGATCAGGGCAATAAATCAAGAGAGGATAGCCTTCAGGCTTTAGAATGGTTATTGCTCACTGCTGTTTTCCAGGTCTGCAGTGAGAGAGAAGACAGAGAGAGAGAGAGAGAGAGAGCACAACAAATGGGACAAAAAGATGAGAAATGTGTCCCTTTGTGGAGAAGAGAGAATTTGAAGTTGAAAATAAGGTTGATGCTGAGAAAGCAGCTGTAATTGATAAAGAGATGGCACCATTAAAGAGAATCCTTATGCACTGCACTGGGGCAGTAAGAAAGGTTCCTGAAGGCAATATCCTACCCATCAGAAACTCCATCTTATAAAAATCCAAATTCATTTAAAAGGAGAGAACCTATACTGAAAATTTTGCTAAATGGGGTTCCCTGCTAAAACAACTATCTAGAGAAATTGTATTAGTTGCTTTCCTCATTCCTGGACAAACAACCTGACAGAAACAACATTTGGAAGTTGGAAGGGTCTATCTTGGCTTACAGATCGAGGGTGCAATCCATTATGGTGGGGAAGGTATGGCACCAAGTTGTCTAAAGTCACTTGGACAAGTAGTCACACAGTGTCTGCAGTCAGAAAGCAGAGGCAAATTAAGCCAAACTAACAAGGTGATGCAAATCGCAAAGTCACGCACATGTGCACAAGATGGTACGTGCATCTGTAGTTCAATTACAGTGGCTAGAGTCCATGGCATGCCAGTTCTGTCTCCCTCTCTCTTTCTTTAGCATGAAAAGGTCAGTCTGTTGGGCTTGCCTCAAAAATAATACATATTACCAGTTATAAATTAAAGTGACCTAACTTTGCTAAGAACACTAGAAAGTCTATAAAAATCATCAGCAGAAAGGGTCAATTTTAGTACCTGTGTTAACAGATTGTAAGATAAATACTAATACAAGAGCCAAATTGCTTTCACAATGCCAAAATCCAAAATCCCCCAAATGGGGCTCAGTTACAGGGAGATTAGGAGGGAAGGTATGCTTACTTAGGTGGTCATGTAGAAAAGAAATGAGCTGCAGGAGAGAGGCCCTGGATCTCCATAAGAGAAAAGAGAGTACAGTACTGCAGTTAATCTTTCTTAATTATTTCATATAATCTTTCCACCTCTCTGGGGCAGAGCAATTTCATATAAATAAGAAACTCAGATGTATAGGACAAAGTATAGCGATAAGGCATTCCCTTCTAAAACTGTTGAATATCTTCCCACATAGCCAAGTAAGTTCTATGTTCTGTTCAAGGTATATCAATGGCAAATGATATTATCTTTTATAAGATATATAATGATATCATCTATTATGACTCCTGAGAGAATCTGCAAAAAAAAAAATTAGAAAAGCTTCAGTGATAATACACATACTCAGATGGTTAACATTATCAGTTTGAAAGAAACTAGAGTCACCTAAGAGAGAAACCTCTGGGTATGTCTGTGAGAGTGTTTCTAGATTAGGTTAATGGAGGTGAGACTCACTGTAAATGTGGGCAGAACCAATCCATCAACTCAGAATTCTGGACTGTATAAAGGGAAAAAGCCTAGCTGGACATCATCATACATCACTCTCTGCATCTTGATTATTGATTGAATGGGACCAGCTGTTCCATGTACCCTTATTCCATTTCTTCCCTGTCATGACAGACTGTCATGATAGAACTGTAAGACAAAATACATTCTTTCTCCCACCCTCATGTTGCTTCTTGGCAGATATTTTGTCACAGTGAACATAGCTAATTGGTACTGTGATAAACCTACTGTGTCCTTCATGGGCCTTTGGAACTGGTTTGTAGGAGGTATGTGAAGAGTTTGGAACTACAGGCCAGAGAATCCCTAGAATGCTGTAACCAGATCTTAAAGAGACATTCTAGTGAGACTTTAGAAGATCAGAATTCTGAGAGAAAGGCGGACAGTGAGGGACCTGTCTCACTTGTTTCAGGGGGAAACAAGGACTCTATCAAGATCTGAGCAAAAGCAAGTTGGTGCTGTATTCTGTCAAAGAATAGAACTTTACTGTGACATAAAGAGAACATAAATGAGGCTAGATTCAAAAGTTATGGGCCATTTTGATCAGGGCAATAAATCAAGAGAGGATAGCCTTCAGGCTTTAGAATGGTTATTGCTCACTGCTGTTTTCCAGGTCTGCAGTGAGAGAGAAGACAGAGAGAGAGAGAGAGAGAGACAACAAATGGGACAAAAGATGAGAAATGTGTCCCTTTGTGGAGAAGAGAGAATTTGAAGTTGAAAATAAGGTTGATGCTGAGAAAGCAGCTGTAATTGATAAAGAGATGGCACCATTAAAGAGAATCCTTATGCACTGCACTGGGGCAGTAAGAAAGGTTCCTGAAGGCAATATCCTACCCATCAGAAACTCCATCTTATAAAAATCCAAATTCATTTAAAAGGAGAGAACCTATACTGAAAATTTTGCTAAATGGGGTTCCCTGCTAAAACAACTATCTAGAGAAATTGTATTAGTTGCTTTCCTCATTCCTGGACAAACAACCTGACAGAAACAACATTTGGAAGTTGGAAGGGTCTATCTTGGCTTACAGATCGAGGGTGCAATCCATTATGGTGGGGAAGGTATGGCACCAAGTTGTCTAAAGCCACTTGGACAAGTAGTCACACAGTGTCTGCAGTCAGAAAGCAGAGGCAAATGAATATCAGGGTTCAGCTTTCTTCCATGGAATGGTACCACCTCTAATTAACCTAATCTAGAAAATCCCTATCAGACATGTCCAGAGATTTATTTTCATGGTAATTCTAATTCTTGTTGACAACCAAGATTACCCATCACAAAAGTGTTTCCTATGGAAGGCACACAGAGACCAATAAAATAATGGTCCAATGAGGCTAAGCTACATCATATAAAACTGGCAGCAGAGCTTGATAGAATTGTTCATGTAGTACTTGTTTCACAGGCATGAAAGATGCTGCATTGAGAGGGTTATGAAGTCTTGCACTATGGTTTCACAGGGCTGCTAAGGACAGGCAATGTGTGGCAGGTTGAAAACTCCTTCAAGGAGCCAGGCGTGGTGGCACACACCTTTGATCCCAGCACTCGGGATGCAGAGGTAGGATTGCTGTGAGTTCAAGGCCACCCTGAGACTACATAGTGAATTCCAGGTCAGCCTGGACTAGAGTGAGACCCTACTTCCAAAAACCAAAAACAAACAAACAAACAAAAACACTGCTGCAAGGTGTTCCTGAGAGTCCATTGTGTGGAGCTGGAAAGGTGAAAGCCATGTTTCCATAATACAAACTAAGATATCCTTACAGCTATAAGAGTTCACATTACAAATTCAGTGAGCTCTCAACTAACCTAAAAGTGCAGCTAAAGGTCCCAGAGAAACAAGAAGACAATCCCAAATCTACTAGACAGAAATAATTAACAAACAATTAATGTAATAGAGACTAAAAGAATGTTATAAAAATCAAGCAAAGAGTTGGTTCTTTGAAACAGTTAATAATATTGATAAGTCCTTAGCCAAACTAATCAAAAAATAAGAAAATAAACCAAAATAGAGATGAAAAAGAATTTGTTACAATGGAAAATCAGAAGATCATTAGGGAATGCTATAAAATCTTATAATCTAAAGACCTGGAAAACATACATGAAGCAGATAAATTTCAAAGTGTGTATGAGTGACCTAAGTTAAAGCCAGAAGATGTACAAATTTAAACAGACCTATAACAAGCACTAAGATTGAAGCAGAAAGTAAAACTCTCCCCAAAAGGAAAAGCCCAGTACCAGAAAGATTTATTGCTGAATTTTATCAGACTTTTAAGGGGGATTTTTAAACCTTTAAGCCCTATTCAGTTGTAAAAAATTAATACAGGAAAACAGGTAAAATTGGCAAATATTATACTAAGTGAGGTAACCCAGGCCTAGCAAGACAAAACTTGGCCTTTTCTCTCTGGTTGGACTCTAAGATGTAATGTATGTATATAAATAAAGAGGGTGGGTACAGGTTATGAAACCAGTCAGTAGATTTCTACAGGGAAAGGAGGTAATGATAAAGAAGGAGAGGGGCAAAAGAAAACATGGGGCCTGAAAGCAGAAAGAAGAGTATGATGTGGGGAGGTCACAGGTGGAGGAAGGGTGATGAGGGAGAAGAGAAATTATTTGAAAAATGTCATAATGAAACCTAATTCTTTTCAGACTAATAAAAATTATAAAATAAAAAACATGCATGGAACACTAATCTACTTAGAATGATGTTATGTTCCAAGTCCTTATAATTAATTACTCAGACAAAAAAAGTAAAATTTCTAAGATCAGACATGAAATAAGACAAACAGTAAAGACTCGTGTTCAATATTTCTAACTATAGACTATTAGAGCTACAGCACGGAAGCAACTGGTGGTTTGAAGGTAGAATGTCGCCCTGTGATTCAAGTGTTTGAATACTTGGTTCCCAGGTGGTGGTGCTGCTATTTAAGGTTATGGAACCTGGAAAAGGTTGAGCCTGTCTGGAGGATATGTGTTACTGGGGTCTGGCCTTGAGGTGTTATAGTCCAGCCCTACTTTGTGCTCACCCTGTCTACTCCCTCCCTGTTGATTTAATGATGTCATTCTACCTATCTACTTCTGCTCAGTTTTCCCTGCCATGATAGACTTCCCCTGAAACTGTAATCTGAAAATAATTAGCCTTTCCTTTCATAAGCTGTTTCTGAAAGTAACTGATGCCATTTTATATTTTGCCTGCAAAGCAAATAATTTCAGGTTACATAAGCTATATGTATAATGCTTATGTTCAGAATGCATTGACTTTCTTAAAAAAAAAATTAGAGCTGCCAGACTGTCCCAACTTCTACTGATCTTGTCAACAGTACCCATATATGCACACTGACTGGAGGCAGTTATTATATCATGGTGAGAGTGATTTGGGATTTGGTATCCAAAGCCCAGGTTTGAAAACCACCTCAGATATTTACTGGCCATAACAGGCTGCCTTGAAGATAATAATTATCATGGCATGGCCACTAGGGTTATTTTAGATGGTCTATTTAGAGTACATAGCACACATTCTGTTACATTTTGAATATATAGGAAATTGTCACTAAGAAGCAGACAAGGGACAAGGGAGCAGAGAAAGGTTGTCTGAACTACAAATTGGCATTACTTTTACTGGCCTAGAATTGAGGGCAGAAAATGAGGGAAAAGAAAGGGTACAAAAGCTACAGCAATAAGAGGGAAAGTCAAAGTCTGTAGGCAAAACACGGGAGTCACTGCACTGGCAATAATTGTGTTTTCTAGGCTATATCACTAGGGACTAGTAGGGTATGAACTCCATAAATACCTCTTAGATGATACATTGTAATTCTCATCCTCAGGTGCACATCAAATAGCTTATATGCATCTGACATCCTTCTTCACTCTCTACCTGCCATAAATCATGTTATATATTTTCTTTTTATTTTTTTTTTTTTTTAGAGAGAGACAAAGAGACAGAATGGATGCAGGAGGGCCTCTAGCCACTGCAAATGAAACTATTGGGTTTAATTTAGTTTAATAAATAATATTTTGCTTACTTCTTAATGTAGGTCTTGAAATCATATTTAATCTGATATATGAACTATATTAAGTGCTATCATTGTATAGTTCTTCATACCATTTTCATTGAGGGCCTCTGAGCAATGCTAGGATGAAAAGCATCCCCAAATTATTGTGTATTAACCACATCATTATTACAAACATAGGACTAAACTTAGTTTCTGTAATACCAAAGTCCAGGTCTTTCTATTTGTCTCACGTTGTCACTAATAAGGAAGAAGTTGGTGAACAAAGAGGTACCCTGTCCAGGAGGTGTCCTTGCTAAAGATCCTTTGCTGGCATCATCAGGTTACCTGACAAAGGCATAAAGCCTGGTAGTTGACATCTGCAGCTTCCTGCAACAGTGGGACAACATTGGTCCCATGAGAGAGATCCCTCCACAGATCTCTCTAAGGTGATCTTCTGCTACTTAACTAAACAGACCATGAGCTTTCCAGCTCTGGGATTTCCAACAGTGCTGTCAGAACCTGCAAGGGAAGAGCCAAACCTTAACATCCCAGCACAGCTACTCTTCTATCTCTCTAAGCCTTTTCTATTCCAGGCCAAGTAAATGGTTCCTTCAACTTCATCTGGTATGCCTGCCAAGCTGGTTAGTCTTTTCTGTGGCTCTGCAAATCTTAAATAACTTTAAGCTGATCTGCTTAAGATAAACTTCAACAGTGGAAGTGTGTTTGCTCCTTGATCAATGTAAAGTAGTTTCACATTAAGATTTCTTTGTCTTTTTAGACATGTTACCCTACCAATATTTTTGAAATCTAGGTTTAATGAAAACTTTAACACTCATTCTCAAACCTTGCTGTGCATCAGAAACACCTAGGTGTTTAAGTATTTCAGTTGACTTAGAGTGGGTTTAAGAAATATGCATTTTTACAAATGCCAGGCATAAATGGAATGGGCCTCGAATCCTAGCATGTGGGATGCAAAAACAGAAGGTTCAAAGTCAACCTGAACTATATATTGGAATCTTGTTTCAAAACAAAAATGATTTAACCTGAATAATCTGCATTTTAACATTCTTCCTTCTCTCCAATAATCCTAGTATACCATGTGAACACTGTTTTAAATATTCCTCACTGGTGCTTTAAAGTTTATCTACTGCTATTTCCTGCATTTGGATCTGTGGATCCACATTCATAACATTATGTTGCACCATCTTAAACTCACCACAGAAAGCCTATGTTTAAAACAACAAATATGTGGTCCTAGAGATAGAAGACTTATGTTCAAAACCTGGCTTTGCTGGCCTTGGAAAGAAAGTGAACTCCATGAGTCCCAATGGACTCACATGTAACAGAGAACACATTCCTCCCTGGTATGTGGTGATCATCAAGATGATGGCATACAGAAGGTGCTCAGTGTAGAGGAAGATCTTTCAGACCTCCATGATCTTAACACATGAGCATCTGGGGAAGTACATTGTTTCGCTACTAATTCTTTCAGTCCTCATAATTCTTGAAAATACTGTTGGAATGTTACTTTTGCCTTTCTTTCGAACCAGTGGTTCAACCCATTGTGCATCCAAAATCCCCCAGCAAGCACCTTACATTAGCATATTTAGCATGAAGGTACTAAGGGTGTATTCTAGGTCTTTGTGTAGCAGAACCTTTACATCATAAATGTTCAATTTAGAAATGGTCCCTGAGAAAATGATAACAGATAAGTGCAAATATATGTTTATGGTGTTGTTTAATACATATCTTTGTATAATTAGAGAAAAGGAAGAAGAGTAGAGTTACATGCTAGAGAAAGATATGAAAGAAAATGAGAAGAAAAAGCAAAGATTTTTTTTTTTTTTTTGGATTTTTAAGATAGGGTCTTACTCTAGCCCAGACTGCCTGGAATTCACTATGTCATCTCAGGTGGCCTCAAACTCACAACAATCCTCCTACCTCTGCCTCTCAAGTGCTAGGATTAAAGGCCTGAGCTATCATACCTAACAGAAAGAAAAGATTTTTCAACAGCAAATGTTGAGCATCATAAAAATTAATGAAAATGTGGTACTCATAGTACCACAAGATAAAGTTCTAAAATAAGGTACTTCTGGATTTAATGGGTACAAAAGAGATTGAGAAGTTTATTATCATATTCTAATTGATGTAACCAAATACCTGACAAGAAACAACTTAAAGAAAAAAGGGTTTATTTTAGCTTACAGTTTAATGTCACAGTCCATCATGGCAGAGAAAGCATGCAGCAGGGGCTTGAGGCAGCTGGATACATCCAGTCCACTGTGAGGAAGCAGAAAGGAATAAACATTCATGTTGGCTCATTTTCTTCTTATATAATCAGGGACACTCAGCCCATGGAATGGCACCAGCACATTAAGGGTAGCTCTTCCCATGTCAAATAACCTAATCTAGAAAATTCCTAACAGACATGCCTAGAGATTTGTTTCCATGGTATGATGGTTAATATTGATTGTCAATTTGGCATAATCAAGAATCACCTATGAGAGGTTTTGTAGATTAGGTTAGCTTCTTTGCATGCTTATGAAGGACTATCTTGATTAGGTTAGTTAAAGTGGGAAGACCCTCCCAAATTGTGGGCATGGGATGAATCCATTCTGTGGGATGGAGTCTTGAATTGTAGCAAAAGGTGAAATCTGGCTGAACAGAAATATCCATCACTCTCTCTATTTCCTCCCTGCTGATGTAATGATGGGATCTAGGTTCCTGCACTGGCCATGCTTTTCCTGCCCTGATGGAACCCTCTGGAACTGTAAGCAGAAATTGACTCTTTGCTTCTTTAAGTAGTTCAGGTATTTTATCCCAGCAATGAGAAGTTGACTAATATAAATAGTGATATTCCTGTCAAATTGAAAAGATTAACCATCACAAGAAGTATGATCCAATTTTCATTGCTTACCCTATATACATATATATGTTATATAAAACATAGAAATATGTTTAGCTGGGTGTTAATGTCAGAGGTTGTTTTAATTTATTTTATATTTCTCTTATGTTTAATCTATTAAAAACATCACTTATGTTCTAAATTTAAAATATTATAGTTTTCATGATAAGACTTGGATCAAAACTATGATCATAGTGCTAAAACTCTTCAGGCAAATCTTCCTTCATTCATTAGCATGACTTTGCCATGTAACCATTTCTAATGAAAATGTCTGTCTATGGAAGGCAGGCTGGGTAAAGTACTGTGCAAGGTTGTTTTCAGATATCATTCTATATGTCTTTTATGCAGTCATAGATAATATGCATTATTAGTTCTCTCATTTTGCAGATAAGGAATTGGGACTTAGCTAGATTATTAAATAAGTATGTAAAGACAAATAGTGAGAGAAAATGAGAATGAATGACTGACTGGATTAATGGATGGTCCACAAGATCTTTCTCTCTCTCTCTCTCTAATGTCACTATGTAGTTCAGGTTGGCCATGAAATCACTATGTAGTCTAGGCTGGTCTTGAACTCATGATCTTTCTCCCACACCTCAGCCTCCCAAGTGCTACTTTTCAGGCATACTCTTCATACCTGGATCTCTGTATGGCTTCTTATAACTGCATGTGAATATAAAGTGATCTCAAAATAAGAAATTTAATTAAAAAGAGAATAATGAAGAAGCTGGCAATGAGGATTCACACCTAAAGCTGTCAGTTCTGCTTTCTGTACTTCTAAATTGGCCCCATGCAGCTGCTATTTGGCCTTTTTTTTTTTCAACCCTGCCCACTCAGACACAGTAAGTGACTTTGCTCGAACCTTGCAAAAGTCCAGCCCACTGTCCTCTGCTGCAGGATTGCTGAACCTACTCCTGAGAGCCATTTGCTAGGTCTGCCAGGAGCAGCAAGGGGCAGCCTGCCAGTTTCCATGCCAAGGAGGAGCAAAGGAAAGGAGGTAAGAGTCAATGGGCACTTTGCCTACTGAGGACTCTGGGAATGGACCCTCCATAGATATGCAAATTGAATTCTGTGTAATTTGTGCTTTTCAATAACCTCAGCATGTGTTGGATGTGTACAAAAAGAATTGCAAAATAAAATTGCAGACAAAGAGGGGAGTCAGAACATAGAATGGGAAAGAATCAGTTTGTTCCACAAGCCAGACAATGGGTCATCATAAATTCGCCAGCCATTAGCTCTTCAGTTGCATTGAACAAAGAGATTGAAATGAAATGGAGGGGAAAAAAATCACAGTTAACTGTTAGGTGTCTGGCCTGCTTCCATTTGGCCACCAGGCAGATCATAGGATGAGCCAGGGAACTGCCCTAGGGCATCTGCTCCTCCTCAGGGTAGCTCCCCACCAGTTTGCAACCCAGCTACAGCTCTTCCATATGTTCAGGTGTCACTGGACAATTTTTCTTAGTAAAACATGTGATGAAAAGATCCAGCTGAGGCTAAGGTTAGAGCTCAAGTTAATAGTGTGCTTGCCCAGTGTATGCAAGGCTGTGAGTTCAAGCTTCAGCACCACCAACACAGAGAACAACATAACAGACTCTGAAAGGAAAGAGAAGACAAACTGACAGAGGCAAGACTAGCCAGAATTGTAGCTGTCCATGCTGTCACTCCCACCAGCAGCTCTATCGCCATTGTCCCTCAAACCCAAAGGCAGTTAATCCTCCAACAACAGAAATGCAGTAGCCATCCAGACACTGCTAGAAGCCATGAAGATTATTGCAAAACTGTTTCATAGAGCATGTCTCTCTCAACCATTACAATACCATATTAATTTCCAGTTTTCTTTTAGTTTGTCCATTCTAATAGACACTCAAGGTCTTTCATAGCTGGGTGTACAGTTTTACTATATATCCTAAATGCAAAACATTGGACATTATCCTTTTTAAGTACTTCAACAATACTTACAAAGTGAATGAATGGGTATTTGGATGGATGGATGGATAGATGGATGGATAAGTGGATGGAAAATAGGTATGTGGAATCCTCACACATGATCTGTTAGCTAGATCTTATTAATTCTGTTTTACAAATGAGGGATGCAATGGTCAGAAAAAAAGAAACGATTCTTTTTACTCCATGAAGTAGTATCACTTAAAGAAAAACTTACACCTTAAGAAACAGAGGGAAACAAAGACTGGGAGATGTTTGAGCTGCAAACAGATGAAGAAAGAAGAAAACGGAAGAAAGTAAGTTTAGGCAGAAATTGAGATAGAATTAAGGGGGTTTTCTGTAGCACCCTCATTGTAGAGGACAAGGCTTTTCCTCTAATGAAAACTGAGCAATGAAGTCTCGAGTAAGCATAAGCTATAAGCATATGACATCAAATTAGCATAAAATCAGTAGTTTGAGATAGATTCCTAAATCCTATTTGGCTCTGACAGCAGGTGGATTGGGGTTGGGGATTTGCAAACTGGCTAAGGTCATCCCCAGTAGTCTTAATGCAAAGTGAAGGTCAACAGAGATTTGATAAATAAACAGAAGTGCCCAGAGATTCTGGTGTGTGCATTAAAAAGAGGAAAGTGGTCAGGCAGTTTTGCTTGGGTGGGATAAAACAATCTCTCTCTTAAAAACATAAGCCCCATGAACTCCACTTGCCATAATTTTCAGAGTAATATGATTT
This sequence comes from Orientallactaga sibirica, assembly GCA_036365145.1. Taxonomy (NCBI): domain Eukaryota; kingdom Metazoa; phylum Chordata; class Mammalia; order Rodentia; family Dipodidae; genus Orientallactaga; species Orientallactaga sibirica. The sequence continues at coordinate 31,144,772 of JAEOAD010000015.1, read as the reverse complement.
TTGACAAATTCATTAAGCAATAAGACATGACAGACTGTGAATTGCTCTAGTGTTAATTTATGTCCACTACAGTGTTAGGCATCCAGCCAAAGCTTGGTTCGATCTGAGAGCAAAGATATAAATTATCATTGGGTAACCACAGTCTGGAATACTTTGTGAATATCAGAGAATGACCAAATTCTAGAATTGCCCCATTCAGAGAACCAAAATTCAGTCGCTTATACAGGAATGAATTTCAGATTCCTGAGTGCTAACCATTAAACTATGGAATCTTTCTAGGAATGAATTTCGGTGACTATCTGCCATGGAATAGGAGGAGACGATGTCAGGGTTTTAGGAATATACCTACCACACATGCTGTGATAAACCATACATTCAAGGTGATCGTTTCCACAATAGTCAATTTGAAGTAGGTTTGAACTGAAGGCTCCAGAGGCAAAAAAAAAAAAAAAAAAAAGAAAAAGAAAAGAAAATCTTTGAATTAGGCACTGAAAGAAAGGCAAACATTCTTTAAATGAATAATTTTGCAAGTTCACTGCAGGAATACCCACAGATGTATAAAATTATGGTATATTCAACAAATTTAAGCAATTTGGATCAACTGTTGTTCAGGGCATAGGGCAGAAAATCTGAAGCAGATTATAGAACAAGAGAGTAAGTTTGGGTCAAAATGAGAAACCTTGAACTACAACTGGCCTGTGAGTCCTTTCTCTACAACTCTATTCATTGCTGCACCTGGTTCAGGACTTGTTTTCACACAGGAATACCGGAGACTCTTGTCAAGAAGAAAAACTTGGAAGAACTATTAGTTATCCAGAAGGACACTCAGCCTGATGGTGGCTGATTCTTGTCATTTGGGCAACAACAACTTGCTTTGTGAATTTTTTTTTATTTATTTATTTATTTATTTATTTATTTATTTATTTATTTATTTATTATTTGCAAACAGAGAGGTAGAGAGGAGACAGGCAGAGAGAATAGGCACATCAGGGCCTCCAGCCTCTGCAAATGAACTCCAGATGCATATACCCCCTTGTGTGCATGTGCGACCTTGTGTACTTGTGCCATTTTGTGCATCTGGATTATGTGGGACCTGGAGAGTCAAACATGAGTTCTTAGGCTTTGCAGGCAAGCACCTTAAACACTAAGCAATCTCTCTAGCCTACAATAATTTTTTTTTTTTTTTTTTTATTTATTTATTTGCACTTAGAGAGTAATAGAAGAGAAACAGAGAAGATGGGCATGCCCGGGGCTCCAGTTACTGGAAACAGTCTCCAGATGCATGTGCCACTTTGTGCATCTGGCTTTACATGGATACTGGGGAATTGAACTCAGGTTGTTAGGCTTTGCAAGCAAGCGCCTTAACCACTGAGCAATCTCTACAACTCCACAATAAGTTTTTAAACGACCAATCTATATTACCCTCACAGTCAGAACCATGCTTGGAAGTTGGTCTGCTTGGGCCACAGCCCTGGCCCAGAGCACAGCTTCTCCAGGGAAGATTTTACAGGCCTATTGCTTTATAATAAAAAAACACAGGCCTCCTCTTTTCTCTTTGATCATGTAGATAGGGATAGATGAGAGGAATGTTTGGCTTTGACAAGAAAAATTTCCATGGCTTTAGCTCTCCATAGATACCTATCAGGTAAAGCCCCTTCCACATGTTCTGAGATGCATCAGCAGACTCACTTCATGGACTTGATTCCCCTTTCAGTTTCCAAGAGGCATAGCTAAGAAAAGGGGAAGAAAGAAGGTGAAATAATGGAAAAGAAGCCCTAACCCAGCACAGCAGCATTAGGATTTGACTTCCAGACAGAACCAGGACACTGGGTTCTTTATTCTACCCTCCCACTCACCAGCCCAGGGCAATGAACAAAGACATCTCACTTGTCTGAGCTGTACAGAAATGAAGGTGCAATAATTCATGTGAGACATCTGGCACAGGATGGGCCTTCAAAAGATTCCAATGGAAGCCAAATGTACTATTAATCTTCAGAAATAAGCAAGATTTCCACTGGAAATAACTAATATGTTGAAAAAGCTTTAGATCCAAGGAATATGTTCAATACAATCATCATGATATCTTAATGATGTGAGATTATTTTTGGTTTTGTTATATATATATTTGGTCCAGTTACTTTTAGCCCTTGGGGACCTTATATCAGGATTTATGTCAATATTCTATATCAATACTACCTGTGAAGTTTACATGCTTTCGTAATGTCCTTCAACCCACACAGTGAGACAGGTCCCAGCAGGTACAGGGAAGTTTTGTTGCACATGAATCTAGCTGTGTGGATAATGCATAAAAAAGTCCTTTGGGATTTCTGACAAGATTTAGATGTCCTTTGCCTGCCCACTGCAGGAGGACTTGCAGAAATCCACCCTGTCATTTCACTAACTAATGGGAAGCAGGAGAGTGGTCAAACGAATATTGGTATTGCTCTCAAGTGGCCTCAGTTTGGAGCTCAGCCTCATCACCTAGGAGAACTTGGCACATTAACTTTTCCAAGCTTCAATCTGTTTGTCTAAAACGTAAATAAAGGAGCCTATTATTTTATTTGTTAATATTATTTTCACTCAAATAATCTGACATAAGTGAATGGACTTCATAAATCATGAAGTGCCAACAATATGAGTGTTACAGCTCTCATCATTAGCTATGGCAATGGAGTGTGTAGGTCTTGTTACCAGTTAAATCCTGTAGACCTTGTATCCCCATCACCTGGGGTGCTGACTGTATCCTGAAGGACCATGGTAATAGACATAACTCCTTCTCAGATTATTCAAATAAGGAGATTTTAAAGGACTCCTATTTTGAGAGATGTGGGTTCTGCTAAGGGATTTAACAGTGGGCAGTAAATTTCCAAGAGACCAGCAACAGCTGGAAGCAGTTACTGCTTCTACTAGAGCAGTGAACACTGGAACCTTGATGGAGGAAAGGTCAACCAGAGGGATACAGTCGTTACCAGATGTAGGACACACAAGCAGATTTCCAACTTCTGCCCACCAATTTATTGCTGGCAGAACCCCCTCATAAAGCAGCCAGCTTGGATCCCAAATGTTTCAATTTACAGGGTAAATTCTCAAAGATGCAAATGGTCACCTTTATTCCCTATTGCTTATATTCTGTTCATTGTAGTGTCTTGTCCTGATATTCATTGGACAGGATTCTGAGTCATACAGTCCCATCTTCAAATGTGGTGTTCTTAGTTGTGTGACCTTGGGGACTTGAATGAGCATTTCATCTGGAAAAGGTGCCTATAAGAGGCAAATTCCATAACATAGTGTGAGTGTCAAAATCAGCATTGTCAGAATAGTACTTTCCAAGGAAGTAAGTAAACACTCCATAGTATGAATAATGTTGCTGTTTTCCTCTTCACAGCCACATTTGTTATTGTTCTCTCTCCCTGAAACTACACACTGGAGCTTTTCTTTATCTTCTGATTCATGTGAGTGTGTGTGTGTGTGTGTGTATGCAGGTATGTGCATATCATGGCACGTGTGTGGAAATTTTCACATTCCACCTTGTTTGAGGCAAGGTCTTTTGATGTTGATCTATGTGTTCACCAGGCTAGTGGGCTCAGGAGCTTCTGGAAATTCTCGTGTCTCTGTCTGAGTACTGTGATTATGATGTACATGCTACTGACTTCAGTTTTACATGAGTTCTGTTGTTCTGAAATCAGGCCCTCATGCTGGCATGGCAAGCCGTTTATCCACTGAACCATTTTCCCAGCTCCACACTGGAAATTCCTTGCAAAGTAAGCCTCACCCTCTTCCATCTTTAACTTATTTGATAATTCTACCTCTTTCCTGGATCTTCCTAGAAGACTTTTCCAATCTATTTCTTTTACATTTTACATTTTTACATGTTGGCATGTGAAGTGTTAGTCACTGCTGCCTTCAAAACAAAGGCAAACAGAAGTCTTCTTCCTTTGACTTTTGGTCTCTTATTGTCTTGTTGAGATAGATGTCATATAAACCATTTGTCTTCTTTCCTCCAAAATATACTCCTTCCCTTTTACCTTAAAAATACCCATATCAGTGAGTCAGCACTTGGGAGGCACAGGTAGGAGGATTGCTGTGAGTTTGAGACTACATAGTTAATTCCCGGTCAGCCTGGGCCAGAGTGAGACCCTACCTCGAAAGTCCAATACATATATATATTTCTGTCACTCAAATCTAAATGTCTTACCTGTTGCTTAAGATTATATGTGTGTGTGTGTGTGTGTGTGTGTGTGTGTGTGTGTGTGTGTGTGTGTGTGTGTGTAATATGTCTGAAATCCATCTGCTTTCCTCTATCCCTGACCAGGTCTGAGTCATCAACATCTCTCTCAGCTTTATTACAACTTCCCATGTAGTCTCATTGCCTCTTGTCTTTTTCTTCCTACCCATTATTCACAGCATAATCAGAAAGTTTGTTCTAAAGAAAACCTTTTCTTATCATCCACCCTTATTAAAATCTATTCAGGGCTGGAGAGATGTCTTAGCAGTTAAGGTGCTTGCCTGTGAAGCCTAAGGACCCATGTTCTATTCTCCAGATCCCACATTAGCCAGATGCACAAAGGTGAGACAAGCTCAGGGTCACATGTGCCCACTAGTTGATGCAACCATCTGGAGTTTGACTGCAGTGGCTGAGGCCCTGGTGCCATTTTCTATCTCTCCTCTCTGTCTTTCTTGCTCTTTCTAAAAACATATAAGAAATAAATAAAAGCTCTTCAGTGACACTCATTGCCCTTGCCACAAAAGCTCACTCATAACTTCTTCCAAATTGCTCCACAACCTAACCCATACCACTAATAGATACTCCTGTAGAGAAGGTGCTTTCTCTAACTCAGCCCCACCTTAACAAGTGACATACAAATCCTTCATTAACCTTCCCTCTCTTACAGGAAAGTTAGTATTTTTTAGTTTTGTCTTTTTTTAACTTTTTATTCATGACTAAGTTTCCTTTTTGCATAAGAATTTATTCTACTGAATGAAGCTTTGTTACCTGGTTTAACAACAAAAAGTCTTAAATTAGAGAGGTAAGGTTTAAAATGTGTTTCCAAAACTATACCGTATAAAATGAATACATGCTGAATTACAGGTTTCTATTCATAGCAATAGTACCACTGTGGTAGTTTGAATATATGACCCCCAATATATTCAGTGTTTTATTAGTTTGTAGTTTGCATCTGCAGCCACCTTGCTGGAGACAATGTCTCTGGGTGGATCTTGAGGTGTGGTGGTGGGTTTAAGATCTCAATCTAAAGATATGCAAAGTGTACCTAGCTGGAGTTCCTGAAGTGTGCTGTGGTGTGGCTTTTGGATTCTCTCTCCTCTCTTTTTGTCTGGTCCTCTAAGAGCAAGACAGCTTTTTCTGCCATTATGGAATTTCCCCTGGATCTGTAAGCTTCAATAAATATCCTTTCCTCCATAACTTTGCCTGGTCTGGAAGTTCATCTCAGTGAACCTGAAGCTGTCTGCTACAGAAGTTGGTACCAGAATGTGGGGTGAGATGAACCTGACCATGTGGATTTTGGTCTTTTGGAACCTTTGTTTTGGAGGAACTGGCATGGACTTGGTGCTTGCAAGTGAAGATGCCTTCTGGAGTGATAAGCCAAGTTTTATGGACTATTTTGATGAGAGTTTGAAAATGCTAAGTGCAGACAGTATTGAACTTCAAGGCTTGGTTTATGAGCTTTCTAAGGGGAAGGAAAGACTGCAGAGGACTTTGTGGGAACTGGGCTACTGGCATAAGGGATGGATGTGTTCTTCTGTCCAGGCCCAGAGAGTTTGATCACAGTTAAATTTGTAATGGACTGATGTGCTTAGCTAATGATATTGGACTGAGAGATTTAAGATTTTAAGTTGGAAAACCTCAAGCAAGTTAAAATTTGAGACACTGAGACTGGTGTTAGGTTGCTGAAGATTCTATTGTGAAATACAATAGCAATCTTAAGGAAGATGGCCCAATTGCTTTACATTAAAACAATGGAGAGGATGCCTGAGGAAAGACTATGATAGAAATGCAAACTCTTTGAAAAGAGTTGACTGGAGAAGGAACCTGCTTTTCAAGGTTATGACTTATTCTGTTCCTGGATTAAGAATATGGGTGTGTCCTGCATACCTGGTATAAGTTATGGAAGCATGAAAAAATGCATGGAATGGTCATGAATTGCCCATGGTTCCAGGCGCCTCTGCTGAGTTGCGGTGCGAGGCAAGGCATGATGCTCTGATAGGCTGAAGAGCCTTTGGAAGATGGACCATGGTTTGCATGGAGACCTGAAGACATTTTGGATATATCAGGAGTGTGCAAGGGCTACCATGGAGTGCACTGTTGGTGTGGGATGGAAGTTTTCCCTGGCTACTCTGCCCAACTGGAGGGGCAGAATTGAAAACCTGGAGACTGTCAGTCTCTGGTTGTATTGGACCTAAACTATAAAAGTTTGATGTTTGCTTGATGGTGATTGAGTTTGCACTGTTCTAGTCTCTCCTTGCTATGCCTTATACCAGTTGAAAATGTTTACTCTGTGCCTTTATATGTTGAAAGTATATAACTTTTTTGACTTTACAGGACTCACAGCTAAGAGACAATCTTAAATCTCAGATGAGACTTGGGACTTTGGAACCATCTTAAGTTGATAAAGACTGTGGGGACCTTTGAAATTGGACTGAATACAATTTATGTGATGGTTATGAAACTATTGGGGGCCAGGGGCAGAATGTGGTTGTTTTATTAGTTTGTAGTTTGTATCTGCAGCCACCTGGCTGGAGGAAGTGTCTCTGGATGGACTTAAAGTGTGGTGGTGGGTTTAGGATTTCAATCTAAAGATATGCAAAGTGTACCTAGCTGGAGTTCCTGAGGTGTGCTGTGCTGTGTGACTTTTGGCTTCTCTCTCTTCTCTCTCAGACTGGTCCTCTAAGAGCAGGCCAGCTTCTTCTGCCATAATGGAACTTTCCGTGTATCTGTAACCTTCGATAAATATCCCTTCCTACATAACTTTGCCTGGTCTAAAAGTTCATTTCAGCGAACCTGAAGCTGTCTGCTACAACCACATATCACTAAAGCAACATATACCAACATGCAGAAAGATTAAAGGAATCATGGCTATACTCTAGCTATTAACAATGATAAATTGTTAAAAGACTTACCACTTTTTACTTCAAAAAAAGAAAAACAGTTTGCTTCACATAGATTACCCTGTTATCCTTTGGATAATAAAAGGAAATAAGCATCTTGCTTTTCTTTACTCATGAGGTAAACAAGAGAAAAAGCCTGTAATTCTTTGATAATGCTAGGTGCTATATAATAAATGATGAAAATTTGTAGAAAATAGACACAGAGATACACCAAAATTTGAAAGGTAAATATTAAAAGCCATACATAATTTTTTCCAGTCATGATAGTACACACCTCTAATTCCAGCTCTTAAAAAGAAGAGACAGGAGGATAAGTAGTTAAGGAATTCATCCACTAATTAATTGTTTCCTCTCTGGTTGTGGAATCAGCACACTATGTTCTACAGTAGTTTGAATGCGTTGAATGCGTATTCCCTCCAAAATGCCTATTGGGACATAAAAAAAAAGAAGTGGAGACCAGCCTAGACTACTATGAAACCTTGTCTCTTTCATTCTCTCTCTCTCTCTCTCTCTCTCTCTCTCTCTCTCTCTCTCACTCTCTCTATATATATATATATGCATATATATATATATACATGAACAATTGCTTAATTGCTTGCTCTTGAAGGAATCTGCCTTTAATTCAATTTGTTATTCCTATGAATAAATAATGCATTTAATATTGATAGTCTTCATAATTTTCAGCATAGGGAACTGTGGTAGTTTGAATCTATGTCCCCAATATATTCAATGTTTATTAGTTATAGTTTGCATCTGCAATCACCTTGCTAGAGGCAATGTCACTGGGGGCTGATCTTAAGGTGTAGTGGTGGGTTTGAGATTTCATTGTAAAGATATGCAAAGTGTGCCTAGCAGGAGTTCCTGAAGTGTGCTATATGACTTTTTGGCTGTAGTTTTGCTCTCTGTGCTGTGCACCTGGTTGGTTTTTCTCTCTCTGCTTGGCCCTGTGAAGGCAGGCCACTTCTCCTGCCATTATGGAACTTCCCCTGGATCTGTAAGCTTCAATAAATAATATCCCTTCCTCCATAATTGTGCCTGGTCTGGAAGTTCATCTCAGCGAACCTGAAGCTGTTTGCTATAGGAACTAAGTAAAATGGTCTCTGGAGCATTTATCACCCACTTCTTATGGCTAGTATATGTACAGCTAGCATAGTTCCTATACTTCCTAGTATAGTAAGACCTTGGACTCCACTATCATACAAAAGCTATGGTATACATTATTGGTCAATACAACTGTGCTTCTCTTTTCACAGTGACAAAACAAACTAAAAGGGTTAAGACACATTTACAAGTCACAGGATAATTAAGCCAATGCTCAGTATAGGCCTTTACAATTTTAGAACCTAAACCTTTAACATCTGTAACTTCCAACTTCTCATAACCCTTGAAGGATTAGTGATTTGTGTGTAGGATTTGTTTCTTAAATATTCATTCAGTTCTGCTCCCTTTCAGTATTCCTAACCAAGGAAGCTGTTCATGCAAAGAAAAATTATAGAAAAGTAATTGTGTGATTATTACACTCATGGATTCTCTAAGAAGTTGGGGGGAGGGGCTTACACATGAATACAGCTGGATAAGATAGGATTTTCCTGTCACTGTTAAATGTAGACCCTACCTGACCAATCTATGTAGACACTGAAAAGGGGCAGAGATGGCATAGCAGTTAAGGTGTTTGCCTGCAAAGCCAAAGGACCCAGGTTCCATCCCCCAAGACCCATGTAAGCCAGATGCACAAGGTGGTACATGTGTTTAGAGGTTTTTTTTTTTGCAGAGGCTGGAGGCCCTGTACACCCATTCTGTCTCTCTCCCTCTCTCTCTCTCCCTCTCTCCCTCTCCCTCTCTCCCCCTTTCTCTCAAATAAATAAATAAAAATAATAAATCATTATGAAAAAAAATGAAAGAGAAAACCCACTCCCTTGTTTGATCTAGGCCCTGGGAGGAAGTGATGTCTATATAACAGCAGAAAATGAGAGGAATCAAATAGAGAATGAGCCTGGCATCAGAAAGTGTTCCTCCATTATCATCACAGAAAGATTTTAAAAGAGCGGAAAAGATACTGTAAGATATCACTGCCCTTGCAGACAAGAGAAGAAACATAGGAGCAATGTAACTCCCTGTTTGCCTAACATAAATGTACACTAAGTATAAAGCTGTATGTTCAAATACCTCCTTTAACATTCACCCCTTTCACTCGAACTTCACAACAACCTTTGAAGATAAAAATAAAGGCAAAAAAGGTTAAGTGGCTTTCCAAAAATCAGAGTTAGTAAATTGCCCATCTGACCTCCCTTAATCCAATCTCATTCTTCTGATGTCACAAGGACAATTCTTATCTCACTACTGCAGGAAGAGACAGCAAGAGTCAGGCCAGTAGAAGAGCCATTAGAACAGACTAGTTAGAAATCTGAGACAACACATCATCCCAGTCTTCTCCTAAGTCTGATTTGAAGTTTTAGATGATCAAAAAAGAAAAGAAACATTGCATACATTACAACTCTGAGACTTACCCTACCTACAACTTGCTTTATGTAAAAAGGAAAAGAAAATAAAAAGCCCTAATTTTGAAGCATTCCAATAATTCTGGACATTGAAATACACTACTTAAGAACAACTACTCAAGTACAAATTGTTTTCATAATTTTTGAATGTCTACTTATTTATTTATAAGAGAGAGAGAGCAAGAGAGAAAAAGAAAGAGGAAAAGAGAGACAGAATGGTCATGTCAGGACATTCAGCTGTTGCAAATGAACTCCAGAAACATGTGCCACCTTGTGCATCTGCTTATGTGGGTGCTGGGGAATCAAATCTGTGTCCTTTGGCTTTGCAGGTGAGCTCCTTAACTGCTAAGCCATCTCTCCAGCCCTGAATGTCTTTTTTAAATTCACTGTTTTATAGTCTATGTGAACTATAGTATGTACTCATATGTACTCATAGTAACCTTTTTCTATCTATGCACACCATTCTACCTCACTCTTCACATAATCAATAATCCACATAGAAATATGTTCTACTTCAATCTATTTTAAAGTAAATATTGAGATCATGCTATGTTACAAGCTTGCTGCTCAATTCTAAGCATGGAACAATGTATTACTAAGATGATTTTTATCCCATCAAAGTCTTCTTACAGATCCCTGACATTTCCATCACTGATGCTAGGGTTCCACACTTGAGTTTTGGCACATCTTGGCCTAGTGCCCCCTTCCTTCCTGTACCTGAGTGGCTGATGTTTCTGTGATTAGAGCTAGGGTTCTATTCATGAGTTTGGGCAAAGCTGAAGCCAAACTAAGATTACTTCACACACCCAACCACAAAGCAGTATCAAGTACCTCTGACAAACACACAAGCACATAACATACAAGGGAGAAAAAGAAACACCAAGCACCATTCTAAATACTAATTTAACACAGATGTGCCAAGATACCTGACCAACATCTCCAGATGGTTAAGTCTCAAGACAAAATGGGTAACACAAAAACAAAGGCACTATGTATCCCCCAAGAGATACCAATCTTACCGTCATAGAGCACTACCAGGAGACTAACTTAGAGGAACTGCAGACTCAAAAGTATGAATATATTATATATATATAGATAGATATACAGATGTAGATATATAGATATATATCAAGAACATGGCTGAATTCCTCAATAAAACCCTAAATAAATTCAGAGGACTCACATGCTTAAATGAATTACAAGAGAACATGAAGTACTAAATAAAATGTACAAGTCAAACCAGGATCTTAAAAGTGGAATTCAATAAAGGATAGAACTTCTGAAAAGAAACCAAAATGAAATGAAACTGGAAAGGAAAAAAAAAGTCAAATATAAGGCTCCATAGAAAGTTTCACCAATAGGAAGGATAAAGTGGAAGACAGAATATTGGGCCTTGAAAACAAGGAAGAGGACTTGAATCATTAAGTCAAAACCTTTGAGGGCTAGAGAGATGGCTTAGAGGTTAAAGTCCTTATCTGCAAAGCCAAAGGACCTTGGTTCAATTCCCCAGTGCCCACGTAAGCCAGATGCACAAAGGGGCGGGGGGAACATGCTTCTGGAGTTCGTTTGCAGTGGCTGGAAGCCCTGGCATGCCCATTCTCTCTCCCTCTCTCTCACTCTCTCAAATAAATAAATAAATAAATAAATAAATAAATAAATAAATAAATAAATAAAAAAACTTTGAGAAGTAAAAAAACAGTAAGAATAGAACATGAGACTTATTTGGGACACCATGAAACCACCAAATGTTCAAATATCAGACATAGGAAAATGAGAGAAACTTCAGGCCAATGGTGCAGAAAATATTTTTAATAAAATTATAGAAGAAAATTTTACAAATCTAGGGGAAATCATGCCCATTCAGGTATAAGGGACATACAACACACCAAATAGATAGAACCAAACAGAAACTTCTCACGTTGCATTAGACTCAAAACATTAGTTATATACAACTATGAAAGGTTACCAAAAGCCACAAGTAAGAAGCCATACATAAAAGGAGGCTCATCGTAATAACAGTGGTTTTCTTTTTTCAGTGGAAACTGAAAGCAAGAGATGCTTGGAATAACGTATTTCAAGTATTGAAAGACCACAGCTGCCAACCCAAGCTACTATATAACCAGTAGAATTATCTCTAGTAATACAAAAAAAAGAAGAAAAACTTTTCATGATAAAAGCAGGTTAACGGAATTTATGACCACTGAACCAGCTCTACAGGGGATATTGGACAGAACTCTTTAAGAGAAAAATAGTCATTCAAAAGGCTTCAGAGAAGACCTTGTAGCAGGTATCAGTGAAATCATGAAAATTATAAGGACATACTTAAAAATATGTTTCATCCAACTGGAAGAAATCCAAAAGATATAGAGGAATTGTTAGATGCATATGACCCACCTAACAGATTAATTGCAGAAATCTATCAGACCTTTAAAGAACTGAAATCAAAGCTTCCCCAGTAATTACACAACATATTGCTAACTCCTCTTGTTAATCCAACATTATACTAATAGCAAAAATAGATAGAAACCAAAAAAAAAAAGCACTTTAGTCTAGGGATAGATGAAACCTATCTCAATTTATATTACAAACTGTTTCATCATGCTAACTGAAGAAAAACTTAAAACATTTTAACTAATATCTGGATGTCAAGTATCTCCACTGCTATTTAATATAGTGTTCAAAGCCTTAGAGCAATAAGACAATAGGGACATTAATGGGAAAGGAAAAGCCAAAAAATCCCATTTTCAGATGATGTGTTATATATATGAGACCCTGCAGACTCTACCAAAAAAATTCTAGAGCTGATGAACATTTTCTGCAAAGTGGCAGGATGCAAAATAAACATACCAAAATGAGTAGCCTTTTTACATACTAATGACAAACATACTGAGAAAGGAATCTGAGAGACAGTTCCTTCCACAACAGCCACAAAATATTACATTAAATGTCTTGGAATATACTTAACCAAGGAAGTACAAGACCTCTATAACTAAAACTTTAAAACACTGAAGGAAGAAAGTGAGGACTTATGGTATATAAGATGGAAAGATCGTCCATGCCTTTGGACTGGAACAATTAATATCATGAAAATGGCCATCCTACCAAAAGCAACATACAGACCTAGTGCAATACCAATACAAATTTCAATATAATTCTTCACAGAAATGAAGTCAACCAGCTGATGAATGGATAGTGAAGGTGTGGTATGCATTCAGCTGTGAAGAAAAATAAATTTATAAATTTTTCAGTAAAACTCATGGATCTGGAAAAGCTTTTACTAAGTGAGGTAACCCAGGAAAACAAGCCTTGCAATGTTCTCTCTCATATGAGGATTCTAGCTTCGAACTGTTAGATATGTATATAAATAGAAGTTAGACTGAGTAAAGGCCAGCAAGCTAAAAATGGGCCATGAGGGAGGGAAAAGGTGGGATGGTTAATGGGAAAGGACAGAAGAACACATGTGATACGAAAGCAGAGGGACAAATTACTAGGGATTAAAAGGTTTAAATGGGGCTGGAGAGATGGCTTAGAAACTAAGGCCCTTGCCTGTGAAGCCTAAGGACCCATGTTTGACTCTCCAGATCCCACATAAGCCAGATGCACAAAGGTGAGGCAAGTGCAAGATCACACATTCCCACTAGGTGGAGCAAGCATCTGGAGTTTGATTGTAGTGGTGAATTCCTGGCATACCAATTCTCTCTCCACCCCCCTCAAAAATAAAAATAAAAAATTTAAAAAGGTTTAAATGGTGGTATGGTTGGGTAGATGGAGGAGAGGAGGGGATGAGGGAAGTGTTAAACAAAAGCAAAGATGTTATGAAAAAACCATAAGGAATCTTGCCTCTTTGTTAGCTAATTACAAATGTAATTTTATAACAAAGTTTAAGCAGAAGTACATTTCAGGGTTGGTTAATGCTGCATTCAAATGCCTTAAGTTGTTACAGGATGGAAGACATCCAAGTGAATTGTTGGGTCTTGGAGGCCCCTGCAGCCTACAAAACAATACAAGTTCTTGCCAATGTTCCTTGTTGCCCACCAGAACTAGATGGTGAGAACTTATCATTGAAGACACTCTTTGCTTCACTTGCAGGACACTGAGAAATTAAGTTCCTTCTTGCTGGCTGTTATAGTGCTGGAAGGTGCTATGAAGGCTACAAGAGGAGAAAACTCAATAGTGTTAACCAGTTATGCATCCTGTGCTCTACAAAACTGACCAGCTGGAAAGATAAGCTTACTAGTTGCAATAGTGGCATGACTATTATGGGGGTAACCAACTGCTTTCTGATTATATATGAAGCCTGCACCATGGGTGGATATTCATGCCTGATATTGAAAATCTCGTCAAAAGCCTATAGCCAGGAAAACCATAGTCCCTAAGAGGGAAGCTACTACTGTTCTTTGGCTAAATGGATATCTTGTATATCAAATTGCTCTCTCTCTCCATATATGTTTGTTTTATGTGTGTGTGTCTGTCTGTCATTCACACCTTTGTTTAGAGATGCTTCTCTTTGCAGGTCATGACTACTGAGATGACATAGAACTCATCATAGTGCTGAGAATAATGAATAAGCTCCTCTGAAGTGGTGTTCATTGCTAAACTAGACAACTATATGATCCCTTCCAAGGCTCAGGTAACAATGCCGAAGGGAGCATGGAAAGAATGTAAGAGCCACAGGACAGAGAGGAAAGTTTTGGGATGCTTTTGTCAAGGCATGACATGACCATTGCATTCAAGACCTCACAGTGACTTTTGTAACATGCACAAATGCCACACAATACTGGGACTATCAATAATTTATCACAGATAATGGAGGATGGGTATGAGGCTCCCATCCATACCTCCGGAGTTATTGGTAATTAATGGAGGGTAGGATAGGAGGAGACATATTCTTCAGTGATATAGCCATTGGTAGGACCTATATGTTTTTTTAAATTTATTTATTTGCAAGTAAACACACACACACACACACACACACACACACACACCCCAAGGTCTCTTACCACTGCAAACAAACACATGTACCGCTTTGTTGCATCTGGCTTTATGTGGGTGTAGTAGGGAATTGAACCTTGGACCTTCAGGCTTTACAAGCAAGCACCTTTAACCCCTGAGCAATTTCCCTAGCCAGGATCTATGTATTCTGTTACATAATTCCCCACCTGTGCCCAATATAGGCAACCCTAACTAAACTCAGTGGGTCACAGCCACACACGTGAAAAAAAAAAAAAAAAAAGACACAAAAGTAGAACTAGTTGGGGAGAATAATGAGGATGGGGGAGGGGGTTAAAAGAAGGTAATGGGAGGTGATTTTACATATATTATAAACATATATATGCATTTTAAAATATACAATTCTCACAGTTTGCCTGTGTTTTTCTTTAAAGTATAAATTTTAAAAAATCATTGCCAAAAACAATGTCAAAGTTTGTTCTCTACATATTCTAATTGGATTTTAAAATTTCAATGAAGTATTTCATGAAGTTTTAGCTGATTTGGGAGAATGATGCAAGATAAAGGTTCAATTTCATTCTTCAGTATTTGACTATACAATGTTCTCAGGACCACGCATTCAAGCAGCCATCCATTTCTCACTGTATGTTCCTGTCTCTCCGGTGATGGCTGTATATGTACAGGCTGCCTTCTGATCCATGGTTTTATGTGTCTGTTTTTAGCCAGTGTTACACAATTCTGATTGCTAAAGATTGGTAATGTCATTGGAAGTTAGGAAGTGTGACGCTTCTGGCTGTATTCTTTAAAGATGTCATTGGCTGTTTGGGGTTTTTTCAGGTCTCCCTGTAAATTTCAAAATCTTATTACTTCTGTACTAAACAAATGAGACGATGTGAAACTAAAAAGATTTTGCACAACAAAGAAAATTAACAAAGGAAACAACTACCTATAGGTAACCTATAATATATCTGCAAGCTATATGTCTGTAAAGACAGAACTTAACCACAAATAGCCAAATTTTAAAATAAACAAAGGACATAAACAGGCATGGTTCCAAAGAAGACATAAATATAACAATTAAAAGGTGTTCAACCTTACTAATCAACAAAGGAAATGCAAATCAAGACCATATGAAATCTCACCTTATGCCTGGTAGGGTAGCTATTGTGGAAACGTGTTGGTGAGAACATGAAGAAAAGGGAACTCATGTGCACTCATTGGGAATGGAAAAATGACATAGCCATTATGGAAAACAATATAGATGCTCCAATTAATTAAATCTAGCATGCAAATCAAAAATCTCTCTTCTGCATTTATATCCAGAAGAAATATATATATATATATATTAATTTGAGAGAGAGAGACACAGAAAGAGTCAGAGAGAATGGGTTGTGAAGGCCTACAGCCACTGCAAACAAACTCCAAACACATGTGCTGCCTTGTGCACATGTGCAAGATTATGCACTTGCATCACTGTGCATCTGCCTTACATGGGACCTGGAGATTCAAACATGAGTTTCAGGCTTCACAGGCAAGTGCCTTAATTGCTAAGCCATCTCTCCAGCCCTATAACCATAATCTTGAAGAGACACTAATATTTTCATGATCATTGAAGTTTTATTCATAATAGACAAGTTATAGAAATAATCTAAGTGCTCTTGGATGATAACTGAATAAAGAAATTTAGGCACATATACATGATAAAATCTGACTTTGTCTGTTTAAAAAAATGATTTTATAATGTGTGACTAGGTAGATGAACTTAGAGAATATTATGCTACAAAGATAAGTCAGACACAGAAAGATAAATATTGCATGCAGACACTAGCATTTGGAATCTTAGAGAAGTGGAACTTGAGTAAACAGTAGAAAGGTATTTATTTAATTTTGTTTATTTTTATTTATTTATTAGCAACATACAGACTCAGAGAGAAAGTAGCAGAGAGAGAGAGAGAGAGAGAAAGAGGGAGAGAATGGGCACACCAGGGTCTCCAGCCACTGCAAACAAATTCCAGATGCATGTTCCACCTTGTACATTAGGCTTACGTGGGTCCTGGGGAATCAAGCCTTGAACCTTAGGCTTCACAGGCAAGTGCTTAACCACAAAGCCATCTCTCTAGCCCAGAAGGGTGATTATTTAATTTTATTTGTTTATTTATTTGAGAGAGAGAGAAAGAGGCAGGTAGAAAGTGGCACACCAGGGCCTCTAGACAGTGCCAACAAACTCCAGATGTTTGTGCCATTTTGTACATCTGGGATTGTGTGGGATTGTGGGAAGCAGAACTTGCATCCCAAAGCTTTCAGGCCTTAACCACTGAGCAAACTTTTCAGCTCCCTAGAATGGTGGCTTCTGGGGTGGGGAGATGAGAATAATGGAGACACAATGGCGAAGAGTGCTTCTTCTTGAGACAGGGTCTGTCACTCAGGCTGGCCTTGACCTCTCTACATAACCAAAGCTGACTTTGAACTCCTAATTCTCCTTTTTCCAACTCCCAGGTCCTGAGATTATAGGCATGTGCTATCATATCTGGCCTAAGATGCAGAAGTTCTTAAGATCAAATTATAGTATGATTACAAAGTATTGTGTATTAAATTGGCTAAGAGAATAATCTTAGTGTTTGCATCACAAAAAAGTAAGAAACTATGTGAGGTGATAGAAATGTTAATGAGTTTGATTATAAGAGTCATTGGGGACTGGAGTGATGGCTCAGCAGTTAAGGTGCTTGCCTACAAAGCCTAAGGACCCAGTTCAATTCTCCAGTACCCACATAGAGCCAGATGCACAAGATGGCACGTGTCTGGAGTTCCTTTGCAGCAGCTAGAGACCCTAGAGGTGTGCCCATTCTCTATCAGCCTCTTTTGCTCTCTCTCTTAAATAAATAAATAAGAATCATTGGGCAGGGTTTACTTATATCAAAACACTACTTTGAACAATGTAAATTTATATAACCTTTTACTGTCAATTTATACCTCGATAGGGTTAGAAAATAAAAACTTCACAAGTTAGTGGTGAAAACTGACAAGTAAACCTATATTACAATTCCTTGTGATGACATTTTTTATATTTATAACCACATTGAGCATTTTTCGTGATAATACTTGCTTCATATGGTTGATGGGGGTTGAATCATTGCATAGCAGGGACTCAGAATACTTCAACATGAGTGCAGGGGACAAATGTACTGATTTAATTCTCACTTCAGTCATATAATAACATTGCTCTTATTAAATCTATCTTACAGGGCTGGAGAGATGGCTTAGCGGTTAAGGCGCCTGCCTCCTAAGCCTAAGAATGCTGGTTCCAATCTCCAGCAGTTCCAATCTCCAGGTCCCACGTTTAGCCAGATGCAAAGTGATGCAAGGGCGCAATGCCACACTTGACCACAAGGGGGCGCACAAATCTGGATTTCATTCGCAGCAGCTGAGAGACTGCTGGTGCGCCCATCTCTATCTGTCCTCTCCCTCTCTCTCTCTGTCTCTCTCCAAAAAAAAAAAAAAAAAAAAAAATCTACCTTACAGATGAGAAAACCAGGGTATATAGCAGATAAACAGCTTAATCATCCTGAATACTTTCACAGTGGTATTCGAGCTCTGAACCAAGCAGTCTGAGTCCAGAGCCCAGTGACTCTAACCACTACTTAATACTACCACAAATGTAAGGCATGCTGGGACAAAAAATGGAGAGCACTGAATTCAATCTAAGTGTCAAAAAAGTCACATGTCCTATTCAGGTGACAAAATTTCATCTCTGTTTCTGCTAATACTAAGAGTCTCTAATGTTCCTGTTAATACTAAAGGTCTGGTCTCTGATGCTTTTCTGAAGCAAAGCTCAACATTAGAGCAATTCAATCAGTTTCATAGCAGCCTATCATGTTATTAGTAAGTTGGGACTCAGAAAACTGACTACCAAGTGTATGTTATGGTTATTTATATGATATAGACATAATGATGTGCAGGTGTGAAAAGATTCAACTTTCCTGATTAAAAAGAAGAACATTTCATGTAGGAAACATTTCTAAAACCAAGGTTTCAGCCAAGAAGAGAAGGTAAAGACCAGAAGATCATGGACGTGGATGGTTTAAGTCTATTTTAAAAGTCTGCAAAGAACTTGTTCCATATTGGAAGAGTCTTGGAAAAACTGCTAAAATTATGTACATTGTAGGTTGAAAAGGCATCCCCCAACCTTTTCCTGAGCTATGTCCCCCTCTTGGTTTACCAGTGAAATGGTACCACAGCAGAAGGAAAAAAAAACTCACTTCCTGGAAGCACCAACTATGAGTTATGTATCAGAGGGTACCCCAAATCCTTTACATTTATTATTTCATCCTTACAACCATATCACTAGGGAAAAATGTTTATTTCTCCTTGTAATTAAGCAAACATTACTCATTAATATGCCCAAAATTATGCTCTTCAGAATAGAGCTAGACTTTGAATCCACATCCGGCTGCCAGCAAACCACTCTCTCACGTCTCTTTAATTGGAGGTCATTTAAGCCTTTCATTGGTGGTCCCAAGTGCCAAGAGGAAAGGAAGTATCCAAGTACTATTACCATTTAATCTTGACCACTGGAAAATGCCTGCAACAAGATGATGAGATAGGAGTCTCCAACAATGGTCTATCGTCAGTAACATCAACATGAAAATACCTTCACTTCAGAGAAGAGTCCCACATCACAGATTCTGGAAATATTGTAATAAAAGCCGTGTTGAAGAGGATATGAAGGACCAGTCTTACCTTCTGACACTACCATTTGCCCATCCATGGAAAGCAAACCATGAGAGAAACACTGTCCAGCTGCTCTCAGAGAGAAGTAAGCTTAGAATTTTGCCTTTGACTCCATGTCAGTTGTAGCAAGATAAAACCAACACTGGACAGATCTTCCAACTGCAGGAGAGACTGGCCCACAAACTGAGTCTCTAAACCTTCCCAGTATATGTAGGAGCCTAAAGCCACAGGGGGACTCAAGTTCTGACCCCTGTCACCACCAGCTGAATACATTGGGCTCTTGGATTCCAGCCCAGGGATAAGAATGACTCTAGCACAGAGTGTCTTCTAGCTGAGCTGATAGCAAAACACTTTTGCCAGAATTTTAGAATTTTTGCATGGGCATACTGTTGTAGGTCTATTCACGACAAAACCAGATAGCAAAGACTGAAGCAAATGATTGACAAAAGAAGGAAAGAGTTTGGCAACAACCATCTTGGATTCCAGCCCAGCAAGAAAAAAAAATAAAGAAAATACAGAGCAGCAGCCTTAGTAGCAAATATAGATTGAATATAGATTGAAATAATTGAATAAACTGACTAAAACTACAATAGCACAGAGTGTCTCTACTGTGGTTGTTCTGAGCTGAAGGAGCATGCTATCATTTTAACAACTGTAACTCAGCAAAACACTTTTGCCAGAATTTTAGAATTTTTGCATGGGCATACTGTTGTAGGTCTATTCACGACAAAACCAGATAGCAAAGACTGAAGCAAATGCCTCTTGGTCAGACATTGACAAAAGGGTCATAAAGTTTCAGGAAAGTATGTTAAATAGACAAAGCAAGCTACAATGAGTGCTATTAAAGAAATAGAGATGCCTACATTTGATAAGAAATTTAAAAGAACCATTCTGGCAGAGCCAGAAAAAAAAGGGTTTTACCAAAAATTTTAAAGTTAAGAAAATACAGAGAAGCAATTCATCATGAGTTCAACATCACTAGCAGCAAAAAAAAAAAAAAAAAAAAATATAGATTGAAATAATTGAATAAACTGGATAAAAATAATTGAGATAAAATGGAAGTAATTTGTGAAGATAGAAGCAATATAAAAGATGTAAATCTTGAAAGCACCTGGTCATGGTGACTCGTGCCTATAATCATAGCATGTGGCTATGGCAGAAGGTTCATGAGATTGAAGCCAGCCTGAGTCTCTCCAATGAGAAATGACCCTGTCCAATGAGAAACCTAGATGGCAGGGGAATGAGAAAATCCCAGCAAAAAGGAAGGGATGGGATGGAGTCAGGCATTGTGAAATCAAAGGTTCAAAATGGGGAGGATTGTTTTATTTTGCCATTTTTGAATCAAAATTGAGGTCACCTGTTATAATCTGAGTCTATGCCATTTTGTAAATGTCATGGTTATCACAAAGCAAAACCCTTTAATACACTAAAAGTAAAAAACAAGAAATCAAAATATGCTACTAGAGAAATCATTCAACCACAACAAAATACAGTTGAGAGAAGTGGCTGGAATAATTAGAAAAAAAAATTAACAAAATGGCAGCAGTAAGTCTTTACCTATTATTAATTACCTTGAATTTAAAATCCTTAAAAGACAAAAATATCTCTGACAGACAAACTACTAAACTGTTTGTGGTATATTTTATATATATGTGGTTTTGGACTTTAAAACAAGAACAACCTGGATGAAATGAAATGGTAGTGTCAGAACAATGCAGACTAAGACTAAAGGTCCTTCATAAAAAAGAGAGAAGACTCATATCTCCTCTTCAATTTAAAAATATAATGGCAGCTCAATAAATATTTTTACTGTTTAGAATAGATGTTATTTTCCAGGTTTCAGATGTGAGTAATTGTCCAGAATCTGTGTCATTGGGTTTCAGGTATTCCTGTCAATAACCTCCACCAATAAAACCAGCAATCATGCAGTGGTTCCACCAGGTATTCATTGATTGTTTTTCTCCCTAAAACCTGGATTGTTCAAAATACTGAACCTTTTCCTATCTTCATGGTTTTGTCTTTTGCACAATGTCATATGGTTTTAGTTTGAATGTAAAATGCCCCCATAAGCATGTGTTTGGATACTTGGTTCCCTGGTAGCCCTGTCTGGGAAGGTTGTGGAACCCCACTGAAGAAGTGAGTCACTGTGGATGAACACTAAGGTTTTGTAGCCCAGCTGTACTTCCTTTTCATTCTGCTTTCAGCATGTAGATGCAGCATGACCAGCCTGCCTCTAACTCCTGCTGCCATGCCTTCCCCACAATAATAAGTTGGAATCCCTGGACCTGTAAGCCAGAATAAACCCTTCCTTCATTAAGCTGCTTCTTGTCAGGTATTTCTTCACAGCACTGATAAAGTAACAAATATACATACATAGTGGAAATCACATAGTAAATAGCTTTATATATTGTATAATAATATACAATGAAGGCTCTACCATGTGGTTTTCTGCATTGGTAACACAATTTCTCTTAGTGCTGAATAATATCTCATTGTCAGGAGGCATCACCATTTATTTATCCATTTACCTTATCAGTGACATCTTAGCTGTATCTAAATGCTGGCAATTGGGAATAAAGCTGCTATAAACATCTGTAAGATATTTGTGTGGGTTTAAGGTCTTTTTTTTCCCAACTCATTTGAGTACCAATAAGTATAAAGGCTGGATCATGTGAAACATGTTTAGTTTTGCAGGAACCTGCAAAGTGAATGAAGATAAGTGAAGACAGACCCTCTGCAGTGAAGCTCTTACCTATCACTTTCATATTGCTGCATGGCTGTCCACCACACCAGGAAGTCATTCTGACACTATTCTCAGATTCTAGGCAGCCCTTCCACCAGTATCCCAGTTCCAAAAAAATCTTTCTGTCTCTCCCTGAAAACTCCTCATTAGCCAAGTCTTCACAGTGTATATTTTTCCCTGCATTTGGGTCTTCCATTAGAATGGTTCATCAAACTCTTCTTACAGAACTTCAAGGGTTTGCTAGGCCAAAATACTAAATCCTTCCATATTCCTCTTGCAAAAAACTTCTGAAAGACAAAAAAAAAAAAAAAATTGTTAGATTCCTGGCAGCAACAATGACTCTCTTGATATTTAGAGCAGTCAAGTACTCATCTCTTCATTTATAATTCTTGATTGTTATATTAATCTTTATAATTTCTATTTGGTATTTTGGGGTTGGGATTGTTCTTGTTTTTCCAAAGCCTTCAAACTGGATCATTATGTTATTTATTTGAAATCTCTCTTTCTCTCTCTATTTTTGTGATGTAGGCATTTAGAACTAGAAACTTCCCTCTTTGTTCTGCCCTCGTTGCACCTCATAAGTTTTGGTATGTTCTGTTTTCATTGTCATTCAGTTCTGAAAAATGTTTTGTTTTGTTTTGTTTTTAATTTCCTGCTTGACTTTGTTCTTCCAGCTCCAGAAGATGGCATATTTTCTGTTGTTTCTCTGTTTGATTTCTAGTTTTATTGCATTGTGGTCAGATATACTATTAGGAAATATATCAATTTTTCTGAATTTGTAAAGACTTGCTTTGTGTCATAATATGTAATCTATTTCAGAGAAGGTTACATGAATGCCTGGACAAATGTGTATTTGGTAGGGTTCTGTGGATGACTGATAAGTCCATTTGAACTATGGTGCTTTGTAGCTCCATTATTTCTCAATTTATTTTCTGTTTAGATGATCTGTCTATTTACTCTAGTGTAGTATTAAAAAGTTTCTCACTATTATTGTGTTGGTATTTATTTCTGATTTAAGTCTAATATATTTTGCTTTATAAAATTCAGTGCATCTATGTTGGGTGCACATATGCTTATAATTATACTCTCTTCATGCTGAATTACTCCCTTGATGTGTATAAAGTAGCCTCTTAATCTCTTTTGATTACTTTTGCTTTAAAGTCTATATTGTCAGATATTAGTATAGATATACCTGCTTTTTAGCTATTTCCATTTGTTTGGAATATTTCTTTCCATCCTTTCACACTAAGGAAGTGTCTATGTTTAATGGTAAGGTATGCTTCTTGAAGAAAGCAAAGTGGTGGATCCAATTTTCTGGTGCAGCCTTTTAACCCTTGATTGTTGAGTTGAGTCTATGGATATTCAGGGATGTAACTGAGAGGTGTGAGTTAATCCCTGTCAAGTTGAAGACTTTGTGGAGTTTGGTGTTTTCTTGATCTTCATTTGCTTTCAGGTCAGTTCTAGTTTTGATTATTGTTTTTCACTCCTATAGACTCTTGACTATGTTTATTCTTCTCTTCAGTATAAAGTATTCTATCCAGTATTCTCTGTAAAGCTTGCTTAGTGCTCATATATTCATATAGCTGGCTTTTATCATGGAAAGTTTTCCATTCTGGACTCTATGGCTTTTAGAGTTTCCACTGAAACATCAGATGTTATAGGATTACCTTTGTAAGTGATAGCTGTTTTCTCTAACTGCTTTTACTACTCTCTTAATTTTCTGTGTTCAGTGTGACATCTATAATGACATATGAAAATTCTTCTCTAGTCCTATTTAGTATTCTGTGTGCTTCCTGTACTTAGATGGACCTCTCTTTTGTAAGATTTAAAATTTTTCTTCCATAATTTTATTAGGTATTCTCTTCCCCTTCTTGTAGGCCCATGATTTGAATACTTGGTCTTTTTATAGTGTCCAACATTTCCGCCCCCCCCCGTTCTGTTTGTATATTTTCTTGAAATTGTCATGCATTTTGGCCTCCCAATCTATTTCCTCTGTCTTGTGATCAAGCCCTGGTTGTCTGTCCTCCACATGATCTATTCTGTTGGTGAGGCTTTCTTGGGTGTCTTTTAAATGTATTATTTCATTTTATGTTTTCCATTAGGCTTTTCTTCAGCATTTCCATCTCTTTATTGATTTCCATTTTCCTTTCTTGGTTTGACTTTCTTATTGTCTCTTGGAATTCATTCTTGCATTTGATCATGTCCTCAGTAAGTTCATTCCAAAATCTATTGGATGTTTTTCTGTTGTTGATTCTCATCCATTTCATTAAATCACCAACTGAGTTCTTTTTGGTTCTCTTTAATTCATCTGTTTTTGAGTTCTTTTTGTTCTTTTTTCTTGTTTCTCTTCCATTTCATTCCACTGTTTGGTCATGGCCTTGTTAAGTTTGTTGACTATGCCTAAGATGATTGCATTTTGGAATTCTATGTCTAAGCAGTTTTCATAGGGTACTTCAACTATGGGACTAGGTATTATTGGTGAGCACATCTTTCTCTCTCTCTCTCTCTCTCTCTCTCTCTGTGTGTGTGTGTGTGTGTGTGTGTGTGTATGTTTTACTGTTTTTTTGCTGAGGCTTGTGCTTTGCCCATTTTGAAGTAGTCCCTTTGTTTTATTGATGAAAATGCAACAGCAGCAGGTCTGTGGAATCAATGTTGAGTGGCTTGGTCAGCCTTGACCCAGGTAGGCATAGGATAGTGGTTGACAGGCATGGCTAGGGACACTGGAAGTTAAGTTGGATCCTCCTTAAATCTTCATTCTCCCTGTGGGTCTATACTTGTCTCTTGGCAAACTGACCTACTCAGTGCCTCGGGCTATGGAGTTCAATCAGCTCAGGAGTTGCTACAGGATGTGACATAGGCAGGCAGGCTAAGGAATAAGATCAATACCAAATTGGGTTGATCCCCAGTCCTAGCAAGTGAGGAGCAGGGTTGCATACATGGGGTGCTGAGTGCTTACCTGGGTGGCTTACTTGTTTAGCTGGAGCTGGGAAATGCAATCAGCTTATGAGTTCATACTTTAGGCAGGCCAGGGAGTAAGAAATACATACATCTTGAACTATGTGGTGATTACATAAATATATTACATGAGTATATACTTAAATAAAACTTCATAACACACTATACAAAATTAATGAAACTTCCAGTATGTATTATCTCTTATTTTGCCTTTAAAATAAATTTGCAAATGAGAGATGGGTGATTCAGAGAGAGAATAGGTATGCTAGGGCCATCCCTTTGCAGACAATCTACAGAAGTATGCACCACTTTGTGCATCTGGTTTGAGATGGGTACTGTGGAATCAAACCCAGGCCAGTAGGCTTTGCAAGCAAGTGCCTTTTTCTGCTAAACCATATCCTCAAATCTAAATCTTATTTTAAAAGCACATATATGAGCATCATGCCAAACAGTATGTACAATAGTCTATGCTTTGTACAAAAAGAGAAACTTGCATATCTCTGTGTGAAATCATATAATATCTCCAGAAGGATGTCCAAGGAACTGGTCACACTGGCTGCATCAGAGTGGAATTTCCAGTGTCTACAGACAGGGATGAGAAGGAGACTCATCCCATATCATTTGCTAGATCCACTGTTTTTTTTTTTTTTTTCACCTCAATCAAGTTGGCTTTATTTCAGAGATATAGGGATGATTCATTAAGCAATATAAACATATTTCCACATCAAAACATATACTTAATTGCAAACTCATCATGCAGAACTGTCCAAAACCTCTGCAGCTTCCCCAAGCATATATATTCTGATGAGAGAAAGAGCTATACCTCTGCTAACAATTTCTTTCAAGCTACTTGTGGTCACTATGGAAGGCTGGGCCTAGGATATGTGACAAACTGCCCCCACCAAACCATGGCCATGCCCCTGAGAAGAGTCATGGAAATGGCTTAGTCCTAGCTGGATATTGTAGCACATACCTATAATCCCAGCACTTGAGTGTCTGTGGTAGGAGGATTGTGTGTTTGAGTCTAGGCTGGGTTACTCTTCAGCATGGGATACATAGCAAAACCTGTTCTTAGAAAACAAAAAAATAAATAAAAAGTCCACTGTTCAGTTGACAAAGGTCATAGGCCCAATGCCATTTATAATTATTTCTAAGTGCCCATTTATCCACTATGTGTAGACAGGGGAGAATAAATGCCAGGGATGGAATACCTTCCAGTGAGTTATTGACCAGGGAGGTCACTGATGCCCCCAAAACATTACAGGCCATTGCTGAGGCTCTTGGTTTCCCACCAGGAATAGATGGTAAGACCCTATTGCTAAAGACTCCACATACTTGGGCTGCAAGGTCACTGAGAAATCCTGCTGGAGCTGAGCTGAAAACCTCCTCCAGCTGAAAACCTCCAGCTGACAGAAAGCTGGAAAAAGCTATGCTGCATGCAGTTCAATCTAAGAGAGAAAACACCAGTGAAGATACTCAACAGTGGATACTGCAAGCCTTAAATTTGGCCAGCCAGGCCAAATGAGCCAATGGGTGCAATAGTGGCATGTCTGTTATGGGGGAAAACAACCAGTCTCTAATTGGACTGGAGGCCCACTCCATGGGAGGGAATACATGCCTGTACTGAAAACCTACAACACAGGTAGTCATGAGCCCTAGGGGTGTAACATCTATTGGTGTCTGGCTAAATGTATATACTATGCTCACCAAACTGCCATCAATAAGCACTTCTCTTAATGTTCATACCCATATATTAATGCTACTCTCACTTTTAGTTAGAGATCTTCCTATGACTCAGAAGGTACCATGGTGCTGAGAAGAAGTGAATATGAAACCTTGAAGAAGATAGGACATCAGCTGCTCATGCCAGTAGAGCAGAACACATCCTCCATGGCATAGGAACAAAGAGGCCCAGGCCCATATGGCCAAAGAATAAATAACTACATAGAAACAAGGAAAGTGCTATAATCAAGGATCTCCACAGGCTTGAAGTTCCTGTAAAGGCGTTTCCTCTGAGCAACAACATGAGATATCAGTAATCTGTTTCAGCAGAGAGGATTAGGAGAATATGTGTGGGTTTATTTTACAGAGATGTCAGGTTAGATATACAAGTCAAGTTTTAGAAGGCATAAGCTGGAAATGAAATTCACAAGCCTCCAGACTTGTCATTTCCTCAAGAGAATTACTACTCTTTGGGGACATGGGCTCTTTGGTCTTCTTTTTTTAATATTTTTTATTTATTATTTATTTATTTATACCCCTTTGGCATATGTCAGCCACACTAGAGATCATATCCAGTCATGAAACAACCAGCCTCGATGAAGTACCATAGGTTAAAATTTTCATCTGGGCCTTAACACTGTACTTGAACTAAGTCAACCAACATTGCTATGAGCTCTCTTCTGCCCACAGCAGACACAGAGGAGTAAAGTACACTGGAGCCGCTAACTCCCTGGTACAGTGTATAGCTGAAGAAAGCACTGTTATTATATTTTTTATTGACAATTTTTATACTTACAGAAAATAAACCATAATATTTCCCTCTCCTTCCCCCATTCGCCTTCAGAATTCCACTCTCCATCATTTGAGCAAGCTTAAAAATAAAGATCCAAAGAAGAATCAGGACTCTCATGCCACCTCTCTTCTGTCACAGTAAGGGTGACATCCATGGGGGCGTCTTGGTGGAGCGTTGGTGACAAATTACTTTTATCTTTTCCTTTTTGGCAAAGAGCTTGAAGTTTGGGGCTCAAACCAGCACCATAAAGGTGGAATACCTAGTATGCCCCCCTTACTTCTGCAGGCAGTTGGGATGCTCTCAATTCCCACATTGAAAAGAGAGAGATTTCCATTTGGGGCACAGGGACATTAAATGACTAAGCATAGAAAACATAACTAAGAAGATATAAACCTGCAGTGTGCTTACAGGCAGAAAAGTTGATACCTTTATGACATATCAAGAATCCGTCTGTAAAGCTCTTAAATCCAACAAGAATAGAAGAATGGATTAAAGGATCACTTTAAACCTTCTATATGGCAGAGTTCTCTACTGATACCTCCAAACAGCCTGTCAGGGCATCACAAGTGGCAGCTTTAAGACAATTGACAAGGAGTTTAAGCAACCTCAGAAAAGAGACAAAGTCCTCTGTCAATTAAAATCCATGCAGATGATAGGCTCTGGGCATTCCTAAGGACAGCTTTCTGTTCTTTGATTTATGTGCCTTAGTCTGAGTGTCAGAGGCCTGAGAAATCACCACTGGATTCAAGAGCTGAGCTGAGCACCGAAGTCACATTTTGTTTCATAAAAGAAGCTCAGGCATCAGGGCTTGAATGACTGGGCACCTCTTTAATCAACACAGGACTGCTCAGTCTGGGGCTTTGTAAGCGAGCTAATTAGTAATGTGCCAAGACTTACCTGGTTAATCACACGATTAATCACTCCGGAGACTGCATTCTTCTTGTTTCCTGGCTGTCTTTGGCTGCTCTATTTGTTTTTGTGTGTGTGTGTGTGTGTTTGTGTGTGTGTGTGTGTGTGTGTGTGTGTGTGTTTTTTTTTTTTGAAATTAGCATTTTAATAGGTGGCAGTCACCATTCAGAGTAAAAAAAAAAAAAGAGAGAGAGAGAATGCCACCATCCCATTTGAACTATTTTTTGTGCAAATAAAAGTGAGACAGTGGTGGTTCTTTTCTAATATTGACTGTAGCTTGATCCAAAAATTTTAACATGTTCTAAAGAAGTAAGAGATTTGGGCAAGAGAGGATTCAAAGTGCTGAGGAAGGTTTGTTACATTATACACCCTAGCTAGAGAAAGGATTGCTAAAAACTCACATGACTACACATCAGCTGACATTTGTTTCATTTATTTAAATGTTTGCTATTTAATTTTCCATTTGATTAACTCTAATATGAAGAATAAAAGCATAGATTTGTTGAACAAATTTTAAAGTTAACTTTAAGTCAGTCCTAATGTTTTCTGGTACAAAACACACATGAAAATATAAATATTTCTTTAACTGAAAAATATTCCTGCACCAATCATCCAATCATGTCCAGATTAATGATACTCTTTTTTTGTTTGTCTGAGGTAAGGACTCACTCTAGCCCAGACTGACCAGAAATTTACTATGTAGTCTCAGGCTGGCCTAGAACTCAGTGATCCTCTTACTTCTGCCTCTCAACTGCTAGGATTAAAGGCATGCCACCTCACACCTGTCTAAGATCTTAAATGTCTGAAAAGCATATTATATGATGCCCTTATTTTAATTTAAAGATTTATTTATTTATTTATTTATTTATTTATTTATTAGAGACAGGGAGAGGGAGAGAGAGAAAGAGTCAGAAAAAGAGTGAGAATGGACATACCAGGGCCTCTAGCCACTGCAAATGAACTCCAGACACATGTGCTACCTTGTGCATCTGGCTAACATGGGACCTGGAGAATCAAACCAATGTCCTTAGGCTTCACAGGCATGTTCCTTAACCACTAAGCCATCTCTCCAGCCCCCTATTTTAATTTAATGTCTTACAGTAGCTATCATACATCAAAGCATGCAAAGAGCTAAGAACTGAAATATAGTTATCAGTTACCAGAAAGTTCCTTCCTCTGTCTCTATAAACCAAAACAGTTTGAGCTCCTTCCTTGTCTACATGGGTCATCATCCCATCCTTCACAACCCTAAGTTTTCTCACAAGGCATCATGGGCAGCAAACATCCTCCAATGATCCTGATGACATTTTAAATTCATGGCAATGTAACAACCAGTATAAAATTGTCTACAACAATTCCATTCTATGGTTGCTTCTTGTGTCTGCTTCCAATTAAATTATCTTCTGTTGCTGTGGATGTCAAATGTTTAGGCATAGTGGGCTGGAGAGATGTCTCAGTGGTTAAGGCACTTGCCAGCAAAACCTAAGGACCCTTGATTTCCCAGTACCCATGTAAAGTGTCTGGAGTCATTTGCAGTGGCTAGAGGCCCTGCCATGCTTTCTCTCTCTCTCTCTCTCACTCTCTCACTCTCTCTCTTTATTGTCTAACTCTCTGCTTGCAAATAAATAAACAAAATATTTTAAATGTTTATAAATAGTAATAGAAAGTAAGTAGTCAATAGAAAGGAAATAGATGCATTGCTTTTCTGAAGGCTGGTACAGTTAGATCCTGGAAGTAGTAGGTGTAATTGTACAATGACCAATAGGACTCCATCATATAAAACTGGTGATTCTTGATCCTCCTAGAAAAAGCAGCATTTCCAGTTGGAACTTTTCTAGCTACATCATGACTTGCTTTTTTAAATCTTCAACTTTTCCATAATGAGAGATGGTAGAGTGATATAAGATATGAGTGTGTGTGTGTGTGTGTGTGTGTGTGTGTGTGTGTGTGTGTGTGTGTTCCTATCAAGGGGCAGTTGAAGGTATACAAATGTTAGTAGGCACATTTAAAAGCAAACAGAAATTTTAAGCAAGCATCATTATAACTTCAGGTCAAAATGGGAGAAGTATAGGAGTTGAGAATCCAAGTGAGGAGATTTCATTTCAGTCATTATTTCTCTCTTAAGTACTGCTCTAGAATGTTCAGAACTTTATAAACCTGATATAGGCAAAAATTGGTCCTTGAGATAAAAGCTTTGATTATGAGGAAAGTTTGCAATTTGAAAGGTCCATCAACAGACACCCCTGACAACTGTGAACCAGAATCACAGTAAGAGAAATTGGGATAAGACTAAGGGTCACTTCACTCCCCAGTAAGCCCATCCAATAGAAGTCCTGAGGGAGGGGGAAAAAGGCTGCTTCTAGGTTGAGCATATTTCATGGTCAGAAACAGACCTAAAAATATTAAGGAATACATCAAGGTCAATTTCCCAGGTTCCCCATGACAAGGTTACTTCTCTCTAGTCTATCAGCTGCCAGTCTCAAGAATCATCTTTTCAAAACACATTCCAATATTGCTTTCATGATCAAGCAATTTTGGACCTGTATACAGGATGTCCATACCCCCTCACTCCTGCCCTCCTCAGCCTGATTCCATCACTCCCTCACCCATACTTTCTGCTTCTAGATCACATTAATCCATTAACCAAAAATGCTATGACACTTCATACATCTTCAAAATTTCTCCTCCATGGAATTTCTAGACTTCCCTAGGCAGAATCCCATTCCTGAACACGTTCATTGCTGCAGGGCTGTAATCCTGGTCATGCCATCCCTGGTGCTCACTGTGCCTCTATGATACCCTACCAATCCAGAGACCAGGACGACAGTTCAAATGCTTTAATTTGGGTACAGAATACACTTGCACTTTGAGAGATCCATGCTCTGCTATAAACCAAACATGTGTCCCATTGAAAGTAAAGTGGGCTGGGCTGGATTTTTTTTAAGAGTAAAAAGAAAGAATAATGGAGTAAAGTAGGTTTCCTTATTTTGAACAATTTCATTGATTCTGTTAGTTACATAAGTTGCTTTGCATGAATTTAGATTGGTGCTGGGGTCTGTTTACATATTAGCTTATACAGGACTGCTTTCTGCAGGGAGCTATGAATAAGCAACACCTCTTTGAGAAAGTCATCTGGTCAGCAGTTTGGGACTGGAAACTATCATGACTTCAGGTCTCATAAGAACATTCTCTGAAACCGTTTGCTGAAAGTTAAACTTTAGGGCTGGAGAGATGGCTCAGCAGTTAAGGCATTTGCCTGCAAAGCATAATAATCCTGGTTCAGTTCCCCAGGACCCACATAAAGGCAGATGCACAGAGTGGTACATGCATCTGGAGTTCACTTGCAGTGGCTGGAGGCTCTGGTTTGCCCATTCTCTCTCTCTCTCTCTCTCTCTCTCTCTCTGTCTGTCTTTTTCTCTTCTTGAAAATAAATAAATAAAATATTTTTTAAAAGTTAAACATTAAAGAATTTGTGTTTATGAATTGAATAGTAGCCTACCCTGTGATTTTTTTAATCTCACAGTGAAACTATGCTCTTTTCTGACCAAACTGAAGTCATCTTGAGTTTTTTTCCCCTAAGTCCATGGTTGTTTGACAGCTGATCTGCTAGGTCTCACCTCCAACATTGCAGAGCCCTCAGTATGCCAAATATGTACTGAATGGTAACAATATAACAAATGGAAAAGAATGTCTGTATGCTCTTCATGGAAGCCTCAGAGAGGGAGAGGAGTACAAAATGCATGTCTGTCATACCAAAGTTTGCAAAGACTTATTCATGGAGACACATCTCCTTAAAATCTATTCAAACATATGTAAGACCAGTTAGAAGGCAAACACAATGGCAGCCAGAGAACATGGTTTTTCTCTCTGAAGTCTGTGGAAACATCATGATTTCATTCACAGAGGAATTCTCAATATTCCCCCAAATTGAGTTCCATCAGTCCTGCCTGAATCTGACACTTTCGGTCTCCATCATATATCATCCACTCCTGCACCTTCACCAAACATAGTCTGTGCCTGTGCCTTATTCTGTGGATTGGGGAAGAATACAATGTCGGCCAAACAGAACATGCACAAGCTGCATTTCAAAGACAGAGTGGGATTTACACAAATATTCCAGCAATGACTCATGAGGAGGAAGCATGGCAGAAAGGACAATCATTACCAAGGTCACTTAGCAAGTGAACCTATTTTAATAAAATCTTAAGATGTCCAGAAAAGAATTCAATGACACGCTTTGAGACCAAACTGACTCATGCTAACAACTCAATAATATTGTTGAATGGGTGGAATCATTTCATTTCCTTTAAGCACATTAAATTTGGCTCTAGCCTTCACTTACTAAGGTCAGGAAGATTCTGTTTCACTTACTTTAAAGGGGGAGTTCATTTTTTCATAGGGCTTTAAAGACAATTTTGGAGGTTCATGTGGTAACTAAAACTTAAGAGATTACTCAACTGTGTCAACATCCTTAGGGGTCCATCTACTCTGTGCTTGACGCCAGCAGACAAAACGGCTCCCTACCAGTGAGGAAGTGAGGCTGCTCCAGGAGCTCAGAGGAGGCCCTCCTGAGACATGAGCAGGTAAGGATGCTCAGAGGCCCAGAGGCACTCCTGTGGTAGCATCTAGTGAACATAGCACAGCACAGAGATGGCTTGCCCTGGACAAGAGCACAAGAAGTCCACAATTCTCTTGCACACTCTGATAGCTGATGCCTCATACACTCATGGAAACATTAAGATGACATACTGGTTCTGTCTTAACCAGGACCCATTCTATTCTTGACCCAGAGTATCACCTCTCCCTGAGTTTCTATGGCTTAGTAGAATCCTGTGTTTCCTCCAGGTGGGTCACAATCTACACCTACAAAACTATTATCAAGCCGATAGAGAAGTAACTTAAACTCAGAGCAGGAGATTCAGATCCTTTATTGTATTAAATAAGAAGAATATACTTTTACCCTTTCAACTTCATGAGCAGCCAGCAAAAGAATCCAAATAATGTGGCAGCATGTCATTTTGGCCCCATCGTCACACTAACTCCCATGATGCTGAGGAGGAGTATCCAAGGTGATAATCCAAGTTGGGAATCAGAAAATCTACCTCCCTGAGCCTGACTCGCCATGACTTCATTTCTTAGATGTAAATACTGTCCTATGGGATGTCCAATGCCATAGTGGAGATAAAGTGAGAAGTTTTATCAACACAGACCTTTGTCAGTGCCAACCATGCCAAGTGAGCAGAAATCCCAATTTGCTGTTCCTGTTCCCTGGACATTCAGAAGAAGGTCCTCGGGGTTCCAGTAATACATGTGGCCTCAAATGGTGCCCCATCTCTTCATCACCTAGGTCTGCTGTGTCACATTCACCCCACAATCCTTGGGAGAAGAACGAGCTCTAGTGGCAACCCATAAGAAATTCCAAGCAGAAATGTAATCCTTGGGCCACTGATTGACTGAGGGAGAGCAGGCTGACACCTGCTCCGTGCTTGCCCATGCCCGAGGCCTAAAAGACTGCTTTGTTCACAGGCCAGGTGAGCTGCGAGAGGAGGTGCTTCTCAGGCCATCACCCCAGAGCACACAAAGCGTTCATTCAGCACCTGTGTGCTGAGTGTGTTCTTGCCTCTGCATCAGACTGATTGGATTGCCTGCACCAAGATCATTTCCCATCTGCACTCAGCATCCCTGACCCTGTCACTGCACAATGCCACTCTAAGGGCATGGTAGAATATTACATTCCACACAGGAAAGGCCAGGCTCAGTCTAGAGACTTATGGACACTCCCTGCCTGCCACAGAGCTCCCAGTGTCCTGAAGACAATGGTGCTCTGTGCAGCCATCTCCCAAGGCAAGGCTGGTCACATGGTTTCATCTCAGAAACTTCAAACTGCTCCATACTCGGGAGCAGCTGCATGAGAAATATCAGTCCAGAAGGCAAGGGAAGGGAGAAGGTGAGATTTGTCCCTTCAAAACAAGTTACCAGTAAACTTGTTAATCCATGGGCAGTGCCAGGTTTTCTCAGTTTATTCATTTTTATTTATTTAAACAATCAATATCACTATCTTCTCAGCATCTTACTAAGGAGTCTACTAAGGGATGCCTGGTCTGATATAGAAAACTAAAGAAGACTGCCTGCCTTCATATGGATGGCATCCAAGTGCGTAAAAAGCATTTCATGAATTGATTTTTCTGCTGGGAAACCTTTCTCCAACTCAACTTCTATACAAAACATCCTGTCATGGCTCTTGAATACATTCTCATTTATCACCATATGAGAAGAAAGCCAAAATGTTAGATTTCCAGGACAATCACTTATTGGTGGGAAAGCAAAATGACACAACCCTTGTGAAGGACACTATGGCAATTTAAAATCGAAAGCTGAAAATCTTCCATGAATTCACCCTTCAATGCAGCAATGGCACTTTCAATAACTTGACTCTGAATATATGCCTATAATGATAAAAAACTATGTGTGCTAAGGTTATTAAGTGCAGCCATCAATTTTATTTACAAAACACCAGAAACTACTTACATGCCCAATAACAGGAAGCTGTTGGAGAAGTTATAGCATATATATATATATAGTATGAAAAGGAATGATCGTTTCTACACACTCATACAGAATGGTTTGCAGTGATAGTGCTATGTGCCAAGGAAAACATGCCAAATAGTAGGTTAGCATCCTGTGTGTAAATAAAAGGGCATAGGATAACATGAAAATCCATGCTTATCTTCTCCTGAAAAGAAGAGTCCAGGACCAGATGGTTTCTCAGTGGAATTCTACCAAACCTTCATGGAAAGAACTGAAACCAATTCTTCTCAAACTGAAAAGGAGAGAAAAGGAAAGGATAAGTCAGAAAGCAATGAAGTTGATGATCGAGCAGGGAAAAACAGGAAGTAAGGGATATTAAATGTAAACTTTTGACTTTTGGACACACAGTGATACTATGCTTCTTTGCAAAATAAAAATACAGCCAGTAAAAATTGGAAGGAAAACAGTGAATGCAAACTATAATAGTGAATCTAATATGTTTCAAATGCCTTAAATGATTTCAGTGAAGGGAGAAAAATAGAAAATAGTCATTCAAGTAAAATTAACACTGCACTATAGATAGATAGATAAGCTAGCTTTCTGGATATTAACTGGTAACTATGGAGGGAATTCTAACTTTGAGGAAAACCATCATTTTGTTGCCATCATTCTTGTATAAGTTCTGGCACAGAATCACAACAGCATGCTAGAGCAATGGGGAAATTTCAATATGTACAATATTTCAATAGGCTTAAAAATATCTCCCTACATTTTACTAATTAGCCAGTGGGAAATAGTGACTCCACAGTAGAGACATACCATGACTGAGTGATCAATGCTGAGAAGCAGATGAACACCATTTACTCCCAAATGCAATACCCTGGTATTGCAGTCAGGCTCACATTGCTGGCAGAAATCAACACTACCAAGAGAAGCTTTGGTGTGTGTGTGGGGGGGGTTATTTTGGCTTACAGACTCAAGAGGAAGCTTCATGATGGCAGGGGAAATAATGGCATGAGCAGAGGGTGGACATCACTCCCTGGGCATCATAACATAAACAACAGTAACAGGAGAGTGTGCCAAACACTAGCAAGGGGACACTGGCTATAATACCCAAAAGCCCGCCACCAACAATCACTGCCTCCAAAAGGTGTTAATTCCCAAATCTCCATCAACAGGGAACCTAGCACACAGAACACCTAAGTTTATAGGGGACACCTGAATCAAACCACCACATTCTGCTCCTGGCCCCCACAAACTGATAACCATACATGATGTAAAATGCAATGCATTCAGTCTGTCTTTAAAAGTATCCATAGTTTTTTAATCGCAATGATGTTCAAACATCCCCATAGTCCAAGGTCTTTTAAGTGAGACATAATACCAAAAAAAATCCCCCCGAAACACATAATGGCACAGAATACACATTCACACTGCAAAATATGGCATTGGGTATAGCAAAGAAATATTCAACTGATACAAGATTTAAAACAACCAGGGAAAACATCAAACTTGTTGCTCCAAGTCCAACTCTAGCCAGTGACAAATCTCCAAGTCTGATAATTCTAACCAGCAACAAGTCTCTGGATTTCAATTCTGCCCCTCCAGCTAGGCTACTCACAGTGCTGGAATACTTCATCGGGGCCAGCAGCTCTCCTTAGCAGACATCTCTTCATCCCAGCATCTCCACTGCATCTCCACTGCAAACCACAGCTCATCCTCACGGCTCCACTGGATCTCCACACAAGCATCAAGTAAACATGCTTCACACTGCCCATGGTCATTTCCAAAACACAAGACCATATTGTAAATTCAATGACCCTCTCTTTCCTGCATTTCTTATACTCCGTAATACCAGGTAGGGTGCCAATTTGTTAATCCGGCGGGGGGATAAAGCAAACTTTGAAGAACTCTTTGAGCATTCAGGCCCCTTCAAAAGAGTCTACATTCTCCCTGTTGCCCCAATCTCAAAGATTGTAATCTCTCACATAATTGCAGCTGAGTGGACAGCAGTTTCAGCATCAAGATTTCATTTTTTTCTGTGCCATATTCCTCTACTCACACCAGTCCATTTTTATGCAATGCAACTCTGCACAAATTCTCACAACAGCAAGCCTCTCACACAAACTGCTTCTAGCCCAGTCCAGGCAAACCTATTTCTCACCTTCACAAGCCAAACCTCTCAGTCCATAGTTCTTACTGCATTCAGGTCTTTCAAATCTGACCAAAATAGTCCATCAAGCTATATTTATAGGACTGCAAGGTATGTCTTAGGCCAAGGTTTCAAGTCCTTTCACATTCCTCTTGAAAATCAGCTCCAAAAGGCCAAAGCCATACAGTCAGGTGTCTAGCAGCAGATGGCACCATTCTCGGTACCAACTTTACTACTGGAGTCAGGTTCATATTGCTGGTAGAAATCACCTGACCAAGGCAAGCTTTTGGGAAATAAGGGTTTATTTTGGCTTACAGACTCAAGGGGAAGCTCCTCGATAGCAGGGGGACATGATAGCATGAGCACAGAGTGGACATCATCCCCTGGCCATCACCAGGTAGACAATAGCAACAGGAAAGTGTGCCAAACACTTAGCAAGGGGGAGCTGGCTATAACACTCATAAGCTTTCCCCAACAATCACTGCCTCCATGAGGCATTAATTACCAAATCTCCATCAGCTGGGAACCTAGCATTCAGAACACCTCAATTTCTGGGAGACACCTGAATCAAACCACCACACCTGGGAAGGACACTGTATAACTTAGGTAAGAATCTGGCCAGGGATGCAGAAGTGGAAACTAATTACGAGGAATATAAGATCAACCAACTCCCAGATAGGTATAGTATATTTTATGGATAAAGGGTTGAGTTATTTTTTTCATGTCAGTTATAATAAAAGACAAGACAAAGAAGGCTCTGGAAAGTTTTCAAGTTTAAATATATTAAAGACACATAGTAACTAAAAGCAATATGTGACCTTAGATTGGGTCCTCTAATGAAAATAAAAAGTGCTATAAAGGGTATTATTGAGCCAACTGACAAAATTGGAATAGTGAGCCTATTAGAGTGTGACATCAGGATTTGCCAATGCTGCTACCCACCACATGGCTATGGAAGATGAGAGAATCATTTCTGCCACAGAGACATGGTAGTATTTAGGGTAAAGGCTGTCGTAGTTTGAATATAAAATAACCCCCATAGGCTCATGTGTGTTTGAGCACTTGATCCCCAGTTGCTGGCACTGCATGGGAGGGTTATGGAACCTTTATGAGGTAGAGGAATGGGTCAATGGAACTGGTCATAAGGTTTATATCATGGACCCTTTTCCTACTCTCTCTTTTCTTGATTGTGGCTACTGTGTGACGAGCCAGACTCCTGCTGCCATGCTTTTCCCATCATGATGTACCCCATCAAAACTGTAAGCCAGCATATAGCCTTTCCTTCCTTAAGCTGATTCTAGTTCAGTATTTGGTCACAGCAATGAATAAATTAACTAATTCACTATTCTAGAAAGTAGGCCAGCTCTATTTCTCATGATAATGAAGCTACATTAAACTAAACAGAAAATCAGATTTCATTTCATGTTAGGTCCTAACCCAAACTTGTAATTTGGTTAATTATCACTAGAATGAGCCAAAGAGAAACAAACTGTAACAAATAGAGCCCTCAACACAGAAATTTCATATGTTCCCTTACATTTCATGACCCTACTTCTTATTTATTTTCTGCGCTTCCTGACTATGAATGAAATGTGACCAATCACATCATCCTGCATCTGCTGGTATGCCTCTCCCACCAAGATGGACTGTAGATACTAAACATTAAGCCAAAAATAAACTCTTCCTTCCTTAAACTACTTTTTATCAGGTAATTGATCATAACAATAAGAAAAGTAGTAACAGAG
This sequence comes from Orientallactaga sibirica, assembly GCA_036365145.1. NCBI lineage: Eukaryota > Metazoa > Chordata > Mammalia > Rodentia > Dipodidae > Orientallactaga > Orientallactaga sibirica. Next base: position 31,105,924 of record JAEOAD010000015.1, on the reverse strand, counting down.
AATTGGTACTGAGAAATTGACTCATTATTGTTATAAATCTGACCATGTGGTTCATAAGCCTTTGGAACTAGTTTGGGGGAAGAATGTTGAAGAGTTTGGAACTTTGGGCTAGAAAAGCCCTAGAATGGTGTAAGCAGAGGTAAATGGGGATGTTAAACTGGAAGTTTGAAAGAGGAGAATGCTGGGGAAAAAGGCAGATGGTAGAGGCCTGGCTCATAAGTTTTCAGAGGGAACAAGGACTCTCTCAAAACCTGAGCTAAGGGTTGTTTGTGGTATATGCTAGCAAAGAATCTGGCTGCATTTTGTTTGTGTCCTGAGAATCTGAATGAGGCTGAATTAGAAAGTAATGGACTAATTTTTTGCAAGAGATCTCAAGATAGAATTGCAGGCTGTATCATGGTTACTCACATGCTCACTACTGTGATTCAGGTTTGCAAGTGAGAGAGAAAAATAGCAAAGGTACATGTCCTTTATTGGAAGAGGAGTTTAAAGCTGAATACAAGGCAGGTTCTGAGACAGTAGCTATTAAAGGGATCATCACCATTAAAGAGAAAGCTCCTGCACTATCCTAGGACAATAGGAAAAGTGCCCTGAGGTCAAAATCTTATCATCCCACACTCCATTTTGTGAAAATGTAAATTCATTTGAAAGGAGAGAGCCTAAGTGAGAGCATTGCTGAAAGGATTCCTTGCTCAAACACAACTGCTCTGGAAAGCCAGTGCAATTTCTGGTACAAGGGAACCAGGCCATAGCTCAAGCTGGCAGCAAAGCTTGACAGAATCTTTCACCTAATACTAGCTTAGAAGGCATACAAGAAGCAAAATTGAAAGGGTCATGGAGTCTTGTACCACAATTACAGAGAGCTGCTGAGGCCAGGCAGGGATGGATTTGCTGTAAGGAGGCCCTGAGAGGCCACTGCATGAAGCTATGAATATGAATCCCAAGATACAGTGGAGACCTCAGGATGCTTCTGATCCAAGAACCCTGGGACACCTGCCAAGGGAAGTTGAAGGGATGGAGTGGTTCTATCCCAGTAGAGAGGACATGTGTGCTGCAGGTAGCAGAGTTGGAGGGGCAGATATGACTCCATCACGAGCTCCAGATCACAGACATGGGGCTGGAAGCTTTGTTGTTTACTCTGATGGGTTTGGGTCTTGCTTTGGCCCAATCTTTCTTTGCTACATCTCCATTCCTTCTCTTTGGAATGGGAATGTTCATTTTGTGGAATTATATATCAGTTCTATGTAATTATGATTTTTAGTGTTATAGGGGTGCACAGTTTAGATTGGTTTGAGTCTCAGAAGAGACTTTGGGTTTTCAAGTTTTGAATAATGATGGGGCTGGAGAAGACTATGGGACTTTTGACGTCATAACAAATGCAATTTGCATCACAAAAACAGCCATGAGCCCATTAGGGCCAGGGACAGTACATTGTGGTTTGAATGTGAAGTATGCCCCATTGGCTCATGTGTTCGAATACTTGGTCCCCAGCTGGTGGCTGTTTGGTAAGGTTGTGGTAAATTTAGAAGGCGGAGTCATTGGAGGTGGGCATTGAGGTTTCGTTGTCCAGCTGCACTTTCTTTTCATGCTCTGTTTCCTGCATGTGGATGTAAACTGACCAAGTGCCTCCAGCTCTTTCCACTCTGCCTTCCCCTCCATGATGGACTGTATCATGTGGAAAGAAAACCTAAAATAAATAATTCCTTACTCCCCTTAAGTCCCTTATTTTCAATACTTCCAGAATCAAATGCCACTGTACTTTACACACTCTGAATTCCAAGCTTCACCAACCAGGAGATACAAAAACTTTCTGGCTTTGGTGTCATCAAGGCCTGGACTCCTCTCATATTCAGCTGAATGACAACCATGAGACATTATATCACAGTATCTTTGAACTTCACTTTTTTGTTCTTAAAATAAGAAGAAGAAACTTTTGGCAGGAGTCCAAGAAACACTGGACCCTGGGGGTTTAGGTGGGATGCTCTTAAGTCACTGCAAAGAAGCAGTGCACTGTAGGTTCATTTACTTTGGAGCCCCAAGTACGTAGGCTTGGGGGATACATAACAAAAATGGATACAATTCTTTCTGGTTCTTCCAACAAGAGGTTCTTCTACTTCTCCATATATGATACTTTATATTGATGGTCAGCTTGGTAAGACCTACAGTCACCTGTGGGTGGCACCATTCCATGGGCTGGGATCCTGGACGGGATAAACAGAAGACAGTTGGCTGAGCAGAGGCAGTCATTGTTCTGTTTCCTCACAGTGCTTATAAGACCAGCAACCTCAAATTCCCTGCCATGATAGACCCTAGCCTGGAACTGTACACTGAAATAAGCCCTTCTTCTTTTAAACTGATTTTGGTCATATATTTTTTCCAAGCACTAAAAAATTAACTGTTATACCATCCTTTATACCTTTACTGGACTCATGCTGCTTCAGCTAAAGAATGTGGCAGAAGTAATATTCAGACCCTGTACCTCAAGAACCTTCCTACATCTGCTCTTGGTCTTGGAATGCTCCCTGTGCAACATGGGAATGATCCCAGGCTTGCTGCTTGCTATAAAGGTCCAGTCATTCCCACTGCTCTAGTCCATAAAAGAGCCAGGGGCCATTCATGACCAGCCAGGTTTAGGCAGTCTTCTCTACCCGAGCAACCAGATGACATTGTACAGGCCTGACCTCGGCCATCAGACACATCCAACTGGCACTTGGACTAGGCATAATAATAAATGGTGGTTATTTGAAGTAACTGCATTCTAATATGGTTCATTATTCCCCAAAGTCTATTTAACAAAGTTTTCTTTCCAGTGATCTTAAGCAAGTTATTTCAAGTGTTATAGCTCTTTTTTTATTTTATTATTTATTTGTTTATTTATTTATTAGATAGATAGAGAGAGAGAGAATGGGCACACCAGGCCTCTAGCCACTGCCAACGAACTCCAGATGCATGCACCATCTTGTGCATCTAGCTTACGTGGGATATCAAGAATTGAACCTGGGTCCTTAGGCTTTGCAGGCAAGTGCCTTAACCACTAAGCAATCTTTCCATCCCAAAACAACCAGTACTTTTGATAGTCCCTCAAACCACCTTCTTGGTTGGTCTCCATATGACATTCAACCATCTCTGGAAAGTTGGATTGAAACTACCGGTTCCTTTTTAAAATTCTTTTTTATGTTCATGATTATTATTATTATTAACTTATTTTATATGATACATCATGTGTTGTTACCCTCTTTTCCCTCATCCCTGCCCCCATTCTGTTGGGGTTGATCCTCAGTGGGGTTGCAGCTATGCCCTATGGGGTTGTGGTTTATAAAGTAAGTGACTATTCCTACTTTATAAGCTCAAGAGGAATGGGTAGAACTGCCTCAGTTTTCAGGTCACTGGGCTGGCATTCTCCCTGGGACTTTCCTAAGTTATTTGTTTTGCTTTGACCCTATGAACTGATGAAGACATTGAGAAAGAGTTTTCTTAGTAACGCTCCCATGACTCCCTGGCCAATAAGGGACAGGACTAATATTACATACAGGTCAGATTGCCCAGATCTGCTAGTCTTTCTTCTGATGACTCACTTCCTGTCTTCAAGATCACCTAAGAAATCTCTCTCCCCGTGGCCTCTTCTTCACCCCCACATCCACTGCCTTTTCAGTCAGCCAGACCCATGTAATGCCTGTCACTTCTCACCTGCACACCTATCATCTCTCACTTGCACGCTAACAGTAGCCTTTTGTTCCATTGCCTCAGACTCACCCTCTGACAATGACCTGTTACCACTGAGTGACTTCCATAGCATACAAATCTGACTGTATCATATCCCATTTTCAAAATTACCCCATCGTCCTTCACTCTACAGTAGTATCAAAGCTCTTTTAGATGGGGCAGGCAACTGTATCTCTCTCGCCAGCCAGATTCCAGTGCCTCTCCTATCTATGTCAGCTTCTGCAGCACATAAGCACAGATCATCCTCTTTCCTTCTTCCACTTTGTGCACCCTCTGTTCCTCCTTGCACTCTTCCTATGGGTCTGACTTCCTGACAAACTCAAACCTGATGTACTAGTCTCCATTCAAACAGATTTAGATCATCTCTTCCCAGCTCCCCTCCTGTCATCCATGAAAGTGATACAGTCTAATGCATCCTATCTTCCCCATTAGAATCACAAAGTAGGCATCACCTCAAATCAGATTGTGGTGAAAATATTTTGCCTTCATACCTTGCTGAAGAAAAGGCCATTGGAGTGGCTGCTGCTGTTTTGTGAGCAAGAAACCAAGGTATAAAGCAAGTTAGAGTCACTAATCAGTTATGAAACTTTGAATCTCCTGCACTACAGATTTACAGGGAGCATCTACTTCTTACATACAATGACGATCTGCCCAGTGTCAGAAGCTATATTCTGAACTGAGGAACCCTGGGCTGAATGAAAGAAAATCTCAAGGGAATAAGCAGTCAAAGGCTTGCAGAAATCATTTGTTTCAATTTTCAGAAGTGGGTGCCAAGGATAAAATACATTTTCCTTTTGAGTAGGAAAGAGGAAATTGGTTGAAGAAGGAGATATTTCTAAAGCAGATGATAAAGAAATTAAATCTCACAGAGGGTTAAACAATGTCAGAATTATGATACAAATGGTTAAGAAAAATTGGGAAGGCCAAGAGGAGAAAGGGATTAAAGAGAGACCCAGGAGACCACCTTATGGAGCTGTGATTGCTGTGAGCAAGTTCATCCCCTCCAAACTTTAGGCAGGAGTCCAAGGAACACTGGACCCTAGGGGTTTAGGTGTGCTCTTCAGTCACTGCAAAGAAACAGTGCCCTTACTTTGCTAAGTGGATATAGAATCCTAAGAACAATTCAATTAACCTTATCTCAAGTACAAAGATGACACTAACCTCAAGTACATTCAAAACATGCAACATCTATGAGCCTTTCTTGGCAAAGGCTCTCCAATGAAGAAGCCATAGTCCAAAAGTTGGTAGTGAGCATTAAGTGGCCTTGAATGAAAATTAAATAGCTAGGCCTGGAGAGATGGATTAGCAGTTAAGTGCTTGCATGTGAAGCCTAAGGACTCTGGTTTGAGGCTTGATTCCCCAGGACCCACGTAAGTCAGATGCACAAGGTGGCACATGCATCTGGAGTTCGTTTGCAGTGGCTGGAGGTCCTGATGCACCCATTCTCTCTCTCTCTCTCTCTCTCTCTCTCTGTCTCTATTTGCCTCTTTCTTTGTCTGTCTATCACTCTCAAATAAATTAATTAATTAATTAACAAAAAAAATAATTTTTTTAAAAAGAAAATTAAACAGGTGTAGGAATGATAGCTGTGGTAATGGTAGGTAATTTAAACATTATGTATTTCAACTATGTAAAATAACTTTATTAAACAAAAATGTGAGGTTGTATGGCACAATGCAGATTGGGCCCTAGCCAGACTGCATGCTAACAGAAACCAGGAAGTGGCTTCTGTGGACATGGAATCCTGCACAGGCCTGGCATGACAACAGCTACAGTCCCATGCTTGTGAGAAACCTGCTGCAAGATAATCTGCCCAGAGACCGGCTGTCATTAGTCACAAGAAGGGGACCACTCCATACAATGATTGGCCAGCCAAACACTTTAAACCCCCTACACTTCCTTGAATAAACGAGTTTGCAGCAGCTCACCCTCTGCCTGCTTCCACCCAACTCCCAGAGTCTGTGTAGTGACTCTGTGCCTCTCACCCCCACTCAGCAGAGACCCTGCCGTCCCTCCTGGGCTGGCCCTGGGGGGACCCCAACATGAGGTGTGGAGATATAGATGGCATGATATTACTGGTTTTTATAAAAACATACTCATAGATACTACCCAATTAAAACATGTGATTTCAAAACCATTTTGGGGGGCTGAGGATGTAGTTCAGTGTAGTTCACTTCAAGAATTCATGGAACCCTGGGTTCAATCCCCAGCACTGCCTAAAACCAGGCATAGTATCTAACACATGGAATCTTCAGCACTCAGGAGGTGGAGTCAGGAGAATCAACAGTTCAAAGTCATCATCAACTACAGTGAGTTCACAGGCAACCTGAACTACATGAGACTTTGTCTCAATGTTTTTCCCTCATTCCCTTACTGTATTTCATAATATTCATTTAGCTTGTAAGGTACATTTCAAGAAGAAATGACCAGAGGGTTAGTGATCACTTCTGTGGTTTTCTTCCATTAGATTTAAGAAAGAAAAGTACACCATGAAATTTTATTTAAAATACTTAAAGTGATCACAGTTTTATCACAGAAACTGCCTTTGTGGTTTGAATGTCATTACTTGGTAGCCAAATGAATATTCCATGACCTTCAGATACAAACCCCATAAAAATGTAAATCACTTATGTAAAATGATAGTGTTTACATGTAACCTACATCCTTCCTCCTGTGTAGTTTAAATTGTCACTAGATTATCTACCATACAGAATAAATGCTACATAAATAGTTGTTATGCTATATTTGTTTAGATAATCATGACAAGGAAAAAAAGCAGTATGCTCTTTTTCAATATCTTCAAGCTATGGTTGGTTAAATCTGAAAATGCAAGAATCAAATGCAAAGGAAGGAGTATATGAAACAATTTTGTTAGTTACATTTTTCCTTGCTGTGACAAAATACCTGTCAAAGCAACCTAAGAAAAAACGGGTTTATTGACTCAGGTTTTTAAACATTTTACGTATTTGTTTGCAAGCAATGAGAGAAAGAGAAAAGAGAGACAGATAGAGGAGAGAGAATAGGCATGCCAGGGCATCTAGCCACTGCAAACAAACTGCAAACAAACTCCAAATGCATGTGCCACTTTGTGTATCTGGTTTTATGTGGATACTGGGGAATCGAACCCAGGACATTAGACTTTGCAGGCAAGTGCCTTAACCTCTGAGAAATCTCTCCAGACCTTGACTCAGTTTTAGGTAGAATCCATCACAGCTGGGAAGGCAGGGCAGCAGGAGTGTGAGGTAGCTGGTGTCCACCATCAGGAGGTAGTGAGAAGTGAATTCTGGTGCTCAGCTAGCATCCTCCCATTACGTCTCCTAACTCCTCATCCCAACTGGAATCTTGTCACCATCTCTGGCTTAGTAATTACTATAACAAGGTTCACTGAAGACAGTGTCCCTGACTGACTGGAGTCAAGGTTTATCTATGACCAAAGCCTGGGCATGTGTTCAGCACCTCAGTTCCTAAAGCCTCATGTGAAGGTTTGGTGGTATTCTAGAGATTGTTAGGTCAAAGAGAGGAAAGGAGGAGCTAGCCATTCCTGTTCCTTGATACATTCTTATGATCTCTTCCATTTGACACTGTCTTTGTGCCGACTTTACCTCCTCTATGATATCAACTTGTTTGTCTAGGGTCCTCTATCTATGAAAGGAAGAAAGAGGAATATCCCTCCAATCTCCCATTTCCTGAGTTAATGTTTTGACTGCTATATTCTGCATCTGTACACACAGATTCTCTGGCCCCTGTCTCCTCACAGATGGGGCTAGGGCAAGGAGAACCCTGTCAGCTCAAGTCCAACCTGGGCTATATAGTCAATTATAGGCCAGTTGTACTAAAGAGTAAGACCTTGTCTCAAAAAATGAATAAATATACAAACAGGATCAAGAAATAAACCCCAGACATGTATATACTGCTTTAGTTAATTTCTCATTGATGGGACAAAATACCTGACCAGAAGCAGCTTAGGGAAGGGAAAGGATTTAATTCGGCCTACAGTTTGAAGGGGAACTTTATTATGGTGGGAGAGAGGAAGTAGAGATGCAGAGAGAAGCAAGCAGGGCTGAACTATAAAACTTCAAGGCCCGCACCAAGTGACATACTTCCTTCCACAAGACTCTACCTCCTAAAGGTTCCATAACCACCACCTGGGGCTAAGTATGCAAACAGATGAGTTTATGGGGGACATTTTTACATTCAAACCACATGTGCACTGTGGTCAGTGATCCTACCCAGAAGGTTTAGAACAACCTATCCTTCCCCATACATGTGAGCTCCAGCTAACTACCCCAATGGTGTTCTGAAGCAGGTCCTCTCAGCACCAAGTGGGCATTAGAGTAGAGAAAGCCAAACACTCTGAGTGGTATGTGGCAGATGGAGCCACTGTGGCATAAGACTTGGCAGCATGCAACCTGGGGAAGGAGTCCTGGTAGCATGGAGAAAACAGCAAGAGGAGCATCCCACAGTGAGTTGGCAGCAGTGTGGGAGACAACATAGCTTGAAGCAGGGCTGGGCAGAGCAAAGCCACCACTGATCAGATTCAGCTAGGAAGGGACCTAGAAAGCTATTTCCAAAAGACCCCTGGCGGTGTAGCAGCCCACGATTCTCTGTGAGTTTCTCTCTTGGGAAACTTGGAGCAAGTGCCACAGGCTAAATATGGACCAGCAGAATTCCACCAGACTGCAGAAAAGTCTTGAATTCAGCAGTCAAGGATGTAGCAAAGGCTACAGGAGAATTTAAACAGAGACTCCAAATAGCTCACTGGCCAACAGAGAAGGACCTCATGGGATCAGGGCCCTCATGCAACTGGACATGAAAGGACAACCCAGAGGAGTGACCAGCAGCCAAGGTGCCATGTCTGTCACTCAGTCTCCTTAAGGAAGGCCTGGGAGTAAAAACAGTGGCACTGGCCACAGGCAAGACATGCTTCTGAGAGCCAGAGAGTGAAACATTGCCAAAAGATGCACACTGGAGACAGAAAGTCAGACACTGCATGTTCTGTCTCATATTGTAGATACCAGCTTCAAAGTTTTACATTTGTATGTGAGCTGGAGTAAGAGTAAGTCAGTAGTAGAGGCCTGGAAGCTAGAAGAGGCCATGAGGAAGAAGAGAGGGAAGGGATTAAAGGAAGGGTACTGTAAATATGTAAGCAGAGAGGCAGTATACTAGGGGTAGAATGTCCCACATGGGATCAGTGGAAGAGAATGTAGGCAAGGAGGGGATAAGAGAATGATTCATCACAATTAAAGATGTTATGAATAAGGCATTTGCAAATGTACTTTTTAGCTAGCATATATTTTGTGTGTGTGATAAAAATAATGAGTTTGAGCAGAATCCCATGGGGAAGGATAATACTGTGCTCAGAAGCCATACATTGTTACAATAAAATTTAAATGCAAGAGATAGGATATCCCCCAGTGACTTATTGGTCAGAGAGGCTCCTGATGCCCCCCAAAATACAAGCTATGGACAAGGTTGCCCACCAGAACTAGATGGTAAGGTCCTTATGCTGAAGACACCAAATGTTTTGACTGAAGGACACTGAGAAATCAAGCTGGAGCTGAGCTGGAAGCCTCCACTCTGTTGATTAGATGTCATAATGCTAGAAAATGCTATGGAGCCTGTTGGACGACAAAAGGTATCAATGGTCTTAACCAGCAGTGGACTGTGCAAGCTACATGGCTGGTCAGCCAGGCAAAATGGGCTAATTGCTGAAATGGTGGCATGTCTGTCAAGTAGGCAATCAACTGCTCTCTGATTGAATTTAAGACTCACTCCACAGGAGGGAATTCATGCCTGGTATGTAAACCTAGTCAAAGCCTAAGAGCAGAGAAGTCATAAAACCTAGGGGGGAAAATGCTTCTGTTGTTTGGCTAAATGGATATGTTGTGCCCATCAAATTGCCCTCCAAATATTTATATTTATGCCCATATATTAATGTTGCTTCCACTTTTGTTTAGAGATACTTCTGCTTTTAGAGTGCTGAAACAAAGTGACAGTGGAGTGTTCAGTACTGAGATATCTATCACACCCTCCAAGGCTCAGGGACCATTGTGGATGAGGTTAGCAGAAAGAATGTGACAAAGGTTGGGGAGGGGTGCTTTAGAACACTGTCTTCCAGACACAAAGTGGCCAGTGCACTCATGACCTCACAGTAGCTATCAAAACCTACACAAGACCTGCATAATAGGAGAGGAAAAATAAAATGAGGACATCCCAATAGGAGAGGGAGTGATTGTAAAGAATAAGTGGTGTTCAGTAGAGAAGGAACTAGGGAGGGAAGACAGAGGAAACTGTGGGGAACAATTATGATCAAGGGACATTGTGTACATGTATGGAAGTTGTCAATAGAAGTCTTTTAAGAGCTAGGCATGGTGGTGCATGCCTTTAATCCCAGCACTTAGGAGGCAGAGGAGGATCACTGTGAGTTCAAGGCCAGCCTGGGACTAGAGTGAGTTCCAAGTCAGCCTGGGCTAGAGTGAGACACTACCTCAAAAAATTTATTTAAAGACAGGCTAGCAGACACACACAAGCTAGAGTATTTTCATACCCTATACCTCCATCCACTCACTCTACTTCCCCCATTATTTCTTTTTCCATTTTCCTCTCTCAAAAAATAAAGGCTGGCCAAGGCTGTGTGATCTCAGTATCTCAGCCTGCTAGAGAGCTGGAAATGGTACACAGCATTTAATTGTATAGCTTTTTTGTCTTGAATTTGTAATGTGTTGTGTGTGCTTATGCATGTCTGTGGGCACACATGCATGTGCAGGTATGTGTACATATGTTTGTAGAAGCCAGAGGTCAACACTGGGTGTCTTCTTAATCATTCTTCTCCTTATTTTGAGACGGGATCTCTCTCACTGAACCCAGAGTTCACTGATCTGGCTAGACTATGTATCCAGTAAGCTCCAGAGATCAGTTTGGTGTGTCTATGTTCAAGTCTCTGCCTCCCAGTGCTGGGATTTTGGCATGTGCCTCCATGCCCAGCATTTATATAGATAGTTGAGATCTTAGTTCAGGTCTCCATGCTTGCATTAAAAGGACTTTACCCAATTAACCATCTCCCAATGTCTGGTTATGTAATTTTACCTCTCTCTTTTCAGTCAGCTTTCAGCCAAGACTGCCTCACCTCCTTCTCTTTTGTGCCTAACATCCCTTCCTTTGTAACCTAGTGCCAATCACTGGCTTTTGTTGTACTGGTGGTGGTTATTTTCCTTTTCACTCATATCCAAACAACTAATATATTTGCGCACACACTACTATCAGTACCCCTTTATTCCCTAAAATAAACAGCACTGAAGGGGCAATCAAGTTTTATATTTGAATATTACTATACTTTCACTGAGGACCTTTCATTAGAAAAATTACATTTTTCAGAGAATATTCTAATTTCAGGGAAGCCTGGGAGAGATGTCTAATAGTCTTTACTACCAGTCTAGAAAAAGAAAATATCAAACTTTACAAGAATCTAGTCCCTCTTGAACAAATATTCTCTCCAAAGAATAATAGTGATTTAAACAAACAAGGAAACAAATAAACTCAACCAACAGCCTAATTCTCAATGTACAAATCAATATAATCAAAACACAAGTGACATGAAAAACCAAAGCAAGAGAATCCCTCCAAAAACTAATAATCTCACAGTAATGGCCTCTATCAAGAATGAGTTAAAGCCAGGCATGGTGGCGCACGTCTTTAATCCCAGCACTTGGGAGGCAGAGGTAGGAGGATTGCCATGAGTTCAAGGCCACCCTGAGACTACATAGTGAATTCTAGGTCAGCCTGAGCTAGAGTGAGACCCTACCTCAAAAAAACAACAACAAAAAAAAAAAAAAAGTGAATTAATTGAAATCCCAAAGGATTCCAAGGAATGATCATAAACGTATTCAAAGAAATCAAAGAAGATATTAATAAACTCCTGAAAAAAAAATCCAGAAGAACATTATCACCAAACGAAAACATGAAAGTCAATACAAGATATGAAAGGAATTCAATAAGGAGAAATAAATATTTAAGAAAACTCACACTGAAATATTGAAACTTAAAAATCCCATAAGTCAAATAAAGAGTTCCATGGAAAGTCTCACAGATAAAATGGATAAAAGTGAAGACAGAATATCTGTTTGTGAGGAAAAGATGGAGGCACTGGAACATTTCAACAAGGACAAAGGTAAATTAGTAAGAAAGTATAAAAGGTACTTTCAAGATATACAGTACACTATGAATAGACTAAATCTAAGAATCATGGGCATAGAATAATTTCATTCTAAAGACACAGAAAACATTTTAAACAAAATCATAGAAATTTTCCCAAGTTAGAGAAAGGCATGCCAATCTAGATGCAGGAGTTAGGCTGGAGAGATGACTCAGCTGTTAAGGTAATTCCTGTACAAGCATGAGGGGTACCTAAGGAGGCCTGAGAGACCACTTAAGTTTGATCCCCAGGACCCACATAAACAGTTGGGTATGGCCACACATATCTTTAACCCCAGACTCAGGAGAGCAGAAACTCAAGAATCATTGAAGCTTGCAAAATACAAAGAGGGTGAGCTCCAGGATCAGTAAGAGACTCTGGTTTAAATAGGAATGGGTGGAAGAATGATAAAGTAGAACATTAGATGTTCCACTCCAGCCTCCACAGGCAAGCACATCTCACCAAAGGTAAGTATATTTGCTGCTGCATGCACATATACACGTTCATATACCACACATACACACAAAAAAATCAAAAGGTACTGAACGCATTTAGAAGACAAAACAGGGCTGGAGAGGTGGTTTAGTGGTTAAGGCACTTGCATGCAAAGCCAAAGGACCCAGGGTCAATTCCTTAGGACCCACATAAGCCAGATGCATAAGGTGTATCCAGAGTTCATTTGCAGTGGCTGAAGGCCCTAGTGTTCCCATTCTCTCTCTCTCTCTCTCTCTCTCTCTCTCCTTTCCTTTTTTCTCTCTCCCACTTTCTCTTTCTCTTTAATAAATAAAATTAGAATACCAAACTAATGTGACCAGAAAAGAACCACTTCTTATAATATTATAATTATTTATTTATTTTGATTATTTATTTGACAGAGAAAGCAGAGAGAGAGGGGGTGGGGAGAATGGGCACGCCAGGGCCTCCAGCCACTGCAAATGAACTCCAGACATGTCCGCCACCTTGTGCATCTAGCTAACGTGGGTCCTGGGGAATTGAACCTGGGACCTTTGGCTCTATAGGCAAATGCCTTAACTGCTAAGCCATCCCTCCAGCCCTCATATTATAATTAAACTACTAAATATACAGAACAAAAAAAGAAAAAAAGAAAAAAATTACTGAGTCATGGATAAGGGCAAGTCCATGAGAATGGCATCAGATTTCTCAATAGAAACTTGAAAGTCCAAGAGGGCTTTGAATGATATAAGAACCTGTCATATTTGAAGGAGAAAAAAAAAAATCTATAATAAAAACAGGCAAAAGGAATTCATGATCACTAATCCAGTTCTACAGAAGATATTTGAAGGAATCCTTGGGACTGGATAGAAAGAGAAAGTTCAATACTTCCATTAGGTCTTTGGAAAAGCAAAAATAACAATAGCATAGGAAATTACTAAATAGTACAAAACAAACAAAATGACAGGAATTAATACACACTTTTTGACAATAACTCTGAGTATTAATGATTTCAAAATCAAAAGGTACTAGCAGATTAGATTAAAATGGGATCCATCTCTTTGTTGTCTCCAAGAAATGTATTTCACCATAAAAGACAGATGCTATCTTAGGGTGAAAAGATGGAAAAGGGTATTCCTAGCAAAAGTAACTAGAAAACAAGTAAATGTCACTGTTTTAATATCTAAAAGAATAGATCTCAAGGCAAAACTTGTCATAAATTCTAAAAAGTTCACTTCATACTAATTAAAGGAACATAAAGACGAAATAATGATTCTGAACATGTACCCACTAAACATAGGTCCATCCAGTTTCATAAAATAAACACTTCTAGATGTAAAGTCACAGATTAACCACAGTACAATTATAGTGGGTTATTCAATATCCCACTCTTGCTAACTGACAGAGCATCCTATCCTAGCTAAAAATATGAGCAGAGAAGCATCTCATTTAAATGACAGCTCCAAATGCATCATCTCCTCACAGTCAATGGAATGCTGGCAGAACATGAGAAAGTCTAAATGAATATAGGAAAGCTGAAGTAAATCCTTGTATTCTATCTTATCACAGTGGAATAAAAGTAAAAAAAAAAACTGAAAAGCAAAAGAAATTATAGAACACACACACTTATGGGGATTGACCAATGCACTCTTGAATGACTAATGAGTTATTGAATAAATTGAAGATAGATTCAAATATTTCCTAGCAATGAATTAAAATTCAAAAGTACCAAAATACATGTTGTTCCACATAGAATAGAGTAGTACTGAGGTCCGTTTATAGCTACTAGTGCCTACATTTAGAAATTAGAGATATTGCAGGGGTTACAAACAAATAACTTAGTGATTCTCCTTATATTCTTGTTGAAACAAAAACAAGACAAAATAGATGGAAAGAAACAATTAAATTCAGGAGAGATATAAGTGAAATACAAACAAAAATACAATGAAACAAAAATGTCTTTTGAAAAGATAACAAGATAAACAGACCCTTAATCAAACAAAAAATAAATCCAAATTAAGAAAATAAGGGATCAAAAGGAATATATTATGACAGATACCAGAAAAGTTCAGAAAATTGTAAGACTGTACAGGTTACTTTTTGGTTGCTGACATAGAACCCTGACCAGAAACAACTTAAGGAAGGAAGGGTTTATGTCATTTTAGAGTCCATCATGGCAAAGTTGTCACATGCAGTCAACAGAAAAGAAGTAGAAAACTGTGGTGGCTGAAGCTCAACCAGCTCTCTTCTTTTTATTCACTCTAGGACCCCAATCCATGCAATGGTGCCATCCACAGCTAAAGTTGGTCTTCCCGCCTCACTTAACCTGATCTAAAAAATACCTCATAGACATTCCAAGAGGCTAGTTTCCAAGAGGCTAGTTGCTTCTAGGTTCCATCTAATCAATATAAAGTGTTACAAGAACATTCCTTAAAAACTTGCATTCTACTTAATTGGAAAATATAAAAGAAATACATGAAGTTCTAGATGTTTATGCCCTACTAAAAGTAAACATAATTTAAATAAGCAACAAAATTGAGGCAGTGATCTAAAAAAAATCTCCTGAATAAAATATGTTCAAGCTCACATTGATTAATTTTGAATTCTACCAGATTTTTTTTTTTTTTTTCCTAGGTAGGGTCTCACTCTGATCCAGGCTAACCTCGAATTAACTATGTAGTCTCAGGGTGGCCTCGAACTCATGGCGATCCTCCTAGATCTGCCTCCCAAGTGCTGGGATTAAAGGCGTACACCACTACACCCAGCTTCTACCAGAATTTTAAAGAAGAATTACACCAATGCTTCTCCAGTTATTCCAAAAAATAGGAAAGGAAGGAATACTACTGCTAAACTCTTTTCAAGAAGCCAATATTACCCTGGTACCCAAATGAGCTAAAGTTATAACAACAAAAAGTCCTAGAAAACTATAGGCCAACCTGCCTGATGAACACATATGCAAAAGTTCTCAATCAAATATTTGCAAACTAAATGCAAGAACATATCAAAAAGATTATTTACCCCTATCAAGTTGGCTTCATTCCAGAGAAGCCAGCATTACTCAGCCTATGCAAATCAATAATTGTAATACATCACTGACATGGGCTCAAGGACAGAGATCAAATGATTACTTAAATACGTGCAGAAAAGGCATTTCACCAAAATCCAACATTCCTCCATGATAAAAGTTCTGAAGAGGGCTGGAAAATGGCTCAGCAGCTAAGTCATTTGCCTGCAAAGCCTAATAACTCACGTTCTATTCCCCAGTACCAACTTGAAGCCAGAAGTACAGTGGGGCATACATCTTGAGTTCATTTGCAGCTACTGGAGGCCCTGGCATGCCCATTCTATCTCTCTGTCTCCTATCTCTCTGCTTGAAAATAATTTTTTTTTTTTGCAAAGTTCTGAATAAACTGGAATTAGAAGGGACATAACTCATCATAATAAAAGCTATGTATAATGTTCTAAAGAGATGGCTTAGCAGTTAAGGAGTTTGCCTGTGAAGTCTAATGACCCATTTTAGACTCTCCAGATCCCACATCAGCCAGATGCCCAAGGCATTGCAAAGGCTCATACATGCACAAAAGATGGTGCATGTTTCTGGAGTCTGATTGCAGTGGCTGGAGGCCCTGGAATGTCAATTCTCTCTCTCACCACTCCCTCTCTTTCTCTCACTTTCTCTCATAAAAAAGGCAAGTCTGTTGGGCTTGCCTCAATAAAAGCTATATATAAGAAACCTATAACAAATATTTACTAATGTGACAAACAGAAACCATTTCCATTAAGATCAGGTACCAGACAAGAGTGTCCATTTTTGCCACTTTTATTGAATATAGTGCTGAAAGTCTGATTAGAGAATAGGAGAATAGAACCAAATAAAAGGGATACAAATAGAAAAAAAAAACAGGAGTCAAAGTATCTTTATTTGCAGATGATATGGTTCCATACCTAAGCGACTCTAAAGACTCCACCAGAAAACTTGGAGATCAGGTAAACTTTTTAATAAAGTAGCAGGATAAAAAAATTACAAAACTCAGTAACCTTAGTATATACCAATAATAAGATATTGAGAATGGGATTAGAAAAAGAGTTCCATTTATAATTGCTTCAAAAAATACCTTGGAATAAGTCTAACCAAGGAAATGAAAGACCTTTACCATGAAAACTTTCAAACACTCAAGAAAGAAATTGAAGAAGACACTAGATGATGACATATCCTCCCCTGGACTTGAAGAATTAATATTGTGAAAATGGCTATCTTTCCAAAAGCAAGCTACAGGTCCAATGCAATTTTCATCAAAATTCCAATACCCTGATTCATAGAAATTGAAAAATATCTTAAAATTCTTTTGACAGCATAAAATACATTGGGTAGCCAAACTAACACTAGGCAATAAAACATAATGTGACATGTATCATTATATGTAATTTCAAGTAATACTACAGAATTATAGTAACAAACATCATGGTACTGACATAAAACTAGACATGTGTTTCATGGAACAATAGAATATTCAGGTATAAACACACATAGCTATAGTCACTTGATTTTTTTTTTTTTTGCAAAGATGCCAGAAATACACATTGAAGAAAAGATAGCCCATGTAACAAATGGTGCTGGAAAACTGAATATCCTTATGTAGAAGAATGACACCAGATTCTTACCCCTCCCTCAGCCTACAAGTCAATTCTAAAGGGATCAAAGATCATAACCTCAGACCTGAAACTGAAACTTCGAAGAAACAGTACAGAAAACCCTTAAAGACATAGACATAGGAATGGAATTTCTGAATAGGACCCAATACCCCACAAAATAAGGCCAACAATGGTGTGCTGTGTTTTCATTTGCTTTCAATTCTGAATTTTTTTATATCCTTCTTGATTTCATCAGTGACATATTCATTATTCAATAATGTATTGTTCAATTACCAGGAGTTACATTTTCTGTTTTACTTTAATAAAAGTAGTAAAGATAAGGAAGACATTATAACAGATACCAACAATTTTTTAAAAAAATATTAAGGACATATTTGGAAAATTCATACTCCACCAAATTGGATAATCTAAAGAATATATGAACTTCTACCTGGACAAGATTCATGAAATTAAAACCAGTATGAGATCAATAAGCTAAATAAATATATAACAAGATTGAAGCAGGGGGCTGGAGAGATGGCTTAGCAGTTAAGTGCTTGCCAGTGAAGCCCAAGGATCCCGGTTCAAGGCCCGATTCCCCAGTATCTACGTAAGCCAGATGCACATGGTGGTGCATGCATCTGGAGTTGGAGTTGGTTTGCAGTGGCTAGAGGCCCTGGTGTGTCCATTCTGTCTCCCTCACTCCCTTTCTCTGTCTCTAATAAATAAATTAAAATTTTTAAAATAGATGCCAGTGACAAGTAAAAAGAAACTGGTTTTTTTAAAAAGTGTCAAAGCAGTAATAAAATCCCCCCAAAAAAAGCCCAGGTCCAAATGAATTCACTGAAGAATTCTACCAGACCTTTGAAGAAGAATAAAAACCAGTCCTTCTCCAAGTATTCTATAATTTAGGAAGGAAAATAATACTTCTTTCTATGAATTCAGTATTATTACGATGCAAAACCCAGAAAATTTTTAGACCAAATTCCATGATGAACACATATGCAAAAATTCTCAATAAAATACTTGCAAACCAAATCCAGGAACACAGAAAGAATATCATTGCAGGATACTCAGATCAAACAAAGGTAATATGTCACATAAATAGATTCAAGGAGAGAAATCATCTGTGATAATCTCAATTGATGCAGAAAAGGCCTTTGAGAAAAACTTATATTCCTTCATGATAAAAGTCCTGGAGAAGAGAGGAATGAAGATATCTTGGTTTAATAAAGGCTATTTGAAACAAACCTATAACCAAAATAACACTAAATAGAGAAAAACGTGAAGCATTCCCACTAAGATCAAGAACAATACATTCTCTCCACTCCCATCAACACAGTTCATGAAGTCTTAGCTAAGACAATAAGAGAGAGAAGGAAATAAAAGGGATCCAAACAACAAAAATGAAGTTAAAGTATCCTTATTTACAGATTATTTGATTCCACATATAAGGGACCCTAAACATACTACCAGAAACTTTTAAAGCTGGTAACTGCTTTTAGCAAAGTAGAAGGATACAAATTAATATACAAAAATCAGTAGCCTTCTTAAACACCAATAACAGACATGTTGAGAAATAAATCAGGTAAATAATCACATTCACAATAGCATCAAAAATAATAAAACGACTTTAGAATGAGCCTAAGCAAGAAAGTGAAAGACCTCTATTATGAAAACTTTAAACACCGAAAAAAGAAATTGAATAGAACACTAGAAAATGAAAACACTGAGCTGGAGAGATGGCTCAGCAGTTAAGGCACTTGCCTGCAAAACCTAAGGACCTTGGTTTGATCCCCCAATACCCACATAAAGCCAGATGCACAAGGTGTTGCATGTATCTGGAGTTTATCTGGAATTTCTTTGTTACCGTGGCTAGTGACCCTGGCATACCCATTCTTTCTCTCTCTCTCTCTTCCTCCCTATCTCTTTCTCTCTCTCATAAATTAAAACAAACAACAACAAAAAGAATACCTCCTCCCATGCTCATGTGCCAGTGACAAGTAAAAGAAACTGGTTTTTTAAAAAGTGTCAAAGCAGTAATAAAATCCCCCCCAAAAAAAGCCCAGGTCCAAATGGATTCACTGAAGAATTCTACCAGACCTTTGAAGAAGAATAAAAACCAGTCCTTCTCCAAGTATTCTATAATTTAGGAAGGAAAATAATACTTCTTTCTATGAATTCAGTATTATTACGATGCAAAACCCAGAAAATTTTTAGACCAAATTCCCTGATGAACACATATGCAAAAATTCTCAATAAAATACTTGCAAACCAAATCCAGGAACACAGAAAGAATATCATTGCAGGATACTCAGATCAAACAAAGGTAATATGTCACATAAATAGATTCAAGGAGAGAAATCATCTGTGATAATCTCAATTGATGCAGAAAAGGCCTTTGAGAAAAACATATATTCCTTCATGATAAAAGTCCTGGAGAAGAGAGGAATGAAGATATCTTGGTTTAATAAAGGCTATTTGAAACAAACCTATAACCAAAATCACACTAAATAGAGAAAAACGTGAAGCATTCCCACTAAGATCAGGAACAATACATTCTCTCCACTCCCGTCAACATAGTTCATGAAGTCTTAGCTAAGACAATAAGAGAGAGAAGGAAATAAAAGGGATCCAAACAACAAAAATGAAGTTAAAGTATCCTTATTTACAGATTATTTGATTCCACATATAAGGGACCCTAAACATACTACCAGAAACTTTTAAAGCTGGTAACCGCTTTTAGCAAAGTAGAAGGATACAAATTAATATACAAAAATCAGTAGCCTTCTTAAACACCAATAACAGACATGTTGAGAAATAAATCAGGTAAATAATCACATTCACAATAGCATCAAAAATAATAAAACGACTTTAGAATGAGCCTAAGCAAGAAAGTGAAAGACCTCTATTATGAAAACTTTAAACACCGAAAAAAGAAATTGAATAGAACACTAGAAAATGAAAACACTGAGCTGGAGAGATGGCTCAGCAGTTAAGGCACTTGCCTGCAAAACCTAAGGACCTTGGTTTGATCCCCCAATACCCACATAAAGCCAGATGCACAAGGTGTTGCATGTATCTGGAGTTTATCTGGAATTTCTTTGTTACCGTGGCTAGTGACCCTGGCATACCCATTCTTTCTCTCTCTCTCTCTTCCTCCCTATCTCTTTCTCTCTCTCATAAATTAAAACAAACAACAACAAAAAGAATACCTCCTCCCATGCTCATGTATGGGAAGAATTAACATTTTGGAAAATGGTCATCATACTGAAAACAATTTACAATACCAATCGTAATTCTAGTGCCATTCCTCACAAAAATAGAAAAAAAAATCCTAAAATTCTTACAGAGGCACAACCAACCTGGAGAGCCAAAGCAATACGGAGCAAAAAGAATACTGCTAGAAGTATCACCATACCTAATTACAAGTTATACTACAGAGCCACAGAAATAAAAATAGCTTGGTACTGATACAAAAAGAAAACAGATTAATGGAATAAAATAGAATACCCAGATACCAATCTACACCACTACAGCTAACTAAATTTTGAACAAATACCAAAAATACACTTTGGAATAGAGACAGCATCTTCAACAAATGGTGTTGAATATTCACATGTAAAAGAGGGCTGGAGAGATGGCTTAGGGGTTAAGGCGCCTGCCTGAGAAGCCTATGAATGCCCATTTGAATCTCCAGGTCCCACATTTAGCTAGACACAAAAAGTGATACAAGCATGCAATGTTGTATATGTGCACAAGGAGATGCACATGCACACAAGGGGACACATGCATCTGGAGTTCCTTCACAGCAGCTGAGAAGCCCTGGTACACCCATTCAATCTCTGTCTCTTCCTCTCTGTCTCTCTCTGTCTCTCTCTCTCTTTCTCTCAAATTTAAAAAAAAAAAATTATGCTAGATCCCTCACCATGCAAGTCCAAATAAATCAAGACTTTATTTAATGTAAGAGCAGAAAACTGCTAAAGGAAAATTTAAGGAGTATGTTACAAGATATAGGCAGGGATTTTCTGGTTTGGACTCCAGTCATTCAGTAAATAAGGTCAACAGTTGACAAATGTGACCACATGAACATAAAAAGCTTTTGTACAGCACAAGAAGTGGTCAATTGGGTGAAGCAGCCTACATAATCAGAGAAAACCCTTGCTAGCTACATACCCGACAGAGGATATAATCAAGAATATACTAAACACACGCACACACACACACACACACACACACACACACACTAAACACCTAGAAAATGAACAACCAAATTTAAAAAAAAAAAAAAAAAAAAAAACGGGCTATAGAACTGAAGAGAGTTCTCAAAAGAAGAAATGTAAATGCCTAATAAATAACTCATTCCTAGTCATGAGGAAAATGCATATTAAAACCACACTGAGATTCCATCTCACTCTGGTCAGAATGGCCAGCATAAAATAAAAGTGACAACAAATACTGGTGGGGTTGTGGGGAAAGAGGGACCCTTATTCACTGTTGGTGGAAATGCAAGCTGATGCAGCCATTATGGAAATCTGTGCTGATGTTTCTCAAAAATCTAAAAATAGATCTGTATGACTCAGTTATTGAACTCCTGGGCACATGCCCTAAAAACTCAACATTCTGGGCTGGAGAGATGGCTTAGTGGTTAAGGCACCTGCCTCCTAAGCCTAAGAACACTGGTTCCAATCTCCAGCGGTTCCAATCTCCAGGTCCCACATTTAGCCAGATGCAAAGTGATGCAAGGGCGCAATTTGGCACTTGACCACAAGGGGGCACAAGCATCTGGATTTCATTCGCAGCAGCTGAGAGACTGCTGGCATGCCCATCTCTATCTGTCTTCCTCTCCCTCTCTCTCTAAAAAAAAAAAAAAAAAAAAAAAACTCAACAGTCTACTTCAGAGATACTTACTCAGTCATGTTTATTGCTGCTCTATTCACAATAGCTAGGAAATAAAACCCATATTCATGCCCATCAAATGATGAAGATGATGTGAGATATATATATGGAGGAGGTTTTTAAGCTGTAATGAAGAATGAAATTATGAGAATTTCAGGCAAATGAATGGAGCTGGAAAAGATGAGTGAAATAGCCAGGGAGCTAATAAAAAGGCTATGGGAGGAAGGAGGGTTGTGGAAAGGAGTGGTAGAAAACATGGGTTACATCAGTAGAAGGATGATAGTGGGAGAGAAAGATTTAAGCAGGCCTAGGGATGGGGGAATGAGATAAGGCTAGAGGTGATGGAAAGATGAACCAAAACAAAAGACATATGGATACCCACTACTTGATAAGACAATTTAAAGTATATCTTTTTTAAGTGCTTAAATTATAGTCTCCTACATGGGTGGATAAAGCTACTTCTAGAAGCCATGCTATTAAGTAAAAATCCCAAAGCCAGGGACTAGAAACCACCACTCAATGAGTTCTTGATCAGGGAGGTCACATTGTTCCCCACAAACAATATTAGCTATTACCATTGCTCTTTGTTACTCACTAAAACTTGATGGTAAATTCCTATTGCAGAAACACCGCATATTTTGGTTGCAAAAGAAACTAAGCTGGAGCTGAGCTGGAAGCTTCCTGGCTATCAGTTTGCTTTCTTCATGACAAAAGTTGTTATGCAAGCTGCTGGGGGAGAAAAGTCCTCAGCAGTACTACCCAGCTGTTGACTGACACAGCTGGTACAATAGCGGCCTGAATGTTAGAGGAGTAACCAACCCCTTCCTGGTTAGATTTGTGGCCCATTTTACAGCAGGCAAATCATGCCTGTAACTGTAAATCTGGCCACACGTCTACAGCTAGGGACATAGTTCTAGGGTGGAACTCACTACTGTGGATACGCTAACTGGGCATCATATCAAACTACCTTCTATATATCTGTTTGTTCTCAGAGATTAGTAGTCCACACAGAAATTTCTTTATGCAGAGTTGAGGTGATTACAGACATGCATAGATGCCAAAAGTACCAAGAATAAGCAACTACTTTGTGCTCAGCCATAAATATGACATCTAAGCCAAACCTCCTAGCCCTCAAATGACCCTGCAGAAGAAAGGCAGGGAAGAATGTATGTAAGAGAAGAGGATGGGAATTGGGGCTGCAAAATGATCTCCTCTGGAAATTACAAGTCCACTACACTCATGAACTCATAGCAGATGTAGTTTCCTGGACATGGTCAACCCTGTCAACAGTTCACCATTGATGAGGAAAGAGTCAATGAGACCCCCACATCTCCCAGAGTAAAAAGTGGAAACTGATGATTCCTGTGAGAGAGGGAGTAATGGTGTAGCCACTGGTTGATTCCCCACTCCCAAATAAATAACCTCCCTCCCATGATTAAGCAGGTGACCCTAATTTAAATCAGTGGGCATGGGAATAGGATGAGGAAGTAATGGGAAAAACCATTTTATTGGGAAAGAAAAAGGGAAGAAAGAGGGTAAGTGGGAATAGCAGGATCAAAATGTCTTATATACATGTATAAAAGTGTCAAAAATTAAAATTAGCAAAAGAGACCTAAGAGAGGCAGAGACTGAGACTGAGACACAGAGAGATTCCTTCTCATATCAGTGAGAATTACAATCATTAAGAAAGCAAATAAGAAATGCTGGCAAGCATATGGACAAAAGGGAACCCTTACTCACTGCTGGTGGGAACTTAAACAATTTCAATCACTATGGAAATCAGTGTAATGGTTTCTCAAAAAAGTAGAGATACGGCTACCATATGAACCTGCTATACTACTTCTGAGCATTTACCCAAAGGACTCCAAGTCCACCTGTCACAGAAATACTTGCCATCAGTGTTTATTGTGATAGCTAAGTTAGAATCAACCTATTCAACAGAAGAAGAATGTGACTTTTGACATATTATGAATTTTTTCAGGCATTATAAATAATGAAGTTATGTCTTTTATAGGAAAAGTGATACAACTGGAGATAATTCATATTAAGCAAATTAAACCAGTCTCAGAAAGACAAACATTGTATGTTTTCTCTCATTTGTGTTCCTGGATTTTATCTCATCAAACAAAATCATGCTGAAAATATTAAATGAAAGAAGTATCATTGTCTAAGGAGACAAAAGGGGCTAGTGGGAGGGACAGGAAAAAGGAAAGAAGGGGGATGGAGTGAGGGGGATATACTCAGCATAAAATTTATACCTATAAGGAAATTTGAGAAAAGAAAAATAAATAAGTATTTACTTGTCAAAGTCTCAGGTAATGAAGATGTTTGGTCAACTGGGAACTAAAATATATATAATGATAACACACTCTAGAAGAGCAAATATTAATCTTAGATCAAGATGGTAACAAGATTTTTTAAGTTATGTTTGAAGGGGAAGATGAGAATGTGAATTAGGAATAAGTGTACTGCAGTACCTTGGCCATTTCCCAGCACACAAAACCACATGAAGCACGAGCTCAGCAGGGTCTGGGCTCAGAGATGAACACAGCCTGACTGTCCTCATGCAAGGGAAACACTGCTCAGAAGACTGTCCCTGTTCCATAGCTGAAAAGAAAACCAGAAATGCATGGACACTAGGAAGCTGTGGCATGAGAAAGTTTGCCAGGCTTGGTAGTGCATACCTATAACCCTATCACTTGGTAGACTTAGGCAGAAAGATTACAAGTGCTGAAGCAGCCTCATGTACAGAAGGAGTATACAGACAGGTCCTGTCCTCTCTCAGATGAACACAGAAAAAGGTAATTGAGTGAGTGAGGTGGTCTCTCCACCCACCAAATTATATACCAACCAAATATCGCATTGTATCTTATAAATATAGACAGATAGTATTTGACAATTAAAACGGAGTAACATATTTTATGAAAAATAAATGAGTAAAATCAAGTTTCTGATTTGGTTGTGCAATTCTGTAACTATACTACAATGCTTTTAATCAACACACATAATTTAAAAAAAAAAAACTTATTTTAAATACATTGCACAGGTGAGCTCTGTAGCCAAAAGGAAAATGGAGGGTGAGGTTGAGGGCACACTTAGGAGGTCATTGCCTGTTGCGGACGAGCCCTAATCAAAATGTTTTGCTGACCCAAGGGGTGATTTACAAAAAGTTATAATCAAGCAGGGAACATGGCTCAGCAGTTCCAAAGGGGCTTGCTTCCCTGGGTTGATTCCCCAGAACCCAAGTAAAGCTGGACACAAAGTGGTGCATGTATCTGCTATTAGTTTGCAGAGGCAACAGACTCTAGTCTCTCTCTCTCTCTCTCTCTCTCTCTCTCTCTCTCTCTCTCTCTCTCTCTCTCTCTCTCACACACACACACACACACACACACACACAGAGAGAGAGAGAGAGAGAGAGCAAGAGGGAGGGAGAGAGAGAGAAATGAATCATTTACAAAACTCTAGTCAAGTTAGGTATTTTGTTTTCACAATGCCCAGAATGAGAATCTTGTAATGGGAGAGGGGATGCCTAAATATTATCCTCATCTATCAAATCAAATACACAAGATATCAGATGGGCATGGTGGCACACGACTTTAATCCCAGCACTTGGGAGGCAGAGATGGGAGGATTGCCGTGAGTTTGAGGTCACCCTGAGACTACATAATTCCAGGTCAGCCTGAGCTAGAACAAGACCCAAACTTGAAAAACCAAATACATACATACATACATACATACATACATACATACATACATACATACACATATACATATACAAATAAAACAGATGCTCTTTTAGAAATCTTGGGCCGGAGAGGAGAAGGAGCGCTGTTGACAATAGCAGTTGTAGGTAGACGACTCCGGTCAATTTGCATCCAGGATGAAAGGAAGCTTTAAGACTTCCTAGCCACACTATGTTTATGCAGTGGTCCCCAGGACTTGAAGGTAAAAAGAGAGAGAAAATAAAACCTGTTTCTGGAGAGAGGCTGCGTGACAGCAGGATAAGTAGTGGGGGTCCAAGCCTGGGGCAAACCCACCAAGGTCTAGCCAGTCACGTGACACCCAGATTCCACAGGCTGGGATCTGACATGGGAAAGGGGCCTGGTGGCTCCCAGGCTACATGGAGTGCCCCACTAATCACAGCTCTCCTAGGCTGCTCCATTGTTTTCACAGCTGTTCAGCTGCTTCTGCTCAGGAAGAGGACAGACAGGCTGACTCCAGATCATGGAGAATAACCCTCAGCCACAGAGTAAGGAAAGGATCTTATGAGCTGGGGTGGAAAGGAGGTGGGACAGATACAAAACTCTTAACCCTTTCACTGGCTTGATCTAATGTGATAGCTTGTTTTCAAAAGATGAGACAGAACTTGGAAACAAAAACTGCTCCACAGATCAAAAATTGTTGAGAGTTGGGCTTTTCTAAACAAGATCATATTTTATCCATAAAAATAACAATGGACATGATAGTCAATTTCAAACTACAGACAATTTAAGGCTGAATACATTCAGTTGCACTTACCACCCTGAGAGATGGGTACTTGAATTAAAACACAGAGAAAGAGGAGAAATTTAAAAATAGTGTAAAGAGAAACTATAACTAATATTTACAGGTTGTTCTCGATGTGCTCAGAACAGTGAGTGCAGAATTTCACAGATCCATGCTGTAAATCCATGAATACTTACCTGTTTCCTGACCTTTACTATGTCTCTCTCCTTGTCTCTCCATTCATGGTCTATATACTCACCAGTACAGTGAGAACTAATAAGCACTTCTTTTATAGATAAACAGCTGAAATAGTAACTTGCTCAAAATTAGGAAGATGTGCACAGATATGACCCTGAACATAACTATAACAAGCTATTATAAATTTGGTGGCTCAAAACAACATGAATTTATTATCTTGCATGTTGGAGATCGGAAGTCAGAAGTTAGTTTCACTGAGCCAAAATGAAGGTGTTCCCTGAAGATGCTCAAGGGCAGCATCCTTGCTCTTGCCTTTTCTGCATTGTTGATTCTGCCAATATTTCTTGGCTATTGTCCCCTTCCTCCATCATCAAATGCAGTAATGCAGCCTCTTCGTTCCCTCTGTCCTGATGTCTTCATTCTCTCCTGCAAGGACTTCTTTAATTACATTTAAATCCCACCTGAACAAACATGGATAAGTCAGCATTTCATGGCCTTCACGTCATCATATCTGAAAACTCCATTTTGCCATGTAAGGTAACAATTACAGGCCTCGTGTCTTTGGGGTTCTTTATTCATCCTGTCATCACATCTAATCAGGTATTCACCATGCTGAGGTATGTGTATCTGTTAATGATATACCTTCACCCCCCCCCAAACCCACACCACAATATTCTAAAATCAACAAGTACTTAACTAAATACCTGTATCCGAGAAGCATCTGCTCAAAGAAATTCAGAGTGAGGCTGCTTTTGTTCTCTGGTGCTGGGGAGAAAGCTCTGCTACCCTGAGCTACACCCCCAGGCAGAGACAGTCTTATTTATTCTAATAACAACAACAGCTTTTCAAGGATCATCACCAACATCATGTCCTGATGGAGGGCTGGGGTTTGAGGGAATGTAAGGTCTTTAAATTGCCAAGTAACCACCTATTCAGCAGTATCGTAGTCCTTTCAATAATGCAACTTGAAAATTTGTGCATGAATTCAATTATTCTCTCCTCAAATTCAATCCCCTTCAGGGATTATTCTCTCCCATCCCTGCATCCTCAACTGGGTAGCTCTGAGGACCACTAAGGCAGGAAGAAAAGAGGTATGCCCACCCTGGACCATTCATTCCCATGCTCATGGGCTACATCTTTTCCCTCCATGTCTAGGCTGACTTGGGGTGCAGTAAGCAAGGAGCAATATATTTCCCAGAAGGGTGAGATGGGCACACTTAGGTGTTCCAATGACCTTTACTCTCTCATTGCCTCTCCATCCATGGTCTATGTACTCATTGGTACAGTAAGCCTGAGTTGAGTTGCTTCAGCCAGCATGGACCTGGCCCCATGCAGGCAACACTTAGGAACATCTTCTGGCTGAAACATTCTGCATTATCTAGCTTTTAACATTAATCCCTAATAAACTCCTAGACATCCAATTCTTACCTAACCTCCTAGATGATGGAATTTTTTTTTCTTTTAAAAATATTTTTATTGGGCTGGAGAGATGGCTTAGCGGTTAAGGCACCTGCCTCCTAAGCCTAAGAACGCTGGCTCCAATCTCCAGCAGTTCCAATCTCCAGGTCCCACGTTTAGCCAGATGCAAAGTGATGCAAGGGCACAATGCTGCACTTGACCACAAGGGGGAGCACACATCTGGATTTCGTTCACAGCAGCTGAGAGGCTGATGGCGCGCCCATCTCTATCTGTCTTCCTCTCCCTCTCTCTCTCTCTGTCTGTCTCTGTCTCTCTCAAAAAAAAAAATTATTTATTTTCAAGCAGAGAGAGAAACAGAGAAGAGAGAATGTGTGTAGTAGGGTCTCCAGCCACTGCAAACACACTCCCGAGGCATGTGCCACTTTGTGCATGTGGCTTTATGTGGGTATTGGGGAATTGGTCTTGTCATCAGGATCATCAGGCTTTGCAGGCAAGTACCTCACTTGCTAAGCCAGCTCGCCAGCCAAAGATGGAATTTTTCATTGTGTCTTGAGAGCTCGAGGTAATAGGAAGGACTTTATCCCTTTCTGTAGTTATGCACACTCTGTATTCAAAATCCAAAGTTCTAAAGGTATGTCTTAAACTTAAAAACTTCCATTTGGAGAATGAGCAGCCAAATTTCCTTTCCTGAATATTCCTCAGAAGAGGGAAAAGAAGGGAAACCAATGGTCTCCATGAAGCTCATTTCCTCCCACACACAATGAAGAGTGGTTATCATATGAAACCTGTATGTGATCAGTGCTAGACCTCCTTTGACTTCAGAAGATGAAGCAACTCACCCAGCTTTGAGTTGCCCCCACAGTATTTTACTTCCCCACAATATATTTCTGTGTACACCAAGCACTAGCATAAACATTTTATAAGATTATTTTACAATGACTAAATCCAATCAAATAAGGTCACTGAGTTTACAAAAGGTTAATTTGTTTTCTCAGCATTGCAGTCAAGAAGTAAATTATCGTCTAAGTAAAATTCAAAGACAAATTCACTTAACTAAAGATTCGTTTTGTCATTACCATCTTTTGCCATGTCAAACCTGCTACCCCAAATTTGCCTTTATCTCTGGAGTGACTCCACCTTTCTATAATTACCTTTCACTTGGGTTTTATAATTAGTATCATTTTAAATATACACCCCTACCTAGAAGGAAAATGTGTTAGTTCTTTTTATTGTAAGGGTTTTTACTGCCAGGAAGTAGACATGGAGATGTCATCAAAAAAGCAATTAGGGTATTTTTAAAGATTCTAAGGCATGTTACCAAATGCAGTATTTCCTCATGTAGCAAAGGCAAGAGTCATTTCCAGCTCATGGTGTCCCTCCATGCCCTCAGCAACAATCTTAGCTTCCAAAGTGCACTAAGTGGCTCACCCTTCCTTCCAAGAAGCTTCTAAAAGCTTCATCCAATGAAGAAACCACAGTGATTGCCAAACCTTCTGCTGGTCACACCAATGAGGAGCACTGAAGTTTGCTAGGTATGTAACCTGGTCCCTGGCCCTACCCCCTGACAGTAACTAACCCCCACCAAATTCCACTCTTTTATTACAGCATCTTCCTCCCACCGGCTAAACTAAGCCACATGGGCTCTTCCATAAGCTCCCCACTCAACTAACAGACCTCATCACTCACCACCAAGTATTTTAATCTTATCCCAACCACATAATGACTTTGCAGATCAAAGTCCACCTCTACAGTAAGAGGAACCCAGAGACAATCTTACTTCATCTTTTAAGGATTATATTAAGTGAGGTAACCCAGGCTCAGAAAGCCAAACGTCACATGTTCTCTCTCATATGTGATCCTAGCTACAAATGTATAGACTTATGTGTGAAATGGAACCAAAAATAGGTACTAGAAACCAGTAAGCTGGTAAAGGCTATAAGGGAGGCAGGAGAGGGAAGGATTTAAGTGTATGGTATTGCACATATGTAAGTAGAAGAACAGATTACAGGGAGGGGAATGGCCTAAGCGAGGCCATGGGAAGAGAATGCGTAAAAGAAGGGCAGGGGGAGGGTCAATCAAAATTCAAGATATTGTGAATAAGACTTATGTAAACCTACTTTTTTGAATAATGGCACATCCAGAAACTGTAGACTGTTACTAGAAAATTTTCAGTGCCTGGGATGGGATACCTTCCAGTGAGTTGTTGACCAAGGAGGTCCCAGTAGCCTCCAAAACATTAAAGGCTATTGCCAAAGCTCTTGGTTGCCCTTGAGAAACAGATGATAAGACCCTATTGCTGAAGACATCTCTTGCCTGAGAGGCAAGGTCACTGAGAAAGCAAGATGGTGCTGAGCAGAAAACCTTCTCCCTGTAGACCAGCCAACTGAAAGCTGGAAAAAGCTGCAGTGCATGCAGTCCTATGGGAGAAGTCATCAGCAGTGAAAACAGTGAACACTGAAAATTCAAGTTTGGCCATACAGGCCCAATGACTGAATGGGTGCAATAGTGGCATGTCTACTCTTGGGGTAACCAACTGCTCCATAATTGGACTGAAGGCCCTCTCTTTGGGAGGGAATACATACCTGGTACTGAAAAACCTAAGCAAAAGTCTATGGCAGGTGAGGTCATGAACCTTAGGGGTATAAAGCCTGCTCTTGTTGACTCAATGTATATATTATTCCCATCAAGCTACCCTGAAAGCACTATGCTTAATGTTCATATTCACATATGAACGCTACTCTCATTTCTTTTTAGAGAAGCTTCTCTTTTCAGATGGCAATGACTACTGGGATGACCCAAAAGGCAACAAAGTGCTGAGACGAAGGGATGGAGGAGTGTCCAGCACTGAAACACCTCTGTCACACCCTCCAAGGCTCAGGGACCATTGTGGAAGAGGAGCGGATAGAATGGAAGAGCCAAAGGAAGGGTATGACTTCTTACAATGCAACTGCCCAGACAGAATTTGGCCTCTGTATCCATGACCTTGCAGTGCCCAGCAATACCTTTGCAAGACCCTCAAAATAGAAGAAAAAGATGATGACATCAAATTAAAAGAGAGACTAATGGAGAGAGGGAGGGGATATGATGGAGATTGGAGTTCTAAAGTGGAATGGGGGGAGGAGAGAGAAATATCATGTGTTTTTTTGTATGTAAGTATAGAAGTTGTCAATAAAAATTAATTAATTAATTAATTAATTTAAAAAAGAAAGAAAGAAATTTCAACCATGAAGGCTCTGGGCAAATTTTCTGAGGAGAAGCCAGTGAAAAGCAAAACCATCATGTCATCTCTTCAGCCACTTTCTTGTTTTCTTTTAACCAAATCATCAGGCTACCAACCAACAGAGCCAAGGTCATTTAACTCATTTAGTGCCTTAAGGTCAGGTCCCAAGGCCTACATGCATAAACATATATACAATGGCTTCAAAATAAACTGTAAATCAAAATGAAGGAATAAATGTTACATTAAATAACTACACAAATGTAACATTTTATCAACTAGTAAATGTAATTTAAAGAGCTATCCACAGTGACATGAAATAGGAGATGTAGGGAGGCTACCTGTCATTCTACAGCAACCCTGCCTAGCTCCCTGACCCATGGTGTGTCCCTGATCAAAACCTTCCAGCATCTTCTCCTCAGGATGAAAATAGAGGAGAGTAAAGTAATCTTTACCTGTGTTGCAGACTGTTTGACATCACCCACCTTATATGGTCCTTCTGGGTAAGCTGGATGCCTCTGTCAGCTGTAATAATTACAGCCAGGGGGAATTAGAAGCCTCGTTTATTTTAAGTAACCTATGTTAGTTTCCATCGCATAACAAAATGCCTGAGGCAGTGGACTTAGAAAAGAGCCATTTTGGCTCACAGGTTTGGAGGTTCTTGGTCCATGTCAATATGCCTGAGGATTGTTAACACTTTATGGAACGAGTGTGACAAGAAGAGGGGTAAACATGGTCAGAAATATTTTTTTAATTATGCCATTAACTTTATTACACCCGTTTTGTTTTTCAGATGTGAAAACTTCAACAGAGTCAATGTCCTGTCAAAGTCTTACGCATAGAATGTGGTTAAGAGACTTACCCACTGTGTTGTGCCTTTGTGTTACCAAGTAAAAGGAATCCAAGACTCAAAATCCAGTCCTCATGTAAGTATGGCAGATGAGACTGGGAAGCTTAGGACCATGTACCTCTGCATAACTGTTTGAGATAGAAATACATTTCCACCTTGTTTCCATTATGGTTTAGGGTCTCTGGTCCCTGCAAAATATTTCCCCATCTCTCCCTCTTATTCTGTCCCTTCCTCCCTCCTACCACAATTTGGTTTATAGCTTAATTTTTCTTTCCAGTTCCAGCTCACAAAGAAAACATAGCCTTCTCTAACACTGCATGTCGATACCAGTCTCCTGAACATTTAATTGTCCATGGCCGTGCTTGACAAATCAATTACCCCTTTCAGTATCATCTCCTCAGCAAGATTTGAACAATATTCCTTGAGAGCACAGAGTGAGTCTTAGAGAGCACACCTGGGGATTCCTATTGCCTGGACTTAAATTCCTACTCTTCACTTCCCCACTATAGGACCATAAGCAATTCATTTGACTTTTTTTGTGCTTAAGTCCTATAAAACAAGGACAATAATGTCTCTGTCTATAGGGTTGCAACAAACTTTAAATAAACCAATAATCTTACATAGGATTTTAATAAAGCTTTTGGTAATCCTAAATTTGATTTTTATTATCTGAGTTACCTTTTTAGCAAATATTGTTTGTAAAATAATAATGGGTTTTGCCATGACCTTTCACACATATGTACTGTGTACTTCAATCATCTCTACTTTCACTCTCTCTTGTCCCCATCCAATCATCCTCCCTCTCCCCAAATAATCACGTTTGCACTTTAAGAACTATGCTTTAAATCCAAGGATATTACCAGGTCTTCCATGCTAAATCCACTATCATTTTTAGTGGAGGGTAAAGCACTCTCCTAATATTCGCAAACCCTGGGTTTGATCCCCCAAAATAGCAGGAGAAGAAAACATCAAACAAAATTATTTTCTATGTTCAAAGAAATGGGCTAAATAGAACCTGATCGTTTTCCTGGTGGATGAGGCTTACTGAGCCAGAGCAATTACAGAGTGGGAAATGCACATGTGCAAGAGATAGCATGATTTCCAGAACTCTATGGAACTGATTGCATTTGCAATATTTGTTTGAAATAAGCTTATAGTGCATTAGACGCCAGGGACTAGTCAAACTAACTCATCAAAAAACCCAGAGCAAGGAGTTGGGAGCTCCTCCTGTAATCTGTGTTCTGATAGGAGCCTTCATTTCAAAAAGGTAGCTACAGTCCCGGTCCTCGAGACCTTTATTTGAACTCTCCAGTGGGGCATAATTGACAGAGAGAATTAAAGGGGATATGAAGACCTAGGCCTGAACTTTTTCAACAGTCAGCTCGGCTCACATTGCTCCTGATATTAGAGGCCGCCTTCATGATATTAAATGAAGCCGTGCTGGCAGAGATGAACAGACTATGCAATTAGATTTAAATGCTGTAATCGGAACATGCTGTTAAGTGCCTCCCATCACTCTTGGGTCTCCCCTCGTGGCAAATGCATCTCTCCTTGGGTTGCTCTGCAAATTTAACACTGTCCTCTCCAGCCACAGATCCTTTACCTCTTATGTAGACGCAGAGAGCAGGCTTGAGGTGATGAAGAAGCTGTGATGTCTTCTACAACACAGGTCTCATACTTTGTGGTTTCAAAGGCGAACTGAGGTCCTTGGAGCTTCATGACAGACTCTAAGGAAAGGAGGATGGACATTGTAGGGCTGCCACAGATGATTCTCATAGGTGAAGAAGCCTACCCAGCATCTCTTACATGCTCTGGGGATGCACCCTGAACCTAAACTAGGACATCAAACCAACTTCCCTGTGCTTCCCAGCATGTCATGCTGCCTCCTGAGGCTGTGACCCACGGAATAACCTTCCCAGAGGGTGAAGATACCCAGGACCCCAAAGGACAAGCTACCACATTTTGGCTGCCCATGAACCTCATTCCCACAGTTCTACACCCACTTCTGTACCTTCATTAATAACTGCTACAGAGAGTGGGACTCCATCAGCATGAGCTTGTCGAGTTCTGCCCTGCTTATCCAGGCATTGAAAAACACCAGATGAAACTGGACCTTAGGTCTCATTGACTATTTCTACTTGTCAACTCAATTTACTCACTTTCAAAGTATAACAATACGAGCTAACATTTGCCAAGATTATTATTATTATTCTGTGCCAGGTCTTTTAGAGATGATATATATGCATGAACTCTTTGATTTTAAAAGTTGGTTTTCTCTCACTATGGCAACAGAATTCCAGTCTGGTTCTAAAGATCACCAAGAAGGAGGAATGATTCATTAGAGAAGCCTCTGAAACCAACTCACAAACATCACCCCCAAAAACAAGCTAAAATTTGAGGATTTTTATTCATAATTTTCAGATATTGAGTTTTTTAAATATTTATATACTGTCCATGATTCAAATTTCAAAGAGTATAAAATGTATTGAATGAAAAATTTTGCTCCTATTCAAGTTTCCCAGTACACCCCTTGCCAGAAAATGAAAAACAAAAAACTTCAACAAAATAATCATTATTTATTTTTGTTATTATTCATTAGTGTGCTTTCAGGGATATTTTAATGACTATAAAACAAATACAAGCATTTTTTCAGTTTGCTTTCCTTACTACACATGTGTATTAGTTATATACCTATCATTATTTTTTACTTAAAAATTCAACTTGAAGATCTTTTTTACAAGTCCTAAGACACTTCTGCTACATAATTCCATTTGACCAGTCCTCAAATGATCAATGCATTGCTGAGAAGAATAATGCCATATATGTTATTTCCACAAATATATACAAAGCATAATTTTCAAGAAGTGAAATTGTAGGATCAAATAATATTATATATATATTCATAATTTTTTGATATTATTCAAATTATAGTAACACCTCTCACTAGAAGCATATAAATGTTTTTATGAAGTCTTAATAACATGAGGTATTATCAAACATTTATATTTTTTAATTTTTATTTATTTACTTGTTACAGACAGAGAAAGGGAGAGAGAGAGAGACAATAGGTATGCCAGGGCCTCTAGCCACTGCAAATGAAAGATGCACATGCCATCATCTGCATTTGGCTTACGTGGGTCCTGGGGAATTGAGCCTCGAACCAGGGTCCTTAGGCTTCACAGGCAAACACTTAACTGCTAAGCCATCTCTCCAGCCCAAACATTTACATTTTTTGCCAATTTGATATGTGAAAACAGTATATGACTATAATTCTAATGTTTCTTCCTATTATGAAAAAAGTCAAGTGACCTTCCCTTTCATAAGAGCCTCTGGTCTGGGATTGTCCTCTACTCTGAATTGTCTGTGTATATGCTCTGCCTATTTTTCCAGTGCATTTGATATCCTCCCAATAATAATATGTATAGGCTATTTACATGTTAAAGATATTGGGCTTTGTCTGTGATAAGTTGCAGATATTTTTCTAGAGTCATTTGTCATTCTTCTCCAATTATAGTACTTTTTATACATCCATATTTCAAATATATTAGATGAGATTTATCAATTTTTCTTTTCAGGATTTTATATTGCATACAATAGTTTAAAATTTTTTTCTTGTTCCTAATAAATCTGACATATTTTCTAGTACTTTTGTGATTTCATCTTAAACATTTGACCCATTTCAATTTCATCTCAATGTGCAGATTGAAAAGAACCCAAGTTTTTCCAAATAACTACCTCACTATTACTATTACAAACTACTCTGCCTGAAGCTTCTCACAACACACACACACGCACAATTGGAGCCACTAAGCTTATTGCATTTGTAATA
The DNA here is from genome assembly GCA_036365145.1 of Orientallactaga sibirica. Taxonomy (NCBI): domain Eukaryota; kingdom Metazoa; phylum Chordata; class Mammalia; order Rodentia; family Dipodidae; genus Orientallactaga; species Orientallactaga sibirica. Next base: position 31,070,028 of record JAEOAD010000015.1, on the reverse strand, counting down.
CCAATTTACATGTGCACTTAGATTCCACATGTAAGTTTTCCACTCTGTTCCGTTGGTTTTATTTTTCCAAAAAATAACTCACTGTTTACCCAAATCTGTAGGACATATTTGAATATTTCCTGAAGAAAGTACTCTCTTGTTGCTCTTCCCTTCTTTTTCTTAATATTCTGGCTATCCTCATCACTTCTTAAAGAATTTTGAAAATGTCACTTGGCATTTTTAGTAGGATTGTGTTTGATTTAAAATTGATACAGAGAAAAACATGCATCTTTCTTAAGTTGAGTATTCCTGTCCTTGAACTTGACAAGTGCCTGTTTGTTCATATATTTTTGCTATAATTTCAGGAATGTACATGCACAGGTAATTAGTGTCTACATACAGATGCAAATGTGTGTATAACTGTATTTACACATAAATGTAATGTTTAATTGACACAATTTGTGTGTAACAATATGTTACATTGATTTGTTGCCTCCCATTTACTCTGTAGAATGACTATTGAGAGTAATTTATTCATATGAAGAATTGTATCTATATATGTACTTATATTGGTTCACATTTGTATTCCTGAAAACAACTCCTCTTCCTTATGACAGAGAATTCTTTAATACGTTGCTCTTTTTTCTGGCTAATTTTTTGAGTTTAATATCTTGATTATAAGAATTTTAAAGTATGGAAGCATTGACTACATGATCTTTAAGATGGCTTTAATTTGTAATATCAAGTACACAAAAATATTTAAATATTACCTAAGTTCTAATATCCACTACAGAAAATTCAATTCATACAATTTTATGCTGACCATAAGAGAAAATAGTAAATAAAAAATATTCTTCAGGCTGGAGAGATGGCTTAGCAGTTAAGGCATTTGCCTGCAAAGCCAAAGCACCCAGGTTCAATTCCCCAGGACCCACATAAGCCAGATACACAACGTGGTGCATGTGTCATGAGTTCATTTGCAGCAGCTGAGGAACTGGAGTGACCATTCTTCCTCTCTCTCTCTGTCTCTCCCTCTTTCTCTCTCTTAAATAAATAAAAATAGGCTAGAGCAATGGCTTAACTGTTAAGGTGCTTGCTTTCAAAGCATAAGAACTCATGATTGACTCTCCAGGTTCCACATAAGCCAGATGCACAAGGTGATGGAAGTGCAAGATCACACATTCACACTAGGTGGTACTCACACATGGGGTGCAACTGCACTGGTTGGAGGCCCTGGTGTGTCAATTCTCTCCCAGATAGATAGATAGATAGATAGATAGATAGATAGATAGATAGATAGACAGACAGATGATAGATGGATGATAGATAGATAGATAATAAAAAAATAAAAAATATTTTTAAAATAAATTTTCTTTTTATGTTATTACTACAGCATTTAGCACAAAAAGGTATATAATGTTTACTAAATTAGTAAACAAATAAACAAAATTTTCCTAGACAGAAAGAAGCAGGTGCCACAATACAGGATACAACATGACTTAGAGGGTTCCAAAGACTGTGAGAGGCCAGAAGGAACATAGAATCTGTATTTTAAGCTCACCCTGGGATCTAATCCAAGCTCTATTCTCCTGGAAGATAGATGAATTTTACACTCAATACTTAACTCAGTTTTCTCATATACAAAATGGACAGAATCATGATAGCTTATAGTTTGTGCTGAGCATTACATGAAAAATACTTTAAATTATATTGCTTGATATATAACAGATGGCCTTCAAAGTTACATCCCACTCCCACAATTATATCTTCCTCCTTCAATTAAGACCAACTATCCTAATATAGAAGATAGAACAAGAAAACACACACACCCAAACACAAATACACAATTGAAAAAAATAGACTGGGACTGGAGAGATAGCTTAGCAGTTAAGGCACTTACCTCCTAAGCCTAAGGACCCAGGTTAGAATCCCCAGTACCCCCCTAAGCCAGATGCACAAGGCGGCATATGTGTCTGGGATTTGTAGTGTCTGAAGGTCCCTGCATGCCCATTTTCTCTATCTGCCTCGCTCACACAAATAAATAAATAAATAAATAAATAAATAAATAAATAAATTTTAAAAGAGACTATGGTTGCAGTAAGAGCATTGGACTTAGAGTGATATAAAACCAAGTTCTAACCCCAGTCCAGCCCTTGCTTAACTGTGTAGCCATTGCTGTGCTATTAAATCAATCTTAGTTTCTTTGTCTATTCAATGGGACCAATACTACTATTTCATGGGCTCATTGGCAGATGAAACAACGCAGAGGAAGCCCCTGGTACAAAGCGGGGACAACACCCGTGTCCTTGCTCCTTCCTGACAGTTGCACAGCTGACAGCTGATGTATGGATTTCACACTGCTTGCCAAGAATGTTCCTTTTCAGTCACACCTCCCTCTCACAGAGGGGAGAATTCCAACAGTCTGATCAAGAGACGTGACAACAGGAAGCCCTATCCTCCTCTCTTTCGTCCCTGGCCTCCAGTTCTCAGGTCATGGGAACCCCTCCTTGTAGCACTTAATCATAGGCTGTCAGATATGGTTACTCAACTTGCTGTGGTAGACCTACCAAAGCACCTGTCTCATGCTGTTCTTTTATCTTGCAAAGCCCTCTTGTTGCGTTGAACCCGATGTCAGCACGCAATTAAATGCTGTAAATCATATAATTTTAGGGTTGGAAGGAAGGTCACTGAGAGGTATGACATGAGTCCCCTCAACTACAGTTGATTAAAGTGTTTGAAAAACTCCACTGAAAGATTCCATTTCCCACCACATCCTGTCCCACTCAAAACTTCCCTCCTATCCCAGGGTCTATGCATATCTTTATTGACTTATTTTTGTCCCTGAAATACTGTTCCTTGTCTTCTTCCTTTTTTTTATTTTGGTTTTTCGAGGTAGGGTCTCACTTTAGCTCAGGCTGACCTGGAATTCACTATGTAGTCTCAGGGTGGCCTCGAACTCACAGCGATCCTCCTACCTCTGCCTCCCGAGTGCTTGGGATTAAAGGTGTGCACCACCATGCCCAGCTTCTTCTTCCAATTTTTGAGTCCTATACTTATGGTCATTGGCAGCAACTTGCCTCTTCCTCTAGGAAGCCTTGGCTGACACCCAGGCTGGTCAGTGCCCCTCTGCAATGTATGTAATAACTCCCACATTCTTCCTTCACTGTATTTACGAATTTTGAAAAGTATCTTTCTCTGGCTGGAGAGATGGCATAGTATTTAAGGTACTTGCCTGCAAAGCCCAAGTACCCAGATTCAATTCCCCAGAACCTGTGTAAGCCAGATGCACAAAGTGGTGCATGCATCTGGAGTTTGTTTGCAGTGGCTAGAGGCCCTGGAGTGCCCATTCTTTCTCTCCCTCTCTCTCATTAATAAAATAATAAAAATATAAAATATTTTAAAATTTCAAAAAAGAAAAGTATTTTTCTCGCCTACTAGGGTATAATTATCATTTGATTCTTCATTCAATCCAAAGTTCAGGGTAGCTTTGAATAGAAGTTTGTTGAGTTAATTTATTAATGGGTGAAAGTAATGTTAAGCACATTTGAACTTAGCTCTATTCTAGTTTGAATGATTGAAGTATCACCTCAGCTCAATCACAATGTTTCTGTCTTTTTTTTCTCGCTTAACAATTTTCTTTCCTTAACAGTAGCCAGTTTATCACTAAGTAGCCATCTGTGATCCACCATGTGAAAGAAATCTATCTTTCTTTTACCTTATAGGCAAGCTGTCTGCCCCATCCCATCTCAGCCTGCTTCAGGTGTGCACACTGGACATGCACACAGCACATATGGAAAGTTTCTGCCCAGTGTAGCTTTATGTGATATCTATGAAGTACTGGGGTTATCTCTGACTGGAAGCATGATGTGCATTATGCACTGATCAGTCCTAGAGTTCTGTGCGAGTTTGGGGCCAATTTTCCTTCAGGTCCATTCCTTTTTCACAGACCCCAGGAGATATACTATGGAGACAAGGCCAGCGAGGAAGAGCCAAGCAGAAGTCACAACAACCCCTCATCCCTTCTCTCTGCTCAAGAGCTGCATCTCTTTGGTGACTCCAGTGCCTATCTGATTAGCCTGAATGGCCCATTTTTCTCAATGACCAACGCCCTTGGGCTCCAGATATACCTTGGCCCTTTGCTTCTGCTAGACTACAGAAGATAGAGGCTTCATGCTAACGGGGTCCTTTAAATTCCTTCCAAGTGTTTTGTTGTTGTTGTTGTTGTTTTGTTTTGTTTTGTTTTGTTTTGTTTTTATCTTAGTTGTAGTGATTCACATACAGATGGCACTAGAGAAGAAGAGCAGTCCTTGTAGCTATCTGCATGCCATTCAACCCATCTTGGGATGTGGCACTAAGGACTACCCATTCTCTATATTGCCACACAAATTCCCTATGCACCCTCTTCTGCATGTTAGCACTGCCATAAATATTTGCTAAATGAATGAATATATGAATGCATGCATGAATCAATCAATCAACTGAGCCCTGAGAGCAACAGTATTATAAGTGTTTTAAGCATATATGCATATAATAAAGTAGTTGTCCATCAATTAGAGTGATCACAATAACACATAAATCTGGAAGTCGTATAACTAATTTGAAATTATAGAAGCAATCAAAGTGGGCTTATCTTTCAACCAGTTATGTCATAAGTACTTAGCTGTGAAAAAGTACAAAAGGGGTGTTTATAGCTGCCAGTGGGGTTTGAAAGCTCAGGAATCAGCAAAACATTGTGAAAGTACTAAACAATTAAGGATGTGTAAATATCAAACACAAAAGGAAAGTCTATGCCTACTTTTACAAACTATAAATTTCTGGCAAACTCTATCAGATGCAATTTTTTCTGTCTGTTCCCTCCAACTAGATATATCATAGGTAGAGAAATAGATATATAGATGATTGAGAGACAGAGGTGACAGAGGTTGAACAGTCCTTCTTTTGAGTTCCCTTGCAAAACAAATCTCTGAGAAGGGCACATGTATCAATAACTTGCTTAGGAATTAATCCTAGCATGCAAGAGTGAAATTTGGAAGTACAAGTCATTAAGTAAAGAGGAAAATATATTCTCAATTCCCCCTTCCAGCCCCTGAGGTCTTATATATTCATAGACTCATCAAACACTTTTTAAATATTGCTTGAGTGCCAAAACCTGCCCTTACACATACAAGGCACTGAAGAGGCTCTGTACCCTCAAAGCTGGTACTTACCTCCAAGGTCCCTACTCTTGAAGCCAGTAAACTATCATGTCCCTGCATAAGGCCAGCACTCACCTACAGTACTCCTGCCCCAGGCTGGTGGTCACTACAATATCCCTGCCTGAGGCTGATCCTTACCTATGAGGTCTTTGCCCTCAAGGTTTGCAGTGACCCACAAAATATCCATCTACCCAAAGTGGGTACTCATCTATGAGGTCTCTGCCCTCAGGGCTGCAACTCACCTCCAAGGACCAGCTTGTGATTCTGAGCATTTTCTTCAAGGTGCTTCCACCTCGTCACCTTTTCTGCTATCAGACTCCCAGGATTCACTAATCTGCAGGTCTCATGCCCACCCATAACCCTTCCAGAATTCCCTAGCAACTTGTGTATGTAAAATTTTCAGCATTTTTTTACATTATCTTCATGAAAATTGTAAATTTTTTTGCCATAAGTAAAAGTGATTATTTCCCACACGGGCAAAGCTTAACAGCACCAGGCAGCAGTGGGGTGACTCCATCACATTGACTTGTCAGTGCTGTAGTCAGGCTTTTAGCCAGCAAAGTGAGGAAAGGGGAAACACATCACTGTGTCATTCAACTCTCATGCTGCAGATACCAACTGGGAATGTTCTGCAGCCCTCGGGAGAGGCCACTGGTACAACTGTGGTTAAGGTCAGAAGGGCATCTCTATTCCCTCCTCTCCCCCACATCCAACATTTCAGATGAAAAAGCATGAGAAGGCCATTGCTAGAAAATGAGCCTGGGTTTGAGGGTACATATATCTGGAATTAAACACTGACTCAGCCTCTATGTCTATGGCAACCTTGACCAAGGCACTTTGTCTGTTTGCATCCATGTGCCTCCTTTTAAAAATAGGCTAACTCTCAACTCTTATTATCTTTTGGGCCATATTTTCATATTTAGGTTAACTAAAATTAAACCTCACACCCAATGCATCTAGGTATCTTCCCTGTTATTTTCTCCCCTAGCATTTATCAGTGTGTGCCATTCCATGGATTCCTGTAGCTTTATCTCTTTTGATTTGTATGTTACCACATGAGAACATAAACTCCAAAAGGGCAAAGTTTCCTCCCTGTTCATTTATTTCTAATCACACAATGGTAACTCAAAAAGGATGAGTGGATGAATGAAACATTCAGTGTTAGCTAAATGAAGTAAAGGATCATAGTGTAGCTCAAATATTAGGAGAAAATAAGGACAGCATCCCAGAGCTGTGGCTCTTCTCCACAGGAAAGACTGCTATTTGACCACAAAGTGCTCTTTCAGCAACAACCTGAGTTGTGTGGATGAACATCTCCGAGCATCCTCTGTTTCTCACAGCACTTAGCTGGTTAGCAAGTTACTAATAACACCTTCTGACCCTCAAAGTGCAATTTTATTCACCCAAATACTCCCTATTGTTAAAGCTCCATTGCCTTTGCAACAAAAGTTCTTCCCACCACTTTGATTCTGTGTGTTAGTAAGGAGACAAGTCGCATAGCTGGGTTTTACAGAGGAAAGAATTAGTAGACTAGATAGAATGAACAATGGCAGGTGAACCACAGCGAAACTTAAAAACAATTCCTGCCATTGCTAACACGACCTCCCTTTTTTTTTTTTTTTTTTTTTTTTTTTTTTTGAGAGAGACACAGAGAGAGACAGACAGAGAGAGAGAGAGGAAGACAGAGATGGGTGCACCAGCAGTCTCTCAGCTGCTGAGAACAAAATTCAGATGCACGTGGCCCCTTGTGGTCAAGTGCAGCATTGAGCCCTTGCATCACTTTGCATCTGGCTAAACATGGGTCCTGGAGATTGGAACTGCTGGAGATTGGAACTGGCATTCTTAGGCTTAGGAGGCAGGCACCTTAACCACTAAGCCATCTTGCCAGCCCCACAACCTCCCTTTTAACTCTCGGCCGATCTGTTCTGGGATATGGCACAGTTCTCACAGAGATGTGTACTGAGGGGAGAAAGAGACACTTTCCAGTCTCAAGACTATTTGGCAGTGAATGGATGCCATGGATAAATGGTGTTCCCAGCTCAATAGAAAAGTAAAACAAATGTTTCTCCAAGGACTGGGTGAAGAAACAAATGAATGGAATATTTATTTGTAATACTGATATGTATTAAAGCCTTGTGGTAGGAGCCAGGGTTACAATAATTTAAATGGAGGGGCTCTGGCTACACCAGTGACTACCAAGGATGTTTTAGCTGTAGATTCCTCCTACAAAAGAACCAAAGCTTAATGTGCAAAAACAGTTAAAACCAGCTTGCTCCACACTGAAAGAGGCTGTGTGTGGAGAAGGGGGATATAAGGGAACAAGAGGCCTTCACTCCCATGGGATGTCTCAGGAAGTGCAGGTGACTCCCTGAAGCATCAGTGGAGATGCTGACCTAAATGGCCAGTCTTGTGCTGAGGCAGCAGACCTGCTGGAAGTCTAGGGAGACCCATTAGTTCCATTGTAAGACAGTAAGGCTGCAAGGGTTATAAGATGGAGAGGGAAAGCTCAGAGCTCAACATGTCTTTCAGAAAGGATACTACTAGAGTCTTCCTTGGAACTGAAAGTTTGTGAAGGCCAAGGCTTGGTGCTGGAAACAACCATGAACAATAGTTATTTATACTGGCTGCTCAGATGGATCTTGCTTGAGGATAAAATTGCTTCTGCTTCAAGAGGCAGAAGTGTGAGGTTATTTGCTTTCCCTGGCTCATTTGCATCTAAGACACAGAACTGAACCAAGATCTTAGTGTCACAAATTGTAGATAGGCTTCTGCTCTCCTTCCCTTACCTCTCAGGCCCTGCCTCCTCCTCTTCCTTCCTTCTTTCCTTCCTTCCCTTTGCTCTGCTCTCGTCTCTATGCATGAGTTTGCAAGGTCAGAGCAATTAGTATTGCTGGTTGGGCCATGCTGGAAACTCTGGGCCCTTCCCTCCCTCATGAGGCCAGATCCATATCTTCTGAGAGCTTCTCCTCCTGCCTGCTCTGCAGCAGAGCCACACCTCTGTCTGGTGCCTTCTAGTGAACTTCTTCCTGGCTGCATCAGATGAGAACATTTCTGCACTCACAGACCCAAGCTCTAAGAGGTCTTGTAGGAAGACAGGAAGTGAGTGGACATCTTTGCCTCCACGTGCTCCCTTAAGTCAGAGCAGAAAACTCCCTCGCATGCGGTTGCAGAAGCAAAAAATAAAAAAGCTAAAGAGTTAATCTTACCTGGAAACAGCCCTGAATTCTCTGTCCACATCTTAAAAAGATAAAAACTTGTCCTACCATGAGCCTCTGCATTCATATTTTAGGAATTGTTAGCCAAACACAGTAGTTTCTTTCAGCCAGAACTTTAGGACATCTAAGTCAAATGTTCACATAAGCCATTTGTCACCTGGAGGACTCTTTAAAGGGGAATCCAGGTGGCCTTCAGCCCGATTGCCAAGCTGTAGACCAAGCACGAGAAATAAACCATATTGCTTTAACAGGATTCAGTTGCATTAAACTTAATGATCCCTCCAAAACCATCAATCCACACTAGGCAGAATTGACCTGGCAGCTGTCTAGAAAGATCCAGGGAGGGAGAAAGTTCTTATATGTTAATGAAAGAAACATTGACAAGAAAATAAATTCCTGGTTAGAAAATCAGAAAATAGAAAATGGAGATTCATGTACTGGACTTGACAACTTCCAGTTTTTAACCTTAGTGTTCCTTAGCTGTGAAATGTACTATTTACTTCATGAGATTTTTCTAGAGGGGTGTGTGTGTGTAGACTAAAATTACATTCATACATACATACATACATACATACATACATACATACACATACACACATATATAGCTTAGCTGCTCCTGTAATTACTCCTATTTCAGCATTGCAATATCCTGACCCAAGTGTGGCCATGGATGGTGGGCTAGGCATATTCAATCACTGCACATAGAAGGAAAATTTTAATAACAGGAAGAAAGAGCACTGTGAAATCCCAGGGTTTGCCTTCCTCCGGCCATATGGTTGTGGACTATTTATTACAACTTTTTGAAACTCTATTTTCCTATCTGTGGTAGCATGGGGATTAAATTGTAAAAAGTAAACATCACCATAAAAGCCCTGGGTACACTCTTAGGCAGAGAAAGCTCCTGACCAATTTTTCTGCATGTTAAAGAAGGAAGTTTTCTTGCTTAAAGACAAGGAAGGGCAGGGTCAGCAAAGAGAGCCAGCAGGGCCACTTAGCCAACACCTGTTTTTATAAGTGAAGTTTTTCTGGCATCCAGCCATAACCATTTGCTTGTTAATTGTTTATGACTGTTTTGTCTATTATGGTCATTACATCGCCCTCAAAACCTCAAATATTTATTATTTGATATTTTATAGAAAAAAATAGTTACCCTCTAAGCTGTTCTAACATCTAATCAACCCAAACTTTATATTCACAATTCTCATCACAAAAGGCAACATAGGGATGGAGGAGTGCCCAGCACTAAAACACCTCTGTCACACCCTCCAAGGCTCAGGGATCATTGCGGAAGAGGGGGCGGATAGAATGGAAGAGCCAAAGGAAGGGTATGACCTCTTACAATGCAACTGCCCAGACAGAAATTGGCCTCGATATCCATGACCTTGCAGTGCCTAGCAATACTCCACAAGACCCTCAAAATAGAAGAAAAAGATGATGTCATCAAATTAAAAGAGAGACTAATGGAGAGAGGGAGGGGATATGGTGGAGACTGGAGTTCTAAAGTGGAATGGGGGGAGAGGAGGGAAATATCAGGTGGGTTTTTTTGTATGTAAGTATAAAAGTGAATAAAATAAATAAATAAATAAATAAGTTATAATAATCAAATAATCAAATAATTTGTCTGACATCACGAGTACTTTGTGAGCAGAAGACAAAATAATGAATGTCCTGCACTGGGCAATAGTGGGTCCATGCAATAGGGCCATCAGATGAGCAAGTATTGGGTTCAAATCATAGTTCTGCCAGTTACCAGCTAAATTACCAGCTTGAGTCACAAATTTACCTCTCAAAATGACAGTAGTGTTCACATTTTTCCATAGCAATCCTGGAGCAATGATTTGCTCTGTATTATACAAAATCTCCATTTTTCAGTCTAATAGCATGGCTAACCCCAAAATATATAAATAAATAAACTACATGAGAAGAAATTTTTGACACAGGTATATCAGTCAAAAATATAACCACCTGTTTACTTGACACAAGAGATTACCTGAGAGCATAGCAGTAGGGACATGTACACCACCTATGGAACATCCCCACACAGCCTGCTTTATTCACAAGTGATAAAGAAACGTGCAGTCTATAGCTGATGTGATGCCCACAGCAGAAATGCCCAGGGCATATGTTATGCATATACATACACTTCAGCAGACATTCTGTTTTTCCTTCACACTTTTTTGAATAGAAGTTTCTGTCTTTGGATGCCTACAGGCCTTCTTCTACAGTGCCCCACTAATAGAAAATAATCATGCCCTAACATAGCACATGAAGGAAGCAATGTGTGGTGGTTTGATTCAGGTGTTCCCCTTAGGTGTTTTGAATATTAGGTTCCCAGCTGATGGCAATTTGGGAATTAAAGCCTCCTGGTGGCAGTGTATTGTTGGTGGTGGGCTTATGGGTATTATAGCCAGCTTCCTTTTGCCACTTTTTGGCACACTCTCCTGTTGCTGTTGTCCATCTGATGTTTGCCAAGAGGTGATGTCCACCCTCTTCTCATGCCATCGTTTTCCCTTGCCATCATAGAGTTTCCCCCTCAAGTCTGTAAGCCAAAATATACCCTTTTGTCCCACAAGCTACTCTTTGTCAAGTGTTTTCTACCAGCAATGCAAACCTGACTGCAACACAATGTCTTCTACTTTTATCTCTGTTTGTGTGTGTGTGTGTGTACACACATGTGCACAAACACATGCATGCATGATTGCAGACACACACACACATTCCATGGAGTGTGTAGGGAGGTCAAAAGACAACCTTGGGTGTTGGTCCTTGCCTTCCATCTTGTTTGAGACAGGGTCTTGTATTCGCTACTGTTTACACAAGCTGGCTGGCCCATGAACTTCCGGTGGAAGTCTCTGTCTACAACTCACCATGGGAGCACTGGGATAACAGATATGGACTGCCTCATCTAGCTTTACATGGGCTCCAGGTACCTGAACTCTGGTCCTTACACATATGTGGCAAGCACTTTATCCACTATCTCCCCAGCCCCAATATATTCTTGATATTAAATTAACAATAACTTTGTTATTCTACAGAGAAGTTATATATGTTTTAAGCTTTCAGTTATTTTCCATAATTTTCAGAGGGTTTTCCTTTTTGTTTTTCAAAAATAGACACGAACAACCACAATGAGAACAAATTGAGGCTGTTAATTCAGAGCTTGCTACAGCAAAGGGAATGAACCATCTTTACTTGAATTTCACAGGCAAAAGGAAAACTTAGCTTGGGAAAACAAAAGAGAAAAGAGGATTCAGATGAATCCTAGTTGGAGAAGTTTGGCAAATAGATGCTGGAGACCGGCTTTGTTTTTTTAAGTTTTTATTTTTGGGAGGTAGGGTCTCACTTTAGTCCAGGCTGACCTGGAATTCACTACATAGTCCCAGGCTGGCCTCAAGCTCATGGTGATCCTCCTGAGTGCTGGGATTAAAGGTGTGTGCCACTACACCCGGCCTGGAAATAGGCTTTTAAAAGTAGTACATGTTATGTGATTTTTTTTTTGTTTGGGGGAGATATTAGGCTTTCTCTGATTGGCTCTGAGCTGTAAGTGGGTGTAAATATAGGGAAGCAGGCAGTCACTGATCAAGTTGTGACCGACTGTTCAGGGAATAAAGAGGTTGAGGTTTGAGTTTCTGGACCCACTGCTGCAGAGGTTGTGAGTCATAGTTCTATCTGTGATCTGGCCATGGACCACCTGTAAGAACACCCCTCAGACTCCCCTTCCAGTCACTGTCTTACTTGCAAAAAGTTGATCAAAAGGAAAGGTCCAGATCTTCATGGATGACAGATTCTCATCCCACAGGCAACAATACCACAAAGTCGGCTTGATTAGAGAGCTGCTGCACAGGCATGGTGGGAAGATGGTGAGTTCAAAGCCAGCCTGGGCTATATAACAAGCCCTGTCTCTGAAAAGTAAAATTAAAAGAAGCACTGAAGACTGGATAACATGTGATGAGCTAAGTACAACTACTAAGGCAAACCAGTAATGTAACATACCATATAAGTAGACTCAACGACAAAACTCACATAATCTCAATAGCCACAAAAAGACATTTAAACCAACTCCAACATCACTTCAGGATAAAAGTCCTGAAGAAATCTGGAATACGAAGAACATATCTTAACATAATAAAGGCTATATATTACAAACCTAAAGCCAACATTACACTAAATGGGGAAAATTCCAAGCATTACCACTAAAGTTTGTCCAATCTCTCAATTCTTATTCAACAAGAAAAAAGTCTGGGGCTGGAGAGGTGGCTTTGCAGTTAAGGTGTTTGCCTGCAAAGCCAAAGAGTCCTGGTTCGATTCTCCAGGACCCACATAAGCCAGATGCACAAGGGGGAAAATGCATCTGGAATTTGTGTGCAGTGGCTAGAGGCCCTGGTATGCCCATTCTCTCTCTCTCTCTCTCTCTCTCTCTCTCTCTGTCTCTCTCTGTCTCAAATAAAATAAAATAAAATAAAATAAAATAATAAAAAAAGAAACAGGTTGTAAGTCAGAGAGCTACAGGAGTTGTGGGCCCTAGACACAGATCCTTTAAAAAGAAAAAAAGAAAGAAAAACCTGAAAGTCTTAGTTACAGAAATAAGACAAGAGGCTCAAAAAGGGGATGTAAATAACAAAGCAATAAATCAAACAATCTGTATTTGAAGATGATGTGACATGATAAACTCTGAAGAACAGAAAGCTATTAGAGCTGATAAATACCTTCAGCAATGTAGCAGGATACAAAATGAACACACAGAAATCAGTAGCCTTGGGCTGGAGAGATGGCTTAGTGATTGAAGGTACTTGCCTGAGAAGCCTAAGGACTTGGTTTTGACTCCCCAGAACCCATGTAAGCCAGGTGCATATGGTTATGCATTCGTCTGGACTTCCTTTGCAGCGGCTAGAGGCCATGGGGTATCTATTGTCTCTCCCTCCTTCTCGCTGTCTCCCTCTTTCAAATAAAAATACATAAATAGATATCAGTAGCCTTTCTATATACCATGACAAACATGCTATGGATGAAATCAGGAAAACAATCCCATTCACAATTACCTCAAAAAAAGACCTTGAAATAAATCTAACCAAGAAAATGGAAGAACTCTATATACAAACTTGAAACCAATCAAAAAGAAATTGAAGAAGACACTAGTAAATGAACATGTTCATGAACTGGAAGAATCAATATTAGGAAAATGATTCTTATCAAAAGCAGTTTACAGTTTTAATGCAAACTACATCAAAATTCCAATGTCATTCTTCACTCAAGTAAAAAAAATACAAGCCTAAAATTTATTTGGAAGCCCAAAAATCTCTAGATAGTCAAAGCAATAATAAGTCATAGAAATAAGGCTGGAAGTGTTACCATACTTTGTTTCAAGGTATATTACAAAGTCATAGTAATAAAAACAGCATGGTGCAGGCACAAAAACAGACATATAAATCAATGGAACAGAATAGAAGACCAAAACATAAATTTAAGCAGCTATAGCCATTGTATTTTTGCCAAAAAGTGTCAAAATATTTAACAAATGGTGCTGGGAAATCCTGGCACCTGTTTGTAAAAGGATGAAACTGGAACCTTACCTCACTCCTTGTGTGAGAACCAACTCCAAATGAACCAAAGACCTTAATATCAGACCTGAATCCTTGAAGCTACTAGAAGAAAAAACAGGGGAACCATTTTAATATATAGAACTCCAGTCTCTCAGGAAATAAGACTACTAATCAACCAATGAAGCCTCATAAAATTAAAGCTTTTGTGCAGCAAAGGACAGTGTTAATCCAGCAAAGAGGAAGCCTAAAGAACAGAAGAAACTCTTTAAGAGCTGTACATCTGACAAAGGATCAATATCTAGGAAATCAAAAGACTAAATATCCAATCCAAAAAAAAAAATGGTCTATAGAACTGAATAGAGAGTTCTCAAAAGAAGGAAGACAAATGGCCAATAAACATTTTTAATGTTCCACACTCTTAACCTTCTGGAAATCCAAAATAAAACAACTTTGAGATTCTATCTCACTCATGTCAGAATGGTCATCATCCAAAAATCAAATGACATTGAATGCTGACAGAGGTGTGGAGAGAGAAGTCTCCATTGTTGGTGGGAATGTAAACTGGTGCAGCCACTATGAGAACCATTGTGCAAGTTTTCTGAAACAGCTAAACATAGATTTACCATATGACCCAACTATACTGCTACATGACCCAGCTATACCACTGCTGGACATATACCCTAAAGACTCTACACTTTACTATAGAGTCTTGCTCATCCCTGTTCATTGCTGCTTTTATTCACAATAGTTGGAAATGGAACCAGCCTAGATGCCAGTCAGCTGATGGATGGGTAATGAAGATGTGGTACATTTATACAATGGAGATTTATTCCGCTGTAAAGAAAAAGTTAACTATTAAAAAAAGGGATAGCTCTGGAAAAGATTATATCAAATAAGGTAACCCAGTCTCAGAAAGTCAAATACCACAAATACCATATTCATGTGTTAATCCTAGCTTCAAAGCTTTAGATTTGTTTAGAGTTGAAGTAAGATTTGGTAGTAGAGACCAGGAACCTAGAAAGAGACTATGAGGGAGGTTGCAGAGGAATTGGCTTAAGGGGAGGGTACAGTAGTTTTGTAAGTAAATGGGCAGAATACTGGGGGTGAAATGATCTAAGTGGGGTTAGGAGAGAGGATGGAGTCGAAGAGGGATAAGTGAAGAATTAATCAAATTAAGATCTTATAAATAAGCCATATGAAGACTTACTTTGTTGGCTAACAATAAAATATGTAAGTTAAAAATAGAAAGATCTTAGACAGAAGTACCCTGTGACATTGGATAATGCTGTGTTCAGAAGCCAAAGATCATTAAAGATAAAAATTACAATGCCAGTGGTCTATCACACCCTCCAATGCCTCAGAGACTATAGTAGGGAGGCAGGGAAAAGAATGCAAGAACTGAAGGATGGGAAGTACTGATTTAGAATACTGTCTTCCTAATGCAAAGAGATCATTGCATTCAAGACCTCACAGCTGTTGTCGTTAACTGCATAAGACCTGCATAATACCAGGACCATTGACAGCTTGTCATGGATGATGGAGGAGGACAAAAAAGACAATGAAATAGGAGAGGGAATCATAAGAAAGAAGAGAGGGTTCCCTGGAGGGGATGGGTTGGGACAAAGGAAGATGGTGGGAAGGGAACATGTAAATTTTTAATAATTTTCATTTGAAAAAATTTAGAGGCCAGATGTGGTAGGACATGCCTTTAATCCCAGAATTTAAGAGGCAGAGGGAAGAGTTTTTAAATTTTATTTTTATTTATTTATTAGAGACAGAGAGAAGGAGAGAGAGAGAAAGAGTGAGAATGGGCATGCCAGGGCCTCTAGCCACTGCAAACAAACTCCAGATGTATGTGCCACCATGTGCATCTGGCTTAGGTGGGACCTGGAGAATCAAACCAAGGTCTTTATGCTTTGCTGGTATGCACCTTAACAACTAAGCCATCTCTCCAGCCCTCAAGTTGTTAATTAAGATTTTTGATCCACTTTGAAGCAATTTGTGTGCATGGAGTGAAAAAAATTGAGTATAATTTTATGCATCTAGTTTTTCCAGCACCATTTCTGAAAAAAGCTATCATGTTTGCTACTGCATTTTTTATGCCTTTGTCCAAAATTAGGTGCTCATAGCTGTGTGACTCTCCCCGTCCTCTCTTATGTTCCATTGGTCTACATGTCTCTTCCTGTGTGGGTGCCATGTTGTCTTTGCTACTGTGGCTCTGCAGTGTAGGTTGAGTGCAGATATTGTGATGGCTGGCACCATTCTTTCTGCTGAAGATTGCTTTGGCCACCCATGGGCTTTTGTTGTTAGTATAAAATAATTAGGTTTTATTATTTTGTTTTCAAACATTTTTTTGTTTTCTTCCTCCAACGTCATTCCTACTTCCCCCTTCTGCTCCCCAACTTAGCTGCCTTTATGCTTTCCCACAAATGGCTTTTCTTGTCCTCCTGTGCCCCTTTTCTTTACCTCTCTTTCCCTTCTAATGGTCTCTCACCTCTAATCACAATGCACACTTAGCCCAAAATCTCTTTATTTACATACATACAACATTACAAGTTAGGATTCACAGGCTGGAGAGATGGCTTAGCAGTTAAGGCGCCTGCCTAGTAAGCCTAAGAATGCCCTTTCAATTCTCCAGGTCCCACGCACAATGCCTCACTTGCCCACAAGGGATGCACATGTCTGGAGTTCATTCACAGCAATTGAGAGGCTGCTGGAATGCTCATTCTCTATCTGTCTCTCTCTCTCTTTCTCTCTCTCTCTCTCTCTCTCTCTCTCTCTGACTCTCTCCAAAAAAAAAAAAAGTTAGGATTCACATATAAAATGAAATATGCATTTTTTTGTCTTTCTTGGCTTAGGTTATCTTACATTTTAGAATTCTTTGCAAATTCCATTGATTTTCCTGCAAATTTCATAATTTTATTTTTTCTCTACAGCTGAATAAAACTCCACTGTGTATATGTACCACATTTTTGTTATGAAAATTATCAGTTTGTGGGATATCTAGGCTGGTTCCATTTCAATTAACATGGATATCCAAGTATCTCTGAGGTAGGATTTATTAGAATATATTCCCAGGAATGTTATGGCCTGGTCATATGTTAGTTCAATTTTTAGTTTTTTGAGATACCTCCATACCGATTTTCATTGTGGCTGTATCCGTTTATACTCCCACCAACAGTGAATAAGAATTCTCTTTTCTGCACAATCTTGCCAGCATGTTTTAGCATTAGTTTTATTGATAACAGCCATTCGTCCTAGAGTGAAGTGAAATCCCAAAGTGGTTTTATTTATTTATTTATTTATTTTTATTTATTTGCAAACAGAAAGAGAGAAATAGAGAGAAGACAGACAGAGAGAATGGACATGCCAGGGCTTCCAGCCCCTGTAAACAAAACTACAGTTGTATGCACTTCTTTGTGCACTGGCTTTATGTATGTGTGCTGGGGAATCAAACCCAGGCTTTGGGCCTGCAGGCAAGTGCTTTCACTGGTGAGCCATCTCTCCAGCTGCCAAAATAGTTTTAATTTGTCATTCTCTGAAGGGTAAGGATGTTGAATTTTTTTTTTGTTGTTGTTAGGGTCTCACTCTAGCTTAGGCTGTCCTGGAATTCACTGGGTAGATTCAGGGTGACCTTGAACTCACAGTGATCCTCTTACCTCTACCTCCCAAGAGCTGGGATTAAAGGTGTGCACCACCAAGCCTGGCTATGATGTTGAACATTTTTTAGAAAATATCTGCTAGCCATTTGTGTTTCTTCTTTTGAGAACTGTCCATTTCATTAGCCCATCTGATTGTTGACTTTGGGGTTTTTGTGTTTAGTTTGCAGCTCTTTGTATATTCTAGTTATTATCCTCTGTCAACAGAATGGCTGGAAAAGTTTTTCTCCCCCTTTTGTAGGTTATCTGTTTGCTTTGCTCACAGTTCCCTATGCTGTGCAGAATCTTTTGTAATTTCATATAGTCCCATTTGATGATTCTTGGGACTATTTCCTGTGCTATTGAAGTCCTAATCAGAAAGTTCTTACTTGGATTTATAATTTCCAGTGCATTACCTATTTTCTCCAGTGTTCTCAAAGATTCTGAGCTTTGCATAATGGTCTTTGATCCATTTTGATTTGGTCTTTGTGCAGGGAGGAAGATGAGGATCAAATTTCTTTCTTCAGGTGGTTAACTAGCACCATCCAATGATTAGATTATGTTTTTTTTTTCTAGTGTATGTTTGTGATGCCTTTGTCAAAAATTACATCACTATAGCTGTGTAAGTTTATGTGTGGGTCCTCTAATATATTCTATTGGCCTATGTGTCTATTTTGTGGCAGTATCATGCTGCCTCAGTATAACATACAATATGGTATTATTTTAGGTCAGGAAGTGTGATGCCTCTAGCAGTGTTTTCAGATGAATTATTGGATTGGCTTTTCTAGTTCTCAGAAGAATGTCAATGGAATTTTGATGAGAATTGCACTGAATCTATAGTCATTTTCACAATATTGATTCTGCCATTCCAGGAGCAGGGAAGATCTTCTATAGTGTCTGGTATCTTCTGTTTCTTTAGTGTCTTGGAGTTTTCCTTGTAGAAGTCTTTTACATCTTTGGAGAGACTTGTCTCTGGGCACTTTATTTTGAAGGGAACTATGTTGAATGTGATATCTTCCCAATTTCTTTCCTGGGACGTTCATTGTTGGAAAATAGAGTACTACTCCATACATTTGTGTTTTTGTGTGCATGTGTGTGTGTGTGTGTGTGTGTGTGTGTGTGTGTGTGTGTGTGCATGCGCATGTGTTTGATTTTGTATCTAGTATCTTTTCTGAAAGTGCTTTTTGTAATCTAAGAGTTTTCTGGTATAGTCTGTAGGGTCACATAAATATATATTCATGTCATCTGCAAATAAAAATAGTTTCTTTCTTTCTTTCTTTCTTTCTTTCTTTCTTTCTTTCTGAATTTTATCATTTTGTGTCATTCTTTTGCTTGATGCTGTAGATAAAACAGCATGAACCATATTGAATAAGGGCATTTATGTCACAGATTTAGAAAGCATATTTTTCACTTAGAAGCCCTGAGTTGGCCATCATTAACCATGACCTGAGCTCATTGCTGAAGAGCAGTTTTCTTCTCAAATTGCAGACAGATGTATGATTGTCATCTCTGATCTGTTCCTTGTCTAGTTATATATTTATCTTCTCAGACCTTGACTTTTCTAGTTGATTGTTTGCTAATTTTCATTGATTACTATTTAATTGGTATCTTTTAATACCTTAGTCCTAGCAATTTAAACTCTTAAATATCAGCTTCAAATGAAAAAGAAGTGAAGATATGATTACCTGAGTTATCAAACAGGCCAGCTCCAGATTAACTAATGTCTAACTGAGTCATCCTAATTGTCTTCAGCAACATAAGTCAATGGAAAGCTTTTCAGATAAAGAAATCAAAAGAGTGAACTTCAGGGTAAGATGACTACATAGGAGTCATGCTAAACCAATCTAGAAAGGGATTTAAGCAAAACCACAGCAAAATACACTCTTCTTCCAAAAAGTGAAAGTGAATAGGTTTTTATTGACCACAGCGAAGAAGAGGACAGACCAAGATTTACCAGAAAGGAGAAAATCAGCTAGAATCCTGCTTGTAGTCCAGATCCATGTAGATCCGCATACCCTCCTGGCCTGGCACGAAGCTGCAGGATCAGAGATCAAACAAGGGGGTTTTCCAACCACATCAGCCTCCTTGAAAACTCAAGAAACTTGAAAGGGAGAAAGCAGAGACCAGCTGAAGGAGATATAGGTGGGACGAGCTGAGAAGTTCCAGTACAGTTCCAGGCTTCTGCACTCTCCCATGCCCCAACCATCAGAACCATGAACCTCCAGAGAACACAATCATCCCTGGCAGCAGGGCATCCAGCACAGCTGGTAAGAACACCAGATCCACAGCACAACACAGAGGGAAAGCAGTGGGCACTTAGCATTAGTGAGATTTGACGGACCCCAAAAGGTAATGAGACCAACTGACAAAAAAGCAGGTACATGGGCCTGCACTGGAAGTGTTAATCTATCTTTCCATGTCAGAGCAGATTATGGGTTACATATTCATGGTTGGCTTTATCATTCTCAATTAAGCTGTATTTGAGGGTTGACGATTGTTGCCTTTGATACTTTCAGATTCATAGAGCCTTTGTCTTTTTCTTCTGTCATTATGGGGGCTGATTCTGTCTGATTCAGACCCAGGCTAACCTGGAACCCATTCCAGAACAGAAATCTCAACCTCCCAGCTGACAGGATTAAGGGTGTAGAGAAACACACAGCCTTAGGGATTTTGGCTTTATAAGATTATCTGTTTGTTTGAATCCCCACATTTGCATAATCTGTGCTGGGGTTTTATTGAATGTGTATAACACTCAGTTGAATTTTAGAATTTTGCCAGTAAATTGCCCCACCCAGCCCACTAGAATATTTGAATAGCAGGCAAACTCAAAACCTAGGATTACTCCTGTGGTTGGATTGGAGTACAAGAGCTGCACTTGGCACCTTAAATTCCTACTCTGAAGGTAAATAAAGTTGGATTTCCAAATCTAAAAGCACTGCAGATAATCAGAAAACCCAAGCATCAAATCAACTCAGAAAAGAAACACAAAGAATTAAAACAATGCAATCCCACCAAAAATTATAAATCCATTAAAAATGGCCCCCAATGAGACTGCTTTAGATGAAATACCTGACAAAGATTTTTAAAAATATGCTTTTATCTATATTCAAAGAAGCCAAAGAAGAAATCAAAGGAATCAAAGAAGAAAATGAAGGAATTAAGGAAGAAAACAAACTCTGAAAGGATTTCCAAGAGAGAAAAGAAAACCAGCTTAATAAAATAAGGGGGTCATTACAAGACATGAGTAAGGAAATAGAAATACTGAAGAAAAACCAGGCAGAAATAATATCACAGTCAGTCAAATAAAAAGCTCTGTGGAAAGTCTCACCAGTAGAATGGATGAAGGAGAGAACAGAATATCTAAGGTAGAAGACCAGGTGGCAGATCTAATGCAGTCCAACAAATGGAAAGACAATATAATAGGAGGGTATGAACAGTAATTTCAAGATATTTGTGAGACTATGAAAAGATCAAACATAAGAATTCAGGGTATAGTAGAAGGGGAATGAATAATTTTACTCCAAAGGCATAATAGGCATTTTCAACAAAATAATAGAAGAAAATTTCCCCAAATTGGGAACAAAATGCCAGTGCAGATGCAGGAAGCTTTTAGAACACCAAACAGACAAAACCTGGAAAGGACCGCTCCTTGCTAGGTTATAATTAAATTACTAAACATGCAAATCAAAGAAAATATATTAAAAGAAGTTAGAGAGAAAAAGCAAGTCACCTATAAAGGCAAGCCCATCATGATCACAGCAGATTACTCAACATAAACTTTAAAAGGCAGAAGGGCTTGGAATGATGTATTCCAAGTTCTGAAAAATAAGAACTGTCAACCAAGAATACTGTATTCTGCAAAGCTATCTATCCAAGTTGAAGGAGAAATAAGGATGTTCTACAAGAAAAACAGGCTAAAGGAATTTATGACAACTAAGCCAGCTCTACAGAAAGTACTTGAAGGAATCCTTCAGGCTGAAGAGAAAGCAAAACACACACATGAGGGAACAGGAAAAAGTAAATAAACTATACTCAAATAACAGTTAATAAAAGAGAGTAAAGCAAAAACAGTACATGGGACATTCTCCAAAATAGACCATATGTTGGGACACAAAGCAAATTGTAACAAATACAGGAAAATTGAAATAAATCCTTGTGTTCTATCTGACAATAATGGGATTAAACTACAAATCAGCAACAAGAAAAACTACAGAGCATATACAAATTCATGGAGACTAAACAATACACTATTGAATGATGAATGGATCATTGAAGAAATCAAAAAGGAAATCAATAAATTCTTAGAATCCAAGGATGATGAGAATACACCATTCCAAAACATTTGGGACACAATGAAGGCAGCCCTAAGAGGAAAATTTATAGCTCTAAGTGCCTATATTAAGAAATTAGAGACTTCACAAGTAAACATTTTAATGCTTCACCTTAAGGCCTTGGAAAAGGCCAAGGTAAACCAAAAAATCAGTATATGGGGAAAACTAATAAAGATTAGGGCATAATTTCATGAAATGGAAGCCAAAAAAAAAAAAAAGAACCAATGAAACAAAGAGTTGGTTCTTTGAAAGGATAAAGAAGACTGGTAAATACTTAGCAAATCTGACCTGAAGAGAGAAGAAACAAAAATTAATAAAATTTGAGACAAAAAGAGCACCATTATAACAGATACCAAAGAAATTCAAAAAATCATAAGGACATACATTAAGAATATATATGGCTGTAAGTCTGAAAATCTGAAAGAAATGGGTGATTTCCTTGATTCATATGACCTACAAAAATTAAATCAAGATGAAACAAACCATTTAAATAGACCTACAACAAGCACAGAGATCAAAACAATTATAAAAAGGAATACTCGAACCACAGGAACCTGGAGAGAACATGATGAAGGCTAACTTTAATCTTGTCCTGCTTCTCTTTCTCTTCTCTCTCCCTCTCTCTCTCTCTCTCTCCTCTCTATACTCACTTTCTCTTTTACATTATATATCTTTTTCCTCCCTCACCTTCCTAGGTGCAGACTTATAACTCCCAGTGCCAGCAAGGGGTTAACTTCCACAATGAGCTGTTGATCTGAAACACCTACAAGGTTTCCCAAAAAAGACAGACTTCTGTCAGAGTACTTGGTGACCCACCAAAGGTTAATGGTAAGACCCTACTGTTGAAGACAGCATACGTGTGTAAGACCAAACACAGAGAGACCTGGCCAGAATCTGGAAGAAGGTCAGTCCCCAGACAGTTAGCGAGTCTAGTACCAGAGGGTGCTACATGAGCAACTGGGGGAAAATGTCTGACATTGGTCCAAACAACTTGCAGTCTAAGATACCCAGCAGGAAACCATCTGACGTAATGCTCATACAAGTGCAGTAGTGGCAAACAGCCATGGGGGGTAACCAACTGTTCTTGATTTGGCTAATAGATCCACTCAGTGGAGTGGAACTCATTGCTGGAACTGGGAAATAAGTCAAAGCCATGTACAAAAAATGAGCTCAGTCTCCAAGATCTAGTGGCCACAAAAAGTAGGCTAGAAGAGAGCCAATGCATATAAAGTTCCCTCCAAAACATATATGGTTATCCCTTCTATCTAGTACTAACTTCTCTCTCCGTTGGAGAATTTGCTTATCTCTTTTCAGGTGGACAATGAACCTGAAGGGAGGATCAGCTAACCACTCCTCACCAGCTGAAACCATAGAACAACGCAGGGGAAGGGCAAGAATACAGTGCTCAAGGCAATCACAACACCAGAAAAAGGCTGAAGGAGATAAATACAGAGAACATCCAACTCCAGTCATTAGCCAGATATCCAGAGACACAGAGGCTCCCAAAACCTCATCAAGGAAGCAGAACTAAAATGACCCCAATGTGGCTCAGGGAAACTCGCGGAAGAGGGGGCGGAAAGATTGTTAGAGTCACAAGTTGGGGCATTATGCACAGAGACTGGGGCCTATCCACCAGAACTCTTGAGCAAACTCACAATGCATGATAAACATTCCCCATTGATGAGGGCCCCTTTGAAAGTGGGAGGAAGGGGAGGAGAACAATGGAACCAATACTGTGAATGTAAAATCAGAATAATATAAATAAAAAATATATATTGATAAAAAAAAAAAAAAAAAAAGTCTCCCAACTAAAAAAAAGTCCAGGCCAAGATTTATTCACTGGTGAATTTTACCAGACCTTCATGGAAGAACTAACACCACTGCTGCTCAAACATTCCCATAAAATAGAAAAGGAAAAATTCTACCAAACTCCTTCTATGAAGCCAGCATCACCCCGATACCAAAACCAGACAAGGACAGAACAAAACCAAAAATAATTACAGACCAATCTCCCTCATGAACATTGATGCAAAAATTCTAAACAAAATATTGACAAACAGAATACAAAAATATATTAGAAACATTATTCACCCCAAGCAGGCTTTATCCAAGAGATGCAGGGATGGTTCAACATACACAAATCAATAAATGTAATGCACTATATAAATGGACTGAAGGTCAAAAATCACATTATCATCTTTATAGATGCAGAAAAGGCATTCAACATACCAACATCCCTTCATGGTAAAAAGTCCTACATAAACTGGGACTAGAAGGAATATATCCCAACATAATAAAAGCAACTTATGACAAACCTAAAGCCAACATAATACTAAATGGGGAAAACATGACTATTGTCCACTAAATTCAGGAACAGGACAAGGGTGTCCACTGTCTCCACTTTTATATAATAGAGTACTGGAAGTCCTACCTATAGCAATAAGGCAAGAGACACTCATAAAAGGGATACAAATTCAAAAAGAAGAGATAAAATTATCATTAATTGCAGATGATATGATTCTATACATAAAGAACCCTAAAGACTCTACCAGCCAACTGTTAAAGGTGATAAACACTTTTAGCAATGTAGCAGGATACAAAATAAACACAGAAATCAGTAGATTTCCTATATACTAAGAACAAACATGCAGAAAAAAAAATTCAGGAATCTCTCCCATTCACAGTTGCCTCAAAAAAAAAAAAAAAGGAGCAAACCTAACCAAGGAAGTGAAGGATCTCTACAATGATAATTTTAAAACACCCAAGCAAGAAATGGCAGAAGACATTAGGAAATGGAAACAAAACAATAAGAAATCAAACAAACTAATTAAAAATGGTCTATGAAACTAAATAGAGAGTTCTCAAAGGAAGAAATACAGATGGCATATAAACATCTATAAAATGTTCTACACCCTTAGCCATCAGGGAAATGCAAATTAAAACTACTTTGGGATTCTATCTCACTCCTGTCAGAATGGCTATCAAGCCTTAAGTGTATGGTAATGCACATATGTAAGTAGAAGAACTGATTACAGGGAGGGGAATGGCCTAAGTGAGGCCATGGGAAGAGAATGCATAAAAGAAGGGCAGGGGAAGGGTCAATCTAAACTCAAGATATTGTGAATAAAACATTGTCGCGATTGCCTCGACCAGCAAGGAAGACGCAACACTTGGACTCTTCTTTCAGCAGTTTATTCAGGAACCTTGAACAATCTTCTGACCCCTTAAACAATCTTCTGACTGACTGACTGACTGCCTGACTCACTCACTGACTCACTCACTGACTCACTCACTGACTCACTCACTGACTGACTGACTGACTCACTCACTCACTGACTCACTCACTCACTCACTCACTGACCCCGGGACAAGCCCGCCCAAAGCTTAAGAAGCCTTTGAACAGCCAACCCTGGTGTGCCACGTGGTGAATGCAGATAGGTCCACATATGCGGAAGCAAGCCTAGATCATGGCCCAAGCCAAATAAGGACTTGTTTATCCAGGAGAGCACTTGCCATCGGGAAGGCGGAAGGCGGAAGCCAGTGCCATCTTTAAGGCGCGGCACCTCGCAGCTCTCTACAAAACATATGTAAAATTACTTTTTTGAAGGCACGTCTAGAAGCTGTAGACTGTTACTAGAAAATTTTCAGTACCTGGGATGGGATACCTTCCAGTGAGTTGTTGGCCAAGGAGGTCCCAGTAGCCTCCAAAACATTAAAGGCTTTTGCCAAAGCCCTTGGTTTCCCTTGAGAAACAGATAGTAAGACCCTATTGCTGAAGACATCTCTTGCCTGAGAGGCAAGGTCACTGAGAAAGCAAGCTGGTATGGAGCAGAAAACCTTCTCCCTGTAGACCAGCCAACTGAAAGCTGGAAAAAGCTGCACTGCACACAGCGTATGGGAGACAGAAGCCATCAACAGTGAAAACAGTGGACGCTGAATATTCAAGCTTGGCCAGACAGGCCCAATGACTGAACGGGTGCAATAGTGGCATGTCTACTCTTGGGGTAACCAACTGCTCCATAATTGGACTGAAGGCCCTCTCTATGGGAGGGAATACATACCTGGTACTGAAAAACCTAAGTAAAAGTCTATGGTAGGTGTGGTCATGAGCCTTAGGGGTATAAGCCTGCTCTTGTCTGACTAAATGTATATATTATTCCCACCAAGCTGCCCTGAAAGCACTACACTTAATGTTCATATTCACATATTAATGCTACTCTCACTTCTTGTTAGAGAAGCTTCTCTTTTCAGATGGCGATGGCCACTGGGATGACCCAAAAGGCAACATAGTGCTGAGAAGAAGGGATGGAGGAGTGCCCAGCACTGAAACACCTCTGTCACACCCTCCAAGGCTCAGGGACCATTGCAGAAGAGGGGCGGATAGAATGGAAGAGCCAAAGGAAGGGTATGACCTCCTACAATGCAACAGGCAGAAATCGGCCTCTATATCCATGACCTTGCAGTGCCTAGCAATATTCCACAAGACCCTCAAAATAGAAGAAAAAGATGATGTCATCAAATTAAAAGAGAGACTAATGGAGAGAGGGAGGGGATATGGTGGAGACTGGAGTTCTAAAGTGGAATGGGGGGACGGGAGGGAAATATCAGGTTGGTTTTTTTGTATGTAAGTATAAAAGTCAATAAAAAATAAAAATAAATAAATAAATAAATAAAAGCCAATACAGAAAAAAAAGAAAACAAATGACAATAAATGTTGGAGAGGATGTGGTAAAAGGGGAACCCTTCTACACTGTTGGTGGGAATGTAATCTGTTACAGCCATTGTGGAAATCAGTGTGGAGATTCTTGATACAACTAAAAATAGATTTACCATATGATCCAGCTATAGTACTCCTAAGCATATATCCTAAGGACTCTTCTCACTACCTTAGAGATACTTGCACAACCATGTTTATTACTGCTCTATTCACAATAGCTAGGAAATGGAACCAGCCTAGATATCCCTCAGCAAGTGAATGTATAATAAAGATGTGGTACATTTACACACTGGAGTTGTATTTAGTGGTTAAAAAAATGAAAGTATGAAATTTGCAGAGATATGGATGGATCTGGAAAGGATTATACTAAGTGAGGTAACCCAGGCCCAGAAAGCCAAATGTCACATGTTCTGTTTCATGTGTGGATCCTAGCAACAAATGTGTAGACTTGTGTGTGAACTGGAACCAAAAATCGGTAGCAGAGGTCAGTAAGCTAGAAAAAAGGCTATAAAATGAGGGAGGAGAGGGAATAAATTTAGGGGATGATACTGTATGCATGTAAGAAGACAGATTACAGGGAGTGGAATGGCCTAAATGAGGCCAGGGGAAGAGATTGAGTAAGATAAGGGTGGAGGGGAGGATCACACTAAATTCAAGATTGCTGAATGAAACATATGAAAGCCTACTTTTTTGGATAATGGCACATCCAGAAGCCATAGATTGCTACTAGAAAGTTTTTAGTGCCAGGGAGTTCACTTCCAGTGAGTTGTTGGCCAGGGAGGTCTCTGTTCCCTCCAAAACATTACAGGCTATTGCCAAGGCCCTTGGTTTCCCAAGGTAACAGATGATAACACCCTATTGCTGAAGACCAATGGAGAGAGGAAGGGTATGCTATGGAGAATGGAGTTGTGAAGGGGAAAGTGAGGGAGGGGAGGAAATTATCATGGTTTTTTTGTCTGTAAGAATAGAAGTTGTCAATAAAAAAAAATTATACATGTGAAAAAAAAGAAAAATCAACCAAGAGGATTATTTACTACTCAAGAGACACATTTGAAAAGTAATAGAGTAGAATTCAACCTCAGGCCCATCTCATAAGCCTGTTGTCTACTCACTTAACTAGTGAAGGTATCCTAAGAGCAGACAGGATGGGCTGTGGTGGTAAAGACAGATGGGAGCGAGCAATCCAGCTGCCACACATACTAGCATTGCAGTTCTCAGCCTACAAACCAATCACAACTCTAAGTTCCTCATCCACTACATGGGAACAATATACACAGATTTCACCTAGCCAGGTGAAATCTATCAGGCCTCCTTCCCTTAGGTGACTTATGATGCATCAAATCATTCAATATAAAATGAAATGAAATGGAAGAAAAATATTTTTCGGAAGTCCTTTCACCCAGAGTAGACCATCTAGTGGGAAAGACAATTTTGATCAATGGCTGGGAAGGGGATGACAGTATTAAGTAACAATGTAGCTAAACCCTGGCCCAGCTAATGTTTCACTCAGACATAGTAAAGAGTAAGAGCTATTGGAAATCACAGCACAATTACCAACAGTAATCCCATGGAGTCGAGTCAATATTAAGTATTGAGACTTCTCTAATTCAAGACATGGCCAAGGTCATTCCTTGGTAAATTGTAAC
Source organism: Orientallactaga sibirica (assembly GCA_036365145.1). Lineage (NCBI taxonomy): Eukaryota > Metazoa > Chordata > Mammalia > Rodentia > Dipodidae > Orientallactaga > Orientallactaga sibirica. The sequence goes on along the minus strand of JAEOAD010000015.1, from coordinate 31,041,767 downwards.
CATATAATTATCAGTCACCAAGATGAGGCCAGATACTCAGGAATGCATAGGTCTCTGCCACATGGTGTGATGGTTTGGAGTAATCCATTTGGAACAGAATGTCCATCTGACACAGGGCACATGCCAGAGAGAGGGTCTTAGCAAAGTGAGGCTGGTTTCTCTGATATTTTCCCAACCACAGCTTTTTATCTAGGTTGATGAATGCACATAGGGACATTGAGGAAGAAATCTGGGCTTGGGTAAGGCCAACAGGCAGAGAAAAGGAGGGGATAAAAAGGGAATTACTTTGTTTCCTTTTCTGTCTTCACTTCCAAAGTTCTTTCCACAGTACACTAGCATGGGTGTAACTTTCAGGGGAAGGATCCCTGAGATTAGTGAAGATGGAGAGCTATGGCATTCTCTGTTCTACCCGCACCCTCCCTTGAAGATGTTCAGTGCATTTTCATCAGTAATTTTCACGTAGCAAAGCTTGTTCAGGACTAACCGATGCACTATAAAGGCCATCCTAGAAAAGTCTCGCAGTAAAAGCAGATCAAGTTGTTTGATTTTATTGAACTTAGTGTTTCTCAAATTTATTTGACAGCATAAATTTTTTTCATAAAATGATGACCATAATCTGGAAGCCAAGTTTTCAAATGATGATTTTAGAAATGCTTTCTGGGATTATAAATTTCTTATATAGATTTCCATGCACTCATTTCAACTTTGCATTCTCTGTATTTAGAATAAAGGTAAGGATAGAGTCTGATTTAGTGAAGGTATTTTGAACTAAATGTGTAAAATTAAGGGTATCAAGTATACAATTTTTCATAATCCCTTCAGTTTTAATAGCAATAGCTATGTGATTCACAGATGTGTCCAAGATTATGCTAAAAATGTCAAGTTGACAAGGATTAATAAGGATAGCCTGATTTCTCTTTAGTTCAAATAAGTCTTTTGTCTTTTACTGAAGAAATAAGAGGAAGGGGCTGGAGAGATGGCTTAGGGGTTAAGGTACCTGCCTCCTAAGCCTAAGAACGCCTGTTCGATTCTCCAGTTTAGCCAGACATAAAAAGTGATGCAAGGGTACAATGCCGCACTTGCCCACAAGGAGGCACGTGTGTCTGGAGTTCATTCACAGCAGCTGAGAGGCCGCTGGTGTGCCCATTCTCTATCTGCCCCACCCTGCTCCCTCTCTCTCTCTCTCTCTCTCTCTCTCTGACTCTTTCAAAAAAAAGAAAAGAAAAGAAATAAGAGGGAGTTCTGAAGAAAATAATGATCCAGGAAAGAGCTAGAGAGATGGCTCAGTGGGTAGAGGCACTTGCTTGGAGTGCCTGAAGGTCCAAGTTTGATTCTCCAGTAGTCATGTAAAGCCATATCCACAAAGTAGTGCATGCATCTGGAGTTTACTTGAAGTGGCAGAGCCCTGGTGTGCCAATTCATTATCTCTCTCTTCTCTCTCTCTCTCTCTCTCTCTTTTCCTTCCCTCCCTCTGTCCCTCCTTCCACCTGTTCCTCTCCTTTAAAAAACAGAAAAAAAATAAGGGACACCATTATGAAGGAAGTGAGTTTTAGAGATATCACAGTAAGGGTTGATGGAGAGGAGGGATCAGAGTGTAAAGAAAGAAGATAAACTTAAGATTGTTGAGCATATTTGTAATTTTAAAATGGATATGAGTTCTTAGCAATTTCTCCTGTGGGGTCAAGTTCTTCTCCCTGATAGCTCATCAGAATTAAAACTTTGTGACTTCTAAGTCCAGACCACAAGTTATTATACATCCTTGCATAGTTTTCTTGGAACACTTATCCTTCTGACACATCTCCTTGGAATAATTGCTCTTCAAACCTGGCCACAGGGATATGAGAAATCCAGGTATACAGAGAGGCTTTATACTACTTCTAAAAGCAGCATTCCAGGTGAGCTCCACATTTGAGTCATCCCAGCCCAGATGCCAGATCTGTTTGTGAAGGAGCTCTTACTAGTATGACCTGAATCCATTGTTCTAATTTCATCCTCAATATTCTGAGACATCCTCAATATTCAAGTACTTTTTTTCTTTATCAGCTTTACTAGGAAAAAGAAAATCCATCACAAGCTCAGCTGAAGGAGAGTGACTTTATCAGGCTTATAGCTATTTAAGTTGTAGCAGACAGCTTCAGGTTCGCTGAGATGAACTTCCAGACCATGCACAGTTATGGAGGAAGGGATTTATTGAAGCTTATAGATCCAGGAGAACTTCCATAATGGCAGAAGAAGCTGGCCTGCTCTTACAGGACCAGGCAAGAGAGAAAGCCAAAAGCCACACAGCCCAGCACACCTCAGGAACTCCAGCTAGGCACATTTTGCATATCTTTACATTGAAATCTCAAACCCACCACCACACCTTAAGATGCACTCAGTGACACTGCCTCCAGCCAGGTGCTGCAGATGCAAACTACAAACTAATAAAACATTGAATATATTGGGGCCCATCTATTCAAACTACCACATAAGTTTTATCAACTGAGAGATCATGAAGCAGATGGACAGTCCATCCTCTTATGATCATATAAATTTCTGACCCATAGAATCCTTAGTGATTCTTCAAAACCACTAATTTTCAACATGGTTGGTGACATAATAAAATGTTGCACAAAGCATGAAATAATAACAGAAAGTATAAAACTCCAGCCAAATTAGTGTAAACAAAACTAATCTATTGGCTTGTGAATCTATGAAATGAAGGGGCTGAGTTACTTTAAGGAGGAAATCATATTGTTATTAGAACCTTCTCCAACTGTTGTCTCTACATTGTCAGGAAGGAAAGTTTGCCACTTTTGTGGTTACCCATTTAAATTTTCTGAGAAATACTTTGGATGCCAGCTGCATCCAACACACAGCTTTGTATTAACAACTATGAATAAAGGACTGGGGTCTGTAAGGCCAAATTCCTGGCCAATAGCATTCAACAAAATACTTCATGAGAGCAAGAGAAATATACTCCATATTCTTAAAAGACAACGTGATCTGAAACAACCATACTCTTGTAAGATTTTCCTTCAGGGGTGCTATCCCACACAGAATAGCTACATTTAAATATGGGTTGGTGGCCATTGGCCACCAGTGGCAAGGAAAGGGACATTGCTGGTGCTCTTTAAACCTGAATACCTTGTCTCTGTATCTATGCCTGGGGCTGAGTACTCTGTATGGATCAGGCCATACATCATTAAACTACTTAATTTCAGCAAAATTTCATAAAGAACTTCAGCAGAGGACAGGACTATAAAGGTCATAGCTCTGAATTTCTTCTTCTTCTACTACAGGGACAGACTACCAGGACTGACCCAATGAAAGAAGAAAGTTCCTTGTAATCATTGACCTAATCACAAGTTGGTAAGAAAGGCTTCCATGCACCACATGTGATTCAGACTCAGAAATGTTTCGTTTATATTATATTAGTTAACATTCCCTAGAATATTCCTCTTATGGGAATGTGAGCTCTTTGATGCCAGGATCTTGTCTAAGACATGTCTGTCATTCATACAGAGCCTAACATTGCCTGTGTTCAGAAAATATATGTTGAGGAGTGGGGTCATAGTTCAATGGGTAAAGTCTTTAGTGTGCAAACATGAGACCCTGAGTTCAGATCCCAATAACCCACATAATATGCCAGGAATGATGACATACACCCATAATTCCAGAGGTAGGGAGATTGAGACAGGCAGAGTCAGGGCTTGCTGGCTAGCTTGTCTAGCAAAATTGGTGAGCTCTGTGTTCAGGGAGACACCTTATCATAAACATAAGGTGGAGAATGATTGAAGAAGACATCTGATGTTAATATGTGATCTCCATGTAAATGTTCATATGTGTCTACACACACACGTATGCACCCCACACATACATATACATGCAAAAAATAAAAATGTATTTTATTCACTAAGCTTCCTACATACAGAAATAGATTTTCCTTTTATTTCACTCCCCTTAAAATTGAGAAACCCTTAGTGAGTTAAGTCTCTTGGGTTTTAGTTCATGGTTTCCAAGAATCACATTTCAATTGGTGCTTTCTGCTAAACAGCAAATCAAATTAGATCTCATTTTGGTGAATAGTTCACCAAATTGTATAGAATGAGTATAAAATTTGCTTAGATTTTTCCAATAATCTGTGAGAACTGAAATCTGATGAGTATGCTTATGAAATTGTGGTCCAGCAAGGATGCTTTAGGGGGCCATGTCAGCACTGAGCTGAGGAGAGAAAGGAGAACTGTGAGCTGGTCAGCGCAGGAACCTTTGCTTTCTGGTGGTTTCTGCAACTCCATAACATGCACCCTATATGGGGGAGGGTTGAAACCACAACAAGAAGGTTGATGGCTGAAAAAGCAGTATCTGGAGCTGAACCAGGATGCGGGTGTCTCTTGAGGGTTACTGGAACCAATTTTACATTGCTCTCCCTTATTTCCCTTCCTGGGCACCTGTTTCACATTTTACATTTCATAACAATCTCATAGACTTATTAACCATGAAGAAGTACGGGCATGGTATGTCTATGTTTTGTTTTGTTTATTTTTTTTGTTTATTATTTATTTGTTTGAGAGCGACAGACAGACACAGAGAGAAAGAGACAGAGAGAGAGAGAATGGGCACACCAGGGCTTCCAGCCACTACAAAAGAATTCCAGATGCATGTGCCACCTCATGCATCTGGCTTAGGTGGGTCCTCGGGAAGGGAGCCTCAAACCGGGGTCCTTAGGCTTCACAGGCAAGCACTTAACCACTAAGCCATCTCTCCAGCCCCTCCTTTTTTTTAAAATAAAACCCCCACAGATAGAATGCTGTTCTGGAAAAGCTTTTCAGAGCTGAAAAGTATAAACTCTATTAGCAATTAACATGTTATTATCTGATTGTCCACTTAAACTACTAGATCTCTTGAAGGTTCTGCACCTGTTTCTACATCATACACAAGGCATCCGTTTCCTCCACTGGTGACTGTACTCCTTAACTTCTTTGTTTTCCAAGCTCATATATTATGTTATATATCATATAATTATGTTATTTGGTGCCTTAAGTCTTGTGTTAGCAGCTTTGATTTGCTTCCAAATTCTATTTACACTGTCATTTTGTAATAATCTTTGCTACATAGCCCTGAGGGTTGCTTGGTTTCTCCTCACTGGACACTCTGTTTCTGACATCTCTGAGTAACTGATCCTTCCCCTCTCTCCCACCCCTTCAAGAATTGTACTTGCTAACTCTCATTTTGTACAGACAAGGCCTAAATACACCTTGAATCCTGGATAATACAACACCAAAATTTACAGTGCATAAAAAATATTTTTTAAAAAATTAATGGAGAATAAACTAATATCCAAGGCAATAGCTGAAATGGGCCATGAAATAATAAAGATGAATAAATAGTTAAAAATCCAACCAGGAGCTGGAGAGATGGCATAGCCATTAAGGCACTTGCCTGCAAAGACAAAGGACCCCAGTTCAGTTCTCCAGGACCCATGTAAGCCAGATGCACAAGAGGGTGCAGGCATCTGGAGTTTGTTTGCAATGGCTAGATGCCCTGGTGTGCCCTTTCTCTCTCTCTCTCTCTCTCTCTCTCTCTCTCTCTCCTCAAATAAATAAAATATGTTTTAATAAAAAGTAAAAAATCCAACTAATGTTTTTCTAAAATTACCAATGCTCAGAAATCAGGTATCTCTATGCTACCATTTGCATCAAATGGTGAACTACTTACTATCAATTAAGTAATAGGGAGCCTCTCTCACACTCTAGATTAACTAAAGCATTTCCTTCTTGGAATAACAAAGAAAAAGGCAAGCAGTGGCTGGAGAGATGGCTTAGCAGTTAAGGCATTTGCCTGCAAAGCCAAAGGATCCCGGTTTGATTCTCCAGGACCCACTTAAGCCAGTTGTAAGGGGGCACATGCATCTGGAGTTCATTTGTAGTGGCTGGAGGCCCTGGAGTACCCATTCTCTCTCTCTCTCTCTCTCTCTCTCTCTCCCTCCCTCCCTCCTCCCTCCTTCTCTCAAATAAATAAATAAAATATATTTTAAAAAAGAAAAAGGCAAAGAGTTATGTCTACAAGCTAAGTAGGTATAGCAATCCCCAGAAGTACTATGACTTTTGGTGGGAAGGAATATCTAGTCCTCTATATAACATACTCTAGAAACCAATTGGGTAGATGTTATAGAAGGCCTGTTGAGAAATAACCCACCTCTAGAATTACCACAACTCTTCTTCCAAAATAAAAAAAGAAAACATGAGTTAAATGTCTTTAATAGTGACCAAGAACTATATGTATGTATGTATGTATGTATGTATGTATGTATGTATGTATGTATACATATGACATTTACTTGAAACCATGTAAAATAAAATATACTCAAACATCAAGGAGTTGATAGTGGAGCAGCTAGAAATGGAGCCCATAAGTTTAATACAAAGTGGGAAGTGCCAGATATCAAAAGACCACTGCATGCATAACCAACCTAACATGAATGCTCAAAAGTTCCAGATGGACACATCCAAACTTAGTCTACCTACACTTACCCAAACTTAGACTACCTAAAAATTATTGAGATGGAGGAGTGTTGGTCAGAGTTCCTGAAACCCTCAAAACAATGCAAGCTATTGCCAATACTCTTGGTTGCCCACCAGAACTACATGGTAAGACCCTACTGTGGAAGATGTCACATGCTTTAATTGCAAGAACTGAGAAATTAAACTGGACATAAATTAAGGCTGCTGAGTAGCTGTCCCGGTGCTGGGAAGTACTATGTGAGATTCTGGGAGAAAAAAGTCATCAACAGTCTTATTCAACAGTGGACCTTGTAAGCTACAAAACTGACTAACTAGGCAAGATGTACCCACTGCTGCAATAATGACATGACTGTTAATGGGGGTAACCAACTGCTTTCTTATTGCATTTGAGGCCAATTCCATAGGATGTAATTCATGCCTAGTACTGAAAACCTAGCCAAAAGCTAGGCTAGGAAGGCCATAAGTCCTAAGAGGGAATCTACTACTGCTATTTAATTAAATGAATTATAGTGTGTGTCCATCAAATTGACCTCCACATATTGCTTTTGTCCATAGAAAAGTGCTGCTCTCACCTTTGTTCAGAGAAGGTTCTTTTTGAAGTTGACAGTGACTACTGAGAACAAGTGACTGTTAAGTGATCAACACTAAATGAGACATTTATATCATGCCCTCCAAGGCCCAGGACGCATTGTGGAAGAGGCGGTAGAAAGAGTGTAAGAGCCATAAGAATGCTGTCTGCCAGACATGGAGTGACTAATGCATTCATGATCTCACAGTGGCTGTCACAAGACTGTACAATATTGGGCCCACAAAAATTCCATCATGGATGTTTGAAGAGGGTGAAAAAAAGACATCAAAATAGAAGAGGGAGTAGTTGGCAAGAAGAAGGTGATCCACAAGAGACATATGGAAAGAGGACAAAGGAAGGTATTGGGAAGGAATATAATAAATATATATTATGTTCCACTATGAAATTTTTCAATAAAATGTTTTAGAGGGGCTAGAAAGATTGCTGAAAGGTTAAGGCACTTGCCTGCAAAGCCTAAGGACCCAGGTTTGATTCTCCAGAACCCACATAAGCCAAATGAACAAGGTGGCATATGCATCTGGGGTTTGTTTGCAGTGGCTGAAGACCCTGGTGTGTGTGTATCTCTCTCTCTCTCTCTCTTTCTCTCCCTCTCTGTCTCTTTTAAATAAGTAAATAAATAAAAAAATATTTTATAACTAAGAAAAAGCTTTTCCTAATAATTATTGGGATTGGGCTCTAGCTCAGCAGTAGAGCTTTATTTCTAATTATATGTACATTGGGATGGTCTGGATCTAGTGAAGGGATTTTCATTAGTCCTTCATTATTTGACAATAATCTAGTCTGTACTTGCTTTATGGGTAATGTTTCCAAAGGCATGGAGCTCTTGAAATGAGTTCACAATCTGTCATAGACAGACTTCTATAAACATACACAACAATTACAGGGAGCACCACAGGATTCCAAGTACAGGTCTGACATTGTGGTTCTAACTATACAAGTTATGGTTTTGTAATGAGAAGAAAGAAGGAGCTGAGAGACTCAAAAATACCTTTTTATGCATAAGCAAGAATGCCAAGTTAAAACAAGAGCCCTATAAAACTACTGAATTAGGCTGGAGCATGGCTCAATGCCAGATCACTTGCCTAGTATGTGCAAGGCCCTGAGTTTGATCTTAGAGACAAAATCAAACTTACAGCTCTTAGGTAAACATGAATCCAGAGGTAAATTATTTTATCCAAGTTCAGGTAACCAAACAGTAGTAGAGGAAGAGAGCATTCCTCCAAAGTGCCTCCCAATGGGCATTTTCAGTTAATGCTCAGCAAGAACTTGTTTCTTAATGTTAACTCTGCTGTGCCAGATAAGTTTAGGGCAATTCTAAAATGTGATTCCACAAAAGCAACTAAAGATAGAAATAACTGTAGCAGACCAATATAAGGAAATCTGTCCTTCAAATGTCCAATCTGGAGTCAGATTCCAGAGACCAAATGAAAGTCTATTTCAAGTAGCATGCTGCAGTTTAATCAAGAACCGTATTCTTGGGCACTGTGGACTTCATCTGAGGAAATCTTTTTCAAGTATCTACTATATGCTAGGACATAGAGATTGGTTTGGAAAATCCCTAACTTTAAGACTCCACTTTCTAGAGGAGAGTACATCTACCCCTAATCTATAGCTGACTTCATGAAGCCAATGTGAAATGTTAAGGGACCAAAAATGTGGGGCAAGTTTAAGTTAACTTAGGTGTATGTGTGAAGATTTTACAGAACATAGATTATGTGAGCTTTGCCTTGCATTATGGTTCAGTCTTCAGCAGGAACAAGGAGATGCATGTATCTAGGCAAAGGGAACAAAATGAGAATTCAAGGAGAGAAACACTGTCCATGTCAAGGAATCAGTGAGAGATTGAATCTTAGTGCACTTATGGAAGAGTGGAAAACCAGAGACTGGCCTGAACCAGGAGGAAGCTTATTTAGAGCTACGGAAAGTTTATACCATCAGAAGAAACAGCGAAATCAACAAGAGTTGAGGTCATACAGCAGGCATCGTTACCTTCCATCACGTGTCTTTTGGCATAAGCCAGGCCAGCCTCCAGCTGCTATGACCTAGGCTCTGTGCCTGAGGCATTCCCTGACTGTCAGAGCCACTTGTCTGAATGCCGGGCAGGCAGAGTGCTCTTCCCCTACCAAGAACAATGATTAATGATGACTAAACACCCCTGTTAGCAGGGTGTGGAAACTCCGAGGCAGGTGCTGCTCTGTAGGATGGGATTGAGCTGACCAAGTTATTAATTGCTTGATTACTCTCTAGCAGCTTCCTTCCTTACTTCCTGTCTCTTCTCCACTCCCAAAGAGCACCTCGGAAGGCTTCCATGTACATGCAACTTAGAGTCCCAGGGTCTGCTTCTGTGTGGAGCCAAACTAAGAAATTACCAGGAAACTACATTAGTAACTAACTAGCTAGTTATTATCAAATCTAAGGGTCAGCCTTAAGGATCAATATAGTTCTGTAAAGAGGAAATTAGATAAGTCAGCAAGTGGAGAAGTGAGATAAGGTGGGAGATATGGGCTAAGAAGGCAGTAGGTATGGGCAGGCCCAAGGCTTCAGAAAAAAAAATTGGTGACAATTGAGTGTTGGATATGTCTCTTACTTGATGTGAGGGCAAGAATTTATGAGTCTTAATCATTCTGATATTTGGACTCCTTCCAGATACTCATAAAAGTTTGGTGTTTTCTAACCAGAGAAAGAAAAAGTGCATTTAAACAAGGGTACCTGGAACTTTAAATTAAGAACCTGGGATTAAAGGCTCTGTTATATGGGCTGAACTCCAGACTTAATTGTCTGCAAAGAGCTTTAGTGTTCATCCCATAGATATTGGGAAGCCAGCAAATGTTTTCACTATCACAGTCCCCTAGTGTTTATAGTCTTTCATTATAAGTGGAATCCTAAAATTCTGGATATTTTTAGCAGATTGCAAGAAAGATTGGGGGGGGCGTGCATAAAGAACTGAGCTCCTTGTTGGCCAAAAATGTTTCCAATCAAATGTCCTGTCAGCCTTTAAAGAGCATTAACTGCAGAAGCCAGATGTGACTTGGCAATGCCATGGAAGTCCCTTTCACAGTCAAGTATGGTGGCCTCAAGCACTCGTGCAACAGGCTGGATGTGGAATGGAGCTGAAAACAAGCTTAGGGAAAACACAGCTGTCTATCTGACCACCTCAAAGAGACCACGAGTGAAAAGCCATGGTCTAGAGTGCAGAGGAAGGAGGCAGCAAGAACAAGAGAATCTACATGAGGAGAGACTAGAACCAAGGGAGAACACCAGAGAAATTATGGGGAAGGATCCATTGTAAATGTAATTATTAAAAACGCAATTTGAGCAGGGCATGGTGGTGCACGCCTTTAACTCCGGCACTAGGAAGAGGCAGAGATATGAGGATCACCATGAGTTTGAAGCACCCTGTGACTACATAGTGAATTCCAGGTCAGCCTGGGCTAGAGTGACACTCTACCCCCCAAAAAAAGAAAGAAAGAAGAATGAAAGAAAGAAAGAAAGAAAGAAAGAAAGAAAGAAAGAAAGAAAGAAGAAAAACAATTTGATAACAAAAAAAAACCAATAGGAACAGAAAGAAAATGATAAGAACTGGGCTTAAAGGACCTGGGATACTATCATATTAACAACAACAATAAAAAAAAAAAGATTAAGCGAGTTTTTTTGCAATTGAATTTAGGAATGGCTATCATTCTTTTAGTGCCTACTATATCCAAAAACATCAAATATCACTATATACAATATACTGTAAATAAGATATTACCTGAGTTATAGGAAAGTAAATACTATTCTTAGATACTGTTTTAGTATGTCCCCAAGTGCTTGTGTGTAGTGATGTAAAAGGTGGATGAACTTTTAACAGGTGGGGTGCAGTAGAAGTTCATTAGGTCACTGGGGGTGAAGCCCCAGAAGAGATTAAGGTATTTCTCATGGGAACATTAGTGAACTCTCATGAGGAGGTTGTTCCAAAAGTGCTATCTCAGCATAGCTGTCTGTTTCAGTGTGATTTCTTCATTTTCCACATACGTCCGCCATGATGCCATTTGCTATGAGGTACTCTTCGGAAATGAAACCATGCTGTTGAAATTGCAGCCTCTAAAACTTGAGCATATTAGTATACACCATCAAGTATTTGATGCCAGTAATATAAAATGAACTAATATAATAAACAAAAGCCTTGAGGAAACTTATATGAAGTTACCAAATGAGCAATAGACACCTGGTATTTGGACCAATCCTATCTGACTTGGAGTTACACACACTAGTTCCTATGTCCCTTGTCCCAGATCTCATATTTCTAAACCAAATACAACTAAAAAGAAGACACACCACAAGACCCAGGCACATAAAGAACAATTACCCATGCCGAGATACATATGAACCAAGCTCATGGATAAGGCAGGGAGAAGATTGCTGTCGTTGGGCACCCTGATCATGTACATGATGATATCTTAAACACCCCTACCTCACAGTGCCCATGGGACAAGACTTGTGAGAAGGCAAGAGGCCTCAGCCCCAAGGTAGAAGGACCTCAGGTGGGTCATCCAGATAGATGCTGTTGCATTTCTGCATGGCAGAAAGAGCATGGATGCAGAGCCCGGCAAAGAAGGTATGAATTTAACCCACTTGTCTGCTACCTCAATAGCCACTGAAACTCATTTCTCAGCTTCTTCACTATGAAGATTAAACCACCTATTCTTGGCATTAATGTCATAATTACATAAAATAGTGACTGTTACATCTAGCACAGCACTCAACACAAATTGTTGAAAACTAGCAATTTTGCATTTCAACATTTTTTTCTAACTCTCCTTTTCTGTTTGAATCTCTTTTAATGTTCCACTAAAACCCATATTCGAGACCTGTTAGCTTTTTCCCTCATTTTATTGGACCACAGGCAGTTTACCAATGGTTATATTACTGAAGTGCATGTGTCCTCTTTGCCCAGAAAGCATTAACTTCTGCGAGCAACTCTAGGAGAGATGGAGCCCCTCCCCGCTCAGTGATAGAATGTTGATCAGTCTTGTGCAGGAATCTACAGCTATTAGGAGTTCATGAGTGAAACACCATGTCATGCCCAGACAACACAGTTTCACAGCATGCCTCTCCAACCTTCAGCTCATACATTCCTTCCACTTCTTTTTCCATGGTATTCTCTGAGCCTTGGAGGGGTGGTACAGATGTCCTATTTAAGACTGAGCCCTCAATAGTTACTTGTTCTCAGCACTCTGACCAGATATGCATCTCAGTGTGAACCACAGACTCACAGACTACTGAAAATGAAGTTTCTCTGATCAAGGCTGAATACAACACTAATCTAAGCATAAATATTTAAAGATTTTTAAAAATATTTTATTTACTTATTTATTTGACAGAGAAAGAAGAGAAAGAAAGAGAAAAGCAAAGGCAAGATATATATAGAGATAATGAGTGTGCCATGGCCTCCTAGCCACTGCAAATGAACTCCTGCTGCATATGCCACCTTGTGCATCTGGCTTTATATGTATCCTGGGGAATTGAACCTGGTTCCTTTGGCTTTGCCAGCAAGTGCCCTAACCACTAAGCCATCTCTCCAGCCTAGCATAAATATATTTAGAAGTCAGTTTAATTGTGTTCATTGGGCAAAACAACAATAATAGGTTCACCAGTAGGGCCTCTAACCTCCCTAGCCATGGGATTTTGATGAGGTGTATGGTACCAAGACTCAATTCCATGGGCTGAGCCTCAAATCCAACCAGAAAGTGTTGGCTACCCCCATACCAGTCATGCGACTATTGTACCAGTGGACACATCTTGCCTGGAAGGTCAGTTGTGCTGCAGGCAGGGTCTATGCCTGGGTAATATTGCTGATAACTTTTCTCCTGCAGTAGTACTCTGACAAGCCAGCAAGGAGGAAGCTTCCATATCACTTCCAGCTTGAATTCTTTATGTCCTACAACAGAAGCCTGTGGTGTCCTCAGCAATAAGGAATTGTCATCTTGTTTTGGTGGGCATGAGTGGAAAGAAAAGGAAGAAAAAAGACACAATGTGACTAGTGATTGGTATTAGGATAATAGATAGGAAGCAGAGGAAGAGCAGATAAATAGAAGGGGAAACTATAGAAAAAAAATATGGGATTTGGTTAAAGGCAGGCAGACTGAGAAGAGAGGGGTACACATGTACAATCACATAAAGTGTAACATTCTCATCTCTCAGGAGGTTGAACCACAGAGACCCTATATTCTTGGCTAGCCTGTGTTCTTTGGGAATATAAAATGCAAACAGAATTAATACAGGGAAAAGGTAAGTATGAAAGAAAGAAAGAAAGAAAGAAAGAAAGAAAGAAAGAAAGAAAGAAAGAAAGAGAAAGAAAGAGAGAGAAGAGAAATGATTTAAAGTGAGAGGAGTAGCAGGGGACAAGGATGACTTTCTAAGTTGACCTTGGGCATTATATAAGGAAGGTAGGTGTAGGAGGATGAGAGCTCAGTAGAGATATTGAATATATTGTGTTTCAGCTCACCACTGGGAGCTCCTGTGTTCATCTCCTCTCCAACTCCTGCTCTGGACTCTGGTGTTTTTCATTAGCCAAATTCTTCCTTTGAAGGTTCCCAAAGCCATGCCTGTGTGATGGCCACTCCTACAGGTGTCTGACTCTGGGAGCTGAGACGGCAGAGATGCTCCCCACTCAGCTGCCATGGCTGAGATTAGGTCAGCTGGGCAATTGCTTCCTTGTGGTGGCAGTTTGCAGTTTATGTGTTTCTGGGTTTCCAGCTGGGGCTGTAAACTAGTCTGCTTGTTCGGCCATATGTGCCCTCTAACACCTATACAGAGGCTTAAAGGCAATAAGTTGATCACAGGCTAGAAACTTGAAAACAGTGAACTAAAATAAACCTTTTCATAAATTAATGATCTCAAGTATCATGTTTTAGCTATGGAAATCTGACTACTATACTAGTGTACACACAATACCTCCTCATGTTTTGAACTCACCTGCCTCAAAAAATAGAATACTACATTTCCACATTCAGTGGGTTTCTAGAACAATGCTCTTTTTTCAATCAATAAACAATGGACCCATTACAAGATGTCAGTTAGATACTAAGCACATAAACTTTAAGCAAGAAAAAAAAAAAACTGCTTTCCAGAAGCTCATAGTCTAGTGTGGAAATGAAAAAGGTAGTTACAATGCTTGTCGGTTACAAATCATGGAAATCCAAACTCCAATTAAAAGCAAAGCTTGGGCTGGAGAGATGGCTTAGCAGTTAAGGCGCCTGCCTCCTAAACCTAAAGAACGCTGGTTCCAATCTCCAGCAGTTCCAATCTCCAGGTCCCACGTTTAGCCAGATGCAAAGTGATGCAAGGGCGCAATGCTGCACTTGCCCACAAGGGGGTGCACACATCTGGATTTCGTTCACGGCAGCTGAGAGACTGCTGGCGCACCCATCTCTATCTGTCTCCCTCTCCCTCTCTGTCTGTCTCTCTCTGTGTGTCTCTTTCCAAAAATAAATAAAATAATAAAAGCAAAGCTTGTCTATGGAATGAGCTTATACTATCTCACATAAGTTCCAAGGAGGACTCCCTGGAGAGTGGAGAGCTCATGCAATGTGTCCATGATACTACCAAAACTGCACTTCTTTCCAGCCCCAGTATACTGACATTACAATGTGCTAGCACTTTTCATAAAGAAAACATGGCTGTGCTAATAAGCTCAGCAGAGAAAGCAATGTCACATCATTTCTCGTGTGTCTTTATTGCAAAAAAATCTTTTTCCAAAAGCCCCCAAGACCTCTTAGTCAGATGGCCATGACTATTGCAAATCCATCACCAGACCCATTCTTACAAAGAAGAATGAAGCAGCTCTAAAGAGACAGCCATGATTTATTCCTAGGGGTGACATATAGTCACTTTTCCTGAGTTGCTTGGAAAGAGGTAGGCAAAATCAAGTCCTTGCAGTAAAAAAAGAGGAATATCTGTTTACTGAGAGACACAGTCATCCATGTTAAAGATTAGAATAGACAGAAGCCCAGTATATATCAGATAGGCTCCTAAGGCATTATGCATGAGTTGTGTTGAAAACAGAAACACATATGAAAGTCTAGCTTGTAATACTGTAAAATGAGGTCTGAGTCATAACTAGAAATATGTCTGCTTTGGGGTATAGCAGTGGTACTTACAGCCTCTTTTACATACCTATAAAATCAGCTGACCCAGCAGAATTATGCCCAGTCCTTGTAGCAGTGTTTAAACCAGGGTTCAGGGTCAAGGCCAAGGCAGGCAGGAAACTTCTGAAAAGACAAGATTCCAGATTTAATGTGCTATAACTCCAAGGGTTTCTGTGGCTCAATAACTCTAAATTCTACTTCTGCCTTGATGGGGAAAATAATGAAACATTTTTTAAATATTTTTTTATTTATTTACAAGCAGAGAGAGGCAGAGAAAAAGAGAGGAGACAGAATGGGGTGCTTCAGGGCCTCTAGCCAATGCAAATGAACTCCAGATGCATGCACCACATTGTGCATCTGGCTTCATGTGGGTACTGGGTAATTGAACCTGGGTCCTTTGGCTTTGCAGGCAAGTGCCCTAACTGCTAAGCTATTTTTTCAGCCCCATGAAACATTTCTATCTCAATCTCTCTGTTTATAAAGTAGGTATGTCTCTTCATTGAAATAAATTAAAAATAGTACATTCAAAGCTGTGATATTATTCCTGGCACCAAGAAGTCAATTGTGTCTATTAGCTAGAATAAGGAAATGAAGAAAATAGAAGTAGGAATGAATTAGAACAGAATGAAAAGAACAAACTATGAACCAGAAATTCAGGGTTCCGAATAAAATTTTAAATATTTTCATAGTTCTATGTGATATTCCAACCTTGTTCTCACCCATTGTCTCATGAGATCTTCCTAATCAACATATTATAGCACAGATCAAAGACAGATTCAGCTGAGATTTGGACCAGGTCACATAGCAGGGCCTTTGTCCCACTCCTGCCTCCATTGTCAGATCTCTCCCACAACACATCTCTCTTCCCCAGCAGTAGCACTGACAGTATCAAGCAGGACAGTGGTCACAGAGCAGCATCGCAGGAGCAGGCTGGAGGGTTTAGGGGTCCATCAGTACCTGGCTCTGCATCTGGAGATCCCAGGGTTCACAAAGGACTGTCTATTCAATCTTTAGAAAAACTTAGAATACTTATAATTTTTTAATAGGCACTGGGATCCCATGATCAATAAGACAGACTTAGTTCCAGGCCTTAGAAAACTTCAGTTTAGTAAGAATACAAAGACTATAAGTTATTAAAGAATTTTTGTGAAGTTTGAACCTTAAGAATACAGCATAGGAGGCTAGTCTTAGCCCGAGGGCCTTTGGGGACCTCCCAGAGGAGATGATGCTCTTGAAGTTTGGGACTATGCAGTCAAGAGAATGGAAGAGAAAGAAGGGTATAAATATGAATTTCAGATAAATAATAAGTATTTTTAGCATACATATAAATGGCATACTGCACCGTGTCATGCATGATGTAGTATATGGCTAAACTGCTTATCTAAACGTTAACTTAACTGGGCACTCTTAAACTGAAGATCGAGAATATAGCTTGGGCAGCAACCTGAAAGTAGCTATAAGCTATGACAGAAGCTCATTTCTCAGGAAACTCAAGTTTCCAAGGAGATGTCCTATAGATTAAAATGTCAGAACCACTGGTGCTGTAAGACCAATCTATTACTGACTCGTGAGCTGTATGTCTCCTTAAATGTCTCCTGCATCAGATCACCAAGATCGATTGTGAAGCCATTGGTTACCTGAACCAGCCCGTGCCTTTGTTTCAACATGCCAGGGCTGGGGCTTGATAATTTCCTTTCTAGTAAGTTTCTAGATGCTGCTGATGCTTCAGGACCACAATGAAAACCACTGGTCCAGAGAATAGAACACTCTTTCGTGATGCAAGTTCAGGTATACAGATGACTCTGGTGTGCTCCCTGCTCTGTTGGAGAAACACTGACTGCTTAATTCCATCCAGTTCTTTTTCACAACTTAAATTAGGCAAATTAATTCACAAATTATATACCTATTCTTCCGCACTATAGATATAGACATTAATTTTTCTACAGAGCTTAGAATCCAATTCAGTGTCTTGTACCTGCTAGGCAAATTCTCTACCACTGAACTACATGCTCAACCTAACCATACATTTGTATGCATGTATGTATGATATATATGTGTGTGTAAAGTTAAATTACAAATTTTAACTTTAAAAATATGCATTTTCTTCCCCCACTTCCTCCCATCAATTGTCTTGCATTCCCAGTTTAGGAGCAGTAGATTGGCCAAGGACTGACCAAAGTATGGTCCACCACTGGCCAGTGTACAATGTCATGGCCCCACCTTAGACCTACCAAAGCAGAAGGTCTGTGGAAGTCTTTTGCCAGATTCTCCACCTGACTCCATAAACAATGAAGTTTGAGGAGCACTCACAGCGAGAGCCACAGTAGCAACAAAGTATTTTTGGCTCTAAGATAAGAATGAAGGGGACAGAAGCAAAACCACAAGACAAAGCTGAGCTATGGGCAAGCTCTTCAACTCTGAGACTGGGAGTTACTCACGGGAATTAATACTTTTAACTGACAATTAAAGGCCGATGATAATTGCACAATTCTTCAAGAATCTAGTGTTATAATGATGCCATTCTATTAACATGGCACTGTGAAAGAAAATTATTCTATGAGATTCAAGAGTATTTATTAGGGGCTGAAGAGATGTGACAGTGGTCAAGGGCACTTCTGCACAAACATGAGGAACCAAGAGGGCCCAAGACTGCCAGAATTTGAATCTTCCAGTTCCATATACTCAGCTGGGCACCTGTAAACCTGTGAGCACCTGCAACCCACCCTGCAGAGAAGAGATCAGACAATTGTCAGAGCCCTGCAAGCTATGGAATCAATAAAGAGACCCTGGTTCAAAACAAAAGACAGGGCAAAGAACAATGGAGGAGAACAGCAGATGCCCTGCTCTGGCCACCACAGATAAGGGCTCCCCACCACAGGTGAGTTATGGGACACCACACCTCCCCCACACACACACACAGACTAAGGGAGAGTAAAAGAACATCAAATCAATTTCATCAGAGGAAAGACCAGTACAATTTTCTCAAGTCCAGGGGTTATCCCAGGCACAGGACCTTCAGCCCCACCCCGAGAAAGTCTAGGGAAGCCAGAGTGAGTTTCTCACCTTACTTGGACTTCACTGTGACAATGATTGATGTCTCTATGGAAACGTTACTCTTTCCAACTACTGAAACGCATCCATAGGATGAGTGTGGACAGAGCAAAAGAGCCAGACGTAAACACTTGATGTCACTTAATAGCATTGTGCTGTTACTTAGTAGCTGGGCGCTACTCACAGGTGGGTCTATTGTCTCTCAGTAGCTCTGCACTATGCACAGCTCAGCTAGTTATTGGGAGCAAAGCTCTGGTCATCAACTGCAAAATCAAGACCAAAATATCTGTCCCCATACTCACAATGTCAGTCTCAAGGACAAAAAGTAGTTTTATTCAGGCACTTTGTGTGTTACAAAGTTCTCTACAACACAAAGAACAAAAGCCTGTGACATCATGCAGAGAACATAGCTGGGACAAGCTGATCCCAGCTTCAAGTCCAGCACCAGCACCTCTCTGGTCACGTTATTTTATCTCTTCGAGATGATCCTGACTTACAATATAGGGGTTCAAGTTACCTTTCTCATAGCATACTGAAAAGATTAAAAGAGACAGTGGTTGCAAAGTGCCTGGCATAGCTGGAGCTCCAAAGTATTAGTTCCCTTCCCCACGATTAGAAGACATTCAAAGACTTAATGATAGTTTTTTGCAGTTAACGCCATGAATAGCATCATTATGCTTGCTTCCTGAAGTGAGAAGCCACAATAACACTCCTCCCTTCTCCCAGGGCCCCTTTGATGTGGCAGGGGGTGGGAAGGGATGTTATTTCCACTTGGTAAGAGCAAGTCAGAAAAAGCTTCCTGGCTCCTACCCATGGAGGATTGTGGCAAAGGTTTACAGAGACTGAAGATGAATTTCACAGTGCCCTTCACAAGTGGGGATTCCCACTGTCCGACCTCCACAGCTTAGTTACTCCTTCAGGAAAGAGAACAGATTTTAAAAATACTCCACAAAAATTTAAGAAATAAAACTAAACAAACAAAGAACGCAGCCTACCCTAGTAAGAAAAGGGGGAAGGGGGAAGGATGTAGTTAATTGTCATGTATTGTTTCTATAAGATTTCATTGAACAGCAGCCATTTACAGAGCCAGGTTTCCCGTGTTTGAAAAATCTACTTTGTGCCAGACTTGGCACATGATAGATATGTACTGTTTCTACTTGGCAAAGGGCTTACTAAAAATATCCGAAGAGCCACAATCCAGGTGGAAAGTATACTGGCAGAGGTAAGTCCGAAGGGTGGTGGCAGCAGAAAGAAGGCTTGGAATCCATGTTGGGCAGCCCTGGAAGACGGCCAGCAACATACTGGCAAGGCAGAGAACAGACATGCACATGACCAGAAAATATGCTCCACCTGGATGTCCAGGCCTTTGCCTCTTCTGAGACCCTGAGAGTAGTTCGTGGCCCTAAGGAACTGAGAATATGTGACAAATTTAACAACCAAACTTCACCTGAAATGGGAAAGGCACTTCCACCCCTTCCCTTACCCAGGGAAGATCCAGGCTTGGCAGTGAGCACACATGGACGATGTACTTAAGAGAAACACTTAAAACTGACAAAGCAACAAGAGAGCTTGGTCCTTCCTTCACAAGTTCATAAAGCAGTCAGCATTAACAGCAAGATACTCACATGACAGAGGAGTGCAGAAGGATTGGGTAAAAGAGCCTTACGCTGTGGTTTAACTCAAGTTAAGTCTTCACCAGCTCAAGCAAGAGCTTCATTGCAAACACCCCCTAGAGAGATCCTAAGATACTCAGAAATGACATGTTGCTTAGTCCCTCATACATAGTAACTAGACTTTACCACTTTGAAACTTCCCTCCACCTTCTCTTTGGAAACCACAAGTGCTCCATTATCCTTCAAATTGTCACCACTGCTGCCAGCAATTGACCTGAACTTGCTAAAATTAGCCATTAAAAATCTTTCTGCCTAGGCTGGATAGCTGGCTCGGGGTTAAAGGCACTTGCTTGAAAAGCCTGACAGCCTGTGTTCGATTCCCCAATATCCAACTAAAGCCAGATGCGCAAATGGAGCATGTGTCTGAAGTTTGTTTGCAGCAGCAGGAGGCCCTGGTGTACCAATATGTGCACGTTCTCTCTTTCGCCCCCTCTCTTCCAAATAAATGTTTTTAAAACCCTCTGGCTGCCATGACCACAGCCCGCATATTAATCTCGCTAGATCTGTTGAACCCAGGTTCTCAGATCCCTTCTCAGACCTTTTCCTCCTCCCTGATCAAGTCCATCAGCTGCACCCAGGTGGGGAGACCACAGATCTCCAGGAATGTGGCTCCAGTAGAGGATATGTGGTTACCCCAAGGCTTGTCATTACTTCCATGACTTGGGAATCTGGCAGCCTTGGACAGAACATACTCACTTTGAAACCAAAGTTGGGAGAGTCCTTTTCTTGTAGCTGCTAAGACAGAGGCCTTGGATAGGCCCAAAATCATCTCAGCTGATAACACAAATGGACTGACAGGGCTTTTCCCTAATCTTTCTGATCCCTCCACCTCGGAGCTCCTAATTTTTGAATAAAATGATCCTTATTTTAAAACCTTCTGCAATTAGTCTTCTTGTGTTCTATCTTCCTTTACCTTGGCTTGCTCCAGATCCAAAGCACTTAAGATCTACACCTCTCAGTCCTTTCTGTTCCACAGCAGTGTCTTCTGTCACATTAACATTTCTCCTTATCTAAGAAGATGAACTACAGAATTGGTAAAGCAATAAGGTGACAGGAAATGAAGTGTATAAAGTTTACAGAGAAGCTTAGCACATGGTTTGAAACACAGAGTTCTTCCCGTGTTCTTAGGAGTGAGTGTGGAATTATAGGCATTGAGCATGCTGGGACTGACCCACTGTGGGCTTACACCTGTATTAACTAGGTAACATGACAAGTGACAAGATTTGATAATATAGTAATATCTTTCTTTAATATCTACATTGCCCCAGAAACCTTACTACACACAATTATGTTTTCTAATTCTGCTTTATAATATATGAAATAATATATAAACCTAATTGAAGGTAGCTCTTTATTTGTTGTATAATTCTGTGTGTTTTGGACACTAGAGGTGGCCTGACAGCATGATATCATTTATATGGGACAGAGCACATTATGTTTGGAGTAACTACATAATTTAATAATTTAAACTAGCTGCATTTTGAAAGTGAAAGGGAGTATTATCAATAACTGTGCTTAGGTAAGGAAGTGAAGGGTTAGTCCCAGTAAAATGGATGCAGGATCATCTAATCTTCACTAGTCTTTTCTGTCTCCTCCATTGGTCAGGGATCTGTGGGAGAAATGGGACTAACAAAACCAGTTGCCAACGGAATGTGGACTGCTGAGTCCTTCAGAATTAAGGAGGGGAAAACATACAAATTTAAGGATTGCCTCACTTCAGGACACTAAGTCATTGTGGGGGATTGGGCATGTGTATTCTAACAAATCCACTGGGCATTTTGATGTCTAGTCAGCTTTGGAATCCACTGCTTTATTCTGCAAGATTGTGGTCCTACCCACTGTGATTCTAATGGCCAATTTGCATTCAATCACCCAAAGCCACCTGTAACCTGTAACCATGGACGGGGGAGGGGTTCTAGGTAACATTCCAGACCTATATCATTCCTCACGGGTGTTCAACCAGGACTGTGCTGGGGGTTGAGGCCAGTCTCCACTTTGTGTTGTTTTTGTGTACCAACACCACTGATAGATGATAGCAAAGATCCTTCAATCGAGTATGTTCACCTCATCAAAAGGAGGTGGTAAAAAGAGGCAATGTGGGGATCATGATTCCAACCTGGTATTTAGAGATGGTGAAGAATCACTGAATGTATACTCTTTAAATAAACATCATAGCCCTTGTGCCCATTTCATGCCTAAACCAAGAAGTGTAGCCCACCTTCCCAGAAACCCAGCTGGCTATCATGTCTTTTGTACCAAAATGACTATCCCTATCATATTTTCAACCTGCTGGTGTTCACTGCCTTCCACAATTTTCCCAAACTTGTAGCCATTTTCCAGTTTTCAAATATACTGAGGATTCTTTTACTTACCACACCCAGCTGCCTGCCCAGAATTAGCTAAGCTGCTAAGATTTCCAGCCAGGAGTGAGAAACATCTACAATGCCAGCCAAGACCAACCAGAACAGCACTGGCATTAGCTCCAGTTCTAGCTGAGCTACAGGAGAGGCACTCAGGTGCAAACCATTACACTTCAGCAAAACAACCCCCTCTCACAAAGACTTGCCTTGTGCAAATACCCAGCAGAGGGTTCCAGAAACGTACTGAAGGACACTACTGCCTTGTAGAATAAACCTTCAAATGTAGCAGAAAATAATCAAATGTTTCCTTTTGCATTGAGATATTAAACTGTCCAGAATCCTTTGTGTGTATATGGAAACTAGAAGCCCAAAATATTGATTAATTTCTGCTTTGCAGGAATGAGGAACAAACAAAGTAGGGGTAATCAAATTGCTGAAGGATCTCACAAATTTGTGAAATTTCTCCCTTTCCAACACATTCCTCCTCAGCTCATTGGATTCTACATTGAGGAGCAATGAGTATTCCTCAGAGCAGATTTGTTTAGTGCAGACACTGGCTTCTGTTACCTAGTTTATGGTCCTCCGTGAATATTCTGCAGCTTCCTTGAATAGGCATCTTTTCTTGAGGTTGCCATTATAATTCATGATCTACCCTGATAACTCATGCAGTGACCTCTGAAGACATCCTTGCAGTACTCCAACCATGCAACAAATTGCTTGATCTTAATGGCTGTATGCGAGAATGGCACAAAACTATATAACCCCCTCAATCTGATATCTTTTATCCCTTTCAAAACCAGTACCAAGGGAATGAAACTGCCTAGTTCTGCATCAGGTCAAGATTCAGCCTGGCTCCCTTCATCGACAGTTAGGTTTCCTATGTCTGCTTAGGAAGTTGTTTCTGAGCAGGGGATCCCTTCAGCAGCATTCTCAGTTCCAGTTCTCTCCTTTTAAATGGATGGGCACTCTCACACATTAGAAGTTTCAGTGGGTTGGATCTTACCCTAGGTATCTTTTCACTAGGTATCTTTTCTTTCTTTCTTTCTTTCTTTCTTTCTTTCTTTCTTTTTTTTTTTTTTTTTTCGAGGCAGGGTCTTTCTCTAGCTCAGGTTGACTTGGAATTCACTATGTAGTCTCAAGGTGGCCTTGAACTCACAGTGATACTCCTACCTTTTTCTGTTGTCCTAATGCAACAGAGGAGTTTTTTTTCTCTTCAATTGTGCTGATCTCTAACAACACTAATCTGTATGCATTTCTGTCATGAGATTTTTCTCCACCAACTGAATTAGTATATTACATTTTAAAAATATGTTTTATTTATTTATTGGAGAGAGGGAGGCAGATAGAGAGAGAAAGAATGGGCCTCTAGACACTGCAAACGAATTCCAGGCACATGTGCCACTTTGTGCATCTGGTTCATGTGGGTATTGGAGAACTGAACCCTGGTCCTTAGGCTTCACAGGCAAGAGACTTAACCACTCCACCATCTCTCCAACCCTGAATTAGTACATTACTTTTCAATTCACCTTCATGCAAATTCTCAGGACAAAGAAAGAATGAAGCCAGTTTCTGTGGTAACTGTACTATGAACTGCCTCTGGTCCAATTCCTAATAGTCCTTGTCCCCCTCTGAAGCCTTAGGAGCCAGTCGTCCATTGTCCTCATTTTTATCAGCAACCTTATTTTCCAAGTTCCCAACAGAATGGCCCATTAAACCATTTTTAAAGTATTTAAAGACTTTTGTAGCCCAAATTTCCAAATTCTTCCACATTTCTACTGCAAATCAGTTCCAAATGCCTATGAAATCCTTGGTAACATTTACCATAAAAAAGACTCCATTTCTCAATACTACTTTTCCTTATTAGTTCTTTCTCATTATTGTGACTACATATCTGATAAGAAGCAACTTAAGGAAAGAAGGGCCTATTTTGGTTAATGTTTCAGGTTACAGTCTGTCATGGCAGGAAAGGCATGGCAGCAGAAGTTCCAGACAGGTGGTTGCACTCAGTCCACAATGAGGAAGCAGAAAACGATAAGTCCTGGTGCTCAGCCAGCTTTCTTCTTTTAATATACTCCATGATCACATCCTATATAATGGTGCCCTTGATGGTTAAGGTATATCTTTCCACCTCAATTAACCTAGGCAAGATAATCCATCACAGGCACACCCAGAGTCTCATTTCCTAAGTAATTATAGGTCATGTCAAGTTGACATTCAGTAAAAACCATCAAACATGGGTGGAGAGATGGCTTAGTGGTTAAGCACTTGCCTGTGAAACTTAAGGACCCGGGTTTGAGGCTCAGTTCCCCAGGACCCATGTAAGCCAGATGCACAAGGTAGCACATGTATCACGAGTTCATTTGTGGTGGCTGGAGCCCCTGGTGCACCCATTCTCTCCCTCTCTCTCTCTCTTTCTTTCTCTCTCTCTTTCTCTCAAATATACAAATAAATAAATAAAAATAAACAAAATTTTAAAAACCATCACACATATATTGATTTCTTTCAACCCTACAGCAGTCTCCACATCACACGCCATGTTTCTAGAAAAAAAAAAAAAAAAAAAAAACTTGTATAGATAAACAGTTAATAAATACATTTTGAGTAACTAAACAACTATATGAAATAAACAGTGCTGCCTACAATTGGCCTATAAGGCAGCAAAGGCACAGAGGCTATAGCACTTTTTCCAGTGTTGTACCGTCAGTGGTAAGAATCAAGATTTGTGTCAAGGCAACAAATTCTCAAAAACATCAACTAAGTTACTCAAAGATATTAGAGCCAAAACAACTCCCCCTTCTCTAACTTCAGTCCTATGCATAAACTATATGTTAACTAGATAAAAATAAACATTACACATATAGACACGCACACAATGCCTAATACATTATTAGTGTCCGTGAACTGCCAGCGGCTTTTCTTTCAGATCCATCCTAAAAATACACACAAAATCATAGCTGTAAAATTGTGCTTTGAAAGATGTAAAATATACCGATTCAAGGTGCTATAAACACAATGAAGATTAACATTTATTACAATTTTGCCTGAAGCCAGTCTACAGCTATCTTCCTCCTCATACCAACTGCCAGCTGCTTCTTGGGTTAGATTTTGAATGACAGGCAGTCCCTCCTCATGTCTGGAAATGAGTCCCACCAGTGCCTGTCCAAGTACCTTTCTTCCTAGGGCAACTGCTGGTTGGAAAGGCTTGAACTTCCATGTACTGTAAATTTTGTCTTGGGCCTGACACTTTATTCATTGACTTAAGTAACAAATCACCTACATTGAACCACACACCTGCAGGATCCCTACGAGTGAGTGAGACTAAGGTGGCCTCTCTCTTCACCTGGTCCAACGGACCTTTGCTCTGAATGCATGATTGCATTCGATTCAGATAAAAAATGAACCTAAACAACGTGCAGTAAATTGTTGATTTCTCTCAGCTTCCTCTTTAAGTTTAACTTAAATATGGAGTTGATTCCAGATCCCTTATGGAATTTCTCCTCTTTGTGACTGTTTGTTCTCATTTACCTGCTCTCACTGCAAACTAATAACAAGTCCTCTCCACTGTCAAGGACTCTTGTTGTATGAGAGCATGCAACAAGAAGCAAGGATGGGTTGGAATAGAATGCAATTTACCAGGCTTCACTCATCACTTCTTGGGCCTGTGCCATGGAATCAGCCCACTGACAGAGCGCCTCAGCCAAGAGCAAGAAAGATTGTACAAAACTAAGAAAGAACCCAGTGCTGAAAATCACCCACAGCAGAGATAACCGGTGCTAAAAGACTTCCTACTAAGATGGTCCTCAGAACACTTACCATTGTCGTAGAGCTTTTGTGCTTTGTAATTTTATTTTTTGTCTGCTTGCTTTGTGTGTGTGTGTGTGTATGTGTGTGTGTGTGTGTATGTGTTTGAGACAAGGTCTCACTATGTAACCAAAGCTGGCCTTAACCTTGCAGTAATTCCCCTGCCTCAGCCTTCTTCATAGTATTTAATGGAAAATATTTTATATACATCCAACTTAGTAATACATTAAGATACTAGAAGATTTTTTAATTTTAATATTTATAAACCAAAATTAATATATTTACAGATTCTTCCAAGGATATCGATCTTATTTTCTACTAAGAGGGTGGACTTCCTTAAAGTGCTTCCTTATGTTGCACAGTTCTTAATGAAGTTCTAAGAGATAAACAGAATATTTACAACTTACAAGTATACAAGGGACTTTTGTGATATTTCATTACTCCCACTGCTTTGAGTTGATTGTGGTTTTATTTCTACCCTTCTTGCTTTGTAGTTATGATTTACTGGGACAGCATTATTCATATAATTTTATTGTTGGTTGTTTCATTAACCATGAAGTACTTAATAATGTGTAAGTACATATTGCATTATCTTGAGGTCTTACATCAGATATGACATGCATATATTACAGTTTATATGTGAACCACCATATTTCATAGAGCTTGCTGTTTTCTTCACTATCTCCAACAGTTCTCCAGTGCTCCCCACAAGACTAGTGTTACAGATGGGGTGGCTAGCAGCTGTTTATGTACTTCTTAGGGATTGAACTCTATTGATCTCTCAGGCTC
This sequence comes from Orientallactaga sibirica, assembly GCA_036365145.1. Classification (NCBI taxonomy): domain Eukaryota; kingdom Metazoa; phylum Chordata; class Mammalia; order Rodentia; family Dipodidae; genus Orientallactaga; species Orientallactaga sibirica. The sequence goes on along the minus strand of JAEOAD010000015.1, from coordinate 31,014,872 downwards.
CTCAGGCATTCATGTGTGCTCTTAGCCACTAAGAGATAAGTTAAGTGAAAATTCTTTCAGGCCAAAAAGTAATATGTTTTGGGAGAATATAGTGAATATACATCTACATAATATAACAATAACAATGCCCAAGGTACAAATCACAATCATTTTAATATGCAAAGAAACAGGGAAGATAAGCCATCCTCAAAAGATATGATAATCAATAAAGAATAATCCCTTGATGACCTATAAATTTGAGTTAGCTGAAAAATATTTGAAATAATATACTCATCAATATGGAGGAAATAATCAATATCATGACAGAAATCAATGAAATGGGAATGAAAAAAATAAAAATTAAAGAATTGATGAAACAGAGTTGGTACTTTGAAAAGATAAACACGAGTTACAAACCCTGAGCCAAATTAACCCAAAGAAAGAGAGAAACGACATTAATGAATATTAGGTTTGATATGATGTGCTTTCATTTCAATTTAGTTCCAGAGACTTTTTGACTTCCTTCTTTATTTGTTTTTCTTTGTTGTTTGTTTGTTTGTTTGTTTGTTTGTTTGTTTGTTTGTTTGTTTGTTTGTTTGAGGTAAGATCTCACTATAGTCTAGGCTGACCTGGAATTCACTATGTAGTCTCAGGCTGGCTTTGAACTCACTGTGATCCTCCTATCTGCCTCCTGAATGCTGGGATTAAAGGCGTGCACCATCACACCCTGCTTTGACTTTCTTCTTGATTCCTTAAATGAGCAATTCATTGTTCAGTATTATGCTGTTTAATCTCAAAAGTTTGTGTATTTTCTACGTTTTTTCCTTGTTGTTAATTTCTATCTTTATTGTATTGTGATCAGAAAAAAAATATGTTTCTCAGTGGTTAAGGAGCTTGCCTGCAATGCCTAATGACCCCAGTTCAATTCCCTAGTACCCATGTAAAGCCAGATGCACCAAGTGCATCTAGAGTTTGTTTGCAGTGGCTAGAAGCCATGGCACTCATTCTCTCTCTGTCTATTCTTGCAAATATATACATAAAATATTTTTTAAAGTTTAATATATTTCAATTTTACTAAATTAGTTGAGACTTGCTTTATGTCCTGTTATGGCTTATATTTTACAGAAAGTTCAATGGGCTTGTAAGATGAATGTCTATTCTATAGTTATTTGTCTAGAATATTCTATAAATGTCTGTTAGATTCATTTGAACTGTGGTATCATTTAATTCTGTTATTTTTTTGTTTGTTTACTTTCTGTCTAAGAGACCTATTTGTGATAGTAGGGTATTGATGTCACCCATGATAATTGTGTTGTGATTTATCTCTGACTTTATATCTAATTGAATTTGTTTTATGCATCTCTGTTTAGAAGTGTAAGGTCCTTTGGTGGATTTTCCCTTAGTCAGCTTGAAGTGACCTTTATCACTTCTGACTCATTTTGGTGTGAAGTTTATTTTGTCAGATATGAGAATAACAATACCTCTTTGTTTCCTGTTTTCATTTTCTTGTACTGTCTTTTTCTATCCTTGTACATTGAGACAGTGTATGTTTTTGATGTTGAGGGAAGTCTCTTTTCCTAAAGACATCAAAAGGATGGATGCTCTTCTGTTAGGCTGTGTCTTTTAACTTGGGAGCTAGGATTTCTAATATTAATAATCAGAAGTATTATTGGAAACCTGAATTAATCCCTGTCGTTTTGGAAATTTTGTGGAGCTTGGTGTTTTCTTGATCTTTGTTTGCTTAACAATGTAAATTGTTGTTTTTTTTTCCTCACTGTGAAACATTCTATTCGATGTCCTACATATGGCTGGCTTGACTCATAAATTCCTTTACCCTGATTTTATCAAAGAAAGTTTTTCATTATCCTTCTGTGGTAGTATGAGAGATGACCCCCCAATATATTCAGTGTTTTATTAGTTTGTAGTGTGTATCTGCAGCCACCTGGCTGGAGGCAGTGTCACTGGGTAAATCTTAAGGTGTGGTGGGTTTGAGATTTTAATCTAAAGATATGCAAAGTGTGCCTAACTGCAGTTCCTGAAGTGTGATGTGCTGTGTGGCTTTTGGCTTTCTCTCTCCCTTGCCTGGTCCTGTAAGAACAGGCCAGCTTCTCCTGCCATTATGGAACTTCCCCTGGATCTGTAAGCTTCAACAAATCCCTTCCTCCATAAATGTGCCTGGTCTGGAAGTTCATCTCAGCGAACCTGAAGCTGTCTGCTACACCTTCCATTACAAGAGATAATTTCCCTTTATATATGTACTGGTTTGGATATAGAATGCTCCTCATACACTTATGTGTTTGAATGATCCTCAGTTGGTGGCACTGTTTGGGCAGTTCCTGAAGTCATTAGGAGGTCAAGCTTTGCTGGAGGAAGTGTGTCACTGGTTGTAGGCATTAAGGTTATATAGTCCAGCTTCTCTTGGTGTCCTTGTGCTATTTCTGCTTACTGGCCTCCTGGCATGTGGGTGTGATACCAGCTGTCTGTTCCTGCCATGCTTTCTCTGCCATGATGATATTCCACTCTAAACTGTGGTCTCAGGTGTACCATTTTGTTCCCCGAATTGCTTTTTATAGGGTATTTTTGTCACAGCATCAAGAAAAGAACTGATACTTTCAATAGATGGAATCATCCCAAACTCTTCTAGATTTTTTTTTTATTTATTTGAGAGAGAGGCAGATAGAGAGAATGGGTATGCCAGGGCCTTTGGCCACTGCAAACAAACTTTGGACATGTGCCACATTGTGTGCCTGGAGATTTGAACCTTGGTCCTTAGGCTTTACAGACTGCATCTTAACTGCTCATCCATCTCTCCAGCCCTCCCTTCTATTTTTTTTGAGTTTCCATTAAAAAATTGGCTGTTATCCTCATGGGCCTGCCTTTATAAGTGACTTGATATTTTTCTCTTGCAGCTTTACAAACTCCAGACATATTCACTACTTTGTACATGTTGCTTTATATGGGTACTGGGGAATCAAACTTGGGTCTTTAGGCTTTGCAAGCAGGTGTTTAACCACTGAGCCATCTCTCTAGCCCCACTGATATATATATATGATAAGGTAGGGTTTCACTCTGGTCCAGGCTGTCCTGGAATTAACTATGTAGTCTCAGGGTGGCCTCAAACTCACGGTGATCCTCCTACCTCTACCTCCCAAGTGCTGGGATTAAAGGCATGTGCCACCATGCCCAGCTCCCACTGTTATTTTATTTTTTTTTAACCTTCTTGTTCATTTTCTTTAATTGTTCCAAGTCATCTTCCTTGTCTTCAAGGCCTGGTATACTGTCTTTCACTTGATCCATTCTCTTGGTGAAGCTTTCCATGGAGCTTTTTGTGTGATTTATTGTATTTTTATTTTCAGCTTTTTTTTTTCAGGATATGGATCTTTTAATTGATTTTTTCTGAAGTAAAGTTTCACTCTAGTCCAGGCTGACCTGCAATTCACTATGTAGTCTAAGGGTGGCCTTCAACTCACAGTGATCCTCCTATCTTTCCCTCCTGAGTGCTGAGATTAAAGGTGTGTGTGCCATCATACCTGGCTGAGTTCCATTTTTATATCCTGGTTTGATTTCCTCATTTCATCTAGCTTTAAAAGATGGTAGAGAATATTGGGGAGACCCAAGACCCAAGACTCAAGACTCAAGCTGACTGCCTAGCACAAGACAAGTCATCTCTGTCACATCTGACAAGGTTCAGGAAACATTACACAGAAGTGGAAGATTAAATATGAGTGCTATTCTCATTGCTAGCCTGAGAACCTCCTCCAAGGAGACAGCAGTAGACACTGAGGAGACTCAAAACTCATCAAAGCAGAAAAACAGAGGCTGCTAAAACTTAACCTTAAAGAAAAGTTATAACCTGCCCTCCAATGCTCAAGAAACATTGTGGAGGGGGGGGGGGAAGGATGTAAGAACCACAGGATGGGAAGGTGTACTCCGAGAAATTCACCCGCCATGGAAACTGACTGAGGCATTCATAACCCTACAGTAATGACCAATAATCCCACAGAGGAGGTCCCTCAGTAGAATGGGGGAAGGAGAGTGGGAATATAAGAGTATAACCTGAGGAGAATACGATCAATTTGTAATATGTTCATATAATAAACTTCTCAACAAAAAAGTCTCTCATGAATGGTCTTTATACTGAAGGCACAGAAAACATAAAAATGAAGATCTTAAGGAAGAAATAAAGATCACTGAAGTGTCAACTTTCTGCTTAATATAAAATTAGGTTTTACTCTTAGTTTCTTCATATGTGACTACTTAAAGCAAAACTTTATTTTTTAATGGAATTTATAAAATATATATTTCAAACCATAGCAACAGAATATCAATATAGGTGGGATATTTGTACAATTGTACCTTTTTATATTTGGCATAAAATGATTTTTAATATCAAATTTCAAAATGTTGTGATCTCTGTAGAACCAACTAAGAAGTTTTTTTAAAAGTATAGCTTAAAAGCCAATGGGTAAATTTAAATTGAATTTCAAATGAAAAACTAGTCTAAAAATAAGAAGAAGATCATAACAATAAATTATCAGGAGAACAAGTAGAAAGTCCATTGATATAATTTTTTGAGGACATTAAACATTACCCTATAATATCAATGCATGAATGCAAGCTCATATTTTTTACTAAAAATTGAATTACTTACTCTTTCAAAAATTTTATTCATTTATTTTCAAAAACACTCATAGAGAGAGAGAGAGAGAGAGAGAATAGGCACACCAGGACCTCTAGCTGGTGAAAATTCACTCCAGATGCATATGCCACTTTTTGCATCTGGCTTTATGTGGGTACTAGGGAATGGAACTCAGATTATTAGGCTTTACAGGCAAGCACCCTAACCTCTGAGCCACCTCTCCAGCCCAATAACTTACTTTTAGCACTAACCTTCTTAGTTATTTATTAGCATTGAAATTTGGGGAGAATTGGAAGAATGGGAACATGTAAGGAAAGTTGGTTAATATTCAGTTAAGCATTGATAGTCATTGCCCTAAAGATTCTCAAAAGTTCTTTATATATCAGCTGCTAATATCATTTTTATAGCTCTAGACAAAGGGTTATTTTTCTTTTTATCCCACCACATATATCTCTGGACAACTTACTCTGTACCTTTGTCCTTGATGTCCCCCCCCCTTTCTTAACACCCTCAACTTCTCACCTCTTATGGCCTTTATTACTTATGTCTACCTAGCTGTTGCCCTCTTACTTCTCTTTGCATTTCATTCTGTTCATAGCAGACAAAAATAAATAAATAAATAAATAAATAAATAAATAAATAAATAAATAAATAAGGAACAGCCATTCAACAAATCCTGGCTTATTGATAATGTGCAATGTACCTGGTACAGAGTGCAAAACAAAATAGACTGTCTTTTCCATAAAATCAATAGGAAATTGTTAAGTTTTTGAGTAGAAGAGTAAAATGGTGGAAAGGTTTATATTTACAAGAAAACTCAAAACTAGGTTGGAGAACTATGATAATAAATGTAGAAAGAAAGAGACAGGACTCTGGCTGTAATTCAGGAGAGAGGCAAACATTGCTTTGCTCTATGTGCTAAGCACCAGCTTGATGAAGCTTCTCTGAAATTAATGCATTTGAGAACATTTTGATGAGCACTGGCAGATCTTGTGATGAATGGATTCCAAAGGGTGAGGAAGAAGGAATTCTTATGGTAATTCCCACTTTTCTTTGTTGGATAAGCAGGTGAGCAGACAATGACTCCATGACTCGTTGAGCTAGGGCTACTGGTAGAGGTATCATGAGTTCATTAGGAACTATTGGAGAGTCTGGTAGGCAGTTTGTTATGTCATATTTAATGCAGTATCCAGCATCCAATACAATTCGAAGCCTAAAAATAAATATTTAATATATATTTTAACTGTCAATTCTCAAATACAAGGAAAAAGGCAATCACTTATGAAGCACTGGCTCTGGAAGTCATTGTATCTACATCAACTAATTTACTCCCACAGTAAAAGTTTCACTTTAGTCCTGTGGTTTTGGTTTTATCTAAAGAAGGAAACCATCAAGGAGATTAAATAACACAACAAAGAAACTTTGAATCAAGGTTAAAATGCAGATCTATTTTTAAGTCCTCTACAAAGTCTTTTTTCACACACCACCACCAATACTTCCACAACTAGTTCCACCATAGATCATTTATTTATGTTATAGAAAATGAAGCAGCTTCTATTCTCTCTTGGAAAAAAAATCTCCCTCTTTTATTTCTCAAACTCATTTCATTTCTCCCACTTAAGGATGCATACTTCCAAAGCAAATCCAGCAGCTTTTTCTGCACTTATATTCCAGATTAGGGAAAGGTAATCTTCTGCCTCCTCTACTAGCTTTGCTATGGAAAAGCAAAAATGCAAAACACTCTCTATGCTGCAGGACCGTGAATGCAATCATTTCAAGTTCTCTTCAAGACTCAAGGAAGCTGAAATCTAATTTAATCTATTATATGATTGTACTAAATTGCCTAACCACATCAAAGCTTCAATGGCCTCACACTCTGGGAAGGAACATTATAAAATGCTTTCAAATATATAGTGCAGTCTCTCAGGTGCTCAAGAAAGGGGGTGCCCATCCCTGAATATAAAGCTTCCTTTACATTTCTGAGATCAAAACAACAGAGCCATTATTTGAGATGAAATGCCAGAGCCATTTCTTATTAAGCTTGAGTCATTAAAGAGAACTTAGTAGCCTGACTATTTAAGTTGGGAGTTTGCCCCCACCCCTTCCTTTAAAAGAGGGCACTCTTAATGGAATGAAAGGGCAGAAGATTTTGAAGATCAAAATTATAAGTAAATTTCCCACTAATTGCATTGTTTTTTGCTTTAAGGAAAAACAAAAGCAAGTTTTACACTTACCCTCCACATGTAATGCTAAACATTTTTAAAAAGTAAAAGAGATGTTAAACACATTGCTTTCGGTAAGACTGAGGAAAATTTTCTACTATACCATCACCCCTAATATTATAAGTACTACTAAAGAATATCATATCTGAATTTATTCTTTGACATAACCATAAGTTTCCCATAACAATATAGCAAAACAAACTAGATTCCCGGAAGGACCCGTGATAGTCAAGAGAAGCCACAGTGTTGTTAAGGTCGTGACACTTCACTAAGACAAGATCCCAGGAATTCCAGAAACATGTGAAGCACGTCACATCTTCCACTCTCCTGACAGCTGTTTTTAAAGCCTCGTAGCTGTGGGAAATCATCCTTTATATGGAGAAAAAGAGACCGACAATGCAGTCCAAGTGCATATTGATATCACTGGTTGTAGGAATAATTACCAAATGTGTAACTTCTGACTCCACTTTCTAGCTCCCAACATTGGACCAGACTATTTATTATGCTGTGTCCAGCTTCCATATCTATCAGTGGGGATTAAACAACACTTCCCTGGCTTTCTGGGAGTGTCTTGTTCAGGCATTGGTACCCAGTGCTGGTTCTCTGTACAGGATTACCCAATGGACAACTTTTCAGCCTTGGTTTAAAAAGATGAGCAATATTTTATTGTAGAGAATACACATGACATAAAACCATGGTAAAGCAAACATTGTGGCAACAAATATACCCACTGATGGGCACAAACATTACTACTGATCCATTACAGAGAATCTTCATCACTTCACAATGAAACTGCACATCATAAACTGGCAGTTCCCACTCCCCAGTCCCTATTCAGGAGGCACCTCTTGACTGCTTGTCTTATTTTCTACCGATTCTTGGTTTTCGTATCTATGTTGCATCATGTAACATATGCCCATTGTATCTCATTTTTCACTTAGATGAAACTTTGAAAACAATCCTTGGGTAGCATGGATCCCTTTGGCGTAGCTGAAAGACAGACCATATTTCACTTGTGCATTTGTCACATATGACCAGTAATGTTTTTCCATTTCTTGACTATTCTGAATAGTGCTGACAGCAGGCTTATCAACACAATTTTGACCACCAGTTTTCAGTAACTTGGCCTAAATATGTAGGAATGTAATTGCTAGTTCATATAGTAAGTCGATGCGTAACTAATTGAGGCACCACCAAGCTGCTTTCTACCATGGCTGCACCCCTTTACATTCACAAAAATACTGAGGCAGTTTAAGGGGTGACAGGACCCCAAAAGCAAAGCAGGACTTTGTGGTCTCTGCTTTGCTAGAGGTCAGAATGTCAGAAGGATCTGGCTCCTTCTCTCTTTCTGCCTAAACGAGTTTCCTCCCCAGATCAGGTTTTCCTTAAATTCAACCTGAGTCCCCCCTTCAAAGGAGTTCCCCTTTCCTAGAACCAGAGTTCCCGTTGCCTGGGAGATTAAACTTGATCCCCTAGTAGAAACCTAGTGGCAGGGTCTATTTCATCCAGAACCTAGAAAAAGACCCCAATCTGGTTCTCTATGTGGGCTTCTCAATTTCTAGAAACCCCTTCCTATTGTACAGGAATTTTGCCTTCCTTTTTTTCTCTATCCATAATCTAATAAAGTCGCTATAAACTTTACCATTGGTCTATGACTTTCAATTCTCTGAATTCACAAGATAAGAACTCAGTGGAAGTTGTGTGACCCTGACAGTCTGGTGCCCTAACTCCTGGGTTAAAGTCCAACCAAGAGCTGAGAAAGGCTTCATTGCTCTCAAAGACACCCCAAATTCCCATATTAATATGGGAAGGTTCCAGGTGGTTTTTTTTCCACATCCTCTTCAGCACTTGTTATTTTCTGCTTTACTGTGTTGTGTTTTATTTTTCAATTATGGCCCACCTATGGGGCATGGAATATCATCTTATTGTGCTTGGATTTGAATTTCCTTAATGAGTAATTATATCCTACAACTTTTCATATATGGTTAGCTATTTATTAGTAATATCTTCTTTAATGAAATACCTGTTCATTTTACCACAATTTAACTAGAATATATGTCATTTTGTTTTTGATTTGTGAGGAATCTTTACGTAATAGTGACATAAGGCCCTTACAAGGATATGATTTGTGAATATTTCTCCTATCTTATGTTCTAATTCTCTTGAATTAGTGAAACTAATAGTTTTTATTTTAGAAATGTCTGGCATCTACATTTTCTTTTGTGGCTTCTATCATTGCAAAAACCAAGATCATGATGATTGCTTATATGTTTTCTTCTGAAATTTCAATATTTTCATTCTTACTTTTAAGGCTTTGTTTTATCTTTGGTTAATTTTTACATATAGTGTGAACTATACACTTATAGATGTATAGTGTGGAAGAGAATATATTGTTTCTCCATTAAATGGTCATGGACCCTTTGACTTTATGTGTGTGGGTTTAGTTCAGGACACTCAATTCTGTTCAGTTGATCTCTATATCTATCTTTGCACAATTGCCATGTTTTTAAAATTATTATAACAAAGTTTTCAAGGCATCCCCTTCAGAACAAAATTTAGGTACTCCCACTTTATCAGAAAATCTTTCCTTACTTTTTGTTGTTGAAATAAATAGCATATTCTAATAGCTCCTATTCCTCATTTTGCTCTGGAGTTTCAGAATTATCAATGACAGTATAACAGCTGTCCTTTATTAAGCTGTTATCACTAGAAAAGAGTGATGTTTCAGTTGGAAAAGTGAGTGCCTTGCAAGCATGAGTCCACTCCTTAGCACTCACATAAAAATGCCTGGCATGGTGATGCACACCTGTAATTCCAGAGCTGAGAGTATCAGCCAGATTAGCCTAATTGGTGAACTCACGCCAACTAAAGACCCTATATTTTTGAAAAAGGCTTTCCTGAAGACAATATCCAAAACTGTCCTCTGGCCTTCGTGCATGCATGCTCATGTATACAACACACACCAACACATACATTTTTAAAAAACATTTACTGGGCTGCAGAGATGGCTTAGCAGTTAAGGTGCTTGCCTGTGGAGACTAAGAACTCATGTTCAAATCTCCAGGTCCCACATAGCCAGATGCAAAAGTGACACAAGCACATAATGTTGCACATGCACACATGGGGGGTGCACAAAGTTTGGAGTTCATTCACAGAGGCTGAAAGGCCCTGGTGTACCCATTCTCTCTCTCTCAAAATAAATAAATAAATAAATAAATAAATAAATAAATAAATAAATAAATAAAATAAACATTTCCCATTTCCCAGGCATGTCTTTTACATATATTATTTGTCACCTTATGTTCTCAGGCCCTACCCATGCCATTATTATCTCTAGTTACCAATGAGAAAGCTGAACCATAAAAGGTAATCATGCCACTCATAGAATAAACCAGGGATACAAACCCAGACAGTTCAACATCCCTATTCATACTTTAAACCCACAGAACATCTGGGTTATGCCCTGTGCTGAGGGCTAGAAGAACAGGCCACCATTCCTGATTCATGGAGTTCATAGATTGGTAGGAAATATATAAGTCAATATAAAATGTATCAGGAACAGCAAGACACCAAAGACAGATGTTCCCCTGAGGAAGCAAAAGGCTTCATGTGGAAGATAAACAGACCTCACAGGGAACTTGAAGGAAGAGATGGAGTGGCTACAATTTGAGAGTGGAAAGAGTGGTGGGGGTTTGAATTCTATACCAATGTGATGAGATTCAAATGGATTTGGTTAATCTTTGTTCAAGTCTTGCGTGTTTCCTCCTGTAATGCTTTTTTGTTTAATCTATTCCTAAATCCTGCATACAAAATCGTTTTGAACTTGCAGCTAACAATCATCCATAAGATTGATTTTATTCATGTTTATACACCATGAAAATAAAATATGCGTGCTTTTCTGGTTAGAAAAACATCTTGAAGGCCAGGTGTGGTGGCTCATGCCTTTAATGCCAGCTCTTGGGAAGCAGAGGTAGGAGTATTGCCAAGAGTTTGAGGCCACCCTGAGACTACATAGTGAATTCCAGGTCAGCCTGGGGTAGAGTGAGACCTACCTTGAAAAAGAAAAAAAACATCTTGAGGGTTGGTACTTTATTTGCTTTAAAGTTATGGCAACCTTTTTTTTTCTAGGTAGGATCACCTTCAGTTTTGCTGAGAATACATTTTCTGAGAAAAATGGCTTTCTTAAATATCTGTATTCTTTCTCCTTTAGGGACAATGGAAGATATTACAGGAATACCATGGACTAAGCTGTAGCCCATCAGGTTTGTTCACTGTGTGTACTTGCTTGGGAAGATAAGGGAAGACCTTGCAGGGGAAAAAAATGTAGGCCTAGATCCCTGCAAATCATTTCACAAAGTCTTAAATTGTATTTTCCTACATATCCAACAGAACCTAAGGCATTAGCCTTTGGCTCAGTTCATAGGTGCCCAGAACTCTTCTCAGGTGGGATGCTGGCCATTTCTATGGAGGGATGGTGTGAGAGACATGTTTTACAAAGTAGTCCACCAGCCAAATGTTTGTATATATTTTCCCAAAGCATGGTAAGAAGATTAAACTGCAATATAAATCTATACATCACTTCCTTCACCTAAAAAGTCTGTCAGTAGAGATGCTTGTTTACAAAATTGAATTTTAGGTCTTTTTCTCTTTACATACTAGTAGATGGACGCATGGTGATTCACAGCCTACCCCTGGAGGAACACAGGTCCTGGGGAACAGGAGAAAATTCTTCCAAACAAGAAGAAAGACTTCACACCCACTAGTCCATCTGCTACTTAACCATGCAAGGTGGAGACACAGCATCCTCTTCCTTCATTCAGGAACTCTACCCCCAACAGGTCAGTGTCCAAGCATGACCTCATCTACATGTGCCCATAGTACCATTTCAGAAGTGATTTCCCCATCCACTTCGTACTGTTTTAAAACCGTCTTCCACTATACATGATTTTCATTGATAAAGACACTTACTCAAAGATCCAGTATCTAGTCCCGTAAGGAAGTAGAGAAGGACATTTCTTAGGGGAGATCGTACACTATGTGGTAAATAATCTCACTTAATCCTAGCACAATACAATGGAGTAAGCATCATTAACCTAATTTTACATATGCATTTATAAGGTTTAGGAGCATGAGAATTAGCATTTAATCCCAGGACTACTGAATCTGTATGCAGAAATCCCTGAAAAGCATGCCTGTCCTTCCCAAAACCAAGAGCTCATAATCTCCACATTTCACCCAAGCCACCATGGCTTTTCTCTAACTATTAGAGAATGAGGTCTATCCATGAATGCGTTCTGGAAAGTGATGGGGTGATAGAATTCTCTGGGGGACTAATGATATTCCTGACCCAAAATATTGGACTAAGAAGTCAAATAGAGCCGGGTGTGGTGGCACATGCCTTTAATCCCAGCACTCAGGAGGTAGAGGTAGGAGGATCACCGATCACTGTGAGTTCGAGGCTACCCTGAGACTACGAAGTGAATTCCAGGTCAACCTGGACTAGAGTGAAACCCTACCTCAAAACAACAACAACAATAACAACAAAAAGTCAAAAAGCTTATAGTTTTGTCATGTGGTCTCTGTCTGATTTCCAGGTTTATGGTTTTTAATTATCAAATTGAAAAGACACACACACACACACACACAAGTAAATCAGCAAGAAACATTATGAAGCAAAGCTATAGTACACTGCAAGAAGGTCAGTGGGCCATCTGAGTGGGAAAGTATACAAAGGCCCCAAGTTATTGCTCAGACTTCTTTGTAAGGAGTCCACTAAAAGAAGGGGTTGGTTGCCAATGGCATAGTGAAGATATTTCTCTGTTTTGATTGATAGACACAAGTTATAGTACCATTTCTATTCTCATGTCCCTTCCAAACATGAATCTGAGTTTAATCATATGAACACCCAGTTATGCACTGCATAAGTTGTTAAGTAGGGAACTCTTTCTACAACTCTTTCTTCACCATAACTGAACTCATAGTTTGTTTTATTGCATATGGACCCAAAACCAGTCCAAGATGGATGCCCCCGGTCACTCAATCCCAGCTATGTCTAAGAGCATATTTGAATAGAAACAGACTAAAAGAGGAATACCTAAAGCTCACTAGAAAAGGAGAAACATATTCCATTGTTTAGAGCAGTGCATGGGCAGCTCAAGGCAAGTAGTGGTCCCAGGTTTCCAACAGGTCTCTGTGTGTATTATCAGGAGCAGGGTGTCTTTATGGCCCAAGCCAAGCAGTGTCCAAGGTTGCTAAACGATGCCCTGGACTTACTTGCCTCCCTTTGTTTTTAGTGAGAATCTCAGTCCCTGTTTAGCAAGACCCCCCCCCCCATGGAATATGCCAAGGATGACTGAACTCCATCAGGGAAAATTTAAATCCCTAAATCACTCCCTAAAAGCAGGAAGGATAAAGCCAGTAAGATAGTCATGTTTATTTTGCCACTCTTCGAAGACAGGCAAGGGCATTGTGGGTAATGGAGTATAGGAGGAAAATTAGACTGTAAAGAAATATTTGACAGTGTTTCCTTAATCATGGTCTACATCTGCTGATGCAGCCAAAAGCAAGGGGGCAGAGGTGATCTTTGCTATGCTATGGCGAATAATACAATCATACTTTTGTTACCAAACTACATTTAACAGCCATATAAATCCTGCCTGCCTCCATACCACACCTCATTATCTCACAGGGAATGTGAGCATCTGGAAAGTCAAATGTGGTCAGACCTGTACCTCTGAAGCTGGGATAGAGACACGGGGCTGAGTCCAGCTTCGTAAATGCACAAAAGAAGACTGCCCAGGAGGCCTCAGCACAAACTTGCTGGGGGCCACATCAGGCAAACACTACCATCCTGAAATTCTGGTATGGTCTGAGATACAAAATGGGAATAGAAACTGTTTTCGCCAATTTTTGAAATTTTTTGTCAATTAAGAAAGTCAGATACAGAGAGCCTAGCAAATTGCTCAAGGTCAAAGTCAAATCTATAGCCAAAGGGAATCTGGGCATCAAATAAAAGGCTGTCTCGCCTCATAAGCTTACTTTCCACAAAACAAACTAGCTCTATGTCACGGTGACTGTGGTACTTTGTTAGAAGCATTATGAGGCTCCTTATAGGCATTATGAGAATTCCTTAAACAATGGCTTGTATAACTGGGGACATCTTATTTTCATCAGGCTGAACTGCCCAAATTCCCAAAAGGTGAAAATGTGTGAAATAAATACAAGCATAAATGTTCATGCTTGGTTTTCAGGAGGATAGCCGGGTAGCAGAAACGATCAATATAACAAAAAAGAGAGGATGCTTTCTGGACCTCTATGGAAGGAAAGAGAAGGAGAATTCAGAAGCTACTCTGCCTGTGTTGAGAAGGAGCAAGTTGGTCATTTTTGCCGTTTCCAGCTGCAGGAAGTGAAAAGCCCAGGGCAGGTTCAATGCACCATTCTTAAAGCAGTACAAAATCCCTCTTTGTTCCTCGGTGAAACTTATCTCTGAAGAGCTGCACCACTTCCTGTGAGATACAGTCCTGCAAATGTGTGCTGAAGACCGGTCCCACTGCTCTGCCTTCAGTAAAGCACAAGAATGGGCACTTTGTACGCTGCCTGAAAATGACACTCACTCCTCTTGTCACTGCTGAGGTTACCAAGTGGGCAAAACTTCCTGCTCAGAGGCGGGGCTGTAGGCAGCACAGGTGTGTGTGAGTGCATGCATGCATGTGTGTGTGTGTGGGGGTGTCTTTTGTTCTTTTGTAAATGTGTTTAGCAATTTCCATAACTGAAGAAGGCGGCAAGGAGAGCCAGTGCAGCCCAGAGCTTTCCACAGTGTTTTCATGGAGCCTTTCCAAAGTCTGAAAGCTTCAAAGTTCAGAGTCAGAGGATGGGTTGGATGAGAGCAGTGGGCAAGTCCTCAGGCCCTTCTAGATGTGTCTTTATCAGAGAAATTCTAACAATGTGATGTGGTAAACTTGATACTGTTTCATTCATACTTAGCTTTAAAGAGCATTGAAAGCAGCTGCTGTGTAAATATTCTATGGGAAAGGATCATTGTAGAACTCTATCCTTCACCCTACGAATACATTGCTGTGTGATTATGAGCCATTCGCTTCAGCCCTGCTGACTTCTCATTTATGAACATGGTCCTAACATTGCACAGCTTCTGAACCTCCTGGAGTGACTCAGTCGAGTGTGGTCTTTTGTGCCCATTCACAGTGACACATTTGTCAACATACATTTGGGCTCAGGCATTTCTTTTTATTCTTGTTTATTTATTTGCAAGGAGAGAGAGAGAATGAACATGCCAGGGCCTCCAGTCACAGCAAACGAACTCCAGATGCATGCACCACCATGCATCTGGTTTTACAGGCAAGCACCTTAACCATTGAACCATCTCGCCAGCCCATTTTCTTAATTCTAGCGAGTCAAAAGTGGAAAATAGAATATCTTCCAAAAAGTGTTTTATAATCTGAGCCAAAAGAAGAAAATGAATTGAATAGCCAAGGGGCTATTTTTCAATAATAGTTCTGTATGGAAATTGTAGAGCTGATTGTAGCATCAAAGTCACCTGAGACCTTAGTAAACAATTCACTGTAATATAGACACAAAGATGAAAGAAGGAAACCAGGACACCATCCAACACATCCAAAGGGAAGCTAGAACAAGAGATACCTGAGGGACCAAAAACCTACTGACCAACACAGTGTCAAAGCAGTGTCTATGTGGTTCCCTGCTCAGGAGGGACTAAGAAGTCTGGCAAGGAGAAGAGTGAACATTTACACAAGTCTTCCCTTACTGCCAATCCTTGAATTCTAGGTTCATGACCAGATTCTGGTGCTTCACAACACACAAGTCGGGCATGTCAGGAGTGGAAATGATGGGTCCAGTGGTTCAAGTGAACAGTTTATTAAAAGAAGACTTGAGCACTGGAGAGATGGTTCAGGAGTTAAGACGCTTCCCTGCTACACCTAATGACCAGGGTTCAATTCCCCAGTACCCACGAAAAGCCAGATGCAGAAAGTGGTCCATGCATCTGGAGTTCATTTGCAGTGGCTGAAAGCCCTGATGTACTCGTTTTCTCTCTCTCTCTCTCTTTCTCTCTCTCTCTTTCTCAGCTAACAAGTAAATAAGTAAAAACATTTTTTTCAAAAACAGATGACTTGAAGCAAACACATTGTGGCCTCATCCAGGCACATCACAAGCTGGTCATTTTTTTTTTTTTAATATCTTGACTTTCTTTGTTGGTAAAGTGTAATGAAGATACCCACAGGATGGGGTTGGCAAGTCATCTTGGTCTGCACCTTGGCTATAAAATCCAAGGATTATTCTAGATTCTCTCTGAGGTCCTTTTAAGCGCAGTGTTACTCAGAAATTGCTTCTGAAGTGGGAAGAAATTCCTCGGTGTAGGCTGAACTTGTGCCACATGAAATATAATGGGAAAAGTATCTGTTCTGGTTACCCTTTAGACTGAGGACTTGGTGACAACATGTATGTACAGGTTTCTCCCAGAGGAAATCAAGAAAGAACATAGCTATAAAATGGTTTAATTTTTAATTAAGATATTATAAGATGCTCTTTTTGATGTTCCTCTTTGTGGACCCAGAATTAAATGGTTACCAGCAGAGAGTACATAACACACACAAATCCACACTGCTAAGCTATTAAAATTGATGAGCTGTTTAAGCAGCACTCTTATAAGAGATATTAATTTTTCTCCAGTGAGAAGGATGAGCCATATTAAGTTTATGTCTAGATAATCAGAAGAGGAGAAAGGCTTGCAATTGGGAGAAAATTAACAAGAGAAAGAGTATCAGGTTTTTCCAATTGTATATATCTGTAATGGTTATAAATGAATTTATGCTGCATTATTTTATTATCAGCTCATTAAACTGGGAAGTTTGCTTCCCACAATTCCTTTTTGTACATGATTGTGAGTCAGCCAAGAAAGGAACTCGAGTGAGACAGGAGCAGCAGCCAGAGAGCAGAGACCATCACCCTCTGGAGGTCTTATTGTGGTCAATGACAGGCAGACACAGGTCCCACTGTTTCCAGCTGGTCCTCACTCACTTCAGCTCCTCATCCAGCTTTTCTTCCACAGCACCAGCTCTACTGAACAGTGGCAGCTGCCCTAGGCTTGCTGCCAGACCCTTGATGGCAGAGCACACGGGCAGTCACTGAGAGACCAGTGCTTCCCATTGACCTTACCACCACGTCTCCCCTTAGCCCCACGTCAGGGGCCAGTCATGACTGGCTCCTTTGCTGTCTCAGGGCTCTAACATTCCCCTCTGCACCCACACTTTAAAAAACATGGGCTAGTGACATACTTCTCTGATACTCCAGTCTTCCTTCTGGCCTGCGCATCACCAATACCTTCCGCATTTATGTGAGGCTTAATTCCTGTGACCTACCCAAGCGTGTCATGAGCACTGCTGCCCTGGCATGCAAACCAAAAGCTTCTACAGTATAAAACCCAAAATACTTGTCCTTGCTTTTAAGACTGGGCAACAGGCTAGGCCAGATGGGCAATTGGGACATTACTAATAGAAGTTATGAGAGCAGGGAGAACATTTTTTTGAGCCAGATAAGGAGCAACATCCAGTATGGGATGGTGAAGTCATTGGGAAAACTGACCTTCATGGTAATTTGGAAGAAAAACACACACCTCTTAAGCTTGCAGGTCTGCCTGCAATGTCCAAGCTGAATATTGAAAGTGCCGAGAAGCATGTTTTGTCTTCTATACAATAATGTACATGAAGAGAGGTATGAACTAAGGTGATAAATGGCCAATTTTCAAGAAGAATGTGTTTGAAAACAGATACACAAATCAAGCTACAATGAGTAAAAACTTGGAAGAGTTAGTTATATTCATCTTTAGTGTTTCTGGATTAAAATATGAAATTAGAATATGAAAACTCCAGTTTCTTCAGTCAGCAAATGCTTCTTAAATAAGAAAAGGCCTCAGGGAAAATATCAAATTGAGCATATGGCTTTAAGATTCTTTAGTAAGCTCTCTGGAAAGTTTGAGTCAATGACTAAAATATTTTCTCAATTAGCAAAGAAGAGTTTAAAATCTCAAATATTGACCAATAGGACCCTTACTTATTATATAAGGCAGAGATAAGAATGCCTCAAAACACTCAATAACAATGCTTTTGGGTATAGACTAAACCCAAGTAAAATACAAAGGAAGCCCACAAAACTTAAAAAAAAAAAAACTTATACAAAAAAGAACATTGATAAAATGGAGTGAAAGTAAGTAATACTATTTAAAATGAGATTTCATGGCCCCAGAATTTCTAAGGTTATGAAGTAAGCAACATAGAGAGACCATCTGTGGTGGTTTGAATGTATGTCCCCCACAGACTCATGTGTTTTATCAAAACTTGTAACTTGACTGGAGCAGGTGTTGCTGGGGGTGGATCCTGGGATTCAGCCCAAAGGTGTGTTTGAGGGTGAATCTGAATTCCAGCCCAAAGGTGTGCAGAGAGGTTTGAGCTTAGGCAAGTTTGTGTTTGCTGGTGGTGCTTGCTACTTGGTGATGTCTCTCTGCTTGGATTTATGAATAGGAGCCAGATTTTTCTGCCACTGATGGAGTTTCCCCTTGTGTTTATAAGCCTGAAATAAATCCTATTCCTCCCATAAATTGTGCCTGGTTTGGATGTTCATTCCAGCAACATGACAGCTGTCTACTATACCATCTCATCAAAAAGTAAATAACACAGTGGACTCTATCAAAACAGAATAGACAGCCTAAGAGAACAGTGAATAAGAAACCACTCATGGGCTGGAGAAATGGCTTAGTGGTTAAGGCACTTGCCTGCAAAGCCAAAGGACCCAGGTTCAATTACCCAGGACCCACATAAGTCAGATGCACAAGGGGGTGCATGCATCTGGAATTCATTTGCAGCAGCTAGAGGCCCTGGCATGCCCATTATCTCTCTCTCTCTCTCTCTCTCTCTCTCTCTCTCTCTCTCTCTCTCATAAATAAAGAAAAATAAAATATATAGAAAAGAAAGAAAACACTCAAGTAAATAAAAGTGAACCCAAGTCAAGTAATGTGCATGCCGTTGGAGTAAGGTGCTCTAACAAGATGTGCCTCACAGAACTGAAGAGTTCAAGTGGATCTGCCACCTCTCTTAGCCTTCTTTCTTCTTTTATGTGAATGTCTTGTGCAATTTTATTTTGCTAATATCACTATTGTATGTTGCATGGCTGAGGTAAAGAGACATTACAAGTATCATTCCTAGAACTGTATTAAGAGCAGTCGCTGCCCATGCACAACCTGCCCCCCCATCAGGAACTACAGTCGGAACCCTCATGCCCATCTAGAGCTGAGGCAAGAGGTGAAGTGATGGACTTCAAGCTGATGACACAGAGAAATGAGACTTCCGGGGTCTTGGGGCTGATGAAGGGTTTTTAGGTGAGAGGATGTAAATAAGCAGGACCAGAGGATACACTTAGGAGATGGAAAGGTCAGAACTGCTACTTGTTCTTTAAAGGTCCTACTATGAGGACAAAGAATACTCCCTCCCCCCTCATTTTTCTCTCTTTCTCATCTGTAATGGCTTGTGACTTGCTTTGACAGTAAAATGCAAGAGGCCTCTTTGCTTTTTGCTTTTACTTTCACCAGTGTGAAATATAGGTTTTCATTCTCCCATTTTTCCCTTGTAGAACTTTGCCACTTTATGAATAAATCCAATCAATGCTCATTGAGAAAGAAACCCCATGTAGTAGAGAAACAATGTGGAGGGAATTCCAGCCTGACACTAAAAACCCAATCAAAAGCCTATGTCTATGGATATCATAAGCCTGTCATAACCCTGGAGGGGAAACTACTACTGTTGTCTATCTAAATGGATATATTGTGCCCACCAAACTGCCCTTTAAATATTATGCTTTTGTCCACATATTAATGTTACTCTCACTTTTGGTTAGAGAAACTTCTCTTTTCAGATGTCAGTGACAGCTGAGGTGGCTCAAAACTCACCAAAGTGATGAGAAGTGACAGAGGAGTATTCAGCACTAAGTGAGACATCTCTATCACATGCACCAAAGTTCAGGGACCATTGCAAAAGAGGTTGTAGAAAGAATGTAAGAGCCAAAGGAAGGCGAAGAGTGCTTCCAGACACAGAGGGACTATAGCAGTCATGACATACATGACCTCACAGTAGTTGATGCTACATACACAAGGCCTGCATGATTGGAATAAAAAATTTTTCTTCTTGGCATTTCTTTGAAAAAATTGCAGGACTGGGAAGATGATTCAGTGGTTAAGAGTGCTTGCTGTTTAAGCTGATGGCCACTCAGGCAGGAGACTGCCAAGTTAGACTCCCCAGAACGCACCTAAAAAATGATTGTAATGCCAATACATGGCAGATGGCAAGGGAGAAAAGAACCATTAGAATTCTTCCATAAGAATTAAAGTTCAGCAGCTGGAGAGAGTGTTTAGTGCTTAAAGAGCTTGCCAGCAAAGCTAAGAACCCAGATTTGACTGGCAAGTACTCACATGAAGCCAGATGCGCAAGGTGGTGGCATGCGTCTACAGTTCGTTTGCGTAGCTGGAGGCCCTGGTGTGCCCATTCTCTCTCTCTCCTCTCTCTCTCTCTCTCTTTCTCTGCCTCTTTCTCTCTCATAAATAAATAAATAAATAAATAAATAAATAAATAAATAAATAAATAAATAAATAAATAAATGAATAAATAAATAAATGAATAAATAAATAAATAAATTTTTTTTATAAAAAGAACTAGTGGTCATGCTAGAAAGATGGCTCAGCAGTTAAAGACACTTTCTTACAAAGCCTGATGGCCTGGGTTTGCTTCTCCAGTGCCCATGTAAAGCCAGATACACAAAGTAAAGCATAAGTCTGGGGTTTGTTTGCTGTGGTTAGAGGTCCTGGCAAACCCATTTTCTCCCTTTCAATTTCTCTCTCTCCCTCTCTTTCTCTCTTTCTCTGTCTCCTTCTCTCTCTCTCCTGATATTCTTAACTTATTACTATGGCTATTTTAAAAAGGTAGAATTGAGATAGAGACATTAAATTTAGTAGTATACATAAAGCACCAAGTCTGCATTCAACATTCCAGCACTCAGAAACATCATCAAACATTCCGAGGGCTGGAGAGATGGCTCAGCAGTCATGTGTACTTCCTGCACAAAACTGAGGGCCTGGCGGGGGGGGGGGCATGTCTAAGATCACCAAAGTTTGAATTTCCAGAACCCATGTAGACAACTGAATGTGGCAACACATGCCTGTAACCCCAGTCCTGTGGGAAGCAGAAAATGGAGGAAACTCTGGTGCTCACAAATGGCAAGCTATAAAATCAATCAGAGACTGAGGCGGGTTAGTGGTGGAGAGGGCATTTTCTGTTCTCCTCTGGCCACAGATGAACCCATGGGGTGCTGCATCAACACATACTACGTACATGCAAAAAAAAAAAAAAAAGTTGACAGATAATTGAAATAACAACTAAGATCTATGAGGTTAATAGTCCCACACAAAATTACATGTCAAATATCCCAATTGAAAAAATTATTTTGCTTCCAAAATTGTTATTTTTTGGTATATCAGCCATAGGATTTGCATAAAGCTTATATACCATTCATATAAAATTGTTAACACTTATTCTATATTCGTTCCTTATTAGAACTCCTCAGCAAAGCTTCCGTGAATTATCTAATTTGAATATGTCATCTCGTCTAGTGAGGCACTGGTTTATAAAGCACTGAAAGGAGACCTTTTTCTCCCCAGGTTTCTGGTTAAACCACAGGGCTGATGCACTTTGACCCTCTTGCCCTGGCTTAGGCCATCAGATCCCTGAGAATCATACCAAAAGAAATGCAGTGTCTGGATCTTCCTGGTTTTAATTCAAGTGTCTATCACCAGAGGGAGTATGGATCTCACTAGAACTATGTGGAATAAGAGTTTAAGAGAGATTATCCCCAAGGAAAATTTGAATAGCATGACCCAAAAGTCAAAACCATTTGGTATTTACAATCCAATGCAAGTCACAGATTCAGAGTCTCAACTCACCTCAAAGATTATCTAAATTGGGTAAGTGGACTTTGGTGGTTTGATTCAGGTTATGTGTTCTGAATGCTAGGTCTCCAGCTAATGGCAATTTTGGAATTAAAGCCTCCTGGAGGCAGTGTATTGTTGAGGGTAGGTTCATGGGTGTTATAGCCAGCTGCCCCATGCCACTTTTTGGCACACTGTCCTATAGCTGTTGTCCATCTTATGTTGACCAGGCGGTGATGTTCACCCTCTGCTCATGGCATCATTTTCCCCTACCATCATGGAGCTTCCCCTCGAGCCCCTCTCTAAGCCAAAATAAACCCTTTTCCTCACAAGTTGCTCTTGGTTGATTTCTGCCAGCAATTCAAACCTGACTACAACTTGGACCCAGTTCTCTCATAGTATTCTGAGATCTTTAGACTTCATGGATCTAATCTGACAAATCTGATTTTGCCTTAGATAATTCAGTACCCTTTGGCATAGTCTTCTCATAGTCTTCTTAGATCTTTAGACTTCATGGATCTAATCTGACAAATCTGGTTTTGCCTTAATTCAGTACCCTTTGGGGGCTTTGATTTCTTTATCTTCCTAATAATAAGTTTGAGACAAATGCGTTCCCTGGGTGTGTTTGAGATTTAAAAAAACAAACAAACAAAACCCTCTATGGACCCATGGTCATTTCAAAAATTCAAAGTCCTAGTAGAGTTCTTAGATGTATACATCACAATCAAACTCACTCTACCATATGAACCTCAAAAAGTAAATGTGATGGAAAAGTTACAAAAGACTTAGAATCAAAGGCAGACACTAAGAACAAAACTATGGAAATAACAGAAGCCATGACTTATTGGGTACTTCTAGTCAATCAGATCACCCCTTCAGGGTCTGCCTTAAGGCTCATTTGAATGGGATCATTTCTCACCTTTCTGTCATTCCACTAACAATCCAAATTCTCAAAAGTGACACCGAGATTGTGTTTGTGTGGTGTGGCTGGCATAGTACCCATTTGCTAGTCCCACTAGGACAACAGCCATGGATAAAGGCAGAGAGGGTAATGAGCACACAAAATCACGTATGCCATCTCTGCACATGACTGGTGGCATCAAAAGCTATATGAAACTTTGCTTTGCTTATATTTCCAATACAGCCCTGTGTGGATTCCTTTTAGTTTTCATGTAACGCTGCTTATGTACCTGGCTCATGGTCTCAGAATCACAATAAAATAATCAACCTCCAAAATCCAAATGAATGGATTATGTCACTGAGGGATCTGGAAATTAGAAGTGATCATTTCAAAATGAGATTCATTTCTCAGGAACATTGTAAAGCAAAGACCAATGACTTAGTCTGGTTTTCATTACACTATTATTTTCCAGCCACAGGCAAATACTCAGAAAATGAGATAGTATTAAAATATATGAGTGTAAATTCAAGAACTTCAGCAAAACCACTGAATAATTTATAAGTATTCCAAATTAACCAACTGTTCCTCCAACCACTGTCAGTGTGTATAGCTACCAAAAGGCACCTAAGTTACATGATACTTATCCAGTTCCTAACTTGAGGCTTCAGTATCAGCACTGAAAACCATGTACCAGTTACTCTTGCTTTCAGAGTTGAACTAGATCATGAGTTAGCAACTGGGTGTCATCTTCAAATAGAATTTAAATATTCAGTGTCAAAGTGGACATGTTTCTGGCTCTACATATACATTAGCACCATACATCTATATATTTGCATTCTATTTATAAGTCTGTGCTTGCATGAACACAGATCTATTTACCTCACAGTCATAGACATTCACAAAGATTTCATCTCTTTTAGGTAAAATATTGGATTTTTTTTTCCAAAATGTTCTTAGTCTATATTATGTAGCTAACTTTTGCTCCTGGTGAATTAAAATAAGTCTAAAAATGGGAACAATAACTCCTTGTAAGGAATTGACATTCTGCTAATGTGTAAACTCCAGTTCTGACACCTGCAGGCTCTTAGCTGGCACCCAGATTCTTTAGGGTTTAAATAGGACCTGACCTGACTTGGGGCTTGAACATGAGTCCTTAGGCTTCTCACCAAGCACCTTAACCACCAAGCAATCTCTCCAGCTGAAGATTCCTTTTTCAAGTAAGATAACATCAAGAAATAATTAGAAGATATCAAAGATCTTGGGGGGAAAAAGGAGTTGTATCTCCAAGCTACTTGCTCCCCAGTACCAGAGAATATTTATCAGTGTAAGAATTTTAGGCCTCACCTAATATCTTTCTATTCACATGTGGTGTGGAAGTGAAAGAAAGATGGCAAAATGGAAAATATTCCTGGCCCCTTTACTCTAAAGCTGTAGAAGGAAGCATAAAATAAAGAGGAATAAGAACTTGGTTTCCTCTGAGAGTGCATCACCCCCATAGACTGAGTCTTTTAACTTTCCTAACACAAGAAGAATTATTAGCAGTACTACACATGCATTTCCTAAAACCCTGATATTGCTAAAGATTGCTCTCACTGGAGGGGATATGTATTAAGATGAAAGGAAGCTACACCATAAACAACCATGGTAATCTGGGCAATAAAGGGAGACTTTGCAGTCAAAAAAATCATTTTCTGGATGATAAAGTTTGAGATGGCTCATAGAAAAAGGGCAGAGTGGCGAGGCCATGTATACACATTAAGTGACACAGTGTGAAGACACTGGGCACTCAGTAAGCCGGTGTGACTAACAAAAGAGAAATAACTGGAAATCAAGTCCTGCTCTTCCCTTTCATCCAATAATTCCCAATTTTGACTAGTATTTAAAAGAAAGCAGTTCAATTGTCTTACTTTTAAAACTATACATGTATGCCATCTCCCAAAAAAAATCTGGGAGGAAGTTCAAGCCTGACTGAGGGGATTTCTTTGTGAGTTAGTTGTGGAATACAGCTAGGGTTGCTCATGTTATCAGAACTCACCAGTACAGAGCAATATCACATTAAGACAGCTTCAATACTTGTGCATTTTTTCATCCTAAGTTCTAAATCACTAGACTTGAGAAATAATGGTTTATCAACCTTAAAGCTTATTTCATTCAATTTCATATTCTATTAGTCTACATAGAAGAATAAGAAATGAGACATATTGCAGTATGGAAAGAGAGGTAAGGACAACACATGGTTAACAGATTCAGAGAAGTGAAGGTATCTATGTTGTCCAAGCTCTTTTGGCCACTTTAACATTCAGACCAATGCCCAGCATGAAGAGGACATCACATTTCCAAGCCCAATCAATGAAGTCATCAGAACTTGTGGTGTGGATCAGGCCTGCATACATACCATGGAAAGCTCTCCTGGTAGCTATGAATTCTAGTTTAGGATAGGATTATAACTTTGCAAGAAATCTTTTTTTTCCTCACTGATATTTACTTTAAATGATTAGTATTCCATTTCATTGGAATTTCTGTTATTTTATTTACAGTTTTATACACATCAATGTGTTTTGATCATGCTCATCTCCCATTTCACTCCTGCCAAACCCCTTCTTCTTCCCAATTAGTCCCCTTCCTACTTTCATGTATTTTTGTGTGTGTATGATCCTCTGCATTTAGTGACAGTTGTTTGCATTAGTGCAGGTGAGGAGTTATTTACAGGAGAATGAGCTATTTACCAGTGGCTGAACATATAAGAACATAAATTCCGCTACTCCAGATACCATTAAAGGCCAATAACTCCTCAAAAAGGGTTTGGTCTCACAAGCCCCTCCCCCTCCCATGCTGGAATATTGATGGGGACAATCCTATGAGTGAAACAGCAGTTGCTGTGAGGTCATTAGTATTACATCCATGTACTATCCAGAATACATCATCCCACAGCACTTCTACACTCCTCTGACTCTTATATTCTTTCTATCCCCTCTTCTGTGACATTTCCCAAGACTAGGAGAGGGTGATATATATGCCTGTTGAGGCACACAATAGTCACTTATTCTCAGCACTTTAAAAATATATAATTAACCTCTACCCTCTGCATAGAGAAGTTTCTCTGATCAGGTGGAGAGCACCACTAAACTTTTAAGCATAAATATTTTGAAGGCAGATTAACAACACATCTATTTAGCCAAACAAGAGTAGTAGGTTTACCCCTATGGTCTATGACCTCGCCAGTCACTGGCTTTTGACCAGGTTTACAGAGCAAGGCATGAAGTTTCATCTAATCAGAAAGCAATTGGTTTCACCTAGAATAGTCATGCCACTATTGCACCTATGGGCACATCTTGCATGACAGGACAATTGTACACCATGCAGGGTCCACTACTGAGTAAAAAGATTGATGACTTTTCTCTCTCAGAAGCCTATACTATGAGAGTTTACCAGCATGGAGGAATTTTCCAGATTAATTTTTCAATGTCCTGTAACTACAGCACATGAAGTCTTCAGCAATAGGCATCTACCATCTAGTTTGGGTGAGCAACCAAGAGCAGTGACAGTAACCTGTATTATTTTGGGGGCTTCTGTGGTCTCCCTGATCAACAACTTGGATTTTAATTTAATAACCTTTGGCTTTGGGAACATTATCTCCCCAAGTAGAGTCAAGCTCTTTTGGCAATTATAAATATATTTTTTCACCATGCCCTCATATTTTATTTATAATTTATTTTTTATTTATATTATTCTAATTTTACATTCATATTGGTGACTCCATTGTCCTCCTCTCTGTCCTCCCTCTTCCAAAGAGAGCTGCATCAATGGGGAATGTGGGTCATGCATTGTGGGGGTAGTCAAGAGTTATGGGGGATAGGCCAAGTCTCTGGGCATAATGCCCCAACTTTTGGCTCTAACATTCTTTCTGATCCCTCTTCCACGAATTTCCCTGAGCCACATTGAGATCATTTTAGTTCTACTTCAGTAATGAGGTTTTGGGAGCCTCTGTGTCTCTGGATATCTGGCTTAGTTGGAGTTGGATGTTCTCTGTGTTTATCTCCTTCAGCCTTTTTCTGGTGTCGTGATTACCAAGAATGCTGTACTCTTGCCCTTCCTCTGCATTACTCTATGGTTTCAGCTGGGGCCCTGGTGAGGTATGATTGGCTGATCCTCCCTTCAGGCTCATTGTCCATCTAAAAAAAATAAGCAAATTCTCCAACAGAGAGAGAAGTTAGTACTAGATAGAAGGGATGGCCATAGATATTTTGGAGGGAAATTTATATGCGTAGCCCTCTTCTAGCCCACATTTGGTGGTAGCTTGATCTTAGAGACTGAGCTCATTTTTTGTACATGGTTTTGACTTATTTCCCAGTTCCAGCAATGAGTTTCATTCTGCTGAGTGGATCTATTAGCCAAATCAAGAGCAGTTGGTTACCCACCATGGCTGTGTGCCACTACTGCACTTGTTTGAGCATTACGTCAGGTTGTGTCCTGCTGGGTAGCTTAGACTGCGAGTTGTTTGGACAGATGTCAGCCATTTTCCCACAGTTGCTCATGTAGCACCCTCTGGCACTAGACTAGCTAACTGTCTGGGGACTGACCTTCTTCCAGATTCTAACCAGGTCTCTCCATGTTTTGTCTCACCCACGTATGCTGTCTTCGACAGTAGGGTCTTACCATTAACCTTTGGTGGGTCATCAAGAACTCTGACAGAAATCTGTCTTTTTTGGGACAACAACAGCTCATTGTGAAAGTTAACCCCCTGCTGGTACTGGAGTTATAAGTCAGCACCAAGGTGAGGGAAGAAAAAGATAGATAATATAAAAGAGAAAGTGAGTATAGAGAGGAGAGGGAGAGAGAGAGAGAAAGAGAGGGAGAGAGAAGAGAGAGAGAAGCAGGAAAAGATTAGGTTGGTCTTCATGATGGTCTCTCCAGTTTCCTGTGGTTCAGGTGTTCCCTCTGCGGGCCTCCTAAGGATCAATATGTTAGCCTGTTGTTCAGAATAAATGGTTTTATGATGTCATTTCCTTTTGGGTCCCTATTTGTATCCCCCC
The DNA here is from genome assembly GCA_036365145.1 of Orientallactaga sibirica. NCBI lineage: Eukaryota > Metazoa > Chordata > Mammalia > Rodentia > Dipodidae > Orientallactaga > Orientallactaga sibirica. The sequence continues at coordinate 30,987,097 of JAEOAD010000015.1, read as the reverse complement.
ACGCTCTCACTCCCTCCCACCCTTACCCTCCCCTCATCCCACCCTCCCTATTGTCTGGTCCTCAAAGTGCTTATTAGGTTTGGCAGCATCTCAGGAGAATTCAGTTTAGGAGAGACAGATACATGAGACCATGCAACGATTATCTTTTAGTGATTAGGTGAGCTCACTGAGGATGATCTATTCCATGTTTGACCATTTTTTTTTTAATTTTTATTGATTTTTAATCTTACATACCAAAAAAAACCCCACCTGATATTTCCCTCCCCTCCCCCATTCCACTTTAGAACTCCAGTCTCCATCATATCCCCTCCCTTTCTCCATTAGTCTCTCTCCTAATTTGATGACATCATCTTTCTCTTCTATTTTGAGGGTCTTGCAAAGGTATTGCTAGGCACTGCAAGATCATGGATATCGAGGCCAATTTCTGTCTGGGCAGCTGCATAGTAAGAGGTCATATCCTTCCTTTGGCTCTTCCATTCTATCCGCCCCCTCTTCCGCAATGGTCCCTGAGCCACTGGAGGATGTGACAGAGGTGTTTCAGTGCTGGGCACTCCTCCATCCCTTCTTCTCAGCACTATGTTGCCTTTTGTGTCATCCCAGTGGTCATCACCATCTGAAAAGAGAAGCTTCTCTAGCCAGAAGTGAGAATAGCGTTAATATGTGGACATGAACATTTAGTGTAGTGTCCCCAGGGCAGCTTGGTGGGAATAATATATACATTTAGTCAGACATGAGCAGGCTTATACCCCCAAGGCTCATGACCTCACCTACCATAGACTTTTACTTAGGTTTTTCAGTACTGGTATGTATTCCCTCCCGTAGAGAGGGCCTTCAGTCCAATTATGGAGCAGTTGGTTACCCCAAGAGTAGACACGCCACTATTGCACCTGTTCAGTCATTGGGCCTGTCTGGCCAAGCTTGAATATTCAGCATCCACTATTTCACTGTTGATGGCTTCTGTCTCCCATACGCTGCGTGCAGTGCAGTTTTTTCCAGCTTTCAGTTGGCTGGTCTACAGGGAGAAGGTTTTCTGCTCAGCACCAGCTTGCTTTCTCAGTGTCCTTGCCTCTCAGGCATGAGATGTCTTCAGCAATAGGGTCTTACTATCTATTTCTCTAGGGAAACCAAGGGCTTTGGCAAAAGCCTTAATGTTTTGGAGGTTACTGGGACCTCCTTGGCCAACATCTCACTGGAAGGAGTTCCATCCCAGGTACTGAAAATTTTCTAGTAAAGTCTACATCTTCTAGACGTGACCTTAATCAAAAAGTAGTTTTACATATGTCTTATTGATAATATCTTGAGTTTAGATTGTCCCTCCCCTGCCCTTTTTGTATGCATTCTCTTCCCATGGCCTCGCTTTAGGCCATTCCCTCTCTGTACTCAGTTCTTCTACTTACATATGTGTATTACCATACACTTAAGACCTTCCCTTTCTTCCCCCCTTATAGCCTTTTACCTGCTTACTGGTTTCTGGTACCTCTTTTTGGGTTCCAGTTCATACACAAGTCTATACATTGGTAGCTAGGATCCACATATGAGAGAGAACATGTGACGTTTGGCTTTCTGAGCCTGGGTTACCTCACTAAGTATAATCCTTTCCAGATCCATCCATTTCCCTGCAAATTTCATAATTTCATTTTTCTTTACTGCTGAATAGAACTCCATTGTGTAAATGTACCACAACTTTATTATCCACTCATCTGTGGACGGACATCTAGGCTGCTTCCATTTCTTAGCTATTGTGAATAGAGCAGCAATAAACATGGTTTTGCAAGTATCTCTAAGGAAGTGAGAAGAGTCCTCTGGATATATGCCTAGGAGTGCTATAGCTGGATCATATGGTAAATCTATTTCTAGCTGTCTCAAGAACCTCCACACTGATTTCCACAGTGGCTGGACCAGCTTACATTCCCACCAACAGTGTAGAAGTGTTCCTGTTTTTCCGCATCCACGCCAACACTTATTGTCATTTGTTTTCTTGATGGCAGCCATTCTGACAGGAGTGATATGGAATCTCAAAGTGGTTTTAATTTGCATTTCCCTGATGGCTAAGGATGTAGAACATTTTTTAGATGTTTATATGCCATCTGTATTTCATCTTCCGTGAATTCTCTATTTAGTTCCATAGCCCATTTTTTAACTGGGTTGTTTGAATTCTTGTTATTCTGTTTTTTGAGTTCTTTGTATATTCTGGATATTAATCCTCTGTCAGTTGAATAACTGGCAAAGATTTTCTCCCATTCTGTAGGTTGTCTTTTTGCTCTATTCACAGTGTCCTTTGCTGTACAAAAGCTTTGTAATTTTATAAGGTCCCAGTGGTTGATTAGTGCTTTTATTCTCTGAGCAATTGGAGTTATATTCAGAAAGTCCTTGCCTATTCCAATATGTTGAAGAGTTTCCCCTACTTTTTCCTCTAGCATTTTCAGAGTTTCAGGTCTGATATTAAGGTCCCTGATCCATTTGGACTTGATTCTTGTGCAAGGAGAGAGACAAGGATCTATGTTTATCCTTTTACAAACAGATGTCCAATTTTCCCAGCACCACTTGTTAAAGAGACTATCTTTTCTCCAATGAGTATTTTTGGCGTTTTTGTCAAAAATCAGGTAGCTGTAGCTATCTGGATTAATATTTGGGTCTTCTATTCTGTTCCATTGATCTACCTGTCTGTCCTTGTGCCAGTACCATGCTGTTTTTGTTACTATGGCTTTGTAGTATAACTTAAAATCGGGTATGGTTATACCACCTGCCTGATTTTTGTTATGCAAAATTGTTTTGGCTATTCGAGGTTTTTTGTGTTTCCAGATGAATTTTAGTATTGTTTTTTCTATTTCTGTGAAGAATGCTATTGGGATTTTAATGGGGATCGCATTAAATGTGTAGATTGCTTTTGGTAAGATTGACATTTTCACTATATTGATTCTTCCAATCCAGGAGCAAGGAATGTCTTTCCATTTCCTTGTGTCTTCTGCAATTTGTCGCCGAGTTTTTTATAGTTCTCATTGTAGAGATCCTTCACTTCCTTGGTTAAGTTTATTCCAAGGTATTTTATTTTTTTGAGGCAATTGTGAATGGGAGAGATTCCCTGATTTCATCCTCTGCATGTTTGTTGTTAGTGTATAGAAAAGCTACTGATTTCTGTGTGTTTATTTTGTATCCTGCTACATTGCTAAAAGTGTTTATCAGCTCTAATAATTTGCTGGTAGAGTCCTTAGGATCTGTTATGTATAGAATCATATCATCTGCAAATAATGATAATTTGACCTCTTCCTTTCCGATTTGTATCCCCTTTATGAGTGCCTCTTGCCTTATTGCTATGGCTAAGACTTCCAATACTATATTAAATAATAGTGAGAAAGTGGACACCCTTGTCTTGTTCCTGAATTTAGAGGAAAAGCTTCAAGTTTTTCCCCATTAAGTATTATGTTGGTTGTAGGTTTGTCATAAATAGCTTTTATTATGTTGAGATATGTACCTTCTATTCCAAGTTTCTGTAGTACTTTCACCATGAAGGGGTGTTGGATTTTGTCGAATGCCTTTTCTGCATCTATTGAGATGACCATGTGATTTTTGTCCTTCAGACCATTTATATGGTGTATTACATTTATGGATTTGCGTATGTTGAACCATCCCTGCATCTCTGGGATAAAGCCTACTTGGTCAGGGTGAATAATCTTTCTGATATATTCTTGTATTCTGTTTGCCAGTATTTTGTTGAGAATTTTTGCATCTATGTTCATGAGGGAGATTGGTCTATAGTTTTCTTTTTTGATCTGTCTTTGTCCGGTTTGGGTATCAGGGTGATGCTGGCTTCATAGAAGGATTTTGGTAGAATTCCTTCCTCTTCTATTTTATGGAAAAGTTTGAGAAGCATTGGTGTTAGATCTTCCAGGAATGTCTGGTAAAATTCAGTAGTGAATCCATCTGGGCCTGGGCTTTTTTAATTGGGAGACTTTTTATGACTGCTTGGATCTCTGTGGTTGTTATAGGTCTATTTAAATGGTTTATCTCATCTTGATTTAATTTTGGTAGGTCATATAAATCAAGGAAATCATCCATTTCTTTCAGGTTTTCAAACTTAGAGGCATATATATTCTTAAAGTATGTCCGTATGATTTTCTGAATTTCTTTGGTATCTGTTGTGATGTTGCCTTTTTCATCTCTAATTTTATCAATTTTTGTCTCTTCTCTCTTTCTTTTGGTCAGATTTGCTAAGGGTTTGTCAATATTGTTAATCCTTTCAAAGAACCAACTCTTTGTTTCATTGATTTTTTTGATTGTTTTTTTGGTTTCCATTTCATTAATTTCTGCCCTAACCTTTATTATTTCTTCCCGTCTACTGATTTTTGGTTTGCCTTGTTCTTCTCTTTCCAAGGCCTTAAGGTGAAGCATTAAATTGTTTAGTTGTGAACTCTCTAGTTTCTTAATATAGGCACTTAGAGCTATAAATTTCCCTCGTAGGACTGCCTTCATTGTGTCCCACAGGTTTTGGTATGTTGTATTCTCATCATCGTTTGATTCTATGAATTTCTTGATTTCCTTCTTAACTTCTTCAATGACCCATGCGTCATTCAATAATGTACTGTTTAGTCTCCATGAATTTCTGTATGCTCTGTAGTTTTTCTTGTTGTTGATTTGCAGTTTAATCCCATTGTGGTCAGATAGCATACAAGGGATTATTTCAATTTTCCTGTATTTGTTGAGATTTGATTTGTGTCCTATCATATGGTCTATTTTAGAGAATGACCCATGTGCTGCTGAGAAGAATGTATATTCTGCAGTATTTGGATGGAATATTCTGTATATATCTGTTAGGTCCATTTGTTCCATGATATCATTTAATGCAGTTGTTTCTCTGTTTATTTTTTGTTGGGTAGACCTGTCAAGTGATGAGAGCGGGTATTGAAGTCACCCACTACTATTGTGTTAGGTGTTATTTCTGACCTTAAGTCCGATAGTGTTTGTTTGATGTAATTGGGGGCCCCCGTATTGGGAGCATAAATGTTTAGGATTGTGATATCCTCCTGTTGGAGTGTTCCTTTAATCAGTATAAAGTGACCTGCTTTATCTCTCCTCACTAATGTTGGTTTGAAGTCTATCCTGTCAGAAATTAGAATGGCAACCCCTGCTTGTTTTCTGGGTCCATTTGCTTGATATATCTTTTTCCAGCCTTTCACCCTAAGAATGTTTCTATCTTTTATTCGGATGTGAGTTTCCTGAAGGCAACAGATGGTAGGATCCTGCTTTTTAATCCAGTCTGCAAGTCTATGTCTTTTGATTGGGGCATTGAGGCCATTGATATTAAGAGTTATTATTGAAAGATATGTATTTGATCTGTCCATTTTTCTTATTTTGTAGTTCTTCCTGGTTTTCTTTTTACTCACTTGTTCTAACTGTTGAATATGATTTCTTTTTCCTATTTCCTGCTGTGTGTGTTTTGCTTTTTCTTCAGCATGAATGATTCCTGCAAGTATTTTCTGTAGAGCTGGCTTAGTTGTCATAAATTCCTTTAGCCTGTCTTTGTTGTGGAATGTCCTTATTTCTCCATCAATTTGGATAGAAAGCTTTGCAGGATAAAGTAATCTTGGTTGACAGTTTTTATCTTTCAGAACTTGGAATACATCACTCCAGGCCCTCCTGGCTTTTAGGGTTTGTGTTGAGTAATCTGCTGTGACCCTGATGGGTTTCCCCTTAAATGTCATTTGCTTTTTCTCTCTAACTGCTTTCAGTATACTTTCTTTGGTTTGTGTATTTAGTAGTTTAATTATAACATGGCGAGAAGAGGTTCTTTCTAGGTTTTGTCTGTTTGGTGTTCTAAATGCTTCTTGTATCTGCATTGGCATTTCTTTCCCAATTTGGGGAAAATTTTCTTCTATGATTTTATGGAAAACACCTACTAAGCCTCTGGATTGAAATTCTTCCCCTTCTGCTATACCTTGAATTCTTATGTTTGATCTTTTCATAGTGTCCCTCATGTCTTGGAGTTCCCATTCATACCTTTCTATTAGCTTGTCTTTCTCTTTGTTGGACTGTGATAGATCTGTCACCTCGTCTTCTAGCTTGGATATTCTGTCCTCTCCTTCATCCATTCTACTAGTGAGACTTTCCACAGAGTTTTTTATTTCACTGACTGTGTTCTTCAATATTAAGATTTCAGCCTGGTTTTTCTTCAGTAGTTCTATTTCCTTGTTCATGTCCTCTAATGACCTTTTTATTTCATTAAACTGCTTCTCTGTAATCTCCTTCAACAGTTTGTTTTCTTCTCTAATTCCTTTGTTTTCTTCTCGGATTGCTTTCATTTCTTCTTTCATTTCTTTGAGCATAGATATCATCATTCCCTTGAAATCTTTGTCAGGAATTTCATCTAAAACAGTCTCATTGTTGGACCTATCTGATGGATTTGCAATTTTTGGTGGAATTGCATTGTCTTGATTCTTTGTGTTTCTTGTATTATAATGTAGTGACTTTTGCATCCTGGATTGCTTTGATGCTTAGGTTTCCTATTTATCTTCAGTGTTCTTAGGTGTTGTGATCCACCTTTATATTATTTTAGGATATGGGTTTAAGGTGTCAAGTGTAGCACTTGCACTTAAGTAGAAGTACTCCTAGCTGTTGAGTTTGCTTGTTAAGCAATTATTGTAGTGGACTGGTGGAACAATTTCGATGCAAGATCTGGGCTGTGGAGCTTGGGTCAGGTCAGCTGGGGCCGGTGTTGACGATGTGGTTCAAATTTGCCACTGGTTGTTGTTCGATTCTACCAATTCCCTGGGGAGCTGATGAATGGGGATGGGCGAATTCAGGAAGCCTGCAGCAACTCACGGTGTGTGTCTCTTTCAGTAGCTCCGCAGATTTTTCTTTGATTTCTGGGCTCTGTGAGGAGACTGATGAGGTTGAAAAGTCCCTTTTTTTTGTTTGTTTGTTCGGGCGGCGTTTGCCACGGAAGCTCAGCGGGGCTTAGCTGACCTGGTTGGAAGTTTTGGATTGAGAGTTGGAGTCTTGGTGCCGATCCGTTGGGGAACCGGCTGAGTGAAGTGAAGTTGCTGGGGTGCTCTTGGGGTGGAGCGGCTGCTGGGAGCCCACGGATGGGGAGCCCAAGGCTGGGGAGCCCGCGGCTGGGGAGCCCAAGGCTGGGGAGCCCGCGGCTGGGGAGTCCGCGTCACAAGGGCAATGGGGAGCGAGCTGCAGGGCCGCACTCTCCACAGTGGTTTTCTGGCTATCTTTTGCTTTTCCGCTATTTCCCGGAGAAAATATTCTGCTCTCTTCCTCAGATGAGTGTAGTTTTTCTTGATTCTCTGCCTGATCCGATTTGGCGTGGCTCCTATGCCGCCATCTTACCCGGAACTCCGACCATTTTTTTTTAATTTCATTATTTCATCTTTCCTTACTGCTATGTAGAATTCCATAGTATAGATATACCACATCTTTGTTATCCATTCATCTAATGATGGACATCTGGGTTGATTCCAGCTCTTTGCTATTATGAATTGAGCAGCTATAAACATGGTTGAGCAAATGTCCCTGATCTGAGGTTTGGGGCCTTTAGGGTAAATGCCCAATAAGGGAATAACTGGATCCGTTGGTAGGTCTATGGTCATCCTTTTCAGGAGTCTCCATATAGCTTTCCATAATGGGTGAACCATTTTACATTCCCACCAACACTGAAAGAGTGTTCCTGTTTCTCCATAGCCTCTCCAGCATTTGTTTTCATTGTTTATTTGGTTTTTTTTTTTTTTTTTTTTAATGTTAGCCATCCATACTGGGGTAAGGTGGAATCTCATAGTTGTTTTAATTTGCATATCCCTGATGATTAGAGATGTTGAACATTTTCTTAAATGTGTGTTTGCTATTTGTGTTTCTTCCTCTGAGAACTCCCTGTGCAGTTCTCTGCCCCATTTTGTGAGTGGGTTGTTTGATGAGTTATTGTTTAGGCTTTGGAGTTCTTTGTAGATTCTAGAAATTGGGCCTCTGTTAGTTGTATAACTGGTTCTCCCATTCTGTGGGTAATCTGCTGGCTTTGGTTATAGTATATTTGTCAGTGAAAAAGCTTCTCAGCTTCATGAGATCCCAATGGTTGAGTATTGTTTAATTTCCTGAACTGTTGGGGTTTTGTTCAGGAAGTCTTTTCCCACTCCTATGTCGTGGAAGGTTCCTCCTATTTTTTTTTTCAGTAGATGCAGTGTTTCTGGTTTTATATTAAGGTCTTTGATCCATCTGGACTTGATTTTTGTGCATGGAGAGATGTGTGAGTCAAGTTTCATTTTCCTGCATATGGTTGTCCAGTTTGTCCAGCACCATTTGTTGAAGATGCTGTCTTTCCTCCATTCTGCGTTGGTAGGGCCTTTGTCAAATGTCAAGTAGCTGTCATTACTTGACCCAAAGTCCGGGTCTTCTATTCTGTTCCATTGGTCTATATTCCTGTTTTTATGCCAGTACCATGTTGTTTTTATTACAATGGCTTTGTAGTATAGCTTTAGATCAGGTATGGTGATGCCTCCAGAGGTGTTTCTTTTGCTGAGGATATGCTTGGATAACCGAGGCCTTCTTCCTTTCCATATGAATTTTGAGATAGTTTTTTCTATCTCAGTGAAGAAAGAAGTTGGGATTTTTATCAGCATTGCATTAAATTAATATAGTGCTTTTGGTAAGATTGCCATTTTCACAATGTTAATTCTACCTATCCAGGAGCATAGGAGGTCTTTTCATTTTCATAAGACCTCCTCAATTTCTTTCTTGAGTGTTTTTATGTTTTCATTGTATAGGTCTTTCACTTCCTTGGTTAATGTTATTCCAAGGTATTTTATTTTATTTGTTGCTATTGAAAATGGAACAATGTTAGTTATTTCTTTTTCTGTATCTTTGTCTTTTGCATACAGAAAAGCTACTGATTTCTGTGCATTGATCTTATATCTTGCTACTTTGCTGAAGGTGCCAATAACCTTTAAGAGTTTTGAGATGGAGGTTCTCAGGTCACTTATGTATAGAATCATGTCAACTGCAAATAGGACTAACCTAACTTCTTCCTTTCCAATTTGTATCCCTTTGACTTCTTTCTCCTGTCTTATCACTTGAGCTAATACTTCTAGCACTATGTTGAAGAGCAGAGGTGAGAGTGGACACCCCTGCCTCGTTGCTGATCTCAATGGGAATTCCTTCAGTCTCTCCCCAGTAAGAATTACTTGGGCTTTAGGAACTTTATATATAGCCTTTTTTGTGTTGAGATATGGACCATCCATGCCTGTTCTCCCCAATGTTTTGATCATGAAGTGATGTTGTATTTTTTCAAAGGCCTTTTCTGCATCTATCGAAATGATCATGTGTTTTTTGTGTTTAAGCTTGTTTATGTGGTGTATTACATTGACAGATTTCCATATGTTGAACCACCCCTGTGTTCCAGGGATGAAGCCTATTTGATCGAGGTGGATAATGCTTTTGATGTGCTGTTGAATTCGGTTTGCAAGGATTTTGTTCAGGATCTTTGCATCTGTGTTTATCAGGGAAATGGCCTATAATTTTCCTTTCTTGTGTATCTCTGCCTAGTTTTGGAATTAGGGTGATACTAGCTTCATAGAAGGAGTTGGGGATCTCTCCCTGTTCTCTGATTGTGTGGAACAGTTTGAGAAAAATTGGTTCCAGTTCTTCCATGAAGGTTTGATAGAATTCAGCTGCGAAACCATCTAGTCCTGGACTCTTCTTTTTGGGGAGGTGTTTGATTGAGTCTTCAATCTCGAAGGGTGTGATGGGTTTGTTTAGGAGATTAATCTGCTCTGGGCTTAGCTTCTGGTAGGTGGTATGTGTCTAGCTAGGAATTCATCCATTTCCTCCATATTCTCCTGTTTTGTGGAATAGAGGTTTTTGAAATAAGTCCTGATAATTCTCCCTATTTCACTCATGTTTGTTGTGATCTCTCCTTTTTCAATTCTAATTTTGTTAATTTGAAGTGTTTCTTTTTTTCACTTGATCAGATTGGCCAGGGGTGTATCAATCTTGTTGATTTTTTCAAAGTACCAGCTCTTTGTTTCATCAATTTTCTTAATTGTCCTCTTAGTTTCCAATTCATTAATTTCTGCTCTAATCTTAACTATTTCTTTCCATCTGGAGCTTTTCAAGTTGGCTTCTTCTTGTTTTTCCAATGCCTTTAGGTGGATGGTTAGGTTATTGATTTGGGATCTCTCTTTTTTTGTTATGAGAGCATTTAGAGCTGATTTTTTTCCCCCTAAGGACTGCCTTCATTGTGTCCCATAAGTTTTGGTATAATGTGTTCTCATTGTCATTAAATTCTAGAAATTTTGCAATTTCATTTTTTATTTCATCCACAACCCATTTATTGTTTAAAAGTGTGTTGTTCAGTTTCCAGGAGCTGGGGGGATTCCTGGCATACTTCTTGTTGTTAATTTCTAGCATTACAGCATTGTGGTCTGATATCATGCAGGAAATTATATCAATTTTCTTGAAAATATGGAGGCAGGCTTTGTGGCCCAATATATGATCTATTTTAGAGAAGGTTCCATGGGCTGCTGAGAAGAATGTGCAATCTGTAGTTTGGGGATGGAATGTTTTGTTTATGTCTGTTAGGTCTAGTTGCTCTATGGTTATGTTGATCTCTCTTACTTCCCTGTTAATTTTCTGTTTGGATGATCTATCTATTGCTGATAGTGGAGTATTGAAGTCCCCGACTATGATGGTGTTGGTGGTTATTTCTGTTTTGTTGTCAAGTAGTTTTGTTTTATAAATTGTGGTGCACCTATGTTTGGTGCGTAAAGATCGATGATTGTGATATTCTCTTGTTGGATTGTTCCCTTGATAAGTAAGAAGTGGCCTTCTTTGTCTTTTTTGTTTACTTTTAGCTTGAAGTCTATTTTATCAGATATTAGTAGAGTGACGCCTGCTTGTTTCTTATTTCCATTTGCTTGGAATATCTTTTTCCATCCTTTCATCCTGAGAAGGTGTCTATCTTTAGTGGTGAGATGGGTTTCATATTGAGGGGGTCTAAATTTCTGATCCATCCTGTCAGCTTATGTCTCTTGATGGGTGAATTAAGGCCATTATTGTTAAGAGTGAGAACTGTGAGGTTTGATTTAATCCCTGCCATGTTGTGGTGGTTTAGTGTTTTTTGGACTTTGAGGGGTTGTTTTGTTTTGAGTGCCTTCTCTGAGTTTGGTTATTGTGATTTGCTTCTTGTAGGTTCTTGAGGTTGGTTATTTGATTCCCCTGTGTGGAGAATTCCCTAGAGTACTCTCTGTAGATATGGTTTTGTGTTCATAAAGTTATACAACTAGGTTTTATCATGGAAAGTTTTTCTTTCACCATCTATTAGGAGGGATAATTTTGCAGGGTAGAGTATTTTGGGTTGGAAGCCATAGGCTCTTAGACTTTGCAGTGTTCCCTTTCAGGCTCTTCTGGCTTTGAGTGTTTCCATCGAGAAGTCTGAGGTAATTATGGTGGGGTTACCTTTATATGTAATGTATTGCTTTTCCCTAGCTGCTTTTAGGACTCTCTCCTTGTTATGAATATTTAGGGTTTTAATGATAATATGTCTTGGAGAGTTTCTCCTTTGGTCCAGTCTGTTTGGAGTTCTGTTAGCTTCTTGTACCTTGATGAGACTTTCTTTTGAGAGACTGGGAAAGTTCTCTTCAATAACTTTGTTGAATAAGTTCTCAATTCCTTTGGTTTGAATTTCTTCCCCTTCTGGTATCTCCATGATCCTAATGTTGAACTTTTAAGGCTATTCCACATTTTGAGCATGTTCTGTTCACAAAAATTTTTGAACTTATTAAAACTTTTGAATTCATGTGCTGTTTCTTCTGTTTTGTCTTCCAGTTTTGAGTTTCTATCTTCCATAAAGCTGACTCTATTCTTGAAATTCCTCCTTGCATTTATTTATGTCATTATTGAGCTTAGCCAGCTGGTTACTGAGGTCCTCTCTTTTGTCACTCCTCTTCAGGTCATTTAACTGTTTGTGGAGCCCTTCCTGGCTCTTTTCTATTAGGTCTAATCTTGCAAGGACAGCATTCATACATTTATTGGCCCTTTGTTGACTTTCTGCACGGTCTGCTATTTTCTTGGCCAGGGTTGCATTGCTTATGTCTTCATTTTGGGAATCTGAGCCTAATATCTGTACGATGTTTTGATTAGAGTCATGCATTGTGGGACTGGGCAGTCTTATTGGATTTACTTGCATTTGATTATTCATGTTATTTCTTTTGCGCTGTGGTCTGCCCATCACAGTATAGGAGTCTTGTTAACTGAAGCTGTAGTTTACCTTGAGGTATCTTCAGTGTGGAGGTTGGGGGGGGGGCCTGGAGTGTTGGCACAGCTGCCTGCAGAGGCAGGGGGCTGGGAGCAGGGTGAAGTGTTTTCCCAATGGGTGTGGCTACCGGCCTAGGCAGAGGGTGAGGGAGTTGGGTAAAGTGTTTTCTGGGTAGGTGTGGCTACCTGCCCAGGCAGAGGGTGGGGGAGCAGGGAAGAGTGGTTTCTGGGTGGGCATGGTTACCTGCCGAGGCAGGGAGTGGGGAGCTGGGTGAAGTGTTTTCCAGGTGGGTGTGGCTACCTGCTGAGGTGGAGGGCTGGGGGGGGTCCTGGGTGGCGGACAAGTTCCCTGTGGGTAGAGCAGCAGGGGTGGGGGTGGGGTTGCTGTGGCATGGGGGACCAGGTGAATGGGGTTCCCAACCAGGTGGAGGGTGAGGGAAGGGGCAGTGCAGACACCTTGTGGGCGGGGTGGATTTGCCTTTGTTGCCGCGCAGGGTGAGGCATGCTTATATGGATGCCATCTTGACCGACTGTAATTATATTTTTAATCAGCTTAAAAAGTAATATTTTCCAGCCAGGTGTGGTGGCACACACCTTTAATCCCAGCACTTGGGAGGCAGAGGTAGGAGAATCACCATGAGTTCAAGGCCACCCTGAGACTACATAGTGAATTCCAGGTCAACCTGGGCTAGAGTGAGACCCTACTCAAAAAGAACAACAACAAAAAAGTAGTATTTTCCTAAGGCTTTTCATATTTTCTTAGTTTTGTTTAAACTTTCCCCCACCACTCCTCTGTCTTGTGCCACTATCCTCATCATTTCATTAGCCTTTCCCCCACTAGTCCCCTCCTTTTACTTTCACATCCCCCCACCTAAAGAAATACAGTTTTTAAATTTATTTATTTATTTATTTAGTTAGTTAGTTAGTTAGTTAGTTAGTTACAAGCAGAGAGAGATGGGGGGAGAGAATGAGAGAGAAAATAGTGCACCAGGGCCTCATACCACTACAAATGAATTCCAGACACATGCACCACTTGGTACATTTGGATTTACCTAGATACTGGGGAATCAAACTTGGGCCCAGGCTTTTCAAACAATGGTCTTTAACCACTGAACAATCTCTCCAGCCCAAAACCCTCTTTTGTAATGTCATGGTGCTTATATATAATGACCTTATGAAGCACCAGAGGAAATTTAAGGGTTTGATTTATGAAAATATACATTTGATTTTATAAAATTCCTGATTTTTTTTAAATATTAGAAATGATTATAAATATGCAATATAGAAAAAAATTAAATTTGCTTTCACAAATCATAATGAAGGAATAGATCTGGCATCTGTAGCTAGAACATCATTATCAGACCTTTTATGCTTGAAATAAATATGTGCAATTTTTATCAAGTATTTTTAATAATCTCCTAACATTTTAATAACCACAATAAAAAATATATCTTTTACAAGAAGGTGATGTAAGCAAATCCAAATCAGTTTTAGGACTATTAAAAATGGTGGGCTGAAAACATGGCAAGGTGGGTAAAGTTCTGGTTGCAGAAGCATGAGGATCTGAGTTGGATCCCCAGCACCCATGGGAAAATCAGGCACAGCACTGCACACCTGTAATCCCAGCTGTGGGAGGCCGAGGCCTGGAATCCATAAGGCTAGCCAGCCAGTCTGGCCAAATCAGTGACTTCCACAATCAGTAAGAGACTCTGTCTCAAAAACAAATAAGATGGAGAGTGATTGAGGTAGCAACCTCTACCTCCATGTGCACACATGTGTACACAGTCTCAGCACACTTTCCAAACATGTGAACATGTACCTGCACAAACATGCATGATCACACACATGGACATGTACACATACATGTTTGCATAATACACATCTATCCACAAACATAATGCATGCTGATAAAAAACTTTTAATTTCAAATGTAGAACAGTTTAAACAACAATGATTATAATTATCATCTGACAATTAAAAGTAAAGTTTGGGCTAGAGGGATGGCTCAGCAGTTATGGCATTTGCTTACAAATCCTAATAACCCAGGTTCAGTTCCCAGTACCCATGTAAAGCCAGATGCAAAAAGTAGTACATGCATTTGGAGTTCATTTGCAGTGGCTTGAGGCCCTGGCATGCCCATTCTCTCTTCTCTTCTCTTCTCTTCTCTTCTCTTCTCTTCTCTTCTCTTCTCTTCTCTTCTCTTCCCTTCCCTTCCCTTCCCTTCCCTTCCCTTCCCTTCCCTTCCCTTCCTTTCTCTCTGCTTGCAAATAAATCAATGAAAATATTTTTAAAAACGAAAAAGTAAAGTTTAATGACTACACTGAATTGGATTCCTACCAACAGTAGGCAAGTGTTCAGTATTCTCCACATCCTTGTCAGAACTTATCTTAAGTAGTATTGATAGTAGCCATTCTCATTGGAGAGAAGTGCCCTCTCCCAGGGGTTGTTTGCCCTTCTCTGATGGTTAGTAATAATGAGCATAGATTTATGCATGTTGGCCGTTTGTGTGTTTCCTGTCAAGCAATTTCTGAGTCTTCACCTTTTATTTTTGAGAGAAAGACAGACAGAGAGCGACAGAATGGGCGCCAGCAGCCTCTTAGCCACTGTGAATGAACTCCAGATGTGTGCTCCCCTTTGTGGACAAGTGTGGTGGTGTGCCCTTGCATCACTTTGCCTCTGGCTAAATGTGGGACTTGGAGAGTTGAACAGGTATTCTCGGGCTTGGCAGGCAGGCACCTTAACTGCTAAGCCATCTCTCCAGCTTCATCCATTTTTTCTTTTCAGATTTTTTTGTCCTTCCAACTGGCTTTATTTATATTTTCAATTTTTTATTGACAACTTCTATACTTACAGAAAATAAACCATGTTAATTCCCTCCCCTCCCCCACTTTCCCTTTCACAACTCCACTCTACATCATATCCCCTCCCTCTCTCCATTAGGCTCTCTTTTATTTTGATGTCATCATCTTTTTCTCCTGTTCTGAGGACCCTGTGAAGATATTTCTAGGCACTGCAAAGTTATGGATATCAAGGCCAATTTCTGTCTGGGCAGTTGCACTGTAAGGAGTGGTACCCTTTCTTTGGCTATTACATCCCTGCCATCACCTCTTCCGTAATGGACCATGAGCCTTGGAGGGTGTGATAAGATGTCTCAGTGATGGACACTCCTCTGTCACTTCTTCTCAGCACTCTGTTGCCTTTTGGGTCATCCCAGTAATCTCCACCATCTGAAAAGAGAAGTTTCTCTAACCAGAAATGAGAGTAGCATTGATATATAAATATAAACATTAAGTGTGATGCTTTCAGGGCAGTTTAGTAAGAATAATATATGTATTTGGCCAGACAAGGGCAGGCTTTATACCCCTAAGCTCATGGGCTTTCAGTACTAGGCATGTATTCCTTCCCATAGAGCAGGCCTCCAGTATAATTAGCACGCAGTTGGTTTCCCCCAGAGCAGACATGCCATTATGGCACATGTTCGGTCATTTGACCTGATTGGACAAGCTTTGAGGCTTCCAGTGTTTGCACCACTGATGACTCCCATAGGGCTACATGCAGTGCAGCTCTTTTCAGCTTTCTGTTGGCTGGTCTACAGGGAGAAGGTTTTCAATTCAGCACCAGCTTGATTTCTCAGTGACCTTGCCACCTGGGAATGTGAGGTCTTAGGGTCTTACCATCTGTGGTAGTTTGAATAGATGTCCCCCAATATATTCAGTGTTTTATTAGTTTATAGTTTGCATCTGCAGCCACCTGGCTGGAGGCAATGTCACTGGGTGGGTCTTAAGGTGTGGTGGTTTGAGATTTTAATCTAAAGATATGCAAAGTGCCTAGCTGGAGTTCCTGAGGTGCTGTATTGTATGGTTTTTGGCTTGTGCTTTTCTCTCTGTGTTTGGTCCTGTGAAAGCAGGCCAGCTTCTTCTGCCATTACGGTACTCCCCCTGGATCTATAAGCTTCAATAAATATCACTTCCTTCATAACTATGCCTGGTCTGGAAGTTCATCTCAGTGAACCTGAACCTGGATGTTACACTATCTGATACTCATGGGAAACCAAGGACCTTGGCAATAGCCTGTAATGTTTTGGAAGCAACAGGAACCTCCCAGGCCAACAACTCACTGGAATGTATCCCATCCCTGGCACTGAAAATTTTCTAGTAGCAATCTGTGGCTCCTGGATGTGCCATTATCCAAAAAAGTAAGCTTTCATATGTCTTATTCAGAATATCTTGAATTTTGATTGACCCTCCCCCCACACTTCTCTTACTCATCTCTTCCCCTGGCCTCACTTAAGCCATTCCACTCCCTATAATCTGTTCTTCTACTTACATATATACAATATCATCCCCTAAATTCTTTCCCTTTCCTCCCTCCCTTATAGCCTTTTTCTAGCTTATTGGCCTCTGCTACCTATTTTTGGTTCCAGCTCATACACAAGGTCACACATTTGTAGCTAGGATCCACACATGAAAGAGCACATGTGACATTTGGCTATCTGGGCCTGGGTTACCTCAATAAGTATAATCCTTTCCAGATTTATCCATTTCCCTGCAAATTTCATAATTTCATTTTTCTTTACCACTAAATAGAACTCCATTGTGTAAATGTAACACATCTTTATTATCCATTCACCTGTTCAGGGATATCTAGGCTGGTTCCATTTCCTAGCTATTGTGAATAGAGCAGCAATAAACATGGTTGTGCAAGCATCTCTAAGGTAGTGAGAAGAGTCATTAGGATATATGCCTAGGGTGCTATAGCTGGACCATATGGTAAATCTACTTTTAATTGTCTCAAGAACCTCCACACTGATTTCCACAATGGCTATAGCAGACTACATTCTCACCAACAGTGTAGAAGGGTGCCCCCTTTTATTCATTCTCACCTTGTTAAAGGGTCTTTCCTACCTTTTCCTTTGGCAATTTCAGAGTTTCAGGTCTGATATTAATGTCCCTGATCATTTGGACTTGATTTTTGGGCATTGAGAAAGACAAGGATCCTTCCACATATAGATATCCAGTTTTCCCAGCACCACGTTTTGAAGAGGCTATCTTTTCTCCAAAGAATATTTTTAAGTTTTTTGTCAAAAATCAGATGGCTGTAGTTGCCTGGATTAACATCTGGGTCCTCTATTCTGTTCCACTCATCTACATGTCTGTCTTTGTGCCAGTATCATGCTGTTTTTGTTACTATGGCTTTGTAAGATAGCTGAAAATCAGATATACCACCAGCCTTATTTTTGTTGCTCAAATTGTTTAGGCTATGCGAGGTTTTTTGTGCTTCCAAATGAATTTTAGGATGTTTTTTCTAATTCTATGAAGAATGCCATTGGAATTTTAGTGGGGATTGCATTAAATGTGTAGATTGCTTTTGGTAAGGTTGACATTTTCACAATATTGATTGTTCTAATCCAAGAATTTGGGATGTCTTTCCATTTCCTAGTGTCTTCTGCAATTTCTTGCTTGGATGTTTTAAAGTTTTCATTGTAGAGATCCTTCACTTCCTTAGTGTGGTGGTTTGATTCAGGTGGCCCCTCTAAACTTAAGTGTTCTGAATGCTAGTCTCCCCAGCTGACGGCAATTGGAAATTAAAGCCTCCTGGAGGTAGAGCATTGTTGGGGGTGGGCTTATGGGTATTATAGCCAGCTTCCCCATGCCAGTGTTTGGCACACTCTCCGGTTGCTGTTGTCCACCTTATGTTGACCAGAGGGAGATGTCCACCCTCTCCTCATGCCATCGTTTTTCCTGCCATCACGGAGCTTCCCCCTCGAGCCTGTAAGCCAAAATAAACCTCTTTTTTCCCCACAAGCTGCTCTTAGTCGGGTGATTTCTGCCAGCAATGTGAACCTGACTGCAACACTTGGTTAGGTTTATTCTTTTCTTTTTTCTTTTTTGAAGCAATTGTGAACAGGAGAGATTCCCTGATTTTATTCTCCCCATGTTTGTTCTTAGTATATAGGAAAACTACTGATTTTTGTGTGCCTCTTTTGTATCCTGTTATGTTGCTAAAAGTGTTTATCAGCTTTAACAGTTTGTTGGTAGAGTCTTTAGGGGCCTTTATTCATAGAATCATATCATCTGCAAATAATGATAATTTTATCTCTTCCTTTCCAATTTATATCCATTTTATGAGTATCTCTTGCTGATTCTTATAGCTAAGCCTTCCAGTACTATCTGTAGGTTTGTCATAATAGCTTTTCTTATGTTGAGATTTCAGTCTATTCCCAGGGATGTTGGATTTTGTCTAATGCCTTTTCTGCATCTATTAAGATGATCACATGATTTTTGTCCTTCAGTCCACTTATATAGTGTATTACGTATATTGATTTGTGTATGTTGAACCATCCCTGCATCTCTAGGCCTGTTTGGTCAGGGTGGATAATCTTTCTGATATGTTCTTCTATTCTGTTTTGCCAATATTTTGTTCAGCATTTTTGCATCTGTGTTCATGAGGGAAATGGGTCTGTAGTTTTCTTTTTTTGTTCTACCTTTGTCAGTTTTTGGTATTAGGGTGACACTGGCTTCATAGAAGGAGTTCGTTAGAATTCCTTGCTTTTCTATTTTATGGAAAAGTTTGAGAAGCAGTGGTGTTAGTTCTTTCATGAAGGTCTGATAAAGTTCACCACTGAATCCACTGGGGCCTGGACTTTTTTAGTTGGGAGACTTCTTATAAATGCTTTGATCTCTGTACTTGTTATCAGTCTATTTAAATGGTATATCTCATCTGGATTGAATTTTGGTAGGTCATATGAATCAAGGAAATCATCCATTTCTTTCATATGTTCAAACTAAGAAGATTATGTATTCTTAAAGTATATCCTCATGATTTTCTGAATTCCATTGGTGCCTGTTGTAATGGTGTCTTTTCATGTCTAATTTTATTAATTTTTGTCTTTTCTCTCTTTCTTCTGGTCAGATTTGCTAATGGTTTATCAATCATGTTTATCCTTTCAAAGAACCAACTCTTTGCTTAATTGATTATTTGTACTCTTTTGATTTTTTTTGTTGTTTTTGTTTTTGGTTTCTATTTCATTAATTTCTGCCCTAATCTTTATTATTTCTTCCCATCTATTGATTTTTTTGGTTTGCTTTTGTTCTTCTTTTTCCAAAGCCTTAAGGTGAAGCAGCAAATTGTTTAATTGTGAACTCTCTAACATAAGTTAACACAGGCACTTAGAACTATAAATTTCTCTATTAGGACTGCCTTCATGGTGTCCCAAAGGTTTTGGTATATTGTATTCTCATCATCATTTGATTTTATGAATTTATTGATTTCCTATTTGATTTCTTCAATGACCCATTCATCATTCAATAGTGTACTGTTTAGTTTCTATGAATTTCTGTGTGCTCTGTAGTTTTTCTTGTTGCTGATTTGTAGTTTAATCCCATTGTGGTCAGATAGAGTACAAAAGATTATTTCAATTTTCCTGTATTTGTTAAGATTTATTTTCTGTCCTAATATATGGTCTATTTTGGAGACTGTTCCATGTTCTGCTGAGAAATATATATATATATATTCTGCAGCATTTGGATGGAATGTTCTGTAGATATCTGTAAGGTCCATTTGTTCCATGACATCATTTAATTCAGATGTCTCTCCATTTTCTGCTGGGATGACCTGTCAATTGATGAGAGTGGGGTATTGAAATCACCCACTACAATTGTGTTTGGTGTTATCTGTGACCTTAAGTCTAACAGTGTTTGAAGAAATTGGGAACCCCCATGTTTGCTGTATAAATTTAGGATTGTAATGTCTTCCTGTTGTAGTATTCCTCTAATCAGTATAAAGTGACCTTCTTTATCTTTCCTCACAAATGTTGATTTGAAGTCTATCCTGTCAAATATTAGGATAGCAACCCCTGCTTGCTTCCTAGGTCCATTTGCTTGACATACCGTTTCCATCCTTTTTACATAAGGCAGTTTCTATCCTTTATTGAGAGATGAGTTTCCTGGAGGCAACAAACAACAGGATCCTGCCTTTTAATCCAGTCTGCAATCCTGTGTCTTTTGCTTGGGGCATTGAGGCCATTGATATTAACAGTTATTATTGAAAGGTATGTATTTATTCTTGCCATTCTTCTTTTTTTGTAATGCTTCCTCTTTTTGCATTACACTGTTGGTTTAACTGTTACTTGGGTATAGTTTATTGCTTCCTGTTTCCTCATGTGTGTATTTTGCTTTCTCTTCAGCATGAAGAATTCCTTCAAGTATTTTCTGTAGAGCTGACTTTGTTGTCGAAAAGTCCCTTTAGTCTGCTTTTTGTTGTTGTTATTGTTGTTGTTGTTGTTTGTGTGTATGTGGAATGTCTTTATTTAGCCTTCAATTTGGATAGATAGCATTTCAGAATAAAGTTTTCTTGGTTGTTAGCTGTTATCTTTCATAACTTGGAATACATCATTCCAAATCCTTCTGGATTTTAAAGTTTGTGTTGAGTAACCTACTATGATCCTGATGGTGCACCCATTCTCTCTCTCTCTCTAATAAATAAATAAAAATACATCTTTAAATAAAGACTAATGCAGAATTATATAATCATTCATAAGTCAATGAAGCTCTTAATTTTATATTACATTTTTAAATTTTTTTATTTTATCTTATTTATTTGAGAGAGAGAATGGGCACACCAGGGCCTCTAGCCTCTGCAAATGAACTCCAGATTCATGTGCCACCTTGTTCTTCTGACTTATGTTGGTGCTGGGGAATCAAACCTGGGTACTTAGGCTTCCCAGGCAAGTGCCTTAACCACTAAGCAATCTCTCCAGCCCAAGTTTATATTAATTTTAATTTAATAAAACCCCTTCTTCCAAGGCAGAACCACATTGAATAATCAATAAAAATTATGATTAATAGTTTTAGAAAGATCTGTGGATGTCATGCATAATATTCAGATATTGTAAAAGAATTGTGATGTAATACAAAATAAGTTAGTGTTATTATAAAAATATTTACAACCTATTTTAATTTCATTGTATAAATTACTACTTCTCTACTTTTCACCATTTGAAAAAAATTCCTGGTCCATATAGTAAGTTAAAAGTAGCCTTATCACCTTTCACACATATTCCTTTTCACTATACACAAGTGCAAGATTAACTTGAAATTTCAGTATTGCAAAATATTCTTCACCTTCCATGGACAACTGTTATAAGGACCAGTCAGGCCATTGTAAGTGGATGGCTTTTTGAAACCTCACTAGAAGACAGTGGCAAGAAAGAGGATTCTACACACACTGGAAAATGATTCTCCATTGAAAAGGCATCTACTATATTTAAGCCTTTGAATAAGAAAGGTTTTTTTAAGTTAATTAACTGCCTTTTCTTTTGTTGAATAAGGTTTCCATTCCTTTGGTCTGTGTTTCTTCCCCCTCTGGTATACCCATGATCCGAATTTTTGGATGCTTAAGGGTGTCCCACATTTCCCTCATGTTCTGTTCACAGAAATTTTTGAACTTGTTGAAATTTTTGGTCTCATGAACTGTTTCTTCTGTTTGGTCTTCCAGTTCTGAGTTTCTAGCCTCCACTTAACTGACTCTATTCTTAAGAGCTTCTATAGAGTTTTGGGCTTGTTCAATTTGGTTCATGTTTTCTACCTTTTTTATGTATAGTTTCCATCCCTCTGTCTAGTTCCCTTTCATGTCATTTTCTAACTTTCTTAATGCTTCTTGGAGTTCATCCTTGCATTTTTTTATGTCTTCATTGAACTTAGCCAGCTGGTTATTGAGGACCTCTTTTTTTTTTTTTTTTTTTTTTCTCCTTCAGATAATTTAACTGTCTTTGGAACCCTTCCTGGTTCTTTTCTATTAGGTCTAATCTAGCAAGGATAACATTCATACAACTATTGGCTCTTTGTTGAGTTTCTGAGAGTTGTGCTATTTGCTTGGCCAGGGTTACATATCTTGTCTCTTCATTTTGGGGGTTCTGATTCTATTGTCTCTTCTATGATTTGATTTGAGACATCCATTATGGGACTGGATAGTCTAGCTGGATTTACTTGTATCTGGTTTTTCATGCTATTCCTTTTTTGCTGTGGTCTGCCTATCACAATGGTTCAGAAGGCCTAGGGTGTGAAATGCTAGCCTGCTGGATTCCCTATGGAGGTAGGAGGGGTAGGGGACCACAACCACCCTAGTTGGGCTCAGGAAGGGTAGGGCGGGAACACTGGCCTACTTCCCTGGATCCCTGATCTGCCCTGGGAGGGGGAGTTATGGCACCTGACTGGTGATGGGGCTCAGGAAGGTTAGGGAGGCACCTGACCAGTGATGGGCTCTGGCCAGTGAGAGAGGGATCTGGCCAGTCATGCAGCTCAGGCAGGCCTGACTGGACCTGCTGCAGCTCAAGAAGGCCCAGTGGGACCTGGCCTGGGATGGCAAGCAGGGCTCTGGCCAGTGAGGGAGGGATCTGATGGGCAATGTGGCTCAGGCAGGCCCAGTGGGACCTGGCCTGGTATGGTGTGCAGGGATCTTGCCAGTGAGGGAGGGATCTGACTGGCAATGTGGCTCAGGCAGGCCTGGCGGGACCTGCTGCAGTTCAGGCAGGCCACGCGGGGCTCCGGCTGGTGAGGGAGGGATCTGACCAGCGATGTGGCTCAGGCAGGCCTAGTGGGACCTGGCCTGTGATGGTATGCAGGGCTCTGGTCAGTGGGGGAGGGATCTGACCAGCAATGTGGCTCACACCGGCCCAGCAGGACCTGACCTGTGGTGGCCCCTGCCTGAGAGTGTGGGAATCAGTGGATTCCCTATTTTGCTCATCCATCCCCTGCCTCTGGCAGCATGCAAGAGCCAGTAAACCCTTTAAAAAATCCCTTGAAGCTTAAGGGTCTTGCCTTTACTTCCCTGTAAGGTGAGGCGAGGTTAGGCAGACACCACCTTGACCATGCCTTTTCTTTTGCTGAAATATTTCTACCTCCCAATATTTCTCTCAGTCTGAAACAGAGACTATATTTGACATTGGCAATGATAGGAACTAATTATTTAATGCATATGTTGAATATATTCAGTAAAAGAAGGATAAAGTTTTTATTTAAGGTCTACAGGGAATTAGCCATGAGAAGAGATGCTTAGTTGAAAATGTCCAGCTTAATACTATATTCTGAGTAACAGAAGTGCCCATATGTTCTTAAACAGGTGTTTCTTCTATTTATGATTTACATGTTTCTCCAATTAAGACCCAGAGCAATAGCCCCTACAGTCAAAAGTTGGTACCACCACATCTATTCACAGAAACCCAGGGCCTGCTGACTAGGAAGTGTTGTGGAAGGAGTTGGGAGGACTGTACACAGAAGATCACAGGAAAAAGTAGAAATAATGGAAGGATGGTGTCATGCAGATAAGTTCCCATTTCTCAGTATTTAAGAGATAGAGGAGAGTGACATCTACAAACTGGCACCATAGGAAGCCTCAGACCTCATTAACCCCACAGAAAAACTGACTAAAAAACAAAATATGTGGGGGGGGGCATTTTAGTAGAGCCCAAGAAATTCAATACTCAAAGCCAAGAATAGTCACATTGAAGTTGGTAGGCCATGTTCAGTGGTACATGTATAATCTCAGCTACTCAGGGGACTGGGATAGTTGGATCATAAGTTCAAGACTAGCCTAGTCAACATATATCAATCTAAAAATTTGTGAAAGGAAGGGAGAAAGGAGGATAGATGAATAAGAGAAGCCATTTCACTTCAAACATGTCATCTCTTCCCCCAGGTAAGCACAATTCTGAGGACAAATCCCCAATTTACATCTTCTTTGGGGGTTAAGAAAGGAGTATAATGTATGTCCCAAGTGCTGCCTTCTGAGGGCTGCCTGATGGAGTAATTTCTGTTTCACCTAATTCACAGTGAGCATGCTCTAAAGAACAAAGGTGAGCTCAACAGCTGTAGTATTTCCAGAGAAATTGTCACACCATAGATAAACATTAGCATAGTTTGCCATGATCAGGAGTAAGCATCCAACCTGTGGCTTTGGAGAGGAAAAGTGATGAGTGGAATTTCTTGAGAGACTAGTTTCTGGCTTATCTACCTCAGATTCCCCATGGGAAACTAGTATACCTTGTCGGCCTGGGGCCTGTGATAGTCCTATAGAAATTATAATACTGAAGATAGCAGAAGGTACAAGAGACTACAACTGCTGGGAAAAAACAAACAAACAAACAAAGGGAGAACCCTCAATAATCCAGAGATTATAGACATAAGCACAGAAAAAGTTTCAGAGATCTCCAGAATCTTTAACTAGGAAGACTTGCAAAGATTTTTCCCTGTGCAAAGTCATTGTATAAAGACAGAAAAATTATCATTCTTCAAATTTACAAATCCAAGTACAAAGGTACAAGGGCAGAAAAAAGAAAAGGGAAGATATAGCCCAATCCTAGGAATAAAATAAACCTCCAAACACTAACTGTAAGTTAATGGAGGTATATGAATTAGCTAACAAACAATTCAAAATAGCCATAATAAAGTTGTCATATCCACTCAAAGAAGAAAACAGAACAGTAGTATCTCTTCTTGTTGGAAAAGGTTTCAAATAACTAAGCAGAAAATTTAAACCTGAAGATACACTAGAATTGAATAATTCACAAGAGGGCTTCAATAGGCAACTTCATCAACCAGAAGGGACCAATAAATTCAAAGACATACAATTGACTTTTGCCAAGTCAAAAAGTAACAATAAAAGTAAATAAGGAAGCCTACGGAAATTAGAGGACATCACCAAGTACAGAAGAGAGTTCAAGAAAGAAAAGAGAGGGCTAGGACTATAGTTTAATACTAGATTACATAAACTTGGTCTGGTTCAACTGCCAGCATGAGAGAGAAAGGAGAGAGAAGAAAATGAAAGATTATTTAAAGAAATAATAGGCCAAACTTCTGGAAACAAATGGACGTCCGAGCTCATAAAGTCAAAGGACTCTAGCTAAGATTAATTCAAATAAGTGAAACTACTACGAGAAATTACAATCAAGTTGTCAAAATTCAAATACAGGGTTTAGAAAGCATCACAAGAAAGGTGACATATCACATACAAAGGAGACTCAGAAAGGATATCCATAGATTTCTCAGTGCAAAGCTTTCTGGCAGAAGGATGTGGGACGATGTAGTCAAGTACTGAAAGAAAAAAAAAAGCCCAACAAGAATACTATGAATGGCAAAACTCTCAAAAATGAAACAGACACTGGGGAAATGGCTTAGTGGTTAAGGAATTTGCCTGCAAGGCCTAAGGACCCCATTTTTAATTCCCCAGGACTCACATAAGCCAGATGCACAATGGGGCACATGCATCTGGAGTTCATTTGCAGCAGCTAGAGGCTCTGGCGAGCCCATTCTCTCTTTCTATCTGCCTTTTTCTCTCTCTCTCTCAAATAAATAAATAATAAACAAAATATTTTTTAAAATGAAACAGAAACATGTTTCCAGATAGACGCTGAGGGAGTTCATCACCACTAGACCTACTCTTACAAGAAGTGCAATGGCAAGGGTCCAAGTTCAAAAAAAGATAGTAGAAACCAACACAGAAGCATGTAAAATTAAAATAGTCAATGTTAAAGTAAATATGTAGTCAAATATAGAATATTGTAATGATAGTACATAAATTACTTTCAACTCTGACATTATATATAAAAGGCAAATGTAAAAAATAATTTTAGTTGTAAAATGTGCCAATAAATGTTTAAAATGTAATTTGTGACATTGATAACAAAATGTAAGGGTAGGGGTGAGAAGGTGAGGTCCAGTGATAGAGCACTTGCTTATCACACATGAGCCTAGGTTCAATTCCTAGCACCCAACAAATAATTTATGAATAAAGTGAGAATTATTCTTAATATATTTTTAAGCATAAATCATCAGCTAAAAACCAGTTGTTACAAATAAAAGTTGTGTTGTGGGGCAACTTGCCTACAAAGCCTAATGACCTGTGTTCAATTCCTCAGTACCCATGTAAGGCCAGATGCACAAAGTGGTGCATGTATCTGGAGTTCCATTGCAATGTCTTGAGGCCCCTGTGCACCTATTCCTATGCTCTGTCTTTCCCTGTTTGTAAATATATATATAAGCTGTGTTGTGCAAGCCCCATGGTGACCACAAAGATGTGTAAGACACACAAAGGTAAACAAGAAGTCATCAAAAAATAAATCACAAAAATTAAAAATAAAACAGAAAAATGGGGTCAAAAAAACTACAACAAGCAGAAAGAAATATATGCAATGCAATCGTAATTATCTATAAGTAGTTATTTTAAATATGAATGGATTAAATTCATCAATTTTAAGGCATAAAGTGGCTGAATGGATTTAAAAAACAAAAAACAAGATCCAACTATAAGCACCCTTGTTATAAGAGAGTTACTTCAGATTTAAGGACATGCATAGGCTAAAAGTATAAATATGAAAAATGATGCTTCTTATAAATGATAAGAAAAGGTAGTGGATGGAGTCCATTATACTTTTTTCACAAAATTAGATCTAACTAAATATTGACACAAAGGACAAATAAGGATGGTACATGATGATAAAAGAAGTTATTTCTTCTGAAGTATGTAGTGGCAGAGCATTTAAACACATGAAGCAGACATTGAGAGAAACAAAGGAGACATCTATATAGCAAAGCAATAATAATAGGAGATTAAAATACCCCACTTCACTAGTAACCCAGCATCAGAAAGTGAATCAGTAAGCAAGCAGCATACTTGAATAGAATACTATAGACATATAAATATCATCCTATCCAATAGCCACAGAACACACTCCTCCCAAAGGGACTTGTACAGTACAGATCAAATATTAGAGCACAAAAAGTCTTAACAAATTAAAAAGATTGAAATCGCATCACATCACTTCTCTGACTCTGAAAAAAATGAAATGAAAATGTAGAGAAATTTACAAATATGCAGAAATTAAATAGCATACTCTCATATAGCCAAAGGACCAAAGAAGAAATCAAAATGCAAATTTGAAAATATTTTGAGACAAGTGAAAACAAAAACACAAGACAAAACACATTCATTATTCAGCAAATTATTCTAAGAAGGAACTCTATAGCAACAAATGCCTATGTTAAGAAAGAAGGCAGCTCTCAAGGATGTTTATACCTTGAGAAACTAAAAAATTAGAGTAAAGTAAAATATGAGCAAAATTAGCAGGAGTAATAGTAAAGGCAAGAAGAGCTTACTAAAGTAGAGAACAAGAAAAATGAAGGAGGAATGAAACTAAGAATGGATTTTTGCAAACATCAACAAAAATTGCAAACCTTTAGTTAATATAAGAGAGAAACTGACATAGAGAGAGAGAGAGAGACTCAGAAGTAAAATTAGCAATGAAGCAAGGAACATTATGACCAATGTTATAAAATGAAAACAGCTATGAAATTACTATGAGCAATTATATACCATCAACTTGAATAATTTGGAAGATATGGATATTTCTGCAAACATTCAACCTCCCAACAAGAAATCTGAAAGAAATTTTTTTTAAAAACAGGGACTGCATCCTGGGGAGATATCTCAGAGGTGAATGGTGCTTGCTTGCAAATTCTTCTGGCCTGGGTTCCATTCCCCATGTAAAGCCAGATGCACAAAGTGATACATGTTTCTGGAGTTAATTTACAGTAAGCAGTAAGAGACCCTGGCATTCCCATACATCCCGGCCCCTCTTCTCACAAACAAATAAAAGTATTTCTAAACTCCAATAAATAAAGAAACATTGGGGCTGGGCTCTGTAGTAGAGTGCCTGCCTAGCATATGAAAATTTCAGGGTCCTATTCCCTACATTTACCTAAAACATAAAACAATAAACAAATGTAAAACAGTGGTTGTGATGTTGAGCATCATGTTCCATCTCTGTAGTTTCTACACTTGAAAGGTGAAGGCAGAATGATGAGGAATCCAAGGTCATCTTCTCTTACATAGTGCATTTGAGAGGAGCTGGGACTCCCTGAGAATCAGTCTGAAAAGAAGCAAAAACTAAAGAAAATAATCATTCCTACCTGTAACTACTAATGAGACTTCACTGGAGAATTCAAACAAACATTTAAGGAAGCATTAACACCAAATTTCCTCAAATTCTTCCAAGAAGTTGAAGAGGAAGTAACATTTCCAAGCCCATTTTATGAGGTCAGTGTTACACTGATACAAAAGACACTGTGGAGGGCCCCAGAACAATGGGAGCAGGGATGAGAGTATAGAAGTGTAAAGCTGCTTAAATGTGTGTGTGTGTGTGTGTGTGTGTGTGTGTGTGTGTGTGTGTATTAAATTTTAGAAAAAGGAATGATCTAGACATAGACAAATTAGACCTGGGTTTTTCTTTAAAAACCCTTTTCATACAAGAAATTTTCACTTGACCCTGGTGAATTAGTTATTTGTCCCCTTATTATGACAAAATGGCTGACAAAAGCAACTTAAGAAATGAAGGACAGGTTTATTTTGGCTCATAGTTTGAGGGTTCTGTCCCTCATGGTAGAGAAGGCATGGTGTTAGGAGTACAATGCAGCTGATCTCATTTCATCCACAGTCGAAAACGAAGATGAATGGTAGTGCTCAACTCCATTTCTCCTTTGGATCCAGTCCAGAGCCCCAGCCCACAGAACAGCACCATCCCTAGTTAGGGGTGGGTCTTTCTGCTTCAATTAACCTACTTTAAAAATGACCTCACAAACATACCCAGCAGTTTGTCTCCTAGGTGATTCTACATCTTGTCAAGTTGGCAAGCAATATTATCCTCACACCCAGATACACAGGTATATAAAGTAGGACTATAAATCAAATATTTATTGATAATTAATCACAAAAAATATTTTATAACAATTTTGGTGTATACCTATATGTAAAATTTTAACATTTATTAAAGACTAAACAAGTTTGCATACTAATGAGATGGATATGCCTATTTTTCTTGATAAATAAAATTTTGGCTGAATAATAAATACTATAGAACATACAGCATCTTTAATGTTTTTAAGACTTGATCAATATTTTGATTTCGTAATTGTCAAGGCTGAGAGCATCACTTCCCATAAATGCATAGTATAAAATGACAAAAGTATGTTTGACCATTTTAGAAACTGTTGAAAATTCTATCCTAATCCCAAGCCAAAATTTATTAAAATGACATTTTAAGAAAGTCAAGTCAGCAACTCAAACAATTTTTCAATCAAATATCTTAACACAATGCAAGCCAAAGATATTTTAATCTGATCTTACATGCTCAGGAACATGATATGAAAATATTAAAAAGTCTTCATTTTAATAATTAAAGCTTTGTATTCATGTAAAAGAATAAACCTTGGTATGGATAGTAAAATCACTATAAATTATGACATACAATAGTCTTGAATCTGAGCCAAGGCATTTCAGGCAGCATTTCAAGGTTCCTCATAGTGTGAAACCATGTACAGTTGCAGAGCATGTATGTTGTGTGTCCAGAACCAAAGCTGCAGTAATTCCATCCATGTGCCACAGGGAGTGTTGCTAAATGTACTCTAAATACATTGCATTGTATATTTGATTTTGAATTAATTTGAGGCTGTTGCATATTCAGAAACCTTTTACTATTGTCAAATTTTCTGTGACACCCCACATTCGCTTATGTGATCCCATATGGAGTCACAAGGCCCAGTTTTAAAAAGCTGGGGTCTACATTATCTAGTCCAGTAGTGCTGAAACTTAATTTAACAATAGAATCATCATTCATTTATAAGTTTTCTAAAAAACCAGTAAGGAAACCATAGAAGCGGAACTGTTTGATTTGCACTGGGTTGTTCTGGAGCATTCAGAAAACAGATGGCACATGCTCAGTGGTCTGTGGTGGTTTGCATGTGAACTGTCCCCCGTAGCATCATGTATCTGTGATTCAGCCTCATACTTAAACTCCTGCTAGTGAAGGTGGCTTAGGCAGGTGGAGCCTGGCTAGATGTGTGACACTGGGGATGGGCCCTGGGATTTTAAAAACCAACTCCACTTGCTAGTGCTGGCCAGCTCACTTTTCCTGCTTCTTCACTGCTGATGTGACACCTTGCTGTCTGCTCATCTCATGCTTTCCATGCATCCATGATGAAGCTTCTCCCTGAAACTGCAAGGGGAAATAAACCCTTTCCTTCCATAAGCTGCTTCTGCTTGAGTGTTTTGTCCCAACAATGAGAAAGTAACTGCTACACACTGTGAAACTTGTGAAATCCAAGATGACTTTTAAAATAAGAAACCTGGGGCTTGGAAGGAATATGGCTTCATGATAGAGAAACCAGGGTGAGTTGTAGCATTGCAAAGGGAAAGGATCCCCCACCCTTCCCCACACATACTCAGAAATGGCCAAGCTCAGGCTGTTTCCCCCACCCTGTTGACATTTGAGTGCTTTTTCCAGATGAGAGGGCCTCACACTCTGGTGGTGATCCAGCATCGATAGAGCCCTCCCTGCTGCTCCATGCTTGGCCATTTTTTCTGAAAACAGAGCTTTACTTGGTGGTCGTTGCTATGATGACACAAGAGGAGTCAGGTTCAACAGAACTTTTGAACATTGGCAGGCTGACAGGCCCTCCTGACTGGTCTCCATGATTTTCATATTATTTGCATGCCTAATCAGGGCCTGCCATGTATATATAAACCTTTCCCTAGGCTTCTCAGCATGGACATACTCTCTGCACAGGGAAGAGGAAAGACTCTCAAAGAAGGATGACTTAGCCCCAGAGCCACCTTCCCACTTGAGTTGGTGCTGCTGGACCTGACACCTTGCCAGGGGCTACTCATACTGGGACTCATAACTATCTCTGCCTCCAAGAGGCACTGGACTGCTTGAACTTGAGGGATCAGACCCAAGAGCCACCAATCACTATTCTGGTTTAGAATATCAGATCTGGTCTTGCCCCCAGAGACCCCTTGAGCTACCTGTGCTTGGGGTACTGTACCTGCACCTGCACCCAGACTTGTGCTAGCTCCCACCTCAGAAAGAGACAGAAAGCCCCTGGATCCTGCTCCAAGGATCTGCTGATGCCCTGGCCATCCTAGCTTCCTGCTTCAACCTCTCTGGGTTGGTAACTTCAGGCCACCAAGGGTTTAGACCTGTAACACTTGACAGCAAACCCTTGGTACAGTCACCAATACCATTGCACATGCTTGCCACCATGAGTCCAGTTTTCATTCAAGTTATATTCCCATGTACATAAAATCCTTGTTTATCTGCCCTTTGACATTTGTCTGCAGGTAAAGAGATAAGGACCCAGAAGCAGAATATACTGTTTCCGCACTGGCCTGGCTAGAACCCACATCCCCTGGATCTTACATTCTTATTCAGCTTTTTGTAGCTAACTTGAGAAACTCTCAGCTAACTGAAAAGGCAAGGGAGATGAAGGCAATGGGCTGTGGAGTGAGGGGGAAATTTTTAAACTAATCGCTAGTCAACACAGATTTTTAACTTCAATCATTTTTTAATGTGTGTTTGTTTCCCATATAGAAACAACCCCCATTCGTTAAAGGAACTTTTGAAATTGCAACGTTTATAATCCCATAAATTATATACACAGCCATTAACACTTGAATGTGTTTTCTGTCTTTAATGAATAGATTGTTGGGTTTTCACTGAACTGTATTCACTCTGTATGCTGAATTTTGATTCCTGCTTTTCTCACACTATTACAGCATAAGCATTTTCTATTTGTGAATAACAGTTTTTTCATGGCTACACAATATGCTTTGATGTGATTGTACGGCATGGAACATTTTCTCTTGCTTCAAATAATGTTGAAATGAACAGAAACATCTGTATACAGTAGTTGAACCACAATTATAATAATGGAGCAAGGATGGAAGTATGGAGTCAATGAATTTGAGAATTTTAAGTATTTTCATATATACTATCAAATTACATAGATATTTCATTTATGTTTAATTGTATAATTGATTTTAAAATTCTAGAGACAGTATAAAATAGAAATAGCATTTACCATTATTCCTTTATTCCTGAAGCAGAAAACTGCTGAATATTCTGTTACGTTTTTTCACCATAATTTTGAAATTTTACTCATGTATTTACTTGTGTGTGTGCGTGTGTGTGTGCACATACATGTGCTAGGGTCTTTTGTCATTGAAAGTGAATGCCCATCCAGCTTTACATGGGTGGATGGATTAACTATTTAGCCATCTCTCTATCCCCTAGTTTGGTTCTTGAGCGAATCAATAATACTTGAAAGCCAAGCAGATTCTATTTATTAATTGCAACATTATCTAACTCACTCCTGTTTGACCATGACTCCATGACTCTCAGAGCATCGGTCTCTATACAATAGAGTGATAAGAGGTGGCATATAGGCTGCAGTTATGACCAGTAGAGATGGTGTATGAGAAGATCTGAGCTTCATGTCATAGCAGGGACTCAGACAACTTGAGCTGTCGTGATTATTTTGAGATATGTAGTAACAGTCTTCTATGCTTATTCTCTCCTCTCTCTCTCTCTCTCTTTCTCTCTCTCTGTCCCTATTCCTCGATTTACAGAGAATACTTTTTTGACTGACATTCCCAATGCAGTCATTGTTTTCATCATTTGCTGTCACTGAGGCTATAGCTGAGATGAAAATAATTAAAGAAAAAAAATATGCATTTTTGGCTTATGGGTCAAAGATTCCAGTCTAGGATTGTTTGATTCTGTGGTTTCTGAGCCATGATGAGGCAGGACAGCACAGTAGGGAGCAGGTGGAGCAAAGACACTCACCTCATCAAAGAATTAGGAAGTCAAAATTCCTCCTTGGACATGTCTCCAAGAACCCAGTGTTTTCAACTAGGACCCACCTCCTAAGTTCACCTCACAATCACCCACCATATTATGAGCTCATCAATGAATTAATCCTTCTGAGAATGTTGGAGATGAAAGCTAGGGTTTCACATATGTTAGGGAAATACTCTATCTGCTGATCCACACCTTCAACTCTAATGCATTAATCCACTGAAGAGATCAGCACTTCCTGATACAAATTTTCCCAAAGCCTTGTTTCTTAACGTGTCTGTACAAGGGAACAACTTTCAGCACATGAACCTTTGGGGGTAATTCAGATCCAAACCATAATAGTCATTATTGCAGTGAATACAACAATTCACAATGTTATATTTATCTTATCCCAAAGGCTGTTAACTCAAAGCAGTCCATTTGTTAACTGTTTAATAAGCAAATCTGTTTTAGTACTTACTGTTCCCAAAGGGTTTATATCTTCTTCCAGCTCCACAAGCTTGCAAAGTATATCATTAACATTCTACAAGTGATCAAACTGCATAGCGTAAAAAACATAACATAACACCAAAGCTGAAAAGCCAGAATTTGAATGCAAGTTTATTGGCCTTTAAGCCTTAAGCCCCATCAGCTGGGCCAGGGGTCAAGGGCCAGTTAGGACATATTTTAGGCTTTTCAAGTCAGATGGATTCCATCACAAGGACCCTTTCCTGTCCTTGCAGCAAAAGCAACTACCAATAATGTGTACATGAGTGAGCATGACTGTGTGGGAAACCTTAGTGTGGACAGACACTGAACATTGAATTTCATGACTATTCAGAGTTTTAGTTTGCACATTGAACGTGAATTACATGCAATTGGATGCCTCACAATGTATTGGTCTTCTTTTGTTGCTTTTCAACCGCTGAGAATGGCAAAAACCATTCCTGGAGGGAGGGGGGGCTGGAGAGATGGCTTAGCAGTTAAGCGTTTGCCTGTAAAGTCTAAGGACACAGGTTCAAGGCTAGATTCCCCAGAACACATGTAAGCCAGATGCACAAGGGGGTACATGCATCTGGAGTTTGTTTGCAGTGGCTGGAGGCCCTGTTGCACCCATTCTCTCTCTCTCTCTCTTTTTCTTGGTCTGTTGCTCTCAAATAAATAAATAAAAATAAAACAAAACATTTTAAAGAAAAAAAAAACATTCCTAGTCCCTGATCCATGTAAAAAAGGGTGGCATATGCCTCCATGTACAACCACGAGGAAGTATGACTTTCAGCTCCATGAGATCGTTCAGACCTGTGAAACTTGGACTTGTCCTGAGGCTTTTATGACTTACCTGTTTTGTGTGGTTGGCTATTTTTTTTTTTTTTGAGGTAGGGTCTCACTCTAGCCCAAGTTGACCTGGAACCCACTCTATAATTCCAGTGGGCCTCAAGCTCACAGGGATCCTCTTACATCAGCTTATTGGGAGCTGGGATTACAGATATGGGCCACTACACTCAGCTTTATTTCATTCTTTTGGCCTCCAACTCTCTTGCTATCATGCCCCCTCCCAGCAACTGCCTTGGTTCGCCATACTCCCCATCAACCCTCAAACCAAGCCTCATTGTTGTTTCCTGCCATAAATAGAACCCGGCCACATTTACTACCACCCCACATCAATTTAGGAACCCCTTTCTGTCATCCCATAGTATGCTGTATTTTCCCAACACGAGGGGAGGTGGGGGGCTCTCAGGCTGAATTAGAGTGGCCTGGTTATCTATCTGCTCCAAGGACAAGTGTCTTGATTATAATTGCACTGGTCAGCAATGAACCCCAATGTGCCAGATGCAAGGGGAGCTCAGCAAATGTGGGGACAAAGGACAAAAGGATACCAGGAAACTCAACTGTAAATACAAGCTCAGAATGAGATATGGAGTAGTGAAGAGAGTATAAGGGAAGCCTTTATCTAGAATCAGAAAGAAATTACCCCAGTGAGTGTGAAAAGTCTGCTCCTCCTCTTAAGGGCAGGGCATGATCCCTTGTCCTGGGACAGCAAAGACTGGAGCAGAAGCAAATATGTTTAACTTGCTCTGTCAAAGCTCACAAAAGGAAACAAGAGGTTCTGCATGTCCCACAGAACCCCAACTCATTCAAAAAGCACAACTGCTCAAATATTAAGGAGTAGGTTCTTTATAAAATTCAACCAAGAAAGAGTCCAAAATAAAAAAAAAAATTAAGAGTTTGGTGAAGAGGTTGGAGAGAAAGATATTCTGAAAGCCTTGCAGCTCCATGCCAGAGTCTCCCTTTCATGAAATGAAGGGAGCTTATATTTACTCTCCAAAGTTTGCTTATGATGTAGCTTAATCATCACACACTATTTATGCTTCAGATTTGGTTTTGGTGTGTGTGGTCTTTTGTTTTCCTTGATCAGGTTTTCCTTGATCTATGTGAACGCTACTGGGAGATTTAAAAATATATATCTGAAATAAGAAATACCACTTTTCTGTCCACTGCTTCCCTTTCCTCCCTATTATTGGCCTTTTACTGAAATCCACCTCCTTTCTGCAGGTGCCCCAGAATGTGCCAGCCACACTTTCTGAAGATTCTTTGGAGGCTCAAAAAGAAACAAGACTGCATATAGAGCCTTGGAGTCGCACCCCAACACACCCTCCCCCCCTTCCATTCGCTTCCTGAGTCTTTGTAGTGAAAGCTGGCTGCCGGTGGACGACTGGAGAGCCAAGGCATGCCCAATACTTCCTTTTGCCCATCCTCTGGGTTTGTGAGGCAAAGGGATTCTTCTTCATGTATGTGGTAGATTCTGCTAAGTGGGCATGGAGTCTTTCACTGTCATTTGAGAAATAAGTAAAGTGTGGACCATAGTCTCTGGACTCCAGTAACTCATGAGATTTCCTTCGATATGATCAGGTCCTGTAGCACACCATACTTTTCCAGCCCACAGCTCCCCATAGACTCCCTCCCCAACCCAGGTTTATTCTTTGCCTCTTGTATAGCCTAAAGGCTTTCCCCTCTCCCTGAAATATCTCTTAGTCAATGGCTGGTTGGTCATTGCAGGAGTACAATGTCCTAGCCCTGTTGTGCTAGTTTGGATTAATTCTGCAAGGGCACACAGCTTCCAGCTCCTTTAGGATGCACTGGATCTTTGTTAGATGTGAACTGTTAAGAGTTAGAAAACTCTGCCCCCTGCCCAGTCCTTCTTCCTTCACCAACCTGCAGGTGTTGATTCTAGCAGCTACCCCAGTAAACTTCTTGTACAGGCATCTCCAAAAGCCTCACCCAAGTGCCACTTTGTTCTCAGGAATCCTGCCTGGGTCACTGGTCCCAGCTTTTCCATCAGTAAGGGAACTTTGCAGATTTGCTGGTGACTTCAATTTCTAACTGTAAATATGAGTAAAGTACAGGGAGTCTACTGGCAGGTGTGTTTTGGGTAAGCAGCAGCAGTAACAGGGACATGAGTTTACATACATATGAATGCAGTTCAGTTACAAAATTCAGGACATACACAGTGCTTGAACCACTATCAAGGTAGAGGAAGAGACTGATAATTACAGTCCCGGATTGGAGGGAAACCTGTGCCTGCCATTAACTTGTTCAATGACTCCACATATTCCTCCTCGCTTGGCCAAATTTGCTTAATCTACGAAATAAGAGGCTGTGTCTTGTCTCCTCCCACATCCCATCTCCTCATTTCAAATGGATGTATATGATCTCTGTTTTGTAAACAATGTCATTTTTGGAAAAGTCATTCTCTTGTTCACCGTGAACCAAAAGCATCCACTAGGAGCCTAATTATTTCATAACTAGATATAGCAACGACTACAATTCTAGCTCTTGTAAAACCTAGAGTAGAACCAGGGGAGGCCACTGCAGGTAAGAACCTTTAGGTTAGACAGCTGTGTATGAATACACTGGTGTGGGGAGTAGAGGAGGGTTTTGTGAACAGATGTTCACCACCACACTCCCAGCATTTGGGAGAGCATTTGGATTATGTACCACAGGACCGCTGATATCTTAAGATGTCACAGGCAGCCTTCCTAGATTTACTCTGCCTCTCATCCACAAAAGAGAACTTGCTATGATGTGCAAAGAACTCAGGGATCTATAGCATAACTAGAAGGGAACAGAAACCAACCAGGCTGTACCCTTTCTTATTTTGCCCATCCAGGACCTTTGTCCTTTTATATAGGTGACGACTCATTTAATTTTCACCACAGCCCTTGTCAATCAGTCAATATCTATTTTACAGATTATGCCTATAATAAAGGACACAAAACAACCCAGAGTCACACACTGCATATGTGTTAAAACCAGGGCTGTGTCCCCAGGGTTCTACTGCATTGCAAAGCACATGCCTGCTAATATATCTTTTTCCTCAGTGATTGCTGGGGAGCTCATGGAAGGCAGGTGACTTGTCTGATCTCTTGGAACTCTGAGAGTCTG
Organism: Orientallactaga sibirica; assembly: GCA_036365145.1. Lineage (NCBI taxonomy): Eukaryota > Metazoa > Chordata > Mammalia > Rodentia > Dipodidae > Orientallactaga > Orientallactaga sibirica. The sequence goes on along the minus strand of JAEOAD010000015.1, from coordinate 30,949,749 downwards.
ACATGGTATCAATTACCTGTTACTAAATACACATTTACAAACACTAATTACCTAAAGTCTCAACTGCTCATGGCTTTTCTATCAAATTACTATACCATCAACCTTCCAATTTCAAACCTCCAAACTTTCCTTAAAATGTTCAGTCTTGAGACAGTACCCAATAGCAAAACATATCTTTATCTCTCCCAAATTATAAAGTGAGCCCCAATCATGTGACCCCTTTGAGACTAAATAGCTGGCCAGCCAGCTTCCATACTGATCACTTGGCAAAAGATTGATTCACCTGGGTTGGCTAAGCTACGGTCTGACAGATTATCCCTATAAACCCAGTATGCTTTGGGAAGAAAAAAAAAACCTTAAATGCCCAATTCTTAGCATTTCCAGCCATGCCCACAAAAAAAAAAAAAAATCCTAAAGATGTTTGATCATTTAATAAGAGTCAATGGAGCCAGTGTATATACTGTTGCTGCTTAGGTTATCATGCTTAATAAAACGTGCTTTATAAATCCCCATGAAGGCTGTAATTAAATTTATTTATAAGCAGTCTTCCTCACAACTTTAACAAAAGATGTCTGACTGGTGGTGGTGGTGTGTGTATGTTTTGTGAGTACATGTGTGTGTTTAGAGTCCTGTTCCGTAAGGATTATGGCTCCCCTGCTGTTTGGAAAAGATCATGTCACTTGTAACACTAATAACTTGAGCAGGGGAGAAGCTGGCCTGGTGAACGGAATGCACTTCACTGCACTTCTTGGCTCAGCTAGAAATCGGAAGCAGATGGTCCTTGCGGCTGGTTTCCCACTCGAGCCGCTCGCTGCCAGCCTGTGGTCTTCAGTGGGCTGCTGGCAGTCAGTGACTTGAACATAGTAGGACGGTGGCAAAAGAAATCAAATCTTTTCCAATGAGCAGCAAGTTATAATGAAACCTGACAGAGCTGACATTCTATACCTAACATCTAGCTAGCATATATTAACCTTTTCATTTGCTTAAGCGTCTTACATAGAAGTTGGGAGTATACTTATTAGAGAATTGTGCTGTGCGCATTTTTTTTCTTCTTTTTAACAAGGGCCAGAGGGTTTAGTCCAATCTTGGGTGGCAGCTGACTAACGGAAATGGCAGAGAGATTCAAAGTCAAGGAATTGCTAAAAAGAGATAGGGTGTGAGTGCTGCCACACAGAAGTTCAATTTCTTCTGGATGTAAGCGAGTGCTGTGAAAATAATTATCAGTGTTTTTCTTAAGAAAAAGAACATGCTTGCATACACACACACACACACACACACACACACACACGGTTCAAACCTGACCAGTCTCTGAGCACATCATTAGAACAACAGGGCTGTCTGGACCCCCTGCATTTGCTTCAGTTCTGTCCTTTTCAGCTTGCGGCATTCGCTTGTGCCATACGGTGAGAAAACCATGCCAGGTGACTTGGGAACACCAGTTTATTTTAGCCACCACACTCATAGCCAGGAATGACAGGTACCTGTACAGAGGACTTCACCATTCCCATTTTTAAAAAAAGAGAGAGAATAAATCTTCCTGCAAAAGCTAAACATATCTCTAGGCTTTGGAGGAACTAGATTTCCTGTGTTTTTATGTTGCTTCTTCTGCTTATGCGAAGGCTTTGGAGTAAGTGTGCACTCACTTCAAGGGTTAGACAGTGATGTTCTGAACATATTTTAGGATTTTTCTACTTATTGCAATTAGAGGAAAATCCTTGGTGTTAACAGTAGGTCTCTTTTAAATACAGGCTTTACTTTTTTTTTTAATCGTAGATAACTATTTACCCTAACCTGAAATTATATCCAGCAGCATCAATAGGGTACCTTTATAATTTAGCATTTGTAAGATCTTGTTGATTTAAAGTCATATATATTTGTTAAGCCCAACACCTAACTCTACAAAGAAATACAAAATATCTTCTGAAAGGCAGCTGGCTGGAAGAAGAAAAGAATGAGATGAGACATTATCAAGCAGACCCGTAGGCTGAATTTTTGCTTTAAAAAAAAAGTGGGGGTCCTTGCCGTATAGTTCAGGTTGTTTTCAATTTGTAGTTCTTTTGCCTTTGCGTCCTGGGATTATGCGAGGACGATTTCTGCCCTTCTTGGTTAATTTGTGCCTTTTCATAAGATTCTTATCTTTTTGACACTGACTTGCAAATTGAAACCAATAATGGTGATATAGAAATAGAGATACAAAATAATTTCCAAAATTCCTAGCCTCTTAGGATTGTTGTGAAGGTATCGCTGCCTACCCCGCCTCAGAACACTCTATGAAGTACCTGGCAGCTAGCAGGCACCCAATGTCGCCTTTTCCCTGCTTTCATGGCTTAGGAAGCAACCCCCAGAGGTGAAGGTCTGCACTCAGCCCCAAAGCATGGAACCTTCTCTCTTTAACTCTGGAAACCTAACAAGTCACTTCACTTCCTGTCCTTTGTATTCTTGTTTGTAAGATAGCATTTATAATAGGTTCTTCCTCATAGGAACCTACCTGGAAGAAATACTTATGGATTTCGGAGCACTGCCTGACCAAGAAGAAGCGCTGGGTAAGTGTCAGCTGTTGTTACAGCCTGCGTCCACAGCCGTGCTGCTCTTCTGAACTCTCGGATTTCCAAGTGTCCTGGAAACAAAGCTTAAAAGAAGAAAGAAAAAGAAATTTAATTGCCTGCATAACAGCATGCTATTGAATGGTGAATGAATGAATAAAAGACATATGTTTGTCAAAGACAGGTAGTAACACAGCCAGTCTATCTAAAGAACTAGTTGGTGATGCTGCACCCGGAAGTGAAAGACTCTGGCAGTCACTATTCACGGAGAGCCTGGGCAGGGGCACTCAGCGGGAAAGTGGATAGTGCGCTAGAAGTGGCGAAAGCTTGAGAAAGTGTCAAATAAAGGGCTATGTAATTATGCAAGGACAGCAATCAGATCTCTAGTCCGCTGGAGTTCTTCCCTTCTGGATCTCACCAAGTTGGGAGCCCCTACTCTTTGCCTAGCACTTGTACCTCAAGTATGTAGGACAAGGTTCTGCTCTTAGGGAATCTCAAGTTGTAGACGGGAAGACAGCTGGTGTCAGGAATGGATGCTGAGAGCTGCTGCAGAATGAGGAACCAGTTATTAGGAGAGCAGAGGGGGACAGTCTCTCAGCCATCTCATAGCACAGACCCAGAGAAGGGAGAAGGAGGGAGGAAACGATCAACAGAGGAAAGATAAAACTACAGCATTGGGAGAAAGGACAGTAACTTTGAGAATGCATTACATATTATTAAATATGATTTATGAATATTTTCTTATAACTTTGTATATACTTATAAACATAAATCTATAAAATAAATGTTACTACCTCTATTTTCCTGATTAGGACACAGAGTATCATACAGAGCAAGTAACCTGAGAGAAGTTACACAGTTACTAACTCCCCATATATGAGACTTCAGAAAGGAATGCTGTCAACCGTTCTACTAGCCAAGCCTCTGAAGTCATTAATATTCCATAAAACATTGCCTGTTAGCAGCGCAGGGAGAACCAAACCATCAAGCCAGCACTGTGCACCTGTTGGCAGTACTCTGAAAAAGACCCAGATGTGAATACTGTACCTCCTGGACTCGCCTGTCCCAGTAGCACAACAGGATGGTTTCTTTGGGGACCATTGGCCAGGATGACCACAGTGAAGCCAGAAAGTGATGTACACCTTGCCTGAGGCTTCCTTTACTAAGTCAGTTTCCCCCCTTAATGCTTCCCAACATCTCATGAACCTTTCTCCCTGGCACTTGACTCCACAGAGAGGAGATTCCCACTTCTCACAATGCACACTCCATTCTCTGAGGAAATAAGAAAGCCCAGATTCTGATGAGAACATGCTTTAGCCTCAGATCCACTCACATGCTCCAGGAAGTATTCAAATGGCAAGAGTTAAATTCAAAACATATAGCCGCTTTCTGTTATATCTTCTGACTGAAGGCAAATCATTTAGATGTTTGTTTCCAAAAAGGCATCTGTCAGCAATCAAAGGGGGAAAAATGCATAAAGCAAATGCAATTGTTTGGAGTAGCATTTCCTGGATCATGTTAAATGCTTGAATTACTCCCTATTATCCTCACCAAATAATTTTATTTCCCACAATAATTGCAATATTTAACATGTTTTATTTCATCTTGTTTTAAGGCTATTAACAATGGGCCACACTGTGAAAAGACTGATTGCTGTATGGGGAAGGACAGCTTCCACGAGGCTTTTAGTGAACAGTGATAAAGTTAAATGCACCTAATTGCTCTGGATTAAAACACTATTATCCCCCAAAATCCAACATTTCTATATTCAAAACTGCAGGACTGACTTCTCCAAAATCTCCCCAAGCCTTCCTCATTCACAGAACAAAATCTAGAGAGTGGTTCTCTTTGTGCCCTACACTAATGACCAACGCCTAGGAGGTGCTTGGTCTCAGAAACACAGCCGCTCAAACAAGAGATACCTCAAAGCCTGCTGGAATGGAACCTCTGTGGGTTCTTAAGTCCAAGGTTCCTTTATTCTAGGAGAAAGCTGGAGACCCCAAAGCAAGGCAACTTGGGTTTGTCTGTTTGCATCAGACAAAAGAGAATTGATGAAATGAAAGACCAAATGCCGCTGCCTTTTCTATTGCCTTTTTGGAAGTGTGCAGTTTTACATTTTATACGGAACTTACAGACCCTTTCGTGGTCTTTCTCCAGATGGGAACTTTCATGACCCTGAAGTTGAACAGGGCTTTCATGTTCTAGCTGGAAAGCTCAGGGCAGGGTTCTGGGGAAAGGAACACATGTTCTGAGGTCAACTTAATGTTCCCTGTGCTACCACAAACTTTTCAAAGAAAGCTAAGGCTGAGGCCATAGACATGAAGAAGGTTCCTAACAGTAACAGTGAGACCTATAGTTGACAGTAATTCTGAAGTAATTCAGAAAAAAATCTCATGACAGCAAGGGATAAGGGAGGAAAAAAATCTGATTTAATATCTTTCCAGTTCACTTCTAAATGCAGTCTATATATCATGCTTAAACTTAGAGAAAGTTCTGGTAAAACTGGATAAATTTTGCTTTACTGAAATTATTTTTGCCAAAACAGCTATCTGCTATTGTATCATGAGTGGCTAAAATAACCACTACCACTAAGAAATGGATCTGAAGTAAGAAAGCAAAAAAAAAAAAAAAAAAAAAAAAAAAAAGCCACCAAATTAAACCTCTATGGAACTTAAAATATGACCTGAAAAGTATTATTAAGTTGCAAATATGCCTATAAAAAATCCATTGGATATTTGGGCTGTAAGTGCACACTTTTTAAAATAATCACAGTCCTATCACTCTGAGAAACTATTCTCCTCCACCTCTATGGAAGGCCCCTGGGGTACAGAACTGTGGAATTTTACAGTACAAACTTGGGGATCAAAGAATTACTTATATTCAGAAAGTCAGGCTATATTTGGCACTGGTCTTATAAAGACATATCTGCAGCTCCCAATACCATTCTATTTGAGGGGATAAAATATAACATGTAGCTGATGTTGTCCATTCCCTTATCCCATTAGCCCTGAATAAAATGGCTTGAAAATCAGTTTTCTCACTTAAAGAAAAACTCATTTTGTAGCTCTTCCCCCCTTCCCATTGGTAGGCCCATATTGTTTTTTTTGTTTTTTTTTTTTTTTTTTTTTTTTTTTTTTTTTTTTTTTCCCCTTAATGCAAAACAATGTGGCTTAAAATCCCTATGAAGAAAATGGCTAGGTTATATTAAGGAAATCGGACATGCTTTTCCCTAGTCTAAGGAGATATTCATGTAAACATTAGCCTGAATTGTGTTAAAATGAATTGATAATGACTTCTTACTTTAGTTACAAAGAATGAAGATGTCCAGAACTAATTTTTAATGCCATAAAAAAATAGAGGTTATGTAGCCTAGCCTTGGCCAGAGTGTGCAAGGCATCAGCAATGTATTTATTTACTCACATGAAAACACACAATGTCAACTGAACCAAAAATCAAGGGACTTCAATGCTGGCATCTCACCTTCAGCTCCTTCACAAACAAATCCAGTAAGAAACAAAATTAATTATTATTAAAAACAAAAACAAAGTGTAGTAGGGAAATATTTCCTCCTTGGACATTTTTTCATCCTTGGAAAACCTGTTCAGCTATTCCCAGATTTGGTTTTCGACGTTTTACTTTGCTTCCAACGGAGATGTGTAACATAGAAAAACTAGACCAAACACTTTTTCAAATGCACAGTTCATTTTCTTGAGAAAAGTGGCTGTGAAAAACAGATACTGAATCAGACTTAAAGTCAGGGGGGTAGGGAAAAAAGCCCCAAACATTGCATGATAGTCTTTAAGCAGTTCCATCTGTCAGGCAGAAATTTTAGGCTAATAGCCTGTGGCGATCTCCTTCCGCAGTCCACTACCTGCCTTTGTCCTATTAAATCTCTTTATTCTCCTTAAAAAAAAAAAAAAAAGAGGGGGGGATTGGTTGTTGGAAGGAAAGGAAAAACCTTGCAGACCAAAATCATCTGAGTGATGAAGCCCTAATTTTAACCACCTCCCTTTGATGTGCAGCAGTGGGCTCTTGCTTGTGAAAGGAGAGGGAAGACAGGGCTAGCAGCACAAGCCTTCCTCCCCACTTCACCTTGCCACCGGGTCTGGGAGAGATTGGTTCATTGTCAAGGAGATTTTTTTTTACCCATGATTCCATATGGTATGGACCGGACTACATGTTGCCCCACATGCCACTGCAAATGTTTTCTCAATTAGGTGTCTTATCTCCCGTGAGTTAGCATCAGATGAAGCTTGCTGACAGCGTAATGGCAGGGAAAGCTTCCGACGGCTCCATCAAATGGCAGCTCTGCTACGACATCTCGGCCAGAACTTGGTGGATGGTGAGTTGGCAGCCGGGACTGCCTTTTTTTCTTCCCTCCCCCCCTTTCCTACTTTCCCTCCCTCTTTGACAAAATGTCCCAGACCTCACATTCATCAAACTCACATTTGATTTTTTTCACACTCTTCAGTGAAGCAGTCTCACACTGCTTCCTGCTGCCTCCCTCCCTCTCTGCCACTCTGCAACTTGAGTTTCCAGCAATGTTTGCCCTTGGGTACCATGGGACAGTGTTTAGAATTTTGTATTCCTTAATTTTTTTAAAAAAGAGTGCTTAAAGAGTACCAGAAGTTTTAAGGTGTTAGTGTGTGTGTGTGTGTGTGTGTGTGTGTGTGTGTGTGTGTGTTAGTCAGGCTGGTCTGGAGGTAGGAATGGAGTCATCTGCCCTGTGCCTCTCTCAAGTTTCATGTCCCCCTTACTTTTGTTTTCAGTGACTGTGAGGCATGGTTTTCCTGAGTTGAGATATTTTCTGAAGACTCAGGTTGAGCACTGGGGAAAAGCAAGCCCTAAGTAAGTTCAGATCCTGCCCCAATAACTGGATTGCCTGAAGTCACCTGTAAGGACTCCCTGCCTTCCATCAGGGGACCCACAACTCACATCTGACTTTTCCCTGTTTAAGGCAGAATAGATCTATCTTCAAAACTCTAGCTCTGAGTAGAAAAGATCCCCACACTCTTTCTTTCAGTTCTTCTGAGTACGAGTAAAGTTTTAATAAACTTCTAACTTGCAGCCACAGAATGAGTTAACTTGTATGTCATGGTCAACCAGGCCAGACAACCTTTGACTTCTGGGATCTATATGAGGTGGAGTGAGCTGGGACGATGTACAATAGCTCATTGTCATAGGAGACGTGAGTCTTGCAAGGAAGAGAGTCCTCAAATCATTACTGTCCTCGTTAAGGTGGTGTCCGTTAAGGATTAATTCGTCAGCAGCGCATTTCTCGTTTTCCGTAATTATTATTCTTGCAGCAAGCGAGAATTCTTCCAGGGAGTAAAAAAAAAGTTTGCTGCCAGGACAATGAATGTATTATCTGTTCCTAACTGGACCGTGAACTTCAGCTCATTTCACATAGATATCAGTTTAAGAAAAAGAGAGAGTGTGTGTGATGTTGAAGGGGGAGACTGCTGAATGGAATTACAAAACAAGGCATGGTTGATTTCACTGTATGATCTATAGAAAGACTACTTTCCCCTTCTAGATCAATGCTGGTATCATTTTGGTAAGTTTTAGGACTTCGGAGGACTGAGAAACTATTAAAAGTGAACTACCACAGGACTCTCTTCAGCAACTGCTTGGGAGTCAGTATGTCCATCCCGAGGACTTGAGTAAAAGTGGTTGTGGGTAGGTGTATACATGTATGTCTTAACTTGCAATTGCTTACATAGACGTGAGGACTTTTGCTAGTGGTCTCGGGACAATGTTTCATGCAGCTCTGGGCTAGTGAGACTAGTAACAGCCTATCTGTTTCCACCCTAAACTTTTATTCAGGGCATTTATTTCCCATTGGAGTTTCTGCCATCAAGAACAAGGTCTTCTTGTATGTGAGGGTATTGACTGTTGCTTGGACTTACTCATTTTGTTAGGCACTAGAAATGAATATATTGATTAATTTGGCTATTATTTTCTAGGCTAAGTTGTAAGCTTTAAACAAACTGCATTGATGTCATATTCTGAAACTCTTTATTTCCTTACTGTATTTCAAGATGTCTTAGATTTTATAGGCTGTCACTTTTTACAGCAAATTGTGTAATCTTTTTTATTTCTTCCAAGGATCACCAAATGCTTCTTTCTAAAACTTGGAAAAAGTATAATTTCTTTTCTGTGAAGTTGACTTGGAAGTTGCCTTTCATTTAAAATTATCTTACAGATGTTTTACCTCAGGGAGTATAACATATAAAAGTGGTGGAAACATTTAGCAATGCATTTGACTAAAAATAAACAATGCTGAAAGCTCACACGCTGCTGTTTAGGCTGCATGCTACAAGGAAGTTTCTCTCAACTTGAATGTTTATAGAGTTTTGCTCTAAAGAATGGGTGAGAAATCAGATGGATCTTTAAAGAAGTTGTAGAAGTTATCACAGAGAATAAAACAATTTTTGTTTCCCTTAAAAGTTACCACACACCATAGCATTTTAGTTCTACCACTTACAAAAAATTTCAATGTGAATTTCTGACTTTTAATGGCAAATGGAGGAAAGGCTTTGATGAGGGGGAGATGACTAATTAAAATAATACACATCTCACATTTTCTCTTAGATCTCTTCACTTGAATAATGCTCACTCCTTCTCCCTCCATACCCTCATCTAACTACCCCAAACAATTCTTTCCAACTGAAAAAAAAAATAAATCAACTTTCCCTGGCTGTACAGTTCTTTAAGCATAGGACAGTATAAAACCTGAGTTTCACATTAAAGGCAAATAAAGCTTTAAAATTACCTCATGTGTGATCCGGCTGCACAGACTCCAGCTCATAGTGGGAACCTCCGGCTTGGTCCTCCCAGCATACAAAGGCAACTCAGTGAATGCCCCCTCCGCCCATGGAGACCCGGCCTCAGCTGCCAGCACTGGGATATGCAATTTTGCTTTTTAATGAATCGTAAACAATTTGTATGGCAAATGAGTTTGTTTGTTTTAGTTTGGGGGCATATGTTGGGCCAGGTTGTAGAAGGTCATTACCTATTCCAGACTTTTCAGTGCAAATGGATGGAGTCCTGGATTTTCTTTTAATTTTTTCTAAATAATAAAGGCACACTAGGATGAAAGAAACTGGTTAATAAAAGACTGAGAATAACGATCTCTCTCTTCTTTCCTTCCCTCCCTTCCCTCCCTCCCCCCCATAACTATGGCTTACAGTGATGTTTACTGCCCTTTCTGATAACTGGAAATCAGTTGACTAAATTAGTCTTCATTTTTTAAGTATAAATTTTAGCTTTGTCTTTGAAAGACTGCTTTTATTTAAGAAGCATTTACTTTGATTGAAGTTCATATTGTCCTTGGGGACATGATATTAAGCAAAATAAATGTATCTATTTTTATATTGAAATAAAAACAGGGGCTCTTGATATCCAAAAGTTAAAAAAAAAAAAAAAACTTTCATTTTTACGTCATGGATTTGTAAACAGCTTGGAAGTTACAGGCAACCAGGACTCAAGCAGGGACGTTTCAACAGTGATTACCTTTGGCGCTCTGCTTATGAGAAATCTTTTGATATCTAAGTCACTTCTCTAATGCTTTGATCATGCAATCAAGAAATAGCTATTGTATATCAGCCTCATCTCACTGTGTCGTGACATCTCTAGTTGAAATTTTATGATAGAAAACCAAAGGAAACCCTCATGAATATTTTCTCTACTCCAAGTCAAATAAAAGCACCCTGGATGCCCATGTATGCTGCCAAATATAATTCTGTCCTGTGGAATCACCTTCATTCTACACATATGGCATTAAAGTGAAGGCAAAACAAGCTAGCTCCTCCTTGCAATCATTTAGTGATAACAGTGTTATGGGACAATCTGTATGGAAATTCCAAAATACATGTGTCTTTCTTCTGCCATTCAGTTTTAAAATTCACCATGACTATGAAGTGAAGGCCACTGGACTGTTCCGTAGCTGGCCTTATCCAATCCAAGTTCCCCAACACTTATTTTTGGGCAACTTCTCTTTAGAAATTGACATGTAAATTTTCAATCATAATTAATTATCTGTCATCTAATACAAATTCTTAAAAAAGACTTTGAACACCAAGAAATACTTAGACAGGAAGGATATGGTATGTCTTATGGCATAAATACATGTTTTTAAGTATATATATATATATATATATATATATATATATATATATATATATATATATAAGAAGGTATTTCAGTGAAATACTGTTTTATTCTGTTCAACAAATAAACAGACCAAACAAAAACATAAACAACTCCAGCTGCTTCCAAAGTGACAAATAGTCTTCATATTATATTTCATGGTAACCTTTCAATGTTCTTTGCCTGGTTTCACCTTAGCTTATATTTCCCAGTTCACTTTTTAAATAATAATTCTAACTGAACAACTTTTATTAGTGACCATTTTCTAGACGTCTTTGAAGACATTCCTTAATGAAGATTTGTCTAGGAATTTGCACCAGCTCTTTTAAGATAATGACCCACACAACTGTAAAGTTGCTACAATGTTTTTAAATAAAAAGACTCAAAAGGAGAAATATCAAGAAATAATAAACCATATCACATGCTTAACACCTGGCATATTTTTAGAAAAGTCCATGGTAAACATATTTATATACCTTACATTTCATATGTTTGCATGCTTTTTTTTGCACAGTGCAGGGACTCTATTTGAGCTAACTAGTAAATGAATGAATTTTTGAATATTATCTACCATTGTAAATATGTATAACTATATTAGTTTTAGAGAATATCTAGTAACGTCAAAGGTCACATTCCAAACATTACTTTTTCATTCTATTAACAGTAATTGATTCTAAGTGAAATCTAAATGAGATAGAATCCACAGTTTTTTGTCTACATACATACATTAAAATTTTATCATTATCATTTTCTTTTGAGGTTAGACCTGTACAACTTCTTTTAAAATACAATACACTTTCTTAGAGAGAAGCAAATACATTAGACTAGTTTCCTTTTTTGCTTTTTAAATCTAATTATGATTCGGAAATGTGATTGGTTACTTAAGCTAGCCTTCGTACTTCTATCTTTCTAAAAATCTTGATTTCCTGTTGTTACACTCATATTTCTCCTGTGAACTTTAGACAGTGAAATAAAAGCTTTGTCCTTCCTTATTTTCTAGTTGATTTTCCTTCACCTGTCCTGAATATTGTCAGGAGTGTTTCTAATTTAAAACCAAAAGGATCGGGGGCTGATTAGAAGACAGGAAATTGGGGGATTAAACTGTCTGGTTGCACTTCCTTTACTTATCAGCACTCGGTAACTCACTCTAGATGACAAACTCAACGGGACAATTTTTACAACACATTGTTCTTCCTGGATGTTTGCAAGTATATACTGTGCCTGGGAGCATATGTGTGAGTGTGCATGCACACATGCAAGCGGCACATGTATCCAGGAGTGTCTGTGTGTGTAGTCATGAGTGTGATGAAGAAAGAACCAGCAGCTGGTAGTTATAAGTGGATGCTTTTAAGTGGGATAGTTCTGAACCAAAGGGGGCTTACGTTGGTGGCATGAAAGTTCATTTGATGACTATAATCCCAGGATATTCTCACAACTTTCTTATTAAAATAGTTCTGTGAAACCAAGCAAATAAGAGAAAAAGCAAGACCTGTTATTGTGAAATGAGCCCTCAATTCCACACAGTCCATCTCTCCTCACTTCTGCTGGAAAGTGCAAACACTCCTGTTATCAAGTAGAGAGGTAACCCCCAGTCAGCAAATTAATCTCACAGGTTGTGGAATCTCCTTGACACCCAGTGTCAAGGGCTCCCTCACAGACAGCAAGTAAGCACAGAAAACAAATGCTTGAGAGGGAATGAAACAGTAGATCAATACATGAGTGTAAGGATTCATCGGATGCCATGAGATCATTTAAAACTAATAACATCCAAAACAAACAAACAAACAAAAAACTACCATGTCATATGTATTTATAAAGTTGAGTTCTAAAAACCAGGTTAAAGTTTCTTTCTTGACCTCATTCTGCTTACTGTCTTTCTCTCAATAAGCATTTGTTGGTTTGATGAAAGAGAGAACTCTTGGTAGGTTTTATTTAGAAAAATCAAAGATGCAAAGGAAGGTATGGCCTGGCAAAATGAGTTGGTTGGTTCAGCTGGTAAAGCTGGGAGTTAACAGTTTATTTTGATAGCTTTACATGCCTTCATTTATTCACTAAACATTCACTGAGGCCCTACAAAGGGCCAGCAACAGTCAGAAAAGTTGTTTGCATATTTAGTTTATTCATGGAATCGTATCACAAACCAAGTTTAGGAAAAGTTACCCATGACCCAAGAACATACACCTGCTGCGAATAGCTGCTTGGACTGCAGAGTACTCTTGCTTATTGTAGACCTATTTGTGTTCGGTGAATTTATAATTAGAACATAATGCTGTTCAGGACTTCAGAGGGTTGGAACCACAAGTCTGTTTGTTAGGATTACAGAAACATAAAGTTTATAATGTTTCAAAATAATTAAATTATTGATGAATATGAGGGACTTTTTGTTATTTAATCTACATTTAGCAGGTATATCACATTTTAAGTAGAATATGCAACTTTTAAAAAGTCATCTTTCCATAGGAAAAAATATTAATTTCTGTCATCCACCCCTCCCTTCTCTCTCATAAGCACAATGCCAGCATAGAGCAATACTGGTGTTTAATATTCTTCTTTGTCACAGAAATTGCTAATTAAGGGCTTGCTACAATGCAAAGTTTCATTTAAGTAGACACAGTGCAGGATACATGTTGTCTAATAGCAATGATCTTAATAGACTTGGTACAAGTAAACATCTATTTTCCAGACAACTGCTGATTATAAACAGTATGTATTTTCCAGAGTTCTTTAATGGTGCCACATGTTGGACAGATATTTTTATGCCCATAATCCAAGATCTATTTATGATCCTTGATGTGCACATGTTATCACCCTGCTGACTATGAAAGGCATGAAAATAGGAAATAAGGACCAGGTCAAAAATGGGGTGAATAATCTTAGAGCAGCTATTCTGAGATGCTATGTATGGAGACAGCAAGAGACTTTAAGCTGAATTGGGTACTTGCTACATGTGACATACCCTATGAGCCTGAGGTAAAGACAAATATATACCCATTTAAGGGACAGAATCACTAAGTTCCCAGGATCTTTCCCTCTACCTCCCTTCACCCCCCAAATACCCCTCCACCATCCTTTTCTCCACAGATGTATGCCTTTTCCTCATGCAAATGAAATGTCTCAGCAGCTGGGTTTAATAAACTCTATTCAAATGTTGAAAAGATAAACATTGTTGGCTAAATAATTGATTTCATCCATTCATTTAAGAACCAATTAAAATCAAAAAGGAACCAATTAAAATCCTTATACATTGCTCTGTCTCTTGTTTTAAGAAAATAGTAACTACAGTCTCATTTCTGTAAGCATATGAGAAACAACCTGCTAACAGGTGTTATAGACTGGCTCCTCCTAGCAAATAATAGGGAATTCTTGAACATTAAGAAGTCTTTGTACAACAGTCGTGTCCAAGGCTACTCAGTAGTGTTAGTAGGAGTGCCTGACAAAGAAAACATGCAAAGAAAATGAGGGGAGGAAATAAATATGACGGGGCTCCTATAATTTCTCAATTAAAAAGTCAAGAAATAATTCTTGGGCTAGAGAGACAGCTCAATGGATAAAGTGCTTGCTAGCAAGCCTGAGTACCTTGATTTGGATCCTCAGACCCCATGTAAAAGCCATGGAAGGCTTCTGTAACCCCAGCACACCAACAGCAAGATGGGAGGCAGAGACAGGAAGATTTCCCAGAAACTCATGGGACAGTTATCATGGCAAATGCAGTAATGAACAATGAAAGTAGGAGACACTGCCTTAAACAACATGGAAGATGAGAAACAACATACAAAATTGTCCTCCAACATCCACTAGCACCCCATGGCATGTGCACCCCACACTCACACACATGAATACCAAAATTTTAATGAAGTCTTTAAAAAAGATACATCTAATGAAAAATTTTTAAAAATAAAATTAAAAAGCTTAACTCAGTGACTCACAAATACAAATGTCTTCACATTAGGCAGATCAGAAGAGGCACCAAAGCTATATCAAATATAATGGATCTGAGGTCATCTGCAAAGAATACTGATTTTTCATACAACCTCAACTGAAAGTACAGTCCTGTACCAACCACACAAAATGTGTTTGCTACCTGAAGTTTAAAGCTATTGATCATGCATCATGGATCAGAAGATAGAATGAGTCTCTAGCATCAGAGAGTTTCATTGAACACAAATGCAAAAAATGTAAAGGAAAATCGTTCTGGTAAGAGTGTCAAGACACCGCCAATGTCTCTGGTGAGAGGGTCACAGCGTTGCAAACCACATGATCTACACTGCAGGAGAAGCTATTCTGTATCCAGTCCTTTCCTCTTGGAAGGTTTCTGTGGGCAGGAGAAAGGTGGCAGAAGGTCAGTGAGAATGTCAAATAGGAAAGGGGTCCTCTGGTAGACTGGGAACCTTCCAGTGACTAGTGATTGCAGATTGTCAAACCTTCCCCAGCTGCTCTGAGATGGCCTCAGATTTCCAAAGTAACATTGGCATCTCTGGGGTCAAACAGGCTGGGAATTATGCCACCCATTTTTGCTACCCAGGAAACTTCACTATCCTGACAGTCCCAGTGCAAATAAGTACTAGTCTAGGCTGTGGCACATACTCAGAATTTTAGCTCAGCATAAGTCAGGATAGTGTGGGCAACAGAAGCCAGTGAGCCTATGTGACTTGATTTCTCCCCACAGTGTGAGCTTGAAGTACCATTCACAAGACTTCTGCCTTGTTGTTTGTTTATGAAACTTGTGACTACCATGGTGACTGCTTCCTAAGTGGGTACAATGGGTCCAGCCAGCACTTTATGCACACACAAGTGAGCAATTGCTTTCAACACCTCTGTGAGATCATTATTATTATTTCCACTGCACCCATGAGGAAAGCGAGTCCAGTGAAGACAAAGAGGCCAACAAGAAGTTTGAGAACAAGAACATCTAAACCTGTGCTTGTCACTCTGGCTCTGTAATGGTGTTGCCTTGCTGGCCCTGCCACACTGACTCAGGCTCAGAGACTGTGATAGTCAAGTGGAGACAGACTTTATCCCATGTTAAAGAGGAGACTACAATCATAAAGGCCAACATTCTGTAGGATCAGGTCTCAGTGACCGTTTTAGGAGATAGCTGCTAAGTTAGCCATCATGCAGGGCAGTATCAGTAAAACCAAGCAAGCATTCTCTCTGCCCTGAGGAATTCTTTAGTGGGAGATTTTCATTTTTCTTTCTTTCTGTGTATGTGGTTTGGTTTTGTTTTGCTGAAATGATCATGCATTGTTTACTTACAAAAGTATTTAACAAAATTGGGGGCTGGAGAGATGACTTAGCAGTTATGGTGCTTGCCTGCTAAGCCTAAGGACCCAGGTTCAACTCCCCAGAATCCACATAAGCCAGACGCACATGGTGATTCATGGGTACAAGGTCATGCATCACAAAAGGTGGTGCATGCGTCTGGAATTCAATTGCAGTGGCTAGAGGCCTTGTAATGCCAATTGTCTCTCTGTGTGTCTGTCTCTGTCTCTCTCTCATAAAATAGTACTTAACAAAATCAATTAAGATATGAGTTCTCTTCTCATTGATCTCCTGAGAATGGCAGTAGCACCAGCTGCCAGCTCGCATGGACATCTGAGAGCATGGCTTGGAGGATGAGCATGTATTTTCAAAGTTGAGTGAGTCCATCTGCTTCAATCTATTCTGCACTTGCCTGCTGTGTGTAAGGTGCCTCTTTTCATGATGGGCCATGGAGCTCCTTTCATTCCCCAGTGAACAGCATTCAGAAGCAGATTCAAGCAGACCTGGGTGAATCCCAGCCCTCTCGTGGGTAAGCTGTATGACCATGGAGTGGGTAGTGACTATAAGCATTCTGGATGCTGCCACAGCTCCAGAGTGGCTAAAGGGCACAGAGCATACTGCACATGTGAGAAATTCAGGAGGCATTCTGAGCCCTTCCTCTTGTTTAGTCGTGTATCTAATTTAAAGTAAATCCTAAGTTTGGGGAGTTATATTTACCTCCTATATGTGTGGACTTTCTCCACCTCCACCACTCTCTCCCAAGTATAGGTTGCATCTTGCCTATCTCAAGTCACTGCAATGGCTTCCTGACTAGTTTAGGCTGAATCATAACAGCTTCCTGGTTGGACTCTTAACACTGGTTCTTCACACTGAAGGCTAAAGGATCTTTTTAGACATAAGTCACCTGCCATTTCAATGGATTGCTCGTTGCTCTTAGATAAATAGCAAAATCCTTCACCAGGCCTGTATGAGTCCACTCTGTAAGCCTGTTGGAGACATTCTTCTTTCCTCTGAGTATATTCCAACCAAAGAATTGACTTACTGCCAGTTCCTCAAGACTCTCTCAAAGTCTCAGATGGTATACACATTCTTCTCCCTTTCCTAAAATACTATTCTCTTTGTAGTTGATGTATCAACTATCATTCTTGGAACAAACACACTTTCTCATGAAGTCTTCTCGATGCTCCTGACCATGCCAGAGAACCCTGTGTCTGTTCTCGGCACTGTGGGAGCACTCCTGACAGTCACTTAACGCATCATTAAACAGAGCACCGTTTAGGTTCATAAATGTATGAGTCTTTCCTTACTTTTCCATAAGCTCCAGGAGAGACAAGATTTTGCTCATATATGCTTTCATGACCCCCAGGATTTCCTACCTGGCATGGTAGGAAGTGATGAGCAAATGTTTATTGATCTGCTGAGCAATACACCAATATTTTATTAATCACTGTTGTCATTATTCATCTTATCTACACATAGACAAGTTTTTAAAAGGAAACAAGGTCTCCCTTCTATGTATTGAAAGAAACTTAATTTCTCCCCAATAAAATAGAAACTAGAGACTCAATTTACAATTCGATGTTTGAGACCTAGCTTTGCCCTGTGCTAGGAATCTGCCATAGTCAAGTGATGGCCTATCCATGATTGTCCAGGGCTTAATGACTTCATAATTTAAAATCATGAGTAAGGCATTTGGCACATGATACACTTTAGTAATTGTTACTACAAATATTAAAATAGTCCAATCTTCATCTAATAATCCATGTGGCCTTCAAAATACCCCTTGACCTCTCTGGTTGCCAGTTGCATAATCTTTAAGATAATGGTGTCAGTCTCAACACAGGATTTAAGGGCTATCTTAAAGACCACATTAATTTGTTTTAACTGAATAAGTCAGTTTATTATAATAGTTGACATAGGCATCTGCAATGGTGACTTCAACCTCCACTCCTGGCTCAATGCTGATGGAAGTAATCTGCTTAACAATCTCAGAAGGACTGTGTAAATCAGTGAGTCACTTGGTGGGCATGCTGGTCCTTTCACTTGGCTCCTATGATCAAGTCAGCACACACCTTCTCCAGGGACTTCACATTGAGGCTGGTGAGGGTGACCCGGATTCTGTGGATGGCCACCTCTGGTTCCACTGGTTTCTTCCCAGTATCCTTAAAGGCCATGGCTGCAGTGGCTTCCTGATCAACTTGTTCCTCAGTGACAGCCCACAGTGGTGAGCCAAGAGCAGGAGTGGATGGAAGCTCTGCTGCATCCACAGCTGCAACTCAGAAAGGGCAGATTAATTTTTTTCAAAAATGTTTTTTATTTATTTGAGGGAGAGACAGACAGACAGACAGACAGACAGACAGAGAATGGTCATGCAAAAGCCTTTTGCCACCACAAAAAAACTCCAGACATATGTGCCATGCCAGATTGTGTATCTGGCTTTATATATGTACTGGGGAATCAAACCCAGGCCAACAGGCTTTGAAAGCAAGTGCTTTTAACTGCTGAGCTATCTCCCCAGCCGAAGATCAGATTAATTCTCAGGAATAAAAGCCTCTTTGAAAATTAGAAAGAAATACAAATATAAGAAGACATTATTGTCAACCCTAAAAACACAGGTTCTAAAAAGACACATGCAATCAAAATATTTACACCATTTTCTTTACTTCATCTTTCTAATAGTGCTATGGGGAGGGGGGTGGGAGATGAGAAGCCATTTGATTTTTCCCGTTACTGGTGATTTCAAGAAATTGACAGCTGAAAGAATGGGCACTGGGGGAGGGAGGGAGGTATTAATAGAGAAGATAGTTTAAGAACACATGTTTCTAAATGAGGATGCCTCTACTGAATCCCTTTTGCCTATCATGAAGTCAGTAGAATCTCAGGCACACTGCTCAATTGGCTCACTTACAAAGCTAGACCACTTGTAGGACATGCCTCATGGATTGTTGTAAGGAAGAGGTCATGTGTGAAAATCCTTGATGACATGCCTAAGTATATTATACACTTGGTAAAGGTCAACAATCATTAAGTTTGTAATTATTTTCACTGGTGTTATTAGCATCATTTTATCTTATCTGCTACATTTTAGAATGTCAACAGTTAGAGTCTAGCAAAACAATAAAATGTTTAATGGATATCTAACAAACTTATCCCTTCAAAATAGTGTGTTTCTATTCAAAGGACAATATATTGCTTTCTGTGTTGATTAAACTATGTCATCAACTCAATTTAGACAACCCAAGTGCCATGGGGCTAATTAACCTCCTTAGAAATCTAGAGCTTATAAAAGAACATACCATTAATAAGAGTCTTAGCCCATAGTGTGGAAAGCATACTACGTGTGATAAGTCTTCTTCCAAGCAACTACACTTTCTTCTCTAGATAACAAACTCATTTCCCTAGACAACTGCTCAGTAAGAAAGACTTGGAAGAACTCCTGTGTAGCATAAATGCATGCTGACTTAGAAGCATGCTTTCAATACTTGAAGTTGTCATATGTCCAATTCAGCTCAACAACCTTTACTCAGCAGTTTTCTAGGAACATCAGGAACCACTGGTGCCCTAGAGGGATTGAATCGTGGCTTGTGTACAACTAATTTTCAAGTTTTATTTATTATTTCCTAGTTAAATAAATAATAATAACAATATCTTCTCTGTTAAGAAAATTATATTAGGAAACTATGGTAGTATTTTCAATAACAGGT
Source organism: Orientallactaga sibirica (assembly GCA_036365145.1). Lineage (NCBI taxonomy): Eukaryota > Metazoa > Chordata > Mammalia > Rodentia > Dipodidae > Orientallactaga > Orientallactaga sibirica. The sequence continues at coordinate 30,930,092 of JAEOAD010000015.1, read as the reverse complement.
AACATATCATCAAACACAACCCAGGGTCAGCATCTACAGACCATTTCACTCACTCAACTTCCACACTTTGCTCCAGTAATAGCCCTGTGATAGAGTCACATTTTACAGGTTAGAAATTGAGGTAGTTGTTTAAGTTTGGTTCAAAAAGCTAGCAAGTGACTGTGATCTGTGATTTGAACCCTAAACTCACAGTTTAAACAAATTGGATCTTCTACTCAATGAAATGTTCAGTTTCATTGTTTTCCACTTCAACTTTGAATTCATTGCTAATCATTCTATTAATATGTTTCTATGTGGAGAATAACATCCACACAGCTCAGTGTGATTGAGTGTTTAAAGCTGCAGTCCTGTAGACATTCTACAAAGGGTAGCAGCTACACCAGGGCCTGTATCCATTAAGAGAACTATAGGCCTCTGGTTTCAAGACCCCTCACTGTTGGTCCCTGATGAAACCCTTTCCAACCTTCCTATACTTAAGATACCAAGGAAGACGAGATTTTTTAAAGATCTCAAAGACTAGTACTAATTATTGGCTCACTGACAATTTTAGGAAATTTCACCAGTTCCTTGTCAATGATATTAACTGGAAACGCAAGATGAGTGGTCCGTAGCTGCTGTGCTCCACACATAAATAAAGGGTAAAAATATTCATGGAAATTGTGTGTCATTTCCATACTGCCTTACTAGAAGACACAGGCATACTCATTCCTCTTCTGCCTGTAATACTTCTACACTCATTTAGATATGGTAATGACCCCAAAACAACTGTGTAGGGGTAACAGGGACTTCAGGGCTGCCATATCACATTGTCTACTAAAACCTTTCCTATGAAAGTCTAGGGAGCAGAGATGAAGAAACTCCGAGTGTCCTTGCAACCTGAGAACTATAGTTTTATATATTCCATTTGCTCTGAATCTTAGATAGTCAGGAGTCAGTTTCACAGAACTGCATAAAAATCAAATACATGGGGCTGGTGAGATGGCTTAACAGTTAAGTCACTCTGCCTGTGAAGCTTAAGGACCCAGGTTTAATTCCCCCAGCACCCACATAAACTAGATGCACATGGTGGCACCTGCATCTGGAGTTCATGTGCATTGACTAGAGGCCTGTGTGTAGCCATTGTCTCCCCCTCTCCATTTATCTTTCTCTGTCTGTTTCTCTCTCTCTCTCTCTCTCTCTCTCTCCTCTGCCTCTCTCTATTTCAATAAGTAACTAAAAGTAAAGTAAAAAAAAATTAAATACATGGAAAAAAAACAAAAGTCCAGGATATCAATATTACAGGCAGTTGTGATGTGGGGAAAGGTTTCACCCAAACCTGACCAGCAAGAGACCAGATTGCTGGGAGCCATCTGTATTCCCTGTATAGAAACCTGGCAAATACTAAATACATATAACTTTCTGCCTATTTGAAAAAGGGTAAATAGGACATACAAAAATTAAAACTATTACATGCTGCTGAATGAGAGTGAAAAGACTCCAAGGAATAAAAAATATCTGGACATCATAGAGTATAAAACAAGTAAGGAAATGTTAAAATATTTCCATGCTCTATAACAAGAGTGGAAACCTTAGAAGGAAAGAGAGATGAAAAAAATTAGATGACATTTTTTAATGAGGTTTTTAGGATGAAGCCGTGATTCAAAGAAAACTAACGATGCATTAGCAGTGTTCAGACTGCTGCAGCATGAATGTGGTGTTCTGAACCCGGACACAGAAACTCAGAGGTCATCTTTTCACTAAGTTCCTCAATACAGATGATTGGCACACCATAGAAAACTCACAGGACAGGGAATGACACCTACCCCAGAAACTGAAGATTCAGCTCAAGGACTATCAAGGAGTATCTAAAACCAGAACAATTGAAGAGGAAGCAATGATCAAAGACATTACAAGGAGAGAGGAAGGAGCACATGTAGCACCTTAATAGACTGAGCCTGTACCATGGCAAAAATTAGGCAGAGATCCCTACCTACACTCAGCCTGCTTCCAAAGAAGAGAAACAGGCATAGTATAGGATTGGGTGGGGTCTCATATACATCTCATGTAGAGGATATTTTATAATTCTATTTCTATTTTCACTTTGATAATAAAGAAATAAAGAGCAACAATTGTTTTCTTGGAAATTTCAAGTTAAGTTGAAATGAGGATGTACTTCCCAATTACTAAGGAAGCTAAGCAAGCCCCCAACACCAGAGAATAGACATATCATAAAACATACACACACACAATATTACATGTATTCATGCCCCAATACCAGAGAAATAGACAAATACTAAAATAAAAGGGAAATGGGTCAAAATCAGAATAACAGAAGCTAACAAAACAATCTCTATGACAATAAATATAGGTGATTTAATTACAGTACAAGAGTCTTAGATGGGAATAAAATATTCAATCTAAATATCTGTTCCTGCTAAGATACATACTTTAAAATGTTCATATTGAAAAGAAAAGGAAGGCAGAGTCATTGTGTACAATTAAATGAAAATATCAATTTCTAGTAAAGTCAGCTTCAAGGCACAGGCAAACAAATAGGAAAATGGGGACACTTATAATATTTTATATCATTTATTAATGATGAAACTGGAGAATAGCACAATAAAGGTACAATAGTAATTCATGCTTTCATACATCAATTAGCCTATTATCAAATGTTATTGAGTAAAAGGAAGAAACTGACAAGATCACAATTTTCATTTTTATAATGTTAGCAGAGATTTTTCTAACTTTGATAATTCAATTAGATAGGAAACACATACTTGGACAACATGGAAACATTCAGCTAGTAATATTCAAAAGGCTAGATAGCGTTGGTCTCTCTAAATGGAAAGTGCTATCTTATAGAGAAATAATCAAATCTTTATCCCAAAAATGCACTAAGTTGTGCAGGTATGTGGACATATATGCACACATCATAAATTCCAAAAGTAAAAGACTTCACAGGCTTTCTTGTCTGGCCACATGCAATAAAACTGCAATAAAAAGAAATTTGCACATGTAATAAAACTGATGAATAATAAAAGAGACTAGTCAGCATCAAACTTAATGGCAAAACAAGGATGATTCCATTAAAATCAGTAGCAATGGGAAGATGCCCACAACTGCCATTATCATTTAATGTTGTCCTAGATGTGAAACAGATAAAATTTTAATATTTTATTTTTATTTATTTATTTGAGAGAGAGAGAGAGAAAAAGAGAGCTAAAGAGAGAGAAAAAGAGTGGGCGTGTCAGGGCCTCAAGCCACTGCAAATGAACTCCAGATGCATGCACCTTGTGCCTTTGGCTTATGTAGGTCCTGGGGAATCGAACCTGGGTCCTTTGGCTCTGTAGGCAAGGGCCTCAATCGCTAAGCCATCTCTTCAGCCCCAAAACAGATAGTTTTTGAAGAAAGACTAAAATATTGTTATCTTCAGGTGACCACATTAAGTTCTTGGAAAATCCAAAAGACCAAGTGGTGGTGTGGGGGAAATGCTGAAATGAAAAGGATTGCTAAAGTGATAGCCATAACTAGTCATATAAAACAATGGCAGTTAAAAGACACATGGAAAATCAGTTCTATTCCCAATACTAGCCAATACAATATCACAAATAAACAAGTCAGGCCTGCAACAAGAATGTATATCTAAAAGAATGTGTATCTAAAAGAATGATGAATTATGAGATTTTAGTAAATAGATTCTAAGTGTTGAGACTGTGCACTGGGCCCTAATGAAACACTGTAAAAATGATAGTTACCAAATTAACTTGTATGTTCAATGATAAAATATTGGGTTATGTGTTGCTTAGTTCAGCTTTGAAATTTACATGGCAAAGAATAAACATTTTTATCTATATAAATGTAAGTGATAAAAAATATTAGCCTCTTCATTAGAATGAAGTATCATGTTTACCAAGTTTCCAGGAAACATTGTCACCGAATGAAATGTACTATGTAATACGGAAGTTCCTTTGTGCACATAGCAGAGGACCCCCTAAGAAGGCCATGACCATACACAAAGCTCTCAAAACTCTCATGTGCATGGTGGCAGGCAGCTCTGTGTGTCCATCTCTTGCTCGGCTATTGTCTTCATGGGATATTCACTTTAAACCTATGACCAAAATTCAATTTTCTTCATTTCATACCTGAACTTACTAAAACACAATGAGACTTAGCAATTTTCCCAATGTGCTCAGACTACAAAGACAAAGTCTGTGGTGGATTTCTCAAACTAAGGAATCTAAGTTGTCCAAAGATGCCCTGGCTGAGCTGAGGACCATGAACAGCAGGCCAAAAGCCTGCCTCCCTGGGAGATGCGCCTCAGTGAGAGATACACACCCATGTCCTTGGTTGATTGATGTAGAATCAAAGCTGTGGTCACAGTTAAGGTTAGGATTAAGCTAAAGATAGGATTAGTGTATTAGCATCGTGGTCATAGAGGACTAGGTTAGGATTTGGATAGGGCTAGGATTTGGGTAGAGTGTAATTTCAGCTGATGTGTAAACAGAAGAATGAGAACAGGGACAGAGTTAAAATAGCGTTATTAGGAAGTAGAGCTGATGATATTTTCTACCCAGGTTTGAATCTTACTGAACTGGCAGGAACACTACCATTGGGAATAGAAGCCACCTTGAAGAAAACATAACAGAAAATCCTGGAAGAAGCCGACTAAGTGTATTAAGTCTTGGAAGAGACTTTAGGTGTGGCTTTAAAGGGAGTGAGAGGTTGAGAGATGATATATACTAGAATTTGTAAACACTATAGCTGTGAAATATTTTAAATTATAAACAAGAAAGTAATGCTTAAGGTTTCCATTTTATTTTTATTTATTTGGTTTTTTTGACAGAGAAAGAGGGAGAGAGAGAGAGAATGGGACCTCCAGCCATTGAAAATGAGCTCCAGACACATGCACTGCCTTGTGCATCTACCTAACGTGGGTCCTGGGAAATCGAACCTGTGTTCTTTGGCTTTGCAGGCAAACACCTTAACAGCTAAGCCATCCCTTCAGCCCAAGGTTTCCATTTTAAACAGCTGCTGCAATAACCCTGTGGAACATGAGTGAGAATGGGCTAGGACTAGGGCACAGAGGCCAGTTGGGCAGGTTACTTCCCCACTCTACCCTTATGTCAGACTAGGAAACATCCTCCTTGACATACCACCAGGATGGGTATGTTCATACCTTGCACCCTTACAATTGCTGTTTCTTCACCTAGACTGTCTCCTCCACATAAGTTTGTTTCTTTACTTCCTTGAAGTCTCTGTGCAAATGCCACCTGGAAAGTTCTCCCACTGACTATCCTCCTGTAATGAGCTACCACACATATTCACACTCCATTTCCTTCTCACCAGTTTTACGTTTTGCCTACTTTTCAACAAATGCTTACAATATATCTACACTAAAATAGATGCTGTAGGAAATCAAGGATATTTTCTTCTGCCCTATGATATCTCCTGAACCTGGAAAAGTTCTAGGCACACAGTAGATGTGTAATAAGTATTTGTAAGACACATACACTTTATAAACATTCGTGGCATTAATACCTGTGAGTAGGAGGCACAGATAATTATAATACAATGTTTCAAGTGGTGTGAGAGAGCTTTGCACAGGCCACCTAAAAAGAAACCAAAAGCATGGATCTCAATGTCAGAGAACACTGAGAAGGATGCTCAAGGCTGGGTGTTGAGGAATAAGATATAAATCCGACAGGAAGAAGGAGAAGCATCTCAGAGAATCAGCAGAGCCTGTAGAAGCATTCACATGAGAAGAGCATCTGAAGTGTCCCACCCAATGCATTCAAAGACTTGGTGAGGTGTAAGCCAATTGGAGCAGGCTGGGAAAAGGCCATAGTAAGGAAATACTCTTTTTTCTCAATTGACATTTAATTTCTAATAGTGACAGTTCAAGTTTCTGTATTCCATGAGCTTATACAACTCAATCTTTAAGTCAGGCAGTCAATATTAGGTCTCGGGGGAGGTTTCTGTGGGGAAAGAAAATAAAAGGTTGAATTTTTTTTTTCAGTGAGCGCCTTTCCTGCTACCCCTCCTTTCCTGAGATGCATTGGCTTGAAAGGTAACTCTCAAAATGCTGACTTAAATAGAAAGATGCACATTCTTTGCACTTGGAAAGGGTTAGTTCTGCAAAACTGTAACATTACTTGTAGAGGGTATGCATTTCTGAGTCTAATTGTTCCCTTAGTTTGAGCCTCTGGCCACTTATCAGTACCTATAAAAGCATACAATGCACTCAGTATTTGTGCTGAAGAGCGAGTCTGGTTGTTTTTACACTCTTGTCAGCTGAGAGTTAATCCAAAGTATTTTGGGGTCTATTCTGGAGTGTAGGCTATTGTAAAAATGCAACAGGATATTTTTCTGCCTTAACGAGAAATTGTGCTATCATTCTTCAATACTTTTTTTAAGTTCTTATTTGCATGTGTGAGTGCACACACATGTGTATGTGCACACATGCACACACTCTATGATCTCTTAGAGCTGCTAAAAATAAATGCCTGCCCTGTTTTCAGGTGGGTAGATGAGGAATTGAGCCCAGGCCATCAGGCTTTGCAAGCAAGTGCTCTTAACCACTGAGCCATCTCCCCAACTTCACTGTCCTTCCTCATTGCCCAAGTGTAGAATCATTGCTCTGAGCATTGGTTAACAACTACATACCACTTTACAGTTATAAACAGGAGGAAATTAAAGTCCAAAGAGCACCATGCTGTGTTCCATGAATCTTCTGATATCCTCAAATACATTAATCTATACCCTTCCAAGTGTTGGCATTGCTACCCCTATGTTCCAGACACTCCCGCCAAAACTGTGAGCCTCAAAGAGTTACTACATTTCTCTGTGCCATAATATTATTTTAAGGCAGTACCAAATCCTATGGTCTTTCTTTTGAACCTACATTGGAGACAAATCCTCTAAAGTGACTCTAAAATAGGGAATTATCAGCATACCTGAGGACTAGGACTTCCTACAGCCATGACTATAACTCACAATCTGACATGCTACCCAAGGCAAGGACAGGAGAAAGAAAGGATTTGTTGAGAGCTGGAGAGATTGCTCAGTGGTTTAAGTGTTTGCCTGCAAAGCCTAACATGCCAATTTTGATTCCCCAGTACTTATGTAAAGCCAGATGCACAAAGTGACACACGCATCAAGAGTTTGTTTGCAGTGGCTACAGGTCCTGCTGTGTGCCATTCTCTCTCTCTTTCTCTCTCTGCTTGAAAATAACTAAATAATATTTTAAAATAAAGAAAGGATACTTTGAGATGTCCTCCCTGCTGATATTGATGTGCTAATCTCAATTATTATTCTTCACATGGTTAACCTACTACATTAGCAAAATAAATAGAAAGCAAGAAAAAGTCACATCTCCTTTCGTGTAGCTTAGAATAATCAAAGTGTTTTGTTTATTTTGCTTTTGATAAGTTCTCTTGGGAAGCTACCTAGACAGATTGCTCAGTGGTTAAAGACACTTGCTTTCAAAACGTGATGGCCAGATCCAATTCCCCAGTACCCACAGAAAACCAGATGCAGAAAGCGGTGCATGTACCTGGAGTTTGTTTGAAATGGCAGAAGGCCCTGGCACTTGCTTATGTTCCCCTCCCCCCTCCTTCCCTCCCTCATTGCAAATTTATTTATTTATTTATTTATTTATTTATTTATTTATTTGAGAGATACAGGGACAGATAAAGAGAATTGGCATGCCAGTACCTCTAGCCACTGCAAATGAACTCCAGATGCATGCACCACCTTGTGCATCTGGCTTACATCAATACTGGGGAATCAAACCTGGGTCCTTAGGCTTTGCAAGAAAGCACCTGAACCACTAAGCCATCTCTTCAGCCCTAATAAAAATATTTTAAGTGAATAAGTTTTCTTGGATTCAATAAAATCTGCGATGAGCATAACTGAAAGAAAATCCACTAGTATGTAATTAAACTGACAACAGTATCAGTACAGACATGTTATGATGTTTGTATGATGTCGTGTGCTCATGTTGTAGTTTCCACTGCTCTCTGCCCATCCTGTGCAAGACGATCTGTGTTACTGTACAATAAGGGACTGTGAGCACTGAGGCTCTCCTGTTCTTGCTCTCATAAATTAAGTGCCTGAGATGGGCTTGGATTTGACTGTGAGCTGTGTGTCTAATTACCATTGCATTCCTTCCCCTCCCATTGCTATCACTGGTTCACACAAGATGAAGTCACCCCAAATTAACATCATGGAAGTGGGAGCAATTTGGCTATTTGACCTTTGTGTTACCTCAATCCCATGGTAGCAAACATTAAATACTCCACTGTTTTACATTGTTTACATTATTTCCTCTATCATTATGAATAGATGGGGTAAGCAGTTACCCACACACTATAAATGGAAGTACAGATTCTTGATTCTTTCTGGAAAAAGCTGTTACATGGATGAGATGCCACCTGTGGGCATAACATGTCCCTTACTCTAGGAACAAATTGATTTACTGCATCAACAAGTTGATTACTGGGTCCCAGCAGAGTTACACCCAGCATAGCCTGAATAAATATGAGTGTTTAAGTAGGGTCACTGTCACCACACCTACCAGGAAGGACAGGCAGGGCCAAAGGAAATGGGAGAAGCAACAATCAGGAAATAGCTACCAGGCATCAAAGACAAAAAGCAGCAACTTCTCTTTTCAAATGTACACAAGTCATGTGCAATTTTCTTAGTTCTAAATCACGTTGCTGATTGCAGGACATTTGTTCTCATCCCCAGCCCCTGGTAAATGTGCACAGGTACCTACCAACATTTCTGAAACCTGGTGACCTTTTTTTTTTGCTGTTGTTGTTGTTTTTGTTTTTCAAGGTAGGGTCTCCCTCTAGTCCAGGCTGACCTGGAATTCACTATGTAGTCTCAGGGTGGCCTCGAACTTACGGCAATCCTCCTACCTCTGCCTCCCGAGTGCTGGGATTAAAGGCATGCGCCACCACGCCCAGCTCCTGGTGACTCATTTCTCCTAATCTTCACTTCAGCTTTTCTCCCTGAGCTTCCCTGCTATGCACATTAGGAGGATGCCCTTATTGTATGGGCCACAGTGAGCGCTATCCTGTCATTTTGGAAAAACAATCAAGGGTCCTGTGAACCCCTAGCCCATTGTGAGTTTTCTCTGTTCAGCAACTATCTCCACAGCCCGTGGAGAGATGGCATAGTCATTCTCTACCCAATTCCAGCTGAGTGACATGGTACATGCCTGTGATTCCACACTTGTGAGGTTAAAGGAGGACCATCATGAATGTGAGGCCAGCCTAAACTCTATAGTATCATCTTTGATAAATACCTTCTCCAAAACAAAATGTAAAAGCATTTCTGCAGTTCCAAAATCATTGATTCCTTGCCTGAAAAAATGTATCATCTGTGGTAAATAGCTGGAAAGATGCTAGACATAAATACCTTGAGAGACCTTTGACCATTGCATGTTGTCATTGTCCAACACCAGTTTTATGGTAAGTGGCCCTTCCTAATCCCTTTGCAATCATATTGTGGAACCCTGAGTCAGTTATTGATCTTTGAAGAATTTCAGACTCTAGCTCATCATCTCCAAAATTAAGAGATGAGACTGGATTATGTTATCATTGCCCCCGACACTGCACTCCTTAGAGTCTGGACACCTGTATATTGAAGTGGAGGTTTTTTGGTGTTTCTTTATATAGATAGATGGATAGATAGATAGATAGATAGATAGATAGATTCAGGTTGAGAATACTCAATCATAATATTCAAACCCTAAGTGTCCCAAAATCCTAAACTTTTGAGGGCCAATATAATTCTATTCCATAAAACTTGCTCCATACCTAAAACTGGTTGAAACTATTGTATTAAATTAAGTTTGGACTTTGTGTATAAGAAACATAAGTGAATTTTATGTTTAGACTTGGGCATCATCCCCAAGATAACTTTTCATGTAGGTGCAAATATTACAAGCAAAATAAAGGAGTTCCAATCTGAAACATTTTTATCCCAAGCATCCAGATAAAGAATCTGCTTCCTGACCCTTCCAAGAATGATAAAGACTGTAGAGGGAAAGCTTCAGGAGAGGGGGAGTTTACAATCACTTCTAAATAGAGGAGGAAAAGAGAAAGAGTTGACTGTCTCAGACTGCTATTAATTATGATGACAACAATAAAAACCGTGGCTCTTTGTGTGCATTTTTGTCCTTACCACTTTTAGCATTGATCTTTATCTGAAATGACTAACATTTTCTATGACAATTTGCTTCCACCCAGAACATCTGGTATCTGGCCAGAAACTGTAAGTTGATGCTCCCTGCTCTGGTGTCTGCCTCTCTGGGAAAAGGGCTGGGGGATGGTGGGAGCAAAGGCACCACAGCCATGAAGACAGATGCTGAAGAGACATCTAAAATGCATGCTGCCCTAACAGGAAACATAGCAGACGGGGACAGAGAGCAGGGAATGAGAGGAGCTGTGTGAATGGGGGTGACAAGGGAGGAGGGGCACCCAGCAGCTACCAAAGGCTCAGGACCAGGCAGGGAGTCCTGGAACAGTGAAACAGGAGCGGGGTTGCCTGATAAGATAGCAATAGAAAGTCATGTGATACAAAAAGTCTGGCCTGAACTGAGTCTAGAAGGCCAGTAAGGCCAGACAAGGATGACTTAGGGTGACAGAAGCTGGAGTAGCAGAGAGCTCAGTACAGGAGGGAGGGTGTGTTAGAGCATACTTTCCCTGGAGCTTCTGATGGAGATGGGCACCTTTCATTCACAAAACCCTCCAAGCATTCAGCCCACCAATTCGGTGGCTGACTGGCTGTGGTATACTTAAAGTCATAGGTAGACAGATTCTGAGAATGGAATTTAGCAGGAAAACTTATTTTCATCCAAGCTTCTGTTATGGAAATCAGGAGGAATTCCAGCCCCCATTCTCATTCCTACACAACCTTATGCAATTAATGAAAGTTTGTAGGTACATTTGTAGTCATTCTGTAAGGTCTCATGGGGACTTACTATGTTCTGAGCTAGAGTGAAAAAGCCAAGTACTGAGGGTAGGAGGGTCAACGAGGCACAGGCCATGGCTTAAGGAATGTTTGGCAATTTCCTCACATGTATACTGGACAGAGCTCCTGCTCTGCCTCCTTCAAAAGTGTAAGTTAAGGATTTTAGCACAATCTTAGATTTTCAAAAGCTACAGAAATTTTGAAAATAATACAAACCTGGAAATATTAATATCATTGTGCATATAATTTTAAATCTTACCATTTTAGGCTTGAAGTAATTTGCTATTAGACTAGTCATTTTTACAAAGGTTTCTTAGTTCTGAGGCCATCTCATCCAATATTGTCTATCATGACATGAAGCATCACCAGTGCCTTACTTGGAGGGCCTTTATTAATGCCCCTTATAAACAGAAAGGAGAGTGTGCCCAAAAGAGATGTCTCACATAGAATTCATGTAAAATCTGAACGCAAACATGAAGAACTAGCTTTGCAGGCCAGGGGTTTTATGTTCAGCGCCCCTCCACCCCAAGATTCACTCAAATTCAAAAAGTGTTCAAGGCAGAGATTGGGTGCCCGGATCCCTGGGTGCCAGATGGTAGCCTCACCAAAAGGCTCAGGAACACCACGCCCTTGGGGCTGTGCAGCTGCCACGCACATCCTTGGCCCTGGGAGCATGCCAAGGGGCCGTCAGCACCCTCACCCAACACACTTTTACTTCGAAGGTAGGCACTGAGAATTTGTTATTGTCACAAGAGATTAAGCCTGTCCCAAGCTCACAGTCACTTTCACACTTCTAGCTTGTGAGGGTACAGGGATTTGTGGGTATGAATATATATGTATAATAAAAATTACCATTTTAGCCTTTGATGAATGGCATTAAGTCCATTCACATTATTGTACAACCTTCACTTCTATCCACCTCTAAAACTTTTGCATCTAAACCTCTATGCCCATTAAAAACAGTTCTCTGCCCTCAGCACCTGGTAGCCCTCCCTCTACTTTCTGTCAGCATGAAGTTGACTGCTGCTCTCAGTGTGTCATAAAGTGGAATCTTAAATATTCGCCCCATTGTCTCTGGCCTGGTTCACTTAACACCATGTCATCAAGGTTTATCCCTGCCGTAGCCCATTCATTCAGTAAGAATTTCCACTCTTGCTGAAGATCAGTGACATGCTGCTGTAGATACAGGCACCATGTCATTAGTATATTCATCCACTGGTAAACATGTGGGATTTTTGCACTTTTTAGCTGTTGTAAATAATGCTATGAACCTAAGTGTACAAGTTGTGTTCTTATCCCTGCTTTAATTCTTTTCACTGTATAAGTAGAATTGCTCAATTTGTGGTAATTCTGTGCTTAGTTTGTTGAGGAACTTCCACACTTCCTTTCATAGCAGCTTCGCCATTTCAGACTGTCACTGGTGATATACAAAGATTCCAGTTTCTCCACAAGCATCTCAGTGTATCATTCCCTACTGCTTGTGTGCATTTGTTTGTTTATAGGTGACCTCATGCAGGTCAAGAGGTGTCTCACTGTGGTTTGGTTTACTGGATGTTAAACATCCTTCCAGGAGCTGAGGACAGATTTTTAACTGGAACTTTGTCCCTTCTCCTGACTTTCATTTTGCTTGTTTATTTTTGTTGTTGTTATTGGGTTTGTGTCTGTCTGTGTGTGTGTGTGTGTGTGTGTGTGTGTGTGTGTGTGGTATTTTGAGGTAAGGTCTCACTCTGGCCCAGGCTGACCGGGAACTTACTCTGCAGTCCTAAGGTAGCCTCAAACTCATGGTGATCCCCCTACCTCTGCCTCCCAAGTGCTGGGATTAAAGGTGTGCTCCACCACACCTGGTGGCTTCTCCTGACTTTCTGTCACTTGCTGCCACCTTTTCTGAATGAACAGGTAGCCTCCCTTGAATCCTTCCTCTAGCTGCCAATGGCACACATTTCTTTGTGCCCTATAAGCAAGCCCTATATTTCATGGACCTAATCATGCTTTACACAGTCTGTTCTACCAATAAGTTTGAATATCATGAGCTCACATATAGGGAAGCAGAGACTACCTGGCAAAACAGGCCACGGTTTTAAAATGTGCCTCCAGAATCGGCTAGAAGGTAAATATGTCTTCAGAAAATCAAAGTTCAACTTATTTACTAATGAGTTAGGTGAACTTTCATTGTGTGTGTACGTGTGGCAAGCAGTTGTCTAGCCACTGAAGAGAGGAGGGCAAGGATGACACAGGCCATGTGATCAGACAAGAAGAGCAAAGACATGACCTTCATGTAGCTTTTGACTTGCCTCATTCCCTCCATACTTTACACAGGCCATAGTAACGCACTAAAACTGTATTATGTCTGGACAAGTTAAGCAGTTATTAAGAGCACTAACTCTTTGGGCATGGTGGCAGAGGCCTATGATCCCAGCACTTGGGAGAAAACACAGTTTGAGTCCAGCTGGGATTATATGGGAAGATCTAGTCTCAAAAGTTAAAGATAAACAAATAAATAAATGTTAACAAAGTGCTTTAAGCCTGCAGACAAACAGCCCATTTTCTCATATTTCTTGTTTTCTTATTTTCTTGTTTTCTTTTTTATTTTATTTTTTATTTATTTATTTTTTTTTTGGAGAGAGACACAGAGAGAGACAGAGAAAGAGAGAGAGGGTGAGGAAGACAGAGATGGGTGTGCCAGCAGTGTCTCAGCTGCTGAGAACGAAATCCAGATGCTTGCGCCCCCTTGTGGTCAAGTGCAGCATTGCGCCCTTGCTTCACTTTGCATCTGGCTAAATGTGGGACCTGGAGTTTGGAACCACTGGAGATTGGAACCAGCATTCTTAGGCTTAGGAAGCAGGCGCCTTAACCCCTAAACCATCTCTCCAGCCCCATTTTCTCATATTTCTAAAGAATGTGGATGTTTAACTTACTTAACATGCTACCAAACACAAAATAAGTATTCAGAAGTGTCACCTGCCATGATCATTACTATTAGATAAATACATCTATTTCTCCATTGTGTCTTTGTTAGTTTGGAGTTTGGGTTTGATGTTTGGAGCAAGGAAAGGAAAGAGAGATTCATTTGGTTCTTTGTTTTTGTTTTTGTTTTTCCTTGCTACAGGTCTATGAGGTACTCCTAAAAATAAAATTCCAAAGGCTTCCTGGTCCCTGTAGTATCTCTGTGTTTTTTTTCATACTTGTTGGGTCTCACCAGGGAAAGCACAGCCATCTGACTTATAAACTTTTTACAAACGTGAGTTCAGCAAAATGAGAGCTTCTATCCTGAAAAGCAATATGTTTTATATAATTTCTTCAAAACTCAAAAGGTGTCACATAGGACCACTTGTAGCAAACTTAAAGCCCACCTCGGGAGAACAGGGAATCCTTGAGAACTTAATGATGCTGGAAGCACTCCCTCACGTTAGAGGCCTGCTATCCCTAAGAAGCCTGCCTGGAGGACAGGGTCTGAAGTAGTTGTGCTCAGACTCAAGCTTCACATCATGGCAACTTTGTCCTGAGCAACACTGCAGGGACACACACCCCTGTGTGCTGCAAGCTTCCTTGCCACCACAGCCCAAGGGTTTGCATCCAGAGGATGATATTCATCAGTTTCAACTCTAAGCTGCCCAAACACAACTATTGGGAATAAAAAAAATGGTTTGTGTTAGGAACTCACCTCTCTGAGCTGTGACTTTCCCTTTGCTGGTTTGCCAACCTCTATCCAAAAGAGGTGCCTGAGGAAAACAGTTTTCTATCATTACCCTTACTGTCAACAGACTTGCTTTGTTGCAAGTTCAGGGGTGAAAGTGAAGTTAAATAAAAAAGAAGTGATAGTTTCACAAGATTGTCTCTGAATAAACCCACTTACAGGAGTAGCTTTATTTGCGTTGTCACTAAAATTTTAGAGAGAGAGAGAGAGCACTCCCCCACATCCCCAGCACCTAAATGGAGAAATGGAGAAGTCCCTCCTTGGAAAGCAGTAACAATAATCCTTACCACTGGCTCCCCTGGGCTAGTGATCCTGACAGGGGCTCAGTCAGGATCCTGGAGCAAAAGGTGTGAGGTGCAGGAATAGCATTTCTACCACAGGGCAACATATGGAAAGGGAAAGAAAGTGTATAGATACGTATGTTTCTGTTTAAGCTCTGTGTGCAGTGCGGACTTTTATCTTATTTTGCCTTTAAGCTAAACTGCACGGGTCACATTTAGAGCATATGTTGTTATCACTCGCCTTTTGTAGCTTAAGAAAATTGAGTGAATAACGGGTATTGTTTTCCTGTCTGCCATAGAGTGGTTGCGTGTTTAGAAAGCTCTTACTTGACACACCACGCAGTAGATTGTCTAAGAGGCTCTAGCATGGGTCTTGTTCTATCATCCAGGGATGTTAGTGATCCCATTTAAGATATTTTGAAATTGGCAGAGTGTAATTTTACAAGCGAAAATTTCTTTTGACTCTCATGAATATAAAAGAATAGACAATGAAAGCATTGCCCTCTCAGATACCCATATGTCTCTCACACACAGTCTCTTAATTGGCCTACTGTGCTTTTCGCTCTTTGCTTTTTTTTCTCCCCCTGTAATAAGCTTCCGCCTTACTGATCTTAAACTATAAACTCTAGCCAAGGACACCAGCCCCATACATCATACATATGCCAGGGAAGAAGTTTCATTAAGAAGGCCTCTTTCTTAATTTGACTTGAGGTAGACACCAGGTGGTACACATCCCAAAGGTTTGTGGTGTGCCTTGGGTGTATGATGTGAAATGGGTTTGAGTAACACTGTATTAGTCATGAGGCAGAAATGGAGTGATGTTGACATGACTTGAAAGTAGCATTGTTGAGTAAATGAATATGTGAGAAGCACTTGCTGAACTAAATGAGTTTTGCAGTTGTATGCACATTTGTATAATCCTGTTTATTGATGCCTGAAACAATTTGCAAAATAGAAACAAATCCACAAAGAAGAAATATGTTTGGAATTATTTGTTTATATGACAATTAAAAAAAACGCAGGAATCCAACTGCCACATTTCATGCACTAAATATACCATATGTGGAAGCTTCCCCTCAGAAAATCAAACAGCAACCTTTACTGCCTCAGTCAAAGCAAACCTTTTCCTTGTTTGTGCTCTGCTGTTAACAGGAGAGTTCATTACCAAGCTATCTGTTCTACTGTCTTTTCTGTTTATAAACTAATGAACAGATGTATAATTTCTCCAATTGCAATTTGCATAAAAATAATATATATTTTCACATCTTCCTGAAAATAAATCTATGTTCTTTTAAAGAAATTTTTTTGAGGAAGAGAATATAAGTTTACAATGGGCCGATCACTACTCTAAAGATCAGAAAATAAAATCCACTTATCCTTCATTACAGTTCCTTCACTACTATGATTGGTCCCAGTTGGCAGATGAGGAAGGTGAGGCACCAAGTTTACTAACGTCTAGAGCCCCAGCGAGGCAGCAGGGTTCAAAGGCAGGCAGTCTGGTTCTACCACCATACTTTACCCACACACTGCTGTCTTTCCCCACAGCAGAGAGTCTGTGTATAAAGGACTTCTGTTTAAGTTAGAAGCCCTCGTGTTCCTGGGTTAATCTGTCATCTAAACATCAGCATTTTATTTTTAGAGCTCAGATGGTAGACATAACTTGCTTTCACTCCTGCTGGCTGCCCCTGGACCCATGAGACACTCCCTTTCAAACTTATTTCCCTAGGAAGACACACTTGTTGCTGTCTGATTTAGTTCACAAAGACAAGGAGTCCCAGCTCCACCAGCTGGAGCTCCAGACTGGATCATTTCTCCAGATTTGAGGTTAATCAATTGCAAATTCCATTAGCTTCATACAGAGTGAAAATAAAGACCAGACAGCCCATTTGGGTGCCTGAAGTCAGGTGCGGTCCTCCGGGCTGACCCTGCTTTTTCCTTGTCTCCAACGAACCCTGTGTCTTTGATGGGGAAACAGAATTAAGGTCTATTCCAGAAAAGCCGCTTCTCCTAGATAAGGCAGAGCACACTCGTTTCACACACCACAGACTTTTTTTTTTTCCTAAAAAGATGTAAAGATGTAGAGTTGGGAAGTTGGGTTCTTTGTGTGCTGCCACTGTGTTTCCTGGGTGTGCTGTGGTATGCCGCTGTTAGGTAGACAGAGCTGACGGATGGCTGCCCTGTCCACTAGACACACGGGGCAGACAAGCTCTAAAAGGCGGTGACTTTGAGGTGGTCCTCACTTGAGCCTTAGGGGTTCTTTTCACAGGTCCAGACGCCGAATGGCTTTAAAGCACAAAATAAAAGCCATCTTCCAAAGATCGCTGATGTTTTTCAAAGAACAAAAGTGAACGTGTTAGGAGATATTCAAATACAAGCTGTTATTTTCTCATTAATCTAAGTTGACCAAACAAAAGCTTGCTGATGGGATGAAAGAAGTCTTAAATAGCAGTGTTGAATGTGCTAACAATTTCCTTCAAAATGCATAGCTCTGTGTGTCTCCTTATGATAAGCTGTCCCCTATCAGGTGAGAGTTCAATTTCCGTTTGACTTTCTAAATGCCATATGGTCATTAGCTAAGCCCTTTTCACTTACTCTGAGTCTCTACCCCACACCACTTGGCTGCTGGGAACTGCTTTGCTTTTCTAATTTCCCCTTGTTTCATTTCTTATCTCTTCCTATCCCCAGAAGTAAAATATTGTCACTGTTACAAATAGAAGAAAAAAAAATACATGAACTCCATTGCCGAGAACTTACAGCTTACCAATTCTAGCCACAAATTGTCCCTTTCTAATCATAGTTTGTGGTGGAATGAAAGATGCAATTGTCTGGAAGGGATGAATATGGGATCCATGCTGGCTTGCTGGTCAAAGGTCATAGCATGCAAAGGTCCCTTTCTCTCTGGCAGGGCTCCCTTTGTATAGCATGGTTTGGCAGCTATCTCCTTGCGCTTCGGCTACCTGCCAGTGCAGCTGGTACTGTGTCTGGTGCCCACAACAAAGCGTCACTCAGCAACCAGCAGCTCTGCATGGGGCCGCTTTTCTCAGATGACAAAGAAAGATGGACTATACATTCTACCATTCCTGCCCATTAAAAGGACTCTTAAATTGCATTACTACAAGTTATTGTTAATTATGTAGTAGTCACTGGAGCTGGAGAGCTCTCTGCGAGGACAGTGCCACTATACTATAAGCTGGGAGAGGGAGGGGGAGGGGTGATGTGGAGGAAAGGGTTGCATGGAACAAGGACTCCTGACAGGGGGGGGGGACACCTCGCCTGCCACGTAAAGCCAAGTGGCATGAATAGGGTAAGCCCTTGGTTCTGAGGCTCTGCTCTGACAGTCGGTAACGTGACTGATGAAGAAGGAATCGAGGTGCTGAAAGAATCTCTGATATATGCAGCTTGGAAATTGTCCTGCCCACCCTCCATTCAAAATGCAGCTTCAGAGGTTTCCAGCACTTTCATTTTTTTAAGAATAATTTTAAGCAATTTATCACTTGACTGTAATGCATTTGCTCAGTATGTCCTGCAGGATGGAGATAAGGCCTGTTGGAAGGTTGAGGAGAGAAGACCAGAGGTTGCCTATTGTCAAATAGCCAGAAAATTAAAATTAAGGAGATGTGTTTACCTCATTTGGCCAGCTGGGGTAGAAATATAGCCCTGTGGGTGTTATGTGTTTCAAGAATGAATTCTTTGAGATGGTTTTATTACAAAGGTCCAGTTCTATCCACTGGTTTAAAATCAAATTGGTATGTTCCTGTGCTCCCTACTTTTCTGTAGGATTCCTTTGTGCTATTTAAAGTGAATCTCTCTCTCTCTCTCTCTCTCTCTCTCTCTCTCTCTGTTTCTCCCTCTCTCCCTCTAATGACTCTGAGAGCAGTGACTGAGGTTCCCAGAGCTAATCATTCATTTGCTTGCCCCTTAACAACAAATGAAAACACACAATTTCTAAATGGTGTGTTCATGGATTCTATCAATCTTCTCTGGCTTATTCTGAGGGTTGAGCCATTGAAAGATGGTGACACTGTTCTCAAAACGTCTGACAAGTTTTTCATGAGATGGTACCAAACTTGAGCAGAGAGTGAATCCCAATCGGTGTGGCTTCCCTGTAACAACACAGCCAGCCGTGGTACTTTTCACTCCTCCCCCTTCTCCACCTCCATGCTGCACACCCCTCTGCTGCACACCCCAATCCCTCCTGCCAATCCCCT
The DNA here is from genome assembly GCA_036365145.1 of Orientallactaga sibirica. Lineage (NCBI taxonomy): Eukaryota > Metazoa > Chordata > Mammalia > Rodentia > Dipodidae > Orientallactaga > Orientallactaga sibirica. Next base: position 30,910,947 of record JAEOAD010000015.1, on the reverse strand, counting down.
GCAGATGAAAAGAAAACTGAAGGGGACCAGGGCACAACGGAGACAGATGAAAGTCCACAGTCTTTAGTTTCTACCTTTCCTTCTTGTGGCTAATTTTCCGCTCCTTGTTCTGATCTCAGCTATTTGCAATAGTTATATATAATTTAACGTTATACAAAAGTATTGTCATATCAAACATAGTGAGATGGAGTCCAAAAACACCATCTGGTATTTGGGAATGCACTGTGAGTTGGGAACGTGAGAAGAGATATTCTTTGCCACTTTGCTTGGGACCCAGCCATTAGCGGTGTAATTGCCAAGAAGAGGTGATAGGCTCCAGGCTTAAAACAAGTGGGTTCCTCCCCCTTCGCCTATTAACTCTTGTGAGTCCTATACCACAATAAAAAGGGCTCTGAGAATCGAGCAATTTAGAACAAGAAAATTAATGAAAGAAAAACAGACCAGAATTAATAAAAAATAAATTAAAATGTCCACAGCATTGTTGCTCTTTCTTGAAGACAGTAGAACATGTAGAAATAGAGTGTGCGATAGAAAAGACAGCAGTGAGGACTGGATTCACAGTGTCTTCAAGTTATCAGGTTTTCAGTGGATTTGCATGGTGAGGGGGTTAGTCCAAAGCCTGTTTCAAAATCCTCATTAGTTTCCTCTAATCCACCTAAAACTATGAAGGCCTAGATGGTGAAGGTCATCTGTGATGTTCAAGCCTGGCTAATGTCATGGAGGTTTGCAGCTACTTCTTTGTGGAAAAGGGAAATTAATAATTTCCAATCCTCTCCAAGAACTACAGTTTTGGGAACTGCTATATGAAAGAAACAACAAAATGAAGACTTTACACTTAGAGTCCTGTTCCCAGCTCAGCCAGTTTGAGATGAGGACAGTCAAAAAGAAAATAAGAAATAAACATAAACTACAAACCCCATTTAACAAGAAAAAGGTGTGCTAACCTACTGGACAGAAATCTGAGAGGGAACTTCTTAGTAGGAGATAAAAATAAAGAAACAGCAGGGGGAAAAAAACCCAGCAAATGCTCTCGTGCTCTATTCAGCCTGGCATTCACAAGCAGGGTCTGTGACTGCTTCCACTACAAAAATAGTTATGAGGGTCACAGTCATTTTTTTTTCCACTCAGTGTGTCAGAAGTTAGGATGTGCGACCCAGAACTGCCATTCCATTACATGGAATAAAATGATATCTGGTGGGTGGATCTAACGCTTGCCAAAGAAGACACGGTGAAAACTAACCCTCTCAGTCTAGCTCCTGTTTTTAAATATTTATATCTCTGGCAGACTTTTTGGGGGTAGAGGAAACTGAAAGCTCTTTTGCTATCTGTCATTTCACCCAGGCAGGGGAGAGAGTCTCACGACTTGATTTTCCTTGAGCTTGGCACAGGGAACAGGCGATGGCATTTCTTTGGGGTGGTGAATTTCTCTTTGTGGAAAAAATGGCCTGGACCAAGGATTTTTACAGGAGCCAACAGCCGCTTTCCATGCTGGCTTGGGGCAAGGCCAAGTTCCCATTAGCACTGCTGTTACAGCTCAGGCCTGCTTTGCAGTCGGTGATACTGGCTTCGGTCATGGCCTGTTAGGAAACCGACCAGGGAAGTGGCCATGGGCCTGAGGTGTTGGAAAGTATATACCAGTAGGAACTGGACACTGGGCTCAGCCCCTGGCCTCCAGCACGCGTGGCCCTTGTAGTCGTCAGTTCTCTCCTCCTACTTTCAAGTCTAATTTCCTTCATTTCCTTGCCCTTTTCACCCTCCTTCTTGTTCCTCCCAAGTCCAGGGAATCTAACACTGTAAAGTCACCTCAGAGAATGTATAGTGGTTCAATGCATGGGCTTTGGAATCACATGGACCTGCTTCTTAATCATGGCTCTGATGTCTCCTAATTGTGGGACCACTGATATGGGGCCCTGTATCACAAAATAGGGAGTTGCTTCTTTTTGAAAAGAATGTTCGATTGTCTTTGTGAGACAGCTTATAGAGGATCTAAGACACTGCATCACCCCGCAGTCACAGTCACTCAGTGTGTGGGTTAGCCTTTGCCTGTAGAACACAGGATCTGAAAACACAATAGAAGAAATATTTATTTTTGCTCTATTGCTTTTATGCCTACGGCAAGACAAAAACATCAAGGCAAAGGGTATGGAGGAAGAAAGCAGCTCACTTCACAGTTGCCAGGAAACAGAAAGCGGGGAGGGTGATCAGACACAAGGTACTCTTCAGAGGCATGCCCCTAGTGATCTACTTCTTCCAAATAGATCCCATCTCCTGATAGCCTATTCAGCTACGAATTGGTCCATTGATCAATCCATTAATAAGGTTAGCGCCTTTATGGTCCAATCAACTCTCAATAGCACCACCAGCTGGCAACTATGCCTTCAACACATCATCTTCAAACCACAACAGTATTCTAAGGTGATTGTTATCCTGATCAACTAATGCATATAGTTACATCTGCAAGTCTTATGATGTATCCTTTTCTGCAACAAGTATTCTAGTAGGAGGTATGGATACGACACAGAACTTGCCTTCATGGAGTTCTCCATTAGGAGAGATTATTTCAGCCACAAAATATTATAACTTTTCTTGCTCAACTCAAATGTCTTTTAATTTGTTTTTTAATATTCTTATTTTTATTTAGTTGAAAGCAGAGAGAGATATAGGAAGAAGAAAGACAGACATAAAGAATGGGCATGCCAGGGCCTTCAGCCACTGCAAATGAACTTCATGTGCATGTACCACTTTGGGCATCTAGCTTCACATGGGTACTGGGGAATCAAACCTGGGTTGTTAGGCTTTTGTTTTCTTGGTTGGACTAGAAAGTTTGACTGGATGCTCTAAGAGTTCATGCCCTCCTGACAGCAACTAGTTTATAAGAGGCAGAATGATCCACTGGGGAGAGAAAAATTATTCTTTAGCCCAATATTTTTTCCAGCACTTACTGTATGCTTTGGAACTCTGATAGACAAAATTAATTCAACCCAAATCCTTTTTTCAAGGAAAATGAAATCAAGCTGAGGATATAGCTCAGTGGTAGAACATTTGTCTACCACATGTGAAGCCCTAGGTTCAATCCTCAGTACTGAGAGGGAAAAACAGATGAAATAAAGCATATTATAATTAACCATGATATGCAAAATAGTAATAAGATATATTAGGGAGCTGGCGTCTCTGAACTCCAACCTCTCCAGCAAGGAGAGTCTGGAGAGACCCTCAGGAAGCTTGCTGTGCAGGTGAAAATGAGTACAGGGGTGGGTCAGGTGTATGTTGTTAGTAATTGAAGGCTTTTGCAACAGACTCACAGAAAGTTAATGAGGACATGAACTTGAATAGTGGTATGACTAAGAGGATGGATGTCACAGACAGTGGTGTCTTGCCAAATCTTATGAACAAATTTGTTGCTTAATAAGTATTCTTCAATACAGACACCATATGATTTTACCTAATAAATATGACTGATGAGGAATACATGCTGGCCTGATTAAAAAAAAAAAAAAAAAAACACCCAGTGCTCAGATATTCTATTATTTGGCACTGAAAATACAAAATTGAGAAAGACATAGTCTTTTCTGTCAATCTAAAAAGAAAAAAAGAAGAGATCTCCAAAGAATCATGGCATTTATTTGGGAGAAGCAGACATTTTGATGAGAATGGCATCAGTCATGCTGGGAGGAAACACACACACACACACACACACACACACACGTAGGCCATAGATGTATCAGAGCAGTATCAAAGCAGGAGGTATCAAAGGAATGGGGAAGTTTGCAAGGCAAAAACAAAGAGTACTGCCTCAGGTATTTTGAAATAGCAGTCCTTGGCTACCATGATTAACTGGAATGGCTTCCATTCAGTGTTGAAGAGAAAGCTGCTGAACAGTATTTCAGATGTTCCATTTGCAGTGGCAAGAGACCTTGGTGCATTAATTAATTAATTAATTAATTAAGCTTTAAAAACATATGATGACAACTATTTTTAAAATAAAACATGTCCATAGAAATGGTATTGGTGGAGACTGTGCAATGCTCTCCTAGAGCACCCTTCCTTCAAAACTTCTCAGTTTTATTTCAGAGTTGACACAAGTGCCTCCATTTTTAGTGACAACTTTCATATTCTTTCACAATTCTTTTGAGAAGTCCACAATCCAGAAACAGAGGCATGTAAAGTAATAACACAAAACAGCATTGTAGAGTAGGTCTACCAGTTCCTGAGCTACAGAGAAATTTTCTGGGGCTATGCAGAATGTGGCTTCAGGCTCTGAGAGAACACAGTATAGAAAATGTTAGGGAGTTCACAGCTGAAATCATATTCCAAAGTAAAAGCACACTGTATCTGCAAAGCTTTGAAAAAAAATGTTACTTGACATTTTCCTGTTATTTTTCACAGCCACAACTTTGAGGTTAAAATGCCAAGGGAAACATGGATTTAATTTTTAAAGATGAAAGAATATTTTAAATATCATATGGTACCAGGCATAGTGGGACACCTTTAATCCCAGCACTCTGGTGGCCAAGGTAGGAGGATCACTATGAGTCTGAGGCCAGCCTATAACTCCAAAGTGAGTTCCAGGTCAGCCTGTGCTAGAGAAAGAGACTAGACCTCAAATAAATAAATGAATAAACAAACAAAATAAATAAATAAATATCATATGGTCCACTTGCTTTGAGATAATGTGAAATATGAGTGTTGGTATTTTATTGATAAAGTATTATTTTGTAATTTTTCAAAATGATGATATTTACTTCTTCATCCTCAAAGATAAATACAAATGGATTTATTTTCATTAACTCCAACACTGAATACTGCAGCTATGGGTGATATTTGCAAAGAGATGAGTCCCTGTATTGTCTTCTTTTCAATATATTTTAATGCCTAGTCTCACAGAACTCTGATTGTATTGATGAGGAGTGAAGGTGGTAACATCTGTGGATGCTATGATTTCTGTTAAGAGCTAGACTCACAATTGCAAGATACTCTTCATTTAAGTGAGGCAGAAGTATGAAAACAAGAAAGAGACATTTCTATTCCAAAGCCAAATCCATGACCATTCTTATGTTGGCCCTCTATATTGTTCAGTGTTATATATAATAGTCTGACACATAGAGCATTCAACTTACACTAAAATGACTATAATAATGATGTGTGATTATCAGCACATTTTGAGTTCACATTGTTACAGTGCACAGAAGGACTGGCCAAGCAACCAATAGGACCTTTCTCTGGTGTTTACTCAGGGTACCTGTGACTAATTTATACAATTTTATGTTAAAAGTCTGATTTCTAAGACTGGAGAGATTGCTTAGTGGTTAAGGCGCTTGCCTGCAAAGCCAAAGGACCCAGGTTCAACTCCCCAGGACCCACGTAAGTCAAATGCATAAGGTAGCACATGTGACTGGAGTTCATTTGCGTGGCTGCATGCCCTGGCACACCCATATTCCCTCTCACTCTCTATCTTTCTTTCTCTCTCTCTTTCTCTCCCTTCCCTCTTTCTCAAGTAAACAAAAATAAAATATTTAAAAGTCTGAATTCTAGAAAGATCACACTACAGAGTTAAAATCTTTCTTGTCAAAGACTAATTCACAGAAAAGTAGAATATAAGTGTGGATGTGTGCTGTTACTTTTTAACATCAAAAGGATAGGATATGAGGACTATGGGATTATTAGCCCTTTGTGATTTATTTATTTGTCTTTTTCCATATTAAAAATATGATGGGGCTGAGAAAGATAGCTCAGTGGTTAAAAGTGCTTGTTTTTAAAGTCTAACAACCTGTGTTAAATTCCCCAACCACCCACATAAAATATAATCTCTGGAGTTCCATTTGCAGTGGCAAGAGACCTTGGTAGATAGATAAATAAATAAATAAATAAATAAATAAATAAATAAATAAATAAATAAGGCTTTTAAAAATATATGATGAGAATTATTTTTAAAATAAAATATGTCCACAGAAATTGTTAAAGTCTTTCTAATTTCATCCACAAATTAGCAACCTAAAAATCTGATAACTAATAGCCCAGGTGAATAAAGAAAAACATGTGAGGATATACATTAATGATGGAAGTTCGGCAGATTCTAATTTACTACAAACCATCGTCCAAGCAGTGAGATCGAGGCACAGGAAGTGTTCTGTGATATATTGGGGACTTTCTTGCTTCTATCACAATCCTTACCAGAGGCACCATCATTCCCGTTCTGCAAGCACAGTCAACACTCCCAGCCCAAGCCTTGTTATCCTTGCCATGCACCTTAGGTGGCTAACCAAAATAAATAAATAAATAATTGAAGCTTTAATTAACAGTTTAAAGATAAACTCAGGCCAAATGTCTGTAAGTACAACTTCTTTGGACTTCTTTGAGGGTATCTGGATGTTTTACCTCGCTAAATATAGATATGATTCAAACAGCCTTAACATATACTATAGATGACTATATTGGATGTCTTCCCAGCATTGCCTATGAAGGGGCAGCTATCTTAATTTGGCATCAAGGTTACATTCCACCTCTTATGAAGGATGGAGAAGTTCATCTAACACCAGTCAGATGAAAATGTCAAAATTAAGTGAACTGGCAGAAACTTAGAGGTATTGACAACAGGATGTGGAGAGGTTCAAGGAGCAGATATCAGTAGCCAACACTGGTTTTGAGAGTAACAAGGAAAGGAAGTCAATCTTTCTCAGTGACTTCAAGAAGTTTCTAGTCTACCATATCATGGAACAGGAACTAGTGCTGGGATGCAATGAATTTTACTATACTGAAATTGCTCACAATGGTGCTCTAAGAACCAACCTGAAAGCCAGTGTGTAAAGAACAACATAGACGGCCATCAGAGTAGCCCATCTCAGTTTCAGGCTGCGCAGCAAAGAAAACAAATACAGGATTTGTGTGCACATTTCATTTTTTACCATGGAAACTGCCCCGCTCCACACCTACATACCTATTGCCTCTTGTCATTGAAAAAGTCAACTACAGAATTGATTCCTGAAATGGCTTGATCCCGCACGTCAGAGTGACCCTCTTTTCCATTTTGCCTTCCTAGGGTACTTTTGTAATTACTTCTCTCTTCACACTCTTCATGTTTAATAAGAAAGTCTCAGTGCTCCCCCACCTCCCCAAAAATCTTTGTTTCGTTCGATTTGGATTTAGGCAAATCCTATGGCCTATTCTTCAAACTGTGGCCAGAGGATGAAAGCCACTGCATGATGTAACCCAGCCATGTGCCCCATACCTAGAGTGCAACCTGGATGCTTGGAGGCTCTAAAAGGTAGTTACAGCCCATTGGGATTGGTGGCAGGTGAAGATGACGGGTGGAAATGCAGTCACACTCAGGGTTGTGGAGAGCAGCAATGTCAATGACTGGGAAGTCTCTAGAGCAATTTAGAAAAGATAATGTCTACTTCAAGGATATAACACAATCTTTAGAGATCTTCATGAAAGAGGGATGTGCAAGGAAGGACAGCAGTATGCTTCCAGCTCGCTGAGTGTGCCAGACCATGTACACAAAGATATCTGCATGAATTTCTCCTTGTTTGAAGTACTGTGGGAGTGTATTGCCTTCCTTCCTTTCAGGCTGGGCCATTGCCCTAATGAAGAATTTACTGAAAATGGGAGTCATTTTAATAGGAAGGTAGAAGTACAATATAAGTCAACAGAATGATGTTTTGTTGTTGTTGTTGTTTTGTTTTGTTTTGTTTTTTTGTTTTTCTGAGGTAGGGTCTCACTCTAGCTCAGACTGATCTTGAATCCATTATGTATTCTCAGGGTGGCCTCAAACTCATGGTGATCCTCCTACCTCTGTGTCCCAAATGCTGGGATTAAAGGTGTGCACCACCACACCTGGCTAGTATGCTGTTTTTAAGAGGAAAGAAGAAAGGAAGGGAGGGAGGAAGGGGAGAGAGGGAGAGAGATAAGAGGGAGAAAGGGAGAGATGGAAAGAAGAGATGGGGAGGAAGGGAAGGGAAGAAAAGGAAAGAAAAAGATACTTTTGCTATTTGGAGTTGAGGTTCAGGGCAAAGGGGCACTCAAAGAAAAGGCCTATTTTTTTTTTCAAACCCCACTAACTCTCTACTATCCCTGAAAAGAAACCTGATGCAATTCCTATGTAGATGAATTTCATTCGGCCCTAGACATGGAGCAGAGATTAGGAAAAGTGCTAGAAATTTTCTAAAGTCTACTGAAAATGCTATTTGTCAGTGGCTACATCCAATTTTATAATTGGAAAGTTAAGATCACATCCAGTGAAAACATAAGAAGTAGAGGCAGCCACTGGCATTGTTTACCCATCTCCATTTCAAACCCCACATCAAGCCACTAGGCGTAGAGTTTTACCCGCTATCACAGGGAAGCATGCAGAGGCTACAGGAAACTACATCACAGTTCCCTATCATGACAACATGCAGGGCATGACCCTGGAGTGACTCTTGGGGTTCAGTGCCCCCTGTCAAAGGACGCCCAGGTCATGGAGATGCCTTCCTCTCTGTGTGGACAGTAGGCCTCAGAAAGCTGTGCTGAGCCCTCCACTTCCCCTCCTTGAAGTCCAAATCCTGGGCAGATGTCTCTCACCATATGCTGGGGGTGATTTAACAAGGCCAAATGGGCAGACTTGTGGTCAGAGTGGCTCTTGGTCCCTCTGAGCAAAGAGCGCCCTGCTGCTGCTGCCCTGCCGCTGCCTGGCCATCCAGCCCTGGCTGCTCTTCCTGGAGAGGAAAAGCAGCCTGCGCTTGCAGATGTCAGGCAGCAGAAGACAGTTTTAAAGTGACAGCATCTGGCTTCCTTGGCAGCCGCTACCCACCCCTCGCCAGTGGGCTGGGCGCTTTGGAGTTGCCTCTGGGCATTCCACCTGGTTTGACATGTGACCCACTGTCTGGACGCCTTTCAGAGCAAAACGGCATCTGTGGCGGGAGGGGGGATGGGGAGGGGGAGGGGCAGGGGAGAGAGAAGGGGAGGGCTGCTCCTTGGCATCTACTGAGTAGAACCCAAGTTTCCCTTCTTAGTGACATCAGTATGTCCTGAATCCTTGTGCTTTTTCTTTTTTAATACTTACCTTTAATGTTTAAAAAAAAGTGATGAAAGAAAGCAGTCCGTGCAAGAATGGGTTTGAATAGAAAGCTGTTTATGTGTGTGTAGCTGCCCACCTCGCGCCCACCCTAGCCATGTTCTTACTTGCTCAGAACACTGCTTTCTTGGCATCCAAACCAGTCTCAGACTTGACTATACCTCAAATGTCTGCCCAGAGAGGGGGTGGATTTTTTCTTCTTTCTTCTTCCTTTCTTTTTTCTTTCTTTCTTTTTTTTTCTCTCTCTTGCATTCTTCCTTCCTTTTATCTGTTTCTTTTTCAAGAGACTCTGGAACTTCCTGTGTACATCCAAATAGCCACTTTAAAAGGACAATGATATTTAATTCCCCTTGGCAAGCTATATGATGACTACTTTTTCTTAGAAAGGTGTGCTTTGGGGAACTCCCTAAACACTCACGCTTGAGGATTTGGCCTTCTTTCAGACCACAGTTTGAAGATGATTTCCAGTGAGGATTTTAGACCTGGTGACAAGAAAATTATCTCCATGGAGCCAACTGACTCCAGAGCCACAGGGCTGGGCAAGACAGCAACCTGCCTCCCACCCATGGCCTGGCAAAAGCACCAAGTGTGGTCTTTTCTCCATCCACCAGGCAGAGCAGTAGCTATAAAAGGGTGCCGTGGACAGGGTGATCCCTGGGGCACAACTGGGTATGGACAGAACACTTTTTTTTTTGGAACACTGGCATCACTGGGCATTGTTGTGTCCCTGCCTTCCTGTGTTGCACAGATACAAACCCAGCTGCTGTTAGCCCTATCTAGACTTTGGTTGGGAGCCACCATGAATAGCGGGGCAGTGCACTGATCCCACCTCAGTCTGAGAGTGGTAGCAGCTGTCTCCTCCGATGAGAAAGTGAAAAAGAAGCTGGCTAGCACTGTGCTGCTTCATGTAGACATCTTAGCAGAGCTAGTTCTCACCTCGACCCCAGGAAGTAAAGATTACCATCTTCTCTTGACAACTGAGGACTCTGCAAGCTACAGAAACTTACCAGTCACCTGGCTAAAGTGATAGAATAAGAATTTCACCCAGACGTTTTTGCAACAGAAGCCATATTCTTGACCATCAAATAGATTAAAATGTTGATTTAACTCAACATTAAAGACCATGCAGACCTTTGTGTGTGTGTGTTCTTTGCTTGCTTATTTGTTTGGGTTATCCGCATCTAAAAAGGAAAGTGATTTATAAGGAGGGTGTTACAGAAGGAAGTTAGATGGACTCAAAATATATAACCCTGCATAGCATTTTACATGGCTGGACTAACTCAGTCTTCTTTCTAACCTTGAACTGGCTAGCATGAAGGAGCTTTTACATGGAAAGTATTTGATCAGAAAGCCCCATCTAAGCCCAAGTTTGGGAATTTTGATTGACTGCAGTAAATTCTGTTACAGCAAATGCTGCCTCCCTGTATCTGTCAAGTTTTCCTGGTGTTAAGTATAGAGCACTACAGATTCAAGACAAGTCAGTTCCAGGGAAGAGAAGTCTGAAATGTAATGGTCAGCTGGGTTGACTCTGTACAGCAGCATTTGGGTAATATGCTGAGAAGGAAGTTGCCATGTGAGTTGTTGGGGAATAAAGAAGCCAGCAAGTGACAAGACCTATGTGAGAGCATCCCTGGTTACTCAAGAAGTTTTAACAAAGTGTACTTAAAACAGGGGGAGCTGGAGGAAGGTAATAAGAGATGAGGGAGTTCTCTGAACCTATCAAGAGTTGAGAATGAGGCTGGAGAGATGGCTTGCTAGTTAAGGCACTTGCCTACAAAGCCAAGACTCAGGCTCAATTCCCCAGGACCTACATAAGCCAGATGCACAAGGTAGCACATGTGTCTGGAGTTCATTTGTAGTGGCTGAAGGCCCTGGTGCATCCATATTCATTCTTTCTCTCTTTCTCTCTCTCCCTCCCTCTCTCTCTCTCTCTCTCTCTCTCCCTTAAATACAAATTTTAAAACATTGAAAAAAGAGTTGAGAGTGGCCTATTCATGGGGCCTCAGAGGACCCTGATAAATCTTCTTGATTTCACTCATTTCTAAGCCTCAGGATTTGTCTTTGCAAAATCAAACAAAAATTTAGGACTTGATGCTTTTGTGAATGGGCACACAAATGAAGTGACTTCACAAAGGCTATGATCCTGAGAAGAGGGCAGAAGGGTCCTTTGTGATATAACACCCCAAACCATAGCTCTGTTGCCCATTGAAGAACTTAGAATTCATCCAGTAAACACCCAGAAGCCCTTGCATTCCGGAGGGAATAAATGTACATGAGCTGGCACCTACTTCAGAATGTTGTCAGATATGAGTCAACCTCAGTTAAGTAGCTTTCAGTTCCAAGGCTTCCTTTCCAGTGTGTAAACTCCTACATCCCTGGAAATGCCCAGTATGGATTATCATACTTGGTTTTATATAGTGATTGGAGTGCCTGGGCCACAAACTTTCACTGCTTTTCACAAACTTTCTGTGCTCTCTAGGAAGGCACCCGGGTCTCTCACATTCCATGTTCTCTAGGAACCAATCAGAGTCTCTCACATTCCATGTTCTCTAGGAACCAATCAGAGTCTCTCTCACATTCCATGATCTTTGGGAAGTTACCAGAGTTTTCTGAAGACTTTATGGTTATTGTCTCAGGCTGTGTGCACCACTGCTCAGCCATGGCAAGAATGTGTGCACTATACTGAGCATGGCTTTCACATTAGAGCTGTAAGTTCTGATCTGTCACTCACCAGCCATTCAACCTGTCCCAGTTTCAGCTTTCTTATTGATTAGGAGTTATAGCCCTGCCTATAGATTTGGTGACAGGTGACCTTAATATCTGTAAGGGTTCTGCACAAGGCAAGCAAAGACACTGACACTTCTAGGCCTGTGTTCTTCTAGGAAATGAGAATGTCAGTCATTCCTCAGACAGTTTGTGAGTACCCTCTGAATGAGAATTGCTACAGTGACAGCCACAACCACTTGATGAAAAGAATGGTGTTAGCACCATTCCCTTGCATCTGGACGAAAATCCGCACAGTCCTATGAGGTTTTTTGACATATCTTAAGCAATGACTAAACTTAGACATTAGTACACCAGTCAGCACTTTAGGCTTCTGGGCAAGTGGCCTGCCTTCATCCATTGGGGTCGCCTCATTTTTTGTGTGTGTCTGTCCACTCCTATGTGCTTGCTTATCCAAGTTTGTGGTACCTTCGTGGTTAGGACTTGAGGCACAGGGTAAAAAGCTGGAAAGAGGTATAAGGGTTGTCTTATTTGATAGGTGCTTTTATTATATGGCTGTAAGGTCTCCAGACAGGGTGGTCTGGCAGGAGTTCAGAGCTGTTGTCACTATTATTATTGTTTTACTTTGTCTTTGGATATGAGTTGCTTTTTTGTTCGCATGTATTTCTTGGGCCTTGGAGATATGGAGACACCTTAGCTGCCTATTCCTTGACACCAGGCCCTACCATCCCCTGATTGCTCCTGGCCCCTTTTAGCTGAACTCACTGATGGCTACCATTGCTGTCCTTCTCCATGAGGAAGGCCCTTTGCAGTAAATGAGACATGAGAACCTCCAACGGAAGATCCCAGAGAGTTTAATGGAGGGCTGTCTATCTACGAAAGATTGGGCTGTGTACAGTGAGACAGAGAAGAGAAGTAAGGTGGCTTGCAACTGGCCAGGACAGAGTTGTCTTGACCTCTGAGCCTGAAGGGACAAGCACAGCAAAGCCCAGAGGAGATGAGCTTAACAAGAACAGAGGCTTTCCACACACTTCATTCTGCCAAGCCACAAGCCAGCAGAGAGGCAGCCAGCCCAGCTTTTCTCCTCACCTCAACCAGTCTCAGTTGGGACCTCCTACTGACCAAACCCAAGAGGAAGTGAGAGGGCAAAGCAAGCCCTGTCCAGGAGTCATGTGGACATCAGCCTAATAGAGATGAGTGCAAAAGGGTAGAGAGCAGTGGGGAGACACTAGCAGAATCTGCATGACCCCAGGGAGATAGGGTCTTTCTTTGCTTTGTTTGATATACATGTGTGTGTTGTTTTTATGCATGTGCAGATGGCATGTTTATATGAGTGTAGCCTACATGTGTGTGCAGGTACATGTGCACGTATGTGCACATACCTGTGGAGGCCAGAGATCAGTATCAGGCATCTTCTATCACTCTCCGTGTTATTTTTAATTTGAAACAAGCTCTCTCTCTCTCTCTCTCTCTCTCTCTCTCTACTGAATCTGAAACTCACTGATTCAGTTAGACAAGCTAGCCAGTGAGCCTTGAGGATTCTCCTGTTTCTGCACCCCAGCACTAGAATTACCAGTTCACATAATCATGCTTGGCATTCCTCATGGATGCTGGGTGCTGAGGATCCAAATTCAGGCCCTCATGCTTGCGTGGCCAGCATGTTATTCACTGAGCCATGTCCCCAGCCCCTCCCATTCTTAAGAAGTGTTCCATGGAGCAGCCTGTGCAGGCCTCTTTAGTTTCTTCATTTGCATTCTCTGTTCAATCCAACTGCTCCAGTCATCTCTCTGTTTCCTAACCACATGCTCATTCCTTCCTAGAATGTTCTTTCTCCACTCTTCACCTAGATAATATCTATCATACTTTATGGCTCGGGTAGCCTCCCTTACCCAAGAGATCTTCTCTTTAAAACAGGAAGCCATGCTTCTTTGGCGCATCTTCAGTGCCCTCTTACCTGGACATGAACTACTTGAGCGCAGGGACTTGGCCTACCTCATCCACGCCTTCTTCCCAGGCCCCACATATAGCAGAAGCCCAGGAGGAACTTGCTGAGTGATCAACTGCAGCTATCTGAGCCTCAGTTTCCTCAGCTAGAAAATGAAGGAATTAATGCCAGCAACATGAAAGGCCCCTTTGAGCTCTCATATTCCTAAAATGTAAATGCTAGTCCCACAGGTGAGATACTCTTGACTTCCTGTCAAGAAACTTCTCCCAAGTTTAGACATTAACCAGAGAATACAGTAGAGACAGAAAGTTCGGAAATCTCAGGTTACTGACAAGCAGCGGAAAAAAAAAAAAAAAAAAGCATTACAGGGGACATATACAGTTTCACAAGGAAATGAGCAACCTCTTCTTTGATGGATATGTGAAAGCTAAAGTGGAATGAATAATGAGATTAAATGGCGATGTAAACAGGAAAGGAAGTATTACTTCCTAAACTGCACCAAATGTCTTACAGGTGTCAGGGGCATCTACCATCTCAGTAATTAGGGTGTGTTAACTGACTCCATTCTGTACCGGTGATTAAAACGGGGAGTTTCATTGGGAAGATTTTGGTGAAATGAGCTTTGTTCTCTGTTCCGTGGGATAAAACCAGAAAGCAGGACCCATGGCAAGTGAAGATTGTAATCGCTTCCTACTTGCCCTACATGCCTCTATGTTGTGGCCTGAAAGAATGCATGCCTGGAGTGTGCCACAGGAGTGAAGCCAGAATGGGAAGATCTGCTTTGAGATACGAACAAATGGCCTCCCACTAGTTAGGTATACTGTTCTGGGAAAGGAAGAACCTGAAATTTGTAACATGCAAAGAGCACATCATGACATATCTCATACACACAGAAGGTGTGCAATGTCCACAGAGGCCTAAGAACAACAAGAAGAAACATAATTCAGCTTTGGACTTAGCAAATGTACATTCCATTTTAGGCTTAGCCCATGACAGTGTGAACGGCCCTAGGCAAGTGTTTTTCCTCACTGAGCCTTTGTTTCTTATATGAACACTTCACTATAACAACACTATAGCAGTGAGTCAATAGTTGCTCTACATGTTGACAGTGACAGCTGGACAGGTTGACTTTCCCATATCCCAAAGCACAGTCTTTTACTTTATTCCTTTATTCATTTATTAAGTAACTACAGATTGTGTGTCTGCGCCTGGCCCTGGCACACAGCAGTCAGCCTGGCACCGATGGCCCTGCTCTCATGAGCTTTGTAGTCTAGCCAAAGCAGAGAAGCAGCAGATTTCGAATAAATCCATAATTCCGTGAAAGAAGTACATAGTTATAGTCTGTGAAGAGAGCTAGAGGTGTGTATTATGTAGATGGCAGAGGCCAAGAAAAGCTACCTTATGGAGGTGACGTCTAAGGCAACTCCTAAAAGATGGTTTGCCATTATCTGGGTAAACTGTGTGTCAAAAAGTATCTGCATTGTGGAAACCACATGCCTGAATGGCTAGAAGTGGGAAGGAATTTGGAAAGAAAGAAAGAAAGCCAAAATGGCTTGAGCTTTCTTAAAAACGAAAGCTACAAGATGAGGCTTCATTGTTGGAGGGGAAAGAGCAGAGGCAGCTCATATAGACTGGCTCTTACACATGGAGGAATATTTTTACCCTCACTCCTTTGATGGGTCATGCTCACCTGTGACCCTGTGCTGATGATTTCCTAGCATGTGGGAAAGCAGATGGTGCAGGTCCCAACCTCTACCCTAACCTTGGCTGTGCCACCCAGTCCTTATGAGATGTGGCTTCATTATTTGACACCTCAGTGGCCCTTCACCAAAACAAGATTCACTTGGATGAAAAAAAAAAAAATCATCGCAAAGACACCATCCATCATAAAATTGTCCAATTCTAAATTTCAATTTCTCGCTACCTTCCTTGGGTGACATGAACATTGGGAGGGACTGTCACTAACAAAGAGAACAGCAGAGCATCTGTTCTGTTCATTCCTGCCCCGCTGCTGTCCCTGTCAATTCTCAGGGGAAGAGCTTAGGGAGGAAGACCCGCCAAGGCCTCACAAAGGATTGCTGTCAGCAAGGGAAACATCTGGCAAGGAGGACAGACAGTATTCCTGGGTCCTGCCAGCCTTGAGGGAGGAGAAAGGAGCTTTCTGCTCCTCAGAAGTGGAGACAGCAATGTGATCTCCAAGGGGCGGAGCCTCTCCCAGGACACCTGGAACAAAGGGGCTCTGTTCTGTAATCAGTAGAGCTCTTAGTCAACCAGTTCTTCCATTATCCAAACCTCTAGCGATTTTGGCTGGGTCAGCCCAGGATAAGTCAGGTAACAAGTTAAAGTAATTACCCAGATGAGTCAAGGCTTACAATAGCAGAAGAACTACTAAATAAATGAGGGACCTTCACTGCATGGTATGACATGGCATGGCATGACATCACCCTGACCAGATCAGCATTCTACGTCTCCAGGCTTGGGTGGGTCCATCATTCCATGGCATCCTGAGCTACAGGTAGCATCTGAAAGAGATGGATATCATCCAAGCAGCCCAAATTGGTTGAGTCACTATGCGCTAAGTAGCAGTTTCCATTTCTGAGCCTCCAGAGCTGGCAACCTGCTTAGGCAGAGAAGACCAAGGTAATCAGGAACCACCACACTGTGGAAGTCACCTGCAGCCTGACTGCAGGAAGAACAGTGTGGGTGGGGTGTCAAGGACTGGCAGAGCTGGCAACTTTCAGGAAAGCCTCTGGCACAAAAGAAGAATCACCCCAACTGTGAGTCAAGAAAGGCAAAAGAAAGGATGTGAGAAAGAACAGGAAGAAGTTAGAGATAATTGTTACTAAGTGCTAGAAACTTAAAAACTCAAAATCAAGTCCAACTGGGTCCCAACGAACCATGGCATTTGGGGTAAGGTGCTCTGGGTCAATTGTGTCTCTCAGAAGCAGGTATTGAAGTCCAACCCTGCAAGGGTGGCTTCTTTTAGAAATACAGTCTTTGTAGATGTCTCAATCTGGTGCTTCTAAGAGAAGGTGCCAGGAATGGAGACTTACAAGAAGTGCCCCTTGTAAAGATGCAGGAGGCAGACATTAGAGTGATGAGACTTCGGACCGAGAGCTCACAGGATTTCCAAGGGCCAAAGTAGGAGCATGCCAAGGAAGGAGCGTCCCTCTGCCCTGACCTTGATTATGAACCTCTAACCTCTCTGTTGTTTTAGGCACTTACAGTGGTAGCCCTAGACAACCAGTTCACATGAACGAGTGTTCCCTTCATCTCAGTGATGGTGTCATTACCATTGTCCTCAGAGACCCTGTAAGCGACATGAAATAACAGGGAAGAGAGGGCACAGGAACTGGACTTCAAACACTAGTGAGAAAGAAGGTAGTGGCTGACAGAAAGAATGAAGAAGAAAGCCTGGTTTCTGGGGAAAATATTAGCTCCAGAACCAGACAGGCCAAGATTCATTGAACGCCACTCTGACCCCACTGGCTTGCAAACTTGGGAGGGTTACTTCCCTCTATAGGCCTCCACCTCTTCAGCTATAAAGCAGACATAATAATTTGACTTACCTCATAAAGGCAAAGGAAATTCTGGACTCCTCAGCCTGCCTTTAAAGGAACAGCTATTTTCATGTTTGCTAACTATAAGAGAAGAACCCTTAATACCAAATCTAGCCACCCGTCTCCCTGAACCCATGCTTTAATTTAAGGGATCGCCAATATGCAGACCTTTCTTACCACAGCTGTCCTCTGCCCCTACAAGCACACAGGCTTCAATCTCAACCATAGTACTCCTGTCTCCCTCCCTTACCAATTCCTTCTCATTTTTTAGAACCTAAGCTAACCCTTTTGCCACCCAACTCTCATGGTATTTCCCTGTCTGATGCCCTACAACTCAGAAATGCCGCTTTTAGACACCAGAAAACAACTTTCTCTTAATATCCGTGCCAGCTCTTAGCCTCATGACAGCCCAAGAAAGAGCAGAAAGAAAAGGAATGTCTGTTTTTCAGAGCTCATTCCAAGCCAGATCCTGCAACAGGCATTTTACATTCCTGACCATCACATCATCCATCTTAGTGGGTTCAACAGCACCTAGCACACAGTAGGTGTTCTACCACAATAATGCCTTCAGTTCTTGCCTGGGCCAGTACAAGAGAAGAACTGAGGAACTGAAAGGCCCTTTGTGTCTTTGCAAACCTGTTTCATGTTTCAGTTAGCCGAGAAAGAGTATGTCTCTCCTATGGAAGTGGGCTGCAGAACCCAGAATTTCCTCTTGAAAACCACTGCCTTGCCCACCTCAAGTTATCTCCACTTCCAGCTCAACATGCTGCTGAGCTTGCCACCAACAGAATAATCTTATTATGGGCCACTTCACTACAGGACAGCCCATTAGGCCACTGGGCCTTCTTAGTGCTTGGTACAGCAGGTCGAGTGTAACTGGATCCAGAGCCCTGTGCTAAACACTCCATCTGGAGCTGAGCTCTGCTACTGAGAGGCTGTGCCCTCCTCTCTGCAAAGGTCTTCCAAAGAGGACTCAGGTTTCCCAAGCCTGCTCAGGGGGAAAAGGACAGCTCCACCAGAGGGCTTCCACTCTTATAGTCATGATGAAGCAAATAATGACAGGGACTTACTATCCTGGTCCACTCTGATGATGGCCTCCCGGGAGTCTACTTATTAACTCTGTCTTCTGATAAATTTGCTCAATGCATTTTTATCAAATCTCAAATATATGCCAGTCATTGTTCTGGTCCTGGGGTCAGAGCATAGGGCAGGGTGAAAGAACTCTCTGCCTAGTGGAGCCTGAGTTTCAGTCAGGGCATGTGGGGAAGAAATGTAATCTTTAAGAAATAAATTACAGCATGCATATTCACTTACTGGGGAAGGACTGCCAGAACAAAGCACCATGGATGGAGTGAGTCAGTCAGCAGAAGTGAGTGTCTCAGCCAGGCTTGGTGGTGCACACCAGTAATCCCAGGACTTGACAGGCTGAGGCAGGGCCATCAAAAGTCCTGGACCAACCTGAGCTATGAAGAGAGACCCTGTTTCAGAGAAGGGAGGAGAGAGGGAGGGAAGGAAGAAAGAATTGTCTTACCTGGAGAGTGGAAGAACAGGGATGATTCTGTCTAAGGCTGTGTGGGCCAGACCTACTTGCCAGGCCCTCACCCTGGCTGGTGGACCACCATCTCCTCCCTGTGTCTCTTCTCAGTGTCTTCCTTCTGTAGGAATTTTTATATCTACATTTCTCCCTTTTAATAAAGATATCAGGCAGATTGCCTATAGCATGCATGAGGACTTGAGTTCAATCCTCAGTGCTGAAAGAAAAATAGAAAATCCTTAAGCCATGGGGAAGAGTTAATCACATGTGGCAGGGATTTATACATATCTGCAAATGTATTAGTAATAATCATGGAATCCCCCCAAATACACTATAGACAGAATGATATTCCTAAATCACAAATAAGATTAAATTAGCCGGGCATGGTGGCACACGCCTTTAATCCCAGCACTCGGGAGGCAGAGGTAGGAGGATCACCATGAGTTCAAGGCCACCCTGAGACTACATAGTGAATTCCAGGTCAGCCTGGACTGGAGTGAGACCCTACCTCAAAAAAAAAAAAAAAAAAAAAGATTAAATACTGCTTAAAGCTTCCCTATGCCCCCACATTACTGTCAGGGCCAAGTCATAATGCCTTTATGTCAGGGACCAAACCTTGAAGTCTTGGGTCTCACCCCACTTTACCAACTGTATCACAACTAATTCTCTTGTTACATTCTGCACTGTAGCATGAACATGTCATACACATACACCCACAGAGAGACAAGTGTGTATTCACACATAAATACACAAACTCACAAGCATACATATGCATACACATACATACATGCACTCCAAGACCAGACATTGTTTTTTTCAGGTAGCCCGAAGAGTTAGTGTAGAGTTAATGCCTTGCTTATGCATTTGGCTTTTTTTAACCCTTCTGAACAATTTTCTGACTGCTTGCTTGGCTATTTGATCTCCATGTAGGAATACTAGGTAAGGATTGAATATATATATAGACCACCATTGCATCTCCAAGGTCTAGGACAGAGCCAAGCTCAATATTTATAGCTTAAATAAAATCAAAAAGACTCACTTAGGTATGACCTGGAAAACCTTAGGTAAGGCTAGCATGTAGCAGGTGATCAGTAAATGTTTGTCAAATTGAATTAAATTATGACTAAAGTGAAATGGAATTTTAAGAAGCAAATCACTGGTTGATAGTATTAGATAGAATTGCCATGTGTGATGAAAGACAGTGTTAACCAGAGAGGAGAGGTCATATCGAATAGGCAGCGGTAGGGGGAGGAGTACCTAAGAGGGAAAACTGGCTGTTTTTGCATAGCCCTGCTGTAAGGAAAGTGAATGAATTAGTTGATAATTCAAGCTGGCTGTTAGAGAGAGATGCCAGAGGATATTACCCAATTCTCATCATCCTTCAAGACACTTTCTTTGATCCAGTCTTCTCTAAGCATTCCATACACTTCCCCTGATCATTTTCTTAGAGGCACATCATGCCTGACCCAAGCAGTTCTGGCCCTCATTAAAAATGAAGGAATTTGCCCATCTTACATACAAGGCAAGTAGAAATCTGTCTTGAAACCTTCTCTATTCCAACATTACAAACAAATACCATGTTTCTAAATTTATAGAACTGAGAACCAGGCCTTTGGACTCAGCAAAGTGCTCTGCCTTGTAAGGACCAGCGTGAGTGATTTCTGGCTTCCCAGAAGACACTGATCTGCTCCTTGTAGGCAACTTAGTGAGGGAACTGACTGGGACCTAGAAGCTGGCTGGGCTGAAGGGTTCAAACCAGGAAGTCATTGTCTTGACTCTGGCAAGTTGGGCAGGCAGGAAATGAAGGGCATCAGACCCACAGAATGTTTTGTGGTAGGAACCTGGCACCTGGGCTACATAACAGAGGCTTAATTCATGGAGAATGAGACAAGTAAGCTTTAAGTGGGAGTCTACATCTAGGGCAGTAGTAATCACATTCTAATCCTGGCTTCTAGCACTATTTCCAATCACTATCCCAGTGTAGTTATAAATATTACCATCAACAGCACGTATATTTATAATAAGAAAACCCTTGGACATAATAAAACCAGTTTGTTAAAGTCTTCGTCCTTAGCTTGGAACTATGGGGAGCTGGTAGAAACCTTCAAAAGTGGGACTTAAAGATTTTTGTCATGGGGATATGGCTTTGAAGGAGATATTGGAATCCTGGCCACTCTTCTCCCTCTATTTTTCAGTTCCCAGCTGCCATGAGGTGAGCTACTTTCCCCACTACATTCTCCCCACAGGATGCTCTAAATCAGCAGGGCCATCTGACCACATGGACAGGAATCTCTACAACTGTGAGCCAAAATACACCTTTCCTCCCTTTAGACTGATTGTCTCAGATATTTTGTAAGAAATAGAAAACTAGCCACTGCCAGTATATTAGTACAGATGATAGGTGACTGTCAGTACCTGGCTATTGTTCACACAGGAAAAATAAGAAAAGAAAAAGGCAATTCAATGTGTTCCAGCCCCATGGTTCCTATCTGCTAGGGTTGTTCTCAAATCCAGATATGACTAATGTGATACTAAGAGAGAACAGAGAAAATAGAAGTCAGAGGGCTTAAGGGAATGCTGGTCACAGGAGGACACCACTATTGTTAAGGCCCCTGCATATAACTGGGATGTCTGCACTGGGGTCTAGGCTCCAGACAAAGCCAGGTGTTGTTTACCAGCAAGTCCCAAAAGTATCAGGCTGTACTGCCCAGTTCTGGCACCCAGATGCCCAGTAGCCATACAAGTCTGACAGCCCTGGCCTGCCTCTTTCTGTGAACAGAAATCAGATCACATATTGCCTGAAGTCAGATATGTGACCAGACTCGGTGCACTGTGCAAGATTTCACCAATGATGAAAATAACTTCCTCCTGCTGCATTTAACATCTGGTGTCACAGATTTTTGCTGAGAGCCATAAAATCACTAACTTGCAGAGAAAACCTCATTGTTGAAACATACATTTATGGGGGAGGGGCATCCAGAGCCCACTCTGCTCTGAGTCTGCCTCAGTGTTAAGGCAACCCTTTGTCTCATAGGTGGATGACAAATTTCATAAGGCCTTGGGAGAAATCTGGGGTATTGGGACAAACATTCTCAGGCTAGCCAGTGCTGTCACTGACTAACTCAGAGACCCTAGATCGGCTCCTTAACCTCCCAGAACTTTCATTTCCTTATCAAAAAAAAAAAAAAAATGAGAAGATAAAAATAGCCACCTGCTAGGGCTACTGTGTGGACTCACTGAAATAGCATATGTAACAGTGCTTGGCACAAGAGTAAATGCTAGCTTTTTCTTCCTTTCTTTTCCTTTTCTTTTTTTGTTCACTGACATTTCCTTTCAGACCCAAGTCTGTGCCTCAACACAGTGGCATTTGTCAAAGCCTTGTGCATACAACTGTCCCTTCAAAGCTTGGCCCAAGTCATAGCGAGGTGGGTCCCTAGTGCTGTGCTTAAAGGAAGCTATGGATGTTCTAGTCTGTCACTCCCAGGAAAATGGAAGATCCTAAGGAAGTGCCTGTTCATGGCCAGGCACAGAGCATAGCCTCAGGGCAAAGAAGCCACAGGAAAGAAGGAAATGGTGTCAAAAGTCCATCCACCAACACTCTCTTAGTAACTCCTGCTCTGTCCAGGAAGATGAACATAAAGAGTGAGTGATAAGGTGAGGTGACTACAAGGCTTACCTGTGAATAGGTGGTGATGGGAAAGAGCACACTGTGAAACTAAACATTAACTAGGAGGCAAATGCAGGAAGCCTGGCTGACTGCTGGCCACATTTGGGCCATCTTCCTTACCTCTAGTCATTCATGGGGGCCTTTGAAATCCAGTTGCCTGCTCTGATCAGTGCTGTGAGTAGGCAGTGTAGCCTGATCATGGCCCTGCCCTTCGACGCAGGACGGCCTTAAACTTTGAACCTGCTCTGATTGCTGTACATACTGGCTTCAAGCAAGCTCAGTCTCTCTTGTCTTTCTCTCTCTCTAACTACCACAGTGCATGGGCATGACTGGCTCTTGTAGATTCTGGGTCTGTCCTCTGTCTCCATCCCTCTGTTTCTCTCTGCTCTCTTCTCTCCATCTCTCTTTCTCCCAGTGTATCAATGTGAGCTTATCTAGCTCACCCTATTTCTGTCTGTCTCTTAGTCTGTCTCCCCTCTCCCAAGTCCTCCCTACCTGCATCCCTCCCTCAGCTGTCTGAGGTCCCCCAAATCCCAACCACTTCTCACTCCTTGTGTATTTTTAACTCTCAATTATTATCTTTGCTGTCACCATTTTTTTTTTTTTTTTTTTGGCAGCAGGCCACAGTAAACAGAATGTGAGAAAGCAACAACTAATGAGCGTCTTCAAGAGAGAATAGGGAACTTCTGTTTCTGTATCTAGTCCTGGGAGTTTAACTTCTGGCATTTCCATCACATCTCCAAATGGTAAGAGAAGGTTGCTTCTTTACAATTTGGCTGGGCAGCTTAGCGCATTCCAGCAATTAAAATGCACCCTGGGTGCAAAATCACAACAGGCCAGGCAGGAAGGGAGCCAATGTGTGAGGATTTATTTTTTTCAAGTTACTTTTGCTCTGTGTTTTGAGTCCTTGATACCTGCTACAAACAGCCTTATGCTCTGAACCCCAATGCCATTCCTGGAAAGCAGCACACATGTAGTCGGTGGCAGTGCAGGGCTCTATTGCCCTCCAGGACCTGGTAGGTTTACCCATCGTTGAGCCCAGGTCTCTGAGTTTAGCCAAGGCTGTACTGGCCTTCCTTCCTATACAACAAGCTAAACAAGGCAAGATGTTCAACTATGTCTCCCTCATGCATTCCCACCTATAGGCTATAGAAAGAACAGTGACAGCAAAGGCCTTTGAGAGAGGCAGTGATGGATGGTGGAATGGGTTTCACCAACCTAGTGCTGCCCATTCATTCAACATGGATTTTAGAACATTCTCTGCCTACCGGGAGTTGGGCTGGCCTCCATGTTTGGAAAATGTTAGGTTGAAAACCTCAGCTTTTCTGTCCAAATAAATGGGAAGGATTCATATCCCTTATCCCAATCTCTCATTCTCTTTTATGTTTAGTATGTTAATGTTTTTACTATAAAAATACTCGAAGGAAGAACAAGTAATATACCTATTGGTTTCTGATTATAAAAGTAATAAATAAGAAAACAAAATGTAAGTCAATCGAACTCCCAAAGATAACTGCTATTTTCAAAGAAATGGTATATTTTTAAGATCAACAGAAACCATCACGCCTAGTAACAGAAGAAAACGGAGCCCCAGAGAGGAAACTTGAACACATTTATTGAGTGTTTCCCTTACATTTGAGATCACTGTGGACTTGCAAAAAAATAGTGAGGTCTGGCCTTATCCTTCCATCAGAAAGTGTCTTCCCCACTCTGCTCTTCACTCTGTTTGCACCTCAGAAGCACAGCTTCTCGTTGACTCCACCCAGTGCTCCCTGGTCAGGAATTGTGAGTACCAGCAAGCACTGCCATGGTCATAAGGCCATTGCAGCTGGCCGTCTTTGTACCCTAGGATTGTCCCTGTGCAAATGTTCCCACTTGGGCAGGATCGTGGAGAGCATCCTAGTTCAGGTCCCCAGAGTGCTGCTCAAGCCTGGAGTCCTTTACGATGCTATATAAGAGTGGGGAAATAGTTGTCAAATAAGTTTGAAAGAGCCCCAGAAACAAAGAGCATCAACACTTCCAAGAACCTGGTTAACTCAGCTTAACCCAGCAATTTTCAAACACCTGGCCATGAGGGCTAGAAACACTCAGGAGCATTTGGGGAAATAAATATTACTTTTAGTATATACTTTTATATTTATAAAAGCACTGGACTTGCAGTTATTAACACCCCTCTCTACTCTTGCCACTGCTAAGGTAATTATTACTACATTCAAAGTCATTACTGGTCTAGCCCCTGCCCAGTTCTTCAGCATCACCTCCCACCCCTCCCACACTTCAGCCTTCCTGTATTGCTTGAAATGTCTCCAAATACATGTACTTTCTACTGCTTACCTGCTGGAAAACTCATCTAATGTACCTAGGCAACCAATTCCTACCCATCCTTCAAGGCTCAAGTTTTCTCCATTGTGGAGGCATTCTTACACCCCTAGGAGAGGGCTGCCCATCTTTTTCTTCCCTAACATTTCCATATGCAGGCTCTCCCCCCCGAACACACACACACACACTGTGTGGTATTATTTGCTTGTCTTTTCTCCCAGAGGACAAATCTGAGTTGTCCCTGTATCCCTAGACTGAGCAAGGTGTTCATTTACAGAAATCTCCAAAAGAGAGAAGAAAACGGACCAATATCCAGAGAGTAGAAAACCCTGGATGGCACACATAAATTTAAAAGATGCTTAGAAAGGAGAGACATAAGCAGAGAGGCAGCAGCATTTGGAGGCTTCAGTTATAAGTGACACCTTGTTTTGGTAGTGTCTCTTAACACTGCTGCCAATATCCAGACATGCAGATGATCTGGGGGTCGGGGGGGGGTGGGGATGGAGAGCAAGCTCCAAGGAAATCAGTCAGACTTCAGACACAACACCAGACCAGGTTGAAGCAAGTAACATATTGAGGGGAATCTAGATATGTATCTAGACTCATTGGGTAACAGTCATTGGTTGATGGAAAAATGGCCTAGAGTTCTTTAAAATCCTGTTGAATGGAGAGAGAACTGAATCCAGACTCTGGGGAAAGGTTGAAGCCATAGGTGCAGACTAAGTGACAACAACTGGGAGAATTTAAAAATCTCAAGGATAAGAAAGCAAGCTAATCATTACAGCTTCCAGATGCTTCTCTCTTGAGGCCTTGCTAAGGTTTGTCTCTGCTTCATTATATAACTTTGGGCTCCCCCACCATGGACAGCAGTCTACAAAATTGGCTTCTACTTGTTTTCAGAGTCATTTGTGCCTTAGTGTGAAATTCCAGTATCAGACATGGATTTGTCCATCACAACTCTTCAAGCCTATAGTAGGCTCATCACTTACATGCTAATGAAATAAAGCCCATTCACGGATAAAATTAAGATGTGTGATAAATGAGTGGATTCTTGCAAGAAAATTATGCTCATTTTATTTTAATGAGTAATCACAGGTGAAAAATACTAGAGATTCGTGTCAAGCTAAGCAAAATTGAATATAGTTTGATATTTAATAGCTTCTTGGGATTCTAAAGCCCTAACTCCTTATCTACACTGAAATCTGTGAAGGATGAAGCCAACCACATCAGTTCAGGTTGATGCTATTGGCAGTGCCTGTAACTGTCAGGAAACTTTAACAAAATAACTAAGCTAAAACTTTCCAGAATTCCACAATTTTCAATGATTCTAAGGAATGGGAGAGTTGCCTTATCTGCTTGGGATCCAAACAGAAGAGAGAAAAGTATAGAAATGAATGGGTGGATGGATGGATTGATGGATGGTTAATGGTGGGTAGATAAATGGATGGGGAGAGGGAGGGAGAATAAAAGGGAGGGAAGGATGGGTAGATGGATTAATGGATGGGCAGGTGGATGGATGGAAGAATGGATGGATGATGGATGGATACATAGGTGGGTGGATGGGTGGATGGATGAGTAGGTGGGTAGATGATTAGATGGATAGATAGGTAGTTTGGTGGGTGGATGCATGCATGCATGGATGGATGGATGGATGGATGGATGGATGGATGGATGGATGGGTGGTATGGATGGTTGGATGGACAGTATTTTTTAATATTTTTATTTATTTATTTGCAAGTGTATGTGTATGAATACACACACACACACGGGTGCATCATGGTCTAACTATAAATGAACACCAGATGCTTGTGCCACTCTTTGCATCTGCTTTATGTGGGTGCTGGGAGTTGTACCTGGTTTAGTAGGGTTTGTAAGCAAGTCATTTTAACCACTGGGCAATCTTCCCAGCCCTGGACAGCATTTTTGAGATGTAGACAAAGTGGTTAAGGTTTTTAGACACTTTTATGGAGTTTTCCCCAGAGCCCAGACATGCCTTCCCAAAAGCCTTGTGCTTCTTGGAATAGTTGAGATAAATGTCTTATGCCACTTCTGGTCAGCTGGGATTACTTCTGCCTCTGAGGTTCTAGTAAAGCTGGTGAGATGCTACCCCTACCCATGTATCACAGCAAAGCTCATGTATCCCCCCCACACACACATTTCTGAGTCTGAATTCCAAGGATTCTCTAATCTTCATCTCTTCTTGCTTAGATTGTCTGTTCTGCTAAATACAGACAGCACTCTCGCCTCCACTTCTTGTGTCAGGTAGCTTTCTGTTCTGTTGCTGATTCCAGTACAAAAGTCCACATTTTTCCTTGATTTATCCAAAACATCACTCATGAAAGGTTTACGGAAAATACTTGAAAACAGTAAGGGGTGGTGAGAAAACAGAAAAAAAGCAGATAACCTGAATGGCTATCAGGCAATTAGAAATTCTATTTCTAAAGTCTATCAGCCTGCAATTGGGAAGGTCTCACTAAGTACCTTTCCCCCAAATCCCTGGCCTTCTACCATTGTTTTCTCTACCTTCCTACCTTCAGTTTGTTTCCTATCTTTTCCCAGAGCCTCCAAGTCCTCACTTGAGTATCCATTTGAATCTCTCTCTTCTCTAAACTCCTTCTCCCCGTGTCACAGACACCCTGTGAGACAAACACTCCATGAAGATACACTCTGTAAAGGAAGGCTTTTCCAGAGATTCTGCCATTTGTCTCAAGCTAGCAATTTTTCCCATCATTTATTTTTATTTATAGTCTTCTGATTTTATATTCATAGTGTTGGCTCCCTTATCCTTTCTCCCTGTCCTCCCTCTTCCAAAGAGACCCTCATCAATGGGGAATGTGGGTCCCTCTCCCACACCACCACACTTTTCTCTCAGGAATAGTTCTTCGCAGCTGCAAACCATGGTTAAGTCTCTACTGAAGTAAGGGCTGAATGTCTGTGTTTTTGACCATACCCTATAACCTGAGTCTCATCAACAGCCACCTGATCCTTTCCCAAAGTTGTCCTCTGAAATATTTTGTACATGTGGCTTCTTAAAAGCAGAATCATCTTAAAACATGAACAGTAAACTGGACCAGGTTATCACAGGATTGTGTGATTTATTTCATCTTATATTTAATGTCACAGCAACAGTCCAAGATGGGATATAACCCATTTTACAGTTGAAGAAACTGACATTCAGAGGGGCTAAATAATTATCAGTCTACAAAAGTTTTCTTCCTTTAATTCCTTTTCATTTCTGTCACTACAACAATTTTCATTTCTGTGGCCAGAGAGTCTTCTCAGATGGAAATGGATACTGTGGGATAAAAATCCTAACAGACTTAGACAAAATTAGAGCCAGGAATCATGAATGGAAGGGGCTTATGCCTACATACCTGACATAAATACTGCTTCAAGAACATTCTAAAAGCCTCACAAATGCATCCTTCCAGTTCTACATGATCCCACCTCTGCCTACCTTGCATGTATGCACAGACTTCTGTAACGAAGGTCATTTTTCTGCAACAATTCAGACCCTGACTCTGGAGAGAACACTTTCTAGCAATGGCACTTCCCCAACAGGCTAATGTCAACTTCTGCACTGGGCTTCAGTAATCTGTGATTTTTTTTTTTTTTAATCCAAGGAGCTCATTTAAATTTTCCTTTTGCCTTTACAAATTTCTTGATTTTATTATCAAGAAAACTGACAGCAAATGCTAGTGAGAGTGTGGGGACAGAGGAACTCTTATTCATTATTGGTGGGAGTGTAAACTAGTACAAATTTTTAGGAACTCAGTGAAGAAATAGAACTGTCTTATGACACAGTTATACCACTCCTGGGCATATTCCCTGACCCTTCACACTCTACTACAAAGATACCTGCACATCCATGTTTATGGCTGCTTTATTCACAGTAGCTAAGAATTGAAATCAACCTAATGTCCATGAGGTAATGAATGGAAAATGAAAATGTGGCATATATACACAATGGAATTTTATTCAGCAGGATAGAAAAATAAAAGTGTATCATCTGCAGAAAATAATGGATAGGCCTGGAAAGAGTTATGTTAAGTAAAGTGACTCAAACTCGGAAAGGCCAAAACTGTCCTTTCTGATATGTGGATCCCAGCTTGTAACATCTATTCATATGCACATAAAGGCAAGCAAATGTGGGTAAAACCTATAAAGGTAGAATGGTAACCTTTATATAAAGAGCAAGTAGAAAGAGATGTGTAGGAAGAAGGGTGGGGGAAGTATAAAAACATACATTAAGTGGGTGGGGGGATACTGAAAGTGAGGGAATTGGGAAAAATGGGGGAGAGGAGAATATTGTTCTTGAAAATGCCAGAATGAATGACATCTCAGTTACTGTGTACTAAGTAAAGAACAAAAACAGTTTTTAAGAAGAAGACCAATAATAATAATAATGATAATAAAATAGCTTCATTGATTCAGGCCCTTTGACTATTTGCTTTAGCTTGTGCGTCACTAGAGTTATGCTCAGTTGCTCATGCTAAATGCATCTCTCAGTCTTGTCTAGGTTGGCAAATCTGCTGGCCCACATGGAAGCTGAAGCAAGACTACCTATCAGCATGCTGGTTGACAGAGATTCTGTTGCTCCCTTCCCAACAACTCAACATGGTTCCCTACTGTGCTCAGGGCAGTTCTTAGCCTCTGGAAAGCCTAAGCTTTGGGCAGGGCTTCTTTACATCTTTGCACACCAGAAAACAGAGCCTGAAGGAAGCAGGGCCACACTATACCTCTTAAGGCCTATTCCAACATCTACCAGCTAGATCCTATATATCAAATGTTCCACAAAACCTCCCAAAACAGCGCCAGCAACTGGGGACCAGCTGTTCAAACACAAAAGCTTATGATGGACATTTCAGATTCAAGCCAAAACATTCCCTAAACACACCTCCGGTTCTTGCAACCTGTTATTATCTCCCTACTAGAGAGAAATGAGAGAAGAAATTCTATTTTATTCATCCCTGCTATAACCTTAATAACTAGATCAGCACCATAATCTTAACCGCTAGTTTAGTGTGTAGAATACTGTTCTTCAGTTCACCTCTCTCAGTTTCATACACCAGGACCATCTCAAATGTCACTTCCTCCAAGAAGCATTCTCGGTAGCACATTCAGATTTCAATTCCCTTTCTCTGTGTCCTCAGATCATAGCTTGCTGTGTCTATCATAGACTGATCTGAATGCATGATAATTTTCCCCTATGACTTGTGCCCTTTACAGTAAACTTGAGAAAACGATTATGTCCTGATCTTCTCATTATCAAATGCAGGTACTTGCAGTAGCAATCATAACAAATAAAGTCTCTGGAACCCATTGAGGAGCCACCACAAGGATGCTACTCTTCAAAATTCCAGAGCAACATGGGCTGCAGAGGTGAGGGAGAAGAGACACAGATATATTACCTTAGCAACAAGTCCTATTTTTCTTTGTGAGGCCACTGGCCAAAGAGAGTAACGAACATGTAATAATATTAAAATAAGACTGAAACAATAATTGAATGAACAAACTAAAACTTGAAGCTGGTATGTTTTGGTGCTATTCAAAAACTCCCTCTTCCTATAATATTGTGATCAACATGGAATTAAAAAAGTGATCTTAAAGATGTTTGGGAATAGGAATAGCTAAGTCGGTAAATGTCCAGTGTGGACGGTCTCCAGGCAGCTTACTCTACCAGCTTCTGATAGGACTAACTATTCTGCTATCACAGAAACTTAGATTTGTTACAGGAGGCCCATTCTTTCTCTTTCCCTTCTTTCTTTATTATTTTTATTTTTTTAGTTTGTTGTATTTGGAGGGTTTGTTGTCATTTGTCCACCTGTGAAATAAGGTCTCACTATGTAGCCTCGCTTAGACCCAAACTTGAGATCCTTATGATTCAGTTTCCTGGGATTACAGGCATGCACCACCACACCCAGCAGCAAGCCCGTCCTTTCTGCCTTCCCATCAACAAACTCCTCTCAAACATGATTGCTTTCCTCCCATGTGCTGTACATAAAACGCTTTTCTATGCCTCGTGGGCCTTTCTGTTACACGCACCTTTGTGGCTTTTAGCCTGGACCACTTTGTCTTCTTTGCTATGGACTTGAGTACCCCAAATGAATCTAAGTGTATCTGTGGGTGACTGTGAATCCCCTATGGGATCACAATGAATCACTGAATATATCTGCTCTTCTTCGCATATAATATATTTCAGGGCACATTTGGCAGGATTCCCCTTTTCTTCTACCATTTCTCATATTAAAATCAATATTCTGGGTTTAAAAAAATCATGTGAGTCAATGAACAGTTATCAGAACTATGTCCATGGGGCCTCAGATTGCAGCAGGTATCAAGATGAACCTTAGATTTTCTGAAAGCCTCTCCAACACATGGCACTTGGCTACAATTCCATTTAATCTTCACCACAGTCATATAAACTCTTGATTCCCTTTTATAGGAGAGAAAAATAAGACTTCCAGAGTTGCAGCAGCTTTCCCAAGGATGTTGATTATTTAGCGCATGAAATTCAAGCCAGTCTGAGTCTGAAGCTCATGTAATTTCAACTTCATCCCTTTAACACAGAATTTTGTTCACTTTTTGACAAGAAATTATTTTATATAATAAAATACATAAATTTAAGCACTAATTTACATTATGTAATTATATGTAGCGTAAAGTCTAAGTCTAGTAATTGTCTAGACAAGGCTCTACTTAAATGCATGTCATCTTGGGAGATATGTAAAAAGGTAGAATGGAAGGGAAGAAATGCAATGGTTTAAGTTGCAGAGCAGAGACTATAGTGAAGAAAGTCAGGGTGGAGGAGTTGTGCAAAAAGAAGGAATGTGGGCTGGAGAGATGGCTTAATGATTAAGGCACATGTCTGTGAAGCCCAAGGACCCTGGTTCAATTTTCCAGGTCCCATGTAAGCCAGATATACATGGTGGCACATGCGTCTGGAGTTTGTTTGCAGTGGCTAGAGGCCCTGGCACACCCACTTTCACACTCTCCCCCCCCCATCTCTAATAAGTAAATAAATAAAAATAAAATCTTTTTTTAAAAAGGAGGGAATGTGCGAAGACAAGGGGATTGAATATTCAGCAAGCACAGAGAAGACTTTTCATAGGTTTCCTCATTCACTTCTTATAACTGCTCTGGGAGGCCCTCACCATGAGGAAACTGAGACACAGAGAACTCAGGAAACTCAATAAATTGCTCGAGTTTTAGCTGGAGAGATGGCTTAGTGGGTGAGAACACTTGCTGTGCAAGCATGAGGGCTTGAGTTCCATTTCCCAGCAGCTACCTAAAGAGCCAAGCATGACCATGTATATCTTAACCACAGTCCTGAGGATGGAGACGGTAACATGGCTGCATCATGCTAGTCAGCCAGTCTGACTGAAAATCGCAGCTTCAGAGTCAAGGAGAGACTCCATCTCACAATAGCAAGCAGAAGAGTGAGAGAGGCAGATAACTGATGCTGTCTTTGGCCTCCACTTGTAACCCATGCATCTACACATGCATGTGTACACTCTACATACACAGCATGCCACACATGCTATGCATGCACACCACCAAAAATAAAAATAAATAAATAAATAAATAAATAAATAAATAAATAAATAAATTGCTCAAGTTCACAAAGCAAGCAGGAAAGCTTGGAATGAGCCCAGGTCTTTCTGACCGAAGGATCTCTTCTGCTTTGACCTAGGCTGTTTCCTGACCGGGCCTTTCCATGGGAGGGAGCCCTGAACACAAGTAGAATCAAAACTAGGAACTGAGTGAGAGCAGTATAAAAGTGAAATGTGATGAAAATGATTCCATGTAGACCATTTTCCTTATTTTCCTAACTCACCCAGGATCCCCTATCCATCCTAACCCAAGAGCCCTCAAGCCATAGCCCTGGCACCTGTCATTGTTAGGCCTGTCACACCTTTGGCCCAACTCTTTTGTGATTTTCTCTTTAGGCATCTTCTACTAAACACAGACTGGAGAGTGAGCTTGGGCTTGTTTCTCCTGGGTTCTGCCTGGTTCATTCTGTAGTCCTGCCTGGAGCTGAGGGTCAGTCATTTTGAAGTGGTAACCTCTCCAGGGTATGGTTTCTCCGTTAAGATTGATTACTTTGTTGAACAAAGTGGTGCCAAACTTACACAGCCCTGAGGTCCGAATGGTCCACAAAAAGCTAGAGCAAAATACAACATTCTCAGAAAAAGACCATGTCAAGTCCTTCCTGAGGACCTAAGCTTGTCCACGCTGACTGTTGGTGAAGAGTGCTCTGACGTGGGGTGTGTCTGGGCCCAGAGCAGATCAGTGTGGGCTGGACATTAATATTTTGTTAATGGTCTTGTCTCATGCCCTGTAGGTGGCAGCCTGCCTTGGTACACAGGAACACTTTTCATTAAGTAAACAGATCTTTATCAAGAATATCCACATTTAGTGCCTGGCAGGGTATACCCTGCAGTGTGCTCCCTGTGGTGTGGGCCCTGTTGTGGATATGGAGATAACTAGCAGCCAAAGCAGGCATTTGACAAAACAAGAGCAGTTTGCTATGTTCTGAGCTGTGATGGAGCTGGCCAGCGTTAAGCAGGAAAGTCAGTTGTTGATTCTAAATGGCTCCTGCAACTTGGTGAATTAAAGATAGCAAGAGTAGAGGCACTTGGAAAATCCATAGCAACCACCCAAGAGAGAACTATTGAGGCTTTGTATTAAGTCAGGGCTGCTGGGCATAAGGAAGGGCTAACACTGTTGAGAGATAGAAGAGTAGGCAAGGTGGAGGTGCAGGATTAATGATACCCCATCCAGCATTGCTGAGCAGGAGGGGAGAATAATGCTAATCACCATGCATGTGGCTCAGTTTGCCATTCAAGGCGGCAAGATGCCAACAGGCACAGGTGTTCCCTCCCATCGAAGGAGGTCTCTGCCTGTCTTGATTGCATAAACAGGCTTCTTGCTTCCCTGCCTCCTCAACATGCGGCCTCCACCCAGGGAGCCCTGGCCTGCTATCCAGGGTGCTCTCCACAAAGACGAGCAGGGACCAGAGGGGTCTGAAAAAGGATGAGGACTCCTTCTGGCCTGAAGAGCTGGTACTGAGTTGTTCAGACCCTGCAGAATCGGCAAGGACTAAGGATCCATCCTCAGGGCCCAGCATCGGCTCACTGCCATCTGTTTCCTATCAAGGTGGAGAACGCTCATGCGTGTGGTCACAATCGCAAAGAAAAAACATTCTGCCAACAAATATGGAACGTTAAGCTTGATCTTCTCTCCCTTTCTTTTTAACTGACTTATAAAAATGAGCATTGAACATTTTGACCTCTTCTACTGTTCCTCCCCCAACTTGCCCAAGGAAAATATAATGATATCAAATTCCCCTTGAGATCTATACTTTATTTAAGTGGCTGGGGGCTTGGGGGGGCTCATTGCACATGTACAAGGGCCAAACCAAAAGAGGAAATATGAGCAAAGTGGTTGCATCCTTTTGCAATCAACTATTATAAGAGCTGGCCATCTCCTGTACTTGAGAAGACATGCAGTTTCCAACAGGCCTAGTTTTATTTTACATAATTGTAACCATCTCAGCATGTCAATTAACGTAGAATGGTACCTTTGGGATGGGATCAATTAGACCTGAAGATTGAATTTGGAATCATGATTAGCCTGCTTTACATTTCGCCTTCATTTTCTAAAATATACAATTGTCTGATTCAGTCCAATTTTTAAAAACATATTGTAAACTTATTTATTTTTTTTTAAGCCAAAACAGACATGAGAGGCCGGTTAGTAACAGGAACCGTAGCAAAATGGAGGAGGGGGGTGCTATTTGATTAAGTTGATTCTTAAATTTCCATAGCAAGAAAATATTGAATGTAGCATAATGGTTGCTGGATTTTCTTAAGAACTGAAATCATTACACTCTGGCTGAGCTCCAAGTTCCTCCCTTTTTTTAGGTTACAATTTGAAATGGTACAGAACATGCTATGGTGTTGTAGTCATTCATTGACTTGGGCTCCTGGAAATAGACAAAGGACGTTGTGTCCCGAAAAGTTCTCCTGGAGGAAAATGGATAACAGCATGAGATATGCTATTACTGGGTTTGGTTCTGCCTTCAAATTTGCACTGACTAAAGGAGAGAGAGAGGATGGGTATGTGAACTTGCAACTGTGTGGAAGCTGCATGAAGTACACATTTCCAAGCAGAGATGTATAAGTTTCCAGGGGTCCCTACAATAGTGTGAACCTCCTTGCTTGCGTTTCTTAACTTGTTTCCCAAATGGAGACAAAGAACAGGCCAGTGGATGACATGAAACCCTGGGCTAATTTTCCCAAGGCCTCCCTGCCCCACACCCACTCCAGCCCTGCTAAGTGTTTCCCATTCATTGCAACCCTGAGCCTCAAGCTTTTGCCAGATTCGTCAGAATGACAAGTGAGTCCAGCTTCAGCAGCCAGGGATGCCGCCTGAATGCAAATCATGACTAGGCCTGGACTCTATGGCCAGGACACATGGTGTTGGGACTGAGCCCATGCCCAGCCCATTCTTTATCCCTTAATGCCTTTCCAAGATTTGCCATCTTCGCGACTGCAGTCCCTTTCAGAAGGAAAAGTTAGAGCTGTTTGCGCATGATGTGAAAGATATGTCAATAAAGCCCCTTTCCACATAAATAGCACATCAAAATATTACCAAATAATGCTGGTGACTTTGCCAGCAGGCAGAGGACCCCATCTGGAGATAATATCTTCCAACTGAGAGGAATCCAAGGTGCCCTTTCCTAGGCAACAGGCAAGCTGACCGACATGGGACTGAATCCCATCCTGCATGCACACAGGAGCTTCTCTGCTTCTGTTATGCCCAGGCCACCTGCACCCAGATCCTGAAGCCAATGACCTTTTCCTCTGTGGTGTTGACAGCACCACCCTTTCCTTACAACAGTCTGATTATGCCCGTGCTTTCTCCAGAGGTGCTCAAATTGGCAGATACAGTTCCAGATTCAAACTGACGCCATAGCTGGCTGGCTCCCCTGACACAATCCACCCATCTGCGCCTGTCCACTCAGTCACAGTGGCAGTGCTGTCTGAACACAGCTCCCCTGCTTCCCTGAACACAGGTGTCTTTCCCTTGTATGAACTCCCAGGTAGTCTGCACAACAGAGGACTTCCCACGCACCCAGATATGCTTTTTGTTATTCTCATGGGTCCTTCAGCTGATTCCCACTGAAGGAGAGGGGTGGATGTGAACCAAATATGGATAGGGGACCCCAGTTCTTTCTAATCAGCAGGACCCCATTTGTTTCTCTGTTAATGTCTAAAGATGCCTTGGTTTCTGGGAGGGGCTGTGTTCTCACAGTTAGGTCTTTAGACTCCTTTTGTCAGTACCATCTCTGACGAGGCCTGTGTCCACCTGGTCAGGAAAGAGACCATTTCCATTTTTAGCAAAGTTCATCAGTGGGTCCAGGAGACTTTTGAACAATCTCCTGGACTGCAGAAGGAAGTAGAATAAGGCATGTGGCAGTGACATAGCACTGCGTTAAGCTTTAATGTAAAAGGCAGGACACTCGTGTGAAGGGATTTCCAAGGTTCTTCATTCAGACTTAACTTCAGTCTCCCCAACCCACCTTCACCTCTCCCATTTCTCTATCCCTTTGTACTCCTCTCTTCTCCCTCTTGGGAGGGAAATATCTAATTTTCTCAGATGCAAGTAATTGTTTGAATCATGCTCTCATATCTCATCCCTGGGAGGGCTCAGGTAGGGTCTCACTCTGGTCCAGGCTGACCTGGAATTAACTATGTAGTTCTGACTTATATCTAACTCTCATCCCTCAGATTTTAATACCCTTAACACTGTGTGAAAGCATTTCCCCCTCCCCAATTACAATGTCAAAATGTTAATCATTTTCCATATTATACACATGTCCGATACCGTTAATTCAGTGTCTTTCAGTGCCGTTTCTTGCAACCCTTCCACAAGCTAAGCCCTCCAGGCATACAGAGTCACTAGTTTCTTACCACACTTTCCCTGAGGGAGAAACTGAAGATGGGCTGAGCTGCACTGCTCAGGGCAGCCCATCTGACTGATTTAAAGCTAATCGCCAATCAATCAGTTACTATGCCTACAACAATGCAGCAAGCATTAACTTCTTACAAGGGACGCTGAGAGGTGCAGAGATCAGAAGGAAGGGCCTCAGCCAGCACTAAGGGCTTTCCGTAGTAGGAACTAAAAGAAGAATCACAAGGGCGAACTGACATGGTCTGGATCCTGTTTATTGTAAATTTGTTGTACAAAACTTAGCAAGTTCCTTCACTTCTGGGAGCTTCAGTTCCTCAAACATGAAACAAAAATAGTAATTTGTACCTCAA
Source organism: Orientallactaga sibirica (assembly GCA_036365145.1). Taxonomy (NCBI): domain Eukaryota; kingdom Metazoa; phylum Chordata; class Mammalia; order Rodentia; family Dipodidae; genus Orientallactaga; species Orientallactaga sibirica. The sequence continues at coordinate 30,873,817 of JAEOAD010000015.1, read as the reverse complement.
AAGCATTGTTTTGGGGGTTCAAAGAGATAAGGCATAGAAAGCCCTCAGTGTGATGCTTGATGCCTGGGGAGTCCTGAAGGGAACTACCTTTCATTAAAATGGGGATGAGCGTGCTTCTATAACTTCCTTGTGGACTTAGCCCTTTTGTGTTGAAAATCTTCTTGTTGCTGAATCCCCTTTCTGAAAAATCCCTTAGATGATGAGTTAATGCCTTTCTATAAAGAATTAAAGTGGACCTCAATCTGTCAGAGAATAGCATTGTTTTTCCTATTGAGATCTTTATATATATAAACTACTAAGTCTTTGCATATGTTTGTAGGAGATCTTTCCCCAGATGTTTGTCTCACTTTATGTAAATATTTTTGACATGCAGTTGTTCATTGGTATATAGTAAAACCTATCTAAATTTTTCTTTGTGATTTCCCCCTCTCCCATTAATTTTAGCCATGTGGGTACCTTTCCTTAGCTCTACTTCCCTCAATAAATACAATTAATTTAATAATTAAATAAAATCTTTTCTAAACAGAATTTCCAGGAGATTCACCAATATTTTTCTAGTATAAAAATACATTTTGAAGTATAAAGTGGTTCACAAAGTAAATAACTTCAGAAAGTTTATATAGGTGGTTTCTATTCCAAAATACTTTTATTTTGTTGTTCTTACCTTAATGATAACTGCAATCATCACTTCCCAAGCACTGTCCCATTCAAAGTTACTAGCATCTATGCATTTCAGGTTTTCAATGCACTAAATATAGAGTCCTCCTAAATGAAATAGGTGGGGTGATGTCAGAAATATCTTTGTCTCTATCCTTGAAGTTTAAATAATCATTATTCTAGTTGTGGCATTTTAATCATCTACTTCAGACATTGAAATCCATAAAAAAGGCAGATATGATAATGCATGAAAATGAAGACTACAAAGGATTGCTTGCACACTAGACAGAAAAAGTATTAATCACTGGCCGACAATTCCAAAGACAAGAGTCTGAAAATCTTCCCATTTGTTTTGAAAACTCATCCCCAGCTCTTCAAGGATTTCTTGATTCTTCTGCTGGTGGTATTGGTTGTAGTTGTATAAAAGCTGATAGATGGAAAGGGTTTATTTTGGCTTACAGTCTTGAGGGGAAGCTTCTTAGGTCAGAAGAAAGATGGTAGAGCAGAAGCTGGCCATCATCTTTGCCACACTGATGGAAAAAGACAGCAAGAGAGTGGTTGAACTAACAGTGGCAAGCTTGGGGCTAATAAACTTCAAGGTCCGCCTCCAGCCAGGTTCTACTCCCAAGTTGACATCAACTGGGGAGCAAGCATTCAGAATCCATGACTTTATGGAGGAACATGTGAGTCAAACCACCACAGTATTTCTAGGGACAGGAAAGGAAAAGTGGAAAGAAAATATTGAAGGGGTCTGAACAGTGCTCTTGAGAATGTCAGGGCTCTATAAATGCTGCACATAAGCCATGGCAGAAATGGAGAGAAGCAAGCCCCTCCATCACCCTCCTAGTGACAGCTTCAGTAGACGAAACAGATCATATGTTATTTGAACCAAGTTTACACAAATCTAGGTCCTCCTTCCCAAAGAGTATTTGGAAAATCAAGGCAATGGTAACAGCAGTTTCTTGATTTTTCAAGTCTCTTTGGCATAGCAAGTTCAAAAAAACTCTAGAGTTCCTTTTTTTTTTTTTTTTTTTGTTTTTTGAGGTAGGGTTTCACTCTGGTCCAGGCTGACCTGGAATTAACTATGTAGTCTCAGGGTGGCCTCGAACTCTTGGCGATCCTCCTACCTCTGCCTCCCGAGTGCTGGGATTAAAGGCGTGCGCCACCACGCCCGGCTTAGAGTTCCTTTTATTGGGATTTTTGTAATGTGACATTTATGAAAATTTTGAAGGAGAAAAAACACTATTATTAACAGTGGTGTGATATGAAAATATAAGGGGAATTTCAAGCATCTCCCACAAAGAAAAATAACCACATCTTATTGTTGGTTCCGCTAATCATTCAGTCTTTCTAAGTATAGAGCTAGTGAACAAACTTTTACAACATTACTCACATGTGTTTTCCTACTTCTGTAGAAACAAGTCTTTGAACTCAACTTTTTTTTTTTAATATTTTCTTCATTTCTTTGAGAGAGCAAGAGAAAATGGGCATGCCAAGGCCTCTTGCCACTGCAAGCAAACCCCAGACGCATGAGCCGCAGTGTGCATCTGGCTTTATGTGAGTACTGTAGTATCATATCAATCCCAGGTCCTTTGGCTTGCTGACAAGTGCCTTAACTGCTAAGCCATCTCTCCAGCCCAGAACTTGACTTATTTTGTCAGCAGATTTGCATGAGTGCTTACTGTACCAGAGACTAAATTACTCACTTACTGTTTGGTAGGTACAGTAGAGGAATCACATGCATGTGTACAGAGTAGTACCAAGCCTAGGTTACTTAACTTCCTCTAGATTAAATTTTGTAAATAATCACTTTTGAAAACTAGAAATTTTACTTTCTTTCATTTCTCTTTTATAACCATAATTTTGTCATTGTTAGTTCCTGCACCCATGCACATGTGCACTGAATGCATGCAAGCATACATATAGGCTGTATACGCATACACACAGAATATATCTAATGGCCAAATGAACATGAATGAAGAACAGTGTAAAATAACTAAAGGAAGAACCCACTTTCGCTTTGCTCTTCAAGGACAAGATCCTTTTCTACACACAATATCTTCTCTATGATCAGCACAGCACACAACACTCCCATGGAAGGCTGGGTCAGCACCTCTTGTGATTTTGCTTGTATCATGCACTCTACGAGGCATTACTACTCTAGTAGTGTTGAGTAAGCAAAATAAATGAATGAAAAAAAATACAAAGTAGGGGCTGCAGAGATGGCTTATCAGTTAAGGTGCTTGCCTGCAAAGCCAAAGAACCCAGGCTTGATTGCCCAGGACCCACATAAACCAGATGTACAAGGTGGCGCATGTGTCTGGAGCTTGTTTGCAGCAGCTAGAGGCCCTAGTTTGCCCATTTTTCTCTCTCTGTATTTTTTCCTTTTTCTATAAATAAATAAATAAACAAATAAATACAACAAAGTAATAACACATAGATGACTGGTTGAATATTACAAATTATTAATTAATATGCACATAAAATATATTCTGCTCACATTAAAGCAATGAGTCACCCATGATATGAACACATATGTAAATTTATACATGGGCAAATTTCACAGCCAGAATCCATATCTGGCAACATTTTCAGGTGTGAATACTTAGACTTCAAGGAAAAAAAACTTTTTATTCAACTAACATGGTTGTCCTTGACAGTAGCATAAATAGATTCATGTCAGAAATTTAATCATCTTTTTGCTGTTAACATCCACTTTGTTGCTCTGCTTTATCATGAAAATAATTTTCCTTTTTTTTTTTAATTGGGAAGTGTGTTGGGAGCCCTGCACATGGAACCTGTCAGAATGAAAGCAATGGCTATCTAGTGACATAACTTTTCCACGACTTTTCTTTCATGACAAACTCTAAGGCCAATAAGTTGGCCACAATCGCTTCCTCTCTCAGTAAAAGAAATGAAGACACAATATTAAAATCCAAGTCAGTTATGGTGAGTTGGACAACCAAGAGCAGATCCAGGAGATGGGGTGGTATAAAGCGCAAAGACATCAAAGAAAGTAAAGAACCATGTAGAGTACTTGTTTAGTAGAATAAGTCCTGGGGATAAACAAACAGGCATGGTCAATGCACAAACAGAACTTGCAGTAAAGTGAGACAAATATTAGCTAATAAATATACCAACAAATATATGTTGTAAGTGAATTACAGGAAAACTGTAAGGATATATGAAAGGAAATACCAGACTATAAATGAAATAGAAGGCAATACTCTTAGTCTTTAAAGGGTAGGCTGGAAGGTGAGCTTTATGAAAAAAGTATCAATTGTGCTGCCTCTTGTGACTCAAATATTTTATATTATAGTGAATATAATATAGCATAGCCTAAGATACAGAGAGTTCTGTGGTTACATAGGTTGGAAAGACCTCCAGTCATGGGATTCTTAAATGGAGAGACAATAAATGGGGATTGATGTATGAAAAAGAACTATATGGCAAGGCAGGGTCAGAAGGAAACAAGAATATGTCTAGGAAACAGGAAGGAGCTGCATGCTAAAAAGCAGTTATGGGGAGCCATGGCATCCAGATGGATGAGAGCCAGGAATGCTCAACATTATGTGAGTAAGGAGCTGTGTGCTAAAGAGCAGGTATGGAGAGCCATGGCTGCAGGAGACATGCAGGCCAGAGAGGATTGGCATCATGTTACAGGGGGTGAGGAGTCATGGAAGGCTTCTGAGCAGGGTCATAGGATGTTCATACATGTTCTTTAAAAAATTTTCATAGCAAATGAGTTGATATGGTCACACAAAGGACTCCATGAATGGACAGAGTGCTTATATCCAGATGAGAGCAACAGAAAGAAGCATAAATTTCAGGGTCCATGTGAGATGAAGAGAACTTTCAAGGCCTATGAAAGATGAAGAAAACTTCCAGGGTCCATGTGAGATGAGGTGAACTTCCAGGGTCCATGTGAGATGAGGTGAACTTCCAGGGTCCATGTGAGATGAGGTGGACTTCCAGTGTCCATGTGAGATGAGGTGAACTTCCAGTGCCCATGTGAGATGAGGTGGACTTCCAATGTCCATGTGAGATGAGGTGAACTTCCAGGGTCCATGTGAGATGAGGTGGACTTCCAGGGTCCATGTGAGATGAGGTGAACTTCCAGGGTCCATGTGAGATGAGGTGAACTTCCAGTGTCCATGTGAGATGAGGTGAACTTCCAGTGTCCATGTGAGATGAGGTGGACTTCCAATGTCCATGTGAGATGAGGTGAACTTCCAGGGTCCATGTGAGATGAGGTGGACTTCCAGGGTCCATGTGAGATGAGGTGGACTTCCAGTGTCCATGAGAGATGAGGTGGACTTCCAGTGTCCATGTGAGATGAGGTGAACATCCAGTGTCCATGTGAGATGAGGTGAACTTCCAGTGTCCATGTGAGATGAGGTGGACTTCCAGGGTCCATGTGAGATGAGGTGGACTTCCAGTGTCCATGTGAGATGAGGTGGACTTCCAGTGTCCATGTGAGATGAGGTGGACTTCCAGTGTCCATGTGAGATGAGGTGGACTTCCAGTGTCCATGTGAGATGAGGTGGACATCCAGTGTCCATGTGAGATGAGGTGGACTTCCAGTGTCCATGTGAGATGAGGTGGACTTCCAATGTCCATGTGAGATGAGGTGGACATCCAGTGTCCATGTGAGATGAGGTGGACTCCAGGGTCCATGTGAGATGAGGTGGACTTCAGTGTCCATGTGAGATGAGGTGGACTTCCAGGGTCCATGTGAGATGAGGTGGACTTCCAGTGTCCATGTGAGATGAGGTGGACTTCCAGTGTCCATGTGAGATGAGGTGAACTTCCAGTGTCCATGTGAGATGAGTTGAACTTCCAGTGTCCATGTGAGATGAGGTGAACTTCCAGTGTCCTTGTGAGATGAGGTGGACTTCCAGTGTCCTTGTTAGATGAGGTGAACTTCCAGTGTCCATGTGAGATGAGTTGAACTTCCAGTGTCCGTGTGAGATGAGGTGGACTTCCAGTGTCCATGTGAGATGAGGTGGACTTCCAGGGTCCATGTGAGATGAGGTGGACTTCCAGGGCCCATGTGAGATGAGGTGAACTTCCAGTGTCCATGTGAGATGAGGTGGACTTCCAGGGCCCATGTGAGATGAGGTGAACTTCCAGTGTCCATGTGAGATGAGGTGGACTTCCAGGGTCCATGTGAGATGAGGTGGACTTCCAGTGTCCATGTGAGATGAGGTGAACTTCCAGTGTCCATGTGAGATGAGTTGAACTTCCAGTGTCCATGTGAGATGAGGTGAACTTCCAGTGTCCTTGTGAGATGAGGTGGACTTCCAGTGTCCTTGTTAGATGAGGTGAACTTCCAGTGTCCATGTGAGATGAGTTGAACTTCCAGTGTCCGTGTGAGATGAGGTGGACTTCCAGTGTCCATGTGAGATGAGGTGGACTTCCAGTGTCCATGTGAGATGAGGTGAACTTCCAGTGTCCATGTGAGATGAGGTGGACTTCCAGTGCCCATGTGAGATGAGGTGAACTTCCAGTGTCCATGTGAGATGAGGTGGACTTCCAGGGTCCATGTGAGATGAGGTGGACTTCCAGGGTCCATGTGAGATGAGGTGAACTTCCAGGGTCCATGTGAGATGAGGTGGACTTCCAGTGTCCATGTGAGATGAGGTGAACTTCCAGTGTCCATGTGAGATGAGGTGGACTTCCAGTGTCCATGTGAGATGAGGTGGACTTCCAGTGTCCATGTGAGATGAGGTGGACTTCCAGTGTCCATGTGAGATGAGGTGGACTTCCAGTGTCCATGTGAGATGAGGTGGACTGAGGGCCCATGTGAGATGAGGTGGACTTCAGGGTCCATGTGAGATGAGGTGGACTTCCAGTGTCCATGTGAGATGAGTTGGACTTCCAGTGTCCATGTGAGATGAGGTGGACTTCCAGGGTCCATGTGAGATGAGGTGGACTTCCAGTGTCCATGTGAGATGAGGTGGACTTCCAGTGTCCATGTGAGATGAGGTGGACTTCCAGTGTCCATGTGAGATGAGGTGGACTTCCAGTGTCCATGTGAGACTTCCAGTGTCCATGTGAGACTTGGACAGTGTCCATGTGAGATGAGGTGGACTTCCAGGGTCCATGTGAGATGAGGTGGACTTCCAGTGTCCATGTGAGATGAGGTGGACTTCCAGGGTCCATGTGAGATGAGGTGGACTTCCAGGGCCCATGTGAGATGAGGTGGACTTCCAGTGTCCATGGGAGATGAGGTGGACTTCCAGTGTCCATGTGAGATGAGGTGGACTTCCAGGGTCCATGTGAGATGAGGTGAACTTCCAGGGTCCATGTGAGATGAGGTGGACTTCCAGGGCCCATGTGAGATGAGGTGAACTTCCAGTGTCCATGTGAGATGAGGTGGACTTCCAGGGTCCATGTGAGATGAGGTGGACTTCCAGGGTCCATGTGAGATGAGGTGAACTTCCAGGGCCCATGTTCAATAGCCATTTGAAGTTCATGTTTGTAGTGTCCATGCTGGGATGACCAAGCCACAGACAAGTGAAGCGATTCTATGGGGTAGTTATAACTATATACCCAAGCTCCAGGTCGTGCCTCTGTTTAGTCAGGGAGTATCAGGAAGTTATTCAGTGCAGTCAAGCCTGAGCCTCCCCTGAGAATGTAGATCACAGTGCCTAACCTAATATTCTCTGCAATTATTGCTGCTAATAACTCTTTATTGAGGAAATCAAACAGCTATAACTTTTCACTGTTGTTAGAAAAGCTTGAGGGGTGAGTCATGTATTACCCATGGAAGAATTCTGTCTACACAAGGCATGAAGTATAATTAAGTTCAAATAAAATGCTTCGGAAGAGTGTTTCATTTCAGAAAGGGTTGTGTTTCCCCCCTTTACTGGAAATGAGTGTTACAGGACATTAAAAGACTCTGTGTCCTATATGGTGTTTAATATAAAGACTCCATTTGTTTTTTTAATCTACACAAGATCAATACTAAAATTTGTAAGCAGTAAAAAGTGGTGACGGTAGACCCCTACATTTCCAGCACACTATCATTTATGAAACACTTTAGCCAAGACTGCTCCTCGGATCTTCAAAACATCTCAGCAGAGCCCACGCCACTGACCCTCCTTTCATTTAGAGAAATTGAACCTCAGAGAGGTCACAAGAGGCCGCCAAGGTTGAGTCCAGAGAGTCATCATTACCAAATATATTTGTGTAATACTCAATAGTTAAGTGCACACTTTCAAAATAACTTACTCAGTCTCTCCAAGAGCTGAGTTTGGTGGTCAATGTTGTCCCCTCTCCAATTAGAAGGTCCTGAGAGGCAGAATGACTTGACAATAATAACAAGGAATGTGGCAGTACTGAGCCTCCAAGCCTGGTCCCTCTCTCCCTACCCTGTACAGGCCTCCTTGCATGACACAACAGAGGAGCCACTCACTGTATGAATGGGAGGTGGTGTCCTCACCTGCCTCATGCTATTCAACTAACTAATGTAGCTGCTGTGAGCTCCTGGTATACACAAACAACCCTTCTGTGTGCCACCAAGGAAGCTTGCCTAAACCACACTGTCCTTCTCTTGAAAACTTTCAAAGGTTCCTACTGAGGATGTCCCAGATTAGGGTGGGTGTGGTGGCACGTGCCTTTACTCCCATCACTCTGGAGGGAAGCGGAAGTAGGAGGATTGCTGTAAATTTGAGGCAAGCCTGGGTTACAGAGTGAGTGTCAGGTCAGCATGGGCTAGAGTGAAACCCTACCTCGAAAAAGCAAAGAATAATAATGATGATGCCTGTGCACACCATGGATGTTATCTCACGTGCAGAGGTCTCTGGTGGCCAAATGCTCTCTTTACTCCACGGTAGGCTCATGGGAAGCTTCAGTTAGCAACATCAGTACATCCACTGGGCAATAGCGAGAGAATATAGAAGAGTCTGACACACAGACTCTTAAGTGACTGGAAGAGAACTGAGGCACCTGGAGCCACCTGGGGCCTGTCACCAATGAGCATCACAAACCCTACTTGAAAAGCTTTGGTGTAGATTTTACCAAAGGTGTCTCAGTAGTGCTGGAGGAGAAGGCTTACATTCTGCACAGCAGAGAAAACCTCCTCTGAGTCATCTCTCTGGTTTCTTTCTCGATAGCTGCTACTGTCTCTCTCTTCTCCCTGCAAACTCCATGCCCCTCTCCCCACATCCTAGTACCTCCCCTTCATGTAGGGCTATTGGAAGCCTCAGTCAAGCCCCCTCAGGAAAGCAAAGAATATTATTTGGGATCCACACTCTTTAAAGATTTGGGAACTATTAGAAGAAAAATTCTTAAAACTGTTGATTTTATGATTTCTGGCCTGAAATAATAACACTGTAACCAATAATTCTAGTGCTAGCTTCTTTGCATAGTTTCTTTCTAATCTCAGAACAATACTACAAGGCAAATAATGATCCCTATTTTACAGATGAGAATACTGAGGTTTAGAGAAGTAAGCTACTTAGAAGATTCAAGTTTACTGCATGGGAAGACTCAAGTGTATCTGACTCCAAAAAGACAGGCATACACTGACACACTGCATAGAAGAAAAAGAGTGAGCTGTCTCTCCTTCCAGTACCCTCTGAGCAAGCCAGCTGCAGCCAGCCCCCTTGCCTCACCCCATTTCCTTGACCGAGGGGAAAGGAAGCTTGTTACCTCTGAGCTGATAGACCCACTTCCTGAGCCAGTCCAGGGTGTTAAACTTGCACACCACCAGGCTCCCCCAGGCCCCAGAGACCTACTTAGCCACCCTCTGACCACATCTGGAACATATTTTAAATTACCTCTAACCACAACTGCAAAATACTTCTTTTAGTCAAAGATGACCAAAGATTAAGCAAGTGGCTTAGGGACCGCTTGCTAAAATTCCACAAAGGGGACATGTGTCCCACTTCCTTTCCTCTCTCTGGTTCTGCTCAAGAAAACTGAGCAGCTTCACATGGGAAGTTGGATCTGATGGTTGTGCTTGAGGGTATGCACAAACCCTTCTCCAGGTCTCCAGACTCTCAGACTTTGCTTACAGGTGATGAGGGCGGCAGTGGGCAGGAGTGCAGGGTGAACAGTGATAAATCAATTAGCTTTAGCTCCACTGGATACCCTCTGCCTGGCCCTGGTGAGTTCCCTACTTCCCAACACTTTTGTTTCCCCACCTAACAAGAGGGTTGTTAGAGAAGAATGAGGTAGTGTAACTGATCCCTCCAAGCATTCCCAAAGGCACCCTCAGCTTTCTCCTGCCCTCCAAACTTTGAGGTTCTCCTCTGCAGTGACAACTTGGTCTAGCCCTCTCTGACAATTCCTTCCTGCATTGATGGTCTATGAAAAAAAAATCTCCACTTATCATTTATTTTCCCACTTGTTGGATGAAATTGGATTTGCTCATACTCAAAAACCCTTAGAGAAAAGACTCTACTCGACCTGGGCTTCCACTGGAAACAGTTATATCTCTCTGTCTCTTTTTTTTTTTTTTTTCCTAGAACAAGAATGAAAACATGTGTTGTTTGCTATTTGTTCAAAGTCAGGGACAGAGAGACGTAGTGGTAGGGTAGCTTTATGTAGCAGCATTATCTGGGATGGGGTGGATGGGTATCTTAACCTATTAAATATAACTGAGGAGCTTGGGAAGTTTTTCTACTATGTGCATGTTTCCCAGAGAATACACCTGTGTGCAATGAAAATAACAAACAAGATGGTCTTACCAGAGGCTTCCATTCTGGAATAGGTTTCTTGTGGGAAAACAGGGAGATGATGCAGTAACTATTATCTCCTGCAAGAGGAGTGATCATATGATCTTGACTAAAATCAGCTGGGCCCTTACTGTTGGTCAAGCAAGCAAGCTTTGCCTGCAGCTTCCTAAAAGCTGGCAGATGAGCCAACCCATCCAGGCTCAGTCAAGAGGCATCACTACAGACAAGTGTCTGACTCAGCTCAGTGCAGTACGCATGAAAGGCTCCCCTACATCCTCTTCTCAGGCAGTTTTCCCACTTGTTCAGATTTTCATGGTCACTGAAAACTAAAACTCTAAAAACTACAATTGCTGTCAGACTCCGCCTGACTTGTTAGCAAATGGCAACAAAAATTGTAACACTTTACTCAGAATGCAGGGTGACGCCTAGCCCTGGCCCTCAGCTTTCTGAAGCACTTCTGCTATGTTTCTCTCTTTCATTCCCCGACCCCTTGCCCACTCCTGGAGATAAATAACCTAGTGGTGAAGTACTTTGACTAATTTTTTTCCAGCTGTTCTGGAAAAACAGCTGGAACTCTGACTAAAGAGGCAAAAGACTCTGAGACACACTGGTTCTTATGTTGATAACCAGATCACCCACGATCAACACAGTGTAAAGTGAAGGAGGGCTGCAGAAAGGGAGGAGCATAAGACTTTTTTCCCCTTCCATTTGCCTGGTGTTTAGGCAAATTTATCTAGTATATTCATCTAGTACATTAAACACATGAACATCTACTTTGCAAGAGAACTCTTAAAATCTATCCCTTCCAGGCCTCATGGCACAGGTCTGGAATCCTGACTACTCAGGAAGTTAGAGGCCATCTTGGTAACAGATTGTGTTCAAGACCTGCCTGTGCAACTTAGGGAGACTGTGTCTCAAGATAAAAAGTAAAAAGAAGGCTACAGGTGTTGCTTAGTGGTAGAACTTTCATTTACCACGTGTGAGGCCCTAGGTTCAATTTTAGTGCCATGAAAAACACCTTGATCCTTTTTGAGTCATTGATAGAAGAATGGGGAGGAAGAGAAGGATACAAATTAATGATTTATTTAATTTAATTTATTTATTTGAGAAAGAGAAAGAGGTAGATAGAGAGAGGGAGCAAAAGAGAGACAGAAAGAGAGAGAGAGAATGGGCACACCAGCGCCTCTAGCCACTGCAAATGAACTCCAGACACATGTGCCACCTTGTGCACCTGGCTTACATGGGTACTAGAGAATTGAACCTGGTCCTTAGGTTTCACAGGCAAGCCTCTTCACCACTGAGCCATCTCTCTAGCCCAAATGCTTCTTTAATAGGTAAATGAACTAACTGAGCACAAAACATGAACCAATTTGTTGACCTACATGATTTTAACCCTTTGAGTACACTTGTGAGTTGGTACAATACTACTGAGTCACAGGTTTAACAAGTGTCCTTCAGAGAAGTGAAATAACCCACCTCCAGTCACTCAGACCTTGAGTGAGTGGCAAAGAGAGAATTCACTCAGGTCTGCATCACTCTAACATATGCTACCCCTCAAACCAAGGGGGTTAGTGCATGATTTTGCTGTGCATGTGCCTTGTGAATTCTTGTGGTCTTTAGCAGGATCTCACTATGTCTTCAGAGACATAGTGAGTGTGGTGAAGGCACTCTGCTCATGTGTAAGCTTCCTTCATTAAGTTAGTCACATTTATTTCAAGTCAAATGCTCTTTATCTGAATTGACAGCAGGTTTCTGATCAAATATTACTGAGTCTGCCTCCAGGTGTGAACGTGGGTGGTTCCTCTGTAGACCCTTAGTTAATGTCTCATGACTGGAAGTACCAAAGCTGAGAGGTTTAGCTCAGCCTAACACAAGGTGACAGCTCCCATCAAAAGGGGAAAAGAGCTCCTCTCTACCATCTCCCACATACCCCATATATACAGCATGCACGTTTCCAGCCCAGTATGCATGGACTTTTTAACATACCAGGTGCACCCATTTAGAAAGGTCACATTCACAGTCTGTTCATTGTGTCCCCTTGCTGTGGATTTCTGGAACAGAGGGAAAAGAATGCAAAATGAGCATTTGCTTCCTCCAGTATAATACCCCCAGTGAAGCATCAAATGGAGAGAGGCACCCAGGCAACAGGGCTCAAGGTAAGGGGACTGGATGACAAGCCCCACAGTCAGAGGTTTGTGGGCTGTGAGCCGATGTTGCACTCAGGAACAGTCAGGAAACATCCAGTTCAAGAACAATGTCCACTCCAGCTTCGAGTCGATTGAGATAACCTTGAAAACAGGCACAATGAAAGCACATCATTTTCCTGAGGATGTGGATGTGCGGGTACATGGAAAGATCTCTGCCAAATCTCGTCCCCTTGCCAAGGCTTCCAGGTGTTTCTTTGTGTTCGCACAGAGAACTCACATCTTTTTTTTTTTCTTCAGTTTGGAAGAGGTGGCCCAAAGTGTTTAAGCGACAGTAGTTCCAACATGTCAGAGTGGGAATTTATTATCTCAGCCCCAATAGGTCTTAATAAGCCTTACACAACTGTTTAGGCATTTATTCTATTAACGGCTGTTCATTCTGGTGGCTTCACCTGAATATTCATGATCTTCCTGTCCCCAGAGCTTCAGTGTAGCAGCTGTTGCAAACCCGCAGCAAATGTTCAAGAGAGTTCCACAAATATAAACACCCTCGCAGCTGAATGTTCCAGCCCCGGCCTCACAGAGGTGAAGGCATGAAACATTTATACCAAGTGGCTTCTGGAGGGCAGCATTTACAAGACTAAAATAATCCTCCCCTTTAGGGAGCCCTTCACTCTGATTGGGAGGTGATCCTGAGGACAAAGGGTCCAGGAAAGCTTGGGTCCCACAAAGACAACTGTCCCCTTCCTAGCTCCCTCCTAAAACTGAAGCTTCTGAACAAATTCCAGCATAAATTTATGGAACCTCTGGGAGATGGGGCATGGGGGGGTGGGGGTATGGTGGAGCATACACCCCAGGGTATTGGCGCCAAGATAGTCGTCTGTGAAGAATGGAGTGCTTTTAACATGGAATATTTTTACTGTAAAAATGAGAAAGGATTGGTGGTGGCTTTTCCAAAGGGATATAACTAGGAATGACAGGATTAAATTAGCAAGAAGAGGATCTGACATGAAATTTAGTGAGATTTCCCCCTTGAGCAACGGTTTCCTGCCTTTCAAGTCAGAATGCAAAGTAGAAAATTTTCAGGCCCATCTTTCTGATTGAACAAATCTCCCCCTTGGGCAAATCACTTAATCGCTTTGTGCCCACTGTCCTTATTTATAAATTAGAGGGGAAAAGCTCTATCAAAGAAGTTGATGGTGTGACACCATTCTATCAACCAACAAGACTCTCATGCATTATAGACACACTACTACTGTCCTTATTTAAAGACAGCTTTGAAGAATTGATTGATTGACTGCTTGTGGTGTCTGTGACATATATGTGTGCAAGTTCATGGGTGTAAGTATGAACACTGTACATGTACCACTGTGCACATGTGGAGTTCAGAAGACAACTGTCTGGGGTTGGTCTTTGCCTCCCGCCTCATTTGAAGCAGGGCCCTCGTGTGCCCCTTTGCACTGGTTCTCCAGCTTCCAGGAATTCTCCTGCTTCTCCCTCCCATTTCCACATTGGAGTACTAGAATTGCAGAAGCCCATCATGGCTTGCAGCTTTTACAAGGGTTTTGGAGATGCAGATTAAGGCACTGAAGCTTGTATGGCAAACACCTTATCCACTGAGCCATTTTCCCCAGCCCCTGAAGAATTGTTTTAAAAGTGGAAAACCAATGATGAATTAATTAACATTTTCCTAGCTTTCTTGTGGGAAACCAAGTTTGTTTCAACAAGCAAGGTGAACAAAACTCTGAGACATTACATGAGGTGTAATACAATTTCGTATAGTGAAAAGAACATGGGTGATGGAGTCATATTGGCCACGGCTTAAACCCCAGCGCTACAGATGAAATTTGAGCAAATCATGTGGCTTTTCCAAGTTTCAATTTCTTTGTCAGAAAAATATAAGGAATCTCGCCCTTCCACTTTTGTCATCAGGTTTCAGATGTTGTGGAATACACAGGACCGTGCCTCACATGACATAGCTGTAATTAGATATGTTTCCCTTCTTCTGTCTCCTGTCACCACAGCATAGCTTGCTTGTCATTCCCCCCCCAAAAAAAAAGAAAGGTCTAACCCTGGCCCTCTGTCCACAGCACTGCCACTTGCTAGTGATTTCTTTAACCAGGGCGCCTCCTCCACAAGTCAAGAATCAGAAAGCAAGAGCAAGTGGAGAGAAGACTTCCCCAGCTTTTTGTTTGTTTGGTTTTGGGGTTTTTATTTTTACTAGCCTGGCAGGATTACTCTTTCCTGGGGAACAAGGTAGAGTTGAAAGAGAAGCAGAGAAGGGAAGGGTTTATTGCAAGTGTATTCAGGAGGAGGAAATAAGCGGAAAATTCTGAAGGAATATGCCCACTCCAGGCAGGTTCCCATCTCTGTGCCTCCCCAGAGTGGTCCATATGCATGGCCATATCAGGAGACAAAAACTTCCCAACCTTTTGCAAATGCTGTTCTTGGATGCTCATAAAAATCACAAGTCTTTCCAGCTCATCTGTAATTTCAAAACACAATAAATATTTTAATTAATAGCAAATCAATGCAGTGATAATAATAGCAACGTGGTTTTCAAAACCATAGATCTTTGTTCCCAATGCAACTACCTGTTGCACACTTGAGTATAGTTATGGTACCAAAGAAGAAGAAAGAAAGAAAAGATGTTACAGTGGAGGGACACAGTACATCCTGAGTGGACCAATGAGGTGGGGTTCTGCTGAACCAGCAAGCTAAGACGGACGTAGATTGTAGTGGGCATTTTCTGGATCCAAGCTCAGGCTACTACATGAACAGAGAGCTTAAGGGAAGACAAAGGATGCTGGATATGAAAACGTTCCTTGTGGTTTATACAGGATCAGTGATGAAGGGGCTCTGTCTTCTTGTCCCATGCCAAGGAACTGGGTAGGGTGCAGGAACACCATCTGGATTTCATTTTAGAGAAAAAGACAGGGTATGCATGAAAAGCGAACCATGGAGTGCCTATTTAACCCTACCAATGTCCTCATGAGGTCACCATTACTTTCCCAGAATAGTGAAGAAACTGAAGCTTGGACAGACTCGTGACTTCCTGTTCAGTTGCCAAGTGTCCAAACGGAGACTCAAACACACACTTATTCATGTGTGGGGTTCTTTCCATGTCCAATCTCACTCATTATCAATTATGATCACATAGTGCAACAACACAGACCTGCTTTCTGCAGTTCCAAGATTTCTGTGTGCTAGGACCACTTACCACCCTGATAAATCATGAACCTCTCCTCAGAATCCTTTTGGAAAATATTTTCTTTGGGGTTGGAGAGATGGCTCAGAAGTTAAGGCACTTGCTTGCAAAGCCTAAGGAACTGAATTTGATTCCCCAGTACCCACAAAAAGTCAGATGTACAAGGTGGCACATGTGTCCAGATGTCATTTGCAATGGCTAGAGACCCTGGCACATCTACTCCCTATCTGCCTCTTTCTCTCTCTCACTTGCTCAAATAAATAAATAATTTTTAAATATTTTATTTTATTTATTTATTTGTAAGAGACAGAGTATGGCCACACTAGGGCCTCTTGCCATGGCAAACAAACTCCAGATGCATGCACCACTTTATGCACCTGATCTTACATGGGTGCTAGGAAATCAAACCGAGGCTGGCAGGCTTTACAAGCAAGTATCTTTTACCAACAACCCATCTCCCCAGCCAAGAATCAATTTTTTAATTCATAAAAAATACATTAAGGGCTAGAGAGATGCCTTAGCAGTTAAGGCACTTTCCTGTGAAGCCTAACAACCCAGGTTCAATTCCTCAGAACCCACATAAGACAATTGCACATGGTGGTGTATGTGTTTGGAGTTCATTTGCAGTGTCTAGAGGCCCTAGTGCACCCATTCTCTCTCCCTCTCTCTCTCTCTCTCTCTCTCTCTCCTCTCTTTCTCTCTCTCTCTCAATAAATCAATATAAAAAAATTCAAGGGAAGAAAACTTTATTTTAAATGCATTGAACTACTATTGAGGTATTTATTGTGTTTCAGCAAATATATATAAACTATCAAGAATATATAATTACAGCTATATTATTGTTAGAAAATACTGTGTTAGGTAAACATACATGCTTGAGGAGTGAATTCCATGAGGACTAAAGATGACCCAAATTTCAAAGCAGTGTCATTAATGTCACCTGGAATCTCCAGCAACTGTAATGTGATATGAAAACAATTGATTTCCATCGTGACAAAGTCATGGGTTTAATGATCTTTCTAAGACTTACCTCTGACAACAGTTCATACAAATGAGATGTTTTCAAGTGCAATTTGGTGAACATAAAGGTGTCAGCATTTCTTACCTAAATTTCATACACCCCAGTTAAAGTCTGAGGAAGTTCTTCAAATCTGAGATCATGTGTACAATACTTTTAATTCAGCAATAGAAAGCAAGCTGTGTTTTTCTAGTGAAGTAGCAGAATTTCAATAATAACATAGTTTGAGGCAAAAGGATGTTGACAGGAGCAGAGTATGGGCTCAGAGCCTTGTCTACTGCTTTTCCTCCTCGTGGTGTCCTTGGGCCCGGGGAACATCTAGCAGTGCTGGTCTGTGAAATTTCTCCTCCCAGAAAATACTTGACTGTGGCTTCTCAACGTGTTCTGGTAGGGCTCAACTTTCTTGAGACAGACTGCTGGAATGTTTTCCAGTGATAACAATTCTTTCCCAAAACCATGCCACCATTTTCCTCTCAGAAAAGCATTTTTTAAGGGTTTACCTTCTGAGCAAGGAGGGATCTCAAGATTGCCAGGAGTTTCTAGCACTGGAATGGTTCATACACCGCAGTAACAGTTTCAGGCTAATAAGGGAATGGTACATTTTCAGCAGATGAAAGAAGAGGGATCAGAAGGTAACTTGAGCTAAGGGTAATAACAGTGCCAAAAACTTAGAATGGAAACTATCTAAGGCATCCACAACCCTTTGTTAGATATGAATGATTTCTTTTTCTAGTGAAAAGTGTATGAAGAATTTGAGAAGGGCCTAAGTGGACTTTATGAAGAAAGCCTCTGTCTGTAGAAGACAGCTTGGGGTTAGGTTGCAGCTTCACTGAGTCCTTCAGTTCCCTTGCAGGGGTGGGAGTGGAGCTGAAAGATGTTCAACACATAGGATATGCTCTGTCTCTGAACTCTTTCCCCCAGCTTTTAACTGCAAGTCCATGCATGTTTCCCTGAAACAGCTTTCTCATTGCAGAAACAGAAACATGAGTAATGAAGAATTCTATGAAAGCTGCTATACACAGTAATCCCCACTCCCACCTGAGTGCCAGAGCTCTACTATAATAGTCAGAAAGAATGCACCTGCTCGAGATGCCTATATTCCACACTTCACAGCTTTTAAAGCAGGGATCTTTCTGAACTTTGGATGGGTTTGATTGATAATGACTCACCATATTCTGAAATAAGAACTAGAACCCAAGGCCACTGCTATCAAAATACAAAGATCAAAAACAGATGTGCAATGAACCATTTTAGAATATATAGTCATCATAGTCACTCACTCAACTATCTATTTAAACAGTGCTTATCGAGTGGCTTTTGAAGTCAATGGACTAAATTAGATGCCACAGATACATTGCAGAACAAGACATCTTCCTTGCCGTCATGCGGAAACAGGCTCAATTCCTCCTGAAAAAACCAAAATTACATAGGAAAGTGGTTAAGTAATGCATATCCCTCACACAGCAGGAAGTGGGGCTGAAAACTTGGCTTTTTGTTGATTTTAAATTTATTTATTATTTATTTATTTTGAGAGAGAGAGAGAGAGAGACAGATAGAGAGAGAATGGGCAAACCAGGGCCTCTAGCCACTGCAAAAAAAAACCCAGACACACGTGCCACTTTGTGCATCTGGCTTACATGGGTCCTGAGAAATTGAACCTGAGTCCTTTGACTTTGCACATAAGTGCCTTAACCACTAAGCAAGCTCTGCAGCCCAAAACTTGGCTTTTTTTTTTTTTGAGAGAGAGACAGAGAGAGAGAGAGAGAGGAAGACAGAGATGGGCGCGCCAGCAGTCTCTCAGCTGCTGCAAACGAAATCCAGATGTGTTCGCCCCCTTGTGGTCAAGTGTGGCATTGCGCCCTTGCGTCACTGCATCTGGCTAAATGTGGGACCTGGAGATTGGAACCAGCGTTCTTAGGCTTAGGAGGCAGGCGCCTTAACCGCTAAGCCATCTCTCCAGCCCCTCAAAACTTGGCATTTTTAACGAGAGCACCACAGTGAAAACATCTGCAACTGGCAACTGAAACAGTCTGTTTTTCATGTCTCTCCCCACCGCTCTTGTCCAAAGCTCTCTTCAGAGGAATGCCCCTTTCTGCTTCAGAGCCCTGGCTCTTAAAGTTTTAGACTTTGTCCATGTTTTGCTAGAGCTACGTTTTTAAATGCTGTGACCTAAGTGGTAGGTATAATTTGTTTCTAGGAGAAAGACTATTCTCACCAACATGCTCTGAAATTGTCTTTGAGATGTTGCTACAACTTCCCATTTGCTAACGTGTCCCATCTGACCTCCTGTGTGTCCATAGTCTGAGTTTAGCCCTGGAGTGTTTTCCACCTCTTTGGACAGGAAGTTCATTCTGCTTGCAAACTGTTTGACTCCTTCTAACATAAAACCAATCAGTATCCCACCCCATGCAGCATTATCAATGGACATGATTATCCATGCTCATAGCACAAATGCACACAAAACATATACACATGCATGCCTGCATGCATAGAAATAGGTGTTCCTGGACCTGAGGACACTACAAGACTGGTGGACAAGTGTCCACATCCTGTATGCTGCCTCAACTCTATACAGCATTAGAACAACACAATATTAATTTTCATATTCATATGGCTACTAGCCCATACAAGAATTCGACTCTTCACAATTCCATTCTGTAGATCTGCCACAAAAAGAAGGACCCCTTCGCCTTTCCATAGAGAACAGAATATGACCTCATGCCTAGATTGTACTATGACTCAGCTGGTGACTTCAGTTAATTAAGGCACGGCCAGCTTTTGTCTCCCTTCTGAGCACAAGCGAATCTCTGAACCAATTAATTGTCTCCCAGTGGGTTCCAAGTACAGTACTTTTAAAAGTTAGTCCCCATAGTTTTTAGTTCTCTTTGGCATGGTAATAAATTACTAATCAAAAATTAGTTGTTTAGTACTCATTTGAATTAGTATAATATGTGAATAACATATGACATCTTTTCAGAAAAATAACTTTACTATAAAATAGAGCTAAGTTAAATAGGGGTTGCCAAATAAAAGGCATGCTGCCCTACCCTGTTCTACATTAATGTGAGATGAAAATTATTTTCAGTTAGCATATACAGATTGCTAAATTAATTTTAAATTATTTTACCTCAGAATGTATGTATTTCTGAGGCATGCATCATAAGAATTATCCTAAATTGCACCCCTTTAATATTCAGTAATAGTTCTGAATCAGATTTAAACCAATCTTGGTCCCAAAACATCCATGATTCTGTGATTAACTCAATTTAGCATCTATCTTTTAATTGGTAAAAATCTTTTTTATGAGGAATAATTGATAGATTTTGATGATCCAATGACCCTGATTTTCACAGAAAGCTAATTTTTCCTTTAGCATGTGAGGGTGATGGGTCCAGTCTCAGGACCAAAATTTTCACAGCCTCAAGTCCTTCCTTAAAATGATGTAGTGCAAGGCTGGAGAGATGACTCAGTGGTTAAAGATGTTACTTGCAAAGCCTGATGGCCTGAGTTCAATTCCCCAGTACCGATGTACACCAGATGCACAAAGTGGTCCATGTATCTGGAATTTGCAGTGGCAAGAGGCCCTGGCATGTCCATTCCCCCACACATCATATAAATAAATAAAATATTTTTAATAAAATGGTATAGTGCTTGGATCTAATCTACCCTCAGCCTCCTACATGCTTTAACCAGTCTTTTTTTTTAATTTATTTTTTATTGACAACTTCCATAATTATAGACAATAACCCATAGTAATTTCCTCTGTACTCCCACTTTCCACTTTGCAACTCCACTCTTTGTCATTCCCCTTCCCCCCTCTCAGTCTCTCTTTTATTTTGATGTCATCATCTTTTCCTCCTATTAAGATGGTCTTGTGTAGGTAGTGTCAGGCACTGCGAGGTCATGGATATTCAGGCTATTTTGTGTCTGTAGGAACTCATTGTAAGGACTCATACCCTTCCTTTAGCTCTTACATTCTTTCCACCACCTCTTCCGCAATGGACCCTGACCTTGGAAGGTATGTTAGAGATGTTTCAATGCTGAGCACTCTTCTGTCACTTCTTCTCAGCACCATGGTGCCTTGTGAGTCATCACAAGGTCACCACAATCTGAAAAGAGAAGCTTCTGTAACCAAAAGTGAGAGTAGCATTAATATATGGGTACAAACATTAAGAGAAGTGCTTACTGGGCAGTTTGATGAGCACAGTATATACATTTAGCCAGACACCAACAGATGTTACACCGCTAGGGCTCATGACTACCTGTTTTAGGTTTTCAGTATCAGGCATGTATTCCCTCCCATAGAGTAGGCCTCCAGTCCTGCCATAACAGACATACCATTGCACCCGTTGGCTCATTTACTGTACTTAACACAATATCTACTCTGCAACCCATTGTTAGCATATACTGGCTTTGGAATCCTAACAAGAAAGAGGTCTGTTCATACTCAGTGCAGTCATAGCTTTTGATCCATGGTTGATTGAATGAGCTCATGGGTTGGAAGCACCAAGCTGTCAAAAGCTTCATGTTTCCTAAGGTCTAGCTGAGAAAAGAGAAAACCACATTCCAGAAGAGTTGAGCAACACAGTAACAGAATCGTCAATTTGCTAGTGGGCTATCTCACAGCATACTGTTTATTTCTCTTTTTTTAAGGGGAAACATCTTTTTTTATAATTTATTTTTTATTTATATTATTCTGATTTTACATTCACAGTGTTGACTCCAATATCCTCCTCCTTGTCCTCCCTCTTCCAAAGGGACCCTCATCAATGGGGAATGTGGGTCATGCATTGTGGGGGTAGTCAAGGGTTCTGGGGGGTAGGCCAAGTCTCTGTGCATAATGCCCCAACTTGTGGCTCTAACATTCTTTCTGCCCCCTCTTCCATGAATTTCCCTGAGCCACATTGGGGTCATTTTAGTTCTGTTTCAGTGATGAGGTTTTGGGAGACTCTGTGTCTCTGGATATCTGGCTTAGTTGGAGTTGGATGTTCTCTGTGTTTATCTCCTTCAGCCTTTTTCTGGTGTCGTGATCACCAAGAACGCTGTATTCTTGACTGTTTATTTCTTAATGTCATATATCTATTTGTGTTTACAGTTAGACTGTTCAAAAAGCAAAATTATTATTAGAGATAAAATAAAAGAATCCAAAAGCTGGCGAGCTCTTTCAAGAATGAAATTCAGATTTTCTCAGTTTACCTGCTATATAAGAAAAACCATATGTGTGTGTATGCAAATATATTAGATAAAACTATATATATATGCATATTTAATAAATAACCAAGCTGATCAATCCATCAATAAAACAGTTGGTAATAACCTAGAAAGCACTAGATTGTGAGTCAGGGCTGAGCTGGTGATCCACACCCCAAAGGAGGCTGCCTGGGAGGGCAAGACCAGAACAAGAGAGGCTGAGAGCAGGGCTGTGCAGCAGACCACTATGGCAGAAAAAAATGGAGGTGTCTAGATCTATCGATAAGACAAGAAAATAACCAACTGCCCACCATGAGTCTTGCCACCTCTTCCACATCTGTCAGAGCCCAGGAGAACTTGCACAGGAAGTGACACCATGAACACTGCTCTTCCTGACTAGCTGGCTCACCAGCTCCATGGTAATGGTGGCACACACAGTGATCAAGCCCAACCTATCAAAGCAGAAATCCAGAAGCTACAAAGAACTCAACACTAAGTCAGACTGCCAACAGGCCTGCCATAGCTCAGGGAACGTTGCGGAAGCAGGAGAAGAAAGACTGTAAGAGCCACAGAGTGGGTGGGAATACCCAGCAGCACGCTGCCCCCCACACACTATCCCATTGGGACTGACTGAGGCCTTCATGACCCCACAGTAAATCCCATAACCCCACAGAGAGGACCCCAGGGAAATGGGAACAGGAGAAAGGGAATGAAAGGGTAGAATCTGTTTAAAAAAATAATTGAAGCCATAAAAAAGAGAAAGCATTAGTAGGCAGTTCATTTGGTCACAAAACATCTCTTAGATGCTTAAGAGTAAGAGATCTTTATCACCACATACAGCCAGGACTGAAGACAGAGTTTGTGAGGCCTGATGCAAAATGAAAATGCAAGGCCCCTTGTTCAGAGGTGGTTAGGAACTTCAAGGCAGGGCTGGAGAGATGGCTCAGTGATTAAAAGCACTTATTTGCAAAGCCTCATAGTTGAGGTTTGATTCCCCAGTACCCACATAAAGCCAGATGCATAAAATGGTACATATGTCTAGAATTCCTTTGCAGTGGCAAGATGCTCTGGTGCATCTCTCTCTCTCTCTCTCTCTCTCTCTCTCTCTCTTAAATAAATAAATAGTCTGGGAAAGTGACTCAGGAGTTAAAGGTGCTTGATTGCAAATCCTGAGGCCTAGTTTTGATTCCTCAGTATCCATGTAAAGCCAGATGCCTAATGTGACATATGCAACTGGAGCTCATTTGCAGTAGCCAGGGGTGCTGGCACACTCATCCTCACTCTTTCTCTCTCTCTCTTAAATAAATATTAAAAAATAAAAGAACTTCAAGTGGAGTTTGCAAGCATGGGGCCTTTCTAAGAGGAAAGGGCCCTTGATCTGCTACACATATTGGATGTTCCTCTGGTCAGGTCTGCAAATAACATTTTTAAGTTCTGAGCATTGTTTTATTTATTTATTTATTTATTTGTTTGTTTGTTTGTTTGTTTGTTTATTTATTTATGAAAGAGGAAAGACAGAGAGAGGAAGAGGCAGAGAGCAAGATAATGGGCATGCCAGTGTCTCCAGCCACTGCAAACAAACTCCAGATGCATGTGCCACCTTGTGCATAGTTTAGTTCATAGCAACTCATAAATATTTTATAAAGGATCAGAAGAGAGGAGTTCAAAGCTCCTAGAGCAACAACAACAACCCTCCAAAAAAATGTTTGAGATGGAAATGCTAAATATCTTGATCTGGTCATTACTTACACTTTATATCTATGTTGAAGGATTTCACTGTGCCCCATAAATAGGAAAATTATTATATGTCAGCAAACACATTTGATTACTAAAAGTCAAGAATAAAAGAGATATTCAAAGTACCTTTGCCAGGAAGCCTTCTGCAGCACCCAGAGGGTCTGTCATGGGGTCCTTGTGGTGTTTTGAGCATAGGTTTTACTTGAAGGCATTTTGTATCATGTGTGAGTTCTGTTCTGTTTTTTAGCTGGTTCACAATCCCCTCAAGGATTTTAGTCATCTCTGCCTTATCATACTGAAGCCTAGCACAGCCAGGGCTCTACTGTGCTTACTAAAAGGAAAGGAGTGAAGGAAGGATGGGTATTTTTTATGTAAAAGTGTGGCAAGTTCCAAACAAGAAGCATAATAATGAGGGAGTCTGATGTTGGTGGCCTCACTGCATCATTGTGAATGATGTGACAGGTATGAGTGTGGACAGATGCTGGTGAGTTACATAGGTACATCAGTGTCTCACATGCTGTATGCTGGTGGGTTACAGCAGTGTCACACATACTGTTTGCCAGTGGGTTACAGTGATGTCTTTGTACTGTGAAATCTATTTCCCTCATTGATGTAGCTATTTTTCATGTTAATGTTTTGAACAAGCAACATTTAGTCTTTCTAGAATTGATATATTAGTCACATTGCTGGAAACTCAGGATACGTAAAACAAAGATAGATTTTAAGTTCAGATCTTAACAAACAGGTAGGTGAATATCTGATGGATATTCAAAAGATCTCTGTGAGCCGGGCTGTGGTGGCACACCCCTTTAATCCCAGTACTCGGGAGGCAGAGGTAGGAGGATTGCCACGAGTTCGAGGCCAGCCTGAGAATACATAGTGAATTCTAGGTCAGCCTGAGCTAGAGTGAGACCCTACCTTGAAAAACCAAAAAAAAAAAAAAAAGATCTCTGTGAAACAAGAAGAAAAATTCTCCATGGTTTAGCACTCTCCCTGTCATCAAAGACCCATGAAATCATTGTGGCCCTTCCCACCACAAATCAGCAGGGTCTCCAACTATTGTACCAACCAGCAACTGTCCCATCTGGCATTTGTCCTAGCACCATGTCTGCCAAAAACCAGTTCTCTGGGGGCTGGAGAGATGGCTTGGTAGCTAAGACACTTGCCTATGAAGCCTAAGGACTCAGGTTTGTTTCCCAAGGACCCACGTTAGTTGGTATTTCAATCTTGAAGTGGCAGAAACTAGTGGATCTATAGTTAGGGTAACCATTCCAAGTAGTCATATCGAGAGTAAAAACTACAATGGCTGAAACAAAATAGATTATAATCTAGTATTGACTGCCCACAGGCCTGAAAGAGCCAGAGCCTTTTCCTTTGAAACAGAACTTTTCAGAAGCACAGGGTTGGTCTCCACCTTGCCAAACACTGCCCTATAAGGCCAAGCAAACAGCAGGGTTTTGCAGAGGACTTGGGACTCCTTGAGGGACACAGGGAGAAAGGAAATGAGGGGGAGGTCCCACAGGTCTCTGTGGGTTACCAGGGCCTGATAAGCCTTTGGATTTCTGTGGTATTTGACCAGTGTGCGAACTAAGAAAATAACTTGTTGATTGCTGAAGTGATTAAGTGGCTCCCCTTATTGATTCTCACCTAGCCTGGAACAGCCCTCAATAACTAGCATAAAGAGCTTTCATAAGAAAAAAGTAAAGATTTACTGGACACAAGTGCTTTTCATTAGAGAAGACCAAGGGGAAATAAAGCATGCTGACCCACCAGCGAGGGGCCACAGCACGGCCTCAGCCCAAGACTGCCAGCCAGACAGGAAAGTGAAGAAGAGGAAGTCAAATGAGACAGCCCTGGGCTCCATGCTTCTCAAAACCTTAGAAAAGAATTTGCAACAATTACCAGATCAATTGCTTCCCTGGCCTCTTCTTCCACATGGGTACTGCAAACCCATCACACACTCAGGAAATGAGGGTACCACCACATGGCAGCTGCATATTGAACCCAACCCAGCACCAGCCCAGCTTCTCTTTGTGGACTACCACCCATAGAACGCACCCTTACAAGAGGTATATAGTTTTCTCCCCATGCAAAGATGACTAAAGGAAGGGAACTTTCACTCATGTGGCTCTCAAATGATGGGGTTTTTGGAACCCAGATTTGTCTAGTACTAAGGTCTATGTTTGAAAAAGTTTCTCTTGGAAGTAGGATGTGTGGGCATGTATATTTCTTCTCAAGGCTCTGATATGGATTCAGTCTGCCTTGTATAGAGTGGACAAACTGTTATTGTTGAGAAATTGCTATGTGCCAGTGGCAAGCAAATATTATACCTTTTTTTTTTTTCATCCAGCTTAAGAGTTTGGTATTCTATTATTTCTATTGTAGCGATCAATCAGTGGAGGCTCAGAAAGTTAACTTGCCCAAGGCTTGTTTAACCTTACAGCAGGTAATGTAGAACCCCAAATGCATTATTATTATTAGATTCCAGATGCTAAGCTCGAATCAGTTACATCTTAGCTGCCTTGCAAAGACAGAATAAATGAAAGATAGCAGGGCATTCAAAAGAGACATGTAAGAAACTACCAGAACTGTACCTATTCATCCCAATATTCAGTAAAAAGCTATAAAGCTTTTTATTTTAACTCAAGCATTTTTCTAAGCTGGAGGGATACAATGATGGCCCAAAAAGGCTCTTGTAGGAATAATATGCTGTTAGGGCAGCAGAAAATAAATGAAAACCAAAACATAAATGAAAGGGCTGGAGAGATGACTTAGCAGGTAAGACATTTGCCTGCAAAGTCTAAGAACCGAGGTTCTATTCCCCAGTACCCACATAAGCCAGATGTACAAGGTGGCACATGCATCTGGAGTTCATTGGCAGTGGCTAAAGGTCCTGGCATGCCCATTCTCTCTCTTTCTCTCTCTCTCATAAATAAATAAAATATTTTTTAAACATAAATGAAACTGTCCTGATGGAGATCATTACAATGAAGGAAAGCAGCAAGCAGGAAGCTTCATGTAGGAACATTCTCTACAAGCTGAACATTCAATCACAGAAGAGTCTACTCATGCAAAGGTTTGGTTGAATGAATTCTAGCCAGGAAAGACTGCAAAAGCAATAACTATTGGGGCTGAGGAGACAGCTCAGCCATTAAAGGTGCTTTCTTGAAAAGCCTGATGGCCTGGGTTCAATTCCTGAGTAGTTGCTAAAGCTGGATGCAAAGTGGTACATACATCTGTGATCCCAACACACCTACAACAATGGGGTGTAGAATTAGGGGAATCTGAAGCTCACAGGCCAGCTAGTCTGAATTCCATCTAAAATCTGGCAGTTCATTTACAGTGGCAAGAGATCCTGACTCAAAGAAGGAGGAGCATGGGCACCTCAGAGTTGTCCTCTGACCTCCACATGCACACTGTGGCAGATGAGCCCATACACAAAACACACAAGTAAATAAATCAAGCAACAACTATAAGGTATGGATGTACTATCTGCATAGGCAAGGATAAGGTCATTATACTGAGAAAGTCCTGGTGAAGAAGCAACAGGTCTCAAAGGAAGGATAGCAAGGTCCCAGGCCTAGCAGTCCATCAGAAGGAGTTGGGTTTCTTTTCAATGGTGAAAGCCATAGAAGGGCTTTAGGCACTGAAAATCAATTATGCTTTAAATATATGATCATGGCTGCTGTTTGATGGGACAAGTGCAGGCTCAGGACTGCAGGGTGAGGCCAGGGCAAGAGTCCTGCTGGAGGATCACTGGTGGCTCCACAGAGGTCTATGTGGGAGATGAGAGGAGAGGCCACATTCAGAATGGATTTTGAGGGCAGACTGACACATGAAGTATGCTTCCTGAGTCCCCAGACAACACCCCTTCACGTTGCCTTTATGGTGCTCTGGCTCCTCCAGTTGGCTTGTGAGAACTGAACTGTGGTAACAGAATGCAAGGCTGATTGATCTCCATGCACCCAGGAGAGGATTTTATGATGTTTCATCATCAACACACCTGCTAGGAAGCCATGAGCTCCTCTGAGCACTGCAAGCCCAGACAAAAGAGAACCCCACCTGCACCTGCAGAGAACACCCTTGCCTTTCATGCCTCATGACCATGACTCTTCTTCCTATGGTCAGAGAAACAGTGACCTTAGTGGGGTGGAATCAGAAAATGGGGAAGACTTAAAATAATCAGCACATCGTGGGGCCATGCCTCACCTTTCCAAGCCATTGAAGAGCCCTGCTTTTCCTCATGACAAGTCAGTGGGAAAGTGAGGAAGGTCTATCTACTACCACCATGCTTAACTGTTTTTTTTCTAGAAATCAGGGGAGATTTGTCAAAAGGATAATGAATAGTTGGGCAGGGAAGGATTTCTTGTATCATGCTGTCGGGAGGGAAGGCAACCATTGGCATGAAGTTGTAGGCTTGCATTAAAAGGCCCCTGCTACCTGTTAATAAAAGGTGCATGCAGGAAAGGGGACAGTCTGTCAACCTGAGCTAGTGATTTGGGAAAGCCAAACACAATGTCAGAGTCCCAGGGCAAAGACAAAACCTAACTATACACTAAATCTGATGGAGTTTTATTCAAAAAAAAAAATTGAGGGAAGGGACTACGTGCCTTCTGACAATATACAACTTATAGTTGGCCAGTTGTATTCAGAGAAAAATATTTTCCA
Organism: Orientallactaga sibirica; assembly: GCA_036365145.1. Taxonomy (NCBI): domain Eukaryota; kingdom Metazoa; phylum Chordata; class Mammalia; order Rodentia; family Dipodidae; genus Orientallactaga; species Orientallactaga sibirica. Next base: position 30,845,509 of record JAEOAD010000015.1, on the reverse strand, counting down.
TTTTGGAAAACAATATAAAGTGGTAGGAGAATCAAGCTGAGCTAGTTGAGTTTGCCTATTTCCTAAGGGTAGGATACAGGATGTCTTTATTTCATCAACAAGCATTTATGTGGCACTCATCATCTGTCCACCATCCTGCTAGTAACAATATTGAACAAGACTGGCACACAATCCTTACTACATGAAATTTATAATCCAGACAAGTTTAACACACAGCACAAATATTTAAGCATGTGCATATTAATTCAATAATATGTAGATCTTATTTTGAGCCAAGCAATATAAAGACAACATAAGAACTTTTAATAGTAACAAATATTCGTAAGCCCACACATATGAGCTGCCATACCAGGTTGTGGAGAGACAGTTAATATGGATGTAGAAACCTTACTTGAAAGAGCCACAGTGTGATAGGAATGGTAAAAGAGAGGCTAGAGAGCAAGCTGGGGCTTCTGTGGATTCCATAGTGGGCTGTGACAGGTCAAGGTTTACAGCACGACCATGGCAAAGTTTGGCTTAATAGAGAACAAGGCAAAGTCTATTATGCAAGACCTTGAAAGCTGCAGCTGCTATTTCACTGAAGAAAACTGTCCTCAGAAGGAAAGGACACGTGCTCCTGAAGAGAAGGGTGGTTGACTGGAAAAGTCATTGTCTGTCATAATGAACGTGAGCAAGAGTGAGAACCCCACCCCTCTGTCAGCCATAACCTCTACAAAACTAGTAGCATGCTGCACATGGGATCCTGCAACCCATGGCTGGGTTCAGTCAGCAGCCAGTCACTGACCATCTTCTCCAGCAAGGCAGGCAGGGTGGGAAGCATAACTCCTCTTCCCAATACTAAACCACATGTCTATGTGTGCATGCATGTAGGTGTGCATACGTGTGAACATGCATGTTCTATGTGCATTTGTGAGCATGTGTGTATGGTGTGTGCATGTGCTGGAGTTGTGCACATATGTGAACCTGTTTGCCCATGTGTGCACTCTTGTTCAGTGTATGTGTGTATAACCCATGGCCTTCTGCCTACTAGGCAAGTGCTCTACATTGAGTTGCACTTGCTCTCCATGCTTTGTTAATAAATACTTTTATTTATTTATTTATTTATTTATTTATTTATTTATTTATTTATTTATTTATTTATTTATTTTTGGAGAGAGACAGAGAGAGAGAGAGAGAGACGACAGATAGAGATGGGCACACCAGCAGCCTCTCCGCTGCTGTGAATAAAATCCAGACGCATGTGCCCCCTTGTGGTCAAGTGTGGCATTGCGCCCTTGCGTCACTGCATCTGGCTAAACGTGGGACCTGGAGATTGGAACCTCTGGAGATTGGAACCAGTGTTCTTAGGCTTAGGAGGCAGGCGCCTTAACCCCTAAGCCATCTCTCCAGCCCACTTTTATTTATTTATTTGAGAGAAAGACAGTGTGGGCTTGTCAGGGCCACTTGTTTCTGCAAATGACCTCCAGATGTATATGCTACTTTGGTATCTGGCTTTATGTGGGTACTGGGGAATGGATCCAGGGTCAGAGGGCTTTACAAGAAACCACCTTTAACCACTTAGCCATCTCCCCATACCCTCCATGATCTTTATTATTGCAGTAGGAACACTTTACATGATATCTACCCACTGAACCAAATTTTAATATTTTCTTGTGTTCAAAATAGTATCATTGACTATAAATGCAGTATTGTGTAGTAGCCCTCTAAAACCCATCCATTGTCCTCAGCTGAATACTTAAGCCCTTGGATTAATAACTTGCCATTTCCCCCTCCCCTCAGATGTTGCTGGAAATCATCATTCCACTGTTTGGTTCTAAGAATTTGGCTATTTTAGATATCTAATGTAAGTGAAATTGTATAACATTTGTCATTCTGTGACTGGTTTATTTCACTTAGCATAATGTTTATAAGACTTGCCTGTGTTGTTGTGTATTTTACAACTGCCTTCATTTTAAAAGCTAAACACTATTCTCTTGGATGTATCCAATATATATGCCAGCTTTCCTAATCCACTCATTGATCAGGGGACACTGGAGATGCTTGCACATTTTTGCCATGTGGGTAATGAACAAGGAGTGACTACATCTCTGAGAACCTGGCTCCAAGTCTGTTGGACAAGTACCCACAAATGGGATTGCCAGATTATATGACGGTTTGAAGTTTTGATTTTCTGAGGAACATCCACACTGCTTGCCATGGTGCATCCACCATTGGTCATTCGTGTCAAGAGTGGACAGGCTCCACTTTCCTCACATCCTCTCCTGAATAGCCTCTTGCTCTCTGGAGTGACCGTGTCCAGTTGCTTGGCAGAAAGGACCATCACCTCCTCCAGAATGGGCCCCAGGAGGCCTGTGCATCCAGCTTTCCACTTGTCCCTGTTTGCTAGCTTGCCTCATGGCTGAATATTAAAAGGATTCAGGACTGGAAGAAAGTGTGAATTCATGGCCATGCAGAACACCTCAGAAATGAAAAGCCTTTGTCAAAAAAGAGTTAATGACTGCGTCTCTGTGGAAAGCCCTAAAGAAATGAGTCTTCTGAAGTGTAGAACATCCGCTTTTACAGTAGGTGGTGTTATTGTTACATGTTCATACAGACAGAGCTAATTAACAATCCTAAAGGCCACACTATTAAATTATTTCTCAGCTTAAAACCCTGTGATGTTTAACACATCGCAGCAATTTAATTATATCTAAGGCACCAGCCAGAATACCAGGCAATATTCTGTGGCCCCCAAAGTTCAAGCTTCTCTTTAAAATCAGGTAACCCTTTATAAAAGGAAAAAACAGGATTGGAGAAATGGCTCAGCTGGTAAAGTGCTTGCCACACAAGCACGGGGACCTGAGTTCGGATCCCCAGCACCCACATAACAGCCAGTAAATTGGCAATCTCTAGATTCTATGATAGACTTGGCCTCAAAAAAAATCAGGTGGCAAGTGATTGAGGAAGACACCTCAGAGTTAATCTCTGGTCTCTACATGCACATACACATATATACATGTGCCCACATGTGCACCCACCCACAAACAGAAAGAGAGAGAGAACAATGCCTGACCAATTCCTCCCTGTTCCTCTCTGGGTAAATACATTAAGTGAAAAGCTATAAAAATCTTGAGAGAAAATTTAAAGTGGCTCCTACCTTCCCAGGCAGGCAATAAGACACTATCAGTTCTTCTGCATGGGAAGCTATGAAGCGTCAGACAAGATCTTAAAAACACACACACAAAAAAAAGTCAACTCACTGCCCTCCAATCAATTTAAGACCCACTGGATTCCTCTGCTTTCCTCCAGGCCCTCTTGCCTCCCTTGTCATTTCTGACTATTGTACTGCATTCAGGGTTTGAACTTGGCCGAGTCTGTGGCTTGGGCTGGGTTATTTCTGCCGCAAGCACTCCGAGGAGAGCACAAAGCTGCATTGTCTGCCACCCAGGGAAACAGCTCAAAATCACAGCAGCCAAGAAGAGCTTCCTTCAGCCGTGGTGCCCAGAGGAGCACTCTGCCCTCTGCCACTGCCCCAGCCTGATCCTTCTGTTAGGAGAACAGTCCTCAACATAGGCTCAGGGCACAGTTTAGCCAGCCAAGTGGCCTCAGCCCTCAGTGCACCACGCCAGAACCCCCTACTTGGAAGGCACCAGTGCCTAAACTGCATCTGGGAACAGCACATATGTGATTCCACTGGTTTTTACACAAAGAGGCAGAATGTGCCAGTGGCTATCTGGCCAGCTGGGCACTCATCTGCAGTCACGGAAGCCGAAGGGAGACAGCAGCCTGCCTGATTCTCCTCGCATGGTCTCCCAAGTGCCCAGTCTCTGCAGAAACCATTTTCTCATCCCTACCCACCCTGGCTCTGTGCCAGGGGTAGAGGAGTTCAATTCTATGGAGTCATATAATGTATGTATATCTTTAGAATGTTTCCTTACACAGAACAGATCTAAATAAAAGCTTAATGGCTACAGTGATAGGTGGACACAAAGTTAAAGGGACATACAGCTCGGTACTGGATGAATGGGTGGATGGGTGAAGGGAAAAATACAGCAGGACAAGATGCTGTTGCTGATCTTCATAAGAACTGAGGTCTCCTTATAGCCTCAAGCTTTCCAGAGAGCAGCAGCAGGCCCAGCAATGCTCCAGGCTCTCCGAAATAGGCATTTCCATCTGGTCACAGCACTCTCATTTGCACACCCAAGAGCACTTCTCTCATTTTCTCTCAGTAGTGCACCAGACCAGTACTACCACTCTTCAAATAAGATGCAACCAACTTTCTGTTCCAGGACTGGAAGATGTGTTTTGGGATTCCATAGACCATTGTTGAGATGCTGTGTCTACCTGTTATTTTTTTAAACCATAGGCTTTGGAAAGCTAAAATAACACTATAACAGGCAGTAGTCTTTTCTATCCATGTAAAGCACGATGCAAAAGTGACTTTACAGGCTTATGGTGCAGATTAATGCAGAAGGTTAGTGAACCACTGACATGGTTCACATCATTGGTTTGTACCCAGAGATTGTTCAGAGACTGGCAAGTCCCTTGTTTCTGAGGTTTGCTATCACTGAGAAATGCATTATTTGGTTGCATGGCTCCCCAAGGGATGGCGAGGAAAAGACAATATCTGGAGCTCGGGCTGGAGGGACTGCTGCAGAGGGCTTAAGAAGGGTGGCCTTTGGTGTACCTTGCCTACAATGATGCCAGCAGGTGTTGCAGGGAAGCAGAACATTACAAGAGCAGGAAGAGAAGTAGGGAGACTTGGGTTCTAGTCAAAAATCCTACTTCTAGGTGAACATGGAGAGGACACCTCTTCTGTGGGCTGAGATCTCTTCTGGGAAATAAAGGCACAGGATTGCATAGTGTCCCTTCTCCCTCGTTCTCTGATGCCGTCCTGTGAGAACCAGTTTACATCTTCCCATCACCTCATTTGAGGCCTGTCTTAACCAATCTTACGGAAAATCAATTTGCCTTCTTCTGAAGACCTTTGCTGAGTTGTGTACCTAAAAGCCAGCCCATGCCATGGTCCATTGTAATATGATAATAACAAATACACAAACCATACTAAATGTAGGACCAGAGATTGTTCTATACTATACACATGCACATGTACATGCGCCTTGCACACACACACACACACACACACACACAAACGCTTAAAACACCTCTGTGATGTCCATACCCCATTTTACAGATGAAAAATTGATGCACAAAGAAATTAACATACTGAAGGTCAAATGCCTTAAGCACATGAGGCAATAAGGTCTTTCCACATTGTTTAAAATCTCATTTCTTTCCAACCCAGAAGCATGGGAACTCCTGCTGCACAGGCAGCAAAAGGATCTGACACAGAATGTGCCTGAAACCCAGATCTATTTAACTGTTTTCTTCCTCCACTTCTCCATGCATAACAGAAGAATACTAAGTGTGCTCCCTCAGTGGGTTTTTATGAGAATTGAATGAATTACCCTGAGTAACGCATTTAGAGCAGGAGCTGGCATTCAGCAAGCACTAGGCAGGCATTTCTTGCTACTGAGAACAGGAACCCCTTCGAACTCTTCTTTTCACTATATGCCTTGCCCAGAGAAAGTGCTTTTGTGTCAGTGTAGTTGGTGTCATTGACTAGCTCAAGAACATGGAACTTGGTGCCAAATAGACAAGGTCTAGTCCCATCTCAAACATGAAGCATGACTATTAACTTCTTAGTGCCAATGTTCTCAATCTATAAGTGAGAATCCCACATAGTACCATGTGAATCCCACAAAGGAATCCCACCCAATTCACCAAGACAGTGCAGACATCAGAGGAAGATGAAAGGGGCCACAGTGAGCCTTGTCTAGATGACAAGACCTCATGAGGCTCTCTGAAGGCTCGAGGATTTTTATTCACTTTCTGCAAAAACTTTGAAGGAGGCTGGAGAGATGGTTTGGTGGTTAAGGCACCTGCCTCCTAAGCCTAAGAACACTGGTTCCAATCTCCAAGTCCCACGTTTAGCCAGATGCAAAGTGACACAAGGGCTCAATGCCACACTTGCCCACAAGGGGGCGCACGCATCTGGATTTTATTGGCAGCAGCTGAGAGGCTGATGGCAGGCCCATCTCTGTCTTCCTCTCCCTCTCTCTCTCTCTCTCTCTCTCTCAAAAAAAAAAAAAAAAAAAAAAAAAAACTTTTGAAGGAACCCTATTTGTTGAAATCTTTCTAAGCCAAATAATGTTCCCATAAAACAGTTTGCAGAGAGACCTCCCTATCTTACCAAGCTAAGGAAAGCACTGTCTTGCACTCCTAGGGAACAAGTCATGGGTTTGCATGTTACTACACTTCAAGATTTTCAAAGACTTTAGCCTACAGTGACCACAGATTCCTGTTGGTTTGTTGGAAATTAGGGAAAAAAAAACAATGTGGCATTCAGACACTATGAAAGAACTATTTATCTACTTAGTTATTTTTCCTCAGAGTTGGTCACATCATTTAGTAGCTACATGACCTATTGGATGTCTCTCAGACCCATCCAGGACCTTTGTGATGACCAGAGACCAACCTAGGACAGCATCTGGTATGGCATCAGTGTCTGGTAAACTGAGTAGTAGTGGTTGTTATCTTTCCTCTTTGCTGACTTCCATGCTCCCTCATTTCAGCCTGAATGCAGAGCCCTGAAGCTTGTTCTTGCCTATTTCTTCTGACTGCTTTCAACAAAGTCTTGTTGGTCCCTTCTCCATCAGATACTACTGCCTCCTGGGACATGTCTCCTAATGTATTTCCCCATACAAGTAATATCTGCTAAAAGTTACTAACCATGGCAGCTCATGAAGAACTCAACGTCGAATGCTGCATCACATTGCCCCTGACCCCTTGCTTCTTATGACCTAAAATTAGATAAAAACTTATATCTTGCGGGCTTATCATGATAACTAAAGGAGACTATATATCAATTAGCTTTGCAGCCTAATAAATCATCCAAAAACTTTGTGATTTATGGTAATCACCTTGTTTAGGTTCACAGTATAACTCAGGTTATGGTAAAGTCTCTGCCCTCAAGGTTCTTACAGTCTAAGCGTGGAGAAGTATACTCACAAAGATAAACAGACCATAAGGTTGGGGTGTGGCATCAGTCTGAGGCAATAGTAGAAAAGCTCTCAAAACACTGTGGTTAATTGTTAAGTAATTGTGCTGAAAATACCTTTAAAACAGGGCAGAACCAGGGTAGGGACAGACTGGGGAGAAGGAGAGAAGGTTTTAGATGGATCTGGAAAGATGGTCCAAAGCACCAAAATGGAATGAACCCTTAATATGTGTTTTCTATTCAGCCTCCACTCTGGGGACTCTTGATTCTGGAAGGACTCTTGGTAGCCAGATTGTGGGACTAAGCTCTGTTTCCAGCGTTGTTGGGGCAGATGGAGAACAGTCTAATCTTCTGAGCTATTTGCTGAAGGGAAGGCCTGTATTGCTATAGACAGAATGGTAGAAAGGTTAAGGATGTTTTGGACCTCCAAAGGTGTGATTTTCATTTTTTTCTTTTCGGAGCTTCCATTTTATAATCTTAGCTATAAAGTGGATTATTGCTGGAGCAGATTATGGAATGTCATAGTGAGTTTAATGTCATGCTTCTGATATATAGTAGTCCCACACCCAACCCCCAGCCTGTGTCATGTTCATCAGCTAGTTACTAACGTTTCTCTTGGCCTAGTGTTTGATAATTACCAAAGTACCATGTCTTCATTGAAGTGACCATGTATAAAGCTCATTCCAGAAGACCTCTATGTAGCTCATGGCACAAGAAAGGTGTTCACTGATGCTTGGTTCCTCCTCTGGAGGAACTATACCTTCTCACACCATCTGTCAGATTCAAGTGCAAGACTCAACTTTGAAATGTTCAGGAAGGAAAAAATTCTATACACATAAAGTGAAGTTAGCTGCCTTGGGTCCTTAACAGAAATCATTCTCCCCCTGCCCAAGGCTTCAGCTAGTGGTACAACCAGGAAATCATAACTCTTGAGGTTTGGGCTTGAGGGGACCTCTCAGCTTCTAAATGCCTACTTTCTGTCCCATCATCCATAAAACCCTCACCACCTTCTTCCCCACTTCTACCTATTCATGAGATTTTTCCTTAGAATTTTGAGATCACACAAAAATACACATTGATTATTTAACTAAGAATACATGAAATTTTCTTTAAAAATCTTATATAACAAAAACAAAAAAAGTAATTGGTTCAACTATTAAAGTTGGATATCTGGCTTTGGTATCTGAATTTAGTAAAAGAAAATGCATACAATCTGTGTGTCATATTTTTAAGTGTCAAACAAGAGTAAAACTAGTAATTTTTTCTTCCATGTCTCCTCTCACTGCTCTGTCTTCTTCATCTCCACAACCAACATTTACTGATTATCCCATACCAAGGCAGTGTGCCAAGCCAAAGGATGTACAATGGAATAGGACGCAATTGTTTCCCATAGTCCAGGGGAAACACTGGCATGTAATACACAGTTACCATACAACGTGCGAAATGTAGCAAGAGATATGTACAGAGTGCAGCAAAGACACAAGAAGATATATCCACACTAGTAAAATGGATCATCACAAAAGGGTTCTCAGAAGGGAAAAAACCTAAAGAATGACTATTTTTTTTTAGAGAGAGACACAGAGAGAGATAGAGAGAGAGGGAGAGGGAAACAGATAGAGATGGGAGCGCCAGCAGCCTCTCAGCTGCTGAGATCAAAATCCAGATGTGTGTGCCCCCTTGTGGTCAAGTGCGGCATTGCACCCTTGCATCACTTTGCATCTGGCTAAACGTGGGACCTGGAGATTTGAACTGGTGTTCTTAGGCTTAGGAGGCAGGCACCTTAACCGCTAAGCCATCTCTCAAGCCCTAAAGAATGACTATTTTAAAAGTAAAAGTTCATGTGGCCAGAATAGCATACACAAAGGTGGATCAATACATCCTTTGAAGCACCATTGGCCATTCACTGTGCCACCAGCAACTCAGACAATCAAGCTACAGAGAGACCATTGAATCAGATCATGAAATATGTGAAAAGCTGAATGTGTAATTTATCTTATAAGTTGTGAGAGCTCAGTAAAGGTTGTATGCAAGCAATGGCATAATCCAGTAAGAATTTAGAAACATTATTCTTTTGTAGTGTGGAGGATGGATAGTTGGATCATGAGACTGGAAGCCAAAAGGCCACCTGGTCAAATATTCTAGTAATGCTGATGAGAAATAATGAAGGCCCAGTGAGCCAAGCAATGGCTGAAGGACATCCCTACCAAAGATCTGGTAACCTTGGATGTAACCCCACTCTGACAGTGGAAAACATCGCAGCACATGGTGTGCCGTGGCAATCAGCATTAGCACAGATTCTCTTTACATTTCCTTTATATTTCCTTTACATCTATATCTAGTTTGGGTAAAATGTGTCAATATGGTCATAAGTCTACACACTTGACCTATCCTAATCACTTACTAGCTATGTGCCTTCCAGTGAGTGACGTTTCTGCACTGAGACTTATGGTCCTTACTCATAAAATACATCATAAACCTTACCTATTTATCGTGCATATTGACAAAGTAACATGATAGATTATCATTTAGCCAAATGTGTTCTAAAAGTTAAGTAAACCATCAGCCATTGTGTCCTATAAGAAATATCTTGGCACAATACACAAGCCACAATCCCCATGGGGATGACCTGCATCCCCAACAAGGAGGGTCCTTTTGGGGGGGGGCAAAGATGAGGGAAAGGATGGTACCAACATGCACTTTTTATATACTGACTATGTCCATAACTAATAAAATAATAATAATAATAAAAAGAAAAGAATTATCTTGGATGCAAATGACAGAAAACCAGTCTAAACTTGGAAAATCTGTCTGTAAACCTGGCTTCAGATCCAGTTTAACTCATGTTCAAATGATGTCCCCAAGATCCACACCTTGGCTCCACTCCTCCCATGAAAGCACCATTCTCAGACTCATTATAGCCCCCCTCCCTTCTCTACAAGCAGTAGGTGTCCATCACATCAGATGACACTGTCTCTTCCAGTAGGTTTTTCCATAAGTCTGGGACAAACTCCTTCACACTGACAGAACTAGAATGCATGACCCTTTCTGTAACCAGAAAAAGGAATTAACATCTTCATTTAAGCCTAGTTCAAGTCCTTCAGTCTAGTATTTAAGCCTACTGGCCTAGAGAGATGGCTCAGCAGTTAAAGTGCTCACCTGCAGAGCCTAACCTTGGGTTTGATTCTCCAGTACCCACATAAAGTCAGGTGCACAAAGTGGTGTGTGAATCTGGAGTTTGTAGCAGCTAGAGATCCTGGTGTACCCATTCATTCTCTCTCTCTCTCTCTCTCTCTCTCTCTCTCTCTCTCCTTGCAAATAAATAAATATTGTTTTAAAAAATAAAAAAAGAATAGAACTGAGAACAATGGAGGTAACGTTCTGACATAAAAACAAAACAAAGGGCAGACACGCTGAATATACAACCTACAGGCAAACTTACACAACCATGGGCAGAATGTCACTCAAAGCCCTTGTTGCTAAACTGCTCCATAGATGTCTGCTTTGCTTGCTGCCAGGCCACTAGTTTGAGATGAGCATTGGAGAACAGTGCCCCAGATTTCTACTCAAGTCATAATCAGAAAGTGGTTATGTCTTGTCAAACTTTGAAATATCCCTCCAACTCTGTCAACACATATGAGCTGTTCAGAGATCACTGGGAATCCACAGAACTCACCTCAGAAGCACTTCCAGAAGCAACATGAAGCAGAGGGCATGGAGGGCTTCTGACAATGAAGAGGGGCCTAGTGTGCAGGAACCTGACAAAATAATCTTTGAGTACTCAATATCACTGCATTCCCTCTTTGGGAAGTGCCTTCTTATTGCCTGAGATGTCCCCATCTTTGTCAAATTTAAATCATCTTTCCCCTTATTTTCTTTTCTCTTTTTTTGTATGTGGAGTATGCAATGTGGGGTGTGTGTGTGTGTGTGTGTGTGTGTGTGTGTGTGTGTTATATGCATGTGTATGTGCAGATGTGGTACCTGTGGCATCACATGAGCTTGCCTCCTGCAGCCAAAGGAGAAAGTCAGGTTGCCTCTTCCATCACTCACCTGCCTGTTTTTCCTTAAGATGGAGTCTCTGACCCCAGAATCTCTGATTCCAGAGGTTGCTATTTACAAGCCCCAGTGATTCTTCGGTCGCTGCTCCCAGACAGGACTAGGATTACAGACAAGTGGGGCCGTGCCTAGCTATCTACATGGGCTCTGGTGATCTAAACTCAGGCAATCTCAGAGACCCTTCTGACCCTCATCCTTGCACAGAAAACACGCTCAACTGTTTGGACATCTCTCTAGGCTCCTTACCCATCTTTTCTATGCAGCCACACTGTGAGTAGATATCAGGACTCAAGTCACCAATATATCAAAATGCATCAAAGGACAAGGAGAACTGCAAAACCAACAGCTATGTAGCTGTCAATAAAAGTGACCATCAGCAACCTAGGAGTTGGTTCCTCTCACTCCTTTGATAGAAGAGAGTAAAGTGAGGATGCAGTATACGCTATTGCAGTCAATGTGATATACAGTGTGCCCTGGTGAAGACTAAATCTCAGCCTCCATTTCACTTCATTTTGTTCTGGGTTCATCTGGAGTTCTCTCCTCTATTAGACCAAGTTTCATGTAAGGAGAGGTCATATCTTTTTTGTCCCCTAGCCCAACATTCACCACTATTCCTGCACAACAGAAGGTCTTTCATAAATGCATACCAAGTCAATGAACTATTTTGCTATGCTATACCCTGGCAAGTAAAAAGGACCTCAAAGACCGATTTGCACTTAAAGATCTTTAAGTATAAATTGGGGAAGGAGATAAAAACATAGCTGATTTGAAATCTGAAATAAGATAAGATGTTCTTGATATGCCTTGGAGATGGATGGCTCCTTTCTGTTTAAAAAGTACTAAATCACACCTAGTATGTTCTTTGACTCTGGCGACAGCCCTGCCATGCTGGCCCAGCACACATGGTAGCTTCATTTACAGACTTTAGATTAGCTAGTTTGTATACAAAGGACAGAAGCACTCAACCAAAGTCACATGATTTAGAAGGGACAGAAAGTGGACCCTATCCCCTCTCTTCATTTGGGTTCTTCCCAAGGCACCTATGAATCTTTGCATAAACTGGAATTTAAGGATGTTTGACTATAGACACTAGCAACAGTGAAAGGGACTGAGCTGTCGCATTTCATACTTTTCTAACATTCATCCTCTTTTCTAATCACTATCCCAAAATTTGTGTAGCTATTTCTAGATGAAAAAGAAAACAGAAAGAACATTTCTTTATAAGAACCCTAGACTTAAGTTCTCTCTGGCCTAAATGGAATCCTCCTAAGACAAAAATCGGAGAAGTTTTCCCACTCTATCAAATGTGCCTCTGTCCAACTCCTCTCCACACACCTTTAGTGAGAACACTACATGTCACAGGGAATGTATATGGGCCACTCACTCTCAGAATCCTATCACGGTGATCTTTTCATCACAACAAACAGATCTCTGACTCCACTCATCAAGTCAGTCCAGCTTTATTCAGTGTATAGGAAGTAGATATTGTGGTCCAAAAGCCCCATGGATACTTGCCATCATCATTCTAGTTTTCACACAAGGGAAGGCCTTTGAGAGAATGCAGCATCTACCCATAATCACAAGTGGGAAGACACAGGACCAGGTCTGCCATCTTCAAATTCAGTGTAGTCTCTGCCTCTCATTAACAGTCACACACATGACAAGGCATCCCTTCCTCCAAATAGAGCAAGAGCCGCTGTGGAGACATAGCTCCCTGTACACCACTATCCTGTTTTACAAGTCAGTAAATGTTCAGGAGCTCCCAACCCAATGTGTGAGGTAATTAATAACATGTAAACATTACAGTTTATACAGCATAATCTCATAAACATTTATTAGTATGCTAATAGAAAGTAATGGCCATGTGAGCATAAAATCAGATGGGGGCCACTGTGGCACAACAAAAGACTGACAGAAAATCCATGGCATTCTTTTTACCCAATGAGAACATTAGGGTCATGACTTCCTGATAGTCTTGTCATCCTGGCTGCTAGCGTCTTGGGCTGCCCATGGCAAGGCTGGACTGGGAACTTGCAGGTCTGTATCTGGTCCTGGCTCTACTCTTACACAGGGAAAAGAATTTTGTTATACCTGTGTGAGCTTCAGCAATCACCTGGCAGCTAACACATATTTGGATACATTTATGCAAGTATGCAGAGTTGAAATGAAATCCCACCCCCTCTCTTGGTTTCCATTTTCTCTCTGAGATTCTTCTTCTATTGCTCCCTTCACTCACTTGCAGACAGCTCTCCACCTTCTTTTCTTCTTAAAAAATATTTATTTATTTAAAAGAGAGAAAGAAGCAGATAGAGAGAGAGAATGGGTGCACCCGGGTCTCTAGCCACTGCAAACAAACTCCGACACATGGGCCACCTAGTGCATCTGGCTTTACATGGCTACTAGAGAATTGAACCTGGGTCCTTAGGCTTCACAGGCAAGTGCCTTAACCACTAAGCCATCTCTCCAGCCCTCCACCTTCTCTTCTAAACAGATCCTGTAGGTAACAATGTTCAAATTAACCCCACATTCTGGAAGTTTAGTGCAAGGGAGCTTAGAGGAACAGAGATGGTACAGAAAGCAAGTGACCCAGATTCTTAGCTTCCTTTGGCAATCAAGATGCGGGAGCCTGGACTCTCATCCCTCAGTACACCCAGTGATGGGAGACAAGTCACCTGTGCACTCACTAAAGTTCATTTCCTCATGGAAACGTGGAGATGCTAAAGCACTCAGAATGTTTAGAAACACATCGTATTTTTCTCCCTGAACAAAAATTTCTTATTCTTCTCAGCATAACCAAGCTGAGAAATACTGAGATATTGAAGGCATCATCATTGTAATCAAGCCACTGATAATGTGTGTGTGTGATGGATATGTACATCAGGCTGCCCTTGAACTCCCAGCAATCCTCCTGCCTCTGCCTTCCTACTACAGGGATGAGAGGCATGTGCCACCATGCCCAGCTAAGACACTAAATTTTTTTTCTCTATTAATTTATTTTTGTGGTACTTGGGTAGAATTTGAGGCCTTACACATGCTAGGCAAGTGTTATACTGCTAAGATACATCCCCAGTCTAACATTATAAAATAATATGGGAGAGAAAAAGCAATTAATTTCATTTGGATGGGATTTTTCACAGAACACTTCATTAAAGAGGATTACAGTTTAAACTTGGCTATGAAACATAAGCAGACAGTTTTTCAGCTTGCTTCTCCTTACATAACATCATGTGTGTAGTGCACATAGGCTTTGACTACTATATAATATTTGACTTTATTAAACCACAGCTTATTTTTATTTGGCTACTAAGGGACAATTGCTTTGTCATCACTTTTGTACCATTAGCCTCCTATCCTTCTACATGCTTCAGGCATGAGTGAGATCTTTCTCTGGCAACAACAATCACAACTGGAATTACTGGCACATGCCCCTTGCCAAATAGCTCCCCAAAGGCCATGCACATATTAACACCACTGCACAAACTACAAAAGCTCATAATGTTTTGTATTATTTGAGGGTTATTTAGCATAGTAAAAGCTCCTTGGGGGTGGTTATATGCTGACTTCACCTGGTGCTTACCTCTAGGGAGGGCCTTAGCAGTATCAATACTCCTCAGGGGCCAGTGGTAGCCGCTGGAGTCCTGGTCAATGTTTTCTGTTCTTTTCTATGTGGAACTCTATTGGTTCATAATTAATTCTGTCTAAGTGACAAGACAGATTGCAGGCTGAGAACAGCCAAAACTAGACCCTAAAAGCTGGGGGACACCAGAAGAAATGGTAGTAAAGGACTTTTTCCATGCAGTAGTGCTTGCTCTGAAGTGAAGGATCTCTGGGTGGAGAGAGAATGTGAGAGGTAGGTGGGTATCTCCATGCTGAGGATCCAGACCAGATTCTGAAGTTAATGGGGAGGCCTTCAAACGTGTGCCTCAGATGACCTCTCCCATCTATCTAGACACCACACACAAAGCTCACTGGCCACCTACCACTGACCTGTGGCTGGAAGCTGCGGTTCTGAGCGGGAGAGCCAGGCAGTCATGGCTGGCTTGAGATGAGTCAGCTCCAAGCTGCTAACGTGGAAAATGCACATTGTCTCGTGCACAGGTGTGAGAACTAGAGCCAGCCTGGCCCTAAGCTCCATGAGAGTCCAAACAATCCCCAGAGCTAGCAAGAAGAAAATTGTCTCATAAAACTTCCCATTGATTTTAGTGGGATTCTTGTAAATTCCCGCGGGGCTAGATTGCTTTTAGTATGATGAATATCCCTGCCTTCCCAGGCCAGGCTCGTGATCTCTCTCCCTCTCTCCTCCTCCTCCAAGCTCTGACATGCACACACTCACACACTGTCACACACTCAGCTTCCTCTCCGGCAGGGACATACACACACAGACCCAGCTTCTCACACGCCTTTAACACAAGGTTAACTGTTTCCTTTGTCAGGAAATTTTGGGTCTGTTTCCTTTTGTAATGCATTTTTCACACTTATCTCAAACCTGGCCAGCCTTTGCTTCATGACCAAAATTTTCCCTTAAAAACACCCTGAGTTCACATAACCCAGAGCACAGAGCTCCATTAATCACAGGCCCGCTGACTGGTGGGTAGGCTTCAGGAACCAAAACAAACCACTCTGCGGCTTGTTCTCAGCCCAGCCAGGGTTTCCCAGGGTTCATGAGCAAGGAGACACCTCGGGTGAGTCCCCCACTGGGGGTAGTAGCGTGCAGCTAGCTGGGCTCCAAGCCACAAGAGAGCTTCTTACGCTTATGAAGGAACACGCACAACTTTGTCTTTGTTCCAGGAAACACAGGAGTCAGGAGAGGCAGCCTTCCCTGTACAGGGAAAACTCCAAATAAACTTGCATACAGGAACAGCCCCATGGGGAAGTCTCTCAGCCCATGCCAACCTTCAGCACTGGTTATATTGCTGGGAAAACTAGTGTGTGAATGAGAAAAGAAAACAACCCCAATGTTCCTTCCAAAGGCACATGGCTTAGCACAGATGGCAGCTCTCACTTTTGACCATCGAGGTAACCCACTCCTCATCTACCCAGCCTTGCCTGCCATCTGCTCCCATACTGTTACCCCTCAGGAGGAGCTCTCCAGCCACTTCTTCAAGTTTGTGTCTTCCTGAGAGCCAAAACCTACCAAACAAAGGCAGATTTCAGCTGGCATGAAAGAACTTTCTAAGAAGGCAAAGCTGTCTGGTTAAGGCAAGGAGATCTTTGAGTAGTGGGAGCCAGCACTCTTGTCATGTGCAGAGGGTACTTGGACATTGTGTGGCCCTCTGGGAGATTTGTGATCCACAGTTCTGAGCCAAGCCTTAGTCTACCACTTGAAGAGCAATGGCATTTGGCCCTAAATCCCCCACAGTCTGTTACAAGCCCCTGCCTCTTTTGTAGTTCCCTCCTGTGTGAGGGTCCTTGCCCCTGGGAGACAGACTCACATTTCCATTTTCCCCACAGCTCAAAGCACAGGCTTTGACATGAAGGTCAATCCCAAGTGAGTCACTAGCATGCTTTTGAAAAGGTGTGTGCAAAAGGATGGCCAAAGATGTCTGCTCTATCTCAAAGGCAAATAATCCTTTGAGACTGGGGCCATGCCAGGGTCCAGCTTCACCCCACAGCTTAAACCCAAACACAGCAAAACAGAGGTCATGTTTCACCAGGTATGGTAACACCGTCCCTGTGTGCCAGCGGTACCCTAAATAACATGCCACTGCATGGCTTCATGCCTTTAATTTACAGTCTCTTTTGCATGGCAATGTGCTCATGAGCAGGGCCAGTGTGTAGCAGCTGTTGGAGTTCACCTCTACTCGATGAGTCACCCTGGGGCTCACCTCTCCCATTTCTAATACAGGGATATGAACAGTTTGAGGACTTCACAGGGTAGTTGTAAAGTTAAGTAATGTGTTGCATAAAAACTGTTTGGAATACTGACTGCTATATTGATCTAACAATAAGTGAGTGTCATGTGCCAAGCAAGGCTCTAACTACTAACAATGGAGCAGAGAAGAAAGGCAACAATGAAAACCCCATGTCCTCATGGCACTCACAGTCTAGTGGGGTAAGCATCCTAACAACCAGCAGGCATCATAATTATTTCATTTTTATCATTTCTGTCGCATCTCAGCTTCTTGGCTAAGAGCGGATGTATCTTTTCCTCTTTCTACAACGTCAACCACTGTCTCCTCCATGGGCTGCATCTCCAGCTGGCATGGTTCCATGCACACAATGGGCATTCTGTAAACAGCTATTGAACTTCAGATGAATCTGTAAATGACAGGAAAATGGCCATATTCCTGTCAATGCCTGGGTTATGGCAAGCAGCATGAGCATGTGCTGAGCTCTGGACTAAGGGCCAATATGTTTAGACTCAGTCCTCAGAGCAAATCCATAGGCAGGGGCTAATATCATCCCTATATCAGCTACATTCCCATTGCTGTGAAGAGGACAGGGCTTACAGCTGGCTTACAGTTTCGAGAAGTCCACCACAGCTGGGAAAGCACCCAGTAGCAGGAAGCCTGTGTCACATCTTTTATCAGCAGAGAGGAAACAGAGAGAAAAGGCTGTCAGTGAGCTAGGCTGTAACATCTCAAAGCCTGCCCTTGTGACCCACCTCTACCTCCTAAAGGTTTGAGAGCCTTCCCAAACAGCACCAGCAACTGGGGATTAAGTATTCAAACACATGAGACTATGGGGGCATTTTATATTCAAACTCCAATACACAGATGAGGAAAGTGAGGCAAGCAGATTCAGGTTCCACTGAATGCCCTCCCTAACCCACTACACACAGAGGTCCACAGACCACCCTATGTGGAAGGTCTGGTCTGGCAACCTGGTCATGTTCATGCTTAAACACCTCCCACTCCACTCCCGTGAGGGCCTTAGTAACTTTAAATGTTCTTCAAACTTTTTATTTTATTTTTACCCACAGTAATAAGTGTGTTTTATTAGTAACTCAGAACTTATCAATGTTGTCTATAACCAAACAACCCTGAATGTAACTGATCTCATCAACTCTTAGAAGCTAAGTAGGATCAGGCCTGATTAATCCTTGAATGGGAGAACTTTTCAATGTATATCCACAGGACTGAAGCAAATATTTCCACAAACAGAATCACTTTTGGGCTAGATTTCTTGTTTGCCCCTCCATATCCATTCTCTTCCCCTTAAACCCTTCACTATTCCATGTTAAAAGTCTCTCTTGCAGAGCTACTTAGGAGGTATATGACCTTGGGCAAGTTACTTAACATTTCTAAACCTTAAATTCCCCCTCACCCTGTTAAAAATTGAAGTCTTAATAGTATCAGCTAGTTCATCCAAAACTAAATGACACCACACACACACACACACACACACACACACACTTCTTGAGTTTCTTGCTTACATCATTCTAAAAAATGTTTGCTAGTGTTACCATTATGTTGAATAGAAATAAAAGTATGTTTCAATTTTCATGAAGGCCCTTTAGTGCTGGCTCTGACTTAATGAGGAAATCTACCGACATGAGACATGTGTCCACAATCTGTAACTACATGATTAAAATGACTATTTTGGAAATAAAGCCACCAGCATGCTTGAGGCAATTTTAAAATAAATTCAGATCGATGGCCCTACAGATCCCAGTTGTCCCAAACTTCATGTCAGAAGACAACCTTTTAACCAAAGAGCAATTTCATCTACATACCTGTGTTGATATGCCCAAGAGTCACAAGCGTTAGCCTGTGACACTCCTGATAGACATGTGCTGGGCAATGTGGCTCAGTTGCCAGGGATTGTGGCAGCCCAGATGTCCTGTTTGAAACTGTGCTTTTCATTCTCCAGAATTCAAGACTATTCCCAAAAGGCAGTCAGCCAGGTTAACAGCCAAATCTTAAATGATGCCAAGGCAGTCTATTAGGACAAAGAAAAATCCCAGGTTATAAGTCACTTGGAAGGCAGTTTAATTATTAAATGTGTGAAGCTGAGCTTTAATTGTTAAAGGTCACACTGGATGTTTCTTCTGACCCTTTAGAAAGTGTTAAACTAGTTACCATTACATGAAATTTATGAATATACCAAGCCCAGGGCTATTTATTATTTCTTAGGCTCCTTGACAATTCCCAATCACACCAGTTGATAGTTACCACTTAGACAACCAGTGCTTGCATAGAAAAAAAAAAAAAAAAAAACTTAGATACAGGCACTTAAATCATTAATCTGACAACCAAACCTCTAACCTGGAGGCTTGTTTAACATCCTAAACATACTTAGATAGCTGCTCTATTCTCACATATCTTCTCCCTCCACACCCAAATGTGAGCTTTCTTTCTATCTACAAAACCACACACACACACACACACACACACACACACACACACACACCTCCATTATAAAAAGATACTTATTGCTGATAGAAATTACCTGGCACAAGCTACACTGCAGAAGATGAGTAACTCTGTACTGAGGAACTCACCTCTACTCAAAACCAGCTCTAGCTGAAGTGCTGAGCTTGGGGTCACAGCCCCAGCTGTCACTCACCCATTCTCCACATGCCACACTGTGAGAACACAGAGAATGACCAGGAAAATTGACAGTTATTATCAGAAGGCAGCTTTTTCGAAGCCTACATTTCAATTTTCATCCTACAAACTCACTCAGGTTGGGGCAACATAGAGAAAGGGAGAATTTGACAGAAATGATACTGGTCCCACCTGCCCATTAAGAGACAGAACTGATGAACAAACAGCATGCTTGTCAGAAGTCTGAGTAGCTTCACCATGCCTCTGTGGGAGAGCTGCCCCTGGGGGTGTGCTGGTCAGCTTTGAACAGTCACCTTTCCCAGGAAAGGAACCCAAGTTGTAGCTCTTACCGTGTTCTGTGCTGTAAGTGTGCTCTGCAAGTAGCAACATGTCACAGAAGAGAGTTGCAAGGTAATGTAAGTACAGACTACTTCTAACCATAAGCACAGGAGAGGTAATATTCTAAAGAGTATAAATCATATTCCAATGTGATAGACTAATTTAGAATAAATTATTCATTTATTTATGTAAGAAAGAAAGAGAGGCAGATAGCTAGAAAGAGAATGGGCATGCCAGGGCCTCCGGCCACTGCAAATGAACTCCAGACCCATGCGCCACCTTGCGCATCTGGCTTACATGAGCACTGGGAAATCAAACCTGGGTCCTTAGGCTTCTCAGAAAAGCTCAAGAAGCAACATCTTTTGAGCATATATTACCTTTGTTTTCAGAATACCTTATTTAGTTGTGAGTGATATAACTGAATCTTTAGCTAGCTCTTCACAAAATTCCCACAGTGCTTGGCTGTTCTGATGGCAGGTCCTGTCCACTCCAGAGCACTGCTGGCTGAGACACTCTGGTTCATTGGGTGACCAGTGCGCCAAGGCCAGAGTGGGGACTCCAGGTGGCAATTCAAGAGGCCATATGTAAGCTCAAAACTTGTTTAAAACCATCTGGAGTGGTAAGAGAAAGAGGAGCTGGCCAAGCCAACATTTTCAGCTAGCTGAAAGCCAGATTATTAGTGAATAAAGTCAAGACACTAAGGCCGAAAAGGCCAGAGGCAGACTGAGCCAAGATGAGGTGCAACAGAACTGAGCTAGAGTCAAGTCTTAGTCAAAAAGAGAAGAGGTTATGGGGCTGGAGGGATGGCTTAGTGGTTAAGGCGCCTGCCTGCTGAGCCTAAGAATGCTGGTTCCAATCTCCAGTGGTTCCAATCTCCAGGTCCCACATTTAGCCAGATGCAAAGTGATGCAAGGGTGCAGTGCCGCACTTGCCCACAAGGGGGCGCACACATCTGGAGTTCGTTCACAGCAGCTGAGAGACTGTTGGCGCGCCCATCTCTATCTGTCTCCCTCTCCCTCTCTGTCTCTCTCTCTCTGTGTCTCTCTCCAAAAATAAATAAAATAATTTTTAAAAAAGAGAACAGGTTATGGGGCTGGAGGGATTGCTTAGCGGTTAAGGCACATGCCTGTGAAGCCTAAGGACCCCAGTTCGATTCTCCAGGTCCCATGTTAGCCAGATGCACATGGTGGTGCATGCATCTAGAGTTCGTTTGCAGTAGCTAGAGGCCCTGGTGTGCCCATTCTCACTCACTCTCCCTCTCTCTGTCATTAATAAATAAATAAAAATAAAATCTTGAAAAAAAAGAAAAAAAGAGAAGAGGTTATGAACACATGAAGAGGGTTTGGAATATATAGTACATATCTATGAGGATCATATTTAGGGTAGTTTGAATGCATGGACTCTGAGGTTTCATTGAAATTAAACTTGTAACTTAAGTCTCCAGTGCCCTGGCCAGAGGAGGTGTCACTGGGGGTGGATCCTGGAGTCCAGCCCTAAGGTGTCACTGGAAATGGATCTGAATTCCAGCCCAAAAGTGTAAGAGAGCAGTCTGTGCTCTGGCGGGTGTGTGTGCACGGGTGCTGGTGTTTGCTTGCTGCAGTTTTTCTCTCTGCTTGCGTGTGTGGAAGGAAGCAGCTTCTTCCACCACTGATGGAACTCCCCCTGGATCTGTAAGCTTGAAATAAATCCCTTCCTCCCCTAAACTGTGTTTGGTTGGATGTCCATCCCAGCGTTGTGGAATGGACTATGACAATACTGCTCACACTGAGTAGTGACTAATTATAATAATTATTTGAGTTATACAGAGACAATGCACTGTCTCAAGTGTATAAGTCAGCATTCAATCACTATGACAAAATGCCTGAGATAATTGACTTGTAAAAAAAAAAAAAGGTTTGCTTTAGCTCACAGTTTTGGAAGCTTCATTGCACAATTGGTGCAACTCATTGTTTGGAATTTGAGCAAGGTAGCATAGTATGATGAGAACATGTGGCAAAAAAAAGATGCTGACCTCATGACCAGGAAACAAAAGAGATAGGAGGGAGGCAGAGTCCTTCAGGGGTACATCCACAGTGTCCTACAAACCTGCTCTTAGATTCTTAAAGATTTCACCACCTCCCATTAGGGTTCCTCTGGAGCCCAAGCGATAGAGCACTGGGTGGCATCTAAGACCCACACTGCAGCACGTGCTCTCTCTGGCTACTGCTAGCTTCATTTTACAGCTTAACCGAGAGCCTAAGTCCAGGGAAACTTATGGGTTCACTTGCTAAGTGATACAGGGGCATGTGTGTATTGAGCTAGCTTTAAACTATATGCAAAAGGCAAATAGTACATGAAGAAACACTTCAAAGTGGAATAAGTATCTGTTTCCAACATAGGGTTCAAATTGTTGGTGCAGAAAATATATACAGATGTTACCACACATTCCTATATGGGGAGAAGGGATTGTTAAGCAATGGGTGACCTTACCTTCCACAGACAAGATGTCGCACACTGGTGGAGAATAGAAATACAGTCTCTGTCATCACAGAGCTTCAGTTTCTACAGTGTCATTTTTACACCTAAACTCTCAGGTTTGTAGGAGCTGCCCTTGAATCTCCTGCCTCCAAACACAATGGCTATGCTCCCCCCTGCTCCAAAGCCAGTGATTGCAAGTCAGTTCTACCCATACACAACCCCAGATCGAGGTTGCCCCCTAGAGCCCAACTCAGCAGAGCCCTGATTCTAGCCCTGCCTGGGAGAAGAGATTCTAGCCTAGGCATTTCTTAGAGGTTTATAGAGGACCTAGTCCAGTGACTGGTGCAACACCTCTATGTTGAACTGAAAGCCAAGGCTGCCTGCTCAGAAGGAAGGTATTGCCCAACATTTCATAGATACTAGACCTTCCTTATTTCATGCTTCTCTGTATAGGACACAAGCTAGCCGACCTCTTCCTTTAGGAAATGGCCTTCTAGTGACCTTGTGGTGCAATGGTAGCTAGCACATTTGGTTCCAGGAAGTGGCCCTCTGACTCAGAGTGGCATAATATTATGTATTCCCAATAGGGGACTACAAATGCCTCACAAATGTCTCAGACTGACTGGAGGCTTTACACAATTTCAGATGGTATTTTCTTTGTAATTTTGACTGTATGTCTGGTACCTATAAGATGAACCATCAGTAAGAGCCATTATCATGTGCATAGGGCTTCAGGGACGTAAGTGACCAAGCCTCACCACTGATCAAGAAAAGTTTCCATGATTTCATTCCCCTTTCACACCCCCACCCCCTGCCAAGTGATGCTCTGCTGGCCAGCTCAGATGAGGGAGGTCTGTTTCCAATTAGATGTCTCCAAAAAGTATTTTTCAATAGTGTGTAAAAATAATCCAATAAAGGCCTCAGAGGTGTGAGCTGTTGTCATCCTCCTGTTTGGAAAAATCACTCAGAATTTACCCACAGGGGACAAAGGGGAGGGTGATCTCTTAAATAAACTGATTTGTGGTATGAACCTGGGAGATTAGCTGTCTCCTTTGTGCCTAGCATCAACATGTCCTCAGCCAGGGAAGTTGGGGGCCATGGATTATTACCCAGGTTGGATCATATTACTCTGTTTGGCCCTGCAAAAATCACACTTTCCATTTTCCCTTTAATCCAAAAGGTCACCAGGAAGGTGAGCCCCAAACACAAATGATACTTTGTTGCCTTACTTTCAGACAATTATCAACTCATAAATCTTGGTCAGACAGTAATGAGAGGAGGAGAAATAATTGAATGCAGTCCAGATCTTGGTGTGAGAGAGAGGGAGAATGAGAGGGGGAGGGGGCCAGAGGTGGAGCCTGGAAGTCTTTTTCCCAACCCAGCTGATTCTCCTGCTGGTGGTTGTTGAAAGGCTGCATTTGGAGCTCTGGATGGTGTTGCAGTCAGGTTCTCATTGCTGGCAGAAAACACCACACCAAGAGTAGCTTATGGGGAAAGGGGGGGGATGTTTTGGCTTACAGACTGGAGAGGATGCTCCATGATGGTAAGGGCAAACAATGGCATGAGAAGAGGGTAGAAATCACCTCCTGGCCAACATCAGATGGACAACAGGAGAGGGTGCCAAACTCTGGCAAGAGGAAGCTGGCTATAACCCCATAAGCCCGCCCCCAACAATACACTGCCTCCTGGAGGTGTTAATTCCCAAATCTCCATCAGCTGGGAACCTCGCATTCAGAACACCTAAGTTTATGGGGGACGCCTGAATCAAACCACCATGGATGGCTTTGGATGAGCCATTAAAGATGGTGAGAGTCCTACAGGAGCTCAGAAAATGGTGGGTGCGATCTAACAAGACCTGCAATCCCAGGATAGGTTGTAGAAGTAAGAGAAGGCTGAAAAATGGATGGATTGACTAAGGAATGGAGCAACCCAGCTTGACTAGTCACCACACCGTGAGGCCCTGGAGACTCAGTTCTGGAACTTAGGGTGCCAGTCTCTCCTACAGCCCAAGATCTTTGTAAGAGTCCCATGCAATAACATGGTGAAACATTTTAAAGGTCACAAAAAAGAGATAATCTGAGCATGCTAACTCCGTTTCATTAAACAGTAATCACAAACACATTCTGTTGTGTACCTCTCATCAGCACCACTGCCCCTACCTGGTGCCAACCCAGCAGAATGTGCCATCAAAATGACTTTCTTTCCATGTCACTCCTCCAAGAACCAGCCACCTCTATTCAGCAGCTAATCAGCATCCTTTCAAATGGGTACACGATGCTCCTAATCTTTTTGATTACCTCCAGGGTTCCTCACTTCGAAGCCTCAGTATTGCCCACAAGATCTGCAAATTCTGGTGCCTATTTTTGTTCTCTCTGACTTCCCATACCAAGGATCCTCGAGCCTTCCATCCCCTTGTTGACCCTCATCAACCCAGGGCACACTTATTCCCCTGTCCTGGAATTCCCTTCACTCAGATGCAAACAGCTAAGCTGCTTCTCTCATCTGCTCTACATCCAAGCCTGTCCTCTCATTCTAGCGGATGGCTCCATTGAAAGTGCACCATAGCCACCTTCATTACTGCCCAGATCCACTCGTTGCCCACTGTCTCCACCACCATGGGGAATACAAGCCCTGTGAGGACACAGGTTCCCATCTGCTTTCTGGGCTATGTACTAGTTCCTATGAGAGGGCCTGGCAGGGTCTAGGAAATCAATATTTTCCAAATTGAAATGAAAGCTTGATTCCTAGCTGGAGAGAATAAATGCTAGGGTGTTTGCATGTTGAATTGCCTAACAATGTGGTCTGGTTTCTGTAACAATACCTTTGGGAAATCTTGTGTAAAAGTTAAGAAGCCCTAGATCTGAGTGCCTGAGTATGTGTTCTGCAGGACACCATATATGGGCTCAGTTTTGTTGTTCTATTGTCTCTGCCCAGTTTGGTAGATGCTGACAGCAGGACATGAACATGTGGCTGTGCCAAGGGACACACCTGGCCCAGCTTCCTAGGCATCAGAGCAAGCTACAGGGAAAAGATGTGCTGGGAGAAGAATAAAAACAAAGCATCCTTTGTACTGCTGTGCCTGTAGAGCTGCCCTGGTTTGCACATACAGACTACTACAAACGTGTACGAATCTGTCGGCACCACCGA
This sequence comes from Orientallactaga sibirica, assembly GCA_036365145.1. NCBI lineage: Eukaryota > Metazoa > Chordata > Mammalia > Rodentia > Dipodidae > Orientallactaga > Orientallactaga sibirica. The sequence continues at coordinate 30,819,985 of JAEOAD010000015.1, read as the reverse complement.
TGGAAAGGAAAGGGTCAAATGGTCTCTGGTGGGAAACAGCAAGCATTTTGTAATCAACACCAAGTACTGTAAGTTAACACAAATCTTACATAGTCATAGAACTTCATAGTGAAGTTCCAGATACAGGTTCATTCCACCCCTGTTTTAATAAGAAACGTGATGCTATCTTTAAAGTACAAACAAGAAGACAGAGGAGATTGAGTTTGGGGCATGTCTTACACCTTCTCCCAGCTGTGGATTTAGCTTAGTGGGTATGAATGAACCATGATAACGAATGTTCCCCCTGATGTGCTCCACATCAGCATGTAGCTGCAATGTTGTGTCTGTCTGGCTTTCTCGGCTCCCCATCTACACTGAAGGCTATTCTGATGCAATGACCATGTCTTCTTCGTGTTCCTCCTGCCAATGTTTTTGACACAACTGTAGCAGCAGTTGATGAGAAATGGATAACTAAGAGATAGATAACTGAGTAGATATGGGTCCTGTGAAGAAAGGAACAGAAGGGCTCTGAGAATAGGAACTGTTTCTGAGATGGGGCAATGCATTGGATAATGTGTCCACAGGTGAAGTTCACATTCCAACTGAGACCTAAGGATGACTAGTACTTTGTGGCAAATGACCTTGGCAGGACAGAGGTGACTGCTTGCTGCCTGTAAACTCACACTGTGAGCACAGACAGTGCCCTGAAGAAGAAAATGGGCAGGAGGGTGAGAATGGAGCCACATGTTCTCAGTGCTTTTTTGAAGGGAAATTCAAAGAAAATCTATGTAGAAGGCTGTTCTGGAGACTATAGTTATGAGTAAAAGGCATGGAGCTGGTTTGCAAACCAAGTGATGGACACAAAATATTAAACAATATGTCTGTGCTAACTGCCAAAAAGATTAAGTAGTTTAAGAAGGAGACAGAGAGTGCCTGTGGTATGACTGGGAAAGGGACTCAATTAAATAAGACCAGTAGGCTACCCTCAGAAACTAACATTTGTATGAAGGCCCAAATGTGAAAAAGGAGCGAGCTGTGCCAGATATTGAAGAGTGGATGGTAACTGTGCAGGCCAACCCACCTTGCCATGGTCAAGTAGAGCCTGGGGAATACAAAGGAGGTCGTGAGGCTGGTGCAGCAAACAGGGGAAGGAGAGAGGGAGAGGTGGAGGGACAGCCTGGAGCAAGGTCACTGGTCAAAAAGAAGCTGGAGATTGCAATTGACCAAGGGAACATTGTGATCTGATCCTAATCTGTGTTTAACATCTCATTTGGTTGCTGTGTAGCAAACTCTTTGCAGAAGTCCAGGGTGGAGAGAGCAGGTAACAGCAGGGTTCAGGTGAGATATGAAGGATGAGAGACTTGGACCAGGGAAAGAGGGAGACAGACAAATGTGGAATGTCTATAAGAAAGAAGACACAAACTTGTGTGTGCTTTGAAGCATGGAGGATACAGAAAGACCAGGATCCAGGCCACAGGAAGGTCTGAGCCCTGAAGGGTGGAGGGATGGTGGAGACTTCTTGGCAGGAAGCTGAAGGAGGCACAGACTCATAGTATCCCTTCCTTCTCAGGAGATCGCTAAAGTGTTAGACACTCTCTGGGGAAAAGAGCAAGAAATGGGGACTCTATATTATCTTAGTCCACTGGGGAGGCTTATAACAAAACCCCATAGACTGGGTATCTTATATGCAACAGAAATCTATTTTTCACAGTTCTGGAGTCTAGGAAGTCCAAGATCAAGGTGACTACATGCTCTGGTATCTGAGAAGAACCACTTACTGCATCTTCTCCCTCTGTTCTCTCATGATGGAAGGATGAGAGCTTCTTGGAGCTTCCTCTTTTATTCCAGCACTGATCCTCTTTATGAGGACTCTGGCCCATGGCCTGATCATCTCCCACAGATCCATCTCCCAATCCCATCCCCATGTAGTGCAGAGGAGAGGAATCCAGGTCAGAGCATGCTCTTTCCTCTTGTAGACAAGGAAAGGAAGTTTCTTCATATTGATGTAAGATTATAAAATGCTCGCCCTACAATTTAGATTTTATTTTCAATTTAATTCACCCAGGAGAGTAAAGAGAAGCCTAAGGAGAGTGAACAATGATACAACCAAACTACAGTAAGTTCTGGAAGAAACTATCTTAATTATTTCCTCATCCTAATATGTATTACAATGTCTTAGCACAAAAGTATGTGTTGGATTGTGTTATCATACAAAGGAAAAATGATGAATAAGAGATAATTCTGAGCAATGGAATTAGGGAAATCTTGGAAAAATGAGAATTTGGAGTCTGGCAATTTTCTGATAATTGTTCTCATTCATAGTATTTCTCAAATACACATGGATATGGTCGCCCCTGTGCTCTGGAAAACCTACTTCTGTGAGCACAGGCTCTATCCAGAGATCCTGTGTTTTCACAGTGTCTCAATTCAAAATAAGTTGAGACCTCAGACATTTCTTAAATCATTATCACAATTAAAAGTGATTAAGTATATAAGCTATAAATCGGTATCCTCCTCTTCATACTTGCTGTGTGCTCCTGACCTTCTGAATTTCAGCTTCTCCAACTGCACACTGGATATTTCCATGAGCTCCCACATACATCATTATGAAGTGTGTTCATGTATATAAAGACCTCAGAATATGGCTGGGCATGGTGGTGTATGTCTTTAATCCCAGCACTCAGGAGGCAGAGGTAAGAGGATCACCATGACTTCAAGGCCACCCTGAGACTACATAGTGAATTCCAAGTCAGGCTGAGCTAGAGTGAGACCATACCTCAAAAAAAAAAAAAAAAAAAAAAACCCTCAGAACATGGTGGAATACATAATAGAGATAAACAACTATGTTGTTTCCTAGCAGGAGTATATTCTGAGAACTGCATTGTTAGGCAACTCTGTTGTGAGAACACATCAGTATCATAGGTCAACCACTTGGCACAGTCAACAAGAGCACACGGGTGCTCACCTTTTGTAAGTAGCAAAAGAACTCTCTAATATAACCATAAGCTTATCACGTGGTAAACACCTCAACCAGTGACTCTCACATAGGTCATCCCCCAGTGTTGCATGCTGGGCACCACAGTGCTATGTGCTATTCTTCCAGTCCACAGGCAGGACAGCAGTGTGTTCACTTGACACAAACAGGTGAGCAACATGCAGGATCTCAGGATGGCATCCGCATCATGAGGCAATGGAAATGTTCACTTCCTAGACTCTTGTGAGGCCACTGCCAGCCATGCAGTCACCAAGGGCCTGAAGCCATCTGTGACTCCTGCCGTGCAGCCCCCATAGTCGTGGTGCTTACAGACCCTGTCACTTCATCCAGGCTGGAATGACTTTCTGAAAGGATTTCTCACATTACAGAAATAAACAAGAAATGTTAAGAATAAACAGAAAAGAAGAAAATGGCTTTAAGTAAGAATGATGGTAATAAATAGGAATGTGTAAACAATAATTATGTATTCTTTCTCATTAAAACTATTTTAGAGGCTTAGCCTGGCATAGTGGTGCACACCTTTAATCCCAGCACTTGGGAAGCAGACATAGGAGGACCGCCATGAGTTCAAGGCCACCCTAGACTACATAGTGAATTCCAGGTCAGCCTGAGCTAGAGTGAGAAACTAACTCAAAAAACCAGAAGAAAAAAAACTATTTTAGAAATCCAAAATAGCAAACTTGTGGACTATAAAAAATCTCTTATACATCTGACTGAGCAGTGTTGGATTTTAATAGCGTTTGGTGTTATGAAACTAATACCTTACAGTCAACAGCATGTGCTGGCTAGGATGTAGAGAAATTGGTAGCCCTACATGCTCTAGTGGGAGTGTAAAGTGGCTCAGTCTCTTTGGGAAACAGCTTGGTAGCCCCTCACAAGCTAACATAAAGTTGCCATCTGCCCAGAATGTCTGCTTCTAGGTCCAAACCCAGCATCTTCTGACTCTCCACCCAGTGGCTTCCTACAACAAGCATGCAGAGGCAGAGCCCTGTGTGGCCTCAAAACACCAGGCTGGGGCACTGGGAGAGTCATCACTCATCAGCTGCTTGACCTTGGGCTTGTTCCTAACTACCCCTGTGCCTCATCTTCCCTGCCTATAAAAGAGAGGTGAAAGCACCTAATTCGTAAGAAGAATGGGACTTACCTAACAAGATGCAGGGAAGAGATTCAGTAGGTACATAGTGGTGATATTATTCCTAGTGAGGATAATGTCAGAGATTCCAGAATTATATCAACCCTCAGGCTCCACACCACTGCACCTCCCCCTCCCCCAGCTAGTGATGGGAGTCAGCATCATCCAGGGGAAGATGAGGGAATAGAGGCTGAGGAGACAGGTAACTTGAGCTTTGCTACTCACTTAGTCTATGACTTCCAACATTCGCCTCCTTGTTCTGTATCCCAGTTTCTCATGTGCAAAATAGTATATAATGTCAGGAATATGGAACTCACATGAAATCAACTGAGTGGACTTTGCCAAGCTGATAGAGAGCTTACTAACTAAGAACTAATTTGCTCCTTGTGGGAAAATGGAGATTGGAGATGACAGGGGCCACCAATCACAGTATTTACTGTGTGCCTAACATGATTCTAAGTGTCTCCTGTGAATGAATTAATTCACCTAACCCACTCAACAGTCTTTAGAAGCCAGTGTTACCCTCATCTGTTTTTCAGATGAAGGACCAAGTAAGACAGGAAGTACTTTCCCAAGATCACACAACCAGCAGGAGACAGACCTGGAACTTGGACCCAAGTCACCTAACATCAAAGAAATTGATCTCTAGTGGTGTTCAGCCTGTCCCCACTTTACAGATAGTGAGACTTGTGAGGTTGCACGCCTGAGGCACAGGGAGGAATTAACATGCACTATAAATTCTCACAGGCCAAGCCATTGCTCATGCCCCTACGTCCTCTGCAGGAACCCACCAATTCTACTACTAGAAAACTCAAAGGCACATAACTAGCTGAATTACTTAGCATCTCCAGCTTAGTAATAAGGCTACAGTTTGTGCCCAGTCCCTTCTAATGTCAAAACCCTATTCTTTCTATATCCCAAATCTGAGTAGAACTTATCCTGGTGCCAATCATAATGCACACACACACACACACACAAAGGAATAATGTGCTACATTTTGCCAAAAGGTCCAAAGTCTCATCTAGATAGATGAGGGGGTGGCACATGCTATATTTCTTGGGACAGAGAGTTTGTTATGCTGGCAAATATTTCTTTTAGCCACTGAGCAGAGACAATCCCATGACATAATGAGTTACATATCTCAGGAAGACAAAATCCTGAATGATACTGCTGGCAGAGTCTTCCCTGGTAGAGCTGGAGCAGGTGGTGTGGAAATTAAAAAGCCACTGGAAAATAGGGGAAATTGTGGTATACTTCATTTGGACTGATAGGCAATATTTGGTCCAGTCCCCTGGAAATCACTTGGGGATAACCTGGCAGTTATTAAATGTGGATAGACCCATTTGTTACCGAGTCCCTGTGCCAGAGTTTCTGCTTAGCAAAATGTCAGCTTTACAGAGCCTGATTTAGGCATGACACAAGAGACCACAGTAAATCCTGTCACTTAGCAATAAGCAAAAGAAGACTGCACCTTCTGGAAGATGTAATGGGGCTACAGGTGCCTGAGATGTCTAGATATGGAAAATAGACTGGAATGACGTAGGTTCCAAGATATTCCTGAAATGAATGTTTCTGTGATGAAATTCCAAGTCTCAGACAGTACAGTGGGTGCTCAGAGGCCATTGATGTGCCTTCATGAAAGTCCTGCACCTCCTAGGGTTCTGCATCAGCCTCTGGCCATATCACCCTCAGAAAAGAGTCTTTGAAGACATGGGAAGAAAAGTTTAAACTCAAGGCTACTACACTGACAGCCTTATTGCTCTGTGTGCATGGGCCATGAATTTGAGAGTCGTCTTGAACCCTCTCTTGTGCAGAATCCATAATTATTACAAAATGCTGTGGTCCTTCCCTCCTGCACATGTCCAGAATCTAGTTATCTCTGCCTTTGTTCTTGGCACTTCTGTGGTTTGAATGTGTCCTTCAATGTTATTTTTAAAAGATCTTTATTTATTTATTTGAGAGAGAGAGAGAGAAAGAGAGAGAGAGAGAGGAAGATGAAGGGAGAGGGAAAGTATGGTCAAGGGAGGACCTCTTGTCACTATAAATCAACTTCAGATGCATGTGCCACTTTGTGCATCTGACTTTATGTGGATACTGAGAAACTGAACCTGGACCAGTAGGCTTTGCAAACAAGCACATTTAACCACAGAGCATCTCCCTAGTATCTCTCAATGTTCTTATGCTGCAAACTTCATCCCAATTCAACAATGCTGAGAGGTGGGGCTCCATAAAGAGTGATGAGATTATAGAGGCTCCACCTTTATGACTAGGTTGATGTAGTTATCAAGAGAGAGGGTTCCTTATCATGAAAATGAGTTATAATAGAATCCTGAGATTGTCCCTTCTTGCTTGCTTGCTCTTGGCCTCCCCTCCTCCTTTCCCATGGGCTATTGGCAGATGTCAATACCGTGCTCCTGGACTCGACAGCTTCCAACCCTGAGAGGCAGATAAATGTTCCTTCATTATAAATTATTGGTGGGTATTATTCTGTTACTGTAACCGAAAACAGAAGACACCACTCTACATGTCTTCTCAAGACTACTGTTGACCTGACCATATTAAAATGTCAATCCAATCATACCATGTCTGTTTTAACCATCCAATGGTTCTCCCCTTCAAAAAAGGATGAGATCAAGTCCTTACACTACCAACAGTATCTTATGGCACGCCATTAGTTTTCTTCCTTCTTCTATCCTCTCTGCACTGGCCTCACTGTGTTCCTTGCCATCTCTCCAGCTGCCTAGAAGTGGCATGGGACATAGAATTATAGCCCACCAGAGCTGCCAGAGTGAGGGAAGGGCTGTGACAGAGCAGGCATTCTCACCCACCTCCGGGATGTTTAGTCCAATGGGTGAGCCACACTTCATTGGAGGAGATGGGGAATAATATTTGAGGCATTTGAGGAGAGATTGAGCATAAGCTGCATGTCTCAGAAAGCCACGGGGAAAATATGCAAAGGTTCCACAGTTCAAAGCCTTCCACTGGCTATCCATCACCTACAAAATAAACTAATTCCTTAGCTGTATGTGCAAGGCCCTCTTCTCTCACCAACCCTCAAGTCTTGACTACCACACCCTCCAATGTCCCCACCTAAGTCCCCTTACTCGAGCCATAATGGGTTGCTAATCATCCTGGACTTGAGAATCTTCAAGTTGCTGCTCCCTCTATACATCCATCTTCTCCTACTTCCTCAACATTCAAATACTGGTTTGCATCAAAGCTGAACCTTCTGTATCTCCCCAAGCTTCCGTTATCCCCAGGACACCCACAGGCACACACATGCATACACGCCCCATCTGACAAAGCATTTCTCCTCTCTGCTCCTGTATGGTCTATACTTCCAACTGTCACACCACTGTCACTGCTGGCTGAGTGTTACCCACACCAGGCTGTGAGTTCCTTGTCAGCACAAATTGTCTTATGCATCTCTGTCATCCCCACCCTGTAGAAGGTGCAAGTTCAACTCCATATGCAAACACCGCATGAATGAAGAAATAAAAGCAGGAATTCCCCAGGCAGGTTTGTCAGCAGGCTGAGAGCAGGCCATTTCCACAACCTGGAGGTCTGAGGCAAATTTCCAGTACTCTGGAAGCCAAAGAAATCAAAGCAGGGACCAACTGGACAGGAAATGAGACATGGACAGGTCATCAAAATGTGTGATAGAACACAAACAGAAGACAAGACCAGAGAAGAGATGGGCAGGACAGAAGGCTGTTAGGTAGGGATGAGCTAGGAGGAGACACAGGGGCAGACATGGAGGCCAAAGTGTAACTGCTCAAGAGGACAAGAGTTTCAAGGATCCAGGCCACACATTACATCTTGGTCAGTCTTTTTTTCCACCAAACCTAAATAAAGCCTCTAGGGACATCACTGACTCTTGGCAATGACTGACTAGGTAGGGCATGATTCCCACCTTTACCTGTAAAGATTTCTCCCTCTTTATGCCTCTGCCTTTCCAAAAGGTACTCAAAAATCTAATCACCACCTGGACTCGTTGACAAAGCAAGCTCATGTCAGATTGAGTTTAAATCCCAGCTCTGCCACTTGTCTCCTACTTGTTCCTTAGCAAGCGTATTCTGGCAAGCCTTAGCTTTCTCCTCTATGAAATGGGGCTGATCATAACCACGCCTGTCTCACAGGGCTGTGGTGAGGAAGGCTTGAGAGACATAAAAAGCACTTACACTGCCTGGTGTTCAGGACTCGGTGACAATCCACTGCCACCATCATTGGGATTGTATGTCATTTATGGCAGAGTGGCCATCAGCCCAGACAATGAAGCCACACTGTCAGGTTTGAATTCTGCCTCTATTGCTCAACAGCTCTATCACTTTGGAAGAGTTGCTTATACCTCAGTTTCATCGCCATAAGATGGAAATAGAAATGGCCCTACCTCTGTGGGTTAGGTGGTAAATAAACTATAAATCACTTAGGTAAATAATTGGAAATTGTGTTATCTAAATATATGTGAATAAGCACATTGTTGCTTTTATTAGGAACCAGGGACTTAATGTGTCCTCCTTCTTGATTTGCAACCCTGGTGTCATAATAGTAACAGACATGGCAAAGGGAACATTGGAACTCCCTGGTGTCTTCCAAATAGTAACTACAAGCCCCTGTGCTTTCTCTCTGCCAGCTTTTCTGGCTTCATAGTGCCCAAGCAGCCCCCTAGACTGCTGGGAAGGTCCCCAGCATCTTGATAAAATGTAACAAAGGGATGAGAGAGAAGAGAGCCAGTAGAAAACGGCTGACCTAGTGGGCTGGCGGCTGCCCCAGATCTATTTCCAGCGTCTGCGAAGTTGCTGACTTCAGCCCTTCCTGAGTGAAGCACCGCCCATGGCCAGAGACAGCACGGAGGCGAGCTCGCAGCACAGCCGTAAATCTGCGAGTCGTATTCTCTAAGAGAGCTGACTTTCTTGTGCTGTGATATTAAAGCAAATCTGCCTCCTGCTCATAAATCAGCAGTTTATGCCCTCAGCCACTCTGCTGGGCCGGCTGGAAAGACGGCACTTGGGAGGTGTGGGATGAGAAAGTACAGGAAGAAATGCATTTACCTCCCTGCCAAACGATTCTCATGACCCTGCCTTCCGTGGCTCCTTCCCTGTCCCATGACCTTAGGTTCCCAGCCTCCTTTGCGGAGCTCCAAAGCAATAGCACCTGAACCCCGACGCTAATACAGCGAGTTACCCTTTATTGGTCTCTGATTAGATGGAGTAGATAACTACTAATCCATTTAGAGTTCATGGAATAGATTATCAAATGTATTGAGTGAATTTCCTGGGACCACACAGTCCATAGGGGAACGTGGATTATCCCATGTCTTCTAGCTCCTGGCCCAGTGTTGTATTTATGACATTAAGTCTGTCATGAAAAAAAAGTAATAAATTCTTCAGGGCCTTGGAGAGATGCCTCAAAGGTTAGAGACACTTGGTTGCAAAGCCTGAAGATCAGGGTTCGAGTCCCTACTAGTCACATAAAGCCAGATGTGCAAAGTGGTACATGAGTCAGAAGTGGCAAGAGGTCCTGGAGTGCACACTCTTTTTCTCTGTCTTTCTCTGTGTGTCTCTCTCTCTACCTCTCCTTTTCTATCCCTCTCCCTTTCATAATAAAAATATTTTTAGAAAAAGAATTTCTTCATATGTATGAAGCTAAAGTAGACAGGAAAGCTTCTGGAAAAAAATTATCTCAGTTCAAAATATTTCCAATTGGGCTGGAGAGATGGCTTAGTGGTTAAGGCGCTTGCCTGTGAAGTCTAAGAACCCATGTTCAACTCCCCAGAACCTACATAAGCCAGATGCACAAGGTGACACATTTGTACAAGGTCACGCATGTGCACAAGATGGTACAAGCATCTGTAGTTTGACTGCAGGGGCTAGAGGCCCTGACACACCAATTTTCTCTCTCTCTCTCTCTCTCATACAAAAAAAGTTTAAAAATAAAATAAAGTTTACATTCTATGAGTGTTCAGCTTCCTAGAGTGCATTCTGTGGTGGGGGCATCTCAGAACATGAGAAAATCTATCATGGTACCCAATTTTTCCATGGCTTTGTTGTCCTGGAAATGAAAGCCATGTTCTTGCATATCATGATAGGCACGGGTTCTCTCTGGATCTTGGCCTTGCCTTTCACTTTGGTTCTATGTCCTCCAAAACCAGATCTCAGTCCCCACTTCATCTCTTTGTCCTCTGAGAAGTCTTCTGGAACCCACCCCTTACCCTCAGGCTGGGTCAGCACTCTGCCTCTGTGCCTCTAGCACGTTGTACATACCCTGCCTACACCACTTTCCCTACTAAATTCCTTGGTTTGTGACCTTGTGTCTCTCCTTCAGACAAGTACTCCTTAAAGGCAGGAAGACTACCAAGGTACTGAATAAAATGTTAGGTTTCCATAAATGCACCTAGACTGAACTGTCTGCACCCTCCTGCACAGTAAATGGTGCTCTCCTCCTTTACGGTGAGGAGATGAAAACTCAGACACACTGAATAGACTGTCTGCCATCAGTCTTTTGGGATTGTCCCCAGCTAGGACTGGAACTGGGACTTCCAGCTCTGTGATACACGTAGCCCTCGCCCCTCCCTCTTGGTTTGATTTTGTCTTGGATGCTTCATTTGACTGGCTTCTCTAACCTGAGTTAATACAGTAAATTTAAGTGTCATCCATGGTAGAGGAAGAAGGGCTGAGTTCTCAGCATCTCAGCCCTCCAGTCAGCGTGCTTCCATCATCTTCAGCAAAGAATTGTGTGGTCACCCTTGAAGGGTCATCCTGTGCCCTTTCTTAAGAGTAACCCAGTGTCTGAAAACCCCACAGCCACTCAGGGTTTACCAACCATTTCCCATAGCTGCATCTATCTGCAAAGAGAACATCTTAAAACAGCCTGGGAGGGGGGCGGTGGGGCAGAGGCAGGAGCGGGCCTGGCTGGAATAGTGCAAAAAGGACAATTGTGGGGACTGCTCTGGGTTGACTGCTAAGCTGTCTGAATTTGGAGCCCTGAGGCCATAGTTCTGGTGTCCCTCTCCTTCTACCTCCCTCAGCCAGCCCTTCTCCATCCTTCTAAGCACTATAAAAGGTTAAAGGCTAGCCAGGCATGGTAGTTCACACTTACAACCCCAGCTGAGATTTGGAAGGCAGAGGTAGGAGGGTCACCATTTGTTCAAGGCCAGCCTAGGCTGAAAAGTATGTTCCAGGACAGTTTGGGCTAGAATGAGACCGTTCCAAAACAAACAAACAAAAAAAAAAAAAAAAAAGCCAGGCGTGGTAGTACACACCTTTAATCCCAGCACTCGGGAGGCAGGGTATGAGGATCGGCATGAGTTTGAAGCCACCATGAGACTACATACTGAATTCCAGGTCAGCCTGGCCTAGAGTGAGACCCTACCTCAAAAAAAAAATTTTTTTTAAAGGCTTTGGGAAGGTATTAATTTTATGACGGATTATAAATTTTATTTTTTTAAGTATTTATGGCCCTAACTGACTTTGTTTCCAATAGTTGCAGGCAAAAAAATTACCTGTATATTTCAACACAGAGGAAATAAACAGTCTTCATTTAGCCAAACTCATTTCTTTAAGCTCTTTCCTAAAATGGGTGTAATTTGGAAATCACTAGTGTTATTTTTCTCCCAGGGCAGGTTTCTGTCTTATACATGGTCCCTAAAAGGGGCACTTCTTGCAAAGGGAGAGTCATTAGCTTTTTATTTAGAATGTACTGTATGTGTGATTTGTGGGTGTAACCAACCTGAATAATTTAAAGGAGTCTCTATTTGCTGAGAACTGCAATTTTTTTTAAGAGCAGATTTTAAATCTTTAAAGTTTCAGAGATGAAGATAGATTGACTGGGGATTTATTTGTTGCAGGAATTTCTTTTTCATGTGCTTGCTTCTTTCCCAGCATCCACTCTTTTTTCATGTCTCAAACTAGAATCATGTAATGTCAGTACAGGAAGATATCCACTGTATCCAGCCATCCATTATAGAAGTAGCTCCCCCACTTCTTTTATGGCTGAAACCTTTATGCATAGAAAAGCAAATCTTTGTGCTTTAACAATAAGACGGAAAGGCAGTGCGGCACTAAATAGGGACCTCTTTCTGACTCTTTGCTATGAGAGCTTTACAGAACCCCTAAAAAATGCACATGAGTGACCAAAGACTTCTCATCTTCCCATGGGAGAACTGAAGCCAGAGGGCAAGAGTTGATGTGCTCAAGGACACTCAGCAAGTGCAAGGCAGAGCCAGGTCTAGAGCAGTGTCCCCTGACCTTGACTCTGAACTTGGAACACCCATCTCTCAGCCATCATTGAAATGCCCTCTCTAAGGAACAGTGCTTGCACAAAGTACTGCCCCAGCACTGCACAGAATAGCACTCATTTGTGGTGCCCACTGGTGCCTGTCTCTCAGCAGCCAGCCCCGCCTGAGCCAGGCAGGGTGAGCTTGTCATTTCTAACCAGGGCACGTTTTCCTGCAGTCCCTTTTCCAAAGAGCAAGTAGTGACGGGCTGCCTGCAATGCAGAGTCAGCAAAAGAGAAGCTACTTTGCCTGCAAAGGCCCTGCAGAGACTCACCCCACCCCCTTGTCCCTCTCACCCTGGGACCTGTGGTCTTTTTCCTGGGAACTGCCAGCTAACACTACCACAGGGCTTTCCTCATGCCCCTCAACCTACACACATTACAAATGGAACCAAGAGCACTTGTTTGATGTTGGCTCTTTAATTGTAAAGACAAAACATCTTTTTATATTTATTTTTATTTGTTTATTTGTATGTGGGGGGCAGGGTTTCCTGCTGCTGAAAACAAATTGTATCCAAGCATGCAAATTTTACAAGCAAATGCCTTTAACTGTTGGGCCATCTCCCCAGCTCCAAGAGTGGAACTCTTGTTACAGAAGAGGGAGCTTTTCCTGCTAAACACCTTGAGGAGTTTGACAATGGGGGCTTAAGATGCCCAGTTCCACCATATGAGGAAAGGGGTGGCATTTGGTTTTTTTGGTCAGTTTGTTTACTAGAGATGACAGAAGGGATAACACAAAAGATGACTGCCCAACCTGTCAAAGTGGCTAAAGAAATTTTAGGAGAAAAGAGAGAGAGAAGCTTTGCATGAAATATTCACGTTGTCTCTGTTGCTGCACTCAGGCTCTGTCCTATTCTGCCACATCCAGGGAGCCTTTGGCATCCCTAAATGCCTTGTTAGGGGAGGTTTCATAGTGGGAATTAGGAGAAAGGGCTGGCTCTCATTTATGTGGGACACCAGGGAACCAGACATATGATAAGGCAGAGAAACATTCATAGACAGATGGTTAAACTGGAGTTAGCACCAGGCTGGCCTGAGACCAGCAGACTTGGACTGAGGGTCCCTCGTTATGAGGGGGTTTAGTGCTTTTACCCTCTTTAACATGGGAGTCATGTCTACTTTTACTCCATTTTAATGAGTGGAGAGACATCATCTGCCATCCACCTTATGTGTCCCTTCGCTAGAGCATCCAGCACTGTGAGATCACAGGTTTGACCAGCACTGTTGGAGGGGTCTGTGGGCCATACATGGTAATGGTCATTGACTCAACTAGTCATCGTTCTGACTCTGCCCATCAACCAGCCCCATGGGCAGGAACTTACCTTCCTTGTCTATGGTGCATGTTTGTCTCTGTCGGTTTAACCACTGACAGAAATTCTTAAAGCTCAATGCTTCAGATTCCCACATGGCCAGATGTGGTAAGACAAGTCACAAGATCAGGGCAAAATGATTGTGTCACCCTGAAGCAAAACCACCACAAAGGTTCTCAGAATGCTTAGCCTTCTCACCATGGCTACCATAAAGCACAGCAGTGCTAGCCAGCATCGCCACTTAGAAAGCAGAGTGTTTAAGTCCTAGAGACAAACTTGGTCCACATTGTTTAGAGGTCTAAATTGGGTTCAAACTAGAGAATATGCCAGAATTTGAGGAAGTTACACACCTAGCCACCTGAGGAAACAGGAAAAGAAATCTAGTGTTCATACCTAGTGTCTTCAAAACAAAGAGAAGGAATTCCCTGGAGAGAAGATAGCCTGACAGACGTGTGAGAGGCAAGAGGGATCTAGGATACTTACAGCAGAGGTGCATATTTATGGAGAATTGTGGAGGATCAAGGGTGGTTCATGGAGGCAGGGAAGAGCCACAGGGATTAGGTGGTTGGGAACACCCTTCAGTTCATTTCACAAGATTTCTTCCAATATCTCTCCCAGCTTTGCTTCCAGACATATCACCTCCATAATTTGCAACATCTGTCCAAAACAGGCAGCTAGAATGTTGTCTTGATGGCAGAGGTACAGCTGCATACCACCACTCTAGTCTTCTCTGCTTCCATCCTCTTCAGTAACTCAGCTATCTAAGCCTCAGCTACTATATTCATAAGCAGTAATGTTTCCGAAGGATCTGTTTTAATGTCTTTAGTAGAAGAACACTTTCTCCAAGTCAAATCTTATACAATATACAAAGGGATTGGTGTCTGGGTGTAACTCAATGGCAGAGAACTGCCTAGCATGTGTAAAATCCTGGGCTGGATCTCCAGCACACAAAACTAACCAAAAAAATGTCAAAGCAGAATTAGATGGAGCAAAGTAAAGATGACCGAGCAATCCTAAGAAACTTGCAGACAGAAAGCCACAAAGGCAACCTTCATTCACACAGAGGGCCACAGGCATGGAACCCCCACCAAACACACACACGCTGCTGTCCACTTGAGCAAAATCCACTCAGTTCTCAGCACTAGTTTTAAAAAAAATACCCACAGAGCAAAAGACTCTCTCTCCTACCACTTCCAAAGACAATGGGCCATCCCAATTCTCCAGCTTCAGCTCAGCCTACTTGACTCTGAGGAGGTGAAAATGTGAGATACGTAGTGTGAAACAAGAGAGAATAAAGGAGACTATGAAGTGCCCTGTCCACACTCATTTGGTGGGCACCTTGACCTCAGTGTGAAACATGGACACAGGAAATCATCCTCATGCAGAGTGAGTGTTGAACTTGAATCAGGCATTTGGAAGGGAAACAATTGCCTGCTGTACAAGTCTGCTTTGAGGGACAAAAGAGAAATGTATGTGCAAAAGACATGCAAACCATAAGGTCATATAAAAATCACATTACTATCATATTTTTTTTCAATTTGCTATCTTTCCAGAAGCACAATGAATCACCCTAAGCTTTTGTTTTCAGTACTGAGGCTCAAACCCAAGGCTTAGTATGTTTTACGCAAGCAAGCATCCTACCTCCGAGCCACATCTGATCCCCTAGCCCAATCTTGTATTCCGCTGATGCTCAGACGATGATTCTGTGGATGTTTCAGGAATTCAACAAATGATGGCACTAAATTTCAATTATTTAATTGATTCAAATATTTCGGGATGGTATTTCAATTCTTATCATATGCTATAAAGAAAGCTACAAGATGTTCGAAGCATATTTGATGGTGGGAGAAGATGGACTACGGGATGAGGAGGACTTGCTTGGGGAATTTGTGTTAGCACTAAGGACTAGGCAGACCAACTGAATAGCAGGAGGAGAGAGTGACAGTGTTAACAAAGGAGAAGCAAGAGAGAGTTCCAGGGTGGCTGAAGGGAAAGAATTGCAGGGTGAGGGTCGTGAGTGGCTGGCCAGAGAGCCAGACCATGCTTGTGTATGCAAAGTAAACCTTTATAACATTCAGGCAGGTTGTCTTCTTCATTTCTTCTTATTGTAAATATATCTTCCAGTGAAAATGAAAAAAAATTACCAAAATATTGAGGCATACTGAGGTCAGCCCCATGTGAGGGATCTGAATCATTTCAGTGTAGCTGGATACAACCAAGGACTGGGGAGCTAAGATGCTCCTGAGGAATCAGTTACGTGCATGAATGACTGGAAGAATAACTGAATGTTCTTCAGTCTGATCGTCAGTACATCAAGGATGCTGCCTAAACAACTGTAAACTAATTGCAAGGCTCTTGGCATAAGGCTCCTTCTCCTCCCAAATCCCATACAAGTCATCTGTTCCTTCTCAGTCCACTTAAGAGCATTGTTTTGTCTTTCAGACAACTGGAAATGTCAAAGTATCTCTCCCTAGTGTCTGTTCATGAATCCTTGCTCTACTGCTTTGAGAATACACAGAATAAGCCTACAAAGTCTTTCAGAGAGCCTTTCAGAAATGTCCTGCCTCTATCTCCTCTCCTCCATGACAATCATATTTCTGTTTAAATTGTAAGATGGGATTTCTGTTTCCAGTGCAGAGCCTGTCTTCTCAAGTTCATGGGCACTGGGAGCAGCACTTGTCGGTAGAATCTATATTTCCTTGTCCTGAGATGTATGTCTTCAGGGAGTTCAATAAAATAAACATCAGAATTATGGCAATGAGGGTTAAGGCTTGAGCTCAATTTGAGGTCTCCTGAAATATGTGAGGTGGTTTGAACTCTGACACTTGTGAATATTAGCTTGCACAGTAAAGCTATCAGGATTAATTCAACGCAACTGAAAGAAGTTATTTGGGGGATGCTGGCTGGCAGGGGTTACCTAGAGCACTGGTTTGTGAGAGAGGAGCCTTGCATGATGGCTAAGTGATTTGTTAGCCACAGGAGAAGGTGTGGTACATACAGCAAGCCAGAGTTCATTGGCAGGGCAACACTGGTGAAGGACTCTGGCTATCAAATCATCTTATTTTAGTGTTTGTAACAATAGGGCTAGGAAGAACTTCAGAGTGTTCAAAAGATTTAATAACGTTGATTTCTTGTTATATGGGTCTGCCTGACATAAGACTATGGTTTGTGTCTTTCCTTATGACCAAACATTATGCAGAACTTTGAGATTCAGTTTCTTACTACCATTGCCCAAAGTGCCATTCTCTTCACTCTTTCATGCCAACATACATGGCTGGAGAAGGGACGGTCCCCAAGCCTGTGAGCCTTTAGGTGAGGCAATGCCAAGGCTGCAATCTCTGGGCCATCTTTTAGGTTAATGAATCTGCTTGACTTTCATTCTAGCCTACATATAATCCTTTATAGCTTACTGATTTGTTCTCCTAGGCTCTCTAATGAAATATAGAGTTCCCTAGAATCCAATGGAAATGGGTTTTGTTCCTCTTTTCTGTTTCTAATTAATTGTTGAGTAACTATATTGAACCTTGATCCATTACAATCACTACAAAACTGTGTCATGCTAAGATTTCAGTAACAAGCTGCTTCCCTACAGAAATAGGAGAAAAAATGAAGCATGCTGAGGAAAACTCTTGCTTAGTTTATTCAATTAAAAATATTGCAGAGGGGCTGGAGGTATGGCTTAATGTTTAAGGTATGTGCCTGCAAAGCCTAAGGACCAAGGTGCAATTCTCCAGGTCCCACGTAAGCCAGATGCACAAGGTGGTGCATGCATCTGGAGTTCGTTTGCAGTGGCTAGAAGCCCTGGTGTATCCATTCTCACTCTCTCTCTCTCTTTCTCCCTCTTTCTCTCTGTCTCTAATAATAAAATAAAAATAAATCTTTTTAAAAGTATATTGTAGAGGAAAGAAGGGGAATATTTACCAAAAGATGTGAACTTTCAGCTCTACAAGACACATAATTTCTGGAGATGTAATGTGCAGCATAGTGACAATAGTTAACAATGTCTCATATAATTTGCTAAGAGAACAGATCAAATTCAATCTCAGAACATAAAAATGGTTACTATATAGAGGTAGAGGATATGTTAATTATTGGATTATGATTATCACTTTGTAATGTATATATTCATGAAAACATCAGGTTACACATCTTAAACATATATAATTTGAATATGTCTATGATATCTCAATAAAGTTGCTAAGGAGCTGGACAGATGGCTCAATGGGTAAAAGCACTTGCCCATAAGCAAGAAAACCTGAGTTCAGACCCCAGGGCCCACATAAAATGCCAAAATTGAAAGTGGGCAACTATGATACAGAGGCAGAAAGAAGCAGGTGGATCCCCAGAGCAAGCTGCCACAATAGACTCCTGACAGTAACCTCTGTCCTCCACACATGTGGACCTTACACACATATGACCATGCATATGCACACATGCAGAAAGGCTGTTAAAAATAAAAATTTTATGGAAACCTTCTGCTTGCCTGTTTAGAAACAAAATCACTACAACACAGATTTTATAGTGTCTGTGTATTTCTGATGCAATGGTCTGTCAAAGAGTTTTACTGAAAACTATTAGCCAGCTTTTCTTATGGACAATAAATTATTAATAAAATAAAAATAAAATGATATTAAGCCAGGCATGGTGGCATACGCCTTTAATCCTGGCACTCTGATGGCTAAGGTAGAAGAATCACTATGAACTTGAGGCTAGCCTAGGCTACATAGTGAGTTATGGGTCAGCCTGGACTCGAGTGAGACCCTGACTAAAAAAAAAAAAAAAAAAATATATATATATATATATATATATATATATATATATATATATATATATTATTTTTAAAGTCAAAAATAATGACAGTCCTTCCTGAAACAATTCCTACTATCTGAATTAATTCAGTCTCCCAGTAGCCCAGTGAACAGACAGGCACAGAAAGACATAGAGGTTAAGTGACTCACTGAAGGCACGAGTGGTGGGAGGTCATGACCAAGCTCAGCAGGGAACTCTCTTGGTAGCTATCATACCCAGAGCCAACAGTCACAATCTAAATTAAACACCCCTGCTCAAGAGAGTCACAGAGATGTTGAAATAATACCACAAAAATTGCAGGTAAAGCTTGTCCCCAACTCTGTGTGTCAAAGGAAAAGGGTACACTGTTTTTACCCTCCATTTCCTCTCTTAGAAAAACTACAGCAGTGCTATTTCTAATTCAGTGTTATGCTAGGAAGGTTGCAAATTAATTGCAATTATGCCTTCTTTGTGCCAAGTGATAATTTACTGCAATTAATTATCCAAAGATCTACTGCTGTCGATTATGATGCATGCTCTTGAGGGGGGAGGAGCTAGTTGTGAGTATGTGAAGCTGTAACAAAGTTATGTTTTGCTCTTTTTTTCCATTTCCAATTAACTGATTATAATTTGTTTTCATTATGCCAAACACAATGGAGAAGTTAACAATGTTACTCTAACCTCTTCCTTAATCTAAGCATTATCTAGACTTACACAGAGTCAACATTCCCATTGTCACACCTGCAAGCTGTACGTAGAGGGAGGCATACTTCAGAATTAATGAGTGCAGCTGCAGTCTCTCTTACATGCAGCACTTGTAAAATAACCTCTTTAAAGTGCCATTATCACAATATTGATAGAGTTATTTATAGCACTGCAAATGCTCGCAGTCATAACAGAGGACTTATTATCCCCAGCAAGCTCATGAGGCCTTCATCCAGAACCTGGGAGCAGAGACCAGGTGGACCACCTTTTTAAAATGAGCCCCAAAAGGCATCCTAGAAACTTTGTCTCAAAGTAAATCTGATCACCACAAGGAGATCTAATACAGAGGGACCACCTGTAGGACAGAGCACCCCAGCCTGAGCCCCAAGCACTGGCCCTGCTGCAGGATGGGCTGAACAGGCGCACGCCATGGTGCAGCTGGAAGTGAGAGGGCTCAGGGGGTGAAGTTTGTGCTATTCTTCACGAGTCAAATTGATGTCCATGCAGAACAGCGAGGTCAGCAAGACTGCTTCCCAACCATGGTCCATGGTATTTCATTCACTGTGCTTTTCTCTGTTGAAAGATCTTAGCCCTCCTTTGCATATTTTTGGCACTAAATTTAAGACCTTTCTGTAGGTGAAGAGAACATTTTATCTGCTTTTATTTTCCCATTAGCTCAGTGCTGGGCACATGATCAGCAATCACTCTGTACATTTAACAATTCTTTGAAGCACCAATCTTGAACTAGGCATAGCACACAGCCTAAACTACCATGTCTTCCTTTAAGAACACCAGTAGGAAACAAGAAGGCATTGCCCTTCTTTAGAGTCAAAGTCAAATGGGCAAATGGTTGGTTCTGTTTCTCCAGAAAATGCAGCAGGTCACAAGGACAGAATTTAAGTCTCCTGCCTCCAGGAGCAGGGAACAAAGGTTAAGGTTGCTGGGCACCCATTATCAGAACAGGGTAAGGGTGTTAAATGCAAAACCCCAGACCTTTTCTATTTAGCACCCTAGAAGAGCTGAGGGAGAGAACTGACAATGACTTATGAGATCTCTTAAGCGATCCCCGTACCTAGAACCCCCTGCCAATAAAAAGGCTTGAGTAA
This sequence comes from Orientallactaga sibirica, assembly GCA_036365145.1. Taxonomy (NCBI): domain Eukaryota; kingdom Metazoa; phylum Chordata; class Mammalia; order Rodentia; family Dipodidae; genus Orientallactaga; species Orientallactaga sibirica. The sequence continues at coordinate 30,799,696 of JAEOAD010000015.1, read as the reverse complement.
GTCCCAAGGTGAGGCATGCTTGAGTTAGAGGAAAAGCCACCTACTTACTGGCTCACTTTTTTCCCCAGAAGCATTTTTGTCCCTAAACGTTTGGCCTAGTTTCCTGATACACTTAGGGTCAGTCATTCTTTATATAAGCTTTATCTGCAACCTTGAGCGTGAGTTTAGGATTTGAGTTCCCTACCTGGTTTCCTATCATATTTCTCCCACTGCCACCCCAACCCTCCTCGGTCCCTCACTCCTTGAGGGTGGTAAACATGAATACATAATTGTCCAGCCCACCCTGAGTTCTCAAAAAGGCATTCCGAAGTAAAAGTGGTGTGTTCTCCCCAGCCAAATGCCGCCCAAGTTCCATTCCATGGACCTCCAGCTGTTGCTCGCCTAAATGAATAAAAGGCAGGAGCCAAGGTTTGTGCTCATTCTATACAGAGAAAAGTTATCTCAGGCTGCAAGATCAAGCATTTATACCCTAATATGCCAAAGGTGCTAAATACATAGTTTTGGAATGAATGAGGGAAGAATAGAATTTTGTATGGTTTCTATTGCTATCAAAAGTCCCAACAATTCACTCTGGCTAGACTGCTTTCCCAGACCATCCTAGCAGACTTCTCAGCCCCACCCCTGACCAGTTGGGTGGCACTTCTCAGGGTTATTGCATCTATTGAGAGTCTGGAAATCTTGGCAGAAACATCTACCTAGAATGCAGATGATAAACCAGACTGACAGTTAAATCAGAAAGGCCATTCTCATAATTTAGTTAAACTCCCTTAAACATAGACATTAGTCAATGACAACATTATTAATTGCTTCTAATTGCAGATATTTTCTTAACTTTTACTAAGGCCTATTTTCCAAATCTGTTGAAATATTTTTCCTATTTCTGAAGGGGGATATGCCACAGCCAGGTTTTAATTTATTACCTTTTGGACATACTGCCATTCCTTGGCTAGTACCAATCCATTACCAAATGTGAGTATGCAATTGCTTATAAAACTCCCAAATGACCTTTCTGTGTCCAAGAATTAGCTCCTAGAAAACTGTGAGCACTGTTTTCTGTGCATTTAAGTATTCAATCACCCTATATGTCTTTAATGAGTCTCTATGATACCCTAGAAGCACAAAGAGGAATGATACACCAAGCTTCTGTCCAGAGGCAGCCAGGCGGATGCAGCAGTAGGTGAAAATTTAGTGTCATGCATGCTGCATGCTGGGCATCACAGAAGTTCAGAAAAGGTATGGCTGCCTCATCAGGAAAATTCAGGGAAGGCTTCACAGAGTGGAGTTCTAAAAGGACTAGGAGTTCTCTAGCCAAGTATCATGGGATGAGGGCATCCTGGATGATATAACCGTGGGAGCAGAAATATCCTCCAAAAGAAAGCACTGAACAACTGGGAAAGAGGAGTGAGGGATGGGTCCTATGAAGCCTGCCACCAGGGACTGTGAAGGAAATGCCTTCCTAGGATTTTCAGCATGGTCAGCTGTACAGTTCAGAAAGACAACTCTAGCTGCTGAAGGCAAAGCAACTCAGGATGACTGACTCCTTGTTTCTAGCTGAAGCCAGACCTCACCTCCTTCCCAACCTGCTATGAACCAGTGAGAACCCCTGAGCCTAGGTTATACCTATCTGCAGAGACCCAGCCAACAATGCTTACAGAAAGATCGTAGGTGAGCCCTCTCTACCACTGCAATCATTATAGCTGTCATCTGGTGTGATTGCCTGTGTGTCACCAGCTCTAATGTATATCAGCTCAAGGAGGTTTGCAGAGAGAGCATTCACTACTCTGCTTTGAAGTCTGGAAGTGAAGTCGCAAAGGGATGTACATACACTACACAGCTCAGGGGGGAGGAAGCAAAGCCAAGAGCCATACCTGTGTCTAGTGCTCCCTTCTGCATCCCCACCCAAACATCTGCCATCTCAGGCTGAGCCCCCACCCACAACATATACCAGGCTATTCTTGTATTTAACAAATTACCAGACAACTTGCAGGGGTGACTTTAAGGCTTTGACAGAGAACGCAGAGAAGAGCAAACCCCCATGATTTATTTAACTGATTTGACCAGTCTAATTCTGCTGTTCCTCTCTATGCTTCAATGCCTCTGCTTTTCCAAGAGCCAACTCCTACCCCTGCATCAAAACCCAGCTTCCTATAGAGCTGTGGACCTGGATGAATCCCTTAACATTATCATAACACTTGTCACACTGCCATTTCTGTTTATTTTATCTGTTTCTTCCTACCCATGACCACTAAATGATTTCTACTGGGCATGAACATTTTATTCGTTTTTAATCCCCAGGACTTGGCATATATGCAATCGTCCTGATTGGATGAATGAAGATGGTGGTAGGTGGGTTAATTGCAATCAGCCATGGCCTTTTCGTGGACTTATCTAGTTAGATTTCTAATCATCCAATCACAAAATACCTCCCAAAGTGTTAGCTGGTTCTGAAAATTCTCACATGGACAACTAATAATTAAATTTTAAGGCGTGTAGCACTGAAAACTGCTGGTGTTGTTGCAGAGATCTTTTTTTGCATGACAACAGAAGCATTAGCTAGGAAGACCAGGCTTGGGTTCTCACCTCCCATTTGGATGCCTTTGGATGGCCATTCCACCTCTCTGAGGTAAGGAGGCTGGCTCAGACTGTTTATGTCAGCTCTAGCCAAGATGGTGCAACTAAGCAGATTCCAACAAGGGCAGACTTCAAGGGAAGAGCTGATGGGCATGGAGTATGTCAGCATGGGGCATATCACAAGGCAGCTGATGTGTGCAAAGAAGGTGTGCTCCTTGAGGAGTATATGAAGTTTGTTTCTTTGTGGTGTTAGGGATCAAACCCAGGTCCTCATATACACCAGGCAAGCATTCTACCACTGAGCAACATCCTCAGACCTACTAGTTGGCTATGGCTGCTCAAACAAATTACTAAAACTGCAGTGGATTACCAATAACACAAATTTATCTTGCAGTTCTATAGGTTAGGAGTCCAGCATGGGTGACATGGGTGAACTATCAAGGTGCCATCAGGGCTGCATTCTTTTCTAGGTTTCCAGGACAGAACCTGATTTCTTGCTTTTCATATGTCCAGGGGTCACCAAGGATGACCCCTGCCTTTCATGGCCTTCTGCACCTTTAAGGGCAGTAATCCTGCTTCTCCTTTTCCACCCACACTTTCTCCTTTTTTCTTCCACCTCCCTTTTCCTTTCCAGGATTCTTGTGATTTTATTGGATCCAGCTAGATGATGCAGAATCATCATCTTTATTTTTCCCCTTTGCCCTGTAAGGTAGCATACCATAGCTCCCAGGAAGTGTGGCACAGACACTTTGACAGAGGGCAGCATAGCACCATCATCACAGGAAGAAAGGTGTGGAGGGAGGAGGGAGGCATCATGGAATAATGGGACAGTATACTTCTCACAGTGCTCTGGAGTTGTAGACCTGCCTCAGGTAATGCTCATTCATTGACTAGCCTATGAAGTTGAGATCTTGACATCTATGAGACTAAATATCTTTCTATATCTCACAGAAAAATTAAGGGAATGAAATATGAATTTTTTTAACTAATGAAGCAGTGCATGGCCAAAAACAGGTGTTTCATGAACATGAACAGCGAGACATTGATCTTGGCTGGACCACTGAGGGCTAGGGGAACCACACAAGGAAACAAAGCGAGAGGAAAGGTAAATGGAACCCATGTTTTGAATAACCCTGAATGCCAAATTTGATCTTCTAGACCATGAAATATAATAAAATGCACTGACTAGATTAAGTAACTTGAGCCTTTCCCAAGCAGAGAAGAATGTCAGAGAACTTGAAACAAATGGCTTTGTCATGATGATTCCTTAGGAACATGAAGGCTATGCCACTCACATTTCAATTTCACATGTCACACCAGTGAGTTGAAAATAAATCCCTCTACTCTATTGCTGCTGGTGATGAGCAGCATGTTGCCTTTGTGATGCTGGGTCATGTTCACATCATTGTAATGCTCCTCTAACTTCAGATTCATGGATTTCCAATTTACCCAACATCTGGAACATCAAGGGATTGGGAAAGCCACCCTTGGAGCCTGCCACTTACATAGTGAGGCCTCAATAGGCATGCATTGATAAAAATCCCAAACAGAAGAAGAGAAGTATTTGGAAAGTGAAACCAGGTCTCTTGGAGTGCACTATAATTTGAAGGGATTAACTGTAGCACACTGAAAAGCAAATTTTGCAAGTGAACAGTTGGCGAAATCATCATCTATGTTAGCAAAGCATCCTAAGAAGGAGAAAAGGAAATCTAGATTGTGCATGCAGAAGGAACACATTTTATGTTTGCCAGGGAACACACCACACACACACATACACACACACACGATGCAGTCATCAAGTAGTGGCATTGAACATCCAAGATTTTCTTTCATGCTTGTGGTGTTTACACCATCAAACAGTCCTAATTTATGTTGGCCAACAAGAAATTTTTTCATAAAATTTTCCCTGTCATCCACAAAAACATATTTGGTTGGTTTCTTTTATTTTTTAAGTTAATTCTATGTAAATTGATATATTTTGATAACAAAAAGAAAGGACTTTTTTTTTTAAATGCTTCCTCAGATTATAGGATATCAAATGAAAACTGCTCTTCTCACACCCATTTCTGCCCACAACAGGAGTCATTTTAGGTCACATGCAGTGAGTTCCTCATTTAGAATGCTTACCAGAGAATCATATTCCATAATGTCACTGTTTCTCCAGAAGTTTCCATTTAAATGTAGATTTGGTACTGAGCAAAGGGTGAGAGAGGCAAATCATCCATTCAGCTAAACAACATCTATGATGTTAACAGCCATAGGATTTTTTAAATCTTTTTTATTTGTTTGCAACCAGAGAAAAAGAGACAGAGAGGGAGAGGGAGAAGAGTGAGAGACAAAGAGAGAGAGAGAATGGGCATGCCAGGGCTTCTAGTCATTGCAAACAAACTCCAGATGCATGTGCCACTCTGGCATTACTTGGGTACTGGGGAATTGAATCAGGATTGTTAAGCTTTGCAGGCAAGTGCCTTAGCCATTAAGCAATCTCTCCAGCCCCAGCTATAAGCTTTTGACTAGGTATCAGTACCAGGTATGAGTTCCTTTCCATGGAGCAGGTGTCAGATCCAATCAGAAGAGGAATTAGTTGCCATATTAAAAGTCATACCACAACTGTACCAGTAAGTTTCATCTTACCTAGCTGGTGTGTCATGTAGCAAGACAGGAGGATCCACCTTTGGGTAGATTAATTACATTTTACTAAATATGTTGAGTACTATTTTCCCCAGGGGCCTGCATAGCACTTTCCCTCACTAGGACAGCTAACCAGCAGGGAGGAGGCTTGCAGCTCAGTTCCAATTAGATTATTCAGAGTGCTGAAACCATTGTGTGTGGTGTCTTCAGCAATGCCAGCCTACCATCTAGTTCTGGTGTGCATCCAAGAGCCTTAGCAATAGCTTGCATTATTTTGGGAACCCTAGGGACATCCCTGACCAGCAACTCATTGAAAGGTATCCCACCCTTGATACTGGAATTTTCCCACAAGAATTTATGGCATTGTCCACTTCCACAGGGAGATTTTGCCCAAACTCTCTATCTTTTTAAATCTTATTTATATATTTTTAATAATATAACCAAATGTGGGTTACCCTATGGCTTTTTTCATAGCATCTTGAGTTTTGGTTGACCTCCCCACTCCTTCTCCTCCCATCCACTCCATTCTGCTGACCCATTTTAGCCTCTCCATCACCAGTGTTCCATCCCTCTACTTACATGTGTACTATTCCCTCAACTCAAGCCCTCCCCTTTAACTCTCTAGTATACTGGCTCTACAGTTTCTTACTTTAACTTAGATATGCATTTAAAATTCCAAGTTAAGGGATTACATGCTTAAAGGAGCTTATTTTCAAAGCCTGATGGCCCTAGTTTGATTCCCCATTATCCACAAAAAGTCAAGCACCCAAAGTGGAGCATGCATCTGGAGTTTGCAGTGGCAGGAGACCCTGACATGCCCATGTGCTCACACTCTTGCTCACTCTCACTTGCTCCCCCTCTCTCCCCCCTTTCTCTCTGTGTAAGTAAATTTTTTTTAATTCAAAGTGAGCACCTACATATGAGAGAGAACATATGACATTTGTCTTTCTGAGCCTTCTTAGTATATTTTCCAGATTAATTTATTTTTCCTGTCAATTTCATTTTTCTTTATAGCTGAATAAAACTCTATGTGCATATGCACCATATCAGCATTATCCATTCATCAGCTGATGGTCACTTAAGCTGATTCTATTTCCTAGCTATTGCTAATAAAACAGCAATAAACATGGATAAGGAAGAATGCCTATGATAAAATATACAGTCCTCAGTCCAGGAGTCATATGATAGATTTACATTTAGCTATTTCAGAAACCACCACACTGACTTTCATAATGGCTACACCACTTTCTACTCCCACCAACAGTGAACATGTGTTCCTCTGTGTATAATGTCCCCCATAGACTTATGTATTTAAATACTCATTACCCAATTGGTGACACTGCTTCCCTCTACTTTTTCCTCCAGTCAGTTCAAGGTTTCAAGTCTTATATTGAGATTCTAGAACCATTTAGTTTTTTACTGTGCATCATGAGAGATAAGGGTCTGAATTCCATCATCTATGTATAGATATCCAGTTTCCCCACAACAATTTGTTGAAAATGTTATTTCTCCAAAGGGTGTTTGGGCCTTTTTACCAAAAAATTTGGTGGTTATATTAAATGGACTTATACCTGGATCTTCTATTCTATTACATTGATCTACATATTTTTTTTTGTGCCAATATGATACAATTTTTATTATGGCTCTGTAGTAAAGTTGAAATTGAGTATGGTGATGTCTCTAGGAATTTTTTTTTTCCTGAGGATCTTTTGTGCTTCCATATGAATTTTAACATTATTTGGTATGCAGCAATTTGCTGCAAATTGAAACATTCACTCCTGGAAGAGGAGAAGGAGGCTTGGGAAACTCAGGATTTAAACCAGTCTGGAAAAGCTAAAATTTAAAGGTCACAAGACCCTTACCAAGGTTATCAAAGCAGTAAACAACTTCTGGAGTAGAGACTCCCTGACCAGCCAAGCTAGTAAGCTCTAGAGACTCAGCTTCTGTGAGTCATCACCTACGCTGGGGTGGGCTTTTCAGTGATGCAGCTGCCTTTGAGTCACCCATGCTCCTGTAAGCAACCCCTCACCCTGCTCTGTCAGTGACCCCAATAAACTCATTGGTTCACCAAAATTGGATTTGGGTACAATCATGCTTTATTCTGTTACTTGTGCCCTATCTATGGTAAATATACTTGTGCTCATGTCTCCCCAGGGATGAAGTATCACATAGCATTATTATTTCTATTTCTGTGAAGAATGGTGCTAGAACTTTGATTGGGATTGCATTGATTCTGTATATTGTGATCAGTAGGATGGCCAGTTTCACCATATTGATTCTTGCAGTCCACAAACATGGGAGACATTTCCATTTTTTTGTTATTTTCCTGGATTTTTAAGTCTTTCACTCACTGCTTAGGGATAATATGAGACATTTAAATACTTGCATGGCTATTATGAGTAGTGGGACTATTTGCCTGATTTTTTTCTCAATATGTTGGCATTGCTATATAAGAAGGCTACTGATTTTGTGTATTAATTTTATTTCCTGCCATTTTGATGAGAGTGTTTATCAATTTTAAGAGTTGTCTATCATAAAATCTGCAAATAAGGTTAGTTTAACTTCTTGCTTTCCAATTTGTACACCTTTTATTTTTTCTCTTGCCTTACCACTCTAGATAAGACTTCAATCACTTCATTAAATAGCTGTGATGAGAGAGGATACCTTTGTTTTCTTCCAGATCTTAGTGGGAATGCATGGAGGTTTTCTCCATTCAGTATGATATTGGTTATAGATTTGTTAACTATAGTCTTTGTTATGTTGAGATATGATCCCTCTGTCCCTATGTTCTCTAATGCCTTATCATGAAGGGGTATTTTGTCAAAGGCCTTTTCTGAATTCATTGAGATGATCAAGTGATTTCTGTCCATGACATTATATATGAGATTATGTTGAATTATTCCTACATATCCAGAATAAATCTTATTTGTTCTAAGTAGATGATCTGTTTTGATATGTTCATGAATTTGGTTTGCAAGCATTTCTTTTTCTTTTTAAAAATTGGTTTGAGGGCTGGAGAGATGGCTTAGCAGTTATGGCACCTGCCTCCTAAGCCTAAGAATGCCAGTTCCAATCTCCAGGTCCCACATTTTAGCCAGATGCAGTGATGCCAGGACACAATTCCACACTTGACCACAAGGGGGCGCACACATCTGGATTTCATTCGCAGCAGCTGAGAGACTGCTGGCGCACCCATCTCTATCTGTCTTCCTCTCCCTCTCTCTCTCTCTGTGTCTCTCTCCAAAAAAAAAAAAAATTGTTTTTTTATTGACAATCTCTACACATATAGACTATCCATGATCATAATTCCCTTCCACTTCCATAATTCTTCTTACCAAATCTCTCACCCACTGAATTCCTTCTTCTTTCTAACTAGTCTATCTTTATTTGTTGAGTTTATTTTATATGTACTATATATTATAACAGGTTATACACTTTTATCCACTTGCCTGTGCTCCCTTTTCCCTGGGGCCCTCCTCAGTGGAGTTATGGTCATGAAGGCCTCAGTCAGTCCCTGTGGAGTAACAGGGGGAACCATGCCTCAGGGTATTCCTACCCACTCTGTGGCTCTTACAATCTTTCCTTCCCCTCTTCTGAGCTATGGCAGGCCTGTTGGCAGTCTGATTTCTTATTGAGCTCTCTGTAACTTCTGAATTTCTGCTTTGATGGGTTTTGATTGACCACCATGTCTGTCACTATTGCCCTGAAACTGATTGTCAGGCTAGCAGTAAGAACAGTACTCATGTTACCACTTCCTCTGGTTCGCAAGTGTTTTATTGAGAATTTTTGTATGTCTGTTCATCAGGGATGTTGGTCTATTGTTTTCTCTCTTTTGTTGCATCTCTTTCTGGTTTTGTTATGGGTGTAATGCTGGTCTCATAGAAGGACTTAAGAAGCATTCATTCCTTTTCTGTTTCATGGAATGATTTCAGAAGTAGTGGTTTACATTATTCATTAAAGGTCTGATAGAGTTCTGCAATGAGCCATCTGGACCTAGACTTTTCTCTCAGTGTGTGTGTGTGTTATGTGGCATGTGGGGTATTGTGACATCCCAAGCTTTCAACAGCAGTGGCTACAACTGAATGTTAGGCGTCCCACTCCATTACTCTTCTGCTCTTTTTTATTTGAACTGAAGTCTCTTACTAATCCAAAGCTTGTGGTGGGGGATGTGGCAGAGCAAGGACAAATGGTTGTTGTTTTATTTTTGTGGCTTTATTTTTCTAATGAGCTCTGGTGATTCTCAAGTCTCTGCTCCCCTATTGAACTGGAGTTACAAATGTGTGGGCACACCACGTGTTAATGTGGGTCTTGGAGATCTCTCAGGTCTCTTCAAGCCCCCATTCTTGTACAGAAAGTGTTCTGGATCACTAACCCATCTCCCCAGTCCTTTGACTGGGACTTCATTGACTGGGATATTTTTAATTACCATTTTCTATCGCATTGATTGTTATAGAACTGTTTAAAATATTTATTTCATCTCACTTTAAATTTGGTAGGTCATATATATCAAGAAACTCATCCATTTCTTTTAGATTTTCAAATTTGGTGGAATATATATTTTACGTGTCTCCTTTTCATCTTTAATCTTACTGATTAGAGTCATTTATCTATTTCTTTTTTAATTTGTTTATTTATTTTTTTTATTTATTTGAGAGCGACAGACAATTTCATTTGTCCAGCCACTTGAACTCCAGATGCATGCGCCACCTTGGCTTCTTGACAGGCAAGGCTTCACAGGCAAATGCTTAACCACTAAGCCATCTCTCCAGGCCCCATTTATCTATTTCTTTTGGTTAATTTGGCTAAGGATTTGCCAATCTCCTTTATCATTTCAAAGAACCAACTCTTTATTTCATCATTCTTTTAATTTTTTTCATTTTTACTTTATTGATTTATGCCCTAATCTTGATTCTTTCGTATATCAGTAAGTTATTAATTTGAGATCTCTGTTTTTGTAATGTTGGCCTCTCAGGACTGCATTCATTATGTCCCGTAGGTTTTGATACCTTGTATTTTCATTTTTATTCAGTTCCAACTTTTTCATTCCATCTAAACACTACAGAATTTCCTTCCTTCTTTATTTAGGTAATGACCAACCCATTGTCCAACAATGTGTTGTTTAATCTCTATGAGTTTGCATATTTTCTGTATTTTTTCTTAATAATTTCTAGGTTTATCACAATGTGGTTAAATAAAATACAAGGAACAATTTCAATTTCCTAAATGTATTGAGATTTGCTTTATGCAATCCTTTTTTGTTGTTGTTGTTGTTGTTGGTTTTGTTTTTCCAGGTAGAGTCTCACTCTAGCCCACTCTACCTGACCTGGAATTCACCATGTAGTCTCAGGGTGGCCTTGAATGCAATCTATTTTTTAAAAAAGTTCCACAGCCTGCTGAGAAGAATGTGTGTTTTGTAGTGTATACATGGAATTTTCCATAAATGTCTATTACATTTGTTTTATCTATGGTGCCATTTTAACTCCATTATTTTTCTGTTTATTTTCTCATTATATGCCCTGTCTATTGGTGATAGTGAGGTATTTAACTGACCCACTATTGTGTTGGGAGTTATCTCTGACTATATATATAATAGATTTTGTTTTGTAAAATCAAATGCACCTGTATTTGGTGCATATATGTTCAGAGTTGTAATGTCTTCTTGGTGAATTATTCCTTTGATCAATATGAAATGACCTCTATATCTTTTGTGTTTAATTGTGGTTTGAGGTCTATTTGTCAAATATTGTTTTCTGGTTCCATTTGCTTGGAATATCTTTTTCCTAAGGTATTGTCTTGTTTTGATTGTTAGGTGAGTTTCTTGAGACAAGAAAATGACAGATATTGTTTTCTGTTTCCACTGGTTAGTCTATGTCTTTTGACTGGGGAAATGAGATGATTAATATTAAGAATGATTATTAAAAATTCTGACCTGTCATGTAATGACTTTGTGGAGTTTGTTGTTACCTTGAACTTCATAATCTTAACAACTTTTCTACTATTTGTTATTGTTCTTTGTTCCTGTAGCCTCTTGAATATGTTTATTCTTATCTCTGCTGCAAAGTATTCCATCAGTAGCCTCTGTAGGGCTGGCTTGGTGTTAGTGCTCAGAAATTCCTTTGACCTACTTTTCTCATATAAAGTTTCTCTTTGTTCTTCTACTACAAGAGATAATTTTCCTGGGAATAGTAGCTTGGTTTTGGCATCTGTGGTCTTTGAATACTCTGGATTTTAGAGTTTTCATTGAAAATTAGCTGTTATTCTTATGGGCCTTCCTTATATGTGACTGGATGTTTCTCTCTTGAAGATTTCAGTGCTATTTTTTGTTCTGTGCATTTAATGGGTTGGTTTTAATATAATGGGGGAATTTCTCTTCTGGTTCTGTATATCTGATATGTTGTATACTTCTTTTATCTAGATAGTTATCTCCCTGGAGTTTGGATAGTTTCATCCATAATTTTAATGAAAATAGTTTCTATACCATTGACCTGAATTTCTTTTATGTCCACTATTGGAACATTTGTTTTTCTTTCAAGGTACCCCACATTTCTCACCTGTTCTAGTTATATGTTGTTCTTTTTAACTTCTCATTGGTTTTGACTAACTGGTCCAATTCCTGTACCTTGTCTATAAGGCCTGATATTCTGTCTTCTATTTGATCCATTAGAATCTTTACATTAGAGCTTTTTGTTTGACATGTTATAGTTTTCATTTCTAGCCTAATTTCAGTTTGCTTTTTTTAAAAAAAGGATTTCTGTCTCTTTATTTATTTCATTTTTATGTCCTGATTTTTAAAATTTTTTTCCTTTTTATTGATAGCTTCCATGCTTACAGACAATAAACCATGATAATTCCCTCCCCTCCCCTACTTTCCCCTTCACAAATCCACACTCAATCATATCCCCTCCTTCCCTCCATTAGTATCACTTTTATTTTGATGTCATCATCTTTTCCTCCTATTATGAGGGTCTTGTGAAGATAGTGCTAGGCACTGAGAGGTCATGGATATCAAGGCCAATTTCTGTGCAGTCCATTGCATTGTAAGCAGTCCTACCCTTCCTTCAGCTCTTACATTCTTTCCACCACCTCTTCCACAATGGACCCTGAGCCTTGGAAGGTGTTATAGAGATGTTTCAGTACTGAACATGCCTCCATCACATCTTCTCAGCTCTATGGTGCCTTTTGGGTAATTCCAGTGGTCACCACCATCTGAAAAGAGAAGCTTCTCTAACCAAAAGTGAGAGTAGCATTAATATATTAATATTAATATGGGCAGGAAAATTAAGTAAAGTGCTTATAGGGCAGTTTGGTGAGCATAATATATGCCTTTAGCAAGACAAGAGTAGGCATTACACTCCTAATGCTCATGACCTACCCCACCATAGGATTTGGTTAGATTTTCAGTACCAGGCATGTATTGCCTCCCATAGAGCAGGTCTCCAGTCCAATTAGAGAACATTTGATTTTCCCCATAACAGACATGCCATTATTGCACCCATTGGCTCATTTGGCCTGGCTGGCCAAACTTGAGGCTTCCAGTGTCTGCTGTTTTCACCACTGATGGCTTCTGTCTCCTGCAAGGCTGCATGCAGTGCAGCTTATTCCATCTTTCTGTCAGCTCATCTACAGGGAGGTTTTCAGCTCAGCCTCAGTTTGATTTCTCAGTGACCTTGCAGTCAAGGCATGTGCAGTCTTCAGCAATAGGGTCATATCATCTATTCCTGGTAGGAAACCAAGAGCATTGACAATGGTCTGTAATGTTTGGGAGGTATCAGGGAACTCCCTGGCCAACAACTCACTGGAAGATATCTCATCCCTGGCACTGAAATTTTTCTAGTAACAGCCTATGGCTTCTGTGTTATTATCCATTATCCAAAAAAGTAGGTTATCATGCAGCTTATTCACAATTTTCTGCATTTTGATTACACCCCCACACACTCCCTTTACTATTCCCTTAACCTCACTTAGGCCATTCCACCAGTAGTAATCTGTCTATATATATATGGTACCATCCCCTAAAGTCCACCCTCTCCTAATTTCCTTATAGCCCTTTTGTAGCTCGCTGGCCTCTGCTACTGAGTTCTACTTCAACTCACAAACAAGTCTGAACATTTGTAACTAGGATCCATATACAAGAGAAAACATGTGACATTTGGCTGAGACTACATTACCTCATTTAGTATAATCCTTTCCAGATCCATCCATTCCTCTGCAAATTTCATAATTTCATTTTTCTTTACTGCTTCATAGAATTCCATTGTATAAATGTACCACATCTTCATTATCCATTCATCAGTTGAGGGATATCTAGGCTGGTTCCACTTCCTAGCCACTGTGAACAGAGTGGCAATAAACATGGTTGTGCAAGTATCTCTAAGGTAGTAAGAAGAGTCCTTGGGATATATGCCTACAAGTGGTATACCTGGGTCATATGGTAAATCAATTTTAGCTGTCTCAGGAACCTACTTACTGATTTCCACAATGGTAGTACCAGATTACATTTCCAACAACAGTGTAGAAGGGTTCCTCTTTTCCCACATCCTCATCAACATTTATTGTCACTTGTTTTCTTGATGATAACCATTCTGCCAGGAGTGAGATGGAATCTCAAGGTAGTTTTGATTTGCATTTCCCTTATGGCTAAGGATGTAGAACACTTTTTAGATGTTTATATGCCATCTGTAGTTCTTCTTTTGAGGACTCTCTATTTAATTCCTTAGCCCATTTTTTAATTGAGTTTTTTGATTTCTTATTAGTTTTCTGAGTTCTTTGTATAATGTCCTCGTGGTGGAGTGTTCCTTTAATTGGTATAAAATGACCATCTTTATCTTTCCTCACTAATGTTGGTTTGAAAGCTATCCTGTCAGATATTACAACAGCAACATCTGCTTGTTTCCTAGGTGCATTTGCTTGAAATACCATTTTCCATCCTTTCACCCTAAGACACTGTCTATCTTTTATTGTGAGATTACTTTCCTGAAGGCATTAAACAGCAGGATCCTGCCTTTTAATCCAGTCTGCAAGCCTGATTTGTAGTTTAATCCCACTGTGGTCTGGTAGAATAAAAGGGATTATTTCAATTTTTCCTATATTTTTTAAGATTTGCTTTGTGTCTTAATACATTGTCTGTTTTGTTCCATGTGCTACTGAGAAAAATGTATATTCTGCAGCATTTGGATGGAATGTTCTGTAGATATCTGTTAGGTCCACTTGTTCCATGACATCATTTAATCCAGAAGTCTCTCTGTTTATTTTTTGCCTGACAGGATGACCTGTCAATTGATGAGAGTGGGGTATTGAAGTCACCCACTACAATTGTGTTTGGTGTTATCTGTGACCTTACGTCTAATAGTGTTTGTTTGATGAAATTGGGAGCCACCACGTTAGGTGCATATACATTTAGGAATGTAATGTCCTCCTGTTGGAGTGTTCCTTTAATCATTATATAGTGACCTTCTTTATCTTTCCTCACTAATGTTGGTTTGAAGTCTATCCTGTCAGATATTAGGATAGCAACCCTTGCTTGTTTCCTAGGCCCATTTGCTTGAAATACTGTTTTCCATTCTTGCACCCTAAGACAGTGTCTATCTTTTATTAAGAAATGAGTTTCCTGGATGTGTCTTTGGGTTGGGCATTGAGGCCATTCATATTAAGAATCATTATTATTGAAAGGTATGTGTTTATTCTTGCCATTCTTGTTTTGTAGTGCTTCCTGTTTCTCTTTAAACTCTTGTTTTAACTGTTATTTGAGTATGGTTTATTTTTTCCTATTTCCTCATGTGTGCACTTTGCATTCTTGTCAGCATGAAGGATTCCTTCAAGTGTTTTCTGTAGAGCTGGGTTAGTTGTCATGAATTCCGTTAGCCTGTTTGTGTTGTGGATTGTCCTTATTTCTCCTTCAATTTGGATAGATAGCTTTCCAGTCCAACAGCAGAAGTAATCCTAGGTGTTAAGTTTGCCTGCTATTCAAGTATTCTAGTGGCTGGGTGGAAGAATTTACTGGCAAATTCTAAAATTTAACTGAGCAACATACACATTCAATAAAAACCAGCCCAGTGTATGCAAGAGATTGAAACAAAAAGGTAACCTGATAAAGCAAAAATTACTTAAAGGAATATGTTGTTCTACACCCTTAATCTTGTCATCTGGGAGGTTGAGATTTCTATTCTGAAATGGGTTTCAGGTCAACCTAGGTCTGAATCAGAGGCTGCCCCCAATAATGACAGAAGAAAAAGACAAAGGTCTTATAAATCTGAAAGCATCAAAGGCAACAATAGTCAACCCCCAAATGCAGCTTAATTGAGAATGGTAAAGCCAACCATGAATATGTAACCCATAACCTGCCTTGACATGAAAAGTGATTAGCATTTCTGGTGCAGGCCTATGTTCTTGCTTTTTTGTCAGTCATCCTCATTACCTTTTGGGGTGTCTTCCAATCTCACCAATGCTGAGTGTCCACCTTGATCCCTCTGTGTTGTGCTGTGGATCTGGTGTTCTGATCAGCTGTGCTGGATGCCCAGCCACTGGGGGCTGAATGAGTTCCAGAGGTTGGGGGATGGAAAAGATCAGGAAGCCTGGAATTGTACTAGACCTGCTCAGCTGGTTCCACCTATATCCCCTTCAGCAGCTCCTCAGATGGTCTCTGCTGTCTCCCCTTCAGGTGTCTTGACTTTGCAAGGAGGCTGATGAGATTGGGAAATCACCTTATTTGGTCTCTGCTCCTGAAGCTTGGCACCAGGCCAGGTGGGCATGTGGATCTGGGCTGCAGGTGCCTCATCAGGATTCTGGCAGGTTTCCTCCATTCTGGTAGAGCTTCTCCACTGTGGCCAATAATAACCTATATACCTCCACTTTTCTGAAGAAGAGTGTATTTTGCTGTGGTTTACTTAAATCCCTCCCTAGGCTGGTTTGATGTGACTCCTAATCTGCCATTTTACCTGGAAGTCTGATACACCTTATATCTTGATATGACTTCACTTCATCTAGCTGTTTTCTTCCTCTTAGAATTCATTTAGATGTTTATATCACTCATGCATTTATTTGTGTCATCTTTGAGTTATTTGCACACATTTATAAACATCTTTTAAGGTTTTGCCTAGACTTTCCTTTACACAGCTTTCATAGGGACACTCCGGCTTTGTGGTAGACTGAATATATTTACCCCATAGACTCAGGTGTTCTATTTAGGCTTGTAACTTGGGTCTCTAGCCACCTGGCTGGAGGAAGTGTCACTGGGGGGAGACCTGAGTTCCAGCCCAAAGATACACAAACTAGTTTGAGCTCTGCAGAGGCCCTGCTTCCTGTAGTTCCTTGCTGCTGCTTTGGGGGTTTTCTGGCCATTTGGTGTTTCTCTCTGCTTGGATGTATGGAAGTAGCTTATTCCGCCACTGATGGAATTCCCCCTGGATCTTTAAGCCTGAAATAAACCCCTTTCTCCCATAATATGTATCTGGTTTGGATGTTCATCCCAGCAATGTGAAACTGTCTATAACAGAAATTTGGTACCAAATGAGTGGGATGTTTCTGAGATGAACCTGATCATGTGGATTTTGGTCTTTTGGAACTTGTGGAGGAAGAGTATGTATGGACTTGGTACTTTGCACTTTGGACTTCAGCAGCCATAAACAGTTGCAAGCCAAATTTTCTGGGCTATTTTGGTGGGAATTTGAAAATGCTAAGTGAAAAGAGAATTGTATTTGGAGGCTGTGGTGATTTGATTCAGGTGTCCCCCACAAACTTAGGTGTTCTGAATGTTAGGTTCCCAGCTGATGGAGATTTGGGAGTTAATGCCTCTTGGAGGCAGCACATTGTTGGGGGCGGGCTTATAAGTATTATAGCCAGTTTCCTCTTGCCAGTGTTTGGTACACTCTCCCATTGCTATTGTCCACCTTATATTGGCCAGGAGTGATGTCCACCCTATGCTCATGCCATCATTTTTCCCTGACATCATGGAGCTCGCCCTTGAGCCTGTAAGCCAAAATAAACCCTTTTTTTTCCCACAAGCTGCTCTTGGTCAGGTGATTTCTGCCAGCAATGTGAACCTGACTACAATAGTAATGTTGGTACTCAGGAGTGGGATTGCTGCTAGACACCTGACTGTGTGGCTTTGGCCTTTTGGAGCTGATTTTCAAGAGGAATGTGAAAGGATTTGAAACCTTGGCCTAAGAGATACCTTGCAGTGCTATAAGTACAGCTTGATGGACTATTCTGGTCAGAGTTGAAAGACCTGAATGCAGTATGAACTATGGACTGTAAGGTTTGGTTTGTGAGGGTGAGAAAGAGCTTTGCCTGGACTGGGCTAGAGATAGTTTGTGTGAGAGGCTTACTATTATGACTATGTCCTAAGAAGTTGTAAAGGGTTGCATTGTGTAGAAATGGTGTGAGAAGAGAGATATGGCACAGAGGAAAAAAATGAAGTCTTTGGGTGAAACTGCTGCCCATTCAGCTACAATTGAGAGATTATAACCATTGAGCTGATTTGTACAAATTGGCACCCTTCCTGGTATTGTGGAGTATAAGAAATGCAGGAAAAAGAGGATCATTGAATTTGCAACACAGTCTTGTGTTTTGTAAATGTCCATGGGCAGTGTGAAGCAGGTTTGCTGGACTGTCTGCATGGAGACCTGATGAAGCCATGATGATGAACCATGGGTTGCAGTGGAGATCCAGTGGAGGTGCATGAGATGGCTGCCAAGTAGAGCTGCCGGCCCCAGATGAAGGTTTCCAGGTCTGTGAGTAGCCTAGCTGGAGGGGCAGAATTGGAACTCCAGAGATTTGTTGCTGATTAGAATTTCAGACTTGGGGCTGGAGAGATAGCTTAGTGGTTAAGGCACATGCCTGCAAAGCTTAAGGACCCAGGTTCGATTCTGCAGGTCTGATGTAAGCCAGATACACATGGTGGTGCATGTGTCTAGAGTTCATTTGCAGTGGCTAGAGGCCCTGACATGCCAATTCTTATTCACTATCTCTCTCTCCCTGTCTCTGTCTCTAATAAATAAATAAATAAATAAATAAATAAATAAGTAAATAAATAATCTTTTAAAGAAACAATTATTGGACTTGGAGACTTGTCATAGGCTAGAGTTGTTGTTGGAGTTAGAGTTTAGTGTTTGCCCTTTTAAATTATGTATTGCTTGAGTATTTCTTTGCAATGCCAATGCCATCTTTTGCAGTGTGAATGTTTATTCTGTGCCATTATAGGTATTTGGGGGATTTTTTGATATTATGGCTCAGTTAAAAGACCTTGGATTATGGGGATGTTTGAAATTCATTAGGATTGATAAAAATTTGGTGATGTTTAAAGTTGGACTGAATGCATTGTATTTTACATCATGTATGGATATCAGTTTATGGGGACCAGGGGAAGAATGTGGTAGTTTGATTCAGGTGTCCCCCATAAACTTAGGTGTTCTGAATGCTAGGTCCCCAGCTGATGGAGATTTGGGAAATAATTCCTCTTGGAGGTAGTCTATTGTTAGGGGCAGGCTTATGGGTATTGGAGCCAGTTTCCCCTTGCCAGTGTTTGGCACACTCTCCTGTTGCTATTGTCCACCTTATATTGGCCAGGGGTGATGTCCCCTCTGCTCATACCATCATTTCCCCTGCCACCATGGAGCTTGCTCTCGAGCCTGTAAGCTAAAATAAACCTTTTTTCCCACAAGCTGCTTTTGGTTGGGTGATTTTTTCCAGCAGTGCAAACCTGACAGCAACAGAGGCTTTGCTTATGAACTTTCAAAGGATAAGAAAAGACAGCAGAGAACTTAGTTGGAACTGGGATACTAGTATTGGCTGGCTGAGTTCTGCTGCCCATGCCGAGTGAGTTTGATCAAGATTGAATTTGAAAGGATTAATGTGCTTGGTGGAAGATATAGAACTGAAAGATATATGATTTAAAGTTGAAAAAAGTCAAGGAAGTTTAAGTTACCAGCAGAGTTAGGTTTTAGGTTTTTGAAGGTTTTAGGTTATTGAAGCTGCTATTGTCAAACAGAGTATTATGATTAAGGATGGCCCACTGCCTTACATTAAAACAATAAAAAGATGCCTGGGGTGCTTCTACCCAGGAAAGACTGAATGATAGAAATGCAAATTCTTTTGAGAAACCTGTTCTTCAAGGTCACTATTTATTTCCTCCCAGGATTAAACAACATAGCTATGTCTTTACACACCTGGCATTAATATTGAAAGCATGAAAAATGCATGAAAGCAGGTCAGGAAGCATACATGGTTCTAGGTGCCACTGCTGATACATGGCAAGTGGAGCAGGGTGATGTCCCTGGTAGAGAGACCGGTGAGGATATTATTAAGATCGACTGTGAAGATGTTTTGGATGTACCAGGATTGTGCAAAGGTTGGGGATGGAAGATTTCCCTGGCTACTCAGCCCAGTGGATGGATAGAAATTAGAAATCCAGAGACTGTCATCACTGGTAATAGATGTCAGACCTGAACTACAGATGTTTGATGTTTATCTGATGATTTGATTTTGCATTGGTGCAGTCTCTCCTTTTATGCCTTATAGCAATGTAAATGTTTACTCTGTGCCATTATATATTGGAATATGTAACTTGTTTTGATTTTACAGGACTCATAGTTAAGAGCCAGTCTTGAATCTCAGATGAGACTTGGGAATTTGGAAAAATCTTAAAGTTGTAAAGACTATGGGGTCCTTTGAAGTTGTACTGAGTACAATTTACAGTGTGAGATGGTGGTGAGTCTGTTGGGGGCTAGAGGCAGAATGCAGTAGTTTGAATTTATGTTTCCCATAGACTCAGGTGTTTTATTAAAGCTTGTAACTTGGGTCTACAGCTGCCTCACTGGAGGAAGTGTCACTGGGGGTGGACCTGAATTCCAGCCCAAAGATGTACACATGTGTGAGCTCTGCAGGGTTTCTGCTTGCTGCTGTTCCCTTCTGCTCCTTCTGGTTTTTGCTGGCTGTTTGAATGTTTCTCTCTGCTTGGATGTATGGAAGCAAATTCTGCCAATGATGGAACTTCCCCATGGATCTATAAGATGAAATTAACCCCTTACTCTCATAAACTGTGTCTGGTTTGTATGTTCATCCCAGCAGCATGAAACTTTCAGCATCAGGATTGGTATTTCTTAGAGAGATATATTGGCTTGTGTTACACATATTCCATTGAATCTTACTATCTGGTGATAGCACACTGGTCAAGTCTCTCTGGCACACTTGTATTAAGTTAGTACTTAGAATGTTACTTGAAGTTTTTGTGTGTGTGTGTGTGTGTTCATTGGTCTTTGCTCCACTTTGCAGTGTTTAGACTTCTGTATTGGAGGTAGCCTTTACTGCTTTGTTATTGAGGTAGGTCAAGTGGTCTCAATTCAGATGCAGTAAGCTGTGCTCAATCTTACCATGTGGGTTCAAGCTCAACTGTCAGATCACTGTGTCCCATAGTGAAGGGAGGAGGACTGCTAAAGGGAGTCCAAGTTCTGGAACTCAGTGTGAATTCAAGCTCCAACATGAATCATTGGTTCCCATGCAGAGGACTCTTACAGGGACTCTGATTGTTGGAACTCAACATGAGCCCCAGCCCCAATGGTGGTCATTTGTGACCATGTGTTGAAGGGAAGAGGGTTCATAAATGGAATCCAAGTGCTAGAAGTTACACACAAGTTTTAATTACAATGACAGGTCATTGTGCCCACATGAGGAAGATAAGAGGATTCCTAGAGAGAAACTAATTGCTGGAACTTACATGTTAGTACCCATCCCAATAGTGTGTTGTCTACACCTTCAGGGTCAAAGGAAGAAGATTCCTAAAGGGAATTCTGGTGCTGAACTTGTGTGCTGGTTCCAATCCCAATGTCTTTATTTACCTACATACAAATAGTAAAAGTTAGGATCCACATATGAGACATAACATGTGATTTTTCTTTCTGAACCTGTGTTAACTTACTTAGTATAATTCTTTTTCCAATGTTTTCCATTTCCTGCAAATTTATCTACAGCTGAGTAAAACTGCATTGTGTTTAACTAGCATGTTTCATTAGCCGTTCATCTGTTGATGAGCATCTAGGCTGGTTCCATTTCCTAGCTATTGTGAATAGAGCAGCAATGTAAATGGATGCATAGTTATCTCTGTGGTAGGATATAGAAGCCTATGGGTATATGCTCATGAGTGGTATAACTAGGTATTATTATAGTTCAATTTTTAGCTTTTAGAGGAAACTCTACAATGATTTCCATAGTGGCTTTACACTCCAAGAAACAGGGAATAAGTATTCTCCTTTTCCTACAACCTCACCAGCATTTGTTGTTATAAATTTTCTTGATAGCTATTCTGACTGGGGTAAGATGGACTCATAAAGTGGTTTTATTTGTATTTCCTTGATGGACAAGATGTTTAACATTTTTAAATATCTGTCACATATTTGTGTTTCTTCTTTTAAGAACTGCCTGTTATTTCATTAGCCTATTTATTATCAGCTTTGTGGGTTTTTGTTGTTGTTGTTTTGCATTGTTTTGGTTTGGTTAGGGTTGATTTGGTTTTTTTTTTTTTTTTTTTTTGTGTTTAGATTATCCAGTTCTTTATTTATTTTAGATATCAACCACCCATTAGAGGAATAGTCTACCATTCTGTAGGTTTTCTGTTCTCTTTCTGAGAGTTTTTATTGTGAAGAAAATTATTGATTTTATGTAGTTGACATTTTTCATGTAATTAATTCCATTCATTGGTTCTTAGGACTATGTACTGTGCTATTGAAGTCCTATTCAGGAAGTTCTTAGCTATATCTATAACTTCCATTGTATTGCCTAGGTTTTCTTCTAGTTTTCTTTTTCTTTTTTTAGCATTTCTGGCTTTAGAGTAAGGTCTTTATTTAGAATTAATTTTTGTCCAGGTGAAAGAAACAGATCTAATTTCATTCTATTGAACACTTCCCTTTTATAGTAAACTAATATTAAACTAATTTTATCTAAACAATCTTAATTGTCTCCAAAATTAGTTTTGTTTTTCTGGTATAAACATTTCCAAATAAAATATGTAAATGAAAAAAGTCTTTTATCCATATAACTAATGATAACTGGCATGTATTTAGAACTTGTAATTTATAAAAAGGACTTGTGCATTCATCATCTCAGTTGATTCTGTTAATGTAACCAATACTTTTATTTTTCAAACTATGGAGATTTTTCATTCATTCAAAACCTATGTGTATAGCCCTTGCCCTAACCTAGCTTTGGAGATAGATAAGGAATCAGAAAGGAACTGAGCTTTGCCTTTATGGGGCTGCAATGCAGTGATAGGACATTTGTTAATAAGTAATCTATGAACTATAAAGGAAAAGTATTGGAGATTATGAGAGTTGATATAATGAAATGCTCTAGTCAGATATCCTAAGATACAGAATCTACCAAATATGGAAGATAACTCCAAGAAAGTAAATCTGTACATGCAACAGCATGAGGCAACAGCTTTTCAAATATCAGAGGATCAGGAAGCAAAGACAATTAGACCAAGGACGCACTGCCACCTTCAAGGTCCATCTCCAGCAACTCAATTCTACTGGGTAGGCAGTATATCCCAATGATTCCACAACTTCCTAAAACAGCACCATCAGCTGGTGACCAGGTATTCAAACACATGAGCCTGTGGGGGACATCTCACATTAAGACATAACACATCTGAAGTCACATTCAAATCACAGCACATCTGAAATCCCAGCCAATTATGAGGCTAGGACAGGAGAGTCGTCTGAGTTCAGTTCGGGGCCAGCCTTGGCAACAAAGGGAGGTTCTGTCTGTATTGCAGAGTTCCTGCAATACAGTACTGAGTAATAAGTAAAACTGCAAGCTCTTTTCTATTCTTTGCCCATTCCTACTTTTTCATATTGATTGCCTTCTGCTGTTGTATGTAAATTACTTATTGTTTTGTAATCTTAGTCCCTCTTCCATTAAAATGCATGTGGTATGGGGCTTTTTAATTGGTTGCATTCATTCACATGTTCTGCACATATAATCTCAACAAAAAGTTACAGAATGAAAGAAGGAACAAAAGAACCAGGGCAAAGGACTTGAAAGCAAGGACCAGCAGAAAACTGTACTTCTCAGTACAGAGATGTCCCTTTCAAAGATCCTGTGGCAAGGAGCAGCCTGAGCATTCTAGGAGTCCAGGAAGGCCAGTGTATCTAGAGCATAGAGAATAGAACAGAGGGAAGGAAAGAGTGGTCTGTTTAAGAAAATGGAGATTTAGCATGGACAGTCCAAAACAGGGAGCAACAAATTCAAGATGACATAGCCCACCATGTCATCCTTCATACCTTCCAAGAGTAGACAGTAATTTCCTCCTCATGGGAAAAATGATGCAGCTTAAGCAGATAATAGGGAGTGCTAGAATTCTTGGACTAGAGAAATATTTGTGCTTTATTATGTAAAGATGGTCACTTAACATGCTGGAGACAGGCAGGTTTGATGGATATGATTGATTTATGAGTGACTAGATGTTAATGCAGATGTTCAAGTGCATGAATTTTATAGTTGCCTAATTCTGCTTTGTTAAAACATTGTAGAGAAAGGTGGTATCCCACATCATTACTGCTCAGTGAGAGATTATTGATATGGGGTATATGGCCAGCATGATGGCAGAAACAGACTGTTATGGGAAGCTAGCAACACCAGAAAAGCTAGGACCCATTGAATGACACTGCCTAGAACATCCTTTCCTCTTACAAGAAAGACCACAGTGCTCCTGAAGTGAGGGGGAAGGAGTGGTGTTTTCCTTCACGTCCCTCTACTGGGCTCAGAAGAGAGAAGTTTGTGTCTTTTAATTAAAGTGGATCTTTTTTAACTCTTGTTTCAATCTGATGCTTATTTAATCCAGACACTCAGATATGCCCACCATGTGTTAAAAGTCGTGAAGCAGGATGACAATATATTACACAAGGTGCTTCAGGCTTGCTTCTGTCAAACAAATTAAATGCCTTCGCTTTGCACGCTTTACAAGGCCAAATTAAACACTTGTCAAAGGGAGGTGCATTTTTTTTTTTTTTTTGAGCAGTGCCAGCAGCCTTTCTGACACTGACCAGCTTCCTCACAAATTTGGAGCTATTTTAGCTGAAATATATGAAGAAGGCACTTTATATCCTAAGTGCTCATTTCCAAGATTTAGGTCTCCCCCCTCAAGGATGCTTCTTGTTCCAGCTATTCTAAAGTTCTAGTTAGTGCAAGAAAGATCTTCACTCTCACAGAGGGTTCATTTTTGCAAACAAACATTGCTTTAGGCACCCACTTATCTTTCTTGCTCATAAGCAATTTATAGTAAATGAAATGGGAACGCATTCCACAAGTCCTTTTCAGAACATTCACAAATTGAACTATGATAACCTCCTCTGTGACTCTATTTGTTGACCCAGTCACTGCTAATTTGCTGATTGCTATAAGCTAGAGCTACCTAGCTCCCCACTTAGACTGACATCTAGACAGACCCTGACATCAACATGCCTGATTGTGGATTTATCAGGTAAGAATTGACCTCAGAAATATGATTAAATAGTATATTTTGCTCTGAGTTATGCACTTACATCTTCTAACCCATAATACTCTTTCTGGAATCTGACACTGCAAAGGCCAAAAGACACCAAATGCCTCCAGTGATTTTTATCCTTAACCACTGTGCCTGGACTACTGACTTCTTTCCCTATGACCCTGAAAACAAGAACTATCCATGAGCTTTTATAGAGAGAAATGATGACTAAGTACCCCCTTTATTATCATTTAGGAAGAAATACTTCTAGTTTCCAACATTAATTTTCCATCTTCACTGTATTATCTATGTTAGGCAAAGCATTGAGTTATGAGAAAAAAATAATTCAACCTTTAACACAAAGGGTCCAAATCTAATAGTGGGATTAAATGACTGGAGTTTCCAGGTAAGATATAATCAGCATCAATGCTTGGAAGGGACCACAGGAAAGAGCTGCTCTAACAAGAAACAAGTCCAAGACCATCAAAGGAGAAAACAAGTGAAGATGGTACCGAAGTTAAGTAATTTTAATGGCTAATCTTTTTCATAGGGTTTATTATGGGGCCAAACAGTCTCCTTATATTAAACCATTTAATCCTAAAGTGATCCCATCACATAGGCACTATAATGAATTTATTTTACACATGAGAACATTGATGTCCCTAGTGGTTGAGTCACTTGACCAAGCTAGTGAGTAGCTGATATAGTACTTGTGCCTAGGCAGTAGAGCTCTAGACCATTCCTTCTTCAGCAGTCTGATAGCTAGGATAGAGCTTGACTTGGCAGGGTAAGTGGAACGCGCAATAGAAGAGATAGAAGCTCAGGTTATATTCTGTGGTGGCGCACACCTTTAATCCCAGCAGTAGGGAGGCAGAGGTAGGAGGAGCGCCGTGAGTTCAAGGACACCCTGAGAATAGAGAGTGAATTCCAGGTCAGCCTAGGCTAGAGTGAGACCTTACCTCAAAAAAAAAAAAAAAAAAAAAAAAAAAAAAAAAAAAAAAAAACCTGAATTGTGTGACCCCTGTATATACCAGGCATAAGGATTCCCGCTCCTTAAGGCAGAAAGACTAATTCCAGCCTGTCCTAAGCCCACGGGATAGAACATGGAAACCTCCTGTCTTCCCTTTTCTAGAAGAGATATGGCTGGGCAATGCCTTCTAATCTGCATAAGCTCCTTCACAAAATATTACAGGGTAAGTTTAAAAGTAGGAATATGTTTTCTTACTACCCTGGAGACTAGAAGTCTGAGACAAGGTGCCAGTATGGTAAGTTCTACTGGGACTCCTCCAGGCTTCCACTAGCCTATACCTCCCCATATTATCACAGGCCTTTCCTTGCTATTTCCACAGGAGAGAGATCTCATTCCTCTCCTTCTTACTGGGCCACCAGTTCCAGCAGGCTAAATCCTAATCCTGTGGCACATTTAGCTTTACTTATCCTTTGAAAGCCCTATTTTCAAACACAAAAACATTTGGGGCTTCAATATATGAATTTGCTGTGGGGAGGACACATTTTAGACCAGAGCAGACATTCAGATGGAATGGGCATTCAGAGTCCCCACACTAGCAGTGACAGAGATATCTGCCACAGTCACTAAAGTACTTCACATGGTGTGGTTACAGAGCCACACACTTCATGTCTCATTTTGCTGAAACCTTCCACCACAGGACCAGCAAGAATTAACCTTTTATATACAGTATCATTGACTTTTCTTGCATCTGTGACAAAATACCTGACAGAGACAACTTAAAGGATGAAGGGCTTGCTATGCTCATCATTTCTTCAGTCTGTCATGGTGGGGAAGGCTCATGGCTTCAGGACTATTTCAGTCTGTCATGATGAGGAAGGCTCATGGCTTTGGGACTATTTCAGTCCATCGTGGTGAGGAAGGCTCATGGCTTCAGGACTATTTTGGGCCATCATGGGTTGGAAGGCTCATGGCTTCAGGACTATTTCAGTCTGTCATGGTGGGGAAGGCTCATGGCTTCAAGACTGTTTCAGTCTGTCATGGTGGGGAAGGCAACACAGAACTGCTCCATGCAGGAGTGATAGTGAAAACATGAGGCAGGGTTTTGCACACATGGTACTTGACCAGAAGCAGAAAATTCAATCAGAACCAAGGATATGCATGACTTTTTTTATTTAATTTTATTATTTTATTTATTTTTGGAGAGAGACACAGAGAGAGACAGAAAGGGAGAGGGAGATGGAGACAGATAGAGAATTGGGCGCGCCAGCAGTCTCTCAGCTGCTACGAATGAAACCCAGATGTGTGTGCCCCCTTGTGGGCAAGTGCAGCATTGTGTCCTTGCGTCACTTTGCATCTGGCTAAACACAGGACCTGGAGATTGGAACTGGGTTCTTAGGCTTAGCAGGCAGGCGCCTTAACAGCTAAGCCATCTCTCCAGCCCTCGGATATGCATGACTTTTAAAGGCCCACCCAGTTCAGGTGGACTCTTCCTCTTTTTTCTGTGGACCTCAAAAAGGGTCCACAGCCTTAAAAATAATATATCTAGGGATTAGCATTAGTCTTTGAGGATATTTCAGATTCAAACTGTAACATGTGGATAAGATGGGTCAGAAATTCAGGAGAAATCAGAGTTAATCATTAAGAAAACTAGGGTCAAATCATGATAAAGCCTGGATCTTTTATTTTTTTTTTCTGTCTTTTTCTTGACATCCAAATCTTAATCCCTAATACAAGTAAAACTTTGGATCACAGTTCACACTGTAACCACAGAAAAGATATCAGTATATCAAAGAGATATCTACCCCCTCATGTTCAGTACAGCATTACTCACAATATCCAGGATATGGAACCCACCTAAGTGTCCATCAAGTCATGAGCAGTGTATGTGCACATTGGGGTACTAGCTAGCCATTCAAAATAGGAATTTGCAACAACATGCATGAATCAGGAGGACATCGTGCTGACAGCTCTGCCAGGCACAGGACAGCAAACACTGGCTGAACTTTCTCATATGTGGAAGTTTTTTTGAAAATCAAACCCATAGAAACAGAGAGTAGAAGGGCAGCTGACAGGGTATAGGACTTTTGGGAAATGTTGGTTAAAAGATACAAAATTTCAATTAGATAGGAGGAATAAATCAAAAGATCTATTGTACATCAAATGGACTACAATTAAGTACAGTTAATTGCCTCCTTGAAAATTGATAGTAGTGTTCTTGCCACACAAAATAAGTATTAGAGAGGCTGTGTCCATGTAGTTTGAATTAGCCAGTCAACCAAGCATACATACCGTAAAACATCGTGTGGTAAACCCATAAAGTCACATCATCATTGGCAAGTTTAAAGAAATGAAATATTTATGGTGCACAAGTTGTACTACAACCCAGGGGAACAAGTTCCCTGATTATGGGTTTGAGGGAATGTGTCTGCATAAGGCTCCTGGTCTGACTTTCTGAGAACAAGTTTGATAATGAAAGAGAAAAATGGCTTGTGACAATGTGCCAAATGACACCTGGGCCTCAGATGAGCTCTGAGGGCCAGGCAGAAAGCAGGATGGTTGACACCAATTTGGCATGGTAAGACTGGAGGGGTATCCCTGCAGCACCAGCTCACCATCTCTGCGAGGAAGGCGTGGAGCAGATCTTAATTTTGTAAGTAAAAATTTACAGTTTTGGGTAAAGTCATCCAATTTTTGTATGTCTTCCTTTAGAAAACATGCAGCCCATGAAGAATGACATCCTGTATGGCCTTTCAGCAAAGTATGGATTCTAGTAATGAGAGCTCCACAGTGTTATTTAGAAGATGCAATGATGTGGTATACAAAATGCCCACCTAGCATGAATTCATTCCTGGGCACCACAACAAACATGTCCAATGTGATCCTAGCTTTTTATTGACTGGTTTATTTCATAAGCCTGCTCCATCCCTGGGTATAAGGTCCATTGTACCCACCAGCTTCTCAAACAGAGTCAAATAATGAAAATAAAATTTCCTTACAAGAATAGTAAAGTTGGTAGATAGTAGACATTTTAATAGAGCAGTAGGGGAAAGTACTGAATCAGGATGAATGGAGTTTCTTGGACACCATTCCAGAGAGTTAAATTCTTTGAAAATTTCTGTAGGTTTTTGATAAATGTTTAGGTGGATAAATATTCTGATTCAGGTGACCTCAGAATACACTGTGTCTTGGGGGAGGAGGATGACCTTGGGTGATATGTCTCAGATACCATTCACCCATTTTTTGAGGCATTGTCTCTCACTGGTCTTGAACTCACCAGTTAGGCTTGTCTGTATGGCCAGGAGCCTCAGGGATCCACCTCTCTCCACCTCCCCAGCATTGAGATTATAAATGTATACCATCATGTCCCTCTTTTTTGACATGGGTTCTGGAGATCACACTCAGATCCTCATACTTAAAAGCAAAGCACTTTACCAACTAAGCTATCTCTCCAGCCCTTAAAATGAATGTTGAAACTGAGTTCTAGATCCATTTTATTTTTTAAGGTTTTCAAGGTGATGCAAGATCACTATAGCTAGCAACATTCTTAGCCTATTTCTAAACCTACATAAACACAGACCTCAAGCACAGTAACTTCCATGGCCTTTCTGGCAAGGGCCTGCAATGTGTGCATTCAGGGAGGAGAAAGTCCCTGTGCCCCAAGGCAGCCATACAGAGCCCTCCTTACAGGAAGGAGAGCCAGTCAGATTAAGGATGCTAGCTTGCTGTAGCACATTCTAACTCCTTAGCCATTCTCAAGTCCTTGGAACCTGGATCTATTTCAGTTTGCATACCACATAGTTTCCATGGTATCACCACATGGTAACTATGTTTAATGAGCATTATCTTAAAAACAACTATGACTATAGTTCTAGAGTATGAAGTCTACTTGTACAAAGTATCAATTGTAGTGTCTCTCAAAACACTGAGGTATCATTCTATGAGGAAGAGAGTCACAAGAAAAACTAATGCCTAGAGAACTTTGGCAGAGGCTAAGCACCATCACAGGTCTTATTTCATATTCACTGTTCCATAAGTAGGACTCAAGATTGCCATGTTATGGGTAAAATTTACCAGGATTGGTGGTGTGGTTCAGTGACAGAGTGTTTGTTTACCTTTCATTCCTGAGATATTAGGTATGGTTCTCAATCCAACAATAACAAAAATGTCAAATCATTAATAACTTGCCCAAATATTTTGTAAGTAGTGCTGTGCAAACTTGATTTCAAAATTGGGCTTTGGCTAACACTAAAACCATCCATCAATTTACCCACCAACTACACCATGCCCAAGCTCTTATGTTCAAACACTATTCTGATGATCCCCACTGGCTCTTCTTTCATCGTTTGTTTTTTTTTTAATATTTTATTTATTTATTTATGAGAGAGAGAGAGAGTATGGGCATGTCTGAGCCCACTGAGGAATTCAAGGTGCATGTGCCACTTTGTGCATCTGGCTTTACATGAGTACTGATGAATTGTACCTGGACTAGCAGGCCTTGCAAGCAAGAGCCTTTAACTGCTGAATCATCTCACCAGACCTTTTTTAAATGTTTGATATGAATTATTCACTATCCTTTGGAGTAACACCTTCTCTTTTAAGATGCAACCCCACTGATTATGCCACATATTTCTATTATGTTTTCAAGTTTCACTGCTTGAAGATGCTTTTGCCTATATCTAGACCTATCTCTACTTTGTGTTGATTTTTGTAATTTAAGTCTTTGGGTTTGGGAAAGATTTCTTGTTAATGCTTATAGTTTCCTTTAAAGATCAACTAACACCTTGAAATATTTTTCCAATCTGCTAAAATACTATAAATTTATGCCAGTTTTTTTAATCTAAACACAGAACTTTGCATATAACCCTGAAGAATATCATCTTGTGATTTTACAACAATGTTATTATCTTGCCAAGATTATTTTAAATCTTAATTGTTCTTCTACCCACCTCTCTGTTATCTACAAATTTTATTAAATAAAACATCAATTCTTTATGCAAATAATTGATAGAAATGTTAAACTGAACAAAGTGTAGATAGAATGGCAGTAGGGATTTTTTTTCTTAATTTGTTACTGGACCAAGCAAGAAAAATGAGAATTCAGCCACTAGAATTGACCCCAGATGTACTACTAAAAAGAGGTTGCCCTACCTATTCTCAATATTTTCTGATGCTGCGTGCAAGCACACACCACTTTTGATTGCCCTTTCAGAAACATTCTTACCTCCTGTACATTAGTACCTTATAGTCAACAACACTGATTAAGTACTTATTAAAGTACTCTGTAAAAATATTGTACGTATATGTTAGGGTTGTAAAATTGTATCAAAAAATTGAACCAAGGTGTAGTAAATGCTACTTGTAGAGAGATTAGATGGGAGACAATGAAGGAGACATCTAGCTATGTCAGGTAAGAAACTAAGAAAGGCTCAGTGTAGGAGGTGGCACCCTCATTTAATATGTAGCTCAGAAGTGAATTGGTGACATAAGGAGGTGAAGGAAGAGAGGTCATCATGAGATAAGGCCACAAAGAATTCTGAAGCTCTGTTAGAAGACTTTAATATTATATTTTAAAAATACTTAAATGTTTAATTAAAGACCATGTCTACACATTATTTTCCATCCACTTGGATTTTCATAATCCCCCCTGCCTGGAGCATCCTACACATTTTTTTCTAGCTCACTCAGCTTGCTACTTACATTTGTGTCTTATTAATGCACATGTGTATATTACATATCCACTTACAAAGAAAGCCATCTAGAACTAGGAAGATGTCTTACATTCTCACTGTCTAGTACGAGGTACCAAAAGAGATAGCAGTGGCCATATCTTGACCAGCTGAATAGGGGCAACAATAGTGGGTGGCAAACAGCAGCCGTTGGGAGCTGGCTCGGGGGATGAAATTCAAGAAAAATGATATGCATGTCTGATGGGGTGGAAGATGCCCAGAGTTCTACAATGACAGGATCACATTTGTGCTGTGCTCCCTTTGCCCCATGTGACCAGAAGAGTTCCTACATCATCCTTTGATAAAATATATGATCTGTTCTCAGAACTCAGAGTCATAGTTTCCATTTGCATGTTCTGTTCCAAGGACAGTTTGTGACTTTGCAGCTCTTTGTTTAGGCTTCAGTATCTGTGGGCTACTGCTGATTTTATATACTATTTCTCTATTCATGTCAAGATAAAGTGAGCTTTGGAGGATATGCTGAGCTGGGTCCATAGACAAATTGGTCTAGTTATTTTCCTTTATCTAAACAGTCTGGTATATAGAAGAGGGATGATAAATTGATTGAGGTATAGAGAAAAGGGATATAAAATTTGCTGGAAGTGCCATGACAAGTCAGCCAGGTTAAGAATGGATGGCTAGGCTCTTTGAAAAAGTGTACTCCACTCTGTTGGTGACATCTGGCCACAGGTGGAGGCTGTAGTGATTGGAAAGCACAAGGACCATACATATGCCATCCCTGATGCTCATTATTCTTCATCATATAAACTGTGTATAGAAAACATTTATAACTAAAAGCTATTTATAAGGGCTGGGGAGATGGCTTGGAGATTAGAGGCACTTGCTTGCAAAGGCTCAATTAGCCAGTACCAATGTAAAGCCAGATACAAAAAGTGGTGCATGTGTCTGGCATTTGTTTGAAATGACAAGAGGCCCTGATACACCCATACATAGAAAGATGCAAATGAACAAAATAAATAAATAAATAAATAAATAAATAAATAAATAAATAAATAAAGGCTATAAGTAAACAAAAATATATAAGGTATGGGAACTAAAACTTAGAGCTTAACACTTTATCCAAGTGAGCATTATGCTATCACTGCCCAGGTCAAAGAATAAAAGATGATCAGCATTTTAGAAACTCCTTGACTTTTTTCCTTCTAAGAATTACCTTTCAGGATATTGCTTCTTTGTTTTTCTTTATAACTTTGCCACCTAAGTATGTATTGCTAAGTAATAGTTTGTGTTTACCTTTTTTCTGCTCTTGGGTACATTATATAAATTGTAACATGTGCATTCTTTTGTGTTTTGCTTTTTTTAACCAATATTATATTTGCAAAATTGACTCATGCTGCAAACAGTTGTAGCTCATTCTTTTTTTTTTTACAATTATATAGTATTACAAAGTGTGAATATCTTATGACCATTTTGGACACTTCACCTAGTGATATTTATTAGATTTGCTACTACTTCTAACTACTTTGAATAATGTTGCTATGAATTTTCTTTTCTTGATTTTTTTTTGCTTTCTTTGTGTGTGTGTGTGTGTGTTGTTTGTTTGTTTGTTTGTTTGTTTGTTTGTTTGGGACAGGATCTCACTCTGTATCTCAGCCTGGCCATGAATGTATGAATCTCATGCCTCAGCCCCCACATGCTGGGATTATAAACATACACCACCATGCTGAGTTTAATTATACACATTTCTTAAAGCATACTTCCTGTTGGAACTTCCCTAAGAGTGGTTACTTGGTTACAAGATGTTCTTGTTTTCAACATCAGTGGAAAATGTCAAATCCTTTTCCATAGTAGTTGCATCAATTTCACGTCCACTCCCAGTATGTGACTGTCAAATGCTGCACGTTCTCACAGCTGGCTTTGTCAGTCCATTCATTTCAACCATCCTGCCCATGTCTCTCACTTCATTGCAGCATAAATTTTTGTTTCCTAATGTCCAGTGGATATCTTTGATATATATTTTTAACCATTTGAATATTTTCTTTCACGAAGTATCTGTCCATGTTTCTTCCTCACCAGTTTGCCATCTTTTTTCCAAAACTACAAGGAGTTATTTCTGTCATTTTGATCACAAGCCTTGATCAGTTAGTTCCATAGACATTTATGCCTGTCCCACTTTCCAAATGGTGTATTCAGAGACAAATAAGTTCTTACTTTTCTATAATTCATTGCATCAATATTTCTCTTTTAAGTTTGTGTTTTATTTTGCTTGCCTCACAGAAATTTTTCCTACCCTGTAGGTTTTGAAGACATTGCTCTGGTTCCTTCTAGAAACAACATCGTTTCTCCTTTCACTTTTCAATCTACAGGGTTTGTGATGAATGAAATAATGAGTAAAGAAACTTTTTATTTGGGATCTCAGATAATAAGTAATTTCATTTTTTCTTACTGATAGCCATCTGGCCCAGTTTTGAAAAGAACTGTTTGAAGCAATTATCTATATACATATGAGTGTTCCTGGGATGCCCGCCGTTTTTTTTTTTTAATTCAGGTGGCAATGCCATACTGATTTCTACAGTCTAAATCCTGCTGTTTGTCATGGTGGTGATTTATATCTTGTTTGTGTGAACATATGCACTTATAATAGTCATCCCAAGTTCCATTTTAACAAAAATCTTGCAGTTTTATGAAGTAATACATTAAATCTATAATTATTCAGGAGAAAATAACACTTGTAGCATTGCATTATCTGACTAGAGGCACAATATATGCATTATTTAGGCACTGTATTCTTGCACATTTGGGGGTTTATTGTTGGTTGATTGGCTAGTTCCTGCTTTGTAAAAGACAGTTAAAGCATTACATTTTATTTTTTATTGAAGCTGCAATATATAAATGCAATGTTTTTGTATATTGATCATGTATCCAAGGATCTGCTAAACTCACTTTTTAATTCAAACAATTCATGTGTATTCTGAGTTTTATATATATTTGATCATATCACATACAAATTATGAGAGTTTATTTCTTCCTTTCTAATACTCATGTATTTTGTGTCTGTCATTACTTTGCTGGATAGAATCTATCAAATAAAATCAAAATAGTCAGATACTTGCATTCTTCCCAACTGAAAGCTTTTAACATTTTGCTGTATTATGTTAATTAAATATGTTATACTTACTGTGATTTTTTGTCTATAGCTACTGAATTTCTGATTAAGAAAGTTCCTTTGCATGGCTAGTTTGTTAGTATTTTTAAATCATAAATGGATATTTTATCAGTTGTCTCATGAATATATTTAAGTAGCTATATTTTTCTCCTTTATTAAATTAAGCAGGGTTTTGAATGTCAAGCCTACTTTGAATTCCTGTAGCAAAGCCAATTTGGTCATGAGTGGTTACTCTTTTATATCATTGCCAAAGTTACTTTATTAATGTTTTATTAAGAATGTTTACATTATGTTCATAAGAGAGATTGGTGTATAATTTTTTAAATTTACTTCAGTAAGTTTTGTATTAAAATTATACATTTTATATACCATAAAATGGTATAACTTGGCCTCAAAGCTCAAATAGGATAATGTACCTCTCTTTTATGTTCTCTAGAAGAATTTTCAGGTGAGCATTATTTATTCTTTTGTGTGTGTGTATGCATGTGTGTATATGGTGTATTGTGTGTGTGTGTGTGTGTGTGTTATATGCATGTGTACATGCCCATGTGGCACCCCATGTGCTTGACTGTGGTAGAGTGCATTCACCTGCAGTCAAGAGATTGCTCAGGCATACTCAGGTCTTCATGCTTAAGTAAGAAGTGCTCTTAACCACTGAGCCATCTTTCCAGCCCAGCATTAATCATTCTTTAAATGGCAGGTAAAAATTGTTGGTAAATCCATGGAAGTGCACATTTTCTTTCTTAAAGTTTTTATTATAGATTCTTATTCTCCTCCTCCTCCTCCTCCTCCTCCTCCTCCTCCTCCTCCTCCTCCTCCTCCTCCTTCTTCTTCTTCTTCTTCTTCTTTTTGAGAGACAGAGAGAGACAGAAAGAGAGGGAGAGGAAGACAGACAGAAATGGGCACGCCAGCAGCCTCTTAGCTGCTGCGAACAAAATCCAGATGTGTGCACCCCCTTGTGGTCAAGTGCAGCATTGCACTCTTGCGTCACTTTGCATCTGGCTAAACATGGGACCTGGAGATTGGAACCGCTGGAGATTGGAATCAGCATTCTTAGGCTTAGGAGGCAGGTGCCTTAACCACTAAGCCATCTCTCCAATCCTAGATTCTTCTTTAATAATTAACAAGGTACTTGTGTTTTCCTCTTTCTGCTACCATTCATTTGATAAATTGTATTCCTCAAGGGGTTTACCATTTTCATCTAAATTTCCAAGTATGTTTGCATAGTTATTTATACTATCATTGCATCTTTAAACATGTGTAGTGTTTATAATCATGATCTTCTGCCATTTGTGATATTGGTTATTTGTCTTTTCTGTTTTTTTTTTTTTTTTTTCCTGTCTTCCTTTTTTCCACTTGGGAATTATTCATTTTATTAGCTTTTCCAAATAAGCTTTTGTAATTTTGATCCCATCTGCTCTGGTTTCTCTTCATTTGTTTAACTATTATTTTGCCATTTCCTACCTCCTAATTTATTGGACTTTAATGTATAACTTTTTTCTATAAACTCCTGCAATTAATGATTAATTCATTTGTTTTCAGCCTTTATTATTTTGATGCATAATTTATATATGGATATGTACTTCTAGTGTGCATATGTAAGAAGCTTCAGATTTAATCTAAGCATGTCTTTAGCAATGCTGCATCTTTAGCTATACTACATTTATCTTACATCTTTTCAGTTTTTCAGATTAAATCATTTTCTAATTCCTATTATTCTTTCTTCTTTGAATTATAGAACTATAGTTACCAGTTTCAAAATATTTAGGCCATAAGTGTGTGTGTGTGTGTGTGTGTGTGTGTGTGTGTGTGTGTTCTGTAATCTCAGAACTCAGGAATCAGAAAAGGGAATAAGTTTAAGGCCAGCCTGGTTTACATACCGAGGTTCAGGACAGCCAGGGCTATATTGTGAGACTATATCTCAAATAAACAAACAAACAATAAACAATGGTGGGGGGATTTCCATTAAATTTTTAGTAGTATAGAGTTATTATAAAATCATTGTCACAGTGTTTCACCAAAATGCAGACATTCCTCAGTACCTGTCAGGGTTTTGTTTTTTGTTTTTTTCCAGAACTCTTGCAAACACCAAAATCTATGTAAGCTCAAATCCTTCATAAAATCTGAATAGTATTTACATATAATCTATATACATCTTTTCCAAATTTTAAAACATTGCAATTGCATTTGAAACCTGATATCATATGAATGCTATGAAGGTAGTTGATCCATTGCTTTGTTGGTGGGTCATGACAAGTGGGAGAGCCTATATAAGTTCAAGTTTTTGGTCCTCTGTTAGATGCATATGAAGATGGGAACCCTGAAAATATGAAGGGCTGAATGTACTCAAGCAGTTTATAATAATTTCTTCATGAAAAATTCCTGGAATTTAGATATTATGGGATAGTACATAGTAGTACATGTATGGAGCTCATTATTGAATCCCCAGCACTAAACACACAAAAACCCCAGGAGAGGAATTGCTGATCAAGAGACATTAGTAAGACATTACTTATGTTGTCATGTTGCCCTCCAGAAAAGCATTCCTTAGGAATCCTTTAACCAGCTGCCAGTGATATTGCTGACCTCTTGAAATAACATAAATGAGATTTACCACTTTCAAACAAATTAAAAAGCATACTTAAAGTTTTCTGCCCTGCTTTCTGAAATGATTGTGATTTTGCTTCCTCCCTTAAATTTATTTTATTTTTTTTAATTTCTATTTATTTATTTGCCAGCAGAGAGAGAGAGAGAAGAGAGGCAGACAGAGAATTGGCATGCCAGAGCCTCTAGCCACTGCAAACGAACTCCAGATGCATGTGCCCTTTGTGCCATCTGGCTTACGTGGGTCCTGGAGAATCGAATTAGGATCCTTTGGCCTCACAGGCAAAAGCCTTAACTGCTAAGGCATTTCTCCAGCCCTGCTTCCTCCCTTGATATGTGAAGTCAGATGCTAGTTTGGAGACTGAGGGATCTGGAATTGAGCAATGAGAGACTCATCATTTCCTCCACTGAGAGTCTGCACAAAACCTGGTGCAGGGAGATCTACAGAAATGAGCCCTAACTTCAGCCCTCCAGTGGCCCATATAAGGCTCCTCTTTAAGTAAGGTAGACATATTTCCTCTAGTTAAAAAGCAACCAGCAAAAAAATGGAAAGCTTTTTGCAATCCAGGTGACCTAGCAATTACTACAGTAATGAACAGTCTAATGTAGACCATCTTTGGTTTGAATCCCTTGTTGTTTTCAGAGTAAAGTCCAAACTCCTTAACAAGGCTTTGTGAAATCTGTCCTGTGCCTGCCTCTCCTACCTGCACTCCTCTTCAATCTTCCTGCTGACCTCCTCT
Source organism: Orientallactaga sibirica (assembly GCA_036365145.1). Lineage (NCBI taxonomy): Eukaryota > Metazoa > Chordata > Mammalia > Rodentia > Dipodidae > Orientallactaga > Orientallactaga sibirica. Next base: position 30,761,853 of record JAEOAD010000015.1, on the reverse strand, counting down.
TAACTCCCAGGCAGTCTTTTTTTTTCTCACCTCCATCCCAAGGGGACTCAGAATACCAACTCTGATTTATCCTTAGAAATTCAGGTCAGAAACTTTCATGTCTCCCACAACCCCACCCTCAGACTAACTCCCATTTTATAATTCACTACATTAATCTCCATTGCAGCACTTAGCATGCCACTATACAGCTGTACCCCTCTTCGGGTCATTAGCTATATGAAGAACGGTGCTGCCCAGAACAATGTCACATTGCTGCCATTACCTGAGCACTGCCCCAAACAATGACAGGCAACAATGAAAAGCTTGTTAAATCAAGTCTTTACTTTCTCCTTGAACACTTTCTCTCAATGGTTCTTGAAAATTTTAGGATTTTGCTTTTATTAAGAAAAATGCAACCTATTAATCTTATTCCTACTCAGCAATATGAGACACAGCTGCATAATGTTCCATAATGATTACACTGGGGGCCTGGAGCCAGGCCCTCTGTATTTATAACACAAAAACTGAGTCTCAGGGACATGTGTGTCTTATCCAGGGCCATTCTGCAATCCATAATGGAAGAATGGGAGTGTGGGGATTCTGACCTCTAAGCCTCTAATGCCTCCCTCTATAGTAAGAAGAGACAACTACAGGAATAACAGCCAGAAGAAATAGGCACCTAACTCCTGGAAGGGAGTGTCTCAAGGTAGGCCTATATGGAGAAGACAGCTGATGTCACTCTGCTTACCTCCCCAAACTATAAAAAAAAAAAGAAAAGAAAAGAAGAGCAGGGCTGGTGGCGCACGCCTTTAATCCCAGCACTCGGGAGACAGAGGTGAGAGGATCGCAGTGAGTTCAAGGCCACCCTAAGACTACATAGTGAATTCCAGGTGGGCCTGAGCTAGAGTGAGATCCTATCTCAAAAAACCAAAAAGAAAAGAAGAGAAGAGAAGAGAAGAGAAAGGAAAAGAAATTCCACAACTCATCATGAAGAGGAAAAAGACTGATTCTCTGTGTGTTTTATAAAGCATATTTGGGTCTGGCTTGTTATTGTGCATGCATTTTCAGCTATTGAGGGCAATTTTAGTCTTTTTCAAGATGGAAATAGAAACACTAAATCATGCCTATTTTTTAAGCTAGGAAATCAAAATCTAGTTCCAAAGAAATAGCCTGCTAGCATATTAACAACTACCCTGTGTGAACAGCACGTATCAGCTTCTGGAAGGTACCATGAAATAGCTGAGAAATCAAATTCCAAAAAGGTATTTACCTACCAATTGGTTTTTATAATTCAGTTATTTTGTTTGAATTTTATGTCTAAATATTATTGGAAAATAACAGAAATATTCAAGTGTATGCTACAGTGGCAAATGACATGGGCTTGGCATCTTCCTGATTTTGTTGACTTCTAGCTAACTTTAAGCAAATACTTGGACCTCATACCAAGGCTCCTAGTCTGCAAAAGGGTGGTCATAGGACTTGTGTCCTATAGCTGTGCTGAGGATCAAATGAGATAAAACCTGAAGAGTGCTTAGAACAATGCCAGCCACATGGTGATGCTTATCGTTAGTTATCATAGCAGGGGTCTGTAAATAAATGTAACTCGGCAATCATAAACAGATTGATCTGGGGAGGGGAATTAATCACTCATGCTCCAACATGCAAGTCCTCTGCGACTGGAATAATTTCAGAGAATATAACAGGTCTTCATTGCCTCCCTATAATACCATGCCACATGAGACCTATGAAAGAAAACTTGATGAAACACGAGTATTAAATGTTATCACATAACCATCTATAAATTCTGGGTTTCCACAAGGTAGTTCTGCCGAATCATAATTAAGGGTTTGAAAGTCAAATGACTTAAGTGCTAGTTTTAATTACCGCTTGGTGAACTTTAATGTGTTAGAATTGTCACAACTTTCCTTAAGGATTACTCTGAAGCCAGGCAGTACAGTGGGAAATTATTAACTCCTACTTTGGTACAGCAATTATCTGTATTACAAGGTTTATGCAATTAGCTGTTTAAGATGTCATTATATTTTGCCATCTGGTACACAGGAGTTTATGCATATGAACAGGCACGTGTTGAAGTGATTTTCACTATATGACTTGTTCTCAACCCAAGCCATCTCTCTAATGAGGGGAAGTTGCAGAGCGCGGTGCATTAGTGGCAGGTGCACACCATCAAGCTTCATTTTCATCGAAGACTTTCATTTTTCCATTTTAAAGTACTCCGCACAAGCGCTGCGAAATTAATTAGTCGCTCGCAATTGAACAAGGCCTACAGGCATGTTCCTTCGCAGTTCAAGGGGCGCGGCTTAGGGGGGGGGATCTCTGCTTCTGCCTGGCCGCTCCGCCAGGGAACCCCGAGAGAGGAGAGCTCCTCCGGGGAGCTGCACCCTGGCGAGTCAGAGGGAAGGGGACGCGGCCTCGGCGACACCCACCCCGGCCTCCAGCTCTCCGCCCCGGCGCGCCGCCCAAGCGCATTGGAGCGGCGCCCTCTGCTGTCTCCGGGCTCGCGGCGCGGGTCCAGCCCGGCGCCCGGCAACCAGGGAACCTCGCGGGTCTGCGAACGCTGCCCCGCCGAGGCCAACCCGCGCCTCCCCCGCCGGCGGGCCGCACGCAGGGCTGAGGGCCCGAAGCCCCCGCAGTGGGCAGCGAAGGAAGCGCGCAGAGCCCGGGGCCGCACCCCCGCTCCCCTCCCTGCCCCGCACCCCGGCCTTGTGGGTAGGTCCTAGGAATCGCCCTTCGGGCAAGGAAAAGGCGCGCAGACTCGGAGCGGGCACCTAGCCCAGGCTGGCGCGGCTGCCATTGAAATGTGACACTGACAGAGGAGCTAGGCCCGCAGCTTTCCCGGGGAGAGCGGGGAGTCGCCATGCTTGGGAAATGTGGCTCTGGGGTTCCCTGGGAAACGTCCTTCCTCCTGCCCACCCTGCCCCCACCTTTGGCACAATTGTGGTTCCCTTCAGCCACACACACCACACCACATCCAGTGTTCCTCTTTCCCGGTCTGGGTGCTGGTCCAAAAAGCATGTTCAGTACCAAAAGGGTCAATGGGATCCTGGCTAGCAGGAATGTTTGACATGGAGAAATTTAAGTTTGTTAGGAGTCATTATACTCGCCCCACAAGCTTTTTTTTGGGGGGGGGGCTCTGATTGGAGTTTCTCCTTTCACTTTTTATATTTGAAGAAGGAATTCAGGCAAGGGACTTCACGCACTGAACCGGGACTCCTTCCTCCTCCTCTGCACTGCCTTGGCTCGGGAAGGGGGGAAGCAGGGAGGCAAGCAGCAGGTGTTTCTGGTGAGGGAGCTGTGTGAAGAAGGGAACCAGGCTGTGCCCTGTCCCTAAGAATCAAGATGAGAAGTTGCAAGCTGTGTAAAGAGACAAAAAGGGGGGAGGAGGAGACAAAATGAATTAAGTATCTTACTGAATGTGCCAGGTTGGGAGCACAAAAGAAAGTTATCTCAGAAGGACTTTGTAGGCAAGAAAACTGCAGTTCAAAATTGTTCTGTGCAAATAAAGGTGCCATTTAAGACAGCCAATCCTCTATTGGATGATAGAGCCTGGAGAAAACCAAGCCCAAACTCAGAATGAAAAAAAAAAAAAAATCTGGATTCCAGTGGATAAAATAGGGGAAGTAAGTGATTTGCAGCTAGACTGGTGGAGCTAATAACTGTCTAGGCCTTTTACACATTCTGAGCCTCTGCTTCCAGCTTTGTGATTCAGATAACGGTGCATTGGTGTCCATTTAGTGTTAACACAATCTCTTTCAACTATCTCAGAATTGTTCCCATGATCTCTAGTCTTCTTCGGAGCATCATTATAGGTTTTCCAAACATGTGTCTGTGACCCATTTTGCTGACATATGGGAGCTCTGTTGTCCCAGGCACGGTAACATCTAACTTATGTGAAAATGCTGAGTTTTTAACTGCAAGCTTCTAGAGTCTTACTTCAAGCTTCTAGACCTTGTAAGCAGCTGTCCCATGAAATAGGTCCTTCTAAAATCCTTAATGTAAACCTGGTCTATTAGGCTCTCTCCAATGATTGGTTGAAAGCTCCATCCTCGTATGTGATCAGCAATAGCAGGTTAGCTTCTCAAAGAAACCCCTATGCTGACCTGTCTATTGTAAAATGACATTTCATTTTAATAAGCTGCCACTTCCCCAAAGCTTGCTGGCCACTGGTTCAGGGAGATGATCATATCAGCTCTGTGACTGGACTTGGGAAGGCTAAGGCCTCAGCACAGGTGATGTAAAAAACATTGAGTTTCAAAATAGCACAGAGATCATGCCACCACCACTCTGCCTTTTCTTTACTAAAAAGAGCCCTAGATCACTCACTATTGGAGAAAGGGCTCAAAATAAGCAGTTAAGGCACATGCCTACAAACACATTCACACCAATAGATATGTATTTACATAACACAGCAGCACAGTAACAAGTTAGAGAACCAAACAAGTGTCCTCAGAGTGCAATGCTGTCTGTATGTATGTGACTGTGTCAAAGGGGGCCATAAGCTATAGCTCCTAAGTTTCCTAAAGTATTTTCTCAGGTAATTTATTTAAAGAGCCTCACCTAATGAAGATGAAATGACTAACATTAAAATTCTAGGATGAGGGCTGGAGAGATGGCTTAGCGATTAAGGTGCATGCCTATGAAGCCTAAGGTCCCAGATTCGATTCTCTAGGTCCCACGTAAGCCAGATGCACAAGGGGGTGCACATGTCTGGAGTTTGTTTGCAGTGTCTAGAGGCCCTGGTGTGCCCATTCTCACTCTCTCTCACTCTCTCCTTCTCTCTGTCTCAAATAAATAAATAAATAAAATCTTTTTTAAAAAATTCTAGGATAAGGGGCTGGAGAGATGGCTTAACAGTTAAGGAACTTGCCTGCAAAGCCAAAGGACCAAGGTTCGACTTCCCAGAACCCACATAAGCCAGACCACAAGATGACACGTGTGCACAAGGTCACTTATGCACACAAGATTGCACATGTGTCTGGAGTTCAACTGCAGTGGCTAGAGGCCCTGGCACACCAATTCTCTCTCTCATTAAAAAATTCTAGGATGAATATAATATTTTCAGAAAGGAAATATGTCAGATTTGTATTTGAGTTAGGACACACATTCTTGGAGCAATAATCCAGCATTTTATTATAACAAAACTAAGACATGAGCTGTAGAGTTGGAGATGAGGATAAGTTTCTACCCTAAAATTTAGAATGTAAACTCCAGAGGAAAATACTCTTGTATTTCTCCACAGTTCTGCTAATTCCTAGAGCAGTATGGAACACATTAAAAATTCCACAAATATGCCGACTGTTGTTTCCTCACAGAGCTCTCTCTAATCACCAACAGGTCCCTGAAAGCTGATAACCTACTCACCCAACCTAAATTCAACAACTTTAAAGCACTGAGTACACTTCAGGGTTCTCTTGCTAGTGAATTTCTTGTGGCACATGTTTCAAAATGAAAATCTATTGTTATTTAAAACACCGCTAGTGCATACTTGAGTTCAGTAATGCAACAGGGAATACAAAGAGTATGGCTGGAGAAGTAGGTGAGATGGTTATCTTTATGGTCAATGCCCCCATTCAAACCTTCTGTTGCTCAACTGTCAGGTTTTTTGATGAGCTTAGTTGCTTTCCAGGATGAGAAGGTATTCTGCATAGGAAGAATGGTCTGGTGTACTTAGATAATAAAAAGGAGAACTTTTGAGTAATTGTTGCACAATGTCATCACAAAAGAATGGAAATGAGTATAATCTCCTTTTCTGAGCCTTGCAAGCCTTTCACTGTGAAATGCCACTATTACATGACACTGCTTTGTGTCCATGTAATATTGATGTACAAAAACACATACCTCAGTGTACAGCAACTGCCTAGAGTGGATGGGTCCCTAAAGCTGAAAAAAAAAAAAAACCTCAGTATATATAATTTTAATAACTAAATGCACAAGTCCTATGACAGTAATCAGACACCAGAATTTTAATAGCTATGTTATACCAAACTTGTCACTGGAATGTTTGTTTAATGAGTTGGTCCTTTGGGCCCTTAGGTAAATGTAGGATAATCATATTGATAGAGGTGTAAGTCAACTCAGTCTCTGGCTTGCTAGACTGCACCCTGCTCTCTTCTTTCACCATCAGCACTTCTTTTGGAAATACTGCAGTAATCATACACCTCAGGCCTGGCAAAGCCACCACCTTGCCACCTCTCCTGCCAGCCTTCCTTGAAACTTTTTCAAGTGTCCCAAAATCTGCTGGTGCCAGTAAAGGGCACTTGATGCATCATCAGAGAGCAGGGCAATCCATCACCTGGCTCTGCCTCTTCTTTAGCCACTCCCTTGACCTCCCTGAACCTCTTTGTTCTCTGCTGAGTCCCATTTCACAGAGCTGTTATGAGAAAAGCATGAGACCTATTTAAAATTCTTAACATAGTCCCCCAATGCAATGCAGGTATTTGTTTTTTGTTTTTCAAGTTAAGGTGTGGCTCTAGCCCAGGCTGACCTGGAATTCACTATGTAGTCTCAGGCTGGCCTCGGACTCACAGCAATCCTCCTACCCCGCCCTCCCAAATACAGGAATAAAGCTGTATGTCACCATGCCCTGCTGAAAGTAAGTACTTATTAAGGCTATAGCAAAGCCAAATTGGGCTTCTGAAATTTTTTATATAGCAAACATGGCTTTCATCCCAATGTCTGTATTTTGTCATCTTTAAAATGGGATATTGCATGTCATATAAGATTATAAAACTCAAATGGCAATTGACAAACCATTGATAAAAACCACATTATAATTGTTATCCATCAATAAAAGTTCCATCTGTCTTTAAGGAGATTAGTTAGAGGGACTAGTTATTAAAACTCCACTAGTCTAGTAGTTGGTAATCCCAGCACTCATACGCAGAGGTAGCAGGATCTTTGTGAATTCGAGTTCAGCCTGAGAGTACATAGTAAATTCCAGGTCCGCCTGGGCTAGAGCAAGACCCTACCTCAAAAAAACAAAGCAAAACCAAATCTCCAGTAATCCACCCTGTGTTCCAACCAGAAGCTCAGGCCCCTTGGATTTTGCTGTCATCTTATAAAAGTTTACTTCAGGGAGCACCTGTACAACACCTTAAAAGTTACATTTCCCCAGTGTTTTTTCATGATAGAAATAGGAGAGAAGTCCCCAGATGACCTGCATCTTATTGTTTCATTTAATTCTCACAGTGGCCTATTAGCTACCCTTTTTAGAAGAGGAGAAAAAGGAGATTCAGAAAGATGGAGAGACTTCAGGGTGGGAAGGTGTAGTGGGAGGCATTGTCCACCCCACAGAAACGGGTGCATTCATGACCCCACAGTGAATTTGGATACTGCCACTGAAGAGGACCATCAGTGGTAAGGGGTGGGGGAGAGGAGACACAAGAGCATAACTGGATGACAAGATCACCAATTTGCAATATGTTCACATATAAAAGTTCCCCCCAATAAAAATTTAACAACAACAAAGAAAAGATTGAGTGATATTTCCAAGATCCCATCACACCCCTTCACCAAAGTCTGGAAGAAATAGTAGAATTCAAGTTCAACCAAAATTGTCAGGGTTCAAACCCAACAAATCAGAACGCATTTCCCAGACAGCCCCACTTCCAACGCATGTCCTCCGTGTCCTCGGAGCCTGTTGCCAACAGGCCTGTAACTGGACAAACTTAGAAGCTGAGATGGCTCTGGACAAAACCAGGCCTTTCTTGAACAGGGCCATGCCAATTTGGCAAGTTTTCACCACCTTGCTATTTGAAATTTGACTGTAGGTGGCGCCCTGATTCGCTCAGGGGAACTTGGAGGGCGAGGACATGGGTCACTAGCTAAAGGCCAATTGAAATCGTCCCCTGGCTGGAGCTCAACGCTGGAACCTGAGGATGTGGCGCGCCTCCCTGCCTGCGCGCTCTTCCTCTCCCTCCCCCAGAGCGGGCGGGGGGTTAGCCGGCGCCTCCCGCTTCCCGCCTCCCGTGAGGCCGGGCCCGGGGACGATCTCCAAGCGCGCGGCCGCCCCACCCAGCACCCCGTGACCCGCAGGCGCAGCACGCGTGGAGGAACCCACGAGTGCTAGCGGGCCAGGGCAGCTTGAGGAACTTCAGGAAGGCCTCGCGCAGAGCTTAGACTACAGACGGGGACCGGAAGGCCGTCTCCCAAAGGCCCGAAGGGGGGCGGAGTGCACCTGCGAGCCTGAGAAGCTGGGACGTGGTTTCATCCCACCTGCGGTCCCGCCGCCTGCGCGTCCCACGGCCGCTTCCTGGTAATGCGCCAAGTCCGTCAAGTTGAATTCCCGGGTTTGAAAACCAACCCACTCGGGAGGGCGTCGGCAGAGGAAACAGGCATCGAGATGAAGGAAGTGTTCTCATTTCACACCCGGCCCCGTTCCAGGCACGCGGCGGGGAGATGGATGGGATGCGGTGGGGTGGGGTGGGGTGGGGTAGAAGGGAACGGGATGGGTTGGGGTCTGATGCCAGCAGCCGCCAGTCCCGCGCTCTGCAGGCAACCAGACGCGTCCACGCGCGCGCGCGCGCGCGAGGCCGGGGCGGGGCGGGGGGGGAGACACAGAATCGCCCAGGGCCCATTCGGAAGACCCTCCTCCTCCAGTCTTTCTTACCTAAGCTCTTAAGGCAACTAAGTGAAAGATATGTTCGGTTTGCCGTTTGTGAAGACATTTTCGTAGATCTTCCAAAACGGAGCGCTATAGCCAGAGAAGAAACGTAGGGCTTCCCCTTTGCCACCTGTGGCCTTGCTGCAGGAGAATTGCTGGGCGCATTAGTGAGGGCATGCAGAGGGATGCAAAATAAAAGTGGAATTGACGCTCAGGAGTGTAATGAAGAAGTTATAAGTGCAGAAAATAGAGAATTTGGACATAGACTACATAGAGTTTATAATATTGCTCTGAACCCTTTTCCTTATCTGAAAAAGTAAAATACATGAGATTTTTTTTTCAATTACTGTTTATTACGCTTTGTCAAGACCTTGAAGAACTGAAGCCATGGAGATTATTATATATACTCTTTAATTTGGTATTTTTATTTTTATATCATTTTAAAACATGAACAGGCCGGGCGTGGTGGCACACGCCTTTAAACCCAGCACTTGGGAGGCAGAGGTAGGAGGATCGCCCTGAGTTTGAGGCCATCCTGAGACTACATAGTGAATTTCAGCTCAGCCTGGGCTAGAGTGAAACCCTACCTCGAAAAACCGAAAAACCAAAACAACAACAACAAAAAAAAACCATGAACAGATCTTCCAGCAAGGGGGTGGAGCAGGAGCTGAACTGGCCAGTTGCAAACCTGCAGATGTGTTTGGGTGTTCCCAACACTTAGCTAGATCTGATAGGTAAGAGGAACAGAAGACCCAACTGCATGCAGATAAGCACTAACAAGTTAAAACTGTCCTGACTTCTGACTTTTAACAAAGCCAATAGATTGGACCCCCTACAAAATTGCCTACTTTGCACTCAGCACCCGGTATACAAGAAGGAAGCAAGTTTTATCCCTGAATAAAGTAAGGCTCCTAAGATGGAATCTTTATTCCCTAGTTCAGGGTTTAAAGGCTTTGCAACGGTTCAGAGGCAACTTTGGATTGTAGAGGGAAAGTACAACTCATCCGAGTACAAAAATGAATGAAACTGAAAGTTGGAATCTTTCAAAGAGATAGTTTAAGAAGGTGTTACACCATAGTGTGGAAACCACAGGAGAACCAGAAAACATTTGAGTTTGCTGAAAGGGAGGGGACTGAGACGGTGTAGTGTGGCTTCAATATGCTAAGAGATATGGAAGGCAGCCTTATCCCCATGAAGTAAGAAAGCTATGCTTTCTCAACAAAGTACTCAAAAATTTCCCCCTAGAGTTAAGGAGTCTGAGACCTTCATAAGGTCCCTTTCTGAGAAATCACAAAACTTGCAAACTCTGTTATTTCACCTTTTGGGTTCATTACACAAAACACAAAGGCTGTGAGTGTAAATGAATGAAGGTTGTGGATTCTCCCAGACAACATACCAGACTCAAACACCGTCCTCTGCAGTGGCACAAACATTCCCACTCAAGACTACATTGTGCCAGGGAAAGACCAAGAGCTCATCCACCTCAAAGGTGCGAGAAGCAAACTTGATCCGGTGTCCAAACACATACCCACAAAACATGCCAGGGGGGGTCTTCACTCTGGATAGCAGAAGGATTATTTCCAAAAGCAAAACATTTGAGGGGGGGGGGAGTCAGTGGCCTTTCAGCAATCAATGGAAAACAGCCCAGAAGATCTGCAACCTGTCAGCTATTCTGGCAGTCACCAGGGCCCACAGTATCCAGGGCCATGGCTCCAAGCTGTAAACTGTGGTTTTTTAATTGGATGAAGCTGGGCCCTGCCTTTCCCCCTTTCCTCCGCAGCTGGCCCTTTCGGTAAGCAGAGTTGCTGTTCCACGAACCACCAGAAAGATGCTTTTAGGAAGTCACCTTTGCAGAACATCTTAAACAAGGTGATACATGGCAGCCTTATTAAGTCCCCTTCCAGAAGTGGTTGGGACAGGCAGTTTCCCTGAGCTAAAGCCTCGGGTGGCCCAAGGAAGGTTTGTTTGGATTGATTCCGCTATACATAAAGACAGAGAGTTTGGGGGTTTAGTTTTCATTTGGTTGGTTTTAGTTCTGGTTTTTAACTCCTGGACAATTTCAAATTTGTACAATGCTCCCTCAAAAAAAAAAAGTTAAACTTGTTCCTTCAACATAAAACATGGCAGGAGAGGGTGCGGTGGGGTCAGGCTGCTGAGTTGGTGGGCCCACGGATGGAAGTGCTTAATGACCTCCTTCTCTGATGCAGAGAGGGGCAGTTCAGGGATTATTTTTCAGTTGCTTTGGGCAACTGATATTCCTTCCAGGACCACTCGCACCGGTAACAGGTGGGCTTCAGCCTCCACCGAGAAAGTCAGTGGATATCCGTTCTGCGGCTTTTCTCCCTCCTTCCCTTAGGGATGCGCCAGGCGGGCCGAGAGGGGGCGCGGCGCGAGGTCAACTCCGGGGCCGGAGGGCGGCGCCCAGCCGCAGGGCTCGGCCTCCTCCTCCAACATCCTCGCGGTCGTGACCTTGCCGGGCAGCTTCGGCGCCTTCAGCTCCCAACTTTCCCCGCCCTCCCTCCAGCGCCTTCCTCGGCCTAGAGTGGACGATCCCGAGGGTGCAGGTGGGTGGTCATGGGGGTGCGAGGTACAATTTAATTCATGTTCAAGTTCCCCTAGAAACTCGGAAACCGAGAAAGTCCGCAGGCCTCCAGTGACGGTGAGCACACAGTCCCCACCCGGACGCCCGAGGTCTCGAGCGCTCTGGGGCCCGCCCAGTCTGCTACAGAGGAAAGGGAGGAATGGATTTCCCACATTGACTTCCAAAAAAAAAAATTTGTTTTTTAAGTAGCTTGGATTTCCTTTCTAAAACTTTCAGCACGGCTTTAATAGAAAAGTTATGCACCTGTGACAGTGGCGGTGTGGGCAGGGTCCCGTCCCCAGGGGTCACATCCCCGCCCCACAAGCGAGGAAGAAGGCGAGCACCTTCGGTAGCAGCCTAGTCTGTATTTTTATTCATTAAAGTTTGGAAATTCTGTTAATACGTCTGACGGAGTGGATTCATGCGCTCACGCTATGGCTTTGAAGGAAAGAACTTTTCTCGGTCCGCCGTCAGCCAGGCACTTTCTTCTAGCTAATGCTGAACTTAACCTCTCAGCTTGCAAACCCGACATTGGCGTCCCACGCCAACTCCAAGCCCTTTAGGCCTGCCAACCCTCCATGGGGCCGTTTTGCCGCTGCTCTTGGCAAAACAGTTAATGTACCTGGGGCTGAGAAGTGCACAGGAGAAAGAAGTGGGGCATAACTTTCCAAGTGTGACCTAAGCCTGCCAGCTCATACCTTGTTCTGGAAACACCTAATCTCCATTTCCTCTATAAACCTTAAAAGCAGCTCGCCTCCAAGCCCAAATTGCAAACACGAATAGAATGACTCCCTTAAGCATTCCATTCCTGTGACCCTTCCTAAGGCCTGGTTCAAGGCTGAACTCTGGGGACCCTTAAGAGGAGAAATTCAGGTGTTCTTTTCTTTAACAATGACACAAAGGAGCACACCAGAGATTTGGGGTTGTTTTTACTTCATAATTCAGTGACAGAGACTATGCCTAGGTAACAAGTTGTATGGTAAAGAAAATATCACAACAGGAAAAGGCAGGAAGGGATACCTTGGAAACTTCTCTCCAAAGCAATCTGTCACTTCCTCCCATCCAGATAATCAAGCCATGAATTACTAAGCATGCACCAGACATGCAGAGCACATATTGGTGGAGAAGAAAGCATGTATGGGGTTGGAGTTTTGCTAGGAAATGTTATGGCCTTTTCTTAATAAAGACTGCTGAGCTCCTTGCTTCCTGCTGACATTATAAAAGCCAGAAACAATGTAATGTTTAGAGGCCTTATATGAAGTTCATGCCTGCCCCAAAGATCTTGCTTTCTGTTTGCCATGGTGTCCTAACAACCTGGCCATGCTCTGAGCTCAGCACTTAAATGTGATAACTCCATTAATTCTGATGACTATGAAGCCATTGCTTTATAGTCCTACCAGGTAAAAGCAGGAAACTGAGGCTCAACTAGACTAAGTGATTTGTCTATATCTATTCAGGTAGTGCATGTCAAGACTAGCTAATGACTTGGCCATAGCAATTCACCACACAGATGTGAAATATCCAATAGTGTGTGCTTGGACCCTGCTCTGCCTGGAGTTGTTTTCTGAAACAGTAGACAGGGAGTAATTAATCCCATTAATTTGGTCGATATAGAGAGCCAACCTGGCACAGAGCTCCTACCCACTAAAAAGTTATTTTCTCCGAATTATCCAAGTGATTCATTGCTTTTTGTATACAGATTATTAATAAACAAAACATTAAAAATTCTTCCAGTCTACAAACGCTTTTGGTTGATCCTTGGAAAGTCTTTCCTTCCCTCACAAATATAGCTGTACACTCACATTGTCACTGTCCAAGAGGATTCATTATCTGCAGTCTATACCTAAGAGCTAGAACAGTAACAGTCCTCTATATAGACAGTCTGTATTGTGAAGAGTAGAGGTATACTAAACTCACAACCTTTACCACCATCAGTGTGTCTATACAGAGACCACCTGAAGAATGTGACCTATTCTCTCCTCAGCACACCCTCATCTTTCATTCCAGTCATGGTGTCTCTGCACCAGAAAAAAAAAAACAAACAAAAAAAAACAAACCACTTACGTTCTGAAATTTCGCAGACGACGAAAGGGGGCCATAGTAAAGGAGAGACCTCACTGGCTTAGGAGGCACCTGAAATTCTTTATATCACTAACATTTTTTCTTTACTTGATATGCAGTTCAGTCCTCTTCCCTCAAGCCAGACTGCTCCTGAGCACTGATACAAGGTACTTAGAGGATAGGAGCACACTTTAAAATAAAAAGTTTGAACAAGGCTGTTTTGGCCAGATGATATATAATGGAGAGCTCTCGCACTCCCTCTTTCCTTTTAGATGTGGCCCTCGAATGTCTTCACCAGATGTCCACCCAGGAACTTGGGATGGCAGACTGCAACATATGCCTACATTGTGAAAAGCAGCATTTAAAATCTAACCGCAATTAATGATTTTTTTCTTTCTGTTAAAAAAAAAAAAAAGAGGAATTTAGGCTTTGCAAGGTTTTTCGCTTTTGGAGCCCATTTCTCTGGGACGTGCAAGTCTCCTAGTTTTGTTCAGACTTTATTTTGTGTCGTACTGCATTGCAAGCCACTCGACCAAGTTGCAAGGAATGGGGGCAGCGGGTGACAGGCTCTTTGTACTCTTCTCCACACACGGGAAAGCGAACTGGAATCTTTCCACTTGGCTTTGGCACGCGCGTACTCGAGCGCGCCCACACGTGTGTCCTGCCAGTGTGAGCTTGTGGATCTGTGTCTGCTCACACTTGTGATTTAAAGTGACAGAGCCATGAGCCAAACCGAAGCAGTGAATTATTTTTCACAATAAATCAACTTGATTGTCTCCACACTGTACTTCCATTATGCAGCCGAGCGCCCCGCGGCTGCAGTGGACGTGCGCTGCGGCAAGAGCGTCCTGCAGCTGCGGACAGCGCGGCCGCTGAGGCGGGGCGCGGGGCGCAGGGCGCGGGCACCCATCGATTTTTCAAGATCCCATCTTCTCCCGGGTAACTCGCCAAGTGGAATCCAGTTGACTGCGGAAGCCTCGCGGAATGCTTGCGGATTGGGTTTAGTACCTGCGGTTCAATTTTTTTTTTTTCTTTTTGGGGAGGAGCCGAGGTGTTAGTGCATTAAGAGAGATCTAGATTTTCTGTTTTATTTCCTGTTTACAGAAAGAGAGGGGGAGAGCGAAAGGGAGAAGAAGGGAAGGGGAGGAGGACGAAGAAAAGGGGGAGAGGGAGGGAGAGGGGGGGAAGAGAATAAATGGCCACTAGTGCTTTCTGAGCCTTGGGAAGGCCATGACTGCAGATGGGAAGATGTTCCTGTTTCTCCCACTCTCCCAGACCCCGCCCCGCCCTCTCCTGTCTTCTTTCCTTCCTGGGCAGCTCTATCAACCACAGAGGGAAATGGTCATAAGCACTTGTGTGGGTCATTTGTCCTCACTCACTTTTATTCGAACAAATAGTTACCAGTTTTTCTAAAACTGGCCCTTTTGTCTAGTTATCAAAATTTTAATAAAAGTGTCCAGAATACGTTTCGTTTGTTTTCTACTTAAACATAAGCAACGCGGCCACGAAAGCGTTTTCAAAACCAGATCTTGTGGAGATCCCTGCTAGAGACAATGCAGGGTTACAGACACAAGGGTAAGAGCTAGATGACTAATCAGTTAGTCGCTGGCTGTGTATGGATGCCTGTGGATGTTTAAGCGGCATATTAGAATTTTACCTTCACGTGCTGGCATGTGTCTGCTCTCTCAGCCATGAATGTGGCTCATTCCAGACATTCAAAGAGTGGATGCCAAAAATTTGGGGGACAGCTTTAACACTCCACCTTATTTTCAGGACAAAACCTGAGTGTCTTTTATTTTTTCTCTAATGATAGAAAACCTTTTTTCATTTATAAGAGTTGGCCTTAATGTCTTTACCCTATGCTTTTACTTCTGAAGTTGCCTCACAGCCACAGTGCTATTTGTCAAATTAGGAAGATAATTGCAGTGTTGATGTGTAAGTAATGTCACAATGTTGTATAATAATAATTTAAGCAATGAGTCTTTGTTTACACTGATATAACTTTCCCAAAGTTTGTTTGTAGTTTTAAAGGATTTAAGTGCCTAGTGGATTGCAAATGAGTGGCTTCTGTGAAGGAAGCCAGGCTGATCCATCTCTCACAGCTGCTTTCTTTACATACAACCCCAACCTGTAGACAACAGGGGCGAGAGGAACCCAGAGACTGGGATGGAAAAGTCCAAGCTGATGACTTTCCTTTCCTGCAGAAAGTGGGCCTGGATTGTCCAGGACATAGCAAGTATTCCTGCTTAAGAATGTAGAGGTACAGGCCAAGCTCACTGCAAAACTGAAATCCAGCCTGCTGACTAATGCTTCTGAAATAGTAAAAATGAGTTCAATAATAATTTCATTTGCCCTAACATTTAAAACATACTGCCAGTATGTGGGTTTGGGCCCCAATTCCACAGCCCATGATTTATAGATACAATTTCCATGTTACTGTAGTCAGGAGATAGGCATTATAAGGAGAGTCACATGAAAGGAGGTTAACATCTGGGCACACTCAGGAAACCTTGCTCCTAGGCAGCTACACTACACTGTCCCTTCTAACACCCCAGGTTCCAAGGCCTCAGAACTAGACAGGACTCAAAATTATAGCTATAACTTTGATATCAAAACACATAACTTCAAATAAGAATATATGAAAACAACCAAAGAGGTTAGGCATTAAAGTGATTCTTCACTTGTGGAATGTTGCTCTAAAGCTTATATGAGTTAATACTTTTGTGATACCATCTATATAATTATGATTTGCCATTATGAAGACCCTAGTCAGGCAGCAAAACCAACTTTTTTTGTTTTGTTTTTTTGAGGTACGATCTCACTCTAGCCCAGGATGACCTGTAATTCACTATGTAGTCTCAGGGTAGCCTTGAACTCATGGCGAGCCTCCTACTGAGTGCTGTGATTTAAAACATGCGTCACCACGCCCTGCAAAACTAACTTAAAAAAATTCTTAGAGGGTTGGAGAGATGGCTAAGTGGTTGCAAAGCCTACAGGCCCAGGTTCAATTCCCTATCACCCACATAAAGCCAGATGCAAAGTGACACATGCATCTGTGATCCCAAATTGCCTATGACAATTGGAGGTGGAGCCAGGAAACACTGATGCTCATAGAGCAGCTAGTCTGACCTTAGTTTGAAGTCTGGCAGTTTGTTTACAGTGGCAAGAGACCCTGTCTCAAAGAAAGTAGGGTACAGACACTTCAAATTTGTCCTCTGACCTCCACATGTGTGCTGTGGCATGCACAGTCACGTGTATACATATACACATGCACAAAACTTTCTTGGATTTTTTTAGGTTGAAAAAAAAATCACAAACCAAACTTTAGTAAGATTTATAATGTGTTGCTACTTCGGGCCATTGGTTAAGATAAATGAGCATTTAACAAGATTTTAATAAATACTGTGACTATTAATCTTGGGATTTCTTAGTTAACTGGTTTTATTTTCAATGTAATATAAAATACCATAGTAAAAATCTTCAGTTTTCTCTTAGTATCAATGCTCTTTTAATCGGTGAAGTGCTTTTTAAGATTCTTTTGTTTTGTTTTGCTGTTTTTTTTTTTTTTTGGTTTTTGGTTTTTCAAGGTAGGGTCTCACTCTAGCACAGACTAACTAGGAATTCACTATGTATTCTAGAGTGGCCTTGAACTGTCAGCAATCCTCCTACCTCTGTCTTCTGAGTGCTGGGATTAAAGTGTGCACCACCCACGCCTGGCTAATGTGGCTAATCTGGCTAATGTTTTTCCTTCCTTCCTTCTTTCTTTCTTTCTTTCTTTCTTTCTTTCTTTCTTTTTTTTTTTTTTTTTTGGAGGCATGCCCAATAGACTGGCCTCTGTGTATATGCAAGAGAGAGAGAGAATTGGTGCGTCAGGGACTCCAGCCACTGCAATTGAACTCCCTTGTGCATTTGTGTCACCTTGTGCCTCTGGCTTACATGGGACCTGGATAGTCGGAACATGAGTCCTTAGGCTTCATAGGGAAGTGCCTTAACCACTAAGCCATCTCTCCAGCCCCTGGCTAATGTTTCAAATTTATATTACCAATTTTAAAACACAAGGGGGGAGTCTGCTGCTAATGTACTTAACATAACTCTAAGACTTACAGTATTATGGTTCTTTGCATGACATTTTAAAGTTTTGCGTAAATCAAAACAACTGGAAGCCAGGTGTGGTGGCACATGCCTTTAATCCCAGCACTCGGGAGGCAGAAGTAGGAGCATTGCCATGAGTTCAAGGCTAGCCTGAGACTATATAGTGAATTCCAGGTCAGCCTGGGCTAGGCTAGAGTGAGACCCTACCTTGGAAAACCAAAAAAAAAAAACAAAACAAAAACAAAAAAAAAAACCTGGAATGATCTAGCAACAATATCAAAACTATATAGACATGTTTACAACCAGGGTTTTTAAATATTTTTTATTAGTTTTTTGGAGAGAGACAGAGAGAGAGAGAGAGAGAGAGAGAGAGAGAGGAAGACAGAGATGGGCGCACCAGCAGTGTCTCAGCTGCTGTGAATGAAATCCATATGTGTGCGCCCCGCCCTTGCGTCACTTTGCATCTGGCTAAACGTGAGACCTAGAGATTGGAACCGCTGGAGATTGGAACCAGTGTTCTTAGGCTTAGGAGGCAGGCTCCTTAACCCCTAAGCCATCTCTCCAGCCCATAACCAGGGGTTTTATTCGACTTTAAAGAAAAAAAGGAAGGATGAATTTAAGCAGCCATTCAGTACCTTTTCAGTTACATGCTTAATGCAGGAAGCAACAGGTGCCTCTGTAAATGCTATTATCTACCAAGAAAAACTTGCTTCTGGACATGCTACAAAAAATTTAAATGACTCAAACCTCATTCAAATAACACATGAAATTGCAATGGATGTTTTGATTATCTGCAAAATAAAACTCAATTATCTTGTCAAATTCTTTCCTTGAGAAACTAATTGAACACTAGTAAGTATCACAGACTTTGCCACAAGTAGCATACAGATTACATTGCCACAACTTAGTCCAATAATGCTATTGCGACAAGATGTAGTGTTTACTGAAAAATGGTGTCCAAGTAAGAGTTTGCAAAGATGCTGCTGCTAAGGTAAGACACTTGAGATGAAGACAAGATAGTGAGGGAGGCTGCAACCCAGTGTCTGGAGCAGCACCACAAGTCACATGCTATGAATAATTTAAATAGCCACTGCCCAATAATACCCAGCCTTTGTACACATACTTTTTTTTCTTGAGGTAGGGTCTTGCTCTAGCCCACATTAACCTAAAATTCACAGTGATCCTCCTACCTCTGCCTCCCTAATGCTGGGATTAAAGGTGTACGCCACCAGGCCTAGCCTTCAACAGTTTGTCTAAAACCAGATCATGCCTGATTTATCCTGTCTGCATCCCCAGAACTTACTGTAGTACCTGGCACACCCATGGCCTTCAGTAAATATTTCTAAACTGGAATTTATTTGATAGTTCACTTTTTGAAAAAAATTGATAGTGAGTGTAAATTTTGGTAGTAGATAGGGCTGGTAGAAATGCGTTGGCAGACAGCCAGTTGAGAAAATTTTGTTTTTAACTTCTATTTCATGACAAATTAAAATATATTTGATTTATTGTCAACATTATAGCCCTTGGGGAGGCTAGTGGACTAATGGAAATAGGGTTAAAACCAGAAAAAAAAAATAAATCTTTGACCACTTTTTTGAAAAACAGCTTCCTTTTTGGCAGGGGGGGGGGAGACACAGAGAGGGACAGACAGAGAGAGAGGGAGAGGAAGATAGAGATGAGCGCGCCAGCAACCTCTCAGCTGCTGTGAACGAAATCCAGATGCGTATGCTCCCTTGTGGTCAAGTGCGACATTGCGCCCTTGCATCACTTTGCATCTGGCTAAACGTGGGACCTGGAGATTGGAACCAGCGTTCTTAGGCTTAGGAGGCCAGCGCCTTAACCGCTAAGCCATCTCTCCAGCCCACAGCTTCTTTTTTAAAAATATTTTATTTTTTTAATTTATTTATTAGAGACTGAGAGAGGGAAAGAGAGAGAGAGAGGGAGAGTGAGAATGGGCACGCCAAGGCCTCTAGCCACTGCAAACGAACTCCAGACACTTGTGCCCCCTTGTGTATCTGGCTTAAGTGGGACCTGGAGAATCGAACCAGGGTCCTTAGGCTTCGCAGGCATGTGCCTTAACTGCTAAGCCATCTCTCCAGCCCCGAAAAACTGCTTCTTTTATCAATGTATAATATAGAAAGTACCTTAAGAACTTTAATTTTCCAGGTCTCAGTCTTGCCCTGCTTGAACCAAACTGGCCATTACAAGCATCCTTGCCAAATGAGACATTCTTTTTTTTTTTTTAAGTATATATTATTTATTTACTTATTTGAGAGAAAGAGGCAGAGAGAGAAAGACAAAGGGAGAGAATGGGTGTGCCCGGACCTCCAGCCACTGCAAATGAACTCCAGATGCATGCGCCACCTTGTACATTTGGCTTATGTGGGTCCTGGAGAATAGAACATGGATCCTTTGGCTTTGCAGGCATGTGCCTTAACCGCTCAGCCATATCTCCAGCCCCTGAAGGCATTCTTTATAACTGGTTCTCTTTGCTCTCATTTTGGGTTTCTTTCCTTGGTTTTAAAAAAAAAAGTGACAAAATGTTCAGAAGGTAAATGCCATCGTTTCCAGCCTCATTTCCCTGAAAATGCCAGTGAACAAGTGAGACTGAATGAATCTTTTTAAAAGATTTTTTTAATACAGAGAGAGAATGGGCAAGCCAGGGCCTTTAGCCACTGCAAATGAACTCCAGATGCATGCACCACCTTGTGCATTTGGTTTACATGGGTTCTGGGAATCGATCCCGGGTCCTTAGGCATCACAGGGAAACACATTAACCACTAAGCAATTTCTCCAGCCCTGAATGAATCTTAATACCTCCATATGCCAAGGTACTGTCCTGCATATTAGAACCAAGGGTGTTGTCCCAAATCATATGATTTGAGGGAGAAACCAACTTGCTTTCTTGGTCCATTAATAATCATGGCCTATAAGGATCACTACTTGCTCTCATAGTTTCAAAGTGCTGCAGATACCAGCACAATTCATAACTTTCATTGTGAAGAGAATAAGAGGGATGTGAGAAACAGCCTCACCCCATAGATCTGTGATTTTGTGCATCTGTGTGTTGGTGCATTTATTTGCTTAGTTGTGAGACATGGTCTCACTACATAGTCTTGACTGGCCTGGAACTCTCTATAAGGCTAGGCTAGCCTGAAAGCTGTGATCTTCCTGCCTTCACTTCTTTCTTAAAAGCTGGAATTATAAGCATACACCAGTACCACAATTGGCTTTTTTTGTTGTTGTTTGTTTGTTTTGATTTTTCTAAGTAGGGTCTTACTTTAGCCCAGGTTGACCTGGTATTCACTATGTATTCTATGTAGTCTCAGAGTGGTCTTGAACTCACACTGATCCTCCTACCTCTGCCTCTGGATTAAAGGTCTGAGCTACCATGCCTAGCTTACACTTGCCTTTAATACTAAATTATTTTCCAAATAACACATAAAGTCAGAACTGAACTGCACCTATAAGGAAAAATTCCACTTAATCAAATATATAAAGTTTATCATGAAATATAAAGTATTATATTAATATGTGGTTTTGAGTGTGTGTGTGTGTGTGTGTGTGTGTGTGTGTGTGTGTGCAGTGCTAGGGATAGAACCCAGAGTTTCATGCATGCTCTCTACCTTTGAGCTCTACCTCTAGATCAATGCTTTATTTATTTATAGACATGTACATGTATGTGTATATGTCTGTGTGTGCATGCGCTAGGGTTTCTTGCCCCTGCAAATGAAAGCTAGATACTTATGCCACTTTTTGTGTCAGGCTTTTCATGGGTGGCTGGGGAATTGAACGTGGGAAGGCAGCCTTTGCAAGCAAGCACCTTTATCTATTGAGCCAACATTTATTTATTTATTTATTTATTTATTTACTTATATTTTTATTTATTTATTTATTTTGAGAGAGGCAGAGAGAGAGAGAGAGAGAGAGAGAGAGAGAGAGAGAGAAAGACAGACAGAGAATGAGCCCGCCAGTGGTCTTTCAGCCAGTGGCCTTTCAGCCGCTGTGAAAGAACTCCAGAAATGTGTGCCCCCTTGTGGGCAAGTGCAGCATTGCGTCTGGCTAAACGTGGGAACTGGAGAATCGAACTGGCAATCTTAGGCTTCTCAGGCAGGCGCCTTAACCGCCAAGCCATCTCTCCAGCCCTAAACCAACATTTAATGTTTACTGCTACAAAAGAAAAATCTCTCAACAGAGCTATTTCTCTAAGTTGCGCTGGTATTTTGATAGCAAACTATTAGTTGACAAGCTAATGAATGACCTAATGGTGCCACTGGGTTACCAGCCACAGCAGCCATCCAGATGAGTACTTTGCACAATTAATGAGAAATTGTGACCAATTTTTTTTTATTGTAAAGACATTATAATATAGTATTTTTAACTTTATCCAAGTATCTTTTGTTCCAGCTTAGTCTCTGGGACAACT
Source organism: Orientallactaga sibirica (assembly GCA_036365145.1). Taxonomy (NCBI): domain Eukaryota; kingdom Metazoa; phylum Chordata; class Mammalia; order Rodentia; family Dipodidae; genus Orientallactaga; species Orientallactaga sibirica. Next base: position 30,740,091 of record JAEOAD010000015.1, on the reverse strand, counting down.
TGACTAATTTCCAAAACAAACTGAGGAATAACATAAAGCAGGAGAGAGAGAATGAGAAGGAAATAATGGAAGCTGGTTTTTAGACCTCTGCAATCCATTTCCATGCAGTGCTTATAATGACTTTTCTAGACAAAAACTTGTCTTATTGTCATCTTCATCAAATCTCTCAGTGACTCTCCACTACTGTTGCAATAAAGCCATTTGTCTTAAAAGGTTATCACTGGGGCTGGAGAGATGGTTTTTCAGTTAAGGCACTTGCCTGCAAAGCCTAAAGACCCAGGTTTGATTCCCCAGTATCCATGTAAGCCAGATGTACATGGTGGTACATGCATCTGAAGTTTGCTTGCAATAGCAAGAGGTGTGGGTGTGTCCTTTCTCTCTCCCTCCCTCCCTTCTTTCCTCCCTCCCTCTCTCCCTCCCTCTCTCTCTCTCCCCTGCCTTTCCTCTCTCCCTCTCTCTATCTCTTTCAAATAAATAAATAAAAGTAATTTTTAAAAAAAGTTTATCACAAGGGCCACTATACTGATGTGTGTTGACACTCCAAGCCTGTTCTCCCACTTGCAGGCAGTCAGTTTTGTTTTCTCAACTATCACCCTGGCCTTCCTCTCTTGGTTTTAATAGTCTCTGAGTAACTGTTTTTTTTATTATTATTATTTTATTTATTTTTTATTTTAGAGAGAGCAAGATAGAGAGAATTTCCTTGCTAGGGCCTCAGCCACTGCAATTGAACTACAGATGCTTGCATCACCTAGTGGACAAGTGTGACGTTGTGCTTGCCTCACCTTTGCACATCTGTCTTATGTGGGATCTGGAGAGTCAACCATGGTTTCTTAGGCTTCACAGGCAAGCACCTTAACCACTAAGCCATGAGAGAGAGAGAGAGAGAATATGAATATGGGCATGCCACTGCAAATGAACTCCAGATACATGTGCCACCATGTGCATCTGGCTTATGTGGGTTCTGGGGAATTGAACCTGGGTCCTTAGGCTTCACAGGCAACTTCCTTAACCACTAAACCATCCCTCTAGCCCCCTGAGTAACTTTTATACAGAGAAAATATTTGCTTCAGCATTTAAAAAGTGTTTATGAAATTAATGAAGAATTAATGCACACAGTTTTATACAAAACTACAGAACTTTAGAATTTCAAATGATTTTGGATATGAAATAGTTCAGAGATTTTTTTTTTAACAGCCAGGGTTATATAACTCAGTAGCAGAAGGCTTGTTTCTGCATGCATAAGACCTTGTGTTCAATCCTCAGTTCTGAAAAAGAAAAGATACTCTTCAGATGAGGAAACTGAGGTCAATAATTCAAGTAATATTCAAAGATGGTGCAGTCAGAGTTCTGGGATTGGAATCCAAAAGTCCTAAAGCTCATGAAATCAACCCCATAAATGAAAAAAGTCACCAAAGAATTTATTCAATATTTTTCTCCAAAGAAAACTAAAGGTCACTATTTCCTTCTCAACAAATAAAATAAAATTACTATGTGATCAAGCAATTCCACGTCTGGGTCTACGTCTGAAAGCATTAAAAACAGGGACTCTGATAAACATCGCATGTCCCAATGTCCACAGCAGCCTTACTCACAATAGCCCAAAGTTTGGAAGCAATCCAAGTGTCCCTTGACAAATGACTGGATAAATGAAATCACACACACACATACACACACAAACACACACACATTATTCAGCCTTAAAAAGGAAGACAATTTTGTCACATGCTACAATATGAATGAACCTTGAAGACACTCTGCTAAGTGAAATGGATCAGCCACAAAAAGACAAATACAGTGTGATTTCACTTGTAAGGGACAGGGCTTGTAGAAATAAAATAAGATAGTGCCACCAGGCACTGGGAGGAAGGGGGAGTTGCTTAACAAAAAGGATCTCAATTTGGGAAGCTAAACAAGTTGTGTACATGGGTGGCAGCAAACGGTATGAATCTACTTAATATGATGGTCCTATTAAGGTGGCAATGTTATGCAATGTAAATGTATATTTCACCACAAGGTTCCTAAGAAGTTTTACCAAAACAGTGTTAGACCATGCTGTTTGCCTTTCTCCTATAATGCTTTTAGTTGACCTGACTTGTAATTCTGGTGCTTGTCTTATTCACTGAGGTTTGGAGACAAGCTAGCCATTTATTTTGCTTATTGTATCAAATAAGAATGAGCTTGACTTTGTTAGGTTTTCCCTGCATTGCCTGCATTCTAGAAATGTAATAAAAAAGAAAAGTTAAGAGAGATTGAAGAGCTAATGTACCTAGGTTAGAAAAGAGACTCTGAAACCAGCACTCAGGCCACCTAGGCTCATGGTTCCTATTTCCTTTCAGTTTTTCAGTGGAATGTAATGGGATTGCTGGAGAATTAATGGGAGTATGAAAAACCACAGGGTCAGAGGTGCTGACCTCAGGTAGTTAGTTCTTTGTATTTGTTGCTGATTTTCTGGGCTTAGAGATACTGATGTGAAACTATGTGAATTATGGTTTACCACAAGGGGAGCACTAATACAGTTAGCTATGGTTGAGGAGTTTAAAACAATCCCTGGAAATGGCTCCATTTGCTCAGTCAGTACTTTATCCAGATTTTGAGCATCACAGTGAAGCCTGAATTATTTGTGACAAGTAGTGTTGTGTGTGCATGTGTGTGTGTGTGTGTGTGTGTGTGTGTGTGTGTGTGTGTGTGAGAGAGAGAGAGAGAGAGAGAGAGAGAGAGATAATAAAGATGAAGATGGTGATAGAAAGTTATGTGTCAAATTTTTCAAACAAAAACATCTGTGGTATTTTTTTTAATTTGAGAGAAAGAGAGAGAGAGAGGAAGAGGCAGAGGGAAAATGGGAGTGCCAGGGCTCCTCAGCCACTGAGAACGAACTCCAGACGTGTGCGCCCCCTTGTGTGCATGTGCGACATTGTGTGCTTGTGTCACTTTTTGCATCTGGCTAAACATGGGACCTGGAGATTCAAACAGGTGTTCTTAGGCTTCGCAGGCAGGCACCTTAACCACTAAGCCGTCTCTCCAGCCCACATTTGTGGTATTTTTAGATAACTCTTTTAGACTCTTATGATCATATGGATATTGTATATTTTATGACCCTATTTTAGATAAGCTTTGTAAGCTTTGATAATGATATAGATGTGTATTTCATGTTTTCACCTTCTTCTATCAAGAAACTCAAGGTCAAAGATTTAAATAAATCCATATAAAGTATTCAGAACCTTGTACTTTGAATGTTAGCCTTGTTTTCACTGTATTTTTTAAATTTTTTAAATTTTTATTTATTTATTAGAGACAGAGAGATGGAGAGAGAGAGAGAAAGAGAATGAGAATGGGATTTTCCAGGGTCTCTAGCCACTGCCAATGAACTCCAGACATGTGCATCTGGCTTATGTGGGACCTGGAGAATTGAACTGGGGTCCTTAAGCTTCGCAGGCATGCACCTTCACCACAAATCCATTTCTCCATCCCTTCACTGTATTTTTAATTGGTGTGTGTGTGTGTGTGTGTGTGTGTGTGTGTGTGTACACCTCTGTTCCAAAACCTGTGAAATATAGGAGAGATAAACATGACCAAATAACCACATTACTTGCTTTGCACAGGCCTCTCCTAAAGCTATTAGTAGTCCAGACCTTCACAGAGAGCATCTTCAATATTTTGAACAGTTTCACATTCATGATTTCATTCAGTCCTCTCCAATCCTCATGAAGTAAGCAAGCTGATGATATTTATGTTTTACAGAGGATGAGGTCAGAGGGGCTTACCAGAGAAATTGAACTGCCCAAAGTAACCAAAGGCAGAAAATAAAACAGGAGAGCAGCCCACAGCTCTGAATACACCATAACTCCCTAAGTTCTGGCCCCATGTTGCTGCCCTCACACTCCTTTATTTTTCCTTAAAAGTATCCTTTACTGTCTAAACACACTTGGGTAAATCTTTAAATATTAGTGTGGATTTTGTTTAGACAATTAACTGTTTGCTTTCTTCTACTGGGTTCATTAACTGTATTTCTTACTTTCCCAGGCCTCTTTCTGGCTGTAATAGGAGAGATTGCCACTTGCTCTTTTCCCACTCCTACAGAATAGCCTTTGCATGAGGTCATGAAACTGGCATTGGACTAGGAATTAATTCTTCACCACTATTGTGGCCAGATCCTTAGCACTGTGAGTTTCAGTTTTATAATCTGTAAAACGTAGTGGCTGGATACTTGTGAGTTCCTTTCCAGCTCACTCCTTCTGTAAACTAGACAAGACTTCCTCTCTGGTTGCCAGAGCAGCTCAATTAGATGACATCATTTCAGTCTTCTGCAGTTTACTGTGGTGTGTCCAAGATAAGAAGGATGGGTCTGTATGTTTACTTTTGATTATGATTAGAACCAGCTAACCACAAAAATTAAACTTTTTAAAATATTGAGGTCCAAACTTTTTCCTACAAGAGGTATATTGGAATTTTTTTAGAGGAATTCTAAAGAAATGTTCTATTGAATGATTCAGTGTCAATGAACTTGAGTAACTCTCCTTCATTTCCTAATTGTGTGATGGGAATGACAATGCCAGGCCAACTACCCAGCAAAAAGGTTAAAGGTTAGGAGGGTGGGAGGAAAATTCTGGTCATAATTCTCCCATTGTAATAATGCCTTCTCTTGCATCAGCCATATTGCTGACTGTTTTCTACCACAGTGTAAGGCTTGGCAAAGGTAGCCATTTGCTCATCTGTTCACTCACATGTTTTCACCAGCCACTGAGGCTCTACTGTGGGCACGTTGCTTGAAGGTGTACAAGAATGAAAAGAACAGTTGCTAGTGGGCTGGAGAGATTGCTCAATGGTTAAGGCACTTGCCTTCAGAGCCTAGAGACCTAAGTTCAATTTTCCAGTGCCCATATGGAGCCAGATGTATGGGGTGGTACATGTATCTGGAGTCTGTTTGCAGTGGCTGGAGGCTCTGGCATGCCCATTCTCTCTGTCTGACTCTCTTCTATCTCTCTCCTTGCAAGTAAATAAATAAATAAATAAATAAATAAATTTTTTTAAAAATAATAGTTGTAAACCAGGTGTAGTGGCATACACCTTTAATCCCAGTACTCAGGAGGCAGAGGTAGGAGGATTGCCATGGTTTGAGGACACCCTGAGATGACATAGTGAATTCCAGGTCAGTCTGAGCTAGAGTGAGACCCTACCTTGAACCCCCCACCCCCCCCAAAAAAAGTAATAGTTGCTATTAAGGGTCTAGAAGTAACTGCTAAGTCAGCTCTTAAAATATGAGAGAGATAGGAGAAAATTTCAGGTATTTATGGGCAGTAGGAATCCAGGAAAAGAAGGATGAGTTCAAATTATGTACTAAGAAATGATGAAGGACTGGAGAGATGGCTTAGTGGTTAAGGTGTTTGCCTACAAAGCTAATGGACTTCAGTTCAATTCCCCAGGACCCACGTGAGCCAGATGCACAAGGTGGCACATACCTCTTGAATTCATTTGCAGTGGCTGGAGGCTCTGGCATGCCCATTGTCCCTCTCTCTCTCTTTCTCAAATAAATAAATAAAAAAATAAAAATGAAATATTTAAAAAATAAATGATGAAAAAATAAAAGTGGGTTATTTGCTGTGGTTGGGATGAGACATAGCAGGGGGAGACTGAGCAGGAGGGGAATCTTAAAAAGAAGCCAGAGAATAAAACTCAATATATTATGTACCCATTTGAGGAAAGGTTGTCGAACTTCAGGGGTAAAACAGTCTGAAAGTTTCTTTGATTATTTGATAATCTTGATTTTATTTTATTAACTATAGTCAAGACTATCATATAAGAAACTTAACATTTAGTGGCTTAAGGATAATCTGGAAGAGGATACTCTTTTCAATAAGGTCATTTGAGACCCAGGTTCCTTCCACCTTGTTACTGTCTTGTCTTCCAGGGCATTATCCTAATCTTTGTTCTTAAGATAGCGCTCTATCAGGGCCATTTTGTAGCCTTTGGAAAGGGCCACAACTTACAACAACTTTTTAAAAGAAAGTGATGTGGATTCAACCAGGCTGCTCACATGCAACAGAGAAATGGTTAGCCATGCTCTGTTTTTTCTAGCAAGGAAGGCTGAACTGTTCATCTATATATACTAGATTAGACAGAACAGAGATTTTGGAGGGAGGGGGAAAACATTTACCAAAACTTGCTAACTTCGGAGCCTCATTATTCCTAGGCTAATTTCTCTTATGATATATATATTGCCATCTTAGTCCTTTGAATACCTATGTTTAATATTCTGCTTAAAAGGTGTCTTGGCTCATCTAGGATTCATATATGGAAATAATATATATATATACCTTTGTATCAACTTTCCATTTAGTTCACAGCTTAAATTATTAAAACTATTGCATTTCTGAATTATGTCTAATTCTGTAAGACTTTGGTGTTCAGTTCCCATACCAATTCCTTGCAAAACCATTATGTTTTTATTTGGGGGCAACAAAGCTGAACTCCTGGAAGTGCCAACTATTTTGAAGGAATAAAGCCAAAACACTTGAAGATCTGAAGCTCTAATGAGGCAGGTAACTCAAAGTCACCCTATCGATGCATACTTGATTTTCAATGGCACAACAGAGTGGAGGTTACTGAAATCAATATAATATAAACACTCAACATGTGAGTGCTACTGTTACTGGTATGGTTTTCATATTATTTAATACTAGCAGATTTAAAACATAGAAGTGGCAGTTTGTGAAGCAGAGAGCCTCTTTCACAAACAGATCATACTTTACATCCGGGTACTTGAACACTGGAGAAAAGTCTGCAAATATTTCACTCCTAAATTGTCCTTGTTGATTGAAGTCCTTGAAAACCAACACCAGTGATATGTGTCTCTTGATTTCGTCCCTTACTCCGACTTTATTATTTATTATTTGCTTGTGACCAAAATACTCAATGGAACAACTTAAAAAGAAAGAATTATTATTTTGGTTCATAATTTCAGAGGTTCATTCCATCGTCTTTGGCCATTGATTCTGCACATGTGTGCTAGGGCAGATCATTTTGGCCACAGTCATGTGGTAGAGGCAGATCACCTCACATAGCAGGAGATAGAGACAGAGAGGAGCCTAGGGTAGCATGTAGGCCCCAAGGACATGACCACAGTTATTTCCTTCTTTCAGCTTAACTTCATCTTCTAAAATTTCCAGAATCTTCCAAAATAGCCCTGCCAGTGTGAGACCAACCTTTCAATGTATGAACCTTTTGGTGGAACACCTCATATCCAAACCACCATGCCCTCTGTTCTCTCCTCTTTTTCTCATTAATTCCAAGATTTCATTTTCTCTCAGCCCTTTCTAACTGCTCTCTTGTCCTTTATTACTGGAATGATCTTTCTAGTTTGCAAATCTGAATAAGAGTTTTGATATTGGGTAAAAAAAGATATTTCTCTTTTTGGCTAAATATCATTGACATCTTCCCAGTTCCTCAAATTAAGGTTCAGATGGCTCACAAAATAGGCAACAATCTTGCCTGAGCCTGCCTTTCTAACATTACCTCTGGCTAATTATGAAGCAAGCCAATTTGTGCCAGGCAAATAGTCTCTGTCAGACACACTCCTATTCTTGGTCAGTCATGTACATAGACACCACTATATTTTCCTGGAGAGGGATGACTTGATCTTTGCTTGTCCATTTGACAAATGCATATGTTCTTCTAACATAAAAATAATTTCAGTCTTTCCAGCCTTCATGATACTATTGCCATGCAAACTTGGTCATTCTATCACATTGTCTGTCATATACATCTATAAAACTAAATTGGACATGGAATTACTGCATTACATTACTGTTTAACTTTGTATCTTGCTTTTGCTCTGGTCTGAAGGCCTTTTTTTTTTTTTTTTTTTTTTTTTTTTTCAAGGTAGGGTCTCACTCTGGTTCCGGCTGACCTGGAATTAACTATGTAGTCTCAGGGTGGCCTCGAACTCTCAGTGATCCTCCTACCTCTGCCTCCCGAGTGTTGGGATTAAAGGCGTGCACCACCACACCCGGCTGGTCTAAAGGCCTTTTAAAGGCAGAGATAAAGTCTTATTTTCTCTGTCCCTAGCTCTTAGCACTTCAATGAATCCAGAACACAGTAGCATTATAACTACATGTATTACATATGTATACTCTCCTACATAATTTTTATCTTATTTGAATAGTTCCCAGCTTCTAGCTGATGAAACTACTGCTTGTAAAAGCTAAATAATTTGTCTAAAGACTCATGGTATGACCAACATTAAGGCCTAAATTGGACTCTGAAGTCCATGGAATATTGTTGATGACTAAACAGACATATAAAAGATCACTTTGGAATGTTACCAGTCTCACCACATCAAATCAAGATAAGGAACTACAGACAATGCAGAGAAAACTCACTGTTATCAACTACTGATGAAGTCTGTCCTGCTTTAGCACTGGGGATAATTTGGATCAAGATGATGTAGTACACAGATCAATATATCACAGGCTGGTCCATCCTGGGCAATTCAGAGGCTTTTTTCTCTACACAAAACAGTTTCCATCCTCGCAACAGATTAATGTTCTGTTTTACAGGTATTATTATGACCATCTCAAGGTCACATATCTGGTACCAGCTAAACTAGGCCTAGAACTTGTTTTATTTCTTAAAAACTTTCCTCATCATTTATTCTATCTAAGCCACTTTTTCCCATTAAGTGTATTTCTGGTGAAAGAAGTCATATGCCAGATAGAAATGGAGTTCAGCAGAGGAGGGCGAATGAAACGTCAAAAGTTTTCTAGAGTAGGAACATACACCAGTCTATCAAAGGCTGATGGGCAGAGCAGAGTTTGTCTCATACCAAGGACAGACACAGTAAGACACCTCCCAGGAATGCTGCATTGGCTGGCAACTTGCTAAGTACACTACTAAAGCCAAAAATATAATTCAAAATAAAATGTGGGATTTCTCTAGCTTCTGCTTTAACTGGGCTAAGACTTATTTACTAATTTGATCTTTTCACCAAGGATGGTTAACAAAAGCAGACAACTTCCAGGTTGCTTCTGAGCCCTCTTGATTTACTGGATAATTTTTGATCCAGTGAGCTAAGCATTCATTTTCTTATAATTTAGTTATTTAGCAAAATGTTCTAGATCCCTCCCACACCTATCCCACAACAACAAACTGCTGTGAAACAGTCTGGTAGTGATGCTTTCCACTTAAAGAGATATTCCCTTTAACCACAGGTTATTTTAATGGTTATAACAAACACACTAAACAGTGACATTAAAACACCCAGACTACATTACCTTAAAAGAAAGAGGCTGGTTAGGAAAATGAGGCGAGTCAGCGAGGTAAAGGACTTCATGTTCCAGTTACTGACCTTAACACCCCTCCCCAAAGTCATTCCTCTTTCAGCTGTGGGGGGGGGGGGCAGGATAAGCAGAGCAGGGCTTGCTTTAGACTGGGCGCAACAAGGATTGCTAAGGACATGACAAATTTGATGTTTGGCAATGAAATTAGAACCTTACAGTATTCACTGCGTTAAAGGAACAGCTCTATCTTGAGGCAGTCCACTTAGCAATTCAGCCATCTGCAGAGGAAAGAACCACTCTCTTTTCCTTTCTGAACCCAGGGTGAAAGCTGTATCTCCTTGCAAGTTTTCTGTGGCATTTTTCTCTCTTTTGATTTAATGCACCAAAAAGGATCTTTAACTCTGGGTCTACACCAGTGCAAATAAAGGTTAAATCTCTTACCAACCATCACATTCTAGCCTAATAACTCAAGAGGAGCTCTGGAAAAGAGGGGGGTGGAACACACACACAAGAAAGCAGGTGTGCGGAATTAATTAAAACATGCAAAACCACAGCCCTCCGCCAGCCGGGAAACTTCCACTGCGCCAAAACCGCGCTCCCGTGAGCCAGGCCTAGCCACGCAAGGCACTCCTGCAGTGTCCCGACCCAAGCTTGCGCTGAACGCTGGGGCTCCCATTGGCCACGCGCCGTGGGGGAGGAGACTGGGCCGCGGAGGAGGGGCGGCCGGGCCTGCCCTGCCCCCTCCGCCCCCGGCCCCGAGCGGGGTTACTATGCAAATTGCAGCGATTGCGGAAATAAACAAGGGGATAGGGAGAGCCGAGAGGGACAGCCGAAAAGGTTGCAAGTTCTGCAAAGTCTCTTTTGAAACACACCAGGCAAAACCCGAGAGAATGTGAGGACCAGCCAGGCCCGGGCTAGAGCGGATCGCTTTCAAAGAGGAAAGAGTCTTCGAGAGAGGGAGAGAGGCGCGTTGCCTGTGCAAAAACCTTTTGATTTGGAGTTAAAAAAAAAAAAAAATTCTTCCAAGCAGCCTGCAATTGGTCAACAGCTTAAAAAAAAAAAAAAAAACCTCTTCCGGGTTTTCAACGGTTCCAAGTTTATTATGATATTTTTTTTTTTGATGCAAAAAAAGGGGGACAGCAAATGAAGCAATTCGTCTGAACATTTTAAAGTTTCTCACGTACTCTTTTTACATTGCCATGGTACGTGGTACATCTTAAACTTTCTATTTTACATTTATACGATATGCATTTTATAAGCAACGGGTAGAATGATTATGCTTGATGACTAAGACTTTAAAATTTCTGCAGCTCGCATATGCACTTGAGTGATTGCTGGGTAAATGTCTATTGTGATGGTTTTCTTTTAAAGAGGCAGAGGCAGCTTCGTGGATGGTGTTTTTGTTATTTGCACCAGAGACTGGTTTCCTTTTTTTTTTTTTTCCAGAGATTTGAAAAAATTGCTGAGCTTAACAGATTTTTTTTTCCTCCTAGCGTTTGCTTGGTTCCAGAAAGGGGTGGGGGGAATCCTGTACGTGCTCTGCCCGGTTAAAGACGTCTGGCCTCTGCAGTCAACCTAACCCGAAAAGAAATGTCTGGAGCGGGAGAATAACTGACGATGCGGTCCTCTAATCAATGGGACAACATGGGAGATTGACAAATGCTTCATCCAATCAGGAGGAAGCTTGAGTGTACAATGGTTTGTAATAGCCAGAGGGGGGCGGAGCAGAGGAGATCTGAAGTTCTTGGCAGTTCTGAAAAGGATGGTCTGGTTCCAGCTGTCAAAGCTACAAGCTCTTCCGGATTTAGCCAGCACAATAGGAGTTTGAGAGTTTTTTTTTTTTTTTTTAATGTCTGATGGGGGATTTTTGCATAGATCGTATATTTCTTTTTCTTTGACTGTTGAAAAAAGTCTAAAAAATCCGGCTAGAGAAATAGTTAACTTTTCATTAGTTGTTTTTATACTCAGGGAAGTTGGTGATTGGTGGAATGTCTTTTTTATCTTATTTTGAAAGTCTTATTTTTTAAAATGTGTGGCTTAAGCATTGCCTGAATTTTGAGACTGTAGTGAGCTTTAGAAATAGAGTTTGAGTACTGAGCCCTTCAGAACTCACTGGTATTTCAGCTTTGGTTTCAAGTTCTTTGAAGATAAGCATAAATGTGAAACAACAGTTTTTTAAAAAGAAAATGCTTCATAGATGTACTGACAGCTGTTTTATAGACAAAAAATGGGGTGGGAGTGTTCTGTGTTGTCTTTTATTGAATTCTGTTCCAGTATATGGTCAGTAGCAATAGGATCTGCAGCCTGGACAATTTCACATTTCTTCTCACTACAACAGCTCTGGAGGAGGGTGTATGTGTGGGACATAACTGGCTCCCTGAGAGTTGGCCTCTGGACTCTAGTTCAAGTTCTTGACACCAGTGCAGTGGGATCCACCTGTGTAGCTTGTCTTGGTGATGTAACTGGCATCCTCTGGCTAAAATATGTCCATCACCTCCTTCTCTCTGGGTAGTGTACAACCTAATTCTGTTGGGAGATGAATGCAAACTAGTATGGGCCTTTCTCTTTTTATGGACTTACTTTTCATCCAACTGTTTCTTGGGGCTTTAGGCCTTGTGATCAGTTTACATCTGGTTTGGAAAGTTGATGTTACAATTCACTTGTGTGCTCATTTCATCAAATGATTCAGATTGGAATTGTATGCATATGAGAAGTGGCCGGGAGGTCAAAAAACTAGACAGAAGAAAAGTGTTGGAAAATGCTAGTTAATAAAATCAATCTTGGGAATAACTATAAAATAGATGGTGTTGTCACTTAGGAATCTCAGTCAGAGTTCACTGTTTTGGGTATTAAAATCTAAATCATATTAATAGGATTTCCCAGTTAAGTAACCTCTGAAATGAGAGGTATTTTAGATGTACATATAAGAGAAACTTTATTGACGTAATTTATATATCTAAGAGGATTTCACTAAAGCTGGCAAGGTAATGTTTCTGCAAATAAAACACAGTAAATGCAAGGCTGGGCTCCGTGCCAGGAAGAATATGGATAGCAGAGAGCATGGCAGGAGCCTCCTTTTCGCAGAGACAATCGCATTTCAAGGCAGCCTCCTACCACTTGCAAAATAAATGATTGGAGGGGTTATTTCCAATAAGGAGTTTGTTCTTCCGAACAATGGGTCATTTATATGATTGCAGTCAACTAGTTTTCATACTTCACCTGTTTGCTACACTGCTCTATTCCTCCACTGTTGCTGTATTGACGTTACCTCCTTCCCTCCCCTCCCCTCCTCGCTTCTCTTCTCCTCTCCCCTCCTCGCTTCTCCTCTCCTCTCCTTCCTTCTACTCTCCTCTCCTTCCCTCCCTCCTTCCCTTCCTCCTTCCCTCCTTCCCTCAGGGTCTTTGTGAACTCTAGACAAAGATTTACTTTTGCAACTTGGGAAGAGGGGAGAAAGTTAGCGATGCTTTTCGCCCCCAGCCTGTCCTTGGAGGAACATCTGTTTCTTTGTATGTGTTTAAATTTATGCCTGTTGGAGAGAAAGTTACCAGAAGCCATTCTGTAACTGTAACTCTTCTACTGTATTTTTCTCAGTCTCGTTTGTACAGGCTGGGGTTGGGACTGGGCTTTGTAGAGTTCCCCGCCTTCCACCCTCCTCCCGCGCGGGGGAGGGAGCGGGAGCTGGCGCAGATAGGAGAGAAAGCAGGAGCGGATGTGGAGGGCTTTGGTGCTGAACTTGGATCCAGCCCTTGCCTAGAGGGCGCAAACAATCGCCCCATATCCAAAAGTCTTACGAAGGGCGCCAAAAGTTACTTAAGATAATATTGCTAACCGCAGAAAGCTGGAAATCGCGGACACATCCACTGCTGCAACAATAGAAGTTTCTGGAGTGGAAATACTAGCATCCAATTACTGTCCCCCATTAAAAAACCAGGGCGATGTGCCAGTTCGTCCTCCCTCCCTCCCTCCCTCCCTCCCTCCCTCCCTCCCTCCCTCCCTCCCTCCCTCCCTCCCTTCCTTCCTTCTTCTTCTTTCTTTCTTTCTTTCTTTCTTTCTTTCTTTCTTTCTTTCTTTCTTTCTCTCTCTCTCTCTCTCTCTCTCTCTCTCTCTCTCTTCTTGAGAATCAAAAGTAAGAATCTTTGCTGTTTTGAAAAGAAGCAGATGTGATGCACCAGAAGGAAGATTTTAATCTGCCCTGGAAGGGCTTCCCCAGCACACATGGGACAATCACTTCTAGCTGTGCCTCAGTTACATGTTGGGTCCCACAGCCAGAAACTTCTATCGAGGAAACTTGGAGCGCATTGGAGTTATAGATTCCTACAAAGGTTTTCGTGGCCAGGAATGTTGTCTCTGTAACTCGCCTTAGCTTGGCGAACATTTCTCCCCTACTGAAATCCGCAAGGAACCAAGGGAAAGTTCTTGCTTAGTTTGGGAAAATGGACGCCCTAATTAAAAGTAAAAGTTATTATTTCCCTTAACCCTTAATAAGTAATCTGAGAGATTTCCAAGGATGTTCAGAAGGGAAGGGTGGGAGAGAATGATTTCTTCTTGAGTATGGGGAAATAGATGTGAGGACAGACATGAAATGACTTTAGAGAGATGCAGGATCGCTTCAGATGATTTTACTTTATGCTTTACCCAGGAGCATTCTTGCCTCTTACAAGAAAGAAGGAAAGAAAGGAAGGAAGGAAGGAAGGAAGGAAGGAAGGAAGGAAGGAAGAAAAGAAGGAAGGAAGGAAAGAGAGTTTTGAATGAAATGGCCTTATGCCACCAGGCACCCTCATTTACCTAGGGGGCATGCCTACAGGGATTTCCTCCTCAAACTGTCATCTCTGTTCTGTCTGTGTTCCTGCCAGTGTCGGAATTTGGGGATTTTGAGAAGGGCTGGCAAATACAAGAGGCTGAACACTTCCAGGAGGGAGAGGAGAAGATGAGATGAAGGTTTGGCCAAGGCAGGTATACTTTTTCCCTCCCCCAGGAGAAAAGAGCCTAGACAGAAAATATGAAGCTTAAAAAAAAAAAAAAAAACTGGAAAAGCAGGCTTATTGGCAACTTGCCAAGCCCTAAAAACCACCCCCCTTTCTGCCAAAACAATACTTTAGCAAACCTAAAATAATTGCAGGAAGCTCTTTTCCATTTTAAGAACTATTACCTGGGGGAGGGAAAAAGAGGAGATCCGCGAAGGCACCCTTTCAGAGGTGTCCGGAGTACAGGAAAGGGAAAGAGCCCATGCCCACTTCTGGGCATGCGTTTGTGGATCAACATATATCCTTTTCCCTACGGGGACAGCCCTTTCACATTTTTTTTTAAACTCCTCAACAGACCAAAAAAAAAAAAAAAAAAAAAAAAAAAAAAAAAGTCTCAGCTAAACCACTCTTGTTTCTGAAAGTGAAGTGTCTGTATGGCGTCTGTGCTCAAACCTACTAGTTCCCGACTTGTGCGAGGGAGAACAGCACTCGTGGCTCCGCGCCTTCCTTTCTGCAGACCCCCTCCCCCAACCTGGTGACTCTCCGGTGTGAGACTGTCCCCCCACCACCCCCTGCTTCTGAATGTCACAGGACTGAACTGCACAAAGTTCGCAGGATTTTGTGCATAATTACCTCTGCCGACGAGTGTATTCCCACAGAAAGCTTCGCTGGAGAGACTGCTAGGCTTTGAGCCGTACCGCATTTGGGGGGTGGGGGAAGTTACCTAGGAGGTCTGATTTTTGCAAAGAAATTTGCATACATGCAAATATGCCGCCCGGTCTTCTCCGGAGTGCTCCACGGGCCCACTCAGTGGTCCAAGGGGTGCGGGGCGACCTGGCAAAGTTGCCCAAATCCTCGGCGGAGGTCCGCGCAAGTCTGCGGCGGGGTGGGGGGATGGGGACGAGGAAAAGTAGTTTTGTTTGCTTAAGCACATCCTGTGGCAGCCTCGAGCCGGCCCGGCACAGACTGTGACCGCTGCTGCCCGCGCTCCCCAGGGCTGCGCGGAGCCGGCGCACAGCGAGCGGGCGGGCCGGAGCCTGGGGACCGGTGTCCGCGCCGCAGCCGCCCCTCCCCCTGTCCCCCCCGCGGCGCGCGGGCGGCGGCTGTGCGGTGCGGTGCAGAGGCGGCGCGGGCGGGCGCGCGGGCGGGCACCGGGCCGGCGGCATGGGCGCGGGAAAGGGTGCGTACGCCTTTAACGCCCGCGTACAGTAGACATGGATGGTGGAGTGTAGGGAAACTCTAGGCGGGGTTAAAGTTCAGCCCGTGGAGCGGCAATCGCGCGGCTGCCGCAGTTGAGGCGAGTTGGAAATGTGAACGCAAGAAGGAGGCTGGATCCGCGCTCCCCCCTCTCCTCCTCGCTCTCCTCCTCGCTCCCGGCTCACCCACACTCACGCACACCTCCGGCCCGCACACACGCACACGCACCCCGTGCCCGGCAGGGATGTATTCTCCGCTCTGTCTCACCCAGGTAAGCGGCTGCGGGGGCCGGGCGCGGGGTGCGGGCAGGGGAGCCCGGGCGGGCGGGCGGGCGCGCGTGGCGGGGGAGCCCGCGGCCGCGCGTGGTTCAGTGTGCGCGCGCGTGTGCGGGGGGCGGGCGGCGTGCAGCTCGAAGAAAGTAACTTTGTTTCCATGCGGGTGCATTCCGCCTGCACGGCCATTTGTGTGGGCACATGGCTAATGGCGCCCTCTTATTAATGCGTTAATTAATATCGGGGCGCCGTGCTGCGGAACGCCGGGGCTCTCCTTGGACGCCCCGCACGTGTTCCCGTGGGTGGCAAGCCCATGACACGCCGAAATCTGGACTCAGCGTTTCTGCCGCCCCAAGCGCCGAGCCGGAGTTCCGCCGCGCCCGGGGAGGGGTCCGGATCCATCCCCGGGCCCGCCGCGCCCGCCCGCACGCCCGGAGCCGCCGCAGGGCGCGCGAGCCACCCCGGCCACCCCGCCGCCGGCCACCCCGCCGCGCCCCCCTCCGAGCCCCAGCCGCACTTTTGTTCGCTGCCAGCGCGGGGTCCGGCCGGGCAGCGCCCCTCGGACGCGGCGGGCGGCGGCGAGCCCCGGCCCCAGGCTGCGTGGACTCGCGCCCCGCGAGCCTGCGCCCTTGCCGCCCACCCGAGAGCCTCTCCCCGGGAAAGTTTCGGGGAGCCCGCGTGCCCACGCGGCTCAGAGGCCCAGGCCTCGGGCCGGGAGCTCCAGGCGGAGTTGGGCTCCGACCGGCCGCGAGTCCGAGCGGCGGCCCGGGCCGGACGCGGTGCCCCCAGCCGCCGTCTCCGCCTCTGCCGCCGCCGCCGCCGCTCCGGGAGACTCGGCCTCCCGCTCGGCGCGCAGCGGCGTGACCTGCCAACTTTTCCTCCGCGACCCCACTCGCAGCGTGGGGCTCTCGCGCCCTCCGCCCCTCCTGACCACCCCCATTCCTCCCCAGTCTGCACCACCCTCAGGCTAAACAGTGCTACTTCTCGGCTCCAAACCAGGTCCCTTTTGAATGTATAACTATTTTCTTTGACTAAAAGACACGAAGTCCACTGATTTTTGCGGTTTTTTTTTTTTTTGGAAAAAAAAAAGTGAGTCTGCATACTCCTTTGATACATTGCGATCTGACCATTAATCACCTACATGAAGTTACGCACTTCAATAAAAGGTCTATTCACTCCCTTGCAAAACCTTGTACCACTCTTGTCCTCACTTAAACGTAAATAACGGTTTACCCGGAGTACTTTGGGAGGCTGGAAAGTACCAGTAGCTTCCCTTCTTTTCCCAAGATTCCGGATATATTTCCCACTTGACGTCCCTGCCACTGCAGTACCTAACTGCAGCACCACCAGCTCTTTGATCTCAGAAGACTCTTAAATGCATCTTTTATGTTGAGATGGTCTATTTGGGATTTAGGCCTAGCATTAATAATGGATAGTAGTTGCTTTAGTTATTGTAAAAGTCCCCCGCCCCCATCAAACTTACAAAGTTCCTATTTTAGTAACTTGTGCAAGTATGGAATGAAACTTTTCCAACCACTTCTGGCAAGGTTCACAATTGCATATGGATCAGATGCAAAGTGTAAGATAATTTGAATGAATTATAGACCACAGTGAATATGCTGAGATTTGAAGGCTGAAATTCTAACTGGTAAAAGTTTGCAGTGCATAGAACTTGTAGCCAGTACCAATGTGCTGTGATAGAGAGAAAGGACCCTTACAGATCATTACTGTCTTCTCAAGTGAGGGTTGAAAAGATAAACTTATGTTCCAGGGTTTTGCATAGAGCAGCACAGCTGTGTATCCATGCAGGCCCTGGGCATAGTCAAGTCTTTAACAAAGTTGACTTCTCTTGATTTGTGAGCTATTATCACATTAAGAAAGTTTTTTTTCTCTTCTTTTTCTCCCCCACTCCTGCATAATTGGCAGCATTGATTGATGCATTTACTAGGCCTGCTTCCGAAACACCACTAAGAGAAATGCTTATTTGGTGTAACATTTGGTGAAGAAAATGTACAATAAATAGGGAATAAAAAAGGCTCATTTATTTTATGGGGGTGGTTCTTTAAAAGATGATTTATCATTTATTTAACTTTCTGGAATATTTATAACACGTTAGAGCCAGTTTAAGAAATATAAACTTAGATAGTTTAGTGCCTGTTTAAAAAAAAATAAAACGATCCAACCAGCACAGTGATGAAGGACTCTCAATGAAACAGTAAACTTCATCTACGAGTATGCACTATGAAAGAACTTTCCCAGGAAAATGCCAGGCTTCTTATTATAAGCAAGGATGGGCATATCCCAATCAAGTCATGTACCTGGCTAAATCATAAAAGCCCAGCAGAAATTTGTGGGTGAACCTTTTTTTCCCCTCCAGAAATCTCACTGTTCTGTGGTTCTTAAACTTGGCTTACTTTCAAACAGACCAACATTTAAGATGCCGATTCAAAGTAATACCGCTTTTGAAATAGGCTCTCTGGTTTATTTTTATTGGTGGCTTTAACATTTTCCTCAATGATGTACGTAAAATATTATTTGCTTTTTGTTAAATATTTTGAAATATTACATAGCTTATGCTGTTTTGTTCAGCAACATGATTTATAAAGACTTTTTTTTCCCAAATAAACATTTATGCTATCCTTGGACATTTCCTGCAATTAAATAATTTTTTTTAGTTTTGATATTTTTGGCATATTTCTAATAATAAGTAGATAAATACAATTTATAAAATAACAGTATAATTGTGCATGTGAGTATAGTATAGAAAATATTGTGCACTTTTATTGCTACATTCTAGAAACCTGTGGGAAGTAATACATTGTGAACACTTGTGATGCAAAATTGGGGACTTAAAATTATTCTTAATGACTAGTTGACATAGTTGCCCTCCATTGCAGATTTTTATGATGTGATATCCAGGCATTTTGTTGGCAGGTAAACAAAAAGCTTCAGCACATAAATGAACATAATTCCCAGTTTTTTGAGGACATCTTTGGTTATGTAAAATACCATATTAGAATATTTATTTGAAATATTTATTATCATTAGTAATACTTTTTAATCAGAAAATATCTTAACACAGACACAAACTAGTTGGAGGAGTTCTTTGCAATATAAAACAGGGCTGAGACTTGCAAGGAATTGCTCCCTTTGGGGAAAGCTCACTGTATAGTTTCAGGTGGACTTCAGAAATTGTTTGCATTATGCCACAGAGCCTTGATCTCCAGCATGTCCTCTATACATAAGGACAGCATCAGTCAATGTGAAGGACTGCTTCAAACTTAACATTTATGTATTTCAGGACATTTTCAGCATGAGCTCAGAATTTAGTAATGTTTAAATAAATGTATTGGGTTTCATCTGTACCTTAACAGATAAAGGATGACTTTGCCCCTTGTATTTTTCTTCTAAATGCTGGGAATAAGACAAATTCTGAAAACCATGAAAAATTTAAATGCCAATGATTTATGGCAAAGAATAATCTAATTCTTGTAGTTTTTCCTCTTCTCACCTCACTTGAAGAGTGCGCATTATGGAAGTGCACTACTTGTCATTTGGATTCTTCTATCAAAAAGAGCAGTTTTCAAAACTAAACTTGTTACTTAGAGCCTGAAATTTGTGCAGAGAAGAAAAAAAAGCCAATTATTTCAGTGACTAATTATGTATTAATGTATACCTAAACACTGCCATATGTAGTATTTACATGATTGGTTACAATTTATAAAATTTCAGCAGATTTTTCTATTGAAATCTTTTACGTTATATCCTGTTTACATTTTAATGTTAAAAAAGTAATACTTTCTTTAGTAGTAATACTATTTTTGATGTGATAGTTCCTCGGGCCTCAGACATACACATTTAGTTGGCTGTGACAAACCGAAAGAGAGTGCATCTTCTACTTGTCCCCCTACATGCTTCAGTTTCTTATCCTCATTTATTTGAAAGTTTGTCATTGGGGGAGGTTACATGGCAGAAAGATGTTAAATAAGATTATAGTGTGGTGGTTTAGTTAATCGAAAGTCAGATGTATTCCAAATGTGTTTGTGGAGATTACCGTTTAATTTTTTTATTTTTATATTTATATCTCTTTACCAAATGGCAGCATATGAATAACATTTTGAGTAAAACAGGAAGAAAAATTTAAATGTATTAAATTCAATTTTATTTTCAAATGATCTGAATTTTAATAGGCATCAGTTAGGATTTTTTTCTAGAGTCTCATAAACATTCTATATCCTAGGTTTTCTGTGGGAAAAAGCTGAAATATTTTCATAAGTTTGATGGTCTATTTTATAGAGCTGATGATTTCTTAAAGCGATTGTATCAGCACATTAAATGTATTTGCTGGCAACAGTCACGGTAATGTGTTCTATTCACTATCTAGCATGCACACTTTGCTTTGTCCCCCCACACTTTTTGTCTCATTCCCACTGTATCAGCAATGATATCATGGGCACAACTCTTTTATTTTAGCTTAATGAATATCACGTTCTTCTCTTCTTTAGTGTTAGGACTTGCCAATTTTTTTCTAACTTTTTTAGTAGAGATAATGATATGTAATGACAATATTTTTTTAACCAAAATACATCAAAAATAGATCAGAATTTACATGGGCTATTTGTAGAGGGAGAGCCTTTGTTTTCATTGATGGTGGAGATGAGCTTTGCTCCTAGACTTTATAAACGTTGACTGGCATGTAAGTGTTTTGGATTTGCCAATCTGGCGGCTGGGCTCTGGCTTCATTACAAGTGGTGAGGTCAAGGCTGGGACAAAATTAGATACAGCCTCCATGAAATAGGGTTAAGATTATATATTGTTCTAAGAATTTAGAAGAATTTAGATAAATGTCACTTACTATCTAAAGGATGGGGGGGGTGCAGGGAACTAGGCCACATAGTGCAGCATATCAAGTATTTTTAATTTTTAGCAACTTTCTCCTTCTGGATCACAAGAAACGATACTGAAAGTGTGCCCCCTTTTTCATTGGTGACCTTAGGAATTTTCTATATGATTTTGGTTGAGCCACTTTTCAAGTGAAAAGAGGAATGTTTTTTAAGGTGACCCTCTAAAACAAGTTTTGCTTTGTGTTGCCTTTGCTTCCATTGTGTTCATGTGTGTTTATTCCACCCTCCAGGATGAGTTTCATCCTTTCATTGAAGCACTTCTGCCCCACGTCCGAGCCTTCGCCTACACATGGTTCAACCTGCAGGCTCGAAAAAGAAAATACTTCAAGAAGCATGAAAAGCGTATGTCAAAAGAGGAGGAGAGAGCCGTGAAGGATGAATTGCTCAGTGAGAAACCCGAGGTCAAACAGAAGTGGGCTTCTCGACTTCTGGCCAAGTTACGGAAAGATATCCGACCTGAGTACCGCGAGGATTTTGTTCTTACAGTTACAGGGAAAAAACCTCCATGCTGTGTTCTTTCCAACCCAGACCAGAAAGGCAAAATGCGAAGAATTGACTGCCTCCGCCAGGCAGATAAAGTGTGGAGGTTGGACCTTGTAATGGTGATCTTGTTTAAGGGTATTCCGCTGGAAAGTACTGATGGCGAGCGCCTTGTAAAGTCCCCGCAGTGCTCTAATCCAGGGCTCTGTGTCCAGCCCCATCACATAGGGGTTTCTGTTAAGGAACTCGATTTATACTTGGCGTATTTTGTACATGCAGCAGGTAAGTGTGATGGGAGAATTCCTTCCACCTTCTCGTGTGTTTCTTTCCTGATGGCCTCCCTGGATGTGGAGCCATTCCCGACTTCCCCACAGTGTAGATCAAGGCCACGGGGGCAGTCAGATTTCAGAGGTTAGACCAGAATCAAACAGTTGGAAGTCCCCCTGTCTGAGGTGCCACCCTTACTCAGGTGCAAAACAAAGCTCCAAGTGGTTCTCTCACTCAGGGCAGACCTGGTAAGTAGTGCTATGAGAGGTGCTGGTAATTGGATGGGTCAGAAGTTGAACATATTGTTGACAAGTGCTGAGAGAAGCCTCATGTAAAAACCCTTGTCATAAAGAATAGATTGTAAACCGGCTGGTGATCGAGTTAAAAAGTGTTTAGTTTGGTGGCGAGGCAATCTTGTTAGTTGTTTTTCTATTGGGAGTGCTTTTGACCTACTGGGGCCTCTTGAACCCCTTGCCAATTAAGAAGTTGGAGGTGAACTTACTATCAAATTGCTGATCATTTATGAAGGAAAGATAATCACATCCATGCACAAGCTTGGTTTGTATTCAGGAATTCTTAGCGTCATTTCCAATAGCCAAGGGAAACCCATCAACCAAACTGTTAACTAATCAACAGAGGGTTAGTATGGAAAATAACTAGACTGCACACATGTGAACACATTGAGAAGTCGCTATTACCGTTGACAATTATGATGCACTAAGCTATTTTGATTTCTGGTAAGACTCTATGAGTTTAAAGATGTGTCCTGCCAGTGTATGTCTCACTGTTTAGAAGAGCATTCTGGGCACAGCCACTGAGGACTGAGTCAAATAATGCACTTTTACTTTCTTCCTATGGTCTTGTTTTAAACAAAAGGCTCATTGTGTCATGTGAAAGGTCTTGTGTAACTTGTTGACTTTTTATATGTACATATCAGTCCGGCTAGATTGCCTTCATGGTTACTTGAGCCAGATGGAAGAAAGAAAGTTGTGGAATCCTACCAGCAACTTGTTTTAGATAAGTTCATATATTCATGTGTTGTTGTTTTCACAAAGAAGAGAGAAAACAGGCACCTGCAAAGTTAGCATGTACTGTTACACATAGGATTTTTAAATACTAAAAAGTTGAATGTTCAAGAAGTCAGCTAACATTCTGTCCTCTATGAGTTTTCTTCAGCATATGATTTAGAAAGAGAACTTTTGTACTCGTCTGTCTGTACTCAAGACACTGGAGAAATTGACTTTGCAAGCATGTGACGCATTTGCATTCTGTTGGCAGGTGATCGATGAGTATTTCAGAATATGTGCCCTGTAAATGTTTCAAATATTTGGGTTTTTGAAAATGTGTACTGAATTATAAGAAGTGCCTGTTGCTTTAGACAGTTCTGGGTAGCAAATTAGAAAAAACACCTCCCAACTGACCTCTAAGCAGGAACAAGTAGCCTTTCCTCCACCCTTTTAAAATAAACAAATAATTTTTTATTTTTAAAATAATTTCTTAACTGGGAAATTTGACATATTGCACATTGGTTCCTTCACCCTCTTCAACCTTACTGTTCATTTAATTTGTCTGTGACAACATCAATGTTAAGGTTTTGTCATTTATTTGTATGTGTAAGAGCACTAGAGTGTAAAAATAAGTATTGGTATTTGAAGTACTTTCTTAGAGTGCTCTTTAAAATCCCGGGCTTATCTTTTAAATTTTTAGAAAAGTAATTTATAAGGGAGACTGAATGATCTAATTGGCCAATGTGAGACCTGAGGTGCCAACAAATGGTGCAGGTCGTGCGTATGATTCTTTAGCAGATAATACCACAGAGAAATGTCTGGGCAGCTTCTGTCAGGGTGAGCAGGATCCATTCTGTTTCTGACTTAAGCATTTCCTGCGATTTAAAGAAATGCAGCTGTTCTGGCTCTTCCTATGCCCTGTGTTACCTTTCACTGTTGATGGTTTATTTATTGTGCTATGACTTTATATCTTTGCTCTCAGAGTTTCCGGTTGGTCTGATACCTGAAGGAGTGATGTTGATGGGATGGTGTTGGTGGGATGAACATTTGGAAGGTTGCTTAGGAGAGTTAGTATACTTATAGCTTATGAAAGATTTATTGACAGCAGTGTGGATCTGACTACCTTTCAGTTTGGTATTGCTGACATATCCCAGAATCCCTTGTTAGGCCTGAATACCAGCCAAATGTCTGGCTGTTGTTTTTCGGAGGTCCTCAGTAATGGCTGCTTCTCAGTGCATGCAACAAGGAGGTTGAAGAAAGAAAATAGTAAGGTTCTTCTGACTGAAACTATTTCAAGTTGGAGCAAAGAGATTGTGAGACCTGTTATGTGTGGCAGAGAAGCCACCAACAAATACAAGGTAGAAATCAGCACCCTCACCACTTACCCGACAAGCATCTGTTACGACGCTGAAGATTTGTAAACACTAAACAATGTTTTTACCTCCTTAAAAGTTTTGAGAACTTGCCAGTATTGGCAAGAGGCAGACTCTGAAACGTGATTCACGGTATGTGCCAAAACCATGTGGCCTTTTCACCTGAAGTGCATTTCTTTCTTTGTTTCTTTGAAAATGTTGAATTTTTTCCTTCTAGAATGCTTTCTGCCCTCATCCCTAGCTACGAAAATGAGACCCTTTTTCTTCTAAATTGTGGACAAGAATTATTGCTTCATACATTGGCTTCTTTAAATGAAAATTTAAAATCTTAGAGAATACTGGAAGCAAATGCACAATTATTTTTTAAAAGCAGAGGTCATTTCTTCTTTTATTGAGATGCTAAAATTCAATACAGCATCTATGTTTTGAGTTTCTTCCCTAAATCTAGTGGTATTAGAATTGTGAATTTTATGGCTAATCAACTGTAACATGTATACTGAAATTGGAGTGACTCCGAAATCCTGCGAATTTCATCTCGTTAAAACTATAAAGTAATGAAACCATTTTATGTTTTTAATTTGGTTTCTATTTGAGTCGTCCTTCCATGTATCGTATGACAACTTGGTGGCATTCTGATATTGTGGCAAATGGATTTCTTTGTGGGCGGATAACAGTAAAGCTAATTTATGACCAGCCTTTACCAGATGATCGGTATCAGAATCTACAATATACCCGGCACGTGGCAAGGTCACAATTTAAGTTGTTAAGGTCATAACCTTAGCCACCAGGCATTTGACCTTTTAGATAAAGTTAACCTTTGTTCATTAGTAGGCACTCAACCGAGAACTTTCTGGAGAGTTTCTTTCTTCCTTTCCTTTCCTTTCCTTTCCTTTCCTTTCCTTTCCTTTCCTTTCCTTTCCTTTCCTTTCCTTTCCTTTCCTTTCCTTTCCTTTCCTTTCCCTCCCTTCCTTTTTTTCCTTCCTTCTTTTCTTCTTTCTCTCTCTCTCTCTTTCTTTCTTTCAACTGCTGTGTAACTTCGGGTAATCATATTCAAGAAAGATTCTTAGTCAAGTAAGTTAAATTTTGTAAGATGTTAAACGTTTAAAGGACTCCTTTATTGGGCAGAAGTAGATTGCTCTATTTACGACATAGAACGATACTCAGTGTTTATATTTTGTAGCTATTACCCTGTGTGGTGTAAAGACCAGAGAGGTAGTCTTTAAATGTGGTGACATTTAAAAACAAAAATTAAACAAATGGAATTATGTTGAATTCAACTGAGGCTTTTGCTAATTGGCAGGTGGCACTTGGCCCAAAGCTGAATCACACCAAGTCATGTAACTTGGTAGAGGTGAGGAGGTTCCTAAGACTGGAAGTATTTTTAGCTGTCCACTTTGAAAGATGAATCAGTGACAAACATCACCAGGAAATTGCCATTACTATTAATTAGCCAATAACAAAGAGACCCTATGGTGTCTTCAAGGCAGAATAAACACTTGCTAGTTTTAAGATGGAAAGTGAATGTTTTTGCACAGTAACCTTTAATACAGAGTCTACTGATTTCTCTATTTCCACTTGATATCCAGTGGCTCTCAGGGGAAGAGCTGTTTTAGTCACTCAGAAGCTTGGTGCCCATTCTGCTTCTCAACAGCATAAACTGCTCACCAAGTCAATTGGACCATATTGTTCACTAGTGATGCTCTCAGAAATGTTCCCTTTCAATGAGATCACTGCCAGTTTTGCCATGACGTATTATTTATTACATTTTAGCCAAAACAGGAGCCATCACTCTTCAGGTGCATTTCAGTTTTATTTTGGTTTCGTGGTTACCATTCCTTCCTATAGCACTGGAGAAAGCTGTGCTATGCAGATCAACCAGATAGCCATGGTGACAGAATGTGTTCACTTCCGACTGCTTCGGCACAGGTTAAGAGGGGGAGTGTCTGTGAGTGTGCACCCAGAGTGCTGCTCAGCAGTAATAGTTTCCCCTCTCTTTTTCTTTTCTTTTTTTAAAAGTTTTTTTTGTATTTTATTTATTTATTTATTTATTTATTTATTTATTTATTTGAGAGAAAGAGAGAGAGAGAGAGAGAGAGAGAGAGAGAGAGAATATGAATGGGAGTGCCAGGGCCTCTAGCCATTGCAAACGCACTCCAGATGCATGCACCACCTTGTGCATCTGGCTTACGTGGGTCCTGGAGAATCGAACCAGGATCCTTTGGCTTTGCAGGCAAACGCCTTAACCACTAAGCCTTCTCTCCAGCCCACTTATTTTCATTTTTCTAAAGCTACTATTTTAAATATAAAATACTTATATGTGAGGTTACCAGTGCACATACAATAATTTAAATTTTTAAATGAGCCATGTTTATTATTTTATAATTTTATGCCAAATTAATTCTGACAATTTTTAGGTAACTTATCACATTAGTTTGAGGGGATTGCATTTCTAAACCACATTCAGCATGTTCTCTTAGTAGGAATAAGTCTGTATGTGTTTCACTCAAGTAGAATACCATACATTATATAATTAAACTTCTTTTGGAGACTGACAAACTCCCTAGCAGAAAGTAGTAGAGTTAGTTCCAGAGATTTCTGGTGATAAAGTGTATTTGGGGAAAAGAAGGGAAGTAACACTAAATATATGGTGATTTTTAAATTGAAGAGAGATGTGTTCCCATCCATCTGAAATTCTGACTCTTAACCTTAAGCTAAACTCAAAGATGGATTTTGTGGCAGATTGATCTACTGTAAATTATTGGTATATCTACATAATCTTATAAATTTTTAAATATCTTTTAATGCCTTAAAGATAGCATTAGCAATCAACAAATGAGATAAATTTGTTTTATAGCCTTGAGGATAGGAATAGTCTTTGACTAGCATGTGGTGAAGATGATGGAAGTTCAAAGGCACAGTGAGTTTATAGGAGCGGAGAGCAGAAGTTATTCTGGACTAAACCTTTGAATGGAGGTCAGGTCATTTATGGCTAAGAGGCATGAGTGTGCTGTTGGTTAGAAAATTTCCCAATGTTGTTAGCTTGGATTTGCCTGGTCTTCCTTTCCACCCCATGATGAATAGCATTAATTTAAACCTATTTAAGGCTGCTGTGGGAGAAACCACAGCTTTTGTTGTGGTCAGTGCTGTACACAGTAGGACTGAGTGTTTTGCTTGGTGAGGGCCTCGAGCTGCTGCCAGATGACACACAACAGGCCTGAAAAACTCACACCCAAGCAGTGACAATTCTAATTGTGTGCAAATGTCAATATAGATTATGGAAACAATTCTGAGGATTAGGATAGCAGGGGAAAAAAAAACATATAAAGTACAGATTGAATACAGGACCCTTCCAGCAGTACTTTCTCCATGTTTAGAGGTTACGGCTTGCTTTTAAAGTTATTATAAATTGTAAATCCTTGGGGGAATGGGTGGGAGAAGAGGAAGAAGTGAGGTGGAGGAGGAAAAGAATGAATGGGCTGGCATGGTTTGTTAAGAGAAACTCGAAACCAAAACCTACTTGCAAATGGAGATTCTCTGAGAGTTTCTAGGCCTCTGTAATGGCTGCAGAGGGATCATGGGCCACTGATATGAATGGAGAACAGTGTAACACTCATCAACACTGTTTTGTGGACACTCTTGACACAAAGATGCAACTTGGGGCTTCAGGGATGTCTATTCAAATTTGTAGAAAGAAAAGTTTTGCAAACATTTTTTTCAGAGTTTAAGTGTGCAGGTAATGACTTTTGGGGTACACATAGCTTGGCAAAGGAGCTATAGAGATGGTGATTAGTTTTGCTGGTTTGCTTTTTAAGAGGGCAGCTCATGGAGTCAGCCTTTCAGCTTCTGCCACTAACATAACCATGAGATTCACATTATCAATCTAGACTTCAGTGTTCCTGAACTTAACAGAATTTTCGAGCTGTTGCTTAAACAGAAGTGACTGACTTTTTCCTTTAGGTTTCTCCAGAATATTAGAAAACAATTATTCATTCTTGTTATGGCAACTCCACAGTGTAAAAGCACATTTTATCTAATGGAATTAGTCCTCCCATTAATGTTCCAGTTAAATAAACATGGCTTATGAGGCAAAGAAATGATAAGTCCAATGCATGACACATTGCGGCAACTGTGTAGAGAGAACACTTGCTGTTCTGTTTGCAAAACAAACTAAAAAGATAAAAACTGAAAGAAGTTTGTGTTATGTACCTTGGCAAGCCTAGACCCTCTTTAAGATGCAGTAGGTTACTGACGTAGGAATGCTGGGATGGTCATAATGACCAGAGACTGAAGTGCAATCACTTCAGTGTTCTTTGAGAACTTTAAAATTAATTAATTAATTAATTTTTGTCTTTATATCTTTCAAACACTTAATCTGATGGCAGATATTGCCAACCTATGTCAGTGAAGTATGGAGAGGAGAGGAAAGGACTGAAAGGAAGTCGTTCTTATCTGTCCTGTGACTGACCCTGCAATGGATTTTGCACTCTATGGGACTCACACTACTTTATCTTTTAATTTCCTTTGCTGGGGATCAAACCCCAGGACTGTTAAGCAAGCATTCTACTTCTGAGCCACTCCCTTTCCTCTCTCTTTTCTTTTCTCCTTCTTCTCCCTCTTTAGCTCTTTCTTCATATCAGTGTTTTGAATAAGTAATGAACTCTACATTTAAACATGTGAGAAGAGTCTCCCAGTAACGTTGCTTGCACAGATCAAGATTCATCTCATCTCAGGTCTTTTGATTGTGAGTTCTGTGCTTTCAAAAACATTTAAACCCATCTTAGATTTGTCTGTACATCTTGTTATTATAGGCTCGAACAGCATTTAGATGATATTGCACGCCTAGCTAAAAGTAGAGGGGAACTAAAAAGTCAGAATCCAAACCCTTCCCATGGAGAAATTTTCTTGTTGAGTTCAGATTTTTAACCATACAGCGAAGCTGTACTTGCTTAGGAGATAAATAGTCTGATGCTTGTCTGTGTTGGGTTAGACATCTGGAATGACTTGTGCTTTCTTGTTTTCAAAATGTTGATGTGAACAGATGCATTCTGACACATATTTAAGGTTTTTATTTTTCAAAAAATTAGATTAGTGTGTTTAAATACTTTGGGAAGTCATTGAGTATTAAAGCAAGCATTAACATAAAGCTGAATTGTGTGTGCTATTTCACTATGCAGAGATTTTACATATATATGTTCAAAAGAAATGATATATTTTAGCTTTTAGACATTAGGCTTTAAAATTAACTTTTCTTTCCAAAGATTCTTTGACTATAGCCTTAATTATAATTGTGTCAAAGAAAGCAAAAGTCATGGTTGAGAAATGAAAAGAGTTTTATTAGTTTGATTTTTAAAAAAAAATTAAATAAGAAAGGACAATGGAGATGTTTCTTCTAATGGTCTTAAATGACTAAAACTTATTTTCATTTTTAAGTATTTTTACATTTTTATTTATTTATTTATTATTTACTTATTTGATAGAAAGGACAGAGAGAGAGAGAGAGAGAGAGACAGACAGACAGACAGACAGACAGACAGACAGACAGAATGGGCATGCTAGTTCCTCCAGCCACTGCAAATAAGCTCCACATGCTTGCACCACCTTGTGCATCTGGCTTACGTGGGTCCTGGAGAATCGAACCGGGATCCTTTGGCTTTGCAGGCAAACAACTGGTAAGCCATCTCTCCAGCACACTTAATTTCATTCTTAAACTTAGATGAGATTAGCTCTTAATGACTTCAGATTATAAACACTAGAAATGACCAAGAAATTCAGTTTATACATTAATTAATTGTACATATGCATTCTTCTGAAGCATGTTTATAAACCAACTGCTGAATTGAGCTTGTATTTCTTTTTCACAGCAACTTTTGGGATTCTGTTAAAAGTGAAGTGAAATTAGAATAGATTTTAAAAATGCATACTCTATTGGGTACGGTGGCTCATGTATGTTACCTTAGCAGTCAGGAGGCTGAGGCAGAAGGAGTACCATGAGTTCAAAGCTAGCTTGGACTACAGCATGAACTCTGTCACACAAACAAAAATAGCATTTAAAAAGTTGTACTGTGGAGCATTTGCCATAGTCAGAGTGCTGCCTCTTGTTAATGTGGTTTGGGTGATTTATTTTCACTGCACAATTTTTTCAGCCTGTGTTGGGTAGTGTAATGCATTCATGCTGTCCGAGAAGATGGCTGTAGTGAGTCACATAGCTTCATCTGGGTGGAAAGTTTAGGTAGGGAAAGATATTGGTCAGTAGATAATCATAGGAACTGTGATGTTACAATATCCATCATCTTTTCCTTTTCAGCATCAGAAAAGTATTTTTTAGTGTTAGAAACCTGATGCCTTCTCTTCTATGTTGGTGCATCTCTGCCTTTTCCTTTCCCAGTTGGGAGCATTTACATTTCTGCAGATTTTAATATTAAAGGGATGAATTATTTGACTTTAAGTGTCTACATAAAATGATGATTACATGTACAGGATCCCCTTGTTGCCATTTTCAAATATTCCATTTCCTTTCAAAGGAGCCCACATTACAAGTCTGATAAATTCCAGTCAACTTCAATGAAAATGTTGGCTGCAGGAGTTAAGTGAAAGGAGGGTCATAGACAGATGGATCTCCGTGTTGAGATGACATCCAGCCCCTCATGGCATTTTTCTTTTTACATTCTAAATGGGTGGGGTATGGAGATGCATAAAGATCTTACCATAGAATGAGTAACTGAGATACTGTACCTCTGCATGGGAACCTCTGAAGATACTACTAAACAGGAGTGTGGGCTCAGTTATGATAGCACATTAATAATGAACACTGTGGAGATCTTCTATGCTGGATGCTCTTCGTGACAGATAGTATGTATTTATAATGTTGTTCATGGAAAATTGTGAACCTGAGAATGTGTTTTCAACACTAAGTAATTGGAAGTTAAAGATAAGTGGTTTATAAATGTTCAGGATGAAGCAGGGAGGCTAGATCAGTATTTGGCTAGAATTGATTTGCATGAGAAATGTTAATGTGTTTGTAGGAAACTGACTCTTGTGTGAATTCATATTATGTAAAACCAGGAAGTTCCTGAAGTTTCTGATGCATTCACTTAGTTCTTGTAAATGGTGGAAAGGGGTTGGAAAGATGGCTTAGTGGTTAAGGCACATGCCTGCACATGCACATTCTCTAGGTTCCACTTAAGCCAGATGCACATGGTGGCACATGCATCTGGAGTTCATTTGCAGTGGCTAGAGGCCCTGGCATGTCCATTCTCTCTCTCTCTCTCTCTGTGTCTCTAATGAATAAATAAATTTTAAAAAGTGAATGGTGGAGAGACTTCTTGTGGAGTGTGGTTTCAGGTAACTTCTGAGA
Source organism: Orientallactaga sibirica (assembly GCA_036365145.1). Lineage (NCBI taxonomy): Eukaryota > Metazoa > Chordata > Mammalia > Rodentia > Dipodidae > Orientallactaga > Orientallactaga sibirica. Next base: position 30,709,001 of record JAEOAD010000015.1, on the reverse strand, counting down.
AAGGGATCTTTGAAATGAAACTGTTCAGCATCTAATGATTGTTGTGCCTTCATGCCAGGGAACAGCAGTCATTGCAATACTTTCTTTTATCATGTAGCCTCATTTAAAGTTATTTTTTCAATGTATTTTTGGAAATTTCTCCTTTTCCTATACTCAATCAAGAAATATAGTGCTTAAAATATATTTAAGTATTATTTTTTTAGCTTACTCACTCTATAGACAAACTTTAAAAAATGTAGTGTAGTTTTAGTAAAATACAGTAAGGATAAGCATTATCAAAAGTACCATCTTAACTGAGCACAGAAGACATATATATGTATATGTGTACACACACATGCATGCATGCACATGCGCGCACACACATACATACACACTTATATATAAACTGGCTTTGCATTTAGAAATTGTTGATATTGATTCTTTATTTTATGTAGGTACATATATAAACATGTATCATATATTGTGTGTGTGTTTGGTATGTCTGTCTTTTTCTTTGTAAGAAGGGGAGAGTATTGGAGTATTGCAGTCTGAAATGTTCCCGTTAAAGAAGTAATTGTTCTAAAGATATTTGTTCTTCAACTCAGAAAAGACAGTGAACATGCAGAATGGATAAATGTAATTCTTTGTACTTTTGCCACCTACATTTTTTAATCTACAGTGACTCTGATTTCCCTAGAAAGGTCAGAGGTTTCAGACAAAAAGCTTTGTAATTCTTCAAAGAGAGACATTTTCAGTTTTGCTCTGGAGTCTGATTATGCAGGGCTTTTCACTTTATTTGTGGTTGAGCCTGGGAGGCCTTGGGTGGGGCATTGGAGATGCCAGGCCTTGAGAAAGCAGAAATGGAAGGCTGGCAGGAAGGGAGATAGAGGTAGATTGGAGAGAGACACAGAGTCATATTTTTGGCTCTTTACTATGAAGTCACTAACTTTCAAAGTGAGGATAGCAGTATAATAAAGCATTCTATTACAGATGTGAGCAGTGGGCAACTAGAGGAGTTTGTGTGCTTATGTGTGTGGGAACTGGCAACCTGAGTTTGTGTGTTTGGGTGTGTTAGAACTGGCATTGTTGAATTTTAGAAATTGTCAACATGGGTTTCTTTAACTATAAGTGGGCTTATCTTTATTTTGTTTTCCTTTTTGACTTTTCCAAAGTTGGGGAAATTGTTCATGTTGCATGGTGGGGGAGAGTAGCAATGCTGAGGAGACTTGTTCTGGGTTACTGTGCTTGGTCAGGAAACAGGACAGAGCATTAGTAACTCCCAGGCCCAGACCTTCATTTTCCAGATGAGGAAGCTGAGTTCATGTGCCTGAGCAAGCTCTCCAGGTAGAAAGAGCTGTGTGAATCTGCATGAAGACTCTTGGGTTGGTGTTGTCAAGGGAGAACTATTCAGCAGCCCCTCTTGACAAGTTCTCCATGTTCCCGGGAGTTCAGCTCATCAGACATGTTCTTAACTCTTACTGCCACTAGATACTACTTGCTCCCCAAGAGGCTTTGCCTAAGAAAACATGATGGGATGAGTAATGGTATCTAGGTATAATTTTCTCAGAATGTAGGATAGGACAGTGTTTGCTATTTTTTGAATTATAGCCCTTCTAATTTATAAGCCTATAGAGTTTTGAACATGTATAGAACCAGTTGCTTGTGTTGCTGTTCTTAGGAAAGTTGGTACATAGTGAGGAATTTTATAATTTGACTGTATTTTTTTATTACTTGTTTAAGATTTTTAAAATTGTTATTTATTTGTTTGGAAGCAGAGAGAGAGAGAGAGAGAGAGAATGGGCATGCCAGGGTCTCCTACCGCTGCAAACTCTAGACACATATGCCACTTTGGGCATCTGGCTTTATTTGTGTACTGGGGAATAAAACCCAAAGTGTTAGGTTTTGCAGGTAAGTGCCTTAACCGCTGAGCAATCTCTTCAACCCTGCATGGATATTTTTGATACAAAAATATCTTAAGGGCTGGAGAGATGTCTCAGCGGTTAAGGCACTTACCTGTTAAGCCTAAGGACCCAGGTTTGATTCCCCAGTACACACGTAAAGCCAGAGGCACAAGGTGACACATGTGTTTGGAGTTCATTTGCAGTGGTTACAGCAGGTCCTGATTAGTCAATTCTCTCTTTCTCTTTCTTATAAATAAGTAAATAAGTAAATAAATAAATACATAAATTAAAAAATAATTTTTTTAAAAAATCCATGCAAGTGCCCAGGAAGTCCAGACACAGAAGAGGGTGCAGGTACCTCTATGGCATATTTTTTTTTTTTCCAGAGAAGGCCGGTGAAGCGTAGGAAGTTCCACTTCAGTTTTAAAGACATCCTTTTAGTAATGCTGAATTATGAAAGAAACAGAGTCACAGGGAAACTTCACAGCTGGAGAGAACATGAGAGTGGAAACCAAAAGGAAGGTGATGCCTTGGAGAGCAGACTGGAGGAAATTCATTTGGCATTTAGTAGCAGTTCCTAAAACACAGTCAAGTTCCAGCAGTGCATGGCAGTCCTGACTTCATTCCCTCTCTGAGCAGTCAGCTGTCTGGAGACTTCTCCTCTGACTGGGTTTTAACTTGTCAGAGTTCTAGAGCTGCATTTCTCCCCCCTCCCCTTGATAAAAGAAGACAGATATATTCCACAATCAGCCAGGCAGCATGCACAGGGTCCTGTGACTGTGAGTGTGTCAATGGGATGGCTGGGAAGGGCCCTGGGAAAGTGTGTTTGGATGGTGATCGGACTGCAGGTGTGATCAATGAAATAAAAAACCAAAAATCTTGCCATGCAAATGGCATATATTTGGAATTGGGTATTTTTATTGTGTTATATCTGCTTGTTGTTTGACTGGAAAGTGAAATCTGTTTCTATCACCATTAATACATGTACTTTTCTTTGTATGAGGCATAGAACAAATGATTTGTTCTATAATTAGTTTCAAAAAACAGAAAATGTGCAACATTTAAAAACTGGCATATGATTGTCATAGAAACTCATCTTGAGCACGGTAAATAAAAGTGGCTGGGGATTAGTCACAGCAACATGCAGAGCAGCATGAAACTCAAGACACATTTCTTTGTTTAACAGTCAGGAAGAGAAGGGCAGCAAACTTGATATAGTCCATGGGAGGTTAGCGGCTCAGTTCCTCTGGGGAAAGAGAAATCCACCTCAACCCTCAGCTTGAATAACCCATCCGTCTACAAATAGCAGAAGGTACCTGATGATTTTTAGTAGTGCTTGACATTTCCTTTATTTAGTAGTGTCTTGTTTCCAAAGAAAGTTTAAAAAGTTGAAAAATCTCTGGTTTTACCACTATTCTTCAAAGTCTCAATTTCCATAGCTTCTTGTTCCTATAATTCTGAATGTTATTTTTAGTTTTGGCCTTGTTCTGTCTTCCCTTGTCTTCTACTTCTTCATATAATACAAATAAAACTGAATATGGGCTGGGAAGATAGCTCAATGGTTAAAAGTGCTTGCTTGCACAATCTGCCTGGGTTTGATTCCCCTGTACCTGTGTAAAGCCAGATGAATGAAGTGGCATATGTGTCTGGAGTATGTTTGAATGGCCTATTATCTTTCAAATAAATAAAATTATTTAAAAAACAACCTGGATGCATTTAAGATAAACAGCCTTCACTAATATTGTATGTTTCTTAATATGTATATTCAGGGACTTAAGTCTACTATAATACCATTAACATGTTCGGTTTTTAGATTATTTAGAAAGAAATTGTTTCAGAGTAGTATCTCTCTCTCCCTCTCTAACTCTGCCCAGCATCTGGAACAAGGATTTCTTGTCTTTAAAATTGGAATGTATCCCATCTGCATATTCCCACCAGGATGATATTTCAATAACCAACAAATACTTGACTCTGAACTTTCAGGTAGCAGCTGGGGTTGGAAAGGGTTTCTGGGCTTAAGCAACTTAGTGTTGTAGGATGCCTTGGACATCTGACAAGGCCTCTTTAACAATGCTGGTGTTACTGTATGGTCTTATTTGTAACCAGGATACCAAAGATGCATTGTCAAAATACCTGTAACTAGATTTAGACAAATGTGGACTGAGTAAGGCTGGTAAATGACCTTTTAAGGTTGAGGTACCCACGTGAACACAAATATTCTTGAAATTGAAGAAAGAATCTATAAAGATACAATTAAAAATTTCTGTTTCTGGAGCACACTGGGCACTCTGTATTTCTGCCAGCCTGCTGCAAGCTTCTACCTATGTACTTTCTAGTCTATCACATGTATATATATATATTTTTGTTTCTTACCCTGTATTATTTCTTGTGCTTAGAATGTCCTAACCCATCATTACTTGACTAATGTTAGTTACATTTTAAGACTCAGCTATCACATCATATCCTCAAGGAAGTTTTCTTTTCATCCCAGCTTGAGCTAGGGCTACTTCCCTGTATAGCCACTGGTATGATGTTGATACACCATTCCGATTTCCTGTATTACAATGAACTGTCCTCAGTTTGCTTCCAAATTGGGCTGTGCTTTCTTTCTGGGAAGGGACAGGAATGTATTGTTTTGAGTACCCTGTGTAGGGGAGCATAGGGCCTGGATTTATTATGCACTCTGTGGAAGCTTCGTTCAGTTGGTAACTACAGGGAGCACCTGGTCTGAACAAAATAAGAACTTGAACAGCTTATAATATGGATTTTTAAAAGTAGGTAAAGGGCTGGAGAGATGGCTTAGCAATTAAGGTGCTTTCCTGTAAAGCCTAAGAACCCAATTTTGATTCCCCAGAACAAATGTAAGCCAACTGCACATGCTGTCTCATGTGTCTGGAGTTCTTTTACAGTGGCTGGAGGCCCTGGCATGCCCATTCTGTCTCTCAAATAAATAAATATAAATATTAAAAATAGGTTAAAAAAAGGACATTGGATGTGCCTCGGTGGTAGAGTGATTGCATAGCACATGTAGAGTCTAGGTTTGATTCCAAGCACTTCCAAAAAAAAAAAAAAGGTAGGTAATTTATAAAGATTTTGGTGTTCAGCTTAGCACTGAGATTGTCTGTTTTTCTCAGATAAGAATAATTTCCTCTCCCTTATCACGAGATCCTATTTCCATTTTCCACCCTATTCTAGTTTAATTTTAACCCAAACAAGTCACTGATGATGAGACTTGAAATTCTGATCTTAAAGGTTACATGGGTTTATAGAAGACTATTCAGTCTCTTTGCTTTTTCTTCTAAATCCTGGGCCTGACTTTTTACCCGAGGAAGCTGCCTGTGGGTGATGGAGTACCACTGTGTACAGAACTCACCGCTCTACCATGGCCACTTACCAAAGGCCTACTCTGTATTCCATGCACTTGCGAGGTAGGATGAAGATTTCAGCTATTGAATTTTCAGAGTGTAAATTTATTAGCAACGGAGTACTTTCCCTCAGCGTGCACACTTACCATTTCTTCTTAGTTTTGGATCACATGCTGCTCTGGTCTGCAAGAAATGCTGTGGCCATTCTGATCTCATCTCTAGTGAGCACATGTAGGTTTAAGTGTTACATCACCTAGAGGAACATGTTTGGGATGGTATGGTTACTTTTTCTAAGTAGAGAGAGACCATAGGTAGTAGTAGCACAAATATTAAAGACCGAAATGTGTTGGCCCTTAGGATAGTTGAACTCTTAAGTTTGTCTTTCTGAAATACAATATTTTACTCCCATTAAAATTGTTGGCACAGGACCAGGGAGATAGCTGAGCAGTTAAAGGCACTTGCTTGCAAAGGCTGCTGGCCCAGGTTTGGTTCCCCAGCACCAACCACATAAAGCCAGATGTGCAACATGGCTCATGTGCCTGAAGTTCCTTTGCAGCCTCAAAAGTCCTGCACCACCCATACTGTCTCTGTCTTTCTATCTGTCTCTGTGATAAATAAATAAAAAATATTTTAAAAACTATTAAAACACCTTCATTAGTTCTAAAATGCACAAGTATATGTAATATCTTCATTTTACTGGAGACCCATGGATCATAGGTAAAACAATCCAACCTACGATAAGAGTTTCTTCTCCCAAATACAAACAATTCATTATTTTATTTCTCTATCTATGCTCATTATCAAGAAGATTCTTCTGAAGGCTTCCTCATAAAGTGTTTCTGTCTGGACCTGCTTTCATATCTAAAAAGCTCCTAATGGTTTCAGCAAAGGATAATGGAAACATTTTGACCAAATATTTATTTTTTAAGCTAGCATGTTAAAAATAATGAGAAACAAAAGCTTATATGAAAATTAATGTTCTTTAAAAAGACTGAACATCAGTCTTTGCTCTCATGGATGCTAGAAGAGACAAGCTTCTGTCCATCTTTGGTGATTAGTCACCAAGAACATGACAGTGAGGCAAGAACCATAGAATGACATTCTTTTCACTTATATTCTAATTGGCCCTTAAAGCTGTAGAGAGGGTAGTATGCCAGCCTATAATTCACCAAGTGGTATAAGGGTAGGGTTCTCCTCCTGTGTTTGTGAGTCTCTCTTAGTATAACTGCTTAAAGTCACAAAACCTGGAACTATTTGCATTTTTTAATTTTTAAAATATATTTTTATATATCTTGCAATTCCATGTTGTTATCTGAAGTGTAAAATTTAGGTCAAGGTCAGGGCTAATTGTTTATAAGAAGAAGAAATATCTGTTTAGATATGGATTTTCATATAATAATTTAAAATTCCTTTAAGTGAAAAAAAATGGATTAGGTATTGAAGATGGCATATTTTACTTGTAAAATTTATATCATAACTTTTAATATTTAGAATTTGAGTTAGGAAGTGTTTTGAATCTTTTAGTGTAAATATAGCATCTGAGAGAAAATTGGCTACTTAACATGAGGAAGCTGAGGCTTCAGTAGTGAACTCCTAGCCTTTCCTGTGGTGCTTGTTCAGGTCGTTTGGAGTTGCTGTGGGACATGTTTCAGATGGAGAGGGGTGTGTTCAAATGGGCACTTAAGGATCTTGACTGGTAGAGAGTAACTTCATATCAGCCACAGTAATGCTTATTGGGGAAATTCTAACTCATGTAATTATTCCTTAATTCTCTGACTATATTTTTGTATCTGAGAGAATATGCTTCCCTCCATTCTGGTAAAGTATTGATAGATGCCTGTTGGTAAAAAGTAGAAGTCCTCTTTAATGGAAATTAGTACCCATGCCTGTACTAAGCCTGTGTGCCTAGTGGGCTTGTGATGATGGAGGGAACACCCAGGTTCAGTCTAGTTCACTACCACTTGCTATTCCTTTTCATTTGATTAACAATGTTAGAGACTACTTATAGAAACAGAGATTTTTCTTTGAGATGAGCTCTCCGTATGTTGCCCATGCTAGCCTCAAACTCCTGGGCTCAAGGATCCTGTTGTCTCAGCCAGTAGAGTAGCTGGAAATGCAGGTATGGGCTGCTACACCAGCTTAGAACCAGACATTGAATATTGCCCAGGAGGGGTACCCTGAGCTCACTTGTCATTCGTTTTCTGCAAGACCACAGTCTTACATTGTTTTCTAGATGTACATACACAGCACATAAGAAGATATAAAATGTTTCATATGTGGTTATATACAAGTCATGTATACATTTTAATAAACATATACAATCTGCTCAGAGTTTTATAGCAAGCCTTGCTCATCTTTGTATAGCCTCTTCCCAAGAAACAAAGTTTATTTTAAAGTAAACATAATCATGACTTGAAGTGGAATGTTTAAGACTGACTAGGACATTTGACACAAGCAGAACTTTGGGTCCTCATCTGCTTGTCTGTCTTCAGGAGTTCCCTCAAGGATCCTCACAACCTTGTATGTGCAGAGAGCTACAACTGGATTCAAAATGTAAATCATTCATGTGTGCTAAGTAAAAAGGGATAGTTTTTTTTTTTTCTGATTTGACTATTATTTTATTCTTTTGAGAAAACTGGACAGAATTATTTGAAAAATTAAAAAAAATAGAAATCCCAATATCAAGATATTGTATTGTATTTTTTTTTTTTTTTGAGGTAGGGTCTCACTCTAGCTCAGGCTGACCTGAAATTCACTATGTTGTCTCAGGGTGGCCTTGAACTCACGGCAGTCATCCTATCTCTGCCTCCCGAGTGCTGGGATTAAAGGCATGCACCACCATGGCTGGCCCCCTAATCTCAAGATATTTAAACCATTTAAAATCTGCTTCTGGAAGGTTCTAGAATCTATAATAAAAAGTCCTTTTATTTTAATAAAAATTACTTATGCCATTTTAATTTATTTTAACTATTGTTTCTGGCATAAAAATACAGCTAATTTTTGTATGGTGATCCTATATTGCAATATATTTGGGTTGATATTTTGCCTGTAAATCTGTATATATAATCATATCACATATAGACTTGTGACTTGAATAGATTACTCCTAATCTAATGACATTTTAATTTCTACTATTTGAATTTTTTATTTATTTATTTATTTATTTATTTATTTATTTATTTATTTATTTATTTATTTGTGTGCCTGTATATAATTATGTGGATCTATGTATGTACACGTATGCAAAATCCTCTTGCCATTGCAAATGAACACTTAATGTTTGTGTCACATTTGTCAAGTCCTTCCATACTTTTGTTGCCCATTCCCACTTTTCTAGCTATGTTACTGGTCTGCACCCCAGTAGTGAAACCTCATATTTCTCCATTACATTACTTCATGATGACTGGATCTAGGCTACATTATTAATGGATAAATCGTATTTTTAAGAATACTGTGATCTAAAGTTTCAAAGTAAGAGTTTCTTTTGTACAGAGTAACCATTTTAGATACTCTGTGAAGTATGGGGCCATATTTTATATGGATGTGAGTGTCTTGGGCATTTTTTCATATGCATTAGACTCTCAAGTTGTGATTTGAACTATAGCAACCTTAAGTATCATTTTCACAATTTCAAATGTCTGGTTTCAACAGGTTTACTTTCTCCCTTCTTTTTGTGCAATTTTTGTTAAGACTTGAATAGATTACTCCTAATCTTGAGAGCAGACTGCAGGAAGACAGCTATTAAAAGTAGAAAGCTATTAAGCAGTCAGGGGTTTATTATGCTTTAGTGTTTTGTTTTAAGTCTCTTCTTAATTGGTTGATTAATGTACACAAAATCCTTTTCCCCCTCCATCTGTACAGATGGCAAATGGTAGGTCCCAACTGTCATTGTTCACAGAAAGGTTATGGTTCAAAGTCCGAGATTCACAGATACCACAGTGATCAGTCATGAGGACTGGTGTCAGAGGGCTCAGGCAAGCGAAAGCTCATGTTAGGCAAGGCAGTATGATTTACTCAGAGTCCCACAGGAATATGTTTTATTTGTTCTTGATTTTATTTAGGAGAGATTATTTAACTAATTGAAATGTCTCTTTGAATTTAGTGTCAGACATTTAAATAAATATGAAAAATAAGAGCAAATGAGGTTTCTATTTAGGATTCCATCAAAACTTGCTGGAATATAGTCTTTTTTTAAAAAAATGGGGATACTATAGAAAGTACCTTTCTTAATATATTGGGATTAACAGAACACTTTTACAGAAGTACCTTTTACTATTTTCATCTGAAGATGATTTATAATGGCTAACTTCCTTTTTTAGGAGGCAGAATAGAATTATGTTCTGGTATTGATCCACAAAGAGGATCTGCATTTTATTCATGCTATAAAAGTACTTTAATGGAAACATCGTGGTAATTGAATCTATACTGTGTATCACTATCAAAGTATCTTTTTAATTATTTTATGTTATATAATTCAGCAAATAAATTTAAGTCATGGTAAAGGGGATGGTATATTTTATCTTTTAGATATAATGTATAGTCTATAATATTGTCAAAGTGGATGGTAGTTAAGGACATTTCGTTAGTTGAGAGAGAAAGAGAAATCAACCAGTGGAGAGGATTCCATTACATTCAGCACAGTATGAAACTAAGTCAAAGGAGTTTTGTTAATTAAATTCAATTGCCATCCATTAGGCCAGCAGAATGAGATGACTTTGCCTGACGCTGACACAGCACAGGTATGCAATTTGGCTAAATGGCCATTTCTAAACCAGAGCACACATTTTCTACTAGCTCACTTAAAAAAAAAAAGTGAGAGCCTTTAATCTTAAAAAGTCAAGAATAACCAGTACTTGCTAAAGGGTAAAGATGTCTTTTTTATGCAGTCTGTTGAGAACAGTTTACATGGCCATTATCTAAGTTAAATTATTCTTTAAAATATGCAGTACCTGTATGCAAATATATAAACAAATTACATATATATGTCATGAATATATGTCATGAGTATATGTGTAACAAATATCAGGATATATATATATCACATGAATTTATATATATATATATATATATATATATATATACACACATACATACATACACATACATACATACATATATATGACATGTATAACAAATAAGTATATATAATCAGTATGTATAAAAATCAGTATATATATAAAACATGAATCAGTATATATATATTACATGAATCAGTATACAAATGTAAGCTTTTAAAAATTCAATTCTTTTTATCTAAAGCTATGTAAGTCAGTTATTCTTTGGTTTTTCAAGGCATACTAGAAGCTATAACTACAATCTATATAATCAGGAAAATTTATAATAATTATGGAATTATGGAGATGAAATGTAGGTGGTAGGTAAATGTGTTTACATATTGGAATATGTCATTACTTTCAGAGATGTTACATGTCAGAATGATAAGTTTCGCACTGCAGTGAAATGACAAGAATGCCTCTCAGACCCTGACTGGCTGGGCTGTGACAGCAGCAAGTTCACAGTGTTGCTGAGTGCACAGATTTCTACTTCCTTGCAAGACTCAAAACTGGCAAAAATCAAAGAAGATATTAGGGATTGTCAGTAAGAAAAAGGTTTATGTTCTGCCTTTGAGAAGACATAGAGGGTGGTCCTTGGAATTGTAGTCTGTTCAAATCTACAATTTTCCATCAGTAGAAGAGTTTGATTAGTATGAACCTCAAACATTACATAAATAGAGGTTCTGGAACATCTGTGAAGAGAAGACCTTATTTTCACTTTATAGGACTCAATTATGTTCCTTTGATATAAGAATTATTACATGCACTAAGGTCATTTTCTCCCAGTCCCTGAAGAACAAAGGTCTTCCTTAAGTTTGCATATTTGAAGAGTGAACACTTGCTTTACTTCCTGAATTTTCTTATTTTTTTTTTCTGTGTCAGCAGATGGTTTTTCTGTTCACATGTTGCCAGAGCTTTCCTTTGACAATAACTGTCATGGAGAAACCTACTGTGTACTGGATATGCACCCAACACTCAGATGTTGAGGTTTCTCTTGACTGGAGAGTTTTTATTTAAATTTAGGCGTAAAAAGAAGGAAAAGATTACATTCCATGTTGTGAAAGAATCAAACCCTGAAATCTGCTTAGCCTTGACTATTTACAGCAAGTACTTTTGAAACAGCTGTAGATGTTCAAATGAAAGTAGCAATGAGGAGCAGGAATGTGGGAACGTTCATTTGTGAAGACTTTGCATTCTCCAGCTTTACAGCCAACAGAAAAGGAGATTGTTGTGCATTCTATTAAATACTGCCAGTATGATTAATTTAAAGGGTTACATTTTATTGAACCCTGGTGTAGATGTTCTTTGTCACCCACATTCACAGCTAGTTAGAGTGTGTGTAGCATTTATCAAAACTTTCTGGAGCCCCTTCCCCTCATTAGCATCTGAATCTCTATTCAGCAGTTAATGTCCGTTACTGCTGGAGTGCTCAATTCTTGTTTTCAATAAGCCAGTTGTAAAATGTCAGACTGTCACTTACAATATAAAAAACCAAAAATGATGGTATTTGTAAAAATGTTATCACCTCATAAAAACAAATTGTAAAGACATGAAAGTGATCTTGCTATGCTGAGCTTTCAGAAGTGAGTTACTTCAGCTCCTTTAAATACCAGTGGTGCAGATTCCCACACTTTCCTACCAATGGAGAGGTTTACACAAGCATAATTTAAGTTACAATTACACTAATTAACATCTCATTTGCATAAATTGTTGAAGTCAAAACAACAAAGAATTGTCTAAGAAGCTTAATCCTATTTGTCCAAAATAGAAAGATTTATTTTTTTAAACCATGCTCTAAAAATTGGCAGCTTGGGGATCTCTTCAGGGCCTTGATCACTGCCATATTAAAAAGAGATGCTCTCTGTTCATTCAAGGATATTTTCTATTCCTTTAGGTTCTTCCACACTTTATAAAACATAAAACAAACATGTTACAGATTGGATCCTTAATCCATGCCAACAAGAGATAAGGTTCAGTGTCATATAGCTAGAATGGTGGAGAGGGACTGAGGAAGGCTCTGTGCACATAGGGGTGTGACAGTGTACATGTTCAGACATGAGGAATTCTAACATCTACCTGACATGTGTAAGTGTTTGCTGATCTCTTCCAGGTTCTAGGTGTAGTCAGTGTCTTAAAGTTTTTATTTTTTCTATTAAAGATAAAGGTAGGTTGAAGATAGTTTTTACAAAGGCCTGTGTGTATTAGATAGCTCACACTTTTACTAGAGAATAGATCAAATCAGGGAATTTCATTTTGGCCAGGGGAGGATATTGGTGTTTGAATCCAGGGCCTCACCCATGCTAAGAATGGGTTCTACTGCTTAGTTATATATCCCCAGACCAGAAAATATCTTGCCAGTGGCCACCTAATTGCAGAGCATTTCTGAAGGGGTAGTATAATAAAGTGCACCACCTTCTTTAAGACTCAATGAATACTAGGCATGGTGGTGTATGCTTATAATCTCAACACTCAGGAGGTAATGGCAGAGGATTGGACGCTCAAGATCATCCTCTGCATAGCAAATTTCAGGCTAGCTGGGCTACATGCGAACCTGTCCCCTCCCCACCCAAAACAAAATTAGGGACATGTTTGTAAACAAAGGATTAGTGAAGTTTTCATGCTAACTCAAAAAACTGTGTTTTTACTTCTGTAGGTTTGACATCCATGTATATCATATGCAACAACTATTGGAGGTGCATTAATTATGATGTGTGTGTGGAAATAACATGTTACCTGCAGACTTTATGATGTTTCTGTTATTGACTTTTATACTAATTTTGGATTAGTTACCTAATGGTGCTTATAAGAGACTACAAAAGGCTTGGATTTAGATACCACATTTTGGGTATTTTAGTGCAATCAGGATGTAGTACTCAGATGGAAGCCTTGGTGTATCAGCATTGGAATAATTTCATTTGTACCCTTTCATTGGCTCTAAAATTTGACAAGAAAGACTAATGAATTTTTTTTCTTTAAAATTATGCTTTCTTTGAAAGTATTTAACTTGATTAGAGTATATAGTTTATAGGATTATATAGAGTATATAGAGTATATATAATTCATTATGAGATTTATAAAGTAATGTTTTGGAAAGGATTGAGTTAATTCACAAGCTCATGCTGATTCCCAACTACATGTGCACCACTCTTCTAGGTTTTTTAGTCCTTGCGTTGTGGCATATACATGCTTCTTGGGGAGCTGGGAGTACTCCATGAGAACTTTAGGAGAATTTGTGATGAGTTGGGACTGTCCAGAAGACTTCTTGGATAAAGCTGAGTTGTGTGATGAAGGATGCTTTGGAAGGTGGATGGCCAGTTGGGATTGTGGAGGAACAGCAGAGACAAAGTCTAGGGTCTGGGGGCCCCAGTGAAGTGCAGAGGTAGATGTCTGCAAGTTTTCTACAGACCAAGTGAGCTGGGATTTGTTCAAATGGAGACCCACACAAAAGAGGTTTGGAATGGCAGCTTAAAGATTCAGGCAGGATGGAGAGATGGTTTAAGGGTTAAGGTACTTGCCTACGATGCCTAAGGACCCAGGTTCCATTCCCCAGGACCCACGTAAACTAGATGTACAAGGTAGTGCATGCGTCTGGAGTTGATTTTCAGGGCTAGAGGCCCTGGCACACCCATTCTCTCTCTCTCTCTCTGCTTCTTTCTCTCGCAAATAAATAAGTTAAATTTTAAACAAAATAAAAGAATCAGACTATAGGAAATCATGGAGGGTTTTTGACAAAGCATATGGCATGTTTAGGAAGTGTTGTGATTGCCTGACTCATGAGGCTCAAAGGCCCAGGGTCTCTGAAAAGAGAGCCAAATGAAGTTAGGGACTGTGGAACAGTATCCCGAACCCCTTGCCCCTTAAAAAAAAAAAAAAAGACAAGCTAGAGTTTTGTCTGTGGAGTGTGGTTGAGCTATTACATTGTCAATATTTGATCTTCATTGGAAGCTGAGGTCACGCCAGGTTTAGTCAGTAGAAAGTCCTGGACTTTTCTTATCTTTTAATGAGTTATCTTTGATAAGGCTGGACATGGTATGCATGATGACTTTTATCATTCTACTTGACACTTTTCTGTATTTACCTTGTATGTCATCTAAGAGTGCCTTGCATGGACTGGAAAAGACAATTTCGGTCACCACATTTTGTATATTTTAATATAATCAGGTTAAAATTGGGTATTATATTCAGACAGAAAGCTGCAAGACATTGTCTTTTGGAAATACTCATTTCAAACATTCAGCAACTGTATAGCAGAGAAAGACAAGAAGCAGTTCTTTCCCAGTCGATGCTTATAGATCTGGGGAAGAGGCAGAACCATGTAATGTGCTCTGTTCTATTGGACCATATAGGCCCTTGTAATCCAGAAGTGAACAGTACTGATTTTGAGTTTGACTCTATGAAGAGGATGAGATTAAAGCAGTGTCTTGAGGGTTGGCCAAGGACATGCAGGGACAGAGTGAGTGATGAGCGGGAAAGGTATATATAGCCTGTGGTGGAGACATGTGTTCAGCCTGGAGCACATAGTGTGAGGTATGCGTAATGTCTTCACTTCTGTCCTCATGCAGCAGCACCCATCATTTTGTCCAGTGCCAACTGCTAAGCAAGGTTACCTGTGAATAGATCACCAACTTTACAGCAAAGTTGAAAGGGATTTTCTTTCTCCAAGAGGGAGAAGAGGGCACACACACAGCTGTTGACATATTAACCATTGGCAGAGCTGGAATGGGACTCATGCGTACAGCTACAATGCCATTTTCCCTTGAATAGTTTGAAGTATGAAACTCTTGAACCTATATGCAGATGGTGAAAACATGGTTCTTTCTTGCTGCTCTTCCCTTCCTTCACTTTCAACCCGATTTTGCCTTCTCTCCGAAGTGACCTGAAGAGTACCTGCCCTGCCTTCTTTCTTATCTATGTGTGTGGACTTCTCTTTTACTCTTCCTAGATGAGTCAGTCAAATCAATTGTTAATTTCTTCTCACCCTAGTGCTCTTTAATAGAATAAAAACATGACCCAAACTAGAGTTTCCAAAATCCTATGAGAAGAATTATCTTATAGATTTAGGGAAGTCCTTGGAGACAGTGAAAGTGAAATTTACTTTTATTAACTAACATAAAATAAGTTTTCTAGTATGTGTCTGCCACATAATTGCAGAGGTGAGGGCTTTATTTACTGCCAACAGCAGACAACTTGGGCATGACTTCAGTGAAGAAAGAGTTAATGGAGAGCTTTTCCTGATGGGAAGAGGTTTTGTGAATTTGATAACACTGTCAGTTAAGGCATCTTCTGACTGGTGAAATGTGTTTTTTTCTTTTTCTTTTTCCTACAATAATGCATGGCATGCCTCTTCTCTATGGTCTGTGATCTTGTGGGAATGACATTTTGTTGGTACCTGCATACATCCCACCCAAATAAGGACTGCTCCATCAGAAAGGTGGGTTGCCATACAGTCATCTGACTTCAGGAATGCATTCTCGGCAACAACTGCAGCAGTGAGGCTGTTGGATTATCAGGTCGCTTGAGAACAGAGTCAAGTGGGTTTCATGTTGTTCTGCGTCTTGAATTCTCATTTTAGACATCTGTTGGGAAGCTTTCTAAGCCATGGAGTATTCTAAATGAGCATTTTGTTAAATGCTTGAAGGAAGACTTACTTTTCCATTGGTAGGTGAAACCTAATTAAAAATTAAATAACGACCTTGTGTTGGTTTGTAAATTCCTTGCTTCCTACATGTGTGAGTATATTTTGTTAGAACATTCCATTTCCAAAGCATGTTTTGTCTAAAGATAAGAACTATTTTAAAATACTGTTTGCTTTTGAGATCATAGTAGTGCATCGAAGTTGAGAGTCGGTAGTCTTAGAGGCATGCTGCTTTGCAGTGAATATTTTCTGTGAATATCACAGAGTTAGCTTAATTGTTCTCCTTCACCCTCTCCAGCTCCATTATACCCATCAGAGCACTTAACAGAGGCACTGCTCTTTGTATCGGACTAGGAATTCTTTATAAGCTTAATAAATGAGCACTCCTTTTCTTACAGGCCTCATTCTGTAGTGGACTTCTGGTGAAACTCTGTGGCTCCTTTCCATTAATGTTGATGGAGATGTGGATCTCAACCTCCACAGTGAGGAAGAGCAACCAGAGTGTAACGAATCACAGGGTTGTGGTACAGGAATAACTTGATCTCTCCAGTGCTATTGTTTTTTCCCCTCCTCAAAGTTTAGAATCTTAGGTTTAGAAACTAATTTCTCTCTTCCTTGATCCTTGTTAAGTCTGTTAAAATGTTAAGAATAGAAAAAAATATGTGGATTCATGTTTTTACAATATAGCATGCATATAATTTTGTTTTTCCTTTTTAGTTAAATTTTTGGTAGGCATAACTTGAATATTTTAAGAGGTTATCATATAATTCACTAATAATGGTTACTTAATAATTTATTGTCCTCATAGACTGTAGTGTATTATTTAGGTATTAAAGCTTTCAAGTATATTTATTGAGTACGGACTGGGTATAAAGTTCTGAGCTTAGTGAAGGAAACATATGGCAGTCTTTGTCCTCAAAGATCCTTTTTTGTTTGTAAAATTATATATATATAATTTTTTTGCAGTGCTAGGGATTGAACTCAGGACTTTTTGTATGCTAGGCACATACTCTACCACTGAGCTACTTTTCCAGTCCTAAATTATTATTACCTGGTGATAAAATAGATAGCAGTGTCAGGTCACAAACTGTGACAAAGAAATTCAGAGTTAATGATATGAAATCTAGGAATCTGTTTGAAGAAAATAATTCTATATCTAGTGACAATTTCAATTAATATTGTTTGATTTGCTCTAAGTAGTTACCCAACAACAACCCTTAGCCATCCAGTAGTACCAGGCATTGTGGTATTCACATAGAGCCCTGTTCTTGTTGTCTTCACAGTCTGAAGGAAGGAAAGTTTGAGGGTTGATAATAATATTTATATATTATATCTTTATATACTACCTCTACAGAATAAATCTCTAAAGGAAACAAGAATGGTGATAGATAGTAACTGCATGGACCTGCTTTACAGGGTAACGATCATTCTAAGCTTCAAAACAGAAAAGCCAAGTACAAAAAGCTAGGAAGATACATCGTACTCATGCCGTGTGTCTTCCAGGGAAGGCCATTATGTCAGGGAGCTAAGGGTTAGTGACTTTTCAGACTAAAGAACAGCCTGCCACAAGGTCACACCAGTTGTCAGTAAGGTGAATAGAACACTTGAGTACAAGTCCACCTGACTCAATACTTTGCTGTTGGGACATGGTGTGTGTTCGTACCAGAGGGTGCATCTAGCAAAAAATGTCAAAATTGTTTGAGAAAATGTACAAGACATCAAAGATGCCATGGATCGTGACCCATCACAATACAATCAGGAAATTATTCAGGATTATTTTCAGATAAGTCATCTGATCTCCTCCCCCAGTGAAAGAAAGAATACATGTTAACCTTTTAGTCTTTAATATTGGTGAATGTAACTGATGATTTTTGCCTTTATGTTTGTATTTGTACCTCTAATGGCACGTACAATTCTGGTCACTGCAGTTCCTGAAGTTGACCCTGCTACAAACGCTGGTGTCTGTTCCTGTGGCCCCTGTTCTTCCTCGATGCCCAGGTCCTGAACTGACTCAGTTTCTCAGTAAAGCAGATGGGGTATACTTCTAGACAGGAAGTGTTTAGTGAGAGGAAATTTCTGTTTTATCTTTAGCTAAGAGGAACTGTATGGAGATGTAAGCTAAGGACACATTAATTTGAGAAGCTGACATGATGTTGTGGATCTCATTTTCATTTTGATACTCATCAGATACTTTGTGTTGCCGAGATAATTTGTAGTAGTTCTTGAAACTAAAAAAGCTTGTATTTGAAGAATAGTTTTTGTGGTTATTTTCAAACTTTGAACTGATGTCAATGCTTGCTTGCCTTATTGTTGAGGAAGAAATGTGCGTGTTGTTGAGAGAACATAAATTTTCAGTGAAAGCTGAGTAATTGTATGTGAGGATACACCTGGTGAGCAGTGTCCTTGAACTGGGACAGTCATGCTGCTGCCTGTCTTACCTGTGTCCTGTCGACTTGGAGATTATTTTGGAAATAGACATTTGCAAAAGAAATAGACATGTACAGAGGGCTTATAGTTATTTCCCTGTATAGTCACATCTGAAAGGGCACTTAATCTATGTAGCTAGCCTACTTAGATCCTCACAGATAAGGAGAGAGGGGTCCACATCTCCATTTTATAGTTTCTATAGATTAAATAACATTTCTTTAGCTTAAGTTTTATGGTGTATACTTGGTGGTTTCATTTGGGTTCAGTAATATTTATAATTATATGAGATAACAAGATGGAATTAACTTAATTGTAGAGTTTTGCATAGTGTCTGTACCAACATCCTAATAAAATAATATGAAATTCAATAAGTAATGCCAAGTAGGACAGGGCTCCACTCACATCAACTTCCTACTGTGGCTCTTCTCCAGAATGTAGAAGAAACACATTTATCTAGGTGATTAGCATTCTCTCTGTCTGCCAGATTTAAGGGCTGTTTGGAAATATTGTTAAGAATCAAAACCAATGTCTGTTGCTACACAGGGTTGAGCATTTCAGGCAAACTTTGGCCATTTTTTCATCTTATGTCCACTTATTCTATGTCTGCTACCACAATGACAGGCTTTAGTAACAGAACTGCCATCAGGAGAATGATACTCCAGCAGGAGAAGCCTCTGGGAAGGCAGGGTGGCCATTTTTGGTGCCATCTCAAAAGATGTTCTTGAAAATGCCCTCGGAATGATCAAGGTAACTGACTAGGTCCTCTGCATTATGGGTCTTTGAAGTTATTAATAGCTTGCAGTTCAGTCCATTTCAAGCTGAAAGAGGCTCTTCTATAAACCACGTTTTAAACAACTTTAGCTGATTCTAAATTAAAGGAAGTTGAAAACACTGAAATGAAAGAGTTCAAGAAAGTTCTAGGGTATATGGTGTTTTTAAATTTGCAACTTCTCATATCAGATTAAAAATGAACAGTCATGTTTTCCATTGTATGATGTCAAATTAGTGCCTTGTGATATATTTTGTTAATAAAATTTACTAGACACAATACTAGGGACAATTTAACATTCTTGAATAAATTTATGATAACTCTATTAGCAAATTGTAAGGTCTGAAGTTGACCTCCAGGACATTGGGAAATCAAGTTGAAAGCATTGCATTGTCTGTTACTCAATGGAGTGGACTGGGGACAGCGTGTGACTGTGCTCCCCAAATGATGCAATAGCTAAATATCCAAGTGTGATTTAAAGTCAGTTTACTGATCAGCTTTAACTCTCTCTTTCCAGAGCTTTTTGAACTGTTGTTTTCAAGTAATCGTCTATGCTATTATTTTGTTATTTTTTAAAAATGTTCCCTGTTGACTAAGAACACTTGGAAACTGTCCTTTGGATTCTGGATTAGAAATTAACAGTCATATGCTCAGAAAACAAAGGTGTTCTGTATTGCCCAAAACTGTCCTTCTTCCAAAAAACCCAGTAAATCTAGGAAGTAAAATATATAATAAGAAAACAGAAAACACACACACACACACACACACACACACTCAAAACATCCATACATATTCCCTTGGAATTTTTAGTGAAAATTAAGACGTTTTTCTACTCATCTGGAATCATTTTTTACCTCATTAGCAGGAAATGGTGACTATACATTCAACACAAGTAGAGTTTACTTTACGAGACAAAGAGTTTACATTCTGTAAGTAATTGTCAAAAATCTTTCTACTTTTTAAAAAGTAGCATTTTGAAGAGAATTGATAAAAATTTCAATTTACAATTGTATCCCCTTAGTAAATCCAAAGAAAGAAGAATTTTAGTACAACCTGTTGGGAAACATTTTGGTTTAGCATGTTATGCTTGGTAGCATGTAATGTGTACCAGCTGAACCTTGTGGTATTAACAAGCAACTGGGACTAGGGTAGAACTTTCTTTTCCATTTACTTCTGATCTCAAAGTTATATAAACTGTGCGTTCTTTTCAGTGTGTTTTATTGTGGTAGGATGGTGTGTAGGTAGAAAGATAGTCCAAAGGGAAACAGGAACTTTCATGGGCAGAAAAAAATTCAAAGGATTAAGCAAATAAGCATAGACTCAAAGAGCCATAGAATGTTTTAATTATAAGGGACTTTAGGTTTCATGTAACTCAAACTTTAGCTTCTAAGTCTTAGATAAAATGTGTATTATGTGATTGTGAGTGGACTGTTCCATAATTAAAAGTTAATTTTATTACTGTGTTCTTTTCTTATATGTAGCTATTGTTTTATATTACCAGTGGAAGAGTCTGTATTATAGTACCTTTTTGCCTGGATGTTGGTAGAATGCTTGTTAATGTAATATACTCTCAGATAAATACATATAAGAGAAAAATCATAATCCAGTACTATAAACTGAAAAAAAACGTTAAATAAGACTGGATTAATTGTGCTTTTGGCTGACAACTTTATAAAGTTTCAGCTGATTTACATTTATCCCATTAGGCAGAACAAGCCTCATGCTATTTAGTCCTGATATAACATCAGTGTCATTGAATCGACATCAAGAAAGCATTTGATAGCATGATGGATTTTTATCACTCATCCCAAACAAAGGAATTGCAAAACACCTTTCTTTAAATATTTTCTTTTTGTGGTGCAACCAGTGAGGGCCAAATTCCAGCCTTAAATGAAGTTTCAACCCAAAAAGTTAGTGAAAATGGCAACAAAATAGAATTTTAGGTCAATAAATCTATGTTTTAGACTGTCTATTATTAGACTGAATTTTTTGACTGTTCCCAGTGAGCTCTTCATCTGTTAGTATATCTAAGAGAAATGAAAAATTTTAACTTTGTCCTCTGTGTCCAGAGCTGTTCTTGGTGAGACTCCTAGTCATAACTAGTATTCTTGTGTTGGTGACAATCAGCTTACTTAGCTTGTCACCACATTGTCTTGTGGAATTACTGTTGTTCAGCCCATTCATTCTGGCTTCTAAACTGTTGTTTATTTTTCACCACATTTTTTTCTAGTGGAGATAAGATGCGGGTATGCAGAGGGTAGGGCAAGACCTCAGCTCAATATGGCTTTTATAGTTTGCATTGAAATTACAGATTTTTTTTTTTGTTGGAGATGTTTAAAGATGTTTTCCAGAATACTCAAATATAGGTGAAAGAATCTCAACTATGCTCATTTTGGCATAATTTTTAAACAAAAATGTTACTGTTGGATGTGGGAATGTGATGGCTGAATGAGTGTTTTAGTGAAATGATAGAATTATGTCTAATTTGGAGATAGTGACGCATTCAAACAAGAATAAATCTGCAACTGTGGACAGCCTACATACTCTAGATAAATGTATTCTTCCTCTCACAAGTAGAAAACGATATCAAATTTTTCTTCATATGAATCCAGGGCCGAAGCGCTATGGGCTTGGTTCATGATATATTTTGGATCATTTTAGGTAATATTAGCCTTAACTTCCTTCCTCACATTGCATTTGATATATACTCTGTCATCTCTGCTTTAGACAAATAATACACAAGCTGTTGCTGGCATTGGTGTGGTCCATCTGGAAAGTAGGGGTTCAGTTCAGATCAGAAGTGAAGTAGGGTGTAAGGGTAAATTTACATGTATAAGGCCTTTCTGTTTTACCAGCTTTTGATCAAATTATTGACTATTAGGCAAAGCAGCTTTCTTTTTTGACTATGAATGCCCTACTGCAGGAAGAATTTCAGTGTAGTAAGAACAGTTAAGATTTGAAGGACAATTGAGTAATGGCCTTCAGGTCAATGTGGCAGGGAGCACTGTGGAGGATTGAGGTCATGCTCTAGCTGTATGATCCTTGGCCTTCAGTATCCTTTGGTCTAAGTCAATGGAGCAACCATTTATGGAGGTAAATGTGAGCATTTCTTAGAGGCCAACTATTTAACTGGGCATTGCAGATCCTTTGATGAAAAAGCCTGGGTCCTGTGCTCAAGATGTCTCAAGGTCCTACTGTGGAAAAACATGATTAATAAACACCGTGGTGAGCATTATAGGTGCAGTGTGTCTTGCTCACAAGTGAAGGGCATGCTGACTGTGTTTGCAATAGACAGTTGTGGTATGAATCCTTCCTAAGGATTTTCTCTTTTGACAGATGGAGAAACAGGCATCCCAAGTATTTGTATGGTGAGAGGTTCTGAACAAATTTATCAACAAAGGTCTTTCCAGTCTTTTCCACGTTTGTAATGGCTATCAATGTAAAATTCTTGACATAGCTTTCCACTGATGACTTATTTTATGAAACGTGTTTATTGTCATGGCTGAAAGAAAATATTAATGAAAGAAACAATAATTATCTTGGGTGATGACTTCAGGGCTGAGTGGGAGAAGGCAGCTGAATTTTCTTCTTTTTCATTGCTGCCCTCATTGAAAATCAGCTGGTTTCTAAGGTGGCAAAATGCTTTGCAGGGAGTAGAGGAGGTAGCAAGATCTCTGAACTGGTAGAATGGCTACATAGCAGCTTGCAAAGCAGCTGCGACAGTAGCATGCACCCCTGCCTTCACGTCACCACTAGAGGACTAAGTCTTCAGCCGAGGAGCACAGAGCCTGTGCCTCGCCTGTCCCCTTTACAATGTTCATTTAATTTTAAAAAATTTGTAAGAAAAGGATGGTTATCACTTGACTAAAGAGAGATTCTCTCTTTCAAACAATGCCAACTAATGATTTTGTGTAAACCTATGAGTTAGGAATAAATCTTAAATCTCTTTTTTTGTTGTTGTTTATGAATGGCCAATAATTTATTCACATGTGACATTTGAGCATTTTTTTTCTTCCTAAGCTGAAGTAGTTCCTGCTGTATTATATTCTGAAGAAAAGTCAGAACAGCCCTTTGCTTTTGTCCTAGTTGGTAGTTATATTTTGCCCTCTTGCCTTTTACATTCAGACCTTATGGTATTTCCTAATCCTCAGACTGTTTTGAAAGGCCTTGATTAAAATATGCTGATAAAAGAATTTGATAACCAGGTTAGGAACAGCAAAGCTATCTCCAGAAGCTGGAATGGTTTGGCAGCCTAAAAAATCCTATTCAGAGCACACAAAGAGATTCTGGGACCCTTTATAGGGACTCTTGTTTGGGGAATGGTATGAACTCAGGTTACCTGCAGAAAATGCTATCATATGGAAACATTTAAGAGCTTATGGAAAATTCTTTGAAACAGAATGGAATGAGCTAGCAAGCATATTATACCCAAGGAGAAAAATCTGACCATTAATTCTGCTTTCAAGGTTTGGTATCCCAAGAAGGGAGATGGGGGAATGTGGATCCTTCTCCTTCTCCTTCTCCTTCTCTCTCTCTTTCTCTCTCCCTCTCTCTCTCTCTCTCTCACACACACACACACACACACACACACACACACACACACACACACACAAGTCCACTTAGATCCTTTAGCCCCACCAAGCTAACCAAATCCCAGACTTAAACTGAGAGGTCATTGTGTCTAATTGCCTTCTTTTGTGCGATACCCCTACAGTCTTTTCTTAAATACTTCCAGAGGAGCAGGAGGAAGGTAGGAGCATGGATGAAGGTTGAGAGGACTCATCTTGAACACCTAAAGTCTATAAGGTATTAGAGTTGGCACTGTATCACCGTCTCATTTGACTTAGATGTGTGTTTTAGAATCTCCAGTTTACAGATGAGTAAAACAAGTTATAGGAGTATAACCACACTACCTGGTCTCACAAATCTAGCTTTAGGCAAAACTGGAATTGAAACCTAGGTTCAGCTTATTGCTACCTTGCACTGCCTCTCATATTGAAGAAAAGCTCTCTTTCTTCCCAATAAAGCTGATTCTTCTGTTTCAATAACTGATTGTTTGGAAACACTGTTTTTTTTTTTAATTTAACTGATTTTTTTCCTCTTATTTGCATCCCTCATTGGTCACAGTTTGATTTCAGGAGGATCACAGAGTGAATGGACTTCTCTTTCCCTGTGCAGATATGTTTGTAACTTTGTACTGAGTTGATTTTTCTTCAAATGAACACAAACACACACACTTACTCTGAGGTGTCTTCTTCTTGATTGTGGTTCAATTTTCAGAGGTCTGTACTCAAAGAACATGAATGTTAGAAAACAACTTATTTTTATCCCTCCCTGCATGATTCATCAACCAGCTTACTCATATGTTGCCATTCAAGCCATTAATAAAACTAGGGGTAGGGAAAACTGGAAACTTGTGTCCATGTTCTAGTTTCTGAGTTTGCACACAGATGTTAATCTATGAGTGCATTTTTGTGTTAAGAGGGCTAGTGACTATTGTCAAATTCTACCTTAAACATTTAAGAAGAACTCAAGTAGGAAACTTCTACCAGATTGAATTATCTCTGTAGGGAAAGCATCCCAAAATGCCATTAATTGAAGGATTTGGCCACCTCTAGGCCCTGTTTTGTATAGAGGATGTGCATGGTAAATGGCCTTGGAAGATGCCTGACTAAAATCAAACTTTGTTATTCCTTCCACATTCTTTTGGTATCCTTAGAAAAGAATAATTATCACATTAAAAACGGAAAAGAGACCGTAATATTCTTAGGCAGGTCTTTTCAAATAGTATATTTAAATTCTTTTAAGCTAAAAATATATATATATGAGGGGTTTATTAATTTTTTTAAATTTTTTGTTTTTTAGCAACAGACAGAGAAAGAGGCGGGGGTGGGGGAGAGAATGGGTGCACCAGGGCCTCTAGCTACTGCAAACAAACCAGATGTATGCACCACCTTGTGCATCTGGCTTACGTGGGTACTGGGGAATCGAGCCTTGAACTGGGGTCCTTAGGCTTCACAGACAAGCACTTAACTGTTAAGGCTTAACTGTTAAGCCATCTCTCCAGCCCTTATCAATTTTTTTTTAAAAAATATTTATTTATTAGAGAGAGAGAATGAGTGCACCAGGGCCTCCAGACAGTGCAAATGAACTCCAGACACATGCGTCACCTTGTGCATCTGGCTTATGTGGGTTCTGGGGAATCACATTTTGGTCCTTAGGCTTCACAGGCAAGTGACCTAACAGCTAAGCCACTTCTCCAGCCCTCAGTTTGAGGTTACTTTTTGGTGTTGTTATTTCTTTTTTGTTTTAAATGATAAGCCCACATTTTGTTCAGCCAAATCTTACCCTGTAGTATGTGGGAACTTTGAAAAAAACGGGGGCCTTGGAGGGCTGGCCTCTGCATGCTCAGCTTAGGTCTGAGCTTCCTTGGGTACCTGGCCTTCTTCAGGGGCAGGACCCACTGCATGTCTTCAGCTCCCTCACACTGAGCCCAGCTTCTGGCAAATCCAAGAATTTTAAGGCTTGTTGACGTCTGTTGAATCAGATGATTTGTAGGAAACTGCACATTATGTAGCATTTATTTTGCCTTCATTTGGGATGAATGGTCTAAAATGCAATTATATGGAACCCCTAATAAGTTGATCAGGTGCTAGTGAAGGGGAATAATGTGGACTTTGAGATGTGTGCCACAGGCAGAGTAAAAAACAGTCATCTGAAAACAAACCAACCAATCATGAGGCCTAAGGCAAAGTGTCAGTCCATATACTGTTCTCAGATGTTGACAATGGGGACTGGCCCTCATGAAATGGTAATTAATGGTGTTATATGCATATGAGGAAGGATTTTTATTTGACACTGTAGAGAGGTCCATTAATGCAATCCCATATTCTCTAGGGACCAGGATACTCAGGTGTTGGTAGAGAAATGTCTTTCCTACTGTCACACCCTGAGGTCAGTGGTGCACTATCCAACAACTGATGGTGCTTACCTTGTACGTATTTAAAAAAATTAACCTGCTAAACGACATGAAGTAATCCAGTTATCCCAGGATTAGTTTATTATATGTGAAACAGCCCTCATTCTTCTGAGCCTAAATCACACAACTTGGTTGTATAGCGGTTTCCTTTTCTTCTCTATATAGTCCAAGTCAATATCTCTGCTTCCAACATGATAGTCCTGCCTCACTGGCCTAGACTGCAAGCTTTTCTAGACTCTGGGAGTAATGGATGTAGAAACTACTGCTCTTACCCTGAAACAATCCCAATGTAGAGGCGGGACTATGAGAAAAGACAACCTCCTTTCCAGTTTGATTAACCTCGTCACTGGTGTTCCATTTCAGACTGCTGGTGAAATTGGAAAGACTCATGTTTCATAGAATCAGAAGTACCAAATGTATGATGATGACAGATGTTATCTGTATGGAGCAGTGGACAAAATGATATGCCCATTGTCCTACAACTTTCAGGTCTTCTGTAACCTTTTAAAACAAAACAGCACAAGTTGCTACTTATACCCAAGGGAAGAGCAAGTTAATGAATAGAAAAGACAGAATTTACTTACGAAAACAGTGGAATTAAGCTCTGGACCAAGCATGCATCAGTGATGCATAACATTTTTGTTAATTGGGTCTTAACAGGTTTCTGACTCATGTGGTAATCATTGTAGAAGTGGGTCACACTAGACCTGCCAGTGGCCTATCTGTGGTGGTGAGAACTCCTCTTACCTTTTTGTGCATGTACACCTGCATTTCTAGAGGCATATACTGCCATAGCTTAATTTAGGCCCCACATACACTTCAGTGGTTAAACCTGAGCTATACTCAAAGAATTTGTTTCCATTAAGAAAATGAATCTTTTATGTAGACCAAGGTCAGGTTAGTTAATTTGTTTGCTTTTATTGGGATAAGTTTTCCCATTCCAATTCATCACTTAATTTTAAGTGGATCTACTGAAATACTCATTAAAGACTCTTACATTTCTCACAGACCAAGACTATGACAGGTTCATGTGACTTTTTTTTTTATTATTATTTAATCTCAAGGCAGGGAAGGTAGCTTTTCTAGTCATCAACCTTCCTTGTCCATATTTTCCCTCTAGTAGGGGAGCATTTTACAGGAAGACTAGTATGATTCTAATTACAAAGAGATTGCATGAAGTTTGGACTGTGGTGAAGCTTTTTGACAAAAATAATGTGCTGTTTTTCCCCATTCCTACTTTTTCTGCCCACTTCAACCTCTTCCACTCATGCATTTTTCTAGCAACTAAAAGTTTACTCCTGCTAGCAAAGTAACTAAGTGTGATGCCATTGCTCTAATTAATGACAAAAGATCAATTAATGTTATAATTAAAAATAGTATCTAGATCTGTTTGTGATAAATGAATGTGACAATTACTTTGCTCATCAACATGGATGTGTTGAATTTCCTCTGTAGATTTTAAGCAGATGTATTTTCATGTAGTGCACATTAACACTGGACAGTAGGAGCAACGCAAGCATATTACAGAAGGAATAGAGCCCCTAATGTCTGCGCTAGAGCCATATTTTAACATACTTGACACCTTTCCTTGGTATTCGATGCTATATCAGCAACTTGTACTCACTGAGTCTGGAGCCTCAAGCTTTTAATATTTTATTACTAAATGCTTAAGTGTTTATGTTGCAAAAAGAAAAGAAAAAAAAAGATTCCCACTTGGACTGTCAGATCACATGACCAGGACACTGAAATAACTGTCATTGATGATTTGATTCCATTTATGATAATAATTTTCACATTGATAGGGTATGTGATTTTTGCAGATCTGGTTGCATTTTCTTCAGATACAGAGCAAGCTGTTTTTCATACATGGTACCCTGGGAAAGCTCTGTTTTGGTTAAAAGAGTAACTGTATCTCTTTTCTGAGTTGTAGCCAAGCAGATGTAGCTTTTTGGAGTATGCCCAGAAAGCAAACTTCTGCAGCTGATCCTGTGGTGATGTGTTCCTACTCCTGGCTTCACTGGTACCTATTTAAATAGCAGATGAACATAATTTGTGTTGGTAGGTCATGATTTTATACGCTTCCTTAAAAGCAATTAAATTTAGGTAAGCTGATAGGCAGAAATGGAGTAAACCCAATTTGCCTTTCCAGACCATCAGTGAAGACATGCCAGACTTTGGTTATGTGACTTTAGATAAAACAATGTCAGGAAAATCTCTTTACAAAGGTGGCCCAGGCATGGTAGCACACACCCTTAATTCTAGCACTTGGAAGGCAGAGATAGGAGGATTGGTGTGAGTTTGAGGCCAGCCTGAGATGATGTAGTGAATTCTAGGTCAGCCTGGGCTAGAGTGAGTCCCTACCTTAAAAAAAAAAAAAAAAAAAAAAAAGAAAAAAACAACTCTGAGTGGACTGGGTAGATGGTTCAGTGGTTAAAGACATTTGTGAAGTCCACAAAGTGTCACATGCATCTGGAGTTCATTTGCAGTGGTAAGAGCCCCTGTTACTCTCTCTCTTTCCCTTTTTCTCTTTCACTTTCCCTCATATTCACTTTCTTGCTGCTTGCAAATAAATAAATAAAAATATTTTTTAAAAAGTTCTCTGAGCGCTCAGCACTGAATGTCCTACAAAGCAATACGTTATCATTGCTAAAAAAATCTCACTTTTTAACTCTATCCCAGGAATATATCATGCTTTGTGAATCTACTTGGTCAGAATTTGGGGTAATTTTAAATTCTTAGATTACTGGCTTATAGCATCATGTTTTAGTATTCTGTGATATTCATGTAATAAAGGCTGTTAGATGTGAGGAAATATCATGCACATCAAGTTCACCAGTTCATCAAGAAATGAACATTTTCTGTAACAGGCTCAAAACAACCAATGCTTACATCATAACCTCAGGTAACTCGGTGGTAATGGAAATTTTCAACCTGCAAAGGTGGGATGCTTTAGGTACAGCCGGTAAAGATGGCATCTAGTAAATTCATTGACTAATTCTGCGGCTGCCTAAAGAGAGAGTTGACAGGAGAGAGAAAGTAGAGAGTAAAGGAAGAACAAGGAAATTAAAATTTTGTTTCATTTTTAGGAGCAGTTGGAAGATGAAAAGTAAATCAAGGCTTATGATATGTTAAAAAATTGCAACAAATCCCAGATCACACTAAAGGGTCACTCTTAGAACGTGGCTGTAAGAGTCCCACAACTCTCTGCCCATCTCCCTTTCTCTCCCTCCCACCCAGCCATGCTTTAACTGGGCCTGGGAGTCTGGAACCTCCTGTTAAGGTAATTGAGGATATCTCTGGATTGAGAAGAGTGAATCCTGCCCCTTCCCCAGCCCTTACCTCAGCACACATCACCCAAGGCTCTCTCCCTCATGGTGCAGCTTCTTTCCTCCTCTCATAAAACCCTCTCTCTAGCCTTCCCGCTCCAGATGCATTCACCTCCCTTTCTCTTTCTCCCTTTTTTACCTCTGTGTTTCCCTCTTTCCTTTTAGTCTCTCCCTCCCTTATTCTGTCTCTCTCCCATTACAATCCAATCTTAAATAAAACCCTGTGTTTATCTTTGTACCTCTGTCCTGATACCCCAAATCTAACAGATTCCTAACCAGGAATCAAACTTGAGACCCAGTAATCACTAGACCACCAGGCTAAAGGTCTAGATGTCAGATTTTCTTATATAATAATGTGTCTTTTGTTTCCAAATTCACTGTTGGCATGCAACTCTCTACCACTGTGTTAATTTCCTATGTATCTTTCATTCAGCATATCCCCTCCATATCCCCAAAGTTTAAGACTGCTTTGTGTAGATTAAGAAGAAAATAAAATAGACACTGTCCCAACAAGATGTCCAAGTGCTTTGTTAAGATCCTTCATGGGTCTAAAATGACCCTTAAAACAGCCCTCTTCCTAAGTTTGAACCTTTCTTTTTTCTAGAGATGTTCATGGCCAGTTTTTCCATCTTCTCAGCTTTACAAGCAATGTGTCACTTGAATAACTGGCTTCATGGCTACTTGATTAGATTGTTTTAAAAGGCTAACGGTGTGGAGGAATGAGGAAGGAAGCGAGGTGGGAGTGGCTGGAATATATTTGTTTTGTGTTGACTTAATGAGTGCATATGGGAGAATATAATAAATATTTACATGTGACCTTAATTTTTAATGAGACTCAAACTGGTTGGTATGGGAAAGTATATGGAAAGCCAGTATAGTTATTATAATACACACATGTGTAGACTAGAATGCTTTATGAGAAAGGGAACTTACTGGTCTTGTTCACTATTGTTTATCCTAGTGTAGAGAACATTGCCTGACATCACTGACACTCAATAAGTGTTTGCTAAGTAGAAACTCACTGCAAACAGGTAGCATCATATATTGACAAGATCATCAAGCTATTGCTGAAAAGACCCGAGACCTGAGGTCTACTTGTGGCACTGTAGTTAGTAACCATTCCAAGTTACTCCTCTATTATTTTATTATTTTATTTTATTTTTAATTTGCAAGCAGAGGGGAAATAAAAGAGAGGTAGACGGGGGGGGAAAACGGGCATGCCAGGGCTTCTAGCCACTGCAAACGAACTCCAGATGCATGTGCCCTTTGTGCATCTGGCTTATGTGGGTCCTGGAGAATCGAACCAGGATCCTTTGGCTTCATAGGCAAATGCCTTAACCGCTAAGCCATTTCTCCAGCCCCTACTCCTCTGTTTTTAAAAACATTGGGGAAAAATAGTACCTGATCTTGCCTTTTGTGGGTTTTTATGACTACATGATGTCTTAGCAATACAAAAGTGCTTTGGAAACTATAGGGTGCTTGTAAAGATGTGTGTGTGTGTGTGTGTGTGTAGAAAATCCTTTATCTTTTTGCTTCTCAGTTTCTTTTCTTAGGAAAATCAGATTATTTAAATCCCATTATGCACAGCTTTCCTCTGTTCCTACTAAGCCTCTGTATTCCATTACCTCAGTAAATGAGAGAAAGGTGAGTCAGGCTGGTGAGAAAGGCTGGGCCTGCTGTTTTCTCATGTCCCTTTTACTTCATTGGTCTTTGAAATGTGAGTGCATGGCCTGTGAAGTTGCTTACTGGATTGAGCAATGTAAGAAATAGGACTCAGTGTCTCTTGATTATGACCACTTCAAAATTCATAGATGATTTAGTAAGTACTTATTAATTACTAGTATCATAGTAGGTTGATACCCATATATTTAATATAAAAATTAGCTAAACGTGCTGTTAGGGAATATAAGGATTTTAAAAGATATTTTGAATATTTTATTGATTTCCTTAGAGAGAGAGAAAAGATGAGAATGATTACATTAGGGCCTCTTGTCACTGTAAACAAACCCTAGACTCATTGCCACTTTGTGAATCTGGCTTTTACATGGGTACTGGGGTATTGAACCCAGTCCATCAGGCAAGTGCCTTTAACCACTGAGCCATCTCTCCAGCCCAGGGTTATATATATTTTTAAAGGTGTATGCTTGTGATAGTATATCCCTAAGCAGTACATCTGGAAAGGGACAAGAAAGTAAAAAATAGCATGGTTGTGGCAGAGTGAAAGAAGCACACCATCATGACAATTGTGTTTCATTTTTGAAACTCCTCAGAGTTTATACCCATTAATTAACCATGGTGAGTGCATTGAATTGGGGTTCATACAGTTAGCTATGAAGTTGCAAAATGTTGTGGTCCTTCACACTAGCATATTGCCTCCATGAGCAGCATAGTAGCGAGGGTGGAAGGAGACCTCAGTAGCATCGTACGACTTTCAGTGTTGAAGAGATCTGGTAGTCCAGCTGTTATCATTTGATTCTTAGGAGAAACAAGGTCCAGGTAGCCCAGGGCAGGGACTCAATATCATAAATCATACCTGGGAGCACCTTCCAGAATATTGTTCCTGTGCGCTGACCTAGCCTTACATTTGCTAACAGTAGTCATGGGAGTTTACTGAACTAGACCCTTAGGTTCCAGGTCAGGAAGACAGGAGTATTATCTATATGCCATTCTTAGCAGGAAATATCCCAAATCTCATATTTCAAAACTGTTTATAAAAATATAAACATAGTATCCTTCCTTTTTGTAATGCAAGAGACTTCTACTGTCACTTTTACCCAGGTGGCTTAAAATACATGCTGCTTATTGAAAGAGTTGTTCAACTTAAACTCAGGAGATATAATACAGGGAATAATATGCCTGCATCTGTCCATGCATTCTTTCTGGAAACCTGATCTTACTTATGTTTGCTTTCAACACATAGGCTAGGTTATATTATGTTAAACATGTTGCACTGCATCTTGACTTACTATGCTGTAGCCTCGCTTGTTTTCTTGATTAGCTTTAATCAAACTCTCCACATTGCATGACCTTAATAAAGCTATTTCCCCCTAACAATGAAGACTGTTTTAACAAGCACAGCACATCGGTGCTGAAACTAAGGCTGAGCTAAGATGGGGTTTGGGTCCTCATTAAAGTCCACAGCATGGAATATAAGAGGAAATGATGAAATGAAGCTCTCTGAAACATCTCTTCTTTAAATTTAATTAGACAAATTATACACAAACTAGCCAATACCTTGGGAAGGCAATCAACAGTAGGGCTAATAAAAAGCTTGACTGATCTATAAGGGTTGGGAGGAGATGCTAATATGAGGTGTGACACACTAACCACTAAACCTGGAGACTCAATGAGTGTCAATTTTGAGTTAGAATTTAATGGTATGATGCTCTTCTAAATGCATAAATACAGGTTATACTTAACTCTTTAAAGTTTGGCATATTGACACAAGCACACAAAGGATTTCATATATCTTTATATGTTTAGAGGCAAGTGTAGTTCCTCTTTGGAGTTTCAGGAAGCTTGGGTTCAGATTCTAGCAAGTGCTCCTAGTAGGTGTTTTTAGTGCATTTATTTAACCTCTTTGAATTCCAACTCCATAATCAATAAAAAGAGAAATAATTCTTTTCTTGATGAGACTTTATGAGAATTAAATGGAAATTATAAAGGGAGCATTTTTGACACTGTGCCTAGTATATAACATAGGTATGCCTATGCCATCAAAATTAAGTTCTGCTTTTAAGAATGTTGGTTAGCAGCTCTGTTTTTTGGTGGTTAGTTTTTGCAGTTCTAGGTATCAACCCCTGTCTGAGGTATAGCTGGCAAAGATTTTCTCCCATTTGTAGCTTTTCTGTTTGCACTACTAATAGTTTTCTTTGCTGTGAAGAAACTTACTAATTTCATACAAGTGGCCAATAGACATTAAGAAAATGTTCAACATCCTTAGCCAGCAGGGAAATGCAAATCAAAACCACTTTGAGACTCCATCTCAACCCAGTCAAAATGGAGATCATCAAGAAACTGATGCCAACAAATGCTGATGAAGATGTAAGAAAGGGGAATCCTGATTTGCTATTGGTAGGAGTGTAAACTGGACTTGTCAAGAAGCTACATATTGAACTACCATATGGTGTGGCATATACCCCAAAGACTATACACTTTACTATCGAGAGACTTGCACATCCATTTCTGTTCTATTTACAATAGCTAGGAAATGGAATCAACTTAAATGTCCATGTACTAGTGACTGGAGAATGAAAAGTAGTACATACAGACAGTGGAATTTTATTTAATTTATTTTTATTGGCATTTTTCTAATATTTACTTATTTAAGAGAAAGAGAGAGAGAGGGAGAAGCAGATAGCAAGAAAAAACAGAGATGCAAAGCCCTCCAGCCACTGCAGACTCATGTGCCACCTAGTGCATCTGACTTTATGTAGGTACTGGGGAATTGAACCAGGGTCTTTAGGCTTTGAAGACAAATGCTGTGACCACTGAGCAATCTCTCCAGCCCATTTATTTGTATTTTTGATGGCAGGGTCTCACTCTGTCCCAGGTTGACCTGGAACTCATTCTGTAGTCCCAGGCTGGCCTTCAACTCACAGTGATTCTCCTACCTCTGTCTCCCTAGTGCTGGAATCAAAGGCGCATGCCACCACACCTGGCCCACACAATGGAATTTTACTCAGCTAAAAAGAAAAATGAACTCATGAAGTTTGCAGGAAGATGGATAGAATTGTAAAAATTATAGTAAGCAACCCAGACCCAGAAAGACAATAATTGCAGTTTCTCTCTCATGTGCATAACTTATCATGTTTGTATTTATGTAGATAAAGGAATAGGGATATGAGAGTGAACACAGACTATGAATCCAGATAGACTATGAAAAAGGAACAAGAAATGATAACGGAGAGATAAAAGGAAATATGTGAAGGTAGAAAAGAGGCTATAGGAAGGAGGGAGGGAAGAGTGAGGAAAGAAATAAGGGGAAATAGAAACAAAACTTTTGTTTGAAATTATAGCATAATGAAACCTAATTCTTTGAATGTTAATGATAAGTTAATAGCTTTTTAAATTTTATTTATTTATTTGTAAGCAGGAAGAGAGAGAGGAAAGTGAAAGAGAGAGAGAGAAAAAAAAAATGTGTATGCTAAGGCCTCTTGCTGGTATATACAAACTCCAGATGCATGCGCCACTTTGTGCATCTGGCTTTATGTGGGTACTGGGGAATGGAACTCAGGCTGGTAAGTTTTGCAAGCCAGCACTTTTAACCACTGAGCAATCTACCCAGCACACAATACATTTTTAAATATTTTTATTTATTTGAGACAGAGATAAAGACAGACAAAGTAGGTGCACCAGAGCCTTTGCCACTGCAAATGGACTCCAGATGTAAGAACCACTTTGTGCATCTGGCTTTATGTTGGTACTAAGGAATCAAACCCAAGATGTCAGACTTTGTAAACAAGCACCTTTAACTGTAGAGCCATCTTTCCAGCCCCGAATTAAAACAAACAAATAAACAAAAAACAGGTTCTAAACTGGCATGGTGGTGCACGTATTTAATCCTGGCACTAGAGAGTGTGAGGGAGGGCATGAGTTTGAGGCCAGCCTGGAACTGTATCATCCTGGGCTGGATACAAAATCAAAAGTAAGAAGGTTTTGCTGGGGTTATGGCTTAGTGAGTGAAGTCATTACCATGAAAGCATGAGGACCTAAGTTTGGGTTTCCAGAACCCCACATAAATGCTAATCCAAATGCTGAGGAGCCTGGGCTTGCTGGCTTGGCTTGACTAGCTAAATCATACCACACAAACATACACACTCAAATACAAAACCAAAAAAAACAAAATATTGGTCCTGCATATTTAAAGGAACTTTCTGTTTAGTTAAGAGTGGTTTGTTTTTGCAGGGGTGGCATTGACATGTTTATTTTATGGTGCTGGGACTAAGCTCAGGACTAGCACATAGTGGGCAAGTGCTCTATTCCTGTACTATACCTCCAGCCCCAAAATGGCTTTAAGCAAACTGTTATAGCTGTGTGTTAGATGATGTGAAATATTACAAATGTAGCTTACGGATCAAGATGTTTTTAAGGAAATGCTGTAGCTTTTAGGAAAAATGATAACCTTAGTCAGTAAGGTGTTGGGAGTGTCCAGCAGCCAGAAGGAGAGAAGGGTGGTAGCATTTACTGCACTGTGTGATAAGCATGGTGTATACCTTACTATCCATTTAGCATTGATAACCACTCTACAAGGACTTGATTTTAAGGAAAGGACCAAAGAGGGTGAGAAAGGCTTAAGTTAGGGCTGCAGGGATGGCTCAGGGGGGTTAAGTGCCTGAAACTACTCAAGTCCAAAACTCCAGACCCATGCAAATAGGCTTTCCTGCTTGTAATCCCAGCAAAGGGGCAGCAGAGACCAGAAACCCCCCACCACATGACTGGAGAAAAACAACACGCTCTAGTATCAGTAAGAGACTCTGGCTTAAAATGAGAACAGGCAGAAGAGTGCAAGGGATGCAGAAAAGACATACACATACCTCATGATGAAAAATAAAATTAATTTTAAAAATTTAAGAGAGCTGTACCTTAACATTAGACTAGTTGCTTTTTCGTGCATGTGGACATTTGTATTTGTTAAAGCTGAAACATGTGCTTTAATAGTTACCCCACCTCCAGGCATGGGTGTTATGGTTGCCCATATTGTTGAGCCTGACTGTAGCAGTGATAGGTTAGGGCAAATTCTGAGACCTTTGCTGTTTGGAGACACACATATGTAAGCTGTGATTATTTTTCAGTTATGCTAGTTTTTTATTCATTAAATAGCATTTAAAAATATTCTTCTGTTAGCTCCCTTTAGTAATTTTTTAAAGTTTTTATTTTTACTTTTTTGAGAGAGAGAGAGAGAGAGATAGATAGATAGATAGATAGATAGATCTGGGAGTGCCAGAGCATCCTGCCACTGCAAATAAACTCCAGACACATGGGCCCCTTTGTGTATCTGGCTTTACCTGTGTACTGCATAATCAAACCTCAGCCATCAAGCTTTGCAAGCAAGCACTTTTAGTGGCTGAGCCATCTCCTCAGCCCTTTTTCTTAGTTTTTAAATCTAAGGAGACTTATGGAGCAAAATGTGATTATGGCAACTTTGTCCCTCAGAGAGTATAATCAGTGTCCAAATCTAATGGTCTCACCCCTCATTTTCCTTAGAGGTAGAAAGAATGTCTATGGCTATGTCCTGACCATCTCACTTCACTAATAAAGAATGAGTCATTATAAATTTCTGAACCTCAGTTTTCCAATCTGCAAAACAGAAGCAATTCTTAACTTATTTGGTCATTGGAGGGATAAAATGATGGGAAAGATAGGCACAGGGTAACCAAGAATTCACCTTGGCTTCTGTTAGGGTAAGTATGGGTAGCGAGGGCTCTGCTCAGCAGGTAGGCCTTCAGTTTACAGTCATCCCAGAATGGTATTGTTGAGAGAGGTCTTCCTTCACTTAAGAGGTTTTGCACATGCACTCACAAATAAGGAAGTAAGGAAAGAGGTTAGGGTAACTGCATGAAAAGCTAGTTGGTAAATAGTGATATTAGCCTTCACTTCCCGTGAAGTTTCACAATGTTCTTTCTTGTCTATGTGAGTGGGAGATGCCTGTTAACGAAGGTGTAGTCATTGGGAAGTGATCTTGACTTTCTTCTGCCTTCACACACTGCTACATCAAGATTACCTCCCCCACAGGTGCCTTCTCACTCTTCTCTAAATGGCTATGTTGTGGGCCTATTACAAAGTCATTCTTATTTCTAATGTTGATAAGCATCAAGTTTAGCATATTTCTAACCCCTGCCATCTCCTATGGGGGAATAAAATTACTATATAGTTGGGGTTTTTAAAAAAATATTTATTTGAGAGAGAGAGAGACAGAGAGAGAGAGAAAGAGAGAGAGAGAGAGAGAGAGAAAAGGAGAGGAGGAGAGGGAGAGAATGGGCACCCCATGGCCTCCAGCCCCTGCAGATGAACTCCAGATGTGTGTGCCAGCCATCCTGTGCATCTGGCTTATGTGGGTCCTGGGAACCAAACCAAGGTCCTTTGGCTTTGCAGGCAAGTGCCTTAACTGCTAAGCCATCTCTCCAGCCCAATCTAGTTGAAGATTTTTACAGAAAATAAATTGTCATCTGTTAGTTGGTTGCATTAAGTAGGATGTTTTGAAAACTCAATAGAAGAATAACAATCCCTGTAGATTTTGACCTGAGAGAAATCCAGACAAAGGTTGTGGGGCATGTCCGAGGACCTCAGATGATACTTACTGCTGACAGGACGATCCAAGGAGGCAAAATACATTGAACCCACTCACTCCGTAAACCCCAAAACCTTATATGACTTACAATAGCCAGGTAGTAGGGCTGTAAAGCTAAGTACTGAAAATTAGCCAGTGTACATTTTTAAACACACAATTACCTTCCTTTACGCTTTCTATAGCCCTGCCCTGAAGGGTACATGTCTTGTTACATACTGATAACTAAGAAAGTATAATCAACATTCCTTACTTCTGCCTACAGGAAAAAACCTAGATTGCTTACTGGCCTCTAGGATATGGGAAAATATTTTCTGTGTTTTATTTGGGGTGGGGATTGAGAGAAGGCCAATGCCCAGTATTTGAATTTGCATTACAAAATACAAATTAAAAATATTTTTATTTATTTGAAAGACAGAGAGGAAGTATGGGCATACCAGGGCTTCCTGCCCCTGAAGATGAACTCCAGATGCATGTACCACTTTGTGCATCTGGCTTTATGTGGTTACTAGAAACCAGGGTTGTCAGGCTTTGCACACAAGAACCTTTTACTGCTGAACCATATCCCCAGCCCTACCATGCCAGTTTGATATTCTAGAATAAGGAGGAAAACAATTTTTAATAGACCTGTATTGTTCTAAGACTATAAAAAGAAACTTCATTGTTTCTATGAGTAGATTTTTGCCCCTAGTGGCTTTATATATTTTTGGTAAGAAAGCTGCTCTTTTTATAAAGCATAGGATATGGAGAGCCCAGTGATAGGAGTGTTCATATTTAGACTGTTTTATTTTTTGGGAATGTAGCCTAGGAAAGCTCCTCCCAAGGCTACTAACTCTGGGCATTCTGACATAGTTGGGGACAGAATTGGTAAGATGGAAATGGGATGAAAGCCCCCATTTTCTGTTAAAACATAGTCAGGCAAGATGTGGGGTATATTGTGTTTAGAATTAGAAGCTTCAGTATACAAAAATGGAGTGGAGGAACTCCAGTTTGACAGCAGTTCACATGAAAATAACCTGAGTGTACATTAACCACAAGATTAATAGGGGCCAACGGTGTGGCATTGCCATTTAAAAAGCTAATGCTGTGTTGGGCTGTGGTCTGACCACAACTGGAATTTTTCTGACCAGTTTTGGGTAGAGAATGCTAAGAGGAATGCCAGTGAAATGGAGACTCAGATGCTTATGAGTCAGGAAATCATATTATGGGAAGGACACTTGAAGACTAATGGTTGGAGCCAGGGATGGTGACTTACACCTGTACGCGTATCACTGGGAAAGCTGAGGTAGGATGGCTGTGAGTTTTAGGCCAGGCTGGGCTACAAAGTAAGGTCCATGTCAGTCTGGGCTCGAGTGAGACCCTGCCTCAAAAAAAAAAAAAAAAAAAAAAAAAAAAAAAAAGAAAGAAAGAAAAAAAAAAAAGACAGCACGATTGTAAAATTGGAGACAGATTCCTAAGGATGACCTCCTGACTTCCATAACAGCTAAACAGTTAAGTGTCAGTGATCCTGGGTACATATTCTCTGATGCTCAGAGGAGTTCTTATCTCCTGGAACCTTAAACCCTCAACCTGAAAACACAAAAAAGAAAACAAACACAAAAAGATAAACAAAACAAAACAAAACAAAAAAAACATGGGTTGATAATCTTCTGGTACATATTTTCTGCTTATTTCCCTACAACATCTGCTCATCCTCATATATTTAAAAATGAGTACTTATCACCATATTTCATCCTGCCCTCTGAATCAGAATTGAACATATTTTTGGTCCTTTTCCCTTACAAAAGAGAATTTCATTTAAAGTCTAATAACCCATCATGGGACAACAATACTGTTGAACTTGATAATTTCTGGAGAGTTTTGATATTTAGCATGAAAAAAATGCCAAAGGAAAAGAATACTAACCTTGTAGCAGAAGGAAAATTTTTACATCCTTTGTGCAGACCAAGGTTAAATTCTATGTGATGCAGCACAATGACATTCTATATGACCCTAAATCCCTTCTATTTCCTGCTCTACTTGTCTTGACCTGTTTTGTTTCTACACCAAAATAGTTTCATTAGCACAGAGCTCATGCATGGGAGAGAGTAGCTAACTGATGTAATTATCTGAGCTGTCAAAGGCTATTGGCTTGTTGCATATGCAACTGTCTTTTCTGATGGGAAGATACATTTTCTTCTGACATAATAGTTGTATTCATACACACCAAATTGCCAAATAATCTGCTGGGTGATGGTAAGGTCTTTGAGGCAAATCCACTTATATAGGCAAAATGGTGGGATCTGTTAGTGAGTTCTGCTTCTAAAAGGCAACTGGCCAAAGGTGCTGTTAGTTAAGAGAGAGAGAAGTAAGGCCGTTTGGTTTTAGACCCTGTTGAGATCCTTTCTCTTTTCTTCTTTTTTTATTTGTGCTTTTGGCACAATAATACATACAGTTAGTCTCTGCAAGAAATTTTCCTTCTGAAGAAGGAATTTTAAAACATAAAGTGCTCAGTCTATATCTTCTGAACAACTAACAAGATTGTAATTTCAAAGAAGAAATTATGTTGCAAAGAAGAAAAAAGTTGTTTATTATGGCTCAACATTTTAATCACCCAAGGGCTGTAAAGTTAAAAATAGACAATTCTGCCTTCTGTTTATGGTAAACTTGGCTGAGTCCCGGCAAATTTCAAAGCTGAACATACTGTATGTTATTTTTGCTTAATTTTAGATTTCACATTTTAAAATTATTTCTTACAAGAAGCATATTTCAGGATATAAACTTAGATTGAAGAACAGTATTATTGATTTCTGCCCATATTGAAACTCCTTTGAAAATAGTAAACTATGGTTTGGGTATTTTTCTAGTCCCTAGAGTCCAAATGGGTACCTTTCTAAATCTTTATGTTATGAATGAAATAGGAATCTTAATTGTAAAGGTTATTTTCTGCTATCTAGTTTCTCTCCTTCCATTTTAGTTTACTTACCAGTATAATGACATATATCTTCCCAGTACACACTAACTTTCCCTAAAGCGCTTTTAGGAGAAGGGCATTTTTGCAAGATATGTGCCCCTAGTTTTCAGGTACAGAGGCAGGAAGACATATGTAGGCTTCTGGCCCACAGAAAACTTCTGGGCCTGTGCCGATGACAATGCTACTGGGCTGGAGCTCCATGCAGTCGCTCACCAGCACTCATTGATACCCTCGGGCCCATACATCTGCTCATAGGTGAGTGGTCCAAGAGCAAGTAGGATGGTTCACTCAACCCTCTTCACGGCTCCTCACTGGAGAACACCACCTGGCTTTACTTTACTGAAGACCTCTCACTGCTTCTTGCCCTGAGCTCTTCTAGAATGTGTTGCTGGGCAGTATCTCTGCAGTTTTAGAAAAACAAGCCCTTTGGGGTGGCAAGAAGTCAATCTAGGAGATTTTTTTGGGGGGGGGGTGGTTTGCAAGGTAGGGTCTCACTCTGGTCCAGGCTGACCTGGAATTAACTATGTAGTCTCAGGGTGGCCTCGAACTCTCGGCGATCCTCCTACCTCTGCCTCCTTAGTGCTGGGATTAAAGGCATGCACCACCACGCCCGGTTCGATCTAGGAGATTTTTAACTCAGAACTGGATGAGCCCCCACAGAGTCAATGGTGTTCTCAGTAAATATTTGCTAAATATTCTTGAGTGAATGACTACTGAAAACAAGGTCTTATGATGGCTTCGACAAGCGCATGTGATTAAGTTCATCACAGGAACAGTAGAGAATGCTTATTGGTGCTTGACAAATAGCTGGACACTCCATATGAGTTATTGCTAATGTTCCAAGAACCAGTTTTGTAGCTAAGAAAACTAAGTCTCATTTGGTGAAGGACTTACACAAAGACACCTACCTGTGTACAACAGAGATATAAAATCCATACTGAGTAGATAGACAGCACTGACCTCATGTGTTTTCCATGTCCTAGCTGAGAAAGGTGGAGATAGCAGTATCCATATTGACAGGCATCCGGATTGTCAAAGGATATGTCAGCTTGCTCAGTAATTTGCTTGACCCCTTAGTCATGAGATATTTTCCTAGGTCACAGACAGAGCCGTTTGTACTTAGTTTACATACAGTTCTAGTACATGTGGTTAACTTTTCATATGTAAAGCACACTAATTCACTTTGTATTTTCTGAATACTTGTTATTTGTCACATAGATCCTTCTGGACACAGCAAAAGGACAGAATCTTTGCTGTGAATTTTTAGGTCATGATTCCCAGCATATGATCATGTTTAGCATCCATGACTGGTGCTTCATAATAGTGCAAGTCCTTGGTCCTCCTTCCAGACTTGTTAAGGAGAAGCTGTGGAGGCAGGGAATGAAAGGGACCCAATTTTAAACAAATTCTCTAGGCTAGATGATTCTGCTTTCTGCTGTGTGCTAATGTGTAAGAAAGAACCCTTATCCCAGGAGGTTTTAGATAATGTAGGCGTGTGTGTGTGTGTGTGTGTGTGTGTGTGTGTTTTGTTTCATGATCCTGTGCAGGTAACTGGAAAACTTGTGTCTCAGATTTATCCCTAGAATATTTTGTGTATGCGTGTATGTGCACACTTGCATGCATGTTGGCATGCCTGTGTTGAGGTTTGACTTCATGAGGGTATTCAGTGATGGGCAAAGCTCAGGTGTGGTTATGGTGGGGCAGAGACTCTTGGATGTTTGTACGTAAGGACAGTGGCCCTGTAATCCCAGGTACCTAGACTCAGATTTCTTACTTTGCTAAGCCATGCCCACATGGACTTAAGAAAGTTATCTGACTTCTAAGCCTTAGCTTCCACAGTGTAAAGACTAACGTGGTGGTAATGATTACCCTGACGCATAGTGTGTTTCTCTCCGTAGGATCTACTACCTAGCCTGGGATGTGGCCCAGTGATGGAAAAATTCTCTGGGAGTATTTTTTTTAAAGAGTATCTTTAAAAAAAAAAAAAAGAGAGAGACAGATTTTTATTTTATTTATTTATTTAAGAGAGAAAGAGGCAGACAGACAGAGAAAGAATGGGCATACCAGGGCCTTCAGCCACTGCAAATGAACTCTAGACACGTGTGCAACCTTGTGCATTTGGCTTATATGGGTACTGGGGAATAGAAGCTGGGTCCTCAGGCTTCTTAGGCAAGTGCTTTTAACTGCTAAGCCATCTCTCCAGCCCTGAAAATATT
Source organism: Orientallactaga sibirica (assembly GCA_036365145.1). Taxonomy (NCBI): domain Eukaryota; kingdom Metazoa; phylum Chordata; class Mammalia; order Rodentia; family Dipodidae; genus Orientallactaga; species Orientallactaga sibirica. The sequence goes on along the minus strand of JAEOAD010000015.1, from coordinate 30,666,110 downwards.
TTTTGAGAGAATTGATGGGTGGTGTTCTGCTTTAGTGTGTTTTGTTTTGTGTATGTTAGCCATTAGCCCAGTGCATAAAGATATTTATTTCATACTGTGGGCCATCTTTTGTAGAAGAAGCCAGAAAAAAAAATGAGATTAGCAGCACCTTCCCATTGGGAATATATTGATCTACCTATATGTAGCCACTACTTTTTCTTTGTTTTGTTTATTTGTTTGTTTTGGGAGAGAGAGATACAAAGATACAAACAGTAAGAGTATGGGTATGCCAGGGCCTTTTACCACTGCAAATAAACTCTTCATACATGTGCCACATTTTGCTTTATGTGGATATAAGGGAATCGAATCTGGACTGGCAGGCTTTGCTGGCAAGAACATTTAACTGCCGAGCCATCTCCCCAGCCCTATCTGTCTATCTGTCTGCCTGCCTGTCTATCTATCTATCTATCTATCTATCTATCTATCTATCTATTTATTTTATTGAAAACTTTAATAGATGAGCATTCTGTAATTTGATCATATTCTCTACTGCTGTCACTTCATCCTCACCTAGGCAGAGTTTTGCTCTCCTCTTTAGCCTTTAACTTTAGAATTTTTCAAATGCCCATAAAGTTTCATTCCACCACGGGACTTGCAGATCTGCCTTGTAGATGTTTTATTCTTGAACTGCTTGTGGAATTAGTAGTAAATGTGAGAGAACCAGATATCTGCCTGCTTCGTTCCATTTCAGCACTAAGTCAAGGAGCATTCTTGAGGAAATGAATGCTTCCCTCAAGCATGGGAGAAGCACAGAGCTAACATTGTGCCATACAATGTGATCTCACTGATGTTTCCTCTCTGAATTGTTGTTCTGCCATTTTTAATAACATGTTTCTATGCATGTCTAATACCAGCAATGCAAGTGTAAGGGGGATGTGTTTCCATAATCAGCAGGGTCTGGCCAGTCAGATAGGCTTTTGGAAGGTCACTGTATCCACTGGATCACTGGATGGATATTTACAGATAGATTGTGTCAGCTTTATCTTCAGACATTCATTGATTCACCAAAGAGAGAATGTAAAGCACCAGTTGTGTGCTAAACACTATTTTCTGTGTTGAAGATATAAAAGGGATTAACTAGGACAGAAACCCCCACTTTCCCAGCACTGGCCTCCTTCTTTCCACATGTGGATGTGTGTTGAGGTGTTTCTGGAGCAGTTAGTTATACACACAAGTGGGTCTGAAATACTTCTGATCATAGTATCAATTCCCAGCATGATAGAATTCTGCATACTCTTAGTGGTTATGTCATCAAGTTGAACCACTTTGGGCTCCTCTGTTTTAAATTAATTTAATTTTTCATTGATGAATGCCCCAATACTGTTTCTTTCCTCTGCCACAGCCTGATGCCCTTGTGCTGGTGGGGTCAGCTCACTGCCAATTGAATTTAGCTTTTCTTTGTATCATGGTGAGACTTATATTTGGATTTCTATTGCTGCTGTAAGAAATTAACACAAACTTGGGGTTTAAAAAATTAGAAGTGTATTCTCATGGTTCTGAGGGAGGGAAGCCTCCTCAACACCATCTTTCTGGGTAGAGACAGGGCCATGCAGGCTGGTTTACTCTGTGGGCTCCTTGGGCCTCTGGAGGCTCATTTTATACTCCTTGCCACTGCTTGGGTATCTGTTTCTTTCTCTTATATTTTTATTTATTTTTTATTTAAATATTTTTATTTATTTATTTGAGAGAGAGAGAGAGAGATGGAGAGAGAGAATGTATATACCAGGGCCTCCAGACACTGAAATCAAACTCCAGATGCATGCACAACCTTATGCATCTACCTTGTGCACTACCATGTGGGTACTGAGGAATCAAACCTGAGTCCTTTGGCTTTGCAGGCAAGTGTCTTAACCACTCAGTCATCTCTCTACCTCCTTCTCTTACAGTTTTGATCTTCCTGCCTCCTTCTTACAAGCTCATCCTCTGGTCCACCTGAATCCAACTTATTTTTACAACTTCAAGGTCCTTCCCTTCACATTTGTGAAGTTCTTTCTGTCTTATTCACAGGTTCAGAGTATCAGCATGTGGACATCTTAGCCAGCCACATCTTATCAGAGGTTCCAGTGTCCCTGGGTTCCACCCCCAGGAGGCAGTTCTGTGAGATAGTTTCTTCCCTTCCATGAAACCTACCCCAACAGAGATGTCATAGAATGCAAATATTGCTAACTTGGTAGGATCTAATCATATGTGCATAACTACCTGGAAATGTGAAGACTTTGATCATTTTCACTTTGTGCTATAAAGCTCAACTGAGAAAACCCTTCCCCAAGAATTCTTCCTATGCTACACTGGAAATTATTTCATGGTTCTCATTTGTGGCTCCATCCTTCCCCTTGTAATGGTACTGATGTATCTGTGGTTCAGGTAGAGCTCCAGCACTCTTCTTTACAGGACAGACTGGTTCTGCGGTGAAAAGGGAGACACCTGAGGAAGGTTTCTATATCAGTGAGTGGATTCTTTGCTCTCTAATGATTTTAATAGAAGGGTTTGTTTTTCATTTTACTTAACTTCCCCAACATTGTATTTACTGGGACCTGAAATGATTGTGGTGAGGCTGGGTTTAGGATGGCCTGGTTCCTGTAGCTTACACATGATGTATGTCACATTGTCAGGATTCCTCACAGATGATATTTTCATGTCAGTATCATGACATGAAAAGTTACTACGAGTCTTACTTGAAGGTCAACACAGATCTACTCTAAACCAGGTAGATCTAAACATTTGGAACTGATGGAAATCAAAGTAAATCCTTAAGTGAATCTGTAAAACTTCAACATTGATTTCAGTAACCAAAGAAGATATTCTGTGGTCCAAGAACATTTAAGGTTGTTATGATAGAGTGAAGTCTCTGAAATTGAGATTTTTTTTTTAAAGTACAATCCTACTTTGTGAAAAACTTTGTGTCCTATCTGATTGTTATTGGAAAATTATTTTGTTTTATAGCATTCAAGCTGATTTCTTTTCTTTCTTGGAAATGGATCTTGGATTTTCTGTGCTACTGGAAAGCATGTAATTTTCATTTTTTAAAAAAAGCCTAGGGGAGCTTAATAATGCTATGTAACTTTTTATAGTCCTAGCTGCACTGAAGTGTGTGTCCTTAAACTTCATTTGAATTAAGAAAGTAACCTGATGTTAGGGCTTAACTTGGTGAAATGGGAGAGCGCACAATTGTATCTCTCTCTCTCTCTCCATATATATATATATTGCAATTAATATAATTAATATTGAGGAACTTCAGAAGTCCAATATTGTCTCATGGCATTCACTGTTGCTCTGTATACCAACACAAGTGAGTCCTTCCTCTCTATGTGTGAATAATTTTAGTTGGTTAACAAAAGCAAAGGTCATTTTCTTACATGTCAGTTTATATTACATACCAAGCATTACACACTGAAAGTTGGCCAGCTGTAGCTCAGGGTTGAGTAATTGTGGAAAGTTATCCTGGGATATCATGTATTTTAGTGATTCTGGGGACTAGCATCATGCTTTGTATGTAGTAAGTGCTCAACATTTGTGAAATGAATATGTGCTCATAGTTGTAAGACCCTGAAAAGTTCTGGTCCCTATTTCACCAGGAGCTTTCTTACCACCTCCAACCTTCTACCCATTATATGTGATTTTTAAATCTCTTTTTCCCCTATCAAATCTGTATTGGTTCATTTTTGTCTACTCCTAAAGACATCCTCCCTGTCCCTTTGGTCTGGCTAATTCCTTCTGGTTCTTTATTAGCACCTGTGAGGAGAATTTTGGAGGTGTCATAGTGGGGATTTGCTTGAAGGCCTGTTTAGGTTTTCATACCTCTGTGAGCCTTTGGGAAACAACAGAAAGCAATTGACTGCTGGATTGTTGAAATATCTGTATATTTCAGGAGGAAGTGGGTCATCTTCAAGCTGCAAGACCTGAATTACTTAGATATACTTTTTTTTTTTTTTTTTTGAGGTAGGGTCTCACTGAAGCTCAACCTGACCTGGAATTCACTATGTAGTCTCAGAGTGGCCTCGAACTCATGGTGATCCTTCTGCCTCTGCCTCTCAAGTGTTGGGATTAAAGGAGTGCACACCCTATTCTTAGATATACATCTCTTAAGCTCTATTGAACTTTTCATTGAACTATACATTCTCATGACTTGCATGGAGTATTAGCATTAAGCCCGGTGGGCAGGAGAAGCAGCTCTGCATGTTCTGCCTTCCATGTAGCTGGTACTGCATATTCCAACTGGGAACAAGCAAGGGGGAACCCAACCTTCCCTTTCTAATTCACCTTAGGAAAGTATAGTACACAAGAGGTTCTCAGCTCATGTTTGTTATGGATAAAAAAAAAAGAAATCAATCATGTTTTCTTTTTTCCTTTTCTTTATCTTATAACAACATTAAAACAATCCTGATCTTCTCTCACTCTGCTCTTTTCTGTCCTTATTTTCCTCACTTCAATCTACACTTGGTACTTCTGCTAAGACTGACTCATCTTGTTTCTGATTGCTTTAGTGAAACAAGTTCTGGTTTCCATGGGAATAGTGTAAAAATGTACTTAGTTTAAGCTTAGAAAAATGTAATCCAGAGGGCCAACCATGGGTAGTGGGGCCAGCTAATCCCCAAGGGCCTTAGAGCAGTTTCACCCTGTAGTTACCAAGCCAGTGTGGATTTAGTGTGAACTAACTAAAAATTCCTCGGCCTTTGTGTCAGACAGATGGAGTTCAAGTCTTGTCTCTACTATTGATGGCTATGTGATTTTGGGTATTTTGTTTATTTCCCTTGAGTTTCTTCATTCATTTTTTTTATTTGCAAAATATGGGAAGAAATACCATACTAACTTACAGGTTGGTTTGATAACTAGATGTGTTTTGGATGTGTCTAGATATCCATTAGATGTTAAGTAAACGGTACGTATTGTTACTGCCATGACCCATAGGAGAAGACCCCAAACACCTATCAGGCAGGACACTGCTTTAGAGTAAGTAGTGTGACTTCTCTACATCTTCAAAGGGAAATTTCTCTTTTCTGCTGTGGAGAAGTCAGCCCAGTGTACAGAGGAAATTGAGAGTGTTTTCTCTGTTCTGTTGATCCAGTGATGGCCAGACATTGGTAGTAGTTATGGAGAAGCCCTTGAGCCATGTAAGTAGTAGTGCAGGATAGGGTACAGGAAAGAGCACATTTGGCTCCCAGGTCGTATCAGCTCATTGGGCTTTGTATTCCCTGCCAAGCCCTTTCTTTTCTGAATTCTGCACCCATGTGCTATAAGCCCCACAGAGCAGACTCTCCTGGTCTTGCATTGCTTTTCTTCAGGAGAGCACTTCCTGCTGAATGGGAGTTCATAGAGTAGCCCCCAGCAGACCTGTTGTTCTAAGAAGTGTCAGCAGAGAAGTGCCTGGACCTTGGAGGACCACCTGTGTTTTGACATCTGGGGATGTCTTTTTGTAGTCCTATATACGTGGCCTAAAAGTTTCCAGCACAGAAGTTCTGTTGAGTGGAAGCTTTTTGAATAAATATAAATAGAGAAGAATTTTCTCTGCAGATATTAAAATTCTCATTTGACTTGGTCTTGGCAACTGCTTACTGCCCTAGGCTTTTGATGTGGGGGGCTACTGATAATGCTTAGTACTCTAGGCTGGTGGGGGGGCAGCTATTGGTAAATGCTGGTCTTTGAATGGAGGAATAAACTTCTAGCCTCCAGGAACACCAACAGAAAGGTCCGCCCAACAAACCCCAGAGTGTCTGGGGCACCTGCTTTCTTCTCACAGAGCCTGAGGAATGCTCTTCTTGGGCTCAAGAGCCATCAGGGCCATTGAACAATTAGCCCAGAAGGAAGGGCAGTGAACAGTTGCTCCCCTCCAAGCTTGGGAAGTCACAAAGGCCACATTTGCAGGCCTGAGGAGGGAGGGATGAAGAGGGAGTGGTGAAAGGAGCAGTGGCCAGTGGGGTTGGAGGGTTTGTTTCCCAGGTAGTTTTCAAAGAAAAGAAGTTTGTGTAGTTTGTGGTGAGGCTGAGAAAGCAGTGTAAGACCAGCTGAAGTTCCTTTTTAATCTAAATTAATTTCTTAGCATGTCCAACAAAGTGTCTCCTTTTCCTTTTTCATGGTCATTGATAACAAGGGCTTGAGGACTTTGTGCTTCCTGGCTCAGGGTGCAGTGGCAAGAGGGATTTGACACTATATGGATGTTTTTTGGAATTTTGTCATATACAGGGAAAACCATCTAGCGCAAGGAGAGGGCACAGGTTTTCGTTTTAGTCTAGCGGGTGACTGATTTCTTTCTTTCAAGGGGCTGATGGAGGAGTTCAGAGTCTTAGGGAAGGAGCCAGGAAAAAAGAAAGAGCAAGATTTATGACCTGCTGGATCATTGCTTTTATGTCGCATAGCTATTCCCAACACTGGAAGCTCAGGACTCTCTAAGAGTGAGCCCTGGACTGCAGAGCAGTGATCTGTATGTGAAAGAGGAACTCCATGGTCTTGCCTCTCCCTGCAGAAGCAGCATCCAGGGCTGTTCTGAACCCTTCATCTCCTCTGCAACCAGTTTCCAGTGGCTGCCAGTGACCAGTGATGGGCTGGATCACCCAGGGGCACATGTGCTGTCCTGAGGGTTCCTGGGTATGCTCATGGAGCTGTGTTAGCATTGGGACTTTTCTGAATTTTGCTGTAGCTGTTCTTGCTCAAGATGGGGGACCCTTTGGCATCTCACACCAAAGAACACTGAACTAATAGAAACTACCCATTCCCTTCCCCCCCACTACAGCTGTGACCATTGAAGACCTTCCAAAATTCTATATGTCTTCCATTTTTATTCCATATGGACCCTTAGGTAGCATGACCCAGTGTGGCCATTAAATGACCCTGCTTACACTTGGGTTACTGGGTACAAAGCAAATTTATGGTTGTTTATTCTCTCCTCCTATCAGCTATTAGTGCCTAATCATATGGTCTATCGATCATGAGATTAATCGCCTGCCCAAGGAGGCAGCAGGTCTTGTGGAATGCTGCACTGTGCCAGCCTGAACTTCAACCTTTTATACAAACCAGAGGAGTCAAAATCATCATTCACTGCCTCAAGCCCTCAGTCTCTGGGCCTCCTGAGCCCCAGGAGGCAAAGCCATGCTTTTTCAAACAGTGCTCTCTGCACTTCCTCTCCTGTGTAAAACTTCCCCTCATTGCTTCCGGCAAGCACTTGTAAATAAAATCCTTTACAAGGCATCCTGTAAATATAAGCTGAAAATATGTGGGCTTTATTACACAAAGCCCCAGAGTACAGCCATAATTAAAAGTTTGTCAGTATTTTCTATTATAAATTCTCATTTTAGAAGATTTATAACTGGGTTATTAAAGTTTTCTCAAGCTAAGACTTTCTAAGAGTGTCGTGATCTGAAACATTTTTTTCTTTCTACAGAATGTGTTTCTTTGAAGATAGAAAAAATAAATCCAGAAATCTCATCATAGTAGTATATGCACACAAAACTTGGGATCTTTAAAATGTGGACACTAGTGACTTCTGCTTGCTTGGTGTGTTTTCACTACAGTTCATGAGAAAGCAAAATTACTACAGCGTCCTGGGGTATTGTGATGTTTGTTTCCTGGTCTGCATCTCTAGATCCGAGAGAAAGGGGGCTAGGATTATATATCATTGGTTTTTCCAGTCTTGATTTTTCCCAGCCTAGCTCAATATGAGCAGTGTGTTTATTTAGTGAATGTGCCCCAGGGTAGGAGTTAGGAGACTTCATTCCTTGTCTTGCCCCAGTCCTTGAAGGTAGGGAAGTGACTTTAGGCAGTAAATTTAGGCATCACTTTACTCTTGAAAGCAAGTTCCCTAATCAATGAATGGAGTATGTTGACTTCAGGGTGGTGAGTCCATGTTCTGTGGATTGAATGCTGCCAGCACAGTGTTTTCAAACATTTGAATTTGAATGCCTTTAGATGGGATCTGTGCCATAGTCCCACTGTTTCCTACGAAGCATGTTCATGAGCAGCTTGCTTTGCCATTTGCCTACAGGGTCTGTAAGCATTTATTATTTCTTTATAACCTTGTCATTTTGTGTCTGTTGCTATAGTACAGCTTTAAGTCTGGGTTAAGTCGAGTTAGTTGGTGATACCTTTGACTGTAATTCTCTAAATTTCCAATTCTTTTATCACCAAGAAACTTATGTATTATTTGTTTGTTCTATGTTTTGTAAACTTTTGTGCTCCAGACAAACCACATCTGATAGTGATTAGTTTGCTTTCTCAAGCAGATTCATACAACTGATCACATACATTGAGCCCTCATAGAAAGAGTGTGCAATCATTTTCTATGATGAGTTGCTTGATGGTTTGGCTTGAGCAGTTGCTTCCTGGGTCAGTGTGCACTTTCTGTTCGAGGCTTTAATATCCTAACAATAGCCCCTAGATCTTTTTGGCTTTTGGGACATGTGATGGTCCAAGGTTTCTAGTGAGTGCTTACTTTATTCTTCTAGGAGCTGTTGGACCTCCCTTGTCTTCATGTTACATGTCTGCCTGCATATACCATTATAGCTTTGTAATTATTCTCTTACAGGTGATCTCAGGAAGTCTGTATACACCCTGGTTTCTGTATGCAATAAGATGCATGGGTCTCCTGTGTGTGTGTGTGTGTGTGTGTGTGTGTGTGTGTGTGTGTCCCCATAAGTCCTGTTATGTCTTCTGCCTGTAGAAAAGAACATTTTGGAAAATTTGGTAAGAAAGAAAGAAAGAAAGAAAGAAAGAAAGAAAGAAAGAAAGAAAGAAAGATAGATTGGGATCCATTTTGATACTTGATCTTTTCTTTTAGCTCAACTCAGTTTATTGAATGTAGCTATTTGTGACTGCCTTTACTTTAGAATTTAAACACATTTATTTAAATAAAGTAGGTTAAAGAGCTGCAATTATAAAAGTAAACTGCCTGCAAACTAACTTCATCTTGAGACTTGACCTGTTATGGTTATCATGTCAAATCACACAAACATAAAGGGTCCTTGCAGATGGCAGCCCAGTTAATCTAGACGATCACATGCATAGCATTTAATGGGGAGAGATATTATCTATGTGGTTGCTAAAGCTCAGGTTCAGAGGTTGGACTGGTTGAGTCTTCTTTTATGCCTTCCATACTTGTCAGTTCTCCCAGTGCAGAGAGGGTGCTTAAATCTTCATAAGGCTGATTTCCTCATTTATAAAATGGGAAGAATAATAACTTGTCATGAGGAATGAAGGAGGTTAATTCACACAGAGGATCTATCATCTTTCTGGCCCCAGAGTAAAACATGCATACTCATTATCACTATCAGCCAGAATTCCATGACAATACCTTCCCGAGTGAGCTCTGAGGCTTTTCTTTGAAACGACTTCTATATTCTGCGCTCACCTGCATCTCCAGAAGACTGTACACTCCACTGCTTGTGTGTGTTTGCTGGTTTATGTTCCAAATGTATTGCTTTCAGTTTTTTTGGAAACAGCTGGTGTCTAAAATTTAAATCTAATTTGAAGTTTAAAAATCACTTGCTTAAATTTTCTTTTTCCTTTAGGACAATCTAAACTAAAGTTTTCATTGCAAATGTTTCAAGGGTCTAGGTTGACATTAATTACTGTTGGTGTGCTGTTGAAAGTCCTATAGTCACTTTATGAAGAATCATAACATTTGAGAAAACTTTAAACCCTGGCAGAATCATAGAGCTGGAAGGATCCTGAGAGATTACCTCCTTTAAGCTTCATTTTATAGATAAGAAAAGTGTGTTTAACCAGGAAAAACAAGACTTGAGCTGAGGCTAACACCCATAATGGCTTTTTAACTATTGTTCTCACTGGAATCTGCACTCAGTTGCCCTGTTATGATTATGCTTTTTGTGAGATTTGTATGTATTTGCTAGAGACCATTGAGATATAGCACTGGGCATTACTTTTGTGGCAAAAGCACTGGTGCCATAATCATTATTAATGGATTCCATTATTTGGGAGAGCATTTCACAGACTATAGAGAATTCATTGCCTTGACCTATTGTACCACATTTGTATAATACCAGGTAGTTTAAAGTGATATTCCCTTAACTGTTTAGGCTAAAAAAAATGTCTAATCTTGGCAGTTATCCCATCAGTAAGACTTTCCTTTTATTACTGAAAATACATAGTTCTGTTGAAAGAAACCTTTTGACTGGTCCCCAGTGCCCTGAATGTGTTTAAATCCCTCAGTACTAAAATAGGAGGATTACTACTGCTATCATTGTTCTAAAACAAACTTCCCTTTGCACGATAACAGCAGCGGTAAATCAGATGTTGAAGAAAGTACCAGCTTAACTTCAGTTTGCTTTAAAAGGGTTTCCTCTTTAATTGACAAGTGTCATGTATAATGGAGCATGGCAGCTCCCATAGAAAACCCTGTGCGTGGCTGCCTGCTGGGGCTGCACTTCTTAATGAACGTACAAGTGAACACACAGAGGCAGAGACACTAAGGCTCCCAGCTGTGGAGTATTCATGCTGTTCACCCTGGCCAGCATGAGGATCAGCCCTGCTGATGGCCCAGGCCACTTGTGTTGGCCATGTGGCTGTTGTGCAGCAGTGAGCAATGGTGACTGGTGTCTTTCCTGCTGATATTTGGAATGAAAGTATGGATTCTGGTGTCATAACAGAACAATAAACAAAATTTGGGGGGTGGACTTTTAAAAACATGAATACAATAAGCTGTCTGTGGTGCCTTACGCCATGGTGGTGTCTTGAGCCCTGCAGCACTTGCTGAGGTTTACTACATTCTTCACTTTGGTTCATCCTTCCCCTCCTCCCCCTCCCTCCCTCCCTCCCTGCCTCCCTCCCTCCTTCCCTGTCTTCCTTCCTTCATTTCCCAAGGACAACAGAACTGGTTTTTTTAAGAGGTGACGTTTACAACAGTTGGACACACTTGAATAAGCACTTAGAATAATGTCAATAGAAGAAGGGGGGAAAGGTGTATTATTATTATCAAATTAAGTAATGGATGGGCAGTGATATTTTATTTATTAAAGCATGTCTGAGTACCACTGGAAACAGAGCACGCTGGTTCTGAAGAGCACAGATTAGAGAGGAATGTTGAACTTGGAAACGTGGCAGCCTGCAGCACTGGGTATGGTTTAAATTAAACCTTTTTTTGGAAAGCAGAATAGCTCTAGGCCACATTTAAGGGAAAAGCTGCAGCAGAGTGAGCTGGCTGTGGTTTTTCTTTCACTGTGTCACCGGCCCACTTTCCCTTGTTTTAACACAGAGAAAAGACTTTGGACTCCTTCAGACCAACCACATAGCCTTTCTGCTGACCACAAAAAGGAAGCTTGGTGTAGAAGCCATAGGATTAATACCCACTGTCTCTTAACCCAGCAGTGTGTGAAACTTTGTAAGAGATTTCTCTGGGCAGGCTGACAATGTGGTTGGACTTTAAACATTTTAAATCAAGCACAACTTTGAATTGCATTCTGCCATGGTGCTCTGTGAATTGTTATGTGCAATCCTATGGTTAAAAGTTATTTACAGGAACCCCCACATTTCAGAGGAATAAACCACTAACAGCCTTGTGTATATTACAAGTAAATATAAAGAAATCTAAAGGTATGCCTGTCAAATTATATCAGCTAGCATAGAGATTATAGCCCATCAGATTTCATGATTTTTAAAAAAGATTTCTATATTATTTGTTTAGAAAGAGAGAGAGAGAATGAAATATGGGTGTACCAGAGCCCTCTGGCTGCTGCAAATGAGCTCCAGATGCATTTGCCACTTTGTGCATATGGCTTTATGTGGGTACTAGGGAATCAAACCCAGGTGTCAGGCTTTGTAAGCAAGTGCTTTTAACCCTTAAGCCTTCTCTCCAGCTCAGATTTAATCATTTTTAAGCAAATAGAGACAACTGGCTCTTGGCAGAAAAGCTTTTACATCTTTGAAAATAATAAGATGAAGGTGATGGGTTCTGGGGCTAGAGAAGATGGCTCCATTGATAAAGTGTTCGCCGTGTGGGCGTGAGGACCTGGGGTCAGATCCCCAGAACTCATGGAAAAGCTAGGCATTGTGGTGCCAGCTATGGGGGTGGGATAGACTTTTTTGTCCAAATCAGTAGGCTTTGGATTTAGTTAAGAGACCCTGCTTTAAAAATGAAGGTGTGGGGCTGGAAAGATGGCTTAGTGGTTAAGGCACTTGCCTACAAAGCCAAAGGACCCAGGTTCAATTCCCCAGGACCCATGAAAGCCAGATGTATAAGGTGGCACATGTGTCTGGAGTTCATTCACAGTGGCTGGATGCCCTGGCGTGCCCATTCTCTCCCTCCCTCTTTTGCTTTCTCAAATAAATAAATGTTTAAATTTTTTTTTAAATAAAAATAAATAAGGTGGAGAATGTTGACCTCTGGCCTTCACATGTGTGTGTCCCCAATACACATGTGCACTCACACATACACAGGAAAGAAAAAGAGACTGTGGATTCTATTGGTTACTTGATCATCTTTATTAAGTAATCACATTGTGATTGTTTTTGTTGTTTCTGCAGTGCTGGCATTCAGGCCTTGGGCTTGCACTTTCTAGATAAGCACACTACCCCTGAACAATACCTTACTCCCAACACATTTTTAAAGTAGGGAAACACTTTCCTTTTAAATAGATATTCATGTTTCTTAAAGAATAACCTTTACAGTGGAGAGGGTTCTGCTGAATACACTGGTCTACTTTGATGTAAGAAATGGTTGCTTCTGTGTCCTGAGCATTAATTTTAATGCCTGGAATCTTATTCCCTTGATTAACTAATCACGTGTTTGTCGGACCAGTTCTGAGAGGACTAAAGCAACAAACAACCAAAAACCTTTTGTGTTTGTTTCTGTATTTACTCATTTTGCTGCCTAGGATTGTTTTAACAGAAATAATTTTAATTTACTTTTTTTCCTAACTGAATTAATCAGCTTTTCAAAAGGGCTCTGTATCAGCAGTCTGTTTTCTGTTTTACAAAGAATCTCAATAAAAGTAGTTGATTTGAAAAGTTGTAGGAAAAATCTTGTATGCATGTTTCAAAACTGTGGTCTTACACTAACCGCAGAGTTAATTCTTGGTTGACTGTAAGTCACGAGAGGGGTTTATTTGCCGTCATTAGAGACATTGCCCATATGTGAAGAAGTACAGTTGTCATCTTGACTATACCACTGAATGGTGTTTAAGGACCACTGGTTGTGAGGAGCCTTGCATGTGTAGTGGTTGTTTTCCCAGGTGTTGTTGGGGCATCTGTTTTTCACTTTTCTGAACTTACTGGCTAAAGAATGTGGGAAGGAAACAGTGTGCTTTCTGGGTGAAGTGTATCAGCCTTGCCCCCAGAGGTAGTTCCATGACACCTTGATCTTTTCCATCTTGGTAGAATTATACCATGGCTAATTGAATCCATTGATCACTGATTATTTCATACGGGTCTATACATCAGTCATGAAAATGGCTATAGAATCACCAAGTCTGGTAATAAAAGTAATTTAGCCTAGAATACTACGTTTTAAGGACAAAGCACTATAAGTATTCTTATCTATTAAGAGTTAGCTTCTTAATTAGTTCATGCTAGAAGATAAATCAAAATATGTCAACAACCAGTAGTTTCAGAAGGTATGAGGAAAAGTGAAAGCATTGATGTTGGGTTTAGTTAACTGGTTTTTAAACCTGTCTGTGGGGCTGGAGAAGTGACTTAGTGGTTAAGGCGCTTGCCTGCAAAGCCAAAGGACCCAGTTTCAGTTCCTCAGAACCCATGTAAGCCAGATGCACAGGGGGACACATGCATCTGGAGTTCGTTTGCAGTGGCTGGAGGCCCTGGCATGCCTATTCTCTCTCTCTCTCTCCCTGCCTATTTCTCTTTAACTCTCTCAAGTAAATAAAGGAAAATAAAACAGTTTTTAAAAACCTGTCTGCATCAGTGCTTTTCAAAACCGATTGTGTCTTTAAATACATGGGGCCTGTCAGCTGCAGGCCTGGGTTCAGTTTGGCTGCAGTGGGACCTGAGGAACTTGTTGGGACTGGGATGTCTCTGCTTCTGGGTCTCAGGCCACACTGCAGGGCAAGCATCTACTATCCCATTTAACTGACTTTAGCTTTGGGTATATTATGGAACAATTCATAGAAATGTTGATCTTTACTCTGTAGACCTCATCAGGCTATTAGCAGAATAAAGTTAGGTAAATGTAGATGAAATTATAAAATACTATGGAACTGTAAGGCAGCAAGAATCTTGGTTTGTAGGTAATGGGATTCCTTGTTTACCTTTCTTCAAATCAGCCTGAGCTGCTCTGTGAAGGGAGCAGAAGAGAGGGCCAAGGAGCCCTGCTTCCTGCTCCTGATCTGCACTTTTGGCTAAATCATTCTTGTCTCATCTCTGACATGTGGTAGTGGTGTCAGGGCAAGATTAGCAGCATCAGTATCATTTGGAAACTTTCTAGAAATGCAGAATCTCAGCTCCTTCCTGAGTGTGGTAAACCAGAAACTTTGAAGGTAGGACCTAGCAATCTGCTTCTTATAAAGCTCTTTTGGAGATTCTGATGGTTGCTACATTTTGAGAACTATGCTGAAGTTCGCCAAACTTTGAAATGGGACATTTAAGCATGGGTTTCATGAAGGGAATGCCTATTTGTGTGATCTGTAGACTCTCTCACCTTACAAGTAGACATGGATTTGGAACTGAGCATCTTCTGAATTGAATTTGGAGTGTACCTTGATTTATACCTTTCTGATGTATCCCAGCTTTGGGCTGCCTCAGTGGCCCATGCATATGACTGTCTATACTGTGGAAGTTCTCAGCCATTGTCCTCTGTAACCTCCTGTTCTCTAGTGGTTCTCATTGTGTGGAACCACCAACTCACGTTCCTTGGTGTTTCCAAGTGCTTTCACAAAGATTAGCACTGGGAGAAGCAAGAGAGTGAAACACGTGTTTTCCTTAGAGTCCTTTGCAGTTCTTACATTTGAAAATACATCTTAACACTAGAAAAAAAGGAAACACAGTTAACCTCCACTTGTCTGGTTAGGCTTAATGAAGTGGAAGCACTAATGTGTGTGGTCTTTGTGCACACAGTCTACTTTAGCATCTTGTTCCAGAATGACTTCTATTTTAGATGCAAGTCGAATTTTCATTCCAGAGCAGCAAATAAAAGTCATAGTGCATAGCTGCTTGAATTTACAAAGAAACAAAAATAAAAAGTTCGAGTTGGCAGCTGAATTGTGGGAGGACATGCAGATACTGTCCAAGGAAACTGAGGTTGAATAGTAGCTTGAGACCCCTTCCCTTTCTCTGTATGTACATATATATGCACCATTTGTTTGCATGTATATTTGCATGTGTTTTTGTACACACAAGTATACATATACTTGTATTTCTAAAGAGCTTGAGTGTTCATTGCATTTAAGCACTATATAATATTTTGTATTCTTAACCTTCAAGAAAAGGTTAAATTATGGTTCTGCATGTAAAAATATTAGTAACAAATTATAGAATATTTCTCCCAAAATGAGTTCATGTAGAAAGCAAGTAGTTATCAAAGTGGCAACTATAAGCAGGGTTGCAGGTTTACCATCACATACATCTGTAGCTATGAAGGATTTTGCAAATCATTTCATCTAGTGGTTTCAAAGAATATCTTCTGCAGAAGCAAGTCATGGAGAAGCCATTTTTATTTTAAGTTGAAAAGGAGTGGAAATCTCATTGGGCCTCCTGTTCTTTCTCCTAGAGAAGTCCCAGTGGGAATGGATAATGGAGCAGGAATTCCTGGAGACACTTGTATGCACACTGATACTGTGTCTGGGGCCTGACACTCTGAATTTGGAGTAAACTCCTGAGGAGTTATTCATTCTCTGATCGTGTTTTGCATAACAAGACCCAGGGGAATCTTTGTAGACAGATTGGAAACCTTTGGTCAGTTAATCTCTTCCTTATTCCAATGTGAAGAGTCAGTCATGGTCTTCTGAGCCCTAGCCAGCTTCATTCTTCTAAGGCCACCTGGGTTTGTTGGCTGTGTCTCTGCTTTTCTAGGAGAGATCCCAGCACCAGGTCTCAATGGCACTGCCAGCAGCCTGCATAAACATAGGTTAGCATAGGATGATGGTTGGAACTTGCTTCCTTCCTGTCTACTCTCTATCTCACTTTGAGTCAGACCCCATTTAGGATGGAAATCTGATGAGCCAACAGGGCTGTGTGGGATGGCTGCCACAGCAGAACACAGAAGCAGTTCTTGCCCCCCTCCCCATAATCCATAAAACTCTTTCAACTTTTTTTTTTTTTTTGCATGATGTCTAGTGTTTGCAAATGGAAAATGGCTGAGGAAAAACAGAGTGAAAGTTTATATAAAATATTTATACCCCAAAGATCTTTTATCTTGTGTCATTCAAGAGATAGAGAAGTGAAAAATGTATTGAGAGTACATTATCAAGAGTGCATTATAAACTTAAATCTTGGATTGCATTTCAGCTGCTAATGTGTGCAGCTTTGGAAATGAGTCACTTTCAAATCTCAAGAATTTACTGTATCAGGTCAGTTACACTTAAGAAGGAAGTGTCTTGAGGAAAAAAAGTGGTACTGGAAACTAGTCTTACATTAATGGGCATTAAAATCAAATATTTGATATAACATTTATGTTAGGAAGTATTTGCATAAGATGTATGGTCTGAGACATTTTATGAAAAGTTTCTCAAAAAAATATCGGATGGTTTTGGTCATATAATGCAGTATACTTTACCATGTCTTATAGCCAGGCGTACATTCATATTCTCTCATTCTTGTTAGTTCTGTAATTTTGTACCAATTCCTTTTCCTGAGATTTAAATTTACTTATGCTAGGAATAGGTCTCAGGGTCTTTCTCATGCTAGGCAAACACACTGCCACAGCACTCCACCCTAGCCAAAAGTTATGTTATTTGTAAAACAAAGACATACCCAACTGGCTTTTAAAAATGATTTGGTGTCACAGTAGTTTTAAAAAATATATTTTATTTATTTGAGAGAGAGAAAGAGGCAGACAGAAAGAGAGAAACAGAGAGAATGGGCACACCAGGTCCTCCAGCCACTGCAAATGAACTCCAGATGCAGGCACCCCCTTGTGCATCTGGCTTATGTGGGTCCTGGAGAGTCGAACAGGGATCCTTTGGTTTTGCAAGCAAATGCCATAACCACTAAGCCATCTCTCTAGCCCATGTCACAGTATTTTTAAAGCATTTATCACATTGCCTGGAATTTCATTGTCACAGTAAGTTGTAGTTCTCATTAACACCATGATTTCTTTAATGATGTAGTATCTTTCTTCTCTTTGTAGAGAGGGAGTATGGAAGCAAAACCAAATGGGTTTGATAGGTGAAAGGTCATTAGTCAGAGAAGGAAAACAGATCTGAGAATTATTATTAGCAATTTTCATATATGTACATAATGTATTTTGGTCATAAACTCCTCCCATTGTTTTCTTTGTCCTCCCTCTCCCTTTCATTGAACCTCCTCTTCTCCTCAGTTAGTCTCTTTTCTATTTTAATGACTGTTTTTGCACTCCTCCATCATCCATGATGATGTTGATGGACATAATATCATTCAGGTCTTGGCAGGTAATGGGAGTCACTGTGAGGTCATGTTCAGAAGACAGCATTTCATAGCACTCCTCCCAATCCTCTCTTTCTTTACGTTCTTTCTGCTCTCTCTTTTATAATGTTCCCTGAGCCACAAAGAACATGATAGAAATGTCTAATTTAATGCTGAGCACTCAATAGTCAGTTAATCTGAGCACTTTGTTCAGTTTTGAGTTTCCCCAGTAGTCACTGCCAACTGTAAGATACTTTTCTGACGAAAGGTGAGAACAACATTAATTTATGTGCATAAACATAAATATTAAGAGAGAAATTTGCTGTGCACACCATATCAATTTAGCCAAACAATAGCAGTAGCTTCTCCTTAAGTCCTATGACCTTCCAAGCCATAGACTTTTGTTTCAATACTGGACATAAATTCCCTGCCATGGAATGGGCCTCAAATCCACTCAGAGAGCAGTTGGCTACTCCTTAACAGTCATGCTGCTTTTGTACTTATGGACACATCTTGCCTGTGTGGTTGACTGTATAGTTCAAAGGGTCCGCTGCAGGTTAAAACTGTTGATTACTTTTCTCCCCCAGCAGGCTGCATGGTATTTTCCGGAACTATAACAGCCATCCACAGGGAGGAAGCTTCTAGCTCTGTTCTAGCTTGATTTCTCTGTGTTCTGCAACTGAAACAAGGGTTATCTTAAGGAATAGTTTCTTACCATCTTGCTCTGGTGGGCAACCAAGAGCATTGGCAATAGCCAATATTGTTTTGTGGGCCTCAAGAATCTCTCTGACCAACAACTCACTGGGAGGTATATCCCACTGATGGCACCGGGATTTTCCCGTTAACAACCTGTGACAATTGGGTGCAGCAGATAATACACTTTTGTAAGTTCAACCATGGCTATCTATGCTGGATATTTGGTTCTGATGAGCAAAAATTAAAATATTTTGTTACATCCAATGGTACTTTGCTTCTGTAGTGCCTAGGAGCTATGTTTTCACATTTAAATGATCAAAGCAACCTGAGGCATCATGATTCAAGGCAGTCCATAAGCTCCAGTCATTGGTGCTGTGTGAAAACCTACAGCCAGAATTTGTAGGTTTTGTGCCCCCAAGAATTGAGAAACCCACATTTTATGAGAATCATACAGTGTTTTAAATAATTGCAGCTGTATCTTGAGAGTATTTCTGGCTACAAAATCAAAACTCTTCATTTAACAGCAGTTTATTATTCTTGCCTAACAGTGAGTCTGAAGGTGCTAGTTAGTATGGCTTTATTTGATTACTGATAACAAGAACTTAAGTACTTTTTAGTTTTTCTGTCCTAATGTTCATTTTCTTTGCTTTTATTTTGTTTTCTTATGCTTGTCACTTTATAGTTGCCATCTGTAAATTCAAGACAGGATTACAGGGGAAATGGATTGGACTCACCTTATTTGCTCCATTTATCAGAAAAGTAAAAACTTCCAGAAACTACCCAGAAGATGTCTCTGTATGTTATACTGGGACATCTGGCTGTAATGTACTTGTAGTTTCTGCAAGTAAATTTGAAATGCGAATGTCAAGCCTTTCAGTCTCTTAGGTAAATGCCTTAACCGCTGAGCCATCTCTTCAGCCCCCTTCTATTATCTTAGATGAGAGTCAGTGAGGATGCTGGACAAAGCTGGTGCATTACTGGTGAGCAGTGCCCATTTCCCACTGCAGCTACCACAACATGAAAGCCAGATGCAGGGCCTAGAGATTTTGTCATCTCCAGGATGTATCCAAAACCTGCAAATTTAAACGCTACAAGTAAAAGTATTATTAGGACAGGAAATGAAGAGAAGAGGCCAATATTACTGTTTAATTAAATGACTTTCCATCACATAGGATACGTTATTGCCAAGTGACAAAATATTGAGGGAACATCATGTAAATTTAATGACTGGACTACTTCATGCAGCACTTTAATAGGAAAGTTATAAAAGAAAAACAATCATTTGACTTTTTTTCTATCTTGATACTGTACCTGAATTTTTCTGTACACATATACTTAAATATTGAATATACTACACTTTCCTTTGGTCATTTTCATTCTAAAATAAATGTATGTTTTATAAATAATTGGCATCTGATTTTTATAACCTCTTTTGGAAGGAAAACTTTTCTGTATTTATTTGTATGTTTATCTCAAATGTTAGGAAAGTCTTCCAAAATGCTTTACAATCATACACAGTCATTTGAATGTGATTAGAAGTGTGTTTATGTGCATGTATGTAATTTAAATGCTCCTTAACAAAGTGTATACTTAATTAAACATAAGAATATGTATTTTGAATAATTCTTTATCACAGCTAGAAATGCACTAACAGGAAAGTACATTTGTTTGTCTCTAGTACATTGACTGAAGTGTAATATTTTGGCTTATAACTTTTTGTAGCTGATTGCTGAGCCAGCTATTGTTCAATGTCCTTGACAAACTCAAGAAGTGTAGGGATAAATAGAGAGAATGTATTTATGTCAGTTTGATCTTGGTCATTTCTTCCTAGGGTTATAAACGTGAGTTACCATGACCTGGATGTTAATAAAAAGACAACTCCAGGTCATTTGAATGGTCACCCCTCCACATAATTGGTTGTTGAGTGTAGGATCTGTGAGTTAGCTATCTGGTGCCAGAGAGTAAAAACATTTACAGTGAATAGAACTTATACAAAACCACTGTGTCAAGCTCACCAACTAACAGAACTCTCTAGTAATACTAGTATAATTAAATACTCAAATTACAGAATAAGTGACAAAACCATGCTGATCAGGGGAATCTAAACATAGACAGTCTTTTAGAATTATTTAATAGGATAAATAGATATGTGAGCTAGTCGACAATCCCAAATAATGTACTTAGGATAAAAATATAGTGCACAAATGCTATGCTAAAATTCACTTTATAGTAAAATTGTAATTATAAATTGTTTTGCAAGGGGATTATTTTAGAGAGAAGGTGAAAAATAGGGACATGTATTTGCAGAGCAAAGTACAGTATATGTCCATCTAGTGTATATCTATACCATGGAACATTGTGCCACTTGTACATCCAAGCTGTCTTTGGTCTTCATAGTGGTCTTAAGTTAGGTCCTGTTACACCTGATTCCTAGGTGATGACATCAGGTCTCTGCCCCAAGTGACTTGCCTAAGGTATGCAATCAGAGCTTTTTAAAAAAGTTTATTTATTTATAAAGGCAATTTAGACAATGATCATAATCCCTTCTCCTCCCCACCCTCCCTTTGTAGTTTACATTTTATCTTTATTTATTTATTTACTCATTTATTTGAGAGAGAGAAAGAGAGAGGGGGGATGGATACACCAGGACATCTAGACAGTACCAATAAACTTCAAATGCATGTACCACCATGTGCATTTGGCTTACATGAGTACTGGGGAATCAAACCTCGGTCCTTAGGCTTCACAGGCAAGCATCTTAACTGCTAATCCATCTCTCTAGACCAATAATCAGAACAGTTTTAAGTTGAGCTCCTGTCTATCAGAATATGCACCCTCACTAAACAAATGAGAAGGAGAATAGCTGATGGACTTAAATGTGGGTAAATATATGCTAATGTACTTACCAAAGAAACAATACAACTACATATAGGGTATGAACTCAGTTCTAACTCATGAAGAAGCCTGGGAGTCTATGTGGCCCTCCACGTGGCTGTTGGCTGGTACCTGAAGATGGTGAGCCCAAGAGTATCTATTGAGCTTCTACTTTGTGCAGGTGTAAAAATGATGCTGTGATACTCAAAGAACTTACATCTTTCCCCAAATGACTTTTCTAATGTTGCCTTGGTGAGAAGAGTGTTCCACAATTTCTTTTGGGCAATACAACAATCCTTATGTGGAAAGATAGATGAGTGTACTCACTTATGAGAATGCGCTGGTCTAGAGTGTATTTTGGAAATGGCAATTAGAAGTCAGCTTTTAGAAAAAGCTTATTTTTCTCCAAAGGAGTCATTTTATTTGTAGAGTCATTATGATATTTTGTAGCTATTAAATTTGCTATCTTGATGCTTGGCTATACATTAATAGGAATGAAATATTTATTAAGGTCATCTCGCTGTTGTGTATACAGGGAGCATGGAGTGATTTTTTTAATGCTATGCTTCTTGGTAGCAGTGTTTCTGCAGGGTTGCATCAGTGTCTGTGGAGTTTATTGATTATAATTAAGTCAGTCTGCATTATCTTTAAGAATTTACATGGGTCTAAATAACAGTCCCTCTCATATGCATTTGAAATAGTTTGAAAAGTGATCTTAATAGAAGGAACAAATCCGCACCTATTAATTCCATTGTGCTTTGAGTCCCAAATGGAACAATATGGTTTACTATCAAAATGTGTAGGTTTTAGGTGTTAGTATCCTTTTAATTTCATTTTCTCTAACACCAAGCTTTCAACAGCTTATCCTTATCTCCAGGAGATTGCCAAGTGTGCTTACATCAAATCCTGAAGGTTATTTAAATTCCCACATACATAGATTTTGCTGTACACTTAATAAGATGGTGAAGATTCTGTGCTAGTTGGTACATTGTATGTACTTGATGGGTTGGGTAAAGGACCAGTGAAAGCTAACAGGTCTGAGCTTTGAGTGCAGTGCTGGGGACTGTTATCAGAGCTGTTTATGAAAAGATTCCTATTATTTTATGTATCTATTTTGAAACAAATTTGGCAAATATTTTTAAATATATATTTTATTTATTTGAGAGAGAGAAAGAGGCAGAGAGAGAGAGAGAGAGAGAGAAAGAATGGGTGTGCCAGGGCCTCCAGGCAACTGCAAACAAACTCCAGACTCATGCGCCTGCCCCCTTGTGCATCTGGCTTATGTGGGTCCTGGAGAATTGAACTGGCATCCTTTGGCTTGGCAGGCAAACACCTTAACCACTAAGCCATTTCTCCAGCCCTGGCAAATATTTTTATATTAAATATTTGGGCACTGACAGTCTTACAAGCTTGTGAAATTTGTCCTGCAAATATAGGAAAAGAAAATCTTTATAAGATCGGTAACAGTTTGTGCTTTGTGGAGGGCAATGATATTTTTTTTTACATTATTTTTCTAATGAAACCATTTGAGGCACATCTACTTTGGTCCAAGTGTTCCATCATTGAGATGTAGTTGGAAAGGTAATTTTTTGTTTTTTGGAGACAGACACAGAGAGAGAGGTTGAGGAAGACAGAGAATGGGTGCGCCAGCAGCCTCTTAGCTGCTGCGAACGAAATCCAGATGCGTGTGCCCCCTTCTGGTCAAGTGCGCCATTGCGCCCTTGTGTCATTTTGCATCTGGCTAAACGTGGGACCTGGAGATTGGAACTGGCGTTCTTAGGCTTAGGAGGCAGGCGCCTTAACCGCTAAGCCATCTCTCCAGCCCAGAAAGGTAATATTTAAAAAAAATATTTATTTATTTATTTTGAGAGAGAAAGAGAGAAAGAGAGAAAGAGAGGCAGAGAATGGGTGTGCCAGGGCCTCTAGCCACTGCAAAAGAACTCTAGACACATGTGACACCTTATACATCTAGCTTACATGGGTACTGGGGAGTTGAAATTGGGCCCTTGGGTTTTGCATGCAAATGCCCTAATAGCTAAGCTATCTCTCAAGCCCCAACCAGGTAATGGCATGAAAAATACTACAGTAAGTTGACCATTTGTTTCTATGATTGAGAATGATTAAATAAAGCCAACGAGTGTTATTTAAACATTAACTTCTATTAAATACACAACTGAATGAGTCTCTATAGAAAATAGCTTTATTTTTCAAACAGGAGAATTATAGAGATTACAAAGTATAACATGCTCTTCTCAACTTGATGCTCATAGATGTTCAATAAAACTTCTCAGCCGGGCGTGACGGTGCACGCCTTTAATCCCAGCACTTGGGAGGCAGAGATAGGAGGATCACCATGAGTTCAAGGCCTCTGAGACTACATAGTGAATTCCAGGTCAGCCTTGGTTAGAGTGAGGCCCTACCTCAAAAAACAATAAATAAATAAATAAATGATTAATTAAACAAAATAAAACTTCTCTCAGGAGTTGAGAGATGGTTCATCAGACAAAGTGCTTGCCACACAATCATGAAGATATGAAGTTTATCACCCCGGCACCTGTTTATAAGATGGGTGTGGTGGTGAGAGCCTCTAATCCAGCAATGGGGACACAGAGACAAGAGGATTCCTAGGACTTGCTGGCTAGCTAGTCTAGATGAACTGGTGAACTTCATTGTCAAAAAATAAAGTAGAAACTTTGACCTCTGGCCTCCACATGGTTGTATACATATGTAATATGCCCACTCGTACACACATGTACATTCACATTCATATAGACATGCAGACACACATGCACACCACACACAAGAAAATATTCTCTTACATTTCTTACAAATGACACTGTTTGGTGTAACTCAGGACTGTTTCACACTTCTGGGCTGAAGAAAATAACCCTGACTATAGTGACCTGGTGAACTCACCTCTCTGTTCATGATTTTTGGCAGCCTAATTATGAATAAATATTAAATATTTTTTTCTCTCACTGACTTATCAGGATTTTCTTTTCTTTCTCTTTCTGTTGCAATACAACTTGCTTCTTTTGTTTATTGAGATCCCCATTTGTTTAGCAAACAGAGCCTCTCTTCTCATCATTTTGCTGGAGAGAGAGAGAGAGAGAGAGCAGCTATGTAAAACAGAGAATACACCTAGAGAAGTTTGGGCTCCTTCCATCACAAGTCTTTTTGTGGGAAGTCAAAATGTGCAAATAACAACCTGCTAAGTGGAGCCCTAACACTGGTTAAAGGGAATCTTTATTTGTCAAATTTTGTTGGCTTCTGTCCTCCACAAAAGAAAAGAAATTTTACTGGCTCTTGAAAGCTTTCAGAAAACGCTCCAACTTTTCCCTTGCTGAAAAAGCAATGAAAATCTGAAGCCTGGTTTTTCAAGTTGTATAGCAAGCACCGAGTAGAGGTTCTAAATATTTATTCTTGTTCTCCTCCTCATTGTTCTGAGTTCCAGTCAAACCAAATGATTTTCTGTTTATTCCCAGGACACTTCTTCCACTGCACTCTCTACTCCCTTCCTGCCTCCCTCAACTCTGTCTAAGGGATCCCATCTCTGCTTCAGTCTGCATTCCAAAGGCCAGCTCTTCTGATATGTTTGTGGACTCCCCCATGGACTGTGGAATGTGGAGTTCAGTCTCACCTCACCTGTTTTGTGTCTGGGCTCAGTCTTGTTTCTGACTGTGTTAGGTTCTTTGTGTACAAAGTAATGTGTAGTGGTCACTTACTGGTCAGACGTGGTATTACTTCCCCACACAGCCAAGAAACCACAGGTTTAAATCATGGCCTGTGACAGACACCAACAATAATTTGTCTTTTCCTTTTTTCTTCCTAGCTTTGCTTGTAGTTTGCAATGGCTAGAAACAAGCTTCAATTGTATGGTGTCCTCTGGAGATACTGTCGTCTTGCATGCAGTTGATGCTCACTGAGTCAAATTAGTTGACTAAAAAAAAATTTCTTCAGATTGTATTTGATAGCAAATATTGGCTTTCCTCTTCATGGTTTAAATTCATGTTCTGTGTTCCACTTTCAGCAACACTGGGTTTTTGTTGTAGGTAAAGGAAGGTTTTCCCACTAGTCTTTGGGTGTTCCATCTCTTGGAAAGCATGGGAAACAGTAGCATACATAGGCAATCTGAATCAAATGGAGAACTAATATGTACTTTATTGGGCTCCTCATCCATCCCCATAAGTCACTCGGGAGGTTCTGCCTTCTGGACAACTATGTGACTCTTGCCTCAGGCACCACTACCTGTGGGCATCCATGACCCCATAGAAGTTGAGTGAAAGTATCATATTTGACTCTGAGAGATTGCTCACATGTAGGTATTATGCATTTGTACAAGTTATAGCAGCTCTGATCAGTAGAAATTAATCCAGAACTTTCTTTTACCTAAATATCTGTGAGTACAGCTATAGAGTGAAACCTAGTCCAACCTTAGGGTTCTTGGACAAATTATAGCCAAGGCTTACATAGTTTGATCAACCCAGAGCCCACCTTGATAATAAAGGCCTTGACAAGTGGCCAACAGCCTTGGTATTTCCCAGTTTCTGGGACTCTGACCAAAGTGGGGCTTCTCGCTATTTAGGACCTTGCCAAGGCCATGTTCTTTCCCTACCAATCCTTTTCCCAACTACATGTCAAGTATACCGATCAACACAGTCATCTTTCCTGCAAAACTGGTCCTCAGGAGAGATAGTAGGAAGTGTTTCTTTACTTTGAAACATGAGAAGATGGTCTGAACTGAATGAAACCTGGTGTCACTGCCCTCATAACGGGTGGACACTTATCATAAGTCATGCCAGCATCACCAGCAGGATACCCACCAAGGTGCTTGGTCTTGATAAGCTTTTAAAGAAGCAAATATTGTGTTTAAAAAAAAAAAACCCAAAAAACAGTCACTGGCTAGTGTTCGTACTTTCATTTGAAAAAGACAGAGAGAGGCATTGTTTCCTGCATAGAAAAGGATAGGAAGCTTCCAGAAAATAATGCTCCAGCTGTGAATGCAGTTTCACTTTGGTCTACAGAGTGGGTACACGTGTGTGAATTGTGTGTATGTGTGTGTATATAGTCATGCACACATGATACATGCCTGCTTGTGATCATATTTGGCATGAGGCCTGAACATACACATCCAAGTAGCTGTGTACCATTGGAAGATTTGCTTACTTCCGTTTCTCTTACTACCTCCCAATCTTGCATTAAATTCCTTGTATTATGTTCTCTGAAATTGTTAAATAAAAGGGACAGTGGAGAAGTTTTTAAATGCTAAAATTATTCCAGGCTAAAAAGTATTCTAATACTATGATGTTGTTTATACCCTCAACTTGAAATAAGAAGCCAAGCAAATGGATATGTGATCTATTTAAGAAAGCATTTCTTAGAAGAAGAAGAAAAAAATCACATTTGCTGTACCTTCTAAACTGACATTATTCCTTGCATCTGTATTTTATGCATACAGAAAAGATTTTGAAAGTAACCAAGTAACTGTAGTGACTGTTCTTGGGCTTAGCCAGGAAACACTAAGAGGGTAAATGTTATCTGAAATGCAGGCTGCAATGAGTTATTAAAGCCCATCTTTGTCAGAACATGGCATGTAGTATTGGGGGACAGTTCCTTACATAGGAGAGGCTTTTGGTAGACCTGCCTTAAGAAAGAACAAAATACTTCTTTCTCTTTCTCGCTTGCTCTCTATCTGCTACTCTGTCTTAAAGAAATAAATTCAAAAAAGAAAGAAAGAAAGACAAAGAAAGAAAGAGAGAAATTAAGGGAAAAAAAGAGCTCAGACTGGGAGATGGCTTAGCAGTTAAGTTGCTTGACTGTGAAACCTAAAGACCCATGTTCAACTCCCCAGACCCATGTAAGCCAGACACACAAAATGACACATGTACAAGTTTGCAAATGTGCACAAGGGGGCACCACTTCTGGACTTTGATTGCAGTGTCTGGAGGCTCTGGCACACCAATTCTTTCTGTCTCTGTCTCTCTCTTGCTCTCTCATAAAGATGTGTGTCTCCGCGCCCAGCAAAAAGGAGGGGGTCTTGAGAGATGGCTAATGGTTAATACACTTCCCTGCAAAATCAAAGACCCAGGTTCATTTCCCCATGTAACCCAGATGAACAAGGTGGTGCATGTGTCTGGAGTTTGTATGCAATGGCTGGAGGCCCCGGCATGCTCATTCTCTCTCTCTTTCCATCTCTCTCTCTCTCTCTCTGTCTCTCTTTCCATCTCTCTCTCTCTCTCTCTCCATATATATATCAAATAAATAAAAAGAAATTAAGAAAGAATGAAATGCTACTACCAATTTAAGAAGGAACAAGAGAATCTGCCTCTCTCTGCCTACCATACCTGTGGCACCCAGCCTACATGGCATGCATTTGGCTCTGTCTGCTTTTGCTGAGAGAGAGAGAAAGAGAGAGAGAGAAAGTACCAGCATAGGTTTATGACCTAATTCTGATCTGTACTCCTCTTAGGAATGGTGGGCTGTAAGAGACACAGTGACATTTGGCCCATGAAAAGGAGGCAGATTTCTATGAACCCCTAAAGAGTTCTCAACGGCCAAGGCAGAGAGCAGTTTGAAGCGGTTAACCTCAGGGGCTTTGCCACAAGGCACAAATAGGAATTTTTGTTCTGATTCCAAACTTAGAATAAATGCCAGGGAGGAATCCATGGAGCTCCAAGGACTTCAACCTCCAGGGGAGAAACACGGTGATTTATAGAGCTCTCTACAAATTACGGTTGGGTTCTTTCCCCTCTCAACCCAGTCTTCTTAGTCATGTGACCAGAATTCAATTATCAGTGCCATAAATAATCTTATGAATGGAAGCAGTGTGTTTGGCAGTGAATTTCTGCTTCCTAAAGAGAAAGGAACCGTTAGTAGTTATTAGAAATAATGCTATCCATCCTGGCCTCGATTCCAAAGGTAACCGGTCGTGAGAGCACATGGCACATCTCCAGGGAAGGTGGCTTTAGATGAGTCAGGTCTGTGTTGGTGACGGCTGGTGTGAAGAAGGTAGGTTATGGTTTTTGAAATACATATTTAAGACAGGCTGTATTTAGAGGTTTATTTATGATTGGCTTTAGGATGAAGCCAGCCTGCTGGTACATAACTGAGTTGAACTGGTTCCATTAGCATCCTTGAAATATTTAACAAGAAGCTGAGGAGCATATGCACCCCTGTGACCACTGCTAGGGATAAAAGCATCTAGAATAGGGTGTACTTATAACACCCACAGCCCCTTTGTTTTCCCACCCTGTCCCATGCCCTATGTTCTAGACTAGGGAAGGTCATGTCTTTACAGTCATAGGTTGTATGCCTTTGAAAATAGCCCTTGCTCTACTCGTCTCAGCTAGTAACAATTTATATCCTGAAGCTAGCAGAGTGTGCTGATTTAATTCATTTTACAACCAGTGTCTTCTCCTTGGAGAGAGCAGCTTGGTAAAATTTTTTCAAGAATCAGAACATTTTTCTTGGTTATTTATAACATAACTTGACCATTCAGCTACACAGGGCTTCGTTCAATTGAGAAAGTCTATTGAATCCAAAAATAATAGTCTTTTCTAGTACAGTACAGTTTTTGCTGTTTTATAAGGGACTCTCCACATCTGCTTTCTCATTTGATTTCTCTGACAACTCCATGAGGTAGAGAGGGCAGGCATTGTTACCTCCCAATGACAGATGAGAGACCTGAAGCCCAAGTCCGAATAAATCCTGTCTAAGGCTTTGCAAAATGGCTGGGATTTGAGCCTCCTAAGTTTTATACTGGCCTAGAAGCCAGTGCTCTTTCCACAGTTCCATTTTGATATCTTTGGAG
The DNA here is from genome assembly GCA_036365145.1 of Orientallactaga sibirica. Taxonomy (NCBI): domain Eukaryota; kingdom Metazoa; phylum Chordata; class Mammalia; order Rodentia; family Dipodidae; genus Orientallactaga; species Orientallactaga sibirica. The sequence continues at coordinate 30,637,198 of JAEOAD010000015.1, read as the reverse complement.
CATTTGTTGTTCTTCTAGGGAAGAAACTGCTGGCTCTTGGTGAGAACCATGAAAGTTGGCTGAGTGAGGCCCATGCTAGAGAGGTGCTTGACTGTCTCTCCTGACTCATTGACCTTCACCATGCCTTAGATTGCTCTTCTATTTCTCCAGTGGTGATAGTCTCTCAGGTCTCCAAGTCTGTAGTGAAGACAAAAGAAGCAGAATTTACATGAAAGTTCCTTGGAAGATGTACATTTACAAATGAAAGGAGATCTCACTCTGCATATTTTTGGTGTTTGCTCTCTAGTGAAAGCAATTATCCCTTTACAGGGATTTGAAGAGTGAAGAGTATTTTGTTTGTTCCCAAGCAGTCTCTTATTCTCCCTAATTCTGCTGTGTCCTTTCTGTCACTTCCCTGGGCTATGAGGATGTTACAGAGAGGAATGCTAGTTGAAGCAATAGAAACCATCCCTGCCACTTTTCAGCTGGATAACTTTGGACAGGTGACAGTTTTCAGTCTCAGTTTCTATTCTGTACAGCTGAGGTAAAGGTGATAACTCAGAGAGTTGGTGATGCAGAGCATGGTAGAGCAACTGGTATTCAATAAGTAATTCTCAATAAATATGATTTGATGTTAGGGAAAAGTGACTAGAGGGCTGGGGAGATGGCTCAGACGTTAGGGTACTGGCTTGTGAAGCCTAGGGACCAAGGTTTGATTTCCCAATACCCACATAAAACCAGATGCATATGATAGCACATATATGTGGGGCTCTTAGCGGCCACTCTCTTCTCTCTCTTTCTCATAAATCAATAATTTTTATTTTTAAAATTTATTTTATTTATTTGAGAGAGAGGAGGAGAGAAATAGGCAGGTAGAGCAAGAGAGAGAGAGAGAGAGAGAGAGATTGAATGGGCACTCCAGGGCCTTCCGCCACTGCAGAGGAACTCCAGATGCATGTGCCCCCTTGTGCATCTGGCTCATCTGGGGCCTGGAAAATTGAACCTGGGTCCTTTGGCTTTGCAGGTAAGCACCTTAACCACTAAGCCATCTCTCCAACCCCCGAAAACCTTTTTAAGATGACTAGAGGTAAATAATCAGGACAGAGTTTATGAGAGGAGTGGATTGCATTTGGATTTGGTCTCACTTTGAAACAGTTTATTAAGCTATCATTTGTGCTTTCATTTTGTCGCTCCTCTTCTCTCCCCCACCCCCATGTGAAGTGGCTTAAAGAAAGAGCTGACTTAGGAGGTAAGGGTATTTTGTAGATGGGGAGATCCATTGCTAAACAGAGTTCCAGAAGCCCTATCTTGGGTCTCTTTCCAGCCTTCCTCAGTTGTGAAACACATGCACTCTCAGCAGGCCGGGATAGTTTGCAAATCTGTTTTGGAGGGTTTCCCCACACTGTTACCTGTCCCAAAGCGGCATGCATACTACACATACCTCACAAAGCAGATGGTTTCTTTTGGTCTCCATGTGGTATAAAAATGAAATGGACTTTTAATGGAATAGGTTGGGGAATTCCACACTCAATTATGAATATGGTACAAGGAGCAGAGATATAGTATACTGCAGCTTTTAGAAGAATTTGATACTCCTGGTTTTATTTGGCATTGGGGTGAGGAGGTAAAAGAGGAAGTGAGTAAATGAATGTGCTTCCCAGTGGTACAAAACTAGTGAGTAGCCATTGGCTTCGGAAATGGAGAAGATAAGGAGCCCTCTTGCTGCCTATGAGTCCACACAATGATTTCGAAAGGATGCAGAGGGTTAGCTGGAGATTTAGCTCAGTGGTAGAGCACTTACCTAGCAAGTACAAGGTCCTGGGTTCAATCCTCAGCACCAAAAAGACAGCAAAACAAAACAAGCTTCAAACAGGCCAAACAAGCAAGAGAACTGGAAGAACAGACAGTTTGGTTGTGGAGGTAGAAGGATGGACAGCAAAGATAGGTCCTAGCCTGGGCCATATGCCATGAGACAGAAGTCATGTTTTGAATTGCAGTGGCTAGGACTTTGGATGAACATTTGGTGGGTCAAGAAGACATGATGTGTTCTTTTGAGAGCATCCTAGTGTGCAGTGAGGAATACCATCTGTAATTGGCACATTTTTAAAGTGAGACGTTCTTGGTGGTGGGCCTCCTCCCCAACACCATATAAATACTTTCAAAAGAAAAAAATACTGGCATATTAAAAAAAAAAACAGTGACATTGTTCATAGCTTACTTTAATCTCGTTTTTCTGTATCAATGTGTATTATGGTTTTGAGACATGTATTATCAGTCGAAAACCTGTAATTAGATGTTATTTTCTACCAATATAACTAGTTGTCAGGGGAGAGTACCACGTGGTATTTAGGTCTGGTTTATCTAAATCTGTGTAAAACTTTATCTACTCCTGAAAAAAGTCGGTATTAAAACTGTGACTGCAGTGCAAGAAGTCTTGCTCTGATCAACCCGTGTTATGTATTTGTTTGTTATCCCAGGTTCTAGTCTGTGTGCATTAGTTATTTCAAAGGGAATTACATTTCCATTCAGCTAATTTCCTCAAGTGCTTCTCTCTCCTTCTGGGTTACAAATTTCAGTCATTTATTCACTTGTGACTCAGCAATTATTTATTTATTTATTTTGGTTTTTAGAGGTAGGGTCTCACTCTAGCCCAGGTTGACCTGGAATTCACTGTGTAGTCTCAGGGTGGCTTTGAACTCACAGCAATCCTCTTACCTTAGCTTCCCAAGTGCTAGGATTAAAGGCATGCGCCACCACACCCAGCTTCAGCAATTTTTTTTTGACACCTGTGTGTCACACTCTGCATTAGTCAATCATATTCTTGTCATCAAAGAGCCTAGTGAAAAGACAGAAAAATGACAATCATAGGCTTGGTTTCTGACAGAATTAAATGCAAGGTGTTTAGAGCTAACTTTCTGAAGGTGCCTTGAAGGTAAATGTCAGAGGATGAAGAATTCAGTAGCAAAGGGTTGGCCTAGGAAGAAAGTGGAAAGGGGCATGTGTAATGCAGAGCAGAGCAGCTGGGAGAAAAGGATAATGCCAGCAGCTGGGTCCAGGGCAGTGTGGACTGAATAGCAGGGCCAGAGTCCAGCGAAGAGATCTGCAGGCAGTGCTGGGTTTGTGGTGGGCAGTACACTGTGGACTGGTAGAGGGAAACCAGAAGGGCCACATGTACATTTTCCCAGGTGTTCATTCTTTTCTCTTTTTAAGTTTTGCCATTTTTGTTTTTGTAGGTATTATTTTTAAATTTGTTCATAAACTTTGTAGGATTCAGAGGGGCAAGTATGAATGGGCGTGTGGTAAATGCCTTTCAAATCACCTTAAAAAACCAAGTCCTAAGCCAGGCGTGGTGGCACATGCTTTAATCCCAGCACTCAGGAGGCAGAGGTAGGAGGATTGCTGTGAGTTCGAAGCTGCTCTTAGACCACATAGCGAATTCCAGATCAGCCTGACCTAGAGTGAGACCCTACCTCGAAAAAAACAACAAAAAATAACAACAAACAAACAAACAAACAAACAAACAAACAAACGCACACCCTAGAAGATCCTCTTTTCATCTCAGTAGATCCTGTATAGGATCATAAAATATGTGTTTGCTTTTTTGGAATACCAGAAGCTAAAACATTGACTTAGTTGTTTTTCCCTTCCAGTTGCTCCTATTTACAGTTTTAGTTTTATAAAATTCCAAACATAATTCCTTTAATATTACAAATGAGTAATTCTATCTCAAGTGGAGAAAATTTGCAGAAAAAATAGAGAGAAATATTAAAAATAATCCTAATTCTGAGAGTCAAAGAACTGTTATATACTGTAGGTGTGTATTCTTCCTGTTTACAAGTTTTTTTCCATTCTTTTTGTCTTGTGCATATACATACTTCTTAATACTAGCGTAACCATATTGCACAAACTGACATTGTTTTGTGGTGCTGGGATCAAACCTAAGGCCTTCACATGCTAGGCTAGCTTTCTGATTGAGCTAAATCCTCAGCCCTTATAAACTGATGTTTTAAAAAAATTCTATCGAAGAGATACATTCATTGCTTGTCAAAAACAAATCTTTTACATATTTGTGAGGAACTCTGGCAGTTCTTGGGAATATCAAAGATAGTGAAGTAGAAGTAATTATTTCTCCATGTCCCACATTTAGCTCTCTATATTTATAAAAAAGACACAAAAGAAGCTTTGTAGAAGTTAGCTTAAAAATAGCCTAAAGTGTAAGTTATAGGGTCAAGTTATATTAAATCTTCTATATGTACTGTAAATGGATTGTAGTTAAGTGAATTCCTGATGACATCATAATAATAATCCTAACTCCAAAAAGTGACAGTTGTGTAACACTACCATTTACCTGTGGGTGTTGTATGCATTATCTCATCAATTCTTACAACTGTTATCACTGCTGTAAAGAGACAGTTGAGCATTAGGAAATGAACTGTAGCTCAGAGCCTCCGTGTTCTTAATCATAAAAGGTCATATAATATTTTGTGTAGAGCTTACAGCAAGAATGTTTTCTATCATGTGAGTGTGTGTTTTGGAATGCCATGCATCACATGTAAGCCTCTCCGAACCTGCAGCTACTCAGACTTGTTCCCTTTTCACAGTCCCCAGTCCTCAATTCTAAGCTATTGTGAATAAAGGAGGGCTTTGCTAAACCATCTCTCCCATTAGTTTTGTAAGGCTTTTGACATTTGCAAACTTTATTATTTTTTTTTTTTTTTGTCCTGTGCAGTAGCCACTCTTGCAAATCAACCTTGGGAAGTTAGCATTCTTAATGAAGATCTATAGGAGGCTTTATCCTCAGACAGTAAATCAGCTCTTCCCAGGAACCATTCATCTCTTCCTTCCAGCGCTTGAATTGGTATGTGGCACCTCACAAGAGCTCATTTATCTTATGTGGACCCATGGCTATTCCCTCTGCCCACTTCTCCTAGCTCACAAGAAGTCAGATAGGAATGCAGTGGAGGCTGGCTTTGTGCTTTGAAAGTTGCTAAGGTCGGTTCAGTGCCAGTGGCCTTAACTTACCAGGGAGGATGTATTAAGCATCTCCCATGACTTCTGAAGTGATGTTACCCATACCAGCAAAGGAGTGAATGTGCTAATGCATTTGAATTGCATTTGGTTAGGTAAAAGTGACTACTGGGAAACCAGAACAAAATTAAAATTCTGAGAAATTTGAAAGTTGGGAAATATTTTTCTCAACATTTGTGTAAATAATACTGTCATCCTTTGAACTTGATACCTAATTCTATATTCTGTATTAGAATGAGAGATAGCTTTCTTTAAATATACAGCCATATTTCATTAATATATTTCATAATAATATAATAGTATATTTCATTAAATATACAGGGTGCATTTACAAATGCTCTACACCCTCAACAAATCCTACAATGTTGTAGGAGCTTTTATTATCTATCCACATAATCTGCTAGACAACATGCAACCAGCAGGCAGAATGAAGGTTCAAAGCCAGGGTTCTCCACCTGGGAACACGGGGAGACGGCAGGGTATTGGAATCATCTGTGTGTTCAGGGCATGGTGTGAACCATGTACACCAAAACTGGTATGTGGTTACTGTCAGTAGTGGAGCTCAAGGCCATGGCTCATGGAGCTAGTCCTTATGTTTACAGTTTGGATTTCTTCCCCAATACACTCCAAGACAAAGGTTTGGGTGCAAAGAGATGATTTAGGAGGTGATGGAGGAGGTGCAGTGCAGGAGGAAGGCAACCCGAATAAGCACATGATTGCTGGGAGCAACTGGTCTCAAGGCTTTGCAGTCCCAAGAGCTGAAAGAACACACCTGTGATTGGCTAGCGAGCAATGCTTGTTACTTCTTGTTGAGCTTTGCTCTTAAGTGTGTCATGGTTCCCAGACTTTCTTCCCCCAGACAAAAAGGCCCTTGAAAAGAGGCAGAGATGCTTGGGTGTTTGTGCTTGAGATAGAAAAGCACAGGTTGTGTGTGTGTGGGGGGTGTAAAAGCACCAGTACTTTCTGTCACAGTGCTTTGGAAAGCCAGTCCTTGTTCTAGTAAAGACTTGTCTAGGCTGGGACCCAGGCTTGGGGACTGACAGCACTGAGTCAGCAAGACTGAAGGGAGACAAGGAAGCTGGGATTAGTAGTAGGGGTGGGAAAGACAGGATTTAGAATAGGACAGTTTGGAGCTTTGTCCCAGATATGCGGCAAATTAGCTGTGTGTTGGGTAAGTCTCTTCATTCTTTGACTCTCAGTTCTCATTTATAAAGCAGATACAGCTACCTCTAAGGTTCAGATGTGGTGGCATCCTTAGGAAAGTTTCAGCAAACTGCTGGCTGCATACAGTCTTGTGCTGCTCCACTTGCTCTCCTGGCTGAGGAAGTGGTGAGGGGCAGCAGCTGTTTGCTGCACAAGATGCTACTGGAGACTATTGTCTTGATATTTCATCAGTATGCTTGTCCTCAGGGACCCTGACACTTTGTGAGTCAAAGGTCGCAGCCCCTTGGTCTGTGGCCCACAGTGAATTGGCCTTCCATCTCATACCAGTGTGGGAGTCTATCTCCAGTAGTTCCCAAAAAGTGCAGACATTTCTTTCTGGTAACTGTTGGCTTGGCTTTACAACCCCTCAGGGCAAGCTTTGGCTCTTCACCTCTTGTCACTCTGAGTTAATTTTCTATGCAAAGGCCAGTTCTGCCACTGGCCATTGGAAACAAGTGAATCTTGACTCTACATGGTGACATGAACTTGTCCCTCACATAGGAAATGCAGAACTAACTAGGACTGCCTGGTATTGCCCTGTCTTCAGTACCTGCTTATCCCTCAGGAGTGACTCAGTGGAGAGCAAGACCTGATTTCACCTCCCAACCTCCTCTAGGACTGTGGCCAGGGCTGTTGTCCCATCACGCCACCCACCCCAGTTAGCCTCTGGCTTAACTCTGTCACTCAGGAGGGAACAGTAAAAAACCCACACCTCTGACTCATGCTCTGATTTTGTGGCCCAGGGAGGCAAAGACGCAGTCAGGAGCTTTTAGAGGCCATCACGGTGGAGCCTCTTTATCGTCTAGAAAAGCCTTAAACGATACTGGGAAACCTCAGTATTGATTGGCTGATTCTTAATTCTTCCTCTTTGGGTTTTGAAGTAGAAAGGATGCTCCAGAATATTTATATTACTCATTGGCTATATTAAATTAAACATACAAAAGTCCTCAGTCTACTTAAGACGAGGTTGCCTCATTGGCTAACAGGACTTTATTATACCAAAACCCCTAAAAGAGAGCAGTAGCTTTTAGTTGTGGCTTAGTTGGAAAACACATTGATGACGAGAATGGCTCAGCAGAGATCTGGGGATCCTCAGAAGGGGTTCGGAGTGTGCTTTCTTTTCAAAACCTCTTCAGGCCCCTCCTTGACAAGCACCCAGTGGATGGTGGCGGAGCTGAAGCAGCATGAACGTCCGTGGTGGCTGACTCTAACCCCTACTGGCTTTCCCAGGATCTGGTGTTGGGTGGCCAGGACTAGTGCTGAAGTTCTGGCGCTGCAAATTTCATTCAAGATGTAACAAGATGTATGATCACATAAGAAGCCACACATGATACCTCACTGCAGTAAAGAACTTTGCTCATCTTAAAAGCACCACATGAATACCTCACTGCAGTAAAGAACTTTGCTGGACATCTTAAAAAAAAAAAAAAAAAAAAAAAAAAGCACCAGACATTAGCCTGGCTGAGAGGGTCGGTGGGTTCTGTCCATAACTGGGTGGGCACAAAGGGCTAAAAGTGTTATTGAGTCACTGCTCAAGATTTTGAGAGATTTTGAAGTTGAATGTGGTAATACATACCCACAGAGGTAGAGACAAAAGGGCTTCATGTTCAAACCCAGCTTTAACTACATAGCAAGTTCAAGGCCACTATGAGCTATGTAGCAAAATCCTGTCTCAAGATGCCAAAGCTGGAGATGTAGTTCATGGAAAAGCATTTGCCTAGCACTGGGTTTGATAGCCATCACCAGCCAACCGACAAACAAAAAGATGTGACTCCTGGATAAAAAAACAGGGCTATAGGCAGAGGCAGTGAAACAGTTAATGTGCCTGCCTCCCTTACAGGTTTCCCCAGATATGCTCACTTGCTGTACAATGGGTAATTGTCAGCCTTGTTGTGCAGATGCGGTTGCAGATGGAGTCCTGTACCTGCATGCATAGCAAATGAATTAGACTGGCAATCCCCTTTATAAAGCATAAATATGTAATTTGTTCAGCTGTTGTAATTAAATATGTATGTGTGAAACAGCCACCATTCAGGTCATTAATGATGCGCCATGCCAAATTAGAGCTCACAGACAGTCATGTACATTGTGGTGCAATGAGCGAATGGCGAATAACATAGCCTTCGCTAGTAAACGACACATTCAGCAGCTTTCAAAGAAATATTCACATTCACAACATGATTTTTATTTAGAAGGTACATTTTGGTTTAATGTTAAAGTCTGTAAGGTAGAATTTACATCAATGGTTTAGTTTTGTGTTTTAATATTTTATCATAAAAATGTCATGAACTTCATGAGACAGGCTGCTGGTGCTAAGTCACAAGTACCTACTTACAAATAAAACAGTGTTATCCACATTTTCCTACATGGTTGTGATGGAAATGATGTATCATAACACCTTAGAATGTCTTGATTGTTTCAGTGCATTTAAAAAAAATCCTTTGGAGCTGGAAAGATGGCTTAGCAATTAAGGTGCTTGCCTGTGAAACCTAAGGACCCCAGTTCATTTCCCCAGTACCCATGTGAAGCCATATGGACAAGGTGACACATGCATGTGGAGTTCATTTGCAGTGGCTGGAGGCCTTGATGTGCCCATTCTCTCTCTCTCTCATCTGCCCTTCTCTCTCAAATAAATAAATGAAATATATTTTTTAAATCCTCATAATATTTCAACTGTATTCCCTACTGATAGATAAATAAATTCTTTTGGTAGTAAACTGTATTTTTATTTCCATAGAAATTGGGCTGAGAAAAATGCAGTTATCAAAATATAAACAATTAAAAGTGGTAAATTTGCCTCTTGAGTTTTAATTCCCAATGAATTACTTGTGAATCCAAGGCATTTCCTTAGAAAAGTGTCAGCCATAGGTCACAATGGTTGTTTTTCAAATTTTATCAGCACTAAGCTCTAACCAACTGAGCTAACTGGCTAGCTTGTTTTTCAAATTTTAAAACTCAGGCATTTGTAAAATGGGAAAATTAATGGTCTGCTTTTTTTTTCTCCTTGGTTTCAGGTTACAGTCTTTGAAAGTACTTGAGACTGAAATTTAAATATATTGAAACTATTTTTGTTTTAAATTCTTTCTGCATTTGTATTTTGGTTGCCTACAGGCAATCTATTTTTAACAGGCATGTTGTTTTGACTGTCCACACAGAGACTATAAGAGCTAACCATCTTGACCTTTCTGTCCATGAGGGCAGAGGGAGGAAGCATCTTGGAGTTAATTCTGTCTCGTTCACAGCTGGGAACAGAACATTCCTCTGTGATCTCCCTGCACGTGATCTGCTGGGATCTCTTGGAAGCTGACTTGATACTGTAAGTCCTGGCTTCTGAGGCCCAGGGCAGATCAAGCTTAAGTGGGAGCATTTGATTAAGAACCAGATAAGAACAATGTAGTTCTTAAACGTTTCACAGTTGAGAGTGGAATTAGTTGAGATATGATTATAGTTTACACCTTCAAATTTAAAAAAATTTCCTTAAGATTTGGAATCTTGAGGATTTTTCAAACCTAGAACTCTAAATTGTATGGGATGTAAAATCTTATTTTTAACAAACATTAAATGTTTCTGTTAAGCAAATGTGAATTTTATTTGACACAAGACACCATAACAGCTTGACTTGCTTTGCTTGGACTATTATTTCATAATGTAAAAATTACTTAAAAGCAGTTTTCAGTTTTCATATTTCTTGATTTTTTTCTGTCCTTTTTTTCTGAATAACTTTTCAGTTCAAGCAAATACATTTCATTTCCATATTTAAGAAGATATTTAATGGGCTGGAAAGATGGCTTAGCTGTTAAGGTATTTGCCTGCAAAGCCAAAGGACCCAGGTTCAAGTCCCCAGGACCCACATAAGCCAGATGTGCAAGGGGGTGCATGTGTCTGGAGTTCATTTGCAGTGGCTGGAGGCCCTAACGTGCCCATTCTCTATCTGCCGATTTATCTCTTCTCTCTCTCTCTCAAATTTAAAAAAAAAGAAAGAAAGAAAGAAAGAAAGAAAGAAAGAAAGAAAGAAAGAAAGAAAGAAAGAAAGAAAGGAAGGAAAAAAGTTACTCAAGGGGCTGGGGAATGGCTGAGCAATTAAGGCATCCTGCAAAGCCTAAGCACCAGGGTTCCATTCCCCAGGACCCACGTAACATACTAAAAGGTCACAGGGCCTACTTAGGTAGTTTCAAGGAGCAGGTACTCGCTTTGCAGCAGTGGTACAGGTAGGCCGTGCATTTGAGCTCATTTGGGCCACTTGCCGTGGAGGCACACATGCAGAACCATCAGTATGTCTTTTGGTCTTGTATTCGCTGTGGCAAGGCTGTGCGTTACAGAACGTGACCATTACTGAAAGGGTGGGACACCCCAGGGGCCAGGTGCTGTGTGATACTACCACGCACGGCCTGGCCAATCCAAGGTGATCCTTTGCTGGCAGTGGCCCCTTTGGCCACCGCTGCAGTAAACACTTTCCTGGGATGCTGGTTTGCTGTTGTGTCTGGCAGCTACACAGAACTGCTTGAACTTTAGCCAGAGGCAAATATTTATACATCAGAGTGTGTAGTGTTCAACTGGTCAGGCCTGGGAGGGAGAGGGAGACCTTCGAGGTCCTCCAGCCAGAGAGGACGTAGGAGGCTGCGTCTTTCCCCGCTTCCCTTCCCACCTTGGCTGCTGGAGTGGGCAGTGATGGACGTCATCGCGGCGCAGGCTGGCTGCTGCTTTTCCAAACATGTGCTCTGCAATCCCGGGGTGTGCTTTTCCAAGGGGAGGACATCCCTGTCTGACATTTGTGCCTGCTCCTTTAATTCCCCTTGGAAAGTTTACAGTCAGTTTTTTCCCTGGAACTCTGTCAAGCTTTTGACAGAGCCTGAGTGTATGCCGAACTGTGAAATTGAGCCGGAGGAGCAAGTTATAAGAAATCTGTTTCTACTCAAATCCGTGGGGTTTATTCAAACAAAAGCAAAAAGAAAGAAAGAGAAAAAGAAAGAAAGAAAACACGAAACAAACACAAACAAGCACCTTAGGGGATCCAGAGGCCCGGCCGCCCTGGGCCGCCATTTTAAGGAGCCGGTGGAGGGCGACGTGCTCCTTACATGGCGGCCGGCTCCCTAGCCGCAGCCAATCAGAGGCCGTGCCAGGGCACGTGACGTGACGTGCCACGAGGGCCGCACAGCCATTTCCTTGTCTGCAGGAGCCTCGCTACCTCAGAGCGTTACCTTGCTGAGCATGCCAAGTGCTCCTGCCTGGGTCTGGCGCACTGGCGCTGCTCCACGCAGTTATTTTCGTAGGTAAGGAGCCCCGAGCCTGCGCCTGCTGCATTCTTTATGTAAAATGGATTTCCCTTCCTGGCCACAGGCCAAAGGGACAGCACACGCGCTGGGTGAGAAGAGAATCTCTGCTGAGAAACTGGTGGACCGACACACTCTTAATTTTTTGGCTTCTGACCAAACAAGCTAGATGGATGCCAAAATTCAACAAAATAACACATTATTGTGTGATAGGAGCCATGTTCCAAGAGAGCAGGAACTCAGAAGAACGTCGTGCTAGCCCTTTAAAAACAACAAAAAGCATTGTCAGTTTGAGGAGCTTTCCTAGGGAAACCAGGAAGATGGCAAAATGCAACCCAGAGAGTGAGGAGTAGTGCTTAGTACATAAAACCAAAGGAAGGAAAGGAAAGAAAACGAGGAACTTAAACTTACTTTTATGAAGTTTTCCCAGATGTAACACACACTTCTCTGACTTCACGTGGACACTTAACCCTGCAGGTGCCAGCTGTGCATCTGAGCTGATGCTGGGTGACTGCATTAGTACACGAAGTCTTGTGAGATGTAGCTACTTGTTAACGATTTTAAAATCTCGGAAGAGCTGCGAATTCCAGATGTGGAATTTTAGCAGACTTTTAGGAGTAACAGAAAATGTTGTAAACTTATATGTCTTAATGTACCTTGCCAACGCCCCCATCACCCGACTTTTTACATGAGTGAAGTCTGCTATTAATTGATTGGTGTGACATTCCTAAGTCATGAAAAATCTTTTTATTTCAGGGCCCACATATGTACCTTGAGGACATTAGAGAATTAAGAGTCTTCTGGGCTCTAAAACATTAAACGTTTAATTTGAGTAAATGACTGGAATAAGCATAAAACACATCTAATTTTTGTGTGGAAATTTGTCAAGAGGAAAAGGGAGCTTGGAAAGATGGCTCAGCCATTTAGGTACTTGCCTACAGAGCTTAAGGACCCAAGTTTGAGTCCCCCAGTACACACGTAAAGTCAGATGTACAAAGTGGCACATGCATCTAGAGCCTATTTGCAGTGCCTGGAGGCCCAGGAACACCCATTCTCTCTCTCTCTCTCTCTCTCTCTCTCTGTCTGTCTGTCTGCCTGCTTGCAAATAAATAAATAGATATTAAAAACAAAGGAAAAGGGGGAAAAAAATCTCTAGTTCCGGCTACCATTATCCTTACTCAAACTACTTCAGTAATCCTGACTATTCCTCTTCTCTCATTTTTGCTCCTTCACAAAGCTCGCAGACTGGCATTTCAAACCAGTATATTAATTCACATCATCCCCCAGATTAAAAACCTGAAGGATTTCCAATGTGTGAGAATAAAACCCAAGCTTGTGGTCTACAGAGACTTTCTGATCTGGCTTCTCTGCCTACCATTATCCCACTGACTCCTTCCACACTCTAGCCTTTCTCGTCTCCTTCTGATTTCTGGAACTTACCAGTCCCTTCTCTATTTGCTGTAATTTTAGGATGCATTTTATCAACTCTTCCTATGGGTTATTCTTGCCTTTCAGCTCTGTTAAAAATGATATCCCTGGAAAGGAGCAATCTATTTAAAATTGGAATTTATATTTATTTTATTTTATTTTATTTTATTTTTTATTTTATTTTTTGAGGTAGGGTCTCACTCTAGCCCAGGCTGACCTGGAATTCCCTTGAACTCACAGTGATCCTCCTACCTCTGCCTCCAGAGTGCTGGTATTAAAGGCGTGCACCACCACGCCTGGCTGGAGTTTGTTTGTTTGTTTGTTTGTTTATTTATTTATTTATTTATTTATTTATTTATTTATTTATTTATTTGAGACAGAGAGAGGGCAAGAGAGAGAGAGAGTGAAAGAGTGAAAATGGGCACACCAGGGCTTTTAGTCATTGCAAACGAACTCCAAATGCATGCGCCACCAGGTGCATCTGGCTTACATGGGACCTGGAGAATAGAACCAGGGTTCTTAGGCTTCGCAGGCATGCACCTTAACTGCTAAGCCATCTCTCCAGCTCCTGGCTGGAATTTTTATTTTTAATGGTACTGAGAATCAGAAAGGCTCAATTTATTTAATGACCATATATTTATTTATCACTCCTTTCCATTGTTAGTCCTACAAGGATAGGAAATTTTAACTACTCTCTTTTCTACTCTTTTGTCCTGTATCTACACCAGGAATGAAATGTTGGGCAAGTTAAAATAGTTTTGTACTCAAAATATATTGATTTCATCAACGAGTCCTGTAGCTTATTACAATACTCAGAAGATTTTTTTTTTTTTTTGGTTTATTTTTTGAGGTAGGGTTTCACTCTAGCCCAGGCTGACCTGGAATTCACTATGTATTCTCAGGGTGGCCTCCAACTGATGGTGATCCTTCTACCTCTGCCTCCCAAGTGCTGGAATTAAAGGCATGCGCCACCATGCCTGGCTAGAAGATTCTAGATATAGTATTATGACTTGTTAGGATAATGCTTTCAGTTCTTCTTCAAGGGAGCACTTTGTTTCAGAGAGGAGGACATGGTGGACCTCGGTATGCAAATACTAAAGTGTGTATTAACTAGCCAGGTGTACTGCGGCAGCTACTCTAAGCCTGGTTTTTCTCATCTATTAAAAGAGGATTTAAAAATAGTTTCTGTGTCATCGAATTACTGTAAGCTCATATGCGATTTTATGTTGCAAAATTCTTACCACACAAATATTAATCATTACCAGCACCATCACATCCATTGCTTTTTGTTTTTTTGAGGTAGGGTCTCATTGTAGCCCAGGCTAAACTGAAATTTACTATGTATCTTGGGCTGGCCTCGAACTGAGAGCGATCCTCCTACCTCTGTCTCCTGAGTGCTGGGGGCCCAGTACTAGAAAGTGGAAAAACATTTATGGGGAGAAACAGTCCTTTCCATTAATTGTAAATTGTTCCATTGGGGGGAGGGCATGTATGTTAACAGTTGAATTTCCTGCCGTACATTGTGTCAAAAGCTCTAATAATGTGTGAAAACAGAACCATAATACAAAAGGAGAGACTATCTTGGCACTTTGGGGAAGTAGTATTTAAGTCAGATTCGGTTGTCTTTTAGGCAAAATATGTTCCTTAGAGATAGTAACAAAATGATATCAGCTAATGTTTATGTAATTCTCCAGCTACCAGATCCCAAATGTTTTGCATACACTGTCTCATTTAATTCTTGCATAACCCTGATACAGTGCCACTATGCCTGTTTACAAGAGAAGGATGTACAGCTAAAGAAAGGGGTAGTGCCATGCCCATGGTTACAGGGCTCTTAATTGTCAGCACTGACTAGATCATTCACATTTTGCTGTTAGAACATATATGCCCTTTCTGGGTCTGGGCTCAGAAAGACAAAAATGGTATGTTATGGGCTGGAGAGATTGCTCAGTGCTTAAGGCGCTTGCCTGAAAACCCTAAGGACCTAGGTTCAATTCCCCAGTACCCAGGTAAGCCAGATGCATAAAGTGGTACATGCATCTGGAGTTCATTTGCAGTGGCTAGAGACCCTGGCGAGCCTATACTCACTCACTCTCACTTACTCTCTCTCTCTCTCTCTCTGTATCTCTCTGCTTGCAAATAAATAAATATAATCTTAAAAACCCAAAAAATTGTATGTTCTCTCTCTCTCATATTCAGATCCTAACTTTGAATATTTGTGTGTTTGTCAACATGAGAAGATGAAAATGGGTATAGGCTATGAAGACAGGAGACCACAAGAGGGAAGAGGTGTGGAGAAAGAGGGAAAGACAGGGTCAAACATGATATAAAAGTGGGAGAGAGCCAGGTGGCACATGCATTTAATCCCAGCACTTGGGAGGCAGAGGTAGGAGGATCACCATGAGTTTGAGGCCACCCTGCGACTACATAGTGAGTTCCAGGTCAGCCTGGACTAGAGTGAAACCCTACTTTGAAAAACAAAACAAAACAAAAAAAGTGTGAGAGAAACAAAAGGGGAGAAGGGAAAAATGAGAGGGAAAGAAACAAAGAAATTATATTAAAATGTCACCATGAAACCCAGTCACTATGTTTATATGCTAAATTGTTAATTATTATTATTATTTTATTATTATTATTTTTTTTTACAATAGAACATACATGTTCATACTCTCCCTGTCTGTGGCTCTGGAGCCCAATGCTGTGCCTGGCTTTCACAATGCACATCGAGAGGCCTTAGGATTACATAAAGAACCCATGTTGCCTTATTGGTAAAAGCTCTTCTGAGATAGTATCCACCTACCTTACAGGAAGAATTAAAAAGTTAAATGAGATAATTCAGGTAAAGAGCTTAATTTATTGCTTTGGCACACAGCAGAGTTAAAGGATGTTTGCAATAGCTTCTACTATTATTGTGCCATAATGAAATGAGATCTGCAATATGAGTGACCAACCAGAAGCCCTCTTCTGCTGTTAGCCTTTGCTCTAGGTTGGCACCTCCAAGAGAACAAATTCCTAACCATAGGGATAACATGCTATCTAGTTCCTAGCACCCCTCAGCTGCTTCTCCACCTGCCATAGCTGCCTTAGTAATATATACATTTCTCTTCCTGATTTCCTTTTAACTCAGAAATGGGTGCATCTCTGAGGCAGTTTGCTTTCCTGAGCATGTGTCAGGAGCTATGATGGTGGCCAAAGGATCTCTGTATAAGCCCAGCATTGCCACTCTCTTGCTCAGTACTTTCAGGGAAGTGTCTGAGAAAGAGGTGTTCCTTCCAGTCTGTCTCCTATGACTGCTTACCCACAGGAGGAAGCCCTCCTTGGCCTCACCTTGCCTCTGAGTCTTCTTCCTGGGGTGCAAGATTTCAGCAGCATTTAGTGGTGCCCCCGCATATAGGAATCCAGACCGTAGAACACCCCTGTTTCAGGACAGCCCTGAGTGTGTTATAAACAGAGCTGTCTCCATAGCTCGATGTCCAGGACCCAGGTTGAGGAAGATCTGAGTATGAGTGGACGGTCTCTCCCCCTTTTCTGTGAGGTGGGGAGGAGCAGCCTCCTCTATGTGGCTTTCTGGTGGAAAACTGTCAGTGGCCAGAGGTGGGGGGTCTGGTTTGGCCAGTTGGAGACTAAAGCAATTTATTCTGATGTTTCCCTACTTGACGGTCTTTGGATTTCAGAAAGGAAGAGCAGAGTCTCCCAGAACGCTGAGAGTTACAACAGATGAACAGCCCTGTGGAGTTAACAAAGTGTCCATTGTGTGGTGTGCCGCAGAGCAAGATATATACTGGATCTGAGACCAAGATAGGAGGGACTTCTTTTCTTCTTTCTTTTTATTTTAGCTTGAAAAAAAAATCTCCTTGTAGGAGTTGTGCATTCACTCCTGTCTGTTTAAACAGAGCAGCCTAATCATCAGATGTGTGCCCTGGCCTTGCCACAGAGCTGCTCTGGCAAATTATTAAACTCTGTGCTGGGGCTTTGGTGCCATCATCATCTTTATTTAGGTGAATTCTGTAAATCAAAATAGATAAAAACCCATTCTTCTCATGTAGTGATTGATCACTCCATAAATCTGAATGTGTCTCTTTTTTTTCTTTTTGGTTTTCTCAAGGTAGGGTCTCACTTTTGCCCAGGCTGACCTGGCACTCACTCTGTAGTTTCAGGCTGGCCTTGAACTCACACCAATCCTCCCTCCTCTGCCTCTGGAGTGCTGGGATTAAAGGTGTTTGCCACCATGCCCAACTTTGTATCTGAACATATATTTTTTGTAACACTAGTTATAGTCATGATTTTCTAATTAACTGTTGCTGTAATACCCAATTTTTATTTTTTACAAGTAACTTAAAGCCATGCCAATTGGAGCCTGAGCTGGATTCAGAACCCTGTGTGTCTGATTCCAATCAGAAGTAAGTTGTTTAGATATTAGTAAACACTTCATCACCTAAAATGCAGATAGTAATTAACCTACTTCATAGGTGCATAGTAATGACACATAGTATATGTAAAAAATGTAAAAAAAAATTTTTTTTAAAGGTCAAATCAGAACCTAGTAAAAATTTATGGCATCATGGCTGGTCAGTGAATCTAGTAAAAAACCAAACAGGAGGAATAGCAGGGTGAGGGTCAAGGAGAAAAAGGCCTTCTAGGGCAGTTGTGTTGGCTACTCAGGGTCTAGCAGAGAAAACTGACTGAGAAGGCAATGACCAGGCCCTGAAGGTTAGGGCCTATTATGGCTCTTGTCCTTCCTCTCTGCCTGGGTAGCACAGGGACTTGGATTGCAGGAGAAGGAAAGTTCCAAAGAGTGGCTTCTCCATCTTTCATGTAAAAAGATCCCTAAACCAATGCACTCACTCTGGTGTTTTGTTCCATAGAGTCAACTTGCCTTCCTGTCCTCTCATAGCTAAGGAGATGTTGGCTGAGACTAGTGCTAGGATGCAGAGTACTAAGCATTGAGTATGTACTGGCTGGTGGATGGAGATGATTTGGACCACATCTTGGAAACTGTAGCTCATATTTATGTTTTAGGGTAAAAGGACAATACCATGTACCACTATTTCTGATTACAATGCTATTTAATTTTAATAGTGCTGAGCATCACTGAATGTTGTGTTGGGGCTGACAGACAGGGTTCTAAGACTCATCAGTTTTCTACCATTCTTCACACTGCTCCTTGAATAGAGTACTATTCCTCCCCATTTTACTGACCAGGCAGATGATTCCAGAGGCCATAGTGTCAGTCACCACATGAAATTCTCTGGTCAGAATGGGTTCCAGACCTGTGGCATTTTGAAGTGATTAATTCTCACCTCAGCACCATAGGGTTGGTGAGTTCCTTTATTTGCCAGCTGTCTACTGTCTCTGCTAGGTGTGTGCTGGGACACGGGCCCACTCCCAGAGGCTGCTCATTTTCCCAAGCCAGGCTGCTGTTGGGATTAGGATTGAAGTTCAGTGTCCTTGGTTTCTCTGTCTTTTGCTTATAAAACAGACTGTACACATCTCTTACCCCATTTGTACACCATAAGAATGATTCACATTGAAAACAGATAGGAAAAGAGCAGAGGAGTTTCAGGGTATGTTGCAGATTGTAGCATTCCCACATCTTGTAATGTCTGCAACTTGGGGCATCCATGGACACAATGACAACAAAAAGCACCTTCTAATGTTCAGAGAAGGCACTATTTGGACTATGTAGGCACTCAGGGCCCAGATTTATGAATTGAAGGGTATACTTACAATGTAGACACTACTTGGTTAAACTGACACTCATGGCTTTGCTTATGTGACTTAGATTTGGATTTCTTGCATGCTGACCCTTTTTCTTCTCTTCCCTATTGTTCACTTTGTGTCAGTCCCCCCCCCCGTAAACAACAAACTCTTCTGGCAGTTTTGTGATAAGATTTTGTAGTCTTAATGGTCTGCTGGTATAAAAAGCAAATTTTGTGCCAAAATATTTTCAAGACCAGACATGGGTTTTAACACTATAATAAATTTAAAAGGAAGAAAGAAACTGGCAGTGAAAATAAGGCATTTTTAAAGTAAGCAATAGAGGCCTACTTGCAAATTTTAGGCATGTTTCCTTAGTACTTCAGCTCAGTGTTACAATGCTTGGCTACATTAATCTGTTACTGGGTAACTCCAGAAAGAATGTTGGACCTGACCACTAAGAGATTTGTGATTTCTACCTGCTGCCCCACCTTCTTGAGCATTATTGAAATTTGACAACATTCTCATAGTCTCTGCTTTCTTTTAAGGATCTGGCTATCAAAAATATGGGTATGTGAAAGGAACCAAGAAAAACTAATGACCAAATGAATAGTAGTATTTCAAGTCACAAGTTGCTGTGATACAGGCATTACTGTCACCTGGGTCAGTATCTACTAAATGTGATTTGCTTTCTGGAGGATTGGGGTGCCTATTGCACCAATTCTGTTTGTGTCTGGCATAGTTTGCTGGCCTCCTCCTTTTCCCAGCACCACTTATTTCACTTCTGAGAAACAGCTTCCTCCCATTACAGGCCCCAATTCAATTAGGCAAGGGATTGTGCTGAAGGCTTTGGTGTCCATCAGCTTCTGGTGTGTAGATAGTAGCTGTGCTTGAAAATCTTGCTGAGGGTGTTGAGACATACATCTTCTAGGTTCTGATCCATTTGCAACCCAGTGACCCAGTTGCATTTGCATCCATCTGCTTCCCTCCTCTCCATTCTCCACCCCAGCCTCGTCCATCACATAAAATAAGCATTGTTGCACCATGCCTTGGCTCATAATGTTGGTAAGTGATTAAGAAGCCACACATTTTCTCTGGACGTGAGGGAATCCTAAGACTCTCCAAGAATGTGTACTTGGAGCTCAGTTTACCCTGCAGAGACTTCTTTCCTTTTTCTAAACTGTGAAAACTTAAGAAGAACTTAAGAAAAAAGACTACTGAAGTTTTGAAATATATTAAAAACAACCCAACAAAAAGCTTTCTTTGCTTTCTTGGCTATTAAACTGCCCAATTTTAGAGCACTATGTGGAACTCAAAATAAAGAAGGACTCGTGCATGTTTTCCTTTGTTTGCATGTGTGTGTGTGTGTGTGGTGTACATGTGTTTGTATGTGCATGTGTATATTTGTGAGGGTTCACATGTGGAGGCCAGAGGTCAATACCAGGTTACTATTTGGTTACTCTCTACCTTATTTTTTAAATAAATAAATATTTATTTATTTGCAAAGAGAGAGAAAGAGAGAAAATGGGAACTCCAGGGCCTCTAGCCACTGCAAATGAACTCCAGATGCCTGTGCTACTTTGTGCATCTGGCTTTATGTGGGTCCTGGGGAATCCAAGTCAGGTCCTTAGGCTTTGCAGGCAAGCACCTTAACTGCTGAGCCATCTCTAGCCCTCTACCTTATTTTTGAGACAGAATCCTTTGCTAAACCTAGAGATCACAGATTTGGTTGGACTAGCCTATCAGCAAACCTTAGGGATCCTCCTGTCTCCACCCCCTTCTTCCTAGTGGTTGGGACAAAAGGTTTGCACCAGCAGGCCTGTCATTTTATGTAGGTTCTGGGGAACCAAACTCAGGTCCTTATGCTCATGCAGCAAGCATTCTACCCATTAAGCCATCCCCACAGCCCTTCTCTTTTCATTTATGACTGTCGTTGTGGGAAGTACTAAGGTGGTTGGGGATGCTGTCACCATGGGAATGCTTCATGTTCGGTGTTCCGAGGTGATGCTTGTCATTAATCAGGCACCTGGCCTTTGTATGCATCCTCTTTCTAACCTGAATTTCAGAATTTGGACAACACTTCTATTTCTCACTTTGAACTTTTACTAAGAGACTTAAAATCCTCTGTTCAGTAGTTTTCAGATTAGCCTGGTGTAGAGTTCCAAACTGACAGAAACTCTCAGAACCCCCTGATGAGGTGAAGGCAGGCCATTATCATTCACTGTGCCTCCCACCTTTGGCAGGTGGCCATGTGTTTGGTTTGGACCAGTTTATGAAGTGTTCATGTGCTTATGAAATTTTTATCTCTGCTGTTCAGAATAGTTAAGCCTAAGATTGATCAGAACAATATAATATGAAAGGAAGCTTTTCTGTTACTTCCAATATTTCTCTTTTTTGATCACTGAATATAGAAGAGGGTGGGTGTTTTTGTTGTTGTTGTTGTTGTTTTGGTGGGTTTTGTTTGTTTGTTTTGTTTTGTGAATCTTAGGTGAGCTTATACCTACAGTCACTTCAACATATTCTGCCAGGTGGTTTTCTTTTCTTATCCAAAGAAAAAGACTAGCTCCTCAATTTACCATAATGGTTTTCTACCTATTATGTGCTTCCTATAACAGTTTCTCTAGTGACAAAATACACAGTAGCTATCTTTTGATTACTTTTTTGCAAATATTTTGTCTGTTAGTTAAAGTAGAAAAAAAAAAAAAAAGGGTCACCATTTATATTGAGTTGTATTTTGTTTTTGCCAGAGATGACATATTTTCTGAATATGCTGCAAGCCCACCAGATTCCAGAAATAAGTTCAGATGGCTCACTCATTTATTTTATAATTTGAATACTTCTCTGCATTATGTTTTATTACCTTTAGTGACACTAGCAAAAGGCAGACATCCTGTTGCAATAGGATTTACAGTCCTCATGCAGATACTTAAAGAGCTCTTCTTATGCTAAGATTTTTTACTCAGGATTTTGTATACGTACATCCACAGTCATCTTAACTTTTTGACCCAATTAACTGATTGGCCTCATGGATTTAATTAAAATAGGAGAAGTGTTTTCCAGAGAGGAGTAGCATTAGAATAATGTGCTGCTGAAGATGAACAAGATTGATTTGATTTGATAATTAATTTGACAAGATAATTTTGCATGAGGCAAAGATCTAGGTTCAAATCCATACAAGCTTGATGTCCTTGGTCTTAAACTTCAATTCTGAGTCCCCTACTCACTTCATGAAGCATTAGAAGAATACCTGCCTCACAAAGTGGCTGTGGAGATTGTGAATAAGTCACTTAAATGCTTGTGCACCACTTGGCCCACAGTCAGTGGCAGACAGTAGATTTTATGGTGGTGCACTGGAATTCTTCGTGTGTCCTTTGAAAGATATCTTGTCTCACATGGCTGTAGATTTCTCTGTCAGTGAAGTCGGTTCTTGTTTGAAACATTAGTAGTATGACCATCATGGCCCCTCCATTTGCCCACATTTTTGCAATTGAGGCATTTCTGTTACCCTTACATCAACTTTAACCTTAATAATAGTTTTCTTAATTGATTAACTAACACATTTTTTGCTTCAGTGAAGTCACACATTTATCTTAAATTCTCATAAACCCTGTAAATGACCAGCAGATGTAACTTATATGGAAAATGCAACTCCAAGACTGTGAATCTTTTACCTAAACCTTACTTTTCTTAAATCTTTGCATTTCAAGGTCCAAGCAATAATTAGTTCCCAAGGACAATATCATTATCATGACCTGCTTAGTCCAATAGTCTCTATGCATTGTTCTATTTTCTGCTTTTATTTATATTAAAAGTTATGATGTTTTAAATGTTACGTAATACCTTATTCATTTTATCAGTATCTAAAGTGTATTTAAGAAACTTATTTTGCATTAGATATATGAATATTTTATCTTATGCAAGTTTTAATCTATTCAAAGATGTTGCCCATTTTTTAGAAAAGTTTTATAACATTTTTTCCAGTCTTTGAAATATATAACGAAAAGTTATACTAAATTAACAGTGGATTTTTAGAACCACAAGAAACATCTCCTTAAACTTTTTTTTGAAAGATTTTAGTAAAGAGTATTATATAGCTTAAGAGAGGGAGAGAAGGAAGAGATCCTATAAAACAGGAGAGGTCCCAAGCAGGGAATCCCTGAACCTCTCTTCTAAATGCTGCTTCTTATTCCTGTTTCCATAAATAAAATATCAGTTTTTATTAACCTAGTTATGGCACCAGGTGCTAAGGTGTGTTTAAAGAGCAAAGTATACACACACACACACACACACACACACTTTCACACACACATTTGTTGTACAGGTATCTTCTGAGAACATGATATCTATAGTCTGCTTTTGAAATCCCAGTGTTAGGAATCAATATCCCACACTTGATTCAAATAAGACATCTTTGAAGTTTATAAAGCATGTTAGCAGGGCAAAAAGTGTGTGTCTCTCGACACCATATTCTGTGCCATCTTTGAAGTCTTATGTCATGGCTGTGGAGCTCTTATGTGAGGTAAAGGAATATTCACTTTAAACAATTAAAAATGAGCTTCAGACAAATTTGAGTATAGCTAGAATTATGAACACCTTTTTCTGTTTTTTTCTTCCTGTTGCTCTTATAGCTACATTTGGGCACATTTCTCAGTGGAGAGCAGATTGGACAGTACTATGACTGGCCAGTGGTGCTTTCTTTCCAGAGTTCATGCTCGTATATGGAGACTGCAATATATATTTTTATCAGCATGCTTTATTGTTTAAGGGTAGTTGTGTGTAGATGCATATTGGCTGTGCAAACTAGCTGGTAGGCTTACAAGTAGAGACCATACACTCTGGGATCTGTATTATTCAGCATGTCGTGATGTTGTCTGAAGCCTGAAATGGCTGATGTTAATCTCCAGCTTGTTTCTCTGCACCCTCATAACAATATTGACAGTAAAAAGGAAAGGGAATTCCATCACACTATTGACCACTTGAAAGGAGTGTGTCTCTGCATGCATGTGCGCATGATATTGTGTTTAAATGAACAGGGGCAAGCAGTCAAATGCTGACTTTTAATCTCATTGATGAATTTTTGTTATTAATTTTTTTAGGTTTAAAGTTTGTATGAATATGTCAAGTGTTGGTACCATCATTACCTTGATGAATTTTGAATTTCTACCTCAGTGATGATTCTTCTTTAAGTTCACTTAGATTGGATAACAGTATTTATAATGCAAAAGTGAGATCAATGTTTGGACCCCATATTCATAATATGCTGTAACAATTTCATTGCTTGATCATTAGAAATGCAGACTTCCTACAGGGATATGGAGGGAGGGGGCATGAGGACTTTGACTACTACAGCTCTTTCCATTGCAGTCAGTGGTTTATACTCATGAGGAGTCCTGAATAAAAAAGGGTCCGTAGAATGTCCTGTTAATATTGGTTGGCAAAGCTGAGACACCTCATTGTTCTGCTTGCTGTGTGCCCTGGGCTTGCCTGGAAATAGTCTTAGACCATTCCCACTTCCCACAGTCAATAGTCAGAGGGAGAAGGATGAGAAAAGGATGAAAAATCTACAGGGCAATTCATTAACCCATTTAGAGACACTTTCAGGCAACTTGGTATGCTTCAAAGGTCATACTGACCACTATTTAATTCATCACACACACACACACACACACAAAAAAAAAAAAATCTGGGAGAAGAAAAAAGTTAGCAAACTTGACCTTTAATGCTTAGTAAGTTGTCTTAATATGTTTTGATTCAATCTTCAGACCTCACTAACATGATTTATCTTCTAATCTGTATAAATCCTACATCTAAATTGTATTTGACCATATGGAAGAGCTTCATTCCTCTGGACTTTGGAGCTGTCACAGAGTTCTTCCTCACACCACAGAGAGAGTGCCCCCTGCAAGGACTATTTAGTATGAGAGTTCCAGGGTCACCAAAAATCAATACCTGCGTTGTTTTGAAGGTCCAGGTTGGACCTTGAGCCTGGAATGGGGGTGGGGTTAATGTTTTTCATTTCTTCTCATCTTTGCTTTGCTATGTGTCTGAATTACAGTAGTGGTCCTCTGCAGGTGGTATCTGTAAGTGGCAGGACAGCAGTGCTGGGTGGTGGATGATGTTGGCAGCACCCTTTCCAGGCATACTAGCACCTACCACAGAAGTGGAGAGCTTTGCCCCTGCCAACTGTGACTTCAGAACCCAGGTCTGTTCCTGAACCTGGACGCCCAGCTGTCAGCATGTCGCCATATGTCACCAGCACATGGCACCCTAATTAAAATTTCAAATGGCATGCATTTGTGTTTGCTGGCTGGCTTGCTTCAAAGGCAGGGACCTAGCCACCCCCGCATCCTCCTGCATCTCTCTGAAGCATTATGTTTGCCATCCTTAGGAAAAGGTTGAAAAACCACCTTTCCCCATTTAACAAAAAAAAAAAAAAACCACTCTAAAATTCTCTCACCACTGAAAATTACCTTCTATCTTAAGGTGATGGAAGGGTGTGAGGAAACATGGCTGGTGCTCTGGTCTAGAATCCTGTCATTATGGTTCCTGGTTCCTGCTTCATGCCTGGCTTATGCAGATTACTCCAGTCTGAGCGCTCTGTCTTCTCAACTGAAAAGTGAATATTATTATCCCATAAGCATAGTATAAATGCCTGTAACAAGGTTTAATACAAGACATAGTTTTCCTTGGATGAGTCAGGTAAAGTGGTGTCTGTGAGTCTCTTTATGTCTTCAGTGTTGCCTTCCCTATTTGTAGATACAGCTTTTGTGTATGCTAAAATTTGAAATTTTGTTCAAGGATTAGATTTGAGTCCTAGAAAATAATAGCAACAGAACCCAGTGGAAGCAGATCTCTGTGTTCAAAGCCAGAAGGACATGCTATTGGTTGCAAATATCCTCTATTAATTGCCTCTTAATGACTGTTTACAAATTCTAAGGAAAACACAAATCAGTTTCATCACTATTACACAGCAAGTGTCCTCATTTGAAAGGTGAGTATTCTGCAGCTCACTTATGCATTTTCAAAGTAATGCCTTTAGTGTACAATACAATGGAGATTTGAACCTAGATGCATTTGGCTCAAAACCATGCATGTTAAATAGCTTTCTTCACAGAAAGAAAATACAAACGTGTGGTATTTCTCTCTTGTTTTCTGTTTTTTGCTTATTCTAATCATAGCTTCTTAGATACACAATATACTTCCAAATATGCTTTAAAAAAAAAAAAACACATACAGGCTCAGTGGCCCTTATCTGAAATGCTTTGGACCAAAAATGTTTCAGATTTTTTTTTAAACTTTAGAATATTTGCACATAATGAAATAGGGATAGGAGCAAACTCTAAATACCTAATAGACAAAGAGTGAAGGTAATTTTGCATATATTCAGTGGTTCTCCATTTTGACTGCAGCCAGTCATACAAGGTCAGCTTTGGAATTTTGCACTTATGAACTGTCAGTGCTCAGAATGTTTTGTAGTTTGGGGTATAGGACTAGGATGTTCAAACTGGACTTAGTAAGCTTTGGTCATGACTTACAAAGTCGATCTAGGAGCCCTTTGCAATGGTGAACTGAGGGGAGTTTTAAAATTCATCCAGGATGAAAACACACTATCTCATGGACAAGTGTGCTTTTGGTTTATTTAATTTAATTTATTGATTTTTTTTTTTTGACATGAAGTCTCACTGTATTGCCAAGGCTGGCCTTGAACTCCTAGGCTCTAGCCAGCCTCCTGTTTTAGCCTCATGAGTAGGTAGGACTGCTAATATATTGACACTATGCCTGGTTTGACCTGTGGTTTCTTTAAAGTCTCAGATGAAGTCAACATTGATCTCTATGAGATGTTACCTTCATAGTTGGTCAAATACATGCTATAGAACTTACTCACTTATTTAGAAATTAGTGGTTCACATTAAGACCATTTATCTGCAGAATCAGGAGATGAGTGGCAACCTACATGAAGCAGCACCATCATGAATATTTGTACACTTGAGTCCAGCTGGTGCTTCAAACCTCAACTGCATTTTTATTAACATTTGTAATCTTGTGCAAGGTCCTTGGCCCTTCCGCACCTCAGCTTCTTTATCTGGATGAGAGGGATCATATTATAAGTAAATTGGTGTGAAATATTTAGAATGTTCCTTCTGGAAATATTGGAAGTTCCCAATAGGTGTAAGCTAAAATTAACCATAAAGAGTTGGGGATGTAGCTTAGTGGTAGAGTGCTTGCCTGGCATGCACCAGACCCAACACCACAAAAATAAATAATTATATAAATAATTACATTTTATCCTCCAGAAAATGAAGTTATTGTCAATAATCATTGATACATCCTACCGACAATAGATATTAAACTATTGACTATTTGTATGCCAGTATGTTTCTGTAGTTGGGTGGGTGTAAGTTTTTGCACGTGCATGTCAAGGCTAGGTGTGATACCCAAGAATACTGACAACTGTTTGTGAGACAGGATGTTTTATTGACCTGGGGTCACCAATTAAGCTGGACTGGCTGACCAGCAAGCCTCAGGGATCTTCCTATTTCCACCTTCCCAGTGCAGGGCTTACAGGAAGGTACCACTTTGCCCAGCATAAGTACTGGGAATTGAACTCAGATCCATGTGCTTTTGAGGCAAACATTTTACTGAGTGAACTATTTCCCCAACCACTCATTAACTTTATTTATAGCATCCAGCTTACTAAAATGAGCCTCACTCTGATCCAACCTCCTAGTCAGTAGTCACTAACTAAGCTTTTGCTGTGAAATGGTAAATGGAATCACCAAAATAAAATAAAATAAAATAAAATAAAATAAAATAAAATAAAATAAATAAAAATAGTATCATAAAATGTATGATATCAATTGTATTGGGTAGACAAGGCACTCACTAAATTATGTTTCAACAAGTGCACATTTAGTACAGTAGATTATCACAGCCACATATTGCAGTGTACATTCATCCTGAAATAACAGCAGGAAGCAGGAACCAACCAACCAACCAAACAAACAAAAAAGCCTCAGACACCTTAATCACATCTATAATGTGAAAAGCAATATTTTGAATAACGGGAATTCAGGTAGCATTCATGTCATTTCACAGTACTAGACATGGTAGTTATTTAGCAGTTAAGAAATTCAATCATCTATAATATTAAAAAATAATTTTGTTTATTTCAGAGAGAGAGAGAGAGAGAGAGAGACAGAGAAAGAGAGGGAGTGAGTCTGGTTGTACCAGGGCCTCCTGTCACTGCAAATGAACTCCAGATGCCTGAACCACTGTATGCATCTTGCTTTACCTGGGCACTGGGAAATCAAACCTGGGCCATCAGGCTTTGCAAGCAAGCACTTTAACCAGTGAGCCATCTCTCCAGCCCTCTATAATTTTTTAAAGTACAAATTATTAAACTCCCACTTATTCTGTACAACAGATGAAAAATAGCAAAATATGAAAGAGAAAACAACTATTGCCTTCACATTGTATTTAAAAATAGGAAATTCTAATGCAACTTGCAACACAAATCATGATATATGAATATTTTACATACTTGCCAAGATTTGTGTTTTATTTATTATTTCCCTGAGTATTATACATCCTGATAAATCTTTTACTACATCTATGAAAAATACTTGCTGATGATTTTTATACTATTCATTGTGATAATTCTATTGAAGTATCATCTCCTTACAGTACCACTGCTTTGCAATAAACCAGTAATGTATTAACTGCTCTGTTTCCTTTCTTCTGGGGAGCTTTAAGAAGTAATGCTGTTTCTGGTGTCCAAATACATTTAGATGCTTGTGTCTTTGTACATTTTATATATCACATTTAGAAAATATAACTTTATGGAAGCTTAAAGCAAACTCTTACAATACTATTTATCAGGTTAGATTCTGGTACCCACTTAAAATATGGGAGGGAGAGGAAAATAAGGGGCAAGAAGGGGGAGAGAGAGAGACAATAAAAGGTAGGTGACCTTAGGATAGCTGATAGTAAAGGCCTGTTTAAAATATGATCCATTGTTGAGAAAATATTTGGTACCATTACATGAGGACTATGAGAGAGACAGAAAGAGAGAAAGAGAAAGGGAGGGAAAGAGGGAAGGAGGGAGAATAATTTAATTACAATGAATTTATGAGAGAGAGGTTCTGAACCATCAGGCAAAGGGAAGGTAGTGGTGTAACTCCTTTCATGACATCATTTTAAAGAGTTTCCACACTGAGTACTTTAGGTAAAAGATTTTTATTGTAGCATGCGTGAGTAGAAATACAGCTTAAAACAAAACTAGTCACATAGCTCCAGGAGCAAGTTCTAGACTAAGAGTATTCTATAAGTATCTGGATATTGGCATTTATTAATCCTTTAAAAGATCAGATTCCCATGTTGTTATGGAAAACTGAGCTGTAGCCCCACCCTCCTCTGACTCTGTCAGGCAGATGTTAGTTCAGGATTTACACAGCACTGCAAATGCTGGGTTGCCCCATGTACATAGATGGCAACTTTATGCTGTTTCCTAGCTCTGAAAAGAAAAAAGAAATGTAAGTATTATCTCTCTATATAGTATAATTGCAGCCATAAACTTTATCAGAGCCTTCAAAATGAAATCCAAGTAGGTGACAGAGAAAGAAGCACTAGGGTGAAATTTGGGGAAGTATGATACGAAAAAGGACATGACCCTAACCTTGGGCAAAATATGTTCCTCAAGACTCTGTGAACTATTGTGCATATAAGATTCAAATGGAGTAGTTTTCAGAAGGCTGACAAATGAATAGTTCATTGTTTGAGGATTTACTTGTGTTTGTCCCTCAGGAGGTATATTTTTGAGATATATTAGAAATGATCTTTTAATCTTATTCTAGATATTCTGACATGCCAGGTGGTTAAAAAAGAATGGTATATCCCAGGTTTCAGAAATGTAGGCATTTTTGCTATCCATGATTCAGTTTTAAAATGACAAAGTTATAAACATCTATAGAGTTTATACAATTGTTAGTGATTATTGCGGCAGTAATGTGTAATGAACATTTTTTAGTTTTGTTTTATTTTCCACCCCTGCATTTTATTTATAAAAAATTTTATATTTGCAGAAGAGAAGAATTATCAGGGTATAAAATAAAAACAAAAGACCCCAATGGGGAGAATATTTAAATGTTTTTAGGGAGTGGAAGAAAAGATTTGCTTAAAAATTTCACCATATGCTAACTATATACAGCACTTCAACTTTATTTATTGTTCAAGTTTCATGTAAATCACGTCATTCTGAAAGCCATGGACACTGCACATGTGTGCACTGAGCTACATAAACAACGAGAGCCGGCCATCCATCCAATTGTTGCTTCACTTATTTTGAATTATAGTGCAATTTTGTGGAGGGTGAAATGGGGATTACACAATATAGCGATTTCCTGTTAATACCTACATTTTTGCTGATCAAGCAAGGTCTGGTCGGTATGAGAGCTTAACCTTTATTTTATTTCAAAATGTGTTTTTTATTCTGAGTTCCACTGGTGACTGTGGTTTCACTTTTTTCCATGAGCCACAAGTTAAAGCCTGCCCTGTCGAAATGCAGGAGTCAAGCCATGGAGGAGACACTGTAGATGGGCCAGTCAGGGTTTTACTGGAACCAGCCCAAGAACCCTGTGAGCTGATCAGTGGTGTTGCTGAAGAGAAAGCATGAGGTCAGCTGGCACTCACAGTGCACCGGTGTCCAGTAAGCATCAAAGCTCACCGTTCACCCCTCCTGTGGGACCTGTGTGCCCACTGTGCTTACCACCTTTTGCCTTAGCTCCCCCGCTAGATTGCCCAGTGTTTCCTCTGCTGGGGAAACCCTGGGCATCCTTCATGCTGTCTCAGACCTTTGCTGGAACCAAGCAGACAGTGCCTGCTTCTTCTTCTGCCACCTTTCCATGGTTACCCCTCTTTCCCTTACCAGAACACATGGTTTCCATCACCTTATGCTAGTTAAGTGCAGCTGACATTGTGCTCAGTTGTGTGTGAATTCATCTTCCACACCAGGCTGTGTTTTCTTGAACACTGGGACCATGTTTTTTCAGTGCTTGTGATGACAATTCTTTGTAACAGTGAATGCTCAGTAACTGTTGTTTGGACTGAATGAAAGAAAAAAAGAAAACAATGTGCTTTTGCATAGGACCTAGGCCTTTTAGTGGTAAAGACACATGTAGGAAACAGTCCTTTCTGATATCATGCCCATTCTAGGCTCCCATTGGACCACTTAGCAGTGAAGCGCCATGTTTTGGGGTAGCCTTTTCTTTTTTGGTTTTTCGAGGTAGGGTCTCACTCTGGCCCAGGCTGACCTGGAATTAACTATGTAGTCTCAGGTGGCCTCAAACTCATGGCAATCCTCCTACCTCTGACTTCTGAGTGCTGGGATTAAAAATGTGCCCCACCATGCCTGGCTTTGGGGTAGCCTTTTAAGTGCATGCAATTGCTGTGGGAATGCCCACTTTGACCAGACGACTATGTGCCTCCCTTTCCTGTAAATGTTCACGGGGGGCTTGCTGCCAACCCTTGCAGTCCCTAAAATAGTGATGAAGTGGAACAGAGCCTTTCCTCATCTGGATGGTCCTTATCCATATCCCTCCACTTTCCCTCTTGCCTCATGGAGAAGAGGCCCTGATTAGCCAGCTGTCATGGGTTTTATTTACCTAGATATAGGCTTAAAGGATCAGGATTAAACAAGGTTTGACAAATGAACTGGAGTCAGTTAGGGACTAGAAACTACTCAACAATTTGATTCACCTCTAGTTTCTAAAAGGCTATTCCAGACCACAGAACTTTCTACACACAGTCTCATCCATACATCTATATGGATTTATAGCATGCATGTCAAAGTACTACCTGACATATGACTTAGCAGGAGGACCTACTGTTCGGAAAATAATAAAAGGCTTCCCCCTGCAATCCTGGATGGTTAAGTAAGTCTTATTTTAATTGCAGCAACATGCATTAAAATCTGATTTAATTTCTAGCCATGTTGGTTGGTACTCTGTTTGCCTTGGTTCACCTTGTGGCCCTCTTGAGTGGATATTGTGGCAGCAGATAATGAGGCTATTTGGAGAATGAACAGTGACCTTCACTGCAGTAGAACAAATTCAGCTGCTGTCCTTGCTTACCAGAAGTAGCAAGTTGAGGACAAGTGTAGCCTTGATCATGTTCTTTCGTGAACATTCCTTTGACGTTATACTCAGTGATACTGAAACCAGTTAGGTCAAGATTTTTTTTCTTTAAGAAATTGTTCGTTCCTGAACAGTTTCAAGAACTTGGTGACTATTTCCTTGGCATCTACCAATCTTCACAGTGGGATTGCATTCTAATGGCTCAAATATCTTGTTGAGAAGGCTTAGTACAGTGCTGCAAAAATCATAGAATATTCCAGTTTCTTTAAAGCTCCCAGATAAATATAAATTTACAATCCTGTCAACCCAGTTATATCCTTCATGGTTATCCTATGAAATAATATTCATTTAATCCTCATTTTGAAGATGAAGAAGTTGCAGCACAAATATGTAAATTGGTTTACCCAAGGTCATGCTGCTAGTATGTAAGTTCTAGAAATGGATTTGAGCCCAGGTGTTGTCCACCCTGAGCTGGTTATTGTACTAGTTCACTTAGTTGTCTAAAAATGTTAGCAAGATCTTGGCCAGATGAAGTAGAATAGGGCTTTTTAAACTTTTTGCTCTCGTGACCTCTTTTTGCCTAAGAAATCCTTACACAACTCTAGCTATATCAGTATACAAATCAAATCAAATAGACATCAAACCATTAATGATAATAATTCATAATGAACACTTAAAATAATTATTTGGTAAATATAATTTTATATTTGTAACAAATTTGTGTACTAGAGAGATGGATATTATATATTTTTTACATAAAGAATTAAGTTTTGCCTGAATATTTGATATTGCAGGGTGTAGAGCATCTCTAGTGTTTTTCAAAGCTGGTTATTATTTTAATTTTATAATCATCAATGCTAAGAACACTGCTCTGTATAAGTACATAGTACACAATTGCAGAAGTATATTTAGGGTCATTTTAGAATTTGCTGGAAATTCTGTCCTAATCCCAAGCCAAAATTAATTTAACGTTTTTTGAAAATGACACTCAGCTCAGCAGCAATTGAGGCAGGGTCTTTCATCCTTGGCTACTGGCATTCCGGAACCTTACAAGTTTGGAAGCTACCATGGCCTGTGGCTTCCTATGTGGAGGCTGGGTATCCAAGCTCAGGTACTCAAGCTTGCACAGCAAGTGTCTTATGTACTGAGACACCTCCTTGGCCCCTACAGTCATCTTTAATCTGAGCCAAGGTGTTTCAGGAGCATTTGCTGGCACTACGTGGCATGATGGCATGTGCAGTGCAAAGTGCACATGTTGTATGTTCAGAACCAAGGCTGCAACAGGTGAGCACTGCCCCAAACACCTTGGATTCATTACATGTTTGATTTTGAGTTAATTTATGGTCAGTGTACATTTTAGGAACCTTTTATTTATTTCCAAATTTTTCATGACCCTCACATTCATTATGATATCCATACTTTAAGAAGCTAGGATGTAGCATAGATCTGTTTCTCTGAAGGTCTATACAACTGATTTTCCTTAGGTCAGCAAAATAAACCTCCTCCTAAAGTTATGATTATTTGTGAAAGTCTTAACATTTGTTTAAACAGTTAACTTAGAGGGGAGACTCTCATAAATATACTAGTGATGCTATTGAAATAGAAAACTTTGGAATCAGACAAATTTGGACCTCCTGGTCCTGAAGTAGTCCTTGGAGCCAATGTCTTCATTTTGAAAAACTAGTTTAATTTATTTACTTGCAAGGAAAGAGAAAAAAATAAAGAAGGGGCATGCCAGGGTCTCCTGCCACTGCAAATGAACATCACAGCATATGCACCTGGCTTTATATGGGTACTGAGTGTTCAAACTTGGGCTTTTAGGCTTTGCAAGCAAGCTTCTAAAGCACCAAGTCATCTTTCTGGCCCTAATGACTTCATTTTTAAAAAGTGAAAGCAGGAACTTGTAAGATCATGAGCCTGGGCAGAGTTCACTTGTGTGGTCAGGAAAAGAAGCAGGAATGATAGACTTGTTGAGCTGTGCCGGTGACAATGCATGCAGGCTGACACTCCTCCCAGTTATTTCACTGTGACATAGGTCACAGTGCTTTATAGAGATTCACAGTTTTAAGATATTCAGCAAGTGTTCCACACTGAGGTTTTATTTGTTTACATTTTGCAGCATTTTTAAAGACACAACTCATTTTTATTTATTTATTTTTTCGAGGTAGGGTCTCACTCTAGCTCAGGCTGACCTGAAATTCACTATGTAGTCTCAGGGTGGCCTCAAACTCATGGTGATCCTCCCACCTCTGCCTGCCAAGTGCTGGGATTAAAGGCACCACACCCACAACTCATTTATAAAGGCTTTTATTTTTATTTTTTTAAACTTATTTTTATTAGGTATGGAATACTTAGTATGTAAACAACACATGTTGGTACCATCCTTCCCCTCATTCCTGCCCTTTTTCTAAAGGGACCCTCCTTGTTTGGGATGCAGGTCATCCCCATGGGGATTGTGGGTTGTGCATTGTGGGAGCAGCAGTCAGTTATGAGGAGAGGCAATGTCTCTGTGCATAATATAAAAGCCTTTTTTAAATGACTGCAAATGTTTTCAGTATTTTTTTATTTACACGGAACCAGTCTTTTGGCAGCCCTTTGAATGCTATCAGATTGGATACAGTTTCCTTCTGAAAAGCTTCCATGGTTGGTAGCAGCCCTTGCTGGGGGAGGTATGCTAGAGCCCACCTTGGTTGCTGACGGGTCTCTCAGCCAAAAATACAGTGGTTGAACTTAACGTGAAAATGACACCTGGTCTTTTCTCTCTTGTACCTTTTCCAATTCTTTGCAGTTATGATCATTCTTCTCAGAGTGTTCTCAGAGACACACGTCCTCATCTTTTCTGCATTCTCTTTGATCAGGTGGAAATTCCACATAAAGCATTTTAGACATGACAAGGTATAAGCTGGACATGGTGATATATACCTCTGCACCTGTCTACTCAATAGGCTAAGACAGGAAGATCCGGGAATTCAAGATCAACCTGCTCAACATATCCAGACTATATCTCAACAAAATAAAAACCACAAGTGTATCCCAGAGAATAGATTCATTGATTATTTGATTATTTATAAAGGGTAAAAATGGGAGCCTAAGAATTGTCCTTTTTATGTCCGATTTTAGGACTATATTTTCTTGCTCATTGTTGCCCTTCCAAAGCCACCCCATGGCAACATACACACATGCATGCACACATGCATGCACGCAGTACTGTGATTTGTAGAACTCTGCACTGGGGTTACCCTTCCTTTGCGTTTGATGTGGGTAAGTAAATGAGCTTTATGAACTTTAGGTGTGTATTTATCTTTGACTAATGGGAGTTAGAAGACAGAGCCAGCTCAGTGTGCAGAAGGTGACTGTAGCAATCACAGGTGGCTAGCAGCGGCCTGGGTTGTGTTAAGTCTAGGGATGGGGAGTTCCTCTTTCTGGGAGAGAATGGATCTGTCGAGGTCATTCTGAGTTTTAGTTGGGATGGGCTGGAAAATTGGATGATAGACTTTCAAAATATTATGTAACTAAAACTTTTTAAAACTAGTGAATTAATAGTTGGGGAGAAATAATATTTTTAACTTATTTTTTCTCAACTTTACATAGATATTAGGAAGGAATTTCTGATTCATAAACAATAGACTCATTTTCTATATACCCATAATTTGTGTCATGATTTTTGAGATTTAAAAAAAACACAAAGCAATCTAAAGTTTCATGAGAAACCATTATGTATATGATTATCTTTATTTCTTTTTAAAATCATGATTTTATCCAAGGAAATTTTCTTACTTCAGTGACATTTCCTGACTCTTTAGATGGGTGGCTATCATGGTAAACAAACATGGGTTCTTTTAGGACATCCAATATTCCATTGAAAATCCAGAGAGTGGGAGAAGAGACATGAAATAAGTAGTTTTGAGCACTCATCCCAACCACAGAAGTACTGTTCAGATGTGTCCAGATGGAATTCCTAGCACTCTTTCTTTTCTGAAGTGGGACTTGGACACCCACAGCAAAGCCATTCACAAACAAAAAGCCTTCTCTGCTGTTATCATTGTATCCACTTCTCGGCCTCCTTTTGCTTTGCTTGGGCTCAGGCTCCTTCTGATTCAGATATTTTGGAAAAGATTAGAGCATACTTTCATAACAATAATTTCCCATCGTTTATCATTTTTGACAAAATGTGCACTTTTCACTTCGGTGTTTGTGGCAGGATTTTTCTGGGGAAAAGGAATAGAGAATTGAATGCAGTCTCTGCCAGTAGTAGTATATCTTATAAATACCCTGTGCGATTCTCTCTCTTCTCTCTCTCTCCTCCTTTCTTTCTTCTCCCTTTATCTCTCCCCCTCTCTCCTTTCTCCTTCCCTCCCTCCTTATCTCACCTCTTCCATTCTTTCCTCTCTTTTTCTCTCTCCTCCTCTCTCCACTTTTTTCCCATTTGCACTCTGCTTTGCACAAGTCTTTCGAAGAGTGAGCAGTACAGCAGACCTACTGCTTTGCAGTGGTGGCTTCCTTC
This sequence comes from Orientallactaga sibirica, assembly GCA_036365145.1. Lineage (NCBI taxonomy): Eukaryota > Metazoa > Chordata > Mammalia > Rodentia > Dipodidae > Orientallactaga > Orientallactaga sibirica. Next base: position 30,600,959 of record JAEOAD010000015.1, on the reverse strand, counting down.
TTTCAGTTGCAGCAAGGAGATGACGCACTCTTCACAGTCCGCAGTAACTGACCACGCTTTGCTTTCTGTCTGTTACAATGTCATGGTCACACCCTGGTCCTTGTCCATCAGTAAGATTTTGCACCTAAAAAATCTTCCCGCAGCAGGTCCGCCTGGGTCAGCCATAGTTTTCGAAAAACAGCTAGCTTAGGAAAGGCTTTCCCATGCCAGGCCTAGAGGGAGCACTGCGGCGGAGGAAGAAATAGGTGTTGAAGAGGATGAAGGGGAAAAGATTGTTCTTGTGTTTTTTTTTTTTTTGTTTTCTTTTGTCTTGACATCTGTTTTGTGTTTTTTTAGTTTTTTTTTTTTTTTAAGCTCTCATTTAAGAAACTCTTAAAGGGAAGCAGTTTGACATATGAGAAGGCTGGTGTTTGGAGTCAGAAGATATGAGTTTGAAGGTTGAGAGGTGACCTTAGACATGCATGCTAATTCATTTTTCCATGAGCCCATTTTCTATCTATTCAATAGGAAGGGAGTTGCAAGTATATCTTAGGGTGTTAGGTTAAAAGCATCAGGGAGATTTTGCCTGTAAGGTACATAGCACGAGGCCTTTGTACAGCAAGTAGCTTGCTATCTTTATTAACAAGGCTGGCTTGGCATTTTTTCTCATTGTTACTTTTATCAAATACATTTTGGGCTTTATTATCAGATATTATTTAGAAAATTCAATAAGCATGTCCTGAATTTAAGATTTAAGACTTTAAAAGGGGCTCAGATTAAGTAGAGTCAGTGGAAGATCCCTGTTTTATGATTCATTTAGAAGAAAGTACTTGAGTGAGGCTCATTTGAGTAACAGCCACATCAGTTAGATTAGGAGAGCCATTCTCAGTCTACCTTAAAAAGGTGAACTTTCTACTGCCATTGCAGGAACCTGGGCAAAGAACTCAGAAAGTTACCAAATTAAAGAAACCTACAAACTAAAATGTGCACATTTTTTTTTAGTGTCAGAAACTGGTCATTTCTATGATATTTAGTGAAGTTGATATTTTTAGAGAAAACGTACTTAGGAAATTCTCATTTTCTTTTGGATTTACATGTTTCACTTTAGAAAAACAAAGCCTGCTCACTCATTAACAGCAGTTGTTTATATACAGTTACTGTCCTAGGAGCCACCTAGAACCAGCTACAGTTAAACACATCTCTTTCCTCTCAAATGCTTTTGTGCAGTATTCATTTATTTATTTGTTTTCTATGGCTTTAAGTTCATTCTTTATTTCATCTTTGTGGGATGAGAATTATATAGTCTTCAAGGTATTTATCACAATATGTAGATAGGCTCTAAATAAATACATTTATTTACATTTTTATCATAAAATAACCTAAGGCCATTATAGATTTATAAAATATAAGTAGTTGAAGTCATACATATCCTGCCACACAAAAATAATTAATATTAACATCATGGTATACTTACAGGCTTTCTTCTGTTAATATGCTAGATGTTTAAGGCTATCAAAAACATATTATCTAAAAATCTTCTCAAGCCAAATGCAGATGTTGTTGGACAGAAATAGATGGTAGCCTGGCAATGTGAGTGAACATGAAAATAAAAATGTCAGAGTTCCAATGAGAAGTGGGGTAGCCTTGAGTTCTTTAGCCCAGGGCTTTCTTGATGATAATACATGGTTTCCCTCAAGTGAGATAAGCTTGTGAAGAAAGGTAGAAGAGATCAAAAGAAGTCTTCAAACTGCCCTCATCATAGGTAACAAAAGCAATAAAATAACTTAATTTTGTTGTGCTGTGCTATTCTTTTATTCAGAAAAAAATCACTGGTTATAATGAGTCTAATTTTGAATATAGCTCCTTTCTCAGAACATTTATTCGTAGGGTTTAAATTATGGGGACTAACTTTAAATATGAGAAGATGAAAGATTGCTAAGCATAGGTAAGTTTTTGTTGTATTTGTTATGGTCCTGCATCTTGAAAGATGATTCTTTCAGTTATATCTTTATGTATAGATGCTTTCTAGTATGACCCACTCACCCCTGACATTCCTTATACTGCTACACTTTATTCCATTACTTTAAAAAAAAGAACACCTTTCTGTAATGCTGGGGATGATACCCAGGTCTGTGTACATGTTAGGGAGCACTCTGCCACTAAGCTGCATGCACAGCTCTTGTTCAGTGGGTCTGAGGCTTAGTGGCAGTATAGAGCACTTCTCTAGAATGTTTAGGGTCCTGAGTTGAACAATGTGCAAGATTTTCAAAGATCACTTGTATTGTGACGCTTTTGATTGAACTTCTCAAGCCTGCATTCTTACTGGCCAAGCACACACTTATCCTTTCACCCCAGCTCTCGTGTTCACATGTGCATGCAGTGCCTACGTGCAATTTTACCAAGAAAAAAGCATAATATTCTTAATATTCTTCTGGTTTGCCTAAGTCTTTGGCATTTAAACAAAACAGAGAAATGCATAAATTTAGCCAAGGATCAGGGTCAAAGTGATGGCTGGATTGGCATTATTTCACATTTTTCATTCTCTGTATTTATAGCAATAAATTTCAAGTAAGGAAGCAGAATGCAGGGACCATGTTGGATTATGAAGGACATTTGTACTGTTGTGGCTTATGGGTATCTTAGTTTAACCTTCGCCCCTGGTTGAGGCTACAGATCTTCTTGCATGACTGCAGCCTCCAGAGGCATAGCATTCTAAGGGCTGTGTAGTGAATTACATGTTAATCTAACCTCCTTGTTTTGCTGTAGTGATAAGAAGCAAACCCAAGGCCTTCGTACCTGCTATACAAGTGTTCTATCACTAAGCCACCCCTACTCCCCAGTCCCCAATATTAATGGCAGGATAAGAAAGATATAGTACATCGTGTTACCCAATCAATGAGATCTGGTGAAGCTCTAATAATATTGGAGAAATTTTGGTTCCATGGTTTTCTTGGCCTTTGAAGGAGTAGGTGGTCATGCTCAAAAATCAATTGCCAAACTGCTATTTAATAGTGATGATATTTAAATAGTAACAATGATAAAGAGTAATGCTATATTTTTAAAAGATAACAAGAAGAGTACACTCACAAATTAATTCCCTTCATGTTTACAATCTTATTATGAATCACATTTTATAAATGAAGAAACTGCATTACTTGGAAATCACCATTCTTGGAAGGTATTTCATAGAATTCTAGAGTCAATAAAAGGGACACCAGGAGACAGCCCCCTCTGATAAGTACATTTTCTCCTTCATATTCCACTCACTAGAGGCTTTTAGAGAATGATCCAAAAACTCCAGCACACCATAGAGCTTTGGCCTTTATCAGTCTTGCACACTTAGGATTCATGAGCACATTGGATTGTTCAATTTTGAGTTGTGGCAAAAGGAAGTTGGAAGGAAATTTGAAAGGTAGAATGATGACATACACAGAAGTCTACTATTAAAAGGGAACAAGTGAGTAGACGGGCTTTTGATACTGAAGGACAAACAAAGGCACAGACCATCTAAGTTGGATTCCACTAACTGCTAAAATTTCACCTTTTACCCCACTGAAAATTTTCTTATATGTCACCTTGGAGATACATACTTAAGGTACATTGTTCCTTAGAGCTGCCAAGTAAATTATATTTACTTCAAAGACAATGCCATATTAACCCTCAAGGATATTTTCTCTTTTGGAAAGGATGACTTTTAAATTCTAAATGTTTATTATCCATGGACCGTGAGCCCCCTGAGTAGTCACAGTGTCCAGAACAGCACATAGCAGATAACACAGTAAGGACATTGACATGGCAAAGTGTTTTTGAATAAATGAATTACATTTATCATCTGCTTATGAATTTTAACTACACTTTACATTGCACCAGAAAGAAGGTACAAATATAAGTTTTTTGAAATCAGTGGTCATTCATATAGATTACAGCTGCCAATTTTGGTAAAAGAGAACTTTGTGCTTGACTTCATAACAGGACATCCATAGTACAGTATTGCTGGCAACACACTATAAGACAACACACAGCATCCACACTTGGGGACCCCTGAGTCTGAATTGCAGACCAGATTGAGTGTAAAAGGATGGAGGCCCTGTGGTTAAGCCACTTGTGGATAATCAAAAGAATATACTCATGTTCAAGTTTGCAGCTGCGTTCACTTTTTACTCAAGTGCACCATTTTGTCTGGTTCTTCACACTGCCCTGCTCACCATTAGTGCTCTGACAAATATCTGAGGAGGTTTACCATGGCTTCCCACCATTTTGCTTCTGCCCACTCCAGTGCTTTCCCTGACCTGGTCATGCTTGCCAGTGTTCAGAAGTTGATCAATTGCAGTAACTGCATCAGAAGGAAGACAAAAATAAATAATAAATGATTAAAATAAGCAAATGAAAAACCAAATACAACTCAGAGGATAACACTGATGAAATTTTCGATTTAAAACAACCCAGGTTTGATGTATAGCATATGGAAATGCTATGACTCCTCTCCAACTGTCTCACATGCTTTGATTCACAACCTTGGAATTTTCTGGTGGGCAGCTGATATTTGAGTCCAATAATGTATCCGTCTTGCTGCTCCAGACTTAGATCCCATTTGAGTTAGAGGCACTGTGTGCCTAATATAGACAATGTGTGAACGTTCCAGTGTCAATAGGCGAGAAGGGTTGTGAAGATATGTGTCTGCGTGGGATAGCCTGCAAGTTCATAGCTCCAAGGACACACAAGTATATGTCACCCTGCTTATGACAGGGGCTGTGTGTGTTTCACTTTATGTTTTCATCTCCAGTTGGTTATATGCCATTTAAATCTGCACTGGCACATGGGCATGGTTTTCTACCCAAAATGAGCTTAAGTTACAAAAACTTCAGCTCTATAGTGATCTCATTTTACTGTTTTCCTCACTTAAAAAATGCACTTTATACTATATGCAGAATGTTGATTATTGCCTGAGTATAGTTCAGTGAAAAGGATAGCAAAAGTTTAATGAAGTAAAGCCCACGTTTCCTTCTAGTATGTAACCTTATAATCCAATGGGTTGAAACAATTGTCAGAATATATATGACTCAGCTTCTCCGAGCCACTCCTGCCCTTTGGTCTTGTACCCAGATAATGATGATGGTGTGCAAGTGTGTGTGGTTAGTGTCTCTGGCATAACAGTGCAAGTCCTGCTGCTGTATTATGTGTGCATAGGTACTTGGTTGAGTCTTTTATGGCCCTAGCAGGGGAAGATGTACACCCAGAAAGTGGAAACAAAACTATTGACTTACATGACTTAAAAAGCACAAGGGCTACAGAGATGGCTTAGCGGTTAGGGCACATGTCTGTGAGGCCCAAGGACCCTTGTTCTACTCCCCAGATCCCATATAAGCCAGACGCACAAGGTGACACATGCATCTGGAGTTCAGTTATTGTGGTTATAGTCTCTGGTGCACCAATTCTCTCTCCCCCCCTTCACTGTCACTCTCTTTCATAAAAAGAAGTCCAGTCTGTTGGGCTGCCTTAAAAAAAGAAAAAAGCACCAGAGTTTTCTCTGAAGTATGGGGATTTGGAAGCGTTTCTCAGTCAAGCAGGCACCATATATGCCTGGGCTGTCTTCTCTTCCCATTTGTGTAGGGTGCCATTTCATGACCATATCTGGCCCTAAATGGACAGAAGATTGGTAGATGATTAGGAAGGTCCATGGCTCATATCAGAGGGGAGGGATGAATGAAGCTCACTTTGGTTCTACTAAGGGTTTATCAGGCTATGCCCTGCTAGTAGTTGATTATCCAGTTTGGACCGACTATATAGGCTAAATGGAGCATCACTCTCAGCTCTTGCAAGTTAAAAAGAAAAGGCTATTCTGAAAAGCAAGGATTTTGCTGAAATTTTATATAGGATCTCGGTGAAATGATAGAGAGAGAAGCCAGAGTAGTGTTGGGCTGGCTGACAGAAGTTCAAAGTAAGATTGACAGATAGTATCCTTGTCTCAGTTTGAAAAATACTTTCATAGTGCTTGAGCTTATAGTTTCTCATGAAAGAGGAAAAGCTTCCACTATTATTATAGCCATCATTAGCATACCGCTTTTGAGAGATGAGAAGATTAAGGTTCCAAGAACTTAAGAGATTTTTTTCCCAGGGCTGGAGAGATGGCTTAGTGGTTAAGGCACTTGTTTGTGAAGCCTAAGGACTCATGTTCTACTTTCCAGATCTCATGTTAGCCAGATGCACAAAGGTGAGGCAAGCACAAGGTCACACATGCCCACTAGGTGGCACAAGCATCTGGAGTTTGATTGCAGTGACTGTGGCCCTGGTGCGCCAATTCTTTCTCTCTCTCTACCCCCTCCCTCTCTCTCTCTTCCCCTATCATCCATCCATCCATCTATCTATCTATCTATCTATCTATCTATCTATCTATCTATCTATCTATCTATCTATCATCTATCTAAAAATAAAAAAAAAGATTTCTCTTGCATTAATAAACTGCTATGTCTTCATCTAGCTATAGGACAACACTTTCATCCCAGGCCTTGCTTCCTGAGGACATCTTCATTTGCTGTAAGTCATAACTGACCATATAGCAGAAGTGAAGATGTTTTATAAATGTATATTTTGCTTAATACCTTAGTAGCTTGTATTAGCACACACCACTAAAATTAGAGACTTTACTTTCTAAAGTTGCCACCATTTGTGAAATAAATCCTAGTTTTGAGTTACTCTACAAATTAATTCTTATAATAATAATACAATCACATTTGCAAAGCATGCCAAACATTAAGTAACATTTTCTCCACTCTCCTAACATCAGATAGTACCATGACATGTCTGAATTCTTCAACAAAGAAGTAGCCAGTACTTTTCAGGTGCATTTAAGTGCATAAATTTCTTTTAAAGCTGAAACAAACAGTATACAGTTTTTAGCATTGTTCTAAAATATAATTTTAATGAAGAGATTATAAATACACTTGATCAATCCATCAACATTGTCAACCTGTTCAAAAATTAATTCTAATGAGGCCATGTTGGTGCAGTTACTGGTTGCATGATGTTGTGTGATGCTATAACTTTTTGATAAGCATGTTTTCCTGTTCTGAAAACAAAAGCATTAAAATCATCCACTATTGAAGACAATTAACTGGAACTTTATTAGAAGGTAACATTAGATATGGTTAGAACTAGCTAAATAAAAAACTTAAAGACAAAGTCAAGATGTAGGAGACTAACCCCATTGATAAAAATACAGATGCATCTCTAAATGATTAATATATGGTATTTTCCAATAACTATGAAATATAAAAGGCTTTTAAAATAAGCCTCACCATTACTATGCAAGAGTAACTTATCTATCTATGTGAAAGAAACTAATTTCATATCTGTGGAGGGGAAATTAGGAGGGGAAATAAGGGCTTTACAATTTGTCTTAAAATAAATTATCTTTTGCACTGTCCATAGAAACCAGGTAGATTCCAAAGAGTTCTTTGTTAATATACTTCAGTAACATGACAGACAGAAGTATTTGAGATTTGATCTCCCTAGTGCCCTGTAACCTGGCATCAGATTTGGCCCTCTTCTACATAGGTCCTTCTGACACAATACATAAACCAAACAAACAAAAATGACAACTTATATGGTCAGCACTCACAAACCTTGATTTGAATAAATAACCCCTTATTTTACATGGTAGCTTACCTCTTAAGAAAGTGAGTCTCTCTAACTTCTGTGGTCATAAATGTGAGGAAGATTGCTGATGGTTTGGAATCATGCATGTTGCTGATAGTGATAGCCTGGCAGGTGAACCAAGTCATCATAGAGACTTGATCCAAGTCTATCCCCTCCATTAGACAGTGCATGCCTCTACTGAATATCACTGTTTGCAGTTGTAGCAATAGGGAGTCTACAGGTCTCCATGGGTTCTGAGTTTATGTCATTACCCACTGTGGTCATCACATCATCTTTTGCCCCTCCCCCTTTTCTATTTTTAAGTTGGTTTATTTTTGACACTTTGATGCATATTTACAATATATTTTGATCATATTCATTATTTCCTTGTCTCCTTCCCACTGAACTCCTTTGTTTTATGTTTTTTGTTTTTCAAGGTAGGGTCTCACTCTAGCCCAGGCTGACCTGTAATCACTCTGTAGTCTCAGGGTAACCTTGAACTCACCTCAGTCCTCCTACCTCTGCCTCCCAAGTGCTGTAAAGGTGTGCACCACCACACCCAGCTTGAACTCCTTCTTTTTAACTAGTCCACTTTTATTTTTAAATAGTTTTCCTTGGTTATATTTTAAAAAATATTTTATTTATTTGTTTATTTGTTTGCTTGTGTATGTATTTTGTAAGCTTAAGAGAGGGAGAAGAGAGAAAGACACACACACACAGAGAATGGGCACACCAGGATGTCTAGCCATTGCAAATGAACTCCAGATTACATGCACCAGTTTGCACATCTAGCTTTATATGAGTACTGGGGAATTGAACTTGGGTCATTAGGTTTTGCAGGCAATCATGTCTCTAGAGCAATCTCTCTAGCCTCCATTTCTGTTTTAATGTCTTTTATTTTCTGACCCACTCAGTAAATTGGATGGAGCACAGGCACCTTATCAGTGGCTATGCCACTGAAGAAAATGTCTTCCCCAGCAACCATTAACTGCCATAGCTCTCAGGGAAGGCTGGGGCCTCATAAGCCCCTCCACTATCTATGATGGAATATTGACAGACCCAGTTGTATGCAGGTAACCACAGCTGCTGTGAGTTCATGACCATAATGGACATGCCCTGTCCAAAAGACAGTGTTCCGCAACACTCCTTCTGGTGCCCTGAGCCTTGAAGTAGTTGGTATATGTGCTCCATTGATCACTTAACAGTCACTTATTTCTAGCATTGTAACATTTTGAGTCATCCTAATATCTGCTACCCACTGCAAAAAGAAGCTTCTTTGACCAAAACTGAGATCACCACTAATCTATGGCCATACATAAATGTTAAGACTATAGTTTAGGGCTGGAGAAATTGCTCAGTGGTTAAAGGCATTTGCAAAACAAATCCTGATGGCCCAGGTTTGATTCCCTAGTATCCATGTAAGCTAGATAAACAAAGTGGTGCATGTATCTGGAGTTTGTTTCCAGTAGTAAGAGGCCCTGGACTCCCCCCCCCCCACCTTGTAAATAAATAAAAATACTTTTAAAAAAACTTTTAAAAAGAATATTGTTTGACAGGCACTGCATGTCCATTTGACAAAACAGAAGTGGTAGTTTCTCCTCTAGGGCCTATAATCTCCCTGGCAGGAGGCTTTTGTGTAGATCTTCAGTGCCAGGCATGAATTCTTTCCCATGGAGTGGATCTCAAATCCAATCAGAAATCAGTTGGTTACCCTCATAATGGTCATGCCATTATTTCCCAAGCTGGCATATCTTACCTGGCTGGTTGGTTCTGTAGCACACAAGGTCCTTTGCTATTTAGAACTATTGATGACTTTTCTCCCCAGCAGCCTGCATAGTACCTTCTAGTACTATGACAGTTCCCAAGCAGAAAAGAAGCTTCCAGCTCAGTTCCAGCTTGATTTCTCAGTATCCTGCAACTGAAGCAAGTGTTGTCTTCATTAATAAGGTCATAACACATAGTTCTATAAGACACTGGCCATAACTTTAATTTTGTGTGTATGTGTGTGGGGTTGTTCAGGGCCTCCTTGACCAACAACTGACTGAGAGGTATTCCATTCCTGATAATGGGATTTTCTTATAATAACTTATGGCTTCTATGAGTAGCATTATTCATATATAGAACACTTCTGTTCAAACTCTTTCTAAATTTTTTTTTAAAAAATCTTTAGAGGGAGAGAGAAACAAAGTAAGTTTCTATATGGCTTTTTCATATATTTTTAATTTTAGCTAACACTCCTGCCACCCCTCTTCCCTTCCATCCCCACTTAAACCTTTCTACCCCCATTATTCTGGCCCTCCACCTTTGTATCCCATGTGTTCTACTAGCTTTTCCTCTTCTTACTGTATGTCCCCATGACCCCTTTTAAGCTTTGTGGCCTCAACTAATGCTCCAGCTTAAACACACAAATCTAAAAATCTGATGCTAGTATATGAGAAAGAACATACCATAAATGTCTTTCTGATAGCAAACTAATTCCAGTTCTTTCCATTTTCCTGAAAATTTCATAATTCCATTTTTCTTTATACATACATCTTCATTATCTATTTACCAGTTGCTGTATATCTAAGCTCATTCTATTTCCTAGTTATTGTGACTAGAACAGCAATAAACATAGATGAGTAAGTGTCTCTGTAGTAGGGTATAAAATCATTAGGGTATATATACCAAGGAGTGCATATTTGGAGGTTATATGGTCGTTCTATTTTTGGTTTTGTAGAAACATCTGTAGAAGTTTCTGAGTTTCAGGTCTTATATCAAGGCCTTTGATTCATTTGAAGTAAATTCTTAGGAATGGTGAGAGATAAGGATCTAGTCTCATTCTTCTATATAGAGGTATTCAGTTTTCCCAGCACCATTCCTTTAAAAGGCTATGTTTCCCAGTGCACATTTTTAACATTTTTTTTCCAAAGTTCAGATGACTATAGCTGCGTGGGTTTAAATCTGTATCTTTTAGTTTGTTCCATTGATGTATGTGTCTATTTTTGTGCCAGTATCAATCTCTCTTTGTAACTTTGGCCCTGTAATATACTTTGTAATTAAGTATGATGATACCTTTAGGATTATTTATTTATTTTTCAGGATTTGCTAAGATTTTTTTCTTTCCAAATTAATTTTAAGTTGTTTTTCTCTCTCTGTGAAGAATGACATTGGAATTTTGATGAGGAGTACATTAAATCTACAGATTGGTTTTGGTATAATAGCTATTTTCATAATATTGACTCTTCCAATCCATGAACACGTGGAATCTTTCCATTTCCTACTGTCTCCTTCAATTTTTGTCTTGAGTGTTACAAAGTTTTCATTAAAGAGCTTTTTCACTAAGTCAGGTTTATTCTAAGATTTTTTTTCATGTTTATTATTGGTATGTAGGAAAGCTACTAATTTATGAATATTAATTACATATTCTGCTACTTTGCTGAAAAAACATTTATCAGCTCTAAACGTTTCAAGGTAAATTCTTTAGGGTCTCTTATGAATAGAATTATATCATCTGCAAATAAAGGAAGTTTTTTGAGGTAGGGTGTCACTCTAGCCCAGGCTGATCTGAAACTCACTCTGTAGCACCAGGCTATCCACAAACTCACAATGATCCTACTACCACAGCCTCTGCTAAAGGCATGCACAACCACACCCAGCAAATAAAGATTCTTTAACTTCTTCCTTTCTTCTTTGTATCCCTTTTATTTGTGCCTCTTGTCTCATTGCTCTGATGAAGACTTCTAGTGCTATATTGAATCAATGGAGAGAATGGACACTTGACTTGTTCCTAATTTAAACAGAAATGTTTTGAGTTTTTCTATATTTATTGTAATGTTAGTATAATTTTGTTGTAGGCTTGTAATAAGTAGCCTTTACTGTGTTGCACTCCTGTTCCTTGTTTCTTCAGGATTTTGATTATAAAAGTATGTTGGGTCTAGTCAAAAGCGTTTTCTTATAAATTTCTCAATTTAAAAACAGAATTATCAATTTAAAAATCTCTTTTCTCTATCATATGATTTTTGTCATTGAGTCCACTTATGTGAAATATTACATTTATTAATGTTCATATGATGAACCTTCCCTGCATCTCTAGAATGAAATCAACTTGATCATGGGAATGGTCTTTTGATGTGTTTCTATATTCTGTTTGCAAGTACTTTTGAGAATTTTTGCTTCTGTGAATATCAGAGAGATTTGTTTGTAATTTTCTTTGTTATTGTTATTATTACTATTATTGTGTCTTTATCCTTTTCTTCAATCCACGTGATTCCTAGAGCTGGTGTGGCTGTGGATTCCTTTACCCTGTTCCCCCCTCCTTGGAGAGTTCTTTCTTCTTCAATTATGACAGGTACCTTTGCTGGATATAGTACTTTGGGTTTGCAGTTGTCTTTCAGAACTTGAAAACATCATTTTAATCTCTCTTGGCTTTTAAAGTTTCTATTGAGTAATCTGTTTTTATTTTGATGGGCTTGTCTTTATAAGTGAATTGTGTGTCCCTCTTGCTGCTTTTAGTATACTCTCTGTGTTCCATACATCTACTAGTGTAATGACAATATGATGAGGGAAAATGAATTCCTAGTCTAATCGGCTTGGTGTGCCTCCTGCTTCTGCTTTTGCATTTCTTTCCCTAAATTTTGGATATTTTTTGTGTGATTTCTTTGAAAATGTTTATTGTGCCTTTAGAATAATTTTTTTCCTTCTTTTATGCCCATTATCCTTAGATTTGACCTTTTCATCATGTTTCAAGTGTCTTAAAATTTCCACTCATACTTTCTTATTAATTTATCTTTGTTCTCATTGGAATGGCCCAATTTGTCTTCAAGCTAAGACAGTCTGTTCTCTCATTGATCCCTTCTATTGGTGAAGCTTTCCCTAGAACTTTTAATTTGACTTATTGTGTTCATCCTAGTATTTGAGTTTCTTCAGTATTCTATCTCTTTGCTGAATTTTTTTCATATCTTGTTTCAACCTCCTCTTATTCAACTTTTTTTGGTTAAGATTGTTTCAAGATTTTTTTCTCTGATATCTTTGAACCTACTTATAATCTTTTTTTTTTTTTTAGCTCTTTGTCTCAGATTCCATCTAAATGACTCACCAGAGGCCATTACTTTGGGATTAGTAATTAAAAAATTTTTTTGTTCATTATTAATTTATTTGACAGCAACAGACAGAGAGAGAGAGAGAGAAAGAGGCAGAGAGACAGAGAGAATGGACACACCAGGGCCTCCAGCCACTGCAAACGAACTCCAGATGCATGTGCCATCTTGTGCATCCGGCTTATGTGGATCCTGGGGAACTGAGCCTCAAACCGGGGTCCTTAGGCTTCACAGGCAAGCGCTTAACCACTAAGCCATCTCTCCAGGCCCGGGATTAGTAAGTTTTGAAAGTCTTATATTGCCTTGATTTCTGTGTGTGAGTGTTTGTGTGTGTGAGTGTGTGTGTGAGAGAGAGATTACTGCATTGGTGTTTACATATCCGGAGTTATCTTGGTGATTAGATTTTTTTTTAATTAGCTAGATTCTTGAGTGTGTAGTTCAGAAGTTATGTCCTCAGTCCAGGGGTTCACGGTGTCTAGTATGGGCTCTATTATTACTCCCATAGTAGAATATTAACTACAGTATCTGCCTCTGCTGTTGAATACCCACTATGTACATGTCATACTGGCCAATTAACAAAACTGTCCCGGTGATTTTAGTAACTTTAGGGGATGACAAATAAGGGTGGCATGGAACCAGGATTTTAGTTACTAAGATCAGAAGTGGGAAGGAAGTAGGGTGTATTAGGATAAGGACTAGATCAACTTTGAAAAGGATCAAGGTGGGGAAAGTATCTGGGAAGGGGAAGATGAAATATTGTTACTGTTACAGGTTTTAGAGGTAGTTAAAGCTATTGAAGGTTGTAATTGTGAGGTATAATGAAGATCCTGAGTAATATACAAACAAAAGCAAAACCATTATGAGATATACATGTAAGAGTAGAGATTTAAAAATAGGCCCTAAAAGATAAAATACTAAAAATGACAAAAGTTAACCATAACATACAATCAGAAAAACCCAGTATACCAACTGTTCATTAAAGGAAGAAAAGAAGAAAGATATTGCCTCAGTATTTCTTTCTTGATGGCATGTTTTGGATTCTTTCCTCCCTGTGATGTTTCATTTAGCAACTTACACTGATTCATTGAGGACATGCAATTTATGCTTTCAGTTTAAACCTGTAGAACCAGACTTCGGGTATGTGTTGGCTCAGAGCATTCAGACCCATCACCTTTTGGCGTGAGTTTCTAGCCTGCTTGTGTTGGGCTGGGAAGTCAGTTCCCTTCTTGGCACCCTCTCCACTAGGCTAGGGTCTGTGGGGTACTGTGTGGGGGTGGGGTGGGTAGGACACCCCCCCCACACACACACATTTGCCTTCAGCTGTAATGTCTACTGTTCCAGATGCTGGTGAATGGTGGAGAGGAGAATATGATATGTTGACTCATGGTTTCCATGGCTCTCAGCTGTTCCCTGTTCTCCGCATCTGTGTCTTCTGATATTACAAGGCTGGTGTGTGTGAGAAGTACTTTCTATGTTTTCCACTGTTCTTACCCAGTGGGCAGGTTGTGTATAAGGAGATGAGGAGGGGCCACTTGGTTCAGTGAGGCATGAAGATCCACACTGATTAGAGCAGCTCCCTCCTAGTTCTTTGAAGAAACCTCACTGGCCTTAAAGGTTCATTTGCAGATCTTGTCTCTTGCAGAAAAAGAACATATTGTGGATGACCTTGACTCTTCTTTCCCTGGGTTTCACTGGTGAGGCTTCTAATCTCCTATCTTACCAAGAAGTCCACATCATCTTTTCTTAAAAAAAAAAAAAAAATGCATTGATACAGCTTCAATGGTTTTCAACTTCTTGGGACACCCTACTCAGTGTTTTGAGTCTCCAAGACCCTGAATAGAAAAATATGTGTGAGGAATATTTAATGGCTGTCATAATTTCCAAGACTGGCATCTACTTCTTGTTCTTGGAACAGGTAGGTAGACTGTCATGAGAAAGTTTCACTGGCTCTGCTAAATTGCATAGTCAGTTTTGTTTTAGAGAAACCAATCAGCTAAACATAATGAATGATATCTCAGGTAGGTGAACTACCTCTGAGACATGTTTGGAGTCATTACCCATGCCTTGTCTCTGGCTTCTGTGTGGAATAGTTACCTTTACTGTCCTGTTTTGCTTAGCTGTGTACAAATTCTCTAGAAAAGAGTGTGATTATATTTTTAGGTAGTTATATCTACTGCATGACCTCTATTAAAGTACATAATCATACCAACAACTTTGAGTAATTATAAAATTTATGGTTAGTGGAGATTTTTTTTTTTTTCTGTTTAGCATTCCTCTTGCTGTGTTTCAAGAACTGTTCAAAAGTGCAAGTTTTGGTTAATTATCCATGACAAAGCAGATGTCAGAAGGGAAAGTCCCACTGGAATTTGTTGGGTAAGGCTCAAGATTGGGAAATGGGACTTTGGCAGGCACAAGTCACAGGAAGACATAATCTGTTTGCCTCACAACCCCATACGTGATTAACCTTCATTTTGCAGAGGAAAGGTTCCTTACAGTCACACTGCAGAATGAGAATACACTTTGTCTCAGTGATTCAGGAAATCTAACAGAATACAGGCCTAAGACTGGACATGTGTTCAGTTTGAGCTCTGAATTCATGAGAGAACTTTGGGACCTGAGGCAGGTTGCAGACCTCAGTTCCTTTAACCCTGGACAGGGGTAGTGCTGATACCTACATTGTGGGACTGTTATGGAGAAGAAATGAGGTATTGCCTGGAGGTGTTTTCTTATGTGGTGGCGCATAAGAAGCACTTAGTATGTTGGTTTCCTTCATGTTCAGCAATAGCTTACAGAAGTCTCACGGAGAATGTTTGTGTATTTCATGGTTTTACCAGTCCTTGCCAAGGATATTTACCTCACATAGATCCAAGAGATATATTCTGTACCTGATGTCCCATTCCTTTCTCATGACCCATTAAAAAGTTCTTCCTTGTTACCATGTCTCAAAGTGTTTTACAATCTTGAGATGTATGTGACACTCGGGGGTGTTCTGATAAATGGAGTTCTTTGCTTAATGTTCAGGTCCTAACATAAAAAGATCTGATAATTCTATGAATTGAGACACAGTGGTGTCTGCTTTGAACATCTTGGCTTTGCTAGGAAAATAGGCCCATAGCATTCATTATTTCCAAAAGAGACAGGGGCCCTGAAGTTCAATATTAGTCCTAGTGAAGACCTTCCACATGCTCCTTTATTCCTCCACAGATAGATTGCTTTGATATTCATTAAAGACTTATTCTGTGGTGGGTGGAGCTCACTGTATGTTTGATCTTGATGGAAGCTAAGACTAGACAAGCATTCTACTCCTCAGAGTTACCCGAGAGGCCTGGGGAAGGGGAGGTCATGGCACAGCCTCTCTTAGCACTGCAAAAGACCCATTCCTCAGTCAGAAACTACCTTTCACTTTGGACATAATTTCTAAAGTACTGAATATTGTGATTTAATATAATTTTTTTCTACCAGTCAGCAATGAGTGGGATTATAAGATATGTTATTAAATAGATATGTTATTAAAATTTTTTCATTAATCACTCTTGTGGAATATGCCTTGGACCACTAATCTCAAAGGCTATTTTGTGTGTGTGTGTGTGTCATGCATGTGTGTGTGTGTGTGTGTGTGTGTGTGTTTTGGGGGATTGTTTAATTGATTTTCAAGATAGATGTGAAGACTACATTGCCACTTGTTTTTCACCCTGTCTGTGGGAGTGTGTGTGTGTGTAACTGTACATGTATATGTTGCGGATATCTATGGAAGAATCTAGTTTGTCATAAAACCCATGGCAGACAGCCTTTCATGTTGAAGTGTCCCCAGTACAGCTGGGTAAATTAGGAATGACACAAGGTGCAGAAAAGCAGGTTATTGTGGAGTTTGAAGAAATATTTAATATAAGGTCTTAGCAAATTTTTGCTTTGTTGTTGAATTGAGCCATGATGATTTAGACATGGTGTGGGTGTTCAAACCATGTGAGTTGGAGGGTGTTTGCTCCTAGAACGCCCAGCCTCACTGCACAGGTGTTTTCCTTGAGTGAAAAAATGCTAATCTTGGTTCTTATTTTCCACTTCATATGACCTCCCATTATTTTACATGTATGATGTCCTACATTGTGTTTGTAATTGAATTGCTATTTTTCTTTTTTTATTTATGAATTGCTATTCTAAAGCCATCTTTAGTGTTTTTAAGATGGATTTTAAATTTTTAGAGGATTTAACTGGATTTTGCTTCATTGTGGCTAGAAAATTGGTGTTCCCATTGAAACTTGGACACCAACCTAGACAGCTCTGAGCTCTGTCTCATTCATCATTTACAACATCAAGAAACAAAGCATGAAAAAGCCAATTTTGCCCTAATTCTACATGCTCATTATACTCTGGGTATTTTAAATTTCTACTGAATGAGACTGATTTTACTTACATGTTCTGAGTTCTGGTACAAGTAACTTAGTTAGGGAACCACTGAGGACAGAACCCACCCAAGCCCAATACTCTTACCTCTTTCATCTAGAAGTGTTAATTATGCTTCTACTGGTCCAACTCACATAATCTCTCTCCCTCTCAGTATTCTTTGTGATTCTCTACACATTTAACTCTTCTTGTACTTTATTTTTCTATAAGAATATTATGGTAAAGAAGTAACTTAAAAAAAGGAATCTTACAGTAGTGTCTTATTAACACTGTATATCTGTTGTGCCAATTTAGGAATATAACAGAATTTTGTGAGTACTAATTAACATGATCAATGCACAAAAAAATTGTTAACTTTTCTAAAATACATTTACTGTTGCTATTGAGTTTCATAGACATGTTTTAAATGCCTAGAACAATTTTGTGTCATATTGTATTTTTAAAACTATAAAACATGTTTATTATTAAAGAATTTATCTGCCCTCAGCATATAACACTTGCTACATACATCCTACTAAAAAGAAGGAAATGAAATTACCTAGAGGAAAAGACAGTTTAATCACCTTGGAATAAAGTTATCCAAATTTTTCTATCTATGGCTTGGGGAGATGGCTCAGTCAGCAAAGCTCTTATCTCACAAGTATAAAGATCTAAGTTCAGATCCCCAGGACCCACGTAAATCCTGGGGGTGGTGCATCTGTAATCCCAGCACTAGGGAGGCAGAGACAGGGAGATCCCCGGGGCCAGCTAATTAGCTAGAATAGCTGAATTGATGAGCTCTGTGCTTAGTGAGAGACCCTATCTTAATAGATAAGGTGGAGAATGAGGAAGATACCTGCATCAACCTCCCCACCCCCAAGAACGTGTAAAAGAAATAACTACTTATTGGTTTAGTATGTCATATAAAAGCATTTTCTAAATCCTTTAAAAAAAGTCAATGCTATATCACACATACCTCTTTCTATCATTAGATAACCATCTCTGGTGCTTTCAGTGACCGAGAGACATGACAGCATAGATGCCCCATTATTTGTCAGATCCACTGTGATGGATGTTAAGTTTGTTTGCAAGTTTTTGTTATTATAATTAGTAGGACCATAAATACTCATGTAGCAAAATCATGACTGTATTTATAAGGGATTTTTATAAAGAAACAATGTTAATTGTGCTTTCAGATGTTAAATGAGACTTATACAAAATTAATCAGCAGGTCACTTTGTTTACTCATCTCTATACAGAAACTGTTTTGAAACATTTATTAGTTATATGGATTTGAGATATATTAGTAATTAATTATTCAGCATATAGCTATCTCATATTGAGAAAATATGAACTATTTCACATTGTGTTAAATAATAAGACAAGATACATTACCTTCTGTCTGGGGGTAGCTGATAAAACTATGAGATGTAAAACAAACTATGGATGTCCCATTGATATTTTGATGATACCATGATGATATTTATGCCTCTGTCTCCCTAGTGTAGAGAAGTTAGTGAGGAATTCTTTGAATCTTAAGGAGAAAGGAGGACTATATAACTCTTGGGCTTGGGAGATGTCTCAGTGGGTAAAATGCTTGCCACACAAGTATGAGGGCCTGAGTTCAGATCCCCAGAACCCATTAATAAAAGACTGAATGTGGTGGCGCACACCTGTAATCCTAGAGTTGGGGAGTCATAGGCAGGATAATCCTTTAGGGTTTACGGGCTAGCTTGCCTAGCCAAATGAGAGAACTTTGGATGCTCATACAAATAAGATAGAGAAATGAGAGAGGAGGATACTGGTATGTCAACCTCTGGCCTCCACACCGACACATACACAAATGCACATGCACCTGAACATACATGTGCACCTATATGGGTACAAATACATATACACACATACAACTAAAAATAAAAAGCTCCTAATGCCAGCAATTACAGTTTTTGTGAAAATCTTCTACTTGTTTGTTTTCAAAACATATTGGGTTTGAAGTGTGTGTGTGTGTCTGTATATCTATGTGTGTGTGCACAGTGCATATTTGTGTACGTGTATGTAGGTGTGTTTTTTCCTAGTCTGTATTACCTCCCTGCCCATCACAGAATATCTTTTTTTGGGAGGGGGGAATCAAGGTAGGGTCTTGCTCTAGCCCAGGCTGACCTGGAATTCAGTCTCAAGATGACCTTGAATTTATGGCAATCTTCCTACCTCTGCTTCCCAAGTGCTGGGATTAAAGGCGTGCACCACCATGCCCAGCCCATCACAGAATATCTTAAATGCCATTGGCATACTGTGCACCATCCCCTTCAATTTGTGGGTTTGTGGGCTCATCCAGCAACAGGCTTTGCAGAAGTTACTTGCTACCGTATTATAACATACTTAAACTCAATAGCAATTCAGGCCTACTGGGTATTTACCTAATTTATTGTGGAAATGCGGTATTTAGACCACTGATTAAGTAAAGTTTGTCAGTATATTTAAAGAAAATTAGAGACACTATCATTGCTAAATCACTTTACAATTCAAAGAAGAGTTGTAAACATATGAATTCATTTAATTATAATAGTGCCAATTATAAGAGAAATCGCAATGCCGAGAACAGCAGCTTTTATGTAATCATAATGATGGCATGTATTTATCTTGGTTTGGCAAGTTAGGCCTTTCTTTAATACTTGGCTTTGCCTAAATAGAATGTGGTTTGCTGAAACCCACAATAACCCCCACACCCTCCAATTTGTTATTGCAGAAAATACTGAACAATAATCATGAGGTATGAATGATTAATGTATGCATGGGTTTGTAAGTATCTCTGAGGTTTAAAAAGTGTTTTCATTTACATTATTCTGTTGACAGAAGATATAAAACAAATAAATAAAAATCCACACATTAAATAATCTAACCAGTTTCATACAAGTGTTCCTACAAGTGTTTAATTTATTGTTTTCAGTCCTTTTTGTCTTTATTCAACACACACCCTTTAAGTCTATTTCAACTGTAGTATTTGACATGTGATCTATTTTAAAATGTACCAAGTACTTTAAATATAGATTTTGCAAGACATGGTAATAACTTTAACAATATTTTAGGGTTGGCAAGTTTACATAATGTTGAGTTCAAATAATACCTGCTAAAATAACAGTTTGAAAAGCATGGGTAAAAAAAATTACTCACATTCTCTACTTAATAGAATTACTATGATTATTGAGGAAAAAGTGCTATCTAGTGGTATAAACACAATTATTCTGCAGTTGAACATTTCTGCACTTTAATTTCAGCCTTCCATTTGTGTCCTCCTGTTTTCAGAAAGCAATTCTGCACTGTGCAAGCCTAATAGAAGCAACTTTGACTTTGCTAACTGAAGAAGGAAAGAAGTTAAGTTTAAAAGGAACTCTGAATATAAGTGTACTTTACAAAAAGTTCTCACAGGCTTCTATTTCAAACACAACTTCCAACAGACATTTAGAATTTACTGTGTTATACTTTGTAAAGAACATCCCAAACTTTTAGTTTCTTTTGTAAGACAGTATCTCCAAATTAAAAAGAAACAAATGATGTGCTAAAAAATTTAGCACTGTAAGAGTTAATATTTTTATTACTTGAAATGTGATATAAAATTGTGGGCAGCCTATGACATGGTTTGGAGTACTTGATTATTCCATTCTCAATAAATAAGAGTGGCATACAGTTAATTTCAGCACTGTAATTGAGCAATGCATTCTGGGAAGTTGAAAAGCTCTGTAAGATGAGGAAATGTTTTAGAGACTAATCATGAGAAGAAAGGAGCCTTTCATAGCCCTAGATGCCGTTGTCAGAGCTAAAGGCAGATAATGATTCAGTAATAATGGCACATTGTGAATATTTAAGCTGAAAAGATTTGGGCAAAATGAACAGACATTGTTGGGTTGTTCAAACTGAACACTTGGTCTTTAGGCTTCAAAAGCACTCTGAACTCAGTATAACATTTTTATTCAAATTGTTCCCTAAAACAGGATACTTTTTGCAAAGTTCTATCAAATACCATCACTATACGAACTTTTAAAATGATTATTTATTTTCATTTTTGCTGTAGAAAGTGTTAGCTAGAAAGGCTACCACGTTTCTTTTCATGTGTCTTTAAAACCTGAGTTGAAGGAAGCCGTTCTCTGGCGAACATCCTCATCTCATGATATATGATGTTGAGCACAAAGCTGGAAGGACGTGAAGTGATCCAGGCTGCTCCTGCCCAGTGCTTCAGTCCTGCAGCCGCCTTCTTTCTCTTTCCTCCCCACTAGTGCATTTCCAACTTGTTTGTTTTAGTTCTTGCAACATCTGTGAAATGCAGATTAATACAGTTGTAGTTTCCCACTTGGGGCGAATGTTATCCATAGCGAAGGTCTGCGTCCTTGTCATCTGGCTTTAACTTAGAAGAGCTCTGAGCTGGCCCAAGCCAGGGCGCTGCTTTGGGAAACATTTGTTTGTAGTTGGTAGCACAGCTGGTAAAAAATCCATGTTCTATTCTGTCCAAGGATAGGTAAAACATTGCTATGTTAAAATGATGTTTTTATTTTTTTTAATGTGATTCAACTTGAAAAGAAAACTTTTTAGAATAAGTTTTAAGTCAGAAATTCAACCTTTTTATGTATGTCCAGTGAACTCTCATTTATTATATATATGCTGCAATGACATAAATAATTCCAAGTCTGGTATTTCTTTTATAAATATACTTTTCATGTGTAGATTTACACAAAGACTGAAATGAAACAGATTTCTGAGGCTACACAAATGTTTTTTTCTTAAAAAATGGGCTCACAATTTAAACTAAAATAACTTTTTTTGTTATTTCTGCTCTAAGATTTTTTTTCTGATGGAAAAAAAAGTTGTCGTATGTTTACACCAACATTCACTTTTACCCATATGCTTTGAATCTGTATATTTGTTTAAGCAAATATTGTTTATTTTTAGAACTATTTAATTTTTCTCTTTAACTGGATTTTTTTTTTTAGCAGCAGCTCTTTTGAAATTAAGTTAAATAAAATGTCCCTATTTAAAGGTCATTTTCTTTAGCAGTTTGAACCAAGAACAAAATCCTTTATTATTATTAGGTGAGGCTAGTGTTTGTGCAGGAAATAGGCAAAAATAAAACAAGGTGAATATTTACTATGAAAGTATGCTAAGATCCAAGCATAGTTTTGCGTTATTTTCTTAAAGGCACTTTTGTGAATGGTACCACTTGCAGTTCCGAGAAGTAAGCCCTTCCCAGTCCTGGAAGGAGACAAAAGTTGTATTTGGACACCCTATCTTTACAGACTTATAGTTGTTCAAGTTTAAGAAAGACAACTTGTTGTATAAAAGGAGGTTATATGAGCCTGAACTCTTATTTTTAGAACATAAAATATTTCAAGTTATATAGAATAAAATATTTTGTCTTTTTCAAAGATTCCATATAATAATTGGTATTGTTCACTCTACTTTTTGTCTGAGATTATTCTCACTTGATATTAAATAGTAGTTTTATTTAGAATAGTGGCATTCCCCACCCTCCTCTGTATTTCTATCTATTCAAATTCACACATTTTTCAGGCAACTCTAAGACCAAAATCAAGGTCCCCTCAGGCTTTCTGAGGATATCACTGAAACATCATTGTATAAAACTCCAAAGAAAAGTTAACCTTAAATTTCATCTTGAGCAATTGAAAGCTCATGTCAGAAACCCTCCTATTTGAAAACTATTGTCTCTACTGGTTCTTGCCTGACTTGAAGAGAAAAGTTGGGGAGAAGTAGGGAGCCGGGGAGGAACTACTGCAAAATAATAACATTTCCTTACTGAGAGATAAACAGTGAATTCAGCTAGGCATTGTATTTAAAATAGAAAAATTATCAGTTTCATTTAATTTTTTTCAAAAGATGCTAAATGACTATTTTCTTGAACTTTCCTTTTTCATTTTAATTGTATATAATTTTACTTAATATAACTATTCAAAACTCCAAATTAACTTTAATGCAATATATTTCTTTTTGTTGTATAATATACTTAATAGGAAAATACTTTTCTGTGTGTTTTTCTTGTGAAATAAATTTAAAATACATGCATACTGTTGCCTGTCTTGGAGAGTCATGGTGCACATTAACGTATTAAAGGGTCAGAGAGTGTTGTTTAACCCAGTAGAAGCCCAGTTTATTTGTTGGTAGAACTCTTTTTGGCTTGTACAATCCCTATTAACTTCCCAAACTACACTTTGAGAAATTATGCCTTTTGGATTTTTCTTTTTTTTAAAGCCACATTTGGGTGAAGAAATTTACTGTGTTTCAATGATATAAAATCATCTTCACACTGACCTGCTCATCTGGACCCTTAGCAATTCTCCTACTCCATGCTCCACATGGGTCCAAATGTGCACTGATGGGGAACTTGTCCTAGAGCAGAGGTCCTAGCTTCTGCTCTCCTCTATATAGCCCACTGCAGAAGACTCTCAGGTAGTCTAATAAACCTCTTAAGTGGTTCCAAAGCCCATTTTTTAAAAAGGCCTTCATTCTTTTTTTAAATATTTTTTAAAATATTTATTTATTTATTTGAGAGTGACAGTGAGAGAGAGAGAGAGAGAGAGAGAGAGAGAGAGAACAGGCACACTAGGGTCTCTAGCCACTGTAAACAAACTTTTGTGGGTACTGGGGAATCAAGCCTCGAACCAGGGTCCTAGGCTTTACAGGCAAGTGCTGAACCACTAAGCCATCTCTCCAGCCCCGCTAAAAAGGCCTTCATTCATTTTACCCAATAATTTTAAGCATTGGAAAAGTTTATTAGTGATCCTCTCTGTTATTCCATTGTCCTTAAGAAACGACTTAAAAACTATGTTATTTTCTGGATCTATGGCATAGGAATTCACTGAACAGTTCTGATTTGTTTACACTATTCCACAAAATGTTATTTAAAAAATAAAAGTCACAAGCTGGATATGGTAGTATGTTTATAATTTGAGCATTTGGGAAGCTGATACCAGCCAGCCTCAGGTATAGTGAGTTCTAGGTCATCCTGGGCTACATAGAGTGACACGGTCTCAAAAAGAAAATGTCTGTGAGAAAGAATTGATTGGAATGTTGTAACCTAAATACAAGTATTCAATGTGAAGACATCACATAAGTTTTTATTTATTTATTTTTCTTTTGTATTGGGAAAGAGGGAGAACAACTGTAGCAGGGATTGTTTTAATCATCAAAAGGAAGTTTTCTTGCTGGGCATGGTGGCACATGCCTTTAATCCCAGCACTCGGGAGGCAGAGGTAGGAAGATCACCATGAGCTCAAGGCCACCCTGAGACTACAGAGTGAATTCCAGGTCAGCCTGAGCTAGAGTGAGACCCTACCTCGAAAAACCAAAAAAAAAAAAAAAAAGGAAGTTTTCTTGTTTTCATCTAAGACTGACATCACATTTACTGAACAAATGATTTTGTTTTTACCAAAATGTGTGCTTGCATATATGTGAGAGATTTTAGATTTGTGAGTATATGAAGGCATTAGTATAAAACCTGAATTTCAGTGTTCAAGCTGTCCTGAACTAATCTTAAAATTATATGTGTGTGTGTGTGTGTGTGTGTGTGTGTGTGTGTTCTCCAATGCAATGCAGTAGCAACTATATTCTTTCAAAATAGATCATAGTAGTTCCAGAAAATCCAACTTTAGCAAAAACTAGCTCTATGTGGAATATTTAGTGTGGGACTGCAGTGCCCTTAGGGAATCAGTGACCAAGTGTGATTAGTGAGCCTAAACTTTGCCTTGTGTCATCCACATTAAGCCACTACTTGGTAAAGCCCAGGAAGTAACATGTGCCTCAATAGTTAGCACTTAAAGATGGCATTTTAACAAGTCTTCAGATATGGATTTACATGATAGACCATACTAACACCTTTCAGTGTTATCTGTCAATCAGGATTTAATACTATTCCTTGATAAGATGTATCTGGTGTTAATGTTCATTTTACTTGTCCTTTTATGTATTCATTGGGAATTCATGTTACCTGATCTTTTGGTAGCCTCTTGTAAAGGTCTTATCCATCAACTCTGTTTCCCAGGCATCACAGGGGTCATTTTAACCATGTGAAGGACAGAAGTCCAAATAATCAAGTCCAAAGACAGTTGCAAAGGGATTTGCAAAGCTCCTCACAGAACAAAAAAAAAAAAAAAAAAAAAAAAAAAAAGAAGAAGAAGCTTTAATTTAGGCATTTGGAAACCTCTTGCCTTCCATCTTTTTTATTTTTGTTTTGGGTAAAAGGAGTTTTATATTAGGCAGATATTATTAAAAGATTTATTTAACATTCAGATGCATTTGATTCTAAAATGAGCGCTTGCTTGAGTCTAGGATGGCTTTGTGGGAAGAGCAAGGCAATCTAACCATATGTATTGGGCAAGTTGCCAGCTGTTTGCCAATATGCCCAGGCCACCTGGCTGAGCTCTCAGCCAAGTATGCCATCCCAACCAGCCAGCCTGAGCCCGGCTGCTCTGCCCACTGGGAAACTCCAGAGGGTGGGGAGCTGCTCTTCGTCTTTCCCTTGCCAATAGTTTTCACTCCAACACACTGCGCAGCCACACTGGCCAGGGACTCACAACACTCATTCTGAATAAAGCTCTCCTTTTGTTTAAAGCCCCACTCACTAGTGTTGAACCCTGGCCATCACATGAGTCTGGGATCTGCACCCATATGCTGCACAGAGACCCTGACTGATGGCAGCATGTGATTCCCCAAGCCTCTGTTTTACTGGTTTGGGTTGATTTTATTTGTTACTGGTTCCAGTTTTTATTTGGAGTGATTCTGACTTTTAAATGTTTGGAAACATTTGTTCATTTGGTTTTTCTTTTTCTGTTTAGCTTAGGAATTGGTTGAGCTGTTTCATAATTTATTTATCAAGCTTGATTTCATAATCTTTGGCAATCTAGGTCAGGGGGCACTCAGAAATCATAGGGAACTGGCAGGATCTATCTGTTGATGAATCTTGAAGACTGGTTTGTTCTTAAAAGCCACAATAAAGTTGAGAATGGTCTGCCATGTGATCAGAAGATAAGAATTACATAACATCTTGTTTCCCTTTTTGTCTTAGCTCCCAAGAATCTTAGAGATAAACTTAGTTCTGAACCTCAGCAAATACTTCATCCTCTTTTTGCCCCACTCCTTCTCTTCCTTAGCATCTGTAGTTTTTATTTGTGTTTTCTCCTTTGTGGCATTCACATTACCTATACTTCTATAGTATGTATGTATGCTATATCATTGTGAGCCATCAATTAATCATTCTTGGAAGGCAGGTAAAGTAGCTGGTAAGTAAATGGTAAGTAAATAAAACTTGTTAATAGGGCTGGAGTGACGGCTTAGTGGTTAAGGTGCTTGCCTGTGAGGCTTCAGGACCTAGGTTTGATTCCCCAGTACCCATGTAAGCCAGATGCAAAAGGTGGTACATGCATCTGGAGTTCATTTGCAATGGTTACAGATCCTGGCATACCCATTCTCTCTCTCTCTCTCTCTCTGCTTCTCTCTGTCAAATAAATAAATAAAATGTTTAATAAAAATTTGATAATAAAATTTTGATCTACCATAATTAACATACTTTAAAGGACTTTTCTGGGATAATAAGCAGGTGTCTTGGATTAATTATGCTGTTTTAAATAAGGAGAACTATGGTGATATTGGTCTCCAATGTCATTAGAAATCTATGTGCTAGCCTACGCACTGGCCAGTCTGTTACTTGCCATCCATATTGTAGTCTGGACATTCTCTCACTGCCCAGTTTAGTGATCACCATCTCTCCCATCTTGAAGATCTCTCTTGGCTTGATTCCAATTTAATCAGTCTGAATGGATCCTACTGAGTAACTTGACTCATTCACCCTCCTGAGAGAGTATGAACAACCCTCACTATTTCTTATTTCTGAGGGTTTTTAAAGCCCATTATAATGTTCTTTTTTGATTAGAATTGTCAGTCATTTCAGGAAAATCATGTGATCTGTAGTGATGTGCATTTTGGGAGCCCATTTTCATGCCATTAATAAGGCCCATTTGGATTGTAGCATTTTGGCGAAAATCCTGTGACACACTCAATGAAGGCGGGAACAAGGTGAAGGTGCCCCAGCTCACAAGATGGATAGCCACTGCTGGGGGAAGTGTCCCTGCGGGTTTCACAGTCTGTCGAAGAGCTGCAGCTGTAACCACCCATCTGTGCTTGCTTGGCTAGGACCAGCCTTCAATAGTGAGCATTTATCCTAAAGAAAGATGTTTTCAAAGAAGTGGACGATGTGGCTCACATAATGATGACCAAATGTGATAGGGCTGATGTTTGAAGAAGAAAACTCCTGTGCTCCACAAATTGTAAGATTTGCTCTTTTGATAGCTACGCAGTTCTAAGATCTGCAATATTAATTTCATTGCTTGTGTTTCTGGATTTTGCAAGAAAGGAATAGAGGGCTTTCCGTTTCTTTTTTCAAGTGTGTCTGAAGATTTGCAGCATAATGTTAAACCCAGAAGCATTCTGAAGGCTGTACTCAAAGTGGCTTCCCTGGATCGTATTTTTGTCCTGTGATGTATGCTTTTCTCATTAAACTTATTATACTTATCCCAGCTCCTGAGTATTTATTATCTTGACAATTACTTTGAGATATAATTTTTCTTTGAAACAATTTGTGTGCAAGAATGACTCTGGACAAGGAAACAGCTGTTAATTATTACTACATTAAGGATTAATTGTTTAAATGCTAAAAGAACCTGATAATCCACTAATAACCAAGAGTGCAAATATTCCTCCAATATAAAAAATTTCTCTTTAAATGTGGGGAAGAAATGAATATATTTCATCAGAATTGCCTGAAAGAGATCGTTAATAGAGTAACAACTGCTATAAAATGCTATATGACTTTTTCCTTTATTGGATCCAAACTTCTTGATTCCTCTGTAGAAATCAACTTGATCATTTTGCCAAAATAAAACATATATCACTTCAAAGATATTATTGGAAAAGGATTATTATTAGTAGTAGTATTGGAAAATTATCATGCCATTTCCTTTTATATGGTCTCCACAAACCAGTTATTTAACCATGTTAGAAGAAATATTTTTTGTATTTGTACTGGAAGTTTTGTGATGAATTTAATATACAAAGAAATTTTTAACCTTTTTAAAAATTATTTGCTCATTCACAGAGACCTACAGAATGCCATTGCTGCTCTAAGAAGATCCTTAGATAATGTTATTTCTATTAAAAATTATATTTGGCTTTACTGATGACACAAGCTTATCAAGCAAAAATGGGTTTTAAACTAGACATCATTTAACAAGAAACCATTATTGAATTCTTTACGGGGTACCTAACCAAGTAGATGGCTAAAACGCCATCCATGCCTAATGGAAGACACTGTGTGATTGATCAAGAGTCCTTTGTCTTTCCCTCTTCTCAGCATTATTATATCATGTGGAGCCAAAAGAATTTGATAAAACCTGACACAGATTCTAAACTTTTGAAAGAGAGAAGGGCCCATGACAAGGTGCAATTATCTATGTCATAGCAACAGAAGGATCAAACTGAATTATGCAATCATGGAATCAATCCCACTAAGACAAGGAACAAGACAGAAATGATTGTTACCATTATGATTTATGGCTTTTTAGAATATTTTGTAGGGAGATATGAATGTGTGGATCAAAGCAATAGCTATAAATATTAGAAAAGAGAAGAAGATGTCAGTATTTGTAATGACAAAATTAGATAGACAAAGGATTCCACCAAGACTATCTAGGAGTAATTAGAAAATTTAGCAGAATATATAATTAAAAGGTAAATACCCAAGAGACATAAATTTTAATCATACAACCATCTCCAATAAGAAACTGTGATAGAGAAAAATCTCATTCATGAAAGTGATTTAAAAAATATCTAGGAACAACATTAAAATAATTCAGCAGTGATTTGCTGAAAAGCTCCTTTATGAAGTTGGTGTTGTGAACTATGAGGGTTCTATGAATGAAATAAATGGCATCTCTCAGTATCATCTCCAGTAGACTTCTTTCAGGTCACGACCTAGACTTCTGTCTTACTCTCTTTTAAGTTTCACATCTAAACAACCCCAAGTTCTGTCAATTTGCCTTGTCATTAACATGCCACTTAAGCCCATGCTTTCTTTGCTTAAACTGCTATTATTTCTGCAACATATTATCTCTGTAGCCTCCTTTCTTTGCTCCTGTCTTCCCCTCCTTTCATGACACTACTTCCAGTAATCTTTCCAAAAAGAAAACACCACTTCCTTGCTGTCATCCCTCCACTCCACTGTTTTCCCCTCACCTATAGAAAATCCACCCTGGTGCCCCAAGACCACCATTCACGTAGCACCCTGTGGTCCAGATGCCTGCTTCAGCTGTGTTGAAATGCTTGTTTCCATGACCTGCTTTGCAGTATGAGTGTCTTGGCACTGCTGGTCCCAAGTGGTATCACTAGATTCTAGCTCTTTGACTTTCACACGCTCCCTGAAAATAGCTTTGTGGCCTAAAAACTCCAGCTCTTTTGGCAGTTCTCAGTTGAAGCATCGTGGCATTGGGAAAACCATTCTGACACTTGCTTGCAAAGTTGGAACTTTTCTGCTTCCTTAGATCATTTCTATACTTGTACCGTGGTGTTTCTTTCATGGTTCTTTAGATATTGCTATTCTCCACTGGAACATGAAAGGTGCTGTTTCTGTGGTATACGGCTCAGAGGCTAGAACACTGTTGGTCTTCATGATTATTTGTTAAAATGTATTCTTCAAAAAAATTCTTTTTCTAAATTAATTTGCTTTTCTGAAAAAAAAATTATATAGATCATTTCATGGACAATTGCTTTAAATTTTCTTATTTTTTTTCTTGGCATATTGGAACTAAACAGTGATTGGATTTGAACTATAAACACATATTGGTTATCACAGGTTACATCTGGCAAATGTTTAATACTTGTTCAGTAATAAAACTAAAGTTTCTTGTTCTTTTAAAAATTTTTAAAAACATTTTATTGATAACCTCCATATATATACTAAATGTACCTTGATCATAATCCCCTCACACCACCCTTTGTAAACTAAAGTTTTATGAACAAGGGTATAATTTGGGTTTCTGTTGTCTGCTCTATTCATTTCTTTATAATATGTTATGCTTAGGTTAAGGTTATTGGTTTATTTGCTGACATCTATAATCATAGTCAAGCTCATAAATGACACAAATCATAATTATATAAAACTCAGATACATTAAAATATTTCACTAGGTGCTTTTGTATACTTAGGACTGAACTTGATGCACTTGTATTTCAGACAGGTACAAAATCACACAGACTTTAAAAAGATTGTATAGAGTATATGATCTGCTTCCTTGACTCTCTGATTAAGATAGGAATAATAGTGTATATCTTCTAAGGAGCCTAGAACAGTGTCCTCAGGTTATAGATAAAGAGACCAAGCTTAAGCATGCAGTGGCTTCACTAGCACTGCTCAGCTAGGATGCTGAGTTTGGGGATGGAGCTTTGGGTTTCTGTCTCTTTGCTTAGCCTCCAAGCCAAGCTCCATGTGCTGAAAGAAATGTAGTGAATTGGACACTGTAAAGTACATCTGTGGGGATGATTCTTCTAATTGTTCCCTCGCCTTGTTAGTAAACTCATAGAAGTAAGGGTTCAGCAGGTCACATCTAAATGATAAAGTTTGGCTTTGGGTGACTCTTACATTTATTTCATAGGTTTTCCATAACCACTAATTACTCCAGGTTCATAAATATTCCTGAGAGAGTGGTCTAGACCCATTTAAACTAAAAGGGGAAATTGAGCTGTATATATTATATATGTACATGTTTATATAAAGCAGAGTAGAGCAATATTGCATAAAAGTTTTATTGCCATGAGTTTGGATGACATGTTATAAGTGGCAAAACCACACGTGAATTATTCAGGTCATCTCAACTGAATGCCAATAAAATGTTTTTACTGTACCACATCATCCAGTATTCTGCCTATGCAACAAATTAAAATAGTATCTACTTTAGAAATTTCCAGAGTTGTAAATTGTTATTGAAACTTTCCTTCAAACTTATTGACTTTTAAATATTTGTTCTGTTACTTATGGCAAAAATTAATGCACAGAATTTCAAAAACTACTCTTGCAATAGTTGTCTGTTGCAGTTAGTTTCTTGTTGCTGGAATACCACGCCTGACCAGAAGCAGATGTTTTAGAGGAAGAGAGGATTTCAGGCTTCCATTTTTAAGAGGAAGCTTCATCATGGCAGAGGAAGATGGTGGCAGCAGAGAACAGAAAGTGTGAGCTGACACCGAACACACAGTAGGCTAGACTGAAGAGTGACACACCTCCTCCAGCAGGACTCTACCTGCTGGGGTCTAAACAGAAAGCTTAATCAAAAATACCTGAGGCTGTGGGAGACATTTACATTCAAATCACTACAGGGTCTTTTCTTAAAATATCTTTCTTTGAAACTTTTTACTTTTCATGCTCAAAGTAGGAACATTTTCTTTCTTTTCTATTTTGTTTTTATGTGAATCTTTTTCTCTCTCCCAAATCTGTGTCATACCACATTTCTAGGATGATCTTTGAGGGAGTGTGTAAGTCAGCTCAAATTTGATCTTTTCTGAACTCTTTGTTTTTCAATTTTACCAACAATTTTTATACACACACATTCTCCCATTACATTCTTTTGTACCCCCCTCCATATTCCCTTTTTCTTTTAATGAACCACTTCTTTCAACCAAGTCACTATTCTACTTTGATGTCTTTTTTTCTTGTGTGTATGCATGTGTGAGGGGAGTGGCTGGGGAGGGAGTGACCCACAGTTTAATTGGGATTGTCTGTATGAGCACCAGTAGGGGATATTTACCAGAGCAAGTACAACCTACCATTGGCTACGCCACTGTAGAAAATATCTCCCACTCCCCTGCAACTGGAGGACTTTAACTGCCAATGAAGAGATGGGGGAGCCTTGCCTTCCTCCATTGTCCATGATGGAATGTTGACGGGCCCAGGTCTTCTGAAGGTAATGATAGTGGCCGTGAAATCATAAGTGTAATGGCTATGTCATGACGAGGAAAGCATTCCATAGCACCCTTTGCCATCCACTGGCTCTGGCATTCTTTTTTGTTTACTTTTGAGTACCTTAAATCCAGCTTTATATACCTTAAACTATGAACAAATTAGCATCAGTGAGCTGATATGAATGAATCTTAACCATAAGACTCAGTTTCTCCAATAGTTTCAACCTTGATAAATAGAGAAACATAGTTTACTGAGAATCTTAAAACCAGTTTTTATAACCCTTAAACAATAAATAAATTAACATCCGTAAGCTGTTAGACTCAATTTTTTTCACTAGTTAAAACCTTGGCATCAAGTAGACATATTTTCGAGTCTATCCATTTAAGTGTTTTACTTATTTATCCAATTTTTGTTGGAAGTTTTTTAAAATTTATTTTTATGTATATTATTCTAGCTTTACATTCATGGTGGTGACTCCATTATCCTCCTCCCTGTCCTCCCTCTTCCATAGGGACCCTCATCAATGGGGAATGTGGTTCACGCATTGTGGGGGTAGTCAAGAGCGATGGGGGATAGGCCAAGTCTTTGTGGCATTTGTTTTTTATGTTTTATTTTTTTATTTTAGAGAGAGCAAGAGACACACAGAGAGAGAATTGGTGTGCCAGGGCCTCAGCCACTGCAGTTGAACTCCAGACACTTGTGCCACCTAGTGGACATGTGTGACCTTGTGCTTGCCTTACCTTTGTGCATCTGACTAATGTGGGATCTAGAGAGTAGAACATGGGCATTTAGGCTTTGCAGGCAAGTGCCTTAACCACTAAACCAACTCTCCAGCCCTAGTTCTTGCATTGTTTCTGCCACCCCCTTCTGCCCTCTTCCTTGAGCTTTGGAGTGGGTAATATTGATGACTCATTTAACTCTGAGCATCATCAGTCTCTTATTCTCAGCACTTTGATGATGTTAGTCTCCCCAGTAGTCACTGCCAACTCCAAAAGGAAGCTTTTCTGACCAAAAGGGACAGCAGCTAATCTATGGGCATAAACATAAATATCTAGAAGGCATATTAATTGGGAACAAAATATTTATTTAGCCAAACAACAGGAGTAGCTTCCTTCTTAGGGCCTATGACCTCTCCAGATATAGTCTTTTGACTAGGTGTTCAATAATAGGCATGAATTCCTCCCCTGGAATGGTCCTCAAATCCAATCAGAAAGTGGTTGGTTACCCTTATAATAGTCATGCCACTGTTGTACCAGCGGGCACATCTTGCCTAGCTGGATGATTATTTAGCTTACCTGGTCCACTGGTGGTTAAGACTGTTGATATCTTCTCACTAGTAGCCTGCATAGCACCTACCAGCACCATAACAACTAGCCAGCAGGAAAGGAGGTTCTAGCTCAATTACAGATTGATTTCACAGTATCCTACAACTGAAGCTTAGTGTTGTCTTAATAGGGTCTTAAGCATTGTGTCCTGATGGGCAACCAAGAGCACTGGAAATAGCTTGTATTATTTAGGGAGGGGAGGGCCCAGTGGCATCTCTTGCCAAAACTCACTTTTGTGGCACTGGGATTTTCCTATAAGAGCCCATGAGTTCTAGACACAGCTCTATCCACCATGCAAAGTACCTTTGCTCAAACTCTCTCTCTCTTTTTTTTTTTTTTTTTTTTTGTTTTTCGAGGTAGGGTCTCACTCTGGCCCAGGCTGACCTGGAATTAACTATGTAGTCTCAGGGTGGCCTTGAACTCTCGGCAATCCTCCTACCTCTGCCTCCCGAGTGCTGGGATTAAAGGCATGTGCCACCACGCCTGGCCTCTCTCTCTTTTTAAGATTTATTTTTATTTATTTATTAGAGACAGACAGAAAGAGAGAGAGAGAGAGAGAATGGGTGCTCCAGGACCTTTAGCCACTGCAAACAAACTCCAGACACATGCACCACCATGTGCATCTGGCTTACGTGGGACCTGGAGAATCGAATCTGGGTTCTTAGGCTTCACAGGCATGCTCCTTAATCGCTAAGCCATCTCTCCAGCCCCAAACTCTCTTTTTAATTAGCCAACAAAGAAGGAGATTTTCATATGGTTTTCTCATATATCTTTAGTTTTGGTTAACCCTTCCCTCTTCCTCTTCTCCTCTATCCCTCTACCCCATCTACACTTAAACCTTTCTACCCTCAGTATTCTGCCCACTCCTTCCACATCTCATGTGTTCTACTGTCACTTCCCCTTAAGCTCTCACCCTGCTGCCCAACCATGACCCATTTCTAGCTTGCTGGCCTCTGTTGACTCTCACTCCAGCTTACATCCATATTTAAAAATTTGAAACTAGGATCCTCATATAAGAGAGCCTGGTTTTCTACCTTTAGCCTTTCCTCATTGCTCAGAAATCCATTTTACATTGCTTTCTTTGATGCTAGAACCCAAGATTTTGTCTATGTTCCACAGTATGCCATTGCTTAACTAACTACTCTTATAATTCTGGCTCACTGTTATATTCTATTATTGCTACACCTTTAATGTAGTGAATATTATCTCCTCTAAATGGGCCCTAAGCTGTTAGGGCATATAGTCAATGCTTGTATCTTACACTAGGGCTGTCTTTACATTTGCCATTGAATGAGTGTGTGCCATGATCTTGTCTAAGCCATGAGTTGGATATTGGAGATGACAGACAGTCCAAGGGAGAACTTGTCTGATTCTCCCATCTATAATCTACTGTGTGTATACAATTCACTTGGAAGGAATTGTCTATGACACATATTTCCAGAATTCAAGTGCAGGAGAACCAAAGATCTATACTTTTCAACACTAAGCAATGCCAATGCAAGGAACCCACCCGACTCTGAGAACGCCAGGTTATAGGCAATGGGAGAATATTCTGTAAGTTGATACTTAAAATGTTATGCCATTTAGAAAGTTTTCTGGAACTGGAGAGATGGCTTAGTGGTTAAGGCACTTGCTTGCAAAGCTAAAGGACCCAGGTTTGATTGCCCAGTACCCACATAA
Organism: Orientallactaga sibirica; assembly: GCA_036365145.1. Classification (NCBI taxonomy): domain Eukaryota; kingdom Metazoa; phylum Chordata; class Mammalia; order Rodentia; family Dipodidae; genus Orientallactaga; species Orientallactaga sibirica. The sequence goes on along the minus strand of JAEOAD010000015.1, from coordinate 30,565,879 downwards.
GCCAGATACACAAGGTGGCACATGCATCTGTAGTTTGTTTGCAGTGGCTGGAGGCCCTGGCACATCCATTCTCTCTCTCTCTCTTTCTTGCAAATAAATAAAAATAATTTTTAAAAAAATTTTTCTTGTCCCCAGATGCTCTAAGTGTTCAAGGAGCCCAGTACTGGGGACATGTACAGAAATTGAGGAGGTGAGAGGAGTAATGTCCTAGTTGGTGCTTAGTACTTGCTCTGAATAGAAGAATGAATATTTGAACTTAGAATTGTACTAAAGTGGTTCTAATGATAGGATTTTAAGATCTAACACCTTTTCTGTAACTTTCTGAGCCTTAGTTTCTTCATTGATAAAATGGGGATATATTTTATAGTGGCGATGTTTAAGAGACTGTGAGAATGAAACTAAGAGAGTAAGGCACCTGGCTCCATGCTGCCCTGGGGTATGTAGTTAGTTCTTTCCCTTGTGCAGCAGCTCCATGGGGACTACTTGGATCAAAGACTGGAGTGGGCATGTGACTCTGGGCAGTGGCTCCAGACCTGTTACCTTAAGGTGGTCTCAGTAGTTGCTTGCTTGCTTCTACTCAGAATCCATAGATGCATATACAGAGAGAATGAAATGATCTTTGAACTCATAACCCTTTCTGATTTCAAACAATGTGGACAGAGGGAAAGGGAGGCAGCAGCCTTTCTGTCCTGTATTGCTAAGGACCTGTTTCACAAGGCCTGAGGTAAAAGCTCTCTTGATGCTGCCCCTTTTCTAGATTAAGTGGATATGTTAGTGGTGCCCCATCCCTCCACTGTCAACTCATTTGTGACCTATGTGTCTTTCCTCTTTTTGTCTCTACCTTCTCATGCCACTTTATCCTTAGTGGCCCCTTCCTAGTTACTGCCAGGTATAAGCAATGAATCCCTCAGGTAAGTCTGTGCTTAAGCACACTTGGTAAGATTGCCACGATTCCCACCCATCTAGCTGGGTTTTACTGGTCTGAGAGTGGATGACTTATAAGTGCCTCAAGACCAACTCTTTGTCACACTTATAGATAGGATTTATTCAAACACAAAAACACATTTTGTATTATATGGTATTTATGTTGTTATTGTTTGTTTGTTTGTTTGGTTGGTTTTTTGAGGTAGGGTTTCACTCTGGTCCAGGCTGACCTGGAATTAATTATGTAGTCTCAGGGTGGCCTCAAACTCATGGAGATCCTCCTACCTCTGCCTCCCAAGTGCTGGGATTAAAGGCGTGCGCCACCATGCCCAGCTTTATTGTTTGTTTTTAAAAGTAGTTACAACTGGATTATTTTCTTAAAATACCATAGTCAAAATGGCCATACCAGTAGACTTTGGCTTTTGGACCCCTGGCTTCATGTTTCTGTCCCTTCAGTACCCTGGGCAGGTCCTGCTTTGATCCTAATTATTCATTGTGCCCCTTAAAGTTTACATTTCTGAGAAACCATCCTCACAAAAGGCAGCTGCCAGACATAAGAAGCCAGTGAGTGAACAGGAGAACCCGTTTGTTGAGGATGGGTCTTTGATTTTTTTCACTTTTTCATTGTTTATGAGCTTATAATTTGTTTTCAAGTTGCATTGCCATCTTGTAGATCAGTGTCTCACAATGTGGTTTGTTTTTTTTCTGTTTTTCAAGGCTGGGGTTAGAATCCAGGCCTCATCCATACCAATCCAGCCACAGCCCAGTCCTGCCCATACAGATCACAAAGCAGTGGGGAGTGACACTATCTTACTCAGGGTTTCCGAGTCTTCCTTTATTCCCTTGGCTCTGCCTTATGATGGAATGTTGGGGCTGCCCTGATGTTCAGTAGCCATTGCAGACAGAGCACATTAAAGACAGACTGCCTTTAATCCCAGCACTTGGGAGGCAGAGGTAGGAGGATTGCCATGAGTTCGAGGCCACCCAGAGACTACATAATGAATTCCAGGTCAGCCTGGGCTAGAGTGAGACCCTACCTTGGGGGCAGGGGGGAGACAGACTGGACTTGGTTGATAGTTGAAATCCAACCCAGTATACATTTACTATTTCAGAAAAATAAACTCTATTTTAAGAAACAGTGGAGATAGAGGACAGGGCAATATCAGTTTCTCCAGGTGAGTTAACATGGGAAAAGTCATTCTTTTCAGTACTGCTGGACATGATAGTCATAAGGGAGTTCTGTAGCTAAAGATGTGTGGAGCAGAGGCCCTGTCTCCAGGGATCTGGTACTTAGGGTATCACCACACGTGGCATAAGATATCTTTGAACAAACAGCAAACAGCAACGTGTACTCTGTATTAAGTCAGCTGTTTTACATTATCTCTTGGATGTGATTCTCAGTGTTTCACATCACACCCAAACTCCAAATCTTAAACATCACCAACAAAAGTGCAACACACACCTCACAAAGTAATGGAAAAAGCCAACCTTCCAGGGCACCTTCCATGCCCTACATCAGCATAACAGCTTCACCTGCACACACTTTATATGGTTACTTGGAAGGATTTTTGTCTCATCTCTATTCTTTTTTAATTTTTAAATTTCTACTTTCCCCTGTTGTGCATTAGTTTCAAACCGCTCAGCGTGCTCATCCCTTGTGGTCAGGAGTTAAGGTCAAAATGAAGGACAGTACACATCTTATATCCTAGAATAAGATCCATTTCTCCAGCTGTGTCCATTCCAGGCGGCTGAGGCCACCATGTTTTTGTTAGTCACCAGCAACAAGATTTGAAGACAATTAACTCTGGAAAGAGGAAACAAAATCAATAACCTCTTTGCAGCCAACCCCAATGACGTTTTTGTTTTCTTTTAATTTTCTTTATTCATATGTTTTTGAAGCAGGGCCTTGCTAATATTTAGCCCACACTGGCCTCAGATTTGTTATTCTCCTGCCTCAGCTTCCTGAAAGCTAGGACAACAGTCTGTACTACCCCACCTAGCCATTTTTAATGGTGCATAAACTGTTTCATAAATGTTGAAGGTATCACTGAATATTTACCAAGAAGTTTTCTTCTCATCTCCAGTCTAATGAGTGACTGGAGCATGGGCACTCTCCTTCTGTGGTCATTGTTGTGTGGCCAGCACCTGGACCACTGCATGGCACATAGCGGGTGTCCTTTTTTTTCCCCACACTAAAGGGATGAAGTCAAAGCACTCCTTACCTACAAAGTAGTGGGTTACATGAGAACTTCTAATTTGTGTTATTGAAAACCTCAGACTTACAAATTATGTTTCAAGTAAATGCCTTTTAACAACTCTGCAGAATATGTACTTATAATAATTTTCAGGTAGTTTTATTAAACCAAAGATAATATAAGAAGCTAAGCTTTATTGGATCACATCAGTAGTAGTATTAGTTGGATAATTGGCTGGTAACTGCTTAAGTCTCTGTGGTGGCTAAAATATCATGCTTAACTACACCAAAACTGAAATTCAGAAAATTAACAAACTCTCCAGGGCAAAGTAGGTAAGCATGAACGAGCAAATGAACAAGACCTATGGTGTACTTTTAGCCAAAAAAACTTTATAGAAGATAATCCATAATGTATTTTCATTAGTTATGTGGGTTTTTTTTTTTTTCCTACCACTGCTTTCAAATGTGATCTTTAAAAGGTATGGAGTATTCTGCAAGATTTCCACATTCTCTTTTTCTTCCTGTGTCTGCACCAGGATCCTGATTTACCCTAACTGCTCTGCTTTGCTGGGCTTTCCCAGGTGTAAAATTAACATAACAATACTCCTATACCTAGCAAGGGGTATGAGACTTCATTAGTGAGCAGCTGCAAGCCTCTTGAGATCTTTCTGTGAGTCAGAATGGAAGTATGTTGTTATTAATCATTATTGTTATTATTTTTAAATGGTTTAGAGCCATCTCTAAATTTAGTAATAAAATGATTGCATCTAATAATTCTATGTACAAGCTCTGTGGTCATGCATTCCACAAATTAAATGGCAGAATACTTTTAGGATATGATTATAATGATCCAAATAAATGATCCTTAACCAATTCAAAATTATGTGATTAAGACCCCACTGGGCTAAAGCAAGCCCTTTGCTTTGTTACCTTTCTGCTTGTTGATAACCCTCTCGGTGTTAATTTATGTGAAAGGAAGAAAGTGAACTATGAAAATATTAGCCTGGACTCTAATTGGATTAGAATGTGTAAGTGGGCTGGAGAGATGGCTTAGCGGTTAAGGTGCATGCCTACAAGGCCTAAGGACGCCAGTTCGATTCTCCAGGTCCCACATAAGCCAGATGCACATGGTGGTGCATGCATCTGGAATTCGTTTGCAGTGGCTGGAGGCCATGACACAACCATTCTCTCTCACTCTCTCTCCCTCTCCCCCTCTCTGTCTCTAATAAATAAGTAAATAAAAATAAAACATTTTTTTTTTTAAAAAAGAATGTATAAGTTAAGCTATGGAGTAAAATTTCATGATTCCCACATAAATCTATCTATAACTTTGTTCCTGGAAGAGCTCAGGAAGTATTAGCTTAGCTTTCTATAAGTTGTTGGTCAAGCATTGTTTGTGAATTTCCAAGTCAGACATCATGTGGTAGACAGTCACATGTATTATTTTTCTGATTCCCTTGTCCCTTTCTGTCCCCTCTCTCCAGAAACTTACATTCATTCAGTGTTTCAGTTTAGGAGGCAGGTCACTGGAGACCTGGCTCCCACTGCAGAGTGGCTGCTTTCAGTTTGAATTAGTTTGAATTATCTTGGGCAGACATCCTGGCTAGTTGCAAAGCAAAACTCAGGCCATAGGCCCAGGAAGACCTATGTTTGGCAGAGCACTAAGTTGGGGGTGTGAAAAGAAAAGGGAAATTCTATCTTTTCTGGTGCTTTACCCACTTGGTTTCCCAACTTGAAATCAATGGCATGGTCGATAGTTGGCATTGAGTTATTCGCTGCTTGCTGAGTTTTTCTGCTGTAACCTTTGCTGTCTGGACTTCAGAAGTTATAATGTGTCAGGGAAGGTTTGATGCCATCACAGTCCTCCTGGGTTATATTTTATTCCCATAAGAGCCTTTGGAGGGAAATAAAGATCAATTGTTACACCATTTAGTTTTGGGGGTAATTTTTTTTTTTTTTTTTTTTTGCCAACTGGTTGTTCTTGGAAAAATTTTATATATATATTCTAAACAGCAAAAGCAGATAAAATGTGATCTTTTCATTAAGGAACATTTTGAAATGAAAAGCAAGTCAAGTCAGGCCCTGAGTTGTTAAGCTGCAGTTACATCCTGTTCAGAATTTCTCACATTCCTTTTGCATGACATAAAATGACACTGTAATTTAAACCTATCCATTTGGACAGACCCTGTGTCTTTCTATAGTAGAACTCTACAATGGCAATATCTGGAAACATAAAGTTGGCTATAATGCTTCCATAGTTTTAATGCAGAGTTTGGTTTCTCTGAAACTCCGGACGTGGCTTTTCTACATTGTGAATAAGTAGGGATGATGAGTAATCATTAAATGCAGTTGTTAAAAATTTCTCTTTCCCAAAAGCCGGGCGTGGTGGTGCACGCCTTTAATCCCAGCACTCGGGAGGCAGAGGTAGGAGGATTGCCGTGAGTTAGAAGCCACCCTGAGAATACAGAGTGAATTCCAGGTCAGCCTAGGCCAGAGTGAGACCCTACCTCAGAAAAAAAATTCTCTTTCCCTTGGGTTCTACCTATGAAATTTCTTGCTATTTGGATTAGGAATCACTAATTTTCTCATCTGAAAATTACTTTAGTTGTCTGTTTTGCCTTTTTCTTCTCTTCTTCTATTTATTCTTCTTCAATGTAGTTTTCATTTTTTTAACCAGAATTTTCCATGAAATGAATTATCTTCTAGCATGTTCTATAAGTATGTACTGATAAATTGTGTTTATAAGTGTCAAGAGATAGATTTCTAAATGGAATAAAAAATATTCTCTAAAAGTATTTGGTGACAGTGTCCTGTAGAAGAGCAAATTGTGTGTCTTTAAAACATCAAATATATTTGTTTTAAGTAAGTCTTAAATGTTTGAACAATATACCTTAAAAGAACATTAGAATTAAGCCCTGTCTTCAGATAGTATTACATATCAATCATGCTGTATTAATTGAAAGGATTTGATATAATCTCATAAAGAAACAGACAAACTCTGGGCCTTCCTCTGTAGTGAAAATATATCATTCATGTCTTCCATTACTGTGCTATAATTATGGTAAGTGAAGCAGAACGGGATCGATGGGGCAATTTATCAATGCATTCCAAAGTGTCCTAGTGTGGTTTACGTCATACCACTGCAGATCCTGTCAATCAGTAAGGAGTCATCTAATAGTATAAAGACCTTACACCAGTTCTCTTCAGCATAATGTCCTCCTTGGAAATGTTCTAGTTTTGATCCTGATTTGATGAATCCTTTTACTTTGTATAGTGTGATGTGAGATAAAAATATTTCATGAGTTGAAATAAATTCAGTCTTCAAGTTTAAGAGCATAGTAATAGGGTAAACATTGTTATTTAGTGCATTGCTTCTGGTGTTTTCAGTGTCATAGTATATTATACCTCATTTATAACTAGAATATCCAATATATGCAAAGATATCTATATAGAGATATATAGATATATACATAACCAGGTATCCATCATATCCCCAGAGGCACTAAAATGTAAATAACAAATATTTAGGTAAAAAGTTTATTTACCTTATTTTTCCTTGTGTGTATGTGCTTGTGACATGCTTGTATATATGTGTGTTTGCATGCATGTGGACACCTGTATGAGCCCAGTTGCATGTGCATGTATGTACATGTGCATGTGGAAGCCAGAGGTTGACCTGGGACAACTTTCTCAATTTCTTTCTATTTTATTTATTGAGACAGGGTCTCTCTCTGATTAGGAGCTCAACGATGAATCTAAACGAGCGAAGCAGCAAGCCCTGAGGATCCTCCTGTGTCCATCTCCAGAGAGTTTGGGTTACAGGCATATGCTGCCACCATGCTCTGTATTTGTGTGGGTGCTGTGGGTCTGAACAGAGGTGCCCATGCTTGCACAGCAAGAGTTTTAGTGACTGAGTCATCTCCTCAAGATTTTGACATTCTCAACATTCAAAATTGTTTAGGATTTATATCATATTTATGATTTAGCTAAAATAGAAAGTTAATGGTTCATCTTTTATAAAAACTATATGCAAGTTATCTTTTAAAAATATTTTTATTTTTATTTGTTTATTTGAGAGAGAGAAAAAGAGGCAGAGAGAGGGAGAGAGAGAATGGGCATGGGTATGCCAGGGCATCCAGCCACTGCAAATGAACTCCAAATGCATGCACCACCTTGTTCATCTGGCTTATGTGAGTCCTGGGGAATCAAACCTGGGTCCTTTGGCTTTGTAGGCAAGTGCCTTAACTGCTAACCCATCTCTCCATTCCCAAGTTATCTTTTTATATAAACCATTTTCCCCATAGTGATAGGAAATTATTATATATTCATAACATTAAAAGGAAGGTACTGAATTCCATCTTCCAGTGTCATTTCAACATAGCAAAAGATATTGTCAGAGTCGTAGACTGTTGTTTTCCTTTTCCATATGGTATGAATTTTTCACCCAATGTTATTTTGGTTAATTCAGACTGCAGGAAACTACAGAGGCCTGGTAATGACATCATCGTTTAAACAACACACAAACTTATCAATTTGTATTTCTTATGTTTCCACATCAAGAAATACTTTCAATGACAGGACTTTGGTTTTGATTAATGAAACTAGAGAATTGAAGCTTTCAGGAGAAAGAGCGAGGGGGAATATTGCAGGGTTGATTTTGGAAAATCCTAACACCTACAGGTTGTTTTACTCTTACTCCTTTGCAGCTGGTTCTCAGAGTTACATTTCCAGTGGTGGTAGAACGTCTATCATTTCTATACCTAAGAAGAGTTCTATACTACATGATACTGGGAGTTTCCATGGGCTCGTGACACATGACATGGGACTCAGTCTGAACTTCTGTTATGGTTTACTACAATCATAGCCCACAGAGTGCAATAATAGCACCAGTCTCTTCTGTTTCATATTGCATTGGAACAGACTCTGGAACATCTGATATATACCATGGCTCTGTTTTTGGCCTGCTTGCTTGCCTGCTCTTTCTTTCTTTCTTTCTTTCTTTCTTTCTTTCTTTCTTTCTTTCTTTCTTTCTTTCTTTCTTTCTTTCTTTCTTTCTTTCTTTCTTTCCTTTACCTGCTTATGGTGCCCCTCCAATATTGTTTAAGAGCTTGCCTGCTAAAGGGTTAAGGAATCAGACTTTAAGCTGCTTTTGCACAATGTATTTAAGTTAAGAAAATTAGGATGTCATTATCTCAATGAAGATGTAAATTGTTTTGTTGGCAAGACTTATTAGGGGTTACTTTACCTGCTATCACACTGCATTGTTTAATATGGACTATTTTTAACTAGCATTCTATTTAAACAGTGTCAGCAGATTCTGAGAGCTTGCCAAACAAATTCTCAAAATGGTTGCCAAGCTGTAAGATGGCTGCCAAGATCTGAGCACACTGAGCAGGTTCAAAATGGTGACCAACTTCTCAGAATGTGTTGGTCAGATTCCCACACTGCCAATCCCCTCCCCCACACAAGTACCACCCAAAAAGAAAGGGAAAAAAAAAAAAGATCCCGAAGATGCAAAACTTGGCACCAAGTCCTTGGCACAAGTGGTGACAGTGTCATCCAGAGATTCCTGTAGTCACTGCTCTCTACTCATGTCCCAGGCTTGGCAGAAGACATTCAGGGGAATTTTGAGGTGAAAAACCATTGTCAAGTAACAGGACCGTTTCCTCTCTCTTATCTGCTAGGCACCAAATATTGTTTAGAAGGGGGTGTGGGGACTAGCCAAGGCAATACTTTGAAAAAGCTTTCTAAGTGAGATGAAAAGCGTTAACGAAGACTTTGTACTGCTGGTGGGAAGTGGCACAAACTTTATACACAACAGGTTTAAGATTTATTTTAGTTTTGCATTTGTTTACTTGAGTTTGTAGCAGTTGCATTCTGGCAGTTGTGCTCTGAAGCAGATTGAAATAAAATCATGAGGGTGAATTAAAACATACTGCTGCTAGCACTGATTAGAATTTTAGCTTAGTGTAAATACCGGATGCAGGGTCCAACTTTGCAGACACTTGGCATGAGCTCAATAGGGATCTCTAGGCTATACAGGAGACAGAGAGAGAGAGAGAGAGAGTCTGTGTGTGTGTGTGTGTGTGTGTGTGTGTGTGTGTGTGTGTGTGTGTGCGCGCGCGCGCGCTCGCGTGTGCACATGCCTGAATGCTGTTAAAATTCTTGGATAGGTATAACACAGTTCTCCTGCTGGCACGGGCTTCATTGTGCTGATTGCATAATGTGCTTGGGTTCCAAGGTAGGTGGGAGAAGCCAGGAAAACGATAAAGAGGGGAAGTAGTTTGAACTTAAAACACAAATACAGAAGAAAAGAGTTTTATTTAATTTCCGTGCCATGCTTACTGTGTGAAGAACTAATACTGAGCAAAGTGAAAAGCTATAGGGTTTGTTATAGTCCCAAAATGGCTTAGTAGCAAATATAGTTCTACAACTTTTTTTCTATGATATTTAAAATATATACTACAGACCATGTAACTTTCCTTGGCAGTTCAAAGAGTCAGTGAATTCCTTAAATGGAATTTCTGTTTAATATCTCTGTGGGTCAGCTTTTACTCTGACTTAGACATGAATTCTTAAAGATAATTTTTAATTGATATAGCAGTTTATTTATTACTCAAGCAGCTATTCTAAAACGGTGCTTGTCCTGAAGGTGGTAGTGATTTGTTTTGTCTTCATGTCAGCAAAAAGTGGAACTGGCTAGTGATAACATTGTAGTACTTTTACTCATACTGTCTGAGCTTTCGGAAATTCACTGATGGAAGATTGGGCATGGAGCCCTTAGCTGGTTTATTCCTTCAGTGAATGCTGTAACACAAGATATATCCAAGAAATGTGGCTTTTCAGTACTTTTAAAACTGGTGTTTTCTTATTATTTAGTGAAAGACATTCATACTATTTAAGCTTCTTATATGGTCATTTCCAATCTTTTCTCTCATAATAAACAATTGCCAACCAAGGCACACTCATTCAATAAGTGAGACCAGATGTTATCAACAGTGCTGAAACTTGAACTCTATATCCCTCACTGTAAAAGGTCACTGCCTATTAAGATGTTTCAGTTCTAGACATTTCAGTGAGGAGGTGTTGAGGCATTTGGAGGTTGTCTAGGCAAATGTACAGTTGCAGAGCAGAGCTCTTAGTACCGGTTTAAGTAGTCCATTTGTGATATTCTACGCTGTTACACCGTTAAATAGTTTAATAGTTGAAAGTCTTTTTTAATAATTCTTACATAGCTTACTCTAAGTTAGTTATAAGGCACCAAATAAAACCTTTATTTTCAAATAAAAAATCAAGAGTTCAAACCCCTTCACAGGAAATCATACGTTTTTACATTTCAAATGAAGAAAATGTTTGTAGCACTGATTAAAATATCATTTTCTTGTTTTGTTTTTATTACATATTAATTTGTGTTTTATTTCGTATTCAGGTGAATAGTATTGTATGGAAAAAATTAAACCATTTAAAATATGCACTTGTACTTCACATACACCCATGAATATGTAAGCAAGTAGCATTTTTTTTCCAATTGCCTGGAGCATGAGATAGTTCTAAATTTTGGAGTATGAAATGCCAGCAGGTTCATATTTGTGGAGAAAGAATAAGGCATATTTTCACAATTTCCCAAATAATTCACTAGTTTTTATACTTGAGTAAAGTTTCTGTGAAAAGTATTGTTTCCTACATATTTTTCCATAGTCCATATTTCAGATGAGCCAATTATAGAATCTTCAGGATTCTATTAATATTTCTGAAGTAAGCATTTTTTATTTTAAAGAATTGTTAGTGTTTAAAGTTGATATCATAGTGTGTTTAGCATTTTCCCCTTCTATACAGCACACATATATAATTAGTGCATGGGGTGTGTATACTTACACTCTTGTGTATACCGAAATATGTATAGAAATATAAAATCTCCTTTTTATATAGTAGCTTTTTGCATAGGGCAACCCAAACAGCTGTTATTCCTTTTTATAGCTTCTTTAATCTATGTGCCAACAAGTCAGTTTACAAAATCTGTGTTGTTGATGACTGCGGCGATAATAATTGTGGTGTTCTGTGGCTTGGCAGAAGGCTGGGGTCTCCTCTGCAGACTCTTGCCAAAGGCTTTGAAGGGGTTGAGATGGATTCATTGCCAAAATGAGTCACCACTCTCTATTTTATTTAGTGTCCTTCTGCCAAGGCCTTAGACACTTTCTGTTTTCATTCTTTGTAGGCTTTCCTCCCCACATTGTGGTTTTCTTCACAGCCAGAGGTCTGGGTCTGCCAGGGTAGGTGAGAGAGGCTGGCTACTCTTCACCCAATGTCAGTATGTACTGAAATAGAAGGGCTGGGCTCTCCTGTGTGTACCTTGAATGTATATGTGGGTTTAATTATGCAGCTCTAATTGTAGATAAAATGATGGCCTTAGATAATCAGGTATTCGATAGTCACCTGGACTTAGGTCTGAAATTCTCAGATGAATAGATGCTGTTTTCTTTTAAGTGGTGTTCAAATAACATAATAGTGTTTAGAAATATTCATGTTTAAATCCTCAGATTATTCATGAGTTAGGTGCATAGGCCCAAATTTTTGAGTCTTTCTCAGACAAAGGAGTCCCACCCACCTCTTTACAAGTGACATAATATTTTGCTTCACAGAAGTACACGCCTAATAGACTGCAAAGATTAAGCCCAACATTTACTTTTACCTGTCTAGATTTAGACTGTCACTCATAAGTAGACTGGGAGGATGAATTGCTAGTCTACTGACTGAGGTATTTATTTAACACTTCTGTTCCTCATTCAGCATATCAGTAGATTAAGACACATTGAACTAAATGTCTTCTTATGAGGCTCCTGCATCTCAAATACACATTTTGTATAGCTGGAGGACAAAAATGGCATTTCACACAGTAATTTGAGGACTACACATGGCTCCTTTGATGATTGGGAACCCACATATTTTGCTGTTTTTTTTTTTTTTCCTTAACCTAAGCTACCATGCAAGCTACCATAGGTCATAGATGTGGAATTAAATTTAGAATTTGATTTTTTTTTCAAGGTAGGGTCTCGCTCTAGTCCAGGCTGACCTGGAATTCACTATGTAGTCTCAGGGTGGCCTCAAACTCACAAGGATCCTCCTACCTCTACCTTCTGAGTGCTGGGATTAAAGGCATGTGCTACCACGCCCAGCCTAAGATTTTGATTTTTGTTTTGTCAGTGTCCATTCCTTCTGTTAAATCGTTAAACAAGGTATACATAGTACAACTTCATTATAATGTCCCCTGAAAATATTTCCATAAACATAAAATAAAATTTTCAAAGTTCAAAGTCTAAACTGTAGGGACCAAAATATTTTCCATTTACTATGATCCAGGTTTTTGTTCCTGGGGGGAAATGCTGTAAAGGTAGCTTTATTTAACACTTTGCTTACAAAATAAATTCTATTAGTAATGGACTTTTATTTCTCATAAATACTTCAGTTTTTAAAGCATAATTACAAAGATGGAGAGTGTGAGATAATATTGAGGTAAACGCTGATTTGAGCATTTCCTAATGTCAGTCATTACATTCATATGTTAGATTATATGTGAAAGCATTTTGTAAACGAAATATCAAGATGCTTAAATTTTTATTTCTTTTTTGTTTTCTCAAACTTCAAATTTGCAAGTTCTCTGTCCACATATCCACTTCATGATTTTCACAATAGCAAGAAATAATCAATAGCAAGAAAATAGCAAGAGATACTAAAACCTTGTAGTCATCTTGTGATATAATTAATTTGAAATTTAAATACTTGGAGTTCACAGCAAAATTCTAAAACAAAAATTCTTTTGAGTGATCTGTAAACCATTCGGTCCCTGGTTAATGCTCAAGCCATCTGAAAAGTCTCCTGGTAAAGTTCACTTGAGCCTTGTTTGAACCCCATAAACAGAGTGAAGTCCTATAAACCCTGTATGCATCCTAAAGAGTCAAAATAACTAAACCTGGTCTAGCTAATTAAGTCAGTGTTTCCTAGCAACTGCTATACATGTCCACCATTAGAAGTCACATCTTGCCCTTGGAAGTGAACTGTTTTATTCTAGAAGGTATGAATCATAAACAACGTAGTATTTAATTATAGTTATCCTGTTGTGAAGATCTAATAATAATACTGTTTAGAAAGAGGAACTGGAACCTCTTTGGTACTAATTTAGTGGTTTGTAGAACTAGTATTCCCAATATCTCTCAGAAAGTCAGCAATACATAGTAGGAAAGGTGGTTGTTTTAGTTGTGTCATAAATAGCAGATGTCTTTATTTGGAAATAGTAATGCTATTTTAATTTATACTGAACCTTTATGTCAACAACTTAAAATCAGATGCTGGCTATACTATATCATTATATTGAGCATGGAAGTTGATAGTGGTTAGTTATTTCTGATCTGCTTAGGCAAACAGGAAAATAATTACTCATCTGGTACATCCAGGCATGTTAACCTTGTGCAGTCATCACTTTCCTCTTGTGACTATTGAAGGGCTAGGATGATGGTGAGTTTCTGATTCCTCTCAACTGAAACAGTCTGGAAGCAGCAGTCTCTAAGTCATTGTCCATGACTGACCCACAGAGGACTAGCCTAACCTCCCATATTAATTAGCATGATCAGAAATAGCATCATCGCTACCTTATCCTGAGATACCATGTGCTGGCCCTTTATGGGGATGAATTTACCTGTCCACCTGCAGTTCCTCATTAGTAAGCTTTGTATGTTAATAATTGAATTTTAGGATTAAGTATTTTTCATGGGTGTTTTTTATGTGCTTTTGCATGTGGTGCGCTATGTAGATAAATGTCCATAATATTGTGTGTATGTGGGTACATGTGTGGGGGGGTAGAGATTAATATCAAGTGTCTTCCTTAACTGTTCTCCCTCTTAGTTTCTTCAAGAAAGCATTTCTTGCTGCACCTAGAGCTCAGCAACTCAGGTAGACTAGCTTTCTGGCAAGTCCCAACGATCCTCCTGTGTCTGCCTCCACAGTGCTGGGATTATAGGCACAGGCCACCATGTCTGGCTTTTACATGGTTGCTAGGAATCAGAACTCGGGTCTTCAGGCTTGTGTGGCAAGCACTTTACTGACTGACTTATCTCCCTGGCTCTTGCATAATTGTTTTTGTACACTGTTGTCTTCAATCTCAGAAACCTGAAGCCATTCCTTCTGGTGGCATATAGTGATTGTTAATCAAAATCATACCCATTTTACCTTTTTGACTTTCTGTGTCACAGTAGCTAAAGTTTGTAGGGCTTGATCAGTTTTTATACATTGTTTGCTCATCCATCCATGAGCACTGGGAAACCCTATCTTCAAGGAGCTGAACAGAGTTTGAGGTCTTCAGTGAAAAGAGTCTTGACATACCTGAAGTTCATCACCTATGGACTCTGCTAAGTCTTTGGGTGGAAACTATTGAGCTGACATTGATGAAGTGTGCACTTCACCCACTTGAATGTCCCATTCCCAGATAGCAGGTTGTACTGAGAAGAAATAGCCTTTAGGATGGATTTGTGAATTGGCCCCTATGAAATCAGTGAGTAGCATCTTTGGAACATTGACACTCTACCCAACAGAACAGAAGGATCTGTGGCTTGCAGATACAGCTCACCATGGCTTCTCTCCGGTTCTTGTTAACATCATACAGACTTCAACAGATGTAATAGCTGCCTGCTATATAATTGCTTTTGGTGCCACCCTAAATGTATAGTGGATGAAAATAGCATCATGAGTAAAGGGAAGTGAGGAAACGCTTGGGGCTAGCACTGCACCAGGTAACTACTGCTGCCCTGGAGTTGAAGTTACCACCTCTGTTGGATTCCTTATAGCCTTCATTATGCCACAGATGGACAGTGCCCTTAGCTTGAAAGGGCTGGCCGCCAACATGGTCCTGAGAACTTTATGTTCATTAAGTGAAAGCATAAATAAGTATCTACATGACTTTATTAGTTCATGATTTTGAACTTTCTGTCTTGTGAGAGAGTGTTTTGTTTCATCATTATTTCTGAGCCAGTAATGAACTAACTTTTCTATTCAGGTATTTAAAAAATTTATTGGATGCATGTATGGTGATAAGTAAACATTAGCCTGAGGGAAGTTCTAAAAAAAATCTTATTCAGCCTCTGAATTAGGCACACAGTAAAAGGAAAGGCCCAGCCTTACTTAGCTTTCCTTCTGTCTGGCAGATAACGATGTGTGCTATTACCTATAGCACATGGGGCAGTAGATTCAAGTGCCTATTAAGTCAAATGTGTACCAGTGCTAGTGTCAATACATACATACTTTATATACAAATAAATATAGATATATGATAGATAGATAGATGATAGATAGTTAGTAGATAGATAGATAGATAGATAGATAGATAGATAGATAGATAGATACTGCTTTGAACTAGAAGGAGGTTTGGATGAGATAGTTAGGAAAACCTCAGGCCTAAACTTCTCCATGACATCCTCAAACTTGCCTTGGCCCACATACTTAAGTTAGATGTCACCACTTGCCCTTATAATCCTGTGTCTCCCCTTGTTCTATATCCTTTTGTTAGACAAGGCTGCTGTCTGTGGTTAAGTTGCACAGGAAAACTCTAAGATCGTAAATAAAGGGGACTTAAGTGTCCATTGCAAAACAGTCACAGGGTTATCTAGTGTGTAAGATGGCACACTGCAGTTCTGACTTAAATATTAAATTTCAACAAGAGCGATGCACTTCAGGTGTGCTCAATAAATGTTGAACAGTCACCTTGAGTTCTCATGGAGAAATCATATTAAGGCTCTAAGCAGACCTTAGTGATTTTACAAACAGAACGGGGTACCTCATGATCCCTGAGCTGCATATCATTGGAATACCAGGCATACAATGCTGTTTTAATTGATTCTCACTCTGAAGTATGCAACCAATATGAGCATATCTTCTTTTATTATTTATTTCAGTTATATGAAAGAGTGGGCAATCCATCACCTCTGAGCTATTCAAATCTTAAAAGAAAGGCATTGAGTCTTCTTTCAAATGATACACATCCTATAAGATATAAAACAAAACATTTACTTTATAATTTTATAAATATCATTATAATTTAAGCCCAAACACAATTTATAAATGATGCTTAATGAATATTTGTAGATGGGGAAATGGCTACAAAAATTAATTTCAAGGAAGTAAGGGAAGAAAAATTTAAAACATGGGAGCATGAAAAGTTAATACATTCTTTTCAGAAAAAAAAAAACAGTTATATGAACTAAAAGGTTTATGAACCAGATGTAATAGGACAATCGGTGAAATAATCCTAGTATAAGAAAATTAATTCAGCTAATATTATTCAGTTGTCCTGTGTGATTCACATAGATGTTTGCTGTTGAATAGGGTGTTGTGAGTGGGAGGTGGGAGGAAATGTATCAAAAATACCTAACCTCATTACCAGTTCCTGTTGACAACTTTGAGTGCGTAAGTTATGCTAGTGAAACAGTGAGTTCAAGGACAGAAACCTGGTTCCAGTTGGACTTGTGATGGATAGTCTTACTGGAAGAATCTGAAAAAAATATACAAGTTCTTTGCTAGGAAAGTATTTGTAAATTATGCTTGGTTAGTACAAGTACACAGAAAGCATATGGAAGTTTTCAGACATTTCTACAGTGCTTCTAAGATGTGCTGAGTGCATGGTGCAGTCCCTATCCCTAGGCCTCTGTGCTGAAAATCATCATTTTAATTGGATTGCTTCTTTGGAAACAAGACAAAGAGTACATTGCTAAAAGCTTCTGGAGGCCATTTTCAATATTTGTAATAATTTAAGTGCTAGAAATGTGCTTCCATTTATATGCAAAGGCAATAATGCCTTCTGTAAGCATAGTCTCTGTGAGAGTACAATGTCTATTTCAATGCAAGCAGAGAAAATTATTTTTAACTTCAGAGTAGAGGACCAACTCTGTCTTTCTTTTACAACTTTTTGGCCACCCTAGTTCTGCTCTCAAGGTGAATTTAAATGCTGCTGTTTGTTTTTCTACAAAAGGACTATTTGTACAGGTTCCTTGTTAGTTCTATGTGACCTGGGTGATTGCCGTCAAGAAGATAAGTTCTGTATGATTGGCTGAAATATTCATTTTCAATTCAGATGAGTAGACCCAAATTTAAATTGTAAGGAAAGCAGGGGCTAGGTTAGTGACTATTGAAATATACTTTGGGGTCATGAAAGACTTCCCAGAGATTCTGAGGGCAAGGTAAAAGTTTCTTTATTTCTTCTGATGCCAGGTGAAAGATTTTGGATTTATAACATGCCACTGAATAAGGTACTCTGCAATTTTTAAGGTCTTAGCTTCAAATTTATTTTCTTATAAAGAATAAGGCTTGGGGCTGGAGAGATGGCTTAGCAGTTAAGCGCTTGCCTGTGAAGCCTAATTACCCTGGTTAGAGATTTGATTCCCCAGTACCCATGTAAGCCAGATGCACAAGGTGGCACATGCATCTGGAGTTTGTTTGCAGTGGCTGGAGGCCCTGGTGTGTCCATTCTCTCTCTCTCTCTCTCTCTGTCACTCTCAAATAAATAAATAAATAAAAATTTTTTAAAAAGATTGATGCTTAAAAAAAGAATGATGCTTATTATTAAAATCTTTAGTATAGGACAATATCATTGTATTATATGATAAAAAATTCAGTGATAATCAATGTGGGTTTGGTTCATTCCAGCTTTAACTTGGTTAAATTAATGTCACTTTTAGATATTCAAAAATTTCAGAATTTTTTCTTTTGGTCAGTGCTATGTATAAGACATCCATACCCACATAGAAATGATGGAGAGCTTGCATTTCCCTTATTTTCACTTTTCTTCAGTCCTTCTGTGCTACTTCTTTGTTGAAATACACTTTTGTGGTAGGTCTTTTACACATCAATGCTCCTTGTTTCAAAAGCCTCTTTTAATAACTTAGTCCTGGCTCACTGTTCTTTTGCATATGTAATTGATTGAACTAAAGTGCATGTGTGTGGGTTTTGGTGTGTGTATGTGTTAGCCTACATGGATATACATCTGTATGAGTAAAAATTTATTAGAAAGAAAAGTCTATGATCATTGGTTTACTTTAAATATATGTATTTATGAATGAATATATGTATGTATACATGCATGTATGAATGTGTGTGTGGATGTGGATGTATGTGTAAATGAGTATTTGAGAAACAAAGAGATTATTGAAGTGGGAAAACCTAAGGGTTTGGAGTCAGTTGTAAATCCCTAGATTTTTCTCTTAGCACTATCTCAAATTCCTCAACCTGAAATGAGGAACATAATCCTTACTTTACAAAAGTCACTGGGAGAGTTATATTATCAATTATTTAGCCCACAGTGTTTGGCCATTGTTATTACTTTTAGGTGGTCAGCAACTTCTAGTTCCCATCACAGCCATCATCATGTATGAACACAATTATCAAATACATTGATTTTTTTCTGATAATAAGTAAACTGATAAGCAGAAGGCTTTTTTGCTGCTAAAAGGTTAATTGTACGTACAGTGACATTAAGGTGTTAGTTATGTTAACCTGAAAAATCTCAAGACTAAAAAATATCATGACAGTATTTTAATATGATTGTTAATTGTCAGACTAAATAATGTTAAAATGGGAATTAATCTTTCAAATAACACAGTGTCCCTAAAAATTTCACTAATCATAAACCTAAGTGAAATCAGAAGTAATGATATTAATATAAAATTAACAAAAATATAAATGTAGAATTTGAAAACACCAATGTAATAGTTAATCTGCCAGGATTTTTTTGGTTTTTGAAAGTATGTTTGGGTCTTCCATAGCAGGTGGATAGAAGTATTAACTCAGTTGGCATTTTAAATGTGACTCCAATGAGAAGTTTTCATCCTGTTTAATTATTTCTTAATATTACTAGAAATTAGAGCTAAGCAGAATGCTGAATAAGAAATATTTTTCAACATTGAATTCCAGCTTCAAGTGCCATGGGTTCATAATCAATTTATTTTTATAATATCCACTCAGTGAGTGCTAGAATGCTATTCCCTTTGGATAAATCCTAATAGTGGGAGCTTACTATATGTTGTATGAACTAATGGTGTTCAAGTTCAAAAGGAAAGGGCAACCTGAAAAAAAAAAAAAACAGAAAACCAAAAATTTTACTTTTTATGAAACTAAGCCCATGCTTTAGGAAAGTGAGGATAAGTTATAAAAATATGTTAGGGTTGGAGAGATGGCTTAGTGATTAAAGGTGCTTATTTTCAAAGCCTGCCAGCCTAGGTTCAATTCCCCAGTTCCCACATAAAGCCAGATACACAAAATGGCACATGCATCTTGAGTCCATTTGCAGGGGCAGTGCTCATACTCTTTCTCTCTTTCTCTCTTTGTGTGCATCTTTCTCTCTCCCCAAATGAGTGAGTGTGTGTGTATGTGTGTGTGTGTGTGTTAGATTAAATGTAAGATAGCTATAAAAGATTAGAGAAATTTATAAAACTGCAAATAATTTTTGTACTTAGATTTTTATAATAGAACTTGTAAATTTGACTTCTACTTTATTCTGTTTTTCATGTGTATGTTTGTACACATTTATATGTGTGCAGGTATACATGTATGCACATACATGCAGAGGACAACTGCAGATGTCATTCCTCAGGCATTGAACATCTCCTTTTGAAACAGGCTCTCTCACAGGCCTGGATCTCACCAAGTAGATTAGACTGGCTGGCTGGTGAGCCTCAGGGATCCACCTCTTTCTGCCTATGCAGTGCTGAGATTACATGTAAATGTCATCACACTTGGCTATTTAAATATGGGTTCTGGGGACAGAACTCAGTCCAAGTCATGTTTGTAAGATAAGCACTTCACTTACTGAGATATCTTCCCAGCACTGATCTCTATTTTTAAACAAATGAAACTGGAACTATGATGCTTTATGGGTGTGGTTTATGTAAGAAAGATGCTATGGAACTCTCATTGATAGACTCTTCTTAAAGGTAAGTTTTATCGATGCATAAACAATTTGGCCAATGAATATGCATGTGTCCAAAGCTAAAAATATGTAAGATATATATGTCTCATCTTAAAAGAGCTCTTCTTCAGCTGGACATGGTGGTGCATACCTTTAATCCTTGTAAGACTGTGGTAGGAGAATCATTGTGAGTTCAAGGCCACCCTGAAGCTACAGAGTGAGTCCCAGAACAGCCTGGAGTAGAGAGAGACCTATCTTGAAAAAAACAAAGAAAAAACAGATTCTTCTCTATTCACTGTTTTAATAGCCAGTCATCTTCTGGCCAAAGCAATACTGGATAGAAAAGGTCTACTCCATTTATTTTTCATTTTTAAAATATTATTTATTTATTTGAGAGAGAGAGAGAATGGCCACACCAGTATCTCTGGCAACTACAAATGAACTCCAGATGCATGTGCCACCATGTGCATCTGGCTTATGTGGGTTCTGGGGAATCAAACCTGGGTCCTTAGACTTAACAGGCATGCACCTTAACCACTAAGCCATCTCTCCAGCCCTTTATACTCCATTTATTATTCAATTATTCATGTTCTTTGTGGAGTATTATACTAAACAATGTATCCCAGGTTCAGAATGACAATTGCCACATATGCTCTTTCATATGCAG
This sequence comes from Orientallactaga sibirica, assembly GCA_036365145.1. NCBI lineage: Eukaryota > Metazoa > Chordata > Mammalia > Rodentia > Dipodidae > Orientallactaga > Orientallactaga sibirica. Next base: position 30,545,152 of record JAEOAD010000015.1, on the reverse strand, counting down.
ATCCTACCTTCAAATTTTTCATTTGTATGTTTAAGCAAGACTGTCAGGAGAGGTTGGAAAGATAGAAAGGAGACATGGGGGTTGGTAGGGAAGAGTCATGGCAAACAGTAGAACTCATAGATATGAAAGCCATGGCCAGAATACTAGAAGAATGTTTTTTAGCCAGGATAGAGAAGAGAAAGGAATCAGAGAAGAAAGGGTTTAACCAAAACTAAGGATATGTGAAAAATCCATTTGGAAAATTACTTTTTTGTTAACTAATTTAAAATAATATTTAAAAAGAGTTTGAAGGGAAGTACCTGGTGTGAATGGATAATGCCACTTCCAGAAGCCATAGGCTAGTAAATGAAAATCCACAAGTGCCAAGGGTGGGATGCATCCCTATAAGTTGTTGGCCAAAGAGGCTCTTAAGGCCCCCAAAACAATACAGGGTGATGACACTGCTATAGGTTGTCCATCAGAACTAGATAAAAAGAATCTGTTGGTGAAGACACCACAGACTTTGGTTGCAGGAAATAGAGAAATCAAGCTAGAAGTGAACTGGAAGCTTCTGCCCTGCTGACTAACTGTAAAAGGTCAGAAGGTGCTATGCAGCATGCTGGGAATTAAAAATCATCAACCGTCTTACCCAGTGGTGGACTCTGCATGCTACACACTGGCTAGCCAAACAAGATGTGCCAATTGATGCAATATTGGCATGACTGTTATGGAAGTAACCAAGTGCTTTCTGATTGTATTTGAGGCCTACATCACAGGAGGGAATTCATGCCTGGTCCTAAAACCCTTGTCAAAGCCCATGTGTTGGTGAGGTGATAGGCCACTTACCATGCCCTTCAAAGTGCCTTCTAAATATTTATATTTATGCCCTATTTGTGCTACTGTCAGCTTTGGGCAGAGATTTTTTTTTTTTTTTTTTTTTTTTGCAGTGCGTAGCAGTTACTGAAAGCTGGTCAAAGTGCTAAGAATAAGTGACTGTTGAGTACTCAGCTCAAAATGGGGCATCTATAATTACACCCTCTGAGTGTCGGGGAACAATGCAAAAGAAGGGACAGAAAGAATGTAACAGCCAGAAGATGGGGAGGAGTGCTGTGGAACACTGTGTTCTGGACATGACAAGGCCATTAAACTTATTAATTCAAAGCTGTTGTGGTTACCTGAACAAGATCTGCCCAGAATTGGGCCTGTCCATTTCTGCTGTAGATGGTGAAGAGGCTCATGAGGCCCTCACCTCTCCTAATGGCAGCTAATGGTTGGTACAGGAGACAAAGACATTTTCCATAATGGTGGAGCCACTAGTAAGTTGTCCATACTCCTGTAAATAACCTCCACCCATGCTCATGCAAGCAACCCTAATTTAAATCTGTTTGTCACATACACACAAAATAAATGAATAAATGTTTTTTTTTTTTTTTTTTAACCATACCAAAGTAGATGTGGGACTAATTGGGAAAAATTGGGTTCTTCAAGAGTTAGGAAGAGGAAGCTGGGTGTGATGTTGCATGCCTTTAATCCCAGCACTCAGGAGGATTGCTGTGAGTTTGAGGCCACCCTGATACTACATAGTAAATTCCAGGTCAGCCTGGGCTAGAGAGAGACCCCATCTCAAAAAACCAAAAACAAAAAACAAACAAACAAACAAAAAAAAAGTTAGTGAGAAGAGAATAACAAGATAATGGAGTGTAAATATGATCCAATACATTAAATACATGTATGAAATAGTCAAATTAATTGTCAAATAGTAAGGGAGATGTTCTATTCCTTCCTAAAAAGGGAAGGGAGGAGAGAGATAAGGTTCACATCCATATACATAAGGCATGTAAGAAGCCAAGACCTGGATTTCTTTTTGTTTGTTTGTTTTGAGAGAGAGAAAGAGAATGGGCACACCAGAGCCTTCAGCCTCTGTGAACAAACTCCAGATGCCTATGGCCCCTTGTGCACATGTGTAACATTGCATGCTTGTGTCACTGTGTGTCTGGCTTACATGGGACCTGGAGATTTGAACATGATTTCTTAGACTTTTCAGGCAAGCACCTTAACTGCTAAGCCATCTCTCCAACCCCAATACCTGTATTTCTTAAGTGGGGTTGATATTCTAGAATGACCCTGATGATTCCATAAAGCACAGTCTAGGGAGAGGAGGTTCCATAGTCTGCTTGAAGATGTTCATTAGACACTTTGTGGGCAGTATACAATGGAAGAAGATGTTACTGGGAGGAGGTGAATGTTTGAAAACTTGGGAATAACCAAGAGAGAGATGACATGGGCAGATGACACTAAGCCAGGTAAGGAGTTAGCGCTGGAGACATCTGCCAACAAGTCTTAGGACTCCAGATGACTGCTTGGATTCAGTGATGTAGATGGAGCAGACAGAGTCAGTGTCTCATTCTCATGAGCCAGAGTCCTAACCCAAACACAAGTCCAGGAGCTGACAGTTTGGGTGGACATTACCTGTGAGAGAATAAGACACAAATTATTGTACAAAAATTGAAGCAGAGGTCAGGGGCGAGGATGGCTTACTGCTGACATCTTGGTGAACTTGGGCTTTTCATAGCTCACCCAGCCTTGCTCCTGAGGATGGCTTACATCACATATGGGGACTGATTCACAATTATAGGTCAAGCAGCATTGTGGAGATAACAGAGAGTGAGGACTGAAATGGTTAAAGTAAGAAAGGAAAAAGACTAAACCAAATAGCAAGATCTAAATGTTTGTCTAAGAAACTGCTGTGTTTTTTTTTTTTGTTTGTTTTTTGTTTTTTGTTTTTAAAGAAAATGGGGGTATATCTGCTGCCTGTGGTAGGATAATGTCATTAAATAAAAGAAACTTGTATCTTTGGTCATTAATGCTATTTGTCTTGGTATCTACCATTGACCAGTGCCCAATTCAGCAGTGAATAGCTATTGGCTGGTTTCACCTTATTGAATGGAATTCATTATTCATTATTATTCATTATTCATTAAAGCAAGGATAGATGTATTATTTTTATTACTATTACTCTGAAAAAATTTAACTCTTATTGTCAGTTTGGAGTTTTCTGTTATGTTGGACTGTTTAGTTTTTAAAAAGTTTTTTTTTTTTTGTTTTGGTTTTTGGAGGTAGGGTAGGGTCTCACTGTAGCCCAGGCTGACCTGGAATTCACTATGGAGTCTCAGGGTGGCCTTTAACTCACAATGATTCTCCTACCTCTGCCTCCCAAGTGCTGGGATTAAAGGCGTGCGCCACCACGCCCAGATAAAAAGATATTTTTTACCTATTTATTTAGTTAATTAAGAGAGAAAGGAAGAGGCAAACAGAGAGAGAGTTTGGGCATGCGAGGGTCTCCTGCTGCTGCAAATGAACTCCAGATATATGTGCCACTTTGTGTATTTGGCTTTTCATGGGTACTGGGGAATCAAACCCCAGCCATCAGGCTTTGCAGGCAAGCATATAACTACTGAGCCATCTCTCCAGCCCCTGAACTGTTTATTTTTGTCACTGTTGGTGACATTTTATAATGAGGCATTCCTAAAGTGCAACTAAGGTGGTTTTTTGTTTTGTAATAGGTAAGGTTTATTTATTTATTTATTTATTTATTTATTTATTTATTTATTTATTTATTTATTTATTTATGAGACAGACAGAGAGATGGGCATGCCAGGGCCTCTTGCCATTGAAAATGAACTCCAGACACATGAGCCACCATGTGCATCTATCTTATGTGGGTTCTGGGGAATCAAACCTGGGTCCTTAGGCTTGGCAGATTAAGCCATCTCTCCAACCCACCTGAGGTGTTTGAGTAAGACTTTATAAACATCAAAAAGTACTTTACCTGGTTTTATTTCATGTGTTCCATTTTTGTCCTTTGTGATACTGAAAATAGAATGACAATACCCAGATCACTAGGATGGTTCATTCAAGGGTTAGCACACCTAAGTTTATAGTGTTTTTCTCTGTTTTAGAATTATAACTAATTTCCACTGTTGTTTTTGGAGAAAACTGTAGACTGCAATTATGTGTTAGCACTTTCCAAACTGCTCCCTTATTTTACATGGGCTTTGTTTCACATGACCTTGCATGTTTTGATTGCAAGAATATAGCCTTCACTAGTCTCTAGTTAGCAAAATGAAAGGATCTAGTGAAATATAGAGCATCAACATGGCTCTACTTAAACTCATGTCAAAGATTGCTAGCATTGCCTTGGCTTTAAAGGCAAAGATGCTGGGGAAATAAAAACTTTTCTGTCCTTCAGCAATTTAGTAGTTGTGTTGACTGTGCAAGATATTACAGAGTAGCTAACCCCCACCCCAATGTAGAAAAAAACAATAGTTAGACCACCATAAAAGTACAGAACAAGAAGAACATTGTACTAAAATGTTCTCGTCTTCTCATCCTAAGTCTTAAGCACGGATTTGAGTGGAGATGCCATTTTCCAGAATGAGGGGCAGTAATGCCATTTTTATGTTCTATGAACCCCTGCCTGTCTTTCCCCCACCAGGCTGATGATGTCTGCAGAGAGCTCATCATCTGGACACACCCTTGCTCTGCTACATTTCATGGCCATATTAGCAATAGAATTTTAGTGTTGATTTGAAAGACAGTCTGCCTTAAAGCAGATTGCAGAGTTTGCACACTGTGAATTGTAATTAAAGTGTAAGGGGGTGCTTATTATGTCAACAACTGGCATGAGAACCCCCTAGCAGCAGGTGACCCTGACCATGTGACGTTTGTGACAGCTAGGATCCCCTTTTCACTGGCTTAGCAATCTGAAAGTCCAAATTGAAAGAAGCCCAGGGGCTGTATATTTCATTAGGTCCCAGGGGAAGTGCAGAACACAGCTTCCTTCTGCTTTCCTGGGAGGTCGCCAGAAAGTTTGTAGAGCTCTGTTTCCGTCAGAGGCTCAAAAGAGAAAGAAAAAAAAGCACATACAAAACAAAACAAAACACCATACACACCACAAAACCATCCTCCAGTCACCCCAAGGACCATAAATTTGACATTTCCCACAGTGGTTCTGAGACCACAGTGTTGCTGTGTCAGCAACATGCTCCTCACTCAGAATTCTTTAAAAAGAGGACTCAGTGTTCTAGAATTTTAAAAAATCAACAACAAAAAATTTCACCTTCAATATGTAGCAATTCTTTTGGTAGAAAATCATGAGAAATTATATAACAAAGATATAAGATTTTCTTGAACTATATCTGCATTGTGCATTACATTCTCCTGACCTTCTAAAATGGAGTAGATGTCCAAATTTAGAAAGATGAAACCACATGTATAATAAAGGAAACAGACCAACGAGACATGCCACATGCATTTCCAAGCCCATTGTGATGAGTAAACCATTTGCAATGTGAGCATGTTAACAGTAAGCTACGTGAGGAGTCTCAGAGTGTTTAGGAGATTTTGATTGTGCCCCATCATGTAATTAGACCTCCATTGGGTGTGGGTTTGGACGGAACGTAGACTGAAAGTCACCAGAGTAAGGGAAGGTGACTTGTTTTTCTCAGTACCTCATATATGCTCCTAGGCATCCTGCTGTCATGGAGTATCCCTCAAATAGAAGCTTGGCTCTTTCTTGGGCAATCCACACCTTTGGTAATATAGATCTTTTGCTAGTCTGTTTTGAAAACTATTTTAAGGGGCTGGGCAGTTGACTCAGTAAGCAAAATGCTCATTACACAAGCATGAAGACTTGAGTTCAAATCCCCAGCTTTGACATAAAAAAATGAGGCATGGTGGTACACTCTGTCATCCCAGCACTCTGGAGGGGGAGACAGGAGGATCCATCTGTGGAGCATGCCTCTAGCTAGATGAGATGAATGGATGAACTTTGAGTTCAATGAGAGTCCATGTCTCAAAAAAAAATGGTGGAGAGAGATTTAGGAAGAAATCCAACATTGACCTTTGGCCTCCACATACCCACACAAATATGTACATCCACACAAACATGTATACACACATGCCCTTATACCACATACACATGCAAAAATAAATATTTGAGGGCTAGAGAGATGGCTTAGCAGTTAAGGCGCTTGTCTGCGAAGCCTAAGGATCCATGATTGATTCTCCAGGTCCCTTGTAAGCCAGATGCACAAGGTGGCACATGTATCTGGAGTTCCTTTGCAGCGGCTACAGGCCCTGGCACACCCATTCTCTCTCACTGACTGTCTCTCTCTCTCTCTCTCTCTCTCTCTAATAAAAAAGAATAAAAATAAATATTTAAAAATAATTAAATATTTTGGGCTGGAGAGATGGCTTAGCGGTTAAGCGCTTGCCTGTGAAGCCTAAGGACCCAGGTTCAAGGCTCGATTCTCCAGGACCCACGTTAGCCAGAAGCACAAGGGGGCACATGCATCTGGAGTTCGTTTGCAGTGGCTGGAGGCCCTGGCATGCATGTTCTCTCTCTTTCTACCTGTCTATTTCTGTATCTCTCTCTCTCTCTCTCAAATAAATAAATAATAAAATATTTAAAAAATAAAATAAAATAATAAATAAATATTTTAAAATTTATGTCTAGCTATTGCATAAAACCATAAAATTATGCATATTAATGGATACCATGTAGTATTTGAATGCATATAAATAGTATTGTTCAAATCATGTTAAACTTATCTATCTTCTGAAACAACTATTAATTTTTTTGGCAAAAACTTTCAAAAGTTATCTTCTGGTTTTCTGAAGTGTGTATTGTATAGTTGTTATCTATCATCAGTATATAGCATCAGGAGCAGCATCCCAGAACTTCTTGCTCCTAACCATAGTTTACACCCATTAATCTCCCTTTGCTCACCCCTTCTGCCAGTGGTTGATTTTGAACTGGGGTTCAAGCTTCTCTCATCAACTGAGAATTCATAGCTACTGCTGCTGCTTTGCCCTTAGGACAGGGAAAATCCTAAGAAGAATTCCAAACCCCATAGACACTTACCAAATCTAAACAGTATGGTAAGTACAGTTCTGTTTAAATCAGAAAGTAAGAATTCTCTGGATTTTTATTCAACTCTTTTTCCTTTTCCGCTTTTTAACCGAGAGAGAAATACTGAAAGGAGGATTAGCAACTGCAATTTTTATTATAAGTGTGTGTGTGTATGTGCATGCACATGCATGCACACTTGCTTGTATGCTTTATAGGCCTATAGAGAACTTCAGGGCTGTGAAGAAAGAGGTGCCATTCTGTGTACTTTGTGAACAAATAGAAGCTTCCAAACCTTAGCTCTTCATTCAATCATTATAATAAAAGTTAACCAGGTTTTAAAATTGTAGTTCACCTGTCTAAGCAAATTTGCAAATAATTCCAAACTATTTAGCTGCTTCAAAGTATGTATTATTTTTGGCATTTTTATTATTATCAACAATATATTTTGTATATGATCAGATTATATAGAAATTGCATTACTTCGTGAATATTCCAAGTATAGTCTGCTAATAAATAGCATCTGTGGGGCTGGAGAGGTGGCTTAGTGGTTAAAAGCACTGGCTTGCAAAACCTGATGGCCCAGAATCAATTTCACAGTACCCACGTACAGCCAGATGCACAAAGTAGCGCATGTATCTGGAGTTCGTTTGTAATGTCAAGAGGTCCTGACATACTTATACTCATTTTCTCTCTCTCTGCCTCTCTCTCTCTCTCTCTCTCAAATAAATAAATAAATTAATAAATTAATTAATTAATTAATTTAGCATCTAATATAATGTGGATGTATCAAAAATAGCCATTCTCAAAATTTTTGGCTAATTGTGGAAATGATATTCTTTTTTAAATTTTTATTTATTTATTTGACAGAGAGATAAAGGGAAAGAGAGAGAATGGGCACACCAGGGCCTCCAGCCACTGCAAACGAACTCCAGATCCTTGTGCCCCCTTGTGCCTCTGGCTAACGTGGGTCTTGGGGAGTCGATCCTGGGTCCTTTGGCTTTGCAGGCAAATGCCTTACCCTCTAAGCCATCCCTCCAGCCCTGGGAATGATATTCTTAAGTTCAAATCAGGTATTTAATAAAGAAATAAAAGTATTTGACATTGTGCCTGCCAAAAACCAAAGATGAAAGCAATTCAGTTGAGTAAATGGTGTGTAGCAGATGGACCACATGCCTACTGGTCACTGTCCTGACAGCATGGTCAGCAGTTTCAGGAGCCATGCCTTCAGTGCATGGGAAAATGGAAAGAAGAAAAGAAACTTCATGTAGCTGGAGCATTTACCTAATTGGAACATTTTGTGCACTTACACTTGGTCTACCCTCTTCTCAGTGACAGCAGCCTTCTTGATGACCAGTGGTGAGAGCTTCTGCATGGCTACTGTCATCCTCCACCTCTCTGACATCTGTATCCGTGGTTTGTAGCTTACTGTGAAACCATAAACACAGAAGCCCAGCCTCACATACTGTAGGCATTTTCTAAATAAGACCTGAAGATTCACACTCAACAAAGTTGACTATCAGCTTTGTCTTCTTCCTCTACCTGAGAAATAGAAAATGTTTTTAAAGAAGTGTATCATGAAAAAAAAAAATGCAAAGAATTGTTAGACTTGTTTTAATGAGGAAATAAGCCACTTAACTTTTAGACTATAATTTTTGTTGGTTTATGTTTGACATATTATAATAGTGGATGGAATTATTGTGAATGTTCAATAAGACATTGCCTATCTCTGGTAGAGAAAAGGAAATTACTCCATTGTAGGTAGTCATTTCAGGAATTTTAGCCTTATTTGAAAAAGAGTAGCTCTTTTACTAGATGGATTTTGTTTCCACTAGGAGCCAAAAGGCCTGTAAGCCATCTCTGAGATCTCCCTGGCTTGAGCATCTCAGACTGGCCCCTCCCATCCCTGTTTCTCCATTCAATGCTGGCTTAGTTAACATTTACTTTGTACTAGCATCTATGTAGGTGGGCACTGAGTGTGGTGCCCTCAAGGGCTCACACCTTGCTGTGAAGACAGACAGGAACTGACAAACAATGAGAAATGAAAGAGGAGCAGAATGCCCATTCAGTCCCGAGGATGAAGGGGCCAGAGAAAGGAGTGCTAATTCTGCCAAGAGAAAGGGAAAGATTCTGAGTTCTCTCCTCTTGTGCACTCGATCAGCTTCTGAGTTCAGACCAGAAATCTGTGCAGCATGACTGTGACTGTCTGGCGTTGTGGAAGAATGGAATGGCCTTCCGTGCCTAACAAAGGTGTTAGGTAAAGAGGGTGAGAGTAAAGCCAAAACTATACAAATTGGTCAAAATCTCACAGTTTTAATAAAGTATTTTAATGACAATGGAGTGTTAATAAACCCAATGGGCAAGTGTCCTTGGGAATATATTCCATACTGTTGCCATACAGTTAGCATCAATCAAATAGACTTGTTTATGCAATACCAGTGGGTTCACTAAACTTCTCTGCCATCAACCTCTCATTCTTTAATGAGTTTGTGATAAATTATCTTGTAGCACAGCTGGGGGTTTTCACTTTAGCTAAGTTGGAACCTGTAGAAAACCAAATCAACAGAACGGGATTACGAGGTGTTGGGCACAAAGCAGAAGATCACTTTGAGCCAATTAGGTCACACAGTTTTTTTATCTTTTTTAAAATAATTTTTTATTTATTTGCAAAGAGAGGAAGAGAGAGAGAGAGAAATGGCCATGACAGGACCTCCACTGCAAACAAACTCCAGATGCATGCGCCACTTTCTGCATCTGTCTTTACGTGGGCACTGGGGAATCAGACCAAAATCATTAGCCTTTGCAGGCAAGTACCTTAACCACTGAGCAATCTCTCCAGCCCCTCACTTATTTTTTTTTAAGAAAGAATGTCCATTCTCCAATTCAGTTTTCTGAAAATATTTTCATTCATTTTTACTTTAACATGACATTCTAAGCAAATGCTTAAGTGTGGTGAGTACCAGGGCCAGGTCCCTCCCACAGGTATTCTGTTCTGCTCAGCATCTGTTTTGGCAGTGGTGTGGTCTTCTCAGAGGGCTTCCTGTGATGCAGACTCAGCGTGGCAGAGTCCAGGAGGTTTCTGTTTGCTACTCTTCCCTAGTGTTTACAGTAGGCTCACAATCAGAAGGTGTTCATGAAACTGTCACTGTTTTTTTTTTTTTTTTTTTTTTTGTTGTTGTTGTTGTTCCATTTTTATGGAGGAGGAGTGGAGAGCATTGGTCTTCCAGGGCCTTCAGCCATTGCATTCGAACTCCAGATGTGTGCTCCACCTTGTGTGCATGTGCAACCTTGCATGCTTGAGTCACCTTGTGCGTCTGGCTTACATGGGATCTGCATAATTGAACATGGGTCATTAGGCTTTGCAAGTGCCTTAACCACTAAGCCATCTTTCCAGCCTGAAACTATCACTGCTTTAATTGTGCAGTAATATGCTAACTGATATGTTGGATAGATCATCAAGGAATTTAGGTTTCTATGCTGTTTTTGCCAAATGCTTTATAATATTTGAATCAGTGTATCCACGACCATCCCAAGGTTACTTCAACTTATCAGAGGCATCTTTTTAAATTATTTTTATTTTTATTGACAACTTCTTTAATTGTAGACAATATCCCATGTTATTCACCTCCCTCTCCTCCCCCACTTTCCCTTTTGAAACTTCACTCTCCATCATATCCCTTCCCCCTCAATCAGTCTCTCTTTTCAGTTTGATGTCATGATCTTTTCCTCCTATTATGATGGTCTTGTCTAGGTAGTGTCAGGCACTGTGAGGTCATGGATATCCAGGCCATTTTGTGTCTGGAGGAGCACATTGTAAGGAGTCCTAATCTTCCTTTGGCTTTTACATTCTTTCCGCCCCCTCTTCCGCAATGGACCCTGAGCCTTGGAAGGTAGGTTTGAGACGTTTTAGTGCTGAGCACTCCTCTGTCACTTCTTCTCAGCACCATGGTGCCTTCTGAATCATCCCAAGGTTGCCACCATCTGAAAAGAGAAGCTTCTCTAACCAAAAGTGAGAGTAGCATTAATATTTGGGTGTGGACATTAAGAGAAGTGCTTACTGGGCAGTTTGGTGAACATAGTATATACATTTGGCAAGACTCCAGCAGACATTACACCCTTAGGGCTCATGACTACCCTGTCGTAGGTTTTCAGTATCAGGGATGTGTTCCCTCCCATGGAGCAGGCCTCTAGTCCAATTAGAGAGCAGTTTGTTTCCCCCATAACAGACATGCCACTATTGTACCCATTGGCTCATTTGGCCTGGCTGGCCAAATTTAAAGCTTGCAGTGTTCACTGTTGAGTACCTTTACTGGTATCAGAGGCATCTTATGTTTCATGTATTATTTTGCAATCATTAGTTTCTTGGAACATACAATTTTTAGGAAAGACATGGTTTAGATGCAAAGAATTTAGGAATTTTAGAGGAAGTCTCAAGCAATTTTGTTGGGCTGCCTAATAGTGAGGTTAACAAGACCCTCGTGTCCAGTTGTTGATTCTGGATCCCAGGCTTCATTGAGAGAGCTAGTAAGCCAGATGCAGGGTTTCTTCTCTGTTATTCCCACAGTTGTGAATACTTTGAACAGGGAATAATAAAGTATTCTCATTGGGGCAAACCAAGAGGTTAAATTTACGTGGGAATGTTACTGTTAGGTGCAGCCAACAAGAAAAAAAAAAAAAAAAAAAAAAGCAAGCTGGCATTCTGCCTTCCACGCAAAGGTTATTTTTCTTATTACAACAAAACTAATTAGTGAATTTTATAATGCAAGAAAATGTTGCTGTTAGTAAAAGTTTCCTCACTGTGCCAGAAAGCAGATGGTGGCGGTGAATGGTGGTCTCTTTTGCCAGGATTTTGTATATGCTTTCAAAACCTGCAAGAGATTTTGCTTTCCATATTCAGATTTCTGATCTTTTTTACTTTATAGCAGAAATAGAAATTTATATTTAAGTGTACTTGCATCATGTGATCTGTTTGACTTATCATGGTTACTTGAAAATGCTGAGCAACATTTGATGTTCTGTGTGAATTTCTCCTCCAAGGGCCTCCAGGACTCTTTAATGTTACTCTCTTGTGTCTCTCCTCATGAAAATCAAGACTTTATGCCTGGAGAATGCCACAGTAGACAGATTTGACTGGTTAAAAAGAGCAAATGATAAGATCTTCTTCTTGTTTGTTGGTTTTGTTTATGACTTCTATATAAATACGAACTTTTCCAGTAAGGTTTCTTAGAATACACCTTTCTTTGTTAAGGCATCAGTGTTTGCAGAGTGAATAATTTCTCTCTTCATCTACTATATTTATTAGTTATTCTCTAATCATTAAGAAATTTTTGACAGATCTTTGGTTTATTAATGTTTGTTAAAAGTGTCCTGGGAAGTCTTAAGCATGTCCCTACAATATCAGTGTGGTGGTATAAATAACAAAATGTGTGCCAATTTTAAGGACAATTGAGACAATAAATGTGTATCATGCTATAGATATAATTATGTTTTTTATGATTAGAACTTAGTACTTTTTCTTGTTTTTTTTTTCTTTCCTTAGAAAAGTTTCCCTTCTTATAAGACCTCAACTTAGAGAAGAAAAAGGAATCATTAAACAATTGCATGAGATCCTATAGTATACAGTAAAACTAGAAAATGAAAACCAATCTGACAATTTTTTTTTTCCTGGAAATCATGGGATAAATGTAAAAAGAAAATATTGTCCCAAAATATATATTGACCCATTTTCTGCTATTATAACAAAATACCTAAGGCTGGATAACTTAAAAGTAATAGAGGTTCATTTTGGTTTTGGAGGCTGAAACTCCAAACAGCATGGCTCTTGCTCCAGCCATGTGGCTTCTGTCGCAGTGGCTTCATTACGTCATGGCATTGAACGTGGTATGTGTGTGAAAGGGAGATATCACGTGACACCTGACTAGAAGCAGCTTGTAGGAGGAAAAGGTTTATATCATGGTGGAGGAAGCGGGCTTACTTCATCACACATCCCTAGTAGAGAGGACAGTGAGCCTGAGCTGGCTCTCACCACACAGTAGGCTAGTCAATCCCAAGGTCAGGTCCTGGCAATATGCCTCCTATAGTAAGGCTCCTACCTAAGCAGACTAAGTAGAAAGCTTAATCAAACATGCCTGAGGCTATGGGGGATATTTTCAATCAAACCAACACCATATAGAAAGAAAAAACCAGAGGAGGCTTGGGTGGGGCCAGACTTCTTTTTGCCTAATCCTCCTAGGAGGGCTAACAAGGACCTCACAGCATTGCTTCTCCCTTTGTTACCTACTTCCCAGGAGGCCCTACCTCTGCAGGTTCCACTACCTCCCAGCACTGCCACACTGGGGATCAAACTTCTGACACATGAATCTTTAGGAGGATAAACCACATGCCAACCACAGGGCTTTTAGCCTTCTTTCCTGTCATGCCCATGTTAGACTTAGTCTCTGTTGTTCTCTCAATACTAACCTGGTAACTCGGAGATGCCACACAGGGAGTCATTCACCTCCAGCTACTGGATGGACAGATTTAAAATCTAACTTTCCCCAGGTCTGTTCCAATTATATCTCATTTCAGTTGCCTGTTCAAAAGATGCTACCTCTTTTGTTTCTGCATTTTCTCCCTGCTTTTTCCTTTGGCTTTGCTTTTTCCATTCTATGGTACTTTTATCCACTTTCCTACTAACTCCCCAATAAAACAACACAGTTGAGAAAGAGGACATCTGTAGATTTCATCCAAACCTAATCGAATCACTATTTATTCTAGGCTTAGCTGTATATTCAAATCTGAAAAGACAACTCACTGGAAGGTATCCCATCTCTGGCATTGAAAATTTTCTAGTAACAATCTATGGCTTCTGAGTGTTCCATTGTCCAGAAAAGTAGGTTTCCATATATGACTTTTTTATATCCTCTTAGATTTTGATTAGCCCTCCCTCCACCATTTCTTTATTCAACCTCTTCCCCTGACCTCACTTAGGCCTTTTCACCCCCATTAATCTGTTTTTCTACTTACATATATATATAATACCATCCTATTAAGTCCCCCCTCCCTCCCTTTCTATTCCCTTTATATCCCCTTTCTAGCTTACTGGCTTCTTCCACTGAGTTTTATTTTTATTCACATAGAAGTCCAATCATTTGTAGCTAGGATCTACATATGAGAGAGAACATGTGACGTTTGGCTTTCTGGGACAGCAGTGATGCTGGGGTTACTTTAAACCATAGGTCAGAGCCTGCCTGTGCTGATGCTCCTGGATCACAGCTGGGGTGGAGGGAGGTGGTATAAAAATGAGTATGGTTGACGGGTAGACTTCTCATATTTATTTTACGCACGTAGTCCCTCTGCTTCTACATAACTTTTTCCTTGTACATTCACTTCTACCATGAGAAAAAACCATGGAGTCAAAAATTCATGATTTTGTTCAATATCGAACAAACAGATAAGCCATTGCTGGCTTATGGAAATCTCTACTTGCCCCTTTTACTACAGCAAGATGTGTACAAGGGTTCACTCCCTTGAAGAAACACCAGGAGATAGTGATGAGAAGAGCTAGTAATATATACCTTTAGAAAGGAATGAACATGGTGATCTACTTCTGGGCTCAGTAAAATCTCACAGTGCTTTATGCACAGCAATGATTGCACATATTTGATGAACTGACCACAAACAAGCTCTTCCTCCTTAAAAAGGTGGATTATTAATCATATTTTGGAGTAAGGGATTTTTCCTGATTTGGGGAAAGTGAATGACAACAAAGTTCCAACCACCCGTGTACATTTATTTCATGAGGAGATTTCAAAATAGCACTTATATGACGAAGAGACTTCCTAGTACACATTTTTCATTAAAATAAATCTAGCTGATGAAAAAGAAGCTTTTAAAAACATGTCTTGAAGACAGTTTATTTGGCTAATCCTAATTATTTGGAAGACAATGTAATTTCAGCATTTTCTACTAAGCAAGTTACTCACCCATACTGAGTTACTGGGATGGAAAATACTTTTATCTCCCTCCCAACATAGTCACAAGAAAAAAATGGAGATTGTTTATGAAAATGCAAACCAAGATGACATGTAAATGAACTGTAGGTGGAGGTGAGGGTGCATAAGCTCAGGTGATCCCGGAAGTGTGATTAGTGGTGGATTTCTGAAAGCTTTTCAGGATTTCAATGCAAATCACTAAATGCATGTATTTTCATTATCTTGGTTTGTTTTGTCTTGTTATAGGGATGTTTGCAGCTTTCTCATTTGTATCAGTGCACACATTTTTGAAATGTTATAATCCAGTGCAGCTTTGGAGGCAAATGAAAGTTCACTGGAGAATCACTGGCTAATCTCTCCAGCATATTCATCTGTTCTATGATAGAAGGATGCACAGAGATCCATGATTTCCAAGTGTGCTCAAACTTCTAAAGCACTTAAGATTAGCACCATGTGAAGAAATTTTAAAATATTGTGCTGCAATTAATTTTAAATAACTTAGCACTGCATATGTCAGCAAGAAAACGATAGTAGACTCCAAATGGAAATTCCAAAAAGTGGAATGATTTACTTAAATCACTTATCATAAGAACATATAAGACACACACACACACACACACACACACACACACACACACACACAGCTATTTCTACTAGGAAAAGATGAGTGAATTTTGAAAGATTTAGATTTTATTTGAGTTTTATGATGGCAATATGGGAAGTGAGGAAGTTTTCTATTTGGGGGTTTCCCAAATGAATAGCTTTCTAATGAACATATTTACCAAAGGTTCCAAAGTGATTGTTAATGTGGAAATTGAAAGCATGTTGTTTTAAAAGATATATGTTAGAGAAAGTTTACTTGAGTATTTTCTTAAATTATTATTCTAGGGTAATAGGTATGGTTCAGTGGTATAGTGCTTGGCTGGTATGCACATGGCCCAGAGTTTGATCCCCAACACCACTGGGGCCTAAGTTCTAGAGCCTATCACTAGACTAAGCTCTTTATTCAGTAGCTTTTAAAACAAAGGTTTTTTTTTTTTGATGTTCTGGATGACATGATGGATCAAGATATAATGAGAAAGCACTATTTGTGGACTTCTGTGGTCAGAAGTTGACCAAGTTACTGAAGATAAACATTTCAACTCTTAGTGGGCTGTTTGTGGTCATTTATAAAGTAAAGTAGAGACAGTGTTTGGCATGTAATGAGTATTGGACTCATACTGTCTCTAATTGCACTTATGGTGAGCAAGAAGGGAGCTAATACTACTGAATCCCTTTTGATGAAATGGGGATCTCATGTCGAATGTCCCAAAAACCAGCAGTGCAGTTGCTAATGACCTGTTTCAAATGTATAACTTTAGGACTGGAAATAACTTTCATAGCACATGTGACCCCTTTGGTTTATATAGCCCTTCCAGCCTGGAGAGGTGAGAATTCACATGTTAAGGAAAAACATGGTTGATTCGGGACCAGAAAGCATGTCTCTGACTCCCACTGGGTCTGTCCTCACCACATGAAACACACTACTCTCGGTTATGCAGTCCTCAAAGCCAGACTATCTGTTCCACAAATGTTTGTTAACACCTTCACAGATAGACCAGTTGTACTTCATGTCCTCTGAAAGAGGTATTTTCTTCACCTTCTAATTTCAATAAACATGTGTATCTACATGTTCTAGTCACTATGCTATCTTCCAGTGAAAATGAGGCAGGAAATAAAAATAGTCAAAATGATGCTTTAATAAGTTTATATTCTTTGAAGACCATACAATATATAGTTAGAGAATGACAGTTCCTCATAGCCAACAAGTTAGATTAAATCATGCTCTTCAATCTTCATGGTTTTAGGAGTCAGGTGTGAGGAAGGTGGGTCATTGGAGGCCAAAGCTAGAAGAAATCCCAAGAAGGGGTTGGAACCCAAGTTTTCTTATACCAAGACCTCTACCTTCATCATTGTACCACAGTTTCTTCCGTCATTTCGGTGACCTGATTAAAAGTAGCATTTTCCTATCCATGAAATGGTTACAAGGTTGGGGAAAAATCTTAGTTTTAAAAATTACTTTGGAACTGGAGAGATTGCTCAGTGGTTAAGGGTGCTTGCTTGCAAAGCCTGATGGTCCAGGTTTGATGCTCTAGTATCCACATAAAGCTAGATATAGAAAGTGTTGCATGTGTCTGGAGTTTGTTTGCAGTGGCAAGCGACCCATATGTATCCATATTCTCTCTGTGTGTGCATCTGCCTTTCTGTCTCTCTCCCACATGAATAAATGAATACATTTTAAAAATCACTTTGATATTTCACATCACTTGCAACAATGCTGACTTTGCAGTAACTGGCTAGCACACCTTCTTTCTGTTTCACTAGAAAAGCTAGGCTGAACCATTACCACTGATGGTCAGGATTCAGGCTACTGATTTGTGACAAGGGTGAATTTACTGATGCAGCAGGCTATTGGCAGTAACAGACTAAACCTACAAAGGTGCGTAGTCACTTCTTTCCCTTTAGTCACCAGAAATCAGGTTTTCATAAAAGAAGATGATATAGAATCTTCTGTACATGATGAGTGAAATAGTGGGTGGGTGGGTGGGTGGATGGATGGATGGATGGATGGATGGATGGATGGATTATATAGGTCCAAAGACAGAAAAGCTGATGGTGGTGTTTCAGGAAAATGGTCCTCTCTCCTTTCTTTTGGTTGCTTGTCGTGGTGTGAGCATGAATACCACCTCTGTGGCCCAAAGGCTTTAGGTAGTGGAGCAGTGGAAGGACTTCTGCAGCAGCACAATGGCTTCCCCATTCACAGAATCACCTACCTGCTCAATTCAGAGCCTCCACTTTTTAGACAAAATGTTGCTATGCCATTCTTATCCATATCTTCTCACAGAATGATATTCTGACTGTGGATATGACAGGGCTGAAGTGAGTTGTGAGTTTAGTCATATCATCATGATTTTTAAATCTCTTCCACCATGTTTTCTTTTTGCTCCATTTCTCCACTTCTTAATTTTCCTTCCTCCTTTTTTTTCTTCCTCTCCAAGAAGGAAATGGTCACAATAACCCCCCACCATCTTGTCACCCCAAATTCCTAGGGAGCCTTAGCTCCGGGGGGCCTCTTCTGAAGGCCTTAACCTTACTTTTAGACAATAGTCATTATCTTTGTCTAAAGGTCATAGCTAAATTGAATAAAAGGAAAGCTGTGTTTTCCTGTGGATGCACAAAGGCAGTATTGACTTCCCTAATCCAGTTTGCTGAGGGGTGAGAGAATTAAATTAGGTATCTAAGCACAGAAATTGAGAGCCTTTGAAAACAAAGATAAGGAGACAAGACTGTACTCCCTCTTCCTGGGAGCTCTGTGCTCAAGATTTTGCAGGTGTGTCATTTGATCCATGGCTGGTATCGATCAAAACTGTACCGATGCATATTTAATCAGCGAGGGGACCCTAGTGCATTATAGCCATCATCCCTATATTGAATGACTGTCAGACTCTCCGTACTCCCCCAACCTCCCCTCAGCCCACGCCCTCCCCTCCCTTGTTTGGAAAGCTGCTGCATTTTGTCTGAGCAGCTAAAAAGTTTCTTTGTTTTTAGCTGCTGATGCATACAGAGCCACTGAGGAGAATACAAACAAGTCGGGTCCTAAAGTGTTTATTTTGTCTAGGAAGACAAGCTCCACCAATTCAGTTCCTTCAGTAAGATTTGCAAACTCTAAAAACCATCAATAAAAAAGAAAGAAAGAAATGAGTGTTCAACTCCTTATGTAGATTTTTATGAGTTGGTTGCACTAATATTAAAAAGAGATTCCAAGATAAATTCTTTTGTAATAGAAGTAAGGAATGAATATGTGTTAAAATTATTTTATTTTAAAAGCTCCCTGTTTTTTGATGATTTTTGACAAGGTGTTGGACCATATATTTTATCAGTTCCATTGTCTGCTCAAGTTCACCATCATGTCAGTAATCTGTTAGGCCATTAGGGAACCCAATGGAAAAAAATTATATATATATTTACAATATATGTGTAATATTTTAAGACAGAAGGTAAATGAATAGTTGTAGCTGGATTTTTTTTTAAACGCCTCCAATGTTTTGTGGTAGCTTGTGTTGGTGAGAACTCTTAAAGTGGCGGGAGGTTTGGAGTTGCCACGGATGGGTTATTTCATGGGACCATGGCCACCCTTCATTTTCACATAGATTCCAAAGCCTGCATACCCAGACTGTGTTGTCTGACAAACAGATGTAATACACCAAGTCTGCTTAGAAGGGGCCCCAGACTGTGAGCACATGTTTGGGGCTCATTGAAGCTCATCAGCCCCGTCTAGCTCTGAGCTATCCACTTTTGAGATAGCTCCTTGCTGGTGAAGTAACAATGATTTTTTTTTCTTGGTACAGTTTTGCTCATGGGAAATCATTTACATATGTCTTGTTACAAAGACTGACTACTTCCTGGCTTAGACAAAGTGTTGCCTGATAAACAAACTGAACACAGAAATGTCTGTCTTGGAATAAACACCAGCAAGCTGAGATTTACATTTCCATTGTTGGAGATAATCTCTTCCCCAGTATATGGAAATTAAGAACATTTTCTTTAAAACTTGATCTGTGATGCTGATATTTTATACCAGAATCACACCAGATGTGGGTCAGGATTGTGATTTTTAAAAGTGAAAAACTTGTTTGGGTAAGACTTATATATCAGACATAGGTATATGTTTTTGTAGCTTATAAATTTCAAAACCAGTTTTTTTTAGATCATTATATCATAACCAGGCAATAAAACTATTAAGCAAATGATCATTTGTGTTTCCATATTACAGCTGCAGAAACTGGGGTATAGAACAGTTAAATTATATAGCTGAGATTTTTTAGAACTGCCTTTTTAAAAACTATTTCATTCTCTCCTCAGTAACAATAAACAAATGCACCAAAGTTAATACTTATACTACCTGAACTTAA
This sequence comes from Orientallactaga sibirica, assembly GCA_036365145.1. Lineage (NCBI taxonomy): Eukaryota > Metazoa > Chordata > Mammalia > Rodentia > Dipodidae > Orientallactaga > Orientallactaga sibirica. The sequence goes on along the minus strand of JAEOAD010000015.1, from coordinate 30,525,338 downwards.
CTGGCATGATTAACATCGATGGAAGGTGTTTTAATTTTTAAGTGAATTATAGATATCCACATACATGATTATCATTTATATAGATTATAACTCAATTATGTTGCACTTTTATTAGATGACTTTATTTTTATAACATAGACACATATAGGAACATTATCTGCATACTACTTTAAGTTATATATTGGTTGATTAATCTTCAGGTATACAGAAGAACTCTAAGAACCTGCTATAATAATTCATTTCTATTGTAAACAAGTGGCTGATGGGGAATTTGACAATTATTCTGCTATATATTTTATAGTAAAAGCTTTCACATAGGTCTTTGTTTACATGGGAGTCAGTTGACTTGATACCTTGACTTCTGAATTTATCAGCTGATCACCATCACATGTTAGCATAGCTCTTCTCATGGAAAAATCAAAATTCAAAATGATTATCTAAACATTTTAGGTTTTTTTTAGTAATACACCCCTGCCAAAGAAAATGTGAGGAATTATAAGTGCAGTCAGATGTCATATTGCATATCTTGTCTGATCACCAACTCTTTATCACAGAGTCCATTTGTCACAAAACGATGACATTTACTAAAATCACTCTGATGGGAAGATTGAAGTTCTAATTATTGAGCCATTTTGTCATTACATTTAGAGTGAATTAATAATTTTTAAAGCCAAGAAAGGATTCATGTTCACAGTCAATTCACAATAGTGCCTTATTGAATTTTTCCTCAGTATGTTAAAAGTGTGTGCCATTCCACAACCTGCTTGTGCACATACACAATAACATCCTCACAAGTTAGTGATAAGAATGGGAATAAATTCAACTAAAATAGTCTCATCACCACACAGAGGCCCTGTTAAACAGATGGGCCAGCAATACGAGCATCCGAAAGTCTAATTGCTACAAAGTTCCTATTTCACAAACTTCTTGTTCAGAAAGGAATAAAACCAGAACTTTTGAGAAAGAAAAATGGTAGTGACTCACATTATACAACATTCTTAAATAGTCCTTGAAAATGTCATACACAGGTGTGGCTAAGGGGTGGCTCTTTAGAGCAGCTGGCAGCCCCAGGGTGGTCTGGTGGATCGCTTCCAAATGGTTGCTGCATGAACACAGCCCTCCCTCTCCATCAACTCCAACATGTGCGAACTAGCCATGTCCCCTTGGAGCTAGTTCTTCCCTGTACCTCGCTTTCCTTGGCTAAGGAAGGGCTTGTCCTGCCTTATGTAATTACCACAGCTACCACACAAACATAGTTCTAACTTGCTGGGAAAGTGGTAAAGATCACATTTTAATTTTAATATAAAGATAATACTTCCTATTTAAAGAACCATGGAATGTCTCCATTTCTAATGTTTAAGAAAACTTATATGACATGACTCACCTCATGATTTATCTGTTTTAAAAACTAGATCATTGTTAATTTTTCGTTAGGTAAGACACAGTTATATACATAAATTGAACTAAACTATTGGTTTGGTTATTTGCTGTGCATAAAGAAGCTTTTCCTATTCTCTGGAAGTGCTAATAATAACTGTATATTTCCTGTAATCCAGACTTAGTGATGGTATTATTGAACTCTGTCTGTCTTTCACTAGACCATGGTGGATAACACTATATTTCACTGATGGTGCTACATCCATTAGTGTTTATACTCAGACGACAAATTGTATATCTGAAAGTACACCTATACACTGACATTTTACATACTCAAAAAAGGTTTTACAAACATTTCTCACTTTTGTCTTAAGGTCATGAAGAAAACAGTGTTTCTAAATGTTGTATTATAATAGTTTCTTTAATAACAGCAAGTGTGAGACTGATAATAATCAAACTGTGATGATCGCAGCTATTTGATTTTCTAGATTCTCCTGCTGTCATAAACATGCTATGGTAACAGATCACATGCAGTAATTTGTAATCTGATACTACCACTTAGATGGGCATAAAAAAGGTGAATCATTTGGTCTGACTCTATAGCTCCCAGCCATGATAACAAAAGTTTGCCTAACACCTGAACACCATTGCTCACTAGAATTACAGTCACTACTCAGAATGTCCATGTTACCACCAACTCCTTATTTTCTTTTACTTTAGGAACTCTCCTTCATTGAGTCATAGGAAAGTACCTTCCTATCTGCCTTCTTTTTCATTATAAACAATTTCAACTCTTCCAGCCATAATTTCCAGTTTCTTTCATCATACTAATTCATTTTTGTGTCTAGGTTTCTTCCACATTCATATCTTTTAATTTGGGAGATGGAAAACTGGACACAAAATTCTCACAAAGGCTCTCCAGGTCCATCTTCAGCCAAATCATTATGCATGTAGGGAGGCTGAAACTTAGGCTAAAGTATTTTTCCTAACGGAACCAAAGTTTACTTTTATGATTTATAGACTCATTGGTGGCAGATTGCTGGACAGAAATTATGCTGGCATGTTATAGGAAGGGAATGACTTTCTCATCACAATGTGCCTGCCCTTTACAAAGTTCTTCACCATAGTAGTTGTCAGGCATGCTGTAGGTACTGGAGGATAGGAGTTCTCTCACTTTTTTATTTTTTTATTTTTGAGTATATGAAATGTTCCTGCCACAAGTCATTCTAGCCTGCATGTCCATGTCTCCAGAGGGTCTCTGAGTCAGACACTGTCCTCAGCTCAACCTCTGTGGTCTGGACAAAGAGTGACTGTGATTGTGTACAGCTTTTCAACATTGTGTAGGGTTTCCAAATAACCCCCACACTAGAAAGATGTGCCTCCCTTCCCTTGCCAGCTCCCAAAGAGGGAGATATATAGCAGAGATAAAGTACTTTTCCAGCCTTCTTTCAAGGTCTGTCCCATCCCCCTCCTCTCCTTGTGACCCTCATACAGTTTTCAGTGATTCAGTCTCTACAAAATAACTTCAGTATCACAGTCAGTTGGTCAATGTTAGGTTGCTAAACAAGACCTGAGAATTCATGCCTTCAGCAGTTGTTGAGCTCTGTGGCTGGGACAGGCAGCCTGTTGAAGAGGAGGAAGGACCTCCTTTTTTTTTTTTTTTTTTTTTTTTTTTTTTTTTTTTTTAAGAAGCTCAAGTTCTCATTGAAAAGCACTTAAAATCACCATCATACAGCTTTAACCAGTTGCACCACAAGAGGTGTGTACACAAACACCAGATGGACCACAGGGAAGGACAGGGAAGGTTAGAATATGCTACCTGTGCTGGATGGTTAGTGAATATAAAATACAGGGAAGTGATATTTATACATTTTCTTTATTATTTACTATATTAACATGCTTTTGTCATGCCTTGCCTTCCCCAAAGAAGTACTTTCTGGGGCTCACTACTGAAGGAGAACAGAATTAGGTCTGGTGGTTACTGAATACAGATGTAAATATCAAACTCAGTAGAAGACTCTGCTCTTGTGTGGCACAGGTAATGGGAGCAGAGACCAATATGTTGACATTAGGATTTACTTTATTCCTTTCCCTAGTGATTTCATTGATAGTGGACTATCTTTGTCTGACTAGTCCAGCAATATAGCTGTACGCACCATAAAAAGGAATAGATGGATGGCTACCAGTTCAATTAAGAAGCCTTAACCCAGCCTCCGATATGCAAACCGTGTCTATTTTAGTTTTAAATCTGTGCTCATAAATTTTTTAAAAACCTGAAGAAACATTTCTTTTCAAGGTTAGATTGAAGTTTAAGGTACCTGAAACAAATAGCAAATCCTAACTTGGAAAAAAAAAATACATAACTCTAATGTACTTCCTTACAACAGCATGTCCAAGTACACATTTAAAAACACTTTAACTAGTAGTATTCCTTTCAACCACGGAGCCAAAGAAATCCATTTCTAAGAAGGGCTCAGATCCAAGAGGGCCATCCAGTTCTATGCAGTCGGGTTTGTTTTCTGGGACTTCTAATTATATCGAGTGATCAGGAGCCGACCAACCACATGATAATTGCTCAATACATTAGACATAAAGTTACCTTGGCTTCTCCTGGATCTCTACAAAATATATTAAAGAGAAAAGTAAATTAATTGTTAACCTTTCTGAGAGTGTTTTAATGCAAATGCTTCAGAAAGATATTTTTCATTTGTATCAATTATGTATGGGTAGAAATTAATTTGTAATTCTGGTAATCTTGTTGGCTCCATACTTAACACTTGTGACCTTTTGCAGTATTAGAAAAGGTGTCTATGCATTCTTATCATGAAATAGCACCAGGACGGATCATTTTGTTCCTTCCTGATTCTGAGAAGCAGCCATATTAAATAGCCCAGGGTAGAAAAATCTTATTGAAATTTTTAGATCACTCACATTTTCATGTAGATAGGAGATATTTTAGTATGCAGGCCTGGAGTAGTAGCAGTTCTCCAGGTTTTGAATAAAACTGAGAATTCACACTCTGTTTTCAGTTTGGCTAGATGCCCCCTCCAGCGTTTGTATCCGAGCTTTCACCAAGGCGTTTCGGTCCCTTGCAGAGCAATTCTGAGTGGATTTTTGCCACGCTGTCCCTTTCTGCCGGTTTTCTTGTTTTCCTGTGGTTTGGAATTTTAAACTTATTTTGAATATACCTGATTTTCAGCTTTCATTGCTGATCAGGTTTTCTTGTGTGATTTTTCGATAAAGGTAGGGCAACAAACCAAATGTTTTAAGCACAAAGTCAAGAAAATATAGACATTTCCTTTTAAATTAAAACAATGTTTTGAGATTTTTTTTTAATTCCTTTGCTTTAAAATTAATAGATAAATATCAAAAAAGTCATTGGGTTTTGTAAATCTAAATTAATTGACCAAAATATTTTACATTTGTCCTTGGAGAAAAAAAATCACAAAGACATGATACCTACAAGTAGAATTTAACTAAGCTATCAAGTAAAGGATTATATTTGCTCATTTTGCTTCAAAGAAAAGGTTATTTGGCCTAATTTTTTGTGTTTGGGGTATGATACAAAAAATTTTGACTTTTCCTAATATAAAATTAGCTCTTTTGCTTTCATTTTACATATATATAACTTATAAATGGTTTAAGATTTTCTGAAACAAAAATAATGAGGGTATATCTTTCCTAAAACATATCTAAATATTTCTGAAAATGTTTAGTAACAAAAGTATATGATCTTTCATTAGAAAAAAGTAATTATGCTATCATTTAAGTTGGCTACTATAAATATAATAATCTATGTAATTCAAATTATAAATATGATCCTAATATGAATTTATTTGCATTTCCAATATTTAATGCAAGCTTTGTGTTTAATTTTGTAGTTTTTTTCTAAAGGAGTTTGATCATGACTTTTATCTTCACTACAACTGTCATAAGACAATTGGTTTGTTATTTGAATTTTTGAGCCAACACAATTGTTAGCTAAAGTCACCAGATGACTGTTACCTAAAAATTTCAGAATAGCAGAATAGACATATTCCTTTCAGTACTTCCTTTGGTGAAGGAGATATTCATTTGCCTGCAACAAGCAGCCCCATAAAGCAATGCATGAAGATCTCTGGACATAAAGTCAGTGCAGTGCACTTCTCTGCTCAGTGTCTCCAGGAACGAGATGGTGATCTGCAGCTGCATCGTGGTGCAAGTCACACTTTCACTTTCCTCACAGTTGTGGCATGAGCTTTTGAGCATGATTGAACTTCCTGTAGAAATGTGGTCACATTTGAGTTAGCTAGTTCTAAGCCTGTGAAGGAAGTCAAGGTAAAGTTAGGATCTACCCTTTCCACAACATAGAGGCTTTTATTTCTTTTATTTTTAAAGAATTTGCATTTGTTGGCATAAGTCTCAGAAAATGCTCTATTCTCTTTGAGATATCTTGCCTGATTTTCCTATCATTTCCCCCAAATATATGACAAACATGCCTCCCTCTGATTTTGTAAAATTCTCTTGATCAAAGTTAATTTTATCTAATTTTAAAAATAAACATTATTTTAAAGTGTAATTTATTTTAAATTATCCTACTTAGAAATTAGTTTTATGAAAATATGTTTTTAGTTTTTAAAAAATCTGATAATGTTTTCAAAGAAGAAATCAATTCAATTCTGTAAAGGTTTGCAAGAATCTGTTTTTGTCTAGCAAATCCTTTAAGAGTCTCGCAGATGTCACAGTGAGACAAGAAAGCAGTACTTGTCTGGTAGAGTAAACTTATCCTTTCACCCGGAGCTACCGGCTTACTTCCCCAAATGTGCCAGCATATTAGAACTTGGGTACCGAGTGGGTTAGTCCACATGCAGTCTGTTGCTGCCTGTTCACAGCTGAATACCAACAGACCGTGGTGCTGTTGTTTGGACTTCTTTTATATACAAGCTTCAAAATATGTTTTGACACTTTATTATGTTCGAAATCAAGCTTCAGATGTGTGTAATGGAGAATACAGTCTGTATCAGACACCAGTGTATGAGGAATGGAGGAGAGCGTTTAGGAATGGCCTCTCTGCAGGAGGATGGTCTAAAACTTCCACTTCTGACTTGACTCAGAGCACACTACTAGAGGTCTGAACTGCTATGCATTTGTGCTGAAGGGTCTTACACCTGCCTGCCTCTTTCTTCTTTCTCTGTCTTTTGTCTTTTTCATTCATCATGTCATTTCCCGGATGCTCTCTCATTGTTAGTTGCAGCACTGAACCTGTTGAGAACGTCTGGCTCCTCTAACCCTCACAGACCCTGTAATTTTGGCTGTATTTTTATGTTTTTCAGATTCCAGTCAGTCTGAAAGTCCCAGCCAGCCAAGTGATACTGACATTAAGGACCAGCCAGAAAATGGTAAGTTCAGTGTGGGACCAAGGCTTTTCCTCTAGCCACAGCTGGGGGAGGACCCCAGAGGTCTGTGACCTGCACACCCACAGTAGGGGAAACTGAAGTTCCAAGAAGAAAGCTCAGAGAAATTCCATGTGAGGGGACACTAGCAAAATTTTGTTCTCTCAATCACCCTTGAAGCCCACCCCAAACCCATTCCACCCGAGTCCTCATGAGGACATTATTAATTCCCTGGAAAGTTAAGAAATGGGAGGCTTTAGCAAGTCACATTCTTGGACTACACAAGTACTTCTCATGTCACCCCCAGTCTCTTCTAAAGTGGCTGATGCCCCAATATATTCACTAATGACTTGGATCATTCTTGGACAAGTATTTTTGAGTACTTTTAGGAGCATAACCTTTTGCAAATTGCTTTAAAGAAACATTGATACTTTTGAAGGATTTTTTTTTCTTTTAACCTTATCTAAAACTAGTGTGGGTGTAAAAGAACATTAAATCCCTGAGTTTTACAAATAGATTCTCCTCTCTCTCTCTCTCTCTCTCTCTCTCTGTCTCTGTCTCTCCCCTCTTTATCTCCCTCTCCCTCTCTATCAATCATCTGTCTAGTACTAAGGATTGATCCCAGGATCTTTTGGATGCTAGGCTAATGCTCTTTTATCAAGCTACATCACCAACTCCTATATAAACTTGTTACAGGACTTTTCTAAGATGGAAAGTACACATTATCTGTAATAATATCTTATGAAATATTAAATTTGTGCTATGCACTCCAAGTATGAAAAAGCCCCAAACCATTAGGTTTAATAAAAATAGAAACATGAACTGGCAGTTCCTATTGTATGCTTAATACTGTACAAATACCTTTTAAAATCCCCAAGCCTATGTCTAACCTCTGTAATATCGACTAGGTTATTTAACATCTCGGAGTATTTGCTTATCAAAGAGGGTAGTATTTCCCTATGGGAAAATTAAATAAGGTGATATGCCTAACATAACTCTATATTTTGTAGATGTTATACTATATAATAACACTGGTAGCACTTGATTTTTTAAAATTGTATTTCTTGTCCATATAACCCTATAATACTTTGTTTGCATCTGTGCTATATGAATGAGAATTTCTTAGGTCTATGTTTTTGTTGCTATTCTTCATTTCTCCATGTTGACCTTCATCTTATCCTTTGGAAAAGATCAGTGAGCTGAATTATTTTGGTACTGTAGGATAGAGGATTCACCCCATTAGATATCTTGTCACTAATTTTTTTCAGAATTTGTTTTTATTTCCTCAACCTGTGAATTTTTTTACATTATTCAGCTATGTCATTAAATATGAACTGATGATTTTTCTCCTCATCTTGGTATTTTGGTGAAATTTTCTTTATAAATGTAATTAAGAAAAAGGGAAAAGACCATTCAAAATTTATATTTAGTGTTTTAAACAGGTACTTTTTTTAGCATTTTAAAGAACAAAATTTATTGCCTAGTTTCTTTATTTTTCTTCTTGACTTCTGGATATCTCCTTAAATGTCCCCTTCTTTCCATATACTATATTAGTTCACAATCTCCCTCAGGATCTATTCAGAGATCTCACTTTTTCATCTAAAAAAATGTGTAGACTATAGGGGTGTGTAATTCACATATTTAGGTCTGGCTACCCCTCCAGCAGGCCTGAGATTCATCTGTCTTCATAACATGGCCGGCAAGCTGTTCACATGCAAATATAAACTGAGAGCAGGAGAGGCCTGGCATGCCTTTCTCAAGCTGCCTCAACACCGATATTGTGCATTTTCATTCCAAAAAACCATCCAGGATTGAGCCTGAATTTTTTGGCCAAAGGCATAGTCATATTAGCCAAGTTCACTTTTAATCCCCAATTTTTATTAAGTGCTACCTCAAAGATTCATTTTGGGAAGGTGGTATGAGTTCAAAGAAGAAATATTTATGACCATGACATAAGTAACAAGTGCCTACCTTACAAGCATCTATTTATTTCAAAATAAAAAGCTCTAAGCTGCTTTAGTAACTCCCTCCCATCATTGAAGCAATGTCAATATATTCTGTTTCCCCCATCTGCCTTTTGTCCACATTAGATGAAGTTATAGGAGGAAAAAATATTTTATTTCCTTGTTTTTCTTAAAGACACAGAATCTTTAAAAAGAAAAAATGAACATTTCAGGACAAGGTAGGCTAGGTAACTCTCTGCTGTCTGGATAAATAAAGACATTAGAACAAAGCGTTTACATGGCTGCATAGATGAAGATTTCGGGACGAAGTATTTACATGGTCTAGGTTACTTTCTGCTTTCTGGTATTGTTTTGATCAAGCATATGTTGCCTCTTCATCACCTCAAATTATGAGCACAAGTCTCTAAAAGGTATGTGTCTGGTGTTGTTTTGAATGAGGGAATGTTCACAGGTGTATCAACAAAGCTCTATGAAGTTTGGAATCTGGCTATGTAAAGGTGTGACAAAAATCTGTTCTTTAAATGAAATAGGATTGCTTGCTCCTTCCATATAAACATGTATATGCAAGGGAAAATAATATTTTTATCCTAGCCCTTCAGAAAGGTAATGGGAAGCGAATGGTATTTCCTTAGTAAACCATGCCGAATGAATAGACAAATGGTAGCATACTGTTTCATCCAAAACGTAAACTAGGCCATGTAACTTTATTAAAGTCAAACAGCTGCTCCTTCCCTATCCAACTTGTCTGTTCTGTACAATTTTTGCTTGTTCTGCTTGTACTCCCTTAAGTGTCAAGTGTAAAACAACACAAATCTTTGTCCAATTAGAGTATTGCATGGAAATTTTGAAGGAATTTTCTGAAGTCCAGAGATAAAATACCAAAATTTCTAAGTCTCAAAGTTGGTATAATACATTGGTGAAAATTTTCCTCTAGAGTTAGATAAACCTGTGTTCAAATAAAATAGTAGCTGTGTGAGTGACTAAGCTTTTAGCCTAACTTCTATTTTTGCATAAGTTAAATAGAAATACTAACAGAGCCTACCTTGTGAATATTGAAATGAGAATATGCATAAGAATGGCATAATGCCTGGCTTGTAGTAAAATCCCAAATGTATTCCTCTGCTCTTCAGTTAAGGGTTATAGTGAACATGGTGAGGTATCCAGTCAGGATGTCCAAAACTGGAGCCTTGGAATAGAAGAGTTGGCATCACAAGTAAGCTAGGACTTCTAGGGACATCTAAAGACACCTTCTCTGCTCTGAGATGCCTGGCAAAGTTCCCAGTTAGACCCCACAATCCCCACAGAGTACATTTACTTCACTGTTTAATTCTGTCCTCACATTTTGTTCATCACCCATGAGTTTAACAACCAGGGAACCTCAGAAGTGATTTGGAGTCATAGGAATATTCTGATGTGTACAGAGAAAAAAAGGTCTTAGAGAGAAGGGGCCCTGTCTAGTCTCTGTATTACCTAAGTTTTTCTAGGGCATAAACCAAGTAGAGTCTAAATTATTAAAACTCTAAACTGGACTGGGGGTATATCTTAGTGTAGAGTACTTGCCTAACATGTGTAGGCCCTATGTTTGATTCTCAACAATGCAAGAAACAAATAAACAGGAAACGAAATGAGAGGGAAGTGAGAGGACAGGGAAAAGAAAAGGAAGGGAAGGGAGAGGCTTGGGAGACTCCACCTTTCGCAGAGGGGCCATTGGTAGTTAATGGATACCAAGGGAGGGGAGGTAATGCTCTTCAGTGGAGTAGCCACTGATAAGTTGCCCATAGTCCAGTAAGTAACTCCTCACCTATCTCCAGGCAAGATGCAGGCTTGCAACCCTAATCAAACCTATTCAGTCACACACACACACACACACACACACACACACACACACACGAAGAATGTAGAAGGGGAACTTGTTGGGAAGGAGGGATTCATTGAGAGAGTGAAATAAAGGTTCTATCTCGATTCCAAAGAAGGAGGGGGAAGAGCAGGAAAAGAAAAACACCAACCAACCAACAACAAAAGATTCCAAACCTGTAAGCTGATTAAGGGTAGGATTCACGAAAAATTTTCTTTAACACTTTTTGCACAGCACCTAATGTTTGCCTTGAGCACACATTTGCTTAATGGGTAAAATTAGTAAGGTGATAAATGTGTTGGCATTAACATGTTTTGAGTGCCTCCTCAATGTTGAGTTACCAAAAAGTTTTTAAGAGGAAGAGAAAGAAATCCTTTCATTAAATTGAACATCCAAGTTTGAGAAAAGACTGTACAATCGAAGATAAGTACACAGATGTGACTAGAGGTGTCTGGAAACCAAAGCTGGTTGAAGCACATCAATGTTTTCCCCATGGCAGGTGTCGTCCGCGTATAAGGACAGCCACATTAGTTTAGTTAGATTTGATTGTTCTAGGGAATGCAGTTCAGGTAAAGTCACCAGCTGTGATGGAATCATTTAGTTAATCCTTATGCCTGTTGCTGAAACACCTTGGCTAGCTTTTCAAGAGCCTTGCTTGTTGGACTTCAGCTTAGAACATCTATCACTGCACCTGTGTGAATTCCCACTCGATCCTTTGGCGGCAGTTAAAAGCATTTGTGAGAGAGAACATTTGGAGCTCAAGGTTTGCAGGGCCTGTGAACAGTTCTTCAAAGCTTATATTCTGCAGTTAGTCACTATGGAGCATCGCTGCTTAAGGCTTAGCACATGTCAGGAGGGCCACAGTAAGTCAGTGGCTGAGCAGAGTCACTGGCCAACACTGCCACTCTTAAAGCACACTCCCCACTGTGTCTCAAAGGCATCAGAGGAACACACAACTCAAAAGGGGGAGGCCAAGATCCCCTTGCCAAAAAAAAAAGGAAAAGCTTGTATTTGTGTGGGTTTTTAAAATCTATTATTTCTCATACGTGCATAGCCAGCCAATAATAATCTCATCTTGGTGATATTTAAATCTTGATATTCAGTAGCAAGAAATAAAAGTTGATATCGAGATCACTGTCTTTAGGAGTGATTGTGTTTGCTCCTTCTCATTTGTCTGGTAGCTTCACATATGTTGGTGGCATTGGGCCTCAGGTGGAGCTATGCAGTCAGAGAAAAGCCATTAATCATGGAGCTTGCTCCAGATTTTGAAGATAGGAACCTCTGCCAATTTGAAAATCACCCTGGAGTATTGGTTGACTCTAGCTTCTATGTTCACCGTTGTTCTTTATTCCATTCTCGTCTCTGATTGTTAAATGAGGCATCATTATTAAATGCTGCTAGATGAGCACTGCTTTTCATCATAATTCTTGGTAGTTCATTAGTTATCACGTAAGCTTATTTCTTTGCATATTCTGAATACTTTAATGTTTACCAAACAACTTGTAAGGCTGCAGACTTTCTAACTTGACAGTTCAACTCAGTGAAGGCAGAAGGGTGCAGTTGGAAGTGGGAAGGTACATGGAGGGCAGCAGGATGGGGAGAAGGAGATCTACCGAAGACAAGTTCTGCTTGAAAGTGTTATGATGAAACCAAATACTGTGTATGCTAATTTAAGTAGTCATTTTATTTATTTATTTATTCATTCATTTATTTGTTTTTGGTTTTTCCAGGTAGGGTCTCACTCTAGCTCAGGCTGACCTGGAATTCACTATGTAGTCTCAGGCTGGTCTCAAATTCATGGTGATCCTCCTACCTCTGCCTCTTGAGTGCTGGGATTAAAGGTGTGTACCACCATGCCCAGCAAATAAATCATTTTAAAAGATTTATATGTAGGACTCTAATTTGGGGATGAGAAAAGAAAATTAATATTATTTCTATTTTGGATGAATATTCATTTATCTGATATGTTCTTTAAAAAACATCATAGATCCTCTGCTAAATGTTTTATTTTTTTTTCACTGCTTCCCCAAATAAATAAAATGTTTAAATTGCAATGTTAACAATAATGGGAAGACAAATGATTGGGAGTTTCCAACCAACTGAGTTGTCACCACTGGACTGATTTCTTATTTTAGGGGCTCTTTTGATGAATGTGTGGTTTTGCTGGGTCATTTCAAGAATTTTGAAGACAGTGAAACCTTAAAGCTTGCATTTTACTGGGAAGGCAGGAGTATTGTTAGCCCCATTGACTTGTAAATATAATTATAAAATATTCATAATTAACATGACTTTCTTTTAGAATTACCTAGCAACAGTTATTCTCTGCAGCGTTCTCTCAGAAAACCCTGCAGGGCAGACACAGTAGCATGACCACCAAAATAGCAGCAATAACAGTAATGATCAATATTCTAAAATATGTAAAGGTCCCAACTCAAGGAGACATTAAAACCTAAATGCCTTCTGGTCTCCAGCTCCATATAATTAAATCCTGACTGATGAGTTTTCAGCAATGTGAGGGAGCCAGTCTCCTTCTTTAGGAGACCAGCGAGCTAGAATGTGGCTAGGTCTGCAATTACAGTTTGATACTAGATGAATTGTGTTCTCGTGTAGTGTTAGCAGGTGTGACCCATCATCTTGTTGGTCTGGCCTTGTGAAAGATGAGCAGGAGAGACAGCTTTGCCCCCATGCATCATACAGGATGATGTGCTGCCTTACACAGGACCCAATACAGGATGTGGAAAGAGGCGAGTCTATGTAATGCTACAAAAGTCGTGATGTCCTCACTCATTATCAGCAGCTCATTGAACACATACAGGATAACTGGCTGCTCAGGTTTCAACTCAGTTGGCTAGTAGTCAAATGAAGGAACATTTTAGACCCCATTTCCTGATTTTCAAATTCTGGAATGGGCTGGCTGGTGACTTGTGTTAGATATTTTTATTTCCCCCACCTCCATCCCCATCCCCTTACATACATGTAATTACAGAGGGAAGAAGAGAAAGGAGGATTTCTTTCTGGTCCTCCAATTCCAGGAGAGACCCAGGACTGACCTTGGACTGTAACATTCTAGACAGAAAAGTGTTCATCTACAATTTAGATGTGATTGTGCAAATTTACTCACAGATCTGGATTCTAAAACTATGAAGCAGTATTTGGATTGGGCTTCTGATGGAGCCAAACGAAAAGCCATCTCCAAATCAGCAGGCTGGAAGTTGCTCCTGCTGCCTGGCCGCAGCTCCACCTGCTGCTCCTCTGCTTTCCCTGTGATCTGAGCCTGGAGCTGCTTCATGAGACCCTTTAATGGAGATACCTTAGAAGAAACACTTCTGATGCCACTTTCCCATTCTTCCATCAATCATGTATTAGTATGGTGAACTACCACGGAACCTAGTTGGAGTAGAGAATAGTATATAAACCTTTCTTCCCGTAAACAGATCATTTCTGATTTGTCATTTAAATGAGATCTTGTTTTTAAGCATGAACATTATTTTTTGGAAGAAACTGTCCATTTGTGGATAATACTAGCAAACAGAATATAATATAAATCATAAATTTGGGGATTTGGAGTTACTGATCCAGATTGATTGGTTGTCTGCTAGAAAAATTCATGTGGCCACAAGGATTTTTGGCACCTTTTCTCACTCCAGCTTCCTTATACTTTTTTTTCTTTTCAGGTTTTACTCAGCTCCTGGCAGCTCTGTTCCCCTAGCAGGAGCTTGTCATTAAGGCAGTCTACTGGGATGGTTCAAATAGGTGGGGGAGGGGCAGGATTTACTGCAGGTTACTCTGCTCTGTCTGTGTTGTTAATTTCTACCCTTGGTTGACCTGAACCCAGAGGGAACCAAGGAGACTCATATGCCTTCTCCACAGGCATCATTAGGCACATATCCAAACTTAGGAGTAAAGGGCGCAGTGGTCAGGCTGAGCACATAGCCGCCCTGCAACAACCACCGTGAAGGGGAGTCAGTGTTTCCTCAGATCTCTATGGTATTTTACAGCAAGGATTCCCAGTCAGCTTCACTGGTAAACTCAAGATGAGCAAGGAAACCAAATCATAGCTTCTGAGCAATAGGTCAGAGACTAGCAATTGAGAGAACTCTGATATTGAAGCATCTGTGAAGGAAAAATCAAGTGGACAGGTCATTTACAGACTAGTATCTCACTGTACTCATAAGCAGTTACTAAGACTCTTTCTGGACCTAGGGCACCTCACTTTGTGTCATCTTTTCCTTTTCCAGCGCCATCTAATTTTCTGTGAATTTCATACTTTCATTTTTTAAAATATTTTTAATTTATTTGCAAGCAGAGAGGGAGATGTAGAGAAGAGACAGAGTAAATTGGTGAGCAAGGGCCTCCAGCAAATGACCTCCAGACCGCTTAGGAAGAAGGACGCATCCTGGTTCTGAGGAGCTGACCACTTAGGAAGGAGGACACATCCTGCATCTAAGGAGCTGACCATCTAGGAAGGAAGAAGATATCCTGCTTCTGAGGATTTGACTATCTAGGAATGAGAGG
The DNA here is from genome assembly GCA_036365145.1 of Orientallactaga sibirica. Classification (NCBI taxonomy): domain Eukaryota; kingdom Metazoa; phylum Chordata; class Mammalia; order Rodentia; family Dipodidae; genus Orientallactaga; species Orientallactaga sibirica. Next base: position 30,510,255 of record JAEOAD010000015.1, on the reverse strand, counting down.
AGAAAATTCATTCATTCTTGAAATGGATCATTGCAATGTGCACTCTAAGAAACCAGGCATTATTTTAGGGACTGAATAAAGCAAAACTGAAAAAATCCTGCTCTTTTCAAAATTATCTCTTCAGTGAAGAAGACTGTAAACTAACATGTATGTATATATAAATATGTATGTGTGTGTGTAATATGACAACATTAAATATTATAAAGAGAAATAAAGCAAAATAGGATAAAGAGTCGAAGATATATTGCTATTTCTTAGGAACATGGGGACGGCGTTTTTGATCTGTTGACATTTGAGCTAAGACCCAAAGATTTAACAGTAAAATCAGCTAATGGAGACTTATATTTAAGTAGAAGGGAACAGTTAAGATGAAGGCCCTAAGGCATGCTAAAGGAATGGTTAAAATTAGTATGACCCAAAGAACAAAGAAGAGAGAAATTGGAGGTGAGAGAAGCATGAAGCCCAATCATACTGCACATTGAGGACCAAGGAAAGGACATGACATCCTTGATAAGCCATTATTTTTCTTTGAAGAAGAATGCTCACAGAAAATATCTTCATTCCTTGATACAGTGGATATGTCTTGAGCACATATGATATGAGAGTCACAGTGGTAAGCAACACAAACCTAGAAGTTAGTGTAGCATTCTAGAAAAGACATGATTAAGGACTGGAGAGATGGCTCAGTAGTCAAAGGCACTTGCTTGCAAAGCCTGATGGCTTGGATTAAATTCCCCAATGCCTACATAAAGCCCGATGAACAAACTGGCACATGCATCTGAAGTTCATTTGCAGTGGAAAGAGGCCCTGACACACCCATACTCTCTTTCCCTCTCTCTCCTTGCAAATAAATTATAAAAATTCAATAAATATATAATAAACATACACACACACACACACACACACACACGTGTCATTCAAGGTATGACAGTCTTTCAGTGCCATGGCAAAATCTTTTGGTCTCTGCCAAACTTCCCCCAATGTATTACTAAAAGCCGAATTGAGCTGGGCGTGGTGGCACACACCTTTAATCCCAGCACTCGGGAGGCAGAGGTAAGAGGATCGCTGTGAGTTCGAGGCCACCCTGAGACTACATAGTTAATTCTAGGTCAGCCTGTACCAGAGTGAGACCCTACCTCAAAAAAACAAAAATAAAATAAAAGCCGAATTGTTTGCATGAAGTAGTTGACTTCACAAACCTACTCTTTAAAATAATCCCTTTTTCATAGTGGAGATGGAGGTCAGTGGGGTTTCAACTCTACTGTTATCTCACAACACCATTAGATAGACACCACCTAGGTCTTTGGCACATTTACCAAGGAAGGCTGATTGTACTTCATAATAGTTGTTAGATTTAGCAAATAAAAGTATGAGACACCATGCTAAATCAGAATTTCAGGTAAAAACAATGAATAATTTTAAAGCAAAGAATGGGATAAAGCATTCATCCTTTCAGCTGAGTCTTGTTTTCTCTGGCAGCCAGTTCTCATTCTACACACACAGGCAGTTATATGGAAAGGTTTGATTAGTCTGTGATGATTTCACTGATCAACAAGGATCAAACCACCGGAATCTAACCCATTCAAAATGAAACCCAACAAAAGTACTGCAATGTCCTCATGGCTTGATTGTTTAAATTCCATCCCCACCCCCATGCATCTTTAGCCCACCCAGTGGTTGTTCGGAACAATAAGTCCTCATGTCAGACACTAGCAACTCGTGTAGAACCAATAGCGGAGAGTTCTCAGCCAAGGAAGTAAAGATGTGTAATCCATGGAACAGTATATGAGTCACTTTTTAAAAAACAACGTCAAGGAAATGGTGCTTTGTCATAACATTGCATTATTGTTAGCCCATTTACCTCATGAAAGCTGGTAAGTATAGAAAGACAGTCAAATAATAGAGTACGGAAATGTTCACTTTCAGAGTGAAGTTGAAAAAGGCATTTCAAATGAACTTGAAAATAAAAGATATCATTTTTGCCATGTGATATAGGGAAAGCTCATAGGTGTGTTTTTTTTATATATAGTTGGGGCTACTTTGCTTGCATAAAAGGCTTTTTCTGAGGATGATAGATACACATAGTGTGGTTGTGTAATGCTTTACTGTTAAGACAGAATAGGTTCACAGGTTTAAATAATGCATTGCTAGAAAATAGCACTAAGCTCTATTGAGATTTAGAAACAAATAATGCAGAAATAATAATTTTTATGATTTTCATGATCATAGCTCACATTTGGTGTGGACTTTCCATGTACCAGTGTTTTGAGAATAATGGATTGTGATGGGATAGATGTGCAAAACATCTATTGGGGCAACACCTATGAAATGTAAGGGGAAGGAACATAATCAGGCTTGAAAATATTCAGACTAGAGGACAGTCCTGACACTGGGGAATGAAGGAGATGAAGGGTAGGAATTTGCATAGGAAGAATCTCACAAAGCAGGGAGCTTCTGGGAAAGTTTTGTCCAAGCCAGAGTTGCCTGTTGGAAGTGTCTGTTCTATAGGAATGGGCCCACATCAGTGTCTTCCTCCTTCAGTCGTTGGCTGGGAACAGCCTGGAGGAAGCTGGCTTTCAAATGTAGGAGACATCCAGATGGGTGACAGCTGGGGCTGTAGGCAGTGATGGCTCCTTTTAGAGAAAGTTCTATATTCATAGGCTTAATATAGTCCTCTAAAGATAGGTGTTGCTAGTGTGCCCATTTTATAGATGAGGACACTGAGACACAAAGAATCTAAATTGTTTGTCCACATTCAAGAAGGCAGAGAGAGTATTCAACTTGCTCCCACTGCGATCAGATTCCTTAGCCATTACATTGTGCTATTATAGAAAGAACGGATTTCAGATTCTGATTTTATAATCTATTAATGTTATAATTTGGGGTAAGTACTTTAAATTCTTGGGCCTTCATTTCTCCATATGAAATGTATCTTGTTGCTGTTTTCCTAACAGTACAGTACTAGTGCCTTCTGTTTTGTTTCTGACGTAACATTGTCATTCATCCATCTCTCACCTAATTTCATCTTCCCAGATCTGTCTCAGTTTTATTCAGGCATCTGCAAACTTCAATATATTTTAAGCTAACAGCTACCTTTCTGTGAAGATGCATGTGAATATATCAATATATCTATATCTATCTTTCTATCTTTCTATCTATCTATCTATCTATCTATCTATCTATCTATCTATCTAATCTCCAGCACTTGCAGCTATCACAGGTACTCAGCGGAGTGAAGCCTAACTTCTGTCTGATCACCTCATTGCCACGTGGACATGAACCCTCTGTTAGAGGACATTTTTATATTTAAATTTTTTTATTAAAAATTTCTATAGAGAATCTACATTCTCACTTCTATAAACATTTTTTACTCTGTTTTGGAGAGTCAAATGGTTCATTAGTGCATATTTTTAAGCAGTGCTAAAGGTGGAGATTACTTGTGATGTATCCATAACAAATGCTATAATGTTTGGTGGATGGCATAAAACAATTATACTTGCCAATAAATTTGAAAGTGTTTCAATTGCAAAAGAAGTAAGAATGTTGTAGATTAATTGAAAACATAAAACGTTTATTTCCATTCCCCATTTTTAGCAGTACAATAGAAATTTTCACATCATCCCTTTCATTTCAGATTTCTGAATTATTTAAAAGAATTGGTTAAATCTCCATTTCAAGTGGGCGAGACAAAGTTGGTTAGGATATCTGATTCCTGCATACCCCACAGTCACAGATCATGTTAACTCCATAGAGAGGTTTATCTTCTTTTAAAATTGCAAATGCAATTGAAACTGAAAGCTTTTCAATTGAATACCTCTTTGCAGCTTTAAATTGTAAGTAAGATCCTTAATGATAGAAAGGGGAAAATGAGGGCTGGAGAGATGGCTTAGCAGTTAAGGTGCTTGCCTGTAAAGCAAAAGGACCCAGAACCCACATAAGCCAGATGCACAAGGTATTGAATGCATCTGGAGTTCGTTTGCAGTGGTTGAAGGCCCTGGCATGCACATTCACACACTCTTTCTCTCTGCTTCTTCCTCTCTCAAATAAATAAAATAAAATAAATATCTTAAAAAAAAGAAAGTGAGAAATGAGGCATCTTGTGGCCCAGCATTGCCATTTCTGAAAGTAACAATGCCAATTGACATAGGTGTCAATTGTAGTGGACATAAAGATATTATCATAAAGATGCATCAAGTGAACCTTAGACCAGGGTCAACCAATAGTTATCAACTAGTGATCCTTGAAGTAGGCCAATATTAAGAGAAATGATGTAACCCCTATACCACCAGCTAGAGCTACAAAAGCTATAGCTTTTTGTTTGTGATTCTGTGAACGTGAACTCACTGGCTGTCTATTTAGAGGTGTTTGTTTGATTCATCCAGTAAAAGACAGAGGAGAAATGGCTTATCATTTATTGAATAAAGATGGTAAATGAGATGCTTTCAGAAATAAAAACCATAAGAGGAAGTTACTATAAGATGTCCTCAGTGGTAAGAGATAGAGAAGCCTTTGCTACCGACCAGTGATGAATAATAGATTTAATCATTAACCTTAGAGAAGAGGAAAGAGAAAAACAGATGTCAGGAAGAGCCAGGGAAGATGGGGTGCAGAGGCTGCCCATCCATCCTCTGCTGTGTCCCTTTTATTCACTCTACACATAAGGTTAAATTCAGTTCTATCTGAGCAGGCTTGATAGTGAGGTCAATGTGGATAGTGAAGTCAGTGTGAAAGACAGTGAACACTTCCCCAATTATTAACTGAAAAAATGCATGAATTTATAGTATTAACAAGGTTTGGTAGCTGAATCATATGAAACTGTATACAGTCTTTGACTAGGGGCTCAGCCCTCTGTCTGAGTGTATTGTACCTGTGCGTCACCAGAACAGGCAAGAAAATGGACAATTCAAATAAAGCTACACAGTAAACACATTTGAATTGTTTTGAGTCTGTTATCTCACTTTGCCATACTAGTTCTAAGAGACAGACAGTGAGGGAGTAAAGCTAGGGGTCTGAAGAACACGTCCTTGGCCATCAGCTAGTAAATGGCAAGGTATAGTTGCTCCATCTTCCTTGGGAGAGCACTGAGACCCACAGATAATGGAGAGCGAAGTACTTTGGAAGCTTTTGAAAGGTTCATGCCTAGCAAAAGTTATGTCTCGATTAATCTGTATTGTTAGGTTTTAAGTTGGTTTTTTGTATGCCTTTCCTCTCAACCAAGGAAAATTGACAGCTTAGTCAGTAACAACAATGTAACAACAATGTCATATGATGACATATAATCATAATCATACAACTATATCATGTGTGATGTGTGTATCATATTAAAATGCATAATAATATAGAATCGTCACATTTAATTATAGATGTGGTAGTGGTAGTAGTTAATTTGTTAAAATTAGATAACCTGTCAGTCGTGCTAATTGAACACTAGCAAATGGGAACAGTATGCTAAAAGTGAAATCAGTAAAAGACACTCTACAGAATTCACATTCTCTTGGGATACCTCATACTGTGGGTGACCTGTGATCTCTGACATAGGTACCTGACAAGAGAGATATGAAGAATTTAATTCGTTTGTAGTGCTGGGAATCTTCTGTTTTTGAAAACTAGGAGAGTCCTCTATCATTGAACACAACTCTAGTCCAGAATTATTATATTTTAAAGGTGTAAAATGATTATGAAATGAAGTTCCAGTGTTTTCTTTGGCTGCCCCTAAAAAGTGTTTTAAGTAAATGGCTGTTCTAGATGATATGCACCTTGAGGACAGAAACTAGTGCTTTTGTTGTAAAAGCTTTTTGTTGCCAAAAAATATCTGGCACTCAATAAATATTGTTGCAGTGATTAGATAACTATATGAGTGGAGGAAAGGAATCCTGTCCCCAAGGAACTCTAACGTCCACCCTAGACTTCTGTATCTTGCTGGGAGTCATTTTGGCTAAAGTTCTCTTTTAGCATCTTCTCCCATACCATGCAATACTCTCTTCATTGTCCTTTGCCCCAGAGCTTGGGCTGAGTCCTTTCTCTGTGTTTCTGTACTATGTATATATTGAAGCTATGTGTGCAGCCCACTGTAGTGAGAGAACAAGGTTGCTGGGGGGACATTTAAGTAATACCTTAAAACACATGAGCAACTTCACATTGATTGTAGACAACCTGGTTCATAAAAGTACTTGGGCCACTGTGCATGTATTGCCGTTGTCTTCTCTAATCCTCTCTTGATTCCTGTTTGGCTCCAAATTTAAGAGTTACTCTCCATGTTTTTTCTTTTTTTTTTTGAATTTTGCAAATTAATATTCTTGGCTATCTCCCTTTTTAATAAGATGCACCATCAAGCTATTTTTTCCTAATTGGTGGATTCTGGCACCCTTCATAAAATAAACATAGAGGAAAGACCCAGGGTAGAAAGGGCCCAGCACACATGGGTGTGTTTAGCTAAGGAAGTTCTGAATACACCAGTCATATCATGTTGAATTCCTGGCGGGCCAATCACCCAGCGTGTTTCCCTGGAATGAGGCGTGCTGACTGCCTGGCTGACAGCTGGAAAGCATTCACAGATGAAAGACAGAGATGAAATTAAAATGTGACTTCTTTGGCATCCACCTTTCGAACCTAGACCTTCCCCACTTTACTCAATTCAATTTAGTAGATGTTGGACGGACACTAATACAGTTAAAAAGAACTTCATATGATCTCACTAACATTCTTAGAACATAACGCTCAAGGGTTTCTGGTCAAGGATATTTGCATTTGTGGAACACTTAGAACCAGGATGATTCTACGTGTGTGAAAAGCCCTAGCCGTGAGAATGACATTTCCAAGCTGGCAAAATCAAACGTGCTTACATTTCAATCCAAAGCCACCATTTTTCTGTGAATACTAAAGAGAAAGCTTTGAATGGAACCAGTGAACTAACCTACCAAATCAGACTCCGAAAAGGGCCATTTGTTAAGTTTAAGTTGTCCTGAAATTGAAGCTTGGGAAACGTAAAAGGAAGGTGTGAGAAGTGGTCAAGGCCCATAGTTTCCGGTGGGCCACCTGACTCGTGACGTCACTTCCTAGTGCGCTTTCCTCTCGGTCTCTAATTGCTGGCTGTTTACGGGGCACTATGAAAAGCGTCATATATCACACTCACTAATCCAGCCAATATGTATTTATTAAGCATCTACTGTCAGATACTGTTTCAAGCCTGGTTAGCCGCAGGTCAGAGGAGGTTGTGAGGAGAGGAGAGGCGCCTCCGAGGACACACAGCGCAGCAGGACTGAGAGCGCCACCAACACTCCTCCCGATGCTTCTCCGAAGAGGAGTACTTCAACATTATCGAAATTCTTTCCACTGGCCAACACGTTGTGAGGTTTTCTTAAAAGTCATTTGTTTAGAATTTCAAATCAAATTTGCACTGGTAACACTGCATTTGTTCAGTGATTCGTAGACTACCTACAGAGGCAGACGTTAATTTTATGAACTCCACAGAGGCAGAGACTTCTTTTCACTTTGCATTTAAACAAATCTGTAATGGTCTTCTTGCCTGGAACAGAGTTTGTACAGTAGGAATTCATAAAAGCCTCCTAATGGGAAATCGTGCAGGATGGTGAGGCAAGGTGGTATCTACCTGTGATCCCAGTCCTTGAGGCGAGCAGGAGAATCTGCAAGTCTGTGGCCACCCTGGAGGAGATTCTGAGACCCTGTCTTAAGAAGAAAGGAAGGAAAAAGGGACAGAAAAAGGAAAGGAAACAAAATGGCTGTGAAATGCCTTTCACTTGTTCACAACCTGATTTTGTCCTTAGTCACTGTACTTGACCTTGGAAAAAACGTACTGGACCTCCTGTGCCTCATTTTGCCAGCTGAAAAATATTTAGTAACAGGTTTTGTTTTTTTCTGCTTTGTTCTTCAGTACTTAGTAGGGATAGGTTATGTAAGTATTGTACAGTTCTTTTAAAAAATTTTTTAAAAAAATATTTATTTGAGAGAAAGAGAATGGGCACACCAGGGCTTCCCGCCCTGCAAACGATCTCCAGATACCTGCGCTATCTTGTGCATCTGGCTTACGTGGGTCCTGGGGGATCTAACGGAGGTCTTTTGGCTTTGCATGAAAGCTCCTTAACAGCTAAACCATCTCTCCAGCCCATAGACAGTTCTTTATATGTAATCAAGCCACATACAAAATGAGCTACTTAAACAATTCTTAGTCATCAGGAATTCTTCCTTTTCTATCCATATCATGAAAAATACTAGAATATATTCCACATTTTTTCAACCTGGCAATTCTAATTTTTAGGTTAAATACAGTTAACAAAGAAATGTCCCTCATTCATGGAAAGTATATTTTAGCATGTGGCACACAACTTCACCTCCATTCTTACAGAGCCCTGTGGCTTCTGTGTCTATCTGGAACCCCTCTCACCCTCTACTCTGAATTAATCTGATATCCTAAATTTTTCAAAGATAATTTTTGAAAACTCAAGAATCCAGAATTATCTCAAATAACCAAAACAAATGCATATATAAAACCTATAACTTGTAACAGTGATGTTCTAGTTGATCCAGAAATCATGTTATCATATCAATGCTTAACTTAAATTGACTCAAATTTATTTCTTCTCAAACTCCCTAGAAGTCTCAGATTTTTTTTCTTATATGAGTGAATATATTCACCCCATAGGCATTTGATCCACTTTTAATTGGCTTTTACTTGGAATATCTTTTGAGGGGGAGGGGAGACAATCATCTCAGAGAGAAAATAATCTTAAATTACTTATAATTTTTACTTTGGCAATGAGGCACATTTCATTAGATGCTGAGGGTCCTAGCATACATTTATCTCTGGCAACTTTGGTGTGCACTTGGTGACTGGCCTTAAATGGACATGTCGGTATCTACTTTCTTGATAACCTAGTATGAAAAGTCTACCAAGTACAGAACTGAAACACCTGACAAATCAAGTCTAAGATTTTAGAAAGTATGTTTCAGTACCAGCTCTTATCTCTGCTTTTGAATCTCCATTTCTACTCATCACAATGGCCAGCCACCAATACCTGTGCCTTCAAGACATCAATGCTTATTTGAAAAGAAAAAAGCAGCAGCTGTGGTAAGCAAAGCTGTAACCCCAGCATAGCACTCAGGAGGCTGATGCAGGAGGATTCTTGCAAGTATGAGTGCAGCCTGAGCTACATAGTGAGTTCTAGATAGGCCTGGACTGTATGAGACCCTGTTTAAAAAAACACTGATAATAATAAGTTTCATAGGAAGAAAATATCTAAAGTATTTTGGGAAAACTACAACATGTTTGCCTTTCCATGCAGTTTCCAACTGAATGTGTTCTTTTACCTCCCTTTCTCAAAAAAGTCTTCTTGTGTAGCCATGCATGGTGGTTTACACCTTTAATCCCAGCACTTAGGAGGCAGAGGTAGGAGCATCACCGTGAGTTCAAGGCTAGCCAGAGACTTCATAATGAATTCCAGGTCAGCCTGAGCTAGAGCAAGACCCTGTCTCAAAAACCCAAACCAAAACCAAACCAACAAACCCAAAAAAAGGCTTCAAGTGTGGCCTACAGAGAGGCACATCAGGTTGGCACAACATGCCATTCCCAAGGCAGTGCTCCTGCTCTGTGGTGTTTTCTGAGGACACTCACTGATCATCTTACACATATCACATACACTGGTGGAAGAGCCATTCCTCCCCACCCCACATTGGTTAAATGGGTCGTTTATTTCACCGGCCTGACCAAAGCTCTATGAACCACAATGCATCACAACAATTATGTTTAATACTTTTTATCCCATATTCATTAGAAAGGTTTGCCCTATAAATATAGAGCCTGTAGATAAAAGGTTTCTCTCAAAATGCCCTCTTTTCAAGATGTTTTCATTAGTTGGTATTCAAAATTTAAGTGGGTTCTACTCTGCATACCATTAAAGGTGTGTGTAAATGTTTTTTATTGGTTTCTTCCCTGTCTTCCACTTTAATATTTCCTGTATAAGAGGCAATGCCATTAACCTCAGCAGTGCTGAGTGTGATTGTCTTTCGATCAGCTCCATCGTTGCAAACCACTGGTCCACAGCTTACATTACTTACACCACTGGTTCCCAAGCAGAAAAATAGCCCCATTACCTTTCTGGGAACGATGATATGCCATCTCAAAAACCTTTTCAAAAAGATGAGTGAGCAAAAATACTCACTAGTTCCTTTGGGAATGACCCTTTCTTTGATATAAATATTGCATTCGTAGGACCTGAGTTTCCTCTTTAAGTCTGCAGCAAGCATTGATTAAAGACACAACCATAGATGATACAAAGATATTTTGGGTAGTCTTTATGAGCCATACTTTTTTTTTTCCTGCAGGCAACAGGCAGTTTTGTGCCTAATGAATAATACAGGGTAAATATGCTAAATCCTCCAACAGTGAGACAGACAGGTACACTGACAATGGAGAGGAGGAGATTGTTTCATATAGACTCCTGGGATAGATTTCAACTAGCAAGAAGGAGGTGGTGGAGTAGTGAGAGAGAAGCATGTCTTCAACCAGTGAAAGCAAGTACTATCAAAGGACGTGCGGTCTGAAAGTATATAGCAAGCTTTGAAAATAGCCAGGTAGTACGGTCTGACCAGTGTCAGGAAGGCAGAGTATCTACAATTGTGGCATTCATGTCTTTTGTCTTAAATTTTACCTGCAGCACCCCCAGACTGCCATTTCACACACAGGGACTGGCTGTCTTCGGCTAGGTCTTAGTTCCATGCTATCATCCAGCCAATCAGGTCCGCAGAAATGACATTGAATCAGGAACTGGCTTTCAGGCCCAGCTCCACCGTGAGCCAGCCGTGACACTGGGTCTGCAACTGCTGCTTTCTAGTCGGTCCTTACCTCATGCCACAGTACGTACCTCTTGACTGTCAAGAACTTTGGATGAGATAATTTAGGAGAGGTATTAGCAAATTCCCAGCCTATAGCTAGTGCTCAAAAAAAATGGAAACAGCCATGGGAACATTGCTGCCTCATTGCCATCTGAATTAAATTCTATTTTATTTGTGTTAATGGTAACTTTTAACCCACTAAGGGATCTCTCTGTTCAAAGTGTTTGCATTAATTTGAAATAAGATGTTGTTTATTTCCTTTCTGATAAAATCACCCTAAATAGAGCAGGGATTCTGAAATTTTGAGACCAAAAACTAGTGAAATGACTTTGATGCATCTCAGAAGTAACAGGATGAAAGTGCACTCTGCACAGCTGGTGCTTGCTCATGAGGGGCCAGTTAGTTTGAAGAAGCTAAAGAGAGATGGTCCTCTTTAGCTTCGTGGTAAGGGCTGAGGTTTCTCTGTTCTGGCGTACTTCCGTGCTTGGCACTTGGGAGTCAGAGGTAGGAGGATTGCTGTAAGTTCAAGGCCACCCTAAGACTACATAGTGAATTCCAGGTCAGCCTGAGCTAGAGAGAGACCCTACCTGGAAAAAAAAAAAAAAAAAAAAGATTCCTCAAATCATGGCCCACCAACAAGTTTACATTTTGATTGTTTCACTGATTAGCATTTTGCCTTTTTTTCTCACCTTTTAAACGTTCCCTTAATTTTTGAGAAGACTCAAGTCTTTTGAAAACTTGATCTTGGTCTGTATCCAGGTATGAAGAAGAGAGTAATAACCAGTGTTGCCAAATGAGGCCAGTACATCTTGACTTTTTCTTTTTAATTTAATCTCAGACTCTGTAGAAGAAAAGCTTTCACTTAAAAGCCGAACCTTTACGTAAAGCATTTTTGTTCAATGAACAGCTTAATGGAGAGAACTGTGAATAATGAATTGGAGGAAAATGTCTAACAACATAGACTTCTGCAAGTTTGAAGCACTTGGTGAAATCCCAAATTGCCTAAATGGAAAATTACTCAGTCTGTTTCCTCCAGATAGACTTGTTTGTACAGCAACTCAAAGTTTAGATGGCATAACAGAAGATGCACACGCTGTACTTATAAGCTGTGTTCTCCCTCTTAGCGTGGAGCACAAGCTGGTTAATGTCTTCATGTATGCTTCCTGGATTAGTAGTAAGAATTTTAGTTGCATTTAGTTACCAGAAAGAGCAAGGAGACAGTGCCTTCACTGCAAACATTCATCACTTACCCCTTAGCTTTAACTTCCACATCACAGGATGAGCAGTTTTAAACACAATGCAGAGATCTGTACTCATGGGGCCAAAGAATTTTCAAATATCTAAAGATTATTAACTCTCTCCTCACTCTGTCGAGCCCATGAAGGGAATCTGGAGTGACCGAGACGCTCCATAAGGAGATTCCATTCTCCCAACAGGCAAATGAAACAACAATGTTTGAAAAATTTAAGGGAAGGCTCAGTGGTAGAAGCTCTTACTCAGACTTGGGCTCAAATCCCAATAACACACATGTACCTTTATTTCTACCGTATTTTCTGTATTTCCACAGTAGTTATCATTTGTATTGGTAAAATGCAGTTCATCTTTATAATCATGTATGTGTGTGTATGTGTATATGTGTGTGTGTGTGTGTGTGTTTATATATATACATATATATGTGTGTGTGTGTGTATATATATGTTTGAACAGAGAGATCCCTCAGTGGGTTAAAAGTTACCATTAACTCAATAAAATAGAATTTAATTCAGATGGCAGTGAGGCAGCAAACACACACACACACACACACACTCATCTGTACTGTGCTCTTGAGTTTCCCACAGAACTTACCAGTTTTCCTCCAAGTATGATTGCTTGATATTCAAAGAAATCTATACTTACTTACTGAAGTGTATTAATCCTATTTAATTTTTAAAATTGGCATCTGTCTAAAAACTTTAAGAATGTGACCATTTGCAAATTAGATTCCAAGAAGTCTAAATATACGTTGATTAATTAAAATAACATAATTGAAAGTGTCATTAAATATAGCTATTTCTCTCAATATTTCTAAACACTCTAAGAGATTTGGTCTCACAGAATTAATTCTGTACAAAGTATAATCCAGTACAGTTTTATTTCTGCTACATGTAACAGTTCTTTATTATGAACACATGCTATTATAATTATAATTTTCTCTAGTTAGTAACCCTATACAGATATAAAGGATAGAGACACATATATGTATATATACAATAAATTAAATAAATAAATATTCGTACTATAAGTTTCCTTTTGTAAAGATTAGTGTCTTACAAAAAATATGTACTATAAACTAAAAAAGTAAAATGAGTGTTGTGACACATATAAATTGGGGAATATAGATAAAATCAGAAAAAAATTTGAGCAAAGATGATAGCATGCTGTTCTTCATGATTAATAACAGTAAGATATATATTTGTTTCTGAATTTCCTGGAAGGCAAAAGAGAAACAGAAGCATAATTATGTGTTTCACATTGCCTATAAAAAATAAATGCTATGGACTGGAGAGATGGCTTAGTGGTTAAGGCACTTGCCTGCAGAGCCTAATGACCTATGTTTGATTCCCCAGTAAAGCCAAATACACAAAGTGGCTCATGCATCTGGAGTTCATTTACATCAGCTGGAGGCCTAGCATACCCATTCTCTCTGTCTTTCTTCTTTCTCTTTACAAGTAAACAAATAAAATATTAAAATAAATAAGTGCTAGTATCTCAAGAAAAGAACCTTTTACTGGCACTTAGTTCTAATATAAATTTCTCACATTGAGTCCAACATGAGGGTCTTGAGGGATGGAGGGGTGGAGCAATGGAAGATCTGGTGCAAGAGCTTTTCTCAGGGCCCACTAGAAGCTGGAGAAACCAGTAACTTCATGACCAGAATTTTGAATGACCCATGAAAGTATCTTGATTATGATCCATAAGGAAATTTATAAAAGCTAGAGAAATACATGTCATGAAACACACTAAATCTAGAGAAGTAACAAAGTCTCATAATCTTGACATGATTTTAAATCCAGACCTTTGACAAAAGATTATACAAAGGCAGTCATTTAAAAAGTGATATTGGGCTGGAGAGATATCTTAGTGGTTAAGGCACTTGCCTGTGAAGCCTAAGCACCCAGGTTCAATTCCCCAGTACCTACACAAGCCAAATGCACAAGGTGGCACATGCATCTGGAGTTCATTTGCAGTGGCTAGAGTCCCTGGTGCACCCATTCTGCCCCCTCCCCCGTTTCTCTCTCCCTCTTCTCTGTCCCTCTCTAAAATAAATAAATAAATAAATAAATAAATAAATAAATAATGAATAAAAAATAATGCTTGCTGGGGAGGTGGCTTAGTAAATAAAGTGCTTGGCATATAAGCATTAGAACCTGAGTTTGATCCCCAGTACCTATGTCAGGCTGAGTGAGACAGCACACATGTATAATCCCAGTACTGGGGAGGAAATGACAAGATCCCTGGGGCTTACTGAGCAGCCAGTCTAGCCTAATTGTTGAGCTCCAGGCCAATGAGAGTTGCTACACCTGAGGATCAACGCCCAAGGCCTCCACATGTGCAAACTCATCCACACACACATACATATGAACATGCATGCACACACCACACACACATACACAAATGATAGTTGCTGAGGAACTAGATCCCTATACCTCAAAGTGTGAGTAAGCAGTTTCAGCTTCCCCAGGAAGAGGCATGCTCCTTAACCACTAAGCCATCTCTCCAGGCCCCGAAACATGCTCCTTAAGATAGGTCTTGCCTGGGTACAGGAGAGCAGGGATCAGCCCCTGTGTCTATTTGTAGAGGTACTCTTGAGTATCTTCACAGTTGTTTACAGACTGCTTGAACAGAGCATGGTGCCCATTGTTTAAAGGAAAATGAGGTTTAGAATGAAGAGCCTTTTAAGACAGAACAGGCTGATCTATTTCACTTCCCAATGCAAGTGGCTGATAGCAAGTCTTATCTGAAAGCAGTTTCTCCTACTGGAAAATGCTTTGGATTCTTGAAGGAAAGTGAGAAAGACTAGGCATTATCCCTGCCAGATCACCTATAAATGAAAGTAAAATGCTGTTTCCAAAGATGCTTGGTGTGGCCCTGCTGACCTGTGGACTTTTTCTCTGAGTCTTATTCTTAGCACTCCTCTGAGAAAGGACCTTCCCACTTACAATATTATTTGGACACACCACAGTTGCTTAGCACCAAAACTGTCACTGACATTTGGGATAAAGTGCTTGGTGGACAGGTATGTTTTTTAAACCTTTATTGTATTGTATTGTATTGATTTATTCCACAGAGAGAGACAGTGAGGGAGAGAGAGAGGGAAAGAGAAAGAAAGAAAGAAAGAAAGAAAGAAAGAAAGGAAGGAAGGAAGGAAGGAAGGAAGGAAGGAAGGAAGGAAGGAAGAGAATGGGCACACCAGGGCCTTCGGCCACTGTAAAGGTACTCCAGGCACATGCACTACCTTGTACATCTGGCTTACATGGATCCTGAGGAATAGAACCTGGGTTCTTTGATTTTGCAGGCAAATACCTTAACCGCTAATCCATCTCTCCAGTCTGTCAGGTATGTTTTGATAACGGCTATCTCCCATGCAATGCGTGGGGTTTTCCTTTGCTCTCATTCAATAAATCAGAGAGGTGTGCGCTGATACCCAAATCACCTAGTCCCATGTGCTCCAGATAGGTGTTCTAGAAAAACCTTTGTCCATAACAGAGGCCATGTAGAATGTATTGATGTCAACACATTGTGAAACTGCTTCTGATGGTATTATACTGCTGAGCATAACAATATGAAGAGAGTTTTGTTTTCCAAATGCTTAATCCATAGCTACAGCTATTATTATTTCATCAGAAAGCAACTGGGAGGTCCCAAGACAGTGACTAAGTGGGGGATTTGCAGCAATGATGAGTGAAAGCATAGTTTCTAAGAATCTTGTTTTATGGAAATCCCCCTTAGACCAATGATAGAAAAGAAAACATGTGGTGTATGTTGGGTAAATCATTCCTCAACAGGATGTTTGACTTTTTGTGTTTAGTCTTGGCCCTTAGTAACAATTATAATGAATGCATCAAAAGTAAGGCATGAAACCTTATGACCTATCTTGTAATCAGCACAAATTAATTTGGAGCAGGAAAATCCAGCTGTGTATTACTTTTATTAGATGTTCTCATTTTATTGTAATATTTTGGAAAGAACATCAACTAACAAATCTAAGTTTTCAATATGTTTCCTATTCAATATGTATTTTATTTTTAAAGAATAATTAGTATGTTTATAATTCCCTTGTCCTTAATTTATCAAAATGTTGCCTTTTGGGCAAATTATTTCAGTATAGGAAGATTATTTCTTGATCCAAAAACCTGTTCTTAAGGAGGGGGACATTTTGCATCCCTTCCCAGTCTCTCCAAATGATAAAATGCCTTTAAAAGCTCAAACCACTACTCTTCATTTGGTTTTAATGATATTTAAATGATTTTTTCCTATTCTGAAAATTACATTTTCTACTATTAATTGAATAGCTAAATGAGCTGTGATGTGTCTGCTTTTTATCGGTCTTAGTCCTTTTTTATAGGTGAGGAAACTGAGTCAAAGAGATTAAAATGCATTGCACAGGCCAGATGGCATCTTGCTGGCAGAGCACAATGATTTCTTCCTTTATCTTTGAATTCAATATTTCTTGAACACCTGCTTTCTGTTTTGTAGTATACTCTGAAAATCCTTGCCAGTCAAGGAACTTGCAATTGCTAGAAACAGAGGATTACAACACAAATCAGAAAAATACTGTGGGAAATGGTGCTGAGTGGTATAGAGATGATAGTGAGTGCTGTAGACATGGTGGTGAGTGCTGTAGACATGGCGGTGAGTGCTGTAGACATGGTGCTGAGTGCTGTAGACATGGCAGTGAGTCCTGTAGACATGGCAGTGAGTGCTGTAGACATGGCGGTGAGTGCTGTAGACATGGTGCTGAGTGCTGTAGACATGGCAGTGAGTGCTGTAGACATGGCAGTGAGTGCTGTAGACATGGCGCTGAGTGATATAGACATGGCGCTGAGTGCCGTAGACATGGTGCTGAGTGCCGTAGACATGGCACTGAGTGCCGTAGACATGACGCTGAGTGCTGTAGACATGGCGTTGAGTGCTGTAGACATGGCGGTGAGTGCTGTAGACATGGTTGAGTGCTGTAGACATGGTGCTGAGTGCTGTAGACATGGTTGAGTGCTGTTGACATGGCGCTTGAGTGCTGTAGACATGGTGCTGAGTGTTGTAGACATGGCGTTGAGTGTTGTAGACATGGCGTTGAGTGCTGTAGACATGGTTGAGTGCTGTAGACATGGTGCTGAGTGTGTAGACATGGTTGAATGCTGTAGACATGGCGCTGAGTGTGTAGACATGGTGTTGAGTGCTGTTGACGTGGCACTGAGTGCTGTTGACATGGTGCTGAGTGCTGTTGACATGGCGCTGAGTGCTGTAGACATGGTTGAGTGCTGTTGACATGGCGCTGAGTGCTGTAGACATGGCGCTGAGTGCTGTAGACATGGTTGAGTGCTGTAGACATGGCGCTGAGTGCTGTAGATATGGCATTGAGTGCTGTTGACGTGGCAGTGAGTGCTGTAGACATGGCGTTGAGTGCTGTTGACGTGGCAGTGAGTGCTGTAGACATGGCGTTGAGTGCTGTTGACGTGGCAGTGAGTGCTGTAGACATGGTGCTGAGTGCTGTAGACATGGTTGAGTGCTGTAGACATGGCGCTGAGTGCTGTTGACATGGTGCTGAGTGCTGTAGATATGGTTGAGTGCTGTAGACATGGTGGTGAATGCTATAGATATGGTGGTGAGTGCTGTCAACATGGTAATACTTCAAGGTGCCCTAAAGGATCTCCTGCACTCCAGACATACTCTTCCTTACCTCCATTGTGGAGGAGCAGTCCGATTTCCCCCTGGTAGTCTGGATCAATCATCTCTGCTACCACTGTTAGCCTGTTCACTGTAGGGCATCAGGAGTCCATAGTGGCCAGGGGGGAGTCTTAGCTTCCAGTTCAATGGAATGTTTTACGTGCCTCCTGGCATAAGCACTACCCCACTCTGGAACTGAGACCTCTAGGCCAGTAGAAAATAAGGTTATGAGAACAGAACAGAAAAAATGGCTAATGGATCATCGGAAGTTATGATAAGTGGTCTCATTGCCATATCCACCCCTTGATTCCTGGACCTGTGAATCCTAGCTATGGAAGGAATAATAACTTATATTGAATGCTGATTCAGAGCATATACAACCTCTGGGGAACTCTCTCCAGCTCTCCAGTCCATTGCCACCTGATTGGTACTGGGTCTTTAAAAGGCCATTCCATTTTTCTGTCAAGCCAGCTGCTACAGGATGGTGGGGTATATGGTAAGGCCAGTGAACTCCATGTACCAAACTTCCTTGGCTGTGAAGGGAGTTCCTTGGTCAGAAGTAATGCTGTATAAAAGATGATGATGGTGGATAAGACATTCTGTAAGTCCATAGAAGTAGTTTTGACAAAAGCATAACATGCACAAAAATCAAATCCATACCCAGAATAAGTATCTATTCCACTATGGACAAAATGCTGCCCTTTTCACAATGTATAGGGTCCTATGCAGTCAACCTGTCAGCTACCTGGTCACCCTGGGATATGATTACATATCAGGGTCTCAGAGTTGGTCTCTGTTGCTAGTAAATTTGGCACTCAGAAGCAGCTGTAGCAAGGTCAGCCATAGTCAATGGAAGTCCATGTTGTTGGGCCCATGCATAACCTGCATCCCTGCCACCATGGCCACTGTGTTCATGGACCCATTGGGCAATGATAGGGGTGGCTAAGGAAAAAGGTTGACTGCTATCCACAGAATGGGTCATGTGATCTACTGGATCATTAAAGTTGTCCTCTGATGAGGATATTTTGTTAAAGCAGTCTGCATGATCTAGGACAACACTGAAACTCAAGGAAATGAGATTTTTAAAAACTTTAATGAGTGTCAGTCACCTATAGCACTGTGCCCAGTGAAGTGATTCAGCCAGCAACCCACCAGTCATTTCCAATACAAATATGACTGCATTTCCTCTCTGATTTTATAAAACGGCCCCAGAGTAGTACGCCAGAGAGTGTTTTCCCAGCATAGTAAGATGGACAGTTAAGTCATATGTTCATGTTAGAGCTAAACTTTTATGAACCTTGAGCCAATTCACGGGCATCTCTAAGACTCCAGATTTTCTTATGCCTTTTATAATGGGAGTTGTTGCATCTGAAGTACAATTGCAAGCTATTCTGTGCAAGAGTTAGGAAATAATAGGCTGTATTGTCTGTGGTATAATGCAAGTGGTTGTTATTATTATGTGAGCAGTAAAGTGTTCCCTGGAGAATGGGGATGCAGCAATACAGAGAGCAGGCCCAGCAAGACATGATCATGTTATCTCTTTACCCCAACTGTAGCTGAACCCAGTGAGGAAAAGTCCAGCAAAGCAGTGTGGCCACACCTGGGATGTGTTGGCTTTATGTTTTTCAGCTGAGGGAATGCCATAGCAGCCAGATGGTGTCTGTTTTTGAATGTTGTACAGGGTGGACAGAGATGAAGGAATAGTTTCTTTCTGGTAGTGAGAATCTCTTAGCAAAAATGAATCTAGGACCTTATGTGCTTTTTCATTTTAATGCTTGAGTCAAAAGATGAAATGAGTGGGAAAAATCCCTAGGACATCATCATCATTGATAAAAAAATCACTAAGTTCTCATTAATTTTTTGTTTGTATATTTGTTTGTCATTGACACGGGGTCTCATGTAACCCAGCCTGTCTTTGAACTCTCTTGTGTATTAGGGGTTGCACTCAAGCAGATCGCTTAAACTTTCCATCTCAGATTTCTTGGGAAGTTCAGATGTTTGCTTGTTTGTTTTTGTTTTGTTTTAAGTATATGGCAAGTCTTCAATCAGCCATAGCCACCGGTGGTCCTGCTTTTGTTTTTGCTGTTGTAACTCAGGAACCCTGGCTGTTATGCTCTATACTAGATTCCAAGTAGGACCCATACCTAGTTACATGG
The DNA here is from genome assembly GCA_036365145.1 of Orientallactaga sibirica. Classification (NCBI taxonomy): domain Eukaryota; kingdom Metazoa; phylum Chordata; class Mammalia; order Rodentia; family Dipodidae; genus Orientallactaga; species Orientallactaga sibirica. The sequence continues at coordinate 30,490,327 of JAEOAD010000015.1, read as the reverse complement.
AATGATTGAGAATTGATGCTGATGTAAAGCTCCTTGGTCCCTTTCTACACAAGACAGAAAGAATCCACCCATGGTTCAATAATTTGTCCTAAAGGACCATTTTCCATTTGCATGGTCATTAAAGAGACAGAGATAAACTGTTTACCATCTCTGTAAATGTTCTGTTGTCTTCCCCATCTTGCTTTTTTGTAATTTCACCTTGTTCTTCTTTCCTATAACTTTACCAACAAAGTTTTTGCTACCTTTTAAAAACTTCTTATTGACAACTTCCATAAATATAGACAATATATCATAATCCTCTCCCAACACATCCCCTTTTCCCTCCCAAATCGCTCTTCACTGAATCCCTTCTTTCCAATTAGTCTGTCTTCTATTTTGATGTCATTGTTTTTTCTTCCTCCAGGTTCAGATCTTGATTATGTAGTGTCAGGTACTGTGAGGTCATGAATACCAAGCCCATTTTGTGTCTGGAAGATTGCATTGTAAGCAGTTATACCCTTCCTTTGGCTCTCACATTCCTTCTACCACCTCTTCTGTGATAGTCCATGAGCCTTGGAGGGTATCTTAGAGACATCTCACGTAGTGCTTAACACTCTGCTGTTACTTCTTCTCAGCACTCGGGTGAGTTTTGAATCACCACAGTGGTCACCACCATCTGAAAAGAAGCTTCGCTAACAAAAGCCAAATGTACCACTAATACATGGGCTTAACATAAGTGTTTAGATGGGCATGTTATATCCATTTAGCCAGACAATAGTAATAGTGTCCCCCAATAGGGTTTATGATTTCCCAAGCCTTAGGTTTTTGACTGGGTTTTTAGTGTCAGACATGAATTCTGAGGAGTGAGCCACAAGTCCAATCATAGAGCAGTTGGTTTCCCTTAGACATGCCACTATTGCCCCAATTGGTACATTTGACCTGGCTCTATAGCCATAAAGCTTGCAAGGTCCACTGCTGGTTAAGTCCTTAGATGACTTTTCTCCTCCAACATGCTTCATAGCTCTTTCCATCATCCTGACAGCTAGTAATCAGGCATCAGGGAGGAGGCTTCCAGTCAGCTCCACCTTGATTTCTCAGCTACCGGAAGCCTAGGCATGTGATGTCTTTAGCAATAGGGTCTTATCATCTAGTTTTTGTGGGCAACCAAGAGCCTTGGTAATAACCTGTAATATCTTGGGAGCACCAGGGTCTTCCCTTGCCAACCAGTCTCTGGAAGGTATCCCAACACTGGCACTGAAAATTTTCTAATAACAATCTATAGCTTCTGGGTAAAACATTACCCACCTTCACAGGATACTTCTGCCCAAACTCTCTCTTTTTAAACATATATATTATTAGCTAGCAAAGAAGTAGGTGTCCATATGGCTTATTCACCTTTGCTATTATTATCTGCATTCTAAGATTATGCATCATGTAAGTAATATGGAGCCCATCACCTAGCTATCAGACCAAAGGACATACTCAAGACTTAGTCACATGCACCACATGTCACTCAAACAGTTTGTAGGCTTGACCTCATTTTTAAATGTCAGTTCACCAAAGAACCCAATCAACAAATCTAGAAAAGATTTTTCCTTCTTTAAATCCACTCATGATCCTGTCAACCTCCCTCTCCTTTCCTCTGTTTCTTTTTAACTCCTTTGAACAGCAAGAGAGAAATTCCCATAGAAGTTTCTGTAGGTGAAGGTTTAGTTACAGGTTTTCTTCCAAAGTATAAAGCAAACCTCAGAAGAATAGATTCCCTTTCCACTTATTTTCCTATTTTATTGAAAAAATGAAGGAGAAACAGTTGCATGAAGTAGAAGCAACTGCTTTGTTTTTACTTCTTAATAAAGGTGAAGTCTATTTTTGAAATAGCTGGCTTTGTGCATGTAAGAATACCTAGAAAGCATTGCTATGACAGAAGGACTGGATCAGTCAAGATGCATCCTAGTGAAATGTTAACTTGAGGTTTCTCTGTGTTGGGATGTCTCGTTAGTGTGCTGAGCTAGTGACCATATTTTCTGGTACATAGATGTGGTATCAGACTAACAAATCTATCACTAAAAGGATGGGATGCTGCAGAAGGAAATGATCACTTGACAGAAATGAGCTGAGCCCGAACACATTACTGTAAGCCTAATGCTTGTCAGAAGCTCATTAATACTTTAACTAAACTCAAACCAAGAAGTAATATGAGAAAGGCTTTTCCCGTGGCCAAAATGCCTGGGGAGGAAGCATCCTCCCACTATATAGTAGATAAAGGAGAGGAAAGAGGGATGTTGAATATCTTGTAATGCTCTGCACAGTCCTGCACAATTATTATTTCTCCAAATGCCAATAGTGTCCCTGTTCAAGGGGCTGCCAGATTCTCCAGCCCCTCAGTATTCCCACAAGTCCAGCTCTTGCCATCACTAGGCAAACTGCTACCTCTCTTCCTTATGTTCTCATCTTTCTCCTTTTCCTCCCCTTTCCTTCCTACCCCACTTTTTGTCTCTCTACCCACCCAGTTGTGATAGTCCAAACATTACCAGAGGTCAGCTCAGACAAAATCACTGCCAGCCAGAGAAGCAATGAGCTAAGGAAAAGGAAGAATGATATGTTGATTTCTACTTAATAACATTGTGTGTCAATATTGAGGCATCACTAGTTCAGTCATAATCTTCATGCACACACAGAGAGTTCCCTTAAAATGATCAGACTGTGCACTGTGCACCGTGGGATGCTTGAGTATTCTGCGAGCTCCTCCATTTAACAGAAGTTCAGTATTATAAAATAAAGCACCTCCTGTCATGTGGAGAGCCTTTGAAACTGCCGTTGAGTTACTTTCTTGGATACTGTGCTTCTGTTGCTTTAGCTGTAAAACAGGGTTATAATAGTAAGTTCTCATGAGCACTGTGAAGATCATGGGGAGAAGCATGACTAAGCAGAGATGAGTATCATGCTCAGACTTAACTTTCAGCAAATATTAGTTCTCTTTCTGCTGATTTTTAGTTGTAAATGCACAAAGAAGTTGCTTAGTTTTTCTCTGCCTGCATACCTAATCCTGCAGGTCTTTGCAGACTTGTATAGGCTGGAACTGGTCTTCCAAAGAGCCTTCCCTGACTTGCCAACTCTCAGAACCTGCTTCCACTCTCAGAATCCTGTTCCTTTATGCACAACTACTTCCCTCCCTCTGAATTACAGGTACCTGAAGATCAGAGAGGTGCAGATTCATGCCTGCTATAATCCCAAGGCAGAAAAGGGATTCAACAAATGTTTCCTAGACAAATTAATGAAAGTGTAATTAACTTACTTTAGCTGACAAAGCTAACTGAGTGAAACCCATGTCTGGCATAAAAATAAATAAGCTAAATAATTTAAAATATCCCCTAGTAATTATAAACAAAATTATGATTCGAGGCTACATATAAAGAGTATATCTAGGGCTGCAGATATGGCTCTGTGATTAAGTGTGATTCCTGCATGAGCTTGATGATTTGAGGAGATCTAAGACCATCTAAATTTGAAAAGTTCAAATCTCAAGAACCTATGTACTTAGGTGGGTGTGACCATGTGCATTTGTCATCCCAGCATGTGGGGAATAGAGACCAGAGAATGGCTGGGACTCATGCGTGACAAGCTCCAGAATCAGTAAGAAACTCAATCTCAAGAAAAAAAAAAAACAGACAGGTAAGGTAGTGATAGAGGGAAACACTGGATATTTTCCTGTAACAGACTGCTTCAGGTTCACTGAGATGAACTTCCAGACCAGGCAAAGTTATGGAGGAAGGGATTTATTTATTGAAGCTTACAGATCCAGGGGAAGTTCCATAATGGCAGGAGAAGTGGCCTGCAATTACAAAAGCAGGCAAGAGAGAAAAAAGCCACCAGCCACACAGCACACAGAGCAAAGCTACAGCCAAAAGCCACAGCACACTTCAGGAACTCCAACTGGGCACATTTGCATATCTTTACAATGGAATCCTAAACCCACCTTCACACCTTAATGCCCAGTGACATTGCCTCCAGCAAGGTGGCTGCAGATGCAAACTACAAACTAATAAAACACTGAATATATTGGGGGCCATATATTTAAACTACCACATCTCCTCTGGCCACATCAGCACTTACATGTGCATACACCCTACACACCAAACCTCATGTTACACACATACAAAAGAAAAATCCCGAACATGTCTAAACAACTTGAAACCCTGCAAATATTGGCTCTTGGATCCCTTCAAACCTGTATGTAGCAGTGATCTCTTATCCACTGTCCCTGACATGCTTGGTGGACTGTCTCTCAAGGGCCCACCTATCTTTTCTGGGCCCGTAAATATAGCTTGCACTTTGATCTTCTCTCAAGCAGCCATCAATAGCTATTAGGGCTGTCACTGGAGATATTTGTGATGCTCTGATATAAAAATGATAAGAAAAGGTCTGAACTGAATTGTGCATGAGTAAATCAACTTTTTTGCATTACATCTGTCTTAAAAGGAGTTTTGATGGATGGAGGATACAGAGTACATTGGCACTTGTTCTGAATTTACCCCCATACTTGGTTCATAAGTTAGTATCAACCGATGTTAGTTGAAAGAGTAAAACCAGGCTATAGAAAGGAAAAGTTTAGGAGTATAATTAAAGGACATTTTAAATTGGGCTGGAGAGATGGCTTAGTGGTTAAGGTGCTTTGCCCGCAAAGCCAAAAGGCTCAGGTTTGATTCCCCAGGACCCAGGTAAGGCAGATACACATGGTGGCACATGTGTCTGGAGTTTACTTACAGTGGCTGGAGGTCCTGGTGTGCCCATTCTTTCTATATATCTATCTGCCTCTTTCCTTTTCTTGCTCTCTCACTCTCTCAAATAAATAAAATAAAATATATTTTTTAAGAAACCACATTAGGTTATTAATACTTTTGGTAATAGTTGGAACCTCAGATATTGGCTCTCAGGCCTACTGACTGGTATTTACATAATTTACCATAGAATAGAATGCTATTGACTTCACTAGCTGTGGCCAGAAGGGTTCAAATTAGGCACAAATCATGTCCTTCACAGCATTGTTGCTAATGGTGACACTAGGCATTAGAAATGCCTATTCATGGTAGTGAAAAATATCTCAAATGCCCCTAACAGTTTATGTTGGACAAGAAAATCCTTTCCTCTATGTGTGTTTCAGGAAGCAAGTAAAGTTAAATACACACCTGTATACATGTATGTGTGTCCACATACAAGGATTCCCACCTGGTCTGTAACTACCCTGCAACCGTGGGAGATTTTATAGACTTACTGGTGTTCAGGACAAGTATTGAACTTAAAAAGCACCTCTTGGTAAATACAAGAGAGAATGACTTCTATACAACCTGGTACTGGGAAGCTACCATTGGTTCTTTTGGGAAAATGATAGGTATTTAATAAAATATCAGAATAATTGGAGGAAAAAACAGAGAGAACTGGACGGGCTGCCATAATCCTGGTCCTAAACAAGCAGTTGAATCAAAAACCCGCCTTGGACTTGCTGGTTGTTTGACATGCAGCCTGCTGTTACCTGGATGGTCCGTCTGTTTCCAATGCACTATCCTCTTGATTTTTGCAGTAGGGATGTGGGGTCATTGGCGTCCTATGTCTTGCCTTATTTCACATACATGTTTGCATTGATGGCAGAAAATAGCATACATATATTTGCATGTTCTTTAGATTTCTGTGGTCTGTGGACTTTTAAGTCCCATGATGCTGGCATGGACCAAGAAGATGCTGTCTGAGTGATTTCCTAGGAGTTTATCATTACAGTAACATAACTTCTCAGCAACCACAAAGGCCATCAGGGTATGTTGGGCAACACACTCATGTATAGGTATAGACCAACTAATCAATATTTAAAATTAACATTCTTCCAAAAAGTTCAAAATGATCAGTTTATGTCTATAGGCCATTTTGTATGAGAGCTTGCCTCCCAGAAAATTGTAGTTCAAATACATTGTGTTATTTAACATATATATATATATATATATATATATATATATGAAATTTTTTTCTATATTTATTTGAGAAACAGAGGAAGAAGAAGAAGAGAGAGAGAGAATAGGCATCCAAGCCTCTAAGTACTGCAAAAAAACTCCAGACACATGTGCCACCTTGTTCATCTAGCTTACATGGGTACTGGGGAATTGAACCTGGTTCCTTAGGCTTGCAGGCAAATGTCTTAAGTGCTAAGCCATCTTTCCAGCCTTATTTATTTATTTATTTATTTATTTATTTATTTATTTGAGAGAGAGAGAGAGTGAGTATGGGCACACCAGGGCCTATTGTCTCTGCAAACAAACTCCAGACACATGTGCTGCTTTGTATAACTGTCTTTGTATAGCTACTAGGGAATTAAGCCCAGGCCATTAAGTTTTGCAAACACCTTTAAATACTGAGCTACCTCTCCAGTCCACATTGTGGATTTTTTCTTGTTTTGTTGTAGTTGTTTTAACCAAGTTTTCATTATCAAATTTGAGCAAAATGGTAAGGGAGAAGGACAGCTGAGGAAGCAGTTTTTCAAAAGAATTGTCGCCATCAGTATCAGGCTTCTGGGAGTTGGCCTTGTAATTCTAGAGACAGTGTGTCAGACAGTTCAATGTAGGCAAGATTATTCAGTATTGGATATGGAATAAGATCTGAAGGCAGTGTTTCTATTCAAGAGAATGTTTTTATGCAGTGACATACCATCTCTCTTTTCCAGTTCAGGGCAGGGGGGCTTGTACAAAACTGTGGGGGGACCTTTTGGTTTGCACAGGGAGATATTACTGATATTCAGTGTTGGAGACTACAGAAGCTAAGTGCCCTGCAGTGAGCAGGGTCAGTCTGAACACTGGAAATTGTTGCCCTCAAAATGCCGATAACCCTGATGAGAAGCAGCACAGTAATTCTGAGAAGAATGGGAGCGTGCTGCCTTTCAGCTGAGTCTGAGATATACCCGGACTATTTTGCAAGTTGAACAAAGGTTCTATTCCCTAAAAATCAAAGACACGGGCTGCATCACAAAGTGCTCAGTGATCAAAGTCATAAAGTGAAGTATGTCGATCAAACTGTCTTAGTATTGATTTGTAGCCCGCAGAATGCAGAGCTCTCTGACTCCATTGATGTTGAGGTATAGAGCCCAAGTGTGGAGGCCTTAGTCGAGGTGGTAGTTCATTTCAACAATGGTATTTTCTTCATTTAATGTGAATAGTAATTGCTTATTTCCTTTTCCAGGTAAGTCAGCAGGAGCATTTCCCATCTAAGATGCAAACACGTTTTTGTTGGAAATTGTTTTAAATTAGGTTTCTAAATATTTATTTAGCAACATCAACCCAGTTGAGATATCAAGAGGAAGTTTCAGCAAACCAAATCTTTGAAAAACTAGCAAAAAAAAAAAAAAACTGAGCTATTTTTCATTCCCTCTGTAAAAGGTGGTCTGCTGTAGCTCAAATGAACTTTATACCCATTTAAAGACTAGATGAAATTTATATTTAAAATTATTTTTGGAATTATATATAATTATTTTATAAATATAAATAGGTACATTCACACATAAATAAGATTATATGTAGTTCCTGAAAATTGTGCATTTCATTTTAAAATTTATTTTGTAAAAACTTACAATATGTCAAGAGATTTGTTTTCAGAATGTTTAGGATTATTCACTTTGGAAATAATTTTGTTTTTGTTCTAAAAGTTTACACAAATGAAATTATGTTATCAACATTTTTATTTATATGAACCTCTTCATTATTTAACATTCATGTCAAAAGAAGTACGTAGGTTTTTCTTACTAGAAATTCTTACATGGTTCAAGATCTGAGATAGAAAAGAATATATTTATAATAATGTCAGTTCTGAATAACACAGTCTGTGTTCATGGTTCTTTGCTAAACATTTTAAATTTACTAACTCATTATCCCCAATGTTATACTTATAAGTTAGATATAATCCTTAGTGTTATCTTATAGAGAAATTGGAACATATAGTATTTACAGTCCTAATGGCCATAACATTTCTCTTACCTTAATATGTATAAATGATACCTTAAACACATTTTTTTGGATGGCAGGATGATGAACATTTGTCATATTGATTCCTTTTCATAAGAAAAGGCAAATATATTTCAAGCTTGCCACAATTTGCATTTAGTTCAGAGGGTTGGATTTTTCTGATCACAAATTACTAAAAACTATCACACTCTTAGCATGCCTGATGATTAGATATTTGAAATTACATGTACAACTTATATAAATTCAAAACTAATTCTGAAGAAGTTTGATAGATGAGGCAAAATTCACTTTATTTTAAGTGGCTTCACAAGGAGAGGTAACAGATACTAGCAGGCTGACACTCGGAGAGAATGCTCTTAGCAAAACACTCACTTCAACGGAAATCAGGTCAGCCTTCTGGAACATTTATCATGTATACCTGTCACCAGCAAGACAACTGGTCCTAAAGTGAACTGAGATCACATGCAATGGTCGCTCCTGCTCTGAACTACGAAGGAACACTCTAAATCAATACTTCTACAAATATGTGAGTCTGGCAGACGCTCCCATGAAACTGAGGCCAACACCCATATAGTTGCTCTGGGAATTGAATTCCTTGAGACTCTGTTTATAGAATTTTGAAACACAAATGGATTTGGTCTGTCCTGAAAAAACAATCTGTCCCGTGGCTTGTTTTGAATAACATCCATAGTTGCTACAGAAGGACAGGACACAGGCAGATGCCCCATGTCTAATTTGAAAGACAATTTTGCCAGCTTCTGTTTTGTCCCATACCACTCAGCATGGTGGGCTTTTTGCCTGACTCATATTATTATCTGTAAAGATAAAAGGCCACCTTCTACCATATCTAAAGAATTTCTAATTTGATATTGAAACTAGAGTTATTAACAAAATACAGAACTTGAATAGTTAGCAAAATCTAGAGTAGTGGAAGATAAGACAGAATGTATGGTCAAACCAAAACAACACAAATTAGTCATAGGCCTGTGTCCTTTCAGAAATCATGAAACATCATTCTGGTGGTTACAGTCAGTAACTGTGAGGATCCTCTGAGAAGTGGCAGTGCCTGTGCATCATCCTGTGCAGTTCAGCACACTGACCATAGTTCATTGAGTGATTCCTGGATGGAAATGACCACATTTACCAAACAGCCTTCTCTCTGTATCTATCCAGCTGTTACCTTTTTTGAATGGAAATATTCATCCTTCTTATATGCCCTTTTTTGGATGAGCACACCTACAGATTTAGCTAGACATCATTGCTAATGTAAATATGAAGAGGGGTGAAGAAAAATGTAAACTCATTAAGTCCTTATGCAGCAACAGGAATCTGCATCTCAAGGAGAATAAAAGTAAGAATGGGTAAGAAGACATGACAGTCACTCATCTGTGTACCAAGGACACACCACATGGTTTACACTATAGAAATGGTAGAGTGAGAAAGACAAAGGGATGTATGTCGGTCCCACTTTCTGCGAGTTCTCATTCAAACTGTGTATGTCTATGTGTCAGTTTCTAACTGTCTGTGTCTGACTCGTCCTAGGACCAATTCTTAAGCAAAAAATGCATCTCTGTGAAATATCCACAGTAGTCATTATTTTAAAACTCAGGGAAAGACTTGTAAAACTTAAAGAAACTCTGAAAAGTAGCATGTAAAGCAGCTATGTCTATATCCCTATCTTTGAGAACCACAGGCCTGATTCACAGGAGAGTGGAGACTAGAGCCGCTAAAAGAAAAGGGATGAAGAAATTCGCCAGTGATTTCCTTGCTGGAAGAATTTTTTAAAAGAAAAATAAATAAATAAAAACCCACCACCTTTCATGCTTACACTCTATTAAGCCAGGACCAGGAAACAATTTCTAATCAGTTCTCTGATCTGGGCAGAGATTGTGCAGTCTTTTGTACCAGGCCTTAGATCTGTACTCTATTCACACATGCTCACTTCCAGCTGTTGTCATTGAAATCCCACATAATCTTCAAGGTCGAAGGGCAGTCACCCATGGCTGCAGCAGTTAAAAGGTTATGCTGATTTCTGTTGTCAAATATTGGCCCTTTTCTTATCCAATCACTCCCATTTTACTTCTTTTTAAACAAGAAAAATCCAGACTAGAATTGTATTACATGACTTTAAAGTCTTAAAAAGTGTTCTTCCATTGTCTAATGCGACATCTCCTGAACAGTCTAATTTGTTCTGTAATTTCACAGAGAACTTTCTGGTACCTCTAAAATGATATGCGTTTGTGCTCTGCTAGCAAGCTTCAAAGTACTGAGGCCCACATGATTTGTATCATGCCAAAGGTTCTGCAGAAATATCTGCTGCTGTAGAATCTATAATTTGGTAAACACTGAAATATGGTATTAAGAACCAAGGAATTGGTGCATAAACAAGCAAGAATTGCGCAAGGTCTAGCACCTAAAAAGATCAAAGTTCTTTAAGCTTTGTGGCTTTAAATATTACCTAGTATTATTGTGTATTTGGAAAACTATGTATGTTTAATGTAAAATTTATATTGGTTCCTTTCTATTGCCTTGAAAACTCATGGAAAACATGACTTTAACAATGTCTAGCTTCAGTTCATCAATGATTTTCTTCCTGAGCTTAGTGAGCTAGAATCTCTTCAGAGTGTCTTAAAATTACCAAGTGGCTCCTGGCCATTCTCTTTCTTGTCCTTGCATGTACCCTCCAGAGTTCGAACAAGCAGGGTTCTCTGTTAGTGGATTTACAACCATGTGAATGAAACCTAAAAGGGAGGGCCAGAGTGATGGGTCGTTAAGATTTTTGCTGTTTCACATCCATGAACCAGAGTAGCCCTTGGGTGATTCAGTTTCATGTCCATTTCATTTAAGGTAATAAATTTCTGATATATTCAGGGAATAAATTTTCTTGTTTTCCCCCAATATATGCAAGAGTTTAGAGTCAAAATTAAAGTTATTAAAAATAGTTTGATCCATTTGCAAATAACCAGTTGTTACTGCCTATGTTTATTAAAAAAACTTTTGATTTGGATCATAACAATAACAAGGTTGCTCTCCAAATCCTGCTTTTAGTTCAAAACCATGTAAGTTAAAAATAATTTTAAGTTTATAATGTCTTAAAAACCATCAAAATTAATATTAAAAGATTATATAAAATACTGATCCCACCATGCTAATTGTAGTAGACTAATTTAGCTCTTTTAGAATATTTTATTTTTATTTATTTATCTGAGAGAGAAAGAGGCAGAGACAAGAAGAAGAAAAAGAGGGAGAGAGAGAAAATGGGTGTGCCAGGGTCTCCAGCCACTGAAAATAAACTCCAGATGCATGTGCCACCTTGTGCCTCTGGCTTATATGGATCCTGGGAATTGAACCTGAGTCCTTGCTTTGCAGGCAAGTGCCTTAACCTCTAAGTCATCTATCTAGCCCTTGGCTGTTTTAATATATTACAAATTTCCTCTGTCTTATTTTGTCAATGGTGCATTTGAAAAAAAATCTCCTAAGTTAATGCTTCCTGTTCTTGTACCTGACTAATTTTAAGTGAGGTCCACTTGTAATACATCCAGTTCTGTTTATAGGTCTAATACAGCCAATGATTATAGATGTTTAGGGGAAATGGGAAAATTAATCTACTGATATAAAAAATGAATGAAGGGATCTTTAGTCCAGAGGGAGGAAAATTGAGTTGAGAGTTAGTCTTCAAATATTTGAGAGGTTGCAGGATAGAAGAGAGATAAAGTTTGTTCTTCCTGTATCAATGGCAAAATCAAGATATATAAGAAGTTACCAAAAGGAACACATACTTAATGAATTATTTAAAAAAAAAAAACCACTTGTTTTCAGGGTCTGTGGATATGGCTGAGTGGACAAGGCAGTTGCTCTGCAAGTGTGAGGACCTCAGTTCAGATCCCCAGCACCCACATAAATGCTGGGTAGGAGTGGCATCAATTTATAATCCCAGCCACTGCTGTGCATCCTCCATGACTCCTACTCCTCAAACCTCATTTGCTTCATTGTTCTTTTCAGCTAAGATTACATTATTGCCATCATGATGACAATTCCTTAATATATTATAACAGAGTAAGTTATAACCATTTCATAGATGTATTTACAACAGCCTGTTTACCTGATGAAGTGAAAACATTTCACATATTTGAAAAAATCATTTTTTGTTTTATAAGTTCTCAAGTAAATTTTCTAGATACAGAGGTATTTTAACTTCCTATGAGTCCAACACCATATGCCAGTCTTTGCTTACAGTAAGCAGAGTACCAAATGATTTTCTCCGTCATCATAAAGGCTACTCACAGAGGCAAAACACATACATATTGAATTATTCCTAAATTATTTTTAGTAGATGTATGAGTTATTTACATTTTTAATATAAGGATTTGTGGGCTGGAGAGATGGCTTAGTGGTTAAGGCACTTGCCTGCAAAGCCAAAGGACACAGGTTTGATTCCCTAAGACCCACATAAACCAGATACACAAAGTGGCGCATGCATCTGGAGTTCATTTGCAGTAGCTGGAGACCCTGGCACACCCATATTCTCTCTCTTTCTCTCTCTCTCAATTAAACAAATTAATTTAAAAATATAAGAATTTACTCCAAAAATAAGAAATATCTCAAATGTCATCAATGAATGGCAAAATAATTTGGTAACTATATAATCACAAATCAAGCTAAAAATTTCTTAATGAATCAACAGAAACATGCCTCTATTTTATTCCTCAAAGACCTATTTTCCTAGGTATTCCAAGTTGAGTACAGAAGGAACTATCACCACATAAGCAAGCTAATAGTAATTTATGTGGTGTTATAGTGGATCACCAGATTAGGTTATCTAAATTGCTCCTTGGAAATCACAAAACAAGTGTTTATTATACAGCTAGGATAAGGGATTTTCCTGGGCCCTGTAACAACATGAGATCGTGAGCAGCAGGCATGCCTTTCTGGTTTTTGTCAGAGAACAGAGATACTGTCAAATATGGTGGAAATAGGCCAGGGCGTAAGACAAGCAGAACAGAAATTCTTTGTACTCCACCTTATTTATTGAGCACGCTTAAGATACATTTAGCTAAAGGAAAAAGGGGCAGTTCAGGAACCCCATACCTTAGGGGGCAACATCCCAGGGACAAGCTTAGCTCAGGAGGTAGAATATTCCTCAGAGAGGCAGTGACCACAGGGATTAGTTCAGGACCTGCATACCCCAGGCCACCCACATGCTGCTGGAAGAGAGATGTGGTGAGAATGCTTTTCCTCTCAGTGGTCCAGGGACACATCACGGAAAGGCTCTGTCCTTGGCCTGTCATGGTTTCCCTGTGATGGAGACTCAGTTACCCAGGGGAGAAGCAAATAGAAATGCATCATTCAGTGAAATGGCCTGTGTGCTGCATTCTGCTAGCGTCATAACCAAATGTGATTTGAGCTTTCAGGGCTGAGAGACCCTTGATATCCAAATAGGGAAAACCATCACATCATCTTGTGTGTAAACAGTCTTCCTCATATACAAACACCACTGTGTCAGGGACGCTCCAGCTTTCTGAAATTTTCTTGATGGTTTTGTTCCCAGCCATCTCTTCTGCGACCTCAGAGTAGCTCCATACGGTCCCCTCTATTTCTGCAAATCTAGCCCTTTTCTTTCCTGCATTAACGTTAAAAGGTTGATAGCTGTTCAGTCTTCCCTTGAAGAGAGACTTGGTTCCTATAGAATGGCCTTTTCCATAATAACTACCATTGTCATCAAAGTAGAGAGGTCTGCTCTTCCAAAGAGCCCATCAAAGAATGTTGCTTTTCACATTCCTTCTCCCAGAATGCCTGGCCTCTACCCACTGAGTATGACGGACTGACTCCTGGAAATTGAAACCTGTACTCTAATTGAGAATTAGTTAAACAAAACTTCAGTGAATGAACCTTTTTAACCGTTTTTATGTGAAGTGGAAAAATCTACTCTTATTTCAATCTCCTATACAATTGCTTCTGAGTAATAGCTCAGAATTCAGAGACGGATCACTCAGCAACACCATCTCATCTAAGGTGTGCTTCACAGCAGGATTCACTGCACACTCATTTCTGAGAGGCCCTGCCCAAAAGTACAGCTCTTGAGACCTCTTGGGCTTTTGACAGATCCTTTAAGATTAATAACAAAGAGCTTAAATTCACCTTTTTATTTCCTATTTTAATTTAATTGTTAAACAAATTGTATATATATATTGAACTAAGAGAGAGAAAAAGAGGGAGAGAAAGAATGGATGCATCAGGGCCTCTAGCCACTGCAAATGAACTCCAGACTCATGTTCCACCTTGTGCATCTGGCTTTACATGGGTACTGGGGAATCAAACCTAGGTCCTTTGGCTTTTCAGGCAAGTGCCTTAACCACTAAGCCATCTCTCCAACCCTTAATTTATATTTTATTGGGAACTTTATTATATAAATATATTGCAAATTGGCCATATTCCCACCCAGCTATCCTCTTACGGTTCCTCTTCCCATTGCCCATTCCCCTGCAGACCCTCTTTAATGGGGTATTGGTAATCATGGTTGTACCAGTCATTTCCTGTGGGGAGAACAATGCCTTACAGTACGTCTTCCCATCCTGTGGCTCTTATATTCTTTCCACCTCCCCTTCCTCAATGTTCTACCTTTCTATACTTTTTCCTTATTTTGTAATAGAATAGAATAACCATTTCAGTGTAATTTCCTTACACATCATTTTTATAATTTGGTATGTGTGAGCGAGAAGGAGGCATGAATCTGCTCCATTCGCTTAGTAATCACTTTAGCCACATTGCTTTTTCCATCATTTCTTAGGTCTTGTGTCTTCCTGCTGTCTTCTGATAGAGTTCATCAGTAGGTTTCAAAAAAATTGGTGAGTAAGCAAAACCAGCTTGGTGGCCTGTTTAAATGAAATGGATTGTTTACACAGACCTTTTCCTGTTGGAGATAAATTATAAATGTCAACTACTTGGGGATATCTCATAACTTCATTATACTGTGAAGAAATGTGGCTATCAGACTATAGGAAATACATTCTTCATGTTCATTTTTCTGGCTAGGGTGTATTCATATATTCCTTACTTGATGTATAAACCAAGGGCCAAGTGGCCTGTAGGAGAAAAAAGATGGAATTATTTCTGCAATAACTTTCTTAATATTATACATGATCATAGTTTAAAGTGGGACTAGACCCCCTTTTGGCCCCTAATATACATTTAATAACACTGTCCTTTAACTTCATTTTCCTTTGCCCTCCCAAGATGTGGACATCATGGCAACCATAGGGCATGCCAGGCATTTCTCATGTGAGACGCCATGGTCCCTTCGCCAGATCACTGGGTTGTATATCCTGTCCTAGTGCTGTTTAGTTTGCAAGGAATGTTGGGTTGGCTCATTTTTTGGTTTTTTTTTTTAATATATTTTTTACTTATTTGAGAGGTAGGTAGATAGATACAGAGAGATACAGAGAGATGCAGATAGAAAGAATAGGTGTGCCAGGGCCCCCAGCCACTGCAAATGAACTCTAGATGCATGCGCCACCTTGTGCATCTGGCTTACGTGGGTCCTGGGGAATTGAACCTGGGTCCTTTGGCTTTGTAGGCAAGTGCCTTAAGTGCTAAGCCATCTCTCCACTCAGATGGCTCATTTTTATGTGAATGGTTTTCTAAAGCAGATTGGCTCAGATTTAATTCAAACCCTATTACTGGAAGTGAGAGTAAGAGACAGAAATAAGAACTGGGATGACTTCTGTATTTTCTTTTAAATGAGGAGAGTTTGGGTTTTGTTCACTGAGAGGCATCTCTGTAGTACTTCATGCTTGCCCAGGTACCATCTTTAGAAGCCAGAATGACAATAACACCTGAGAGTCTGCTAGCTCCAAGGGCTCACACAGAAACCTACCACTGCATGTGCAGGTCCTATGTCCAGGTGGCACATGGCACAATTGGTCAGTGTTAAGAAAAAAGAAAGAGAAGTTCTCCCAGTAGTGTGGTCACCCAGGAAAGGCTGAGGGAGGAGAAAACAAAGCTGTCCTGAGAGACAAGAGGAAGGAGGTGACAAGGCAAAGGGTATGAGAAAGCAGCAGAGGCAGGAGTGACACAAGCCCAGGGAGGAGCATGGCATCTCTTTAGACCACAAGGGAGGCCCAGAGTGAGAGGTGCAATAAAGCTTGAAGAGTGAAACAGAGGCAGCCATAAGGCCACACACCCTTGGGGGAATTTGTGTTCTACCCTGTGGGGCTCTTGCAAGAGTTCTCATAGGAAAGGGTGCACTGAACACATTGGATTTATCTCAGCCTCCTCTGGACCTGCCTCTTTCCTACCTCAGGGCCTTGGCATATCCCTCTACCTGAAGAATTTTCTTCATTCTATTCTTAGCTGTCTCCTCAATATCTTTCAGATATCAGCTCATAAGAAAGATCTTCCTGGTCCTCCTTTGCATTGCTTTCCCTGCTTTCTTTCTTCATATCCATTATCCCATTCATACTTGGTCCAAATCATTTGTCTTAGAAATCTTTGCTTGGGCTGGAGAGATGGATTAGAGGTTAAGGTGCCTGCCTCCTAAGCCTAAGAACGCCGGTTCCAATTTCCAGGTCCCATGTTTAGCCAGATGCAAAGTGACGCAAGGGTGCAATGCTGCACTTGACCACAAGGGGGTGCATGCATCTGGATTTTGTTCGCAGTAGCTGAGAGGCTGGTGGCATGCCCATTCTCTATCTGTCTTCCTCTCCCTTTTTCTCTGTCTCTCTCTGTGTCTCTTTCCAAAAAAAAAAAAAAAAAAAAAATCTTTGCTATTTCTAATTGTGAACGTCAAACTTTCAGAAAAAAGGAACTATATATCCCATACAGGGTGTGACTCATAGTAGGTGCTCAGTAAATAATTGTTCACTGAGTGAGTGATCAAATCAGCCTATTAATGAACAGCTCTGGTGCACTGGAGAATGGATAGGTGAGGAAGACTGATGGGAGACAACAAATAGCCTAGAGGCTCCCCAACTTGCTGGTGAGAAGTGAGAAGAAGCTGAGCCTTGGGAACAGGGGAGATGGAGGCATGCATAGAGTGACAGTGCAAAGAGGAAAGAGAAGTCGAGTTAATTCGTTTCATTGGCCAAGATGCAGGAGCCAAGAATGACACCAACACACAGAAAATTAGGTAAGTAGTGATTCATTTAAATAGGACTCAAAAGTGTAAGAACAGGATTTTAGGGAAATGAGTTCAGCTTTGGTTATGTTGGGTCTGAAGCTACCTGTGAGCAGTCTGAATAGAATGTCCAACAGATATTTATATTTATAAGTTTGAAACCCAGGAGAAAGATCTGAGCAAAAGAAAGATATATGATATAATATATGATATAAGCACTCATCTCCTCATTCAACAAATTCTCACTAGCTACTTTGTCTTGGGAATTAAGAATCCAGTAGGGAGCAAATCAAACATTAATCTTGTTTTCACAGATATTATAGTCTAGACTGGTAGCTGATGTCACGGGAGTAGATAAAATAATTTAGGAATTATACACAGACACATACACACATGGTAGGGGAGGGAGAGACCATGGAGAATACCAATATTTAAGAGATGACCAAAAGAAAAGGGGCAACCAGAAGAGGTGACAATCTATCCAATGGATGAATTCAAGAGTATCCCCTCTCAAACCCCACTTACTCCTTAAATACATTCCTTGCTTTTGAGTGACAGGATTTGGGGGTCTGTGTTTATATTTATGCAGTCCAGAAATTCTTGTTAGCTTTTTTTGAGTTTCGTACTGAAACAAATAGCATGTAACTGAGAGAACAAAGAGAGAGAGAAGCGAGAGCAGTAGGCCAATGTGGGTGTTCCTCCTCAGCTGTGAATTGTCTATGTGTTCTATGTGGGCTGAGTCAACATCAGTGTACATCTAACTGGGTAGCTGGGTTTTCTTTGCTGTGATCTGCAGCATCATTGTGATCTTAATGGTGTCTCATGCAGATCAATAAAAGAAGGGTTATGGTCTGTTTCACCAAGACCTCTTTTAAAGAATTTCTATTTATTGTTTCTGGTTTGTTTTTTGACTTCTCTGTTCTCTTAATCCAAGATACATAAATAAACAGCACCCAATAAGAGCCTCCCAAACATACTGACTGTGGGTTACTTTGACCCGGGAAATGTCCTTTAGAGCCTATGAGGGGGAAACATAGTCATTTTATTTTAAAATGCAGATTATTACAGCATATCCTAAAATTCTAACTTTTAAACCTATTTAAAAATATTTTATTAGTATGTATTATATAATAATGGATTTCATTATGACATTTTCACAATGTATATCATGTATTTGAGTGCCATAAATTATGTGCATGATATAAAACTAAAAAAATTTCTTTAATTGTTCAGTAAAAAATCTTCTTTACCCAAAAATCTATTGTAACTAAGAAAGAAAAGAAGAATTCACAGGTCCATTTATAATCCTCTAAAAAATGTAATTTGGCAATGTTTGTAAGCATAAAATTTAATAAGCTTATTGGTGCATGCACTCTGCTTCAGGTAAAGTTACTCCCCCCCCCTTTGTAATATGTAAAATCTAGCTTTTATCAACATATAATTGTATTTATGAATTGTTACATATTCACATTGATTTGTCTTCTTATTCTGTATGTCCTAAAGAGATGTTTCTTATTACAAAGAATGGTTCTTTAAAAATGTTTGTCGGGGTTGGGGATTTAGCTCAGTGGATGAGCGCTTGCCTAGCAAGCGCAAGGCCCTGGGTTCGGTCCTCAGCACTGGAAAAAAAAAATCATAAAAATCTGTCTAACAAGTGCTTATTTTAGTCAAATTTTCAGACAGGTCGAGATTAAGCTGACTTAAAGATAAGTCTCACGTAGAATAGGCCTATGTGAGACGGAGTCAGAAAATTGTAGGGCAGGAATGGAATCTATCTGCTATAGAGTATGGATTTTTTGCTATTTTTAAGATTTGTATTTCTGAATATACCATATAGTTATACCAGTAATTAGGGACTGATATAATATATCTTGAAGAAAATCAATTGTATTCACAAAAAATGAAAGAGGTGGGGTTAAAGGTATGTGCCAACGCACCTGGCATCTAAATTTTTATTTTAACAAAATAATTTGTTTCATGTTTCTGGAACTAAAGTTTTTTTTTTTTTTTTTTTTTTTTTTTTTGGGGGAGTTTCAAGGTAGGGTTTCACTGTAGCTCAGGCTGACCTGGAATTCACCATGTAGTCTCAGGATGGCCTTAATCTCATGGTGATCCTCCTACCTCTGCCTTCTGAGTGCTGGGATTAAAAACATATGCCACCATGCCAGACTGTTTCCTTATTTGGTTTTTAAAAACTTCTCCTTGGGGCCTGGGAAGGTGGGGAAATGGCTCAGTGGTTAAAGGCTCTTGTTTGCAAAGCCTGTCAGCCAGGGTAAAGCCAAATGCAAAATTGATGCATGAGTCTGGGGTTTGTTTGCAGCAACCAGAAGCCCTGATGTGCCCATTCTCATTCATCAATCCATATATATTTTCTGTGTCTGTCTTCTCTCTCTCCTTTCAAATACATAAAGTTATTTATTAAGTCTCTGTACAAAATAAGGGAATATCTTTAAAGCTCATTTGATGTAAACGAATGGATAACTGATTGTGATGCCGTGTTTTCAAGAAGAATGTTTCAAAACCCTCACCAAATGTGGCCACCATGGCTGATGCTTATGGAGGTCTCATAGGTCACCCAGGGAAGCCATTTCTGTTAAATTCTCTTTTGTTAAAGATTTCCCGTTGAATTCTTTGAATCATCTCAAAATTCACCCAGCTGTGTGCATAGCTTTCCATAACCTCCCCAGACAAACTCAAAGATGACTGCACCACCCATGTGAGTGAGCAGTGAGATAGCATATGTTTTAATCATACTTAAATGAATGTTTACAGTTCTGTTGTCACACATGTTCTGTTTATGACATTTAGCTTTCTTTTGTTTGTGTTTCCATAGGACATTTGGGCTTCCAGGACAGTTTTGTCACATCGGGTGTTTTCAGTGTGACTGAGCTAGTAAGAGTGTCACAAAGTAAGTACTCTCTGATTTGGTCCTGCTATACTTTGGGTTTGTGGTGACTCTTTGACTAACCTTCTAAAGATGTAAAAATCTTCAGAAGCCTCCTTTTATTCTTCTCCTTGGCAGAAATTTACCACCTAGTTTGTTTAAAAGCCAAGGTTTTAAGTCAGGAAAATTTAAATAGCGGAGGCATTGTGGAAGGACTGACATCCTGAGTGCCTCATGTGTTCTGATTTTGCAGTGTGAACTTAGTTTAAAAGATTCTCAGTCTTCCCTGGTTTCTAAGCAATCTTGCATTTTAAGAGAATTCGGTTTTGACCTTTCAACAATGCTAATGCTCTCAGTATGAGTGACACAGTACAGCATGGTCATTACCAGCTTGTCGATATCGACTATGACAGTGAGCCAAGAGGACCTGCCGCCACCCGGGTCTGTTGATCAAAGACCCATTGACTAAGTTCTTGCTGTGATAATTCAAGAAGGGTGGGGGGGGGTCTGTCCTCTATGTCTTTCTCTTGGTCTCTGTCTCTGCATGTCTCTTTCTCTCATGCACACACAAGCCACGAATGTAAAGATGTCCACACACATACACAGACATGCTTCAAGAAGGGTGGGAGTCTGCTCTTGCTTCCGTCACCACAGAGTGGAAGAATCTCAAGGGTCCAGAAAGTGAGGTACAATGTGGGGCTGGAGGAAAACTAGAACTTGTGAGCCAAGCGCTATGCTAGGCCTCAAAGGATGTCACATCATTCCTTGCAAGAAGCTCATCAGATACATTAGTTAAACTAAAGGTTTATTGAAGTCGTTTACCCAAAGTAAAACAGTGAGTAAATGGTTCTCCTGTGTCTGGATAATGCTAGAACCCCTACTCTTAGGCTAGCTCAAGGGAAATTGAAAAAGAAAATAGTGAAAAAAAAAAAACAGTGGTAAGGTATTCTGGGAGTCAGCATCACTGCCATAGGTGCTGAGGTGTTCCTGGCTGGCTTCTTGTGTAGCAGAGTTGGCAACCTAAAGGAGAGACATTAGGAGCAGCAGGTGTTGGCCTAGAATGGAGAAGCTGCTGCTGTCCTCCTGAAGTGTGCCTAAAGGCCCAGCCAGCTGAGAAGAAACTAAATCGCTCTCCTGACCTAGAAGATATATACCCTGGTTATTACTAGCTTATAAGCCAGTTACTTTCTGTAGACAGATAACAATCATGTGTATATATTTTCTTTATTTTGTAAGATTTTTTAAAGTGAAAATGTTCCACATTATTCTTATAATCTTACTAATAATATACAGAGTATATATCTGAGCACATCTGTCATAGTAGCATTACAGGAACGTCTTTACTTAGCCCTTACTAAGATCCAAACATAGCCTTAAAGATTTTTTAAAAATCCTTTTTAAGTCTAAGATTAGGGCCCTAGACCAAATTATTCTATGCTGGCCACTGTCCTGTTTGCATTTAGGCTTCATTACTACTGGTGTTCCAAGGCCTGGGGGCTATAAGAGAAGGCCAGACAGCTCAGAGCCATACCTAGCATCTTTCTCCACATCTCATATTTCCCTTTCATTTCTTATATCCAAACTTGATTAGACCTCCACCATGGCAGCATGAATGCCAAATGAATTCTAAACCTGCCAGAAAGAATGTCCACCCTAGACACTGAGTTTATAGACGGTCCTGGATTACTACCTATCCCCATATAAGCGGTAGTGTGGCTGATGCATGGCATTATTGGTGCATTTGGATTCAGCACACTGCTATGTCATTGCTCCTGGACTCACACATGGCCTTGTGCTAACTAAAGCTGGGTGGCAAGGATGGGACTGGGCTGTGTCACCAAGCCATGGCTTCAGGCCAACTGGTGACTCTATTCCCAGAGACCCTTTCTGACTTGTATATCTTTAGGTTTTCCAGAGTATATTTGATAGATCATCTTGGCTGCTGTGATAGGGACCCACAAGCCCAGTTCTTTGCCTATACAGCTTTCTGTAAGCCTTCTGACTCAACAGATATAAAGGAGTTGGAGTTGTCCTTACACTTTCCTCCAAGTGCTGCCCTGCCCTCTTCCTCCTGTGCCCACGTGGGAAGAGCTGAGTCTCCATTTGAAGGCTATGCATGGGGGAACTTTTGCAGATGAGTGGAGCTGGGGTGCACTCTGCATCTTTCAAATCAAAATAAGCCATCACATAAGTTGATCAAACATGAGTTGGTAGCCCCCTTAGGAACATGTGCAATGTTAGTGTGAAAAATTATACTAATGAGAATTTATCAGGCACACACCCTGTGCCAGGTATTGTTGAGTCTCTTAGTAGATGCTGTTTCTCTTGGTTCCTCTAGGTTGGTTTCTGATACCAACTTTCCACAGATGGAGGACAATGCTGTGCTGCAATACACTAGCATTCTCCTTCCTACTCTGCTAGCTCCTTGCAGACATGATAGCTCCTATGACTGCATTATAGAATGAAGCAGAACCAAGGATTCTGGGTTTCTCTTGAGTAATCATTTTTTGAAGCCATAAAATTTTTAAAAATTTATTTATTGATTTATTTATTTAAGAGAAAGAATGGGTGCGCCAAGCCCTCTAGCCACTACAAACTCCAGACAAATGAGCTTCCATGTGCATCTGGCTTAAATGGGTCATTAGTAATGAAACCTGGAACCTTTGGCTTTGCAGGCAAGCACCTTAACTGCTAAGCCATCTCTCCAACCCCCACCACACACATACATACAAACACACACACTCTCTCTCTTTCTCTCTCTCTCTCTCTCTCTCTCTCTCTTCTCTCTCTTTCTTCTTGACTCCGAGTCTGGTTCAGCTTTCCCCAGTGTCCCTTCTGCTCCTTTGTTATACTTCCCCAGATTTTCTGAAGTTACCTTACATCTGCCTGTACTGTCCCAGGGATAGGCAGGCACCACCTTTCCCAAGCTCCTGTTCTCCATCCCTTGGCCACCAGGAATCCTGGTTCCTGTCCTCCTCCCCTTCCAAAACCAAGCTGCTCTCCTGATCAGCCCCTTTTCTTTCAGCCCAAATCCTTTCATTGTTCCCCTTTTCTCCCTCTTCTCGGGTCTTTCACCTCTCCTACCAGTACAAAATAAACCCTGCTATTCCAAGAAAGGCCGGGGCTTAGTTCCACTATGTGAAAACTAACATAAATGGTGTTGAAACTTGATCCCAACCCAGATACCTCTGTATACCACTAGGATTTTTACATTGATTTTTTTATCAGTTGTCATAATGACACATAGTTATTAATGAAAGCTTATACTTCGTGCCTGTCACACATTGTAAGGATCCTGACAGACGTATAATGGCATGTACCCAATACTATGTATTGTGAGGAATAGTTTCATTGCCCTAAAAATGCCCTGCACCATGCTTCACCTCACCCCACATCTCTTTGCTCTCTGTATAGCTATGTTCCTTAGTTGGATGTTTTATTGACCTAGCCTAGTCTCACATTTCTCCCAAACTCCTGGCTCAGTGTCCCAGCTCCATCTCTTTTCTCACCTCATCACCATCAAGGGTAATTATGACCAGTGGTACAGCATGGACAGTCCAGGGACAGATAATTCACCTTGAAAAGTTTCTGCTCATTTCCAGATATGTAGTATTAAGTTTTTAAAATTTGTTGTTGTTGTTGTTTCAAGGTAAGGTTTCATTCCAACCCAGGCTGACCTGGAACTCACTATGTAGTCTCATGGTGTCCTTGAACTCATGATGATCCTTCTACCTCCTCTGCCTCCCAAGTGCTGGGATTAAAGACATGCACGGCCACACCCGACAAATTTTTAAATTTTATAGTAAAAATATTTATTTTCACCAGGATTCCAGTTGGTTTTCCTCCTTATAACTGCAGTACAAGAGGGAGATACCATTTCAGTATTTCCTCATGAGGATTAACTAAAACAACGATGTGCTAATTTTGCTATTTATAAAAGTGTTACTACCAAGGTGGCAAGGATAGAAAAACAGCAGCGAGTGCTGCTGGCTCAGCTCACAAATTCCGAAGAGAGGATCAGGCAGCCAAGCTGCTGGACATTTGTGTCCTGGATGCAATACAGAAAGCTCTGGACTCACAACTCCTGCTGGCCAGCACAGACTGCATGCATCAGTGAACCCCAATCCTTACCCTTGTCTCTTGCCCACCACCCTTTAATTTTTCACTGTATTACCTAATGTTTGTGAAAGGTGAGAGAGTTCAGTTTCTGCAGCAAAGAAAGTATTGTGGCATAAAAACAGGTCCGTATTCTTTTGCTCCCCTCCCTACCACCCCATGTGGTAGGACCATCTGAAAGTAGTTCTAATTATTTATAATGATGTTACATGGAAGGAGAAAATACAGACCACTGCATATGGGGCCAGTGGAAAAGACAGAGGTATTCTAAGCTTGGGAGGAGGGGCTCCACATGCATGCTGTTTCAGTGTAGTACTGGGAAGAGGGAGGCAGGAGCCATATGGTGAGCTGTCTCTTCCATGCTGCTGCTTCTTGCACAAACCCTCCTACAAGCATTTTCAGGTTGGTGTCTCTTGAAAGTTGCCCCTGAGAGTCCATGCTGAGCAATGATGCTGCTTTGAGGGCAGTCTGGTAGGCCCACTCTTGTTTATTTTGCACCAGTGTTTCCTCAAGGTATGTGCTCTGAGGCTGCCAAATGTCTCTCCCAATGTGAAACCAGAAAGGTGCCCCCAGCCCAAACTCCACAACTGCCCATTTCCTTCTAAAGTACTAGGTCATTTTTACCTGATGTTGGTAGAGTAACTCTAAAACCTCAAAGACTTCACTGGGAAAGAGTAAAACCACAAAAACACACAGGCCATTGTGACTCTGGTCTGCTGGAATCTGATTTGCCGGCAGTGGTTCACATACCCAAACTGGCTGCAAGGGTTAAGTAAACTTCGTGGCTAAGGGTGACTTCATGGCCCTGGAATTTTGCAAAGCCAGGGTTCTAAGTACAGTGTGGGCAGCCTTAGCATCTTTGGGTGTGAAAACCACTTTCACTCTCTCAGCCTCTGCTGGCTCTGGTTTCTCTATGTAGAAGTTACTAAAACCCAGCAGCGGAATCGTCCTGGCTTTGCCACAAGGCCTGGCTGCTGAGTGGACTTCAAAGTTCCTGAGTTGTCAATGAAGAATGGCAGGGCATGGAATCAGGCCTATGCTGCAGCCTGGCATGAGGTGGCACCCTAGTGGCTGTTTTCTGCCTTGGGAATGCATACTGTTGAGATTCTCACACAAATCCTCACAAAGGTCCAAATGTGGTTTATTTTAAACTTTTTTCAAGCCTCTAGGTTTCTAGCTGCAGCTTAGAGGGCTGTATCAGTGCATGTAGATTTCCCTAACAACTGTTGGCCAGGGTTTGATGTGACCTCATGTGGTAGAGCTCAAACAGAATCAACTCAGACACAAGACACAATAAGAAAATGAAACACTTTGGTAGGGACAAGCTTAAACTTGAAAATACACAATGTTTGTACACAGAAGGACAAATGAAGAAATGGATCCAGGACCAGAAATTCCAAGCATCCAGTCCTTTGGGGCTGCCTTTTAAATATTTGCAGTCCTTTTGATCTTTATTAAAGCAGGACAGATTTGGAACTTTGTTGTCTTATTGGCTCTTTTTTTGTTAAGGAATGTGATAACAGTGTTCTTGGCATGGAAATTAATTTTTGAATAATGTATATATTTAAGCAAGATCTTCTTTTGAAAGAAACCATTTGGACTTGAGCATTAAAGGAAGAAACACCGGTGATAATAAAAAATAGACTGCAGCCTTTGCACGAGCAGCTCCTGTGACCTTGCCTTTGTCTGCCATTACACAATTCAATGGCAGTCCACTCCAACTATGCTCGCGATCAATATCCTATTAAAGCAGCACAAAAAAGTCTCCATAAACTTAGTGGTTAGCTATGTTTATAAATGGAACTCGACATAATTAGATGGTCAATAGCAGGCTCTACTAGTAATTTTAAAATGAGCATCACACATTTTATATGGATAGAAGTCAGTGCTACCTCCTCCAAAAGGAAGATATGGTGTGTCCTTTAGAAAAATCATGATATCTATCTCTAAAACACAGCTTTTAAAGAAAAATCTGTTGCACAAATTACATAATAGAAAATGCTGATTGCCTCCATTATGTTTAATTTTTCCAGTCTGTGCCACCTTATTCTAAGTATAATACGGCCTTCCCAATGTTCCATTTTCTAGTTTTAATCAACCCTTCCTAAAGAGATCAGATAATAAATATTGCCACACTCTTAGGAAGAAAAAGTAGCAATCTGGATGGCTTAATTTAACAGGTTTCCTGCAATATAATTCAATGAATTTTCAAAATAAATATTGAAATTGAATTAGTTGAGAAGAATGTCTTGTATAATTCTTCCCTGGCATAGTCAGTGTAAACATTTGGATAGTGAAGCTGGTGGCCAATGGGATGGATTGGTAGTAATAGAAATTTTCTTCATGACACTGTTTCCTCTGAATTCTAGCTCACAGTTGGTGTGGGTAAGCATGATTTTCCTCTCCCACCCTCCTCATTGAGTGAGGTGGCCTCACTCAAGGGCTGACTGACTGTAGCCGATTCAGGTTTACCATATGAAATGAGTATGTACCCTGTGCTATGCACTACACTAGCCAGAGTACTGTGTACCACTGTGCTGGCTGAATTGGCGCAAGGGCTCAATTTATTTTAAATAGATATTTATGTATAAATAAGAATGACAATAAATAAATAAAAATTTAAAAAAATAATAGGGGCTGGAGAAATGGCTTAGCAGTTAAGGCACTTGCCTGCAAAGCCAAAGGACCTAGGTTCAATTCCCCAGGACCCATGAAAGCCAAATGCACAAGGTGGCGCATGTATCTGGAGTTCGTTTGCAGTGGCTGGAGGCCCTAGAACTCCCATTCTCTGTTTCTCTTTCTCTCTGCTTCTTTCTCTCTCTCAAATAAATAAAATTTTTTAAAAATTTTAAAAGAATGACCAATTTTAGAATTATGTTCTAATAATTGGTTTATTAGAAAAATCATTAGAGTGGCCTTTAGTGAGCAATTTTGATAGAATAGGTGCATGCCAATGGCCTTCATTCTTCTATTTAGAAAGCTAAACAATTCTTATTCCTCATAATTTTAGCCAAAGTCTATATTTCTGCAATATTCTGGATACTTCCTATAGGCAACAGGATATTTTTAAATTCTCAACCTAACACTAATACAACTTTTTAGGTGGCTAACCTCCCCCAGATTATTTATATCAGAGTTTTAAAAGTGGAATTAATTTCATAGTATTTTTAAATCTTGCTTTTACTTATGAACAAAAATTCTGAAGGTCATTACTGACCATGTGCTTTTTAGTAAATCTATGTGCTCATAAGCCTCATTTAAGAACAGATATTCATTTCTAATAAGTAACATTTGGGAAATAAAAGACTTTTTGCGATTTCCAAAAGCCTGACTGAAGTCCTTCATTACCCTACAATAAGACCACAAATAATATCAAAATTTGGTTTGGAATATGTGATCCTAGACAACACTGGCAGACTCAGCGAAGCCACATAGCAAGTCACATGTTAGACTGAACTAACACAGTACGTGAGGCATAATACATAGTGACACCTAGTATTGCTCAGCAGGTGGAAGAGGAAACAATTAAGCAGTGCTTCGGGAAAATGCTGAAAATGATTGCTTTGTAGACTTGTGGATTAGTGTGCTGTTGGGAAGGGACTCCCATTTGATGTAGCAGCAATCAGATGGCCCCAGTCCACTCTTGGCAAAGGGGTTGCTCTGTGAAAGCCCTTCCCTGGTGTATGAATCCATGGGGTGAAAAGACCTCTTAGGCTGTCAAATCCATCCCCTCTCAGGGAAGACTAAATCCCACAGCTGAGACTGTATCACAATATTAAACAAGTACCACCTCTGACTCAACCAAAAGCTAAGACTAGACAATACTCTCAAATGTACAAAATCAATTCCAGTTCTGAAGGCAAAACCACTAATGCAGACACTTGGCCAGCATCACTCACTCTTCATGACTGCTCTGCTAGACCATGTGTCAGGGCCCCATGTCCCACAAAGCACCTGTGCTGAAGACCTGGAGAAAGGGAAGGGAGAAGGGCAACTGAGGTGCAGGTAGAGGTCTTGCCACTTTAATGGTGGGTGATAATTCTTTTCGGTTTGAATCTCATTGACATCTTCTGCCAAGTAATTAACAACAAAGGGAAAGGGGAGATCAAAATGTAGCTTTTACCCTATTTCTTTAGGAGAATGTCTGGAAAATACCTAAAATCAAGTCCCTATGATATTCCTGATCATGCTACTGAAAATCACAGCTGATTTTCTCACTTTTAAATAAGAATAATTTTAATGAATATTCCATGGGGACAATATAAAGATGAAATAAGATCTTTTAGATAAAATACCCTATATATCATCGGGCCCATCCTGAAAATAGATAGTAATAAGTTCTTTGTTATTTTTTCATTAACATGCTCATATAATTCAATTCAAGAAGCATTTATTTTACATATAATCTATGCTGTGTGCTGAGGACTATATAAATAAGCAGGAGATGGTTCCTTCCTTTTTAGTGTATATATGGGATTTCTAAAGATTCAAGACTAAGCTTTCTTTATGAATCTTTATGAATATTTTCATGCTTCAGAGAAGAGTAGAACAGGGTGTCAATGAATGGTTCCTATTTTAATAAAACATAAACTTTTTAATTTATTATTTATTTATTTATTTACTTGAGAGCAACAGAGAGAGAGAGAGAGAGAGAGAGAGAGAGAGAGAGAGAATGGGTGCACCAGGGCCTCCAGCCCCTGCAAATGATCTCCAGATGCATGTGCCAGCTTGTGCATCTGTCTTACGTGGATACTGGGGAATCGAGCCTTGAACCAGGGTTCTTAGGCTTCACAGGCAATCACTTAACTGCTAAGCCATCTCTCCAGGCCAACATTTTTTATAAATAAAAACACTCAAAACAGAGAGATTCTCAGTGGTTAGATGCTCTTCCTGCACAAACATGAGGGTCTGAGGGGGTCTGAAACTGCCTGAGTTAAAGTCTCCTGATCCCATGTAAAACAGCTGTGCATGGCCATACACACCTATGACCTTAGCCCCACATGGGAGCAGGCAACCCAATAATCGGAGCCCTGAAAACTCCAGAATCAATTAAAAAAAAAAAAATTCTGCTTCAAAATAAGACTGGGCAGAAGAGTGATGGAGTGGGACACCCCAAGGTTCCACTCTAGTCACTGTAAGCAAGCTCCCCCTACCACAGGCAAACATAGAGGTGCCACACCACATCATACCACACATACACACTACACACACACAATAGAAAAATAAAAATGAAAAACTAGTGACCTCTCTGCACCCCTCCTACGACTCCCCCATACACATGTGCCCTAACTTGTGTCCACAAGTCCTGATTGTGTGAACAAAGTGGTCTGCCTGTGCTAACAGATACCTTTCATGGGGTTTAAAGCATTCTGTTAGCTTTTGGCACATAACATTGCCTTCCATAGAAACCACTGCTTAAGTCTTTTAATAGCAGGCAAGCTCATTTTCACATAGAGGGAAATCCACATTTTAGTTCAATGCTTTTCTTTTATGTTCCTGGTTGGAAAACCCTATGACTGGCCTGCATTTGGCCACATCCTTTAAGAGCAAGTAGAAAATGGAGATCAGCACAGGGTTTACAGAGCAGAAATCTGCTTGGCCAAGGAGTTGCTGAGGACTGTGGCGTAGGAGCTGCACAGAAAGTACCTTCATGATTGATTTCCATTCAAGTCAGACAGACTGCAGTGTGGTCATTTTTCTAACCCATAACCGCTCACACTGCAGCAGTCTGCTATCTGCAGGGTGTCTGAGTTATAGCAGTGTATGTCCCAGTTACCTCTTACACAAATTACTTACACTGGTTTCTTTTTCCATGCAAATTCATCAGTTTTACAACCCCTCATAGCCACAGTCAGGAAACTCTGGCAGAGCACAAATTGATAAAATGAGTTAATTTTACTATACTTATTTTTTTTTCTTTCTAAAAGCCTTCTCTTTTTGGCAGTGTTCAGGAAGCATAATATTACAGTAAAAGGAAGATAACAAAGGGGCTGGATTTTCTTGTCATAAATTACTTTCCAAGTTAATTCCCTCTAATGATGATTCCAGATTTGCTTGAGTTTTCATAGCATTGTTTTACAACTGTGCCTTTCATAGAAAGAAGAGCAACTATTTTCCCATGTTTGCTCATTTTGTGCCAGTGACATAAACTTTCTTACAAGACCTTTGCCATTGGAATGTAAAACAATATGAACTAGTTCTGGGCCATAGAACTGTGTGCAACTATTAGGAGTCCCCAGCCCCTGGTTTGAATATACAAACTCTCAATCTCTCTGGGAGTACTTTTGATCATATGATCAGAAGAAGAACATGTCCTAGTTTTTGTAGTTATTTTATAAATTAGAAATTGAGCACTGAGTCCTTATGGTCTTTGCCCTTATTCCATATTTCTTCATGGGCATATACATCTCTAGTATATAAGCCCCATGAGGTATGGATTTTTTTTAATCTCCTGTCCACTTTTTTAGCATCTAGGACAATGGCTGGCATATGGAAGGTGCCCCACAAATATAGGGTGACGCTCATGGAGTTCAGCCTCTGGGAGGACGTATGCTATCAGCAGTGGGCCAGACACACTCGTAGACATTTCGTCAATACTCTGCTGATTCCTGTCAAACAAATTCTATGCCCAAGGAACTGCAATATACCAGACAGAATAGCTTGAAAATTTGAATAGAATATTTTTCCCATAGTCCTCTCTTTCCAACAATGCAGGCCTGAGCAGATTGTCTCTGGTAGATGGCAGAAGTTCAATAACCACAACCCCATCCAGCTACTAATGTGTACCAAAGAGCAGGTCATTAAGAGGGTTGGCTACTAAAGTAACCCCTTCTTCCAATAGCCCGCATTACTATAATGATGCCTTAATAGCAAACCATTTATTAAGAAGTGACACAAAGAGTACACTCTCTTCATGACAGGAAAGAAGGGAAGGGGAGATACATGACTTAGAAGTAACATCTGCAGGCAAAATTTTCAAAGTTAATCTTCTGAGGAAAAACTTCATGGCAAACAAATTAGACTAAAGAAATTTCAGTGATGCTTAGAAAATAAGGGGTTCTTCCTAACTGCTTGTACATATTTAGAGAAACTAAGTTTCATTTTGCATGGCTTCAAGTTGAGGAAGGCCAATGGGGAAAATAACTGTTTACTCTCCTTAATTCAGAGTGTATTTATTCACCATCAACTGTGCACACAATCTGCAGTGAGCTGTTTAGGAACACAAAAGCAGCGCTGGGGTCTATGGAATTAAAGGTCATGCAGTCTGACCTCTGTCTTCGTGACCTGAGGAAGTCTCTTAGCCTCGTTGTGCCTCAGTTCCTTCCGAGTTAGTATTGTGAGGTTTAAATTGGATGATGGGTTTAGAGATCTCAAGTCCAGGTGTCAAGGATGCCTACTAAACTGTGAGGAAGGCAGTGGTGGTCACGGGGGGGATATGGGTGTGAGGGCAGCAGTTTTGCATGTCTGTAATACTTGCATTGGAATCATGAGGCGCAAAGAGTTTCAGCAGCTTAACCACTTTACACAGCTCCTTACTGCACCCTGTCTTTTTTTTGAGTTTTGATATTGTTCCTTTTTCTTTCTTTTTTTAATTTATTTTAATTTTACATTCGTGTTGGTGCCTCCAGTAGCCTCCTCCCTGACCTTCCCCCTCCGAAGGGACCCTCATCATTGGGGAATGTGGGTCGTATATTGTGGGGGTAGCCACCAGTTATGGGGGACAGGCAAATTCTCTGTGCATAATGACCCAACTTGTGGCTCTAACACTCTTTCTGCCCCCTCTTCCGTGAATTTCCCTGAGCAATGTTGGGTTCATTTTAGTTCTACTTCAGTGATGAGGTCTTGGGAGCCTGTGTCTCTGGATATCTGGCTTAGTAGGAGTTGAATGTTCTCTGTGTTTATCTCCTTCAGCCTTGTTCTGGTGTTGGGTTCATCAAGAAAGCTGCACTCTTGCCCATTTCCCCCATTACTCTATGGATTCAGCTGGGGCCCTGGTGAGGTGTGATAGGCTGATCCTCCCTTCAGATTCGTTGTCCATCTGGAAAAGAGAAGCAAATTCTCCAACGGAGAGAGAAGTTAGTACTAGATAGATGGGATGGCCATAGTTATTTTAAAGAGAATTTTATATGCATAGGCCCTCTTCTAGTCCACATTTGGTGGGAGCTTGATCTTGGAGACTGGGCTTATTTTTTGTACATGGTTCTGACTTATTTCCCAGTTCCAGCTATGAGTTCCAGTCCACTGAGTGGATCTATTAGCCAAATCAAGAGTAGTTGGTTACCCACCATGGCTGTGTGCCATTATTGCATTTTGTTTGAGTATCACATCAGGTTGTTTACTGCTGGGTAGCTTAGATGTGAGTTGTTTGGACAGATGTCAGTTGTGCAGCACCCTCTGGCACTAGACAAGCTAGCTGTCTGGGGACTAACCCTCTTCCAGATTCCAACCAGATCACTCCATGTTTTGTCCCAACAGCATATGGTGTCTTCGGCAGTAGGATCTTACCATTAAACTTTGGTGGGTCATCAAGAACTCTGATAGAAATCTGTCTTTTTGGGGGGGGAAACCTTGTAGGTCCCTCTGATCAATAGCTCATTGTGAAAGTTAACCCCACTCTGGTAATTTCCTTCCACGCTGGGTGAGGCATGTTTACAGGGACACCATCTTGACCAGCACTCCGTTTATCCTCCCACAATGTCTATGCTTATGGCCTTCATACGCAGCTCAGTCTAGTTGGGGACAAAATGTTACATGTGAGGGCTAGAGAGATAGCTTAGTGGTTAAGGCACCTGCCTCCTAAGCCTAAGAACGCTGGTTCCAATCTCCAGGTCCCACGTTTAGCCAGATGCAAAGGGGCGCAATGCCACACTTGACCACAAGGGGGCGCAAGCATCTGGATTTCGTTCGCAGCAGCTGAGAGGCTGCTGGCGCGCCCATCTCTATCTGTCTTCCTCTCCCTCTCTCTCTGTCTCTCTCTGTGTCTCTCCCCCTCCCAAAAAATGTTACATGTGAGACAAACACTGACAAAGCCTACAGTTAAGTACAGATGGGGCAAAATCAGCTCTGACAGTCAATGTAACAGCAAGTGCTATGGCTGTCCAGTCCTTCTTTCACATACTCGTGTTTGATTGACAGCAGCTTTGTAGTCTCTGTAACACCTGAGCCAGCCTATTGTGAGATCCTGAACAGCCCAGAAGTTAAGTGACATTGAAAACAAACATTATTAGGTAAATGTGCATTGTGTTAATACACATTGTTGCTAGTCTTTATTTGTTAAAAGAATGTGAACATTTGCTTACTTGCACTCTTTCTTCGTTTACAATCAAGAACAAGTCTCATAAACCTATTGCTGTACTGGAAGACATGCAAGCTATATGTTGTACAAATTCTGTTTTCTTCCTTGACAGCATAGGCTAGGCCTTTCCTGTTGCTGGGACTACAGTGCCAACCTTCCCTGTCTACAGAATGTTAGTCCCCTTTTGTGCTTTCTGTAAGCTGTTGCATCATGAATAGTCCCCATTATGTTTTCACTTCCCTGCTCAGAAATTGTTCTGGACCCCCATCTCAATCACTCTACTTTCTCCCTCCAAACTTAGGTGCTAGAAGGCCTTCCTGTCTCCTCTTCTGTCTCTTTAAACCTGTGCATCTTCTAGGGAGGGTGTTCCTGTGGACATCCCTGCTTAACACGACTCTTCCTCTCTTGCCTCTGTAAGTGATGGCAAGTTACTGCCTCTTAATCTAAAGCCTGGTTCTCCTCATCTAAAAGATGTAATATCCTGGAAAGGTTGGTTTAAGGATTCAACTAGGTATATAAATAATGTGCTTCCATAGATACATGGCTTTCCAGGGCCTCCAAAAACCTGCCCCATTCTAGCTTTATTACCTGCTATCTGCTCTGCAGACAGGAGGTCCTGAAATGGCCTCAACGCATTGCAGGGTACTCTGACAGGGATATTCCTCTCAGTGTGAGGCCGTCTCTGACTGTGATGGCAGACCACTGAATCAGAATCTTCGTAAGTGGGTAACCCTGCGTGAGATGTAGAATACATATACACTCACTGGCAGGAGTGCAGTCTCACAAGAGCCTCTGGTAATAGGCACAGCTCAGGCCTGAGTAGTGCTGGGATTGTTTAACCAGGTTACAGAGCTCACTTTCATTTTAGCTAAGCTATGAAGTCATTCGCCAGAAGTTCAGTGAGTACTTTGGCCTGGGCCCCTGTTGCCTTTGCAGAATTCACATCACCATATACATATGTTCACAGAGGTCAGTTCTGGGGCAGGATAAGGAACACTTATATTGGTTGTGGGCTTAGTTTTGGATCTGTCTAGAGGAAGTTGTACCATATTTATATATATATATGCTGCTGCTTTCACCTATTTTGTCTCCCTTGATGTTTTAAAAAGAGCAGAGGTAAAGGCATCTTTCTAGGAAAGATTGTCCAATACATAAAGTGTGCAGTGGAAGGACTGATAGCCACCATGCTATAGAAAGCCTCAGCTCTCCTCTGAGGGCATGCATCTCCTCTCTTTTCTTCTTCTTGTCTTCTTTCCCTCTTTTCTCCCTCTTCTTCCCTCTCCTCTCCTCTCCTCTCCTGTCCTCCCAACAGTCAGCAGAGGCAGGATCTTGCCCTTCCTTACACGTTCAGGAATGCAGATTCTCCACCCAGCTGAGACCTCCACTCCATTCTATACCCCACACAGGCTGTCAGAAGCCAAGTGAAAACATCCTGTTCTCTTACCTTGGGCTGTCCCTCTGTCTTGAAACACTCCTTTCCTCTTGGTTGCCTACATGGTCCCATCCTTTCAGCATCCTGTGCAGGCATCTCAGTTTCTCTAGTAAAGGTACTCTCTTGAGCGTCTTACTTTCAAGCTGTGTTAGATACCCACTCCCCACTTCTGTGCAGCCAGATCAGTCTAAGAATCACTGACTAAAGCTTCTTAATTGTCTTATGTTAATTCACAGGTGGAACTATGTCTTTGATTCCACATAACTTACTCCCAGCAAGTTTTTGGTAACAGTGGCTTTCACTAATCATTTCTTGAGTGCAATTCCTGGTTCATCATGTTCATAATGACCTTTTCTTCTAATAAATACTACCTTCTACTTTATTTATGTGTCTGCTTGTATGGCCTTAACTCGACCCAATATGCATTAATACATACATATGTTGTTCTACTTTTGTATAATATTTCAAAAAGGAGTCTCATCACAGTTTTACAGTTTTAAGATAAGTTTGGCAGATGAATACATCAAAAATATTTTATTTATTAAGCTACTGTAGCCAAGGCACTAGATGCTTGATGACATAAAAAAAAATACAAGGAATCACATTTCAAAAGAGGATCAGCTCTGAAAATAACATATTATCAAAATTGAATCAGAGGTTGATAGATTCTTCTATAAAGGGCCTGATAATAAATGTTTTCATTCTGTGAGCCACGTGGTCTTTGTTGCAGCTGCTACTCTCTGATGTAGTGGCCCAGCTCTCACAGACAGTATGTCCTGAAGGTGCATGCTGGCAATCAGTGAAGCTATTTATAGAAACTGTGGTTTGGGGCCATGGCATACAGGTTGGGACAGATCCAAAGGTAAAGCTGTGTGTAGGGTGCTTTGTGTAAGGAGAAAGCACACATCTCACATTGCAGGACATTCAGAATGGGTGGCCTAGAAGAATGGATTCACTCGCACTGAAACTCTGAACAGAATTCCAAAGTACAGATGAGGAGAATCCATTGGGATCAAAGTCAGAGAAGCCAAGAGAAAGTTTGGGTCAGTCATTCAGAAAAGTTTAAGACTGACACATGAGAGGTATTTTTGTTTAAAAAATTCAAGAATGTTGTAACCTTGGTGACAGTTTGCTATTGCAAAAAGAAAAAAAGATGAAAGGTACATTTAAAAATGCCTTTCTGGTATAGACTATTTTTATTGTCAACATTCCTTTGAAGTCACAGTTTATTACTGAGTATTTTGGATTAGCCTCCCAGACAAATACAGGAAAAAAATGTGCTAAATGAAACATTGAAATAGGCTCTCATTGATCTTTTATTCACAGGACTTAACTGATGCTTTTTCTGTTTGTATTTCTTTCATTCTAGCACCAATAGCTGCAGGAACCGGCCCCAACTTTTCTCTCTCAGATTTGGAAAGTTCTTCATATTACAGCATGAGTCCAGGAGCAATGAGGAGGTCTTTACCCAGCACATCCTCTACCAGGTAATTTATTGGTGGCCCTTAAGAAGGTTGGGCCTCTCAGAGGCCTGCCTTAACTCTGGGCCTGCTAGGCATTTAACAATGGGCCTGTAATAATAGAAGGAAGAAAAGTGGTGAGTTAAATTTCAGTAAGCTGTCCCATTATGGAAGCAAAACAAATATACATTAAACAGAAAAAATATACATGCACACATGTGCACACACATATATATGTACGCACATAAACATGCATACTAGATAGTAAAATGCAGTGACTTAAATTGTGTTGTGGACTAAAATAGTTTTTTTTTTTTACTTGCAAGGAGTGAATGAGAAAGAGGGAGGGAGGAAATGAAGAAGGGAGGGAGGGATGGAAGGAGAGAGGAGAATGGGTACACCAGGCTTCTAGCCACTGCAAACAAACTCCAGATGCATGCATCATTTTGTGTATCTGGCTTTATGTGGGTACTGGGGAAACAAACCTGGGTCATTAGGCATTGCAGGAAAGTGCCTTAACCACTGACCCAACTGTCTAACCCTAAAAATGGTTTTCAGAACTTTGTCCAAAATGAGTAACTCGCACTCAGCTCTGAATGCTGGTCACGTTTGGTAAGGCAAGGCAGAAAAGACATGACATTCTGGGTAGAGAAAGCCATAAGCAAAGGCAGGGAGGAAATGTGACAATAAGTGATGACTGTAGTGTGTTCCCTGGAAAGGAAGAACAAAGACTGGGGAAAAGGCAAGAAGTAGACACTGATTATTTTGGATAAACCTCCCAGACAAATACAGACAAAAAATGTGATACCAGCACAGTCTCCCTCCTCCGCCCCCCCCCCATCTTTCCCCCTCTTCCCTGACCCCCAGCCTTCTCAGTCCTTTCCCAACAGAGATCCCCAGATCCAGTCTGTTGGGGTTGCCTTCAAAGATAAAACTGCTTTGATGGTTGATGGGGCCAGACTCAACACACATACTCTAAGAGACCCTAAAAACCACAGCCTGCTGTGAGCTCCAGCTTTCTTGATCCCCTTAAGTTAGGTCACAAAGCCAACATCCTGTTGTCTCCAGATAGCCTGTACTGGGGAAGAGATTAGGCATTAAACCCATAGTATTATTTTACAAATTGGCTTT
This sequence comes from Orientallactaga sibirica, assembly GCA_036365145.1. Classification (NCBI taxonomy): domain Eukaryota; kingdom Metazoa; phylum Chordata; class Mammalia; order Rodentia; family Dipodidae; genus Orientallactaga; species Orientallactaga sibirica. The sequence continues at coordinate 30,452,921 of JAEOAD010000015.1, read as the reverse complement.
AGCACTGGACTGTGACAATAAAGAAAAGAATAGGGCAGAACAATCTTTCATGTTTGTGTACCTTGCATAAAAACATCTGTCAAAGGTATATTTCTCCTGAAGCAAGTACAAACTTTTATGATTTAAAATAATGTCGAGAATGTAGACATTTTCCTTGGTAGAGAGTCTTACCTTACTTTTATGTACAATGTTTTAAACATCATTAATTTTTAAAAGAATCAACTCGGTCATTTCTAATACTGTGAAGTCAAAGAAACAGTTATTCATCAAACAGAATTTTGTGGTTGTTTAAATGTTCTCCTTAGGTCACTATAGTATCAGCTCGTAGGTTGTGGGGGGTGGCCTACAATCCAAACTGCATTTGTAATAGGAAAAAGAGATTTGTGGATGCATTTGAGTGCTATTACACTTGGAGGATTTTGAATGTTTGCTGACAGAAGAGACACTGTGAAACTGTACTCAATCAATAAGAAAAAGCTTTGCAAATACTTGTGATCAATGATTAATTTAAAAGTTTATGGGCTGCTTGTTGTGTTTTTTTTTCATATGTGTGCTACACATGTCTCATGTCAAACAGAATTCCTTGCCTCCTTTCCTTCTGTGCACCTCTACAGCTATGGAGACCTGTTTATTAATGTCATTTACAGGCTAGTGTCAAATAACTAGCCCTGATAAGGAACTAATTAAAAACATCATGAGTAGTTAATATCTCAGTAGTGTTTTCTTTACTCTCAGTAGGGTTTTCCTAGGATGTTGTTTTTAAAAAATTATTTGAATATTCTAGATTGACATATGGAACAGTTCATCAATCAATAGCTACTTGTTCATGTTGCTGATATTAATTTGTTTGTGGCTTCACGTATCTCATTTTGTTTAGTCTTTACTATCACTTAATAACATAGGCAAGTTTTCCATTGCAACAGTAGAGCCACCCAGAGCTCAGAGAAGTTAAATATCTCGCCCAAGGTCACAGCCCCAGGCACAGTCTCTATTCAAACTCAGGTCTGCTGGAATTGATAAACCATGGTCTTTTCACACTGACTTAAGAATGCAGCTGACACTTGTAAGCCTAACTGTTCCATAATGTGGTATCCTGACAAGGAAGTGTTTGATATGTCCACCCTTCCCTGAATGCAGTACTCATTCTCTGTAATGTTGTTACTGTGCTGGAGGTATGAACCTGTCCTGCTTCCCCATCTGTACTCAAGTCCCTTGAAGGAGAATATCTAACTTCCCTGATTCAGCAAGAAACAAGCACCAACAGTATTGTCCTCAATACTGTGAGCCTAAAGGCAAATCAGAGGAGCATTGCAGATTGGCAAATCAATGGAAATGTTCAGTTTAGTGTATGTAAGCATGCAGAAATGTAGCATTTTATGGCCTGGCCTCTAGGCCCCACAATAAGAACCAAGCCAGTAAATGTTAGGGATTAAAGCTTTTAGCATTCAGGTAGATTTTTGAGCAACAAAGAAACTTCACACAGATGAAGAGCTGCTGAGTCATTCCTTTGAAGAAGTTAGCCTTCCCTTTATGGATAGATTTTAGTGGTACTTTCCTGTTTTCCTCAGATGCTTCTGAAATAATAGAATCCCTGTGTTAGACAACCAAGAGCCAGAAACAGAATAATCAATTCATCTCTTCACAGTTAAGAAATAAGTGAATAAAAAGGAGAATGACAGGCATTTCCCATAGGTTCTATAATGCTCCAGGGTAAGCATCTCCTAAGTCATAGAAAGCATAAGAATACAGATAAAATAATTTTTGTTTGTTTGTTTTGGTTTTTCCAGGTAGGGTCTGGCACCAGCCCAGGCTGACCTGGGATTCACTAGGTAGTCTCAGGCCAACCTTGAACACAAAGCAATACTCCTTACCTCAGCCTCCCAAGTGCTGGGATTAAAGGTGCATGCCACCACACCTGACAAAATAAATTCTTTATTCCAAAGAACTTCATCAAAATAATCCCACTGTCAAGTTTGTGGGGTCATTAATGTATCTTGGAGGCTCACCACCCCCTTCCCAGCGCTGTAGACTTTCTGCACTGCTGAGTCCTTGTTTCCCCCATCTTCCCATGTCGATCCCGTGTTGATCCTCAAAATCCTCACCTTCAAGCTCAGGAGTCAGATGGTAACCACAGAGTTTCCTATGTGTAGAATTTCTTACCTGAATCTTATTAGAGCATTTCAAGGAAGCCAGAAACTTATAGCTCAGAAAAATAACAACAGGAGAAAAAGGGAATGATAGACAGCAGAGCTGGCCTTTCAGGCTGGGTCTCACTGAATCAAGAGGCCCAGATGAGTTCTTGTCACATGTACTCACACAGCAGTTTTTGAGCATCTGTATTAGTCTGACACTGTAGCACTCACTGGAGATTAAAAAATGATACTGATAAAAAGATAGTCACTTCCCTGAAGCTCTTACCATCCCACCCAAACTTGCTGGTCTGGCTTTTGATTTGCTGGAGTACATCAGGGAATTTTTTTCCCAATTTGTAGTCTTCTGACTTACAAGTGATTTCAAGTGGCTGTCAATTTTAAAACACAACAGATTTTATTAAATATATAAAAAGAAACCAAAAACATATGGAAAGATGAAAGAGATTGTTATATAGAAGGAACCTTAACCAGAATGATGCCTTAAATTTGACCTTGAACTACCTAGTTTCAAGGCAAGATGGGGAACCAATGAGTTATATATTTTTCATATTCTGAATAAAAGGAAGCAGCAGATATTTATTCAGAGAGACCAGATTTTTCTGAATATATATATATATATATATATATATTGTGTGTGTGTGTGTGTGTGTGTGTGTATAAGAGAGTGAGAGAAAAAGCTCTTATAATGGTCTCTATCTGTCTATCTATTTCTTTTCTGCTCACCTGAAACTCACTGTCTAGTCCCATGCTGGCCTCAAACTCTCAGCAATCCTTCTACCTCTGCCTACCATTAGATATATTAGATATATTTTACACACAAAATATAGAAAAATTCTTCTAGTGGTCATTTTTTATTGAATTTCCAGGAAAGCTAAACAGAGAACATTAACTAGGTAGTTAAAGACCTTTCCTTGGGTCTGAAGTTAGCTTTCCTGCAGTCTGGTTTCAGTGAGACCAGAACCTAGGAACCAAGATCAATGGCGCACCCACATCAGCAATTAAGGTTTTTCATTTCAAATGGGCCCTGCACGTTTTAAAGTTCAGATTGTTCAAGTAGCCTCTTGTCCGTCTGTCCCCCACCTATGCTGCACTTTCTTTTCCCTTTGTCTTCCTTAGTCCATTGTCTACTTCCCAGGCACTTTGCTTCAAAATGACTCCCATGTCAGTCCTACTTAGAAGGCTTCAGGGAGTCTCTGTTGCTTATGGGATCAAGCCCAAGGCACAGTACTTCCCTCACCTCCACCATGCTCTTCCCCTGGCCCCTCCTTCAACTTCAGCATCCCAAAGGATGCAGTTTTCTGCATGCATCGCCTTGGTTCATCTTGCTGTTTCAGCCTGGGGCACCTGGCCCTGGGAGTGCTAGTCAGTGTCTGGTCACCTGTGTGCATGAGCTCAGAAGAGAGAGTGAATATGGGACCTTCCATGTGGCTCTTCACTGACCTCTAGGACCCTGTAGGTTTGGACTGTGAGGGAGTCCCAAGGCAAAAGAGGCATGCTAAGTTTGGAAGAAACTAATGGAGCTTGAGACAATGGCAGTTTGCCAAATAATACAGAAGGATTTTAATATTTTTAAAACCAAAATATCTGCCTGAGTGGTACATTAGTGGAATAGCAGCTTACCCCTGCCATTTCCTTTCCTGTCCTCATCTCCTTAATATGTAAAGACAGCTCAGAAGCTCTCTGCTCCAAGAAGCCCTTCTCAACCTCCAGAAGTTTCATTGTTTCCTTCCCCCATCATGTGATCCACCATAGCCGTGCACAGTTTTTTCATTACCCCTCTTCTCCCATGTGGCTGGAGCCATATGGACTCACCAGTCTTCCATGCTTAGTACAGCACCCAGCCCCAGAACAGAGGGCCTACACAATAAATGTTTGAGGAATGAGACTCATGGAAAATTCTGCACCCTGACACAGCAGAGATTTCCTAGGTGTCACTCCCCAGGTGTCAGCTCTGTGTTGGTGACATTCTCCATTCAGTCACCCGGAACAAGAAGAGTGGCAGGTTGTGCTTAGATGCTTCTGTACCCTCAGGTTCCTCAGTAGGAAGAAAATTCAGTTACATGGTTGAAGGAAATGAGATGCATCCTGTAATGTCCTCAGTCATAACTCTCCCTCTACAGAGGGAGGGCATCAAGGTCCAGGGTACTCAGTGTCCATGTCTTTCATTCTCTTAGTACTGTTCCTCATTTATTCCTCCCATTTTTTATGCATTTTGTTCCCTATGAAATCTCTAGTATCTACAGGAATACCTTGACTACTTAGCTGTGTAGCAGATACTTCTTGAATGAACAAACCAAGCAGAAGATAGGAAGTATGCAAAAAAATTTTTTTAGCATTTCTGAAAGGATCAGGAGTCCTGCTTTTAAAAAATGTACTTACTGTATATTTTCTGGGGCTGTAGCAGAGGTTTGAATAGATGTCTAAGTTCACTGTTAATCATCAGCCCCAAGCCACCATCCATGGAGACAGGAAAGCTGGGTTCCCTACCAATGCTTCCAAGTGGAGGCCAGAGCAGGAGCCAGCTACCAGCTCCTGGAAGGAGATAGCACTGGGCATGGTGATAATAGCAGCTGAAGGGGCACTACAGATCAAACCCAGACAATTCGTTCAATGTAGGCCCAAGTCCACATCCCATATCCAGCGACTCACCCAGCTGCCTAAGATCTTCAGTCCTGGACCTATATGCTTGGACAATGGTTTTCTCTCTGGGCCTTCTTTCTGCCAAGAATACAGTGTCTGGGAGAAAGGTGGTCTGGGTTACTTTTGAACATGCACTTCTTTGTTCTTTCAGTTCCACAAAGCGCCTCAAGTCTGTGGAGGATGAAATGGACAGTCCCGGTGAGGAGCCATTTTACACAGGCCAAGGGCGCTCCCCAGGGAGTGGCAGTCAGTCCAGTGGATGGCACGAAGTGGAGCCAGGTAAGGAAGGGAGATGCACTGGGGCCCCGTGCTGCTCATCAAAGCCAGAATAGCAATGTGCTTGTGTTATGATCTGACCTCCACATTCACAGGAGTGGCAGAGCCCCACCAGCAACTGAAGGAAGAAGCTGGTTAGAGTGGCACATGACTTGTGTGTACATACTGTCACCAACACTGTGATCCTCCATTCATTTGCTTTTAATTTTCTTGCTTGCTGGCTTGTTTCCTGAGCTGGGTTCTCACTGTGTTGCCCAGACTGGCCTCAACATTTGGGGTTAAACTTATCCTCATACCTCAACCTCTTAAGGAGTTGGGGCTTTATTGGCTTTTGCTTTTATACTTGTTGGTTTGTTTTTAAAATTATGTTTTAGTATCCATAATAAAAACTAATCAACTTTTTCAAATGAATTAATAACACCAGAAAGAAGAACAAGCTCCCTGTGCTACAATTTACAGAAGTATTTTTATAAAATGAGAAACACCTCATAATTTTCTTATTGCTGGCCATCATCATGATTGTTTTATCATTTAAACCATCCACTACCTTTATGCCCATCTGTACTGACCTGAGCAAATGGTCTGACCTCCAGGGTTTGATGTCTGATGTCTGTAGTGTAACGCAAATGATGCTGATAGCAGCAGATTGTAGAAACCCTAATGCCTGACCTCCCTGTGCTGAGAGGGAACGGTCTCCAATGCCTTCCTCAATATGACAAGCCTTGTGGGTACAGATGATAAAGTGTGGGTTTGGGAATCAGCCAGAGCATAATTTGGCTTCAGCCATGTGGCTGTGTGAGTGTGAGCAAATACCTAACTTTTCTTGTCCTATGTTCCCATTTTACAGTCTGACAGTAGTGACAACTATTTTAATGCTACTTCTGGGGATTAAATAAGGTGATAGTATATATTTAATATGCAAATGGGTTATATATATAGAGAGAGAGAAAGAGAGACAGAGAGAGCGCCCATTTAAGAATGATCCCTAGCAGAGAGTAAGTAACTAGAGGAGAACCTAGACAAGCTCTCTGACATCTCAGAGTAATTGCCTGCAAGAGCAGACAGACACTAAGAATGTCTTCAAACTCCTTGGCTCCATATCTTCACCCTTCTCCCTTCCTTAACAGTTTAAAAAAAAAAAACTCAGATTTAGGAAGAGCAGAAGAAGATTTTAGGAGTGATGGAAATTTTCTGTATCCTGGTTGTCATAGTTACAATAATCTAGACAGTTTCTAACATTCAGAGAAACATGCTTCCTCCCACATTAGGTACTCTCCATCATAAATACAAACTAATAATAACAAAAGCCCTCAGGTCCTACTGGCTGGGCCTTTTATTACTCCCTTTATGAAAATGCAGAATTTTGTTTGCTTTCCTTCAACCCAGCCCCTCACTCAGCTTATGTGTTCATTCACTTGTTCTGCCATCTTCAGTGGGAACTTTGTGGTTGAGGTATACTATGGGTTCTGGGAACTGAAGACAATAGTGGAAACACACTGAGGAACAGATCATTGCCTGGAGATATGAGAAGTACAGGGTAAGATGAGCCTGTGTATGCTCACAATGGTGGTTCTTCTGTGCAGGTGAGACCTCAGCTTCCCGCTATGCTTACATTCAAATCAGCTTGCCTAAAGTGTCTAAGAAATAAAGCTAGGCCCACTGACTCCTCATTGCCATTAAATCATGACATAAGCATGGCTTCTGTAAGGTGCCCATGAAAAGTTGTTGTACTATTAAAGAATTAAAAGATCTAAAACTTCCTCGAACCCTTTTTATTTTATTTTATTTATTTGAGAGAGAGAGAAACAGAAATAGGCAGGTAGAGAGAGAAATAGAGAGAGAACGGGCATGACAGGGCCTCTAGCCATTGCAAATGAACTCCAGATGCATGCACCTCCTTGTGTATCTGGCTTACATGGGTCCTGGGGTTTTAAAACTGGGTCCTTTGGCTTTGCAGGCAAACACTTTAATCTCTAAGCCATCTCTCCAGCCCGCGAACCCTTTTTAAAAGACTAATTAGTTCTAGCTAGTGACCTGGTTCTGTGAAAATTAGAATCAAATATATTTTGGTGCCTATGTGCTAGGATGTTATATTGAATGTGGATTAAAGCTGCTCGGTCATGTTGGCATACATGAAACCCATCCACACTAGGGCTGGGCCCCTATATCCACCTCTTCCTTTCTGGTGCATTTGGGGCAGTGAGGGTTGGTTGACTCAAATACTTTGGCTTTCATTCTAAGTGATTCCTATGTTTACCTGCATATCATGATTGAAATAATAATAATTTTTAACATCTGAGGATCTATATCCTTGGCAATCATTAAATAACTAAAACCTAATTGCTGAATCTCTTTAAATTGAGATACCTTGTTTTTCTTAAAGAAATTCCCCACAATTATGTTCCTGAATGGATCATCCATTGTATGCCCTCATTTCATTAAAGTCAAATGCAGTTTCATGGTGTATGTGTGTGGGAGCCAGGGAGGGCAGTGGATAAATTTACATCTGGCCATATTCTGCACAGAAAGTCGTAGTAGAAACAGGGCCTGAGGGGACATTCAAACACCACTGAAGGATGCTGCACATGTTCGTGGTGACTTTGGTGCCATTAGCTCACACCAGCCACTTTAAATGGATAATTTATGCTGCCAGATGGTCCTTTTTGGGGATTTTCCATCTAGCCCAATCCCCCTTTTGGCACAGAGAACACCTTTATGTTGTTCCCACACTTATCTGGGTCTGCATAGCTTTTCCCCAGGGGTACAGTTAATTAAGTAGGAGGCTTTTAGTGGTTCACTCATGTAAATTGTCTTCAGAAATATGTTGGGAATTATGTATATCCGAATGCACCAATAGCTTCTTGGTTGCCTATGCTTGGGATAATTCTCTCAAACAAATACTAAGAATACTGGGGTTTTGCCTCCGATGTGACATGGAGCAGCTGTGTTCTTTCCCCCTCAGAGAGTTCAGCATCTGGGTGTCTGCCCTCACTGTGTTACCAGGAATCCCTGGCTATGAAGGGCCAAAGGTGGCCAAAAGAGACTTCCTTGAGCAACAGGGAGGCCTTGGAATAATAAAACAAACCAGACATGCAGTAAATTACATGGATTTTTTTTCAAGTGTCTCCTATAGTATCTTCTTTCCCATTAGTTTATCTCAGCACTTTTGGTGCACAGCTCTTAGTATCTGGGAAGGAGGGCACAAGAGATTAAAGATGATGTTCATTTAAAAGCATCAGGCAACCTCGGGCTGACTTTTACTTCTCTTACAATGCTGTATTTGTTCCCTCCACTTAGTTTCATTTCCCAGTTATCTCAAAGCTGGGTTAGATTTGAAGCTTTAAGGCTAGTCATGCACTGATGGAGTGGATCCTATGAAACTCTATCCAGCAGAAATGCACATACCATCAAGTCATATTTATCTGCACAAATGAAAAATTTCTGGGAAACTGATAATGCAAATACTCATGAAGGAAACCAACAGGCAACTGCCTGCATTGGCTGGGGCTGTGTATGATGCCTTAATAAATATAGTAAAAATTCTAGTCACAATTGAGTGGCTACTTTGCATCAGGGTTTCTTTTTTTTTCTAATTAACCTCCTCTAAAATATGCAAAATGTAATGATTTTTCCTCTCTGGAGATGAAAATTGAGAATCCTGAAAGGCTAACTGGCTTGCCCAAGCCCACACTGATAGTAAATCTGTGGATTCAGGAGATGTATTTCAAGCCAAATCTGACCTCAGAATATAAGTTGTCTTCTATATTTGGCAGCCTCTTTTAGCACAACCATTTATGCTTGTGTTTAAAAGTCTTGTGCCCTGGACTTGTACTCAAGTTTAAAACATCAGAATGAAAAGTAATAAATAACACATAAGAAAGGCCTGAAAATCCCCCATTTTCCTTATCCCAAGCTCATATCATATAACCTGGGTCAGGCAAAGTATATGTGTGTGTGTGTGTGTGTGTGTGTGTGTGTGTGTGTGTGTATTATATAATATATATATATGCTAGTCAATATGTATAGAATATAAAGTATCATTTTCATCCATAAAATGAGGTCATTCTGAGCATTCATATCTTTAATACTGTATCAGAGCCGCCCTTAGTGATCTAAGATAGTCCCTGACACCTCCTCCATCACCTTGTAACTCATAACCCTGCATCCTCCACACTCCATTTACTGGTACAATTTTTGTCTCTTACGAGTATGCACTCCACAAGATGGGGCACAGTCTGTCTTTCCCATTCTGTGCTCCTAACATCCCCAACAGTGTGTAAAACATAATAGATGGTCAGTAATACTAATAGAATGAGTAAATGAAGCAATGTTGGGTGCTCTCAATCAATTTGAAAGCAAAACTTTGCTTCCAGTAATCCTCTCAAAATTGATATTTCCTGCATATTTTTGTATGTATGTGTGTGATATGTATGTGTGCTTGTAGGCATGCTCATATGTGTGTGGCACACATGTGTGGACAGTTGTGCATGCACGTGTGTGCATGTATGTGTAGAGGCCAGAGGACTGGCTTGGGTGTTATCCTCAGGTGTACCTTCCACCTCCTTTGAGTTCAGGGCATGTCTTACTGGACTGGAGTTCACTAAATAGGCTCAACTAGCTAGCCAGCCAGTGAATACTAGGAATCTGCCTGTCTCTGTCTCCCTAGCACTGGGGTTATATGCATGCCACCACACATAGCTGGCATTTAAGTGGGTACTAGAGATCAAACTCAGATCTTCCAACTGAGCTATCTTCCTAGCCCCCAGTATTTTTTATGTTTTTAACCTGCAGGTGTCCAGTCAAATTCAACTATTAGCAAGTAGTTGGAAAATGATTGCTAAGGCTTGACCAGGCATATCATTGATCAGCAATAGCATACCACACTGTTGCATCCATCCTTTGTCTTCAAAGGGGTTCCTCTAGATGAACTACACTGTTTTAAACATCATTTCATTGAAGGGAATAGTGGTTATCAGCTGCCGGGGAGGAAAAGAAGAGCACAGCATGGAGGAGAGGTTAGTCAGTGCACACAGACCCAGTTAGATAGGAGGACTATATTCTCTTGCATAGCAAGGTAGATACAGTTAACAGTATCATTTGTCTATGATGACTAAATAACCAATGATGAGGACTTTGAATGTTCCCACCACAGAGAAATTATAACTACTTGAGGTGCTAGATAAGCTCAATTCCCTGACTTGGTCATTATACAATGTGTCCATATATCAAAACAGCATTTGTAGCCCATGAATGTGTACAATAATTTGTCAATAAAACATGATTCTATATTATCTTAAAATCATTTTTGAAATGTGATTCATGATGGTGGGCTCGGTATCAAGAATCTTATGTGTGGGGTGGAGAGATGGCTTAGTGGTTAAGTACCTGTAAAGCCAAAGGACTTTGGTTCAATTCTCCACTACCCACATAAGCCAGATGCACAAGTTGGTTCATGGGTCTGGAGGTCATTTGCAGTGGCTGGAGGCCCTGGCATCCTCATATTCTCTCTCTCTCTCTCTCTCTCTCTCTCTCTCACTCTTTCTCACACACACAGACAAATAAATAAATAAAAATAAATTAAAGAAGAATCCCAATTGTGAAGTTTCTTTTAAAATAATATTTTAGGTAATTTTGATAACATTCCTGATTCACCAGTATTGGAGAATTGTCACTTCCAGTTTCTTCTACACAAGCATGTGGCCCACACATGTGGTCATCTGAGTCTATATCCTCTGAGGACCTACAACATGGCACCATGGACATGTCTTAGAAATGCCTCATGAAGACCCACCCAGACCTCAGAGCTCAATGCAGCATCAAGACCCCACCCAGATTCACACACTAACGAGTTCTCCAGAAGCTGCTTGAGCCCAGGCATGAAAAGCGCTGATGGGGGCTACTCCTCTGCCTCTGTGCTTGTCTGGAATCCACTTAACTTCAAATATCATGATCCCTCACCTCTGTCCCTGTGTTAAATAACAGTGTCTTTAAAACTATCTTAGATATATAAAAGCTTCCCTGTTTTCACATGGATCAGAGAAGACTATAGACTGGACAACTCCAGAAACCTCCTCCAAGAAATCTCTTCTTTTCCCTTCCCTTCCCTTCCCTTCCTTCCCTCCCTTCCCTTCCTTCCCTTCCTTCCCCCTTCCTTCCCTTCCCTTCCCTCCCCTCCCCTCCCCTCCCCTCCCCTCCCCTCCCTTCCCTTCCCTTCCCTTCCCTTCTTTTCTCTTCTCTGCTCCACTCTTGTATTCTCTGCTCTCCTCTCCTTCTTTCCCTCTTCCTCCACTCTCATTTCTCTCATTTAAGTTTCTCTGTCTGAAGAAGAATGGCTACTCATCTGATCATTTAAAGCAAGCTAAGTGACAGAACCTTTTTAAAGTGCCAACTGTGTGCAGTGTCTTAGGTTGGTTACAAAGATGGCTCTACCAAGTGCCTATCTCCAAGGGCAAACCTCTTGACATCCTAAAGTGCTAGGTACTACCTACCAACGATACCTAGTATTATTGCAGCCCCAACTCTGTCTCAAATTTAAGATGATCAAATGAGCTGACAGAAGTTCAAGTCCTTTGTAAAATGAGCATTCTCTAGTCTTGTGAACAGCCCTTGTTAGGATCACTGGTAGGAAGGCCTTGCCCAGACCCCGGGGTTGAAGTAAGCAGGGTTAAGTGTTGTTTCTGCAGATCAAAAGCAAATCTAACTTTTTTATTGTGAAGAAAACATGAAATTATAGAACTTTTCAGTAAATTTTAGTTTATTATTACTGTGTTTAAATATAAGATGTAAGAAGCTACTTAAAGCTGGGGTTGGTGGAGAATGTCTGTAATCCCATCATTTGGGAGGTAGAGGCAAAAAGATTAGGACTGACAGGTTATCCTTAGCTACATAGTGAGTTCCTGAGCTATATGAAACCCTGTCTCAAGAAAGAAAGAAAGAAAGAAAGAAAGAAAGAAAGAAAGAAAGAAAGAAAGAAAGAAAGAAAGAAAGAAAGAAGAAAGAAAGGAGGGAGGGGGGGAGGGAGGAGGGAGGGAGGGAGGGAGGGAGGGAGGAGGAGGAGGGAAGGAAGGAAGGAAGGAAGGGAGAAAGAAAAAAAGAAAAAGAAAGAAAGAAAGAAAGAAAGAGAGAAAGAAAAGAAGAAAGAAAGAAAAAAAGAAAGAAGAAAGAAAGAACAAAAGAAAGAATGAAAGAAAGAAAGAAAGAAAGAAGAAAGAAAGAAAAGAAAGAAAAGGGGAGGGGAGAGGAGAAGATAAAGAAAGAGGGAGGGAGGGAGGGAAGGAGGGAAGGAAGGAGGGAAGAGAGAAAATCTATTTAAATTTTTTCTTATATAAAAGCATTCAAAAATTCAATGCATTCAAATAATGATTTTATTTACACATTATAACTATAATTATATTGAAATGGTAAAACTATTACCAGACAATTATACTAGTCAAACTGTTGGAAATTCCATAGTGCAGTGAAAGTCTTAGAATGAATCAAAATTGGTAAGCAAGGGGTTAGAGAGATGGCTCAGAGGGTAAAATCACTTACTGTACAAGCATGAGGGCCCAAGAGAACCTGATTCACTCTGAGTTTAATTACCCAGTACCCACAGCTGAGTGTGACCACACATGCCTATAACCCCAGTTCTTTAGAGAGTAGAGACCAGAGAATTGCTGGGGCTTGCTGGTCAGCCAGCTCCAAGTTCAGTGAGAGACTCCATCCTGAGGAAATACATGGATGTACAAAAAGAACAGGACAGGGCTGGAGAGATGGCTCACTGGTTAAGGCACTTGCCTGCAAAGCTTAACAACCTGGATCCAGTTCCCCAATACCCACATAAAGTCAGATGCACAAAGTTGTGCATGTGTCTGGAGTTCATTTTCAGTGGCTAGAGGTCCTGGCACATCCATTCTCTCCTCTCTTTCTCTCTCTCCCTTTCCTTATAAATAAGGAATTTTTTAAATTTGTATTTATTTATTTGCAAGCAGAGAGAGAGAGAGAGAAGAGAGACAGAGAGAGAATGGGCACACCAGGGCCTCCAGCCATTGCAAACAAACTCCAGACGCATGTGCCCCTTGTGCATCTGGCTTACGTGGGACCTGGGGAATCCAACCTGGGTCTTTTGGCTTCACAGGCAAATGCCTTAACTGCTAAACCATCTCTCCAGCCCCATAAAATTTATATATATATATATATATATATATATATATATATATATATGTTGTTTTTTTAAGAAAAGAAGAGGACACCCAACATTTTCCTCTGGCCTCTGCATGTGCATGCTGCACACATAAATGCTTACACCAGACACACAACACACATATGCATACATGTGCAAAAAATGATAAAAATATATTTAATTGTACTTATTTTTTCAAAATGCCAGGGATAAATTTCTTTCAGAGATAAATTTATTCCCGAAGTGCTAAATTGATTTTATTTTTAAAGGTCAAAGTTAGGGTTTCGGGGGAGGGGGTTGTTTTGTTTTGTTTTGTTTTGTTTTGTTTTGTTTTGTTTTTCGAGGTAGGGTCTCATTCTGGTCCAGGCTGACCTGGAATTAACTATGTAGTCTCAGAGTGGCCTTGAACTCTCAGCGATCCTCCTACCTCTGCCTCCCAAGTGCTGGGATTAAAGGCGTGTGCCACCACGCCTGGCAGCTTTGTTTTGTTTTGTTTTGTTTTGTTTTGTTTTTTGAGATAGGGTCTCACTCTAGCTCGTTTACCTGTAATCACTATATAGTCTCAGGCTGGCCTTGAACTCACGGCAATCCTCTCTACCTCTACCTCTGATTAAAGGCATGTGCCACCACGCCCAGCACAAAACTATGTGTTTTAATAACATGCTCTCTGTTTCTATAAAAATTAAATAACTATATTCAACTTGGGGCTAGGGAGATGCTTGGTAGGTAAATCACTTGCCACACAAGCCTGAGCACCCGATTTCAGATCCCATGAGACCTTCAAAAAAAAAAACAAATCACATATTTGGTTAACTTGGGTTCTAATTTGACTGCCAACATCCATTCATCAATTGTGAGAGTGGAAGAAGTTTACCAACTTTTGTACTCCAAGCAGAGACACATAGGAAGCCTATATTATCAGTGCCAATAAAAAGGCAACAGACTGGTAACAATAGTACATTGATCACAAGCACTGCTGCACTAGCATATGTTAGGGAGAATGATTAAATCTCCCACACTCTTCTGCTGTAATGGGAATCGTCACTCTTACAGAACATTGCCATGGGATCAATGTCCTGACTTTTCTTCTGCCTCTATGGAGCATGGTTCTGTGACAGCATCCTCCTCCATTATCTCTTCAGTATTGGCACCTACTCATTAGAGACTTGACAGGGAGCATCACTTTGGTAACGAGAGGCCTATTCTTCAATGATCTTCTTTATCAGAGAAAGCTCACTGAAATAAGGAGTTATAACAGAAAAGTTATACTGCAAAATGAGTACTCAAACTACCCTTCAAAACATCCCTGCCTTCTTATTTAGGCTTCTTTTAATGCCAGAAAAGGGCCAAAACCAACACTTTATAATTAAACTCTATGAAACTGTGTACTAGAGGAACTAAAACATCTTCTCATATGCATGTGTCACATACACACCTATGACAAAGCATGGTCAAAAATTATGGTTTCTATTCCCAAAGCCTATAAAGTGCCACATAGCATGGCAGCCATCCAGCCAATCTGCGTTGAGTAAGCAAATAAGCTGGAAACCATTCGTAACGTCTCATCTTCTGGATCAGAAGAAGCACTTGGAAAATGGAGTGCTGTGTCCACTAACTCTGCTTACGGGGAAGAACCCAGATGCATGAGTCTGTCAAGACAGAAGCTCCCAGGAAAACAAATGCTGCATTTCAACTGGTCTTGTGTAAATAAATAAATTATCCAAATCCCCAAAATTTTAATTTTATGTCTGAAGATGAGACAATGCAAATATTCTTGAGATTTTACTTGCTAATGGATAAAATAATAAATTATAGTTGGAAGAGGAGAAACAAAAGACAAAAATAGATAGATTAAAGATAAGATAGCCAGGCGTGGTGGCACATGCCTTTAATCCCAGCACTTGGGAGGTGGAGGTAGGAGGATCACCATGAGTTCAAGGCCACTCTGAGACTACATAGTGAATTCCAGGTCAGCCTGGACTAGAGTGAAATCCTAACTCAAAAAAAAAAAAAGGTAGATGGAATTCCCTAAATTTTGATGTAGTGTTTTACTGTATCTACTAGATCTTACTAAATATTTGTAGAATTTCAAAACAAGGTAGTTTTAACCTCTGATATAAAAAGAAAAATATTCCTGTAAGTAGTGATCTTCACTTCGCTGTTATGTAGATTATTTTCCAGTCTTTTACTTGTTTAACAATAAAATACATATTTTCTTATATTCTGTCACTAGAATGCTGCTAGAATTGTATCTTTCATTTGAGAGAGAGGCAGAAAGTGAAAGAGAGAGAGAGAGAGAATGGGCACACCAGAGCCTCTAGCCACTGCAATGGAACTCTAGATTCATGTGCCACCATGTGCATCTGGCTTATGTGGGTACTGTGGAACTGAACCTGGATCCTTAGGCTTCACAGGCAAGCACCTTAACTGCTAAGCCATTTCTCCAGCTCTGCTGCTAAAATTTTAAATATTTGTTTTATAAGTGATAGTCATAGTGTTATTGAAACATGTATTATGGGCCACATACTGTTCCAAACTATGTTTATGTTCATATATATATATATATATATATGGTAGATATATGCGTGTGTTCATATATATTCATTTAATTCATATAAAAGTGATATTGATCGCTTATAATACTATTTTGACATTTATTCTCTCTCATTTGTTTTTATATTTATTGACATACTTATGATTCTATCAAATGTTAAATAATCAAGTAGCACACCATCTGTTCATGTAGAAATAAAGATTGCCACCAAGGTTATTTATTTATTTATTTATTTATTTATTTATTTATTTATTTACTTATTTGAAAGAGAGTGAGAGAGCTAAAGAGGCAGATAGAGAGAATGGGCATGCCAGGGCTTCTAGCCATTGTAAAGGATCTCCAGACACATGTGCCACCTTGTGCATCTGGCTTTACGTGGGTACAGAGGAATCAAACACAGATCCTTAGGCTTTGCAGACATGTGCCTTAACTGCTGAACCAATGTTTTTGTAAACTACATTTATTTACTTTTTTTATTTGCAAACAGAGAAAGAGAGGCAGATAGATAGACAATAGGCACCCTAGGAAACAAACTTCATATGTGTGTGTCACTTTGTGCATTCAGCTTTATGTGGGTACTAGGGAATCAAACCCAAATCGTTAGGCTTTGCAGGCAAGCACCTTAACCGCTGAGCTATCTCCTCGGCTCCAGCAATGTTGTATTTTTTTTTTTAATTAAGGAGTTCCTTAATATTCTGGAATGAGACTCTTTTACATGTGGACTAGAGGAAAAGGAAGATGACATCTACAGCAGTCCTGGCCTTTCGGCCTGTGCTCTGAGGCAGCTTCTGGGAAGGCTGTGTGCTGCTGCTTGCTTTCCTGCAGGCAAATTCCTACAACTATTTCTACAACTCTCTCTGTCTATGGGTTTCAGATACATCATAATTTCATCAATTAATCAAAGACATGGCACCCATTTGGAGATGATGGGTGAATTCCATGCTAGGAGACTCTGAGAAGTGCTCACATAGACACAGTCAATCAGGGACCATTTCCTGGTGGATCCTGAGCAGTACACAGAGTCCTACCCTGGAGAGGGTTCCCTCCGGGTCTCATCACAGAGGATGTCTCTTATATGAGAGAGAAAAGTCAGGTATACAAAAGTCAGTTTAGGGCTAGAGAGATGGCTTAGCGGTTAAGGCGCTTGCCTCCTAAGCCTATGAACACCGGTTCCAATCTCCAGCGATTCCAATTTCCAGGTCCCACATTTAGCCAGATGCAAAGTGATGCAAGGGCGCAATGCCACACTTGACCACAAGGGGGGCGCATGCATCTGGATTTCATTTGCAGCATCTAAGAGGCTGCTGGCGCGCCCATCTCTGTCTGTCTTCCACTCCCTTTCTCTCTATCTTTCTCTGTGTCTCTCTCCAAAAAAAGAAAAGAAAAGAAAAGAAAAGTCAGTTTACTTGAAAGCATCCCTTAGAGTTGATGAAAAATTAAACCGTATGAGAATGACTGAGCTCATTAACAACTCTTGATGGCTATGGCTTGTCAGAATCAATGGCAGCTGACTCTTCTCCCTGTTTCTTCTTAATTAAAGTCCCCCCCAAAAAAAAAGCCTTTCTGTCTTTAAATACAGAGTTAGTATAGTTCTTGACTGTCTGGTCTGTTTGAAGGGAGACACTCCAAATTCAGCTTGTGATCCAGCACCTTAAAGCATGTGGCACAGACGTGTTTGTTCAGACCATTCTCCTGAGCACCTGAGTTTTAGTGGGGGCCAAGCATCTCTGTCATTAATCATCTTGAAGAAACACCCCAATCCCTAAGGACTGCCCACTTTGTACATAACAAGCGATAGATTAAAGTTTTTATTTGCATAACTGGAAAGGCATTGAAGTCATTGGAACCCAGTTCCATTTCTAGTCTGCAGTGTCCTCTGTACAGTAGACACTCGGTCTTGGTCATGAGCCTAGTAGGAAAACCACTTAACTATGATCAACTTCTCTGATTAATTGAATTTCAGGACACTAGGATTACTTATGACTTAATATCAGTCAGAATTCATCGCCTGCCTTTCAGCCACATCATGAACCAAGTGAAGAGCGTTTATCAGAGTGGCTTCAGGGCATCTCTTGGATCCTAGCACTGTTAAGGGCATGGGGTACACTGTGTTCTAATGACAAATATGTATGTGGGGATTAGAAGTAGCAAGAATGCTTTTCAGAGAGGTTATTCTTTGATATTTATCACTGCATGGCGGTGACACCTGCTTCTAATTTTAAAAGTTCTTTCTTCCAGTGGGTGCCTTTTTTCTTCAGAAATTTTATCCTCAAAAGACTTAACTAGTAATTTGCTCCTTTGATGTTCTTGTTTATGAGTTTGTCCATCAGCACTGAGGTCTTAACATGCCTTTAGTTTAAAAGAAAAAGAAACTTTATAATACAAAGACATTATATTCTGTCAAATTATTGTCCTAGCTACACATTTGGAGGTTTTGCAGACATAAAAGTCTATATCACACGTGTCTTGATCTGCCACTTGGACTACTTGGTAGCTGCCTTAAGCTGACTAAAACCAGAGACGTAGGTAGATCAACTTCCTGTTGTTCGTAGTTGGCTGTCTTTCACATTCAAGGCAGGGTTGGTAGCAATTGTAATTTGAGAGTTCGTAAATGGAGTTGGGAAGGAATCTAGTTTTGCCTTTTGACGCATACGGAAATAGTCATTGTGCTGGGGGACAGCCAGTTGTAGTGCCCAGTAAGGTCTGCTTTCTTGTTTTATCTTATGTAAAGACTTTTTCCTCACAAGTGCTGGGTAAAGTTCACTGTGTGAGTAGAAAAGCCATGAAAGATGGTACGTGGCTAACAAGCCATTCTGATTGGTCTGTGGGGAGTTATCTGTTTAAAATTGGATCCTTGTGTTGGGCTCCAAAAATAAAAATAAAAATAAAAAAGGTGTGAATGTGAAAAAGAAGTGTTAAATCATGACTTCAGAGAAAATGTCGGCCATGAGCAGTTTTTAGTTTAAGTAAAAACCAAGCTTTAAAATTTGAACAAATAAGACCAGGGGGAAAGGATGAATCATTAACTACAGTATAAACACATTATGGCGAGCAAGTTTCACTCAACTTGAATACGACCCTCACAGAGACATTGATGGAATGGAAGGAGCTAACTCATTTACTTAATTGATATGCAAAGCTCTGCCAAGCATTTACCCTTAGTGTCAGATAAGTAATTTTTAATAAAATATTTCCAAGCTATGAAGACAGTTAAGAAAACAGCATGGTTTTTAATAACTGCACTCATAAATAAACGGATCCATCATTATATTGTCACAAAGAATGACAGAACAGAAACATCCCGCTAATCCCACTCAGATAAGCATTTAATGCAATTACGCAGACACCCTCTCCTCTTGAATGTAGCATTAATTACAATAAACACAACTCTGCACACAATATTCTTTTCCGAAATGTCATTGTTCACAAAGAAAGCAAACCATTGTGTCAGATACTGTGCTTCAGCCACACATGTGCTTGTATGGTCTACATTCACACATATTTCTTTGAATTGTCTGTTTGTCATGACAGTGATTTAAAGAACTGGGGTTATCTGTATGCATAAAACTGTATTTGAGGTTGGTGGTTTGTTTTGTTTGGTAAAATATCAGTATGATGAACATATTATAACTCAAAATATTGTTATACTTTGAAATGACCCTAGGGATTATCTATCTGAAATGAAGACACTAACTGTAGAGAGAGGTTTTCCTATAAGGAATAAGCTCCAAGTTGTCTGCATTAAATAAGAGCTCAAGAGAGAACCTCTTTCTGTGAGAAATTTCATGTTCAAATGATGAAATGCATTGACTTTTCCAACATCCATAAGCACTGACTTTCTATAAAGTCCATTTTCCTTTAGTCTTTGGCTTCCAACTTGAACTGTGAACTACTGAATAGTTATAAAGGGATATCAGCTTGATTCATTGCACAACTCTATCTTCCCACTTTCTGTGACTCAAAGGCCTTTGAAGACAAAGAATGGGGCTATTGAAGGACGGCAGGCAGACTTCACTGAGTAACAGGTGGAGGTCAAAGTAGTTTATTTGTGGGGAAGAACAGAGCACAGAATGAAAAATCAAATGCTTCGCCATAATAAGGTTGAGCAAGAAAGTGCTGACTACACCAAGCCTGGATTCTCGCTGACAGACCTTTTCTCGTGTTTATTACTTGATTTCACAGTTCAAGCAATTTGAAGAGGCTTAAAATTATATTCTTTTTCCCCTATGAAATGTTTCAATCAGTTTCAAATTTTTTACTCCAAATAAAGTGATGGGTGCTTCTCATGTATCTAACAAATATAAAGGCAGAGTCCTGATATCAGTGTATCCCACATAGGGAACATCAGACTATACATCTTTCAAATTAACATTACCAGTGAGAACCTCAGACTCCAAGCATTTCATTATGTTTTAGGTGACAGGAAGGAACATATTTTAATAAACATTTAAGTTCACATAATTGAGGCTAATGTTAGCTGCTTAGAAAAGCATCCATAAAGACTGTAGTTTAGCTTGAGTACTGGATTGTCTGCAGCTTGTGGGAGGTCAGAGGAAAACCTTTGGGGTTCTCCCTTTTCCATGAAATTCTGTGTTTGTATTGTGCATAAGCTTTGCTTTCAGGACCTATAAGAAAAGACGCACAAACCAAGCATGATAGCATATGCCTTTAATCCTAGTATTTGGGAGGAGGCTAAAGTAGGAGGATCACTATGAGTTCAAAGTCAGCTTGGAGCTATATAATGAGTTCAAGGTAAGCCTGAGCTAGAATGAGACCCCACCTCCCCCCGAAAAGAAAGAAAGGAAGGAAGGAAGGAAGGAAGGAAGGAAGGAAGGAAGGAAGGAAGGAAGGAAGGAAGGAAGGAAGGGAGGGAGGAGAGAAAGAAAAGAAAAGAAAAGAAAAGAAAAGAAAAGAAAAGAAAAGAAAAGAAAAGAAAAGAAAAGAAAAGAAAAAAGAAAAGAAAGACAGACTTGAAGTTGTGTAGCAGGAGTGTAAGGTAGAAAGTTACTTGGTTCTGGCCACACCAGCACTGACCAGTAGAACTCTGCACAATGAGGTACCATAGCCACCAGTCACACAGAGCTGCAGAGCTTTAAGCTATAGTAATGTCATGCAACAGGAATTTTAATTCATTTAAATTTAAGTAGCTATGAGTGGCTATAGCTGCCATATTGGACGGGGCATTGGAAACCTAACACAGATGCCCGTATATTCTCTATCACTCTCAAAGAAAGAGAAAGAAAGAAAGAAAGAAAGAAAGAAAGAAAGAAAGAAAGAAAGAAAGAAAGAAAGAAGGGAGGGAGGGGGGGAGGGAGGGAGGGAAAGGAGGGAGGGAGGGGGGAGGGAGGGAAAGAAAGAAAAGAAAGAAAGAGAGAAAGAAAAAGAAAGAAAGAAAGAAAGAAAGAAAGGAAGAAAGAAAGAAAGAAGGAAAGAAAGAGAAAGAAAAGAAAGAGAAAGAAAGAGAAAGAAAGAGAGAGAGAAAAGAAAGAAAGAAAGAAAGAAAGAAAGAAAGAAAGAAAGAAAGAAAGAAAGAAAGAAAAGAAAAGAAAAAGGAGGGAGGGAGGGAGGGAGGGAGGAAGAAAAAGAAAATAGTTTGTTTACCTTACAAGTTTCTTTATCCATAGTCTTTCTCTGAAGTTTTTCAGAGCCACAATCCTTTCCCTAAACATGGGGGATGGGATATTGGAAGACAGTGAGACTGGGTAGGGAATCTGCCACCTCCTTGTACATATATGGAACATGAAATAGTTTCCTTACTTCAGTCCTATCACTGGGGTATATGTGTTCACTTTTGAGAGAAAGGAAATTTTCTAAAGCATCAAGAGACTTCATTGTTGCTCAGAAACCATATTTTCATCTGGTGTTTTCCTCGTGTCTATTCTACTTGCTCTATGATTGTAAATTTTCCACTCATAAGTGTACAGTTGGAATATATTAAAGAATTAATCATTTCTTTCCTCCTGAATAATCCATCTAATTCTTTACTCCATACTCCTGTTTTTATATAAGTTGAAGAAATCACTTATGTCACCAAGCCTTTCAAATTGCCTGAACTTCTTTATGATGTGATAGTTTGAGGGTCGTTGTGGCTCATGTTACATGGCTGTGCATAGAGTACAAAGGACAAATGCGAGCGCTTCATTAACTTGCATTTTATTCTCTGCATTATAAAAATGATTTTAAAACCTTTTTATTCACTAAAAAAGGATAAAAGCCAAGATAGTCTGAATGTTTTACCTCTTTATTGTTGAGTGTGTTAATTATAGTAAGTTACATTAGAGTGAACCTAATGGATTTTAATCATTTGGAAACAAACCTAAGGGAACTGCAGTGTGTTCACTGTGTCCTCATACCACATAACAAGTGTTTATACAGACAGTGTGGGGTTAATATTATGAGTAATCTGTCCAGGCTCTACCTGTATTTACCATCATGGTTAGTGGTGATCTAATCTAAGGTGCAGCTGAAATGGTTCTGGAAAGGTCCTATTCCCACTTGGGGTATTGCTAGAATATGGCAACTGAGAGATATGTGTGTTGGTTTTCTTTCTGGGCTTGAGGAATGTCACTGAAACTTATGCTGACACCCTTGGTCTGATAAACACAACTAGCTTTCTGTACCCCACATTAGACTTGGCAGGGAGGTAACTCAGAATGCCTGTGTGTTAAAGGGCCACTCACAACCGGGGTTAGTGTCATACATGCTTGCAACATTTAGGGCAAAATAAAAGTTGCAATTTCATTCAGAGCTTAATTTGAGGGGGCTGGCATGATGGTACGGTGGTTAAAGGCACTTGCTTGCAAAGCCTGACAGCCTGAATGTGTTTCCCCAATACACACATAAAACAGATGCACAAAATGGCACATGTTTCTGGAGTTCATATACAATGGCAAGAAGGCCTGGCATACCCATCCCCTTCTCTAGCTTGCTAATTTTTTTTAAGAAAAGAGCTCAATTTGAAGCAGTCCATGATAGGTTTATATGAGAAGACAGATGAAGGGCATCCTTTTTTCTTCAGGGACTTTTAGAAATGGTTAATATGCAGTGGCTTGAGTTCATCATGTACCTCCTGGCTCTCTTGGGACCACTCAAGGAATGGAGGCTTCTAGTATCCTCTATGTTTGGCATAATTGTCCTGGTAATAAGAATAAAGAAAGGTTACTGAGGTTGGAAGTTGGCAATGAACAAAAGAATATCCAAAGATATTTCAAATATCTTAAAAAAACAAATTGGCAACATTGGGGGGCTCTTATCTTGCCTGTTTACATATTAGATTTAAGATGAATGTGCAGAAGTTGCTTGTTTTTAGTTGCTCTCAAGCACTCTGGCTATAAATTAAAATTTCTGAAAACTTTCTGTTCTAGACTTTGATATCTTCCTTTAACTTTTTTATGGACAATTTTCATAAATGCACACAGTGTGTTTTGATTATAATTGCAAACTCCCACAAGGGGCATATGAAACAAGGGGCAGTTGCCCCAAGAAGCATTTACAGGAAAAACTTTCACAGGATGGATGTTTGAATAGCTTCTTTAACAAAGTAAGCACCAACACTGACTTGTCAAAGTGTCCTTTTTAAATCCCTGCCACTTTGCTTAATTGTTATTGGAATAATTCAACTCTCCCCCCTTCTCTTTCACTTGTACTGTATGTCCTAGAACTCCTGAAACAGGCCCTTGGAAGGGTTTTCTCCAGCCATGAGCTTCATGGAGCCTTCTCATTGCTGTGGCATTTTTTTCATGGCTGTGGATGCAGGGCTTTGGATCAGAGTGTTTGGTATATCTCAGCCTTAGAATTATGATTTTACAGCTGGGCATGGTGGTCCACGACTTTAATCCTAGCACTTAGGAGGCTGAGCTAAAAGTATCAGTGTGAGTTTGAAGCTAGCTTGGGGCTACAGTGAGTTACAGGTCAGCCTGGACTACAGTAAGGCACTAACTTGACAAAAAAGAAAAAAAGTATGGGCTGGAGAGATGGCTTAGTGGTTAAGGAATTTGCCTGCAAAGCCAAAGGATCCTGGTTTGAACCTCCAGTACCCACATAAGCCATATGCACAAGGGAGGTGCATGCATCTGGAGTTCATTTGCAGTGGCTGTAGACCCTGGCACACCCATTCTCTCTCTCTCTCTCCCTTTCCCTCTCCCTCTCTCTCTCTCTATCTCTCTCTCTGTCTCTCTCCTCTCTCTGCTTCTTTCTTTCTCTCAAATAAATAAATAAAATATATTTTAAAAAAGAAAATGAAAATACATTTAAAAAAAAAAAAGAATGATGATTTTCCTATTTCTTCTTTTTATTTCAATGAGAAGGTTGCCTAAAACCAACTCTGATTTTTTTTTATAGGAGAGCCTAAGAGCTTATTTGAGTTTTTAAATAATTTTTATCTGATTTTGTGAATGTTATATTTTGGAAGAATCAAAGGCAAGTTAGCAGTTTTCAGAAAGGTTTGTCTTTTTGAAAGTAGCTACTACTTTATCTTATGTCCCTTCTGAGAAAATTCTAGCTTACTTCTATTCTGAGGTCTTGCCAGTTCCTCTGAGTAAGTATAGACTAGTTGAAAGCCTTATAACCTAGGTGAAATTAGTTATAAAATATGGGAACTTCTTGAATTCTAAACAGTGCTGCATAGCAGGTGCTGCTGGCATTAACTACACTCTTTTATTTACATTTCATGTTGATTCCCACTGCTGTTCCATGTTATCACAAACTTTGCAACTTAAAGCAACATACATTTCTTACCTCCCATCTCCATAGGTCGCAAGTCTGAGCACAGAGAGATTAACCAGGGCCTGTGCTCAGGGTTTCACAAGGCTACAATCACAGTTTTGTCAAGTCTGCATTCCTTTCTGGAGTGGAGGGTCCACTTTCAAGCTCCCATAATTGTTGGCAACATTTAAGTCTTTGTGTCTTTAGGACTAAGAACCCAGCTTTCTTAAAGTTGTATTAACAGAAATCCAAATCAGCTATTAATTTATTTATTAGTTCATATTAATTTATTAATTTATACAGTAGTTGCATGATGGTTATCCATAGATACCTGCTAGAAGAAGTTTTAACAAGAAACTTATTTTTAAAGCAAAGTACAGAAAAAAAAATTAATTTCAAAAATAAAAGCCAAGATTAGTGTTCTCTATCTTTTAGCACAGAGCAGTTTACAAACATTTTGAATTTTCATTTGGTCAATTAAATATACAAAGCAAATTAACCAAAACATGCATTATGCATATAGAGAACAATATTAAAATATATAATAAGGAAATGTGCTCAATATGAGTCTTTAAAAATTGAAAACATAAAGTAGTTTGATAATCATGATAGCCTTAGGGTTCATATTACTTGACTGTGATAAATTTGGAGGCGTAGGCATAGTTTGGCTTGTTCTGGCATACCAACTTTGAGTCTGCTCTCTGTAACTCTTACAAGGGAAGTTTAAGTTTTGCTATTTTTCAACTAATTTACAAATTTGATCAATCTTGGTGCTTGTTATATTGCCTATATTTTACTTAGACTTCTTTTAGAAGGGTAAATGTGGCACTGATTAAAGTCACATCAGTATTTCTGCACTATTTATAATGGCATGGAGGGGAGAATACAAACATTTCAAAGAATCAAGAAGGTTCATTCACACAGGGTCTCGTCAATGATTCCATTGTTTGAAAAAAAAATTGTGAACTTCAAAGTTTTGGCTGTTTTCATTTCCATGTCTTTCATAACACAATTCAGGCATCTGACTGAATTTAAATTAGTGGACTAGTTGGCAGCTGGAAAATTGGTTTGTGCAAAAGAGATGAAGATGACTTGGGAGATTTGTCACTGTTCAGATAGCTTTTCATCCCTATAGTGCCCTTGTTTCAGAGAGCACCCTGGTGTCATTTCATAAGGAGACTGCGCTGAGTGCTCAGCCCCAACCTCAGTGCACAGCCCTGTTCACACCCTGTGGTGCTATGTCTGGTTGTCGCTTCAACAAATAAACATAACTATTGGCCTAGTTACTGGGTTTAATTCAAATCACATAGATACTGGTCGTAAAGTCTGATCCGCATGTATGAGTGCATATACTATTCCGTAGTGCGCTTTCATCTGACCATAGAAATGTTTCCAGTATGTTTCTTTCCTGGAGTCAAAACCCCAGGTTTTGCTATGCCCACACATCTGTTGGTAAAGCCAGTGATAAAGGCAAGATTTGTACTGAGAATTTAAAACTTGTTGGGGACCTTTTGGTGTGTTTAAGACCTTTAATCAATGTCTTGAACATTGAGAGGACCAAGACAGACATCATATGTGTCCTTACTGAGTCTTTGAGTGTAGATACATTGGGATGTCATGTTGTAAAGTCACATTAAGTAAACTCTGTTCAAAAATAATAAAGACAGGCTGGAGAGATGGCTTAGCAGTTAAGGCACTTGCCTGTGAAGCCTAACGACCCAGGTTTGACTCTCCAGATCCCATGTAAGCCAGACTCACAATGGTGAGGCAAGAGCAAGGTCACATATGCCCACAAGGTGGTGCAAGCATCTGAAGTTCAATTGCTGTGGCTCTCTCTCTCACTCTAAAATAAAAAATGTTTTAAAAATAATAAAGATATATTTAGATATGTCTAAACAATCTAAATTTTTATACACGTCTATAACAATACAATCTTGGCATTATTGAATAAAATTTACATACTAACATCAATATTTTGATTACTTATTTTTTTCAGTTTACCTAAATAATTCTGAGATCATAAACAAAACATCATAGGTAGACATGCATAAATGAATTTGGTTATTTTAACATCAGTGCTGACAAGTCTGTGCTAGAATGTTGAGAGAGCCTAAATTTGCCTATGATATAGAGACTAAGGGTCATTGCCTTTATTTTATGTCCATTTTTTTGTTTGTTTTGTTTTTGGTTTTATTTTTTGTTTTTCAAGGTAGGGTCTCACTCTAGCCAGGCTAACCTGGAATTCACTAGTCTCAAGGTGGCCTTGAACTCACTCATGGTGATCCTCCTACCTCTGCCTCCTGAGTGCTGGTATTAAAGGCATGCGCCACCACACCCAGCTTCAACTTTTTTATAGTTTTAATTGGCACCAAAGTGAGAGATGCTTCCAGTGGTCTGTGTCAACATGACTGCTGAGAACATCACGAATTCAGTTATTACAAGGCTCTATTTTCCCATTATTTTTCTTTCCAAAGCATTTCTTAAGCTTGAAATGTTGTGAAAACCTTATACACTATAGTAAAAATGCTATTTTTGAAAACAAGTTTTTATTACATTTTCTTAACATAAGCATAATATATGTTCATCATAGATAAGACAAGTAAGCAAACAGAGGCAATGAAAAACATCCAAATCTGCGGAGGGGTGGCTGTACAGCTGGTGTCCGCTTCCTTGCAGTTCTCTCCCTGTGCATAGAAATACCTTTTACATTGTATCATCCACCCAATGATGATGTACTTCAATCACAATTGCTTGTGTCAATCAACATCATATTATAACTATCTCCCCATGCCATTACTCTTTTGCAGTATTCTTTGCATTGGTTCTGCCATATTTACTTAACCATTCCCAATTGCTTTTTTTTTGGGGGGGGGGCTTTTTTTTTTTAAGTATTTACAACTGAGCTGCCTTTGTCAAGAGCATTTTTATGTTAAAAAAAAAAAAAAACCTGAATTAGGGCTGGAGATATGGCTCAGCAGTTAAGGCACTTGCCTACAAAGCCTAATAACCTGGGTTCAATTCCCCAGTGCCTATGTAAAGCCAGATGCCCAAAGTGAAGCATGCATCTAGAGTTCGTTTGCAGTGGCTAGAGGCCCTGGTATACCCATTTCCTGTTTCTTTCTCTTTCTCTCTCTCTCTCTTCTCTCCTTGCAAATAAATATTTTAAAAGCCCTAAGTTATTTAAAATATATTTTAGTACCTTGATTCTGACAAGACAAAATGATTGCATGTGAAGCCAACATGAGCCTTTTTCCTGAGGGTCCCAGAGGTCACATAGTCTTGTGGCAAATGTTAGGAACACTGAAAGAGTTGAAACCTATGTAAGTCAGCTTTCTGTTCTGTAACAAAGTAGTCAACTTATAAAGAGAAAAGGGCTTGTTTTTTGGTTCATGAAGTAGACTAATTGCTTTTAAGTTTCAGGTAGTCGTGCTGGGTAGTAAAGGCAGGAGCTATGCAGCAGAGAAAATCTAGTTACCTCATGGCCAGAAAATAAGAGTCTGAGGAAGGGGCCAGATCCCACAATTTTTTCCGGAGTAGGCCTCCAATGACCTAAAAACCTCTCAGTAAACCTCAGCTCTTAAAGACACCACCACTTCCCTATAGCACGTCAAGCCTGTATAATATGGGCTTGAGGAGACATAAGAGCCAAGATATGACCAATGCTATGTCGAGAAGATCAGTAACCCCAAACAGAGATTGAGTAGGATAAACTGAAATCAATTATAGAACCACCTATCAGGGGTCCTTGTTCCTGTGACCATTTCAAAGAAATGCAAAATGAATTTTCTATACCAAGTAGGAGGTGGGCTTCTTTATGACAGTTCATGTTTTCAGTTCTGTAAGTGCTATCTCTTTGGGCCACACAAACTGTTGTTTTGTCAACTAAAGTATACTTGTCAATCAACCCTCTTTGCCAGGCATGCCATCTCCAACCACCCTGAAGAAGTCGGAGAAGTCTGGTTTCAGCAGCCCCTCCCCTTCGCAGACCTCTTCCCTGGGAACGGCCTTCACACAGCATCACCGACCTGTCATTACAGGACCCAGAGGTGAGCTGATCCACAGGGACTCTTGGGCATGTTTACATCGTGACCTGGAGGCCAGAGTAGCAAATGGGAGATGAGGACTACCTTATAATACTTCTGGGGCAGTGAGTGATCCAGTTTCTTATCTTTGAGGGAAGTCTTAGAATTTTACAGACCAAACAGAATATGGTATCAAATCTGTTCCTTTCTTAAGGTTAAAAGGCACCAAGCCTATTTGTTTGCTCAGTGAGATTTGGCAGAGGTAGGAATTAACTTGAACCAAAACCAAACATGCCCAAAAATGTGTGTGTGTGTGTGTGTGTGTGTCCACACTTGTGTGTTGGCACTTATCTTTCCATGTGGTCAGTTACCTGTTTCCAAGTAATAGATTTTTTTTTTCATTCTCTCACCCCTGCCAAATCTCTTTACATAAAACCCAATTTCCATATGTGGCATTTTGTGTTGAGGTTGTTTGCATCAGGGTGTTGACGAGCCATCCTCATTCACTCCTTTTGAAGTGGTAGATAGTTTGTCTGGTTTTCATTGCAATGTTTTCATTATTTCAGTCTCGTGTGCTTTTAACTTTATTATTAAAATGTGTCCACAAGAAATACGATTTGTATTTCACATTAAAGACAAGCCTTAAACCTCAAGAGAATGTCAGCAAATCACTTAACTTGATCTTATTGCAAGATGAAAATATTTATTAGTTTGTTTATGAAACTCCCACAGTAGGAGTGTGAGTAATTGTAACCATACTCACATTCTCCCATCAGATTTTTGTTTAGGTAGGTCTGTGATCTACCAGCTGGTACCATAAAGCATCTGAGAAAGTTATGGTCTCTTGTCTACTTTGACACACGCTGGGGGAAACTGATATTTCTTGCATTAATCTCAATGTTAGTCCCACAAATCTGAGTTACTTTATGAATATGGTATGTGCATGTCAGGGAAATATGGCAGTAGAGGGGTCTCTCTATGTACACATGAAGAAATCCCACTGAGGGAAATAAGAACTCTGCCATGTGAGCCAGTTACAGAAACTTGCTTGCTTCATTCTTAAAGACCTTGTAATCATTGATAGAACCTTCTCAAGAGCCCAGATTAAATAATTTCATCTATGTGTAGTATAACCACAGATGCTTTCCATGCTTGAATGATATATGTATGTATATATACACATATATGTATAAAATATTATGTATTATATAAAAACTTGAAAACTCACATCTGAATAAACCTCTTTTAAAAAGGTATTATTATTATATTTCTCATCATTAACATTTGTTGAGCATCTAAAGCATAGTGGAGAATGCAAGCTATGAAGTCACTTTAAGTCAGAGTATTTATTATCTAGGTATATGTTTTTACTCATTTTTTATGGTCAGGTTAACACATCAAGTGCTAAACGAATGTTAAAAGCAAAGTTTTTTATAGGACTCAGAGGAAGGGACTATGGAAGATGTACTGAGTACCTGTCACTGTGCAAACACTGGGGTCATTGTTTCCTGTCCTGGTAGAACATGCCACTTAAGGCAGGACCGAGTCACAGGAAAGCAGGCATTTAAAAAAGATAATGTGGAATTGGCATTTACTTGCCACTTTGTAGCCAATAAAGGGACTTAAGAGTATAGATCACATTGAAGCCAGATCTAAAAAGGTGCTTATATGAATGAAAGATATTTCAAGCAAAGAAAAGATTTCTAGAACAATGAGGTAATAAAGGCAAGACTATGAAGAACAACCAAGAGAGCTGGGTAAGCTTCCTCAGCCTTTCTACTTACTTTCTGGCTTCTGAGTAGCCTCTCCAGTGAACTGTAGACAATAGCACTAGGCAATATGCATTTCTTCCAAACATTACATTCTTATATAAAAACTACAAGACACTCATATTTTTGGAAAATGAAGAGTATAAAGTAATGTGCTTATATCATTACTTATCCAGTAAATACCAAAGGGAGACTACTATGCATCAAGCTTGTGCTTCACCTACAAGGCCATGACCAGGATCTTCCTGATCGTAGGTGACTAAGCACGTGACACTGGGCTGGGCCAGAGTGCACGTGCTTACCCACCACACACTGTCCTCATCCTTCCTCTTCCTATTCATACTCATCAAGTTATAGATGAGGGGAAAGTTGCCTAGTTTAAGAGTGATGGAGTACCGAGATGCTCTGTTTTCACCAGAATTCAAGATAGTTCCCAGCATCGTTGATTCTCCTTTTGGGAATGTCTATTCAGGCACTCATCCTCACTGCCCCCCACCCTTAGTGGTCTGGCAAAGGACTTGGAATGGGATGGTGATGCTCTTCAGTTGAATCTTTGCAGTAAGAAACACAGAGGTAAGATAGGGAAAGCAGGGCTTGGAGTGTTGCTCAGTTGAAAAGAATTCCTGCCTAGCATGTACAAAGCCCTGCTTCAGTCCCCAGCACTGCAAAAGATTGGGCATGATGGAGCACACCCAGAACTCTGGAGTTAGAGGCAAGAGAATCAGAAGTTGAAGATCATCTCTGGCTACATAGAGAGTTCTAGGGATAGGCAAACGTAGGACATATTTAGGCTAAGGAATTTTTAAGAGACCAGGGTTCTGCATCTCAAGTGGAAGAAGCACTTGCTGTAGGTTCTGTATTCCCTTCCATTCTCCTGTGAAGCAGTCAGGAAGCTCACGCTTGCAGTAATACCCACCTGGAACTAAAGCCTGATGTTTTAAGATAAGGCCAAAGTTGAGGGGGAAGAAGCCACGTGAGATGGTCAGTGGCATCATAGTGGTATGTGTACATTAAGTGAGACCTTTTGCTTTGCCACCTTTTCTTTTCCAGTTACCAGGTCCACACAGGGCAAATCAGAAAATCTATAAATTCAAACTTTTTAAGGGTACAAGGGTGGGGCTCCCAGTGTGTTCAGTGTCCTCTCACCCAAGGTCACATAATATATATGCATCTCTGATAGACATCAGGTTGCAAGACCTCTGCTCCCTTACCAAAACTTTCTAGCAATCTTGCCTCAACCAGGCAAGCATCTACCAATAACAGTAACTGAGTGACACCACTCAGTGCTCAGGCCAGAGGCATTATTTCAATAGTATTATAGCAAAACAGTCCCCATTCCCCCAAAAGATGATGTAAGCCCTGAAGTTTTCTTTGGAATTTTGGTGGCTATCATAATGAAAGAAACCTCTCTCTGTAAAGGTGACAAAGTGTCAAGGCTGAACAATTGGACTCTGAAGGGAGGAAGGCCTTTAGCATAGTTGTCTTAAGTTGTATGGGCAGCTACAACATAACATCAGAGACTGAGTGGCTTACAACCAACAGGAAGTTATTTTTCATAGTGCCAGATGCTGGGAAGTCCATGATCACAGTGCCAGCAGATTCAGTGGCTGGCAAAGGCTTACACCCTGGTTTAGAGATACTGTCTTTGTGCCGTGTCTTTACCTGGTCTCTGTGGCCTCTTTCATAAGGGAACATTCCCGCCCGTAAGGGCTCTGATCATCTCCTCAAAGCCCCACCTCCAGGTCACTGGGATTTATAATTTCAACATGTGAACTTTGAGGGTCTTAAGCCTCCTGACTGTAGAGTAGTGAAGCACAAAAGCTGGTGGGTGAGTATTTGAATTTGTACCATCCTCATGCCATCTGTGTGCCCTGGTGCTCTGGTGACTTCTCTGAGACATAGGTTCTACAAAGAATCATAATGACCAAGGTAAATGAAGTCACGTGTTTATGGTCCTCACACAATGTCAGGAAGAAAGCCATGCACCAGGTTGTGGAAACAAATCATCCTCTTTCATCCGCATTTGGAAAGTCTCACACTGTCTCTACTGCCTTCACCTATGGACATTTTTACCCATCCTCAAGCCCAGTTCAAATCCAGTCTGAGCATTCTTTGTCTGAGTGCTTGAGACTAGAAACGCTTCTAGTTCGAATTTCAGGATCAGGAACTTTTTGCATGTAGCATGAGATATCATTTGGGAGGGGACCCAAGTGTCAACATGCAGTTCATTCATATATGCCTGACACATGCGTGGGTTCTATACAATTCTATACAATGTTTTTAACATGCCTGCATGTGACAGATGCTTATTCCACAAGGTCCACTGGTGTCATGTCAGTACTCAGATCTAAGATTCTGGAGTATTTCAGACTTGGAAAAATTTTCAGAATAGGGATATTCTGCCTATGCTACGGTCAGCATTGAGCCCCTCAGCTGTATACTGCCTGTACCCCTCATACATGTTAGTCTCCTGCAAGCTCTCATTCTGCACCTCCTCCACCCTTGCCTTGCTTTCTGAGTGCCCATGTTTGACCCCCTTCTAGAATGAAATGTCAAGGGACAAAGACCTCTCACATATTTTGTATCTTGGTGCCTCACCCACTAAGTTTTGTGTATGGGATGAATAAAAAGTAGCCAGAGTTCATAGAAATGCATACATAAAAGACATTCACCACACCCAGTCACTCAAACACACTGATGGGTTCTCATTGCTTTGGAAGGCCCAGTAAAGACAGAGGTGTGGTCTTGCATGCACTATTCTTTGTGAGGCTGTCCAATATGGGAAGAGCCAGAGCCTTCCCTCTGCTGAG
This sequence comes from Orientallactaga sibirica, assembly GCA_036365145.1. Classification (NCBI taxonomy): domain Eukaryota; kingdom Metazoa; phylum Chordata; class Mammalia; order Rodentia; family Dipodidae; genus Orientallactaga; species Orientallactaga sibirica. The sequence goes on along the minus strand of JAEOAD010000015.1, from coordinate 30,419,833 downwards.
AGGTGGCCTCTGTAAAGCTTTGGTGAACATGCTCTTCTGACCACTTCCCTGTTTACATTGTGAAGGTAGAGGTATGTGGTTTATTAAACCTCAACCCTTCCCCAACCATGGCTTTCTCTGTGGCTTTGATAAATCACTTAACCTTGTGGTCTCACTTGGGTCATCTGTGCCATGGGAATAACACTTTGCCACCCGTGTCTCTATGTGGTTAGAATTGGGTAAACTGATTGAACTATGTTGGAATATCCCAGGGTAGGAAAGTTTTTAAACTTCAGCAAAGGCATTTTTATGTCATTATACATTATTACATTTATTGGGCACTTTAAGCTAAAAGATTGAGCTTTGAAAGATTTCCATTTACCATTACTTAAAGTTGTAACCATCATAAAGCATTTAATTGTGACAATTTATCTTATTCACTATTACTGAAAACAAGTCCTTGTGCTCATCACTGCTCTTTCAAGAGCTGCCAGTTTGCCTGTGACTTGGATCAGAGCTTCTGAAACTTTACTCACAACCTCTTTTCACCTGAGACATTTATTATTATTTTTTATTATTAGTTATCTATATAATGTGCATAGAGCCATGATGGTACCATCGTTAGCCTTCTCCCTGCCCTCCCCCCTCAGGGATTGAGGGTCTTGTATTGTGTGGATAGCCATCAGTTATGGGGGAGAGACAATGTCTCTGTGCATAAAGACCCAACTTATGACTCTAACAATCTTTCCACCCCCCTCTTCCACAAATTTCCCTAAGCCATGTTAGGTTCATATTAGGTCTATTTCAGTGACGAGGTCATGGGAGCTGAGACCTTTTTGGCATGTGATTATATGTTTTCTTTTTCATATGTGTGTATATGATACACATGTATGCACATGTGTTTGTGTGTTGAGCATGAGTCTAGGGAGTACACGTGTGCATATGGTGTGCAGGCTGGAGGTCAACATCAGGTATTTTCCTCAATCATTTTTGACACAGGGTCTCTCATCAGACCTGGAGCTCAGTAGATGAGCTAGCCAGAAAGCCCCAGCGATCCTCCCATCTCTGCCTCCACAGCACTGGGATTATAAGTACATGCCATAGTACAGCTTCAACCTAGCTGCTGGGATCCAAACTCTGGTCCCCATGCTTGTGTAGCAAGACTTTGCCCGCTGAGACATCTCCCCAGACACTCAGGAATTTTTTACATGACCCCAAGTATATAGGTATATATTATAGATATGCAAATCAGACATTTACTGGTAATAAATCATGGAGAATTTTATCTTAAAACAGTATATAATTTTAGCATTTAGTTTAAAAAAGACATTTACAACTAATGAGATGGGCACTCATTTATTCTTACATCATAATGAGTTGACTCTTGACTGAATATTTGATGTGGGACATAGAGCATCTTTTACTGCTTTTCAGACTTAATCATTACTATGACTGTAATCATCAATATTGAGAATTCTGCATCACATATATGCATAATACCTATTCTCTGAAGCCATTTCAGAAATTGTTGTAATTCCATCCTAATCTCAAGAGAAAATTTATTGAAATCATTTTTTGTTTTGTTTTGTTTTTGTTTTTTGAGGTAGGGTCTCACTCTAGCCCAAGCTGACCTGACTATGTAGTCCCAGGGTGGCCTTGAACTCACAGCAATCCTCTTATCTCTGCCTCCCAAGTGCTGAAAGATTTTTTCATAAAACTCAAGTCATAAATAGCAATTTTATAACTCAAATATTCTAACACAATACAATGCAAAGACCTAGTCATTTGATACTCTCTGAGGAATGACAGTAAAAAAAATAATACAAGTCTTTGTTTTCTGTAATGAAACCATTCTGCCTGTTTAAGAGCAGTACACTTTGTGTGCACAGTAAACACCCTGCAGTTGATCACATGCAGTGGTCCCACATCTGAGCCAGGGTATTTCAGGCAATGTTTGTTGGCGCTGCATGGTGTGACAGCATGCTCAGTAAAAAGTGTATGTGGTGTGTGTACAGTGTGTATGGTGTGCGTGGCATGTGTACAATGTATGTACAATGTGTGTACAGTGTGTGTAATAAGTACATTATGTGTGGTGTATGTACAGTGTATGTGTGTGTGTGTGTGTGTATATATATACAATGTGTGGATAGTGTGTGTAGTGTGTTGGCAGTGTGTGGTGTGTATATACAGTGTACAATATATGTACAGTGTGTGTGGTATGCGTAGTGTGTGATATGTTTACAGTGTGTGGGGTATGTACAGACAAAGGATGTGGTGCCATCTCATAATGAGGCACAGGTGAGCACTGACAAAAGCACCTGTGAGTCACACATTTGATTTTGAATTAATTTTTGTTTTTGTGCATTCAAATGCCTTTTACTTTTGGCAAATTTACACAACCCTCACATTCAGTTACAGGATGCCACGTGGGGTTGCAATCCACAGTTTAAAAACCTGAGTTCTAAAGGTTCTAACTCCTTGTAAGAATCATTGAGAACAATAACCAGTGATATTTAAAAGTTTCTTTAAACTATGAGTTCTTAAAATTTATCTCTCTGCTTAAAGTCTTTTGTAGTTTTAAAACCAACAGACTAGACATAGCCACTTACCTCATTTAATGCTCTGCGCTGAGTAAAGTGACTCTGTGCTTACAGTTTCAAAATGAGGTGAGGAGCCTCACTGAGAGACAACACTGAAAGCACTGCGCTACAGGAATTTGTGGTCTAATATGTCCCCATGCCACCTACCAATGTGTTTGCCTGTGTGGAACAGAGAAATATGGTTAACCTGTAACTTCGGGGACTTTGAAGTCAGACCTGGTAGCATAGACCTGTAATCCCAGCTACTCAATGGCTGTGATAGAGGATGTCAAGGTCAAGGCCAGCCTGGACTACTGGATGAGTTTAAGTTCATTCAGCCTGGGAAACTTAGTGAGACCTTGTCTCAAAATAAAAAATATAAAAAAGCCTGGAAATAGAGCTCAGCAGTAGGCTGTTTGCCTAGCATGACCAAGGCGCTAGATTCAATCACTAGTACATACACACACACACACACACACACACACACACTCAGGAATTGCATTTATCTCATTTAAAAATAAGTATGTAATTTGATGCTATTAGGATAGCATCAAAATGCTATCAAGGACTGCAGTGTCTTCTCTTAGTCATTGCTACATCGGCTGTGGTGGGTTCCCCAAAGGTCCATATGCTGCACACTCAGTCACCAGGGCTGCGGTGTTGATGTGGACCTTTAAGAGGTAGGGCCTGCTACAAGGCAACTTGATCCTAGAAGCCCCCTCGAGAATAGACTGATGCTGTCTCCTAGGAAAGGATAGAAGTCTGGAAGGAATGGCTTAGTTCCCAAGAGAGTATGTTAGAAAATAGACCAGTAGATGATGGAAGAGGATGTTAGTTAGCAGTTCTACATATTCCACATGACTTACAGATGAGAAATCTAAGTTAGTCAGAGCCCAAACCTGAACTCATCATTGGTCCAATGGCTTTTCAACCAATTTAATAAGGCTTACCCCTTTTCTTCACTTAAAGAAATAAGCTACATTTATTTGACCATGTAGTTTGTTTTCACACTTTTATTATCTATGACATAACATGGCCATTTAGATGTTTTGATAATCCTGACATAACCTGTTTTATCATGCCAAGTTTTTATATAGCAACCTAAAAATTCACATATTTTTATTAGCCTATGTTGGCAAATGCAGGGTTTCTATGAGGTACAAGTCAGTTCAAATATTTTTTGAAGTTTTTGGGGGGGGCTTTTTTCAGTTCTAAAATTAACTTGCAGACTCTTAGTAACATCTGGGGACCCATTAATTTTTCTGCAAATATTTACCAAGCACTTATACAAGGTACTCTTGTAGTTACTGAATAGAGTAAGCCAGAGAGGCCTGGATTCTGTCCTCACCCAGAGTCCTTATCTCCTGGTGGTTGAGAGACAGGAAAAACAGCAGCTATGGTATACAGGTTAATCAACCCTAATCCAAAAGTCAAAAGTTGAAATGCCCCAGTGTTATCATGAGTACCAGAATGGCCTTTTGAGTGTCATGTTGATTCTCAAGTCTTAGAGCATTTCAGATTTTTAGATTAAGTATGCTCAACTTGTACCATATATGCCAGTCTTCTAAAATCCAAATTTAGAAATACAAAGAGTACTAAGCATTTCAGAAAATGGATGCTCAGCCTGTACTGACTGAGAGAAGCACAGAATTCCATAGAGGCCAAGGGGAAGGGCATCTTCATGAGGAAGCATATGGAATTTGTCATTGTGAGAGTCCAAATAAGCCTAACACCTACCATGTATCTTGAACTTTTACCACCTATTGGTTAGTATGCAAACAGAACAAGTAAAACTGTTAGACAACTAAGACCTGAGAAATTAGCATAAAATACAAATATGATTAAATTACTTCATGTCAATTATGTATAGATGGAGTTGAGCAAAATTGTCCAGATTCTGAAAATGTGCATAAGGGATATTAAAACAATAGTCATAGGAACTGATGATTCATCATGCATCTTTCAAAGAGTCATGCTAGTTTCTGTTTGGAGAAGTAGTCAAAAGTTTATATGCTCTATAAACCTTTCTAAGTCCGTGATCCTCCTGGCCCAAACAGGGATCCTGCTCTTAATGATGAAGTATCTCAAGGGCTAAAGTTAACAATATCTCTCAGTTTGGCCAAGAAAAATATACTGCAGAGAATTATGAGCATTATGCTCACCTTCCAGGAAGCTGAGGTCACCAGGAACAGTTGAGGTGTAGACTCGTGGCATGCAGAGACTATTGGAGAAGCACAGGAAAGAAGAGATGCAACGGGACGCCAGCAGTTGTTAGACGGCAGACACTGTTGTTCATCCCAGCCTCATTCCTTGCACTCAATAAATGTGTCAAATAATTGAATGAATACATAGGTGTGATGGAATCAAAATTTGTGAATAATAGGGACTTCCTTATACCCCCTTCTGTAGTAATGATAATGATGACAGTGTTCAAGTCTTTGTACTTTTCAGCATGTGGGAGGGTCTAATGTGTATAAGCAGTGCTCATTTACGTATTTGTTTGGTTTTAATTAAGAACTGCTGCCTTGATATGTATTGGGAGAGATTAGCTTAAAATGTTTTGCTATCTTTTTGAAGATTTGGTATTTGCCTGGAGGTGTTGTCCGAATGTTAAGTCCTGAAGAAGGAACATGCCTTGGTCCCTCACCATCACCATGGTACCCCATCCTAGGTTAGGTTAACCCAAGGGTTAAGTCAGTTCAGCTTTCTCCCATCTTAGCTGCAAACTTTGCTCATGGAAAGCTTTTTTAACTTAGTTGTAGAATATGCTGGTGATCAACTGAATCTAATTTATCTCTCCTGGTTGGGTACAATTGAATCTTCTCAAGAAAATGAGAAGCAATTAAGTACCTATTGTGAACAAGGTGCTGAAATCATTACTGACAGATAAACACAAGGTGCTTACTTAAGATTGGAGTATGTCCTTCTGGAAAACATCACATCGTCATTCTCCAATAGGAATTGCCAGAGTTGATTTTTTTATTTACTTATTTTTTTTTATTTGAAAGAATCAGAGAGAGAGAGAGAGAGAGAGAGACAGAGAGAAACAGAGAGAATGGGTGTGCCAGGGCCTCCAGCCACTGCAAACAAACTCCAGATGCATGTGCCACCTTGTGCATCTGGTTTATATGGGTCCTGGGGAATCAAACAGAGGTCCTTTGGCTTTGCAGGCAAATGCTTCAAGCGCTGAGCCATCTCTCCAACCCCAGAGTTGATTTTTGAACACAGACCTCACAGACCATTGAGATAATGAGAAAGAGAAGCAAAGGACTTAGGAAACAGTCTGAATTAGCGCAAGTGGAGTGTCCTGTTTAATGGGAAGGAAGCATTGTCTCTGGGCTTGGAAGTAACTGGACAGTGAAGAGGAAATGGCAGCATTTTAGCAAAGGCTCTCTAAGTCTCGGTTCAGGAAATTATTAAATTCATTAACCAGATACTTACAACCAGCTATTACTGCCCAGCCAAAGGAAAAACCAGTGCCAGCAAATGTTTTAAAACTACAACTAAACAAAAGTCAGGAAGCGTGTAATTAAAACTGTACCTTTATTGTATTGTAAAGAGTTTCACTGTGACATGGAAATATTTAAAGGAGAAGGCTGTTTAGCTAATTTGTCTGCAAGTGAACTGCCGAGTAGAGAACTATCCGAAATTAACTGTAAGGCCACCCACCAAGTGAGCCTCATAAAGGCCAGGCTGCTCAGCTTGGTTTTGTGTAACCGTTCAATAATTACCAGATAAATGCATAACTAAAAGCTCTATTACACTAATAATTTGTGCGAAGATAGATGTGTGAGATACCCTGCTGGGTTAATTTGTCATCCCCACAGCAAACTTCTAAAGCGAGTTCCTCTGTAGTGGAATCATGTTAATGTGCTGTTCCAGGGAGGACAGGTTAGAGCAGTGAGACCACTTGGTTCTTTAATCTCCTCAAGAGGCCTAAGGCTCCTGGAGGGAATGCGACAGAAACTGGGATGATTAGCCAAGAAGACCTACATTCATACTCATCCTGACTTCTCTTGGAATCCCTTGTCCTCCCCCCTCCACACACACACATGTATTTACATAGGAAAGGTGCTGGTTTTGAGCAAGGCATCCTAAAATTCTCTCAAGGAGACCACTTCCAGGTATTATACTATCAGACACTCCGACTGTAACTAGGATAATCAGATAAGCCCTTGGCAGTTTCTTTCTTGACCATTTAGCTTAATCTAATGTTGATTCCATATTTGTGCTCATTATGCGTTTTCCTTTATTTTATCACAAAAAGAAAATTTGTGGAATAGTTTCCCTCCCTCTCTCTCTCTCTCTCTCTCGCTCTCTCTCTCTCTCACGCGCGCGCGCACACACACACACACACACACACACACACACACACACACAATCTGTCTTAAATATAAAGCTCACATTTAGGTATGAGTGCAGCATTTTGAACCTCCCCTATTGACAGAATCATAAATCATGTTAAAGTTAAGTGAATTATATCGCCAGAGCTTAACTCGGGCAGTGTTTATGTAGTCCCAGCTTCTCACCCACATAGAAGAGGGGATGGGCACTGACTCTGGAAGAGGGTCTGTTCTAACATATCCACATGGTTGCAAGATCAACAAGTCAATCCTCCATCTTGTGTAGAGAAACTAATATAATCACCCACATGTTTTCTGAATGTTAGATTTTCACAGGAAATTTTCATTTGTCATTTGCCATTTCTTTATATTAAATGTCACTTGCTTTCTACCCTTCAAAACAATTCTTTTTTCTTATGTGCAAAACACATGTGAGAAACATCAGAGTTTCTAGGTTCTACTACAATTCTAAAGGGAATTAGACCTCTGAGCACCAATTTAAATGAGAACAGAAGAGTGTATGGATCTGTCTGGCAGTAGAATCAACTAGAATCGAATTCAAGTTCTGCCCAGACATGTAGGTTCTGTTTAAGCTGGGGTAAGTCATTTATCTTCAGTTAGCCTTTGCTTTCCCACTTTCGTGGTATTGGAGAATATCAGTGAAAGGGAAAAGGGAATGACCTATTAATAAGGGGCTGGGTATGTAGTAAGTGTCCAAGAAATGTTGTTTTCTCTCCAACTCCCCTTGCCCCCCCCCATCATTTGCTTTGTGTGTGATTGTCTTGAAATTATCTCCATCCTTTAGTCCTCATTCACCACCCCCAGTTCTTTCTTTCTACCTACTCTTCTTGTCTAAAAGTAGAGTCTCTGGAGGAGGAGGAGCCACACATGTCTGAAATATGGTCTTGAGGAAGTGAACAAGCCCAAGCTCCCATCCCCAACTCTTGTATGGTTGGAAGAATAGGACTGTCTCCAGGGGAGCAGGGGCCTCCACCCAAGGATGGACTGTGCTTTAGCCATGGTGAAAGTGTCACTTAGATAAGCTTTTCCTCAGCCATGGCTCCTGCCAAAGGAAAAAGCACCTTTGTTGTTCTCTAGAGTCCATTGCTTCTAAGAGTCAATTTAACAGCTAACCATTGAGCATTGCCTGCCACACGTTGTGCAAGGCTCAAGTGAACAAGCTGGACAGGCACAAGCATGTCATTGCTCCTGGAAAGACAGCAGTGAGAGGGGCACAAGAGACCCTGGATATCATGCAGCTTGAGCTGTTTGTGGAGAGTAGGTTGTGTGGACACCTTCTGTTGACACACAACATGAATTGAAAGAACCTTGGCATTCTCAAATGATAATTCTAGATCTTACTGAATATTCAGATTTCTGAGTATCATAATAAAAGTTGTGGAACTGTTAAATACTAGGCAGTAAACTAGAGATTTTTTTTTTTAAAAAAAGACTATTAATAAATCCAACTAATTTGATTAGCCTCTCCTTCACTGCCCCATCTACTGTCATTTACCTAAAGGAACAATCTTAAGGTCGAGGACTTCAGGTGATGTCAGCTGATACCTCTCCTGTCTTCTCTCCTCACTATGAGCACCATTCACAGACTAAATCTCCTCAGCTTGGAACACGTAATCTAAAATAATCCAGATTAACTATTTTTAAATTATTTTTTATTTATTTGTGAGGAGTGACAGAGAGAGAATGGGTATGTCAGGGCTTTTGCCACTGCAAGCAAATTCCAGATACATGCACCACTTTGTGCATCTGGCTTTACATAGGTACTGGTGAGTCAAACTCAGGCTGCAGTCTTTGCAAGCAAGTGCCTTTAACTCTGAGCCTCCCTACAGATTAAATTTCTACCAATTTAGCAATCCAAAGGGAAAAGAATAACTTTTTACAATGGATCTAGCAAAGGGTCTACCCTGGATGCTTATAGCTCATATTGGCCTGGTTTGACTCATTTGCTCGCTTCTTAAACAGTCATTGTATCTAAAACATAATGAGGTGTCTTCTTGGTGTAGCATGAGTTTCATACTCACCCACAGAACCAGGAACAAGGGTTAAGTCTACCCTAGCTACAAAATCTGAGGCCTAGTGGGACTGTTCCCCAAAGAAACATTAGAACTATATTTCTAATAGGTGCAGGACAATAGGGCAGACAGAAATTACATCTGCCAACTGCAAGAGTGAAGAGTCAAGCCACTCTGAATGCTGGCCAGTGGATTCTATATCTTCATGCTCCACAACTTGTTCCTGCAGTTAGGACTTGCAGAGGACCAATAAAGCCCAGGTTTAGAATGTGACCGTTAGTTCATGCTATGGACCTACAGGGTGACTTGAAAATGTTTCAACTCTTGGGTCTCAATTGCCTGGATGACCTCACTGTACTGTATGACTCTGACGACGTTTCATACACCTGCATTTATTTCTTATAACATTCTAAAGAATGACAACTACCCTTGAATTGAGCTGTCATACTGTATGGCGTGCTATAGATTCTCAACACGTTTGTTGAATAAATGGGCCTCTGATGTACTAGGTAACTCTATCCATGCATTCTAATCCTCAGAAGGGTCTTCTTTTGGTGCTGTTAGACCCTTGGATATGCAAGAACAGGATCAGAAAGGCTAAAACTTTGTCTAGATTAACACAGGAAGGAAATGACTTGAATCCAGAAGAGTTTCACTCTGGAGCCCATACAAAGCATACCATTTCCATTTTGCACTGGGGGAAAGGAGCAGAGGAAACCAGCACAGCAATCGATGCTCAGGATAAAAACACAACTCTCCCCATGCTTCCTCACTTCATGTAAAATCTACCAACATTAGGAAGAAATCTGAAAATGCTATGGGATGGATGCAGAGGATTCAGTGCAAGAGGATATTTTAAACTAACCTTGAGTAATCATGTTCAAAGACACAGACCTTGAACCTCTACACCCACCTGACAGCTTGGTGGAAAGGAGTGCTACAATCACCCTTTGGCTTTTATCCTTTGTGGGGCTTGCTTGCTTGCCTGCCTTTGTATTGAACATAAGGAAAGACTTGCAAACAGCCAGTGTTCCATCACTTGGCCATTGTCCTCATGGCTGCAGCTACACAGGTCTTATTTCTGAAGCTCTCTTGCAGGACTGAGGTGTGTGACACTCCAGGGCTCTTCCAACAGGACCTTAGCAGATTTCCTGCCTGCTTCTGTTAACCTTTGTCATCATCCCATCTCGGGTTGTTAGCTTTTTCTCAAATGCTGTTTTGATTTGTTTGCATTCTTCATCTCTCATCTCTTAGTATCACTGGCATATTACGTAAAAGTCTAAGTTCCCTTGGCAGAACTGGATTCTGGTCAACTATTAAATTTTCACCCTTCATATTTGCAGTAATCACAGCTGTTGGGTGGTGTTTGAATGCATTTCACATTAGCCATCATGGTAGCTTACCCAATTAGCTTACGGTCAGTCTGGAGGTCCTGTCAGGATAAAGGCTGGAGCTTTGTCTCAGACCTTGAACTAATCATAGCCAACAGTTCAGATTTGCAGCTTCTTTTGAAAATAAGTTCTTTTAAATAGTTCATGTTTCTTTTCCCACCTTCTAGATTTTAATTTCATTAACCATGCATTAATTGTGCTGAGCTATTTGTAAATATAATCCTAGAAGTCAAAGTAGGTGACCCTCAACAATTATTTAATTCAAACTAATTGGAGGTGGGGAGATGGCTCAATGGCTAAAGGTACCTGCTTGCAAAACCTAGTGGTGCATGTTCAATTCCTTAGTACCCATGTAAACCTGAATGTACAAAGTGGCTCATGCATCTAGAGTTCATATGCAACAGAAAAGTCCCTGGCATACTCATATTCTCTCTCACTCCTTCTCTGTCATAAATAAATACTTTTTAAGCTCTAAATTTTGAGATTAGAGAAAAAGAGAAGAGTTTGCCCTTATTTGCAAGCCATGTCGTATTAAACCAAACTAAACTAACGCATGATCTCTTTAATCAGAAAACTTCCTTAAAAATGCCCAGGGAGCACTGGAGAGCTTCCCCATAGCCCATGTGGGGACAGTGCAGAAACCATCCTCAGCCTGTGATTAGGTCAGAAGTGTACCTGTGTGTCCACACGGGGAGAAGGAGGTCAGTGTGGGCAGTCAGAGTGAATGCCCAGGCCTGAGGTCAAAGTAGAAAAGGGTTTATAGGGACTAGCCCAAGAGTTCTAAATTTCAGGGGTATCTCACACCCTGAGCTTTAAGCAAAAGTAGGAATTTTAAGTATCTTTGGTCAGAAAAAAAAAAATCACATTTTCAGGTCATGCATGATACCTAGCTCTTTGAGATCAAGTTAATTGCTACTACTATTGTTGATTTTGGTTTTAAATGTTGGTTTGCAAAATTATTTTTAAGACCTTCACATCATATTATACCAATACTGTTACCATTTTATCAATATTCATGTATTTAAGCCGGGCGTGGTGGCGCATGCCTTTAATCCCAGCACTTGGGAGGCAGAGGTAGGAGGATCGCCAGGAGTTCAAGGCCACCCTGAGACTACATAGTGAATTCCAGGTCAGCCTGGGCTAGAGTGAGACCCTACCTCGAAAAACCAAAAATAAACAAAAAAAAATTCATGTATTTATTTGCAGAGGTAGGCAGGCAACAGGTACCTCTTTCTTCCTGTATACTCTACAATCTGTATATAATGGAAATTGACATGATGTTATGAAAACAAATACCAACTTATTAAAAGAGGTTACTTACTTATAACTGTAAGACCAGAAACTGCATCATGTGCCATATACACACACGTATGCATATACACACATACTCATTTAATCTTCATAGCAAATCTATGAGGTAATTTACCACATGATCCAGATGGCAAAGTGAGTCACAGAAGCTCAAAACCTAAACTTGGGGCTGGAGAGATTGCTCAGTGGTTAAGGTGCTTGCCTGCAAAGCCTTACAACCTAGTTTACGATTCCCCAGTACCCAAATAGAGCCAGATGCACAAAGTAGCGCATGCACCTGGAGTTCAGTTGCAATGGCTAGAGGCCCTGGTGTACCCATTCTCCCTCCCTCTCTCTCGCTCTCTGTGTGTGTGTGTGTGTGTGTCTGTGTTTGTGTCTGTGTCTGTGTCTGTATCTGTCTGTCTGTCTTTCTGTCTGTCTCTATCTGCTTGCAAATAAAAATGTATTTAAAATACTAAACTTGGAGCCAGGTATGGTGGCACACACCTTTAATCCTAGCACTTGGGAGGCAGAGGTAGGAGGATCACTATGAGTTCTAGGCCACCCTGAGACTACGTAGTGAATTCCAGGTCAGCCTGGGCTAGAATGAGACCTACCTCAGACAAAAAAGAAACACCTAAAAAAAAAACTAAATTGAAGCATACCTGGTAAGTGGAAGAGCTAAATTTAACCATGTCTATGATTCCAAACCCATATATTGTGCCACATTACTATTCTGACACATATATAAAGCTGAAAACCACATATAGATATAGTCCAAGTAGCACAGACAAGGATGTTAAATAATGGTAAAAAAAAAAAAAAAAAAAAAAAGAAAAAGGAATAAAAGCTCCAATGGTTTGAATCAGTTGGTCCCCAACTGGTAGCAGTTTGGGAAGTGGAGTGCTGAAGGAAATGTGTCACTGGAAGTGGACCTTGAGTTTTATTAACCTTAGCTTGCCAGTGCTCAGTTTACTCTCTTGCTGCTTTCTGCCAGCTGCTGTGGCAAGAAGTCATGCCCAGCTTCTGCTCTACCATCCTGTCCTTGCCATCCCAAAACTTCCCCTCAAGACTGTAAGGAAAAGTAAACCATTTTCTTGTATCAGCTGCTTTTGGTTAGGTGTGTTTGTCCCAGCAATATGAAGGTAACTGTGACTGAGATGTAACCCGAGAGTCACTATAGATAGTTATTGGAGATAACACGACATTGTGACTGCCTTGGAAGCATCAGAAGGCTTAGGCTTCAACAGAGAGGCTTGTATAGAGACAGAGGGAACAGCAATTGACAGGTGCCACTGTGGAGTGGGAAAGGTACTAAGAGTGAATAGAATTGTGTGAGTGTATAGCAAGTCAAAGCTAGGTGGAATCTGCTTTTGAAAATAAAGTTCTATTGAACATAACCTCATTTTTGTTAATGGCATGTCTGTGGCTTCCACTCCATAGCAGCAGAGAGGAGTCACTGGCACAAAGATATACAGTGCCTGTAATATCTGACAGGTTTACTGTCTAGCCTCTCCACACAATGACTGCCCATCTTTGGTCAAGACCAGAAGCCAGGACCTTTGAGCAATACTGACTCTTAAGTAGTTAAAATGAATCTAAATAAAAAATTTTAATTCCTCAGCCTATCTTTATTGGAGGAGAGATGATCTGTTTCTCCAAAAGCCATAGGGATTTGATCTCCAGTCATAAAATTGCCAAACCTCAAATGGAGTCAGGCCTTCTAGGAAACCTGCTGGGATGTGCTGTTGGTTCCCCTAGCAATAGTGATATAACTATACTGGTCTTCTGAAGGCATCATGCAAGGTCGTGTACTCCTCAGTTGAAATGTCCTTTCATGTGCATCACAGTAACATTCACGATACGGGCTAAATGTTAGCTTGCTTCGAATCACATGCCTGGTTTCTTAGAAAAGTTCACTCATCTAAATGCTTGAAAACCATTGCCAATTTCTCTTTCCTTATGCCTGTTAACAGAAACCACACAGCTTCAGACAGCAGGCTGAGTCATGAATAATTTATCCATTATAGTCATGGCCCTTAAGGTAGATTTCCAGCTGCAGGTAGGCTGTGGTGGCATTGTTGTGTTGATTTTGAACTTCTGAAGACGCAAACTGCAACACAATTCAACTTCTATTTGCCATATAGAAGGCATTTTGTTTCCAAGTGGAATTTTTCTGCTGTTTTCTTCTCCTTTGGAACTTTGAGTTAAGAATGTCTGCTTCTGAATGGGAGACATCAGGGTTTCTCAGTTCTCTGTGGAAATTTGTTGCCATGTAGAAGATAGCTTGCTGCTACAGACAAAATGGGACAGTGCTAGCACTAACACAAGAAACAACTTGTTACCTCACCCATTGCCCCTGACTTGCTGTTGATGAATAGAAAGACCATGAGGCTTTGGGGAGGCCACGAAGTGGGAGTGCATCTCACCCTGTGAGGGAAGAAGCCTTTGAGGACCAGGTCTTCAGAGAATGCTGCACCCTGAAGAGGACTGCATGCTTCTGTTTGTGAGGCTCCTGACCAGCTTTGCTGTGGAACCTTCCATAACACAGGCTAGGATTTGATATGGAGGCAGGTGCCAGGAGACAAGCACCAATGTCTCTCCAATATGTGACCCTTTGCAGACCAGGAATAAGGTTAGCAATGACAGGATTATGTAGAACATAGTTCAACCATGAAACTTTGGTTTAAGGAGATGTATGGAAGGATTCTTAGAATTCTTAAGAGTTTGATCTTGAGAACACCTCTGTAATGGTTAGGAAGAGGTGGCTGGGTTTGTTGTTGTTGTTTGTTGGTTGGTTGGTTTTTAAATCCTAAGATTTAAGTAAAAATACTAATACAAAGTCTGGCTCCATCCCCCATTACCACTTCTGTGGTTGACCTTCACAGGCTCTGATCCCTCTCCTCCCATCAACACTCACCAGTAGTATGTGTCCTGTTTAGGCTTCCTTCTTCTTCTTTTTTTTTAAATTATTATTTTTTATTGACTTTTATACTTACATACAAAAAAAAAACACCTGATATTTCCCTTCCCTCCCCCCATTCCACTTTAGAACTCAAGTCTCCATCATATCCCCTCCCTCTCTCCATTAGTCTCTCTTTTAATTTGATGTCATCATCTTTTTCTTCTATTTTGAGGGTCTTGTGAAGGTATTGCTAGGCACTGCAAGGTCATGGATATCGAGGCCAGTTTCTGTCTGGGCAGTTGCATTGTAAGAGGTCATACCCTTCCTTTGGCTCTTCCATTCTATCTGCCCCCTCTTCCACAATGGTCCCTGAGCCTTGTAGGGTGTGACAGAGGTGTTTCAGTGCTGGGCACTCCTCCATCCCTTCTTCTCAGCACTATGTTGCCTTTTGGGTGATCCCAGTGGTTATCACCATCTGAAAAGAGAAGCTTCTCTAACCAGAAGTGAGAGTAGTGTTAATATGTGAATATGAACATTAAGTGTAGTGTTTTCAGGGCAGCTTGGTGGGAATAATATATACATTTAGTCAGATAAGAGCAGGCTTATACCCCTAAGGCTCATGACCTCACCTACCATAGACTTTTACTTAGGTTTTTCAGTACCAGGTATGTATTCCCTCCCATAGAGAGGGCCTTCAGTCCAATTATGGAGCAGTTGGTTACCCCAAGAGTAGACATGCCACTATTGCACCGGTTCAGTCATTGGGCCTGTCTGGCCAAGCTTGAATATTCAGCTTCCACTGTTTTCACTGTTGATGGCTTCTGTCTCCCATACGCTGCATGCAATGCAGCTTTTTCCAGCTTTCAGTTGGCTGGTCTACAGGGAGAAGGTATTCTGCTCCATACCACCTTGCTTTCACAGTGACCATGCTTCTCAGGCATGAGATGTCTTCAGCAATAGGGTCTTACTATCTGTTTCTCTAGGGAAACCAAGGGCTTTGGGAAAAGCCTTTAATGTTTTGGAGGCTACCAGGACCTCCTTGGTTAGGCCTCCTTCTTACAGTGGGCTCTCAGACCAATCACTGTTGAATTAGATACATCTCTCCACATACACAGTCATACATACAATCATAACTTTCGTAGGCCTTCTTCTTCTGCAGTCTTAATTAGTGCTGGTTTAAAAGAAGAAAGTATGGTTAAGATAAATATCACATCATATTGTGTTGAAGTTTTAGCTTTTTCTCCTACAACTAAAACTAAGAATTTTGAATGATTGAAATGAGCTAAGGTCAGCAGAGGAGAGAGAAGTAAGCTGCCTCCCTAACTATAGCTGATCTCTGGGAATCCTAGATTTATGTGTCTTTAATGGTAATGACTTTGTTTAGGCCATTCCAGGCAAGACAGACCTGTCACATTTCCTTCTCCCACTTTATCTGTATTCCTGTGAATATTTCAAGTAGTTGTTTAAAACTAGCTTGTCTGCTAGTTAAAAGTTAAACTAATAGCAAGAGCCGTCTAGACCAAAGTGTTCCTGACACCTTGTTGCACCTGGCCTGGGGTTCCAAAAGCACTGGACCCCAGAAGCAGTCAATATGGTGGCATCTTTTAATGCATGCATTGTATTAGCATCAACAGGGATTTAGATGGGTGCACTCTAATAAACTCAAATAATCACTTGAGAAAAGTTTGGTTGGCTCTCACATAAATGATGTACACTTTAAAGGTTCTAAATATGCATTTACCTCACATGGTATTCTGTCAACTATCCACATCCATCCATCCATCCAAAGAGATGTGTCTCCACCAAGAATTTGGACTCATACCATTCCCTGTGCATTCCATTAGCATCATGCCAGATTCCTTAATGGTAGTTTCTCTTCTTTCCAGCTTGCTCTGACCATCTCAAAAGAACCTTTAATGAATTTACTGTTGGATTGATTTAGCCTCAGTGACTCTAACATGATCTGAGACAACTTAGAAAAAAACTTATGTTCACTATGAACCTCAAATCCAAGACAAAGAGAGGAAATAAGAAATAGAAGACAAAATCATTGATGACATCATAATTGAACTTCTGTAAGTTTCTTTGTCCAGCCAAAAAGTAATAGGTTATCCAGAGAAATAGCATATACTTAATAACAAATAACAGATGTTTATGATGGCTTTAATAATTATTTCCTCTTTGAAGAAATGAAAGCTCAGGATCTAAAATAATTTGTACCCAGCTCTCCAGTGAGCTGATGGCTGACCCAGAGCATTGCCCATATAGGAAAGAGGCGTGACCAGGACACCCTTGAAGAGCAGACTCAGCAATTGTATAATTTGAGTCTTCAGGCGAGATGACTTCCTGGTTAATTAAAAATTAACTGGTCCTAATAAATCAGTCATTGTAGAATTAATTCTATACAGTACCATATATTCTGGGGTTTGTGTTGAACTCTACACCATATGGAAAAGGTGAATAAGTGAATTAGTGAAATATGATAAAGAAATTAAAGTCTAAATTTAAGTTACTAATAATTTCTTTTACATATCTAATAACAAAATAAGTTCAATGATGTTTATCAACAATTAATGAGAGATTGTATGGTACTATTGAGTCATTTCTCTGATTGTATTTCTTTAAGTCTTATCTGGTAGATCTTTGTTCTACTGAGTATTTTTCCTTAGGCAGCATTCTCTGTACCTACCATTTCTTATCTAAAAGCACTGTCAGAAAGCACCTGGGTTAATGTCCCTGTATCTTCAAGGTCAGGAACACTTGACAATAGAGTTGCCATCTTTATGTCTGACATGCTTCAAAAGTTGAGTATATCAATTTGTTCAGCTCACTGCATCCCAACCCAACTTGAGAAATTCCACCTACAATGCTAACTAGAAATGATTTTGTAAAATTCAGGGTTCTGGACCAGAGTTCCTTGCTGCCAGCAAGGACAACCATATCACGTTGGAAGAAAAAAATAACTTTGGTTCTTTAAAGCCAGTAGCACAATCCCCAGAATAAGAGTAGTCTTTAAGCTTATGCATTTTTAAATATTTTTTCCATATTTTATTTATTTATTTATGAGAGAGAAAGAGGCACAGAGAGAGAGAGAGAATGGGCACGTCAGGCCCTCCAGCCACTGCAAACAAACTCCACATGCATGAGCCCCTTTGTGTATCTGGCTTATGTGGGTCCTGGAGAGATCCTTTGGCTTTGCAGGCAAATGCTTTAATCACTAAGCCATTTTAATTTACGGACAATAGTGGGTCCCAAGGTTTATAATTCATTGTAAAGACTTAACTTTTAGTCATGACAAGCTCCCTGGTTCTTTATCAGATAGCAAAACCAGTTTTTGTCATTAGCAATTTTTATTGTTATTTTCTTAATTTTTGTGTCACTCATTCATCATTTAATATACAACCAAAAAATATGCACACAGTGCCAAACTCAATGAATGATGAAATAGGTAGCAAGTGGGGAGACTGGCTTCAATGGGTTATGTTTGTGAAATCCTCCATTGTATGATTAAGGATAATACCACCTGTTTTGGCTCAACTTGGTCTTTTGAACCAATGATGGGGGGGGGTCTGTGACTAATTACTAGATAGATTAAAAGTCGCATGCAAGTAAGTTTGCCATATCATTGCAAAACAATGGCTTTTACTCCAACCTGCATTTCTTCTCCAAACACTACCAGTGTCACTTTGAGATATGCCCTCCTAGAGACTTCAGTCATTGCTTAGAAAATGTCCCCATTATCAAGTGTTCCCAGTAGGAACACAGTACAGCAATTAGTAGGTATGTGATCTTTTCCATGCCAGTGGGATGGTGGCAGAAGGGATAGCCTATGAAATGTTGGATCTTTTCAGTATCATGAGTCACTCTATGCAGAAAGCCTTATACTCCAGGTCTTTGGGTATTTTTGGTTCTCGTTATAAGAAGATCTTCAATTTAAAGATTGAAATTACAAAAAGAAGAAGAAGAAGAATGGTGATCTGTGCATCCCCTGATTTGAGAGTGTTTTTCTAGCCTGGCTTGATTTACCTTTGAGCGTTGTCAATCCCATGAGATATGCTGCTCTTATCCTCTAACAGATCTTTCTAATTCGAGGGAAAAAGCATTCTTGGAAAAATTATTAACTACCTTGCATAAGTTTGTTTGTAATCTAATGTAATTTTCTTATAGAAATGATATTTAGATTCAAATATAAGGGGGTGGTTGTCTGAGACTTGTATCAGTTTTCATGGGTAGAAAACCAACATTTTCTCTCCAAGAAACCCTTTTCCATAGGGGTTACTGCCCATTCAGCCTGTGGCTATTTTGGCTTTGAAATGCCAACAGGGGAAAAAATAGAACATAAACCCTCCACTATAAAGGGAAGTACCCAAATTGCATGGGTTCATTAAGTGATCATTTACTACAGACTTCAAAAACTCATCCTGAATTAGTCCCTAGAAATTTCCTTGAAATGGAGCCTAAGAGCTTTAACCATGAATTATTGTCTGTGGATAGCTCAGCATGAAAAGGGATCCATATGTGCAAACTAGAATTTGTCAAATGTAATGTCAGTTAAATCAGGTCTAATCTACCAAATACATTTTTTATTGCTTGCTTCATTAAAAAGGCTCTTAAGGTAATGAATAATCTTCATCTTCAACAAGGATTATTAATGCCTTTATAACTCATGTCCACTGAACATAGAAAGGCAGCTTGAAACTCTACCCTAATCTAACCTCCATGTTTGTCTTAGAGCCTTAAGGAAGAAAATCCATCAGAGACCCAGCGTAATAGTCGCATGAACAATACAGTGAACTGAGCCAAGAGGAGAAATGAAAACAGGATGCTGAGTTCAGTTCATCTGCGGCCAAGCAGGTCTTCTCTAACCCTGGCTTTTTCTGTCCCCACAGCAAGTCCGCACGCGACGCCATCAACTCTCCACTTTCCGACATCACCCATCATTCAGCAACCTGGGCCTTACTTCTCACACCCAGCCATCCGTTACCACCCTCAGGAGACCCTGAAAGAGTTTGTCCAACTTGTCTGCCCTGATGCTGGTCAGCAGGCTGGACAGGTGGGGTTCCTCAATGTAAGGAAGCCTTTTTCTTTTTAAATCTCTTTAGAAATGCTAACCAAATGTAAAAATAACAAGAGGAGACCTTATGACCATGTGACTTTGTGCTCTAATGTTGTGCTGACTGACTGCAGGCAAATGTCATATTTATTCTAGATTGTGGGAAAGTTAACTTGCTCTAAGAGTGATTGGCTGGAGTTTAAAAACACTGTTTGTGTTAAGTTGGCAACTGTCAAGTTTATGGATATAAATCGTCTACAGGGTGAACTGTGTAACCTTCCGAGTTCTGTGGGCTGATAGTCCCACCTCTTGCATTCTAACCCCAGGACTCATACAGTTAACAAAATAGAAAGACTGAATAATTTTAAATAATGATTTGGTATGGTAGAAAGAGGTAGTGGGCAGAGGGGAACAGATGGTTCAGATCAACCAAGTTGATATATTTTTTTTAAATACAGTCTTCTAACACTTTATAGTAAGTTGACCAGTACTTGAACTCAAGATGCTAGAGCAGTTTATTAGGGTTTGTTATTTCTACAAGCAGTTGCCTTCTCCACTTATCTGTGTATAAAGCAAGCAGTGTTCACTAACTACAAATGATTGTTTTCATTTTTCCCAAATAAGCCAAAAATCACAATTTGAAACAATATTTCCAATGTAAAAGTGATCTTTTCTAGTCACAAATTTCACTACAAATATAGAACTAGATATTTAAAGTGGATAGCTGCATCCCAAGGCTAATAATAATAATAATAAATAATAATAATATGAAAATATGAGCATAAAAAACAAATTTGGTTTTCCTTTCTTATGATAACTATTCATGAACCCATAGGTTAGCCATAATTATTATTGCCAAGTTTAAGATAATGTGTCGTGCTCTACTGTCACTGGCTTTCCTCTCATGCACAAATGCATGATTCTGCATATCTGGACCAGAGCAGGAGTCTTTGACTAACGTCTGCTGATATGTTTGCAGATACATTTCTGTCTAGACAACAAATCAATGCAATATCTTTTTTCTTTTTGCTTGTGTATTCATTTGCTTGACTTATTCGAAAGTGTTCATTTATGGACTATCAGTCCACCACAAAATAACACAAAGTGAAGGTAGTGGCAAGAGCACACAGCATTCTGATCATCAGACAAAATGGTATCTGAGGAACAATGCTAAATACATCAGTGAGTGCCGATGGAAGTGTGCACCCACCTCTGCCGGATTAAGTTTATTCTTAAAAGCCTGGGATAACAGGATCTCCCTCTACTGACTTTTGATTGGGGGCCACAGTCTAAGTACAAGCTGTTGTTGGTTGAAATTCAGTGTGAAAAGCCACTTGAAAAACAATGAAAATCCGAGTTGGTCAGTAGTACCAAGTACCTGACTTCTGAGTTTCTAACTTCATTTGTTAATAGTCCCGACATACCCTATATAACTGTCAAATGCCCAGTTTTGTATTTTGATCAAAATTTGATAGGGTTTGAGGAAGGTCTCTTATTTTGAAAAACTTGAAAGTAAGATGCAATTTACTGTTCCCCAACTATTGTACTGTTCTTTTCAGAAGGAAACGCTTTCATTAGAAAGCTATTATTTGGTGGTTTTAATATCTGTCAGCCAAATAAGTACAACTCTCACAGCATATGCTTATATAGCATAAGTTAAAATTAGGAATGATATTTTTGCCTACTAGAATTCTGGTAGCTAAATTTTAAAGTTTCCATGCCTGATGTTAGAAAATGTTTATATTCACTGAATACACTTATTGTTATACCAGATCAGCCTTGACAAGTGAAAATAAAATATTTTTATCTCAAGGGCATATTTAGGAGACTTCATTCTAACTATGTAAATACACATGGCAGGATAATACCAATAGTCATAAGCATACAGATATTAAATAAATATTAAATAATCATAAGCATGATAGTGGTGGGGGCTGGGGAGATGGCTAAGTGAATAAGAGCACTTGTCATGTAAGCATGAGGGACTAAGAGGACCTGATTTGCCCTGAGTTCAATTCCCCAGCACCCATGTAAACAACTGGGCATGGCCATGCACATCTGTAACCCTAGTCTAATGCGGAACAGAGACCAGAACTTTGGCTAGCAAAATGGCAGCTCTTGGTTCAATGAGAAACTCTGTCTCATGGAAGTATGCTGTAGAGTAAAAGAGGTGAGCAGTGTTCTCCTCAGACTACTTTTTTTTATATATGTGAACAGAACATGCACATCTGCGCACACACACACACACACACACACACACACACACACATATACACACACGACATGGAAGGAAAAGAAAGAAGTAAGCAAAGAAAGAAGAGATAGTGAAAGAAATAAACAAATGATGATGAAAAAGTTAATACAGAACCAAGACATCCCAAGCAAAAGCTGGTCACTCAGGTTCCAAAGTGCTGATGGCATATCACTTTAGGGACTCCAGTGCAACAGAAAGATAATCTAGTCCAAACACTAGAATACTTAGTTATTTGCATGACATGTGACTAGTAAAGCTCTCCTTCTTAGAAGCAGCTAATGGTTGATATTTATTTCTACCTTTTCTTGTGTGTATTTGTTTCCTCTGTGCCCTTGTAGCCCAACGGGAGCAGTCAAGGCAAGGTGCACAACCCATTCCTACCCACCCCAATGTTGCCACCACCACCGCCACCACCGATGGCCAGGCCTGTGCCTCTCCCTGTGCCAGACACAAAGCCTCCTACCACGTCAACAGAAGGAGGTGCCGCCTCCCCCACCTCACCAAGTAAGTATGACTGAGACCAGGCGCCGGCCACTTATCAAGCTCTGTGCACCTGAATTCACACTTAAATTCTGACCCTCACTGTGCAGACTCTGGAAATAGGTACAGATCCCCAGTAATATTTGTAGCATGGGTTTGTAGAGCCCAGGTCCAAGTCAAGATGGCCCCTCCCATGTAATGTCAAACTATACTTTGGGGAAATGACTGAGTGTTGGAGTACATAAGATAGTGTAACTGTAAGCATAGAGCTGAGATCAAGATAAACTCTATTAAACTTTATGTATTGAGTGGCTTTGAATGCTATACTCATGGTGATCCAAGGTCATCTGCTTTCATGAATTCTCATTAGCAAAATGTTCCTGATTCTTCTGTACAGCCCTACCTTCCAGGAACCCAACAATATATAAGATATACACCTTGTACAACAATGCTTCCATCATATTATCCACTCAAAAGATGTGTACACTGAACAATGCCAAGATTAGGAGGGTCTGGGAAAAGATCAGATCTGGTAGCCATAGTAATTGTACAACAGGGCTTCACATGGGAAAGAAATGGAGGGCAAAATTGGATGGATGAGAGGACCTTTGGGTCTGTCCTCCTCTGAGCAGTTTGGGGCCATCTGATCAGGAAATACAGGATTTCAAAACCTTCTTATTTGATGACACAATGACTTGATAAGCAAAAGAGTGTGCAAATCTCCAGATGTGTTCTGATATTTTATAGATGACAGGCCTAGAAATACCAAATATGGTTTTTATTAGTGTGTGCAATGACAGAGTGATGGCTGGAGTTACCAGGTGATGAACAGCCTGGACTTGACCAATGGTGTGACTATCCCCTTCCCTAATGCTTTAGAGAAGGATTAAGATGTAAGAACCAATGGAAACTATGGCAGCAACCCTAGGAAAAGCCTTCAAGAGGGTCTCCAAGGAAGTGTGATTGAGGAAAAGACATGAGGGAAGATTAGGAAAGGAGTGTTTAAGTTGAGAACTTGAATAACAGTAATAGGAACTGAATGGAAGAGAACAAGTAGATTTTTGTAAACATAAGTAACCATTCAGATTAAGTCCAGTGAATGAAAAGCCCGGGCCTCTTGGCTCTCTTTCATCCCAGGTTATACTTAAGGACATTGGATACAGGAGAGAAAGAATGAAAGAGGAATGACAAGCCTCTGTTCAGATCATGTTCATTGGCATTGGTTTTGAAGAAACTGAATCCAAATGGTTCGAGTCTCTTGGGACATTTATCAGAGGTCAATCATTGTCTAATATTTATGTATTTGGATGTATTAGGGGTTCAAGGATAATTTGGGTGAGACGTATTTCTCTTGATAAATTCAACACTAGTCAAAAAAGCAAAGAGCCCTTCCCCCTCAGTGCCCAGTGACATAGGAAAGAAGCTGTTGAGTAGGGATCATATGCTGGAGTTTTGAAAGAGGAGAGAACTTTTCTTCAGAAGCCAGCTATGGGATGGCTCTAAAATTGAATTGCTAATGAATAAAAATTTAAGGCAAAAATTCATTTTCTTAAATCATGTGCTTTCTTAGACATTAAAATCAGAGGCTGGTTGTATCCTATGTATCTTCATCAGTTTATTAGAGCTACTCAACTTCATTAAGAAGTATTACCAGATTTGGGGGATTCAGTTCCCAATGTGCTAATGGGAGTAACACTCACACTCTGCCCACTAGCAAAGCAAGGTTATCAGGAGGAAGGTGGGTAACAGACACACTGCACTGTGTTGCAGACAAAAGTACAAGCATCATTTTTAATATCCTCAGATAATGAAATACAGATGGATGCCAGCCTAGAGCAGAGTATGTATTCTTAACTAATCAGTTGCCTCTGGCACTAATACTAAACTTTGCAGCTGTGACCAGAAGACTCAGTAAGGCAGATCTCGGGGGGAAGAGGAGGCTGGCTATGAAATAAATACATTTTAATGGGAAAAAATCCTTACCAATGTCTTAAAAGTTAGGGAAGTAGAAGTGGGGAGAGAATTCTGCTCTCTCCAAAAGAAAACTTTTATATTTGGATGTATTTGGAGAAAGATTGATATACAATACCAGGATTCTTCAAGATACTGTAACAAAGCAGAGGTTCAGCCTGTGAGAGCGACTCACAGACGTGTTCTATCCTCACTGACTCACTCCTGGTGTGGATTTCATCCCAGTGAGGGCAAAGTTCTGTGCCCATTCATACTTACATCAACTGTGTACCAAAAACTCATGTAGAGTTGGGATTCAACAGGGTCAATAAAAAGATAAAAGTCCTGAACTGATGAAGATTTATCCCACAGAGAGCATAGAACAAACAAAACCAAAGGTGTGAATGGGAGCTGAATATGAGACAGGGGCACCTAAGTGTGCAGAAGCACACAGTACTAAGGGGCAGGGAGCTGTGGTGGTGGGACTCGGAGCAGAGAGGAGAGCTGGCCCTATGAGAGGGAAGTGGGAATAAGGCCCTAATGTGAGGGTGAGGACCAGATGACTGGTAGGCAGAGGTTTCTAAGCAGAAGGATCAGTTGGTCAAAGGCAGCATGGTGTGTTTGAAAAGGTGAGGACAATGAGAGAGGAAAGGGAGGAGGCCAGGTCAGAGAGGCAAGAGGGATTTGAATGGACTGGGGCCCTGGGAGCATAAAAGCTTCTGGGCCATTGTCAGGACTTTAACATTTCTTCCAATGGACTGGGAACAGAGGAATCTTTCATGCCTGCTGCACTTTAGCAGACACGCCTGGAAGGCTTTGTTGAAAACAGGTTGCCAGGGGGCAAGAATGAAAGCAGGGACACCAGTTAAGAAGTGGTTTCCTTTCAGTAAATATACTGGGTGTTTTGTACATGCAAGCCACTGTTCTGGGCTGAGGGGACCAAAGTGAACGAAACAGACTCCTGCTCTGGTGAGGCTTGCACTCTAGTGGGAGGAGACAGGCAACAATCAAAATGTAAGTGAATTAGGAAGCTTTGGACCAGTAGATAAAACCAAGAAAGCAGAAACACGCCAAGACAGAAGGGTGTTCTGGCACTCACCCAGGAAAGAGTTACTGATGTCCTAACCTGGGGGGGTAGCAGGGGGTTGCGGTGGAATAGGATTGGTCATAATCAGTAGGATTCAGGATGTATCTGAAAGGTAGAGCTAACAGGATTTGGTGTGAGCTGAGGCAAAGGACAGAAAGCAATGATGACCTCTAGGTTTGGTTTTTGAAGCTGAGCACCTGAAAGGATGGAATTCCCATCAATTGAGGTAGGACTGTAAGAAGAGCATTCTGGGTGAGCTTGGGAACTAGAAGGTTGGGTTGGCCAGGTTCTTTGCAGATGCTTATAGACATCTTGTCACTCAGACTAAGCAGACTGAGCAGACTAGTGGCTGCCAGCAGCCCCGTGCAAATTGCTGTATAGTTCTGGGTGCACCATCTTGCTGGCTGGGAGGGACTAGTATTCAAACATGTAGTACAACAAAAAGTGTTCTCCCTACAGTCCTGTAGAAAATAGTTCAAAAGCAGGGAAATCATTCATTATGCTTGATTCTGTTTGTGGTATGATAATTCAAGTCATCCTAGTCTTTGTATTAATCATACCATAAGATTCAATTTTCATAGTGTAGATTGGGACCAGATCATACTATAAATATTGATTTATAATGAAGTGAAGGTTAGCATCATATCATGGAATTATAATGCAAAGAATGAAACACTTTTGAATTATGATAGATAAAATATGCATATTTTCCTATTTAAGAACATAAAAACTCATTAAAAATACATAAACATTCAAATATTTTCTCCATTCTGTCTTAGCTATGAATTTCTGATTTCTAGAATTTTACTAAAATATAAGCATGTGATAATAAGTTACCTTTATTATTTATTTTTATGTCTCAGATGAATCTTGTGGGTATTCATTCTGTGAATGAACATAACCATGTTAACCAAGGACAAACAGTCATCTGGCACTGGATTAAAAATTTGCAAGTACAACATTAACATCTGTTGAGTGCCTTTTGGTGATCAAAGCTCTTCACCCGTATACATTGTCTTGTTCCTTCTTCTTATGACCCCTACAAATTCAGGATTTATGGACAAGGAAACGAAGATGATAATGATAATCTCATCCAGTAAGATCTTCCCAAGGGCCTCCCACATAGGCTACCTCCACTCTTCCTACTACCTCAGACCATAACTGGGCAAATTATGAAGCAACTTGCTTGGGATTAACAATCCTGAAATATTAAACTTTACCAATTGTTGCAGTCAGGTCCACATTACTGGCAGAAAACACCCGACCAAGAGCAGCTTGTGGGGAAAAAAAAAAGGTTTATTTTGGCTTACAGACTCTAGGGGAAGCTCAGTGATGGCAGGGAAAACGATGGCATGAGCAGGGGGTAGACATCACCTCCTGGGCAACATCAGATGGACAACAGCAACAGGAGAGTGTGCCAAACACTGGCAAGGGGAAACTGGCTATAAAACCCATAAGCCCACCCCTAACAATACATTGCCTCCAAGAAGGTGGTAATTCCCAAATTGCCATCAGCTGGGAACCTAGCATTCAGAACACCTAAGTTTATGGGAGACACCTGCATCAAACCACTACCCCAATGTATATAAGAATAATTTGTTAAGAGTTTATTTATTTATTTACTTATTTATTTTGTTTTTTCAAGGTAGGGTCTCCCTCTATCCCAGGCTGACCTGGCATTCACTATGTAGTCCAGGGTAGCCTCGAACTCACAGTGATCCTCCTACCTCTGCCTCCCAAGTGCTGGGGTTAAAAAGCATGTGCCACTACGCCAAGCTCTTAAGAGTATTTTTACATGTATTACATCATTTTGTCCTCACATCAATCATATACAAGAAATCCTTTTCTTAAACTAATTGAGAAAGACAAGATATGGAAAGAACTTTCTAAAGGCCATTCAGCCAAGTGTTGTTAGAAATATGATTCACACCGAGCCACGTTGAACCTGGAGTTTATGTGTTTTCTGTGGCATAAAGATCTATGCTGTGGCCCAGTGCTTCCCTTTTCTGGCAGTAAAAAACCAACGTGAAAAAATACAGAAGAAGATATTAGTAGGAGTAGGTCCTATTAGCAGAAAGAGCAAAAGATTTGGAGGAATGTTTAAAGATTAGGTTTCTCTTGCAAAGAAGAAGCAATGGAATATAAGAAAGAATTTTTTAAAATGTATTAGTGGTTTCTTTTCACAAAACACTTTCCCACAATTTATGTCTAAACTATGAAATTATTCATTTTAATTTTTAAAATTTATACTTAATCAAATTCCCTTTTGTCTACAATTGTATGAATTGTATGGTATGTTTAATACCATAGATTCTTGTAACTAACACAGGGTGATGACATAGAACAATTCCAAAGAACTCTGTCATCATCCTTAACTCTTCCAGTCAATATCTGATGTAGTGCAAAAGTTAATGTGCCCATTTCAAACTGATTTTAATCCCATTATCAATGTTGCTTGTATCACCATTTATCTATCTATCTCTATATATTCTCTTTATATATTCTTCCTCCCACTCTCTCTCTTTTTAAATACATATGTAAATGCCATCTCATATATATGTATATGAGATAGCATTTTGCTATGAAGCCACAGCTGGCCTGGAACTCCCTATGTAGCCTAAACTGGCTCCAAACTTGTAGCTATTCTCCTGCCTCTGCCTTCTGAGTGCTGAGATTACAGGCCTGCACCACCATGCCCTGCTTTCCCTCTACATATTACTTTTCATGTCCTTCTGAATTAGGTATTAATGAACGTGACCCAAATATATTCAGTGTTCTAGTCAGTGAGAGTGGCATCTCAATAGAGAGAAAGACGATCTTTAGTAAAGTATATTTGGATAACTAAGTAGCAGTCTGGAAAAATATTTCTTCCACAAAAATAAATTTCATCTGTAACAAAAAAGCATAGAAATGTTGAACAACAAAATACCAAAAGAAAATGCATAACAATTTTATTTATAACATCAGAGAGGGAAAGTCCTATGTAAAGAATTAAAAAAATATATACATCAAAAGTTTTTATACAGGAAAAAAAACACTATAAGCAAAGTTTAACAACAGAAGATAATATGGAAAAAATATTTTCAGCACTTGTAATAAAAGGCCAAAATATTTAATATGCATTTTTCAAAAGTCAGAAAGAAGATAAGATATTCAAATAGGAAGGCAAGAAAGTGATATAAACAGAGAACAGGAAGACATTTAAAGATTTATAATTCATGTAATATAGAGAGATATAAATTAATATAAGATTTTTACCCATCAGGTTAACAAAGATCAAAAAGTATCTTAACATAATATTGGTGAGCATATGGAAAACCAGGCCCCTCCTACACTCTTGGAAGACTATCAGATGGTTCAGCCTCTGCAAAGGACAATTTCGCATTTGTATATGTAATTTGAGCTATATATGAATTTTATGGCATAAATACTCAACAGTTTCATATAAAAGTATAAACTATGTATGTGTGTTAAGCATTTAAGTCATGCATAGAGTTGGACATATGAGCAAAGCTCTACATATAGCATTCGTCGCAGCATAAATTATACTGAAACATGGTAACCTAAATATCCAGCAATGTGGGTTATACAAAAGAACTCTTTAGAGACGCATACATTTAGATGAGTGGAGTAATCTTGACCTGTACTCATTTGGTAAAGGAGGGTGTTGAGAGGCAGGTCCTATAAAAAATATTACCACGGAGAGAGGAACGTGTACACACATGACCATGTGGGGGGAGATGAACCTGGTAATAGAATTGATTCCAGAAAGAACACAGGGTTGTTGGCGGGAGCCCTTGGGGTCTCATCTAATGGAAACAATGAAATATTAAGTTGTGATTTGTTCCGTTACATCAAATACATTTTCTTTGTGTTTTAAAAGTACTTGTGTAATGATTTAATAGTCCAACTTTATACTTCAACCATGAGCAACCAAAGCCACACACTCACCCACAGGCTATATAAAATCCTTGACCCTTTTCATCCATCCAGCATTTAAACTACACTGCCCCAGACTCTGGGCATAATAGCAAAAATATGTTCTTGTTCTCATGTACAGTAGCCATTATTTGGGAGCCCACTGAAGACAAATTTATACATATTCTCTTAAGTAGTAATTTGTTATCATTTTTAGAGCACTTTTTGTTTTGTGTATAGTCTATAGTTAATGTTTACATTTACAAAGGAAAAAATTACTAAAATTCAGATGTTTTGATAAATTATTTTCATATGCATTATCTTAGGTTCAGTATTGCCAAACTGGAATTGTGGGTCCTCGTCTAAAGAAAAGGAAGTGGAGCTACAGTTAAAATTCAAGTCTGTCAGACTCCAAAGCACAGGGCTTTCTATACTCTGCCAGGACACTCTGTGTTGACAGAGCTTTCTTTTGAAAGCTCTAAGCCATAAAAACTTTTTTAAAAAAATTATTTCAAGAATAGCATCATCCTGGGTACATAGAATTAGATGAAAACACAGGAACCAGAAAAAATCAAAAAGAGATTTAAGAGAGGAGAAATGCAGGGCTTATAAGAGTACTTGCCTACAATGTGCAAGGATCTGGATTTAGTACCCAGCAGAGAGAGGGGTACAGGAGGGAAAGAGAAGAAGGAGAGGAGTGGGACAGAGACAGAGAAAGGCAGAGAGAGGCTTTGACAGGAGTGACGAAAGTGATTAGAACAGTGGAAGCTGTTCCCATTTGGATTATCATAACCAAGTGTTCTACATTAGCCTCTCGTTTCTTACTTTTTCAGATAATACATGAATTTTAAGTATTCCTTTGTATAAGTAATGACATTGCAGGAAACTTGGAAAATAGATAAAAATATAAGAATGAAGTTATTGTCTTCCATATCACCTACTGTTGACATTGTCATTTTTTCTGTTCTTTTTAGAGTATGTTTTTGTGTATATACATATACAAAATATTTTAGTCATATTGAATATAATTTTCATGTGTTATTTTCTTAATTTGCAATTTATATTTTATTCATAAGAAAGCTAGGAAATACAATTTTAAACAGTTTGTACCCCATTCCTGCTATGGGATATTCACTTAGTCTAACCTATAAAAAGTTCCACTTGATCCTTAGATACGTACTTCTGTCCTCATTCCTTACAATTTCCATAGGAAAGATGTCTAGAATTGGTAGTCCTCATACAAATGATATAAACATTCTTGAAACACATTACCAAATTGCCTTGCAAAAAAGTTATGTAGTTTACACATTTCTTTTAAGTCTCATTTTAACATTAACTCTTGAGAGGTTTGAGTACATCTTTAATTGATGGAAGGCAAATATCTTTGGGGCATAATGAATACTCTCAATCAAATTATAGAATCAGTAAATCACAGGTAGATGATTTTAGCATTCTCTTCAAATATTTTTCTTACAGATTTCCCATGTTGCTGACAGTGCATCACACTTGGGACCATTCTGTGCTGAGGGTAGCCCATTAGACAGGCATAGTTAAAGGGCCAGGAGAATTGGAATAAATAATCTTTATTATCCTAACCTCTTGCTTACTGGCTTGCAAAGATCCTATTTCTAGTAAGAAATCAAATGCTGGATTGGAGAGATGGCTTAGTGGTTAAGTGCTTGCCTGTAAAGTGCAAGGACTCCATTTCGAGGCTCAATTCCCCAGTACCCATGTAAGCCAGATGCATGTGCATGCAGGTGCATGCATCTGGAGTTCATCTGCAGTGGCTGGAGGCCCTGATGCACTCATTCTCTCTCTTGCTTTCTACCTCTTTCTCTCTTTGTCTGTCTCT
Organism: Orientallactaga sibirica; assembly: GCA_036365145.1. Taxonomy (NCBI): domain Eukaryota; kingdom Metazoa; phylum Chordata; class Mammalia; order Rodentia; family Dipodidae; genus Orientallactaga; species Orientallactaga sibirica. Next base: position 30,388,719 of record JAEOAD010000015.1, on the reverse strand, counting down.
CTCAAATAAATAAATAAAAATAAATGAAAAACTTTTTTAAAAGAAATCAAATGCATGGTAGCACATGCTTGTAATCCCAGCACTCAGTGGGTTAAGATAGAAGGATTGTGAGTTTGAAAGCAATCTGTGCTGCATATCAAATGCTGACTCAAGACTAAAATAATCAAATAGATTAAATTCAGAATTTTCTGGTTCTGAGATTTATTTTCTGTTGACTATATCTCATTGTCTCTACAAATAGAATTTGTGATGTTTAAGTTTAATTTGTGCCTACTTTATTTAAGATTAAGAATCACAGGGAGGAACCAGGCATGGTGGTACATACCTGTAATCTGAGCATCTAGGAGTCTATCACAAGTAGATGCCAGCTTGGTCTCTATAAAAGGGCCTCATAAAACATATGCCTAGAAAGTATTTTAAAATCATCAATCATCCCCACTCTTCAGAGATAATCACTTTCTAAGATTATTTTCTAGTCATTTCTGTTCCTATTTAATCATAATTGAGCATATGTGTAAATGTATGTACATGTACAGTTTTATAAACAATTTCATTTTATTTCCTATTATAAGCATGTTGTGCTGTCAGTAGCTATGATTTTTAAAAAGTAATGTTTGCAAAATACTCCAGTGTCAGCATGAAGCACTGCCTCTAATAGAAGTTGGCTCCATGTGTTACTCTTGTAAGTAATGCTGTGATGAGATCTTGGAGCATAAAGTTTTGCATTTATTTTTATTGTTTGCTAAGGATAAATTCCCAGGCATAGGTTTCCAGAATTGCATGGCCTTTGAGAAGCTACAGAAGCCTTTCAGAAGAGAATGAGCCAATATATTGATCTTGTTTCTTTTTTTAGCTGAATCCAGGGTTTGTTCCCTGTGGCTGATTGATACAACTTTCACCTGTGCCTACTTATATGTCTACTTGCCTCAGATCAATAAATATGTCCAGTCAATCAGATCAACAAAGAGCCTAGATATAAAAAGAAATGACAGTTACAGAATTCAGTTTAGCCATCAGAAATAAAATGAAATAAGGAACGAGAGATCAGTAGTTAAGCACATGTCCTGCACAAGCATGAGGGCCTGAGGTAGTCCAAGAATGCTGGGTTCGATTCCCCTAGCACCCATGTAAATAGCCAGACATGACCATGGGTCTATCATCCCAGTCTTGTGGGGAGCAGAGACCAGAGAATCAGAGAATGATTGGGTCTCACAAAATTGCAAAAAGCTCCAGAATCAGTGAACAGACTCTATTTCAAGGGAGCAAATGGATGAGCAATGGAGGGGACACCCAACATTCTCCTTTGATCTTTGCATATGCATGGGGCAACACATCTGCACGCTCATGAATACACCACACACCATATCACACTTACTATGTACATGGAAGGAAGGGAGAGAAGAAGAAAAGGAAGGGAAGGGAAGGGAAGGGAAGGGAAAGAGAGGAAAGAAGGAAGGAAAGAATTGAACTGTAACAAAGCTTTCTTTTTTAAAATTATTATGAAAAAGGAAAGTTATAGGCAGTTTGAATGTGCTGGAAACAATGGGAAGAGTCACCTTTTTGCATAGGTTTTGGTAATGTAAGGTCAAAACATGTCCAATTTCAAAGTCCCTATAGTCCTGCCTCTCTGTATGCACACCATAAATCTTGTGCCTTGGACGTTCCTTCCTGCCATTTTGCCCCAAATCCTGATATAGCCTGAGTCTCTACCTCTCTGTGGAACCCTCCAGACAAGTAGAAATACCAACAAGGCAAAGCCATCTGGCTATGTTTATTTCTTTCATGCGTTCTGTGAAACACCAGCACATGGACATGTCACGCACATTGCTGCTGTACATGTTAAGTAATGCTAATATATTAACGTTAGAATTCATTAGCTTTTCAGGAAGGAAGCTTGTGAGTATGTTGTTTTGTAATAATTTACTAGTGATAAGGAGACTTTAATTTCATGCCTTGAGGGCTGTGTTTCTTGGTTGTTGTTGTAATTTGTAAAGACAAAAGATTTGCAGAGATAATCAATGAGGTAACTGCACAGATGTGATCAAAGTAATAAAAACTGGGTGTGTTATCGTCTACATTCCAAAACCCTGGGTGAGAGCTATAACAGTCATGGGGAGATTTCTAAATCCCTGAATACCAGATCCTGTGTAAGCAAGGGCTGTGTGTTTTCAAAAGGCTGTGTGTGACCCCCAGCTATGTGATGGTATTAAGAATGTGAACCCAGGCCCTGAACACTTGTCAGTACCAATAGATTTCTTTGAAGGGGAAAGCCTGCAGTATTCTCCAACATTCTCTTGTGACCTTGTAGGAAATAGTGCTGTTCAAATCCTTAAATGAATTGAATAGTAATGGTTTCTTTTAGAAATTAGCCAATCTCTTTTCTAACAGTTTCTGCATGTTTCTTAGTAATGAAAATTTTCTCACACATTTCCTAAGAAATGTGGCGGTGCAATTAGAGACTTGGGGCACCCTTTCAATGAGGCGCCTCTAGCCTTCACAGTTTGTAACTGGCTGCTACTCTGAGGCACGTTGCCTTCATTGTCAGGTGTGATAGAGAAACATTTGCTAGTGTGCAGTTGTCTGAACTCTGTTTAAGTCTATATTCTGGAACTTGTTTGAAATACCCTTGTTTCAATAACTCTACATTCCCTTGGAGGGAATCAAATCACAAGTCTATTTTGAATGAAATTAAAGTTTTAAGGAAAAACCCAACAAGAGTTTCTAAAAATGAAGGAACATGAGAGGTGCACACTGATGAGTGTGATAAGAAAGGAACCATTTTTGAGGGGGGTGTCTAGCTGTCTTGCTAGTATTCAGAATCAAAATTTGCTTTGTTCATTTTATAAATTACATCATCCTCTTAAAAGGAAATGTATTCAGGGCTGAAGAGATGCCTTAGCGGTTAAGGCGCTTGCCTGCAAAGCCTAAGGACTCATATTCGACTCTGTAGGTCCCATGTAAGCCAGATGCACAAGGTGATGCAAGTGTGCAAGGTCGCACATGCACACAAGGGGGCACATGCATATGGAGTTTGATTATAGTGGCTGGAGGCCCCGACATGCCAATTACATTCGGATCTCTCTAGTGCTTCAAATTTTGCTTTTCATTGCCAAATGGTAGAACATAATTTGTATGTTTCATCTCTCCTCCCTGCCTTGTGCTGCTTCCTCTGGGATAGCCAGTCCCTGGAAGCAAGTCAACCACGCTCCCCCACACCTGTTGCAAAAGCCAGCCCCTGCTCACCTATGAAGCTCTTCCTGTTCCTCTTGCTAGGTATCACTTTCCATCCTTTTTTTTTTTTTTTTTTTTTTTTGTTTCAAGGTAGGGTCATGATGTAGTAGCCCAGGCTGACCTGGAATTCACTATGTAGTCTCAGGGTGGCCTCGAACTCATTGCAATCCTCCTACCTCTGTCTCCCGAGTGCTGAGATTAAAGGTGTGCACCACCACACCTGGCTGCTCACTTCCCATCTTTGAGCACCCCACAGATTGTTGTCCGTATGACTTTTAGACACTCGTCTCATTTTCTGTACTTATGTATCCTTGGTTGACTCCAACACCTGAGGATAACAAGTGTCTTGGTCACCTTCTCACACAATAGTGTGTGAAGTGGGCCTGCCATATGACAAATGCTGAACTAGGCATCTTTTAGGGAGAGAACATAGGAGTCAAAGCAAATGAAGGGATGTTTGCCATTTTCATGGAGTTGATGTCTTTAATACAACAAGAAAAATCTCTCTTCACTTTCTATCAGTGAGTAGGCCAATGTACCTACCTGCCTGAGGGCCTTATTGCTTCTTAAAGCTGAAGTAAATTTAGAAGCTCACCTGGTCTCTTGCATTGTCTTTCCTGCCACACTGCTTCCCTGAGCTCATTTGCCCCCCAGTTCAGCCCAGGGAAAACCTACCACTGAGCTCCCCAACAGTCTATGGATACAGGTCTTCTTTTGTTTCAAAGGCAGCTCCAGTTTCAGCCAGTCTGTGCCCACAAATCCAGATTTTCTCCTTTTCCTACATCCCATGATCACACATAGTTCAGTTGCCAAACCGACCATAAAACTGTCTGCCTACTTCTGATACAGGAATTGTGGCATATCTTTGACAGTGAGGGAGCTTTCCTCAGCTCCTGGGTGGGCAATAACTCAAGGGCTAAGGTGCTGAACAGTCATGGTCACACAGAAACTTCCACTGAGTCAGTGGCCTCAGGGTTCTTGTCTTAGAAATTTTGATTAGTAAAACCTAAAGACCAGAGGATAAAGTTTAGGGAGATTTTATTATAGAGCTTGTAGAGACAGAGTTGATAGAGTTTAAGAGAAGGGAAGAAGACAGAGCTCTTCCCAAGAAGAGATAAGAGCAAGGTTCCTGGTAATGGGAAAGCCCCCCCAGAGCCCCACCTTTAAGGGAGTTTACAGGATGGGGGGCTTAGTTCAGCCCCAAGGTCATGTGTCTAGACACTGTCAGGTTTTCAGGAAAAGGGAATAATCCTTTTATGTTCCTAGGGAAGGGAATGATCCTTCTCAGAAGGGGGTGATTATCACTTCTAAGAAAGAGGTAAGATAAGACCCTTCTGACATTTCTGGCCTCTAGTAAAGTAGAGGCTGTAAGGACCCCTTTAGGCAGAACGAGATAAGGAGGACAAAAACAGATTCTTCCTTACAGGCTCAAGGACATTCCTTGATTTTACTTTCAGGGCTTCTGCCACATGAAAACCATCTCACTTCTGAAACAAGAGTCATGTTTTCTAGTCAGATTTGGGTGGTTTATGAACATGGAACATCAATTGTAATTGATGTAAATATTTTAGAATCGACATTGTCATATTTTTTCCAAAGACAGAAAGTGGTAAGCATCCCATTCAAAATATATCTCCAGGGAGCTGGAGAGATGGCTTAGTGGTCAAGGCATTTGCCTGCAAAGCCAAAGGATCCCAGCTTGACTCTCCAGGACCCACGTAAGCCAGATGCACAAGGGGCGCATGCATCTGGAGTTTGTTTGCAGTGGCTGGATGACCTGGCAAGCCCATTCTCTCCCTCCCTTCTCCCTCCCTCTCTTTCTCTTTCTTTCTCTCTGCCTCTTTCTATCTCTCAAATAAATAAATAAATAAAATATATTAAAAAGTATATCCCCAGTTTTTAATGTGAAATATCAGTCTTGACTGAGGGTCTACTGCAGAGTCAACACTAACTCATATGGAAACATTGTGGCTTCTTTATCAAGATACATCCCTTATTCCTTCTTAATGAGAAAAAGGGGGAAAATACTGAGAATAAGAAAAACTGGAATTTTCTTCCCTGCTCCTATGGCTGAGACACAGAAGCCAGGTCCTCCCGGGGACATGTGGAGAAAGTATTCATGGGATCACCCTATTCTCCCTCTCAAGACCATCCCACATACCCCTACCAAATACTCCAAGCATCCTTGGAGGAAAACGGACATGTAGTAGGACAGCCTTCTAAACACTTATGTTTATACCCATAGACAAGTGCTGCTCTCAGCTTTGGTCTGAGGAACTTCTTTTTGCAGGGGACAGCAGTTTATGCAGAGATTCTTAGCAGTCAAAATGCTGAGGATAAGTAACTGTTGAATGCATAGCCCTAAATGGGACATCTACACCACTCCTCCCAAGGCTCAGGAAATGCTGCAGAAGAGGGCGTGAAAAGATTGTAAGAGCCAGAGGTTGAAGAGAAGTGCTGTGGAACACAATCTTCTGGATATGCCATAGCCATTGTAGTCATGAAAACACAGCAGCTGTGGCTACCTGCACAAGACCTGAAAAAAAAAAGACATGGAAGTAGGAGAGGAACCAGTTGGGATGACAAAAGGAATCAGCAGGAGCGAGAGGGAGATAAAGTGATAATGGAGGCGTAACCATTAATACACTATCTATCTATATTATTAAATTGTAAAAAAAATTCAAAATTAAGAAGAGAAAAGAAAGAAGAAGAGAGGGAGGGAGGGAGGGAGGGAGAAAAGGAGGGAGGGAGGGAGAAAGAGCAAGTGATCTCTGGAATGAGTCACCATCTGTCCAGTTATCTTACTGAGGCATCTGAGTGCATAGCCTAAGTGAAGGATTACAGGGTTTGCAATGTATATGAAAGGGAGGAACTCAAGAGAATGCCACCTTCTTGATATAAGATAAAATTCTGGTTTGGAATTTTGGTACTTGATGCTGTGGTAAAGGCCAAGCTAAGACTGGGTAATGTGAAGAAATACACCAGAGGAGGAGAAAAGTCAGCAGATTATGCAAGGAAGAGCTGATGGAAGCTTCTTATAGAAATGTCCTAACAGTGTTGGGGAAATGGAAATAGTCCATAATGATATTGCTAATGATGGTGAAATGCCTAAGAAAAAGTCCAAACAGTTTTTATTTAAGAAGCAGCCAAATAAATGGTAATTTGATTTCTAATAGTGTTTACCACAAAGACTTTTAGAATAAGATTATATAGCTAAATTGATTTCTCTTTGACTTTATCAAAAAGTCATTAGTGGCCTGAAGTGATAACTTAGCAGTTAACATGCTTGCCTGCAAAGCCAAAGGACCCAGGTTCAATTCCCCAGGACCCATGTAAGCCAGATGTACAAGGTACTACATGGATCTGGAGTTTGTTTGCAGTGGCTGGAGGCCCTGGTGTGCCCATTCTTTCTCTCTCTCTCTCTCTCTCTCTATCTCTTTCTCTCTCTCAAATAAGTAAATTTTTTAAGAGTCATTAGTTATCCCTGGACCTCCTCTCCAAAAGTCTCAACAGGTCTGCAGTCATCCAGTAAAATTATTTTCTGGATTTCCAGATTTCCTAAAGTTCTCTGTTAGCATTGATTATTACTCTTATCAATAAGGCAAGAATTATCATTAAGAAAGATGTGCATATGATATATGTCATAGTAAGTGCAATTGTATATGATTAATTATGACATCCCCCCTTTTAAATTTGTATTAATTTTTTGAAAGCTCCTAAAGGTGGGCGGGTATAATTGATTCACTGTTATGACACATGTGATTGCTTAAAAAAAAGTTTCAGCTAAGGTATTGTTTAATAGTGTAACTCCCTAATTTCATGGTTCTGTTGGGAAAATCAAATTCAACTTGTGTCAGATGTTTTCTGGAACTACATCCTATCAGAGGTGAACATTCTGTCTGGTGTAACTACAAAAATGGAAGATAAGTCAGTATTGCTTTCTTCCTTCTCTGGTTATTCCTATGTCTGCAGTGTCTTCCAGAAACTGCCTTACTTAAAATCAGTTTCTCTGGATGGCTTAGGTACCAGAGCTTCCTAGATTTTTGCAGTTATAATCTCCTTTAAAAAAATGTAAACCCACTACAACCTCTCTTGCCACCACTGCCTTTTTTAGAATAAACAAAATAAGGTTTAGAGGAGTTTTGATAGCTCTTTAACATACCAAAGTTCTCTAGGTTTTTAGGAAAACAAGATTGAAAGTTTTGTCCCTTTAAAGAAAGGAAAATATTCAGTTAATAATCTTCTAGTAATTCTGAGTAGTTAAGTGGTTGGTATGCTAAGCCTTCTCTTAAATAGCCAAATTCAAGTCAAGCAAAAATGGTGGCACATGCCTTTAATCCCAGCACTTAGGAGGCAGAGTTTGGAGGATCACTGAGAGTTCAAGGGCACTCTGAGACAACATAGTGAATTCCAGGTCAGCCTGGGCTAGAGCAAGACCCTACCTCAAAAAACCAGAAAGAAAGAAGGAAAGAAAGAAAGAAAGAAAGAAAGAAAGAAAGAAAGAAAGAAAGAAAGAAAGGAGGGAGGGAGGGAGGGAGGGAGGGAGGGAGGGAGGGAGGGAGGGGGGGGGAGGGAGGGAGGGAGGAAGGAAGGGAAAAGAAAGGGGAGAAAGAAAGGGAGAAAGAAGGGAGGGAGGGAGGGAGGGAGGAAAGAGGAGAGAAAGAAAGAAAGAAAGAAAGAAAGAAAGAAAGAAAGAAAGAAAGAAAAAGAAAGAAAGGACTATAATGCAAATGCCTTTCCAGATAGAGCCAGTTTGCTATGATTAATGGATAACTATCCCCCAAACACCCATCCACCCCCACCCCCAGTGGCATGTATACTATGGTCAATTAGGGATTTGTTTAGGATGTTATAGAAAATGTCAAAGGAAATTCTGCTTTGTGTCTATTATAAGCAGTTGGCCAGTACACACTGCTCTACCAGGACCATCAACTAAACCTTGGCACCTGAATGTACCCTTGGTGCATTTTTGTACCTGCTCCATCTGCACACCTATTCATGAATGAAAAGAATAAGTTCCCTAACCTAACCGGTTCAGCAGGTTACTTTACCTCCTAGCTTCCTTTCTGTCTTCCTTCCTGCTTCTTGGGTTTGAGCAGCAGGGGAAGGCACATTTACAATATGTAACTTTCTATAGAAATTTCTTAAATTTTATCAAAGTGAAGCCACGGGCTGAAAGAAACAAGCATTTTTAAGTTATTTAAAACTAAACTCACCACACTGAGGGATAGATACCTACAGAATGGCTTAATGCAGGGCTGCTTCTCAGCTCTTGTTCAAACCTATCTGACATAGAAGGAAGTAGGGAAGAAATCAGTGGATTCATGATTCTAGAGAGTATGACATACCAAGCATCAAATCATTTTTATAATCATTAATGGACAAATGCTCCTCAAACAGAACCAGGGGCTCTTGTAATCCTCCCTTGTTTAAAGTGGCTTAACACAGCCACAGCTATATCCTCTGACCATCATAGAACCATTTGAAGGGCTCTTCTCTGGCCAATATGACAAAAGGACTTGGGCCCAATTGGTGGGGATTTTATCTGTAAATGTGTTTACCAAGTCAAGCAAGAAGTCTGAGCAGTTTTCTATAAAACATAAATTCAAAATAAGAGAATCAGATGGTATAATTTTCTAAGATTTGTTCAAAAGATATTCCTGTAATAGTTAATAAGAAATTTATAATTAAGTAATAATTTAAGGATTCCAGAACAAAGATGTGAAATACATCCTTGGAATTTGTGATCCGGAAGTGAACTACAGTATATGACATTTGTGTATATTGCTAGCAAAATGTCCCTGATAATCTTTCTTTCTAAACAAACAAAGCTCTTAAAGATAAAACCCAGCAAGGAATGTCCATGTACTGTGAAAGAATAGTGAATTCAAATGTGGTATCAGGTCCCAATGATACATCTTGGTTTACAGTCTGAGCCCCGCAGAAGGGACATAGGGACCTGTAGATAGGAAAGGCTTATGCACATGCTGGGCCTGTGAAAGCTACTTTCTCTAATTGGTTTCAGCATTCTTCCTGAAGATCATTAATTAATTCCTTCCTTAAAAAGTCCTCTTCTGTCTTTAGCTGTGGAGGCCCAGAACTGCTTCATGACTTTAAGGAGTGTAACAGCATGAAAATAAGGCTCCGCCCTTCCTACCTAATTTCTTTCTTGCTGTTAGCTAAGACCAAGGTATCTCTGACCCCAGCTCTCATGTTTAACATAGGCAGTACACTTTGCAAACATCCTGCATGTTCTAATTCATATAATAGGAGAAAACAGCTCCTCTGAGCACCAATGTGTTGTTTAATCCCAGAAGCCCCGGGAGCCCATCCCTGCCCTGCCCCTTGCTAGCCAGATGCCTTTGCTAGCTACAGTGTTTGTGTTAATCGGCTGCATAGGCTCGGAGACTGTGATTTGGTGTCTGTGTGTGCAATCTCGTGCTGCTTCCTGAACGCATGTGTCCCTTCCCTTCACAGCCTACTCGACACCCAGCACCTCCCCCGCAAACCGATTCGTCAGTGTTGGACCACGGGATCCAAGCTTTGTAAATATCCCTCAACAGACACAGGTGGGCCGCTCTCATCTTTTCTGTATGTGGTGCAGCTTGTATACTCATCAGGTGCATTTTAACTTGTCTGGGGGCACACCAGGCCACATGTCCAGCCCTCTTCAGTACCTTTCCTCCTGACCCCCACCCCTTCCTGCCCTTTAGCCATGTTTTCCCTATGTTCCCAGGAACCATTCATAGTGTTCCTGGAATTTTTACTTGTGGTGTTGGGGTAGAAGAGAGAAGTTTTGGGAGCAGGTTCCAAGATTAGGTGGTGTTAGCTGCCTCCTTAAGGCTGTCTTCTGTCTCACCACTAACAGATATGAGCTCCACAGGCCCTGATTGCCTCCACATCACAGCATATGCTGGGGGTGGGGGGGGCGGGGGCGGGCGGAGCAGTGACCATTCCTCTCATGTTAGGGTTCCCAGGAAACTGGCTTTCTAAAAGAAAGAGGGGCAAAGGTTTTCGAAAATCTATTAAGTTGCTAGTGTTGGTCCAGAAATAGGAGGTGATGGCTGGCTAGGGAGCAAGGGGCAGTGGTGGGAGGGGATGTGAATATAAGATCATATTTGAAGTGGTGATTGAAAGAGGAGTACAGTATGTCCTGAGCTGGTTTGAGCACAATAGACGGTTGTTTTGGGGGTGTATGTAGGCCTAAAAGAGTTAATTTTTAAACGGTTTGAAATGGCTATAAGTTAAAAAGCAGCAAACCTTTGGATTCCAAGGCATATGTTTACAAGTTTACTGAAAGAATCAAGTTCAACTTGGAGGAGAAACTACTCTCCAGGTTCCTAATTAGAATGTGACCGCATATTTTCATAATTGTCACAAGGAAATTATTTTCTGCATGAGGCTCTTAGCATGGGTTGACAATTTCTCTTGGGTGGTTCTGTGCATATGCTTAGCTGGGTCACACCAGGCACCTGGTTTATAACTCATGTGTGGGGAAAACTGCAGCCAGGTGCTTGTACATGTAGCGGGCTTGCCTGCCAGGGCGGAGTGCTCCCTCCTGATCAGCCTTGGCCAGGCTGGACTCCCCATAGCACTATTCTGGTACCTTCTGTACCCCAAAATAGGACCTCAGGAAGTCCAGCAGCCACAGGGAAGGAAAGCCAGAGGGGAGAGCCTAATTCTTGACTTTCCCACTTCTGCTGTTTTTCTTACATGGCTAGCACATGGTGTCTGGGATTAAAATCTTCTTGTCAGTACTTCCCATAACATTCATCCATCCTTGCTAATTTTCCCATACCTTAAAATATCAAATACTTTCCTGGTGAGTTTGAAGTTGCATGATTACCTTGAAAACATCTGTCTTAAAATAGAAGAATAGAATCGATTGTGTGCTTTTGGCTAATGTGTTCAGGCTCAGTGAGAGGGGAGAGAGGGACTCGCCGCCAGAAGCTCCATGTTGTACGATTGTTTCCTTGCCCCCAACTTTGTGTGCTCAAGTTGCTTCATTAGAACCCTTAAAATAGAGCTTTGAAGTGTCCTGTTTGTATTTTACATAGTAGTTTTATATAAGTTGTGATTCACCATGCTCAAAGTGTACCCTATGTTCCAATTAATTTATTTCGCTATAACCAAAATGTGTTATTTTCCAGTATCGCTGTTTCATAAATGCTTATTTCACCCAGGCATTGAGTCTTCACAGTGCTCACCACAAAAATTCAATTCCTAAAAATCCAGATTTTCCACATCTGGATGAATGGTGTCATATAGACAGACTCACTATTGGCATCTGGAACTGAGTTTTCTTGGTTTCCATTAAATATTTGGCATTGTAGGGACAACTGCTTAAATGTTTCTCACCACAGCAACACCTGTCACAATTGGCTTGAAGAAATCTATTCCCAATTGTCTTAGCTAATGGAGTTGTCAGTTTTTTTGGTTTTCTTGTTTTTCTTTTCTTTTCTTTTCTTTTCTTTCTTTCTTTCTTTCTTTTTTTTTTTTTTTTTTTTTTTTTTTTTGAGGTAGGGTCTCACTCTAGTTCAGGCTGACCTGGAATTCACTATGTAGTCTCAGGGTGGCCTTGAACTCACGGTGATCCTCCTACTTCTGCCTCCTGAGTGCTGGGATTAAAGGCATGTGCCACCATGCCTGGCATGTTTTTTGTTTTTCTATTGAGCTAACTATCTGTGTGTCTGGAGGTAAAATTTATATGGTCTAAATATTACAATTTTATGATATGCATATTAACTTTTAAAAATGAAACTGCTTTCCAGAACTGTTTAAAGTGTTAGATATATGTAGATACAAGCTTCTTTTTAAGAATACCGTTCAGAGAAGGGTTTTGCAGGAATGTTGTGTGTATGGCACTGGGAATTACCTCCCACCTGCTAGTCAAGCACTCTTGTCTATATGAAATTTTGAGCTAAGGTCTCACTATGTTCTATAGCCTGCCTTTAGTTTACTGTAGTCCAAATAGACCTTGAACTCATGATTCTCTTGCCTCAGCCTATCAACTAACTGAGCTTATAGGCCTGCATTCCTAGGCCCAGTTTATAGGAATTTTAAAAAATATAATTTGAATATCTGCAGATTCATCATTTCCTAGGTAAGCTTGTATCTTACTCTGTGATAAAACGAGATTTTGTGAAATTTGCATTAGTTGAAATTTAGAAAAATTTTTCAAGGAAATCAAAAGTTTGCTTCCTAATGCTACAAAAGGAAAAGCTGGAAGAGCTAGGCATAGTAACCCATGACAGTTCTTGGGAAACTGAGACAGGAATGTTGAAAGTTCCAGGCCAGCCTGGGATGCATTTGGCCCTATTTCAAAATAAAACAACAACAACAACAAATACCCTAAGTGCTGAAGAGGTACCCTGCACTTAAGTCCATAAGAAATGTGGGATAAAACTGCTCTTTTTCCCAAAGACCAGTTCCCAAAGCTATCCTGACATTCCTCAAGCTGTCCTGTAGAAGATGGATTGGAGATGGTCTCTTTTTGTCCTACAGAGTAGAAGTTGAATTAATGCTTAGACATTATAAGTAGGCTTTGAATTCATAGCATAAAAACCTTCCTTAAGATAAAGAGCTGGGCTGGAGGGCTGGAGAGATGGCTTAGCAGTTAAGGTGCCTGCCTGCTAAGCCTAAAAACACTGGTTCCAATCTCCAGCGGTTTCAATCTCCAGTCCCACATTTAGCCAGATGCAAAGTGACGCAAAGGTGCAATGGCTGCACTTGACCACAAGGGGGCGCATGCATCTGGATTTCGTTCACAGCAGCTGAGAGGCTGCTGGCACACCCATCTCTATCTTTCTTCCTCTCCCTCTCTCTCTCTTTGTCTCTCTCTGTGTCTCTCTCCAAAAAAAAAAAAAAAAAAAGAGCTGGGCTGGAGAGATGGCTCAGTGGTTAAAGGTGCTTGCTTGCAAAGCCTGATGGCCTGGGTTCTATTCCCCAGTACCCATGTAAAGAGCCATATGCACAAAGTGAGGTATGTGTCTGGAGTTTGTTGGCAGTGGCAGGAAGCCATGGGCACCCATACACTCTCCCCTTTCTCTCCCTCTCTCTCTCTCTCCCCTTCCTCTCTGCCTCTTTCTCTCTGTGTCTCTCAAATAGATAAAAATATTTTTTTGAAAATTAAGTGGTTCCAATGATAAATATTAAATGTATTTCACCACTATTTCAAAACTGTAATCATTAAACTCCAAGGTCTCTTTCACTTATTGAGTCTAAAATTCCTGAAAACAGCCAAGAAGAGTGATTGTGTGCCAGCTATGGAGACAGGCACTAGTTCTTATGCTGGGCACACAATGGGAACTCCACACACGTTGACTGAATCTAAGTGATTCACAATGAGGCTTTAAAATAGTGACTTTTTTTATTACTGTCATGTGACAGGTTGATTATGAAAAATACAGATGAGAAAAATAATAAAATTCACTTGTAGTCCTACTATTAGCTTTTCTATATAAATCTATCTTGACTCTTTCTACACATAGAAATATATTGCAAAAATGAAATCATATTATAGACACTGTTTGGTAACCTGCTGTTTCTTCTCCTTAACATGTAAATTTGAAAAAAATTGAATATTGGTTTTTATTACACCTATTCATCATCTATAACGATTGGTAAGGAAAGACAACATGGAGAATTGGCAGCCATTGTTTCTCCTGTGTCCTTTGCAGTCCTTTTTTTTCCCCCTGTATAGGATTCCTCCCTTTGTAGGGTCAGAAGTCCCTCTTCCTCAGCTCTGTGGAGTCTGCGTCCCTTTCACACTCCTTCAAGGTGCCTTGTGCATCTCACCTTGTTTCGGGTTTCAGCTGAACATGACCACCAAGCTGTCTGTCTTCTTCTTTTTTTTTTTTTTTTTTTTTTAAGATTTTTTTTTATTAGAGACAGAGAAAGAGGGAGAGAGTGAGAATGGGTGTGACAGGGCCTCTAGCCAGTGCAAACAAACTCTGGACGCATGCGCCACCATGTGCATCTGGCTTACGTGGGACCCGGAGAATCGAACCTGGGTCCTTAGGTTTCACAGTCATGTGCCTTAACCATTAAGCCATCTCTCCAGCCCCTGTCTGTCTTCTTACACCTGGCATGGCTGCCTCCCTCATTTGCCTCTCCTCTTCCTCCTCCATGTCCACATTGTAACTCCTCAGTACCAGGAGAGGTGGCTGCCTCCCTGTGACCAGTGAAGCACTCACCTATTAGAAGGAACTAACCCTTGCCCCACCCTGAGGTGCTTCCTTTGCAAGGACTCCCCATGACAACTAATACCAACACATGGGGAGCCCTTGAGTATCTTCCTCTGTTTGGGCACATTGGTATGCCCTGCCTACCTGCTGAGTGACACTGTGTCATAATAGAGAAGTAGCAGACAGCTTTGGTCATGAAGTTGTATCCCCTGATTTAATCTGATCTCTTGAAACAGCCATTTTATGAACAGCTATTTACTTCATTTATTAGAGAGAAAAAAGTTCATATTTCATCCTCAGGTAATAAACAAAAAGACCAGTTCTCACACAAGAAAATTGAGAAAAGAACTCATTTTGTTTTGGGTTCTAGTTTAATCAGAATGTTCAAGTAAAAAACTGCTTAAGCTGCAGAACTGTGATGAGCACTAATTCTTTAAAATGAAAAATGAGTGCAAACAATATTAGAAACAGCCGTTTCCTCCCTACTACCCAGCCCTATCGCTGTTCTGCATCAACAGGATGGTTGTATCTGAAATGCTCTTTAAAACCAAATTACCATTTGAGTTATGAGGAGAACCGGTGGGCATGGTGTGGGCCTGGTTTGTTGACAAAGAGGCACGGGTGCTGTGACCTCTGCTTAATAAATCATGTGGTTGCCTGACTTGCTAGCAGTGTGACGCCTGTGCAGAAGCGGCACACTTCTCTGTGCTGGGAGCCAGCCCATTTGGAGAAGTCTCATAAGCTAAATCATGGGCATGACACCACTTTGCCTCCCCTGTTGCCCATGGTGCCTACTCAACATGCAGAGGGATGAGTAAAGAAGGCAGGGAAGTAGAGACATAGGGAAGGCTTGTTGGCATTCTTTGCGCCACATCCTGAGACCCTGCCTGAGAAATCACATTTTAACCAATCTGAAAACCACTTTATTCTAATTGCTTCCTCTATCTCAACACCTACAAAATGCAGGGAATATCAGCTTCCTCAAGTAGTGCAGGGTTAGTAGAGGAAACAGACAGAAAGAAATAATAGTACTGACAACACCAATGGGGCAGTGTTTCCAGGTGTGGTGACACACCTATAATCTCAACACGCAGGAGACTGAGGCAGGAGGCTTACAAGTTTCAAGCCAGCCTGGTCTACAGAGAGAGTTCCTCAGCAGCCTGAGAACATACATGGTCCTTGTCTCCAGAATACCACAGGCATGCATGCACACACTGTGCACACATGCATCATGCCCCCACACACAAAACACACAATCCACATACACTATGTGATACTAGTACCATGATCTGCCAGAGGGGCTTTAAGACCTCAGGATGTTTCACAAATACAGACAGCTGCAGTCCCATAGTTGGACAGGAATAGCAGAAAATCTCATGTGCATCTGACTTTGAGAAGTTGCTTCTTGGCATGCCCATGTGCATTATAATACTAAGGCTGGTGCTGTTACCATATAACAGATGAGGAAACTGAAGCATCAAAAGAGTGAGCTTGCCCCATGGTAGCTGAGGTAGTCATGGCTTAACCCAGTCCCTTCACAACTTCTCTCCCACACACGAGCTGCATGCCTAATGATTTACAGTGAGAGCTTACTGACCATTTTCTCTTAAAATAATCTGAGATTGACTAGTGCTCTTCAACAAGGAATCAGTTCACTGCTTTCTGGGTCCAGTGGGAATAATGTTGAATATTGTCTCTCTTAAGATCTGCCGTGGTGCCCCTTAGTCCATATGTCAGTACACTCAAGCCTGAAGTCATTTCTCATCCTGCCTGGGAGAACTACCTTCTCTTGTGGAGCTCACTGGCATCTGAACAGCCAGCTTCTGCCCTGAGATCCGCCAGCTGAGCAGCTGTGAGCTTGGGTTTTGCTTTATCAGGTGGAAGCAGGATCCATAATTTTGGTGTTGGTGGTGCTGACTTCTTTTCTTCTTTTCCTCAGAAATTAAATTTTTATAGCTTGGCTTTTTAACTGTGAAATAATAAGTTTACACTCTCTCTCTCTCTCTCTCTCTCTCTCTCTCTCTCTCTCTCTCTCACACACACACACACACACACATAGTTGTGAATCTTAAATTCTTTTAGTATAGGTATAAGTAAATGCCTAGTGCCCACTAAACACTCAGCAAGTGAGAGCATCATTATTTCATCTCTTGTATTGAACAGTTACTTTTGGGATTACATCTTTGCTCATTTGATCTTAGGAGTAGCCCCTTAAAAAGAGTTATCATTATCCCTATTCTACAGACTTAAAAGCAAACAAGTTTAAGGAGAACTGGTTTCCACAAACCACATAGTCAAGGTCAGTAGAGCCAAGACACAGATTCATTTCTAATTCCATGTATCCTATCAGGAAAGGATTCAAGAGCCTTTCACTACACACATAGACAGAACCTATTACTCAACCCTGTGGCAAGTGGGACAAAGGTCCCCAAGAATGTCACACTACGGTCTATCCCAGGAGTACATGCACTGATGGTACCCCAAACACACGGTTGAGCTGGGCACATCCATCTTCCCTGTGCAGACAGCAGCCTAAGTGCACTATTTCTCCCCTTCTGCCAAATGGGCCCCGAGGAAGAGGAGACTCCCAGAGAAGGCAACTGAGAGTGTGCAGACTGGCCAGAACTGAGTCTAGGAGAAAATAGGTACCTACCTGGAGGGTGCTGCTTACTCAGCTCCAGTATCTTGTGTTGAATAGTAAGCCTGCAAAAGTGCTGGGAAAGCTAGCGTAGGATTGACTTGACAGACTTAATCATGACCTGTTACATTCGACTGGTCATTTTTTTCCTCTCTAAACAAAATTATGCCACTGAAGAAGAGGCAGTGTCGATCATAGATAGCTGTTGACAGTGTCTGCGTGCTCCTATTTCACATTCCCTCATAGGTATCATGCATTTTTAACTTCCCTGATTGCACTTGACTCTTTTTACTTCCTAATACTTCTTACAGTTCTATCCAGCCTACCTGGCCCCATGCCTAGGGGACCTCTGGGATGCAATGTCATCTCTCTTCAGCCTTTTCTTGATCCTTGAGGTCCAGCATGTGGGCAGGTCAGCCCCGCAGATGAGTTACCTCTTACCAGTCAGTGTGAAATCTGGGAAAACGTAGTGGAGAGCATGTGGCTGCGCTCACAGGACATCTGTATACAGTGCCTGGGCATACCCCAGTGCTCACTCAGCTGCCAGCAGGACCCCAGGCTTCTCCAGACTCGGATCCAGGTGCTTCCTCTCTAGAAAAAAAGTAGCTGCTGTGCTGAGCCAACAGTGCTTGAACAGGAAGCTGAGCCAATCACCCCCCCCCACACACACACACCCCACCACACGAACTCAGGAGGGTACCAGTCAGTGTAAGGAAAAGTCCAGGGCCAGAAGCTGGCTCCACCCAGGGCTCTACATGATGACTGGCCTGGTGAGGGGCAGATTCAGCACCAGAGCCCTGGCTGGCTGGCCACTGCCCTTCTCAGGCTCCTGATGAATTCAAGACCCTGGAGGTCCTGCAGACACACAGTTCCATGCCAGAGCCCATGGGTCTAAAGTGGAATTCACCAAAGAGGTGTTGATTTCCTAACTCCTCCTGTCCTCTCATCTTCCCCACACCCTCCTGGGTCCTTATGTAGCATTGTCGTCACTGGTTTCTGCATGGCGGAGATACCGCACAGTGGGATCTGTTCATGGAGATGCACGAGAACTTTCCCTAAGGAAATGTCCAGCATCTTTCCCATTTTCCCACTTGCCAGCTATGTGATGGTTCTTAGGGAGGTGAGAGAAGGGAGGATTTATGGGACTTTGACGATATTCCTTATACCATGCTCAGTTAGTAGGGGAGATATGGATATAGAGACTATATGTAGAGAGAGAATATGTATATTCTAATCCCCACCCTAGGTAGCTCACAGATTTCTAGGGGGAAGTAAGCGAATTGCAGTAAAAAGTTGTGACAGGTAACACAGGGGGAAATGTGTGATCTGTAGGTAGGATGAGACAAGCCTGGGCTTTGTGGACTTTATGTCAGTGGTGAAGTGCAGAACTGGTTTTGATGGAGAGATATCCATGGTGGGAAAATATTCCTTTTAAGGCAGGGGACAATGTGTGTAAAGGAATAGTGCTGTGTATTTGGAAAACACTTCTTATGATATGTCTGTCATATAAAGCCACCAGCGAGGAAGCTGAAGAGTGAGAGTGGTGAATTAGACCAGTATAGTCATGGATGTGTGTGCCTTTACCCAATGTAAGGGCACTTGGAGTTGACTCTGTGGGAGATGTGATCAGGTGAAGGGCACAGTGAGACCTCTGTGAAGAATCTGTGGCTGGGTTTGACATGCATCAAGTACAAGGTTTGCAGACGGTGGCAGCATGAGAACGTGTGGTCTCGAGTGCTCTCTTCTCCCAGGCAGGAGAATACAACAGAGAAAATTGGGCTTTGGAGCCAGACAGATCTGAATTTGATTTATGTCAGTATGTGACCATGGGGTCTTACCTTCAGAGGCCATATTTATATAGTTATAAATTAAGTCTTGCCTCCATTGGAGTTGTATTAAGATTCAATGTAGTTACAATGTGGAGGCCCAGCACCCATCCCAGTGCATAGCATGGCCCTGTGCACGGGTTTATCCTCTGTCATCATTGGGCTCAGGTAGGAGTCACCTTGCTTATCTTCAGGACAAGAGGTCTGTGATTGGGAATAAGAAATAAAAAAATGCTAGTATGAAGAGGACTCTTGAGGTACCCTGAGCATTTTCCCATTGAGTTGAGTCTCCTCTAGCTTCAGCCTCCCACATTCATCTTCCATAAGTTGTGCCATTATTCTGCCATTAGCCAGTGAAATGATATTTATTTATTAAGAACATACTGAGCATACTCCCCAGGAGCAAGTTCAGTCTCAACCAACAGTGGCAGTTTCTCTAAGGGACACACACGGAGAGCCTCTATGCATAATTTCACATTAAAAAACAATTAAACTTTATGCTAGGTAAGGAAGGAAGGAAGAAAATTCCCCATTTAAAAGCGAGGGCTGAACCTGGGAGCACCGTGTGTGGATGTTTGTTTTGTCAGATGCGCAGCTGACATGATTAGTCCTAATGGGGTGGTGAACCTCATTGAATTGCAGATCCCTGTGAGTGACTGAAACTCCACAGGGACCCAAATAAGTGGTGCATACGGTATTACTTAGGCTGCATCCTTTAGCCAAGCTGAAGGCTTCTTTTCTCTGCCCCTTACACACACACACATACACAGAGAGAGAAAGAGAGAGAGAGAGCACACCTGCCATGTATGCAGCTGTCTGTTCCCAAAGCTTCCAGGTAGAGCAGTAATTACCTACCTAGGGCAAGTTGGCTCACCTTTTCTGACTTCCTCCCCTTTGCCCTTTGCCCTTTGCCACCATGCCCCCCCCCATGTCTGATAATGGCGCCCTGGATTAGTCTGCCTTGCTGCGTCTTCAAGACCCAGATCAATTTATTGACTCTGTCAGAGTGGCTGGTACAGTAATTGTTACAAGAGAAGAATGGAAAGTGAGAACGTGTCCACATGAAAAATAAAAATGACGTTCTGTTCTTTCCTGCCCCCTCCCTTTTGCCTCATAGATCTTTATGTGTTTACACAGCAGAGAGCACTTTGCTTAAGCTAATCAGCTCCTTCTACATTATTAATTGTGACAGGGAGGGTGCCACACGCCAGCAGGAGGATCATGGGAAACACTGATCTCGTTCAGATGGTGTGGACCTGAGCAGGTTTGGATCTCCTTTCCCTATCTGGCTCCTTGGGGGTCCTATCAAAACACATTTCCCTGATTGACAACACAGAGTGCCTCCCATCAATATAATCGATTGGAGCAAAGGAGAAGGAATGTTTTTCAACTAGAGAAAGATGAATTATGGTGATGGCAAAGAGAACATTTCAGAGACCTTTCAGCTTAGAAGTCTAAATCTGGAGCTAAGGTACAGCTCCAAACCAAAAAAAAAAAAAAAAAAAAAAAAAAAAAAACCATAATTTGTGCCTCCACAGAAATGATGTTAGAAGAAACTTACTACAAGTGAACAGTAGAGTAGTTGGAGCCAGGAGTGAGCCTAGGCATAGAAGTTGTGTTTGAAAAATGCCATCACTAATTTCTTATGAGAAATTCTTGGTTAAGTGCAGATCTTTGAAAGACATTTCATTAAAGTTCAACTTTCATGGCTTCTACCTGCAGACCCTAACATAAATCCTATATAAATGGGCAAGGCTGAGTGGGTGTCACTTGTGACCTGGAAATAAAAGGTCAACCATTGAATTTATAGCTTTTTTAGTGAAAAGAACATAAAGATTCTTGCCAACTGGAGTCAATCCATATTTTAATGTTTCCTAGTCAAGATTATGAAATCTAGGGATTAGGATCATGCTGTTCAGAGAAGGTCAAACTTAAATGTGATGGGCTAAGTGTCAATCCCATGGGCTAGAAGTTCATATTTCAAAACCCAGTGCTGCCCTGGCAGTCAAGAGTGAATTGTCCAGGGTAGGGATCATCACCATCATACTAAACCTAATGATAATTACTACACTAATTAACTATTATCAAACTCCTCTGCTCTTCTCCTGTAAGGTCCCCTAACAGTAATAATGAATTGATTGGTATCAAATAATTCTCATATACAACCAAGAGCGAATAAAGAATGGGGGTGGTGGATGAAGGCTTTCTGAGGAAAGAGGCTGTGGGCCATTGTAAGGGTAAGAGTGATCACAGAGCACTCTTCTAAGACCAAGGGCTTAGGATACCACAGACCTGTCTGGAAGTATAATTCATCAGCACAAGGTTTTTAGTGAACAAAAAATAAGCATGTATTTCTCCTGTGCCTACTTTCTTTCTCTTTAGGAAAAAAAGAGAAAAGCTCATTTTGCCAAGATATTTATGACCTCAAATTTTCAGAACTCTGCATCCTAACAACTTCAGATTTTTATGAAGGGAGAGAACAGCTTTTTAAATGTCTTTATAGAATGACTCAGACATGTGTACCCTGTATAATTTTAAAATCCATTTTAAGATGCTAGTATTTTTTGAAGTTACAGAAATAACACCAATACTGGTAATCTTCAAAAATCATCTACTAATTTTTCCAATACTACTTTAAGTACATGTCAAAATAAAGTACATATCGCTTGAATAAAACAACACCTCCAAATAAGGGTCCACAATCCTAGAGGTGAAATAACTCTCAAGGTCATCTACCTAACCAGAGACAGGAAGGAACTAAGCAGCAGTTGTCTGCCACCAGGGAAGGAAGAGATTGGTGGTTTCATATGTGGCTTGAGGAGCTGAGTCATGGTTCCTATTTTACAAAAGTGTCTTACAAAAGCCCAGGAGTCATTAGATTGACCCAGTGCCTTGAAATCCTGACAAATAAAAGTTTCCAAGTCTAATGTTTGCCTTGCAAATGTATTCTCATAGATTGCCACATGCGTGTGTGTGTGTGTGTGTGTGTGTGTGTGTGTGTGTGTGTGTGTGTGTGTAGAACATGTGCATCTGTCCACGCTCCTGGCTAGCTCTTATTGCACAGTTTTGTAACCTCCGTCCTTCACAGTGAAGACAAAGGTTAACATTCCCATCCACCTCACAAGGCAAGCACTTGAAAGTGCTTCCACATGAGGCAGGAAGTGGAAAGGACCTTTGATTTAAAGTTCAACATTTACATTTATAATTTTGACTAATTTCTGTGCTTGCCTTAATTAAATTGAAATTGTTTAATTAGAATAAGATGAAAAGTGATCATTAGGATTAATTTAACCTGACAGGCTTTGTGTATCTTTCTAGACAAATATTATGAAATATAGTGATAATGAAGCAGTGAGAGGTCCAATTTCACATCGTATAATGGTTATAATATCTGTCGGTTGTTCTCCCCTATATCTGGATAGTGTTGAATGTGTTGCTGTTTGCTGCCTCATTATTATCCAGCCAAGGCCAGCCTATATCTTTCAGTTTGGCTCCTTCCCAAATATGTTCTTCCGTCAAAGCGGAAAGATGGACCAAGTTCTATCCATATCACCCTTCTAATAACATCATGGTTCCCTTCTCCCCACCCCCAGCATCTTCCAGGAAGGCCTTTTGCTTGGCTTGTCCCCTGGGTCTTGCATCACAGCGACCTTTGCAAACCAAGAGCTGGTGGATGAAAGTCCTGATGGAATTCACTAATGCCCCTCAGCCCTGGGGTCAATACTGTCAAATCTGGACTGTCCCCTTGTACCCCCTTCTGGCTGCTTACTTGGGGTAGGAATGGACACAGAATTAGTAAGATGAGACATTCCAACTATGAATGAGTAACTTTAAGGGAGTCCAAGAGAATTAACAAGTATATCACAGTTTGAACTATCAACTATCCAATTATTTTATCTTCAGAATAATTAGGACCCTCGTGAGTAAGTTAAATCCTCAAGAAAACCTGCAAAGCACTTGAGTTTCAGATTCCTCTCATCCATTGCAAGGGGTTCTTTAAAAAAGAGTAGGAGGGGTTCCTATAGTAATCCTCAGGGGCAGTGGAGACTGGACCAAAATTGTTTCAATAGTTATGAAAAAGAAGAGAAATCCAGACAAAGGAGAGAACACATCTCATATGCAAATTATCATCTTACAGATTGGTCTGCAAGTCCTGGGTCCAGGCTGAAACTATTCAGAGCTGTGCGCCCTGATGCCACCAATAGCCATAGATGAACTGCTGCCCCAAAGAAACAGCCTCACCATGCATTTCTGCAAAACATCTTCTAAGTCAATTCCACTTTACTTGTGTCCTTATCATGTATAATAAACGTCTAAATTTCATAGTAAAAGGGTTTAAAATTAGAAATATATCTGCATATAATTTGGTTTTATAAAAATCTTAGCTGTTTTTTAGCATTGAATTAGGCTAAATCAGAAGATGGGGGGAGTAAATCCAGCTTAGAGCCAGGGTACTTTGCCATTATTGTTCTAATCCAAGAAAAGTCCATGAACTAGCATGTGAAGGTGAGGTTTCTGTCTTCCCAAATCTACACACGAAGCATCTGCTCTGGCCTCCTAGACTAGTGATAGGAGACACTTCAACCAGCACGATAGGTTAATGGCCTCACTCCCTTCTCAACAGAGGTGCAGAACCACATCACCACCAACATGTGCTGTGTAGTCTCTCTCCCCTGAATCCCACAACCATTCATCCAGTGTGTCTCACATCACTTCTGGAGGGACACCGAGGCTGCACTTAAGGACCAACAGCCTGCAGTTTGGCTAGGTGTCAGTGCTAAGCCACTGTCTTTCTAGGTAAA
The DNA here is from genome assembly GCA_036365145.1 of Orientallactaga sibirica. Taxonomy (NCBI): domain Eukaryota; kingdom Metazoa; phylum Chordata; class Mammalia; order Rodentia; family Dipodidae; genus Orientallactaga; species Orientallactaga sibirica. The sequence continues at coordinate 30,365,036 of JAEOAD010000015.1, read as the reverse complement.
CTCCCCTGCAGAGAGAAGACAAACCGAGTGCTGTGTCCTCATTTTCCCACTGCCTTTCCACGACCATCCATGAAGATGACAGCTATCCTCGGGGCTCATGAGCCCTTGCTTAGCACAAATCCAAGTGTCAACCTCAGCCTGCTTGCTTCCCTGGGAGAACCTCAGAATCCCAACTTCAGTTCTCCTTGCTCTAAACAACACCAGACGTTTCTTTTCTCTCACACATACTGGTTGGCTGGCAATCCTTTAGATCTTTCTGTGTGCATGTGTGTGGGCATGTGTATCCATGTATGTGTGCACATATGTTTATGTGGAGGTCAGAGGACAACCTCAGGTGTCACTCTCAGGAACACCATTCATGCGCTTTTCAGACAGGGACTCTCATTGACCTAGAGCTCACTGATTAAGCTAGGCTAGCTGGCCAACCAGCTCCAAGGATCTGCCTATCTCCGGCTCCCCAGTGTTGGGATTACTGGTGTGTGTGCCACCATGTCCAGCATTTTGCATGGGTTCTAGGGATCGAACTCAGGTTCTCATATTTGCAAAGCAAGTACTTTACTGTATACCCCACTTCCATCCCTGAGATCTTTTTGACCTCAAAAATTCTTCTATACATTGGTAACCAAAACATCACATGTTGTTTGGGTTAGGAACATTTTTCTTCATAGCACTTTTTCACCTTCATATACAAGGCAAAAAGTAGTGTAAGGATACCTATGTTTTTATATTTGAAGAGAATAAATGTGCACTGGCCATTCCCATGAAAGGCCAAAAATGACTGCAGAGAAACTTGAAGACATGGCTAAAGAATTCTGGCATATACATCTAGAATCATAATTCCCCTTTGGTTGGGATGTCATCTCCAATGCCTTATAGGGAAAATCAGGAAGACTTAGTCTGTGGGTCCCTGCTGCCCACTTTCTCTCTTCTGGCTCCTGAAGTAGGGTTGCAGAAACATTTTAAGCCCATGAACACTCCCTGCTGCCACTAGCCTCCACTGGGTCTTACACTCCTGAGAAAGCAGCTCAGATTCCAACTGTAAAACATTCCTTTACCAAGCCTTGGAAACTAGCATACTTGGCTAGCAGAGTTCAGAAGGATCACATGTAAATGAGGCTGGATTATAAACTCTGGAGGAGTGTTTTATTTAGTTTCAACCTGAACTTGGACTAGTAAATGTGTTCCAGGAGAACAATACAGAAAAGCTGATGTTTTAGAACAAGAAGTCATAGTTTTGCTCAGATAATTCACACTTTTTAACTTATTTATTTATTTATTTATTTATTTATTTATTTATTCATTTATTTATTTGAGAGAGAAAGAGGCAGAGAGGGGGGAGAGAAATAATGGGAGCACCATGGCCTCTAGCCACTGCGAACGAACTCCAGACACATGTGCCCCCTTGTGCATCTGGCTTACGTGGGTCCTGGGGAATTGAACTGGGGTCCTTTGGCTTTGTAGGCAAATGTCTTAACTGCTAAGCCATCTCTCCAGCCCCCTTTTTTAACAGAAAGAAAATTTTTGAATGGTTTTTTTTAAATGGTTTTTTAATTGATCCATCTTCTAAACTGGCACACTTTGTCATGTCTGCAGGAAGTATGTCATTGCAAAGTCAGAATGGAAGGATGAGTACAGGATTTGAACCTGCTACCATTCTTGTACAATAAGCAAGCCATTCTCTTAGCTGTACTGCAGTTTGGCAGGGGTAAGGATCTTTAAGCATAATAACAGTCAATCTGTAACAATAACAAAGTGATCAAAGAGGTGTGTGATCATTCCAAACCCGCACCCCAAAACATGTACTTCTGAATTGGCTCCTAAATCTCAGTTACTCATATACCACTGCCAACTAGAGTTGATGAAAGAAAAAGTAAGAGTGAGAGACTGCTTGAATGCCTGATTCTATAGTATACATTCTTGAATCTGGCTTTAACTGTCTGTTTGAGAGATCTTCTCCATCTTCCAACTCGTTACTAAAAAGGTAAAAATACATTTTTGTTGAAATGATAACGGTATGTATCCAAGAGGCAAGCCAAATCATGCTGACTCTCTCATGTGCTGTGTATATGTCCAAATCACTGGTAAGGTAGACTTTCAGGGCACACCTAGGGTTTTACCTTGTGCCCCAATTCCATGGCCTAGCTGTAGCCTTCCCACCCCTATCTAGAAATACTTAGACAAAAAAAAAAAAAAAGAACTATTTGTTTATAGTAATGAATGCTGCTTAGTGGTGAATTTAATCTACATATTTAGAAGGATATAAATCTGAACATAAAAATACATTTGCTGTTTCAGCATTAAGGAAAAAAATACTGTCTTTGAAACTGCAAACTCCCCCATGTGAGTTTGTTTTTACAAATCACGTCTTAGCAAAGGCAAGTTTTGTTGCCATAAAACCCTAAATCCTATCACATTCTCATTGTTCACTGGCCCCTGGTTTGGGATTGAGGGTATGTGCTGAGGGAAATTGTTCTGCCTGTGGCCAGTGTTGTTGGCTTAGGTGAAATTGTTCTTCCCCAGTTCCATCCAGACTGTCTCAGGGCATCCATAATAAAGCTGCTTACACTTTCAGCCAATGTTTCAAAGCCATTTTTTGTTTTCAGGTTTATTCCCTGCTCAAATGCTGTGGTAGCTGTCATACTGCGGTGTGATATGCAGCAAAGTTAAGTTGGATTCCTGGCAGCCTGCACAGCAGGGTTTAGGTCTCAGACTGTCCGTGGTCAAGCTTACTCTAGCCTCCATGCAGCACATAAACACCTCTGTCCCTGCCAAAGTTGACTACACTGTAGGCTAGGAACATAGAATCCTGGACTAGTGGAATCTAAAAGTGAATGTTCTGGTAAAAGAAAGGTATAGGACTGGAATGTATGCATTGTGATCACAGAGAATCCACAGCCAGTATGGGGCTGGAGCTTGGTTCAGCACCCCTATAGTCCACTTTATCCATCACTCCCTCACTGTGCTCCCAGCCTCCATTTTCAGGGATCTGAAACCTACAGAGTTTCAGCTTCTTCCGTGCCTATCCAGACTCTGTATCTAAGCCTGTCTTGGCTTACTTTGGAAGCCTGTGATCCAGCTGCCTGGCAAGGTTGAAGCTTGTCTATATCAGCTCCATGCAGTGAGTGGAGTAAGAAATGTTGCTAATTAGGGCATCCCTTAAGAGATGGGGTCTGCCCTAATTCCTGTAGAGGGCTCAGATAGAGTGAGAGGGAGAGACCAGCTTAAGGTAAGAGTAAGTAGGAAAACGGACTAGAAAGGAAAGGAGAAGGATAGGGACAGAGCAAAGGGTTAAGAAGCCAAGATGTGTACCCAGACCAGGCAGGAGGCACTCACCGGGGTGAGAAAGTTCTAAGGTGTCCCAGCATGATGCTGCACACCTGTGACCTCAGTAGTTAGAAAGTAGAAGCAGGAGAACCAGAAATTCAGGTCATTCCAAGCTGCATAGTACTTCAAGGCCAGCCTGGGCTACATGAGCCTGTCTGAAGGGGGAAAAAAAACACAACCCCACAACAAGAAGTCCCAAGAGCAGATGGAAGGGCTCCTCAACTGGAAACAGTGGATGGGGATTCCTGGAAAGGGCTAGATCTTTTGACATTCTCCTGCAGGAGGTCTCTGGGAAAATTCTGAAATAGCTGGACTTTCTCACAGTGATGTTACTTTCCCCTTCCAAGACTTTATCTCCTACACAGGGAGACCAGTCAACTCTCTGATGAGTTAGCTCCAAGCCATGGTTGGGACAGGCCGATCAAGGAAGCCATAGTAGAATGGTTATTATAATGGTTAGAATGGGGCTTCACTCTACTAAGCCTCCAACCTCCACTCCCACACCGCTCCCTTCAAACAGAAAGGTTACTTCCCTGGGCCACCGTTAGGTCAGCCCCAAATATGACTATCTGTACTTATCAGACAACAGGCATCTAATTAAAATTGGAATCCACTATGTAGAAAGCATAGGTTTTTTTTTTTTTCATTTCATAGCTCCCCAGGAAATCATCATATTCCATTTCTTCTCTGCTCTCTACAATTCCCTGGCCAAAAAAAGAAGAGAAGAAAAGGCTAGAGGAAAGATTGTTTTAATGTGAAAATCAAAACTTACAAAGGGCTAGGAGTTGCCTTTATTTTATTTTATTTTGTTATTTATTTTTGCCTTTGGGACAGAAATTAGCCTCTAATAAAGCCTGCATTGAGAGCAGACCTAGCTTTCATGGCTAACTTCCCATTTGGAAAAGAATTTTTCTGGTGTCTCTAGGAATTAAAATAAAACATTTAATGAATCTGAAACTAAAATCTTTCAACTTGCTCTTATGTAATAGGAGTGGCTTGATGCTCCTGATATCTGTTGACCTTTATGGAATCACAGACTAAAAGAGAACAAACCTTAAAACATAATGTCCACAGTGAAAAATTATAACTGCCGCCCCCATACACTGCATTTTTCAAGGCTGAGCAGTCCAGCCTCACATGTCTACACCTCTGGCAGTGCCATCCGGGCCCAGTTCTTGGGCTTTCTCAACAGTTTCATCAGGTCCTTGCAGTAAATTCTATGCTGCACCTCAGATTTCAGGCAGCTTCCATGGTGCGGGCTCACTTTAATGGACAGAATCTATTTTTTCATGAAAAAGCAGGAAATAAGCTGTCTCTTTCATAAAAAGATTTACAAAATGTAATCATTGTTGAAATATTCCCTTTGAACTGCTTTGTCCACGGGGGTCTCCGGCTCCCAGAGCCCAGCTTCATTAGAACCCTTCCTAGGCGGCTCCAGAAGGGCAGGTATGCTGGTGGGGCCCGGCTTTGATGTCTTGAATGAATGAAAGAAAAGCACAATAAAAAAAAAGAGCTGTTGATCAAGCATAAAATACTCTTTAAGCTGACAGAATAGCAGCGTTAACACACCCTAAGCTGCTTTTAGTTTTTCCCTTTTTTCCTCACATTTTCCTGTGCTTTGTGTACACTGGGGGTTTGTATTTTATAAGAAGTCTCTGATCTATGTAGTATGCCATTGACTAACAAAAACCAAAATAGGATTGTTTCTGTCCCACTTGGTTTCCTGACTACTCCGTCCCTCCCTCCCCATCCTTCTTACCCCAAAACTCCAAGGCGTGCAGTTTAGCCTTGCAAGACAGGGACATGAGTCCCTTTCATAAACCTGAGTCAATTTCTTTTGTGCTATTGGTCTCCCTGCTCTGATTTTAATACTACAATTAAAGACAGATTTTTACTTTTTCAAGAACAACTTCTTGCAACTGGGGAGAGGGACCTAGCATAGCTTGCTTAAAGTAAGAAAAGTAAGAAATTATATTGTTAAATAAGAGAAAGTACCTTGTTGAGTGATTACTTTCATAGGAAATGGGCTCTCTTTAGTACTGACCCTAAAGCCCCAGCCACATGTTAAAATTCGAAAACCTATCTACTCCAGCTTTCTGGTTTCCTGAATCTGCCCCCAGCCAGGTATGAACTCATTTGATCCCCTCAAAATGGATAAAGTTGTTCTTCCCATCTCATAAAGTTGAAAATTGAGACTCAGATGTGTAAAAACCTTGACTGACCCTCTGACTAGTTCACACAAGGGCTGGTACCAGAGTTCCTGTGAAGAGGCCGCCTTTGCACCCTGAATACAGCCCTCCAGTCAGTCCTCGAGCACATGCCTGTGGGTCAGAGGGCAGTTTTTAATCCAGAAGTCTTTGAGGTAAAAGAGTCATTGATGAAAATATAAAGGGAAACTAAAGGGAAATTTACTTGATGGTTAGAGAGACATACCAGGGCTGGGGTGTAGAGAAAGATGTCAGCTCTGGAGCAGTCTGTAGAACTGGATGGTGTTTGCAGGCTCAGGGTTTGTAGGTACTTACTGGGTAAAAAGATTAGTGTTTTCCTATCTTGAGGTTTGAACCAAAGCAGAGGTCTTGGCTGGGAGCAGCACAGTCGTTCTCCAGGGAGCAGTGGTTTGGACAACCGCTCTGTGTGTAGTAAGCAGGCAGAAGGCCATGTTACAAAACTATTGCACATGTTACTGACGCAGTTGGCCACAGCTGGCTGCAGCTCTGGTGTCAGCGCTGCCTGGGGTGGCTCGTGGAGACTTTCACCTCTCTAGGGAGGATGCCTGTCATTCGGGTGGTTCAGCATGTGCTGTCCACATAGATGTGGCCCTTTGTGCTATGGACCTCCATCTAGAGCCTTCTCTGGTAAGGTTGACTCACACGAGGCTCTGGGAATCAAGATGCTCGTTGCTCTTCCTCTTCTCACTCAATGGCATTTGTTTAGTACCTCCTCCACCAGGCACTGGACAAGACACCAGGATGCCATACCTGAGAACATAATCATTTTTATTGGGAAGAAAAATTACAGTTCCAGCAGTGTGCCAAGTGAACCTGGGAGTTAAGACCCTGAGAAAGAGCTTTTAGAACAAAGGGACATCTAACCGTAGACCCCAGGGACAAGCAAGTATTAGCAAAGCAAGGCAAAGGCAGCTTGTGCCAGGGCCCAGCAGGGAGGAAGCATTTGGCTTTGGAGGATCTGGAAGGAGTTTAACACAGCACAAGTGTTGAGTATAAGTAGTGAAAAGATAAGGCCACAAAGGTAAGCAGGGCCACTCACGGCCCATTAATGTTTTAATAGTTTCCTGTACAATAAACAAGTCTTGGTTTAGAGTTATTGAAAACAGGCTTTCTTTAATTAACAAAATAAAATCAGACAAGAAAAAATGACTGAGGAGATCAAAGCCTGAGGCTGGCACTGCCAGTGACTAACACCTGTGTGCAGGATGTCCCCCTACTCAGAAGAAAACCCGGTAAATCACTGCCTTCTGTTGCAGAATGGTTCTCACTGCACTACTCTGAGGTCTTTAGAAATCACACAGCTCATCAGTGACACATATGACATTCAGTGTGAGTCCTTTAGACACTACACACACACACAATCTCATATGTGAACATAAGTTTATAAAGCTCCTATGAGAAACCAAGAAGGGCATAGAAGTCTAAAACCTAGCCCCTTCTTCCTGCTAGTCATCACATCTTTGGGGCCTCATGCACATAGTAGGCTCTTGGTGCTTTCTGAGTAAGTGACTAACCACTCCCAAAGGGTCGATTCTAACAGGAAAGGCCAGGAGTCATTGCAGAGGCCTGTCCACTTCCACTGCAGTGGAGTGCCAGGAGGGGCTTTGGGCTGATTTGCCAAGGTCAACTCATCTGTGCTAAAATAATGGGCTTAGTTCATGCAAACAAGAGCAGGAAGCCAAAAGTGACTGCCTGGGTTAGTGTGGCCTAGCAGAAGGAACATGTCCATGAGAGACAAAATGGTAGCCGCATTCATGAGTGTCCCTTGTGGGTCAGGTGATGAGTTGAGCCTGGTGAGAGTCTGTGTGTTGGGGGGGGACTCCTTGTATTTTTGTGTTTCCGTTTTATGTGTGTAAATGTCCTTAAATAACCCACCTTGCCAGAAAAGCTAAGTGTCACACCCAGATCTGGATTCCACATTAACAACCTCCTTCCGTGCAGCGTTAAACTTTGCCCTTGAGGCCTTTTGTTTAACTTTTTAATTTGAAAAACATATTCTGCCCCATCACAGTTTGATCCTTTCTCTCTTTTTTTCCCTAAGTAAAATAAAACTATTTCAGAGGTATTTTTGTTTGTTTTTAAAATGTATATTCTGCCCTCTAGACGGATAGGGACTATAAAAGGCTATTTAAGAAGTTAATGTCCATATTAGAATGTTGGTTGTTAGCCTAGGAGTTGAGTCCCTAGGCTTCCTCAGCCTCAGTGATCTCGTGACCAAATTTTGGAAAATGGCCTCAATTTCCTAATTGCTCACCACATGCCCTAAGGAAGAAACAGGTTGACACTGTCAGAGAACCTGCTCCCATCTCTGAGAATGCAGTCAGATCCAGAATGTTCATGGTTCATGAAAACTGACAAATGAGTATTCCAGAATCCTGCAGAATGGGATTCTGGGATTTGAACTTTCATGGAGCTGTGAATTAAGGGGTGGGAAGTGTGATAAAACTCCTTACAAAACAGTGAAGGGAAAAAAAAAAGTCATGCTGCAGTGGTTAAATGAAATTTTATAAGCACATTCAGCGTGGAGCTGTTTTGCATTACATGAGTTGAATACCTTAGAGACGCCACATCTGCAGGCACTTTATTCAATCCTTAGTCAGCACTTTCCAACCTGATGTGATTACTTCTTCATCTGACTGGCTGTGGGGAAAGCTGAGCTCTTGTCTTGGACTGCAGATTTCTTTTGATGTTTCACCTTGAACACTGAAGGAGGACAGGTCTCCCGCCCTCCCCTAGCATATCCCAAACTGTGAACATGGCGAAGGTACCTGACTAACTGTACACAACCAGAGTCTTTGTGGAAGTATGGATTTATGAGTGTCCAAAGCAACTACAGCTGAAAGTTCCTGAGGAAATAATAGATCAAAGCTCTGTGTTTACGTCCTCAATGTAAATGTATCAAGATAACATCCTCCAGGACCTTACTGTAATACCGCCACTCATGGCAGATAAGGGACAGAGATTCCTTTGTAGTCGCCTGGATATAGTAGAGGAGATTAAGGGGCTATAAAGTATGAAGGCAGAAACCCAAGCTTAGGACAGTAAGGGTCTAGTGGCAATTTTTTGACTCTCCACAAATGAGTTCTGTTTAATGTGCCCACATTTTCCCACTGATTTGCTGTTCAACCCTGAGAACTTAACACTCTCAGATTTATATATATATATAATCTCCCAAGAAGGAAGACAGGAATCAGTGAACCTTGTACGGTTTACATCATAGAGATTAACGGAAGACATCCCATGAGAAAAAAAAAAATGGGCTTTTCCAAATGTTATCCTGTCCCTCTGATGTGATTAGCACTTCCTAAAACTTTATAGAAATACAGGGACTTCCACATGCGGCTGTTATCTCAACTCACAGCAGAGAAAGAGCATCTTCAACTACAAACTGAGCATTTAAAAATTGGCAAAATGAATGAATTTATTATTATTACAACAACTCTGTTTATCTGCTATATGTCTACAAATGATTTACTCAGAGTCTTCATTTAAAAAAAAAATCCCTGTGTGGTTCCCCTAACTGACTTCCCATTCTGGAAACCTTTGGTCAAGTAGCTGGGTTCATTGTCATGAAGATTAGTGTGATGTTGAAATAAGTACTAATGGTCAAATTACAGGAGTGAAAAGGTGGAAGAATAGGTTTTGGTTTGGGCCTGAAAGAGTTAATTAAGGTTTTTTCACGGGTTATTAAAGACCCCCAACCCCTGCCCTAGGAGTCACATTGACACCCCACCACAGGGCAGCTCGACTCCCCTGACATGTCGTTGGCCAGAGCACAATGGCCTCTGTGTCTGCAACCCATCGCAAAAATCATCTCAAAGGAAAGTTCGCAAGCTTGAACATTAGACAAAAGCCCAAGAGGTGCAGTGCTCAGCTCAAAAACCCAGAGTCAGCAACTTCTATTGATTAAAAACTAACCTTTAAAGTAACTCTGAGAGTGTGTGGTTAGCATTTAAATTTAAACATGTCATGAGTTGATTTGTGTTACTGAATACCAACTTAGAAGGAGTAACATTCACATCGCTTTTTTTCTAACTCCCTTAAGCAGCTAAAGTATTTCACAAAATGTCAATAGGGCAAAAAGAAAGGGGGGGGGTGATGCAGGCCTTGTAGTTGTCTTTCCCATGCAAATATCCACCCCCCCAAAAGAAAAGTGTGGAGAGGGAAACACAATAATTAGCCCTTTGTCTAACTTTCCCAAGTGCCAAAGAAAGACAGATTAATTAAATATACAACAGTGTTGGTTTTTGGAGTGAGGGTCTTGCTTGCTGGGTAGGCCATAAATTAGGCAGAATAAATACTTCAATGTGTTTGCAGTGGGCCTGCTACGTCAGAACCACTGGAAGGTTGGTGGGAGGAGAGCAGAGGGTTTCTTGCTAATGATAGTCACGTCTGGGTCTGTCTGGTTGCTAAGAGCAACCAGACATGATGTAACACCAGGATGAACTTGAACTTGGGGGACTTGAAAAGAGAACAATAGACCAGAGCAATCAATAAAGCCTATTTCAGTGAAGGATTACAGAGCTGCTCCGGGGTAACCTTGTCGGCAAGGCACATACTGAATAGTAAGATGTGTGAAGAAACTTTTTTTTTTTTTTGCTTTGCTTTTTAAGAGAAGTGCAGAGGCAAATTTTTGTAGTGCCCTGAGGTCTCATCCAGAAAAAGCGTGGGATGGAAAACTGCTCCCCCTGCTGACTCACCAGGTCCCAGGCCTTCGCTTCAAGAACTACCGACTGTCACATTGAAGAAGTCCGGAATTTCACAACTGCCTTACAAAGTGTGCAAACAAAACTTGTGAGCCTTACTGCTGGCGCTCCGAGTTGGAGAGTGTTCTGTTAAAGAGAGAACGTTCTCCACCGTGAATTCGTGTTGGCTGTCAGGAGAAGCCCCACTAAGAATACAAATACACTTTGGGGACTGCTTCTGCTTTTTGCCTTCATCTTTTGTCCAGTTAAGTTTAGAGGTTCGTTCGTCCCTGCCAGGATGATTTCCTTTCAAGACATAAGAGACTTTATTGTGTGCTCCAAAGCATGTGGTCACAAAACACATCTAGAAGTATACAGCATGAGTAGTTCTGCAGTTTAAGCTTACTTTTTTTTAAAGCTCCTCTGAAAATGAAAGGTAGCTTGTGTGACCAGGAAATCTTATACCACCCTCCCTGTAGCTATCATGTAGCCATTTACCCCTGAGACCCAATGAGTCTCGACTTTACCTAATTGGATCTTTTGGACAAGGGGAAGCCTTCACCTGACGGATTCAGCTCTGATGCAACCCTGCCTGATGTTGCCAAGGAAGAACTTGCAGGCATTTGTTTTGCCTAGAAGTTGGTGATTTTTCTGATTCATGTCAAACATACTGAATTTGCCAGGTATCCATAGAGAAAACTAGAGGCAAAAGCCATATTGTTCATTGAAGAAAGTGACTCCAATATTGGTTTATGGTCACTTTGCTTAGTTAATTTCTTTGTGATAAAAGAATGCAGCAGATAAAGTGATATAACCCCTACTGCTGTTCCACATGACTCCCCTACATATTTATGAAAGGAAGAGGAAATGTGGCTCCAGGCTCACACAAAGCCCCAAATACACACTGAATGAACAGACATAAATGAGGGCCTGGCAGGGGCATCACTTTCTTTGTGGACCTCATGGGGTTGACTGTACCTCCTCATGCAGCCTCCATACTTTTTGATTGTGATAAATCATTTTAAAATAATAGTTTTCAGTCTGGAGAGATGCTTAGCGGTTAAGGTGTTTGCCTGTAAGCCTAAGGACCCCAGGTTCAGTTCCCCAGAATCTATATAAGCCAGATGCACATGGTGGCACATGCATCTGGAGTTCATTTGCAGTGGTTAGAGGCCCTGGTATACCCATTCTCTCTGTCTTTCTTTCTTTCTCTCTCATAAATTAAAAAATAAAATAAAATAATAGTTTTCACATAGTGAGCCAAGTATTATTGTACATCCTGAAATCTACCTCACATACATATGATGAAGAAAAGTGTAAGAGATAAGATGTGGCTTATCCAACCTACCCAGGCCACTGGGTCTAGTGTGTGTCCACCTTACTTCCACTGTTCTCATAGTATTGCTATTGGTCACTCATGCCTCTTCAGAGAATGTCACACCAGTACCTATACTTCACTGAGAAGCAGATAATGTGAAAATCATTAAGTCAGCAATTCATTACTGCTGGAAACCTCACTCTTCACTCATTCCACCGTTCTTCATTGAGAACATTGAGAAGGCCAAGTTTGGGATGGAGAGGTGGTTTAATGGTAAAGGCACTTTTGCCTGCGAAGCCTAAGGACACAGGTTCAATTCCCCAGTACAGACTTAAGCCAAATGTACAAGGTGGCATGTGTGTCTGGCTGGAGGCCCTGGGCACAGCCATTTTCTCTCTCATACATACATACATACATACATACATACATACATACATACATACACACATGCATAATAAAATACTTTTTAAAAAGAAAGCTGAGTTCCTTGCCTGTCTATATGCCCTGTGACTCTAGTCAGATCCCATGGTTGGAAGGGCAACTTCTAAAATGTACTATTTTACAAGTGGAATTTCCTACTTAGGTTTGCAGTGCTGCGGATGGAATGCAAGGCCCTACCTGAGCTAGGCATTCGCACCCCCTAAGCTCCATCGTCAGCCCTACAAGCTTCACTTCTAATTGCACTTTTCGTTTTTTCTTCTAGTCCTGGTACCTGGGATAAAAGCATCCCACCATCCACCAGACAGACCACCTGACCCCTTCTCAACTCTGTAACATGGACGCAACCTCAGCCCAGAGTGGTTACAGCCTCACTGTCAGCGGAAGGGGAGAAAAACCAACGCGAATCAATTTGGACATGGAAACAGCGAGCATTATGGTCAAACAGCAAAGGCCATAATCTTTTGGGATTTTTTTTAAAAAAAAATACTTTAGGGACTGTTGTAATTTCTCATATGGTGCTGGAAAGGGTTGGGCTGTGTAACAGTTGGAATGTTTCCACAGTGGCGTGAGCACTAGGTCACATGGCTGGCTGGCAGAGGATTACCCTTGCTCACTGACTTCCAACACACTTCCCTTGCGGAGCCTGGCCTTTTCACAGTATTTCATGAATTTGCCCACACAGGTGTGAGCCTCCTTGAGCATTTGGGAGGCACTCGAGGACTAAATCTTTTGTAGTAGCTGAGATCTGCAATCTATAACTTACGGGACAGTCAAAGGGCAATGTTTTTTCTGTAGCATATTGGAAAAAGAAAATGCAGTTAGGTTTCTTTCTTTTCTTTTCTTTTTCATTTTGGTTCGGTTTGGTTCAGCAGTCAGCAATTAAGTATGTAACATGGCCCGCAAGGACAATGAGTGCATTCACGTTGCAGAACAATTCCGAAAATGGCAAACGACTACTACTATTCAGTTTTTTAAAAGTTTTGAAATGCTGCACTTACATTTAAAAAAAAAAAAACATTTTTTTCAACAATTTCAACAATGACACAAAAATTCACGTGGAAATGGGGAAGATGGTCTGTTTTGACAGAAACTGACAGGAATCAATCAAAACAATCGAATTTTGAATTGAGTAAAGTGCAATTTCATTGGATAGCTAAATATCTTTGTAAGATAGAGATTGTTGAAAATTCTATTTTTGTTTTTCAAGTCCTTCCACCCCAGGACTCTAAATTATTGGGGTAAAAAAACAGCCTTGCAAGAAAAAGGGGAGCTATTTTTGCTTTTTATGTTTTTTATTGTTAAACTTGTATCCCTTTAAAACTGAAGGAAATTTAAAAAACAAAAAAAAAACAAAAAAACCAAATCTAATGGTGCTTTTACCATAATATGTTAACTACATTAAATGCTAATTAATTATTTTCTGTTATCAAAGCACATAACTAAAATGAAATCATGGTATCTGTTAATTTTATACGCTAGAGTCACTATGATAATTATGCCAATTCTGAAAGTTTTTTATGTGTATCTGACAACACCAGATTTATCAGTTATCAGACACTTCATTGTACCAGAGATTGTCCAGAAGTTTCAAAGACCTTTACAACCCTGAACTGGGCTATGGGAAAATAATAATTAAAAAAAAATTAATACTGATACAAATGCTGGTACCCATTCAGATCAAGGGTACTTGTTAGGGAACAACAAACAGAAAAAACAAAGTTTGCACCCCCAAATGTCTTGTATCTTATGTTTTAAAAAAAGACAAAAAAAAAAGCAGAAACAAAAACAAAAAAAAAAGTGCTAGTGATTTTTTTCTACCAGACAGCGAAGCACCCCTTTGCTTCCCATGCAAGTTCAAAAAGGTTTCCTATACTATACATATATATACATTCTGGTTGGCAGGCACTGCTGATCAGAGGAAGTCTCTGCATGTTCTAGTGATAGTAACTAATTTTTATATAGTTAATGTAGGATAAAGTAGAGTGCATTAAGACACAATATTGTAATCCCTCCTTCTAGGCACTTGCCTTTAAACTATGTTTTTCAGCCCTTCAGAAGGGCTCTACTACTGTCCTTTACAATCAAATAACTGAAATTCTAGGGAAGACACTTTGCTCCTCATCATTCCCCCCCAAAACAACGTTGTTTTGTTTTTGTTTTTTTTCCTTAATTTGCACGAAAACAAAAACTGCATATCAATGTGCCTTGCCCTGGATAGCGATTATTTGTGGATTCCTTGCACATGCTCCTCGGTTGAAGGGGTTTTCCCTAGTCAAGCATTTGGAGACACTTTTTGTAAATGTGACTTTTATGTCAGCCCTTGTCAGTTTCAACATCTAGAACTAAATAGAAAGCTAGTTGTTCACAGATGGAGTAGTCTCCACTGTCCTGTGGTCAGGGGCAGTGCTATTCTGAGATCTGTAGATGCTTACAATATCAGTATTTTGGATGTTGCTGCATTTTACAATTTATTTGGAGTCTTCCTTTATTTTTTTCCCCAAGATATATGAAAATATGCAATACCTGCTTATATCATGTAGAAAAGCTTAGCAATTATTAATTTTTCTTTTTTTTTTTTTTTTTTATTTGACCAAAGTCGGTGCTGCACTTGACGCAGTGTTTGAGGTGTTTGTCTTTGTACTTTCTGTGGTTTGGATGCGCACGCAGGAAGGGCTCCTCATAGAGAAGCAGTCAAACTGTGAAGCACTAAGCTAACCCTGCTTCAAGCAATTTTGTTTTTACAACCGTTCCTTTCACAAGCAAGCCTTAAAAAAAGACAACTTCCTTTTTCTTCAGCTCCCACACCCCATTTTTCTTAGCAGACGGCAGTCAATCCACATTCAATAAAAAGTATATAATGCCCATTTTTATATGCACGTTTTTAAACTTCCAAGTTCTGAAAATTGTTTACTGGTTATCTCTATTTAAGGAAAAAAAATTAAATAAAACATTTTGGATTTTCATATGTGTCTGATAAGTGGTTGAATAGTCGTTTGGCGCTGTTGTATGGTGTGATTGTCAGTGTACGGTGTCACTTCCTGTAGCCAGCCAGCATACTTTGCCTTCCCCTATAGCACTTAGCTGGGCATTACTTTATTATGACATATGTGCACTAAAATAAAAATAAAAAAAGAGGAAAAAAAGAAAGGTTAAAAAAAGAAAGAAAGAGAAAATCGCAGCGTTCAGTGCTTCACAGTGAAGGGAAAAAGCCTAGACAAACATTTTGTCAGAACCTTGCAATAAGCCAAGGTATTACCAGTAAATTGGTTGTATATACAATAAAATTGCACCCTTTTTTAAAAACAAAACAAACTAAGCAATAGTTTGGGCAGTTTTAGTTGTTTTTAGTAAGCATGTTGTAGTCATGACTGCAAAGAGAGAGAATCAACTGCCCACTCAGAAGACATGTAATTTGTATTGTTGTATAGTTTTATTGATTACACTGATTTATTCTACCCTATTTTATAATGCAGGACTTTTGTAATGTTGTTTAAATGAGGAAAAATTTCTGTCAAATTAGCCTAGTGAAATTTCTGATTGTTCAATATAAAGGCAGAGTTCATAGAATTGCTCCCCCACACACACACCCTCCTACCCCATTTTGGGAACTGGATTTAAGTTTAAAACTCTCCTGTTGCCTTTTATGTTGTAAGTATTTAAAAACAGTTATTGTTTTCTATCAATGGTATAGCATATTCCTATGCTTCCGAAGTGTAGGTCTACTGAAAAACCATTGTAAATGGATGTTCCAGGTATGCTGCATTTTTTGAGGGTATTTTGTTGTATTGTATGATGATGCTAAAATTAGGAAACTGAACAGATTTGTAGGAAAAAAATGTTTTAAAGGCTTTAAAACATTAGGAAGCAGTCTAGGTATCTCACACAGGAGTTAAGTATTAAATACACTAAGTTTTATTCATGTTTCATTATACAAAAAGCAGCAGGAACTGTAGTTCAATCTTAAGTAGGAAGAAAGAAATACCACCCATCTGAGTTTTTTGCTGTTTAGGTTAAAAGCTGAGCAAAGGTGTTTGAGGAAGATTTTGCTATGAGGTGTATAGACAGACAGACTAAGAGCTATCAGCATTTGAAGGCCCAGCCTTGACTCTGAAACACATTGATTGGACATGTTCTCTCCCATCAAATGGCATTAACACAATTGGCAAAAGTGGCTCCTCAAATGACTCCCTGAGTTTTTTTCTTTGGGAAGTGAAGTTCGAGGCACAAACACTAATTCTTAGCATCTTCCAATAAATGTTTCTTTTCAGGCCCCTCTCCTAAACATGAGGCTGCTTTTCTGATCCTTCCTAGGCAGAGGCCCAGTCCCTGGTGACGCTCTCCACCCTCTAGCCTTTCTCTCCCTCTAACATTCATGTCTTTACCCCCTGGTATGACATTTCTGGTCTGCTCATTCCCCACCTGGTGCCACCATCCAGACAGGCTCCCAGGAGGCCCACCAGCCTGCACTCCTCCAAGCCGGTGCTCGTCCTTCTCAGTCAGGCCAAGTGTGAAGGGCGGAAGCTTTCCAGTCACCATGTGGCAGTACTCAGTCAGCCCTCAGAAATATGCAAAACCATCTCAAAAAGTGTGTCTTTCACTTTTTCAAACCTTTATCCTCACAGGCTTGGAATTCTGTAGTGATGATATTATGAGGTATTTACAAAACCTGTACAAAGGAAAACAATTTTCCCCTGTGATGTTTTTTAGGGGGAGGGGTTTCTAAGAATAACATTTAACTCTGCATCTCATTTCTAGATCTCTTTCTCTCCCTCCCTCCAACTCTGGATGTCTCTGTCTCTCTGGCTTTTGTTAGCTGCTTTTTCCCTCTCTTTGGTTCTTGTTTTTGGTAGCAGGCCTCCATAGACTAGGTAGAAAACACTAAACACATAGTCATGTAAGAAGAGCTTTGGCGGTTCTTCCCAGCCCACTGGCCAGACCATCCTAAACAGTCCCAGAAGCTGCTCTGCCCCTCGGGCATGGCTTTATTCCGAGGCCATCTTTGTCTTGAAGTCAATGCATGTACTTACTGTCTGACAGTGAACCTGCTCTGCCTTCTCCACGTCCAAGGCTGCGCATTTGTCTAATTAGTCTCATGTATGTTTCCCCTTTATTTTTTCCAATAAAGAAGCAGTGGGATGAAAATTGCTTTGATATATAGCAGGTATATTGAAGCTATTCCATAGCACTTAACTGTAGTGAATACTATGTCACCAATTCTAAAATCAATTTAATGTTTAATGCAAATCCATTACATGGTGCTATTACAGGCTGACAAAATGATTTACACAAATGTGACAACTTGGGCTCGATTCACTCTGCTTCCCAACAGTGTAATCGCATAGCAGTGTTTATCTGCATGAGAACTATGCACTAATCTATCCGAAGGAAAAAAAAAACTATATCAACTTTGGTATCTACTTTCCGTTTACTTCAATCCTTGCCTTTTCGATCATTGTTATAATGCCAGCTTTAGGACAGAAAGAATTATAAGAAAACCAGCATAATACCTGATATATTAAAATGTAGTGCCTGTGAAATCTGTATTATATTGCTCTTCTAAAGTAAGATTTTTTCTACACCGGTAGCCTTCGCTGTCTGTCAGTCAGGACCTCTGGTATAGGTGATGTAAAATAACCGTACAATATTATGCATGCTATTCCATAATGCTTAGTGAACTGTATGAATATTACTCAACGTTATGTTAGTCTTTCTTTCTGACTCTGTTCTTGTCAGCTAGGTTCAAAGGTATTTCACTGAGAACGCAAATTCTGTCTTTTCTTAATTTCAGCTGTTTTCAGTATTTTGGAGGTATACATTTACTTAAATTCAGTATTACTGTGTTTTTTGTTTTTTGTTTTCTTTCTCCTAAGGGACAAGCATGGGTGTTTGATTTCAGAAATCAGTATCTGGCAAGATTGTTGTCTCAAAACTATCATTTGAACTTCAAGAAGTCTGCCATGAAGCCAACCTTGAGAGCTTTTCCAAGTGAGAGACATTTCCTTGGCCTCAGCAGAAGCTGGGCTGATGTGGAAGCATCTTCCTAACAGACAGTGTTCGCCAGGTACTCATGCTTCACCGCCTTCACACCAGACCTCTTGAGATTAAAAAAAAAAAAGAAAAAAAAAAAACTTTACAAAATCACGTGGCTATTTAGTTTCATGCACCAATGCAATATTTTCTTCAAAACTCTAACTGTACAAACTTTGGGCCCGATTCATAAGAAAAAGAAGTTTGCTATTAACACGGGATTCTTAAAATGTACTTTCTTTTCGTCTAAATTTGAAATTACTTCCCAAATTGAATAAACTTCATCTGATTCCCCCTGAACAAGAACCCTTCTGCCTTTTGTTCCCTAAAGGGTTACATTAAGCAGATTAGAGGGATAGGATCCAGGGAGCAGGTCCCAGCAATTCTCAAAAAGATAAGGAGAACCCCCACAACAGGGAGACAGCACATAGGGTATCCTGCATGCCGGGAATCCCAAGTTTCACATATGGACTCATTGTGCTGTTTGGTTCAAAAAACGGACTTTCCAAAATGTGCCTGTAACATAAGAGTGTACAGTGGAAGTGCTCCCTTTAATCTAACCCGAGCACATTTATGGTAGAAAACAGCCCAGACTTGTAAATGTGAATTCTTGTGTCTCTACTGTGGCTTCAAAGGCAAGGAGTATGTGGTGAGTAGGGTAGGGCTGCTGCTCCTGCTGTTTAATGCTTCATTTCTCAAAATGCCCAGCTTTTTCCTCTTTAACTGTTATTTGTATCACTCATATTTCTTATTACTTTTTGGAGTAGTGGTCTGCCAATTTGCTTTTATTATTATCTTTCCCTTTAACATCTCAACCAAAGGTCTTAGGCCACTGACCGCTTTGGGATAGACGTGTAAGGGAGCTGCCAGCTCCACTCTTTCTCACTGGTTTAGTCTCAGACCATTGTCTCTGCACTGCGAAGGCACTTGGTAGCCTCACCACTGTGATGCCAACCAGACTAGAGTAGGAGCACCATCAGATTCTGGAAGGTTCTTAGAGACTGTCGAGGCCAAGTCCATGGTCCCTTCTCCGCCATTACTGTGTCCTATCTCCAAATGAGTTCAATGGGGACCTTTCCTACTACATAAGGAAATTGCTCAGAATACCTCTGATTTTCATTTCAAATTGTGGAGGAAGGGATCAAATGCCTCCAGTGATGGCAAAAGAGATCTATTGTGAAACTAAACACCCGTGTTAATAACGGTCTGAAATATGTGTTATGATCCGGGCCCCCTGTGCCTCTAGCATATTTGTTTTGACTTTCATAAGTTTACTTTAGTTTACTGTGTTCTGTGAAAATTTGTAATTGGTTGAGAATCACTGTGGGCATCCATTCTTATTCAACTAAATCTCCACAGGTTTTGAGCTGGTGTGGATTAGTTTAACTCTTGTATTCAACCGTTAGTGCTACCACCTTCTCACATTACAATACAATTACTGGAAGCAAGTACTGCATTTCCTATGCAACAAAAAAAGGAAAAATAAAAAATTGCTAATGCTATAGAAGTCGTGTCCTCCTTCACTGTCCATAATGCCTGGGGGATGAGTCATGGTGTGGTCTGCTGATTCCCATGGAGGATGGGCTTTCAGCACTGTAGGCTTTTGTTAACCTTAAAGGGTGTACGGTGGGGTTTTCCACCTACGTGGGCAAATACAAGAGTTTGTATTATAGGCAGGGATCTGAGCGAGGGGCACTTGCTAAGATTTCAGGTTACTGCATCCATGGACAAAGACTTTCACCAGGGATATATGGTAAGTAATATAAATAGACCCTGTTTATTAACAAACAGAAGATATTCCTGAGAATGCTAATGGGCTTGTAAACTGGGGAAAGGTGTACACTCAAAAACACTGGGCCACGAGTCTCATGACCTTTTACAGGACATTTACATAGCACCTGTCTTGTCCTGTGTTTGTATATCATGGGCTTTTCTCACATACATCAGTTTGGTGCAAGTAACACAGGTCAGGAAGAGGTTCCAGTCTTTCTCTTCCAACTGGCCTCTTTCAGACATTAACATTTTTTAAAAAAGTATTTATTTGTGAGGAGAGAAAGGACAGGCGCACCAGGACCCCCTGCTGCTGCAAACCAACACTAGACATTGTGCATCTGGCTTTTTTGTGAGTACTGGAAATTGAGCCCTGGGGCCAGCAAGCCACTGAGCAATCTCCATCCCTCTTACTCTGCTGCTACAGCTCTCACTTAGAAGTTCACTGTGAGTCTCATGTGTTTGTTCTAAGTGCTTTGTTGCTGCTATCAGTGAGGCCCAATCAGGAACCAGGACTAGAAAATCCTACGATTTCCACAGGGAATTCTCTAAAGTGGCCTGGATGTTAGCAACTGTAGGGTGCAGCCACCAACTTAGGATCTGGAGAAACTGAAGGAAGAAGTTGGGTTACTAAAACCTGGATGCTAAGGAGGGACACACACAGCTGGTATTGGGTCTTTTCAGGGAGGAGTGCCATCAAGAAGGGGGAAATCACGTGGTTTTGTGGAATTGAAGCTCTGGAAAGGATTAGATCTCTGTAAATGATGCAAGAGATCCTCCAGCTTGTGAATCCCAAACATTGGGTCCTTGTCCAAGAATTGAAAGTGTTGGACTCAGAAGAATAAGTTAGGGAGTAACTTATTAAGGGTAGAGTGAAAACAGGTGAGAAGAAAAAGCATGACATCTGTCAAGTCAGAAAGTTTCCTCCTTCCCAAGAAAACTTCCTGTGCAGGGTTGGATCAAGTTCTTTTATAAATTAGGCAGTCAATTAGGATGAGCCTCATCACTAAGCTCAAAGGTATATGAAGACCTTGATTGGGTACTGAATCTAGGATGAATGCTGATTTGGGAAGGGCCAAGCCACAGGTGCTAATCTTGGGAAAAGTTCAAGAATCAGGAAGCTACTGCTGCTGTTGCTGCTTACAGCCATCTTGGATAAGATTGAAGCAGGCTGGAGTTCAAGAGTTCAAGTCCCACCAGGGCAGAGTGGCATCTATATTTTTCTGGACCAGTCCATAGAAAAAAAGCTGGGCTGGAGAGGTGGCTTAGTGGTTAAGGTGCTTGCCTGTGAAGCCTAAGGACCCATGTTCAACTCCCCAGATCCCACATAAGCTAAATGCACAAGGTCATACATGTGTAAGATTGTACATGTGCACAAGATGGCACATGTGTCTGGAGTTTGATTGCAGTGGCTGGGGGCCCTGGCACACCAAATCTCTGTCTCTCCTCCTACACACACATAGAAAAAAGAAAAAAGCTGTTTTGCCGGGTGTAGTGGCACACACCTTTAATCCCAGCACTTGGGAGGCAGAGGTAGGAGGATCGCCATGAGTTCGAAGCCACCCTGAGACTACATAGTGAATTCCAGGTCAGCCTGAGCTAGAATGAGACCCTACCTGGAAAAATGAAACAAACAAACAAAAAAGCTATTTGCTTCTAATGTGCATCAATGTACTCAGACCTCTAGGAGAGCATGAGTGGCCAAGGAGCCCAGGCTTCTGAGGAGCAGATGGGAGGAGCTGCCACACTGGAGACAGGACTTAGAGCTGGAAAGATGCCACTGCCTCTCCTTCCTCTTCAACTCCTGCCTCTTATTGGCTGTAGCTAATGATAGCTATCTAACAATGAAGTCTGGAAATGTTCCTAAAAAAAATCCCATCCCCAGCCTCAGGAAGCACAGTACCAAAGGGTAAGCTTATCAGAGACAGTAAGTAAGGGACACATGAATCTTGAGCCATTTAAATTGCAAGACCACACCCCTTGAGGTAGGAAACAGAGCAGAAAGATGAATGACACAAGATCATAGGGAGGATAATCCACTGAGTGGAACTCAAATGCAAGAAGTCTGGCTTCCTCCAACTTCCACATATGGACTCTATGAACTGTTTACTCAACAAATACTGACTGCAATGGTGCCTACAGTATGCCAGAAACTGTGCAAAGCAAGAGATGGTAAGTAAGCAAAGGCTCGGGATCTCTTCTTGTGAGGTGTGTGGTCTAGTCGACAAGTGAGCATTACTCAAGCACAGCAGCAGAGGGAAGCACAAGGTCACAAGGAGTCTTCCCCATGAAGGATACACATTGCCTTAAAAGTCTTCTGTTGCCAGTATAGGAAGAAACTGAACACAAAAACAGGGGAGTGAGAACACTCCAGGGAGAGGAGACAGTGTATGAAATGTGCCTATAATCAAAGGTAGTTCAGCACTTATGAAGGATTAAAAGAGAAATAAGAAATATGATACAAGATGAAGCTTATCTTTAGATAAAGACATTGTATAGCCCTGCAGGATGTGATAGCCTTTTCTTCCTCTTGGGATTTATTCGGTACTTTTCTTGTCTCCATGAAAAAAAAATGCCTGATAGGAAAACCTGAGGGAGGAGAGATTTATTTTGGCTCATAGTTTCAGAGGGATTTCAGTCCATCATGGCAAGTAGGGCAGGGTGGAGTTTATGGTGGTAAAACATGTGGCAAAGACTGTGCATATCATAGCAGATCAAGACAGAGCACAGGCCAGAACCAGGGCAGCATACCTTTTACAAGACCACCCTAGAAACCTACTTCCGCAACCCTCCTCCTTAAGGCTCCATAGCACCATCAGCTAGGGCCTAACCATTCAAAATGAGCTCAGGAGGGGTGTTTCATACCTACACCATACAGAGAGTTTGATAAAATAGGTACTCCTCAGATTTGACTAAGTATACACTGTCATACAAACAAATCCAAACTCAGTAGTCCAACAGTGAAGATTTTAATATTTTTCATATGTCTGTTGTGGGCTTCCTGGGACTTTTCAATAAGATCTTCTCATTCTAGGACCCAGAGCAGAAAACAGCTACCATTTGGACCATTGCTGGATGAGTTGGCAAGGCACATAATGGCTTTTAACAATCCCTTCGGGTATTGACTCCCACCACTTCTGCTTACATTTCATTGGCCATAGCAAGTCACATGGCCGTGCCAAGACCAGGGAGGATAATGCCCCCCCCCCAGGGAAAGCTGGAGAACATGATTACAGACTTGTTTTAGATAAGGAGGGAAAGTGTGCAGGGTAGAGAGTGAGCTGAGTGGAGCGGACCCTTGAGGAAGCTGCTAGAGTAATTGGAGATCTGACACACGCCAGGCTGCAGGGTTTGAGTGGAATAGAAGAGACATGAACAGAGTTGAGAGGCTAAGAAGGATGTTAATAGCTCCTATGCATTGAACTCTCATATGCCAGGTGCTGTGGGTGATTTATCCCCTTATATTTAATAATTCTTCTCTTATTACTGAAGCTCTTAAAAAGGTATCATTAGTCCTCAGAACACATTTCTGACTCAAGTGCAATTTCACACATACATGCATGAAAGCGTAAGTTAGATCGAATCAGTTCGTGCCTTATTTCAGTCGTTAGTATTTGGGTATGAAATTAGAATAAAAAATCAGCTCAAACCACCACTGTATTGACATACCTAACACCGACGGTGTGAAGCACGGGGTTTGGGCAGAGGGCAAAGGGGAAAAGGAAAGAACATCCATTTCCACTCTCACCCTGGCATGTTTCAGTCCTGTCTGATGTGGTCCTGAGATTGAACACAAGGAGGGCCTCTCAGCTATCTCCCCAACTCTTTTTTTTTTTTTAACTTGAGAGAGTCTCACTAGTTTCTCTAAGCTAGACTTGAACTCACTCTTATAACACTGTGACCCAAGAAGGCCTTGAATGTGTGATCCCTGTATCAGCCTCCCAAGTAGCTGGGGTTACAGGCCTGTGGTAGCAATCATGCATTAGATTTTAGTTATGGAAAAATACAACACATACAAAATAGAGAAAATTGACAAATGGACTCTTACTTACCTACCATCCACCACTTACAACCAATTTCTTCTCCCTCAACATCCCATTTTCTTCCTGACCACTTTCAGATTATTTTCAAACAAATATCAGGCATCCATTATGTAACTTCATTCATATTTGTGAATACATCTCTGAAAGACAAGGGTTTTTTATGAAACACTTTTAAAATGCCATTTTTATACCTCAAAATACTTGAAAAACTTCCTTGATATCATCAACCTACAAGTATGTTCAAATACTCCCTATTGTATTTGAATTTAATGGTTTGTCTAAATAAGAAACCAAGTAAGACCTATATACTAAGTGCCTGAATGTGCTTTTTTAAATGATATTTTTAAATTATTTATTTATTTATTTGAGACAAAGAAAGAGAAAGCGAGAATGGGCATGCCAGGGCCTCTAGCCTTTGCAAACAAACTCCAGACGCATGCGCCACCATGTACATCTGGCTTACGTGGGACCTGGAGAATCGAACCAGGGTCCTTAGGCCTCACAGGCATCTCTCCAGCCCCTGAATGTGTTTTAAGTCTTCCATAAGTCCATAGAATCCAACCCCCAACCATCTCTTGTGTTTCTGTATTTCTTGTATTTCTTGGCAAAAGAAATGGATCGCTTGTTTCCTAGGATTCTGGAGATTGCATCCTGGTGGGATAGTTCAGTGTGTTCTATCATTTGATTAGAAACACATGTCTCAGCCGGGCATAGTGCTGGACGCCTCTAATCCCAGCACTTGGGAGGCAGAGGTAGTAGGATTGCTGTGAGTCTGAGGCCAGCCTGAGACTGCATAGTGAATTCCACGTCAGCCTGGGCTAGAGTGAGACCCTACCTTGAAAAACAAAAAGAAAAAGAAGAAAGAAAAAAGAAACACATGCTTCATCTTGAAAGTTTACCCCGCCCATAGGATATAACCCCACAACTTTCTCAGGAGTTGTTCAAAGCGTGGAGGAGACTCTCCCTGCATTTGCACTCTGACTCAAAACTGTGGGCAAAATCACACATACAAACAGTTGCTATAGGAACTGTTCTCCCCTAACCACACCCCCAGCTAGTGTTTCTCTGAAACAGTAGACACTAAGAGAGAGCCAAATGAATGTCAATAATTTTCCTGCTTTCCTTCCCTCTGCTGACAAAAAGAAAGAAATGAGAGAGAAAGAGAGAGAAACTCTCACTTGGGCAGAATTGGAGGAATTCTCTTGTCAGCCCTAATGTCAACATTGCAACTGGACTCTTGAGGATCCCACTGTCACATCATCTAGCTCACGTATTATCAACTTCTACTGTCTTGGGGTCTGAACTCTGGCTTGAACCACTATAAAAGGTCCTTATATAAAGTCTCTCAAAATGAAGTCAACCAACTTTACTGAGTACTTCCTACATGCCAAAATTTACAGCTGAAAGGGGAGATCAATCCAAGGTCGTCCAAGTAGCATGCAGAATATCAGAGGATGCAAACCAGAACTGCACCTTCGCCTTATAGGAACCAGGAAGGCGTCAGGTACCAACTGTACCCAAGGGTGAGGGAGACGCGAGTTGGAGGCCTTCTGTTTTCGGTTGCTACGCCCAAATACCTGAGACGGGGTCACGAGTAGAGAATAAGAACGTATTTGGTTCATGGTTCTTGAGGCTGGGAAATCTAAGAGAATCTGAGGAAGGGCTTCTTTCTTCATTAAAATATGGCAGAGGGAATCATTAGCAAGACAGCCAGAGTGCTAGCTTGGCTCTCTCTTGCTAGTGAAAAGCCCTAAGGCCTACATGGGTACTTGGCCTGTGTGTGACCCTCCAGTGCACACACAGAAGCTCAAGACATGGAGTGTGTGTGTGAATTACATTTAGGCATAAATGGAAGACTGGCTCACTGGCCTCTCCTCCCCGTGCAGACAGTACCTATGCTGGGAGGCAAGATGTACTCTATCTGCCTCGCTATAGCTATTCTCCAGCCTTCCCCCAGCTGCCCTGTGCCTGTTTGGCCCAGGTCAATGGGCTTCCTGACATCAGGCTTTCAGGTGGGATAACAAGTCTTCCTCAAGTACGTTGGTAAAAGGAGAAGAGGGATGTCCAGTACTTACTCCAGGACTCTGTCTCTGGGCCCTCTGTAGGGAGCAGCATTCCTCAACAGAATGTTCCAGGTTCTCTCAAGATGGCTCTCTGTACCTTAAGAACTGCGCTCTCCCTCTGAGCATGGGTGCTAAGAGTTTAGAGTAGTGTGCCATCTTTTACCATCTCTTTGCATCTTGCCCAAACCTTTCTAGACAGTTTGCTTATTACAATCATTTTGAGTTGAATGTATCATCTGTTTCCTGTTGAAACCCTGACAGAGTGGTCAGACCAAAGCAAACTTTTAGAATCTCCTTTCTCCTGAAATTCCAGCCAAGGCTCAGATTTATTCACATGATGGATGTCTAAACCATAAAATTTCCCATCTTAGTTTATTCTAGACTCAGAAGGTTGGACTTACCCTGCAAAGGTCACTGAAGTCCATCTCCCTGCCTCAAGGGAGGAATCCCACCCTTCAGCACCACCCCTGAGGGTGCCTGTCTGAGGAAGTATATCTTCCTTTGAAGACCTCCAGGTAAGGCGAGGACATAAGTCACTCCAGGACATCAGCCTCCTTGCCTGATAAATCTCGCTGCTGTCCACACAGACCCCTTCTGGGTGGGGCACATTTCCTTTGCTCCTTCTTTGAAAAGAGGCATGAAATCATCATTACCCTTCCCCACCTCTGAGCGCAGATCAATGAAAGCAGATAATCTGCACATGCTGGTCTCAGGTAATCAACCTGGACATTCCAAGACAACCCTGTGCTGTAACTAACACAAGAATGAGTTTGAAAGGTTGATCACAGCAGGGTGGGGCAGATGGAGTGCAGAGTCTCCAGGAGAAGTGATGGCAAATTCTCCCATGATTCACTCATCATTTATTCTCTGCCTGTTATCCAGAGCCTGGTTTGCTGCTGGTTTACTGACAAAGGTTGCTGCTCCGCTAACAGAAATCTGCTTCGTGTTCACCTCAGCTCTGCCTTCAGCTTTGTCTGGGTTAGGCTTCTAGGCCTGGCATGAAAGAGTACCAAGGGCTGGGTGATTGCAGCAGACATTTATCTTATTACAGTTTAGAAATCTGAAAGTTCAAGACAGGTCAACAGGTTTAGCGTCTTCTGAGGTCCCTCTCTGTGGCTTGCAGATGGCCATCTTCTCGCCTTGTCCTGATGTGCCCTTGTGTCCCTGGTCTTCTTTATTCAGATGTTCTGTTCCTTCATGGACACCAGACGGATGGGATGATAACCCACCTTTATAGCCTTCTTTTACTCTAATCATCTCTTTAAAGGTCCTGTCTCTAAATGCATTCCACAATACTGGGCACTCAGCTTTCAACATGAAAGGGGGATTCAGTCCATTATACTCTGCTTCTTCCTTCCAGTAACCTCCACCCAACTGGACTTTCAATGGACTTGAGCTGTGAACCATGAACAACAGTAATGCTTAGGAGCCAATAAGTCTCAGAACCATAGACCACTGCTTTAAAATAAACTGTACTGTAATTCAAAATTTTGTCCCTTAAATCTTGATGAATATGCAAATATTCCAATTATACATCTTTTAACCATTTTAGCTGGGTCTCAGTAGTATTTTCTTTTTTTAATATTTTTAAAATATATTTTATTTATGTATTTATTTGAGAGAGAGAAAGAGGCAGAGAGAGAGAGAAGAAAGAATGGGCATGCCAGGGCCTCTAGCCACTGCAAACAAACTCCAGATGCATGCTCCCCCTTGTGCATCTGGCTTACATGGGTCCTAGAGAATTGAACTGGGATCCTTTGGCTTTGCAGGCAAAAGCCTTAACTGCTAAGCCATCTCTCCAGCCTTTAATAGTATTTTCTAATTTCATACACTTTTTCCTAATACCTAGATAGGTAAACACATTCACACATAGATTTTTGTCTGGTTTTCATAAAAGTAAAAATACCTAAGAGATTGTACTTACTGTAAATAATCAGTGCTGAAATTCAAACATCAGTACAACAATAAGTGTTTTTATTATGTCATTGGTCTCCTCATTTACTCTTTTACCCTCCCAGTCTTACAAAAAGGTTGATCGTACTAACTCCATTCAATAAGTGAAGACATAAGATATAGAGATTATAGCCATCCTGTCAGTGTGAGCCACAAAGACTCACCTCTGAACCCAAAAAGCTGAGTAAAATGTATCTATAATAAATATTAGTATCACTATTAAACATTTTAAATTTGCAAAAAACTCAGGACATAAAGGTACCTCACAACCCTTAAGTGCTTTCAGAATACAAAGAAAAGTTTTGAATAATTTTGATTACACTTGCCATGTGTTAAGCTTTTCAAGAAAGTTGTTTTGAGGAGCTGGAGAGATGGCTTAGCAGTTAAGGCACTTGCCTGCAAAGCCCAAGAACTCATATTTAAATCACCAGGTCCCACATAGCCAGATGCACAGTTACACAAATGCACAATGTTACATATGCACACAAGGGGGCACACACACCTGGAATTCATTCACAGTGGCTGAAGGCCCTGGCATGTCCATTCTCTTTCTCTCTCTCTCTCTCTCTCTCTCTCTCTGTCTCCTTTTCTTTCATATAACAAAAAAAATTTTTTAAGGAAACATTAAAGAAAGTCCTTTTGAGAGTTGGTAACCAGCACATGAGTTGTCAGCTGGGACACTGACTACCTTGTAGCTGGATTATAGGGAGGGTCATGCAGTGGGCTTGGTAGGGAGTGGGACTGCTTATGACTCATAGCTGTATCTGTGACACAGTGTGTGTAGAAACCTCATTCTCCCATGTGGTGGTTTGAATGAGATGTTGCCCATGAGCTCATGTGTTTTAAATGCTTGCTCCCCAGCTGGTGGCAATTTGGGACATGGAGCCTTGCTTGAGGAGGTGTGTTGTGGAGGGTAATCTTAGGGATGTTATGCTCCAGCTCCCCGTTGCCAGAGCTCAGCTCACTCTCTTGCTGCTTTCTGCCAGCTGCTGTGGTAAAGAGTGATGTCCAGCCTCTGCCCTCTCTTCTTTCCCCTGCCATCATGAAGCTTCCCCTCAAGACTAAGCCAAAATAAACTCTTCTCATTAGCTGCTTTTAGTTGGATGTTTTGTTCCAGCAATGTGAAGGTCACTACAACACACCAGGAACTTTCTACTTGTTAAATCAGGGCAAATAATCACCACGCAGAGGACCAGATACTTGAAGACTTCATAGCAAGATGAAACATGGCCCACTTGCTCTTGAGCTGGCATGGGATCATCAGAGTCCAGCCTGGAGCTGAGAGTTTGTAGTAGTGAGAGAAACAGAACCAGTATGATAACTGTGTATATGTATATGTCTGTATCTATAGCTATTTTAAAATTTTTTTACATTTATTTATTTATTTTTTTATGAGACAGAAAGAAAATGAGAATTGGAGCACCAGGGCTTCCAGCCCCTTCAATTGAACTCCAGCTGCATGTGCAACCCTGTGTATATGCACGACCTTGCACATGTGTCACCTTGTGCATGTGGCTTATGTGGGATCTGGGGAGTTAGACTTCACAGGCAAGCCCTTAACCACTAAGTCATCTCTCCAGCCCTGTAGCTGTTTTTATCTATATATTTATAGCCAAAGATACTCATTATAAGATACTGGCACAGGTCACTGGGAGGCTGAGGAGTTCCACAGTCTTTCCTCTATAAACGGGCACTCAGGACACTCTGCAGTATAGTCTAGAGCCTGTGAGTTGGAGTGATAATGTTGTAGACTTCAGATCCGAAGACCAGGAGTCCCAAAGAAGATGCATGGTCCATCTTGAACAGTGAAGCAGATAGAGAATTCAAACTTCCTGAGTTCTGTCTAGGTCCTTAATGGATGGGAGAAGGTCCACCCACATTGGGGGAGACCATCTGTCTTATGCTGATCTCTTCTGGGAATGCACTCCAAAATACTGTTTAGCCAGGTGTATGGGAATCTTGTGCTCCAGTGAAGTAGATGAATACAATGAGCTACTGTGAAAGTCATATAATGCTGACTGGTTTACGAGGCCCAGGTTCAGTTTCTCCCTTGACTTCTTCAAGAATGATTTTATTTAATCTCAGAAGTCTTCATTTGCAAAATGGAGATTGTCACACAGTGACAAGAAAGCTTTGTAAACAAAGAAAGCTATACAAAGATTGATGGTTGAATTTAAGAGACGGGAGAAATGGAGAAAGAGCTAGTGACGTTGTTAAGTGGCAGAATACTTGCCTGGCATACATTAAGGTCTGAGTTTGATCGCCAACAGTGTGTAGGGTGCATTGCTGATTGTTTTAAGCCATGTTTGTGTGGTGTGGTGGTGCATAACGATAATCCTGCACTACATATAATATATATAATCCTGCGTAACTATAATCAAAAGTTCAAGGCCACTGGTCTCTGTCTGGTGTTTCCTAGGTTCAAGGAATTGAGGAAGCCCACATAGATAGCAAATCAGTAAGGCTTTTGATTAGAATACAAAGGAGTGGAGGGAATACACTAGAATGAGAACAGTGCACACCTTGAGCTAGCATTGATTGACAGGTTTGAGTTCTGTAAGATTTTTTCTACTGACCATGTTCTTTTTCCACATGCATCTAATTTCAATCACCCATATGCTAAATTATATGTAGGCATGATATAGTAAATAGGGGGTTACTCCCCAAAACTTCACTAAGAGGACAGCCTGACTTACTGGGCATACACCCCAAACCAGTACAGGCTGGATTTCCCTCAACACCCATCTCCTGATACCAAGGGGTTTCCAAAGGGAGTAACTTATTTCCATCATTTTAAAGAAGTATATTTTCAGCTTAATGTAGGTGATGGTCCCAGATTGCAAGCAGGCGGCTAGGTCATTGTAAAGAGAGTGTGCCTACTACACAAGACAAGCATAGCTACTTTCCTATGCTTGTGTGCCTCAAGACTATAGGTGAAGACACACAGAGAGAATGAGAACTTGAATCTAAGCCTGCCCTGAGGAAAGACATCAGTATTCCAGCTCTTTCTTACAGCAGAACAAGCCAGCTTGCTGAGTCCAGAAAACACAAGAGCATTCCCTGGTCTTTGATACATCTGTTGAGCTGGCCAGACCCAACTTGCCCCTTTAGAGAGCAAGCAATTCTAGTCCTAGACCACGCTGGGCCCCAACTTTTCTAGCAAGGCCTAGCAGCTGGGATGCACCAAGCCAGAGTCTCTGCAGGCAGCATCTTCCCATGTTCATATTCTTTAGAAAAGGCCTACATAAATCACAACAACCCTGATTTCTTTCTTCCTAGGATCTCTCTAAAGGTCTTCTGCCCTCTCAAAATTCTGTCTTTATCCACCTTACTGTGGCTGGATTGATAAGAAGTTAATTAGGTGAAAGTTTTTTTCCCCCTAGGTTCAGAGAAACTCTGTTTCTTGGATTTGAAACACAGAAAAATGTTAATGTTTCCCAAGGCAAGATATTTCACAACATGGAGGCTCTGCAAGCTGCTTGCATGAGAGAACCAAAAGTGTCTTCTCCAGATTTATTATAATGGTAAGAGCAGCTTTAAGTTGTCACCACTAAAACTTGGCATGCATTCATGAAGCCAAGTGCCAGGCACTGTGCTGGTTCTCCATGCAACTATTGTCTCACTGGAATTCAAGGTAATAATATATGTGCATTCCCACTGAGATGATACAGAACTACTGACAGATGCTCTAGTCTGTTCCCTTGTAGCATTCTACAGATTGTTACCCCTATCCTACAAAAGAACAAGCATCCACAAATTAATCTCCACATGCACTGAGTGCTGGACCACCACTGAATTCAAGTCCTGGTCTCTTCCACAAATTCAGGAAGTAGTATCTCCTTCTACTTCACACATGGACACA
Source organism: Orientallactaga sibirica (assembly GCA_036365145.1). Lineage (NCBI taxonomy): Eukaryota > Metazoa > Chordata > Mammalia > Rodentia > Dipodidae > Orientallactaga > Orientallactaga sibirica. The sequence continues at coordinate 30,333,322 of JAEOAD010000015.1, read as the reverse complement.
ACTTCCCAGGAGCTGAAGGTACCATGGAGCATAATCCACACCAAAAGATGAGGCCACTAGCATTATGGGAACCTGAGGCACCCAGAACCAGCGCCAGAGATCGAGTAGAGAATCAAAAGATTTATTCATCATATTAACATGGGTTGAGTCCTGAGCTCTCATGGCTGAGTTTTTATAGACAGTATGCCAGGCAGTTTAACATCATCTTGAGTTCTTTATACTTTTGTGGGTTCAACTTCTGGGGCTACATGATGGGGGATTACAATTAGAACATTACAGAAGTTCAAGGGAGTGTGCCCATGGCTGCACTAACCAAAAACATTACAAAGAGGAGGCACCTGCATAGATAGGGAGGAGTCTCAGTATCATGCTGTCTCCCTGGAAAAGGCTTATACAATGGAAACTATTTCAGAGGATCATGTGACCTGGTTTCTCTGTCTCATTTTTTTCACCACTAGGATGCAGCACCTCTGAGGAAACAAGACTCTGATATAAGGGAGGCAAGATTCTGTACCTCTTACCCATTCCTAACTAGAAGTGTCTTTGTATAGTATTTTCTATGAATTGAAACATTCCTGTCTAGAAGAAAGAAAAGGGTTCATAAGACTCTGAAGTAAACAAAGTTTACAAGGGTCAGGAAATAAATAAAATGTACAAGGCTCAGAAGAAGAAGAAGAGACTGCCTACCAAGGAGCCTGCAAGTCATGTGGGGAGTTCTGGGGATATACCTTTCATGAATGGTCATCCATGCTGGCATGGGTGCCTTTGAGACACCCATAATCCTTAAGTAACCCACTAAACTTGCCGGTTCACTAAGTTAGACTCATGTGTAACTGTTTCTGTCTGTCATCAGTGCCTTACCTCGTGTGAACAGGCATTTGCACAAATCTCCTCATGACAAGTCCCACCACACAATCAGTGCCCAGAGTCTGACAGAACCAAAGGTGAGTTGGGATGAGTGGCTGCATGGGCCCCTGCCATAGATGCTGTGAGTACAACTGAGGGTGATCTGTGTGAGGGTAAAATATCCACAGGGCAATCCTAGTTTCTACCCTTCCCCGTGTGCTGTGAGATGGCGTGCCTCCTTGCTGTAGTGGTGTTTACATGCCCTTTGAAGTTGGTGATAGGACATTCAATGAAGGCTGAGCCATCTCAGAGGGGAGAGTCCTTGGGGGGTAGTTCCAGGATGGCTATCTTCCTCTACTCAGTATTAGGTGGCATGCCTCCATGATGAATGGAATCCACCATTCAAGTATGATGATGCCCCCCAAGCTGCTGATGAACTGGAGAACACATCATAATCTCTGGAAGTAATATGCATAGGATGGGACTATAAACAGGCTATGGCAGCAATTGAGTGGCCTTTGCTATGGCCAATGAGACCTGCAACTGAGGTTCAGCTGTCCTCCCAGGAAATAACTTGCCCATGTGAGTGAGGAGTGACAACTAGAAAAAGCCATTAGGATACATCTGCTGCATTCACTTTGGACTTGGCAGGAAAAGTGAAGGAAAGGGCAGGATTAGATGGAAGTATTGTATTGCCATTTATTACAGCTGTCAGGCTACAAAGGAAAGAGAACCTGTGGGAAAACTAGAAAGAGAGGAAGAAGAGAGCCAGGTAAAAAATGACACAGGATAGTCCCCAGGGCTGACTTTAAGACAAGAGGGTTCCAGTCAAAATGGTGTCCACCTAACCACACCTCACCTAGCGGGGAAGGAAAGGCAAAACCTTTAGGGTTCATTAGGGTTCATTGGAGTTTTTAGGGGTTTGCAGATTCTAGTAGACCTCCAACAGGAGGGTGTGGAGGAGCAAAGTAGGGAATCTGCCGATTCCCATGCTCTGAGGTAGCCCACCAGTCCCCTAACCCCCTCAAGCAGCCATCCTAGCTACAGTTCCAGCCACAGGTTCCTCCTGTCCTAACCGCAGGCTAAGTGGACCCAGGCCAGCAGGCTAGCGTTCCTCCTGCCCCAGGCTCCACATGTGAACACCGCGCCCCTCACCACTGCTCTGCCCCACCCAATCAGGATGAGATAGAGGATTGGAGTTAACTTCATGGGAAAAGAGATAGAGGGTGGAGAAACCTTCATTGGGTGATGGGGTGATGTGACCTTGTCTTTAACTACTTCATGCTGGATTGTAGCATTGTGTGGTCAAACTCTATAAACAGACCTAAACTTTTCATCTCTTGGAATAAGCCTTTTATCCAATAAACGCAGACCCCACCCAATGGGAAAACTGAAGGAGGTAGCAAACAGACCCTAGACAGACACCATGGAATTTGCCCAGAGATTGCAGACTTGCAGAAATATTTGAGCCACAGTCTGCCCAGAGATAACCAACTGCCCCTCTATCTTTGGCCACAAGAAGCAGCGTGCTAACTTGCCACCCCAGGAAACTAAACTAACTGTTCAGACAGCTTGCAGCTACCATGTCCTCACTTTCCCCTTCCTCATTTTGTAGTCAGAATGTCCGTACCACCCCCCTTAATCCCACGGCTAATAAAACCTCCTAGCTGGGGCTGGAGAAATGGTTTAGTGGTTAAGGTGTTTTCTTGCAAAGCAAAAGGATCCTGATTCGATACTCCAGGACCCACATAAGCCAGATGCACAAGGAGCACATGAATCATTCATTTGCAGTGACTAGAGGCCCTGGCGTGCCCATTCTCTTTCTGTCTGCCTCTCTTCTATCTCTCTCTCTCTACTTGCAAATTAATTAATTAATTAATTAATTAATTAATTAAATTTAAAAAACCCTCCTAGCCACAAACCACCCAGTGCAATGATGTTCCCTGGGTCATATTGCCACGGGAACCTCTTAGGCCCTATACTTGGAATAAAGCATGGTGTTTGCCATTGAGATTCCTAGCAATTTCTTCCTTTCAAACTAGCCTCAAAACTTTTTACTTACAACAGCTCAGCACCAGGGAACTCAATCTAATCATAGGCTTTAAACAGTCTTAAGAGTAGAACAGCATTTATGAAAATTCCACCATTGTAAACAGAGAATGCATTATTTTTTCATATTATTGTCATTGTCTGTACAAAATTTAGCCAACATTTAAAAATGCAAATTCAGGAAACTGTATCTAAAACACAGAAAGCATGCATGTTGTATCTTAGCACTAACAAATACAGGCAAAGCATAACATTACTCTTGTATCTTATTAATAAACACAGATTGAATAATTTGTTAAGGATTTAAGTCATTATAAGAACCACTTAGAAATTATCTAAAAATCTCAATCTTTTAAGGTTGGAGAAATGTCTTAGCAATTTAGTTGCTTGCCTGCAAAGCCAAAGGACCCAGGTTCAATTCCCCAGGACCCACATAAACCAGCTGCACAAGGTGGCACATGCATCTGGAGTTCATTTGCAGTGGCTGGAGGCCCTGGTGCACCCATTCTCTCCCCGCCCCCTTCTCTCTCTCTCTGCCTTGTTCTGTCTCTCCAAAGAAATCAATAAAAAATTTGAAAATCTTGATCTTTTATTTGAACCTGTGAGGTGATTTTAAAAGCAGGTTTAGGGCTGGAGAGAAGGCTCAATGGTTAAGGCACTTGTCTATGAAGCATAAAGACCCAAGTTCAATTCCACAAAACCCACATAAGCCAGATCCCCATGGTGATGCATGTGTCTGGAGTTCGTTTGCACTGGATAGAGGCCCTGGAATGCCCAATTACTCTCTCTCTCTCATAAATAAATAAATTAAAAATAAAGCAAATTCTTAAAAAGCAGAATTAAACTTTGGCATTATTTATTGTCTTCCCTTAAAACAGCTGTCTACCATTGCAATATGTATGAATATGTATTTTTCTTTTAAATCCCCAATACATAAAGATGACTAATTTAAACACAGTTTAAAATACATATGTGTACATTGTAAAATTGTAATTGTAAATGTACATTGTACATTGTAAAATGGAAGTGGTTAATAGTTATAGATTTATTTATGTAGTTTTGGGACATAAACACAAAGGCAGACTACATGAAAAGAAAAAGAAAACATGATAGTGATTGGCCAACCTTAGAAGCATGACAAAGAACATGTACTGTGACTAATAGGAAAAGATACATCTTTTTGTTTAAATTCTAGTTAAATATAAATTGAAAGGAGCTTGAACTAATTAGCATTTTAATTTTTATGAGTACTCATTTATAAGCCAATGTTGCCATATCCATAATACTTTTAAAGGCATGACTGTTCTTAGAAAAAGTATATCTTAAAGACAAGGAAAGTTCTAGCCTTTGAAGTCAAAAGTGCGGTTGGCAACAGAGGAAGCATGGAAGAAGAACAAAGGGGGCATAGGTGAAGCAAGTTGGTACCTGGTATCTTAGTGGGACCTCCAAACAATAGAGCTTTTGAGAGTGCCTGAGAGCCTTTCTCAGCCCTTGGTGAGTTCAACTCAGGGAGCCAAGATGCCAGAAAAAAAAAAATCAGTGGCCACAAAAGCCGCACCTGAAGTCGGTGACCAAAGGGTAATTATAAGGGAAAAGCAAGCAAAAGTAGGGATGCTAAGAAGACAAGATTCCCAAGTGGGTGGGGCAGTCTACGAAACATTGATTGCCATTTTACATTGCACTCTGTGAAGGAATAAGAGACCCACTGTGGTCCTAAAGCTGGAGCTAACCAGCAAATCTAGCTTCAGGAGGGCAAGACTCCCCATGGGGCAGGTAGGTCCAAGAAAAACACACTGAGCTGAGATCAAGCATAAAATCTTGATGGATTTGAGGACAAGGATGTTCTGAGCCTCTGCTCATGGAGTAGGGGGTGAGAGGCGTGGAGTCTGTGTCATGCCTCCACACCTCTCACCCCCAGCTCAGCAGAGACCCTGCCATCCCTTCTCAGCAGGTACTGGGGGGACCCCAACAAAGATAGACAATCAGAAAGAAGACATCAAATCATACAGCTCCATGTCCAGCACCTAGGACTCATGATGAAATCCTCTGGGATCTGAAAGGCTTTAGAAATTCTTCCCCTTCAGGTGTGTTACTTGCTTTCTGGGCAGATCTACTCAAGCCAGAGCCAGCAGCTTTCCTTGGTGGCCATCCCATTGTCTTGGCATCTCCAAAATCCTGGGGTCTTCACTACAACACATGGTTCATTTTCAGAGGTCCATGTCATCACCTCACAGGGTCTCCTTGCAAGGACTATAACCCTGCTTTTATATCACCTCAATGACCCCTAGTTCCTGCATTTGTCATATTTCCAAAACCAGTAATTGGTGGGCAGTGGTGTCAAATTTGTAAGTCCCTGGGGTATGAAGCCTAACCTTGAAAGGCAGGAAACTCAGCCTTCTTTCTTCAGGCCCTTTCACTCCTTTCAAAAGAATTTCCATACTGGTGGATGTGAATGATTTAGAGTGTCGTGTAAATTGGATTTGTAAAGTGCTAAAACAATCAAGAGGGAATGACAGAAAGACAAAACAGACTAAAGGATTGTGGAGTCCTAGGGAAAAAAATCAGCTGAATGTGAACTGCTGTGCTATTGAGTTTCTAGAAGGCTTTAAAACTTTTTTTTTTTATTTTTAGAGAGAGAGAAAGGGGAGAAAGAGAAAAAGAGAATTGGTGCACCAGGGCCTCAGTCACTGTAATCAAACTTCAGATGCTTGCATCAGCTAGTGGGCATGTGTGGCCTTGCTCTTGCCTCACCTTTGTATGTCTGGCTTATGTGGGTCCTTAACAGGCAAGTGCCTTAACCACAACACCATCTCTCCAGCCCTAGACAGCTTTGAATCTTGAGTAGAAGTTCACAGAGACATAAATGATAAAACAGTGCATATGAAAAAGATTAAGCTCTGGCTGGAGAGTTGGCTTAGCAGTTGAGGTGCCTGCCTTCCAAGCCTAAGAACACCCGTTTGATCTCCAGGTCCCATGTTTAGCCAGATGCAAAAGTGACACAAGCATGCAATGTCGTGCTTGCCCACAATGGGGCGCATGCACCTGGAGTTCATTCACAGTGGCTGAGAGGCCGCTGGTGCACCCATTCTCTCTCTATCTGTCTCTTCCTCTCTGTCTGTTTCTCTCTCAAATAAAAAGAAAAGAAAAAGATTAAGCTTGACCTAGGTATGGACAATTATGTCTCTAGATTATTTAATGTGTTTCTACTCTGCAAGAAAAAGTATGCTAGGAATGAAGATTGTCTACCCAGCATAGGGCCCTTGCAGCAGCCAGGTATGTGTGATAGGCAGGTAAGAGCCATATCATTTGCTCAGAGCCTGTCCGAACCAGAGGGCTACTTTAACAGCAGGTGTAGCCCTGCTCTTCTTTGGTTCTCAGCCCTGCCAAACACAATACAAGCACAACCCAGAGAAAATGCTCAGGTGTTCAGCATCCCTGAAGCAGCAGAGGTACCCCAGAATGAGAGGGTGGATGTTCTTGGAAAATGACTGTGACCTATGAAGGCTAAATGGAGTAACATCTCCCATCCATGCCATTGTACCTAGCATTGCTGTTTCTCTAAAACAATTGATGCAAGTGATGAGATCTTTTCATGCTGTATTGGACTTTGCTAATGTTTCTTTTGAATTGTCCTCTTAACTACCCCAGATCAATGGCACTTGGTTGGAGCACATAGTGGTGGGTCTTCAGAGATCCTGTCCACCCTCTGTATATGAGTTTCTTTATATAATGTTAACCATTGGGTGTCTTAGATATTTGTAAAAGCATCTGAAGAACAACAAGATAGCAGTTAAGGAGTTTAGACGGAGGTATCCTATATAAACAGAACAAGACACTTCCGGAGCCATAATATACCAGTGCCAAGGTTGGGCTACATTCCTGTGAATTGTTGATCAGGGAACCTCCTGAGTCCCCCCCCACCACCACCAAAATAAACCCTATCAGGCTATTTTCATTGCTATTGCTATTGGTTGTCTACCAATACAAAGGTAAGAATCTATGCATGTTTTGGGTGGAGGACATGAAGAAATCAGGCTGGAATTGAACTAGAAACTCTTGAATGATGGCTGGCTTTCATTGTGCTAGAAGCACTATGCAGACTGCTGGGGGAGAACTGTCACAAACAGTCCTACTTGGTTATGGATCTTGCATACCTAAGCAATATATGCCCATTGATATAATAGTGGCATATGGGAGTTACAGGTACAACCAACTGCTTTCCAGTTAGATTTAAATTCTGCTTCACTGGAGAGAACTCACATTTAGTGCTGGGAGACAAAAGCTATTTGTTCCTATGGAGAAATAACTGCATTTGTTGAATGGATGTGTTGTGCCTGTCAAATTGCCTACTTAGCATTAATGTTTGCACCTATAGATTACTATTGCTTTCAGCCTTGGTTAGTCATGGAGGGAAACATCTTTTTGCAGTGGGGAGTGTACTGCAAAGACCCATAAGCAGTCAAGCTCCTGAGAACAAAGACAGAGTGGCCCAATGTTCAGCCAAAGATGGCGGAAAATAATCACACATCTATATTATACCCTTCAAGGAATAATGTGGAGGAAGGAACAGAAAGAATGCAAAAGTCAAAGGAAAGGAAGGCATGTTATATAGCTACTTCCTTTGAATTGGAACGTCCATTCCCTCCAAATAGGCTACCAATGACAGACCAAAATACAGTGCCACCAAAGTTCAACTCAGGAACCTAATGAGTTTAATAGGCTTATTCACAGAGCATGGGTAAGGGGTTATGTACAGGAGTAGAGTGACCCCAAAGTAGCCACATCACTGAAAAGACTCATTTCAACATGGAAAAAGACCTCCCCATAACTGCATACATGGAGTGCTAGCCTTCCACACACTAATACTCTAGCAACTCCAGAGATGCTAAGATCACATGAAAAAGAAAGAATTACACACAGCTGGCTGGGAGACACAGGAGGGAGTAGCTGAAATCTCAGGTGAAGGTCTGATAACCCTCCCCACTTCCTAGCTCATGTCCTGTTGATGGTGTGGGAACATCAACAGGCCCAGTCTTTGAGGGCTGCTTGAGTAACTGCAACTGTGTCTGATGGAGATGGCAATGACCATTGTACTCAAAGGACAGTGCTCTACAACAAAGGCTGAGGCTCAGGAAGTAAATGGAGCATATAAGGCTCAGGAATCCCCTGAAAGTTACAAGATTTGCAAGGCCCCTGTGATGGTTAAATTCTATTGTCAACTTGATCAGTTAGGAATCAAGTAAGAGGGCTGGAGAGATTGCTCAGTGGTTAAGGGCACTTGTTTATAAGGCCTGATGGCCTGGGTTCACTTCTTCAGTACCTGTGTGAAAAACAGATGCAAAGTTGCAGTGGCAGGAGGCCCTGGCACACCCATATTCTTTGTCTCTCTCTCCTTCTAAATAAATAAAAGATATTTGTTTTAAAAAGAATCAAGTAAGAGATACACCTACTAGGTGGGTCTGTGTGGACATTTCCACAAAAGATTGATAGAAGGAGGAGGACCTTCCCCCAGAGTGGACAGCCTTTCTAGTGGTGAAACATATAAAGAAGCTCCAAGAGCGCCCAGAGCCTTTAGCCTGGCTACCTCTATTACTCGCTTATGTGTGGCCACAGTTATCCTTCATGGATATTGGAACTTAGCTTCATCAGCCTTCCAACACGGACTCCAGGAGTTCTTCAAGAATCCTCCAGGCCTTCAGTGCCAGATTGGTCCTGCTGAGGCATCCAGCCTTGTGGACTAAGTAGCTACTGGGTTCTCTAACTCTCCAACCTGAAGACAGCTACTGTTGAACTTCCCAGCTCATATCCTCTAAGATAATCCAATAAATCCCCTTTAGAATACATATTCATTCTATCAGTTCTGTTCCTCTACAGGACTCTAATACAGACTGTGGTGCCAGGAGTAGCTCTAGAGAAACAGAATTGTAAGGATGAATTTCTCCAGTGGGCTTGGTGTTATCTGAAGTGGGCTCTCCAACTCTAGCTCTACTAAAGACTCTCCTGGTAACAAGGAGAGCACTGATAATTGCTGGTATGAACTTTTTAAAGCCCTGACTTGTCCCTGTTGAGGAACAAGGAATTTAGTGACTTTTATGTAAAACTTTTGAATATTTGTAGAAAAGTAAGAAATATAATGATACTGGATGGTTGTTTCTAGCATCTCTATGTAAAATAACAAGGGAAAAATATAAGATCAGAGATGAAATTTTCCAACTCAAGAGTTCATAAACTGTATAAAGTTTTTTGGTTTTTTTTTCAGGTTTTCTCTTTACTTTCTTTTTTATTGACACCTTCTATACTTACATACAAAAATTACATGATATTTCCCTCCCCTCCCCCCATTCCACTTTAGAACTCCAATCTCCATCATATCCCCTCCCTCTCTCCATTAGTCTCTCTTTTAATTTGATGACATCATCTTTTTCTTCTATTTTGAGGGTCTTGCGAAGGTATTGCTAGGCACTGCAAGGTCATGGATAGCGAGGCCAATTTCTGTCTGGGCAGTTGCATTGTAAGAAGTCATACCCTTCCTTTGGCTCTTCCATTCTATCCATTCCCTCTTCCGCAATGGTCCCTGAGCCTTGGAGGGTGTGACTGAGGTGTTTCAGTGCTGGGCACTCCTCCATCCCATCTTCTCAGCACTATGCTGCCTTTTGGATCATCCTAGTGGTCATCGCCATCTGAAAAGAGAAGCTTCTCTAACCAGAAGTGAGAGTATCATTAATGTGTGAATATGAACATTAAGTGTAGTGCTTTCAGGGCAGCTAGGTGGGAATAATATATACATTTAGTCAGACAAAAGCAGGCTTTATGCCCCTAAGGCTCATGACCTCACCTGCTATAGACTTTTGCTTAGGTTTTTCAGTACCAGGTATATACTCCCTCCCATAGAGAGGCCTTCAGTCCAAATATGGAGCAGTTGGTTACCCCAAGAGTAGACATGCCACTATTGCACCTGTTCAGTCATTGGGCCTGTCTGGCCAAACTTGAATATTCAGTGTCCACTGTTTTCACTGCTGATGACTTCTGTCTCCCATAGGGCTGCATGCACTGAAGCTTTTTCCAGCTTTCAGTTGGCTGGTCTATAGGGAGAAGGTTTTCTGCTCAGCACCAGCTTGCTTTCTCAATGACCTTGCCTCTCAGGCAAGAGATGTCTTCGACAATAGGGTCTTACTATCTGTTTCTCAAGGGAAACCAAGGGTTTTGGCAAAAGCCTTTAATGTTTTTGAGGCTACTGGGACCTCCTTGGCCAACAACTCACTGGAAGGTATCCCATGCCAGGCACTGAAAATTTTCTAGTAACAGTCTACATCTTCTAGATGTGCCATTATTCAAAAAAGTAGGATTATATAAGTCTTATTCACACTATCTTGAATTTAGATTGACCCTCCCCCTGCCCTTCTTTTACGCATTCTCTTCCCATGGCCTCACTTAGGCCATTCCCCTCCCTGTAATTTTTGAAGCATGACCTGGAAGAGACTCTTCTGTCCAGTGACCATAGGGTTCAAGCTGCATAAAGCCAAGCCCAAGCCCTCATCATATTATGGGCTGATTTACAATGCAAGATCAAGACCAAGCCTTGAAGGGTGTCAGCAATCAAAGTGAGGGCACTGACTGGAAATGAGTGGGACCCTGAAACTGACTGGGAAAGAGTGGGACCCTGAAAAGAGTGGGATAGAGATGTGTGGGAAGACCCTATGAAGCTGTGGCACTGAACTATCCAATTCTGATGGGTTTATTTGGCCTTCAGAAATATCCTCTTCACCCTTAGCAGCAGATGCATCCCCATCTTCATGCTACCCCTCCCCCCAGTATTACTCCTCTACTCTTGTCTGATGGAATTAGTACTGTGTTGTCTATGGAGCCAGAAATGATCTTCCCTGAAGGAAATGCCGAGAAAGACAATGCTGATGTCCCTCAGTGGCCTCCCATCTTATCCTCTAGAACTATAACCAGACTCAAGGCTAAGTAGGCCCTAGAGGTGGGGTAGAAGTGTGATGTATGAGGAGATGCGATACACTCCTAAGGAACTTCATGTATTTTCTAACCATTCAAGCAGAAGTCTGGGGAACATGTGAGAGTGGAATTTTAAGGGTGTGGGATGACAGAGGAAGGAACATAAATCATGTTGAGTTTATATATATTGGCTCATATATCAGAGATTCTAGTAGTAATGATGCCTTATGTGTTTGTGATTAAGCCTTATACTCAATCCCCAGCTACTAATAATTTAGGATGTGGAGCCTTGCTGGAGGAGATGTGTCAATGGGGACAGGTCTTGAGGTTTAATAGCACAGCACCAAACTACGTCCATGTGGATGTATGAGAAGACGTAAGCCCCCTTTCTGCTCTGCCATGCTTTCTCCACCATGATGAGTCTTCCTCTCAAAACTCTAAGCCTGAAATATCCCTTCTCTCCAATAAGCTGCTTTTGGTCAGGTATTTTTTCCAAGCAGTGAGAAGGTAATTGTTATGTTGCCCAAATGCCTATGGCTCCTATTACAATGCCTTCTGTCACCAAACATGCATCTGTGCCACCATGGGATCAATTGACTGAGGGAGAGAAGACTGGAACATAGTTTACAGATGGTTCTGTGTGCTATGCAGACATCAGCCAGAAGTAGGCAGATAAAGATTTACTGCCACTGCCTGGGACAACCCTGAAAAACAGTGATGAAGAGAAATCTTCACAATGGGCAGAACTTTGGGCAGTTTACAATCAGATACTTAGAAGGAGCACCATTGGAAAATTTTTGAAAAAGACACTTGTGGAAGGAGTATGTGGATAGATCTTTCCAAACGGGCAAAGAATGTGAAGATACTTGTGTCCCATGCAAATACTCATCAAAAGGTGACAACATCAGCAGAGAGTGACTTTAAGAATCAAATAGATAGGATGACCTATTCTTTGGATAGTGGTCAAACTCTCTCCTCAGCCCCTCCTGTCATTGCCCAACAGTTCCATGAAGAAAGTTGCCATGGTGTCAGAGATGGAGGTTATGCATGAACTAACAACATGGACTTCCACTCAGCAAGGCTGACCTGGCTACAGCTACTGCTAGGTTCCAAAGCCCTGTCAGCAGCAGAGACCGCAACTTAGAAAGGGCAGTGTTTTTGTCCTTAGTGGAACAGATACTGATTCTGAGTATAGATTTGCCTCTCCTGTACATAATGCTTCTGCCAAAACTACCATCCATGGACTTGCCACCATCATGCCTTTTCCACCATCATGGTATTCCACACAGCATTGCTCCTGACCAAAGAACTCACTTCACAGACAAACAAGTGGGCAGTGAGCTCATGGTCGTGAAATTCTTTGGATTTACCATGCTTTCCACCAACCTGAAGCAGCTGGCTTGATAGATAGTGGAATGGCCTTCTAAGACACAGTTACAGCACCAACTTGGTGACAATAGACTGAAGGGATGGGGCAGGGTTCTCCAGAAGGCTATATATGCTCTGAATCAGCATCCGGCATATGGTGCTGTTTCTTTACAGACTGGATTCATTGGTCCAGGAAATAAGAGATGGAAATGGAAATGGAAACACTCACCATCAACTCAAGTTAATCACTAGCCATATTTTTGCTTCCTGTCCCTGCAATGTTGTGCTCTACTAGCCTAGAAATCTTGGTTCTAGAACAGGGAGTACTTCTGCAAAGAGGCACAAAAAACATTCCCTTAAACTGGAAGCTAAGACCTCCCCCCGCTTGCTGCTCTTTGAGCTCCTGATGCCATTGAGTGAACAGGCTAGGCAAGTAGTTACAGTGGTAGCAGGGTGATTGGAACAGACTAGCAGCAATGGAAGCAAGACCCCGGATATATATATTTTTTTCTTTTTACAGTGAACAGAGATTATTGTTCATCAAAGTGCTGATAATAAGTGACTGTTTAGTGTTCAGTGCTAAATGTGACACATATGTCACTCTCTTCAAGACTCAGGGGCCACTGAGGCACAGGAGGAAACATGAATGTAAGATCTAGGGAATGGGGAAGAGTGTTGTGGAATGCTGTCTTCTGAACATGACGTGGCCAATGTATTCATGAGCTCCCAGGAGATGTCGTTACCTGCACAAGATCGAGCCCATCAACATTCTACCATGAATGGAGGAGGAACTCATGAGGCACTATTGGAAGTCCATGGTTGCTGGGATAGGAGGAGACATTGTCCTTTGTAAGGTAGCCACTGATGAGCAGCTCACGCTCCAGTAAATAGCCCATTTTTGTGCTTGCAACCTTGATTAGACTCAGTGGTCAGCAAAAACATACCAAAGGAGAAGTGGGACAAGTTGAGAAGATGAAGGGATTCTGGGGAAAGGATGGAAGATGGATCCTAGAAGTAATAAATAAGAATAAATTTTCATTAGTCTGCCATTTTCATAACAAAATATCATAGACAAGTGGCTTGAACAGTAGAAATTTATTTGTCACAAGTATGGAGGTTTGGACAATAAAAATCTAGGCACCTTACTAGCAAGTTAGATTCATTTTGAGGGTTGTCCTCACTTGAAGGCCTCATCATTTCACTGTGTGCTTGCATGATGTTTGGTTGGTGTGTGCCATGGAGAGAGTGAGTGAGCTCTCTGCTGTCTCTTCTTATGGATGCACTGATCCCATCATGAAGGCTCCACATCTAACTCCAACTTCTTCTCAAGGTCTGTGTATCCAGACACCACCACACAGGCTATTAGAGTTTCACCCCATGAATTCAGAGGAAGGGAGACCACACATGCTCATTCCACAATAGCAAACACTGTCAGCACACAAAACTCAATTCTGCCTCCATGTAGTAGTAATGAACAGCTGAGATCCAAATTGGAAAGTATGGTTTACATTAACACCCCAAATATATAAAATCTAATAAGATATATTCAGTACATGTGTAATGAAAACTATAAAACATCAATGAAAGAAATTAAACAAAGCCTAGATAAAGGCACAGATGTACCATACTGCTAGACTGACAAGCCCAGTGTTACAAAGAAACAAGATAAAGAGAAAAGAAAACACACATACAAGAGGGGCTTAGCAAAGCTACAAATTGGAGCCTTGAAACAAACACTGCAGTTTCCTCCTCCCTGAGGAGAATGATCCACAGATGACCATTAAATGCACAAATGCAACATCAGGAACAAGAAAGGAGACATAACTACGGATATGATGTTCATTAAAGATAGTAAAATTAGAAGTTTGTGAACTAGCTCTATACCAATAAGCTAGAAAATATTGGTTAGATGGACAAATTTCTTAAATGTCCACACAGAGGGCTGGAGAGATGGCTCAGAAGTTCAGAACAGTCACTATGCAAGCATGAGGGCCTGAGGAGGCCCCAGAGACTGCTGCAGTTTGATCCCCGCAACCCACATGAAATAAACACCTGTGCATGACCCATAGGAGGCAGAGACCTGAGAACCACTGTAGTTCCTGAAAAAAATTAAAATTAAAATAAAGATAAAACTTACAAGCTTAAAAATCAGAGAGAGAGCGGGCGTGGTGGCGCAGGCCTCTAATCCCAGCACTCAAGAGGCAGAGGTAGGAGGATCACTGTGAGTTCGAGGCTACCCTGAGAGTACAGAGTGAATTCCAGGTCAGCCTGGGCTAAAGGGAGACCCTACCGCAAAAAACAAAAACAAAACAAAACAAAACAAAACAAAAAATCAGTGAGATAGACACTGGCTCAAATAAGAATGGGCAGAAAAGCAATGGAGTGTGACACCTGATACTCCACTCTGGCCACGGCAGATGAACACACCACACCACAGGGGAGCATATGGGATGCTACATGAACACATACATGCGCATACACCATATATACCACACATACCCCCCCACACACACCACATTACATACTCAAATGCATGCACATGGAAAAAAATCTTGACAGACCAAACAGAAAATTTGAACTGTCCTAGCACAATGAAAGAAATTTTTGTTTGTCTTTCAAGGTGGGGTCTCGCTCTAGCACAGGCTGACTTGGAATTCACCATGTAGTCTCAGGGTGATCTTGAAATCATGGCTGGAGGAATGGCTCAGTGGTTAAGGCATCTGCCTGCAAAGCCAAAGGACCCCGGTTCAATTCCCCAGGACCCACGTTAGCCAGATGCACAAGGAGGCACACACATCTGGAGTTCGTTTGCAGTGGCTGGAGGCCCTGGCATGCCCATTCTCTCTCTCTCCCTCTTTCTCTGTCAAATAAAATTAATAAAATATATTTAAAAAAAAGAAATCATGATCACCTCTGACCTCTGCCTTCTGAGTGCTGGGATTAAAGGTGTGTGCCACTACACCCATCAAAAGAAATTTTAAAACTTTTCTACCAAGCAAACTTCAGGTTTTACTATCTTCAATGGTCTCTGTCACCACCAGGCACTTAGGAAAAATGGTACAAACAGCTTATAACCTTTCAAAAAATAGAAAAAGAGAAATCTTTATCTAGCTAGTTTACCTGGATTTGCAAAGGACATGGATTTGTAAAAGACATAGAAAAGAAGAAATCACAAATTGATTTCATTCCTGATGATACATGCAAAAATCCTAAACAAAATGTTATCACCAAATCCAGTTCTATCATAAAAGCTTGCACAGCACAAGCAGGTTGGTTTAATTCCAGTAACACAAGGTTAATTTAATGTTCAAAGATCAAAGTAATTCACCATGTTAACAGGATTAAGGAGGTTTCATAAATCTTTCAGATGAAGGTGTTTATTTTACACACTCACCCTTGTGGGTGTGTTCTGTTTCACAGTTTAAAAAACCAATACAGGGATGGCATTAAAGAAAGACTAAGATATCCTTAAATGTACACATCTTTTACAATGGAAGCTACTGGACAACATACATTTAGAAAAATTAACTATGTCATTGAGCTCACAAGAAAGAGAAATCCCTCGGTTCTAGAATGATATGAAAAACCCTGGGAGCAAGGGTTGCAATGACAATACAAATGATAGGGGCTTGTGTATAACTGTCTGTGTCAGTTTACAATGTGCAGATTAAGTGCTGAGCTTGGGCAGACTGCTGGCGAGAAAAGTCGTCAACAATATTACCCAGTAGTGAATTCTGCATATCATACTGACCTACCAGGTAAAACATGCCTTCTGTGCAATAGGGACATGACTGTTACAAGGGTAACCAACCACTCTCTAGTTAGAGTTGAGGTCCACTCCACAAGAGGGAATTCATGTATAGCACTTAAAATTATGTCAAAAGTCTATGGCTGGGAGACTATATACTCTAGAGAAGAACCTACTATTGATGTATTGTTAAATGGATGTTGTTATATTGGGCTTTTCCCCTGGGCATAACATGAGGCCATATTGAAGTAGAGAATTCTTTGGTCCAGTAGACATGGCAACTTTGGAGCAGAAAAAGACATGGTTGCCAAATCTGTGGCTATGGTAGTAGAGCTATTGACACTCCCTAAGTCGAAGGAGAAGGCCTTCATGACCTACCTGTGTATGGCACAATATAGGCCTGGTGCTAGCCAGACCACATGGCAAAAGAAAACAGGAAGTGGCTTCTGTGAAAATGGCGTTCTCTGCGCAGGCTTGGTGTGACAACAGTTATAGTCCCATGCTCGTGAGAAGTCTGCTATGAGATGTCCTGTCCAGAGACAGGCTGTCATTGGTCACAAAAAGGGGACCACCCATACAAGGATTAGCAGCCCCTTAAACCCTATGTGCATTGTGCTAAATAAACGAGTTTTGCGGAGTCTCGCTTCCGCTTTCACCCAACTCCCGGAGTCTGTGTCGTGACTCTACGCTGCTCACCCCAACTGGGCAGAGACCCTACCGTCCCTCCTGAGCTGGCCTTGGGGGGGACCGCAACATACCTGAGACATGACAGGTTGGAGGTAAAAACGATGTATGTGGTAAGGAAGCAAGGCAGTTACCAGGATCACATCCAGAGGATACACATAGAGATCAAGACACCATCCAAAACCAGGCTCCACATCTGAGTCTTTTGAAGCTGAAAGGAAGGTCAGGAAGACCAATGAACTACCCAGGTGTCTCAAACACCCTGAACATAAAGTTGAAGGAGGAATGGTTACCTAAAAAGGAAGAAAGATACATACAGAATAATAATCTTAGTCAAACAATTATAACAGCAACACCTACTTTTATATGAGGTTGTGATTAAGACCTGAAATGTCTCTCAGCACATATGTTGAAGGCTTGATCATACCTAGTGTCACTACTGAGAGGTGGTAGAAACCTTCGATGACAAGGACTAGTTGGAAGAGGTGGGCCGTTGGGACACACCTTTCAAGGATACATTTTATCCCTGGTGCATGCTCCCCTCCATAGCTGTCAGAGGTGATCAGTTTCTTCTAACATGCCCTTCTGCAATGATATTCTGCCCTACCACAGACCCAGAAACCATGAATCAAGACACATCTTACCTCCTGTTGGGTTGACCTTCTCAGGTATTTGGTCATAGAGAGGGAAAGCTGACTTGCATGTCTGACGCGTTACACATGGTGCTCTATGTGTGTCATGGAGATTATTAGTAACCTTGGTAGAAGCTGTCTTCCATAGCAGAACCAAGTTGTGGTGGGATATAGAGTGAGATATGGCAAGAGAATGAACTATGTGAGAGAAATTTGTTCACAGAGTTAGACTGTATACAGCCATAGGAGGAAAAATAAAGGCTGTATTGATTTTCTGGGGTTGCCATTCTACCATAGCAAAAAAAAAAAAAAAAAAAAAAAAAAAAACCTATAGACTACTATCATAATCCTAGTCACTCGGAGTATGAGGCAGGAGGATCACAAACTCAAGGCCATCTTGGGCTACATTAAAAGAAGAAAAACAGGGCTGGAGAGATGGCTTAGCCATTAAGGCACTTGCCTGTGAAGCCTAAGGACCCATGTTCAACTCTCCAGATCCCACATAAGCCAGACACACACAGAGGATGAGGATTCAGTCCATAATAAAAATCAAGGAAAAAAATTAATAACCTTTTTAGAGCTAGCATGGTAGAGCACACTTAATGCTAGGATGTAGAAAGCAGAGGCAGAAAAAGGGGGCTAGAGGCCATCCTGGGCTATATAGTAAAACTTCATCTCAAAAAAAAGATGCATCTTAAATGTTGCTACATTAATCCAATTTTTGCTATTGTACCAAAATGTAAGAAGCTGAGTATTCATAGGAAAGTTAGCTGTTGAGCTCACAGTGTTGGAGCTGAAAGTTCTAGATCAGGTGTTCCTATCAGTTTAACCTCTGGTGAGGTCCTAACAACACATGATGCATCATGGTTGAAGCTTAGAACACACTGCCAGGCAGAAAGCCAGCTTCAGGCTTTTCTAACGATCTACTTTTCAAGAACATAACTTACTCCTTTATAAGATCAGTACCCCAGTAATTTAAGGACTTCTTACTAGACCCCACCTTTTATTTTTTTAAAAAAATTTTATTTTATTTGTTTATAAGAGAGATAGAAGAAAAGAAAAGGAAAGTCTGAGTGTGTCAGAGCCTCTTGCAACTGCAAACAAACTCCAGACACATGCACAATTTTGTGCATCTGGCATTACCTGGGAACTGTCCTGGGGAGTCGAACCTGAGCCAGCAGGGTTTGCAAACAAGTGCCTTTAACTGCTGAGCTACCTCTCCACCTTTTTTTGTTTCAAGGTAGGGTCTCACTCAGGCCCAGGCTGACCAGGAATTCACTACATCTCTACCTTTTTTTTTTTTTTTTAAGATAATGTGACATTTTGTTTTTTATTTTATTTTATTATTATTTATTTATTTATTTGGGAGAGGGGGTAGAGAGAAGGACAGTGGGACTGCCAGGGCCACCAGCTGCTGCAAACAAACTCCAGACACATGTTCCACCTTATGCATCTGGCTTACATAGGTCCTGGGGAATCAAACCTGGGTCCTTTGGCTTTGCAGGGAAGCACCTTAACCACTAAGCCATCCCTCCATTCCATCTCCACCTTTTTGTAAATAATTTTTTTGGGTAGTGTCTCACTCTAGCTCAGGCTGACCTGGAATTCATTATGTAGTCTCAGGATGACCTCAAATTCATGGTGATCCTCTTACCTCTGCCTCCCAAGTGCTGGGATTCAAGGCGTGCACCATCATGCCCAGCTGTAAATATATATATTTTTTATTTTTAGAGAGTGAAAGAAAGAGACAGAGACAGAGACAGAGACAGAGAGAGAGAAGTGGTGTGCCACGGCCTCAGCCACTGAATTAAACTCCAGATGCTAGTGCCACATAGTGGGCATGTGCAACCTTGCGCTTGCCTCACCTTTGTGTGTCTGGCTTATGTGGGATCTGGAGAGTCAAACATGGGTTCTTAGGCTTCACAGGCAAGCACCTTAACAGCTAAGCCCTCTATCCAGCCCTCTCTCCACCTTTTAAAGGTCCACAACACCTCTCATATTACCTCACTGAGTATCCCAACATATAAACCCTCAGGATACAACCATAGACAAACCATAGGTGATTTGGAAAATCCCATAGAGAAAGAGAAGACAAGTGATAAAGAATAGTTAGGGGTGTGCACTGGAATCTGTGTACCAGTAACTAAGAATGTATACCAGAATTTATCCTGGGGAATAATTAGGGGTGTACACAGTAATGAAGACAATAGACAAACAAAAGTATTATGTTGTTTATAATAAAATCCATACACAAAACGTGGGGCCTCATCTACCCAAGTACTGTATGATTTTAAAATGCTATCTGCACACAGAGAGTATGAAACCATTATTTACGGAAGTGTATTGATTGAGAGGGATTGTGGGGCAGTAGAGCCTAATATGAGTAAATTAAAGGCAGACAATTTTACAAAGGATAATTATGCTTTAAGAAAAGGCAGTGAACATATGTAAAAAGGAAAAGTGAGCCTGTGTGTGGGAGGCAAAGGTTAATGGGGTGGACTCTGGGTTGGTTGGGTCAAGGAGCTAATTATTCTTTTTGCTTACCTACAGTTTCTAATTTTTGCCACAATGAATGTATTATTTAAGCACGAAGAGGGAAGAAAGTAATAAAAAAGAAACTTTAATGCACCATCTGGGTTTCTTGTCCAGGCCAGGGCTGGAAAGATTGCTTAGTGGTTAAGGCACTTACCTGCAAAGCCAAAGGACCCAGGTTCAATTTTCCAGGACCCACGTAAGCCAGATGCACAAGGTGATGTATTATCTGGAGTTCATTGGCAGTGGCTGAAGGCTCTGGTGCACCCATTCTTTCTCTCTATCTGTCTCTTTCTCTCTCTCTTTAAAATAAATAAATTAAATTAAATTAAATAATTATTTTTAAAAGGCCAATTTTTCATTACCTCCTGAGCATTTTTGCAAAAATGATGTTGGCACATGGAGAGAAGGCAGCAGAGGAGGCAAGTTCCATACCCACAGCATAGGGCAATATTTAGCACTGTAGACCCCCAATGAATGACTGAGGAAGAAATGAATAAGATGAAGTGGGCAGGCGGGCTTGGTTACTGGGTTCTCTTAACAGTTCTGCAGGAGGTGTGCAGTCATGCCTTAGGGGAATAGCAATAGAACATGATGTGAATCTCTGCTGTGGCTCCAGAGTTATCAAAACAGCCCATTAGAAATCATGGTATGATTGTTCAGACAACCAATCAACCTGGACTGTGGACTCTGTCACCCTGTCAGGTGAAGAAAACTTGCTTTTCCCAAAACCTTTAAAGCCAAAAGCTTTTGGTACCAGTGATCCCAGAAATGTCCCATCTACATTTTTGGCATGTAGTCATAACCACACTATCCTAAAGGCATTTGCTTAGATGCCATGTAACAATCTTTCAAATTCATGTGATAGGCTGGCCCAGCTATTTAATCTGTTCCTGATGCCATGGCAAAGTAGAAAATGGGAGAATATTTTTAAAGCAGAGGATGAATCTGGTGTTTTTTATTTGTCAGAGATAAGCCGACTAGAGGAATTTATTGGTTCAGTACTTTGGCAACATGGTACTAATTGTCTTTGGGTGTTTTGATAGGTACTTAATGCAAAGGTATTAATGAAAACAGCCCCACTTCATTTTAAAATAACTACTTGGCTATTGAACAACAGGAGCTGATAAACTATGGCAATAAATTTGTGATAGAGATTTATGTCCTCATAATTCCGAGCCAGGCTGTAAGCATACCTAGATGGGGTGAGAGATAAGGAATACCAAAAAGTAGATTTATCCCCTCAAAGAGCTTTTCTCCCAAATAGTTGTGTTGCTAAGCTCATTAGAACTCACCTCTCTCTGGGATCCCTGACTGGTGAAGACCTGGTCTCCTGGGCACCAGAAGCTGGGTAAGATCATTCTTGGAGGAAGGTTTTTCTAGGGTGCCCATTTTGGGAGAAAGCCCTATTGTGCCTGTCTTGTGAGGAGCTCTTACTGACTAAAGGAACAGATTCACTACCCAAATGGACACTGCCAGGAGGTATAGTAGTATTTCTTACATAGTTACTGTTAAGTTCTGTGCTAAATGCCTAACTTTTCATAAATTGGTTTAATTACCACTCTTATTAACCTATTGTTAACTCCACTTTAGGAAGGAGGAGGTGGTAATTCATAAACCTGAAGTGACTGGCCCTGGTCCTGACTATACTTGCAAAGAAGCCAGGGGCACAGTAACCAGAATGTGAGTCCAGGGACCCTCATGTTCTACCTGGGTAATTTTGAGGTAATTAGTTAACCTTTATTTGTCATTTGTCAATGGATAGTGCTAATCCAGTGGTCACAGGATAGCTGTGTGGTGTAGGTTAAAAGCAAAATAAAAGTCCACAAAATTGTAATTCCAAGCCAGGTTTCCTCAACTTCAAAGTTTTCAGAATTAATTCACAGAAACACATGGCCCTGGAGAAACACAGGCCAAGACAGGAAGCCCAGTCCAACGCTGAAGAGCCTGGCAGGACGCTGAGAGTGGAGCCACTGGGGTGCAGTGTAGGTCATGCATTTATACCAGAGCAAAGAGCCAAATTGTCCATGGTAAGTAAGGGAAGGTTAGCAGCCAGGGCAAACTGAAGATGACCGTGATATACCTGTTCTGAGGGAATGAGAAAGTGAGAATGAGGGCTGAGGTGATGGGTTCATGGTTCAGGGGCATGTCTGTGAAGCCTAGGGACCCAGGTTTAATTCCCCAGTACCCATGTAAGACAGACACACAAGGTGGCACATGTGTCTGGATTTTATTTGTAGAGGCTGGAGACCCTGGTGGGCCCATTCTCTGTCTCTCTATCTATCTGCCTCTCTCAAATAGATAAATAAATATATAAAATATTAAAAAAAGAAATTGAGCATGAGGGAAGGTTTTTCCTAAAGGTCTAATGAATTAATGTATGCCAGAAACTTCATGGCTTGAGTGTGACAGGGATAAAATAGTCAGTAGTCATGGGACATCCCAAATAGGGTTTCCTTGGGGTGAGGAGGCCCATGTCTGCTTCTGAGATTCTATCGTGAGAAGTCACCAGCAGTTTTTCTCACTGTCCAGTACCTAAAGCAGAAATCAGCCTCCTCCAGAACACTGGTGGACACAACAGCAAATATGTAGGACAGGAAGCTCACTGCTCAGCCTCAGAGTTCACAGAGGGCTCTGAGCACCAGGAAGCCACTGAAGGTAGAGGCCGGGCCCTGGGGCCCATCTAGGGCTCTGAGGGGACAGAACATGGTCTAGCAGCCATAACACATGCTGCTTGGGCATCTCTGATGTGGCACCCATTGGTGCAATTACCTAATACCAGGAAACCAAATAAAAGTGGCATCTGAAGACATGGACATATGGAAGGAAGGCTAGTGTGGAGGGCAGTGCAACAAAGATAGAGTAAGCATTTGGACAAAGCAACTTCAGGGTCTCAGAGCTCATCTCACGAAAGGCATATACACTATCGACAGGGTAGATGGAAAGGGTTGTGGAGCAATGCACATCAAAGTGAGACAGAGAAGACAGGTGGTGGCTTATCAGGACAAAAGTGAAAATGTCCTCACATTGTCCCTTAAAATCTTGTCCTATTGAATAATTTTGGATATGAAACAAACCTTCATGGCCCAGCCCTTACCTTGTCCACCAAACTCCTCCCTTCTTACCAAATTCTACTTCACACTTCGGGCTACAACAGCAGCATTATGGACCACCTATGTAACTGCACTGTGTTTGGTTATGGACTCCCATAGGTAATACGCTGGCTGTAACTGTTTGGTTATGGACCCTCATAGGTAAGAAACAATTGAATATAACCTTCAGGTAGCTAAATTCTATTCACCCTTTAAGAGTCTTTCAGGAATCCTTCTCTGCCTCCCCTGCCTGACACAAGATACCTGCCACTGAAACCATATACACATCTCTTGTCACCTTGTCTTACATTGAACTATTTTTCTCATTAGATAGCACATTAGCTAATATCGAAAAGTATGTGTTCTTTTTAACAGTCATAGTATCCAGAACTTATCTATTACTTCATAAATTACTTTGCAATGACTAATTATGAAAAGGTGGGCTGAAATTTAAATGGCATACTCTTTTCTTCCGAACATTACCAGATAAACACAGCATGTTCAGTTAAATCAGAATTTGAAGTAAAATTGTCATTGCAGATAAACATGAACATTTTTTCAATACAAGTTGCAAATGTCATATGGAACTTATCCTACATAGAAAAACATCCTAAAAATTGTTACAGCTCTGAAATACAAATTAAATCTGACATCCTATATTTTGTGAAATTTGTCAATCCTATTTCTCCTATTAAAGTTGAAGATATCAAAAAATGCAAAGGTGTGGGCAAGAACATTCTTGTGCTGCTGATGGAAAATGTTCATTCTGATGGGAAATTGTTCAAAACATTTTTAAATAGTGTGGAACAATTGTGCAAAGATAAGGGGGTAAGTGCTAGTGCTCACAACTGTCCATGGTTAGAGACAATCTAAACATATGTGAATAAGGATAGTGTTTTAAAAAATGGAGGGCTTGGGGGACTGGCTCAGTGGTTAAAGGAACTTACTTACAAAGCTTGCCAGCCTGGGTACAATTCCCCAGACACCCATGTAAAGCCTGATAGAAATTTGTTCAGCATCTCCACACATACATTCACAAACACATACAGATAAGTAAATAAATAAATAACTAAGATAAAAATGGAACTTTCTGTACATTGTATGCTAGCACAGAATGGCAGAGTCCAGAAGCCCAGGAACAGCAGTGAAGATGCGCAGGCCCAGGTCCTGACTGCAGGGACCATGGCCATGTGACTGTGAGACTCCAAGCCAACATTTGCAAAGTTGGAATATAAATGTCTGCACACTATCAGTGTTGGGCAGATTAAGCAAGTTAGGCACATATATCCTGCGTGAGAGGACCTGGCAGGGAGCCATGTTCAGGCAAATACATGTTTTTTTTTAACTTATTTATTTACTTGCAAGCAGAGGGAGATAGAAGACAGACAGACAGACAGACAGACAGACCGACAGTATGAGCATGCTAGGGCCTCTAGCTGCTGCAAATAGACTCCAGATGCATGTGCCACTTTGTACATCTGGCTTTACATGGGTACTGAGGCATTAATTGAACCTGGGTCATTAAGCTTTGCAGTAAAAGCACCTTAACCACTGAGCAATCTCTCCAGCCCCAAGTCATGTTCAAATAAAAGCTGTCACTATTATTGTCATATTCTCTATTCTAGAACACTATAGTATTATTAGAATGTCATGATTTCTACTACCAACACAGAGAAGTTCTCATTATACAACGAAAACAACAATCACAACAGTACACAAACAGATAATTTCTGAGTAGAGCCACAAGAAGCAGTGCAGAAATGACCTCTCCTCTGCAAGAGTAAAGTTCTAATTAAGTCAGAGGATTTTTCTTACAGCCTGTAGGATGAGGATGAGTAGAATCAGCCATGCAGAGCAGAGAGGTTTTTTTAGGTAAACAGCACCATAAGGAGGGGCCATCCAGGCACAGTCTAGAAGTGAGTCAAGGACAGGATGGTTGGATCTTAGTGCCTCAGTTGAGATGGGGGCTATGAAATTTGAGGGCAAGTAATGATTGGATGACATCTAGCTTTGCAAAACATCAAAAATGGAGTTAAGTACAGTTGAGTGGGTGAGTCTTTATCCTAAAGTATCTGGTATAATCTTACTCTTTCATCTTTTTTCATTTGTTCAGGATTCAAAATTCTGGACAGGAAAAATCTCACTGGCTGGATTAAAACCAGTGGGAGGGGACAGGAAGGAGTCTTGCTCAATCTCCATCTCTGCCACTGAGAAGCTGCTGTATGGGCCCTGATGCCCTGAACCACCCTCTCCCTGGCATCCCTGGAAGCCCTGAGTACCTCTCAGAGATACTGAGCATCTTCCCCAGAATCCACGGCCTCCACATAGTGGGTGCTAAGATTCCCTTTAGGAAGGGATTTCTCAAGACTGTGGCAAAGGGGATCACTTTTGTTCCTTCCCAAGAGACAAGAGAACAAGCTGTTCGTGATAAATTCACTCCAACATTCCCATCTCTCAGAGTATTTACTTGATGGCAAGTAATTTATACAGCTCAACTCTGTTGAACATTGGCTACCACAAAGTCCCAATTTCTGTTAACCAACTGAGGAAACAATGGTGTGTACTCCCAGCTGCTCTGAGCTCATAATAGAATGTCTCCTCTAGGTGCATTCATATCAGCAACTTCAACCTGGTCTAAAATTATGTTCCTCTGCCCATTCTTGAAAGCCTGTAAAATGTATTCCCACACATATTCTACTGGTCATTGAAGGAATCAATTAGCAACATCTGGCAAATCATTTATTACATACACCTTCTGCTTACGGCTCTGACTTTTCTCCCCATGTCTCCGGTAGGAATTCTAGGTCAGATATTGGAAACAAGGGAGAGATATTGTAGTGCAGACCACAAGCATGTTACCCATATACCTTCCTTTGGTAACCTCAAATATGTCCCCATTTGTCTCAGCTGGCTCCAGCATTAGGAGCTGTAGTTTGCATGATCATCCTTTGGGCTATCATTTTTGATCTGGGTTATTATTTTCTCAGTCAAGCAGAACAGGCTTCTCTTCTAGGTAAACTTTAATAATATTGTTAACAAGAATAAAGCAGTAAACAGTGGAGAAAGGCTGCTTGGACTGGCATAGGAAGGCTCATGATTGGTCCTTCCCAATCCACGTCTTACCCTATCAGGGCCTTTATTTCCTCCAAGAGGCATGTAAAGGCTGTGAACTCAATGAAGTAACACCACCAACCTTAGAACCTAGCCCAGAGTTGTTTTCCATGCCCTAAGCTGTAAATTTTGCAGAGGCTGCAAATTCATTTAGCATTCCTAGGTGTTAACATATCTTTTCAGGGAGTTAGACCTAAGATTCCTCTCTTAATCTGCTACCCTGAATCTGCAGTGCCTCTCATTAATATTGTCCAAGACCATGGACATGTGCTTCCTGGGATCTTCCTTTCCCTTGAGCCCTCCCTCCTGTGAGCACAGATGCTACTACTGTTGTGAGTCATGGGCTTCCAGGCTCCTGCTTCTAGGTCCCAGGAGGATGACCATTGTCCCTATAGAGGCAACATGGTGGGCCCCAGATTGCTGAAGACCTCTCTTGCCTGAGTGGCAAGTCACTGAGAAAGCAAGCTGGTGCTGAGCAGAAAACCTTCTCCCTGTAGACCAGCCAACTGAAAGCTGGAAAAAGCTGCACTGCATGCAGCCGTATGGGAGACAGAAGTCATCAGCAGTGAAAACAGTGGACACTGAATATTCAAGTTTGGCCATACAAGCCCAATGACTGAACGGGTGAAATAGTGGCATGTCTGCCCTTGGGGAAACCAACTGCTCCCTAATTGGACTGAAGGCCCTCTCTGTGGGAGGGAATACATGCCTGGTACTGAAAAGACTAATCAAAAGTCTATGACAGGGAGGTCATGAGCATTAGGGGCATAAAGCCTGCTCTTGTCTGGTCAAATGTGTATATTATTCCCACCAAACTGCCCTGAAAGCACTACATTTAATGTTCATATTCACATATTAATGCTACTTTCACTTCTGGCTAGAGAAGCTTCTCTTTTCAGATGGAGATGACCACTGGGATGGCCCAAAAGGCAACATAGTGCTGAGAAGAAGGGATAGAGGAGTGTCCAGCACTGAAACATTTTATCACACCCTCCAGGCTCAGGGTCCATTGTGGAAGAGGGGGCGGATAGAATGTAAGAGCCAAAGGAAGGGTATGACTCCCTACAATGCAACTGTCCAGACAGAAATTGGCCTTGATATCCATGACCTCACAGTGCCTAGCAATACCTTCACATGACCCTCATACTAGGAGGAAAAGATGATGACATCAAATTAAAAGAGATATAATGGAGAGAGGGAGGGGATATGATGGAGAGTGGAGTTATGAAGGGGAATGGGAGAAGGGAAGGAAATATCATGGTTTTTGTCTGTAAGTATAGAAGTTGTCAATAAAAAAAAATGTAATAGAGTAACAATTTAGTATAAAAAAAAAAGAAATTTGGCTAGGCGGCAGCTGTAGGCAGTCACAAACAGCTGTCGTACCTAGACCACTGCCACCACAGGCATATTCTCCTCATCCCTCTGCCATTGCTTCATCACTCTAGAACTGAGCTTCTGAGTAGAGTAGAAACAGACTCTAACAGAGTGCGGGTGATGGAGAGGGGTATAGAATTCCCCCTAAAGATTCTCAAAAAGAGGTTCAGTGTCGGAAGCCAAGAAACAACCCATGGACATGTTATGTGTTTTGTTTTGGAGTTTGACACAGCTCAAGGTGATGTTGCTGCAGGCCAGGAGACTCGACTCCTGGTCAGTATTTACCGCCAGTGGCTCATGGAGGCGTTTATTATTTGTACGTGGTTTGCCATGCAGGTTCCTGTGGAGTCTGCTTATTCCCAACTGCAAGGGTAATGCACCATGTCTGTCCTTCTCTCCAAGCATTGGAAACATTCCTTTGTCCCTGCTCTTCTGGGCTGTGGAAAGTCTGTGGGATAGCACAGGTCAGTTTTTCTCAATGGTCCTGTAGGCCATTTCTACTCTGGCCTGTTTCCCCCCTTATCAGACTCTCAAGTGTTTCAACTTTTTTTTTAACCTTGTCCCATACTAACCTAGAATCCCACCCCTCCTGTCTCAGTATCCCCTCTGCTGTATCTAATGAAATACAAACATGCTGTGTTTTATTTTATTACGATTTGAATTTTGGGACTGCAGTTTAGTAGACAAAACTTTAACTTGGTTAAGTATGTGACCTCAAATGCATGTACCTCCTTAAGCACCATCTATGAGCACCAATAGGAAAAATTTAAATCCAAAGGATCAAGATCCATCACTTTTTTTTTTTTTTTTTTTTTTTTCAAGGTAGGGTCTCACTCTGACCTGGAATTCACTATGTAGCCTCAGGGTGGCCTTGAACTCTCGGCAATCCTCCTACCTCTGCCTCCCAAGTGCTGGGATTAAAGGTGTGCGCCACCACGCCCAGCTCATCACTTCTTTTTTTAAAATTTATTTATTTGAGAGAGAGGGATATAAATAGGCAGGTAGAGAGAGTGAATGGGTGCACCAGGGTCTCCAATCACTGCAAACGAACTCCAGATGTGTGCTCACCATTGTGCATCTGACTTATGTAGGTCCTGGAGATTTGAGCCTTGAACCAGGGTCCTTAGGCTTCACAGGCAAGCGTTTAACCACTAAGCCATCTCTCCAGCCCAAGATCCATCACTTCTAAACTACACCAATACACAAAGACCTCAAATCACTTGTTTCCAAACTTCTTAAAAACAGAAAACCAGCCAGGCATGGTGGCACATGCATTTAATCCCAGCACTTGGGAGGATGAGGTAGAAAGATCGCAAAAGATCTTGGCCAACTTGGGGTAACAGTGAATTCCAGTTCAGCCCAAGCCCAAGTGAGATCGTGCTTCAAAACACAAAAACAAAAAAGGGAAACCACTCAGACTGCATTCTCACTGTAATCACACTTCTGCCAGAATCTCCTGACAGCCTGACTCAAGCACACTGTAAGGACCATAAAGGTCACTTGATACACACAGGATTTTAAAACGCCTGCCACAATAGACCCATCTCTAATCAGATGACAAATTCTAAAAACTTTTTAATTGACTTTCTCATACTCACAAACTAAAATTTAAAAAAAAAACTATCAAATAGAGCTTACATGCTTTAAATAAAAATTAAATTAAAATGCATGTCTTTTACAACATACACCTTACAGAAAGGAAACCACTGAGACTGCTCTCTCCCTCTACCTCTCCTAAGGAAGACAAAGAATGCTCATCAATGGCAAATGGCAGTTTGGCAGCAAACACCAAAAGCCTCAAGTGTTTTGAAAGGCTTCAGAGCCTTTGGGAGGTGGAGCCTTGCTAGAGGAGGTGCATCTCTGGAGTGGGCTTCTGGGGAATACAGCCCAGCTCCAAGCCCTGGACTTAAACCACTTCCTTCCTGTTGCTGTAAAGAAGTGATACCCGCTTAGCTGTTGGCTTCTCCTAACCCTGTCCTGTGATGAAACCTCCCCTCGAAACTGTAAGCCAAAATAAACCTTTTCCTTCCATGAGCTGCTTCTGGTTGGGTGTCTTGACCGGCAACCAGGAGGTGACTGCTGTAAGGATAGAGGGGCCTAGCCTCAAGCCAGTTTGGAATTTCTGATCTCTCTTGCCCAGAACCCTACAGTGGTGGGTCCAGAGTACATTTTAGGCAGACCCCTGTCTCAGCTCTTGTTTTTCCACTAACTTTTGTACCTGAGGAGCCCAGGAAATCCATGTTTTTCTGTTCGGTCCTAAATACAGGATACCTGGCTTTCCATCTGTATCCCGACATCCACTGCTTATACCCCACATTAGGCTTTTGAAACTCAGAAGCCAAAAGAATGGCCTTTTGTTTTCTTCATTCTGCTTGGCTATCCCTCTTGTCAGACAGAAAGTAGAACACATGAGCCATTTGTCAAATTAAAGATTTATTATAGCATACTTAGAAAAACAGCTCAGGTAAAAACATTATGTGGCAATGGTACTATTTTTTGCTTCTATGCATTTTGGCTTTTTGTTGATTACGTCAGATTACATTATGGTTTAAAAACAAAATTACAACAGACAGGGAGGCGCACACCTGGAATCTCAACACATGGCAGGCTGAAGCAAGAGGGTAACAGGTTCAAGGTCAGCTCAACTATCTAGCTAGTTTTAGATGAGCTAAAACTGGGACTGTGCTGTCCACCGTCAAGCTCCCACCAATAGTGGGATACAAGAGGGCCTACACGTATTAAATTCTCTCTAAAATAATAATGGTTATCCATATATCTTGCACTGACCTCACTCTGTTGGAGAATCTGCTTCTCTCTTTCAGATGTATGCAAAACCTGAGGAGAGAATCAGCCCATCATACCTCACCAGGGCACCAGATGAAGCCATTGACTAATAGAGGAAATGAGCAAGAGTGCTGCTTTATCGGTGAACCTGGTATCAGCACAAGGGCGAAGGAGATAGACACAAAGAACACTCAACCCCTACCAAATCAGATATCCAGGGAAACAGAGACCTCGTCACTGAAATAGATCTAAAATGAACCCAACATGGCTCAGGGAAATTCATGGAAGAGGGGACGGAAAGATTGCTAGAGCCATGAGTTGGGTCATTCATTTTACACAGAGTCATTGCCTCTCCCACATAAATGATGGCTACGCACACAAGGCAAGACCCACATTACCCATGGGGGGGTAGGACAGGGAGAAGGCTAACGATGGCACCATCGTGGCTGTATATATACTATATACATAACTAATAAAAAATAAAATAAAATAAAAATAAATTTTAAAAAAAGGAAGATAAGTGGAGAGAGGGAGGGATATGATGGAGAGTGGGGTTGTGAAGGAGAAATGGGGGAGGGGAGGGAAACATCAGGGTTTATTGTCTGTAAGTATAGAAGTTGTCAATAAAAAATTTAAAAAATAAAAAAAAAATTTTAAAGCTGGGGCTACATAGTGACATCTTGCCTTGAGAGAACAAAACCACCCAAATAAGCAAACAAAACAAACATCACTTTATGAAGTAGTGGCATTTTCATCAAAGGTGTTCAGACAGAGGCATAGAGCTATCTACTAAGGACAATAAAAAGACGTTTCCGAAAAAAATTAAAAATAATAATAATTAAAAAAATAAATAAAAAAAGACGTCTCCGTGGTGGAAGTACAATGGAATCACGTTTAAGGTGTGTTCTAAACTTAACACTTTGTGCTTTATTGTTCATTATATTTTTATTTGTTCCACAGATCTTAATAGACAGATTCTGAGGTTCACCCTAATTATAAAATTTAAAGTGACCTGCCTGGTTTTTAAGAAGTCAGTCTGCATTTCTAACAGGACTTCGTCTAAGACTCCAAGTTCGCTGCTTCCACTCCTGGTTCTTCTTGGCTTTGGTACAACTCTTTCTGTTAGAATGGCTTTATTGCTCTTTTCTATTTCTTCTGGCCTTTGCCCATATATCTTGTATGAAGTGGGTGTTTATTTTTCCTGAGTGAAGAGAAGATCATTGCACTTACTCATGTTTGAAAAATGCATCAAAGCACTAAAGTGGGGCTGGGTATGCAGCTCAGGGGTAGAACACTTGTCTAACATGTGTGAGGACCTGGGCTCTAGCATCAGCGACACACAAAAGCGGTAGATATGTTTGTTTTAAATCACTACGAAGCTCTGAACTTGAAATAAAGCTGTGCTTCTTTCTAGTGTGTGGCTCTAAGAAGTTACTCAAGCTCTGAACTTTGGTTTCTTACCCACAAAATAAAGATAAAAGATAAATTATCCCTACCATATCAACACAGTCAAAATGAGGCAACAAGAACAAGTCCAGGTGTGACTTGTTCCTGATGCCACAATGTCCAGGCTCTGTCTCCATTTCTCCACACTTCCCTTCCTCCCACCTTCCTTTCCCTGGCTCCTCCTCTCATGGCAGGAAATTTACTGTAGTATTTTCAAGCTTCTCCTCTACTCTGTGTACCTGAAAAAGGAGAAAACTGATCTCTTCTAGTTGTTGCCATGGACTCAAGAGGAAACGCCTTTCCCCAAAGTCCCAGCAGCTCTCTCCGTTTCTCACCAGCCAAACTAGGTCCCATGGCAAGCCAGACAAATCCTTGTGGCCCTTGTGGTTAAACTGAACAGTGAACAGCAACTGGGGTCCATGCGGAGAGAAGGGAAAGGGCCTCCCCTCTAGAAAGGAGACTAAGGCTAAGGAGGAACTCCCCTCCACAAAGATCAGAGGCTGCTTCTGGGAGAAAGAGATGGAGAATGGGAGGCTGAGGAAACGTGCCAAACAATCTCTATTCCTAGACAGTTCTCTAGACCAACATAAAACCACATGATAGTGCCCTGTACCCATAAATTGCTGGACACAGATATGCAAAATAGTGTCAGGGGCCAGTTTGATTTCTGTATGTATCACTTGAACCATCTCTAAAATGAGGATGTCACCTACTAAGGGGATATACTCACAAACGTATATTTATTTTCCCTTAAAATTATTATTTAATTATTGAGTTAAAGCAAAATAATAACAATATGGCAACATATTAATTGTCAAAAAGTTTAATATACTTATTCTTTTTTGTTGTATCAATGCTAGAATTGAGTTAGGTGCTATAAGGCCAGTTTGAGCTGGCAAATTTGAAAGTTTTATCTGCAAACAAAAGAAAAGAAAAGAAAAGCCACAATTACTAGGCACCCCAGTAACTTTTGAGTAACCCTGGTGCAGAGATTTCAGATGGGAAGAATGCTTTGTTAACCAGATTTTTTTGTAACATATAGAAAATCAAATTCATCTGTGCATAAGTCATCATGCTCTGAGCTCTTAATCTCCATATCTCTGATGCAGAAAGATTAATCTTAGAAGGAATAACTGACAAGCTCTTGCCTGGGGCTGAAGAGAAAATGAAAATGTCCTCTACAGATGTGACTCATATTATAGTCCTTATGCGTGTTCTGTGCTATCTGGTCTTGTTCAAATGACAGGAACTTAGTCAACTTTTCTGTTGGAAGGGTACTTTTTTCCTATTATTTTATCACTCTCAGATTGTTAAAAGATTTAAAAAAAAAAAAATCTGATTGCTAACACAATCTTATCAGAACCAGGCATTCCTAAGGGGTATACATCTCTGTGGGATTTTGTCAGATTGTCTTGTGACCAAATCCTGACACAACTATTTTCTTAATGTCACCAAACTTCAGTATTGATTAGGAAAGTTGGGGTGATAGCAGTAATCACCCCATTATAATAAATAAATAACATAATGTTTGTTCAACACATAAAAGAAAGCCTAACACATTTAATATGTTAGCCATTGCCATATTTGGATTCATGAGACACAATATACTATATATATTGGAAAAGTGCCAAGCCAGGCTGACACATGTTCTAATTTTAGTTCTGTCATTTTAGGTCTGATTTTTGTTCTATCATGACTTGCATGCCCCAATGTATGAAAAACTTAGAACAAGAAGAAAAGAATAAGATTAGGTAGAAGCCCCTGGCTCATGACCAACCCTCTTCTCATCTTGTCCCCAGTTCAATCCTGTACTTAGGGGTCTTGTGAACATGCTTGGACACCCCAACCTCTATCTTCAAATGGCATGTATGCTTATTCCCCCATGCAATACTAAGTTTTTCCAATTTTTAAGAACATAAATTTCTGGTACTACATGACTCTCAAAGGAAACCAAATGTCCTCATTGAGGTTCAGCTAAGAAATGGTGATTGAGCTGGGCATGGCAGTATAGTAGTCCAGAGTAGCCCAGTTACTCAGTAGGCTTAGGCACAAGGATCTTGGGTTTAAGACCAACCTGGACAACATAGTGAGACCATGTCTCAAAAGCACAAACTGCTAAAGTAAGATTGAGTGTGAGAAATAGTGATGTTTTCCCAAACAGAATGAAAAAAAGCTCTCAATTATTATTTTCCTAAGGGACCTTCAAGGGAGATTTTGACTATAGAGTTTTCATTCTGACAAATGAAGGTTAGTCTGGTCTCCTAGAAAGATAAAATTTCATTCTTCGTAGGATCAAAGACAGATCATACTTCATCCCATGTTGTTAGATATGACCATTGGCTTTTTAGGCCCTTCTACCTGCAACTCAGAGTCACGTCCATCTCTATGGTCAGATCTGATCTTCTCAGTTCTGAAAACAATGCCTCTTATCTGCTAAAAGAAACCAGCATTTCCAGAGTTGAAACTGTCCTTGGTTACCTACACCTACCAGCTCCTAAGTTGGGGTAGCACATTCACATGGGAGGAGAATCAGGTTAGCCACATCTATCAAGTTCCTGAATTTTCTGCAGCAAGTCGTCATAATTTGGGTAACAAAGAATTCACCCTAAAGCACACTGAACTGATTCAACTTTTTTTTTTTTTAGTTCAGTAATGAGAGTTTGGCTACCAATGATTGTTATATATGTAAAGTTCTATTTGTTGACTTTACTGAAATATTTTAGGCATTCTAAAAAATCACACAAAAGAGTCACTTTAATGGGTGTGGTAGGGGATCTGTGGGATGTGTGTCCCTGCTTTGGAGCTCATTCTGTCCAGTTTAGAATGAGGATCAGCCAAGGGTCATTGTGCAGAGTGCAGGTAAAACAGCCTGATCTATCTCACTGATTCTCAGAATAATTCTCCTCCCTCGTATAAATTCACAGCTATTACCATGGCTAATGCTTGGGATGAGTGCCTTTCTTCATGGGGTCTCATTTTATCACTTTATAAGTTTTGATGGTATTAGCAAATTTGTAATAGCTTCTCCCTTCTCTGCTTCACAGTAGATCAAACATTAGCGTTAAATGGGCAGTTTATGATTTCTCCTTAAAATAGAATCCCAATTATGTTTAATACTACCTCCGCTCCAGGTGGTTTTTCAGTAATAATTGCCAAGACTTTGAAAGGTTTTTGTCCTTCAAGACAGAATAATCTAGATCTGGCCTCAAACTGAATTCCAAATGTGTGTCTGGCCTTTCCTGATACTGAAGAGGGCTAGAAGGACTTTACCCCTGAATTTTACTTCCCAGTGAATTTGAGACTTCTCATGTAATGTAAGTGATATTTTGGTAGGCCTACCATCTTCATAATTCAGAATTCTGAGTCTTAACTTCCAGCTTTTGTTAGCATTTGGTTAGTGGAAAGTGGTTTGATATATGAAATCCAGGTCTTTTGATAACATTCATAGTTTTCATTCATCTTCACAATGAGTTGTTATGACGGGAAAATTAGCTGCTCTGCTGTAGTCATTTCTGCATGTCCTTTCAGAACCAGAAGCTCTTTTCTCTAAGACTGTACTTAGAACCATCATGTATAAAAGACATGAGAATTTTCCAGTCACTAAAGGCAAGAATCCCAGGTCCCAGCCACATGGCCTTCTCTTCCCCAGGGTTTCCAATTCACTGCTTTGTAAAACAAAACAAAAGCTCTGGCAATAAAGTCTTGAAATGCACAGACTTGCTCCTCAGCTCTAGAAGACACAACAGGGTTTAAACAGGGTTTAAACAGGGTACTCTGTGCCTCTGCTTGCTTATTTTAAAGATGGCATGTGTTTCCTACAGTCATAAGGAGCTGCAAGTGAAAACTTAAGCTCTTGTTTCAGTCCATCACTGTGCTCTAACAGGCATCAGGTTTCTGGGCAAGAATAAAGCAGCCACTTCCATTGTGCTCATCCCAAGCTTAGGTACCTGGTGATAGGGAGTTTCTGCCCAAGGCTGCTTTACTCAAAACAACTTGTACCCGCAGCTGAAAGATGTCTGTCTCTAACTGCTTCTTCTTGTCACTGAGAACTCACCGGTCCCCTCTACTCAGATGCTCTCTGCAAGCTCTTACCAGTGGGTCCAGTTTCTCCTAAACAAATGAATTTGTGTTTTCCCTCCTCCTGTAACAGAGTCCCTCCTCACACCCTCTTTCTTATCAGTGCTGCCCACTCAATGAAAATGATCATAAATGGGCTTTAAAATGACCATGAACTATGTGCATTCGGTATTATTAAGTGTTTCCTACAAATTTCCAGAAATTCTACATGTCATATGACAGTCATTTTTTCATCAGCCTAAACCACCTTCATTTTTCTTTTGTCTTCTTTTAAATGTAGCTCTTCTGCACTTATCCATTCCTCTGAAGCCCTTGCAGCCTAAACCAAGAAAGGTAATAGCTGGTGCTTCAGCAAAGAAGGTTTGGCTCTCATAGATAGTTCTGCCCTGTTTTTCCTACCAGCCAACTTTGTTTTCCCAGAATGGAGCTACAATATCATACCAGATATAATGCTGCATGGTAATCTTTTCATTAACAGACCATGCACCATTTGGATTTGTCAATTACAGTTGGCACCAAGAACTCACAGCTCCTCTCCAGGCTGGAGGGTAATGGGGCGGAGCGAGCCTAGATTCATTTCTGTGCTGTGGCCCTTCCTCTTTTCCATCCCCACTGGTGGATTTCAGAATCACATTGTTTTGTGAAGAGGGTAAGGTCAAAGTACTGAGTGAGGCTGTCTCAATGAGAAGCCAAGAGGAAATAAAACTGTGAACAGGGAGTATAGCCAGTTGGTGGCTAGAGTTGTGGGTCTCCCTTTAACCTGGAGACCCTCAGGCTATGCAGCTGGGATGAACTCAGTCAGGAGGTGTGGGTGGAGGGAGGCGACGTGGCGGGAAGGTCATTGCCCAGGCCTGACACATCAAGCCCTGTATCCTTACAAGCATTTGCCAATAGCCACTCCCTTGTCTGGAAAGAGTGAGCTATTGCCTGTGAAGGAAATACAAATAACGAAAGTGTTTCTGGGCAAGAGCACCACAAGGCATCGTTCTCTTTTAAGTAGTAAGTCTTATCAACGATGGCTTCCCTACAGACTTCCAAAATGTCTATCCATTAGGCCAAAGGAGGTGCTTTAATGCTCCCTTGGAAGAAAGAACATTTAATAAATCAGCAGGTGAACAGAGCATCCAAATCCAATAATTGTGAAATACAGATAAATCACTGCTGTCAATGTTTACAGCAGACCTGATTAATTCAAAATGGGCAAAATCAAATAGCAACCCTCCCATCCAGAACATGGACACACACAAGTCAGGCCCCAGCCACCAGACCAGAATGTCCCTGCAGAGCTGACCCTCCTCCCTGCCTGTTGGGAAGCAAAGGAGGAGGTGAATGACAACGTGAGTGGATCTGCTCTGTGGCATGGAGATGGAGATGCCCAGCATGAGTAAGTCATCATCCAGTTGCTGTGCACCGGTTCCAGCCCTAGAGCTGTCAGTGTGAAGGAGGCCTGGATCTGGCATCTTACCCTTGCTGAACCACTGGGCCTTCCAACACCTAATCTCTGGTTGGTTTGCTCACCAGCAATGTGAGGCCACAAACAGTGGTGCAGGAAGGAAGCTGGAGATTTAGTAGACACACGTTGCACCCACACTGGAAAGGTGTTTCCATTTACTCCCCCAGCTTCTTGCCCATAGAGAGCATTGCTGTCCCCTCCATTCAACCCTAAGTAAGTTTCATGTGAAACACAGAGGTGCAGCCCTTATATTTATAAACATACCAGCCTCAAAATGGTTGGATAGTATCTGAATTATTGATTGTTAAATATTTAAGCTGAATTCCTCATCCATCAGTTCTTGCGAGAAGCCCTGGGACAGATTTATGATGCTGGAGTTTTCTGGTTAGTTGGCGGTTGGCATCTCTATTAATTATAGCTCACACAGAAGGTTCTGTAGTGTTTGTTGCAGGCACTCAAAATCAGCGTATATTATTTCTTTGAAATGGGCTTTGAGCAGCAAGAATCCCTGAAATGAAAATGGAAAGTGACATGCCACTTCCGACTTATTGCTGCCACTTTTGGAAGTCTGGGAGGGTCTGACTATGTCTCACCAGATCACCATTGAAAGTGTAAAGAACCTGGACTTTAAATTCTAGCGTCCTTTATTTCTGATTCTATGAACTGAAACTAGTCACTCTGCCCTCTAAATATCAACTTCTTTATCTAAAAAGGGGGAGAAGATTAATAGTAACTAACAATATAAATAGAAATATACCTACGCATGCACATACCTACTCTTATGTGGGAAAGGCTAGACAGATTAAGCTTAGAGTACCTGTCAAATAATAATGAGCAGCCACAGGTTTAGAGAGTAAAAGTTTAACTCCACAAGGGAAGAGATTCTAGTGCAAGACTGGGTCTCAATCTCTATGTGTAGCCAAGGATGACCTTGAACTCCTCTTGCTTCTACCACCCAAGTGCAGTGATTACAGGCATGCACGACCACTCTTAGCCACTCTCTTCCTGCACTGTTAACCCCAGTGTCTAGACTAGTGCATGGCACGCAGAAGAACTCAATAAAAATCTGTCTCTTTTAAGCATTATGAGTTTCATGGCTGTGCAACCTCGTGCAGAAAGGCAAGCTCGGCTCCAGAACGCCTCTGGTCATCCTCAACACAAGAAGTCTGAGCTATGTTCCTTCTTTGAGTTTCACAGATTAAGACTTAAAACCCTGGGCTGGTGATATGCTGCTGTGGCAGAGCACGTGCTTAGAATGCATCATCAACTCCTGGGTTTGATGCACAGCACTGAAAAATACTTTTTTTTTTTTAGAACTCAAAATGAAGCACATTTTCCCAAACCAGTAGCAGCACCAGGAAAGAAGATAGATGTCAATTTATAAGCTCATGGCACGCTCTGAAGATGGGACGAAGACATAGAGCCCAGGAAGAAAACACCCTTGAAATGCCCAGGAAGGAAGGTCCTCAGCCTCCAGACCCAGCATTTTCCTTTTCTGAAGAAACACTCAGCTGCCAGGAAGTCATGGAGAGCTGTGCTTGGACAGCCCTGTTTCCAACTGCTCCATGAGAAGGCTCTGAGGAGGGGCTGAGGGTAGTCTTTCCTGATCATTGCTACAACGGAAAGCAGGGAGAAAGGAGGGAGGCCTTGACATGGAAGCCACGAAGGTAAGGACTACATTTTAGTCCTTGATTGATGCACAATGTTGAGTGCTCACTGTACACTCAACAATTCTTTGCTGGATGCAGGAACTCTGGCCCTGGGCCTAAGCAGTGCTGGCTGAGGCAGGTATTGTTGTAAGCGTCTTACTGTTCTTAAGGCATACCACCAAACCCTTTCAGGAACGCAGGAGCCAGGGCTTTTGAAGTTCCGGCAGCACTCTACTGGTTATGGGACTCATCAGAAGCATGACAAGCGTTCAAGCCTCGACTCTGCAACAAACCATGTTGTCCAACCAGTCTGCTTCCCTGTGCTCCTGTGACAACTGCCCTAGGTTTCCCAACCTCAGCGCTGACATTTTGGGCTGAATAATACTTTATTGTGGGGTACTGTCCTCAACACTGTATGCTTTAAACAGCATTCTTGGCCTCTCCTCACAATAGCCAGTAGACCGCCTCTACCCACCCACCACCCCCCGCCGGTGACACACTAACATGTTTCTAGATATTGTCAACTCTCCCCTGATGTGAGGAACAGCAAGATCTCCCCAGCCAAGGTGCTATAACCCCTTGAACTCTCCCACCTTCCCATGGCAAAATACAGAGAATCCAGTCCCTAGAACATTAAACCTCAGACATCCAGGTACCCCTGCCTATTTCCAAGTGATACTCCACTCATGTGCACCGGAAAACTGAGCTCACCATCTTTTCCTGGCTCACCACTCATCCTTCTGTGTTTCCCCTGAAGTGCATATGCTGAAATATAAACCCTGAATGTAATGGGACTTGAAGGGGTGGCTGTTTGGAAAGTTATTAGGTCGTGAGAGTCAAGTCCTCATGGTGAACTCATAACAAGAGCTGTGATAAGAGCTAGCTCTGGATTTCTGCTGTCTTCTGTCGGGAAGCTGGCCCACACAAGAACCAACTCTGTAAGCACCTGGATCTGGAACTTCCCAGCCTCTAGCACTGAGAAATAAATGTTTGTAGTTTAAAATACCCAGTCTCTGATTTTTTGTTTGCTTTTGCAAGGTAGGGTCTCTAGCCCAGGCTGA
Source organism: Orientallactaga sibirica (assembly GCA_036365145.1). Lineage (NCBI taxonomy): Eukaryota > Metazoa > Chordata > Mammalia > Rodentia > Dipodidae > Orientallactaga > Orientallactaga sibirica. Next base: position 30,293,460 of record JAEOAD010000015.1, on the reverse strand, counting down.
GCTGGAATTCATTCTGTAGCCTCAGGTTAACCTTAGACCCATGATGATCCTCCTATTTCTGCCTCCTGAATGTTAGAATTAAAGACATGTGCCACTATGCCCAGCTTGATTTTTTTATGTCAGCCAGAACTGACAAGGTACCTGCCTCTGTTAATGTCATCACCATTTGCCAGTTGCCCAAAATGGATCTTTGAGAATCCTGCATACTGCTCCATTCATTCTTATTCATTCACAACCACCAATCAGCTCCTAGCCCTGTCAGTATCCCCCTTCAGTGGCTATTTAATCTATTCACTTCTCTGATTGCATTCAGCTTTTTAATGGGCCTCCCTAAATCTACACTTCCCACTACCCCTAGGCCACACCTAAAATGAAAACTTTATAATGTAAACCTAGAGCTGGAGAGATAGCTTAGTGGTTAAGGTACTTGTTTGCAAAGTCAAAGGACCCATGTTCAATTCCCCAATACCCACATAAAGCCAGATGCACAAGGTGGCACATGAGTCTGGAAGTCATTTGAAGTGCCTGGAGGTCCTGGCATACCCATTGCCTCTGTCTCTCTCTCTATCTCTCTCTTCTATTTATTTTATTTTATTTTATTTTATTTTATTTTATTTTATTTTATTTTATTTTATTTTATTTGTTTTTTGAGGTAGGTCTCACTCTGGTCCAGGCTGACCTGGAATTCACTCTTTAGTCTCAGGGTAGCCTCGAACCCATGGCCATCCTCCAACCTCTGCCTCCCAAGTGCTGGGATTAAAGGTGTGCACCACCATGCCTGGCTTTTTACTTCTATTTATTTTATTTATTAATAAATAAAATAAAATGTAAATCTAAGTAGCAGAAAATGCATGGGCAATTTTCTTTACTTTTTTTTAGTGAGATAGCAAGAGAGAGAGAGATCGCAAGAAGGTGTGTGTGTGTGAGACAGAGAGAGAGAGAGAGAGAGAGAGAGAGAGAGAGAGAGAAATGGCACAACAGGGCCTCCAGCCACTGCAACCAAACTCCAGATTCATGTGCCACATTGTGCACATGTGACTTTGCACATGCATCACCTTGTGTTTCTGGCTTACATGGGATCTGGGGAGTTGAACATGGGGTCCTTAGGTGTTGCAGGCAAGCTCCTTAACCACTAAGCCATCTCTCCAGCCTTGGCATGGGCGATTTTCTTTCCCAGCCCTGCTTTTCTTTTGGGTGACAACTGTTTTTTTTATTTCTGCTCAGACCTCAGTTAGGATATAAGATGGTCACTCACTGGTAATTCAAATAAAGATGTAACAAAGGGCTCTTTGAGTATAATAAATCACAGAAAATATGCTGAGAGGGACCCAGTTGGATGGCAGGGCAGCATGAGGGCTCTGGAGAGCCAGGAAGGTGGGGTCCTGGTTGCAGTCATAAATGAAGTGGTCAGGATGGGTCTCATCGAGAAAGACAATCCAAGATGGTGAGGGACTGAGCCTAGCACATGTCTGGGAAGAGGCTCCCAGCAGAAGAGAGAACCTAAGCAAAGGCTCAAATGTGTCATGACATTGGGCAGTTTGAGACACAGCAAAGGTCAACATAGTGAGCCTGGAATATGATTAGATAGTCAATAACTGTTTGCTAAGTAAATTTACCCTACAACTTACTACAGTATCATGCATCACCTGCAAGCAAAGCATGTGTCAGTGAATGGGAGACTAGGAAGGTGTAGTCTAGCTCTGTGACTTTGGTCAAGCCCTTCCTCTCTCAACCCGATTCTCTCACTGGTGAAATAAGTGGGTTGGGACACCCAATCTCTTTCTCCTCTAAAATGCCATCATAGTATGAGAATGGAGATATTAATCTTTACTGTGCTTCCTTTATAGGGCTTTTGGGACATTCATGGAAAAACTAAACACAAGCATCTCTTGAAGGTTCTGGAGAGTAAGGATGGAGAAAACAGGAGTTCTGTTACAATGAGTATAAGCCTTCCTGAGCATTACCTCTCTGTCTGCTGGGCAGGAGGCACAGCTACGATCCTGCTTACCTTGGGTACAGTACAAGGTTCCAGTGACATGATCTCTGTGCTTTCCTTAAAGGCCTCTAAATACAGGCACATCAGGCCAGGCCATTATTCGCCTGGTTTGCTGTGTTCTTCCTGACCTCTGTGCCTTGCCTGATATGATAAAGTGCATAGGCTGGTTCTGGGACCATGAGGCCTAAGACCATGGTGAATCCGGGGGACAATCTTCCTGTCTTGGCAGCAGTGCCTACCAAAGAGAGAGGCTGTTCAGACAGATTCATAAAGGAAAATGTATGTTTTCTCATACATGTAAAATCTAAATTTAAACAAATATATAGTTAATTAAAGTAATTATTAATATCTAACTAAATATATAATAGGACATTAAAGTATAACATATAAGCAGAAGAACTATTTGGGAGAGAGGAAGGTGACCAATATGGTGAGAAAATGGAGGGTAATAGGGGTGAATATGAGCAAAGTACAATGGCATTATTTATTTACTTATATATTTACTTTTTAAAAACAGAAAAAGAATGAGACTGGTATGCCAGACAGAGCTGGGAGAGCTCGAGCCACTCACTTCTGACTTGCTGGATGGCCCTTCTCTCCGGAATCTGCTCAATTCCCATCACAAGCATGCAGACACATTTCTGTATGCTAGCCTCTCCACAGCTATCTCTGATTAGGACAGAAGCAGTGACTGACCCAAGTGAGGCCTGCGGGTTCTCTGTCCATAGAACGCCTAACTAAAAGTCCAAGCTTAGAGGTGGGCTGAGCACTGTCACTGGAAGAATGCCAGCCCATAAGACCTCCACCCTGGCTGACACATTCCTGCCATCCATGGTTCTTTCACTGCCTGAAGCCTCCTTGTCAACTTTTCTTTGAATTCTACGACAGGCCAATGAGTCCTTCCAACAAAATTGCTTTTTACTTTGAAGCCAGTTGCAACTCTGCTTTAGTTTCTGGTAGTAGAAGAGGTAGTATGAGCTCTGGTGCAGCCCTAGCTTTCCTCCTTGGAATTTCTCGCAGCTCTTTAGAACCTCAATGTAAAGCACCTCCTTGACTTTTTTTTTTTTTTTTTTTTTTTTTTGAGAGAGAGACACAGAGAGAGACAGAAAGGGAGAGGAAGACAAAGATGGGTGCGCCAGCAGCCTCTCAGCAGCTGCGAACAAAATCCAGATGTGTCACCCCCTTGTGGGCAAGTGCGGCATTGCACCCATGCGTCACTTTGCATCTGGCTAAATGTGGGACCTGGAGATTGGAACCGCTGGAGATTGGAACCAGTGTTCTTGGGTTTAGGAGGCAGGCGCCTTAACTGCTAAGCCATCTCTCCAGCCCTCCTTGATTTATTTTTGAGATAGGATTTCTCCATGTGGCTCAAGCTAGTTATGAACAAATAGACTCAAGTGATCCCCCTGCCTGTCTCCAGAGTTATAGGAATACAGTTGTGTGACACAGTGTTCAGCTCTCCTTGATCTTTTACAAAAGACTTTGAAAAAAAAAAAAAAAACTGCCAGTCTGGGTGTGGTAACTCACACCTTGTAATCCCAGCACTCAGGAGACTGCGGTAGGAGGATCACCATGAATTCGAGATCAGCCTGAGCTACATAGTGAGTTCCAGGTCAGCTTGAGCTAGAGTGAAACCCTACCTTTAAAATAAATAAATAGGGGCTGGAGAAATTCTCAGTGGTTAAGACATTTTCTTATAAAGCCTAATGACCAAGGTTTAATTCCCCAGCACCCACATAAAGCCAGATGCACAAAGTGGTACGTGCATCTGGAGTTCCTTTGCAGCAACTGGAGGCCATGGTGCACCTATTCTCTCTGTCTCTTTTCTCTCTATCTTTTTCTGCCTGCAAATAAATGAATAATTAAAAATTAAAAAATAGCTTTTATTTTGTTTTTATCTTAATATAATTTTTATTGGTGTTTATTCATTGTACACAGGTTTCATTCATTATGATGGGTTTCCCAGTTATTTTCATTTGTGCATATTATGTATATTGACATATTTACCTCTTCTGTTTCTCCCCTCGATTTCCACTATTCTCCTTCCTTCTCCCAATCTCATTTCCACTTTCAGATCATATGTAAATGATTTTATGGATCTATATAAAACCTAGGATGCACAAATGAGATAAAGCATGCAATATTTCTCTTTCATGCATATTTTGCTAAATATGATTATCTCCAGTTGCATCCATTTTCCCACAAATTACACAATTTCATTCCTGCATGTGTCTTAATAAAATTCCCTTGTGCTTAACACCACTTTTTTTTATCTATTTATCTGTTGACATCAAGGCTGATCCCATAATTTGGCTATTGTGAATAAGACAGCAATAAACATAGATGTACAAGTATCTCTATGGTATATTGACTTACAGTCCTTTGGGTAAATACCCAAGAATGATATTGTTGGGTCATATGGTTGATTTAACTTCTCTTGAAGAACCTTTATTCTGAGTTTCATAATTACTGGGCTAGTTTATAATCCCAGCAGCAGCATTTAAGGGTCCCTTTTCCTGCATCCTCAGAATTTATAATTTGTTTTCTAAATGATATCCATTCTGACTTGGGTGAAATTGAATCTTAATGTTGTTTTAATTTGCATTTCCTTGATGGCTAAGGAAGTTGAACCTTTTTTTCATTTGTTTATTGGCCATTTTTAATTCTTCTTTTGAAATCTAGTTTATTAACTTATTGACAAGACTATTTGGGGTTTTTGTAGTCTGATGAGTTCTTTATATATTCCAGATGTCAGTTCTCTGCCAGATGTATAGTTGTTAGCAAAGATATTTTTTCCTTCCATTCTGGAGGCTTTTTCTTCATGCTATTAATTGTTTCCTTTGCTGGTCAGAAGCTTTCTAATTTCATGCAGCACAACACCATTTGTCAATCCTTGGTTTCATTACTGAGTTACTTCTGTCCCTTTCAAAAGTATTTACCAATGCACAAAACTGGATATCCACCCACAGAAGGATGAAATTAGATCCATATCTCTCACCTGGCACCAAAAAAAAAATCAATTTAAAGTGGATCAGAGACCTTAGTTTAAAACTAATAATGCAGAAACTGCTATAGGAAAACATGTCAAGACATAAGCATATCCAAGAACTTTCTGAATAGGATTCCAATAGTACAAGAAATAGCCATAAGAATTGAAAAATGGGATTATATGACATTAAAAAGCTATTGCACAGTAAAGGAAACTACCTGTACAAAAAGATTATACAAAAACCACACAAAATGGGAAAAGTCTCTTTTCTATCTATACTTGCAAAAATGTCAACATCTAGAATATATAAAGAACTGCAAAAAATAAACATATACACAGGCACACACAAAAATAAAACTGAACTCCAATCAATCAATGGGCTGATAAACTGAACAGACAGTTCTTAAGAGAAGAGCCAAGGCTGGAGAGATGGTCTAGTGGTTAAGGCACTTGCCTACAAAGCCAAAGGACCCAGGTTTGATTCCCCAGGACCCACATAAGCCAGATGCACAAGGTGGTGCATGCATCTGGAGTTTGTTTGCTGTGGCTGAAGGTCTTAGTGCACCCATTCTCTATCTGCCGATTTCTGTCTCTCTCAAATAAATAAAATAAATATAACTAAGATTAAAATTTAAAAAGGGCTAGAGAGATGGCTTAGCAGTTAAGGCACTTGCCTGAAAGCCTAAGAACTCCTATTTGAATCTCCAGATCCCACATAAGCCAGATGCACAGTAACGCAAGCACACAACACCACACATATGCACAAGGATGTGCAACACATCTGGAGTTCACAGTGGCTAAAGGCCCTGGTGTACCCATTCTCTCTCTCTTCTTCTCTCTCTCTCTCAAAATAAATAAATAAATAGATAAATAAATTTTAAAAGAAGAAACAAAAATAGCCAATAAATATTTTAATCTACATCCTTAGCCACCTGGGTAGTGAAAATTAAGACTACTTTGAGGTTCCAGTTCACCCCTGTCAGAATTGTTATCAGCAAGAAAATAAATGACAAGCAGTGCAGGAGAGGATGTGGAGAAAGGGGAACCTGTACTCACTGCCTCTGGGATTGTATACTGGTACGTTCACTATAGAAATCAATATGAAGGTTTCTCAAAAACAAAAAAAGTGAAAAGAGAGGAACCAGGACATGAACTCACCAGAGAGCTACAGCTCTACTGACTACAAGCACCAGGGACTGTCAGGCTACAGCATATTTTCCACAGGCATCAGGCCTGCTCTTTGGAAAGTGGAAGATGATGAAGTGAAATCAAGAGCTTGTGAGGATGCAGAAGAAAGACATAGAGGTCACCATCATGTGCTTGTTGCTGTTCCTGGCCAAAAAGGATGCAGGACTCTTTAGATACTAAGAGAGAACCTGGAGGAGAAGGCCTTCTTTGTTTTTTTTTATGTAAATCGATGTTCCTTTTTATTCAAAGCAATATAAATATGCGTGCCCTAGATTACTTGAAATGAACACAGTTTCGAATGCTTTAAAAAAAGAAGGTTTGGAAGATTTTCACTTTGCACTTTCAGTTGTAGTGAAGTTTTTAAAACTTACTTTAACACTTTCTAGTAACCCTATCATGACTTATAAGCCATTCAGCGTTAGGCATAGGAGGCATCTTCCAGTCATTGATCTTAATTTGAGCCCTAGAAGTTGGTAGCCTTCTCTAGTTAACTGACTGACCCATTCATCTTTTGACTGGCAAGTAAGCTGACTCTACATCTTGGCTATTATAAGTATTGTCAAGATAAATAGATGTGCACATATCTCTTTTATATGCTGAATTCATTTCCCAATATATACCCAGAAATGGGATAACAGGATCCTATGATAGGTTCTGGTTTTTCTATTGACAACTTCTATACTTATATACAATAAACCATGATATTTCCCTCATATCATCATAGAGTTGAATTTTCTCATGGAAAGTTTTTCTTTCACCATCTATTATGAGGGATACTTTTGCTGGTTAGAGTAGCTTGGGTTAGAAGACGTAGTTTTTCAGAATTTGAAGTGTTCCATTCTGGGCCCTTCTGGCTTTCAGGGTTTCCACTGAGAAATCTGACATAATTCTGATGGGATTGCCTTTGTATGTTGTGAATTGTTTCTCTCTTGCTGTGTTTAACACTCACTCTTTGTTCTCATTGTTAGGAGTTTAAACTATTATGTGCCTTGTAGAGTTTCTTCTTTGGTCCTGTCTGCTTGGTGTTCTCTGGGCTTCTTGTATCTGGATGGGCCTCTCTTTTGAGAGATTCAAAAATTTTTCTTCAATAATTTTGTTGAATATTGTCTCCTTCTGGTATATCCATAATCCAGATGTTTGGTCATTTTAGAGTATTCCACAGTTCCTTCATATTCTGTTCACTTAATTTTTTGAACTTAGCAAAGCTTTTGGCCTCCCAATCAATTTCTTCTGTCTTGTCTTCCAGGTGAGAGGTTCTGTCTTCCACATGAGTACCTCTGTTGGTGAGGGGTTTTAGAGAGGTTTTTATAATTTTTATTTGTTTTTTTTTTCTGTTGTGTTATTTTGCATCATGTCCATCTTTTTTTTTTTTTTTTTTTTTTTTTGTTTGTTTGTTTGTTTGTTTGTTTGTTTTTTTGAGGTACAGTTTCAATTTGAGTTCTGATTTTCTTGATGCTTCCTGGAATTCATTCTTGTATTTTATCATGTCTTCATTAAGCTTAATAAACTGGTTGTTGAGATGTTCCATTTCTTGACTCATCTTCAATTTATTCATATCTCTTTGGAGGGTTCTAACATTTTCTTCAATCAAGGTAAACTTACTTTCAAAAGCTGAATGCTCTAGGAGACGATTCTGTTCAATTTCATCGATACATTTGTTGGTTCTTTGATGGTATGCTTCCAGTTCAGAATTTTTTTTTGATCATGGTCTCATTGGCTGTTGTATTTATTTTGGGAATGAATTTCTGTTGATTTCTCTGTGATTTCATTGGAGGCTTCCATTGTAGGACTAGGCATCCTTGGTGGAGATCTCTGTTTTCTGACTTTCGTTGGCTTTTTTGTGTTGTTGCCCACCCATTTTAAGAAGACTCTATTTTATTGAAGAGGAAGCAAGTTTTTGTCCTTTGGCCCAGGCACCCTCTGACTCAGGTGAACAGGATATTGGTACCCAGTGGCCAGTCAGGATACCAGAGCAAAAGGCCTGATTCCACACCTCCCACAGGGACCTCCCCAAGCAACGCACAATGGGACCTTCCAGGACCAGGGGACTGGGAGGAGCAAGGGAACAGGAAGATGGTCTACTTACTCCATGCTGTGCCCTCAGCACACAGACTGGCCCAGAGAACTTGGACCAGGGAGCTGGGAGGAGCCAGGAAGGATGGGTATGACCTACTTGCTCCATACTGCCGCACCCGCCCACACACTGTGCAGGAAACCAGACCAAGGCACTGGGAGGAGCTGGGAGATGGGTCTGGCCTACTCACTCCACACTGCCATGCCTGCCCACACACTGTTAGTGCAGGAAACCCAGACCAGGGCTTTTATGCTTCCTTATATGTATCCCTGTTATTTCTTTCTCTTGTCTTATTACTATAGCAACAGAAGAATAGTGGAGAAAGTGGATACTCTTGCCTTATTCCTGATTTTAGTAGAAATGCTTTTAGTTTTTTTTTTTTTTTTTTTTCCTTTTAGTATAATACCTGTGATCGGCTGGGAATATATAGCCTTTCTCATGCTGAGGAAGGTTTCTTCTATTCCTAATTTCTTCAGGGTTTTGATAATGGCTGGATGCTGACTTTTCTGCATCTCCTGAGATGGTCATGTGATTTCTGTTCTTGAGTCTATTTATATGAAGTACCAAAATTTATTGATTTGCATATGCTGAGTCATTCAGGATTGACACCAACTTAATCATGATGAATGATCTTATGCTGTGTAGTTGACTTTATTTTGCCAGTATTTACTTAAAAATTTAAAAAATATTTTTTATTTGCAAGCAGAGAGATACAGACAGAGATTATAAGCACACCACAGCCTCTAACCACTGCAAACAAATTCTAGATGCATGCACCACTTTGTGCATCTGGCTTTACTGGGTTGAAGAATCGAACCTGGGTCATTAGGCTTTGTAGGCAAGTGTCTTAAACTCTGAGCCATCTCTCCAGCCCTACTTAAAAAAAAATTTTTTTTTTTTGAGGTAGGGTCTTGCTCTAGCCCAGGCTGAGCTGCAATTCACTATGTAGTCTCAGGGTGGCCTCAAACTCAAGGTAATCTTCCTAACCTCTGTCTCCCAAGGGCTGGGGTTAAAGGCATGTTCCACCACATCCAGCTCCTACTTAGAATTTTTGAATTTGTGTTCAACAAGGAGATTGGCCTATGATTTTCTTTCTTGCTGCATCTTTATTAGGCTTTGGTATCTGGGTCCTATCCACTTCCTGATCAGGCTGTGCTATCCTAGGAAAAGCCCCCTGTCTCCTGCAGACTCTGGGTGGAAAGGTCTGTGGTCTGAGCTGGTGAACACCGATCTCCATCATCTATTTGGAGCGTCACATGCCTATGTTAGTAAAAGGTCCAGAAAGACATACATAATAGAACCTAAGAATTTGTTTAATCCATCGTTTCCAATCTATGGACTTGCCTTTTCCTCAGCCCTCATGATGCTTATTCAATTTCTACTTTAGCAAAGAGACCAAAGATGTACTAAAGCCCGTGAAGGAAGAATGAGGAAAAGGGAAAACATTGCTTAATGTGAGCTTGCTGACCAGGTGGGGATAGATGGTGTGGTGGGCAGGTGGTCTAGGAAAGGAAAATTTATCAACCTGAGCATGCAAAGATAGCCCTCTACAGCTAGTTTTTCCTCCTGGCAGATACTAACCTGCTGGTGAGAACTGAGTCTACATTGCAGCTCTAACTTTTCTGGTTGTACAAGTTTGAGGATATTATTTAAATTCCCTGGCCCCTCTTTTCCCCACTTCTCAATATTCAATTAGAAACTTGGTGAAAATGATCTCAAACTTGAACGAGTTACCTAGAGGACTTGTTATAGCAGACTGTTAGGCTCCACCTCAAGGGACTGATTCTGAGGGTCTAAACTAGGCTGAGCCTTTGCTTTGGACTGGAAAAGGCAGATTAATTATCCAATTAGCTAACTGAAACACACACACACACACACACACACACACACACATTTCTGGGCCACAGGATTCATTTGACAAGCAGACCGTTTGGATTTGGACATAGGGATGGGAATCTGAGATTTACTGCCTCCCCAAGTTTGCATCCTTGCCTCTAGCTAAGGAAAAGCAGATGTGTAGATATAGAGGGGTGCTGATTTGAATGACAGAATCTAGTTTGAAAGAACACAGAATAAAACATACACATAGACCATGAGACAGATTCAAGAGTCCAGAGATAAACCCACACATAGACAACCAACTCAGACTTGACAAGAGACCGCACAGCTATAGTGCAGAACAATGTCTTCAATAGATGGTTCTAGAGAAAGGATAGCCTTCCAAAGAATGAGATTGGCTCTCCGCCTTACTCCACACAGAAAACTTAACTTAAATAGATTACTAGCCTAAATATCAGATCTGAAACCTTAAAGCTTCTGGCATAAAGCTCAGGACAAAGTTCCTTGATATTGGTCAATGACAGTGCCTGTCATCCCAAAGCATAAGGAGCAAAACCAAAAACAAACCCAGGGAACCATGTCACAGTACTTTCAGCACAGCACAGGAAGCAATCAGTGAAAAAGAGCAAATAATATAATTCTGGATAGGATAAAGGCCTTAGTAGACATTGTTTACAACAATGACATACAAATGCCCAACACAGATGAAAAGGTGCTCAATATCATTAATCACCAGGAAAGCACAAATTAAAACCACAATGAAATATTTTTTGCCTCACACCTGTTAGTTTGCTGGCTACCATCAGATGCACAGGAGATGGTAAGTGTTGAGGATCTGGAGAAAAGTGAACACTCGTGTGCTGCTGATGAGAATGGGAGTTGGTGCTGCTGCTATGAAACAATGTCTATGTCCCTCAAAAACGTAAAAATGGAATTGCTCTATGACCCAACAGTTCCATTTCTGAGTCCATTCCAAAGAAAATGAAATCAGTGTGTCAGAGTTACTTGCATTCATTTTTCCTGCAGCCCCATTTACAATAGCTAAGACAGTGTAACGACTCAAGTGTCTATGAACAGATTTGTGGATAAAGAAAATGTACATGCACAAGGGAATGTCATCCAGCCATAAGAAAGAGGAAAATCCCATCATGTGGCTCAACATGGCTGAACTTCCAAGGCATTATGCTAAGTAAAATATGTAAACAGAAAGACAAATACTATATGATGTCACTTAGATATTGAATGTAAAAATAGCCTGACTTCATAGAAACAGTAAAACAATAGCTGCTAGGGGGTAGAAGGTAAGGAAAGTAGGTGCTGGTTGAAGGGCATAAGCTTTCAGTTATAAAAAGAATATGATGTGGAAATCTGATGCACAGTACAGAGACCTTTCTTAACTATATTATGTACCTTAAATTAAATATGATTGAAAATTCAACCTGTCAATTATAGCTCAATAAGTAAGGGGGCAGGGGAAACACACGTACTTGTTACCATAAAATCACCAGAATGGCATAGGACAGAAGGGGGCCACACCTGGGAATGAAGGAACTGAATATCCCATCTTCTACAGAATGCAGTTTGGTCTTAAATTTATGACTCCTTGAGCATAAAAAAAAATCAGCTGCATCATCACCATGGTCCCTTCTCTGTCCTCACATCTGTGAAGCTTAATAAGAGATCTCAGTCAGTTACCCTTCTGTATGAGGTAAATGATGTCTGGATACTTTCTGGAAGCCTGGCTGGCCACCTGGCCCTTCTCAGATTCATGAGCATGTCTGGTCTGGACTGGAATGGTGCATGCATGTACAGTCACCTAGACCTAGGGGTTGACAACACTGTGAATGCCTTAGTGAAGATGGCCATCCCTATTCAACATCCTCCTGTTCCCAGCCTGTTCACATGGAAGACAAGCCATGAAAGAGGCAGGTATTCAGACCTCTTGGGCCTAGGTTCAGACCAGCACAAGACCACTCCCACAGCCTCCCAATAGTCAAAGCAAGTGATAAAACCATCACAGATTCCAACAGTGGGGACGCTGTCTCTCGTAGTTCAGTACCTTGAGTGCATGAAGCCCTGAGCTCCATCCCCAACACTACAGAACAAGGGAAACCAAACAGATATCGAAAAGAAATCTATATCTTCATGGAAACAGCATTAAAGTTATATTTCCAAACTGTAGAAAGAATTGAAGAACTCCGAAAGCTCCAAATTCACAAGCTGGCTCAGGAACTCTTTTGAGTCTCTTAATTTTGATATCTCATAGACATTTTGTGTTTTGTCCATGGCATACTCACTTCCTCTTCTGGCGATCCCACTCAGGTTTTACTTAGGTTCAGTCATGGTAGAATTTCACCTAACAGGCTACCCACATTTTGGGCAGTGGATGGCTGTCTTCCCAAGCTCAACTCCTCTTACCTTGCCTGCAAGGGAATGAGAGGAGCCAGGGAGACACTGGAAGGAAGCTCTGGTTGGTCCTGCACCCTTGCCTCCCAGGGCAACCTGGCCATTCCCCTTCTCTTCCTGGCTGCCCACCCCTTCAGTCCTGGGCATTTTCTCCAGATGTGGCTACAATGTGCCCTACTAGATGCCCCTCAAGACTGATGTGTGCATTCCCTGAACTGCTGGGAGCGTCATTTACTGATCACTCTCAAGACCACAACCTTGCCCAAGATACAAATTCCCCCTGTAGGTGGCCAACCTGGGGACACTGGTGAGCTTTCCTGTTAGCTCAGCTGTGGCTTAGTCTATACCTACATCATGGGCCAACTTCTCCTGCCCAGTTCTGCTTCCCTCATGTCTTCATGAGTTCTGTTACCAAGAACACTTCCCACGAAATGTCCTGCCTGTGTCCAAAGCTCAACTGCAAACATCATGTTTGCCCATAATCTTAAACCCTCCTAAGTTAATATTATCTGCTTATTTACCCCTTACTTACTTTCTCAGTTCATGGTGTTCTGCAGCTGTAGAACCTCCATCTCTGAAACTAGGATGTTAGTTACTTTTCTCACTTCTGTGATAAAATGCTCTGAAAAAAGCATCTTGAGAAATGAAGAGCTTGGGGACTGGAGGGATGGTTTAGTGGTTAAGGCATTTGCCTGCAAAGCCAAAGGACCCAGGTTCAATTCCTCAAGACCCCCATTAGCCAGATGCACAAGGGGGCGCACATATCTGGAGTTCATTTGTAGTGGCTAAAGGCCCTGGCATGCCCATTCTCTCCCCCTTCTCTCCCCTTCTTTCTCTGTCAAATAAATAAAAAAAAATATTTTTTAAAAAGAAAAGAAATGAAGAGCTTGGGCTGGAGAGATTGCTTAGTGGCTATGGTGCTTGCCTGAGAAGCCTTAAGGATCCAGGTTCAATTCCCCAGTGCCCACATAAGCAAGATTCACAAGGCAGTGCATGTGTCTGGAATTTGCAGTGGCTAAAGGCCCTGAAGTTCCCATTCTCTCTCTCTCATAAATAAAATATTTTTTAAAAATAAATTAAGGCTTTGTTTTGGTTCGTGACAGGGAAGAGTTGGAAGAGTAGGATGTGGCTAGTCACACTGCATCCATCTTTAGGAAGCAGAGAAAGGTGAAAGATGGTATTCAGGACACTTTTCTCTTTTTTGTTCTGTATTTGACTCAACCCATGGAATGATGGTATCCACAGTTAGGAGGGGTCTTCCCATCACAATTAACACAATCTAGAAGCTTCCTAGCAGACATGCCCAGAATTTTGTCTCCTAGGTGATTCTAGATCCTATCAGGTTGACAATCAATATTAATTATCAAAAGTCCATCCCTTGTCAATCATAACCATAACATTCTATCCTTTGTCCCCATATACTTGTGGCCATCTCACAATATAAAATGCTAAAATCTTAACAGTCTGAACACTGAAAGAGTAACTGCAGAGTCTTTTCTGAGACTTATGAAATCTCCTGTGAGTCTGTTGTAGTCAGGTTCACAATGCTGACAGAAATCACCTGACCAAGAGAAGCTTGTGGGGGGGGAGGTTTATTTTGGCTTACAGACTCAAGGGGAAGCTCCATGATGGCAGGGGAAAATGATAGCATGAGCACAGGGTGGACACCACCTCCTGGTCAACATCAGATGGACAACAATGACAGTAGAGTGTACCAAACACTGGCAAGGGGAAACTGGCTATAATACCCATAAGCCCACCCCCAACAATACACTGCCTCCAGGAGGTGTTAATTCCCAAATCTCCATCAGCTGGGAACCTAGCATTCAGAACACCTAAGTTTATGGGGGACACCTGAATTAAACCACCACATTCTGCCCCTGGCCCCCATAAACTGATAACCAACCATGATGTAAAATGCAATGCATTCAGTCCAACTTTAAAAGTCCTCATAGTTTTTATCAATCCTAATAATGTTCAAACATTCCCATAATCCAAGGTCTTTTAACTGAGCCATAATACCAAAAAACTCATAATGGCACAGAATACACATTCATACTGCAAAAACATGGCATTGGGCATAGCAAAGAAATATTCAACCAATACAAGATTTAAACAGAGCAAACATCAAACTCTGTAGCTCCAAGTCCAACAACTCTAGTCAGTGACAAATCTCCAAGTCTGATAATTCTAACCAGCAATAAGTCTCTGGAATTCCAAGTCCGCCCCTTCAGCTAGGCTACTCACAATCCTGGAAAACTTCATCCAGGGCCAGTAGCTCTCCTTAGCAGCCATCTCATGGTTCCAACATTTCCAGTGGGTCTCCACTGCAACCCACGGTCCATCCTCATGGCCCCATGGGATCTCCATGCAGGCATCCAGCAAACCTGCTTCACACTGCCCATGGCCATCTCCAAAACACAAGACCATGTTGCAAATTCAATGACCCTCTCTTTCCTGCATTTCTATGTTCCATAATACCAGATGGGGTGCCAATTTGTTACTCCCCCAATCCAGGGGGGAGTCAAGCAGACTTTGAAAAACAGGACACTCCAGCATTCAGACCCCTTCAAAAGGCTGCATTCTTTCTGTTGCCCCAATGCAGGTCAGCTGGCCCAATCTCAGTGGTTGTAATCTCTCAATTGCAAAGACAAAGAGATAGGAAAGGAGGAAGAGAGAGAGAAAAAGAGAAAGAGAGAGGAAGAATCAGATAGATAGAGAATTGGTACTCCAGGGCCTCCAACCACTACAAATGAACTCCAGACGCATGTGCCACCTTTTGCCTCTGGCTTACATGGGTACTGGGGAATTGAACCTGGGTCCTTAGGCTTCTCAGACAAGTGCCTTAACCACTAAACCATCTCTCTAGCCCTTGTCTAGCTTTTTGCTTTGGGTTTTGTAATAATAGCTATCTGATTGTGTATAGAGTGATATATTGTGATTTTTACTTGTGTTTCCCTCATGTCTATTTTTGTGTATCTACATGTATTTTGGGCAATTTGTATATTTCCTTTATAGAAATGTCTGCTTAAATCTTTTGTTCATTTTTGAGGTATAAATCACACACTAACTCATAAGGTGTAGAATTCTATGGGTTTGTTGTAGTGTACTATTTTTAATTCTGATAGGATAAAATTTGCCATTTTAACCAATTTTACATGTACACTTTGAGAATGGTAGTGATACACTCACAACATTGTGTGAGCACTGCCACTATTTCCAAATCATTCATTAACCACACAGAAGCTCTGTAATCATTATGTAGTAATGCTCCTCCCCAGGCCCTGTAATCTAATGGATTTTCTGTGTCCATGAATTTCATACAAATGGAATCATAGAATATTTGGTCTTCTGTGTCTGGCATATTTCAATGAACACTTGTCTATAAGTTTTATCAATATTGTAGAATGAATTAGGATTTCATTTACTTTAATGGCTGAATATTTTATTGTATGTCTATACCACATTTGCTTAATCAATCTTCTATTGATAGACACTTGGAATCTTTCCACCTCTATTTTGAAAAAAATGCTACAATGAATATTGGCATGCAAGGATCTGTTTCAGGCTCTTCTTCTCATTCACTTGGTTATATCCATAAAAGTGGAATTCAACCAGGAGTCCCGGGGATTCATCCTAGGGTGTCAGAATGCTAGATAAATGTACCAGTGAGTTTTATTCCCAGCCCTCTATTAACTTTTTATTTTGAGGCAGGGTCTCACCAAGCTGCCCGGGCTGACTTTGAACTCACTCTGTAGTCCTTCACCTTGCCAACATCCTGCCTCAGCTTCTCACATAGCCAGGATTTCAGTACAGTGCCAGCAGGCACAGCTAGGTAATTCTATATGTAGCTTTCTAAGGAATCATTAGGCTTTTCTATATCAAGACTATTTCCCACCAACAATGAATGAAATTTCCATTTTCTCCATATTCTTCACAATACTTGTTTGTTTTTTACTTTTTTTTTTTTTTTTTTTTTTTTTTTTTTTTTTTTTTGTTTTGTTTTTTGAGGTAGGGTCTCACTCTAGCCCAGGCTGACCTGGAATTAACTATGTAGTCTCAGGGTGGCCTCGAACTCATGGTGATCCTCCTACCTCTGCCTCCCAAGTGCTGGGATTAAAGGTGTGCACCACCACGCCCAGCTGTTTTTTACTTTTTAAACCTTGACCTACCCTACTAGATTTGGAATGGTATCTTATAGGACTTGGACACATATTTCCCTAGTGACTCATGGTGTTGAGAATCTTTTCATGTGCAGTTAGCCATTCCCACATCTTCTTTGGAACACTTGCTATTAAAATCCTTGGCTTGTTTTTAAGATAAATGTCCCCTTTATTATTGAACTTTGTAAGTTCTTCACATATCCTAGATACAAATTCCTGATCAGATGTATGATTTTCAATTTCACTTTTGTGGGTAAGTACTTTGAAGCATGAACATTTTGTTTTATTTTGATTAAGCAATTTAAATTTTTATTTAATTTTGGTTTAGCTATTTTTTTCTGTTAGCAGTTATATTTTTGTTACTATATCTAAGAAAGTATTGCCTAAAGTCATGAAACTTTGCTTTTGTTTGGTTACAACAGTGTTTTCTTTGCAAATCCTACACTTAGGTCTATAAACCATTCTGAGTTAAATTTTTTATATTGTTTGAGATAGGGACATCCAATTTTCTTCTCCTGCTGTGGCCCTTTAGTTATCCAAGCACCACATGTTGAAAAGATCATCTTTCCTCTGTGGAATTGTCTTGGCCTCATTATTGAGAGTCAATGGACCATAATTGCAGAGGTTTATTTCTGGGCTTTTAATCCTAGCCACCTGATGTATATACCTGTCCTTTTGCTCATACCACACTGACTCAATTACTGTAGTTTCATGTCAGGAAGTATGAGTTCTCCAGCTTTGTACTTCTTTCTCAAGATTACTTTGTCTAGTTGTAGCTTTTGCATTTCCATGTGATTTTTATGATCAAAGTGCTAATTTCTGAAGAAGTGTCACCTGATATTTGACAGGAATTGTATTGGATGTATACATATGTGGAGGAGTAATGCTCTTTCATTAACATTAAGCTTTCCAACCCCTCAACATGGAATGTCTTTCGGCTTATTTAAGTCCTATTTTATTTCTTTCTATTATGTTTTATAATTTTATTTTAAGTTTTTATTATTTATTTATTTATTTATTTGAGAGAGAGAAAGAGAGAGAGAGAGAGAGAGAATAGGCACACCAGTGCCTCTAACCACTGCAAACTAACTCCAAACACATATACTGCCTTATACATCTGGCTTTACATAGGTCCTGGGGAAATCAAACCAGTATCCTTTGGCTTTGCAGGCGAGTGCCTTAACCACTAAGCCATCTCTCCAGCCCTGTTTTATATAATTTTCAAAATACATGTTTTGCAATTCTTTTATTAACTTCACTCCACAGTGGGAGATTTTAATGCACTTCTCAGTAATTTATAGAATAGACAGACCAAAATTAAAATCATAAACTATATGAATGATATGAATTATAACATTTAAAATTTAATCCATAAATATATAAATCCATAAATATATAAATGGAACATTCCAATCAATAGTTAAAATAGATATACATTTTCAAATGTAGTTGGAATATTTATTGTGTTGATATATAGTAGTATAAATCCTTGAACTTTGTTCTTCAAAATTGTTTTAGCCAGGTATGGTGGCACATGCCTTTAATCCCAGCACTTGGAAGGCAGAGGTAGAAGGATCACTATGAGTTCAAGGACAGCCTCAGACTACAGAGTGAATTCCAGGTCACCTGGGCTACAGTAAGACTCTACCTCAAAAAAAAATCATTTCAGTTTATTTTGATTAGTTGCATTTTTGTAGAAATATCAGAATTACTTTGTCAATTTCTAAAAAAAAAAAATACAAAACTAACAGGGATTCTAAATGGGGTTATACCCAGTCTCTGAATCATGTTGTGAACTGGCATTTATGTACCCAGATTGTACTGAATACTTTGTCCCAGGAACATGGTATATCCTTCCTCTTCTTTAGACATTCTTTGATTTTCCTTAACAATTATAAAATTCTTTTTTTTTTAACTTTTAAACATTTTATTATTTATTTATTTATTAGAGACAGAGAGAGGGAGAGAGAGAGAAAGAGTGAGAATGGGTGCTCCAGGGCCTCCAGCCACCACAAACAAACTCCAGACACATGTGCCACCTTGTGCATCTGGTTTATGTGGGACCTGGAGAATCGAACCTGGGTCCAAGGCTTCACAGGCATGTGGCTTAACCACTAAGCCATCTCTCCAGCCCAACAATGATAACATTCTTTATAGCAAGTACTTATTCCCACTTTCAGGAGGAAGCTTTTAATATTTCACTAGTAAGTAGGATATATACTTTAACTTGTCTTGCTTTATTTTTAAGAAACCCTTCATGATATTAGGAATGACTTTATTCCTAATTTATACGTTTTTCTGTTTATTTGTTATCAAAAGTTTGTAGAGGAGTATATCAACATTTTAACTGAAATAAACCCAACTTGGTATTGCTATATTTCACAAGGGAAGTTTGCATTTATGTTTATAGGAAAGAGATGCTAGATAAGACTTAAAACTTAGACTTGCATGGGCTAATGCTTGTAGAGGGTCTTGGTATTACAGAAGAACATTTTCTAGGGATACTCAACCTAGTATTTGAGAGTCAGGGGTGGCTTCTTATAGAAAACTTTATACTAAAGTGTTAGCAAAGGCGATCCATAAGCAGATAAGACAGCATATTCCAAGCTGAGTAAAGAACATGGCCAAAGGCTTAAAAGTAGGGCAGAGTTTGTGTTCCAGAAATTGAACATCATTCAATATATCTTAAGTAGGAATCAGGAGGTACATCCCAAGTAGCAGGTAGCAAGAAGAGCCTTGCCTCTGGAGGAAGGGAGGCCACATTCATATGTACTTTTTTGCCCATTTTCATTTCCTATTTCCTCACACTAGCAGATATTGATAAGGAATATGGTAACCAATGCTGAAGCATTATTAATTTGGTGACTTTCTCACCTCTGCTCCAAGTAGTCCAGGAGTTCAGTACAGGTGTCATGAACTATGCCAGGCCCTGGTCCTCTCCCTTGTCATCTATTAAAAAAGAATATCTTTGTAGCATGAACATCTGTACAAGATACCATCTGAAGAAAGGATTCTGCTACCATCTATACAGTTAGATAGTTACTAAGAAATTCACTATTACATACATAGACTCGGCTCTGCTCCTAGGAGAGCACACAGCTGTCTTCATGGTAGAATGTGGTCAGATATCTTCAACTCACTACTATAATATTCCCAGAGCTGAACTGCAGAAGCTGAAGGGAAAGAAGGAAGTTAAGAGAGAACATGGGAGTATGTTTGCAGGGAACCTTGAGTGTGCTTTCCAAGAGAAGGAATGCTGCTGGAACTTGAATGGGAGCCTTTGTAAGAGGAGCTAGAATAAACAAACTTCCCTTATCATTCGTGCCTTTATCTCTCAGAGGCAAAATGGTGAGCAAAATGAAAATATTTTTCTTCCCACTCCCTATGTCATCACTCTACCCACACACACCCAAGATGATAATTTGAGTCTGGTAGACAATGCAAAAAGAGTTCCTTTTCCCAAGACTTTGAAAATCAGCAATTAAAACCATCCCTAATGCCTGGGAAATTAATTAATTCTTCTCCAGTTAGGCTGATAGCCTTATGAAAGCACTAACCTCATCTTGTTAGTACACATTGGGACATTTACTCATTATTTCTCCAGATCTACCTGTCTCATCTGTCTTTATTTGGACTTTTACAAAGTAGTTACTGAATTGTGTGCACCAGTAAATGCATTAACTCAGTGCAATTTCATGGAGATTTATGCACCTGCAATGTTGAATATATTAAGTTCCCATAAAAGCTTGGCATTTTGGATATGCTCTTTCCAAAGACGCTATGGGGTACATTTTCAATGTAGAGAGTGCAATATGCAGGAACCAAAATCAATGTGTTTAAGTTATTAAAATTCTTAACAGGCACTACAGATTGGGTCAAGTATGATAAAACTTACAGCTCATCAATTTACTTTCAGTATTAATTTTACCTTGTGCCTTGCTATGAAAAGCATGAGAATGGAAGGTGTGTAACATCTCACTTACAGCTGACACAGAGGGGAAGTGACTCTGAAATATAGACCCTCCTGGCCTCTGGGGAAGATGGATGTGGCGAGGATCATTCTCCACAGAGTGAGATTGCAGGTGAGTGGCAGGTCTGCATTATAAATGCCTGGCTAACTATAAAAACATAAATGGTATCAGGTTATTGATTTTTTTTCTTTCTTGAGCCCACAAATTAGAAAAGTCATTGCTAAAAATCACTAGTCTATCCACAAATTTTAATTAAAGCATAAATAAATCATTTTAGTTGCTGCACTTGCATATAAACAAAGGGAGAGATGGCATCTTTACAAATGCTTGTCAACATTGGGTGACTAATGGCTCACAGTGAAAAGCCACTGAATTGAAAGCAGACTGTGGCTGACTAATGTCACAGGCCGACCATCTAAAGCTATTACGGCAAAAGGCACCAAAGACAGAGACCATGTTGTTTTCCAGGGGAGAGGGGTGAGGGGACGAGAATAATTTAGTTAAGTAAACCAATACTATTTTTATTAAATAAAGTGAAGCTGAGCAATGAGATCTTCCAGCTGCCGTACTTTTGTCACATGATGGAGAGATGGATACCCACCTCTTCCACCAAACACTAACCATATACCGTGATGATTTCAAATGTTGATTCTGTTCCTAAATAAACACAGAGCAAGGGCTGATATAAATAGGTCTTTAGAAAATAGTGGCTACAGGGGATGTTTTGAGCAGGCCTAGATCCCTTTATATCAAAAAAGCAGAAATGGAGATAGTGTACAGAAGAGGAATCCCCAGGGGATTTCTAGTCTTGGCATCCACTCAGGAAGCCAGATCCCACATCCACGCTGTGCTCTAACTCTGGGGAGAAACATATGGAGAGCTCTCTCCAGCACAGTGAAGGAGCTCCCCTCTACGTGACTCTGGATACTCAGGGGATACAAAAGCAATGGAGCCTCTGCTATTGCTTCAGGGAGGGACACAGTGAAAAGATAGACATTATAATTCCCTAGTTCCCTCCCCTTTTCTTTCTCCCACCTTTCTTAGCCTTCCTCCCCAGCATAGTCTCCTTTCTGCTGTTATACATGTTTGCTCCTTCCATTCCTTCTAGTCACCCTTTGTCCCCCTCTCATGGTCAGCTATCTCAAATCTTAGCCCAAACACAGTCTCCTATCCCTGTATTTTCATACATAAAAACAATAAAACCTGCAGTCCATATATAAGTAAGAACATGCTTTTTTTGTCTTTCTGTGTTTTGGTTTTTTCCAATTCCACCCAGTCTACAAATTTCATAACTTTATTTCACTTTACAACTGGAGAAAATTCTATGATATATGTATATGTTTAATATTTATTTATTATACATCACATTTTCACTATCCATTCATCAGCTGATGGACATCTAGATTGATTGCATTTCCAAGCTATTGTGAATAGAGCAGCAATGAACATGGGCGTGCAATGTATCTCTGTGGTAAGATATTGAGTCCTGTGGGTCATATAGTAGTTAGGTTTTTGAGAAACTTTTACACAGATTTATGTAATAGCTAAACCAATTTATACTCTTATCAATCGTGAATAAGGCTCCTATTTTCCTAATACCCTGGCCAACATTAGTTGTCATTTGGTCTCTTGATAACGGGAGTGAGATGGAATCTCAAAGTCGTTTTGTGTACTCGGAGAATTGTTCAGTGGTTAAAGGCACTAGTTTTCAAAGTTTTAATTTGAATTCTCTGATGGATAGTGGTTTTGAACACTTTAAAATGTCTATTGCCCATTTGTGTTTCTTCTTTTGAGAGCTCTCTGTTTAGTTCCATAGCCCATTTTTTGGATGGGGCTGTTTGACTTCTTGTTTTAAGTTCTTTGTATGTCCTATATATTAATCCTCTGTCAGATAATTGTGGTGGTTTGAATCCTCATCTGTTTTGAATAATTGGTCCCCAGCCAGTGGCAATGTGGCAAAGTTGTGGGGCCTTTGAGAAGTGGAGCCTTGCTAGAGAGGGTGTGTCATTGGGAGATAAGTTCTGAGTGCTAACTAGCCCATTCACACTACTTCCTCCCTGCTGAAGGAAGATGTAATCCAGGCTTCTTGCACAAACCTGCCATGCTCTCCCCACCACAATTAAACTTCCCCTCAAAATTGTAAGATTTCATCCCATAAACTGTTTCTTGCCAGATCATTTTCCAAGAAAAAAGGAAAGCAACTGATATAGATGTATAGCTGGCAAAACTTTTCTCACATTTTTTAAACTTCCTATTTACTCAATTAATAGTTTCTTTGGCTGTACAAAATTTTTGCAATTTTGGGTGTGGTCCCATTTGTTGACTATTGGCCTTATTTCCTGAGCAACTATAATTCTTTTCAGAAAATTCTTATCTAAGTCTGTAACTTGAAGTGTTTCACCTTATTTTTTGCTTGAGCAGATTTAGTGTTTCAGGTCTGATGTCCATTTGGAGTTGATAATTGTGCATGGAGAGAGGTAAGAATCTAGTGTCATTCTTCTACATATGGATAGCCAGTTTTCTCAGCACCATTTGATAAAGAGGCTATCTTTTCTCCAGAGGGTTTTAGCAATATGCCTGGGATTATAGTAGGATTGCATGGTAGTTTATTTTTTAGTTATTTGAGAAACCTCTACACTGATGTTTATAGTGGCTGGCCCAGTTTACACTCCCACCAATAGTGAGTAAGGGTTCTACTTTCCAAGCTACTCCCCAGTATTTGTTGTCATTAGTTTTCTGGATGATTATCATTCTGATTCAGGTGACATGAAATCCAAAAGTGGTTTTGATTTGTGCTTCCTGGATGGCTAAGGATGTTGAACATTTTAAAAAATATCTGTTGGGGGCTGGAGAGATGGCTCAGCAGTTAAAGGCACTTGCTTGAAAGCCTGATGGCCCAGGCTTAAGTCCCCAGTTCCCACATAAAGCCAGATGCACAAAGTGGCACATGCATCTAGACTTTATTTGCAGTGGTAGAAAGCCCTTATGTGCCCATGCTCACTCTGTCTGTCCCCCCCCCCTTTCTCTCTCTCAAATAAATAAAAATATATTTTTAAAAAATATGTTGGCCACTTGCATCTCTTCTTTTGAAAATTAACTGCATTTCATTAGCCCATTTATTAATTGGTAATTTTGTTTTGTTTGGGGATTTTTGGTGTTTAATTTTTTTCTGTAGGTCTTTGTATATTCTAGATCTCAGCTCTGTGTCAGAGGAATAGCTGGCAAAGATCTCCCATTCTGCAGGCTTTGTGTTCATTCTTCTAGTAGTTTCCTTTACTGTGAAGAGAGTTTCTAATTTCATATAGTCCCACTTGTTGATTCTTGGAACTATTTCCTGGGCTATTAGTGTCCGATCCATAAAGTTCTTAGCTATACTTATAATTTCCAGTGCATTGCCTATGCTTTTCTCTAGTATTTTCAGTGTTTTTGACTTTACATAAAAGTATCTGATGCATTTTGAATTGATCTTTGTGCAGGGTGAGAGATGTGGATCTAACTTAATTCTTCGGCAGTTTTGTCAGTAACAAATTGAATATGCTAGAGAGGTTTTTTTCCAATGTAAATTTTTGATGCCTTTGCCAAAAATTAGTTGTCCATAATTCTGGGTCGTCTATTCTATTCTATTTATCTCCATGTCTGTCCCTGTGCCAGCACTATGCTATTTTTGCTACTGTTGCTCTACAGTATAATTTTGTTTTTAACCTTTTGATTGACAATTTTCATACACATAAATAATTTTGAGTATAACCACCTTGTTATCATCTTGTGACTCCCCCTCCCCACACTCATATACCCTTTCTACTGAACCTCTTCTTTCTAACTAGTTCCTCTTCGTTTTGATGTAATTTTCCTTTTTTACCCTCCTCCATCATCCATGACAAAATGTTGATGGGCCCTATATTACACAGATCTTATGCAGGTAATGATAGCCACTGGGAGATCATGAATGCAATGGCCATTTAGTATCTAAAAGACAGCATTTCAAAGCACTTCTCTTTCTCCTTTGGCTCTTACATTCTTTCTGCCATCTCTTCCACATTGTTCTCACACCTTTGGAGGTTGGAACAGAGATGTCTTACTGAGTGATAAGCAATCAGCTGTCACTTCTCAGTACTTTGACAAGTTTTAAGTCTCCCAAGTAGTTACCACCATTTGCAAAAAGAAGCTTCTGTACCTGAAAGTGACAACAACACTTATTTGTGGGCATAAACATAAATATTTAGAGTGCAATTTGATGGGCACAACATATGTATTTAGCCAAATAACAGTAGTATCTTCCCCCTGGAGCCAGAGATAGGCTTTTCACTAGGTTTTCAGTACCAAGCATAAATTCCTTTCCATGGAACAGACCTCATCAAATCCAATCAGACTACAGTTGGTTACTCTGTAAGAGAATGCTACTATTGCAAAAGGGGACACATTTTGCTTGACTGGCCAGTTGTATAGCTTTCAGGGTTCACTGCTGGTTAAGACTGCTGATGAATTCTCCCCATGAATCCCTGCACAGCACTTTCCAGCATTATGACAGATAGCAAGAAAAAAGTTCCAGCTTAACTCCTCAGTGTTCTGCAACCAAAAATGTGGTTTCTTCTGCAATAGGGTCTTATCATCTAGTTCTGGTGGGAAATCAAGAGTATTGACAATATCTTGGGCTGGAGAGATGGCTTAGTGGTTAAGGTGCATGTCTGCGAAGTCTAAGGACCCTAGTTTGATTCTCCAGGTCCCACGTAAGCCAGATGCACATGGCGGTACATGTGTCTGGAGTTTGTTTGCAGTGGCTAGAGGCCCTGGCATGCCCATTCTCACTCTTTGTCTCTCTCTGACTCTAATAAATAAATAAATAAATAAATAAATAAATAAATAAATAAATAAATAAATAAATAAGTATTGGCAATATCTTGTATTGTTTTGAGGGCCTCAGGGATATCCTTGACCAACAACTCACTGGGAGGTATCCCACCCCTGGGATGGTTTAACTTTAGATCAGGAATTAGGATACCTCCAGCAGTGTTCTATTTGCTCCGGCTATATGTGGTCTTCTTTGTTTCTATATAAATTGTTTAACTGTTTTTATCTTCTGAAAAGGATGTCATTAGAACTTTGAGGGAAATAGCACTGAATCTATAGATTCAATCTATACATTATTTTTGGTAATATATCCATTTTCACAATATTGATCCTGACAATTCAGGAGCATGGAAGGTCTCTCTCATGACTGGTACCTTCTTTTATTTCCTTTTTTCACTGTCTTTGAAGTTTTATTTGTAGAGTTCTTTCACATACTTGGTGAGACTTATTCCTAAATACTTTATTTGGGAGGGGAGGAGCTATTATGAATGGGATATGTTTCCTAATTTCTCCTTCAGCAAGTCCAGTGTGAGAACATACTAATTATACTACTGATTATTGTGTGTTGGTTTTTAACTGTTTTTGAAAGTGTTTATTATATGTAAGAGTTTTGTGGTAGAGTCTGTAGGGTCATTTTAAATATATAATCATGTCATCTAGGACTGGAAAGATGGCTTAATGATTAAGAAGCTTGCCTGCAAAGTCTAAGGACCCAGGTTCAATTCCCCAGGACCCACATAAGCCAGATGCACAAGGTGGTATAAGTGTATGGAGTTTCTTTGCAGTGGTTAGAGGCATAGGCATGCCCATTCTCCAACCCCCCTCAAATAAATAAAATAATTAAATAATTTTTCAAAAAAAAAGAATCATGTCATCTTCATTAGGAGATAGTTTCATTCTTCCATTCCTGTTTTTATCCCTTTTATATCCTTCTCCTGTCTTATTGTATTAGCTAAGACTTCAAGAACTATATTGAATAAGAGTGGAGACAGTGGTTACCCTTGTCTTACTCCAGATTAAAGTGTTTTCAGTTTTTCCCAATTCAAAATAATGTTGGCTATAGGTTTGTCATATTTAGCATTTATTATTTTGAGGTGTGTTCTGTCTATTCCTGACTTTCCTAGAACTTTCATCTTGAAGGCATGCTGAACTTTGTCAAATGCCTTCTCTTCACCGATAGAAATGATCATATGATCTCTGTCCTTCACTTTATTTATATGGTGAGTTATGTTTACAGATTTGTATATGTTGAAGCAACCTTGAATCCCTGATATGAAGCCCAGTTAACCATGATGTATAATATTAATATGCTCTTGAATTCTCTTTGAGAATATTTTGTAGGGAATTTTGCAGGGAAATTTGTCTATAGTTTTCTTTTTTGTTGTTGTGTGTTCATCTGGTTTGGGTATTAAGATAACACTGGCTTCATAAATGACTTTGGTATTATTCCTTCCCTTCCTATTTTGTGGACATGTTTGAGAAAAGTTGGTATTAGATCTTCCATGAAAGTTTGATACAATTTGGCAGTGTGTCCCTCTGGTCTTGAGATTTTCACTGCAGGGAGACTTAATTACTGCTTCAACTTCATTGTTCATTATGGGTTTGTTTATATTATTTGTTACTTCTGGCTTTAATTTTGGTAGGTATGTTTTAAATAGATGACCCCTGTTATATTGGGTGTTTTATTCCAGTTTGTAAATTAGATTTTTTAGCCACCTGGCTAGAAGAGATGCCACTGGGCTGGATCTTAGGATACAGACCTAAGTTGTGGTGGTGGATTTGAAATTCCAATCTAAAGATATTCAAAGTGCCTAGAGTTCCTGAAGTGTGCTATGGAATTTGGCTTGTGGCTCCTCTCTGTGCTTGGGCCTGTGAAAGTGGGGTCAGCTTCTTCTGTCATTATGGAACTTCACCTAGATCTGTAAGCTTCAGTAAATCCCTTCTTTCCACAACTGTGCCTTGTTTGGAAGTTCATCTCAGCAGATAGCTATAGTAGGTCATATGCATTTAGAAATTTATTCATTCCATCTAGGTTTTCAAACCTGTTAGAATATTTTTTTTCATAGTATTCTCTAATGATCTTCTGGATTTCATTAGGACCTTTTGCAATAATTTTTATTTTTATCCATAGTTAATTTTGATATTCTCTCTCTTGGTTGGTTTATCTAGGGTTTATATAGCCTGTTAACTTTTTCAAAGAACCAGTTCTGATTGGTTGATTTTCTTTATTGTTCTGTTAGTCTCTCATTAATTTCTGCCAAAATCTTAACTATTTCTTACTAGCTACTGTTTTGGGGATTGGCATCTTGTTTTTCATAAATTTTAATATGCAACTTGTGTCTATAAATATTCTGCCAAGAATTGCCTTGATTGCATCCTGGAGGATCTGATTGGTTTTATTAACATTTTCATTAATTTCTTGAAAAACTTTTAATTTCTTCCCAGATTTCTTCAATGACCCACTGTTCATTCAAACATGCATTGTTCAGTCTCCAAGCTTTTGTGTAGTTGCTGAAGCTACTCTTGCTATTGAATGCTAGTTTTACTCCACTGTGGGTTGAAAGAATATAAGGAATCATCTCAATTTATTTATATTTGTTAAGGTTTGCTTTGGGCCCTATAATGTGATCAATTTTGGAAGCTTCCAGGTATAGCCCAAAAAAAGTGGAGTCCCTGTCTCTTGGATGTAATGTTTTGTAGATATCTGCTAAACTCAACTGATCTATGGTATATTTTAGCTCTGAAGTATCTTTATGGATTTTTAGTTTGGAGAATCTGTCTAAATATGTGAGTGAGGTATTGTAGTCTCCCACTTTTATTGTGTCTGGACCTAAGTGAACTTTTATGTCTATTAACATTTGTTTCGTGAAATTGAGAGCTTGAATGATTGGTGTATAAATGTTTGCAATTGTTATTTCTTCTTGAAGATTGTTCCTTTTAACTGGTTATTTTCGTTGTTGTTTTGGGTTGTTGTTGTTGTTGTTTGTTTTTTATTTTTATTTTTGTTTTTTCAAGGTAGGGTCTCATTGCAGCCCAGGCTGATCTGGAATTCACTGGGTAGTCTCAGGGTAGCCTTGAACTCATGGTGATCTTCATACCTTACCCTAACAAGTACTGGGATTAAAGGCATGCACCACCACATCCAGATCCCTTTATCTGTTTTGATGAGCTTTGGCTTAAAGTCTTCCTTAAGGTGGCAGAAAGAATGGAAGAGCCAAAGGAAGGGTACGACTCCTTACAATGCAACTGTCCAGAAAGAAATTGGCCTCAATATCCATAACCTTGCAGTGCCTAGCAATACCTTCACAAGACCCTCATAACAGGAGAAAAAGACGATGACATCAAAATAAAAGAGAGACTAATAGAGGGAGGGAATATGATGGAGAGCGGAGTTCTGAAGGGGAATGGGGGAGGGGAGGGAAATATCATGGTTTATTGTCTGTAAGTATAGAAGTTGTCAATAAAAAAAGAAAAAAAAAAAAACAGTCACACCCATTTGTTTACTGTTTCTATTTGCTTGCTAGGTTGCTTTCATTTTTTTGATTCTCAGTTTGTGGATGACTTTGCTAGCTATGTGTGCTTCTTGTTTTGATACAGTCACCTAGTCTGCATCTTTTTATTGATGAGTTGAGGGCATTTATATTTAATGTTTTTATTGAGTTTTTCTTTTGAATTTTGTTGGATGATGTTCTGATTGGCTGAATTGTTGGTATTTCTTTTTTACTTCCCTGGTTAGTTTTAGAGATGGGTTGGATAGCTATATTAAACATAGTTGATTCATTTCCAAGTCTATTTTAATCCCCTGTTTCTTCCTTGGGGGTATTCTTACACACATTCACGTGGATGAGACCTTTTTTCTTTTTTTTTCAATATAGCACACTTTTCAGAATTTTTAAAAATATTTAATTTATTTATTTGAGAGCCAAAGATAGAAAGAGGCAGATACAGAGAAATAGAATAAGAGAATGGGAGCACCAGGGCCTCTAGACAATGCAAATGAAATCCAAACATATGTGCTACCTTGTGCATCTGGCTTATGTGGGCACTGGGTAATTGAACCTGGGTCCTTAGGCTTTGAAGGCAAGTGCCTTAACTGCAAAGCCATCCCTCCAGTCCCTTGTCTTAAAATTTTTAAAAAATATTTTTATTTATTTATTTGCAAGCAGAGAAAGAGAGAAGAGAAACAGACAGAATAGGTATACTAAGACCTCCAGTCCTACAAACAAACTCCAGATGCATGTGCCACTATGCATCTGGCTTTACATGAGTACTGGGAAATTCAACACAAGTTGTTAGGCTTTGTAGGCATGCACCTTAACTGCTGAGCCATCTCACCAGCCCCATTTCAGAATTTTCTGTAGTTTTTATTTGGTTGGATGGATTCCCTTAATTTGTGTTTGCCTTGGAATATCCTTATTTCTCCCTCAATTTTGAAAGATAATTTTTCTGCATATTACACTCTTGGTTAGAAGTTGTTCATCTTAAGGGTCTTTAACACATCATTCCATGTTTCTCTGCATGCTAAAGTTTCTGAAGAAAGATCTGAAGTTGTTCTGATGTGTTTGCCTTTGTTGGTGTATTTCCCTTACAGATATTAGTATTGTTTCCTTACTTTGTATTTGTGGCATCTTGACTATGATTTGTCATGGAGGAGATCTTATCTGGTCATGTGTGTTTGGGTTTGTAAATGACTCTTGTGTTTGCTGTTGACTTCTTTTTCTAGTTTTGGGGAGTTTTCTGCTGTGATTTCATTGAGTAAACATTGCATTGCTGTACATGGTGTATCAGCCCCTTGTTCTACCCCATGAAATATAAGGTTTGGTCTCTAGAATGTACCTCAGACTTGGAAATATTGTTCACATTTGATTAACTTTTTTCTTTCCATGTGTCTGAATTATTGTCCCGACTTTGTCTTCCATCTTTGAAATTCTATCTTCTACATGGTCTTATCTGTTGGTGGTTCTCTCTGTTGTGATTTCTATTTCAGTGATAGTTTCTTTCATTTCTAGAATTCCTGTTTGGTTGTTTTTCAGTGTTTCAGTTTCCTTGATGAATTTATCCTCCATGCTTTGGACTTTCTCCTCCAATTTTCTTGGTTTCATTCATTTGTCTTGTCAAGATCTTGAATTGTTTTCCCTACTTCATCTGAATTTTTTTGAACTTGAGAGAGACAGAGAGAGAGAGAGAGGGACAGATAGAGAATGGGCATGCCAGAAGCCTCTCAGCCACTGTGAACAAACTCCAGACGTGTGCACCCCCTTGTGTGCATGTGCAACATTGTGCCCTTGCATCATTTTTGTGTCTGGCTAAACGTGGGACCTCAAGAATTGAACGGGTGTTCTTCGGCTTCACAGGCAGGTGCCTTAACTACTAAACCATCTCTCCAGCCCTATGTGGTCATTTATCTGAGAGAAAATCTTCATCAGCTACATATCTGACACAATATTAATATCAAGAATATTAAAAGAACATAAAAAACTAAACAATAAAAAAAAAACAGCTGGGCATGGTGGAGCATGCCTTTAATCCCAGCACTCAGGAGGCAGAGGTAAGAGGATCACTGAGAGTTTAAGGCCACCTTGAGACTACACAGTGAATTCCAGGTCAGACTGAGCTAGAGTGAGACTCTACCTCAGAAAACCAAAAAAAAAAAAAAAAAAAAAAAACAGCCCAATTAAAAAAACACAGGCATGGAACTAAATAGAGTTCTCAAAAGAAGAGTTACAAATGGCCAATAAAATTTTTGAAAATGTTCAACATCTTTAGCTATCAGGGAAAGGCAAATTAAAATGACCTTGAGATTATATCTCACCCTGCTCAGAATGGCTACCAAATAGTAAAATAAAAATAAATGCTGGTGAAGGTATGGGGGAAAAGGAATACATTCATTGTTAGTGAAAATACTAGCTAGTATAACCACTAGGGAAATTAGTATGAAGTTGTGGTGGTTTGGTTCAAGTGTCCCCCATAAACTTAGGGATTCTGAATTCTAGGTTCCTAGCTGATAGAGATTTGGGAATTAACACCTCCTGGAGGCAGTGTATTGTTGGGGGCAGGCTTATGGGTATTATAGCCAGTTTTTCCTTGCCAGTGTTCACCACACTCTCCTGTTCTGTTGTCCATCTTATGTTGGCCAGGAGGTGATGTCTACCCTCTGCTAATGCCATCATTTTCTCCTGGCATCATCGAGCTTCCCCTCAAGTCTTTAAGCCAAAATAAATTCATTTTTCCCAAAAGCTGCTCTCTTGGTCAGGTGATTTCTGCCAGCAATGTGAACCTGACTGCAACAGTAAAGTTGGTACCAAAAAGTGGTGTCATTACTACTTGAAACCTGACCGTGTGCTTTAGCCTTTTGGAGCTGACTTTCAAGAGGAATGTGAAAGGTTTTAAAACCTTGGCCTAAGAGATGCCTTGCAGTGCTGTAAGTACATTTTGATGGACTATTCTGGTAAGAGCTGAAAGACCTGAATGCACTAAGAACTAAGGACTGTGAGGTATGTCCATGTCCTGAGAGCTTATGCAGAGTTGCTTTGTGTAGAAATGGACTGGTGTGAGCAAAGGGATATGGCACAGAAATGAAATCTTTGGGCTGAAGCTTCTGCCCATTTAGCTGCAATTATATGAGAGATTACAACCTTTGAGATTGGGCCAGCTGACCTGCATTGGAGCAATAGGAAGAATGTAGACTCTTTGGAAGGGGCCTGAATTTTCAGGGAGTGTCTTGTTCTTCAAACTCTGCTTTATTTCCCCCTGGATTAACAAATTGGCATCCTACCTGGTATTATGGAGTATATGAAATACAGCAAAGATAGGGTCATTGAATTTGCAGCCCAGTCTTGTGTTTTGGAAATGGCCATAGCAGTATGAAGCAGGTTTGTTGGATTGCATGCATGGAGATCCGATGGAGCCATGAGGAGACCCACTGGAGATGCTGGGACCACAAGATGGCTGCTATGGAGAGCTGTCAGCCTGGGATGAAGTTTTCCAGGACTGTGAGTAGCCTAGCTGGAAGGGCAGAATTGGAACTCCAGAGACTTGCTGGTTAGAATTATCAGACTTGGAGATTTGTCATTGACTAGAGTTGTTGAACTTGGAGCTACAGAGTTTGAGATTTGCCCTGTTTAAGTCTTGTATTGGTTGAATATTTCTTTGATATGCCCAATCCCATCTTGTTTAGTATGAATGTATATTCTGTGTCATTGTGGGGTTTTGGGGTTTTTTTTGGTATTATGGCTCAATTAAAAAACCTTGGATTGGGCTGGAGAGATGGTTTAGTGGTTAAGGCGCCTGCCTGCTAAGCCTAAGAACTCTGGTTCCAATCTCCAGGTCCCACGTTTAGTCAGATGCAAAGTGAGGCAGGGGTTCAATGACGCACTTGCCCACAAGGGGGCACACGCATCTGGAGTTCGTTCACAGCAGTTGAGAGGCTGCTGGTGCGTCCATTCTTCTATCTCCCTATCTCGTTGTCTCTCTCTGTCTCTCTCTCTCTCTCAAAACAAAAAAAAACCTTGGATTATGGGGATGTTTGAACATCATTGGGATTGATAAAACTATGGAGGCTTTTAAAGTTGGACTGAATGCATTGAATTTTATATCATGTATGGCCAGGGATGGAATGTGGTGGCTTGATTCAGTTGTGCCCCCCATAAACTTAGGTGTTCCCAGCTGATAGAGATTTGGGAATTAATGCCTTCTACAGTCAGTGTATTGTTGGGAGTGGGCTTATGGGTATTATAGACAGTTTCCTGTTGCCAGTGTTTGGCATACTTTCCTATTGCTGCTGTCCATCTGATGTTGGCAAGGAAGTGTTGTCCACCCTCTGCTCATGCCATCAATTTCCCCGGCCATCATAGAGCCTCCCCTCAAGTCTGTAAGCCAAAATAAACCCATTTTTCCCATAAGTTGCTCTTGGTCATGTAATTTGTCAGCAATGCAAACCTGACTACGACAGAAGGTTCCTCAAAAAGCTAAAAATAGAGTTACCATATGACCCAGCTATACCAGCCCTGGGCATGTACACTAAAGACTCTACACTTTACTATAGAGACACTTGCTCAGCCTTGTTAGGCTGCACAACTAGCATGCCATGTACATCCCACTGCAATAGTGGCATGACTATTATAGGGGTAACCAACCACTGTCTGATTAGATTTGAGGCCCACTCCACAGGACAGAATACATGCTAGGTACTGAAAACCTAGTCAAAATGTGATGGTTGGGAAGGTCATAGGCCCTGGGGGGAAGCTACTACTGTTGTTTGTCTCAGTGGACATGTTGTGTTCATTGAATTACCCTCTAAATATATACGTTCATACTTATAGATTAATGCAAACCTCACTTTCAGTCAGAGCAGTTTCTCTCTGTAGATGGCAGCAACTACTGGGGATACCCAAGACTCATCAGAGTGCTGAGAAGTGACAGTTCAGTGCTCCACACCAAATAAGATGTGCTTATTGTATCATCCATCAACTCTCAAGGAAGAGCTGGCAGAAACAATATAAGATCCAGAGGATGAGGAGGAGTGCCTTGAAATGCTGTCTTTGGGACATGAAGTGGCCAATACATTCATGACCTACAGCAGCTGTTGTTTCCTGCCCAATAGTAGGTCTATCAACTTGTTGTCATGGATAATGGAGAAACCCTCCCCCCAATAAAGACATCAAAGTAGAAGAAAAAACTAGTTGGAAAATAAGTTTTGTGGAAGTGATATTGGGGGGGCAGACAAAATATAATAGTAGGAAGGGATTATAATCAAAATACACTATGTACATTTACAAAAACTGTCAATAAAATCTTACTATAAAAAAACTTTTACTATGAAAATAAAAAATCTTTGAAAAGCTTGTCAAAGCACTGAGAATAAGTGCTCAGTATTAAATGAGACACTTTTATCATGCTGTCCAAGGCTTAGCAACATAACAGAGGAGGGGATGAAAAGAACATAAAAGCCATAGGAAGGGGCCTGGAGAGATGGCTTAGTGGTTAAGCGTTTGCCTGTGAAGCCTAAGGATCCCAGTTTGAGCTTGATTCCCCAGGACCCAAATAAGCCAGATGTACAAGGTGATGCATGTATCTGGAGTTCATTTGCAGTGGCTGGAGGCTCTGGCGCACCCATTCTCTCTCTATCTGCCTCTTTCTCTCTCTGTCTGTTGCTCTGAAATAAATTAAAAAAAAAAAAAAAAAGCCAGAGGAAGGAGTGTTTTCATGTCTTCTAGACAGGAAGTGGCCATTGCATTTATCATCTCCAGAGACTGTCATTACTCTCACAAGATTTTGCCATGGATGATGGAGGAGGGGGAAAAGGCATCAAAATAGAAGAGGGACTAGCTGGAAAGAAAGAGTTCAGTGGAAAGGGAAGTGGAAAGGAGACAAAAGAAACTAATGGGAAGGGATTATGATTAAAATGCATTATGTACTTATATGAAAATTATCAATAAAATATATTTTTTAAACTTTTTATTTTTTTTTTTTTTGAGAGAGACAGAGAGAGAGAGAGAGAGAGAGAGAGAGAGAGAGGAAGACAGAGATGGACACACCAGCAGTGTCTCTGCTGCTGCGAAAGAAATCCAGATGTGTGCGCTCCCTTGTGGTCAAGTGTGGCACTGCGCCCTTGCATCACTTTGCATCTGGCTAAACGTTGGGACCGCTGAAGACTGGAACCAGTGTTCTTAGGCTTAGGAGTCAGGCTCCTTAACTTCTAAGCCATCTCTCCAGCTCAATAAAATATTTTTAAAGTAAACAACAGACCCAACATGTCATCTTTACTTTGACCTCATATGTGCCCCCTTTTAAAAACTATACTTTAAAAAAAAATTATTTTATAAAAAATATGTTATAACAGGTTCATTCTTTTATCCTCTCACTCCTGTTCCCATTACCCTGGGGTCCCTCCTCAGTGGGGTTATGGTATTCACTGTGGGGTCATGAAGGCCTCAGTTAGTCCCTGTGGGGTAGCAGTGGGAGACCATGCCTCAGGTTATTCCTACCCACTCTGTGACTCGTACAATCTTTCTGCCATTTCTTCTGCAATTAAACTATACTTTTATTAGTACTTTGATTTAATTTTTAAATCTCTTATGTTCATGTTGTTATTATGACCCTCCTTATACTTATCTACTTTTATTTATATATTTTTTCACTATTGGGCAATCAGTTTTTATAATTACTTGCTTTTTCCTCTCCAACTTCATAATATATTCCATTCTTGTATTTTTGATGTCATCATCTTTTCCTCCTATTAATATGGTGGCCAGGCACTGTGAGGTTAATGGATATCCAGGCCATTTTGTGTCTGGAAGAATGAATTGTAAGGAGTCCTACCCTTCCTTTGGCTCTTACATTTTTTCTGCCACCTCTTGTGCAATGGGGCCTGAGTCTTGGAAGGTGTGTTAGAGATGTTTCAGTGCTGAGCACTCCTCTGTCACTTCTTCTCAGCACTATGGTGCCTTTTGAGTCATCTCAGAGATCACCGCCATCTGAAAAGAGAAGCTTCTCTAACAAAAAGTGAGAGTAGCATTAATATATTGGTATGAACATTAAGTAAAGTGCTTACCAGGCAGTTTGGTGAGCATAATATATGGATTTAGCCAAATACCAGCAGGCATTATATCACTAGGGCTCGTGACTTCCCCCATCATAGGTTTTCAGTATCAGGCATTCCCTCCTGTGAGAGAAGTTAGTTTCCCCTATAACAGACATGCCATTATTGCACCCATTGGCTCATTTGTCCTGGCTGGCCAAATGTAAGGCTTGCAGTGTCCACTGTTGTTTATCTCCACTAATGACTTTTCTCTCTCCCATGGATCTGCATGTGGCATAGCTTTTTCCAGATTTCTGTCCACTGGTCTATATAGGGAGGAGGTTTTCAACTCAGCTTGATTTTTCAGTGACCTTGAAGCCCAAGCATGTGGAGTCTTCAGCAATGGGGTCTTACCATCTATTCTGGGACCTAATCAAGAGACCAAACCTATGAGCCTCTGGGGTAGAAGAAGGAGCTGAGATCAATGCCAAGGCTCAGAAAATTTCCAAATACAAAGAAAGAAATGGGCATCCAAGCTCAAGAGCTGTTTGCATTCCTAAATAGATATGACCACAGAAGAAACTCTCCATGATATATTATATTTAAGATGCTAAAAGTACAAAACAGAAAACATGAAAATCTTTGTATAAGCATCAACTCTCAAAGGCAAACATGGGAGAGGACATGAGACTTCTCAACAGATACTCTAAAAGCCAGGGAGCATTGAATAATGCACTTCAAGCCCTGGAAATAAATAACTGGCAGCCAAAATGACTAAATTATTTTTTATATATTAGTATTAATATTTACATATTTATATAATATATTTATATATTTAATATATATTAATATATTTTTTAAATTGATGATAAATGAAGATATTTCAAAACTAGTACAAACAAAAACAACCTCACCACAAAAGCACAGGAAAGAGTAGGTTTCTTTCCAGCATTTGGTGAAGAGGCTGTATTTTCCCCAATGAGTATTTCTGGCATAACTAATTTTTTATACTTTATTTATTTATTTGCAAGCAGAGAAAGAGAGAGGGAAGAGACAGAGAGAGAATGGGCACACCAGGGCCTCTAGCCACTGCAAATGAACTCCAGATGCATGTGCCCCTTGTGCATCTGGCTTACATGGGTCCTGGGAAATTGAACCTGGATCCTTTGGCTTTGCAGGCAAATGCCTTAACCACTAAGCAATCTCTCCAGCCCATATTTTGGCATTTTTGCCAAAGATCAGATGGCTGTAGCTGTTCTGACTTATATCTGGGTCCTCTATTCTGTTCCATTGATCTACATGTCTGTTTTTGTGACAGTACCATGCTGTTTTTGTTACTATGGCTTTGTAATATAGGCTAAAATCAGGTATGGTGATACCACCAGTCTTATTTTTGTTGTTCAAAGTTGTTTTTGCTATTCAAGGTTTTTTGTGCTTCCAAATGAATTTTAGGATTGTTTTTTCTATTTCCATAAAGAATGCCACTGGAATTTTGATGGGGATCACATTAAATGTGTAGATTGCTTTTGATAAGATTGACATTTTCACAATATTGATTCTTCCAATCCAAGAACATGGGATGTCTTTCCATTTCCTAGTGTCTTCTACCATTTTGTGTCTTGAATGTTTTAAAGTTTTCATTGCAGAGATCCTTCACTTCCTTGGTTAGGTTTATTCCAAAGTACTTTATTTATTTTTTTAAGGCAATTATGAATGATTTCACTCTCAGCATGTTTGTTGTTAGTATATAGGAAAGCTACTGATTTCCGTGTGTTTATTTTGTATCCTGCTACATTGCTAAAAGTGTTTATCAGCTCTTAAGAGTCTGCTGGTACAATCTTCAGTGTCTTTTATGTACAGAATCATATCATATGCAAATGATGATAATTTGATCCCTTCTTTTCCAATTTGTATCCCTTTTATGTGTATCTCTTGCCTTATTGCTATAGCTAAGACTTCTAGTACTATATTAAATAAAAGTGAGGACAGTGGACACCGTTATCTTATTCCTGAATTTAGTGGAAAAGCTTCAAGTTTTTCCCCATTTAATATTATGTTGGCTGTAGGTTTGTCATAAATAGCCTTTATTATGTTGAGATATGTTCCTTCTCTTCCCAGTTTCTGTAGGACTTTTATCATGAAGGGATGTTGGATTTTGTCAAATGCCTTTTCTGAATCTATTGAAATGACAATGTGATTTTTGTCCTTCAGTCCATTTATATAGTCTATTACATTTATTGATTTGTGTATGTTGAACCATCTCTCTATCTCTGGGATAAAGCCTACTTTGTTTGGGGCGAATGATCTTCCTGATATATTCTTGTATTCTGTTTGCCAATATTTTGTTGAGAATTTTTGCATCTATATTCATGAGGGAGACTGGACTATAATTTTCTTTTTTTCTGTCTTTGTCTTTGTCTCTGTCTCTTGCACATGATTTTTTTTGAGACACGGTCTCTCACTGAACCCAGAACTCACTTGTAGTGCTTTAAATGTAAAGCCTTATAGACTCAGTCTTGAATTTTGAGTCTTCAATGAGTGGAGCCCTTACTGGGAAAGAGATAAGTTGCTGGGGCAGACCTTGGAGCCCAGCCCTAAGGTGTTGTAGCAGACAGCTTCAGGTTTGCTGAGATGAACTTACAGACCAGGCACAGTTATGGAGGAAGGGATATTTATTGAAGCTTACAGATCCAGGGGAAGTTCCATAATGGCAGAAGAAGCTGGCCTGCTTTCACAGGACCAAACACAGAGAAAAATCCACAAGTCAAAAGCCACACAGCACAGCATACCTCAGGAACTTAACTAGGCACATTTTGCATATCTTTAGATTGAAATCCTAAACCCACCATCACACCTTAAGATCTGCCCAGTGATATTGCCTCCAGCCAGGTGGCTGCAGATGGAAACTACAAACTAATAAAACACTGAATATATTGGGGGCCATCTATTCAAACTACTACAGGTGTGTAGTGAGCACTTTTTGACGCTCTAGTGGTTTTGGTGTTTGCTGGCTGCTTGGTAGTGTGTCTCTGATTGGATCTATGAAAGTCAGCCAGCAATTTCTTCCACAGTCAGGTTTCAAGCAGTAATGATACCACCCCTCAGTACCAACTTTACTGTTGTCT
Source organism: Orientallactaga sibirica (assembly GCA_036365145.1). Lineage (NCBI taxonomy): Eukaryota > Metazoa > Chordata > Mammalia > Rodentia > Dipodidae > Orientallactaga > Orientallactaga sibirica. The sequence continues at coordinate 30,254,342 of JAEOAD010000015.1, read as the reverse complement.
TCAGGTTCACATTGCTGGCATAAAACACCTGATCAAGACCAGCTTGTGGGAGGAAAGGGTTTATTTTGGCTTACAGACTTTAGGGGAAGCTCCATGATGGCAGGGGGAAATGATGGTATGCACAGAGGGTGGACATCACTGCCTGGACAACAGAAATGGGAGAGTGTGCCCAATACTGGCAAGAGGAAGCTGGCTATAATACCCATAAGCCTACCCTCAACGATACACTGCCTCCAGGAGGCTTTAATTCCCAAATTGCCATCAGCTGGGAACCTAGCATTCGGATCACCTAAGTTTATGGGGAACACCTGGATCAAACCACTACAGGAATGTACTCATTTCATTAAACCTTCTGCACAAATAATGTATCATATTGTCCTCTTGGAATCTGCCTTAATTATTTGCAGCTTTACTGGCTTCATCTCTCAGGCCTGACATGTACTTGATCCACATATGACCTTAGATTCCTTCAAACCAGTACCTTGCTCAGACATGCAGAGAGGCATCCCTCCAGAGTCAAACAGCACCTTTCTGTGTGATGCCCCTAGCATCAGGCCTGGGAAGGTTTGTTACTTCCTGAGGGCCTGTATTTTTGTGCTACTATGGCTCTATTAAGTTATATGTAGTAAATTCCACTGTATGATAAAATTGTGCTAACATTTGTCAGCATCATGAGACATTGGTTAATGAAAAATTCTAATGAGAATTACATTTTCCTAAACTGAGAGGCAGGAAGTATATTCTAATAATATACTTCCTTAAGGTACTAACTGTGTTTCTGTGGCTATTTGGAGTTCTGCAGTGCAGAAAGCAAAACTGCATTTATTCTTTTTGACATTAGGCATTTCTTCTAGTGGAGACTGATTAGAATATCAAGATTCAATGCCATAATTTTTCAGAACAGAGAACTAGACTGGCTGAGCTGTTTGATATCAACTCACTGACAAGGTTAGAACAAACATCCCTGAAGAGGAGGAAAGTCTTTGAAGGCAAGGAAAAGGAGATGTACAGATATGGCAAAAGGCATACAAGGTCATCAGGTCCCAGGTGGTTTGACAGTGGCCCAGAACAGATGCCCTGGGAAACACCCATCTACTTCAAATCTATTATGGCTCTTGTGAGGATACAATGAAGTCACAGCTATAAAATAAGCTAGAACTTGGTAAATCATTTCTTTCCTTTAGTTCTATTTTCACAAAATATCCATAGGCTTTGGAGCCAAATAAAATTTGGCTCAGATTCTAAATGCTAAAGAAGAACTTTTCTGAAGTTTAAATAGCAGGTTTGAAAACTCTATGTTGCCTCAAATATGGACTAAGGAATCAAGGTCTAACCTATCACATCTCTTCTCCTTCTTGTAAATCCAACTCCAGCTTTCATATTGGGAGGATGTCAGCCCTTGCCTTGCACTCTGTGGGTCTGTGGACTCATTCTTGGGTGTTTATGCCTGGCCAGAACTCCCCTGCTCTCTGCAAAGGTGCTGACAAGCCACTCTAGGAGACCCAGTTAGGTCCATGTGCCTCACTTGGGGCCCTGCTGGGTCAAGTATCCCCCATCCCTTCTGTCTTGGAGCTCCATATAGCAACTCACTTCCTCTGACCTATCTCAATTTTTTTTTCAAAAGACATAGTCCAGAAACATAGCCTGGCATATGACTAACATAGCAAAGGTCATGATATTCTTATATCAAAAAAAGTCCAGCTGGGCATGGTGGTGCACACCTTTAATCCCAGCACACAGGAGGCAGAGGTAGGAGGATCGCCGTGAGTTCAAGGCCACCCTGAGACTAATTCAGGTCAGCCTGGGCCAGAGTGAGACCCTACCTTGAAAAACAAACAAACAAAATTCCAAATTAATGAGCACAATGTCCTTGTATGGTCACTTTGCAATACATGAAGCCCTAGAACCTTATTTCCTATCCATTCTTTTCTCTTCATTCCAACATCAACTAACTCAGGTCTTCATTATAATTACAACTCTGATTTCTGTCTTCTTTCTCCAATTCTTCCTGTTTGAATATATTCCTCAAAAGAGTTCCAACCAGCTCACTTTTATACAATTTTATACAAATTTCCTACAACTGCCCATTGCTTATCAGATAAAAAAAAAAAATCCCTCTTTATTCTAGAAAGCAATAGTGCCCTAAAGGACAGTTCACATTCTGACTCTGGCCAGAGTCCTCAATGTAGGCAAATATACATCTCTACAAGGCCTAATTCAACTCTGACTTCTTCCCTATAACCTTCCACACCACCCTTGACCTCTGTCCTCTCCTTTCCTGAGCAATAAGGGAATTTGGATGAACAACATATAATCTATTCCTCCTCTCAATAGCTTTATGAGGCACAATTAACAAATTATACAACACACCATTTAAAATGGAAAATGCGGGCAAGAGAGATAGCACAGGTTAAAGTGCACTTCCTGTGCAAGCATGAAGGCCTGAATCCCAGTGAGCTCAAATTTCAAGATCCTACATTAATAGCTGGGTGTGGCCACACACACCTGTAATCCCAGCCCCCCAAAGGGGAGCAGAGACCAGGGAATCACCCAGGCTTGTGAAAAATAGAAAGTTCCAGTATTAGTAAGAAACTAGCTCAAAACAAGAATGGGCAGAAGAACAATAGAGCAGGATACCCGATGTTGTTCCGGCTGCCAGAGGCGAGCACACAGGATGCTGCAAGGATGTGCACGTGTGCACACAGCACCACCCCACACCAAGTGGCAATAAACAAGCAAATAATAAAATGTACAGCGTTTTCAGTATGTTCACAGGATTATGTAACCAGTACCCCCATCAACGTCAGAACTTTTCACGGCTTTAGTAATTTAGAACGTATTAGTGCCTTAATACTTTAGATTTTTCATCATGTTAGAACTTTTCTATTCATTTCCCTTCAATTCCTCAGCCCCAAGCAATCAATAATTGGCTAAATTCTATCTTTATGGATTGCCTATTTGGGACATTTCATAGAAATGTACAACAAAAAAAAATGTGGCCTTTTCTGTCTGAATTTGTACACTTAGTTGGATGTTTTCAGGCCACATGGTAGCATGTACCAGTGTGTCATAACAGCACTGTATCCACTGGGACGTCATGCATACTTTACCTACCATGAATCAGTTGATGTGAATTTAGGGTGTTCCCACACTGCATTAGTATGGATGCTGATGCTCTGAACATGTGCATGGTTTTGTGTAACCATGTGAGGCAGACAGCTTCAGGTTTGCTGAGATGAACTTTCAAACCAGGGACAGTTATGAAGGAAGGGCTATTTACTGAAGCTTACAGATCCAGGGGAAGTTCCATAATGGCAGAAGAAGCTGGCCCTGCTTTCACAGGTTCAAGCAGAAAGAGAAACAGCCACAAGCCAAAGCCACACAGCACACGCCAGGATCTCCAGGTGCAAGTAGGCACTTTGCAATCTTTAGATTGGAATTTCAAGCCCACCCCCACACCTTAAAACCCACCCAGTGACACCTCCTCCAGCCAGGTGGCTGAAAATCCAAACTACAAACTAATAAAACACTGAATATATTGGGGGCCATCTATCCAAACTACCACACCATGAGTTTTTATGTACCTTGAGGTATGTACCTTGGATGCCCATGTGGCATTGCTGGGCTACATGGTAACTGTACAGTTAACAATTCAAAGACAAAATGTTTTCCAAAGTAGTCGCACCATTTTACATTCTCATCAGCAATGTATAAATGCTTTCAGTTTCTTTTTATTATTTGTTTTTGTTTTTCGACAATTTTTATGCACATATACAAGATATTTTGACCATATTCACCTCTATTGCTTTCTCTTATCCCCTTCTCCATCTTACTGAATCCTTTCTTCTTCCCAACTAATCTCATTTCTACTTTGATGTCCTTTTTGATATCCATGTGACCCACCAAGTTTAATTAGAGTTGCTTGAATAAGCATGAGTACAAGGATCCTACCAGAGCATGGTCAACTTACCAGTGGCTACATCACTGAAAAAAATGCTTCTCTTCTCCACTAATATCTCATCCCTTCCCACACTGCCATAGGGAGAGATAAAGCTTTATGAGCTCCTCTCTCATCCATGATGGAATATTGATAAGCTCAAATTTTGTTCAGGACTGAGGCTTCCCATTTCTGCATTCTCTCCAAAACTTGTTATTATTTTGTAATTTAACTTTGTTAGTTATGTGTCATATCACTGTAGGTATTTTTACTGTCGGTTTTTTATTAATATTTTTAAAGATTTATTTATTTATTTGAGACAGAGAGAGAGAGAGAGAGAATGGGCATGCCAGAGCCTCCAGCCACTGCAAATGAACTCCAGACACATGCACCATCATGTGCATCTGGCTTACATGGGACCTGGAGAATCGAATCTGCATCCTTAGGCTTTGCAGGCATGCACCTTAACAGCTAGGCCATCTCTCCAGCCCATTTACTGTGGTTTTAATTTGTGTTTTCTCTTGCTTATCTTCTATAAAGAAAACAAATGACAATAAGTGTTGGCAGGGGTGTAGAAAAAGAGGAACACTTCTACACTGTTGGTGGAAATGTAATCAGGTCTAGCCATTGTGGAAATCAGTGTGGAGGTTCTTGAGACAGCTAAAAATAGATTTGCCATATGATCCAGCTATAGCACTCCTAGGCATATACCCAAAGGACTCTTCTCACTACCTTAGAGATACTTGCACAACCATGTTTATTGCTGCTGTATTCACAATAGCCAGGAAATGGAACCAGCCTAGATGTCCCTCCACAGATGAATGGAAAATAAAGATGTGGTACATTTACATAATTGAGTTCTATTCAGCAGTAAAGAAAAATGAAATTATGAAATTTTCTGGGAAATGGAGGGATCTGGAAAGGATTATACTAAGTGAGGTAATCCAGGACCAGAAAGCCAAATGTCACATGTTCCTCTCATATGTGGATCCTAGCTACCAATGTATAGACTTGAGTGTGAGCTGGAACCAAAAATCAGTAACAGAGGCCAGTAAGCTGGAAAAAGGCTATAAGGGAGGGAGGAGAGGGAAGGACTTAAGGGGATGGTATTGTATATATGTAAGTAGAAGAACAGATTACAGGGAGGGGAAAGGCCTAAGCAAGGCCAGGGGAATGGACTGTGTAAAAGAAGGGCAGAGGGGGAGGGTTAATCAAAATTCAAGATATTCTGAATAAGACGTATATAAACCTACTTTTTTGAACAATGGTGCATCCAGAAGCTATAGATTGTTACTAGAAAATTTTCAGTGTCTGGGATGGGATACCTTCCAATGAGTTGTTGGCCAGGGGTGTCCCTGTAGCCTCCAAAACAATAAAGGCTATTACCAAGGCCATTGATTTTCCATGAGAAACAGATGGTAAGATGCTATTGCTGAAGACCTCTCTTGCCTGAGTGGCAAGGTTACTGAGAAAGCAAGCTGGTGCTGAGCAGAAAACCTTCTCCCTGTAGACCAGCCAACTGAAAGCTGGAAAAACCTGCACTGCATGCAGCCATATGGGAGACAGAAGTTATCAGCAGTGAAAACAGTGGACACTGAAAACCTCAAGTTTGGCCAAACAGGCCCAATGACTGAACGGATGAAATAGTGGCATGTCTGCCCTTGGGGAAACCAACTACTACCTAATTGGACTGAAGGCCCTCTCTGTGGGAGGGAATACATGCCTGGTACTGAAAAAACTAATCAAAAGTCTATGACAGGGAGGTCATGAGTGTTAGGGGTATAAAGCCTGCTCTTGTCTGGCTAAATGTATATATTATTCCCACCAAACTGCCCTGAAAGCACTACATTTAATTTCATATTCACATATTAATGCTACTTCTCACTTCTGGTTAGAGAAGCTCCACTTTTCAGATGGCAATGACCACTGGGATGACCCAAAAGGCAACACAGTGCTGAGAAGAAGAGATGGAGGAGTGCCCAGCACTGAAACATCTCTGTCACACCCTCCAAAGCTCAGGGTCCATTGCGGAAGAGGGGGCAGAAAGAATGTAAGAGCCAAAGGAAGGATACGACTCCTTACACTGCAACTGTTCAGACAGAAATTGGCCTTGATATCCATGATCTTGCAGTGCCTAGCAATACCTTCACATGACCCTCATAATAGGAGAAAAAGATGATGACATCAAATTAAAAGAGAGACTAATGCTGAGTACCTTCACTGGTGTTTTCTGTCTCTCCCATTGAACTACATGCAGTGTAGCTTTTTCCAACTTTCTGTCAGCTGGTCCACATGGAGGAGGCTTTCAGCTCAGCTCCAGCAGGATTTCTCAGTGAACTTGCAGCCCAAGTATGTGGCTTCTTCAGAAATAGGATCTTACCATCTATTCTTGGTGGGAAACAAAGGGCCTCGGCAATGGCCTATAATGTTTTGGGGGTATCTGTGACCTCCCTGGCCAACAACTCACTGGAAGAGAAAATTTTCTAATAAAAATCTATGGCTTCTGAGTGTTCCATTGTCCAGAAAAGTAGGTTTCCATATGACTTATTTATATCCTCTTAGATTTTGATTAGCCCTCCCTCCACCATTCCTTTACTCAATCTCTTCCCCTGAGTTCACTTAGGCCTTTTCACCCCCATTAATCTGTTCTTCTACTTACATATATATAATACCATCCTATTAAGTCCCCCCTCCCTCTCTTTCTATTCCCTTTATATCCCCTTTCTAGCTTACTGGCTTCTGCTACTGAGTTTTATTTTTACTCACATAGAAGTCCAATCATTTGTAGCTAGGACCTACATATGAGAGAGAACATGTACTCAACTGTGAACACTGCAAGCTTTAAATTTGGCCAGCCAGGCCAAATGAGCCAATGGGTGCAATAGTGGCATGTCTGTTATGGGGGAAACCAACTGCTCTCTAATTGGAATGGAGGCCCACTCCATGGGAGGGAATACATCCCTGATACTGAAAACCTACAACAGGGGTAGTCATGAGCCCTAAGGATGTAATGTCTGCTGGTGTCTCACTAAATGTATATACTATGCTCACCAAACTGCCCAGTAAACACTTCTCTTAATGTCCACACCCATATATTAATGCTACTTTCACTTTTGTTTAGAGAAGCTTCTCTTTTCAGATGGTGGCAACCTTGGGATGACTCAGAAGGCACCATGGTGCTGAGAAGAAGGGACAGAGGAGTGCTCAGCACTGAAACATCTCAAACCCATCTTCCAAGGCTCAGGGTCCATTGCAGAAAAGGGGGTAGAAAGAATATAAGAGCCAAAGAAGAGTAGGATTCCTTACAATGTGCTCCTCCAGACACAAAATGGCCTGGATATCCATGACCTCACAGTGCCTGACACTACCTACACAAGACCATCATAATAGGAGGAAAAGATGATGACATCAAACTGAAAAGAGAGACTGATTGAGAGGGGGAGGGGATATGATGGAGATTGGAGTTTCAAAGGGGAAAGTGGGGGGAGGGAGGGAAGTATCATGGGATATTGTCTACAATTAAAGAAGTTGTCAATAAAAATAAAATAAAATAAAAAGTAAAAATAGAGAGAGACAGACTAATGGAGAGAGGGAGGGGATATGAAGGAGAGTGGAGTTCTGAAGGGGAATGGAGGGAGGGGAGGGAAATATCATGGTTTATTGTCTGTAAATATAGAAGTTGTCAATAAAAAAATTATAAGGGGCTGGAGAAATGGCTTAGTGGTTAAGGCATTTGCCTACGAAGCCAAAGGATCCCGGTTCAATTCTCCAGGACCCATGTAAGCCAGATGCACAAGGAGCTCATGCATCTGGAGTTTGTTTGCAGTAGCTGGAGGCCCTGGCATGCCCATTCTCTCTCTGTCTGCCTCTCTTCTATCTCTCTCTACCAATAAATAAATAAATAAATAAATAAATAAATAAATAAATAAATTTTTTAAAAGCTGGGCACGGTGGCACACGCCTTTTAATCCCAGCAATTGGGAGGCAGAGGTAGGAGGATCGCCGTGAGTTTGAGGCCACCCTGAGACTACATCATTAATTCCAAGTCAGCCTGGACCAGAGTGAGACTCTACCTCAAAAAAATTTTATACAAAAAAAGAAATGTGAGATGGCTTAGTGGTTAAGGCACCTGCCTCCTAAGCCTTAAGAAGAACACTGGTTCCAACTCCAGCAGTTCCAATCTCCAGGTCCCACGTTTAGCCAGATGCAAAGTGACGCAAGGGCGCAATGCCACACTTGACCACAAGGGGGCGCACACATCTGGATTTCGTTCACAGCAGCTGAGAGGCTGCTGGCGTGCCCATCTCTTTCTGTCTCCCTCTCCCTCTTTGTCTCTCTCTGTGTCTCTCTCCAAAAAAAAAAAAGAGAAATGTCTAGTCAAATCCTTTGTCCATTTTAAAAATTGGGTTATTGGTCATTTTACTACTACATTTAAAAAGATTTGTATATATTCTGGATGTGGGTCCTTGACATGGCCTTTTAAATATTATCTCTCATCCTTTGTGTAATCTTTTCATTTTTGTCATAGTGCTCACAGCCTAAAAATTTTTGATTGTTTAAACAGTTTCGTTTCTCTATTTATTTGAGGGAAAGAGAGAGAGATAGTAAAGAGAAAGCATGGGCACTCCAGAGCCTCCTGCCTTGGAAAACAAACTCCAGACATGTACCAGTTTTTGCATCTGGCTTTATGTGGGTACTAGGGAATCAAACCCAGGCAGGCAGGCTTTGCAAGCAAGTTTCTTTAACAGCTGAGCCATCTCTTTAACCCCAGTTTTTAACTTTTAAGTTGTTTAATTAATTAATTATTATTATTATTGTGGCAAGGTCGTGCTCTCCTGTTCAAGTTGCCTGGAACTCGTGACCCTTATGCCCTCACCTCCTGAGGATCAGATGCAGGTACATGTTACCACACCCAGTGTCTCGACTACTCCTTCTTTTTGCTGCTTGTGCTTTTGACACCATGTTTAAGAAATTTTGTCTGACCCAAAATCCTAAATACTTACCTCTATGCTCTCTTTTAACACTTTTATAATAATATTTTGGAACCCACATCTACTAAGTCCACCATAGGGGCTATTTCTAAGGCAGTTTGTATTATCTGCTTTCTCCCCTGTGTTTGAATGTCTGGCATTAATTTTTTTTAAGGTGGGCACTTTAAATAATATATAATAGCAACTAAAAAGACTAGTTTTCCCCAGGTATTATTGGATGTGTTCTTGCTGGTTTATTTCCTTAGTGATTTGATGGACTGAACTCTTTCACACCTATTTCTGCTGCAGGCTTTAGCCTCTGAACCCCCTACTCAGATGTTTCCCCATTTTTTTTATAATTGTGTTAAAATTTTATTTATTTTATTTATTTGGAAGAGAAAAGGGGGCAGATAGAGAGTGAGAGAATGAGTGTGCCAGGGCCTTTAGCCACTACAAACTCCAGACTCATGAACCACCTTGTACATCTGGCTTACATAGGTCCTGGGGAATTAAACCTGGGTCCTTAGGCTTTGCAGGCAAGTGCCTTAACCACTAAGCCATCTCCCCAGCCCAGATGTTTCCCCTTTTACCAGATGTTCTCTGTAAAACCTTTGTGCCAATGAGACACTGTCCTTTTTCAGTAACTCTGTTTGCAGCTTTGGAGACCCTTTCAAGGTGACCCATCTCCTGTTCCAATTACTACCAAGTAGGTGCAGCCTAGCATATGGGTGCACCCTGCCTGACCCCAGGATTGATGTCTCCTTTCTCTTTCTCTTGATTGTTTCTACAAAAAAAAATTTTTTTTGGTATAATGTCATTACCAGCCTGTTCTCAGTTGGCCTTCCCCTAGCCATCTGGACTGGATTTAAGAATGGTTTTTGTATAGAGTTTTCCACCCCATCCTAGAAAAAAAAAAATCAGTCCCCTCAGACAGAGCTGGGGAGCTCAACCCTGAAGACCTTCCTTCCTCCTGTGCTAAACTCTGGAGCCATGGTGCAGGAACTGGGCACAGGGACCTGCTTCTACACAGTGGCATTCCCTGCTCACAAAGGAGCCTGTGGGGGATGTAGAAGTCTTCATCTTCTTCCCCTGCTTCTCCCAGCATGTGGGCAAGTTAGGGTGGGGCACTAGGGGTAGCCCCTGCAAAGCTCCCATCCTATGAGTTTAAGATAGGTGGGGGAGCGGGACATGGTAGCGCATACCTTTAATCCCAGCACTTGGGAGGCAGAGGTAGGAGGATTGCTGTGAGTTTGAGGCCAGCCCGAGACTACATAGTGAATTCCAGGTCAGCCTGAGAAAGAAGGAGAAGAAGGAGAAGGAGAAGAGGAGGAGGAGGAAGGGGAAGGGAGAGGGGGAGGGGGGGGGAGAGGTAGGAGGAGGAGGAGAAAAAGAAAGGTGAGGGAGAAAGTCAAACTCAGTCCTTTGGGTGATAACTCTGTAGCCCAGGGCTTCTGCAGCATAGGGCCAGGGAAGATGAAATAGCAGCTCCAAAGACCTGTTCCAGAATGCAGTTACCTCCTTGTTGCTGGAACAAAGCACCTGACCAAAAGCAGCAGCTGATGGGAGGAAAGTTGTCTATATTGACTTTACAGTCTCAAGGAAACGTTCCATGACCACAGGGGAAAGCATGGCATGAGCAGAGGCTGGACAGCACCTCTACCACAGCAGGTAGACAACAGCAACAGAAGAGTGAGCTGAATTTCAGCAAGGGATAGCTAGCTTATAACACCTCTAAACCTGCCCCTCAAGAACACGTCTCCTCCAGCAAGGCTCCACCTCCCAACTTTCCATCAGCTGGGAACCGAGCATTCAAACCATGTAAATTTATGAAGAAGAACACCCAATTCAAACGACACATAGAGTAGCATGAAAGTGTGGGGCAGCACAAGGCTTCCTGCTCATACGCTATACATTCTCCCTGCTCTAACCAAGGACTCATAATTTTCACAAACTAAATTGTTTTTTCTAGCAAAAAGTCCTAATTTCATTCACATCCACTGAGTGGAAAATCTCAAATCTACACAATCCATTATGTGATTAAATTAGGCTTTATTCATTTACTTGCCAAACATTTATGAAATTTCAACTCATGACCTACAATGATTTTGTTGTTTTGATCTGTATTGCTCACAGTCTTTCTGGATCTTGTACATACAACACTCGTATCGCCAACAGGACCAGATGTAGCTCAATTAAAGAAGCCATCAATAAGGAGCTTCTGTCCCACAGCACTCAACACAAAGTAGGATATATAGCTCAAGTTTTTGTTCCATTAATTCCTTCCTGATTTCCCTACTTGACTAACCTTGCAGTTTCTGAAGTCTTATTTCCTCTTGCCTTTAATTAGCAAATCACTCAGATTGTCACCTGTCTCTGATATAAAAGTTATCTTGCTGCCATGTGGAGGGAGGGGGTGCTCATGGAGTCTTTGCATATGTGATAGCACTAAACCCATGGCTGAAGCATTCTTGTTTTGCAGATGAGAAATGTGAGATCAGAACATTAAGGAACTGTCTCGGTCTATTTTATGTTGCTCTAGCAGAATGTCATAGACTAGGTCATTATTTATTTATTTATAATACGCTGTGTGAGAGAGATGTGGTGTGTGTGGCATATGCACGTCCATGTGCTCTTGCAGCAACCCATAAACGTACCTGCCTACAGTGGCTAGAGCAGAACAGGCAGGCGAACCACGCCATTATTCCATTACTCTTCTGCCTGGTATTTTTTGAGTCTGAGTCTCCTTTTTAAACTCATTCCAGAGCTTGGAGGGTGTGGTAGTGTGAGTGGATGTTCCCCAGTAGTTCAGGAGTTTATTATAAAGCTTGTAAATTAGATCAGCAACCGTGTGGCTTGAGGAGGTGTCACGATGGGAGGATCCTGTGGTCCATCCCTAAGGTGTTACTGGGGGAGGCTCTGATTTCCAGCCTAAGGTATGCAGAAAGCAGTCTGAGTTCTGCCTGGGTTCCTGCTATTTTTGCTATTGGTGTTTTGTTACTGGTTTTGCTTATGTTGTGCTGGTGGAAGGGAGCCAGCTTCTTCCACCATTATGGAACTTCCCCTGGATCTATAAGGTTCAAATAAATCCCATTCCTCCTATAATCTGTGTCTTGTTTGGAGGTTTATCCCAGCAACATGAAGCTGTCTACAACAGAGGACTTGCAAAATTCTCAGGTCTCTGTTCCCTGTGGAACTGAGGTTACAGACGCATGTGGCCACACCCTCCTACTTGTGCAGGAAGAGCACCTAACTACTCTGCCATCTCTCTAGCCCAGACTAGGTCATTTATATAATAGTGCTGCTCTCATAACTCACAACCCATAACCCCCCCGGTGAATACCAGTAACCCCACTGTGGAGGGCCTTCAGTGGAGTGGGGGCAGGGAAGAGAAGCATAGGGCCAACACACGATTTGTCCATTAAACAAAGTTCCTACTTTAAAAATAAAAACTCAAAATTCAAAATAAAAGCTGAGTGTGATAGCACACACCTTTAATCCCAGCATTTGGGAGGCAGAGGTAGGAGGATTACCGTGAGTTCAAGGTCACCGTGAGATTACATAGTGAATTCCAGGTTAGCCTGAGCTAGAGTGAGACCCTACCTTGAAAAACCCAAAACCCCCTCCAAAAAATAAACAAATAAATGTATTTGCCCAGTTCTAGAGCCTGGAAATATCTTTAATAGGAATCTAATCCCAAGATGATGACATGAATCAATTGATGAAGGCAGAAGCTGATGTCCTAGTCATCTCTTAAACACCCCAACTCAGCACCTTTGCACTGGGGATTAAGTTCCTTATGTATTGACTTTGGAGGAAGCATTCAAGCCACAGGCACGTCTAAAGTTGTAGCAAATACATGGTAGAACAAAGCAAGCAAATGTAGGACTGCCGGACTCCCAAGCTAATTCTTCCTGGGTGCTGACTAGTCCTAACTCTCTCCTGAGAAGAGAAGAACTACTGCGAGTTTCAGGAAAATCACTGTTGACCTGGAGTCATCTACAGCATTGAACGCTCTGGTCGCCTGCTGCCCCCCACACACACCCAAGGGTGCTGCCGGGCCTCTCATGCTCACTGCGCTCTGGCTCACGGCATGATTAACCCAGGGAGGCCACAGAAGAGAAATGGAATGACCCTGTTGCACCATTCCAACCACCCCAGTGATCCAATTAGACCACAGCCTGGCCTTTTTACAAATATGTAACCCATAAAATGACAAATGTAAATCGACCACAACCAAGCTGGCCTATGCTAACAGTGTTGTAACAAGAATTTGTGCAAATATCATTATGGAAAGAACCGAGCATGGTGGCACATGCCTTTAATCCCAGCACTTGGGAGGCAGAAGTAGGAGAATCCCTGTGAGTTCAAGGCCACCCTGAGACTACAGAGTGAATTCCAGCCTGGGGTAGAGTGAGACCCTACCTCAAAAAGGATATTATTATGAAAACACATTTAAGAGAAGAATTTTGCTGAATTCAGGTTTTTATGCCCCCATAGGAGGCATACCCACACCTCAGAATTTTTTTTTTTTTTTGAGATAGGGTCTTACTCTATTCCAGGCTGACCTAGAATTCACTATGTAGTCTCAGGGTGGTCTCTAATTCACTGAGATCCTCCTACCTCTGGCTCCCAAGTTCCGGAATTAAAGGTGTGCACCACCATGCCCGGCGACACGTCACCTTTTTAAAATTGATGGACATCTTTAAGGGCTGACATCCATGAGAGCTGTCAGCCCTTCAGTGAGATTTGAGTGGGTCAGGTGGAGCTTACCTGTTAGTTCCTTTAAGAAAAACTAGGCTCTTAACTTCTTCACCAGGCTATAAAATCAATAAAGCAAGGAAGACAAAATTGAAAGGATTTCAGTGGAAACCTCTGAGGAAGATGTGGTTCCCACAAGAAGCAGCAAGGTTGACATTTCACTAAGTTGTATTAGACTATAAATGCACCGACTGTTGGACTACCTCTCTCATAAATTCTATAAAACACCTGGTATAGTATTATTTACCTATCAGGAAGTCTTCAAGTATCCTTTGTTTATTGCAGTCTGAATTTTCCCTAAGCAGTGGAACTAGGACTAAGTCACTTCAAGAGTTCTTCCTTTCAATCTGTTCTATCACCAGTCCTTACCTACCATATGGAATATTTAGACTGTCTTCTTTTCACCTCTCTGGGAATTCCAAGGTGGGATTGGAATATAATTTTAAGCTGTTTCCCGGTTATCTCTCCTTCCTCATCTGCTGGCTATTGTTTCTGGTATGTAGAAATGCTCTTGTTCTTAAGAGGCATAGCAATGTATTGTCGTGATATGGATCAGGAGGGCTCAATAATGCTAATCTTTTCCTCTACACAAGATCTGCTCCCACTGAGTAAAAAAGACCAAGATGAAATTAAGCCAAAATATCACCTTTTTACTGAAGATATCTAAGTTGAAGGACGTAGCTTTTCTCTATAGGCTAGCACACCTCCTTCTGTTTCAATCAGGCTGATTTGGCCACCTAGTCCCAGGGAGCATTGACCCACCACTGCAAGTTCCACAGGTGGGGTCAGTGTCCTCTGCCACTTATGGCATGGACACTTGAACAGAGTGTGCAGCCACTGAACAGCTTACTCTCACTCCAAAGGGGTAGGCAAGGAATTGAACTGGCAATGTCCAATTGATCACTCCAGATGTAGCAACCAGTTAAGTTTTTCCAGCTTCCCTGGGCCAAACTGAGTGGAGGTACAGGCAGAGGCCTGTACCCATGCTGAGCCCATCTCACCGAATGGGGTCCATCCAGCATGGTAGAGAAGTGTTCCTTGCCAGTCCCTGTAGCATCTTGCTAAGTAGGCCCTAATGGGGATGATGTGATGTGAGTCCTTCACCTCTGGCTCTACTGGGTCTCCATGTTGCAGTTCTGACATTTCCCTCTCTCCCTCTGATCAATTCCCTGCCCCTCCCTTTTTTATATACTGTTATTTCTATAAGGCAGACAGCCAAATTAGGGTAGGAGAGAGATGGAGGTACATTTTTCTTAGTGAAATTTTAGGTTCATTTTTTTTGGCTTATAACCAAAATACTGAATGATCTAAATGCTAATGAATTCAAACATTAAAAATATTCCATCTAGTGACTGTCTCTAAAAATCTTCTGGTGAACCTTACTTTCCTTTCCATAAATAACATTTTAGGTAAAAAATAGTAGATGTTTTCAAATATAAAAACACCTTATATCATACAATTTATCTAGAATAAAACTTCAAACTTATATCTGACTTCATTCTTGTCCTCCTAACAGGAGGCATATTGTCCACTGTGGAAGGGAGTGTGCTTTTCTCTTTCCTTTTCTTGCTTCTCTCCTTGCTTCCCCCCATTTTTCCTCTCTGTTTCTGGGCTGAAAGTAGGTAAGGAAGGGGGAAGCAAAATTCTTCTCAAGCAGTATCTTTTGGCCCTTCTTACCTTCCTTTGCAGCCAATTGACCTGTATGCTGACATTTGAACACTGAGTCTCTCATGGACTGAAGTTTGTGGGGTTCTGTAAAGACCTTACCTTGCACAGTAACTATTATGGGAGATGTTCTGTGGCATGAATATTCTTATAATTCCCCACCCTACACTGAGTTCTGATTGTCAGTGGGAAATTCCACAGCATCTTTTTTGGTTATAATACCTATAAAATAATCTGACCCTTAATAATAATCCCCTTAACCAAACACAGAGGTGCTTTATTTCATTCTCATGTAACACAACTGAAGAAGGTGAGGGTGCTAGAATAGTAGATCAGCTTTGCTATTGGATCATGCAAGAATCCAGGTCACCTCACCTATGTCTGCATTTGAGCCCATAGGAAGGAGAAAGAAAAAGCCAAGATTAGCAGCTATACATTTAAAATGGTGACTTGGAGTGTGCATACATCACTTTCACTCACAGCTTACTGGTCTGAAATAAGACAAATGACCATAGCTAGCTGCAAAGAAAGCTAGGAAAATATATTTCACAGGATGGTCATGTGACTAGCTGAAATGCTAGAGATTTTTTCCATTACTAAAAGGGCAACAAAAAGATTGTGTAAAGGGGTAGAGTCAAGCATATCTGAGAACATCCTCACATTGTATTCCAAACAACTTTGCCCGAAGGCCCTATTGCAAGTGTGAGCCACACAGTGAACTTTTCCATTTCCTCTGGACCCCCAGTGATCCACCGTGAAATGACTTCCTGCTCCTATTGTGCCATCTGTCAAACACCTACATCTGTAGGTATTGGAGATTAAATTGTATATAAGTTCTCATCTTCTTGCTTACTGTGACATGTGATATATGTGCAACCCTAGGATGCCTGGCAGGTGTGTAGCAGAAACATCACACCTACACCACTTAGAGAGGGCATAGGCAGAATGAACTGCCCTTATGACAGTGACACCTGAGTTCCAAAAGAGGAAGAGTTAACCTGTAAGAGGCACCACAACAACATCATGGGTATGTGCAAGAACGAGAGGGAAAAGGTGAAATGATACACTCACATTCACAGAAGAGTAACAGAATACTATTTTTCTTTTTATTTTTTTTTATATTTTATTTTTACTTATTTATTTGAGAGAGATACAGAAATAGGCAGGTAGAGAGAGAGCGCGAATGGGTACGCCAGGGCCTCCAGCCACTGCAAAAGAACTCTAGACACGTGCGCCCCTTGTGCATCTGGCTAACGTGGGTCCTGGGAAATTGAACCTGCATCCTTTGACTTTGCAAGCAAATGCCTTAACCACTAAGCCATCCCTCCAGGCCAGAATACTATTTTTCTAAACAAACTCCAGATGCATGTGTCACTTTATGTGGGTGCTAGGGAATCAAATCCCAGCCAGCAGGATTTGTAAGCAAATATCTTTAACCACTGAGCCATCATTCCAGTCCTACTATTTAAGACTCATGTTCTCATAGGAGTGGGGGATTTGCTAGAAGGTTGACAAGAAACAAATGATGAAGACTTTCATAGATGCATACTTCATCCTGAGACAAAATGGGTTTTAATGAGAGCCTTAAGCAGGGAAACAATCCAAATGGATCTGCATATATAGAAGACAAGTCTGACCCCTGGGTGAAGATAAATAATAATAATAATAATAATAATAATAATAATAATTAGATGTTTTTAAGATTATTATTATTTAGGGCTTGAAGTAAAATAATGGCATATTTGTCTTTAGGACTCACACATTCTTTCCTTGATAACAGTTCTGCCTCTGCTTAAATGCCATTTTATTACAAAAAGGACTTGAGGTGACTCTCACAAATTCAAGAAGTGCTGAAGTGAATATGAACTCCAATCTGAAATTTTATGTAAAAAATATTGTATTTCTATAATTCAGTTATCATTTCTCATCAAAGCCTACTCCAATTGAGTAGATAGAAATTTTAGCCTGCGCCATTTTGGACATTACCAGCTTCACATTAATACAAAATCTCCAGGGTTTCCCACAGGTCACTGAAGGGGCCCCATGAATGTTCATTCTGCCCTGGGAACCAAGACATCACCTCAGAACCAGTCTTCATAGCTCCATGGCTCTGGTCTTTACAAGCCACGCTTGCTCAGGAACTTAGCCATCACGTGGGCTGGCCACCCCTCTCATCCAAGTCTTGCCCTTAGCTGGAGCTCTACTTTCTTGTTTGGTCTTTAAACCTACAGCTCCAAAGAGATTCTGAGAGTCTCATGTGGATCGGGGAGAATTCTTCTTTCCAAATTTGCCTCAGAAGCCCCTTTCACTATCCATTTCTCTCTTTCAACCTCTTCAAGGGTTTTGGGCATTTTAAAACAAATCCAGAAAGAAAAGTTGACCACAATTCTTCTACCTCTGAATCAAGAAGGCACAGGCAGCAAACGATTCTTCTGGAAGAATAAGACGCTTCATGAAGAAGATGGCAGTGAGGAATCCAAGATCAAGGTGCCAATAGATTTGGTATCTGGTGAAGGACTACTTTCTGGTTTACAGGCCTCTGTAACCTGCTCATTGCAACCTCTCATGGCAAAAGTGCCAAGAAAGTTCTCTAGGGCCCTTTTCATCAGGGCACCGGTCCAGTTCATGAAGCCTTTGCACCTATGACCTAACAACTTTCCAATGGCTTTACCTCCAAATCCCATCACAGTAGAGATGAAGTTTCCACATGTAAGCTTAGGGGGACATAAACATTAAATTTAGGCATTTGTTATTTCTAGGAAATCAAATTATAGGTGATTTTTATATTTTGCCTCAAGCTCTTTTACATTTTCAAACTTTATGAGGAAAAGGTTATTAATATTTAGTGACTAGTTTTGGTTGTAACAGAAAAGTAGCTTTTAGTTTCTGCCATGCATGAAGTATTCCAGAAAGAAATGATATGAGGTCTGGGATTTGCTTGAAAATAATATAAGGTGGAGGAAAAGTAAGTAGACTGGGGTGTAAATGAACCAAGACTGGCCATGAATAGCTAATTGTTTAAACTGGGTGATTGATGGGTACATGGGGACTCATTACACTGTCCTTACTTTAGCATATACTTTAAATTTTCTATAAGAAAATCTGAGAAAACAAGTAGATAAGCAGAATGATCTTAGTCATTAGTATTCCCAGTTGTAAAATGAGAATAACACCTAGCTCAGAAGATGGCTATAAGGATTCTATGAGTTTACATATATACAGTGCTTTTTTTTTACAGTGTCTGACATTTAAGTTTACATATGGTTATTATTCTGATTGCCTAAGCCAGGAGTATGATGAACTCCTCAGGATGTCAAGTTTTTCCATCTGCTCTATCATCTCAAATACATCGCTGTCATAGTCTTGCATTACCAAAGCTGTTTTGTGTAATTTTCCTTCCATAGCTCTATTCAAAAGCAGAAGAGATAAACTGGGCATGGTAGTGCATGCCTTTCATCCCAACAATTGGGAGCCAGAGGTAAGAGGATCACCATGAGTTCAAGGCCTCCTGAGACTACATAGTGAATTCCAGGTCAGCCTGGGCTACAGTGAGACCCTACCTCAAAAAACCAAAAAAAAAAAAAAAAAAAAAAAAAAAAAAAGTGGGCTGGAGAAATAGCCTAGTGGTTAAGGCATTTGCCTGCAAAGCCAAAGGACTCAGGTTCGATTCCCCAGGACCCACATAAGCCAGATGCCCAAGGTGGCGCATGCATCTGGAGTTCATTTGCAGTGGCTGAAGGCCCTGCCACACCCACTCTCAATCTCTCTCTCTCTCTCTCTCAAATAAATCAAATAAAATTTAAAAAATTAAAAAAGAAAAAAAGAGTTCTCTACTTTTGTGCACATCCCCTTTTAAGACCCTGAAAACTTTCCAAGAAACCCCTTAGGTTTTTCTTTTTTCATCTTCTTCTCATGGGTTCTTCTCATCCCAGTGCTGGAACCACTCACTTACAATGGGATAGATCTGCCAGGCTGGCTATGATTAATCAAAGCCTATAGTCAGGGCTTGGAAGAGAGCCTGAAACATCATAAGTGTCTATACAAAGAAAACCTATGGTTCTGTCAACAAGGAAGAAAACAAAAAGGTAGGTGGGGCAGTGAAGCAATATTGACTGTCTTATGTGACTAATGTGGTAGGGTAGTTCTATATAGGATGATGGAGGGAACAGGAGAACGGGTGGTAACGGCAGGATATGTGAACTAAACTCAGACTGTGAAGCACCAGGGAACATAATTTTTTTTATGTTACACAGTTCTTTCTATGGACGGCAGGAGACTGAAATACAAAGATAAAGAGAAAAATCACAAAGATTTAAGACATAAGATATGTCACTAGTTTAATTTTAACCTAGAATTTTCCTGAAAATGAGTTTTAATCTTATTCAAATTATGTGCACATAATATGCAATGCACTTATTACTCTCTTAAATATTTTCCAAAGCTGATATGGGAGTTCAAATATCTTTGTAGAGTCAGGCATGGTGACACAGACTTTAATCCCAGGACCTGAGAGGCAGAGATAAGATCGCTATGAGTTTGAGGCCAGTCTGGGACCAAAGAGCGAGTTCCAGGTGAGCCTGGGCTAGAGTGAGACCCCACATCAAAAAAGGAAAAAAAAAAAGTCTTCATAGAAATACTTGACACATCAGTGAAAACTTCAAGAGAAGAAGCCAACTATGCTTGGGTGAGATATTTACATTTTATTTTCATTTCTACTGATTAAGTTTCTTTATAATCCACCTTCAAGGAGCTGGTGACTAGCCATAG
The DNA here is from genome assembly GCA_036365145.1 of Orientallactaga sibirica. Taxonomy (NCBI): domain Eukaryota; kingdom Metazoa; phylum Chordata; class Mammalia; order Rodentia; family Dipodidae; genus Orientallactaga; species Orientallactaga sibirica. The sequence goes on along the minus strand of JAEOAD010000015.1, from coordinate 30,234,245 downwards.
CCCTCACCACAGAATGTCTGCTCTCAGTGCTGAGAGTAACCATCCCTGTGTGAAGGTGAACTCCACATAAATCTTTTGAGGAAGACAGAGCTAGTTAAGATATTATTTAATTACAAATGAGAAATGCATTATTTGATCCATTAAGGAAGCTCGTGACACCAAGAGGGTGACCTCAATCTGATGAAAACTTTTCAAATTAAGATACTGAGAGCTTCGTCACTGATATAAATTTTGTTCACTGAGGACAGGACACATGCAATGAAATGCAAATGGATCAGGAAGGAGGAATTAGGAAATGAGTTTATCATATACGAGATGCTCCTTCTAAACAAGAAACCTTGATTTCAGCAACATCTTTGCTTAAAACAGAAAATGGTGATTTTGTTTCCATGACTGTCAAGGAGCCACACATAATATAAATGCTTCCCCCTGTGTCTGATCCCATGTTTGAGGATGGGAATGTCACCTTGATGTATAGAGAGAGCCTCATATAAGATAAAAATGCACTCAAATTTGTTTTCACAAATGCATTGTACTAACCCTGATCCCAGCCAAATCCTAAGCCCAAGAAACTGAAAATCACTGAATATTTTACATGGATCACTGATTGTATTTTTCTTGGCATTAATTTATTGATGCAACAATTTTTTATACAGAGCTCCTCTTTAACAATCACTGTTCTAACAAATGATAGCAAAATTCTGTTTCCTGTGGTTTTATATTCTAATGGGGGATTAGATAAAATAAATAAGTAATGTATAATATATGTAGATAGTGATAGATTCTTTTTAACATTTTTATTTTATTTTATTTATTTGAGAAAGAGAGGGAGAGAGACAATGGGCACATTAGGGCCTCTAGCCACTGCAAATGAACTCCAGGTGCATACACCATCCTTGTGCATCTGGCTTATGTGGGTGCTGGGGAATTGAACCTGGGTCCTTAGGCTTTGCAGGCAAGTGCCTTAACCTCTAATCCATCTCTCCAGCCCACTACTGATAGACTCTAAAGACATAAGTACAGTAGTAACTCAGGGAAATTATGACTGCATGACTGAAAAAAGCCTCAGTTAGATGGTGAGTGTGGTAACTGTAAATATTATTCTCCTCTTCATCCATTTTTCTGGCTCATCTTCTGGGCACATGGTAGGATTTTATTTCTTCAGCCAATTAAATTTAGAGATGCCCTGTGACTTGCTTTGGCTGAGGACATGGATGTAGGTGTGATATTTGCTCGTCTGGCATAAAAGCTTTAAGAGCTGATGTACGTCTCATCGTCCTCTCTTTCCCTCTAACACAGCAGTGCCCCAGCAGTGGCTGATCCACCCACTAAGAACCGGGATAAGAACAACATGAAGCAGAATCAGGATAGGCACACAGTGTGACTTGTTCTAAACTACTGACCTCGGGCAGTGTCTTCTCACTCTAACAAAGCCTGTCTCATTCTGAGTGGGATATGGTGACAGTAACACAGACCTGGAAGAAATGCAGAGTGAAAAGTATGGACATAAAAGGAGAAGCAGGGGCTGGAGAGATGGCTTAGTGGTTAAGGCACTAATCTGCAAAGCCTAAAGACCCAGTTTCAATTCCCATGTACCCATGTAAACCAGATGCACAAGGTGGTGCACGCAACTGGAGTTCGTTTGCAGTGGCTAGATGCCCTGGAGCTTCTATTCTCTCTACATATCTGCCTCTCTTAAGTTAATAAAAACCTATTTTTAAAAAGTAAATAAATATGCCGGGCGTGGTGGCGTACGCCTTTAATCCTAGCACTTGGGAGGCAGAGGTAGTAGGATTGCTGTGAGTTCGAGGCCACCCTGAGACTACATAGTGAATTCCAGGTCAGCCTGAGCTAGAGTGAAACCCTCGAAAAACCAAAAAAAAAAAAAAAAAAAAAAAAAATAAATAAATAAAATGCAAAACAGTCCCAAAAGACCAATGATAAGTTCAAAGGTCTCAAAGTTGGAATCTGCATGGTATTTTAGAGTCAGGTGAATGAAGAAAACAATAATAGAAGGAAGGAGCAGGCCAAGGACTGGTGGGTGTGAACATTAGTTAGGGTTGTGTGTACTGCTATAAGAACATTCACTTTTTTTCTAAGTGGGATGTGAAGTCATTCAAGGAGGAGTACCTTAATCTGACTTAATGCCTGAAAACACTAAAGTTGGTTCTTGAGTTGAGAATGGGATGGGTGGCGGAGAGAGATAGGAGCAGGTAGACATTAAAGAGGCCATTGCTATGAATCTGGGAGAGAGAGCAGAGTTGTGTGGATTGGTTTAGTGATCAAGGACATGGTTATAAGGGGTTCTGACCCTATTTTTCATATAAAGCTGTTAGGATATGATGATGTATTGGATAAGGGTTGTATCTAGGTCCAGTTTTGCTCTACAACAATTCTCAAAATAGGCAATTTATCAAGAACATAGGGGCTTGCTTGCAAAGCCTGAAAGCCCAGGTTTCGTTTCACAGCTACACACATAAAGCCAGATATACAATGTGGTATATGCATCTGGAGTTTCTTTGCAGCAAGAGGCCATGGTATGCCCATTTTCTCCCTCTTTCTTTCTCTCTTTCTAAAGATAGAAAGAAAGAAAAATATAAATTTATTTCTCATTATTCTGAAGGCTAGAAGCCAAGCTACAAGTACCAACATGTTCAATTCTTCATGAGAGCTGCTTGCTCTCTGCTTCCACAATGGCGCCTTTTGCTGTATTCTTCAGAGGATATGGACGTTGTATACTTCCCATCACAGAAGAGATAAGGAGCAGAAGAACTGAGGTAGTTCCTTACATGCCTTTTGCCATCCAGAAGGTTAGTTCCTTCACAGTCTAACCACACCTAAAGGTCCCACCTCTTCCTATGCTACACTGGGGATTGTATTACTTACTTTCCTCATTCAGACAGAAAGCATTTTAAAGGAGAGGATTCTTTTTTTTTTTTTTTTTTTTTCGAGGTAGGGTCTCACTCTGGCCCAGGCTGACCTGGAATTAACTATGTAGTCTCAGGGTGGCCTTGAACTCATGGCGAGCCTCCTACCTCTGCCTCCTGAATGCTGGGATTCCGGCTGAGAGGATTCATTTTCGGCTTTTATAGTTCCAGGGGATACAGTCCATTGTGGCAGGGAAGGCACGGTGGCAAGGGCAGGAAGCAGCTGGTCAGATTGTATCCACAGTTAGGAAGCAGAAAGTGATGAATTCCAGCACTCAGCACACTTTCTCCTTTTTATACAGTCCAAGATCCCAGCCCCCGGAGTAGTGCTGCCCCCAGTTAATTAACCTAATCTAGAAAACTCCCTCAGAGTTGGAGTAAATTTCTTAATGGTCAAGAAAGAAAGAAAGAAAGAAAGAAAGAAAGAAAGAAAGAAAGAAAGAAAGAAAGAAAGAAAGAAAGAAAGAAAGAAAGAGAGAAAGAAAGCAAAGAAAGAAAAGAAAGAGAGAGAGAGAGAGAGGAAGGAAGGAAGGAAGGAAGGAAGGAAGGAAGGAAGGAAGGAAGGAAGGAAAAAGAAAACAAAACTCCATCAGAGATATACCCAGAATTTTTTTTCCCTCTAATTCTAAAGCCTATCAAGTTGACAGTCGCGAGTCACAAGTCCACCCCTTGTCAACTTAACACTCTAACATGTCACTCTAAAGCTAAAACTTCCCACCCCTTTGTTCCAATGGACTCATGGCCCACAAAATGCATTCTGTCCAACTTCAAGTCTCCATAGACTTTAATAGCTCCAAATCCTTTCAAAAGTGTAACAGCAGAGTCTCTTCTGAAACTCAAGAAAACTCTTAATTGTGAGTTTCTATTAACATCAAAAATCAAGTCACATGCTTCCAATATCCAATGATACAGAGCAAACATTCCCAATCCAAAATGGAAGCATGGGGGAATAGCCAGGGAAGACCAGACCAAAGCAAACCAAGAATTAGTAGCACAAACACCAAATCCTGCAGCATCACACCCTGTAACTTGTACTCCTGGTGGAATCCTCTGGGCTCCCCCCGTTCTCAGGAAGCTTGCAGCACACACAGCTGTCTCTTGGGGCAGCTCCTGTCCTTGGCCACAGCTTTCCTTGGCAGACATCCTGTGATCTGTTAAGGTTCATCATCATGGTTTCACATGGTGGCCTCTTAGCGCCTCCTGTCAGGGACTGTAACCCTGCCACACATTGCCAAGTATTGCAGTCGGGTTTGCATTGCTGGCAGAAATCACCCAACCAAGAGCAGCTTTTGGGGGGAAAAAAAAAAGGGGGTTTATTTTGGCTTATAGACTCGAGGGGAAGCTCCATGATGGCAGGGGAAAATGATGGCATGAGCAGAGGGTGGACATTACCCCCTGGCCAACATAAGGTGGGCAACAGCAACAGGAGAGTGTGCCAAACACTGGCAAGGGGACAATGGCTATCATACCCATAATCCTGCCCCCAACAATACACTGCCTCCAGGAGGTGTTAATTCCCCAATCTCCATCAGCTGGGAACCTAGCATTCAGAACACTTAAGTTTATGGGGGACATCTGAATCAAACCACCATACCAAGTTTCAACAAGTCTCAGGAACCATGGAGAAAGACTCCATGACCCTCTCAATCTTGTATTTTTTTATGCCTTCAAGACCAGTACCATGTAAGTGATGCTGCCAAGTTCTGCTGCCAGCTTGGCAGGTAGCCTGGCCCCCTTGGAGCACAGTTATAGCAATCTCTGCTTGCTTTTCAAGCTGACCTTGGAGAATCACTTCCCTGGGCATTGTGCTCTAACAGGGAACCCCTTTAGTTTAGGCTGTCTTCTTTCAAATGACTGGATTTTTCACATGTTAGAGCCCCCAACTGGTGGAGTCTTGCACTAATTGTACGTTGACATTGATCTTTTCTTAACACTTTGCAGTTGGCTGTGCAATACCAACCTGAATGCTATCCTATCCTGCTGTTTCTTCTAACATACAAATTACTCCATTACTTTTAAATTCAGCCTCATTCAAGTTCTCAGTGCACAAGCAGAATGCAGTGATAAGCCTAGAATTCCCATTAGCTTCCAAGTATAAATTCTGAATAGACAAAAGGTTTATAGTGGCCACAAAATTTGGGAGTCATTGACACATAGGTGGTTCTGAAAATTATTAGTCAGTTATAGCACCAAAGGAAAAAAGGTAGAGAAATGGGTGTACAGGGCACACACTGAGTTTTTAAAGTGAATATTAAAAGTATAAGAGCAGAGGAGAAGTTGCAAAGTCATCCTAGTAAAATTTACCCATGGGGGCCAGAAAGAGAAAAAAGACAAATAACCAGAGCAAGGTGGAAGAAAGAGTTTGAAAGTATGAAAATCTGTCTATAGGTCAAGTAAGGTAAGGCCTGATCATCTACTATAGAAATTGAAAATGGTGGTCTTTCCTCATGAAGTGGCCTGAATGGCATAGGATCAACACAGGAATGGAGACAACTCATTTGTTCTTAAATGAATTTTTTAAAAATTGGAACTTACTGAGCAAAAAATTAAATTGAAAGAAGACTTAAAATGCATAGGAAATTAACAACAATTTTGTAGGCTAATTGGAAAGAACTATTACAGAAAAAATGGTCAGAGAGTAAATGATTGGAGTAGAGTCTTCAAGTGTACAAAAAGAGATGAACTCTAGCACAGACTGGAAGATCTGGTCTTTGCTAGGGGTCATCCAGAAGAAATGGGCCAGGAACCAGGAGGTATATCCCGTGGCATTGCTCACCCTCCCCCCACAATGACTGACTGCCGCTCTCACAGCTCATATAAAGAAACAGAAGGGTGGCCCAGTGAGCAGGAGGAAGCAGCACAGGTCTCCTAATGGAGGAGGGAGCAGAAGCTTCCTCTGAAAGGTAAGCCAGGAGGCCATGATGAAAGCCACTAGAAGTACTTTCATAATTCTCACAAACTTCAATTCCAGTTAGGGTTTTTGGTGACACAGTGACTCTTTCAGAATGATGGGTCAGTCATAGTGAGAAAATCTGTTTTATCACACCCTATGTCAGAGGGATGAGGCTGGGATACCTCCTTGCATAAGAATGAGCTCCCCTCGTGGGCTGATAACAAGGAATAATGAATCACAAATCAGCCCAACTTAGCCGCTGGGTCAAAGATGGCTGCACGAGCCTATCAAAGTAGTCATGGATCAGGGTAAGTCTCGATACAGGTACACTAAGAAACTCACGTGACTGGTAAAGAACTCAGGGGCTGGTGTGGTGCATCACACAGCTTACTCTCTACTGTGTACAACACCGAAACATGGAAAGGCAAAGCAACATGACTCCTCAAAAACATCATAGCTCCTCAATTACTGAACCACAATATAATAAAGTTGGTCAAATATCATATGAAGAATTTGAAAGTTTGTCTGTAAAAATGATCAGTGACTTCAAAGATGATATAAGCAAGCAAATGAATAGAGTAAGGAAATCCGTGCAGGACCTGGAGAAGAAATTCAGCAACAGACATGAGAAAGTTAACAACACGTATGGGAGTGGGCATAACAGATGAGAAAGTCAGCAAAAAGAAAGAGACTGAAAAAATAGAAATATTAGAAATGAAAAAATTCAATCAAATTTTTTTAAGAAACAGTGAGGAAAACACCACCAGAATTAGATTAAATCCAGAAGAAATAACATCATAGATGAAAGATAAGGAAATACTACATTGAAACATCAATATAAATAAATAAATAAATGTTAAATAAACAAGTATGACCACAACTTTTAAGAACTCAGGGGCCGGGCGTGGTGGCACACGCCTTTAATCCCAGCACTCGGGGAGGCAAAGGTAGGAGGATCGCCATGAGTTTGAGGCCACCCTGAGATTACATGGTGAATTCCAGGTCAGCCTGGGCTAGAGTAAGACCCTACCTTGAAAAAACCGAAAAATGAAAGAAAAACAAAACAAAACAAAACAAGAACTCAGGGATATTACCAAGACACCAAACTGAGGGACCCCATGGGGTTGAAGAAGGAGCTGAGATAAAAACTTGAAGGCATATGTTATAGAACTCTGTGCTCAAGGCATGGGGCAGCCATTGTTGTCTTGAAAGCAAAGCAGTGGTAACTGCACAACAATCTGTGATGGTTATATGGAGTGTCAACTAGACAGGACCTGTGAGAGGTTATGTAGATTACATTAGCCTCTTTGCTCATCAGTGTGGTATGCTCTTGATTCAGATGGGAGACCCACCTTCTGTGTGGGTGACACCATCCCATGGGTGGTGTCCTGGAGTGCATAAAAAGGAGAGCTGGGTGAGCAGCAGCATTCCCGGCTCTGTGCTGCCTCACTGTGGGTTGGATGTGATCAGTTCTGCTTCAGGCTCCAGCTGTCATGCTTTCACTGCCACGTAACTCAGAGCTGTAAGCTGAAATAAACCCTTCCACCCTTTCACTAAAATTTTTTGAGGCAGAGTCTCACTTTTGCCCAGACTGACCTGGAATTCACTATGTAGTCTCAGGGTAGCCTCGAACTCACAGCGTTCCTCCTACCTCAGCCTCCCAGTGCTAGGATTAAAGGTGTGTGCCATCACAGCAGGCTTAAACTGATTTATTTTTTGGTCCAATATTTTGTCCCAGCAATGAGAAGGCAACAATAGAGAGAACTGGCACCAGGAGTGGTGTCATTGCTGGAATGAACATGACCATGATTCCTAGTCTTTTTTTTTTTTTTTTTTTTTGGTTTTGCGAGGTAGGGTCTCACTCTGGTCCAGGCTGACCTGGAATTCACTATGTAGTCTCAGGGTGGCCTCAAACTCTTGGCAATCCTCCTACCTCTGCCTCCCAAGTGCTGGGATTAAAGGCGTGCGCCACCACGCCCGGCTTCCTAGTCTCTTAGAACTGGTTTCTGGGGGGAATGTGGAAGGACTAAGAACTTTGGAATATAAGCAAAGTTTAATGAGTGAGTCTGGAGGAAGTTTGCAAGACCAGAAGGCTGAGAGAAGTGTGGACTATGGAGGTTTCAGAGGGGGAGAAAGACTCTACCAGCAACTGAATGAAAAGCAATTTGTGTGATATTCTGGCAAAGAAACTGGCTGCATTCTGCCTATGTCTTGAGAAGTTGAACAAAGCTGAACTTAAACATAATAGATTGAATTCTAAGGTCCTTGGAGAAGGAAATTTCAAGACAAACAAACAAACAAACAAAAACCTTGAGTTTATGATGCTGACTCTCTTAGGTGTTCTGATTCAGAATTATACTAAAAGAGTAAGCCGGGCATGGTGGTGCACACTTTTAATCCCAACAGAGGTCGGAGAATCGCCATGAGTTTGAGTCTATCCTGAGACTATATAGTGAATTCCAAGTCAGCCTGGGCTAGAGCAAGACCCTACCTCAAAAAAAAAAAAAGTATAGTAAAAGAAAACAATAAAATAAATACAGAGCTTAAAGATATTTGTCATTCACATTTGACAAATGTAACTTGAATTTTGACACAGAAAAAAAAAGTGAACAAATTGAAAGTCCCAAATAAAAGAGAAAGAGCTGTAGCAGCATTGGCTATAATTGTTAAGATTTCTAGCATTAAAAATAAGCCAACTTCTCTGTTTGGAGACAATAAGAAGGATGCCCTGAGAGCAACATCCAAACCATTGAAGGGTCCAGCTAGTAAGAATTCAAATTCTTTTAAAGGAAAGGCCTAAAAGAATAAAAGAGTTCCCTGTTCCCCAAGGTCAGCATGCAGAGGCTATTGCAGCGATGGCCCGTGGACGCCACACAGGGCTGCATCCTAATAGGACAGTAGAGCCTGGCAGCATTGCCCACATGGTACTGGTTTTGGGAAAATGAAAGAAACAAGATGGAGGGGCTCGTGGAATATTTCACCACAGTTCCAGAGAGCAATGAGGCAGGATCAGATACCGTGCAAGGAGGCCTCATAAGACTAGAGTTTGAAGCTGGGAAGGTGAACGCTAAGTTAAAATAGAAACCCCAGGATGTTACAGATGCCAGAGCCATGGGGCATCCACCAACGAAAGCTATGGGCTCAGGATGGATCCAGGCCAGGAAAGAGGCTACAGGCAGTATACTGGAGGGGTAGCAATCCCCAAGCCTTTTGGAGCCCAGAGGATTTCATCAGAAGTCACAGATCTCGGAAATTATGCTGAAAGATTTGATGTTTATCCTGCTGGATCTTGGTCTTGCTTTGGTTCAATCTTTCCTTACTAGTCCCCAATTCCTCCATGGAACAGTTTAAGGGACATCTCACAGGGAAATTCACTAGTCATGCGTGAGGCACACATGAGGAATAAGAGGTCTGGCCCTCTCTAAGGATATAGAAGTAGTTACCAGTTTCTGGAAGACAGATTCTTCCTTAATGGTACAGCTGCCCATTAAAATGGTCCATGCTTCTATAGGTAACCCCTCACCCATGCTATTGTAAACAACTCTAGTTAAAGTCATTGCTTCACCAAGCCAGACTGTGGTGGAATCATGCCTTTGGTGTTTCATTGGTGCCCTGTCTGGGGTGAATAGACATTTGTTCACACCTCTCCAGGAAAATTCATACACTTGGTGCCTGAACAGGGATACAACAGAATGAAATCTGTGTATGGGAGGGGCAGTTGCATTGTTCCTGCTATGAGTGATGGGACATGCACCCCAAACTAAGCTGTCTTGGATAGAGCATCATGGCAGGGGAGGCACAATCCAGATATGGCTGCCTTGTCTGGAGATGGAATGTCTATGGAGGAAATCCTCTGGTTTATCTTCCTCTGTGTGGTATGCAGTGCATGCCTCCTTCGTGAATGTTCTACTACATGAGTACAGGAATGCCCCATAATGGCTGATAGAACCAACAATATGTCCCAGTCCCTGAATATAGAGATATGGAATGGGACTTATAAAAGCTATAGCAGGCTGGAGAGATGGCTTAGTGGTTAAGGCACCTGCCTGTTAAGCCTAAGAACATGAGTTCCAAACTCCAGGTCCCACGTATAGCAAGATGCAAAGTGACACAAGGGTGCAATGCCACACTTGACCACAAGGGGGCGCATGCATCTGGAGTTCATTCACAGTGGCTGAGAGGCTGCTGATGCGCCCATTCTCTATCTGTCTCCCTCTCCCTCTCTATCTCTCTCTGTGTCTCTCTCCAAAAAAAAAAAAAAAGCTATGGCAACAGTCATGTGGCCTATGATGTGAGTGATAATACAAGAAACTAAGGGTCACATATCTGCCAGGAAGAACTTACCTCCTACATAAGGAAGGAGTCACACTGAGAAAATGACAGACCAATGCTGCGCTCTGCTCTACCCTCTGAATTGGCAAGCAAACATAGAAAAAATATGAGATAGAATGTTTGCCATTTTTTATAGCTTTGGAGGTATAAGAGAAAATAACCCCTCCTGGAATGCAAGCATTTGGAATACATGGGAAGAATCAGACAGAAAAGAGTATAGTAGAAGTGATAGAAAATACCCCTCATGGGCTGGAGAAATGGCTTAGCAGTTAAGGCATTTGCCTGCGAAGCCAAAGGACCCAAGTTCAATTCCCCAGGTCCCACATAAGCCAGATGCACAAGGAGCACATGCATCTATAGTTCATTTGCAGTGGCTACTAGCCCTGGTGCACCCATTCTCTCTCTTTCTGTCTCTCTTCTATCTATCTCTGCTTGCAAATAAATAAGTAAACATTAAAAAAAAAAAAGAAAAAGAAAATACCCCTCATGTCTGCCTTTATATAGATGAAAGGCTAATCCATGACTCAGCATGTAGACAGAGGCTTTCTTAGAGGCCCAGTATGGAAAATGATGATAATCAGAGAACACTATGCCTCCAAACAGCTTGAATTAAGAAAGACTGTTAAATGGAGAGAGGGAGGGGATATGATGGAGATTGGAGTTCTAAAGTGGAATGGGGGGAGGGGAGGGGAGGGAAATAGCATGTGTTTTTTTGTATGTAAGTGTAGAAGTTGTCAATAAAAAAATTAATAATTAAAAAAAAAAAAGACTGTTAAGCAAAAAATGAAAGAGCTGCTCATAGCCTTGCTTGTAAGGCTATGGGATCAGAGTGTGGGTAGGATCAGTCTGAGTGCTATGGAAGCAGAGAGACTAAATAATATAACTATCCATCCTTCCTTAAGACAAAGGCTGCATAATCTCAGGTAATATGAGGCAAATCAATTCTGGATGACTAGCTCATGTGAGCCATTACGGACACTTACGTGGTTAATGCTGACTGAGGTCCCCATGGATATCAGACTTTGAAAGAGACAAGAGAGGGAGGACAGAAACTGTTGCGGGAACTAGGCTTGCAAAAGGAGGTATATGACACTGAGTTCTCCAGGCTGATAGGACTGTGTTCACAGGAGAGTTGAGAAAGAAGTTCACTCAGCACTGGTAATTCAGCACCAAGGACTGGGATGGGCCTTAGTGGCTTCACTGAGCCCCGTGGTGGGCTATGATCTTTAAGAGGCAGGAGAGGCTGGGCAGATCTGAATGAGTCAGACCAGCATATAATTGGATTAATAAAGTGCTAAGGCCATCAAGAGGGGACAGAAAAAAGAAAATGCAGACAAGGGGATCTGTCCACTCACTTGAAAGCAAATTTAACAATGTTTGTGTACAGCCAAAGTCCCTAAGGTAAAAATGAACAGAAAGCCAAATCAAGTGCTTGTGGGACTGTGGAAGGCTTTAAAGCCCAAACAACAGTTCATCTAAGGGATGAAATAAGGAGTAAATGACAAAGCAATAAATGTGCAAAAGATTATGCTTGGCCCAGGAGTGGGCAATTATCCCTTGAAAATACTCTGTGCACATTTCTCCCTGGGGTAGAGAGTTTTCACCCAGCCAGGTATGATAATGGAAGGCAGCAGTCAGGTGCTAACCCACAGCCTGTCAAAACTGGGAAGCCAGAGCCTGCATGGCAGGAGAGTTTGTGGTGCCACTCCCCTTTGGCCTAAGACTAAACAGAGCATTGCAAGTCAGCTCACTGCCTCCTTGGGAATGGGGAGCTATGTGGAGGGGCCACATCAGTACTCCAGGATAAGGAGGTGGGAAGTTCATGGAGAATGGTTGTGGGTTACAGAGAGCTAAATAAGGTAGTATAGTCTGTGCATTATGCTGTTCCAACACTGCTCTTTAACCAAGTAATGAGATCTTGTCATGCTGTATTGGGTCCTACTAATGTTTTTGTTTGTTTTTTCTAGTATCTGCTTAGCTTCTGAATCACATGATCAAATGGCATTTTCTTGGAATGGTCGAGCAGTATACCTTAAGAAAATCTGCTTACCTTTTATTTTATTTTATTTTCTTTTATTTATTTGAGAGAGAAGCAGATAGACAATGGGTGCATCAGGGCCTTCAGAAACTGCAAACAAATTCCAGAAGCATGCGCCACCTTGTGCATCTGGCTTATGTGGGTCCTGGGGAAATGAACCTGGGTCCTTTGGCTTTGTAGACAAGCGCCTAAGCACTAAGCCATCCCTCCAGCCTGCTTACCTTTTTTTGTAGAAAGGTTTTATTACCCAGGCTTGGTGGTGTACACCTTTAATCCCAGCACTTGGGATGCTGAGGTAGGAGGATCTCGATGAGTTTGAGGCCAACCTCAGACTACATAGTGAATTCCAGGTCAGCCTGGGCTAGAGTGAGACCCAACATAAAAAAAAAAAGGAGGGGCTGGAGAGATGGCTTAGCAGTTAAAGCACTTGCCTGAGAAGCCTAAGGGCCTAAGGTTCGATTCCCCAGTACCCACATAAACCAGATGCACAAGATGGCATATGCATCGGGAGTTCATTTGCAGTGGCTAAAGACCCTGGTACACCCATTCACGCTCTCTTCCCTCTCTCTCTCTCTCTCTCTCTCTCGCTCACTCGCTCTCTTTCTCTCTCATATAAAGTATTTTTTAAAGTTTCATTATATAATGCTAGCTTCTGAATGTCCTACAGACTTAGAGAAACACCTGAAAGATGTGCAAATGTACCTAAATCTAGAGAAATCCAAACACAAGAAGCACTTAGAACCCCAAATAGACATCACCAAAGAAGATCCTCCCCATGACACGTTACAGTCAAGATGCCCAAATGCCAAACAAAGAAATACTGAAAGTTATAAGAGAAAAATATCAGTTTATGTACCAATGTAAATACCAATGTAAAAGCCAAGAGCGTATGGGATGATATATTCTAAGCCCTGAAAATAAATAACTGCCAATGAAAATTTCTACATTCAGCACAGTTCTTTTAAAATTCATAGAGACATAAACACATTTCAAAAACAAAAACACAAACTAGGGCTGGAGAAATGGCTTACCAGTTAAGGTACTTGCCTTGGAGCCTAAGGACCCATGTTCAACTCTCCAAGTCGCACATAAGCCAAGTCACATACAAGATGACATAAGTGTGCAAGGATGCACATGCACACAAGGTGGCACACACGTCTGGAGTTCGATTGTAGTGGCTGGAGGCCCTGGCATGCCAATTCATTCTCTCTCTCTCTCTCATAGAAAAAAAAACACAAACTAAAGTGATTCATGATAACCAAAAAAGCTTTAGAGGGCTGGAGAGATGGCTCAGCAGTTAAGGTGCTTGCCTATAAAGCCTAAAGACCAGGGTTGAATTCCCCAGTACCCATACAAAGCCAGATGCACAAAGAGATGCATGTATCTGGAGTTTTTTTGCAGTGACCGGAAGCTATGGCACACCCACTCTCTCTGTCTCTCTTCTCTCTCTCTCTCTCTCTCTCTCTCTCTCTCTCTCTCTCTCTCTCTCTCTTGCAAATAAATAAATAAAATACAAAAAGCTTTGGAATCTTAAAGGACACTTAAAGAAAAGGAAGACTTTAAGGAATCTTGCACACAGAAGAGGAAGAAGGTCTGAACCATGAGAGTAAAGTATGAATTTCATGAGAGGACTAGATCAACAAAGGCAAAATAAGAAAGCATTAAGTATGCCCAAATCAATAAACCAGAAATTTCCTAATTAAAAAGGAGAGAAAAAGACAAACAATCCAATCAATAAAAGACTAAAAAAATATAGAACTTATCAAATACATTAACAATAACTGTACATATAAATTGTCTTACCTGAACTGGAGAGATGGCTCAGTGGTTAAGGCACATGCCTGTGAAGCTTAAGGACCCAGGTTCAATTCTCCAGGTCGCACATAAGCCAGATGCGCATGGTGGCTCATGAATCTGGAGTTTGTTTGCAGTGGCTAGAGGCTCTGGCATGCCCATTCTCACTTTCTCTCTCTATCTCTCTGTCTCTAATAAATAAATAAAAATAAATGTAAATAAAATAAAATAAATTGTCTTACCTGTTTTTGATTAAAAAAAAATCCAATCAAACTGGAGCTGAGCTGGAAGCCTCCTCTCTGTTGACTAGCTGTCATGAGGCTGGAAAGAGCTATTGCAGCCTGTTAGAGGAGAAATCACTGACTTTAACCAGCAGTGGACTCCGCAAGCTGTATGGCTGCCCAGCCAGGTCAAATGTGCCAAGTGGTACAATGGTGGCATGTCTATCTGTTATAGAGGAAATCAACTTTTCTCTGGCTGGATTTGAGGCCCCGTCATGGAAGGGAATTCCTGCCTGATACTGAAAACCTAATCAAAAGTCTATGGCTAGGGAGGTCATAAGCCCTAATGGGGAAATTACTACTGTTGTCTGGCTAAAGGAATATATTATGCCCACCAAACTTCCCTCTAAATACTTATGTCTATGCCCATATATTAAAACTACTACTTTTTGTTAGAGAAGCTTCTGTTTTCAGATGGCAGTGACTACCAGAGAGACTCAAAACTCATCAAAATGCTAAGAAGTAAAAGTGAAGTGTTCAGCACTAAGTAAGGCATCTCTGTCACATCCACCATGGCTGGGAGACCATTGTCAAAGAGGTGGCAGAAAGAACGTAAGTGCCAAAGGAAGGGGAGGAGTGCTCTGCAACTGTCTTCCAGACACAAAGTGGCCTTGGTACTCATGACTTCACAGTGGGTGACCACCTACACAAGACCTGCATAATAGGAGGGGGAAATGATGACATCAAAATGGGATACTAAGCTGGGCGTAGTGGAGCATGTCTTTAATCCCAGCACTAGGGAGGCAGAGGTAAGAGGACCATTGTGAGTTCAAGGCCACCCTGAGACTACATAGTGAACTACAGGTCAGCCTGAGCTACAGTGAGACTCTACTTCTTAAGAAAAAAAAAAAAAAGAAGAATAGTTACAAAAAAGAAGGTATTCAGTTGAGGGGGAATAGGAGAGGGGGAAATGGAGGGTGGTGAGAGGGCATTATGATCATGGTATATTGTTTATATTTATGGAGGTTGTCAATAAAAAGTTAAAAATTACCAACTATTTGTTGTTATCAAGAAAAATACAACTCAGTAGCAAAGACATCCACAGATTAAGATTCAAAGCATAGGTGTGACTTTATCAAACAACTGGAAGCAAAAACAAACAGGCATAGCTATTTATATATATGATAAAGTAGATTTTAAACCAAAATTTGTGAGAAGAGATAAAACTTCAGCAGAAGAATTAATCAAAGAATGCATCAAGAATATATAACAGAGGACTGGAGAGATGGCTTAGCGGTTAAGGCGCCTGCCTCCTAAGCCTAAGAATGCTGGTTCCAATCTCCAGGTCCCATGTTTAGCCAGATGCAGTGACAAAAGGGCGCAATGCTGCACTTGACCACAAGGGGGCGCACACATCTGGATTTCATTCGCAGCAGCTGAGAGGCTGCTGGTGCGCCCATCTCTATCTGCCTTCCTCTCCCTCTTCTCTGTCTCTCTCCAAAAAAAAAAAAAAAAAAAAAAAAAAAGAATATATAACAGAGCTGGAGAGATGGCTTAGTGATTAAGGCTTGCCTGAAAAATGAAAGAACCCAGGTTCAATTCCCCAGGACCCATGTAAGCCAGATGCATAAGGTAGAACATGCATCTGGAGTTTCTTTGCAGTGGCTGGAGGCCCTAGCATGCGCTCTCTCTCTCTCTAATAAATAAATAAAATATTTGAAGGAACATATAATAAGTATGAATAGATATACATCAGATGGTGGGGTTCCAAATTTCATAACAGCTACACAATTTAGTGGATGATTTCAATTCCCCACTCTCATTTTTAGATAGATTATCCAAACTAAAAATTAATTTTAAAAAGTTGAATATTAAACTATAACACAGATCAAGTAGAATATATATATATATGCATGTACACACACACACACACATATATATATATATAACACTGCATATAATACTTGTGGAATATACATTCTAATTAACAGTTCATAGGACTTACTCTAAAACAAATAAAATTTTGGGCCACAAAGCAAGTCCTTCATAAATACAAAAAATAAAAATAATTTTCTGTATTTTTATCACATCATAGTGGGACAAAGCTGGGAAAAAATAGCAAGATAGACCCCAAAAACTATTCCAAAAATGTGAATATTAAACAATATCCTTTTGAATAAACAGTTAAGCCATTGAAGAAATCAGGAAGGAGATTAAATATTTCCTAGAATCAAGTAAAAATGAAAGCACAACTTATTTAAATGTTTGGGCTATGGCAAATGAAGTTCTAAGGGGAAAGTTTATAGATAAACCCTTTTTAAAAATGCATACAGAGGGCTAGAGAGATGGCTGAGCAGTTTAGGCACTAACCTGCAAAGCCTAACCACCTGGGTTTGATTCCCCAGTACCTACCTAAAGCCAGATGCACAAAGTGGTACCTATGTCTGGAGTTTATTTGCAGTGGCTGGAACCCTGACATGCTAATTCTTTCTGTCTCTCTATTCTCTTTCTCTCCCTCCCTCCTTCTGCTTGCAAATAAATAAAAATATTTTTTAAAAAAATAAGACAGAGTGCTGGGAGTGGTGGCACATGCCCTTAATCCCAGCACTTGGAAGGCAGAGGTAGGAGGATCACTGTGAGTTCAAGGCTACCCTGAGACTACATAGTGAATTCCAGGTCAGCCTGAACTAGAGTGAGACCCTACCTCGAAAACAAACAAACAAACAAACAAAAAAAAATCAGACAGAGCTGGATGTGGTGGCACATGCTTTTAATCCCAGAACTTGGGAGGCAGAGGTAGGAGGATTGTTGTGAATTCGAGGCCAGTCTGAGTGAATTCCATGTCAGCCTGGACTACAGTGAGACCCTACCTTAAAAAAAAAAAAAAAAGGAAACAGGGGACCCTGTGAGCATGCTGTAGAAGCAGGCCCCTTGCTCCACTTTCCTTACTGAAGTGCCCCTGGCATGGAGTGAGTAGGCCAGACCCCTGTTCCCTAGCTCCTCTTAGTTCCCTGGCCCAAGTAGGTCACCTTGTGCCTGGCTTGAGGAGGGCTGGTCCCTGTATGGGGACTGTGTAAGCAAGCCTTTGGCCCTGGTATCCTGACTGGCTCCTGAGTACAGCCATCGCTATTCTCCTGAGTCAGAGGGTGCATGGGCCACTGTAGGAGCAGGCCTCTTCTCTCTGCCTCTCCAGCTTCCTGGCTCCTGGTTCCCCAGCCCATGATCCCAGTGTGCTGAAGAGCACATGCAAGTGGAGTGAGTAGGCCAGAGCTCCCAGTTTCCCAGGTAACTTTCATGTGCCTGCAATCTCCATAATCTGCACATCTGTGGTTAGAACCCCATCATACACCAGTACACCAACCCAGCTCACATTTAAAACAGAACACCCTCTGAAGATCCTACAAAGACAAAAACTTGCTTCCTCCTCAATACAATAAAGTGTCTCCCCAAGATTGGTAGACCACAATGCAAAAAAGCCAACAAAAGTCAGAACACTGAGGGATCTCCACCAAGGATGCCTAGTCCCACAATGGAAGCCTCCAATGAAATCATAGTGAAATCAACAAAAATTAAATCCCAAAAGGAAACACAACAACCAATGAGACCCTGACCAAAAGAATTGCTGCACTGGAAGCAAACCATCAAAAAACCAACAATCGTATCAATGAAATTGTACAGAGTCATCTCTAAAGATTAGAACCCTCAAAAGAGATATGAATGAATTGAATGTGAGTCAAGGAATGGAAGATCTCAATAACCAACTGATGAAGCTTAACGAAGACTTGATCAAATGTAAGAATGAATTCCAGGAAGCATCAAGAAAATCAGAACTCAAACTTAACATACCTCAAAAAATAACACAACAGAAAACAAAAATCAAATACAGCTTATAAAGACCTCTCTAGAACCCGTCACTAACAGTTACTCATGAGGAAGACAGAACCTCTGACCTGGAAGAAAAGACAGAAGAAATTGATTAGGAGGCCAAAAACTTTCCTAAGTCCAAAAACTCAAGTGAACAGAGTACAAAGGAACTGTGGGATACCCTAAAATGACCAGATCATGGGTATACCACAAGGAGAGGAAATCCAGGCCAGAGGCATAGAGAACATATTCAACAAAATTATTGAAAAAAAAAATTCCCAATCTCTCAAAAAAATAGTCCATCCAGATAGAAGAAGCCCAGAGAACATCAAAGAGAAAGGATCAAAAAGAAACTCTCCAAGGCACATCATAGTTAAAACTCTTAACAATGAAAACAGAGATTGCTAAAAGCAACAAGAGAGAACTCACTACATACAAAGGCAATTCCATCAGAATTACCTCGGATTTTGTAATGAAAACCCTGAAAGCCAGAAGGACCTGGAATGGACCACTTCAAAACTTAAAATTCTATGGCTTCCACCAGGCATGGTGGCGCATGCCTTTAATCCCAGCATTCGGGAGGCAGAGGTAAGAGGATCACCATGAGTTCAAGGCCACAAAAAAAGAGAGAGAGAGAGAAGTCTCAAATTAACAAAATCAGAAATGCAAAAGGAGGGCTGGGTAGATGGCTTGGCGATTAAGGCATTTGCCTGCAAAGCCAAAGGATCCCGGTTCGACTCTCTAGGACCCACATAAGCCAGATGCACAAGGGGCGCATGCATCTGGAGTTCATTTGCAGTGGCTGGAGGCCCTGGTGTGACCATTCTCCCTCCCTCCCTCCCTCTCTCTCTCTCTCTCCTTCTTTCTCTCTCTCAAATAAATGAATAAATAAATAAAATATATTTTTAAAAAACAAATGCAAAAGGAGAAAACACAACAGACATCAATGAAATTGGAAGAATCATCAGGACATACTTCCAAAACCTCTACTCCACAGAATTGGATAATCTGGAAGAATTGATGAATTCCTAGACACATACCACCTACCAAAACTAAACTCAGAGCAGATTAGTCTCCTAAACAAACCTATCGCATCCTTGGAGATTGAAAAGGTAATCAAAAACCTCCCCCAGAAGAAAAGTCCAGGACTGGATGGCTTCTCAGCTGAATTCTATCAAACCTTCATTGAAGAACTGAAATCAATTTTGCGGGGGGGAGTTTTGAGATAAGGTCTCACTCAAGCACAGGCTGACTTGTAATTCACTATGTAGTCTCAGGGTGGCCTTGAACACACAGCAATCCTCCTACCTCTGCCTCCCAAGTGCTGGGATTAAAGGCATGCGCCACCACACCCAGCCCGAAATCAATTTTTGTCAAAGTGTTCCACATAATCAGAGACCAAGGAATCCTCCACAACCCCTTTTATGAAGCTAGTATCACCATAATACCAAAACAAGACAGAGATGCAACAAGTAAAGAAAACTATAGGCCTATATCCCTGATGAATTTAGATGCAAAGATCCTGAACAA
Source organism: Orientallactaga sibirica (assembly GCA_036365145.1). Classification (NCBI taxonomy): domain Eukaryota; kingdom Metazoa; phylum Chordata; class Mammalia; order Rodentia; family Dipodidae; genus Orientallactaga; species Orientallactaga sibirica. The sequence goes on along the minus strand of JAEOAD010000015.1, from coordinate 30,214,646 downwards.
AATCTTCACAAAGCAATACATCAAAAGAATTATCCACCTTGATCAAGTAGGCTTCATCCCAAGGAGGCAGGGATGATTCAACATATGAAAATTGGTCAACATAATAAACCACATAAATAATCTTTACCATAAGAACCACATGATTCTCTCAGTTGATGCAGAGAAGTCCTTTGACAAAATACAACACCACTTCATGATTAAAATGCCAGAAAGAATAGGCATGGAGGGTTTATATCTCAACATAATATAAGCTATATATATAAAGCACCCAAAGCCCAAATAATACTTAATGAAGAAAGACTCAAGGAGTTACCATTGAGATCAGGAACAAGACAGGGGTGCCCACTCTCACCAATTCTCTTCAACATAATACTGGAAGTGTTAGCTCAAGCAATAAGACAGGAGAAAGAAATAAAAGGGAATCAAAGTAGAAAAGAAGAAGTCAAGTTAGCCCTATTTGAAGATGACATGACCCTATATATAAGTGACCAAAAGTCTCCATCTCAAAACTTCTAAAAGTGATTAATTCCTTTTAGTAAAGTGGCAGGATACAAAATCATTGCACAAAAATCAGTAGCCTTTCTATATGCAAATATACAGAAAAAGAAATCAGTGAAGCTGTCCCATTTTCAGTAGCAACAAAAAAAAATTAAATACCTTGGAATAACAGTAACTAAGGATGAAAAAGACCTATATAATGAAAACATTTTTTAAAAATTCAAGAAAGAAATAGAGGAGGACTTGAGAAGATAGAAAGACCTCCCATGCTCCTGGATAGATAGAATTAATATTGTGAAAAATGGAAATTCTGACAAAAGCAACATACAAATTTAATGCAATACCAATAAAAATACCAGCCTCATTCTTCACAGAAATTGAAAAAATTATCTCAAAATTCATATGGAATGGCAGCAGGCCTCGGATATCCAAACATATCCTCAAAAAAAAAAAAAAAAAAAAAAAAAAAACAGCTCTGGAGGTATCACCATACCCAATCTAAAGCTATACTACAAAGCCATAGTAACAAAAACTGCATGGTACTGGCATAAGAACAGAAACATAGACCAATGGAACAGAATTGAAGACCCAGACCTTAGGTCAAGTAACTACAGCTACTTGATCTTTGACAAAGGTGCCAATAATGTAGACTGGAGAAAAGACAGCATCTTCAACAAATGGTGTTGGACAAATTGGATGATCATGTAGAAAAATGAAACTAGACCCACTCATCTTTCCATACACAAAAATCATGGATTAAAGACTTCAATATAAGACCTGAAACTCTTCAACTACTGGCACTCTCCATGATATGAGTGGGGAAGACTTCCTGAAAAAAAAAAAAAAACAGTAGCCCAGGAAATTAAACAATCACTCAACCAATGGGATCTCATGAAGCTAAAAAGCTTTTGCACAGAAAGCACACCATAAGCAGAGCCAATAGATTACCCACTGAATGGGAGAAAATCTTTGCCAGTTATACCACTGACAGAAGCCTAATAAACAGAATCTACAAAGAACTCAAAAAACTAAGCAATAAAAAATCAAACAACCCACTCCAAAAGTGGGGCAGAGAACTGAATAGGGAGTTCTCAGAGGAAGAATTACAAATGGCTAACACACACTTTAGAAAATGTTCAACATCCCTAACCATTAGGGAAATGCAAATTAAAACAACTATGAGATTCCGCCTTACTTCAGTAAGGATGGTGTAATCATTAAAAACTTCAGACCAGGCACAGTTATGGAGGATGGATAATCATTTAAAAAAAGTCAGGATGACAAATGTTGGTGAGGATGCCAACCAGCCACCACAGCACACAGAGCAAAACTACAGCCAAAACAGGTCACACTGTTGGTGGGAACTCCTGCTAGGCACATTTGCATATCTTTACAATGGAATCTCAAACCTACACCATTAACACCTTAAGACTGGCTCTAGTGACATTGCCTCTAGCCAAGGTGATTGAGATTCCACTGAAATATTGGACATATAAAACTACCAGAGATGGCAATCATTTAAAAAATCTAACAATGACAAATGTTGGTGAGGATGTGGGGAAAGAGGAACGCTCATCCACTGTTGGTGGGAATGTAAACTTGTACGACCACTATCTGGAGATTCCTGAAAAGGATGAACATAGAGCTACCAACAGACCCAGTTATTCCTTACCGTACATTTATCCTAAATGCTCCATGCATCAATACAGAGACATTTGCTCAACCATGTTTATAGCTGCTTAATTCATTATAGCTAAAAACTAGAATCTACCCAAATGCCCACCATTGGATGAATGGATATAACAAAGTTCTGGGACATTTACACAATGGAATTCTACTCAACAGTAAGAAAAAACAATACAATGAAATTTGTAGAAAAATGGACAAACTTGGAACAGATCATACTCAGCCAACACACACAATCACAGAAAGATAAACACCACATAGTGTCACTTATCTGCAGTTTCTAACCTGGACCTGCTCGAGGTGCTGTCAAACTTGATAAGGCAACTCGACCCAGACAATAGGGATGGAAGGATTTGGTGGGGAGGGGAGGAGGGAAGCAGATACAAAATTAAATCCAAAATGAGCTTGTGCATAGGAATCTTTATCCTTGGAGATATCCTAAAAGATATAACCCTCAAAAGGAGTAAGGGGGGAGCACCTGAAAAGCAGGGCTCTGGTGAGGGTGGGATGAAGCCTAAGCTTAAAAGGAAACTTTTTTTCTGCCTCTGACCTGCAACTCCCAGTACCAGAGACTGGTTGCTGCCACACTGAGCTGTTGATCAAAGAAACCTAGGAGGTCCCCAAATCAAGACAGCTTTCTGTCAAAGCACTTGATTACCTGCCTGAGGCAAAAGCTAAGACCCTATTGCTGAAGACACCATATGCTGCTGACACAGAGCATGGAGAGACCTGGCTGGAATTCAGAAGAAAGGCAGTCCCCAGACACTTAGCTTTTCTAGGACTGGAAAGTGCTACATAAGCTACTGGGTAAAAATGACCAACAACAGCCTGAGCAACCAGAGGTCTAAGCTCTTCAGAAGCAAATACCCTGACATGATGCACATGCCAGTGCAATACTGACACACAGCCTCAGTGGGTAACCAATAGCTTTCTGATTGGCTAAGAGATCTGCTTAGTGTAAAGGCACCCATATCTGGAATTGGGAACCAAATCAGAATTCTATGGAGACACAGATTGTTATTCAGTGTCAAGCTCTCACTAGGTTTTTGCTAAAAGAGGGATTACATACACCAAATTCTCCATAAATTAATAAGGCTATGCCATTTAAACTATGCTGACTTCACTCTCCATTAGAGAATCTGTTCTTTTTCAAAAGATAACAAGAATAGAGGAGATAAACTACCCCTCACACTTCAGCCAAGCCACAGCTGAAACCACAGAGGAATGGGGGAGACGAGCAAGAGTGCTGCTTCCATGCTGAACCGGATAATCAGCACCAGGGTGAAGGAGACAGACCCTGAGAACACTCAACACCTACCAAAGCAGAGATCCAGAGGCTCCTAAGAGCTCCACTGATGTAGACTTAAAACTCACCCACCAAGGCTCAAGGAATTTTGCAGAAGAAAGGACAGAAAGATTGTAAGAGCCACAGGTTGAGACATCATGCACAGAGGCATTCCCTCCCCCCGAAATTAACTGACTGCTGCTCCCACAATGCATAAACCACAACCCCATGAAACCTCTCTGAGGAGGGTCCCCAGTGGAATGGGGGCAAGGACAAGGGAAAAGAGGGTACCAAAATGTGATGTATCCATACAAAACATCTTGTTGATAATAATAAAAATAATAATAATAAACATTTAAAAAATCAGACAGAAAGCAAATAACCAGATGTTCACAAACGTCTTTGAATAACAGGAAGGCATACCCAAAAGAATTATAATGCAGGGAATAATAAAGACAAGCACAAAATTAACAAAGTAAGCCAAGCGTGGTGGCACACGCCTTTAACACCCAGCACTTGGGAGGCAGAGGTAGGAGCTTCGCCATGAGTTCAAGGCCAACTGAGACTACAGAGTGAGTTCCAGGTCAGTGTGGGTTAGAGTGAGACCTTACCTTAAAAAAATAAAATAAAATGGAGACTATAATAATAATACAATGGATGAACAAAACAAATAGTTGATTCTTTGAAAAACTCAACAACATTAATACATCCTCAGTCAAACTAAGCAATGTAAAAGGACAGAAGAACCAAATTAATAAAAGAACTCAGAAAATCATAACAGATACTGATGAAATCATATGTAGTTAGAGAATGTATTAAAATCTATATTCCAAAAAGCTGGAAAATCTAGAAAAATGGATAAACTCCTGGACACATATGAACTACTAATGTTATATCAAGAGAAGATAAAAAATTTAGACGTGCAATTAACATTGAGATTGAGGCAATAATAGAGGTTATCTGGGTCTGGGGAAATGGCTCTGTCAGTAAAGTGCTTGCCTTGTAAGTATGAGGACTTCAGTTTGTGTGTAAACTGAAACAAGATGAATATCTGTTAATGTTTCAAACCCTGCACAAATACAAATTCAAAATGGAACAAACACCTTAATACTTACGATTCTGAAGTTACTAGAGAAAAACATAGGGAAGCATAGGCAAGGACCTTCGGAAAGGGTACCAGTAGCTCAGGAAATAATAATAGTAAGAATTGATAAATGGGATTTCATGAAATTGAAAAGCTTGTGACTCATGAAGGAAAATTCAACAGAGTAAAGAGACAGCCTGCAAAATTGGAGAAAATCTTTACAAACTACACATTTGATAGTGTTAATCTCTAAGATCTATGTGGTAGTTTGAATATATGGCCCCCAATATATTCAGTGTTTTATTAGTTTGATGTTTGCATCTGCATCTACCTGGCTGGAGGCAATGTCATTGGGTGAATCTTAAGGTGTGGTGGTGGGTTTGAGATTTCAATCTAATGATATGCAAAGTGTGCCTAGCTAGAGTTCCTGAGGTGTGCTGTGCTATCTGGCTTTTTGGCTTGTGGCTTTTCTCTCTATGTTTGGTCCTGTGAAAGCAGGCCAGCTTCTTCTGCCATTATGGAACTTCCCCCTGGATCTCTGAGCTTTGATAAATCCCTTCCTCCATAACTGTACCTGGTCTGGAAGTTCATCTCAGCAAACCTGAAGATATCTGCTACAATCTATAAATAAATCAACAAATTAAACTCTAAAAAGGCAAATCATCCTATCAATATATGGGAAAATGAATCAAACTGTTCTCAAAAGAATAAATATAGATAGCAACTTGGCATGGTGGGGCATGCCTTTAATTCCAGCACTTAGCAAGCAGAGGTAGGAGGATCGCCAAGAGTTTGAGGCCAGCCTGGAACTACAGAGTGAGTTTTAGGTCCAGCATGGGCTAGAGTGAAACTCTACCTCAAAATACCACCCCCAAAAAAGAATAAATATAAACAGCTAGTATTGCCATCATCGCATCTGGGTGTTCATGTCGAAATCATCTGGTCTCTAAGGAATGGGGTAGCCCCAGCCCTCCAGTTCTGTTGCCTGCAACACACATAGTCTCTCACTTGGACCAACTCCACTCCATGCACACAGCTTTCAATGGTGGATGTCCCATGGTCCTGACATCCCTAATACCATGAAGTCTCCACTGTAACTTTGAATTCACCTTTACAGTTTCATATAGTGGGTCCTCAGGACCTTTGTACAGGGAATGCAACCCTATCACATATTACCTGGTTCTTGCAGCTCTCTCAGATTTTGATTAAAGGCTCAGTGACCCTCCTCATGCTTACATCTCTCATACTAGCAAAGCCAGTACAGGTGGACAATGTTGCCAAGTTCTGCTGCCAGGTTGAGGTATAGCCTGGTACCCTTGGACCACAATTTCAGCATCCTCTCTTCACCCTTCAGGCTATTCAGGCTCTTTCTTTTCAAATGAATTTGTATTTTCACATGTTGAAGCCTTTGATGGGTAGGGTCTTGTTGTCACCTCTCCTAGTGTTGCAGTGCAGAACATAAGGGCTTTGCTTTTTTAATTTTTAAAAAATGTTTTTATTTATTTGTGAGAGAGAGAGACAGAATGGGGATGTTCCAAGCCTCTTGCCACTATAAACAAACTCCAAATTCATGCACCACGTTGTGCTTCTTGTTTTACATGGGTACTGGGGAATCACATATGATCTGGCAGACCTTACACACAAGAGCCCTTAACCCCAGCACATAGAGTTTTTCTTTAATGGTGCTAATCTCCTTAACAATTATAGCTGCTAGGTCTGTCCTTACTTTATCTGCAGCTTTAAATGAATCCACACTCATTTCCTTTCCAAACTGCTCATTTTTCATATCTTTCTGTTCTCACTGTAAACAAAGATAAGAACAGAACTTGAATGTGATTCTGCCTTGAAAAGTTCCTCCTCCAAACAAATTAGTTCATTCCTTTTGAGTTCAGCCTCACAAGTTCTCAGGACACAAACAAAATACAGCCAGGTTCTTTACCAGATATAACGTGAATGGCCTTTAGTTCAGTTCCCAAGAGTTCTTATTTCCCTCTGAAAGTTCATGAGCTGGACCTCCACTGTCCTCATTCTTTCCCACCCACCCACCCCCCCGAGGTAGGGTCTCACTCTAGCTCAGGCTGACCTGCTAATCACTGTGTAGTCTCAGGGTGGCCTCGAACTCACAGCGATCCTCCTACCTCTGCCTCCCAATTGCTGGGATTAAAGGTGTGCACCACCACGCCCAGCTTACTGTCCTCATTCTTTTGGCATTCTGGTGTTCTGGACTCCCACCAGAATGGCCCATTAAGTTATGCTTACAGCATTCTATGACTTTTCTATCCCAAATTTCAAACTCTTCCACATCTGTCCTGCAAAGCAGTTCTAAAGGTCTAAGGAACACATGGTCAGGTTTATCACAGCAACAATCACATTCTCAGGACCACTTTTCTGTATTAGCTACTTTTCTCATTCCTGTGCCAATACCTAACAAAAGAAACTAAAGAATGGAGTAGTTTCTTTTGGCTTACTTTTTAAGAAGTCAGGAAGGGCATAGTGGCCAGTGTCCACAGACAGGAAGCAGAGAACAGACAGGAAGCAGAACTAGGCTATAAAACCTCCAGGCAGGGGTTCCACAGCCTTCAAAACAGGGTCACCAGTTGGGGACCAAGTGTCTAAACACATGAGCCTAGGGTAGGTATTTCATATTCAACCACATGTAATTTCAAATTCACATATTGCTAATCAATGAATCTTCTACATTGTGATCATAAGTGAAATTCCAAGAGACAGTTGAAGTTTAATCAGTTATTTCAATCTCTAATATACAGTGAATATATTCATAATCAATATTAATAAGTGATTATTCTGCAAACCAGAATAATCTGAAAGGTCATTTACAGATCTTGTCAAGGAAAGGCAAGCGCCTCTCCCAAGTAAGAATTACAGGCTTCTAAAAGCAAACTCACTGAAATATGAATGCAGTTCAGGGACAAGGGACTAAAAGAGCACTCTGTAAATTGATCTGCAGCTATAACTAAAGTTCAGCACATCCTGAACCAGCATTCTGAAGCAAGATACAAGCAAACTACAAAGCAAGCTCATGCATTACAGGACAGACACATAGTAGGTTTTCATGTTGGGACTCGAGCTCATAATTGAAAGTAAACTTAGTGACTTATAGAGTTATTCACATATATATATTATAGAATTGTTTTTAAAATAATATTTCACAAGCCAGGCGTGGTAGCACATACCTTTAATCCCAGCACTTGGGAGGCAGAGGTAGGAGGATCACCATGAGTTCAAGGCCACCTTGAGATGACATAGTGAATTCCAGGTCAGCCTGAGCTAGAGTGAGACCCTACCTCAAAAAAACAAAAAAATTAATAAATTTATACAAGGGCTAGAGAGAGGCTTAGCAGTTAAGGCACTTGCCTACAAGCCTAAGGACCCAGGGATCAAGTTTTGATTTCCCAGTACCCATGTAAATCAGATTCACATAGTGGTGTATTCATCTGAAGTTTGTTTACAGTGGCTAGAGGCCCTGGTACTACCATTCTCTCTCTCTCTCTCTCTCTCTCTCTCTCTCTCTCCTCTCTCTCAAATAAATAATAAACATAAACTTTTTTTAAAAAAGTTTTTAAAAAGAAATTTATACAAAATGTGGTTAGTAGGGAAGTTCTTGTCTAACATGTGAAAGCTGTAGATTGGATCCCCAGCACCTCAAAAGAAGGAGTACAAGAGGAGAAGGGAGGGAAAGAGAGAATAAGAAAAATAGAATCTATACAAGTGTTACATGTCTCTAACAAATTTACATGGATTTTCTAATTGAATTGCAGTCATGTAGCTCCATCTTAAATTAAGTAATGAAATGCCATGGACATGTGCTTGTTACTTAAATTCTTATTAAATTTATATCCTACCTACAGCTATACAACCATAAATATGCCTGCTCTTGTCCAAGATTGTGTGTCATACAAGAACATCAAAAAGAACTGTTTTCCCGTATTGATAAATTTAACATATTAGATTTATGAAAAATTCTATTTGTGTTTTTTACTTCAGACAAATAAAATTATAAACAATCAACTATACCAAAACTATAAATAAACTTCAAAATATCTGAAGATGGGGCTGGGAAGTTATTGATGAAGTGCTTGAGTTTGAAGCATGAAGGTCTAAGTTAGATCCCCAGAACCCATGTTTTAAAAAACTTGGTATGGGGCTGGAGAGATGGCTTAGGGGTTCAGGCACCTGCCTCCTAAGCCTAAGAACACTGGTTCCAATCTCTAGCGTTTCCAATCTCCAAGTCCCACGTTTAGCCAGATGCAAAGTGAGGCAAGGGCACAATGCCACACTTGACCACAAGGGGGCGCACACATCTGGATTTCGTTAGCAGCAGCTGAGACACTGCTGCCGCGCCCATCTCTGTCTTCCTCTCTGTCTCTCTGTCTCTCTCTCTGTCTCTCTCTGTGTGTCTCTCTCCAAAAAAATAATAAAAAATGAAAAGTTTAAAAAAAAAAACTTGGTATGGTGCCATGTGCTTATAATCCTAGTACTGGGGAGACAGATTAGTGGAACTCACTGGCCTGGTGAGTTCCAGACCAATGAGAGACTCTGTCACAAAATAAAAGTCAGTGACATCTGAATAATGACACCCAAGGTTGCCTTCTGGCCACCACAATCACATGCACATGTATATAAATATGCACATATGCACTGAACACATACAACATACATACACACAATTTTGAAGGTGTTTGATTACCTAAGTTTGTAAATGAAACTAAATATTAGTCAGTTTATTAGTAACCAACTGTCCTTGAAGGAATAAGATATTGTGAAGACAATTGTGACCCTACCTTTGGCTATCAGACTACTGAAACAAAATGGACCCCAACAAATTGGAATTTCCCTAGGAATCTCTTGCTGGGAGAAGGAAAATGCTGAAACCTAGTAGGCCATTGAAGGAACTTGTCTTGAAAGAGATTTCACACAGTTCTGACAGCTTGTCAGAACACCTTGCAGGAGACACTGGAGCCAAGACAAAGATGGTTAGTGGAGGACTCTGGCCCAGGCTGACCTGGAATTCACTATGTAGTCTCAGGGTGGCCTTGAACTCATGGCAATCCTCCCACCTCTGCCCCCCAAGTGCTGGGATTAAGGGCATGCACCACCACGCCCGGCTTTGCCCTATATTTAAAACAGAACTTCATGTCACCAGTGGAAAGATGGACTTGTTGGGGGATGAGCATCATGTGACTTCTGTGTTTGTCCCCAAGTGGCTGCATTGAATAAATCTCCCTTTCTGCCCTCACTATTTCTTTGTTTCTGCACTTGCTTGGTCTATGAGGATGGGCTGAACCTGGCTTGTTAGGGGCTATCAGGGACTAACTCTAGTAAAACCCTTTAAAGGGATAAAATTTATTAGATATAAGCTGGTTATGGCAGAACAGGCCTGTCATTTCAGCACTTAGGAGGTAAAGTCAGAAGGATCAAGAGTTCAAGGCCAGCTTCAGATACAAGTGAGTTCAAGGTAAGTCTGGCTTATATAATTTGTTTTTGCTAGAAAATAAATGGATTAACATTTTAAACTGAAAAGCTTACAGAAGAACTCAACTTTTAAACTTATCACTTAAAGAACACTAATGTTCATCAATCCAGGTCTCTGGTTAATCTTCCTATGCACTAAAATTGTCATTGAGGAAAAAAACTCTCACCTACACCTACAAAGAAACTGAAGCAGGTAAGTTACGAAGAGGCAGATCTGAGATTTGATCCCAAGTCTGCCAACTGCAAAGACCCATGTTTTTCTCAACATTCTTCATTACCTTCCCCTGACAAATAATTAAATAACAGTAACATACAATCCACATAAAACTTAAAAAAGACTTTCCTCTTTCTCTGTGCCTTGTAATGCCTTGGGGTCATAATTATCATTACCTCACAATACAAACTAAGGAGGAGGTACTGAAGAACTGGGGTGAAGTAATAAGACTTTAACTATAACATCACCTGCAAATAAATGACTTTTCTTACTAAATCTCTTATGTTGGCATATGTGTATATACTTTATACGTTTCTCGTAAAAGTAGAGTATAAATAGAAGAAATTCAATAACCCATGGCTGATTATTTAAACTATAAGTATGTTTGCCTTATGGATAAACTGACGCTTCCTGTCCTTGAGCTTTTATGTTAGATTGGTTCTATGTGGCTCTGGAAAATGAAGATTACATAGAAAAGTCCAAATCTCCACACAGGTAGAGTATGGTTACTCCCACCAACACCAGCACTATAGAAGCTGCACTCTGTCCACCAGCCTGATTTCAATGACTGTTCTCCAAAGACCCACCCCGTTCTTGCCAAGATGTTTTCAATTGCCAAAAGCAACTTTTCCAGCACAGCCTGCATCCCTTTGACTCTACATTTTCTGTTAACAATAATAGAAAACTGGTAATGGCTGTTGGAGGACACCATTGGCAGCCTTCCCAGGAACCTCAGTCTTCCTCCTTGTCAGTAGACTTGCAGTTTTGTTTTGTTTTGTTTTTTTAAGCAGGCAGCCCAGGGAAAAGCTATAAACATACTTTTGGGGGCAGTAATATGTGTAAAGGTGAACATTTGGCTTTGTTTGGCCATGAAACATTGACATAAAACTGCAGCTGAGAGAGGGGACCTCTGAGAACTTATCCCCAGATATGAGGAGTGTTGCACCTCTGTCTCTCCTACTAGATGCCCTCCCTCTGAACAAGGGGTCCATGAAGTTCTAGAAATCACCATGGAACCATGAAACGTAGAATTTCCACTTGCATCAGAACTTGCCCAGAAGAGAACAGGTGGGCTGCACTGAACTGGTCAGAGCAGCAGAACTTCATAAAGAACCTTGAACTGTGAGGGACCCCAATGATACAGATCCTTACAGGACTTAACTAAGGACCCTTAGCGGGAAAGGAGACTAGGTTTAACAAATCATGGTTTGGTGGTTTGGTTTAAATGCAAAATGTCCTCCATGGTTTCAGTGTTTGGATAATTAATTCCTTGTTTCAGGTTCTGCTTGGGAGTTATGGAAGCTTATGACGTGGAGCCTTACTGAAAGATTATGGGAGCAGGTCTTGAGGTTTTATAGTCCAGTTCCTCCGGGTGTTCTTGTGCTTCTTCCTCCATGCTGATATGAGCATGTGATACCAAGAGCTTCCTGCTTCTGTCATACTCTCCCTGCCATGATGAAACTTCCCCTCAGAACTGTAAGCTGAAATAAACATCCTTGATCTGCCTCTGCTCAGGTGTCTTGTGCCAGCAACAAGTAACTCACTCATACACATGGACAGGTTTATAGATTTAGTCTGATCTGTCCTGAACGCTAACGTGGCCTAAAAATGTGACACTTAAAAACCTATTTTTGAGCTGGAGAGATGGCTTAGTGGTTAAGGCACTCACCTGCAAAGCCAAAGGACCTAGGTTCGATTCCCCAGGACCCACATAAACCAGATGCACAAGATGGTACATGTGTCTGGAGTTCGTTTGCAGTGATTGGATGCCCTGGCATGCCCATGCTTGCTCACTCTCTCTTTCTCTCTCGCTCTCCTTCTCTCTCCCTCTGTCTGCCTCTGTCTCTCTCAAATAAATAAATAAAAATAAAAATATTAAAAATAAATAAATAATTTAAAACCTATCTTTTCCCCCTCCAGATACTTCTCAGAGGATTTTTCATTGATGTGTTTCCTTGATAATTTAATAAGCTTACATATATATCTATATGTATAGACATATATATGTACATATGTATTGAGCAGAAGTTTACATAGCAAAACAGCAGAAGCCAAACAAAGTAAGCCCTCCAAATAAAGATAAATAGGCTGATATAAGCAGGGAGCAAACCTGTTTTTTGTTGCTGTTGTTGTTGTTTTTGTGAACAAAACCACAAGAAAACTCTGGTGTCTTTGTTTTGTTCATTCTCATTACCATGCAGGAACCACAGAAATGATTTCCCTCTTAAGTTCAGGATATTTTTGACAAACCAGCCACTTCTACAATTGGCCAGTAAACTTTAAGCATCCTTATATTTTATTCTAGGAATTTGCCAACTACATACAGCCTATGAGGTGATAAATAGCTTCACAGGAATACAACTATCTTGGTTCATTTTCTCATAACTGTAACAGAATACTCTACACAAGCATCTGAAAGGGTAGAAAGTTTTAGCTCATGGTTTGGTAGTGGGGGAAGGCCTGGCAAAATTCCTGTTGGCCCAGCAGCTGTGGCAGCAGGAAAATGAGTCTGCTTGCTTACATCTCTGTGAACCAGGATCCAGAGAGCTGGGGCAAGAACAAGGAAAGCTCAACCCTCTAGTCCTTCTTCTACAACTCAAAATCTTCTAGCTAGGCCCCGTATCCAAAACAGCCCCACCAGCTGGGGTCAAGTATTCAAATACATGAACCTGTGAGAGACAATTCACATTCAAGCCGTACAACAGCCCAGTTTAAAGCAGAAAGTTTACACTCTGCTGCATCCTTGGTCCATGGGAAGCTCCAGTATCTCTTTCATGCTGAATAGCAGAGTCAAGATACTTTGCTGAATTCCTGCCTTTGTCTCACTGTTTCAGACACTTACCTGGCTCCCCACTTTAGGGAAGGAAGCACATATCAAGTTTCTGTGAACTTCCTCCTTCTACTCTGCTAGAAAAGCAACACCTCCAGAGAGCTGAAAAGTGTCAATGACCTACCTATGTCAGCCAGTTCAGCCAGGAGGAGCCAGGCTCCCTGTCTTGGAGAAAGCCCCAGGTGTTCTTTAGATGGCTCTTTCAAGAGCTGCTCTCATTTGGCCTCAGAGCTGAGGCTCCTGTAAGGAAGGCAAGAGAAATGATCTGATAGCCCTAGCTAGCCAATAGCTCCTCAGCATGAAGTTTCTGCTTTAGCAAGTTGAATTTGAATTTCTTGTCTTTTTCTTACATGGACTGATTGTTGTTAGATTTGAGGGTAGGGATAGAAGCACCAAGACAAATGGTTCCTGACTATTATAAGGAGTGAGTGAGAGAAAAGGTGGGAGAGGGAGAGAGAATGAGAAGAAAAAATGAGAGAGGGCATATGCATCAAGAAGGAGAAAATGCAAAGAGAGGAAAAAGGCCAGAGAGAAGGTTTTATGGGTAAAGGAGGAAAACTGGCCTGCGAGGGAGGCGGCTTGGGTGTTGTGTTGAGGTGGAGACTGGAGAGGAGGTGGCCTGACTGCTTCTCAGCCCACAGATAACCTCAATTCCTATAATAGAAGGTGTGATGGGCAGTATCCTCAGTAACCTAAATGCCTCCCAATAGGTTCCACCGCTTTGTGGAGAAGGTGCTTGGGAAAGGGTCTCATATGGCCCAGATTGGCCCTGAACTCCTGATCCTCCTGCTTGTACCTCTTAAGTGCTAGAATTCTAGGTGTGTTCCTGCCTTAGATTCTGCCTCATAAAGGTTCCATGCCATCTCTCAACACATCACACTCGTCATGGCTTGGGTATAGAATGTTCCTCATAGCCTTATGTGCTTCACTCCTTGGACCCCAGCTGATAGCAATTTTGGAAAGTTGTGGTGCCTTTGAGAGATGGAGCCATCCTGGAGAAGGTGTGTCCCTGAGGGCAGACCTTGAAGTTTATTGGTCCAGCTCATTGGGTGTTCAGAGCTTGTTTCCTCTGGCTGCTTCTTTACTGCTGATGTGACAAGATGTGATAACTAGACAACCCATTCTGCCATGTTTTCCCCACTATGAGGAAGCTTCCCCTTGGAAGCCAAAATCAGTTCATTCTTTGCATTAAAAAAAGGGGGGGCTGGGGAAATGGCTTAGTGGTTAAGGCGTTTGTCTGCAAAGCCTAAGGACTCCGGTTTGATTCCCCAGGTCCCACGTAAGCCAGAAGCACAAGGGGGCACATGCATCTGAAGTTCGTTTGCAGTGGCTGGAGGCCCTGGCATGCCCAGTCTGTCTTTCTCTCTATCTGCCTCTCTCTCTCTCTCAAATAAATAAATAAAATATTTTTTTAAAAGAGGGGTGCTTGACAGATAGCTTAGCAGTTAAGGCATGTGATGGTTAAGTTTGTGTCAACTTGATTTGTTTAGGAATCCACAGACATTCCTCATAAGTGTGTCTCTGAGGCTGCCTCTAGGAAGGATTAACTAAAGGAAGAATCCTTCCCCCAGGTTGAGCCCTTCCCCCAGAGTGGGCGGCCCAGAGTGGGCGGCCCCTCTTGGAGGAGGGGGCTGGTTGATAAAAAGGAGCTCTGGGAAGAAAGGCTCTCTCTCTCCCACCTGGCTGCCGGTGCTGCTAGCTGCTTGCCACTGGGTACTAGCTGCTTGGTGTTTTCCGCTTGGTACTTGCTGCTTGGTGTTGCTGCTCTCCAGTGTGGACTGAAGACCAGGGTGGACTGAAGAACAGCGTCTCTCCAGGAAGCCTCCAGGCCTTCAGTGCCGGATTGGGACTGCTGAGGCCTCCAGCCTTGTGACTGAGCAGCTACCGGGTTTCTTGACTCTCGGACCTGCAACCTGCTATTGCTGGACTGTGTAAGCTAATCCAATAAATTCCCTTTCAATACAATTCATTCTATCCGTTCTGTTCCTCTAGAGAACCCTGACTAATACAAGGCACTTGCCTGCAAAGCCTAAGGACCTAGGTTCAACTCCCCAGTACCACATAAACCAGATACACAAGGTGACACATGTGTCTGGAGTTCATTTGCAATGGCTGAAGGCCCTTGTCTACCCATTTTCTCAACTCTCTCTCCCTCTCTCTCTCTCGCTGCCTCTTTCTCGGTCTCTCTCAAATAAATAAAATATTTTTTAAAAAAATAACACAAGCATCACATGTTCATTTGAAGAGGCAAGAGACTTTGGTGGACCTGTGGACACACACACATAAATAAAAATATTTTTTTCTGGGTCTGGAGAGATAGCTTAACAGTTAAGGCACTTCTCTGAAAAGCTAAAGGACCCAGGTTTGATTCCCTAAGACCCATGTAAGCCAGATGCACAAAGTGGCACATGTGTCTGGAGTTCATTTGCAGTGAATGGAGGCCCTGGTGTGCCCATTATCTCTTTCTCTCGAGTTAATTAATGAAATACTTTAAAAATATATTTTTAGGAAGGGCTGGAGAAATGGCTTAGGGGTTAAGGCGCCTGCCTCCTAAGCCTAAGAACACTGGTTCCAATCTCCAGGTCCCACATTTAGCCAGATGCAAAGTGATGCAAGGGCGCAATGCCGCACTTGACCACAAGGGGGCGCACACATCTGGATTTCATTCGCAGCAGCTGAGACACTGCTGGTGCACCCATCTCTGTCTTCCTCTCTCTGTCTCTGTCTCTCTCTCCAATAATAATAATAATAATAATAATAATAATAATAATAATAATAAATTTAAAATATATATTTTTTTAGGTATGGAGAGATGACTTACCAGTTAAGGTAATTGCCTGCAAAGCCTAAGGACCCACATTCAACTCTCCAGATCCCGTGTAAGCCAGACACACAAAGGTGAGGTAAGTGCAAGGTTGCACAAGCCCACTAGGTGGCACAAGTGTCTGGAGTTATATTGCAGTGGCTGAAGCCTTGGAGCGCCAATTCTCCCTCTCTCTCTCTCTCTCTCTAAAATAAAATAATAATATAAAAAAGAAAAAGAAAAAATATTTTTAAATCTCAGGGATGGTGAGATGGCCCATCAGTTAAGGCACTTGCTTGCAAAAGCCTAACAGCCTGAGTTTGATTCCCTAGTACCCACATACCAGACACACAAAGTGGCACATAGATCTGGAGCTTGTTTGCAGTGGCTGTTGGCCTTGGAGTGCCCATTCCCCTGTCTCTCTTCCCTCTCTCTCAGCTTGCAAATAAATAAATAAAAATATTTTTGAAAACAATCTCAGACTTAGTCTAAGCATATGTGTCAAAGTGGGAGGAGAGAGAAAAAGGGGCAGGAGGAGAGTTCTGGCACTCTAACAATTGGAGTGGTATGTTGTTGCCAGACTATCTGAACCACTATAGATACGTAGCATCTATAGATACATTGCTAACATGGCATGCAAGGGTCCTCACCAATGGTTTCAGCTTTATACCTATAGCATAAAGTCCAAGATATTTATCAAATAAAGTAAAATATGTATAATGTCTTACCAAATGTAAGTCATTTTTTAACTTATCCTTTTTTTTGTAACTCATCCTTTTTTTTTTCACTTAAGCATGTGTTATACCTTTGTCAGAGAAGCTTCTTTTTGCAGATCAAAATGACTACAGAGGAGACTCAAAACTTGTCAAGGTGCTGAGAGTAAGTGACTGTTAAACAATAAATGAGACATGTCTATCACACTCTGCAAGACTCAGGAAACATTGCTGAAAAGGGGGAAAGTAATGTAAGAGCCAGAGGTTTGGGTGCTTTGGAATGTCTATCTTCTGGACATGAAGTGGCTATTGTGCTCATGACCTCACGGGCTGTCATTATCCACATCCACATAAGCATTCTTTCATGTGTGATGGAAGAAGCAAAAATAAAAAATGAGGGCTGGAAAGATGGCTTAGTGGTTAAGGCACTTGCCTGTGAAGCCTAAGTACTCATATTCAACTCTCTAGATCCCACATAAGCCAGACGCACAAAGGTGAGGCAAGTGCAAGGTTGCACATGCCCACTAGGTGGCATAAGCAACTAGAGTTTGATTTCAGTGGCTGAGGACCTAGTGTGCCAATTCTCTCTTTCTTTCTTTCTCTTTCTAAAATAAATTAATTAAAATAAAAAATAAAAATGACAGGCTGTGGGCTAGAGAGATGGCTTAGCAGTTAAGATACTCACCTGCAAACCTGAAGAATTGAGGTTCAATTCTCCAGTTCCCATGTAAGCCAGATGCACAAGGTGGCATATGCATCTGGAGTTCTTTTGCAGTAGCTGGAGGCCCTGGTGTGCCCATTCTCTATCTGACTCTTCTTCTTTCTCTCTCTCCTTCCTTCCCTCCCTCCCTGTCTCTCTCCAATCAATAAATAAAATATTTTTTAAAGGACAGGCTGGTGAGATGGATCAATGGCTAAAAGTGCTTGCTTGCAAAGCCTGCTGACCTGGGTTTGATTCCCCAGTACCCACATAAAAATCCGATGCAAACCGGGCATGGTGGCGCACGCCTTTAATCCCAGCACTCGGGAGGCAGAGGTAGGAGGATCGCCGAGAGTTTGAGGCCACCCTGAGACTACATAGTGAATTCCAGGTCAGCCTGGACCAGAGTGAGACCCTACCTCAAAAAAAAACAAACAAACAAAAAAATCCGATGCACAAAATAATACATGTGTCTAGAGATCAGTTGCAAATGGCAGAAGGTCATGGTATGCCCATGCTTGTGTTCTCTCTCTGTCTCTGTCTCTCTCTCTTTCATAAATAAATAACAAATTTTCAAAAGCCATCAAAACTGAAGATAGACTTGTTGGAAAGAAGAAATTCAGTCAAAGGGAGATGATGTCCAAAGGACAAAATAAGGAGATGGGAGGGGATTATGATCAAAATACATTGTGTACATGTGTGAATGTTGTCAATAAAAAATCTTTTAGAATAACTAGGGAGATGGCTCAGTGGTTAAGAGAACTTGCTGCTTAAGCATGAGGGCCTCCCAGGCTGGAGACTACCAAGTGTGACTCCTACAAACCCATGTGAGGTCTGAACCCCAGTCCACAGAGTGCAGAAACTAGACTCACTGGCCAAACAACATCATGTCTAGGGTGAGGGAGAGACCCTGTCTCAAGGAAAGAACTATGCAGATAAGCAATAAGAGAAGGACACCTGACATTCTTCTCAGATCTTCACATGCACGTGCATAGGACGCACTTCTGCACACATATGTGTACATGCCACACATCGCACACACCACACAAGACCCATACTACATACTAAACACACACACACATTCACATGCATGTAAAAATGTGGATTTAAAAAAAATTTTAAACTGGGCATGGTGGTGCATGCCTTTACTCTCAGCACTTGGGAGGCAGAGGTAGGAGGATCGCCATGAGTTCAAGGCCACCCTGAGACGACATAGTGAATTTTAGGTCAACCTGGGCTAGAGTGAGAACTCACCTCAAAAAAAAATTTTTTTAAGATATAAAACTCTCATACTACTAAATGGACTTTGAAATGCTACTGTGTGTGTGTGTCTGTGTGTGTGTGTGTCTGTGTTTTTGAAGTAGGTTCTCATTCTAGCCCAGGCTGACCTGGAATTGACTATGTATTCTCAAATTGGCCTGGAACTCTGCAATCCTCCGACCTCTGCCTCCCAAGTGCTGAGATCAAAGGCGTACCACCACACCTGGCTTCCAGTAAGAAGAAGGGAAATCTTACATCAAAAGAAAATGGAGCAAGAAAGAACATTAAATGTTCTTGCAATAAGGGCAGGAAGGGGACAGCACCAGAGGCAAAGTCTATACAATTTCTATGAAATCTGAGGATGTGTACTTTTGTAATAATAATTATTATTATTATTATTTTATTTTCAAAAATAAGAAAATGAGACTTAAAGATTATTTTTTGGAGAGAGACACAGAGAGAGACAGAGAGAGAGGGAGAGGAAGACAGATAGAGATGGGAGCTCCAGCAGCCTCTCAGCTGCTGCAAATGAAATCCAGATGTGTGCGCCCCCTTGTGGTCAAGTGCGGCATTGCACGCTTGCATCACTTTGCATCTGGCTAAACGTGGGACCTGGAGATTGGAACCAGCGTTCTTAGGCTTAGGCAGCAGGCGCCTTAACAGCTAAGCCATCTCTTCAGCCCGAGGCTTAAAGATTTTAAGGAAGGGCTAGAGAGATGGTTTAGCATTATGGTACTTGCCAGCAAAGCCAAAGGACCCAGGTTTGATCCCCAGTACCCACCTAAAGCCAGATACACAAGGTGGCACACACATCTGGAGTTTGTTTGCAGTAGCTAGAGGCCATGGCATGCCCATTCTCTCTCTCTCTCTCTCTCTCTCTCTCTCTCTCTCTCTCTCTCTCTGCTTCTTTCTTTCTCTGGGTCAAATAAATAAAACATTTTTAAAATAAATAAATAATTTTTTTTTAAGATTTTAAGGAATTTTTTCAGTGGCCAAGCCAGGATTTAAAGTTGATATTTCTAGAATTGAAAAAGATACTGAACATCAGAAGGAAAGGAAGAAATCAAGGACACCAAAGGGACCCCTAAACATGAGAGAATAGAAGGAAAACAAAATCCCTTCTGCCCCGCTGCCAATTCAATCTCTCTTGTTCTCAGAGAGGCCTAGAAGGCTTACCACCCATCTCTCTCATATGATGAGTGAAGTGTAGTAAATGTGTACTTTTCTTTTTTGTACAAATGTGAAGTACTTTCTAAAAATAGCCCTGTCCAACCGGTAAAATCCTAAAGTTCCCAAACTGTCTCGACAGGAAGTAAGGGGTGGACATCCAGATGTTTCTCGTCCTGGTGTTTGTCTGTGCAGTGTTTACATTTATCTTTCTCTTGTCAGATTGTGACTTTATAAAATGCTTCATTATGGTCATTGATCATTTGCACAAAAATGCTAAGAGGGGAACTGAGGGAGGTACGTATAATGGGTGACACATGCTCAGCATACAGTCCATCTCAGAGAAACACTGCGGAGAGCCACACTTCCAGCAGAAGCCTAGGCACAAGAAATACATCAAGTATATATCTCTGATGGGATGGTTCCTATATTGGTCAGGGTTCTGTAGGGGAACAAAACAGATAGAATGAATGTGTGTGTATTAAAAAGGGGATTCATTAAATTCGCTTACACAATATGAGCTAGGCAGTCCTACAATAGCCGTCTGTAGGCTGCAGCACCAGAGAACCTAGTATCAGGTCAGCAGTCCCATGCTGGCACTGAAGACCTGGGGGGGTTCCTGGAGAGCCACTGCTCTTCAGTCTACATTGGAAAGCCAAGGAAGCTGGGTTTCAATATCTGAGGATAGCTCAACAGGATAGATGCCAACCAGTAAGTACCATGGGTAGCCAGGCAAAATGTCTTACATTTACCCAGAGCCTCTTCGTATATAACCCACTATCACTATGGAAACATCTTCCTCTCAATTCTTCTTGGAAATAGGCTTACAAACTCACCCAAGAGGCATGTCTCTTACTTGGTTCCCAATCTGATCAAGTTGACAACAGAACTTAACCATCACAAGGCCACCCCTGGTCAACTTGACACCAAACCACATCTCCTTGTGTCATGCCTAATTGCCAAATGAAGACATTAACAGGGCTATAATTCCACCTAATATGATATAACTATCCCACATACAACTGGAAACCTACTATTCTTTCCTGCAAAATGCATGGCAAAATCCCTTGAGGAATGTTTAGTGTCTAATATTTAACAATTTAATAATAAGCTTAACAATACTTAACTACTGATATTATCCCAATCATATTAATTTCATTGTGAAAAAACAGAGGAAACAAAAACAAAGGTACTGCAGTGGTTTGAGTGTGAAAAGTCTCCCATAGCCTCGTGTATACTGAATACTTGATCCCTACCTGCTGGCAATTTGGAAGGTGAAGTACCTTGCTAGAGGAGAGTGTTGTTGCGGGCAGACTTTGGGGGTGTTATATCATAGTTCCCATGACAGAGCTCAGCTCGCTCGCTCTCTTGCTGCTTCCTGCCACCTGCTGTGGCAAGGAGATGTCCAGCCTCTGCTCTACCATTCTTTTCCCTGCCATTATGAAGCTTTTCCTCAAGAATATAAGCGTGGTGGTACACGCCTTTAATCCCAGCACTCGGGAGGCAGAGATAGAAGGATCACTGTGAGTTTGAGGCCAGCCTGAGATGACATAGTTAATTCCAGGTCAGCCTGGACCAGAATAAGACCCTATCTCGAAAAACCATATATATATATATATGCCAAAATTCACCCTTTCCTCCCATCAGCTGCTCTTGTCCTAGCAATGCAAAGGTAACTACAACAGGAATCATATTATGTACATAAACACAAACATTATCATCAAAATAGCACAGATTCTTGTGGCAGTTATCATCCTTGTTTTTGTAACAGGTCACATGGCTTTAGCTGGTATTTGTAACTACCTCCTACTACCCATTCTGTATTTCCTCCACCCTCAGGAATGCCTCTGCAGGTCTTGGTTCTTTATCTGGAGGGGTGACCCACACCTTCATTCCTGAAGGGTGTGAGCCATTTATCACATTGTCTTGACTAGGTAGTTGTAGTTTCCCATTGACCTTAATCACAGGGCATGGTAATACTAAGAGACACCCTAGAGAATCTTCTGAACTCTAGAAATACTATTCCTTACCTCTATTGCGGAGGTGCAGTCCAATTTCCCCCTGGTAGTCTGGACCAATCACTCCTGATAGCACTATAACTTCTTAGCCATCAGGAGCCCAAAGACGGGAAGCCTTAGCTTCCTATTCAATGGAATGTGTGGTGTGCCTCCTGGCGGAAGCACTCCCTGCTCTGGAACCAAGACCTCTAGGCCAGCATAGCATAAGGTTATGGGAAGCAAAGATTGTGCTAGTCGGTCACTAAGGGTGATGGTAAGTGGTACCATTCCATTTCTGGACTTGTGAATTCAGCTATAGGAGAAAGAGTACCATATGTTATATGCTGACTCCAAGCATATACAGCCTTCTGGAGAACCCTACCCTAGTCCTCCACACTTTTGCCTCCTCATGGGTATTGTAACTGTTTCTTTTAAAGGACTTTCTAAAGCTCTTTCAAATCATCTGCTTTAGGATGGTGGGGAATGTGGCAAAACCAGTGAATTCCATGTCCGTGAGCCCGCACTGCATGTCTTTGGCCATGAAGTGTGTTCCTTTTTCATAAGCAATGCTGTGGGGAATAACATGGTGATGGATAAGGCATTCTGTAAGTCCACAGATGGTAGCTTTGTCAGAAACTCTACATGGACAAAAGGCAAATCCATATCCAGAAAAAGTATTCACATAAGGGCAAAATACTGCCCTTTGTACAGTAGAAGTATGGCCATACATTTGCCAGGGAAGGATACCATACTGGGGACTCAGTACTGGTCTATACTGCCAACAAATTAGGTACTCAACAGTAGTTGTAGCCAGGTCATGCATCACTTTCATCCCCATTGCCATGGCCACTTTCTTCATGTGCCCATTGGGAATGACAGGGTTGGCCAGAGAAAGATATAATAATACGGATATAAAAGATATAATAATCAAGTAGATGACCTGGTTTGTGAACCATCTTATCTACTTGATTATTAAAGTCATCCTCTGATGGGGTACTTTTTGATGAGCACTTAAACAGAACACAAGTATCTTTATATTCTTTGTGCATTTGGAGAGATCTGTCTATATACTCCTTCCCCAAATGACCTTGCTTATCAATTTTCCAATTGTGTTAATCCCAAGTCCAGACCGTCCATTCAAACCACTGGATACAGCCCATGATCAGTCTATACTCACACATCTGGCCACTTTTCTTCTCTTTTCAAGCAAAATGCTTAGCCAGGTGCACTGTCTGAAGTTCTGCCCATTGTGAAGAATTCCCTTCACCACAGTCCTTCATGGTTGTCTCATAAAGGAACTATAATGCTATGGCTGTCCACTTTTGGGTGACATCTGTAAAACAGAACCATCTGTACACTAGGACCTTGTCTTCTCCTTCTCACTCAATCATAAAGCACACTCCATGATGCCATAGGTGGGTATTTGGGGACAGAAGACACTGTGACAGCAGTAGATGTCATAAGCATCTGGGCAACTTCTTCATGAAATGTGCCTTCAGGATCTACTCAAGCCAGGTCACATATGTACCACTTCCATTTGTTGAGCAATGGGACCTGATGAGTCAGATATCACCCAACTCACGAGATGTAGCTCAGGTCACATGGTAACTTGGTGGCTCATCATCAAGTGTTTGGTTTCAACTAAGGTCCAATTGCTGGCCAAGAGCCGTCTCTCAATGTGAGGATAGTTGTCTGCAGAGGACAGCAGGGCCTTGCTCCAAAATTCAAGGGCCTCCACTGTGATCACATATGAGAGCCTGCCAAAGGCTCCAAACAGCATCCTTAGCTACTACTGACAGACAGCTCAAGTACCACTGGGTCTATCAAATCACATGGCCCAAGTATCAGTGTGGCCTGCACAGCCTGGCCCTGCTGAAAAGCTTTCTCCTATTCTGGGCCCCACTCAAAACTGAAGCTTTCCATATCACTTGGTACATGGGCTGGAATAACACACCCAAGTGAGGAATGTGCTGCCTTAAATCCTAATGGGCCTACTAGGCATTGCATTTCTTTCTCAGTGGTAGCAGGTGCCATGTGCAACAATCTATTTTTCACCTTAGAAGGGATATCTCTGCAGGCCTCTACCACCGAACTAACAGAAATTTTATTGAGGCTGAAGGTCCTTGAATTTTGTTTGGATTTATCTCACATCCCCCAATGAACATGGGCTGTTCCAATAACTCCAGGGTGGTTTCTACCTCCTGCTCACTTGATCCAATAAGCACAATACCATCAGCATAATGGGCCAATGTGATACTTTGTGAAGAAACAGGTAATCAAGATTTCTATAAACGAACTTGTACACACATGGCTGGAGAATTAATATAACTTTGAGATAAAACAGTAAAGGTGTACTGCTGGCTTGTTAGCTGAAAGAAAAGTGCTTCTGGTGGTCCTTATGGATAAGCGTTGGGGGGAGAAAAAGCATTTGCAAGGTCAATACCTGCATGTCAGGTACCAAGAGATGTGTTAATCCACTCTGGTAAGGAAACCACATCTATACAGCAGCTGCAATTGCAGCCACTGCATGCTAGGTTTCAAATAATGAACTGTCCTTCTCTAAGATCCATCTATCTTCTGAACAGGCCAAATTGGACAATTAAAGGGGGACATGGTGGGAACTACCACCCTGCATTAAGTCCTCTATGGTGACATGAATCTCTTTAATCCCTCCAGGAATAAGATATTGTATTGGTTCAGTATTTTCCTTGGTGCGGGCACCTTTAATGGCATCCATTTTCCCCTTCCTACCATACCAGCTGATGCGGGGATTCTGCCATCTTCCAAGTACGTCTATCTGAATTCTGGGACTAGGGACTGACCACAGGATGGATTAAGGGATCCACTGTACCCACTGTAAGCTGGACTTTGACTAAAACTCCATTGATCACCTGACCCTCCCCCAATCCCTGACTTTAACTGCAGGGCCATAAATCTGTTTGGAGGCTCCAAGAATTAAAATCAGTTCAAATCTGGTGTCTGTTAGGCCCCAAATGATTAGCTTATTTCCTCTTCCCAATGAACAGTTACCCTAGTAAGAGGCCATAAGTCCTTTTGGGGAATGATGGGAGATAGATTAATATTAAAATCCTTTTGGAATTGTAGAAGGGACTTTCCTCAAGGGAACCTGACCTCCCCTTCATTGAAGAGGTTCTGGGTCTATAAACTGGCTCAAGTCTGGAAATTGGTTCAAAGAGTCATGATTCTTTGTTGCCATGATTCAAAGTAGACGTTCATTCATTTGCTTTGGAACTTTTCTGCTTTTATAAAGTAGTAGATGGGGGAATGAACCATAAGAATGAAATATGAGAATGAACTATGAGAAAGAACCGTGGGAAGGGTCTTACAACCCTTATAAATAACTCTTTGGAGAATATTGCTGCGAGATGCTTTTTCAACCAAGTTCCCGACTTGTAACTTTCACTGATGTTAATCTTACAACCATGTAATTATCCCACGTAAAGCAACGTGGCTAGGCTTCCTCTGCCTTGAGTGCCTTTGCCCTGAACAGCACAGGTGATCAATATTGACAAGGAATGTTTACAGGCTGGCTGATCTTAACCTGCGCTCTTTGCCCTGCTTGCTCAGTTACGTGGTTGCTCTCCTAACCCAGAACAAGGTGTGTATGTGTGGGAAGTGCTGGACACAGTGTTGAAGACAACATGGTCAGTAACAGATTGCCCTCAGACCTGCCACAGATCTGTTGAAGACAACAGGTGGACTTAGTGTGATTGCACTTGTGAATGGACTGGGTGAATTCTGGATCAGCACAGTCCAACAGGTCATATTGCCAAATCTCTTCCTTTAACAGTTTAAAGAATTATTCAGTGAAAATTTCCTTGCCCTTTGCCCGTGCAGTGCTCAATTTGTTCACATTTTTTGCTGCTCAATGAAAACACCAATGAGTGTCCGTCAGCAGAAGGTAAAGCCAGAAACACCAGAGCAGCAGTGACAGCAGGAGCAGTGGGTTCACTCTGGGTTTAAATGACTCCACCTTTTAGCATCTGCTCTGAGAAGCAGCAAGCCCATTCTTGGATAAATGACTCCAGGGGCCAGTTTTCCTTCTTTCAGGCTCTGCTCTAAAAAGCAGCTGTCCCACTCTTAGGCAAACAAATCCATGAGTCCGTTTCTATGATTCCAGGACTGTGCCCCAATTGGGCAAGTAGGCTTCAGAGCAGCATGACTAACCAGCCAGTTCCAAAGGTCTACACGGGTCAGATGGCTACAAACGCTGCTTTGTCTTTGCTGTCCATTGCAGTGAGCGTGCTCACCTTGCCTTCAGTGACTCAGTGCTGCCACTGGGCTCTTGTGACTCCAGGTTCAAATTACACCCATTGCTTGCCATCTCCTTCAGGAAGGTCATTGAATGGACAATGCAGGGGGTGGAGGTGGGGATAGGGAGGCTACTTCCTCAGGCAAAATAAACCCATGAATCTTGGGTTCAATACCTCCACATTATCAGGATCCCCACACACATCTCCACAGGTTAAAGTTACATTTAAACCTAAAGAGTTCAAATCAGTGCCCTCACTTTAACTGCCAACACCCTTCAAACTGGGACTTGAACTTGTGCTTTAAGTCAGACAATTATATAATAAGGACTTGGACTTGTTCTTCTGCAACTTGATCCTATGGCTACTGAAGAGTTTCCTCCAGGGCACTCAGAAACCTTTAAATCTTTTATGTGCATTTTGAGCTGGGAACTTTCACCTCTGAACTTATTCTTTGCTTTTTATTTATTTTTTACTTTATCCAGAAGTGCTAGAAACAACCAGCTAGCATCAATATATGTCCTACTTTTCCTACAAATATTCAGAAGTTGCTTGTACAGAGTCACTAAATTTCCCATTTCTCACAAGAAGTGAATCAGGATCATCAAATACGTCTACCTCCATTAGTTCTTTGTTATTCAAAAATAAAATTTAACTTTAAAAATTAACAAATGGTTCACACATAGATCATCAGTGATCTTATTACCATGAGAATCTTTAGTATGCTAGAGTTGGAAAGCAAGCTCCAGGTAATACGAAGCCCATTTGAGAAATTCATCCTTATAATTCTGTATCTCTAGAACTATTGCTGGCACTACCATGCTTATTAGCCAGGGTTCTCTAGAGGGACAGAAACAATAGAAGAAATTTGTATTCTAAATGGGATTTATTAGATTAGTTTTAGGACACAGGCTGGACAATTCAACAATGGCTGGCTGCAGACTGGAGAGTCAGAGAACCTGGTAGCTACTCAGTCGGGGAGGCTGGATGCCTTAGCAGTACCAGTCTGGCACTGAAGGCCTGGAGGATTCCTGGAGAGCTGCTGGTCTTCAGTCCATGTTGAAGGCCACTGAAGCCAGTTCCAATGCCCAAGGTTTGCAGCAACACGGGGTAGTGACCCTCACCAGTAAGCAGCATGGGTTGTCAGAGAAAATGCCCAGCGCTACCCCACTCTGGCCTCCACTCTGGGGAAAGGTCTTTTTCCCTCTGTTAGTTCTTCCCCGCAAACCCACACAAGAGGCAGATCACTTGCTTGATTCCTAACCTGATCACATTGACAACAGAACTGAACTGTGACAGTCGCCTATCTACATAAAGAGAATTAGCATAAGGAGCACCCCATGAGCACACCCAAAAAGTGATGAAGGGATCAGTTCTGTCTGCAAGTCATGGAGTGTGATGGAGGCTGAGCATACCAAGAGAGGACCTTTCTGCAAAAAGAGAATAAACAAGCCTAGGATGGCACATAGGCAGTAGGCTGTTGGTGGTATGTGTAATTTACCCTTACCTTGCACCAACATCTGAATTTTGCATATGTTGTGTCATTTAATCCTTACAACAGTCCTACAAAGGGGCTCTGATTTCTCATGCCCCTTAGATAAGGAAAGTGAAACCCAAGAGAAATTGTTATGGTTTGAATGTAAAGAGACCTCCACAGGCTCATGTGTTTGAATGCTTGGCTCCCCAGCTGGAGCCAGTGTGTTTTGAATGGTTGCAAAGACTTAGGGACTATGGCCTAGATAGCATGCATGGAGCACTGGGGTGGGCCTTGAAAGTCATATCCACTTCTGGTTTGGCTTAACTCTCCATGTCCTCTCCACCCAGATGTAAGGAGCTCTGCCAGACACTTCAGCCTTCAGGAACTCTGCCATGCCTCATGCATGATGGATCTGAAACTATGAGCCAAAATCAATCTCTCCTCCCTTAAGTTGCTTCTGTCTGGAATTTTATCACAGCAATGGGAAAGTAGCTACTACATTAAGCAATCTACTAAGTTACACATCTGGTCATGACTAAGCTGGAGAGGCACTCTAACTCTATTTGATCCAAAGAGACAGGATTTTGCCTCTGTTTCTAAAATACAGTGCATGTGCATGTTTTTCTCTCAGTTGGTAACCATTTAAAGAGAGTCCTTCTCCACCCTCATCCAGAGCAGTTAATTTGTTTAGATGATGGGTCACGTTTGATTATTTTCTTGTCTTCCTTTTTGGCTGCTGGTGTTTTGCTCTTTCTTTGCACCACAAAGAAAGATAGAAAAGATGAACAGCATATGTCTGGCAGGTCACAGTGATTGCCAATGCAAAGGACAAAACAGCTACAAGCTTGAACCCTGGAAGCCATGCTCCTTCCTGGTAACTGTGACGGGAGAGATAACCTATCACAGTTTCAACTGATACCACATAGGATTAATTGGCCTTTTCTCCTCTTTAATTAATTAGTTGGTCTTTCTCCCTCTTTAATCTTGGGCAAAACTCTATTTGTTTGCCCTAATACTAAAGGGAGAAAAAAAGAAAACTCAAATATGGCCATTGTTATTCATTTGGCTCTGCTGTCTCATTAACAGGTTTATGGTTTGGGTGGTAGTGAGATATTTAGTACCGAAGGAGCATTTTTTTTTTTTAACTGAACTGAGTGTTTAATTGGCTTGTCCCCTTTGGCCTAGCTTGAGAAATGCCTTTATCTGACATGCATATACTGTACATAATGATGGTCCAAACAAAGTCAAACATCTGTTCACCAGATCTGCCCCTAAGTCTTCTTCCTCCGCACCAAGGGAAGCATCTCCAGCTAGTCTCCAGCCAGACTTTGCAGGAATGTTGGATCTCGGCAGTGTTTTACCTCTCACCTTTCCTGGGCGTTTATGGGGGCCTTTGAAGTTCCTCTGAACAAACGGGATCTCTGTGTTTCACTCATTGCTGAGCCAACCCTGGGGCCTTGGTTCCATCAGCTCCTTATTAAGTGTTTAGTAATTTCAGTTTCCACCTTTTAGTATGGCTCACTTTGCAAACATCTGGAAAGAATTAGCTCCCAGGGTTCTGTAACATACCCATTTTGTAGTTCTAGGGAGAGTTGTGTGCTAGGGGATGTTGGTGCATTTAACAAGCTTTCTTTATGGCATTTAACTGTAAAAGGTCCTCTCGTTAATATTACTAGACAAAGGGAACTCAATGCCATTCCACCTCTGTTTTGCAAGGGCTTAAATATGAGCAAGATTTTGGGGCTGAAAAGGAAAGAACACATATGAAAATGGGATGAAAGAAAGTACAAGAAAAAATAAGACATCAACATAGCAGTAAGACCAGGTACTTGAAATAAGTATAAATATATACCCATGCTATGCCATGTTATAACCATGGACTTTGAGCTCTGAAAATGTGTAAACTACTGCCAGGCTTCATGGTACACACCTGTAATCCCAACTCTCAGACACAGAAACAGGAGGATTGCTGCGGCCTCAAGGCCAGCCTAGCTATGTAGCAGGAGGATCTTGTCTCAAAAAAAGAAAAAACAAACAAAAGATTAAACTTTAAACATACACTAGGTTTTGAATACAGTATTAAAAATGTTAAATATCCCAATATTATCTTGTACTGATTATATATTAAAATGATAATAATTTGAGATACTAGATTAAATAAAAATACTGTGAGTTTTACTCATTTCCTTTACTTCCTGAATGTGGCTATTGGGACATTTGAGTTCCAGAAGCAGATCACGCTGGTGATTTTTGTATCACTGTTCACTGAGCAGCAGAGACATCCAATGAGGTTATTAAGAAAGTGTCATGGGGCTGAAGAGCTGACTCAACAGTAGAGTACTTGCCACTTTAGCATGATGACCAGAAAGGGCTTGAGACAGCCTGAGTTTGACTCCCCAGCTACCGTGTAAAAAGCTTGGCATGGCCACACACATGGATAGCCTCAGGCTGGTGGGAGCAGAGATGGAAGAAGTTCTGACCAGAATCACTGACCAAAAATCAATGGGCCTGGATTAAAGGAGACTCCATCCCAAGAACACTGGTGGATGAGCAATAGCGAAGGGCACCCCACATTCTTCTCTGGCCTGCAAATGCATGCACATGGGCACACACACATACACCACACACACATCACGCACCACACACACCCTACACACACTTGCAAAAATGAAAAGGAAGGAAGGAAGAAAGGAAGGAAGGAAGGAAGGAAGGAAGGAAGGAAGGAAGGGAGGGAGGGAGGGAGGGAGGAAGGAAGGAAGGAAGGAAGGAAGGAAGGAAGGAAGGAGGGAAGGAGGGAAGGAAGGAAGGAAGGAAGGAGGGAAGGAGGGAAGGAGGGAAGGAGGGAAGGAGGGAAGGAGGGAAGGAGGGAAGGGTAAGCAAAAAGGGGAACGGAGGGAGGGAGGGAGGAAGGAAGGGAAAAAAGAAGGAAGGAATGAAAAAAGGAATGAAGGAACGAAGTAACGAAAAAAGAAAGGAAGGAACAAAGGAATGAAGGAAGGTGCCAGCTGAATCTCAACCAACTGGAACAGGCAGCTATCAGAAATTATTGATTAGTAAGGTTTCTTTCAACACAAAAATCATTAAATTGATTGCTAAATACATACTAGGAAAGCAAGCTAGGGAACAAGCAGAGGACTATAAGGAATTAGCTGAGTTAAATAAAATCAAATATACCATACAAAATTCATTGCCATTTTTAAGTGACTAGAATGACAAACCTAGGGAATTTCATTAAAATGTCTGATTTCAGTAAACTATTGGACAGATCTTCTAATGGCATCCTTGTGGGCAAAAGTCAGAAACTTATATTGTGTTAGTAAGTACACAAAACCATGAGTGACTGAACACTTGTAAATATTATACATAATCTTGAGAATCTGTTGCTAGGAAGACCCATACAAAAGTCACAAAACTGAGCAATTAATCCAATTAATGTAATGGATACCAAACTCAGTACTGTGCATTTAGTCATCATAAATGTAAAGTGCTGAGTTCCTAAAAGGAACTGTGCAAGTTCAACCCTAAATCATCTCAATGTGAAAATAATGTCCATGAAAAAATTTAATTTTTATAAACTATAACACAAATTAAATGTGTGCTAGTTTATGAGAAAACATTAGTCTCATCTTATTAGACTGAAATAGGCAAATCTAGAACAATCTGTTCTAATCCTGGATAACCTCAATGGTAAGATGACCTTGACAAGTAGAGAGCAAAGGCTGGCCCGCCTAACAGAGAGGAGCTCTGTGAGTACAAAATAGCTATTCTTAGTTCTCTCACTTGGATGCTGTAAAATATAAATGCTTGCCTTGCCAAAAAAAAAAAAAGGAGGGTGGCAAATTTTCAAGAAAGATAAGAACAGATCATTATATGGGGGAAAAGGAATGATCATGGCTCCTATTCTTAAACATGCCCCATAAGACCAGGTGGGTGTTCGTTAAGGATATTAATGAACAGACTTCTTGAAAGGGAGGATAATTGAATCACGATCTTTCAATTTCTAACTTCAAGGCTAGAAATCCGGTTATCAGCATTGGGAGTCTACAGAAACCCGGTAGACTTCAACTTTGATAAAATTAAGTTCTTACCATCTGGGAGCTTGCTAGCCAAGGTGAAGGTGAGGATGCACCAGAAATTAGACTATCAAGACACCTGCAAGTGGCTCTGAGTGTGTTGGGGAGGGAGAAGAGGAGGGAGCAAACTCCTGATCTGTAGGGTTTGCCCATTTCTGCCATATAATGGCTGATCTTAAACGACGCACACTTTAACAACCAGCCAACAAACTTCCTGAGAATTGAACACAATTCTCACACACCTGTCTGAGCCAGCTCCAGTACACCAGAGTTAATATCTACTTGACACTCAGAAGATGGTGTCAGTAAGACAAAATCAATTTAGCATTCAAATGTTTTGTTAATGTACTTCTGCTAATAATCTCATACTCTGAAAGGTGTTAATATGTAACATGGTATTTTCCCTTAAAAATTTAAGGCCAATGGGGTAAGAAATGAAACCAGAGGTGGCGGTAGAGTAGAAGCAGTGTAAGGATGAGCATATGTAGGAAAAATAGGGCATTTTAGGATGTGGAACATAACTACGTTGTGGTGGTTTGATTCAGGTGTCCCCCATAAACTTAGGTGTGCTGAATGCTAGGTTCCCAGCCGATGGAGATTTGGTAATTAATGCCTCCTGGAGGCAGAGTATTGTCAGGGACAGGCTTATGGGTGTTATAGCCAGCTCCCCCTTGCCAATGTTTGGCACACTCTCCTGTTGCTGTTGGCCACCTTATATTGGCAGGGTGTGATGTCCACCCTCTGCTCATGCCATTGTATTACCTGCCATATGGAGCTTCCCCCTCGAGCCTGTAAACCAAAACAAACCTCCTTTGTCCCCCACAAGCTGCTCTTGGTTGGGTGATTTCTACCAGCAGTGTGAACCTGACTGCAACATATGTAGATGAGGTATGTGCTAGCAGAGCTCAGAAAGCAGTGCAAGAGGTTGTAGGTATGGCTGGAGCATGTGAAAGTCACTGGGCTGGATCCTCGGAATGGCAAAAATAAGGCAGTTAAAAGAAAAGATAGGGGTTGGGGATTTAGCTCAGTGGATGAGCGCTTGCCTAGTAAG
Source organism: Orientallactaga sibirica (assembly GCA_036365145.1). Taxonomy (NCBI): domain Eukaryota; kingdom Metazoa; phylum Chordata; class Mammalia; order Rodentia; family Dipodidae; genus Orientallactaga; species Orientallactaga sibirica. The sequence continues at coordinate 30,182,044 of JAEOAD010000015.1, read as the reverse complement.
CGCAAGGCCCTGGGTTCGGTCCTCAGCACCGAAAAAAAAAAAAAAAAAAGAAAAGGTAGGGGGCCAGATGTGGTGCACACCTTTAATTCCAGCACTCGGGAGGCAGGACCAATGTGAGTTCCAGGCCACCCTGAGACTACATAGTGAATTCCAGGTTATCCTGGACTAGAGGGAAACTGTACTTCAAAAAAAAAAAAAAAAAGAAAAGAAAGCCGGGCGTGGTGGTGCACGCCTTTAATCCCAGCACTCAGGAGGCAGAGGTAGGAGGATCACAGTGAGTTCAAGGCCACCCTAAGACTACAGAGTAAATTCCAGGTCAGCCTGAGCTAGAGTGAGACCCTACCTTGAAACCCCCCCCCCAAAAAAAAAAAAAGAAAAGCCAGGTGTGGTGGTGCATGCCTTTAATTCCAGCACTTGGGAGGCAGAGATAGGAGGATCGCTGTGAGTTTGAGGCCACCCTGAGACTACATAGTTAATTCCAGGACAGCCTGGACCAGAGTGAGACCCTACCTCAAAAAAAAATAAAAAAGAAAAGAAAAGATAGCGGCCTGGGGAGATAGTTTAGTGGTTAAAGGTATTTGCTTGCAAAGCCTTTCTGCCTGGGTTTGGTCTCCCAGTACCCATGTAAAGCCAGATGTAAAAAGTGACACATGCATCTGGAGTTCATTTGCAGTGGCTAGAAGCCCTGACATGCCTATCCTTCCCTCCCTCCCTCCCTCCCTCCCTCTCTCTCTCTCTCTCTCTCTCTCTGCCTCTCTTCTTGCAAATAAATAAATAAAAATATTTGTTAAGATATGCTTATTAAGCATGGGATGAAATGTCTTCTGTTCTATGTGAAATACCACTTCCACTTTTCTTTCTTTCTTTCTTTTTTTTGAACGTTTCTGCTCTAATTTTCTTTTCATTGTACATGGTACTGGGTTATTTTATTATTTTATTTTATTTTTGAGTGAGAGAGAGAGAAAGAGGTAGAGAGAGAGAATGGGTGCACTGGGCCTTTCAACCACTGTGAATGAACTCTAGACATGAGCATCCCCTTGTGGCGTATATGCAACATTGCATGCTTACATCACTGTGTCTGACTATGTGGGACCTGGAGATTTGAACATGTGTTCTTAGGCTTCATAGGCAAGCCTTAACCACTAAGTCATCTCTCCAGCCCAGTACTGGGTTATAGAAGGATACTTTCAGACAACTATACAGTGGATTTCAAGCATATTCCCCTTGTAACCTGCTACTTTCCTCTTTCTCACTCTTCCACCCTGTTAGTCTTCTTTGTTCCCTACACAACTTCATGTCTACTTTCATGTCATATGAAATCATAGGTACATATGATTTTATGTTCCTATATAAAATCTAGGACTCATAAATGAGAGGAAGCATGCAATATTTGTCTGAGACCTAATTTGCATAATATAATCATCTCCAGTTGCACCCATTTTCTTCCAAACAATACTTTGTTCTTTATGGCTAAAAATGTCATACGAAGCAAGATTACACTCAGAAAGACAAGTGACACATGGCCTTTCTCATATGTGATTCCTAATATGGAATAGTTTGCTTTGTTTATAAGTTGTGGTAAGCATCAGTAGTATTGGCAGTCAAGCTAGAATGAGGTTTTGAAAGAGCGGAAGCAGGGACAAATGAGAGGAGTTCCTTGACAGGTAAGGGAGGGTAGGAAGAGAGAAATGCCCTAACTAATAATGGCATGAATCAGAACCATAGGAACCTTTCCTCTTATTAGCTAACTAAAACATATAACTCTTGGGCTGAGGGATGGCTTAGCAGTTAAGGTGCTTGCCTACAAAGCCAAAGGACCCAGGTTTGATTTCCCAGGACCCATGTAACTCATGCACAAGGTGGCACATGCATCTGGAGTTTGTTTGCAGTGGCTGGAGGCCCTGGCATGCCCGTTATTGCTCCTCTCTTGCGCTCTCTCTCTCAAATAAATATAAAAAAATTTAAAGATGTAATTCTTGAATTTTTTATTTATTTATTAGAGACAGAGAGAGGAACAGAGAGAGAGAATGAGAATGGGTGCACCAGGGCCTCTAGCCACTGCAAACAAACTCCAGACACAGGCGCCACCATGTGCATCTAGCTTACGTGGGACCTGGAGAATCAAACCTGGGTACTTAGGCCTCACTGGCAAGGGTCTTAACCTCTAAGCCATCTCTCTAGCCCCAAAAGATATAACTCTTAATAAGAAAGGACAGAATACTTTTGGAAGAAGTACTGTGTAGGAAGAGGAGAAAGTTTTTTCGTAAAACCATAGGCTCTTGCTAGTAAATCTCAGTACCAGAAATGGGTTTTCCTAGACAGTGAGTTCTTAGTCTGAGAGGCCCATGAGGCTCCCTGAAAACAATGCATACCATTGCTGAAGCACTTGGTTACCAACTAGATCTAAATGGTAAGACCCTATTGCTGAAGACACCATGGGCTGTGGTCACAGGACATCAAGCACTCATGCTGGAACTGAGATGGAGGTTACCTCCCTGCCAGCTAGCTTTCATATTGTTGGCAAGTGCTATGTCATCTGATGGGGATAACCAAGTGCTATGTGATCTGATGGGGGATGTGAACAAGCAGGTTATCCAGCAGACCACAAAATCAACCAACCAGACAAAATGTACACATCTTTATAATAGTGGCACACAAGCTACAGGGGTACTCAACCACTCTTGGAAGGAATTCATACCTGGTACTGGGAACCAAGTCCAAAGCCTATGGCTTGGAAGGTCATAGACCCTACAGGGAAGCTTCCACTGGTCTTTGGCTAAAAGGAGAGGGTATTTTCATCAAAAGTCTTCTAAATATATATGTGAAACCCATTTGATCCATTCTTCTCTCACTCTTGGTCAGAGAATATGCTTTTTACAGATGGCAGAGAATATCAGTGAGACACAAAACCCATCAGTATGACAAGAAAGCCAACTGCCTAACACAAGATGAGTTGTCTCTATCATATCTGCCAGGGCCCAAGAAACATTACAGGGGAAGTGGTGAATTAAATATGAATGCTGATCTCACTGCTAGCCTGAAAACCTCCTCCAGGGAAATAGTGGCAGATACTGAGGAGACTCAAAACTCATCAAAGGGTCTGGAGAGATGGCTCAGAAGTTAAGGTATTTGCCTGCAAAACCTAAGGACCCCAGTCCAATTCCCCAGGACTCACATAAAGCCAGATGTACAAGGTGGCACATGCATCTGGAGTTCCTTTGCAGTGGCTAGTGTTCCTGGTGTGCCCCATTCTTTTTCTCTCTCTGTCCCTTTCTCTCTCTCTTTTTCGCTCTCTCTCATAAATAAATAATTTTTAAAAGCTCAATCAGAGAAGAAAATCAGTGGCTACTGAAAGCTCAATATTAAAGGAGACTTATAACTTGCCCTCCAAGGGTCAGGGAACATTAAAAAAGAGGGGACAGAAAGACTGCAAGAGCCACAGAGGGGGAATGAGTATCCTGATGCATTGTCCTCCCACCACAAAGACTGACTGGTACATTCATGACCCCACAGTGAATACCAATAATCCCACTGAAGAGGGTCCTCAGTGGAATGGGGGCAGGGAGAGGGAACATAAGAGTGTACCCCACGGGAATATGACCAATATGAAATATGTTAAAGTAAATAAGTAAAATTCTCCAAAAACTACTTGCAAATAGAATACAGAAACACATCAAAAAGATCATTTACTGCCAGGCACATGCCTTTAATCCCAGCACTCGGGAGGCAGAGGTAGGAGGATCTCCATGAGTTCAAGGCCACTCTGAGACTCCATAGTGAATTCCAAATCAGCCTGAACTAGAGTAAGACCCTCCCTCAAAAAAAAAAAAAGATCACTTACCATGTTTAAGTGGTACAGGAAGGTTCAATATCCCCAAGTCAATGAATATAATACACCATATAAATGGACACAAGGACAAATATTACATGATCACTTCAATAGATACAGAAAAGGTATTGAGTAAAATCCAATATCCCTTCATGACAAAAGTTCTGAAGAAACTGGTAAATAAACATAATAAAAGCTATATATGACAAACATATAGCCAATATCACACTAAATAGGGAAAAAAATTCAAACAATTAAGAATTTCCATTAAAATCAGGAGCAAGACAAGGGTGTCTTCTTTCTCCTCTCTGATTTAATATAGTACTGAAAGTCTTAGCTCAAACAATAAGGAAAGAAATACAAATAAAGGGGATATAAATATGAAAAGAATGAGTCCAATTATCTTTGTTTGCAGATGATGTAATTCTAAACATTAGAGACTCTAAAGACTCCATTAGAAAAGTGTTAGAGCTTGGGCTGGAGAGATGGCTTAGCGGTTAAGGTGCCTGCCTCCTAAGCCTAAGAACGCTGGTTCCAATCTCCAGCAGTTCCAATCTCCAGGTCCCACGTTTAGTCAGATGCAAAGTGACACAAGGGGGCAATGCCACACTTGACCACAAGGGGGTGCACGCATCTGGATTTCGTTCTCAGCAGCTGAGATGCTGCTGGCGTGCCCATCTCTGTCTTCCTCTCCCTCCCTCCCTCTCTCTCTTTCTCTCTCTCTCCAAAAAAAATAAAAAAAATTTTAAAAATTTTAAAAAAAAAGAAAAGTGTTAGAGCTGATGAGTGCTTTCAACAGAATGGCGAGATACATATATAACACAGTGAAATCAGGAAACCTCCTTTACATCAATAACAAATGTGCTGAAGATGAGATCAGAGAAATAATCCCATTCACAATTGCCTCAAAAGAAAATAAATACCTAGGAATAAATCTAGGAATAACCAAGGAATTGAAAGACCTCTTTAATGAAAATTTTAAAACACTCAAGGGAAATAAAAGATGCTAGGAAATATAAAAACATCCCATGTTCATGGATTGGAAGAATTAATATTGTGAAAATGGCAATCAGGTTTAATGCAATACCCCTCAAAATTCCAATGCCATTCATCACTGCAATAGAAAAAAAATCCTAAAATTAATTTAGAAGCACAAAAACCCTCAGATAGCCAAAGCAATCCTGAGTAACACATATACGACTGAACATATCACCATTTCAAAGTATATTACAGAGTCATTGTAACAAAAACATGTTACTGGCACAAAAACAAACATCAATGGTATAGAATAAAGGACCCAGATGCAAACGTGTGCAGCAATAGCCATGTGATTTTTTTTTTTAAATGCCAAAAATACTCACTGGAGAAGAAAAACATCCTATTTCTAAAATTTAATTTAATTTTTTAAACTTTTTATTTACAGTTTTTATAAAGATAGACCCTTTAAAATAGTGCTGTGGAAAATATGTATTTGTAGAAGAATGAAATTAGATCCTTATCTTTTACTATGCTCTAGAATCAACTCCAAATGGATAAAAGACCCTAATGTCAGACCTGAAACTCTGATAGGGTAAGAGGAAAAAGTAGGGGAAACACTTCAAGACACAGGCTTTGGTAAGAACTTTTTCAATAGAATTCCAATTGCTCAGGAAATAAAACATGACCTCATGAAATTACAAAGCTTTTGTCCAGTAATGGAAACTATTCATCAAGTGAACAGGCAGCCTATATAATGTGAAAAAATCTTTTGATAGCTATATATCAGACAGAGGATTAATATCTAGGACTTACAAAGAACTGAAAAAAATATGAAATCAAACAGCCGAGTTAAGAAATGATCTATGCAGTCCTGGAAAGCCAAATGTCACATGTTCTTTCTCATATATGGATCCTAGCAACAAATAATTGGACTTCTATGTGAGTAGGAATAAGCCTCAGCAGCAGAGGCCAATAAGCTAGAAGAGGAATATAAAGAGAATAGAAAAGGAGGGAGAGGGAACTTAATAGATGGAATTGTATATATGTAAGTAGAAGAATGTATTAATGGGGCTGAAAAGGCCTAAGTGAGGTCAGGGAACGAGACTGAGTAAAGGAAAGGTGGAGGGAGGGCTAATCAAAATCTAAGAGGATGTAAATAAGTCATATGGAAACCTGCTGTTTTGGACAATGGAACACTCAGAAACCATAGATTGTTACTAGAAAATTTTCAGTGCAGGGAGGTCACTGATAGCCCTAAAACATTATAGGTCATTGCCAAGGCCTTTGGTTTCCCACCAGGAATAGATGGTAAGACCCTATTGCTGAAGACTCCACATACTTGGGTTGCAAGGTCACTGAGAAATCCTGCTGGATTTCTGAGCTGAGCTGAAAGCCTCCTCCATGTGGACCAGCTGACAGAAAGCTGGAAAAAGCTACACTGCATGAAGTTCAATGGGAGAGAGAAAACACCAGTGGAGATACTCAACAATGGACACTGAAAGCCTTAAATTTGGCCAGCCAGGCCAAATGAGCCAATATAATACAATACAATAGTGGCATGTCTGTTATGGAGGAAACCAACTGCTCTCTAATTGGAGTGGAGGCCCGCTCCATGGGAGGGAATACATCCCTGATACTCAAAACCTACAACAGGGACAATCATAAGCCCTAGATGTGTAACATCTGCTGATGTCTGGCTAAATGTATTTACTATGCTCACCAAACTGCCCAATAAGCATTTCTCTTAATGTTCATACCCATCTATTAATGCTACTCTCACTTTTGGCTAGAGAAGCTTCTCTTTTCAGATGTTGTTGGTTTTGGGATAACTCAGAAGGCACCATGATGCTGAGAAAAAGTGACAGAGGAGTGCTCTATCACATCTTACAAGGCTCAGGGTCCATTGCGGAAGAGGTGGCAGAAAGAATTTAAGAGCCAAAAGAAGGGTAGGACTCCTTACAACATGCTCCTCCAGACACAAAATGGCCTGGATATCCATGACCTCACAGTGCCTGACACTGCATACATAAGACCATCATAATAGGAGGAAAAGATCATGACATCAGAATAAAAGAGAGACTGATTGAAAGGGGGAAGGGATATGATAGAGAGTGCAGTTTCAAAGGGGCAAGTGGGGGGAGGGAGGGAAGTACCATGGATTATTGTCTACAGTTATGGAAATTGCCAATAAAAAAAAATTTAATGGGCTGTAGCTGGGTGTGGTGGTGCACACTTTTAATCCCAGTACTTGGGAGGCCTGGATAGGAGGATCACTATGAGTTCAAGGCCAGCCTGAGACTACATAGTGAACTCCAGATCAGCCTGGGCTAAAGTGAGACCCTCCTCAAAACAAAACAAAACAAAAGTTAAAAAGGGCTATTACACTGAACAGAGAGTTCTTAAAAGAAGAAATACAAATAGCCAATAAATATTTTTTAAGTGCTCAACATCTTTACCATCAGGAAGATACAAATTAAAACTACTTTGAGATTCCATCTTATTTCAATCAAAAGGCTATCAAGAAATCTAATGAAGTTTCTTGGTTATATTGGCTTAAATAAAGTATATTACTAGCATTTAAAAAAAAAAATCAGGGCTGGAGAGATGGCTTAGCAGTTAAGGTGCCTGCCTATGAAGCCTAAGGATACAGGTTCAATTCTTCCAATCCCACATAAGCCAGGTACACATGGAGGCGCCTGTGTCTGAAGTTTGTTTGCAGTGGCTGGAAGCCCTGGCATGCCCATTCTTTCTATCTCTCTCTCTCTCTCTCTCTCTCTCTGTCTCTAATAAATTAAATAAATAAATAAATAAATAAATAAATAAATAAATAAATAAAATGACAACAATGCTGGCAAGGGTATAGGGAAAGAGGAACCCTTATCCACTGTTGGTGGGAGAGTAAACTGGGACAGCCATGATGGAAATCAGTGTGGAGGTTCCCACGACAACTAATAATAGACTTAGCATATGACCCACTCCTGGGCATGTTCTCTAAGGACTCTGCTTTACTGTACAGTTGCTCTCCAAGTTTATTGATGTTCTGTTCACAAGAGCTAAGAAATGGAACCAGACTAATGCCCATCATCTGATGAATAGATAATGAAGATGTGGTACATATACACAATGGAGTTTTAGACAGCTATAAAAAATGTACTAATTAAATTTTCAGGAAAATGGGTGGATATACATGAGGTAATCCAGGCTCAGAAAGACAACCCTCATGTTCTCTTTCATGTGTGGATCCTAGATACAGACTTTTAGATGTGTATGTAGGTTGAAGTAAAAGTCAGAGTGCAGGAAACTAGAAAGAGGCCATGAGAAGGGGGTTGTAGATGATATGTAGCTAGAGGAGCTAAATGCTGGGGGTAGAGGAATTTAAAGGGTTAGTCTCCCTAAACTGAAGCCCCTCTAAATCTCGTCCAGGGGATGGAGGAGAAAGGGGGATAGGAGAAGGGTTAACAAAAATCAAAGTCATCATGCAAAAGCCATGTGGAAATATTCTTCTTGTTAACTAATTTAAAAATATAATTTAAGAGCTGGAGAGATGGCTCAGCAGTTAAGGCACTTGCCTGCAAAGCCTGATGACCCAGGTTTGATTCCCCAGGACCCACGTACAGACAGCTGCACAAGGTGGTACACGCATCTGGAGTTCATTTGCAGTGGCCATGCCCATTCTCTCCCTCTCTACCCCCCCTTCTCTCTCATAAATAAATAAATGATATAATTTAAAAACCAATTTGGGCAGAAGTACCTTGCAGAGGTGGATAAGACTGCCCTCATAAGCCACAGATTGTTATAGGAAAATCCCAGTGTAGAGCTAGGAAGCCTTGCAGCGAGTTGGTCAGGGAGGCCTCTAAAGCCCCAAAAACAATATGGGCTATTGCCAATACTCTTGGATGCCCACCAGAACTACATGGTGAGATTCTATTGCTGAAGACACCACATGTTTCAGTTGCAGAATTCAGTTTGAGAATTCAAGCTGGAACTGAGCTGGAAACTTACTCCTTACTGGGTGGCTGTCATAGTCCTAGAAAGTGCTACGTAAGTCCTGCTAAGAGGGGAAGTCCTTGATCATCTTCACAGCAGTGGACCCTGTGAGCTACACAACTGGCCAGCCAAGAAAGATATGCCCACTGGTGCAATAGTGTTGTGACTGATATGGGGAAAACCAGCTGCTCTCACATTGGATCTGAGGCCCATTCCACAGATGGGAATTTATATCTGGTATTAAAAACCTAGTCAAGAGCCAGGTGTGGTGGCGCATGCCTTTAATCCCAGCACTCGGGAGGCAGAAGTAGGAGGATCACCATGAGTTCGAGGCCAGCCTGAGACTGCATATTGAATTCCAGGTCAGCCTGGGCCAGACTGAGACCCTACCTTGAGGAAAAAAAAAATCCTAGTCAAAAGCCTGAGGCTGACTGATACACTGTGCCTGCCCATCAAGTTTTCCTCTAAACATTTATGTTTATTCGCATAGACTAGTACTGCTCTCATCTTTTTGCAAATGATGGTGACAACTGGGGAGACTCAAAACTCATCAAAGTGTTGAAAATAAATGACTGTTAAGTGCTCAGCATGAAATGAGACATCTCTATTATACCCTCCAAGGGTCAGGGAACATTGCAGAAGAGGCAGCAGAAAGACAGCTTTGAGTTGCTGTCTTCTAGACAAGAAGTAGCTGTTACATTTATGACCTCACATCACTTGTCATTACCTACACAAGACCTGCATATTTTGAGTCCATCATTATATCATCATGGATGATGGAGAAGGGCAGAAACAGAAAAAAAGGCATGAAAGCAGAAGAGAGACTAAGTGGAAAGAAGAAAGGGTTCAGTGGAAGGAGGATGGGGTAGATGGGAACAGGGGACAAAGAACATGAGTGTGGATCTTGGTCAAAATACATTAGGTACACAAATGAAACTGTAAAAAAAATTAAAATAGAATCCATATAAGAGATAGAATATGTCATATTTGTCTGAGTCTAGGTTAGCTCACTTGCTATAATAATTTCCAGATTCATCCATTTTCCTGCAAATTTTATAATTTCACATTTTCTTTACAGCTGAATAAAATTCCATTATGTATATGTGCCACATTTTCATTATCCATTCATCAGTTTATAGACATCTAAACTGATTCTACTTCCCTGCTATTGGGAATAGAGCAGCACAAATGGCCAATAAATTATTCTAAAGTGTTCAACATCCTTAGTCAGCAGGAAAATGAAAAGTAAAATGACTTTGAGATTACATTTTACCCCATTAGAATGGCTTTTGTCAAGAAAACAAAGAACAACAAATGCTGGCGAGGTTGTAGGGAAAAGAGGACACTTATTTACTGTTGGCGGGAGTGTAAACTTGTGCAACCACTACATTAATCAGTATGGGTCATGCTCAGAAAACTAAGAATGGAGCTATAATAAGACCCAGCTATACAATTCTTGGGCTGTTAGTTGCCTTTTCGTTGCTGGGACAAAATACCTTACAAAAATCAATGTGAGTTAGGAAGGGAGGGTTGGTTTAAGTTCACAGTTCCAGGGTACAGTCAACTGTGGCAGGGAAGGCACGGTAGCAGAAGCCTGAGGCAGCTGATCACATTCTATCCATGGTGAGGCGGCAGAGAGCGATGGGTGCTGGTGCTCAGCCAGCGCTCTCTTCTTATACACAGTCTAGGACCCCAGCCCACAGAATGGTGCTGCTCACAGTTAAGGTGGATCTCCCCACCTTAATTAAGATCATTTTGATAATCCCTCACTGATGTGCACAGAGGCTAACCTAATCTACATAATCCCTCATAGGTGATTCTAGGACCCCTCACATTCAAGTTGACAATCAATATAAGCCATCTCATGGCATACAGGTAAGAGTCTCAGTTTCTTTGTGTTCCGTTTTTGGAAGATATATAAAAATACTGGCCATTTCATACTTTGTTGAGAAGATTAAGTATGTCAGCTTTATAAAGCCCCTAGCACAATGCCTGACCCAGAGTGAGTATTCAATGGACACTACATTACCTTCCCCCATACAGGAGTAACATCTCCTAGCTATAGTGCTTTCCTTCATCTTTGTGTCCCCAGCAACCAACACTGCACCCTGAAAAGAGCAGATATAAATTCAGTTTAGTTACAAGTACTGATTTATTACCCTGACTTTATAAATACTCTTTTTATAATAAATAAAACAAACATGCACACATGTAAACCATTATAGTGTGAAAATATCTTGATATACTTTTTTCAAGACTGGTCAGTCCATGTGATGGAGGTGCATAACTCTCTGATAATGCTCTGCTCTCCTCAGTTTAAAACCTGCCATGGTCCATTTATAGAAGCCTCCTTTATTTAGGGGGAAATGCCAAGTTCCCAGTGAAGAATTGAAACTATGCATAGTGACTGAATCATATATACACAGATGAATCATCCCTGTGTGTATTACTCCTTGTATATACAAATCTATGATAAAGTTTAATTTTATAAATCAGATAATTACTGCTAATAAAGGAATATAATTACAAAGATATACTGTAATAAATTATGTAGCATTGGCCTTTTGTTCTCTTGATCCTACTAGTCCTTTCATGCTATATGATGACACAAGCACAATACATATGAGATAAAATAAAGTGAAGTAAATGACATAGGCACTGGGGTGCAGCGTTAGGTACCACTGACCTTCTGACAGGACATCAGAGCCATGACAATGCTGGTTGACCACAGGAAGTTAAAGCTGCACAAAGTGAAACCGCAGATAAGCCAGACGACTTACTATACTTACTTCAAATGTTTCCCTTTCACCCACTCATTAACAAGGTAGTTCCAGGGTTACCATGAAGGAAGGATCCAGGGAGGTGTGCTGTACCAGACACCAGCGTTTAAGGGTTAAAGCAGCTCAAGGTAAATGCAAGTCTGCTATGAAGCCCGTGCCATGGTTAGAGATCCTCTTCATGTTATGAAGGACTGTGTGTCCATCACCACACTCTGAGGGGCTGACCAGTAATTACAGGAATGGAAGCTCGAAGGAGCACGGCCTGAAGCTTGTTCAGACATCAGGGTTACCGCCATTCAGAGCTCCCTAAGTATCATGCAAAGGCCCCAACTGTGCTAGTTCCCCCATTCCAGGAACTCAGCTCCCTGATCCAGTGTGGCTTCCCAGGCTGTGCCTAAAGGGGCTGTCCGCATGTGTTTTGCAGAAACTATGACATCCACCTATGTGTTTTCCATGAGATCTGGCTCTGATTTTAGTAGACATCACATACTGTCATCTGGCTTTTATTAAATTCCATAAGGAAGAGAATAACTCATATTCCACAGCATTACAGTCTTGCTATTCACACAGTGAGACACTAATTGAAAACTGCTTTATTCTCCTCCACTTTTCTCTACTTTGCAAATTTCCTTTAATGAGCATGAAGTACTTTTATATTTTAAAAAACTCAAGGCTCATGCATGATAGAAACAGAAGCATGGGCAGAGAAATTTCTATTACTGCAAGGCTTTGAGAACCATGCTTTTGAGAAGTCCTGATGACAAGAAAATCAGTCTCACAGGGAAGTTCCTATATTATCTGAAAGGACTGAGCTTTCTTTTCACATGGCCAACTGAAATGATAATGTCGTCCTGTAATACAGGAATCACTGGATGAGCTTTTGGGGTCCTCCTTCAATTTGAGTTCTAGGGGGAGTGTTTGAAAAATGACAGCTTCCCATAGTGGGGATTCCTCCCTGTTCCCAGCACAGTGAGTTCTGGGACAGCTCTTTGTCAGACAACATACTGAGCATCAGCTAAGTGCCAGGCACTGTGCTGGAGACTCAGAGATCCTTGGTGCTTTCACTGTAGTTAGGAAGGTAGATATCAGAATGAGATTGCCATACGAGGAAGTGAGTTGTGTACAAAGAAGATTCCACAGAGGCAACGACACATCAGCAGTCTCAGTTTCAGAGTGGGTATTTGCTAAGCACATAAGAAGTGTCTTGAAGCTGGAGAGAGGGCTCAGCACTTCGTACACTTCCTACACATGCATGAGGGCCTGAGAAGGCCTGAAACTTCCCAAGTTTGAATCTCCAGAACCCACATAAATAGCTGGGTTACACGTCTATAACCCTGGTCCCACAAAGGGGAGCAGTGATCAGGAATCAGTTGGGCTTGAGAAAAATAGTGAGTTCTGTATCAGTAAGAGACTCCTGCTCAGATAAGAAAGTGCAAGCATAATGGGACACCACGCACCACTCCAGCCCCCACGGGTGAGTGCTCCGTACACATGGATGGGACATTACAAGGGCACATACACACACATACACTATGTGCACACCATACCACATGCACACGCACACACCACAGTACACACATACACACAAGCAAAAAAAAAGTTCCTTGGTGGTGAGAAGGTTGATGTAATAAGAGGAGGGCAATATATGTGTAAACGTGAGACGGATGATGGGAAACCTCCTCTCCCTGGGCAATGAGCAGGTGATAAGCATTGTTCAAGCACTGTCAGAATCTGTTAAAATAGCTATTAGTGTGACTGCTAAATTCTTTAAGTTTACATTGTAAGCACCTCTGATGTTCATTTTCCTGTAAATAAACAACAATATTGGGGATGGGGCCATGAAATTGCCTAATTAGCAGCTGCTGGGCTCTCCCTTGCTGTTCTTACTGCCCTAAACAAAGGACTGTCCATCTAACAAGCATCAGGACCTCCCTATGCCAGCATCAAGTGTCCTAGACACTCCAGAGGCCCTGAAACAACTGTGCAAAGGTGGCAGTCCAATGTCCCAGCTCACGAAGGCACAACCAAGGCCATGAGAAACAGTTTGTACCAGGCTTTTAGTTCTCACAAGCCCTGAGGCATGCTCCATGACCCTGCACTGTCTCCACCTTGGCCAGAAGTGGAAGGAGCACTTCACAGGAAGAGACTGTCATCACTGGTGCTGAGACAAAACATAGCTGCAGTGTGTGCTGAGCCACCAGGCTGTGACAAGCCCAATAAATTGCTATGATTGGTCCATACAAATGGCTATGCTTGGTCCAAGCATTCTCTCTCCAGCTATGGAAGGCTGCTTAGGCTAAGTCCATGAGTTAGCTAGGAATTAGCATGTACTCTCGGCACCTCCCCCCAATTGTTGCTGAAGTCCCAATAAAGGGTTTCTTACCTACTTTCAGGGTGTTCCTGAGCAACACTCTGGCTCCTGAACACAGTCCTGGAAGATACAGGCATCCCAAATTGTCCCAGCAAGAGCCACTGAGTTGCAGAAGAAGTGACAGTCAGCTGTCTGATAGTGCAAGAAGCAGCCAAACAATTCCAGAGTGGCCAACACAGGAAGATGGGGAGCGTAGAGAAACGACCAGAGAGCATAAAGATTAGATAAAGGTCTAAAGGAGCCAGAGAACTGATACTGCAGGCTGTGCTCACTACAGAGTACTATATATAGGACTATAGCGTCTTCAAGGCCAAGGGCCTCGGAGCCCAGACCTGCACCAGACTAGAGGGAACCACTTGCAGCTGCTTTCACCTGCCTACTTCTGCCAAACAGAGGGAAAACTGCTAAAGACCCACGCTTAAAGATCATCTCCTTGTCTACCCACAATATCTATCAAGGCAGAGCGAGAGACCCCCCCCACTCCCCCTGGCAGCCGGTGGATGGCACAGTATAAGCCAGCTGGCAAACAGGATCATCAGAACTTCAGGGACTAACTCATGTAAGGTTTGCAAAGACAGAAAAAAATCCTTGTCCTATTAGCCTTGCCATATACCTAGCTAAATGAGGGCAAGATACAGGAAAACAATCTGATGTCATCCTCAAAGATCACTTGACCATCAGAGAGTTATCTTTCTGCCTTTTGAGGGATAATAATTAACCTTGAGGTTGTCTATTCACGAATGAGACACCGCATGTCAGGGTTAGCATAATAAATAATTCTGTCTTATATAACTTACTGGAGATCTAGGAATTTTTTTTTTTGAGAGAGAGAGAGAGAGAGGGAGAGGAAGACAGATAGAGATGGGCGCGACAGCAGCCTCTCAGCCACTGAGAACGAAATCCTGACGTGTGCGCCCCGTTGTCGAGTGTGGCATTGCGCCCTTGCGTCACTTTGCATCTGGCTAATCATGGGACCTGGAGATTGGAACCGGCCTTCTTAGGCTTAGGAGGCAGGTGCCTTAACAGCTAAGCCATCTCTCCAGCCCAAGATCTAGGAATTTTTTTAACGCTAAAGGAAATTGTGGTCTGAGTACTGCCTGCCACCTAGACAGGAAAGGGAAGAGGAATGGTCCCACCAGCCATGCTTGCTTGTGTTGTAAGCAGCCTTCCAGGCCAAGAAATAAAAATCATTGTAAGGCAATTTTAATCTTTGCTGAACTCTCTTGAAACATATCAAAGGGAATCCCAAATGCCCAGCAAAACATCTTAAAATTGCCTTTCACTACCTCTCTCGAGTCATATATATCACACATTTATGGCTCCCTCCTCCTGATTTCTTCCTCCCTCTTTCTGTCTTCTCCCCCAACCCTTCATAAGCATAACTGCTGGAGCACTTGTCTTTTCACCCCAGTGCCCTTCCCCCCTTCCCCCCTTCCTGGATTTATTCCTCCTGTGGCTGGTAGCTCAAAAGTAAATCAATTTCACCTTTCTGGCCCCTTCTTCCAATCACCACTACTGTATTTTTATATTTGTGGCAGAAGTTTAATAGGTGGGAAAGGGGGGATGTTTTGCAGAAGCTAGGATGCCCAAGAGAAAAATTTGTTTTCTTTGTCATGTGAGCAGCAAACAGCTTCAGCCCCTGCTGGCTAAGTTTCTTTCTGGCGCCCCCATCATTTAGATCACTGCTTACCCTAAAACATAAAGCTACCCATACCATCAAAGCTTACTACTGCACAATTACCTTCCTAAGTTTGTTTTCTCTTTCCATTCTATCCATAGCAAATTTATCTCTGGATCTTTACTTATCCAAGGTTGTCAGCTACAAGAACGCAATACACTTATAATCTGCTTCCCCCCCCACCACCACCACTAGTTCCCACTGGACAAGGACCCTAGCCATCACATTGACCTGGGAAATAGAGTGTATTCGTGTGTTTTTGTATTTAGTATTCCTTAAAAGTGAATTTAAATGCGTGCATAAATTTCCCAAAGCGAAGTTTAGCACCTGGACCCATCAACCAAGTGTCTCTGAAGTCATGAGACCTACAGCACACACACCTGCACCTCCCCCTGACTGGAGCCACCGTGGAACTTTTCTTTCCGAAGTTTCGCTCTGATGTCTACGCTATCAGCCAAGAATCTTGGGGAGAGAAAAAAAACCATCCTTTTTCCTTTCCTTTGAGGGAAGTGACCACATGCAAAATTTTCAGTCAACTCAGCCCATTCTGGCATTTGAAGAGTTAATCTGCTGCCATCTAGTGGCTCTTGGCCAATCTGCGGGACACCCAGCTGGGAGAAAGATAGGGAGATGGGGGGGGTCTTGATGAGGAGGTCAAGTACTGTCTCTGCCCCGCCTTCCTTCCCAGACTGTCTCTCTCCCTGTCCCTCCGTCTCTCTTCTTTCTTCTCCTCTCCCATTTCTCGCTCGCTCTCTCCCTCCCTTCCTCTCTCCCTCCCTCTCTCCCTCTCCCCCTCTCCTCCCTCATCGCCCCCCTCCCTTAGGCAACCGGAGCTTGTTTCCTGTAGACCCGAGGCAAAGCCACGACTCGGCTGGGATTTTTTGCAAGTGTTCCGCTGTGGGGTGCCACAGCAGCTGTGACCCTCTCCTGATTTTGATGTAGACTTCAAGGGCGCCGTCCCCAGCGGGGGAACATTTTTACCTCAGGAGCCTATTCACATTGGTAGCCTTGGCAGGGAAAGTTCCAGAATCTTTGATTACACAAATGCCTCTTCTAGGTACAGGCCTGTCTTAGCAACCTGGGGAGAGAGAATGTGCACGTGGGCTGATTAAATCTAACGACCTGTTTCCTTTGCTGGGACCGGGGACTGGGGGTGGAGGGGAACTTCAGCTTGAAAATGTGTGCCCCGGCACTTGGCTGTGTTGCCTGGAAACTTTGAGGGTTTAATTAGGGCTGGGGAAGTTTTTGGCTTCTGCAGCTGCCTTTGCTCTCCCCCAGGGTCACGGAGGGAGACCAGGAGAGACAGACAGAGAACTCCTGCAGGACGGGCCAGGGCATCTGGAGCTGTGCACAGAGGCACATGTCTCTCCTTTCTTTTAGCCGATTTCACTTAGTAACCAGTAACTCTCTGAAGCACAGTGAAAACGTGTGTGGTTATGGGCTATGGGACTCTGGACAACCTAGTGGGAGTGGTAGCTATTACATAACTGCCTCCTTCCATCCAGGGCCGCGCTGGTCCCAAGGACATCTAGGAACCACCTCCCTGGACCCCTGTTTCCCAGGCTCTGAGAGTTCCGAGGAAGGAACAAGGCAGAAGCAAAGCAGTTATTCTACTTGGTTAGGGGAAAAGTAAACTTTTTAAATCCTTTCTCAACTTCAGTCTCTTTTATTAAACCTCAGTATGACTAGTTACCTTCCCATGTACAGATTTGGGAAAATGGAGGAAGAATTTTCTTTTGGATGTTCTCTGGTATGTACATATGCTTGTATTTATTTTTCAGTAACAGTCTGGTTATAAATACAGAAGAATAGCCCCTTGTGCTTAAAAGCAGATTTTCCACTATGGTCAAGGTAGAGTTACAGACTTTGGGCTAGAGTCTCTTCTTCCTTCCTATGTTTCCTGTCGCCCTTCCTTCAAAGGAACAATCTTCTCTCCTTTGTGGAGTGCACAGAAATCAGCCACCTCATGCAATGTGCACTAGGTTCCTAGGACAACCTGAACAAAGTGCCACGGATTGGATCCCTTAGACAATAGAAATGAGAAGCTCGAATCCAAGATCAAAACCCTGCCAACAGGATTGATTCCTCCTGAAGCTAACAGGGACACTGATTCATGCCTCTTCCCTATTGTCTATAGTTTATTGGCAATCTTTGGCTTTCTTGATATGTACATGCCTGACTCACACCTCTACCTTCATGCTCACATGACATTTACCTTTTGTGTTTGTCGCTGGGTCCAAATATTACTTTTTTATAAGAACGTCACTTTTATTGGGTACCTCAATGGCTTGGCTTTAAATTATCTCTGTACAGGTCTTATATCTGAATCACATCACATTCTGAAGTACTTTGGTTACTTAAACCTCTTTCGAAGCACAAAATTGGCTCCTAACACCACGTAAAGCCACAGCTATATCTTCTTGATACTATGGTAGTACTCAAATAGGGAGTTTTTTGTTTGTTTTTTTAAAGATAGTATCTGTTTTTCTTTTAAAATTTAATGATTATTTTCATTAACACTCTACTTACACATGTTCTTGAAAGTCAGGTCATCTTACAAGGCTTATGAAAAATAGAAGCATACCAGCTGAATAGTGGCCTAGTGTACACCCTGTGGGCCAGTATCTTTCAATCCACTGATCCTGTTACTATTTAACCTTAAGGTTCCAAACATCAGTTTCATGCTGTATTACCTGTTAGTTTCCTAACAGTAGTTTAAATATATGTCCCACAACAGACTCAGGTGTTTCATTAAAGTATGTAACTTGGCTCTCCAGCAACCTGGCTGGAAGAGGTGTCACTGTGGATGAATCCTGGGGCCCAACTCTAGGGTGTATTTGAAGGTGGATCTGATTTCCAGCCTAAAGATACGCAAAGCAGTCTGAGCTCTGCCTGGGTCCCTGCTGTTTTGTGTCTGTGTGTGGTGCTGGCTGGTAGTGGTTTTTCTCTTCGTGGATCTGTGAAAGGGAGCCATCCTGTTCTGTCATTATGGAACTTCCACTAGATCTATGAGATAAAATAAACCCTTCCGCCTATAAACTGACTGGTTTGGATGTTCATCCCAGTAGCATGAAGCTGGCTACAATTCCCAACCTGAAAATGGGAGAAATATCCAATATTTCCTTACCATGACTAGGCAAAAGCTATAAATGGCTAGATTCTAGAGATACCAAGAAATATTTTCTTTCCAGCTTTTTTTAAGACTCAGGGAGACTTTGTTAGATTAACAGAAGAAAATACAGAAAGATCCTGCCATGTGGAAGGCAGGAGGGGTAGGGAGCCCATATGACATTGGGGTCCCACCCAGCTCATCTCACATGGACTGAGATGAGGGGGGCAGAGCAGGAGAGGTGAAAGCCAACAAGAGGACTTGCCCTCCTGGTAAGTATCTATTCATAATCTTATTGTAGTGGGCTTTACCCTCGGGCTCAGGTGAGCCTGAGAGAGAGCACTTTGGTCTGGCCTCAGGGGCTGGCTCAAGAGTAGGGGCAAGAAAGCTGATGGAATAGACTGGATCAGATGATGAACTGTGGTTCTGCTGAAGCAGGCTGGCTCAGTGTCCCCTCTTTGGGCCCTCTCTTCTGACTGGCTAGTTCTCCTTTATCCCCTACCTCATGAAAAGAAACTCTAGGTGCTGTTAGAGGAAAGGGGACACTGACCAGTCTTTAATACTTCCAGCTGAATGGAGTCCTAGATCATGGCAGTTAGAGTTTTTCCTAGAGCTGGGGGAGGCTATCTAAAAGTGCAAGAGAGAAACCTGTGAGTTAGTCAGACATCTCATTGCCACCTCTATGTGGGTTTTCTGGACCTAGTATAAAATGGAAGTATAGATATTAGTAACATAAAGGATTGGAGTCTATCTTGGGATCCAGGAAGTTAGTATTGTCAGGTAGGGATGGTTGGTAGCCCCGTTGGAAGTGCTCAGTGATCAGCTCTCAGAAGGTGATCAAGGGGAGCCCCTGTGTAGATGGAGTTAGATTGTTGTATCTGAGTACGAGCTACCTGTAAGCAAGCAGAGATAAAGTTAAAACAGCAGTTCAGTATACGAGATCCAAAGATCAACAGAATAACCATGAAGATTATAATAGCTATAATCTTTTTTCACCATGAAAATACCTGAGATCCACTCTCAGAACTGTTCACTGAATGGCACAGTGGTGTCTGACATGGTCTGAATCTGTTCTTATAGATCTTATGAAGCAGATGAGACATCAGCTGAGTTATCAGGAATATATACACAACATTCACCTTGATGATGGCACATGCACAGCTCTGGGCTGCTGTGAGGGTGTCCAAGTCATGTGAGTTTGCATAATTGCCTTTCTCATCATTTGAACCTCAGAAATAAGATGGGAGATTCCCTCAGCTGTGTCATTTAAAGCCTTTTGGGTATATTTACTGAGAGTTTCTACATGCAAGATGACCTCTTCTAATCCAATAGATGGAATAAAAACAGAGACTAACTGATCATATCAGTGAAAAATGCTCCCAGTCCATCCTTGTGTTAATACAGGCAAATGGGCTAGGTGCTCGAAGGTTTTTACTTGTCATCCCTATATCTAAGGAAATCTTAGAGTATAACTTTTAATCCATTCTGGGGGTAGCCAGGGCCAAAGGTTAGTACCACAAAACCATTGGGTGATATTAGGGGCTGCCTGATGTACTTTTGACCTCAGGACCCATTTAGTAGCAAACCATTCAGATAGCTGGAGGATAATGATGTTCTGGCATAAGTTAGAAGGGACCCATCATTATTCCCAACATAAGGGATCCTTGTGACTGAAGTGACCTTTAGTTAGTCATCCACATACATATATATATATATATATCCTAGATTATTCGCCCTTATCCTGGAGCAAGAACTGCAAGAGATGGGGGCCAACACACCTTAGTATTTTGTTAATTCCCCTTTTGGAAAGCTCTTTTTGTGTCTCTGTTCATTTCTGGTATTGTTTTTTCAAATGTATCAGTTGTTTAATTGGGTTCTTAGTAAGAAATTTAGACCACCAATTTGTGAGGATAAACTCCATTTGTTAGAGCAAAAACTGGCTGTAGGTAGCCCTGGAGCTGAGGAACAGCTTTGATCTTTGGCAAAATTTGCGATTCCACAGCTTTCTGATCCACTCTGCGTTGCCCTGTAATCTCGTATTTCTCCTTCTCTGTGTCAAAGATCTCGCCTTCCTGATGCCTGGGCTTCCTCAGCTGCTTCTTCTTGAAGTAAGCATCAGTGAGGTATTTAGGAATTTTGACTTGGCTGATATCAATTTTTGTGGAGGTGGCAATGAGAAGCTTTTTGTGTGTTCTACGCAGAGGAACTTGATTGCGAGAAAGAGGTCCAGCCACAAGTGGTAAGCCCCTTTCCAGCTGTTTGAGGAACACCACTCTTGCTTCTGTGGGTCCTGTGAGGATGTCAGGATAGTCCCGGGAGTGACGCTGGCACACAGCTTTCTCCCATGCTGACTGAAGGGTTTCTTGCCATGGCTCAACAGCTTCCGTGGCACGTTTTCAGTAGGATGATATCTAGGCATTTTGCAAAACTTAATCACCCGGGTACCTCCATTCTTGTCATTGCCAACTGGTTTTGTGACCGTAGCAAGAACCTTTTCCTTTTTTTTTTTTCTTTTCAACTTTGGATTTGGCAGTTGAGTGCTTCCTCTTGTACAGAGCCTTTCTGGAATACATAGCTGATTGGGAGTTCCTGCCAAGTCCTCTCACCAGGACTGGGTTCCGGCTGCTGTGGGGCTTCTCTTTCTTTGGTTTTGTAACCTTGGGGCCACCCTTGTTAGCCTTGCCTACAGCATCAGTCTTCCTGGCTGCAGGTTTCTTCTCCTTGGTGTCTGCTTTCTCGGCCTTTTCACCCACCATCTTGTAAGATGGGAAACCCCTTTCTGGTATGCTTAATAGGCCATCTATATAACATTTGAGGCATCCCGTTATTTTTGGTTATACTTTTCTGAGTGTTTAAGACCAATTAAGTAGCCAAAATTTACTTAAATATGTATCTTTGGAGGTCAATAGTGGCTCTCCAAGAGACTCTAGGGACCTGGGAGGAGCACTGTGGCTCCCTCAGCATTGGTGCCATCTGTTAGGACTATGAGGGCTATGCTGACCAAGTAAGTGGCCTGTGTTTGAAAGCCTGGAGGACCATTTCTTCTGTTCTGATTCTCCTTTTGTAGATTGTACACTGATTCTTGAGTTTAGACTCTGCGTCTCCATATCCCCTCTGACCAAGAAGACACACGACTTACCAGAGGGCCAACACAGAACACATTAGAAGTCTTGCCCATCATCTCTTGTGGCCCTTTGATCTATGTCTAACCTACTGAAACATTCAGCATAACTTTTTGTTCCTGCTTGGAGTCAATAATTGGCTTCATCTTTATTTGTTAGGTTTTGATCTGTGATCAAGCTCAACTTCTGCCCCCATTGTGTAGGTCTCTCAATGCATCCAACTAGGCACTGACAGCATGTGACTCACCTGCCTCCTAGGGAACCCTCATGTCAGGCTCTTCCTTTTGGATGGGTCAGATGTCCAGAGGAGACTGCTCAGCCCCACACGTGAAGAATACACAGCAGGCCTTCCTGCAGGCAGGTTCATTTGCCCAATTTCAGTGAACTACTGTCAACCAGTCGGGAGAGACTAAATGAAAAATTCCAGATACAAACAATTCCTGTTTTAAACTGCCCTCCTCCTGAGTAGCATGCCGTCACATCTCCATCCTGCCCTGGCTGTGAATCCTGCCTTTGCCCAGCATATAACCACTTGATAACTGCCTCAGCTGTCAAACTGTCATGGAATCAAAGTACTTGTGTCCAAGTTACCCCCAGTTTATTTAATAGTGGCCCCAAAGTGCAAGAGTAGTGAAGCCATTCCTTTCA
Organism: Orientallactaga sibirica; assembly: GCA_036365145.1. Taxonomy (NCBI): domain Eukaryota; kingdom Metazoa; phylum Chordata; class Mammalia; order Rodentia; family Dipodidae; genus Orientallactaga; species Orientallactaga sibirica. Next base: position 30,159,542 of record JAEOAD010000015.1, on the reverse strand, counting down.
GTGAGAACATGAAAGTACAAGGCACATTTGTGGACAACAGGAGCACATTCATGTGAACTGTGTGACAATATAGTGTTAGAAGCCATTTTATCATGAGCTATTGTGGTTAATCTAGAATTATGCCTAATATAAATTAAACTTTGTTGTAGGTATATAGGTATGGAAAAATAATGTGGGACTATCCAAGATTCCAAGCATGTATGTGCTAGGGGTCTTGGAACATATTTCACTAAACAATGGAAGGTTCCTATATTCCTAGCTACTGTGCTCTGGGAACTGAATCTTGGAATAAGGCTGGATTGGCCATATTTAGTCAGCCTATTAATATGCCTTTAATCTCTCAACCTTCATTACAACACCCTCCCTTACCCCAACACTCCCTGGCATCTCCATATGGCTGGGTGATAAAGGGACATGAGTCTAAGTGCTTCTGAGACCCTTTCCTCCAACCCTCCTGTTTCAGCCTCCAAGCTCACTCTCACTTCAGAGACACCAGCTCAGTTCCTGAATTTCTTCACTATTCCAAATGAAAACTAAGTCACTACTGGGATCTCTCAGGCCCCTGCAGGCAGTCTTGTTAAGTCTGCAGGGCCACTCATCAGCATTTCATGACTTCATCATCCCAGGTTTTGCTGTTTCCCGTCACACTCCCCTTACTTGCATGTGAGTTTGGGGAAGAGAACTAAATGCCATGTCCAATTTGCCAGCTCCAATTCTAAAGCCATTCTTGGTTTTCACTGGTTTTTAGCCAGCATGTCCTGAAGACATCCTCAGTCCCTAAAGACTCATCCTACTCCGGGCCTGCCTGGAAGCTGCGGGTGAGTTGGTGCATAAGAGAAACCTCTCGGAGATCCCATTACCTGTGACAGTATGGCCAGACCTGGAGGGCACTATTAGCCAGACACAAAGAAAAATGCTGTATCTTCCCAGTTACATCTGCAAGCCTAGAAAGTCAGATACACAGAAAGGCAGAGAATAGAATAATGGTTATCAGATACGGGAAGGCAGAGGAGATGAGGAGATACAGGTCAAAGGTACAAACTTGCAGTAGGTAGAAGTCTAGAGAGCTAATGCTCTCAAGAGCATTTCATTCAGTGTATGAAAATTATACATTTAACATTGTATTATTCACTAGAAATTCACTAAGGGAGTACATTTCTGGTTCTCACCACCAGAAACAATAGTAGGCTCAAAACAAAACAAACAGGGCTATAGAGATGGCTTTATGGTTAAGGCACTTGCCTGTGAAGTCAAAGGACCCAGGTTCTGTTCCCCAGGACCCATATAAGCCAGATGCACAAGGTGGCACATGAAATTTTCATACAGCCATTTTCAGTGGCTGTATGCCCTGGTGTGCCCCTTCTCTCTCCTCCTCCTTCTCTCTCTCTCTCTCTCTCTCTGCCTCTTTCTCTCTCAAATAATTAAATAAAATAAAACAAACAGAAACTCAAGATAACAAAACATATGAGGAGATGGAGACAGTAACTTGCTTTAACAAAACAATCACATCAGTAGGCATATGTACATTAAACATCATGCCACCACATTAAGCATGTACAATAAAGAGAAGACAGTCCATATGCCTTATTGCATATTAATATAATCTGCATATGCACATTCAAACACCCCAGCTGTCCACATTGCATAATCTATGAGTAGCCTGACCTGTATATCTCAAGCAAGTGCCTTTAACTACTGAGGCATCTCCCCAGCCACTGACATGCATATCTGAATTCACCAGCCATATTCTTGATAGTTCTTTAATTTTTTCCCACTTTTGATATTTCCCTACATGTATATAATGTATTCTAAGTTTATTCTTCCCAATTATTTTCTCTTATCACTCTTCCCTCCCACTAACCCTGTTTTCCCCCATTAACCCCCATATTACTTTCATGCCTTTTTTAAACCCATTGGGTTGCTTGCATGATTATGGGTGGAAGGGTATTTACCGTGAAATGGGCAACTTATCAGTGGCTACACCACTGAAGAACCTGACTCCCGCTCTCTCAGAAACCCTAGGTACACTGGGAAGTCTGAGGTCTCAGGTATTCTTCCCCAATCAATGGTGAAATAGTGACAGGCTCAGTCTTGTGCAGGTAAGCACTGATGTTGTGCACTCATGAGTGAAACTGGCCATGTCATACCCAGAAGACAGTGTTTTTCACCCTTCCTTCCCATCCACTCCCTCTTCTGCAAGGTTCCCTGAGCCTTGGTGAGGATGGCTTAGATGTTTGTGGAGACTAAGCTGAGAGCTGTTACTTATCCTCGGCAATTTTACCAACTATGCTTCTCTGCCCATTGTAGTAAGGAACTTCTGTCATTGAGGCTTCAAGCAGTACCAATCTATGGGAACAAATATAGATACTGAGAAGGCAGTTTGCTATCTTATATGTTTAGCATAACCACAGTAGTAGGTTTCCACCTAGGGCCCTATTTCCCTAGCCATAGGCTTTAGGCCAGGGTTAAAGTACCAGGCTTTACCTCCCTCCTGTGAAGCAGGCCTCACATCCAATCAGAAAGTGATTGGTTATTCCCATAACATTCATGTCCCTATTGTGCCAGTGGACATATCTAGGTAGGTCAGTTGTGGAATATACAGGGTCCACAGCGAGGCAATAGGGAGGAAGCTTCCAGCTCAGTTCCAGCTACTAGTGTCTTGAGATTCTGCAACCAAAATGCCCGGTGTCTTCAGTAACAGGAAGTTTCCATCCAGTTTTGTTGGCCAACCAAGAGCAATGGTAATAGCCTATATTGTTTTATGAGCCTCTGTAGCCTTCCTGACCAACAGCTGGGAGGCTTCTCAGCTGTGGCTCTGGACCTTATTTTTTCTCCATTCTCTTGGATTACTCCAGCTCTCTACCTCCCCACCTCCCCCCCCCCCCTTTTTTTTGGCTCTTCCCAATTTATTTGTAAGAGAAGAGACAAAGCGTTCCTTTTAAAATACAAATCCAGGGCTGGAGATATGGCTCAGAGGTTAAAGACACTTGCTTCAAGGCCTGATGAGCCTGATTCTATTCTCCAGTACCCATGTAAAGCCAGATACATGAGATAGCACATGTATCTGGAGTTCATTTGCTGTGGCAGGAGGCCTTGGTGTTCCTACACTCACTTTCTTGCTATCTTCTTCTTTCTCTGTCTCTATCTCAAATAAGTAAATGAATATATATATATGCAAGGGCTGGGGTGACAGCTCAGTTGGTAATGCTCTTGCCACATAAGCCTGAGGACCTGAGTTTGGATCCTCTGCACCCACATAAATGCTGGGCATGGCAGTGCATGCCTGTAAGCCCAGTACTCAGGAGACAGATGAATCCCTGGGGCTTTCTGGCTAGCTACACTAGCCACAATAGTGAGCTTGGGTTCAGCAAGAAACTCTATCTCAATAAATAAAGTGGAGTGCAACTGAGGAAGAAATCAATGTCTACCTCTAGCATCCACACACACATGCAGGCATATGCACATGCACCTACTCACACATGTGCATCCACTCATATGTAAGCACGCATGCATACCACACACATGCAAAAATAAATGGAATGTAAAGCCAATATAATAAAAAAAGTCCTTCACGGTCTGGGTCCTCACTGCCTGCCCAGCCTCATATTAGCCTCCTCCTCCCTGGCTGAACTTTGGGTCCTTGGCCATTGGTCAGTTTCACTGGACCTTTGCACATGCTGTTCTTTCTGGAACTTCCTCTGCCCTCAGCCTCCCATATACACTCAATTAAGACCTGCACTACATATTCGGTTGATAACTTGCACTTTTTCTTTTACAGTTTAGTTACTGGACCCGAGTTTTCATAAACATAAAGCACACACACGTACCATGGCACAAATGTGAAGATCAGAGTACAACCTTATCTGTCAGTCCTTGCTGGCTACGTTGGTTAAAGCAAGATCTCTCATTTTTCACCACTATACTTTTCAGGCTAGCTGACCTGTAAGCTTCCAGAAGATTCTCCTGTCTCTATTCCACCTCTCATTGTATGCACAGATGGCCAGTACAGCATCTGTCTTTTTACATGGGTTCTGGGGACACAGACTCAGGTATTCATGCTTAGACAGCAAGTACTGTATCCACTGAGCCATTTCCCCTGCCTGAGACTTTTTCTGTCTTTTCCACATCCTTCATCTTAGTATCTAGTACCAGACCTGGCACACAGACTCGCAAAATGATTGTGTAAGAAATTCTATTTTTGCCCTAGTCCCCCCCCCCTTTCTCTTGGCTCTTCTCAGGCCTAATAAGAGAAACCATTTGCTCAATATTGAGAGTTTTTGGCCTAAGAAGATGGTCACAGTTCCCTTCCTAGAAAGCTGGGCTTGGTGCCTCTTTCTCTCTCCCCTGGGGAGATGTCCTCAGAACACTGAAGCCAATGACCAGGCAGCTCATGTGAGTGACTCTAAAAGCAGAAGATCCCTAAAGTTTATAAAGAGAAAGGAAACAATTTTTCCCATAGGCAACCAGAAAAAAATGGGTTGCAATGATAAAGTTACTATAGTCACGTGAGGATTCTCATAAAATAAGCTGAAAGGGGGTCCCTGTCACCAAATTATGACTGCAGGAAGACATGTAAACATCACGCCCCCTGGGTTTTCTCTCAATATTTCTTACACATGAGATAAAAAGAATCCTGTGTTCCACTGTATATAAGTGAAAGTCTCAGGCTCCAGCTATTTGTTTTCTTGTGTGTAAAATGAGAAGGTTAAACTAAATTCCCTCTTAAGGCAGTTCTAAAACTCTGATCTTATGCCACGACCCGTATAAGAGTTGCTCACAAGAATTTCCGGTTTTCTGAAAATACATTGGTCTTGAGGAAATCAAAGTTTAATTCAGACATTCAAAAAACACAATGGTACCTTTATGAATTTGGCAGGGAATCAAGTGAAGGATACTGTGGATTTGAGATCTGCCAATGTTAGTACAATTCTAGAGTTCAGAAAACAGCATCTTAGCTCTTGTCACTGAACATCAGGGCTGGAAGAACTAAAACATTCAGTAGCAAATACAGAATTTCTAAATATATTTATCTGCAAGAAGGGAGAGAGAGCCATAAACAGAGACTATAGGCATGCCAGGGCCTGTTGTTGCTGCAAATGAATTCCAGGTGCAACCTTGTATTTTTTCTTTACATGGGTACTAGGGAATAGAACCTAGCTAGCAAGCTTTGCAAGCTAGCACCTTTAACCACTGAGCAATCTCCCCAACCCTCAGATATTGAATTTTGGGTTTGTCCAGAAGCAAAAATGAAATAATACCTGTCTGACAAAAATAATTAACATAAGCCGGGCAAAGAGGTAGGAGGATCGCCAAGAGTAACTACATAGTTAATTCCAGGTCAGCCTGGACCAGAGTAAGACCCTACCTTGCAAAACCAAAAAAAAAATAATAATAATTAACATAGAGCTGGAGATATGGCTTAGAGGTTAAGGTGCATGCCTTCAAAGCCTAAGGACCCAGGTTTCACTCTCCAGGTCCCACATAAGCCAGATGCATATGGTGGTACATGCATCTGTTTGTTTGCAGTGGTTAGAGGCCCTGATGTGTCCATTCTCTCTCTCTCTCTCTCTCTCTCTCTCTCTCTGCCTCTAATAAACATAAAAATAAAAATAAATCTTAAAAAACTAATAATATTCCTACATTTTAAGTAAATAAATAATCCTATGCTATTTTGTACTATGATTCAGTCAGTATTTACTCCCTCCTCCTCCCATCATGGCTTTTGGATTCCTTTCTGTGTTGGGATTGGCCATACAATTTGCTTTAATCAATGAAGTGTTTGTGGGCATGACATTTTTCCTAAATGTGCTCATTTGGTTTACCTTTAATCTTGCTGATGGTCTGCCTTGAAGTCCACATCACCCAGGTAGTTTCTGTCTCTTTAAACTGGCCTCAAAAAAAAAGCAACAACCACAATGAACCCATCGAATATTATGTTTGTATTTAAATAGTTATAAATACAGCAGAGAGCAACCAACCTCAGCCAAATCATGGTTGATCTACAGGCCTTTGGCCACGAGAATATATACTGCTCAATGTACAACACACAATTCCCATGGGAAAGACCTGTGTCCCCCAACATGGAAGCCCTCTTCAGAAAAGGTACAGGGAGGAGGGAAAGGATGGTACCAACATGTGTTGTTTACACACTAAATATGTCCATATCTAATAAAATTAAATTTGAGTAAAAAGACTAAATACTACTAATGTTGCTATTTTCAGCCACTAATTCTTAAAGTAGTTCACACAGCAATCCTGTAGGGGAAAACTGACTAATACAGAATGCAGTGTGGTGACTGCACATGTGGGGAAAATGAGAATGTGCTTGTACATGCTCAAGGAAAGATACTGGATTAGAGAGGACCTGAAACAGACTTTGCTTTATATCTCAGACCACTCTTGGCAAAGAGCCAGCCTAAAACTAGAAAAGAAAAACAAATTGAAGAAGGAGGATGATGGCCTGAGTTATACTATTAGATTCAGATGTCCAGATTTCAATAATAAAAAAGCACAAGGCATACAAAGAAGTAAGAAAATGTGGCCCATTCTAAGGAAGTAAATAAATAGAATGGAAGCTATTTTTAAAAAAGAACTATGATCTCTTGGCAGATCCACTAGATAGAAACCTTAGTGCAACATTTTAGAAATACTCAAAAACATAAAGGAAGATGTAGAGAAGGTCAGAGAAGCAAGGTGTGAACAAGATGGAAATGTCAATGAAGAGGTAGAAAACTTAAAATAAGACCAACAAAAAATTCTAGAGTTGAAAACTACAATTATTAACATGAAAAATTCACTAAGCAGATTCAAAGGCAAATTTGAGCAGAAGAATTGCCAAGCTTGAAGATATGAAATTGGACATTATTGCAGGTAAAACAAATAAAAATCACCAAGCATGAAGATGTGTAATTGGACATTATTGCAGGAAACAAAAGGAAGAATCAGGGCTGGAGAGATGACTTAGCAGTTAAGGCATTTGCCTGCAAAGCCAAAGGCTGCAGGTTCGATTCATCAGGACCCATGTTAGCCAGATGCACAAGGGGCACATGCTTCTAGAGTTCGTTTGCAATAGCTGGAGGCCATGGCTTGCCATTCTCTCCCTCTCTTTCTCTCTCTCCCCCTCTTCCTCTGTCAAATAAATAAATAAAAATAAAAATATAAACAAAAGAATCGCCAAACGTGAATATACATAATTGGACATTATTGCAGGGGAAAAAAAAGAAGAATCACCAAGCTTGAAGATATGAAGGTGGATATTATTGCAGGTGGGATGGGGGGGAAGAATAGGGCTGGAGAGATGGCTTAGCAGTTGAGGTGCCTGCCTGCGAAGCCTAAGAGTGCTTGCTCAAATCTCCAGGTCCCACGTTTAGCCAGACGCAAAAGTGATGCAAGCACACAATGTCACACACGCACACAAGGAGGCACACGCATCTGGAGTTCATTTACATCACCTGAAAAGGACCTAGTATGCCCATTCTTTCTCTTCCTCTTCCTCTTCCTCTTTCTCTGTGTCTCTCTCAAATTAAAAAAAAAAAAAAAAATAGCCAAGCTTAAAGATATAAAATTGGACATTATTACAGGAAAAAAGAAGCCTGGAGAACTGTAAGCAGATATACACTGAGAGACTTCCAGAAAGAGAAGAGGGAGACAAACAGAACATTGAAAAAATAATGGTAGAAAAAAAAACCAAATTTGATTAAAGTCATAAAAATAAATACCCAAGAAGTGACCTCAAAGAGGTCTACACAGATACATGTTATAAACAAAAATAAATGAAAAAGAAAGAGAATCCCTAGAGCAATAATAAACAAGTGACTTATAAAGGTGAGACTTTGATTAGATTACTAGCATATTTTAATTGGAAACTTTGGAGGCCTAAAGGCTATGGCCAATATAGTCAATGTGCTAAAAATATAATAATAATAACAGAAAAAGAGAAAGAATGTGAAAACATCAGAAATCATAAAGAGAGTGATAATGTTGCAAATTTTAAGAGTGATGGGGCCTTTCTCAATCTGATGCACTGGAGTGCCTAAGGCTCTTGAGTTCCTGTTGCACAGGCCAAAGATAAATTAAGGAATGCAGACAAAGAAATGAGGATGGCAAAAGTAGATTTTATTAAGGAAACTATAGAAAAGACTCTGGAAAGAGTGGCAAGGTCCTCCCCCTACAAAAAGAGAGAGGGGATTGTGAGATAAGGGCCTGAGGCTGGGAACGTAAAGGTAGAAGAGCCGCAAGGTATCAAGGCAAACCTTTCTCTTTGGCTGGCTTCCAGAAAGAAAAACAGTGAAAAGGTAAGTTGCAGGTTTTTTGTTGGTTGGTTGATTGGTTGGTTGGTTGGTTGGTTGGTTGGTTTTTTTTTCAAGGTATGGTCACACTCTAGCTGAGGCTGACCTGGAATTCACTATGTAGTCTCAGGGTAGCCTCGAACTCATGGCAGTCCTCCTATTTCTGCCTCCCAAGTGCTGGGATTAAAGGCATGCACCATTACACCCAGCTAAGTTGCAGTTTTTTTACTTAGCCCTCAGAAAAGCTCTGCTGTGAGAGTCTGAGGGGTTTCTTAGGGTATGTACATTATTCCTTTCTGGAGACAACTATTCCTCCCATCTTCTAGCATGTCTATAGGTGCAGGGTGGACTCTTGACCAGATGAGTGATTGACAGATTCTTCTCAGGACCAGAAGGCTTTGCTCCTCTGGTCTAAGAGAAGTGGCTGTTCTCTTTCTAATATTACCAGAGAAACAGGAGGTGGGATCTGCCCTTCAATGACCTCCAAGCCTAATGCTTACCTACCTAAGGTAAGAGTAGTGTGAAGGACAAACACTTCCAATATCAGTAGCAATAGTCGTTCAATTGGTTGGACTCAATATTCTCCTTACAACACACAGTGGGTTTTTTTGTTGTCGTGTTATTTTGTTTTTTGCTTTTCCTTATCTTTTTTTGTTCTAAGCTTTAAAAAAAATTGTGTGTTTATTTGCAAGTAGGGAGGAAAGAAGGAAGCAAGAGAAAGAATGGGCACACGGACCTCCAGCCACTGCAGACAAATTCCAAATTCATGCACCAGTTTGTGCATCTGGCTTTATGTGGGTACCGGGGAGTAGAACTCAGGCCATTAGGCTTTGCAAGCAAGTACTTTTAACCACTAAGCAATCTCTCCAGTCCCTGTTCTAAACTTAATATAATTTGGTCATAATCCCATTATCTTCTTTTTTCCCCTCTCCCCTGCCCTTCTTCTATTTTGATGTTACATTCTTTTTTTCCTCCATCATCCATATCAAAATGTTGGGGTTGCTGAGCATGGTGGTGCATGCCTTTAATCCCAGCACTTGGGCAGCAGAGGTAGGAGGATCGCCATGAGTTCAAGACCACCCTGAGACTACATAGTGAATTCCAGATCAGACTGGGCTAGAGTGAAACCCTACCTCGAAAAAAAAAAAAAAGTTGGGGTCAATATTGTTCACTCTTGTGGAGGTAATGACAGCTGACAACTGCCATGATGTCATGAACGTACCTGTCACTTCATGTCCTCAAAATAGTATTCCAAAGTCCTCCTTACTACCCTCTGGCTCTTGCATTCTGTCTGCCCCCTCTTCCATGATGTTTCTTAAGCCTAAGAAGGGTGACATAAAGACATCTCATTTAGTGCTGAACTTTCAATAGTGTCTTACTCTCAGCACTCTAATGGGTTTTGAGTCTACCTAGCAATCTTCAAAAAGAAGCTCTTCTGGGGCTGGAAGATGGCTTAGTGATTAAGGTGCTTGCCTGCAAAGCCTAACAACCCATGCTGGACTAGCCAGATCCCACATAAGCCAGATGCATGGATCCCACATAAGCCAGACACACAGTGACTCAAGCATGCAAGGACATACATGCGCACAAGGTGGTGCATGCATCTGGAGTTCCATTACAGTGTTGGAGGCCCTGGCACATCAATATTCTCTCTCTCTCTCTCTCTCTCTCTCTCTCTCTCTCTCTCTCTCTCTCATATAAAAAAAGGCAAGTCCATTGGGCTTCCCCCCAACCACCACAAAAAAGCAGCAGCTTCTCTGGTAAACGTGAACAGCAGCATTGACATTCTATCCACTACTTCCTCTACAATGTTCCCTAAGCCCTGGTGAGTGTGACAAAGATGTTTCATCCCTTGCAGAACACTCAACTGTCCCTTCTCAGCACGCTGATGAGTCTTGGGTCTCCCCAGCAGTCACTGCCATCTGAAAAAGAAGCTTCTCTGACCAAAAGTAAAAGCAGCACTAAAATGTGGGCATACGTAAAAATATTTAAAGGGTAATTTGATGTACACAATATATCCAATTAGTCAAACAACAGTTATAGCTTCCAAGGGCTTATCACCTTCCAAGCCATTGGCTTTTGACTAGGTTTTCAGTACCAGGTGTGAATTCCATCTCACAGAGCAGGCCTCATTTCCACTCAGTTACCTCACAATAGGCATGTCACTATTACACCAGTGGGCACATCTTACCTGCTGGCCAGTTGTGTAGCTCACAGGGTCCACTTGCTGACTAAAATCATTGAAGACTTTTCTTCCCTAGCAGCCTTCCTAACACTTTTTAGTATTTTGACAGCCAGCCGCCAGCAGGGATATTTCTAGCTTTAGCATGATCTCTCATTGTCTTGTGACCAAAGCTTAAATATCTTCAGCAATAGGATTTTACCATATATTTCTGGTAGACAACAAAGACAATGGCCTTTATTATTTGGGACCCTCATGAGACTCCCTGACAACTCACTGTCTTCCCTTTTTCTTAGTAAAAAGAAGTTCTAGCTGGGTGTGGTGGCGGACGCCTTTAATCCCAGCACTCAGGAGGCAGAGGTAGGAAGATCACCATGAGTTCGAGGCCACCCTGAAACTACATAGTGATTTCCAGGTCAGCCTGAGCTAGAGTGAGACCCTATCTCAAAAAAAAAAAAAAAAAAAAAGTTCTATTTTTATGACTGTAAGTTTTTATCTAAAGTAGAGCTCCCCAAAGTGGAATTACTTTTGGAAGATTTAAAATAGGTCTCAGATGGGCATGGTAGCATACACCTTTAGTTCCAGAATTCAGAGGGCTGAAGTAGGAGGATCTTTTAAGAGTTCAAGGCCAGTCTGGGGCTATAGAGTGAATTTCAACCTGGACTACAGTGAGACCTTGCCTCAAAAAAAAAAAAAACTCTAAATAAACAAATAAATCAGTCTCTATAAATCTAAAAATTAGAATTGCTTTTATCCAAATTATACTGAATAATGAGGAGTTGTTGAAGATAGAGTTTCAAGATAGGGTACTTTCCATCCAGGCTGAAGGGAATATGAGATGTGGTATCCTTTACACTTAATGAGATCGCCTGCTTTTAGTTCTCATTATTTACTCCTTTATCTCCTAGGAGCTCACTATAGAAAGACTAAACATCTACCTGAGGAAGCAACATGGACAGTTAGACATAATGAGCTTATGCTATCAGAAGTACTGGTAAGGAAGCTAGAATGTGGCTTGGAGACAGGAGGAGCAGGAAGGAATCAGAGGAGGGGATAGTAGACAGTCAAGTGGAGGGACAGAATACCAGAGGTGGAAGGGTCTGAACGGGAACAGTGGTGAGTGAGTGTGAAGGGAGGGAGGAGATACACAACACTAAGGATGGCATGAAACAGTACTATAGATACCTTCTAATGAGAGACAGAGAGCATAGCTTAAGCAAAAGCACCATGCAGGGGTGGAGAAAGCTTTACCCTAAAACCACAAGCTTTTGCTGGTAAATTCCATTGCCAGAATTGGGTTATCTCCCACATGGAGCTATTGGTCAGGGAGGCCCATAAGGCAACCCAAAATAATGCAGGTCTTTGCCAAAGCACTTGGTTACCTACCAGAACTAAATGGTAAGAACCTGTTGCTGAAGATGCCACAGGCTGTGGTTGCACGACATTGAGAGATCATGCTGGAACTGAGATGGAATCCAGCTCCCTGCTGGCTAGCTGTCACAGTTCTAGAAAGCATTATGCAAGCTGCTGGGAGATAAAGATCACCAACAGTGTGAACAAACAATGGATCCTGAAAGCTACAAAGTCAACCAGCCAGGAAAAATGCACACACCAGTGCAATAGAAGTAACATACAAGCTATGGGGGTAATCAACTGCTCTCTGATTGGATAAAAGGCCCATTCCATGGGAGGGAATTCATACTTGGCACTGAGAACCAATTCATAAGTCTATGGCTTAGAAGATCATAGACCCAAGAGGGAACCTACCACTGTTCTTTAAAATGAGAAGTCGTGCCTATCAAATTCTTTTTTTGTATGTTTGTTTGTTTTTTGTTTTTCGAGGTAGGGTGTCACTCTGGCCCAGGCTGACCTGGAATTAACTATGTAGTCTCAGGGTGGCCTTGAACTCACGGCAATCCTCCTACCTTTGCCTCCCGAGTGCTGGGATTAAAGGTGTGCGCCACCACGCCCGGCTCAAATTCTTTTTAAATGTCTATGTTTATCCCTTTTGATCTATGCTGCTCTCACTCTTGGTTAGAGGACTTGCTTTATACAAGTGCTAGTGAATCCAGGGAAGACACATGACCCATCAGTGTAAAAAGAAAAGAAACTCAAGTGTCTAACATGAGACCAGTCATCTCTGTCACATCTGCCAGGGCCAAGGAAACATGACAGAGGAAGTGCTGGATTAAATATGAGTGCTGCTCTCACTGCTAGCCTGAGAACCTCCTCCAAGGAGATGGTGATAGACACTGAAGAGACTCAAAACTCACCAAAGCAGAAAATCAGAGGTTGCCAAGAGCTCAGCACTACAGGAATCTTATAACATGCCCTCCAAAGCTTGGAGAACATTGTAGAAAGGAAGTAGAAAGAATGTAAGAGCCACAGGATACAAAGATGTCCTCTGAGCCATTAACCACCCCCAAAGAGACTGGTGCATTCATGACCCCACACTGATGACCAATAAGCCCACTGAGGAGGCCCTCACTGGAATGTAGATGGGGGAGTGCGGACATACGAGTATAACCTGAGGAGAGAATGACTAGTTTTCAATATGTTTATATATTAAATATCTCAATAATTTTCTTACAAAAATAGACTATGCTAGAATCTGGGTCCAATCCAGGTAATTAATCCAGTACAAGTGGACCATCACTGAGGTCCTACATTGATTCAATAAACTGTAGGTGAAAAACATAGCTCACTCTAAAGGGAATAAGAAATAGTGTATTCTGAGCCAAATATAATTTAACATTGCCCAGGAACACTGATTCAGACTGCCCTGAAAAACAGGTTCATTCAACAAGCAGTTGCATGAGGTCTGTACTTCATTCAGAGAATGAAAGAACATCACAAATTAATGTACTTACCAAATATATTGGTGGAGCCACCAGGTAAGCCAGCTCCTTTCTGGAACTGACCCTTGCTCCTCCTTCATTTGTCCCCTTTCCCTGCTACCTCCTTTATTTCATTCATTTACTATTTTTACACTTAGCCTAAATAATCTTAATACATTCTTTTTTTTCTATTCTATGATAACAGGTTTTTATATTAGTGGAATGTAATTGATTTTAAGTGTATTTCTATATTTTGTTTGGTTTAGTGTTTTTGCTGTTAAGGAAGTTAATTTTCTCCTTTCTCGGTGGTACTAGAGATTCAGGCCTAAAGAATAGAGATGTTGATCAGAGAGACCTACAAGGTTTCCCAAAAGAAGACAGATTTCTGTCAGAGTACTTGATGACTCACCAAAGATTAATGGTAAGACCCTACTGCTGAAGACACCCTCCCGTCCCACCCTCCCTTAGGTTAGGAGCCACAGATGAGTAAGACCATGCGATGATTATCTTTCTGAGATTGGGTGAGTTCACTGAGAATGATCTGTTCCAAGTTTGACCATTTTTATTCAAATTTCATTGTGTCATTTTTCCTTTCTGCTGTGTAGAATTCCATAGTGTAGATGTACCATATCTTGGTTATCCATTCTTCTAATGATAGACATCTGAGTTGATTCATCTCTTAGCTACTATGAATTGAGCACCTATAAACATGGTTGAGCTAATCTCTCTGAACTGAGGCATGGAGCTTTTAGGGGTAAATGCCCAGTAAGGATATAACTGGGTCTGTTGGTAACTATAGATAGAGATGGGCGTGCCAGCGGTCTCTCAGCTGCTGGGAATGAAATCCAGATGTGTGCACCCCCTTGTGGTCAAGTGCAGCATTGTGCCCTGGCGTCACTTTACATCTGGCTAAACGTGGGACCTGGAGATTGGAACCAGCATTCTTGGGCTTAGGAGGCAGGCACCTTAACCGCTAAGCCATCTCTCCAGCCCTCATTTGATTTTTTAATGTTAGCTATCCTCATTGGGGTAAGGTAGAATCTCATAGTTGTTTCAATTTGCATTTTCCTGATGATTAGGGATGTTGAACATTTTCATATGTGTGTTTTTGCCATTTGTTTTTCTTCCTCTGAGAGCTCCCTGTACAGTTCTCTGCCCCATTTTGTGAATGGGTTGTTTGACTTTTTATTGTTTAGGTTTTTGAGTTCTTTGTAGATTCTAGAAATTAGGTCACTGTCAGTTGTATACCCAGAAAAAATTTTCTCCCATTCTGTGGGTAGTCTGTTGGCTCTTCTTATTGTATGCTTGTCTGTGAAAAAATTTTCAGCTTCATGAGGTTCCAATGGTTGAGTGATTGTTCAATTTCCTGAGCTATTGTGGTTTTGCTCAGGAAGTCTTTTCCCACTCCTATATCATGGAAAGTTCCTCCTAGTATTTTTCTTCCAGTAGTAGCAAAGTTTCCAGTCTTATATTGAGGTCTTTGATCCATTTGGAATTGATTTTTGTGCATGGCGAGATATATGGATCAAGTTTCATTTTCCTGCATATGGTTATCCAGTCTATCCAGCACCATTTGTTGAAGATGCTGTCTTTTTTTCCAGTCTACATTGTTAGGGCCTTTGTTAAATATCAAGTAGCTATAGTTACTTGACCCAAAGTCCACGTCTTGATTGTGTTCCATATTTGGTCCATATCTCTATATTCCTGTTTTTATGCCAGTGCCATGTTGTTTTTATTACTATGGCTTTGTAATATAGCTTTATATCAGGTGTGGTGATGCCTCCAAAGGTGTTTCCTTTACGGAGGATATGCTTGGATATCCAAGGCCTTCTTCCATTCCATATGAATTTTGAGATCATTTTTTTCTATCTTTTTGAAGAAAGAAGTTGGGATTTTTATTGGTATTGCATTAAATCTGTACATTGCTTTTGGTAAGATTGCTATTTTCACAATGTTAATTCTGCCTGTCCAGGAGCATGGGAGATCTTTCCATTTTCTCAAGTCATCCTCAATTTCTTGAGTGTTTTCATTGTATATGTCTTTCACTTCCTTGGTTAATGTCATTCCAAGGTATTTTATTTTATTTTATTTTATTTTATTTTATTTTATTTTTGTTGCTATTGAAAATGGGACAATGTTGCTTATTTCTTTCTCTGTATCTTTTTCTTTTGCATATACAAAGGCTATTGGTTTTTGTGCATTGATTTTGTATCTTGCTACTTTGCTGAAGGACTTCATCACCTTTAAGAGTTTTGAGATGGAGGTTCTCGGGTCACTTATGTATAGAATCATGTCATCTGCGAATAGGGCCAACTCCTTCCTTTGCAATTTGTATCCCTTTTATTTCTTTCTCCTGTCTTATTATTTGAGCTAGTACTTCCAGTACTATGTTGAAGAGCAGAGGTGAGAGTGGACAGCCCTGTCTCATTCCTGATCTCAGTGGGAATTCTTCAGTCTCTCCCCATTAAGTATTAGTTGGGCTTTAGGAGCTTTATTTATAGCCTTTATTATGTTGAGATATAAACCATCCATGCCTATTCTCTCCAATGTTTTGATCATGAAGTGGTGTATTTTGTCAAAGAATGTGTGGTGGTTCCATGATGCTGAGGGATAGCAGGTCTGTTGGGACTATGTTGCAGGGGGTGACCGGGACTGCCAGTCCCATGATATGGCAGGGCAGCAATATGGGACTTGCAGGTCAGGTGAAGCATGAGGGGATTGCTGGCAGGAAAGTGGAGGGAGGGGTGAAAAATAGCCTGTTGGCCTGGGTCCAGTCCATGCATGGGGATGGGGGGGTGGAGAGGGAGAGGGGGCAGCAAGGGGGATTGCATTTATCTGTGGAGTTCCCACACACCCTGGGGGGTGGTGGGGTGGAGGGGTGGGGTGGCAAGGGGGACAGAGTTCGCCAGTGGAGTTCCTGTGTGGGGTGGGTGGGGCAGCCACAAGGGGGATGGAGTTTGGGTGTGGAGTTCCCATGAGGGGGAGGGGGTGCAGCAAGGGGGATGGAGCTTGCATGTGGAGCTCTGTGGCAGAGCCTAAGGCTGGGAGAATGCTAGCTGCTGGGTGGGTCAACTTAGCCTGCAGTTAGTGCAGAAGGAACCTGTGGCTGGGACTGCGACTAGGACAGCTGCTTGAGGGGACAGGGGGACTGGTGGGCTACCCAAGATCATGGGAATCAGTGGATTCACTACTTTGCTCCTCTGTGCCCTCCCACTGAACTCTAATTAACCATAAAGGTCTTGCCTTTCCTTCCCCGCCAGGTGAGGCATGGTTAGACGGACGCCATTTTGACCAGAACCTCAGGACCCAGGTTTGATTCCCCAGGACCCATGTAAA
Source organism: Orientallactaga sibirica (assembly GCA_036365145.1). Lineage (NCBI taxonomy): Eukaryota > Metazoa > Chordata > Mammalia > Rodentia > Dipodidae > Orientallactaga > Orientallactaga sibirica. The sequence continues at coordinate 30,142,899 of JAEOAD010000015.1, read as the reverse complement.
TCAGATGCACAAAGTGGTGCATGTCTGGAGGTCAGTTGCAGTGGCTAGAGGCCCTATTCACCAATTGTCTCCCTCCCCTCAAATAAATAAATTAAAATATTAAGAAAAAAATTTTAAGTAATAATATTGAAGCAGTAACAAACATTCTATGAACAAAAAGCCCAGGACCAAACACATTTCCTGCTGATCTTTAAAGAAGAGCTAGAATTAATGTTCCCCAAACTGCGCCATAAAATAGAACAGGAAGGAACAATGCTGTATTAATCAGGGTTCTCTAGAGGAACAGAACTGATAGAATGAATTCTATTAAAGGGGAATTTATTGGATTAGCTTACAACAGTCCAGCAATAGCAGGTTGCAGGCCTGAGAGTCAAGGAACCCAGTAGCTGCTCATTCCAGGAGGCTGGGTGCCCCAGCAGTCCCAATCCGGCAATGAAGGCCTGGAGGTCTTCAGTCCACACTGGAGAGCAGCACCTGCAGCCAGGTGGGAGGAGGGGATACTTTCCTTCCCAGAGCTTCTTTTTATAAAGCCCCCCTTCTGAGAGGGGCCGCCTACTCTGGGGGAAGGGCTTACCCTGGGGGAGGATTCTTCATTTAGTTAATCCTTCCTAGAAACAACCTCAGAGACCCACTTATGAGGAATGTCTGTGGATTCCTAAACAGATCAAGTTGACACAAACGTAACCATCACAAATACCAAACTCTTTCTATGGAGCTAACATTACCCCAATAACAAATGAGATGAGGACAGAACTAAAAAAGAAAACTAGCAATGGGAAGATGGCTCAGGATTTAAAGGTGCTTGCTTGCAAAGCCTGGCCAATGCCCCCATACCCATGTAAAGCCATTTACACAGACTAGAACACAGTCTGGAGTTCAATTTGCAACAGCAATAGGCCCTGTGTAGCTATACACTCTCTTTCTCAAATACAAAAATAACCAGCACTTGGGAAGCAGAGGTAGCAGGATCTCTAGGAGGAATTCTGTGAGTTCCAGGCCAGCTTGAGATTACATAGTGACTTTCAGGTCAGCCTAGGCTAGAGGGAGACCCTACCACAAAAAAATGGGGGAAAAAAAAATTATGGACTAATTTCCTTTGTGAATATAAATACAAAAACTCTCAATCAAACACTTGCAAATTGAATTCAAGAACACATTAAGATCATACAGCATGGCCAAGGTTAGAAGGATGTTTCCATATATGCATATCTATATAAGTAATACATCAAATAAATGGGACAGAAATCACATGATCCTCTCAATAAATGTGTAACAAGTTTTTAACAAAGTTCAACATCCCTTCATTATCAAATCTCTGAAAAGCATAGGAGTGGAAAAAAACATACCTCAACATAATAAAAGCTACATATGAGAAACTATAGCCAACATTACACAAAAGGGAAAAAACTGAAAGTGTGCCTCTAAAATCAGAAATAAGTCAAGAGTCGGGCGTGGTGGTGCACGCCTTTAATCCCAGCACTTGGGAGGCAGAGGTAGGAGGATCGCCGAGAGTTCGAGGCCACCCTGAGACTACATAGTTAATTCCAGGTCAGCCTGGACCAGAGTGAGACTCTACCTGGCAAAACCAAAAAAAAAAAAAGAAATAAGTCAAGAGTGCTCATTTTCTCTACTTTATTCAATACAGTGTTTAAAGTCTTAGCTAGAGCAATAAAGCTAGAGAAATAATTAGCCCTATTTGGAGGTGACATGATCCTAAAAGATCTTAAAGGCATCACTAAAAGGTTCTTAGATCTGATAAACATTTTCATCAAATATCATAATGCAAAATCAACATACAAAAAAAAAAATCAAAGCCAGGTGTGGTGGCACACGCCCTTCATCCGGGCATTAGGGAGGCAGAGGTAGGAGGATTGCTGTGAGTTTGAGGCCATCCTGAGACTACATAGTGAATTCCAGGTCAGCCTGAGCTAGAGAGAGACCCTACCTCAAAAAACAAAACAAACAAACAAACAAAAAAAAAAAAAAACTCAGTAGCACAAATTAAAACAACTATGAGATTCCACCTTACTCCAGTAAGGATGGCAATCATTAAAAAAAAAAAAATCTAACAACAACAAATGTTGGCAAGGACGTGGGGAAAGAGGAACCCTCATCCACTGTTGTTGGGAATGTAAACTTGTACAACCACTATGGAAATCAATTTGGAGATTCCTGAAAAGGATGATCATAGATCTACCAACAGACCCAGTTATTCCCTTATTGGGCATTTATACTAAATGCTTGATGCATCAATACTGAGACATTTGCTCAACCATGTTTATAGTTGCTTAATTCGTTACAGGTAAAAACTGGAATCAACCCAGATGCCCATCATTGGATGAATGGATAACGAAGTTATGGTCATTTACATAATGGAATTCTATTCAGCAGTAAGGAAAAAAATGATACAATGAAATTTGTAGAAAAATGGACAGACTTGGAACAGATCTCATATAATCACAGAAAGACAAACACTGCATGGTGTCACTTATCTGAAGTTCCATACCTGATAGGCAACTCAAGGCAGACAATAGGGATGGAAGGGTTTGGGGGAGGAGAAGGGAAGGGGAGGGGGATAACAAACAGAAAATTAAATCCAAAACGAGCTGGTACCATTGAAATCTTTATCCTTGGAGATATCCCAAAAGATATAACCTTCAAAAGGAGTAAGGGGGTGAGAAGGAGCGAAGACGACGGAATGAGGCATGTCCCGGCCGGCTGGCCTCTGGGCCCCGGGGCGGGCGGTCACGAGAGACCGAGTGCGCTTGCTGGATGGGCTGTGAGCTGAGGAGGCTGTCCACCGCCCGGCCGGGGCAGGACCTGTGCCAGCCGGGGTTCCTCGGCTGCCGGGCGGGCGCCTGCCTGGTGAGCGGCTCCTCCGGCCTGCCGCCCTTCCCAGCGGCGGCTTTTGTACCTTCATTCACTCCCCACGGCGCTGGCGCCCCTCCGTTTAAGATTGCCTGCTTGGTTTCTTTTCTTTCGGTCCTTGCCGAGTCTCGGTTGCCCAAGGCATCTTCAGTGAAGGAACCTTATCACACATGATAAATATTTTCCTGACCTTGGGTGCTGTTATATTTATCTCAAAACAAAATTCTGAACTCAGGACTTAGAAAGAAGCATGTCTTCGCAATGGCTAGTCCTGATTCTTTAATGCAGCCACTTTCCCTGGTGAAATGTGGGTGTCTCAACACATTACCTCATTGGTTTGGAATAGAAGGACTACTTTTCTTTTGTCTCACCTCTCAGATTCAACACAGTGAATCCCTTAGGATGCAGTTGTTTTGTTCACTTCTCCAAGAAGAAACAGCAGCTGACATGGTCTTATGCTGCATTTGGCTATGGAAGGAATTTGAAACAGGTACTTAGGTTGTGGTCATTGTGAATTTGCTTTGCTCCAAACAAGAAAACTAAACAAATGCTAAGAATGAGTGACTTTAGTTTGTTTTTAAATCGTCTTCCAGTTTGGGTGCTATTGTGATAAGTACAATTGAGACTGCAGCAGTAAATCCCAAATCTTCATCATAATTTGAAGTGAAAGAAGTTATATATGTCTTGGATCCTGGCTCATCTATGACACGTTTACCAGACAAGAGCAAAACCTTGATGTGATGAAGCAGCAGCAAGGCAAGCTACCAAAGTTCACTTGATATGGGAATGAAACCGCCAAGGTTTGTGTACATATACACATTTTTACTTGTGAAAATCCATTTTATTAACAAAAGGAGGGATTTTTCTCTTGGAAGCTATTATTAACTTTTCAGAAGGCTTTGGACAATTTTTTGTTGTTCCAAGGAAGGATCAGCTGTCCTTTTGAACATATACTTGCATTTAGTTGAAAGGGTGTTTTTTTAAAAGAAGAAGGAGAAGGAGAAGAAGAAGAAAAGAAGGAAGGAAGGAAGAAAGAAAGAAAAAAGAAACTTTTTTTTAAAAAGGAGTAAGGGAGGGAGCACCTGAAAAGTTGGGCTCTGGTGAGGGCGGGATGAGCCTAAGCTTAAAAGAAAAAAAAATTTTTTGTGTGTGGTTTTTCAAGGTAGGGTTTCACTCTAGACCAGGCTGACCTGGAATTCACTATGTAGTCTCAGGGTGGCCTTCAACTCACAGCAATCCTCCTACCTTACCTCCCAAGTGCTGAGATTAAAGGCGTGTGCCACCATGCCCAGCAAAAAAGAAAGTTTTTGTTCTGCTTCTGACCTGTAACTCCCAGTACCAGACACTGGTTGCTACCTACATTGAGCTGTTGATCAGAGAGACCTATGAGGTCCCCAAATCAAGACAGCTTTCTGTCAAAGCACTTGATTACCTGCCTGAGGCAAAAGCTAAGACCCTATTGCTGAAGACACCATATGCTGCTGACACAGAGCATGGAGAGACCTGGCTGCAATTCAGAAGAAAGCGAGTTCCCAGACACTTAGCCTGTCTAGTGCTAGAAAGTGCTACATGAGCTACTGGGAGAAAATGGCCAACAACAGTCTGAGCAACCAGAGGTCTAAGCTACTCAGAAGCAAACACCCTGACACAATGTACACACCAGTGAAATAGTGGCACACAGCTTCAGTGGATAGCCAATAGCTTTCTCATTGCCTAAGAGATTTGTTCAGTGTAAAGGAACACATATCTGGAATTGGGAACCAGATCAGAATCTTATGGAGACAAAGATTATGTTCTCCAGCATCAAGGTCTCACTAGTCTTTGGCTAAAAGAGGGGTTACCTATATCAAATTCTCCCTAAATTAATAATGCTTATCCCACTTAAACTATTCTGACTTCACTCTCCATTGGAGAATCTGTTCTTTTTCAGAAGGTAGCAAGAATGGAGGAGATAAACTACGCCTCACACTTAAGTCAAGCCACAGCTGAAACCACAGAGGAATTGGGGAGACAAGCAAGAGTGCTGCTTCCACACTGTTCCTGATAATCAGCACCTACCAACGCAGAGATCCAGAGGCTCCTAAGAGCTCATGACTGAAGTAGACTTGAAACTCACCCACAACAGCCCAGGGAATTTTGTGGAAGAGGGGACAGAAAGATTATAAGAGCCACAGGTTGAAACATCATGCCTTGAGGCATTCTCTTCCCCCCAAAATAACTGACTACTGCTACCACAATGTATAAACCACAACTCCATGGGGAATACCTGCAACCACACTAAGGAGTGTCCCCAATGGAATGGGGGCAGGGAGGATGGAAAAGAGGGTACCAAAACATGATGTGTCCATACAAAACTCTTCTTAATAATAATAATAAACTTTTTAAAAAAAAATCAGTAGGGGCTGGAGAGATTGCTTAGCAGTTAGGGCACTTGCCTGCAAAGCCAAAAGGTCCCAGGTTTGATTCCCCAGGACCCACATAAGCCAGATGCACAAGGTGGAGCATGCATCTGGGGTTTGTTTGCAGTGCCTTTATCTCTCTCTCCCCCGCTATTTCTCTCTCTCTCAAAAGAAAAATAAAATATTTTTAAAAGTCAGTAGCTTTTCTATATGCCAATAATAAACTGGTCAAGAAACAAGTCATGAAAAACTTCACTCATACATAGGGCTGGGGAAATGGCTCAGCAGGTAAAAGTGTTTGTCCTAAGAATAGGGGCCTGATAGGGTGTGAGACCAACTAATACATCAATTCCCTAGAACCTGTGTAAACAGCTAGGCACAGTCATGCATGTCTGTAACCCCAGTCCTGTGGTAAGCGGAGACCACAGAATTGCTCGGACTTGCTAAGATTGCAGCTCTGCATTTAGAAAGACACTCCATCTCAAAGAAATATGCAAATAAGCGGTAAAGGAAGGACACATGGTGTCTCTTCTAGCCTCTGTGTGCCTATGAGCACATCAGCAATACCCATACATAACACACACACACACACACACACACACACACACACACCTGCTACAACCCACACAAAAAAATCCCACTGAGAAGCTTTTAAAAAATAAATCTACCAGGGCTGGGGAAATGGCTTAGCAGTTAAGCACTTGCCTGCAAAGCCAAAGACCTAGGTTCAATTCCCCAGGACTCACATAAGCCAGATGGACAAGGAGGCACATGTGTCTGGAGTTTGTTTACAGTGGCTGGAGGCCCTGACATTCCCATTCTCAATCTCTATCTCTCTGCTTCTCTCCCTCTCTCTCTCTCTCTCTCTCTCTCAAATAAATAAAAATAAAAATATTTTTAATAAATAAATAGATCCACCAGAGGACAGGAAAGACCTCTGAAATGAAAACTTTAAAACACTGAAGAAAAAACACTAAAAAAAGAAAGTTTAAAAATTAGAGAAGATGTAACAGTGTACATTTTGTGCTCAGTATTGTATGATATCTTGGTACATGACGTCCTGTAACAGTGTAGATTATGTGCTCAGTATTATATGATGTCTTGGTACATGATGTCCTGTAACAGTATAGATTATGTGCTCAGTATTGTAGGAGATCTTGGTATATGAATATGATGTCCTGTAGCAGAGTAACTCCACTGACAAAAAAATAATAATAAATAAATAAATAACTAAAAAAATTAGAGAAGACATAAGAAAAAAGATACGCCTTCCATGATTATGGATTAGCAAAATTAATATTGTGAAAATGACTATATTATCAAAAGCAATCTATAGATTCAGTGGAACCCTTATCAAAATTCCAATAACCTTCTTTCCATTAATAGATAAAAATCACATGGAAGCATAAAAGACCCTGAATAGCAAAGAAATCTTTAGCAGAAAGAACAATGCTGGAGATACCACCATATAGCCACACTAACAAAGACCACACATTACTAACACATAAAAGACATAGAAGCCAATGAAACAGAAAACAGGGCTAGGCATGGTGGTGCACGCCTTTAATCCCAGCCCTTGGGAGGCACAGGTAGGAGGATCACAGTGAGTTCAAGGCCACCCTGAGACTACATAGTGAATTCCAGGTCAGCCTGAGCTAGAGTGAGAGCCTACCTCAAAAAACCAAAAAGAAAAACAGAAAGAAAGAAAAGAAAAGAAAAGAAAAGAAAAGAAAACAGAATCCAGGAATAAACCATTGCAACTACAATAGCCTGTTTTCAACAAAAGTCTAGAAAGCACATATTAGGGGAGGAAAGAAAAAAAAACAGCCTCTTCAAGAAATGGTGCTGGGAAAACCAATTACCTACATGCAGAGAATAAAATTAGATCCATATCTCTCACCCTATCCAAAAATCAATTCAAAATGGATCAAAGATGTAAAACATGAAAGCCTGAAGCTGTTAGAGAAAAACATTTCAAGATACAGTCATAGGCAAAGAGTTTTTGCAAAGGACTCTAATAGTAAGAATTGAAAATTGGTATTATATAAAATTAGAAAGCTTCTGCACAGCAAAAGAAACATTCAGGAAAAGATAACCTATAGAATGGGAGAAAATTTTTGGCAATTATATAACTGACCAGGAATTATTGTATAGAATCTACATAAAACCCAAAATTTAAGCACCAAACAAAGAAACAAATTATGCACGTAAAATAATCCATCAGGCAGTTCTCAAAAGAAGAAATACTGGTCTGGAGTGATTGCTCAGTGGTTAAGGTGATTGCCTGAAAACCCTGATGACCTGGGTTTGATTCCCCAGTACCCACATAAAGCCAGATGCACAAAGTGATGCATGCATCTGTTTGCAGTGGCTGGAGGCTCTGGCGCTCTCGCTCACTCACTCGCCGCTCTCTCTCTCTCTCTGCAAAAGAAGAATTACTAATGGCAATAAACATGAAAAAAGATATTCAACATCCTTAGCCAATAATGAAATAAAAATTAAAAGTACATTGAGATTCCATCTCAGCCTAATCAGAATGACTTCATCAAGAAAACAAATAAATGCTGACAAAGATGTGAAGAAAGAGTAACCCTCATACGCTGTTGGTGTGAATGAGGACTAGTATAGCCACTATGGGAATCCATCTGTATCTTTTCCATAAGGGATTCATATTAAATTCAAAAGACAAATAGATTGAATGTATAAGGATGGGGAAAAAAATCCATGCAAGGACTTTAGATGATGCTCAATGGTAGAGCAGTTGCCCAGCATACATGAGGCCCTAGGTTTAATCCTTAGTACCACAAACAAGGGGAAGAGGATAGAGGAAAGGAAGAGTAGAGGGAGGATTAACCAAAACTAAAGATTTTGTAAAATTAATAATAATTTTTTAAAAAAGCAATATGGGCCAGATATGGGCCAGGCATGGTGGCGCACGCCTTTAATCCCAGCACTTGGGAGGCAGAGGTAGGAGGATTGCCAAGAGTTCGAGGCCACCCTGAGACTACATAGTTAATTCTACATAGTTAATTCCAGGTCAGCCTGGACCAGAGTAAGACCCTACCTCGCAAAATCAAAAAAAAAAAAAAGCAATATGGAAGCCTACTTCTTTGTTAGCTGATTAAAAATAAATAACTTAGAGCTGGAGAGATGGCTCAGGGGTTAAGGCACTGCCTACAAAGTCAACTGACATGGGTTTGATTTCCCAGTACCCATGTAAAGCCAGATGCACAAAGTGGTGCATACACCTGCATCTGGAGTTCATTTGTGACAGCTAGAAGCCTTGGCATGCCAATAGTGTGTCTCTCTCTCTCTCTCTCTCTCTCTCTGTCTCTCTCTCTCTCTCTCTCTCTCTCTCTCTCTGTATATATATATATGTGTGTGTGTGTGTGTGTGTGTGTGTGTCCTTATAAATAAGTGAATAAAAATTTTTAAATATTTTATTTATTTGAGAGATGGAAAGAAGAAACAGGCAGATAAAGAGAGAGAATGAGCACACCAGGGCTTCTAGCCACTGTAAACGAACTCCAAACACATGTGCCACCTTGTGAATCTGGCTTTATGTGGGTACTGGGAATTGAAGCCGGGCCCTTAGGCTTTGCAGGCAAGCACCTTAACTGTTGAGCTAGCTCTCCAGCCAAAAAATATATAATTTTAAAAAGAGAATTTGGGTTCAGATGCCATAAGTTGTTACAGGAAAATTGCAGTGCCAAAGGTGAGTTGTTGGTCAGGGAGACTCCTAAAGCTTCCAGAACACGGGCTGGAGAGATGGCTTAGTGGCTAAGGCACTTGCCTGCAAAGCCAAAGGACCCAGATTCAATTCCCCAGGATCTACATAAGCCAGATGCATAAGGAGCCACATGCAGCTGGAGTTCATTTGCAGTGGCTGGAGGCCCTGGCATGCCCATTCTCTCTCTCTATCTCTCTATTTCTATCTCTCTCTCTCTCTCTCTCTTTCTCTCTCTCTGCCTACTTCTGTATCTCTCTCATAAATAAATCATAAACAGCTTCCAAAACATTATAGGCAATGCTCTTGGTTACCAATCAGAGAGAGATGGTAGACCCAATTGGTGAAGACAACACATACTTCACTTACAGGACTTTGAGACTTCATGATGGAGCTGAGTTGGAAGCCTCCTCTCTGTTGACTAGCTATCATAGTGCTGGAAAGTGCTTTGCAGCCTTCTAAGAGAGAAAAGTTGTCAACCAATAGTTGACCTGCATGCTACACAACTGGTCAGTCAGGAAAGATGTGCCCAACTGCTCTCTCCTTGGATCCAAGGCCCACTCCATGGGAGGGAATTCATACCTGGTACTGAAAACCTCGTCAAAAGCCTAATAGGGCTGGAGAGATGGCTTAGTGGTTAAGCGCTTGCCTGCGAAGCCTAAGGACCCTGATTCAAGGCTCTATTCCCCAGTACCCACATAAGCCAGATGCACAAGGAGGCACATGCATCTGGAGTTCATTTGCAGTGGCTAAAGGCCCTGATGCGCCCATTCTCTATCTATCTGCCTCTTTCTCTCTCTGTTGCTCTCAAATAAATAAACAAAAAAGGCTAATAGTAGTAATATCCGATAAAATAGATTTTAAAATCAAAGGATATTGTATATTAATGAGGTCCAATACAATAAGAAGACATGGCCATTATGAATAGTGACAGACCTAATGACACACCATCACAGTACATGGAAAAGACTTGACACAAGTGAAGGGAGACACAGAATCTCTACAATTATAGCAGGAGATGTCAATATTAACTATCACGAACAGAGAGGCAGCTAGCTCTCCTTCCAAAAGAGAAGAAAGCAGAAGGGCTGGAGAGATGGCTTAGCAGTTAAGGCACCTGCCTCCTAAGCCTAAGAACACCGGTTCCAATGTCCAGCGGTTCCAATCTCCAGGTCCCACGTTTAGCCAGATGCAAAGTGATGCAAGGGCACAATGCCGCACTTGACCACAAGGGGGCACACGCATCTGGATTTTGTTCGCAGCACCTGAGAGGTTGCTGGCGCGCCCATCTCTATCTGTCTTCCTCTCCATCTCTCTCTGTCTCTCTCAAAAAAAAATGAAAAAAAAAAAGCAGCACAGTTAACCAAGTAGAAAAAATTTATCAGCACCATACAACCCCTCAAGCGAACGTGGGATGCTTTCCAAGACAGATCACATGCTAAGTCACAGATAAAGTCTGAAGAAGTTTGAAAGGACAAATATCAAGCACAAAGCCCAGTACTTAACCAAAAGACAGGTATCGTAGAAGTATCTTCTGCAGCTACAAAAAGGTAAAGTTACTTCTCAATCAATAATAGAAGACAAACTGGAAAGTTCACAAACATGTGGACACTCAGCAACACTCTGATTTTTGTTTTGATTTGTTTTGATTTTGTTTTTTCGAGGTAGGATCCCACTCTATCCCAAGCTGACCTAGAACTTACTCTGTAGTCCCAAGCTGGCCTTGAACTCACAGTGATCCTCCTACCACTATGCCTCCCAAGTGCTGGGGTTAAAGGTGCACACTGCCATACCCGGCTTGACAGCAACACTCTTAAAACAACAGAAAAAGAAACCGTAAGGGAAGTAAGAAAGTACTTTTAAACAAATAAAAACACAACATATCAGAGCATGTAGAATGCAGTGAAAGTACAGTTAAGGGGAAACTTATAACAACAAATGCTTCATTTTAAATCAAGAAAGAAGTCTGTTATGGTGGTGCATGCATATAGTCCCAGCACTTGGGAAATTAAGACAGAGGATTTGAGGCCTGCCTGTACTACACAGCAAGACCCTATCTCAAAAAATAAAAATAAACTAGGAGGTAATAAGTATCAGCAAGGATGCCACAAGATCAGAACACTTGTGCACTACTGACAGGACTGAGTTGGATGAGGTGGTTCAGCCATATAGAAAACAGTGTAGACACCAAACCAGATCAGGGAGGGATTTGAGCAAAACTACACTCTTCTTCGGAAAAGAGCAGAATATTTTGTCTGGGAAACAGCGGAAAAGCAGAATACCACTGTGGAGATTGTGGCCTGACCCACGGCAGCCCGCTCCCCAGCGGCTCCAAGCCAACGCTCCAACCCGCAGCTCGCTGCCCAGAACAGCTGAGCCTCCGCAGCAGCCCTGCAGCCATGCAGCCAAAAACGGGGGGGAGACTTTCCAACCCATCAGTCTCCTTACAGAGCCCAGAAATCGAAGAAAAATCTGCTGAGCTACTAAAAGAGATACAGAGGAACAGTGTGAGCTACTACAGGCTTCCTGAACTCGCCCACCCACCCCCCAACCATCAGATCCCCAGCAAATTGGCAGAATTCAGCAACTAGCAGCAGCCTGTACCACATCGCCAACACCGGACCCAGCATAGCTGAGCCAAGCTCCACAGCTCAGGGAACGAGGTGGGCACTCAGGATTGGTGAATTTGGAAGCCACACCAAAAGGTAACAAAGGCCTGCAATGGAAGTGCTAACCTCTCTTTCCAGGTCAGGGCAGGTTATGGGTTACATATTTGTGGTTGGCCTTACCATTTTCAAATAAGCTGAATATGAGGGGTTGAATATTGCTGCCTGTAATACTTTTAGATTTAAAGGGCCTTTATGTTTTGCTTCTGTCATTATTGGGGGCAGGGTCTGATTCCTAGCTGACAAGATTAAGGGTGTGGAGCAAACACATCCTTAGGGATTTTGACCTTACAAGACTGTTTGTTTCAATGCCCACACTTGTATACTCTGTGCTCATGTTAATTGAATGTGTATTTTGCTCTGTTGAAGTTTAGAACTTGCTACTAAATTGTTCCACCAGTCCACTACAATACTTGCTTAACAAGCAAATTCAACAGCTAGGATTACTTCTGAGGTTGGACTTGGGTACAAATGCTACACTTGGCACCTTAAACTCATATCCTGAAAATATATAAAGGTGGATCACAACACCTAAGAACACTGCACATAAATAGAAAACCCAAGCATCAAATCAATCCAGGATGCAAAAGTCACTACATTATAATACAAGAAACACACAGAATGCAATCAAGACAATGCAATCCTACCAAAAATTACAAATCCATCAGAATGGTTCACCAATGAGACTGTTTTAGAGGAAATTCCTGACAAAGATTTCAAAAGAATGATGATATCTATACTCAAAGAAATGAAAGAAGAAATAAAAGAAGAAATGAAAGCAATCAGAGAAAACAAAGAAATTAAAGAAGAAAACAAACACTTGAAAGAGAATACAGAAAAACAGTTTAATGAAATAAAAAGGTCATTACAGGACATGAGTAAGGAAATAGAAATACTGAAGAAAAACCAGGCTGAAATCCTAGCTTTGAAGAACACAGTCAGTGAAATAAAAAACTCTGTGGAAAGTCTCACCAGTAGAATGGATGAAGGAGAGGACAGAATATCTAAACTAGAAGACCAGACGGCAGACCTATCACAGTCCAACAAAGAGAAAGACAAGCTAATAGAAAGGTATGAATGGGAACTCCAAGACATGCGGGACACTTGAAAAGATCAAACATAAGAATTCAAGGTATAGCAGAAGGGGAAGAATTTCAATCCAGAGGCTTAGTAGGTGTTTTCCACAAAATCATAGAAGAAAATTTTCCCCAAATTGGGAAAGAAATGCCAATGCAGATACAAGAAGCATTTAGAACACCAAACAGACAAAACCTAGAAAGATCCTCTTCTCGCCATGTTATAATTAAACTACTAAATACACAAACCATAGAAAATATATTGAAAGCAGTTAGAGAGAAAAAGCAAATGACCTACAAGGGGAAACCCATCAGGGTCACAGCAGATTACTCAACACAAACCTTAAAAGCCAGAAGGGCCTGGAGTGATGTATTCCAAGTTCTGAAAGATAAAAATTGCCAACCAAGATTACTTTATCCTGCAAAGCTTTCTATCAAAATTGATGGAGAAATAAGGACATTCCACAACAAAGACAGGCTAAAGGAATTTATGGCAACTAAACCAGCTCTACAGAAAATACGTACAGGAATCATTCATGCTGAAGAAAAAGCAAAACACACACAGCAGGAAATAGGAAAAAAGAAATCATACTCAACTGTTAGAACAAGTGAGTAAAACAAAAACCAGGAAGAACTACAAAACAAGAAAAATGGAGAGATCAAATACCTATCTTTCAATAATAACTCTTAATATCAATGGCCTCAATGCCCCAACCAAAAGATAGACTGGCAGACTGGATTAAAAAGCAGGATCCTACCATCTGTTGCCTCCAGGAAACTCACCTCTCATTAAAAGATAGAAACATTCTTAGGGTGAAAGGTTGGGAAAAGATATATCAAGCAAATGGGCCTAGGAAACAAGCAGGGGTTGCCACCCTAATTTCTGACAGGATAGACTTCAAACCAACATTAGTGAGGAAAGATAAAGGAGGTCACTTTATACTGATTAAAGGAATGCTCCAACAGGAGGACATCACAATACTAAACATATATGGTCCCAACACGGGGGCCCCCAATTTCATCAAACAAACACTATTGGACTTAAGGTCAGAGATAACTCCCAACACAATAGTAGTGGGTGACTTCAATACCCCGCTCTCATCACTTGACAGGTCTACCCAACAAAAAATAAACAGAGAGACATCTGCATTAAATGATATCATGGAACAAATGGACCTAACAGATATATACAGAACATTCCATCCAAATGCTGCAGAATATACATTCTTCTCAGCAGCACATGGAACATTCTCTAAAATAGACCATATGATAGGGCACAAATCAAATCTTAACAAATACAGGAAAATTGAAATAATCCCTTGTATGCTATCTGACCACAATGGGATTAAACTGAAAATCAACAACAAGAAAAACTACAGAGCAAACAGAAATTCATGGAGACTAAACAGTACATTATTGAACGATGTATGGGTCATTGAAGAAATTAAGAAGGAAATCAAGAAATTCATAGAATCAAATGATGATGAGAATACAACATACCAAAACCTTTGGGACACAATGAAGGCTGTCCTATGAGGGAAATTTATAGCTCTAAGTGCCTATATTAAGAAATTAGAGAGTTCACAACTAAACAATTTAATGCTTCACCTTAAGGCCTTGGAAAGAGAGGAACAAGGCAAACCAAAAATCAGTAGATGGGAAGAAATAATAAAGGTTAGGGCAGAAATTAATGAAATGGAAACCAAAAAAACAATCAAAAAAATCAATGAAACAAAGAGTTGGTTCTTTGAAAGGATAAACAAGATTGGCAAACCCTTAGCAAATCTGACCAAAAAAAAGAAAGAAGAGACAAAAATTGATAAGATTAGAGATGAAAAAGGCAACATCACAACAGATACCAAAGAAATTCAGAAAATCATATGGACATACTTTAAGAATATATATGCCTCTAAGTTTGAAAACCTGAAAGAAATGGATGATTTCCTTGATTCATATGACCTACCAAAATTAAATCAAGATGAGATAAACCATTTAAATAGACCTATGACAATCACAGAGATCCAGGCAGTCATAAAAAGTCTCCCAACTAAAAAAAGCCCAGGCCCAGATGGATTCACTGCTGAATTTTACCAGACATTCCTGGAAGATCTAACACCATTGCTTCTCAAACTTTTCCATAGAATAGAAAAGGAAGGAATTCTACCAAAATCTTTCTATGAAGCCAGCATCACCCTGATACCAAAACCAGACAAAGACAGATCAAAAAAGAAAGTTATAGACCAATCTCCCTCATGAACATAGATGCAAAAATTCTCAACAAAATACTGGCAAACAGAACACAAGAATATATCAGACAGATTATTCACCCTGACCAAGTAGGCTTTATCCCAGAGATGCAGGGATGGTTCAACATACGCAAATCCATAAATGTAATACACCATATAAATGGTCTGAAGGACAAAAATCACATGGTCATCTCAATAGATGCAGAAAAGGCATTTGACAAAATCCAACACCCCTTCATGGTGAAAGTATTACAGAAACTTGGAATAGAAGGAACATATCTCAACATAATAAAAGCTATTTATGACAAACCTACAGCCAACATAATACTAAATGGGGAAAAACTTGAAGCTTTTCCTCTAAATGCAGGAACAAGACAAGGGTGTCCACTTTCCCCACTACTATTTAATATAGTACTGGAAGTCTTAGCCATAGCAATAAGGCAAGAGACACTCATAAAGGGGATACAAATCGGAAGGGAAGAGATCAAATTATCATTATTTGCAGACGATATGATTCTATACATAACAGACCCTAAAGACTCTACCAGCAAACTGTTAGAGCTGATAAACACTTTTAGCAATGTAGCAGGTTACAAAATAAACACACAGAAATCAGTAACTTTTCTATACACTAACAACAAACATGCAGAGGATGAAATCAGGGTATCTCTCCCATTCACAATTGCCTCAAAAAAAAAAAAATACCTTGGAATAAACTTAACCAAGGAAGTGAAGGATCTCTACAATGAGAACTTTAAAAAAACTCGAGCGACAAATTGCAGAAGACATAAGGAAATGGAAAGACATTCCATGCTCCTGGATTGGAAGAATCAATATTGTGAAAATGTCAATCTTACCAAAAGCAATCTACACATTTAATGCGATCCCCATTAAAATTCCAATAGCATTCTTCACAGAAATAGAAAAAACAATACTAAAATTCATCTGGAAACACAAAAAACCTTGAATAGCCAAAACAATTTTGTGCAACAAAAATCAGGCAGGGAGTATAACCATACCCAATTTTAAGTTATACTACAAAGCCATAGTAACAAAAACAGCAAGATACTGGCACAAGGACAGACAGGTAGATCAATGGAACAGAAGAGAAGACCCAGATATTAATCCAAGCAGCTACAGATACCTGATCTTTGACAAAAATGCCAAAAATATTCATTGGAGAAAAGATAGCCTCTTTAACAAGTGGTGCTGGGAAAATTGGACATCTGTATGTAAAAGGATAAACATAGATCCTTGTCTCTCTCCATGCATAAGAGTCAAGTCCAAATGGATCAGAGACCTTAATATCAGACCTGAAACTCTGAAACTGCTAGAGGAAAAAGTAGGGGAAACTCTTCAACATATTGGAATAGGCAAGGACTTTCTGAATATAACTCCAATTGCTCAGGGAATAAAACCACTAATCAACCACTGGGACCTTATGAAATTACAAAGCTTTTGTACAGCAAAGGACACTGTGAGTAGAGCAAAAAGACAACCTACAGAATGGGAGAAAATCTTTGCCAGTATACATCTGACAGAGGATTAATATCCAGAATATACAAAGAACTCAAAAAACAGAATACTACTAATTCAAACAACCCAGTTAAAAAATGGGCTATGGAACTAAATACAGAATTCATGGAACATGAAATACAGATGGCATATAAACACCTGAAAAAATGTTCCACATCCTTAGCCATCAGGGAAATGCAAATTAAAACCACTTTGAGATTCCATTTCACTCCTGTCAGAATGGCTACCATCAAGAAAACAAATGACAATAAGTGTTGGCGTGGATGCAGAAAAACAGGAACACTTCTACACTGTTGGTGGGAATGTAAGCTGGTCCAGCCATTGTGGAAATCAGTGTGGAGGTTCGTGAGACAGCTAGAGATAGATTTACCATATGATCCAGCTATAGCACTCCTAGGCATATATCCAGAGAACTCTTCTCACTACCTTAGAGATACTTGCAAAACCATGTTTATTGCTGCTTCATTCGCAATAGCTAGGAATGAATGTCCCTCCACAGATGAGTGGATAATAAAGATGTGGCACATTTACACAATAGAGTTCTATTCAGTGGTAAAGAAAAATGAAATTATGAAATTTGCAGGGAAATGGATTGATCTGGAAAGGATTATACTAAGTGAGGTAACCTAGGCTCAGAAAGCCAAACGTCACATGTTCTCTCTCATATGTGGATCCTAGCTACCAATGTATAGACTTGTGTGTGAACTGGAACCAAAAATAGGTACCAGAAACCAGTAATCTGGTAAAAGGCTATAAGGGAGGGAGGAAAGGGAAGGACTTAAGTGTACGGTAATGCACATATGTAAGTAGAAGAACTGATTACAGGGAGGGGAATGGCCTAAGCGAGGCCATGGGAAGAGAATGCATGCAAGAAGGGTAGGGGGAGGGTCAATCTAAACTCAAGATATTATGAATAAGACATATGTAAAATTACTTTTTTGAATAAGGGCACGTCTAGAAGCTGTAGACTATTACTAGAAAATTTTCAGTACCTGGAATGGGATACCTTCCAGTGAGTTGTTGGCCAAGGAGGTCCTGGTAGCCTCCAAAACATTAAAGGCTTTTCCCAAAGCCCTTGGTTTCCCTAGAGAAACAGATAGTAAGACCCTATTGCTGAAGACATCTCATGCCTGAGAAGCATGGTCACTGTGAAAGCAAGGTGGTGTGGAGCAGAATACCTTCTCCCTGTAGACCAGCCAACTGAAAGCTGGAAAAAGCTACATTGCACGCAGCATATGGGAGACAAAAGCCATCAACAGTGAAAACAGTGGAAGCTGAATATTCAAGCTTGGCCAGACAGGCCCAATGACTGAACGGGTGCAATAGTGGCATGACTACTCTTGGGGTAACCAACTGCTCCATAATTGGACTGAAGGCCCTCTCTACGGGAGGGAATACATACCTGGTACTGAAAAACCTAAGTAAAAGTCTATGGTAGGTGAGGTCATGAGCCTTAGGGGTATAAGCCTGCTCTTATCTGACTAAATGTATATATTATTCCCACCAAGCTGCCCTGAAAGCACTACACTTAATGTTCATATTCACATATTAACGCTACTCTCACTTCTGGTTAGAGAAGCTTTGCTTTTCAGATGGTGATGACCACTGGGATCACCCAAAAGGCAACATAGCACTGAGAAGAAGGGATGGAGGAGTGCCCAGCACTGAAACACCTCTGTCACACCCTACAAGGCTCAGGGACCATTGCGGAAGAGGGGGTGGATAGAATGGAAGAGCCAAAGGAAGGGTATGACCTCTTACAATGCAACTGCCCAGACAGAAACTGGCCTCGATATCCATGACCTTGCAGTGCCTAGCAATACCTTCGCAAAACCCTCAAAATAGAAGAAAAAGATGATGACATCAAATTAAAAGAGAGACTAATGGAGAGAGGGAGGGGATATGATGGAGACTTGAGTTCTAAAGTGGAATGGGGGGAGGGAAGGGAAATATCAGGTGGGTATTTTTGTATATAAGTATAAAAGTCAATAAAAAAATAATAATTTTTTTTAAAAAGTTAGTCAGAAGCACCTTTAATCCCAGCACTCGGGAAGCAGAAGTAGGAGGATCGCTGTGATTTTGAGGCCACCCTGAAACTACATAGTTAATTCCAGGTCAGCCTGGGCCAAAATGAGCCCTACCTTGAAAAATAAAAAAAAAATTTTTTAAAAAGTTACTCAGAGCTGGGCATGGTGGCACACACCTTTAATCCCAGCACTCGGGAGGCAGAGTTAGGAGGATCACTGCGAGTTCAAGGCCACCTTGAGACTACATAGTGAATTCCAGGTCAGCCTGAACTAGAGTGAGACCCTACCTCGGGAAAAAAAAAAAAAAAAAGTTATTCAGAACGAGATGGAAGTGAGAGAGAGAGATGAAGGGAAAGGAGAATGGAAGGAATGACCTTGGGGCTGAGCTTGAGGACAGGACAGAGAGAAGGAGCCAACAACAGCACAGAGCACAAAGATCTTCTCTCAAAAAGACCAGTTAGGGCTTCAATAGCTGAAACACAGACTCCTTAATATGATTTTTCAGCGTTCATGAGCTGATAGTGTGGATTGCATATATATAAAGACCATTAAATTCCAGAGAAGTGTGACCTCCTAGCATAACCTCAGGGTTTTGCCTATCTTTGTGACAGTCCTCCATAGTGAGTGCTGTTATTGCCATTTTACAGAGGAGAAAATAGAGTTCTTGTGACTGTAAAAGCCAGAGATCATTGATGTTAGACTTACCATACATGATCATGCCTGACAACTTGACCCACTAGTTCCACACTTAAGAGCTGAGGCAGGAGTATAATAAGTTTGAGACTTATCCAGCTTAGGATATGTTACAAGACTGTCTCAAGAAAACAAGACAAAATGAAGAGTCTATGTGTATGGGCTTAGTGATTCTTTTATACCATGTGATGAATTCATTCCCCAATGTTCTCATCCTTCTCTAGATTAAGTCTCCTACACAATCTCCTTTTCATCTAGGATACAGATGACATACATATAAATAGACAGATAGATATTGGCCAGTATAGATATAGGTATTAGAAAAAATGATAAATCAGAAGAGAAGGGCCAAGAAATTTCCAAATAACAGTGAATCAGCCCAAACTCTGAAATAATTCAAATGACTTGGATTTGAAGTCTAAAAAAAAGCTGTTGACTATTTTCCCAACTCATCAGTTCTGATGTCTTACTCAGCTGAAATCAACACATTCATCAGTCCTTGGTCTGGAGAAAGATGTCACCTGTCTTTCCACGGGAAAAGCTCAGGAACATGAGGCAGAGAAAATGGTGAGACCTTCCCTCGAGCCTGGGGCAAGCTCCCTTGACTTTCTAAGGCTCCGAAAGAGCCCGGATGACCTTCAAGGTTCTAATCAGTCCATTAGTGTTCTAGTGCCTGCCCTACAGGATTCCTTCCAAGGAAAAATAAAATAGCAGTCTGTACTCAACATAAAAGTACAGAAATGAAACACATTTGCTGTCATGGTTCAGAGACTTGGCCTCCCCTGAAACAACTGGAATGTTCAGGGGTGGGGACATTTATCAGACCTGCTGAGCTGGACACTCCAGATAGAACATGCTTTATAATTTTTTTCCTTTTCCAAAAGTTGTTGAATTTTAAACCTTGCAATATGCTTCAAACATGTTCCAGAGAGCTTGCTGCCCTGTGGCACTGAGATACACAATGCTCCAACCCTCCTCTTTCTTCACCTCACCTACAGAACCTCCAGTGGAGATTTTCAAGTGACGGAGAAGTTTGGAGTTTGGTTGCTCCATAATTTACACTGAAGTAAGTAAAATGCTTTTTCAAATGTTTTATTTATTTGAGAGAGAGACAGACACAGCGGGAACAGGCGTGCTAGGGCCTCTTACCACTGCAAACAAACTCCAGACACGTGCCACTTTGTGCATCTGGCTTACCATGGGTATTGAGAATCGAACCCACGCCTTGCAGGCAAGCGCCTTTAATCACTAAGCCATCTTTCCAGCGAGCCCATTCTCTCCCTCCCTCCCTCCCTCTCTCTGTCTCTCTCTATATATTCCTCTTTTTCTCTCTCTCAAATAAATAAATAAATAAATATTTTTTAACTTTAGAACAATGACTGGGTATGCACACTATTTCCTAGAGTTTAACATTACAAATCGATACTACATCCCCTTTCCTCCAGGGGGCGCTGTAGGGTGCATGGACGCAGACCATGATGTTTGCAGCTATCATTTTGTCTTCCACAGGACTGAAGAAGCAGGTATGGATTCTAGCAGCAGAGCCTGCCATACCCCTGCCTTCGGGCTCTAACATTCCTGATTCAAGTCTCCAGAGATCACTAGGGGCCCACACTTTGTCCTGAAAAATAAACAGTTCTCTCAGGGTTGCCTACTCTGCTCTGATCCTTAGATTAACACAGGAGCTGACAGATCGGTTGAGAAACTGCAACGAATATTTTCGAGGGCATAAGATGATTGTGCCCGTCCTAATTCCAAGGCTGATCTTTTCAACAGACTGACTATGACGGATGGCTGGCGGCCGTGGTCAGCGCCTCCTCTATATTTTAGGTGGAATGCTTTCTTTTGACATACACTTTGCGAAGACATATGTGTATCCTGTCTTAATTAATGGAAGAAATGATTCATTCACAAGTGAAAGATTTAATTAAATAAAGGGTCAGCATGGGTCAGCCATGAATTGCAAAATATCTCAGATGTTCATTATGCTCCTCACCATCCCTGCAGGCTGAGCGTCTGCAGTGAACTTGGCAATCAAGGCAGGCAGGCCCTGCAAAGACATGAAATGAAGTTTCATGCATTCATTCAACAAATATTAACTGGACCCCTGCTGTGTTTTGAGCACCCTGTGGGGCCCTGGAGATGCAATGAAAAGTTGGACCTGGGTTTTTCTGGTGTTACTGATACAATGCAATAGGGCAGACAAGAAAAAGCGAAGGATACGCAAGTAGGACATAATTACTACAGATTGTCACATGTTCTAGGAAGGAAAAAAACTGGGCTGGTTTCCGTGCAGTATTTTGGGATTGTTTCAGAAAGAGCTTCATACTCATCTTTATAATGGCACGCTGGATCTTTTCACCTTGCTCACTTTCTGCAAAGGGCACAGTCGACTTGCTGGTCTTGGAAAACAACAAGTGTCATTGTTAGCCCACACATGGATGGCTCGGGCCACCACAAGGCTCTGCTCATGTTTGCAGCTCACATTCTCGCTACCAGGTTGGAACTAGTAGTATCTCTACTCTCTACCTCACTCGACTTTCTTCTGGTTATTTGTGTTACTTTCTTATCCCATGATGTAATGACAGAGGTCACAAGTTTTTGGTATTGGACCAGCTGACATATGGTTAACTCTGAGTAAGTAAGTAAGGAAGGAAGGAATGAATGAATGAATGAAGTTCTTTCTCTCTGGTTTAGGAAGTGGGCAGAGAACAAACTGACAGTAACAAGTCCCTTAAGACTTGTGAAGACACTTGGCATATGACCTGGGCAACATGCCTCAGGCTCTGCCCACCATTCCAGTCATAACCAGCAGCACTCTTCTCCCACACCTAGCTTAACCAAGCCTTCCATGGGATGTCTTTTCCTCAGAATGATGCAGAGCTCACTGATCCCCCAGTCTTTCCTCTCAGGCATCTTCTTTTCAGAGGCCTTTTCTAACGACCTCATCTATTTATTCTCTATCTCCTATCTTAATATAATGCTCTTTTCTCATAGTGCTATCATTGGTGAAAAGTAAATTATATATTTTTGGGTTTACAAACTGACTGTCTATCTCCCTCTACTTATAGCATGCAGATTGCTGAAGGCTTGTCCATTCTTTACCAGACCCATGTCGCCCTGTCACTGAATAAATCAAGCAAATTAGGCACCTGTTCTTCATTTGTCTGGGAAAAGATAGATAGAAAAACTATCCAAGTAGTTTCCAAAGTATGGCAGCCTCCAAAATATGAGAATGTTCCTTTGTTTACTTGCACTACTGGTTAACTTCAGAATGACAGAAAGAGGCAAAATTAAGTTTTCTAGGACATAAAAGATGAAAATAAGCCAGGCATGGTGGCGCACGCCTTTAATCCCAGCACTCGGGAGGCAGAGGTTGGAGGAGCACCATGAGTTCGAGGCCACCCTGAGACTACATAGTGACTTGCAGGTCAGCCTGAGCTACAGTGAGACCCTACCTCAAAAAACTAAAAAAATAAAAATAAAAAAAAGATGAAAATATGGCCAACAGAGACTCTTACAACCTTCAAACCTGAATAAATTTCCTCTATGGCTTGCTCTCCCACAATGAATCTGGTCCTTTTATGATTTGTAATTAAAAGACAGTTGTAGAACCCAGGTGGTAGAGCACTTGCCTAGCACATGCAAGGCCCTCGATTCAGTCCCCAGTACCAGAAAGGAGGATGTACCTGTGGGGTTCATTTGTATTTTCCGAGCCAGCAAACATAGATTTTCCCTAGCTTACACATGATCTGGCCAAAAGCACGTAGATAAAGAAACCTGGATGTTTCACGGATTAAGAACCAGAGAACTGTAAGAAAGAGATGTTCCATTTTTTCTGAGCTCTTGGTGGTAGAGAGGAAAAGTGAGGACTGAGGGCACTGTTACTGTTTGGAGAGCAATGGCCATAATGAACTCTCCCTGGGGTAGAAGAAAGGAGGGACTAGTAGGTTTGCCTCCACTCCTGTAAGAAGTCAGAGCCGTGGTGTGCCATGCCTAAGTCATTGTATGGAGTGGAGCCTTGTGGTGGGTGTTCAGAGCATTTTGACCCAGGAGTCTCTCCAAACAGCCAAATGATGCCGGCTGTTCCTGGCAAGGCTGGACATGGCTTACTCATATCAGTGTTTTAGGAGAGGTGCTTCAGGGTAACAGAACTGGCTCCATTTCTACCATGATCACATCAGCCCTAGTTTCCACTGTGTAAAAACAAAATACTAAAAAACACTCATACCAAATTGTATGTGACTTTTGTTTTATAAACAAGTTTTTCAGCCTGTGGAAATGGTAATAAAGACCAATGCTATATCCAGTTCTTTCTGGTGTGTCAACTCCACTTGGGAGACCTTTCCTCTCAGCACATGATCCTCCCTTTCTTAGCAGGTATCCCTGAGATGGGACTTTGTGGGTAAGAGAAGAACAGTGGGGACTTGGCACCTCACCTTGGAAGCACAGGCTTCTTTCTGCTCATGAAAGGGGAAGTTTCAGTGGAAGACAGTTGTAATCAAGGAAGTGTTCTTGGACAAGGGCCAGGGTTCTGCTAGGCAAGGGAAAACTCCCTTGGCAAGGGTGCAATGCATGTTGGGCTCAGATATCTTCACCAGACTATGAATATTTCCTGAAGGCTTTGGTGTTCCCAGATGCCTAGACACTTCCCTGAAGCTCACTGCTCCAAATGTGTTATTTCTTTCAACATGGTTTTACTTAAGAAGAGTAGATGAAAGCTTACAACAGGATGTCACTGCTTTTCTGACGCACAATAATAGGCAAGGGTGATAATATTAAGGGAATAAGTATGTTCTAGAAGAAAATCATCTAGTCAGTTCTTATCATTTATACACACGACAAATCACGAAACTGAGTGTGTGCCAAAATCCTCTTTCCCTTGTGACCAAGAAATTACCATTAAAACCATTATAATTAGACATCATTAATAAATTATATTTTTGCTAATGATTCCTATCAATGTCTTCTTTCATTTTTGTTGCCTTTTTCCTGCCTGATACCCTGTATACTAAGAGATGAAACACATCTGGGGAGATGACTCAGTGGATGAAGTACTTGCCATGTAAGCAAGAGTACATGAATTTGGATCCCCAGACCCCGCATAAAGCCAGAAGCTATGGTACGCTTTTGTATTCACTATACTTAGGGCAAGACAGGAGGTGGAGACAGAATTTCCTGGAAGCTCACAAACTGGCTAGCCTGGTAAATGGAGTGATGAAAAATGAGAGACTCTGCCTCAGATAAAGTAGAATGCATGGACCAACACCTGAAAGTTGTCCTCTGACTGCCACACATGTGCCATGGCACACATGCACCCACACTCATAAGAAAAAAAAAGAGATAAAGCACAAAATCATACTGAAGATAAATTTCTCTGTAAAGCACTACAGATGAAAGAGCTGCTGAGACAAGGCCTGCAGGATGGAGTACAGTAGAGTTGGAAAAAAGAAATATGTGCTTAAGTTGCCAATGGAAACCACAGAGCTATAGACTTCTTTAAGTATTTTCTCTGGATAATTCAAATAGGCAGATAACATTAAAGTCAACATTCTCTTCTCTCTAGAGTGTAAGCTCCTGCTTGGCATTTTTTTTTTCTTTCTGTTCTTGCCTTACCTCCTAGCACATGGAACTGCTCAAAAATATTTGTGTATAAATAAATGTTCTGTATAAATACAGGGGAAAATTACTGTCTAAGTCACTTCCAATTATTTTTCTACCTAACACTTCTCCAACAAAGAAATCCTACTCATTCTTGTATTTTACTCTTCCTGGTGGCCTGTGTTTAAAAACATTTCATTCAGGAGAAAAGCTACATGGCTGGCTAGAACATTTCTAACTCAGATGTGTCCTTTGAAATACGGACTCATTATTTTAATAGCACCTCTCTTAAATTAGGGTCAGAATTATTTCCCCAGCATCATTCTTTTCATCTATTTTAGGAAAGAGCTGTCACAGTCGCATGTCCCAACTAATTGGATAAGTGATTCTTGCTGCCCTTGAAACAATTAAGTAGAAAGGATACCCAGCGACTGTAAACTGACAGCCTTCTGCATTTCAAACTGGCATCTGAAATTCACCTGAATGGTGCTTTGAGTTTCAATATCTTCTTATCAAGAGGTACCTGAGTCAGCAAAAGATGGGCAGTTGATGGTGGAGGGATGAACTAAACTCAATTCAAGCCAAGTGAAGCACTTTCCACTGGACCACACGAACAGAGTAATCCGAGGTCACTGTTGCCTAGATTCTAACTCCAACCTGGGAAATGGGGAAGCTGAGCAGTGGGATACTGGGACACCTGGATGGTGGAGTCGCAGAGGGCTTCTGAGTGAGGAATGCTCTATGCAGGCTTAGTTTGATACCATAAATGCTATAGACTAGATTTTTGTGACCCCAGCCCATAATTCACATGTTGAAAAACTTAAGCCCTTACATAATGACATTAAGCTGGGGCATCTAGGAGGTGATTAAATAAGGAATTGTAGACCCCCTCATGAATAAGATTAGTGTCCTTCAAATGGACATCCAAAGCTATCCCTCATGCTTTCTACCATGTGAGGCCGTCATGAGAAGTAGGGAATATGAAACCCAGAAAGGGGACCTTAGGAAGCAATGAATCTAATCTTACAATCCCAGCCCCCAGAAGTGTGAGAAATAAGTCTCTGCTTTTTATAAGCCACTCAGTCTGTGACATTTTGTTATGGCAGCCCAAATGGACTTAGGCAATAAGAAATAGGTGTTTCCCATGAATAGACATAGGCGGTACTAAAGAGGCACTAGAGCTGCAGACTCAATTTCTATCTAGTTGAACCTACTAGTTGAGGGGACTTCACAGTGTAAGCCCATGGGGAGTGGCTCCTGCTGAGACAAGGCCCCCAGAATGGAGAACAGTCCAGCTGAAAAAAAAATGTGTGCTAGCCAGGCGTGGTGGTGCACGCCTTTAATCCCAGCACTCAAGAGGCAGAGGTAGGAGGATCGCCATGAGTTTGAGGCCACCCTGAGGCTTCATAATGAATTCCAGGTCAGCCTGGACTAGAGTGAGACCCTACTTTGGAAAAAAAAAAATGTGTGCTAAGGTTGCCAATGGAGACTATGAGAAAAGCCCTGGGATGCACTCCATCAGAGAAAAGATTAGCCTGTGATTAAAAACACCTTAGATAAATATTTTTCTACCCTTCATTTCTCCTCCCCTCTATTGCTCCACATGGAAAGTCATAAACTGAAAAGTAATCTGAGAGGAATGGGCAGGGAAAGCCAAGAGAAGAGATGTGTAATTCCTCCCAGACCCCATTCCCGCCAATCCTCCTTGTTCACCATAAAACTCAGATGCTTCAGATTTGCTCCCAACATATAGTCTTCATGCTTGACATTCCCTCTGTCTAGAATATTCTTCCTCTAGACCATCAATGATTGGTGTATTTAATTTTCTATAGGAACATGTTCTGAGTTACATTCTATTATTCGAGCTAGCTTTTAGAGACACAATAGAGAAAACACATGAGAGGCTATCTCACTGGTCTCCATGAAGTTCAATAATACCTTGGACCAGTATAACAGAAGTGGAGTGTCGAGATCTGAATGAACTAAGAAGACATTTTAAAGCTGGTACACTTTTGTCTGACTCTCTTCTCTCTATCTCTCTCTGCTTGCAAATAAATTTAAAAAAATTTTTTAAAGCTAGTATACATAGGACTTATGTGTCAAAAAGCAGTCTTTTTGGTTAAAAAGTTTTCAAAATTTTTTGCATGTGTGTGTTCATATGTGTGGATATGTGTGTGCCTATATTTGAAGGCCAGAAGACAACCTTCTTAGGAACACCAACATACTTTTGAGACTAAGTCTCTCATTCAATTCAGCTAGCCTGACCCATGCCTTCCATGAGTGTTCCTTAATAACCATTCTACAAATCAACCTCTGAATCAGTGTCTGTTTCCATAGAATCCAACCTGTGACAGTTGTCACCTGAAGTGGCCCAAAAGACCAAGTTCTAGGTTGTGGTCTGAAGGCTGCAGTGATTGGCTGTGTTACAGCCAGCTGTCCTACACCACTGTTTGCCACACTCTCCCATTGCTATTGTCCACCTGATGTTGGTGAGGAGGTGATGTCCACCCGTTGCTCATGCCATAATTTTCCCCTGACCTGATGGAGCTTCCCCTCAAGACTGTAACCCAAAATAAACCTTTTTTCTCACAAGCTGCTCCTGGTCCAGTGTTTTCGGCCAGCAATGCAAACCTGACTGCAACCCCTTGCAAATATAAGGACCTGAGTTTTATCCTCAGTGCGCATGTAAATGCCAAGCATGGTGGCATGCATCTGTAATCCCACTGTTGGGAAAACAAAGGCAGAAGGATCACTGGAACTCACTGGCCAATTTAGCCTAATTGGTGAGCTCCAGGCCAGTGAGAGTCCTGTCCCAAAGGAGGTAGACAGTGTGCCTGAGGATGACACCCAAGCCTGGCCTCTGGCCTCCACACGTATGTGCACACATATGTATATACACCTGTACAACACAAGTGTGCTCACACATATGACATGCACACACATAGATACACATGCATAAAGGGAAAAGGAAGGAAGGAAAGAAGGGAGGGGGTGATGCTGTCCCTTGTTGGAAGACAAAACAGGATTCTGCCCCACCAGACAATACACACCTCCCTCAGGACTTTGCGCATTGACCCTCCTGAACCAGCAGGCCTATAACTAAGACTGGGTTCCAGCACAACCCAGCAAGTAAGAGAAGAATGGGAATATTCCTCAAAGGTGCCACAAGGCATAACCAACATGTCATGGCAGAAACTGGGGAGTCAGTGTAGGGCTTGCTCCTGCTGGTCTTGATCAAGGAGGCTGGGATATAAGACTGCTTGGGGTTTGGGGATTTAGCGTAAGGCCCTGGGTTCGGTCCTTAGCACTGGGGAAAAAAAAAAAAAAAGACTGCTTGGAGGGAGTTGACTGATTTGGGTGCATTCTGACAAGATAAAAGGTATCACCTCTGACAAGAACTCTATGAGGTTATGTAAATTTGCTTCTAGTACAGATTCTAAAAGCATGGAGAAAGTGATGAAACACATTAAGTGAAATCAAATGTCATCATTGCTTTACCAGATGGCTAAGAAAGTACTTAAAATCAGACAAAAAGGCCTGCTGAACTGGGCATGGTGCTGCACACCTTTAATCCCACACTTGGGAGGCAGAGGTAGGAGGATTATGGTGAGTTTGAGACCAGCGTGAGACTACATATTGGATTCTGGGTCAGCCTGGTCTAGAGCAAAGCCCTACCTCGAAAAACCAATGCAACTTAAAACAACTATGAAGCCGGGCGTGGTGGTGCACGCCTTTAATCCCAGCACTCGGGAGGCAGAGGTAGGAGGATCGCCAAGAGTTCGAGGCCACCCTGAGACTACATAGTGAATTCCAGGTCAGCCTGGACCAGAGTGAGACCCTACCTCGAAAAATCAAAAAAAAAAAGAAAGAAAGAAAGAAAGAAAGAAAGAAAGAAAGAAAGAAAGAAACTGAGATTCCACCTTATCCCAGTAAGGATAGAAAACATTAAAAACTCAAATGAAAATAAATGCTGGTGAGGTTGTGGAGAAATAGGAACCCTAATTCACTGTTGGTGGGAATGTAAGATGGTAAAACCACTATAGAAAGCAATATGGAGACTCCTAAAAAATTGACTATATAGAGTTACCAACACACCCAGTTATTCCTTTACTGGACATTTACCCTAAAAGTTCCATGCCTCAGTTCAGAGAGAGTTGCTCAACCATGTTTACAGCTGCTCAATTCATAATAGCTAAGAACTGGAATCAACCCAGATGTCCGTCATTAGATGAATGGATAACCAAGATGTCGTATATCTACATGATGGAATTCTACACAGCAGTAAGAAAAAATGATACATGAAATCTGAAGAAAAATGGTTGAACTTGGAACAGACCATTCTCAGCAAACTCACCCAATCACAGAAAGACAATCGTCTCATGGTCTCACTCATCTACGGCTCCTAACCTGAATCTGCCTGAGATGCTGACATACCTAATAAGCATATCCAGAACCAGACAATAGGGAGGGTGGGGCAGGAGGGGAGGGTAAAGGTAGGAGGGACACAAAACTGGACCCAAATGGAACTGGTACCCTAAAATCCTATATCCTGAAAGACAGACTAAAAGGTTGAACCTTCTTCAGGTCCTTAGAGGAAACACCTGAATCACAGGGCCCTGGAAAGTGTATGATGAAGACTAACCTTAATTCTCTCCTGTTTCTCTCCATATATTTCTCCCCCTCTCTCTCTTTCTCTTTTATATTACCTATCTTTTTCTTCCTTCTTTTCCCCTGGTGTTGGCCTGTAATTCCCAGTACCAGCATGGCAGTTAACATCCACAATGAACTGTTGATCAGAGAGACCTACAAGGTTTCCCAAAAGAAGACAGATTTCTGTCAGAGTACTTGGTGACCCACCAAAGGTTAATGGTAAGACCCTACTGCTGAAGACACTATATGCTGTTGGTACAGAACATGGAGAGACCTGGCTGGAATCTGGAAGAGAGTCAGTTCCCAGACAGTTAGCTTGTCTAGTGCCAGAAGGTGCTACATGAGTGACTGGGGCAGGGGGATGACCAACATCTGTCCTCTGTCCAAGCAACTCGTGGTCTAAGCTACTCAGCAGCAATCTGATGTGATGCTCATGGAAGTGCAATAGTGGCACACAGTAATGGTGGGTAACCAACTGCTCTTGAATTGGCAAATGGATCCACTCATTGGAACGGAACACATAGCTGGAACTGGGAAACAAGTCAGAACCATATCCAAAAAATGAGCCCGCTCTCCAATATCCAGCTCCCATCAATCTTGGGCTACAAGAGGGCTTACACCTAATAAATTCTCTCTAAAATAATAATGCTTATCCCATTTATCCGGTGCTGACTTCACTATCCATTGGAGAATCTGCTTCTCTTTTTCATATGGATGCAGAACCTGAGGAGAGAATCAGCCTATCACACTTCACCAGGGCCCCAGCTGAAACCATAGAGTAATTGGGGAAGTGAGCAAGAGTGCAGCTTTCTTGGTGAACCTGGATCAGCACAAGGGTGAAGGAGATAAACACAGAGAACACTCAACTCCTACCAAATCTGATATCCATAGACCCAGAGGCTCCCAAGACCTCATCACTGAAGTAGACCTAAAATGATCCCAATGTGACTCAGGGAAATTTGCAGAAGAGGGGGCGGAAAGATTGTTAGAGCCACAAGTTGGGACATTACACACAGAGATATTGCCTCTTCCCCATAACTGATGGCTACCCCCACAATGCACGACCCACATTCCCCAACAAGGAGGGTCCCTTCAGAAGGGAGAGGACAGGGAGGAGGCTAACGATGGTACCAGCATGACTGTATACACACTATGTACATAACTAATAAAGAAAAAAATTTGAAAAGAGAACAACTAATTTCAAAAAAGATAAAGAAAGAAAAAGAGAGAGAAAGAAAGAAAAAAGCCTGCTAGTATAGACATGTTAAGTAAAAGCAGGAAACTCACCAGATGAATGTGTTCTATGAGGAGGAGAGGAATATGCACCACCATCCGGTCCAGAGGGAATGTGCTGGTAAGAACAGCAAAAAGCTGCCACAGTGACCTATCTGAAACACAAATTTATTACAACCCCCTACTCACAAACCCACTAATGACTCCCTTTCTATAGTCATTGTCAAAATATTCCACAGCCCTGCTCAGTAAGCAGAGATCTTTGTAGATATAAAGTCAATTATATGACAAAGCAATGGATATGCTAGCACCTCCCAAAAACCAGCAGAGGTCAGATGGCTGTATTTAACTGCCAGAAGCAAGGAGACATGATTGCCACGATGAGTGCATGGCTGGCTGACAAGAAGGCCTAGCCAGTGGAGATTTCAGGAGATACCAACTTGAGCTCAACACTCCATCAAGACTACATGGACCTGAATCAGCTTCTGCTCCAAAGAAATCAGTGAAGGCTTACCAGAGCAGATGTGCTTTTTTCAAATGTCATAATCTGTGGTGGTTTGAATGCAATGTCCCCAGAGCCCATGTGTTTTAATACTTGGTGGTGCCAGCTGGTGGCAATTTGGGAGAGTTGTGGAGCCTTTGGGAAGTGGAGCCTTGCTGGAGGAGGCACGTCACTGGGGGTAGACCTTGAGGTTGTTCAGAGCTGGCTCACTGAAACTATTTCCGGTTAATATGGAGACGTGACTCAGGCTTCCTGCTCAACCCCATCATGCTTTCCCTGCCATGGTTAACCTTCCTGTCCAAACTGTGAGCCTGAAATGAACTCTTTTCTCCCATAAGCTTCTTCTGGTCAGGTGTTTTGTCCCAGCAATGACAAGGTAACTGCTACACAATTCCCTGTCCAATTTCTGAACTTAAAACTATTTTCAGGGCTGAAGAGATTGCTCAGTGGTTAAGGTGTTTGCCTACAAAGGCAAAGGACCCAGGGTGGATTCCCCAGTACCCAAGTAAAGCCAGATGCACAAAGTGGCACAAGTGTCTGGAGTTTGTTTGCAGTGGTTACAGGCCAATATGCACCCATTCTCTCTCTCTCTCCCTCTCTCTCTCTATCAAAAGGAAATTCCCAAGTAGGGCATGGACTACTGAGCAACTGGGCAGGAGTACTCAGAAATCTAAGCCTTGAAAGACTGCAGGGGCCAGTGCTGTATGAAATCCTAACCAAGGTCTAGTTTACAGTATGTCCACTTAATAGATAAATCCACCCAGTGGTGATTTTCCCAGTCTCTGAAACAAACCACCACAGCTATTTGAATGTCCGTTTCCTTCACCATATTGACTTTCTTGAGGAAAGAATGGAGTCTGACTGTGAGCATCAGTTATGCTAACCTGGCCAGAACCTTTTTTCAATGGGAAAGAACCACACCATCTCATGTGGTCATGCTGAGACTTTTTATGTAAAAGTCACTTGATTTTGAATAAACATTTCAGGTAAAAACATTCTTTAAAATGTAATTTTTAAAATATCTACTATGCCACTCAAATGCTTTATCATCTTACACAATTTCTTCAAAGTCTATTAGCAAGGGTACAAATAAAAAAGCATTTTTGGCTGCATCCTGAGATCCCAAACTCTGGGTGTAGCCCTGGTGCACCAGCTTTTCTTCTTTTCTTTTTTTGCTGAATAAAACTTTGCGTCATATTCTGTGAGTTGATGGTTGTGGTAGTTTGAATATATGTCCCCCAATATATTCAGTATTTTATTAGTTATAGTTTGCATCTGCAATCACCTTGCTAGAGGCAATGTCACTGGGGGCTGGTCTTAAGGTGTTAATGGTGGGTTTGAGATTCCATTGTAAAGATATGCAAATGTGCCTAGCAGGAGTTCCTGAAGTGTGCTGTGTGACCTTTTGGCTGTAGTTTTGCTCTGTGTGCTGTGGTGGCTGGTTGGCTTTCTCTCTCTCTGTTTGGCCCTGTGAAGAACAAGCTGCTTTTCCTGCCTTTATGGAACTTCCCCTGGATCTGTAAGTTTCAATAAATAATATCCCTTCCTCCATAACTGTGCCCGGTCTGGAAGTTCATCTCAGCGAACCTGAAGCTGTCTGCTACAATGGTCTTACTTGTGTGACACCAGACCCCATAACATGTGGGGGGCTCATCCAGGATCCACATTTCGAGACCTCCCTCCCCGACTCTGGGGTGACCAAACCAGGGAAGGACCCATAATCTCAGCCTGAGAACCAAATCTCCATCAGTCTGCATGTTCCTGGTTTTGGGAGTTGGTAGCAAGCTGTTGACGGGGAACTTTGGCCTAGGACTGCTGGCCCTCCTCCTTTATTGGGTAAGAAACCTCCTGAGGTGCTTTTTCCACTCTTCTTTTTGTTTTTCTTTTTTTTTTGTTTTTTCTGGTTTTCTGGTTTTGTGCACTTTTCTGGGTCCAAGAGGGAAGCTGGACGCAGCATTAATTCCCCTGGACGAGGAATTGAGGGGCCGCCCTTGACCCTCTCTGGCTCTTTTGGAGATCTCGAATGGAGGTCTGTTTCTGGTTTGGCAGCTGTATCTGTTTCTGGTTCCATTTTGGTTTGGCAGCCATATGGCAGTGTCAGGAGAATCAAAAAGAATCTACCTCTACTGAGGAAGAGAGCAGAATATTTTCTCCTGGAAATAGCGGAAAAGCAGAAGACAGCCAGAAACCCACTGTGGAGAGTGCGGCCTGGCAGCTCGCTTTGATTTATCCGCTTTTGCTCCCCATCCGCTGGGCTCCCGCAGCCCGCCTCCACACCGAGGGCTCCCAGCCGCGGGCTCCCATCCGCAGGCTCCCGCCAGCTCCGCCCCACGCCAAGATGGCGAGGGCCCCCAGCCGCGGGACTCCCCATCCGCGGGCTCCCATCCGCAGGCTCCCGCGGCCCGCCTCCACGCCGAGGGCTCCCAGCCGCGAACTCCCATCCGCGGGCTCCCATCCGCAGGCTCCCGCGGCCCGCCCCACGCCGCCGGGCTTCCCCCAGCCGCGAACTCCCATCCGCGGGCTCCCATCCGCAGGCTCCTCCGCGGCCCGCCCCACGCCGAGGGCTCCCAGCCGCGAACTCCCATCCGCGGGCTCCCATCCGCAGGCTCCCGAGGCTCTGCCCCACGCCGAGGGCTCCCAGCCTCAGACTCCCATCCGCGGGCTCCCGCGGCCCGCCCCACGCCGAGGGATCCCCAGCCGCGGACTCCCATCCACGGGCTCCCGCCACATCCACGCCGGCCCCAGCCGCGGACTCCCATCCACGGGCTCCACATCCGCAGGCTCCCAGCGGCACCCCAGCACCCCAGCAGCTCCAACCCTCGGTTCAAAGCTGCCACCCAGATCAGCTAAGCCCTGCTGAGCTTCCACTGCAAACGCCGCCCGAACAAACAAAAAAAAAAAGGGGGACTTTTCAACCTCATCAGTCTCCCCACAGAGCCCAGAAATCAAAGAAAAATCTGTGGAGCTACTGAAAGAGACATACACGGTGAGCTGCTGCAGGCTTCCTGAACTCGCCCATCCCCAATCATCAGTTCCCAGGGTGTCGGTAGAATCGAGCACCTAGTGGCAGATCTGATCCACATCGCCAACACCGACCCAGCATACCTGACCCAAACTCCACAGCCCAGGGAACGAGGTGGGCCCCAGCATTGGTGAGTTTAAAAGCCACACCAAAAGATAACAAAGGCCTGCACTGGAAGTGATAACCACTCTTTCCAGGTCAAGGCAGGGTATGTATTACATATTTGTGGGTGGCTTTACCATTTTCAAATAAGCTGAATATGAGGGGTTGAATATTGCTATCTGTACAACTTATAGATTTAAAGGGCCTTTACCTTTTGCTTCAGTTATTATTGAGGACAGGGTCTGATTCCCAAGCAGACAGGACTAAGGGCATGGACCATCGCATGCCCTGAGGGATTTGACCCTATAGGACTGTTTGGCTCAATTCTCACACTTATATACTCTGTGTTCATGTTAATTGAATGTGTATTTTGCTTTGTTGAAGTTTAGAACTTGCCTCTAAATTGTTCCACTAGTCCACTACAATACTTACTTAACAAGCAAACTCAACAGTTAGGAGTACTTCTGAGGTTGGAC
Organism: Orientallactaga sibirica; assembly: GCA_036365145.1. Classification (NCBI taxonomy): domain Eukaryota; kingdom Metazoa; phylum Chordata; class Mammalia; order Rodentia; family Dipodidae; genus Orientallactaga; species Orientallactaga sibirica. The sequence goes on along the minus strand of JAEOAD010000015.1, from coordinate 30,108,075 downwards.
TTGGGTACAAGTGCTACACTTGACACCTTAAACTCATATCCTGAAATTATATAAAGGTGGATCACAACACCTAAGAACACTGAAGATAAATAGGAAACCTAAGCATCAAATCAATCCAGGATGCATAAGTCACTACATTATAATACAAGAAACACAAAGAATCAAGACAATGCAATCCCACCAAAAATTACAAATCCATCAGAAGGGTTCTCCAATGAGACTCTTTTTAGATGAAATTCCTGACAAAGATTTCAAGGGAATGATGTTATCTATGCTCAAAGAAATGAAAGAAGAAATGAAAGCAATCCGCGAAGAAAACAAAGGAATTAGAGAAGAAAACAAACTGTTGAAGGAGATTACAGAGAAACAGTTTAATGAAATAAAAAGGTCATTAGAAGACATGAATAAGGAAATAGAACTACTGAAGAAAAACTAGGCTGAAATCCTGGCCCTGAAGAACACAGCCAGTGAAATAAAACACTCAGTGGAAAGTCTCACTAGTAGAATGGATGAAGGAGAGGACAGAATATCCAAGCTAGAAGACGAGGTGGCAGATCTATCACAGTCCAACAAAGAGAAAGACAAGCTAATAGAAAGGTATGAATGGGAACTCCAAGACATGAGGGACACTATGAAAAGATCAAACATAAGAATTCAAGGTATAGCAGAAGGGGAAGAATTTCAATCCAGAGGCTTAGTAGGTGTTTTCCATAAAATCATAGAAGAAAATTTTCCCCAAATTGGGAAAGAAATGCCAATGCAGATACAAGAAGCATTTAGAACACCAAACAGACAAAACCTAGAAAGAACCTCTTCTCGCCATGTTATAATTAAACTACTAAATACACAAACCAAAGAAAGTATACTGAAAGCAGTTAGAGAGAAAAAGCAAATGACATTTAAGGGGAAACCCATCAGGGTCACAGCAGATTACTCAACACAAACCCTAAAAGCCAGGAGGGCCTGGAGTGATGTATTCCAAGTTCTGAAAGATAAAAACTGTCAACCAAGATTACTTTATCCTGCAAAGCTTTCTATCCAAATTGATGGAGAAATAAGGACATTCCACAACAAAGACAGGCTAAAGGAATTTATGACAACTAAGCCAGCTCTACAGAAAATACTTGCAGGAATCATTCATGCTGAAGAAAAAGCAAAACACACACAGCAGGAAATAGGAAAAAGAAATCATATTCAACTGTTAGAACAAGTGAGTAAAAAGAAAACCAGGAAGAACTACAAAACAAGAAAAATGGACAGATCAAATACATATCTTTCAATAATAACTCTTAATATCAATGGCCTCAATGCCCCAATCAAAAGACATAGACTTGCAGACTGGATTAAAAAGCAGGATCCTACCATCTGTTGCCTTCAGGAAACTCACATCCGAATAAAAGATAGAAACATTCTTAGGGTGAAAGGCTGGAAAAAGATATATCAAGCAAATGGACCCAGAAAACAAGCAGGGGTTGCCATTCTAATTTCTGACAGGATAGACTTCAAACCAACATTAGTGAGGAGAGATAAAGCAGGTCACTTTATACTGATTAAAGGAACACTCCAACAGGAGGATATCACAATCCTAAACATTTATGCTCCCAACACGGGGCCCCCAATTACATCAAACAAACACTATCGGACTTAAGGTCAGAAATAACACCTAACACAATAGTAGTGGGTGACTTCAATACCCCGCCTCATCACTTGACAGGTCTACCCAACAAAAATAAACAGAGAAACAACTGCATTAAATGATATCATGGAACAAATGGACCTAACAGATATATACAGAATATTCCATCCAAATACTGCAGAATATACATTCTTCTCAGCAGCACATGGGTCATTCTCTAAAATAGACCATATGATAGGACACAAATCAAATCTCAACAAATACAGGAAAATTGAAATAATCCCTTGTATGCTATCTGACCACAATGGGATTAAACTGCAAATCAACAACAAGAAAAACTACAGAGCATACAGAAATTCATGGAGACTAAACAGTACATTATTGAATGACGATGGGTCATTGAAGAAATTAAGAAGGAAATCAAGAAATTCATAGAATCAAATGATGATGAGAATACAACATATCAAAACCTGTGGGACACAATGAAGGCAGTCCTACGAGGGAAATTTATAGCTCTAAGTGCCTATATTAAGAAACTAGAGAGTTCACAACTAAACAATTTAATGCTTCACCTTAAGGCCTTGGAAAGAGAAGAACAAGGCAAACCAAAAATCAGTAGACGGGAAGAAATAATAAAGGTTAGGGCAGAAATTAATGAAATGGAAACCAAAAAAACAATCAAAAAATCAATGAAACAAAGAGTTGGTTCTTTGAAAGGATTAACAAGATTGACAAACCCTTAGCAAATCTGACCAAAAGAAAGAGAGAAGAGACAAAAATTGATAAAATTAGAGATGAAAAAGGCAACATCACAACAGATACCAAAGAAATTCAGAAAATCATACGGACATACTTTAAGAATATATATGCCTCTAAGTTTGAAAACCTGAAAGAAATGGATGATTTCCTTGATTTATATGACCTACCAAAATTAAATCAAGATGAGATAAACCATTTAAATAGACCTATAACAACCACAGAGATCCAAGCAGTCATAAAAAGTCTCCCAATTAAAAAAAGCCCAGGCCCAGATGGATTCACTACTGAATTTTACCAGACATTCCTGGAAGATCTAACACCAATGCTTCTCAAACTTTTCCATAAAATAGAAGAGGAAGGAATTCTACCAAAATCCTTCTATGAAGCCAGCATCACCCTGATACCCAAACCGACAAAGACAGATCAAAAAAGAAAACTATAGACCAATCTCCTCATGAACATAGATGCAAAAATTCTCAACAAAATACTGGCAAACAGAATACAAGAATATATCAGAAAGATTATTCACCCTGACCAAGTAGGCTTTATCCCAGAGATGCAGGGATGGTTCAACATACGCAAATCCATAAATGTAATACACCATATAAATGGTCTGAAGGACAAAAATCACATGGTCATCTCAATAGATGCAGAAAAGGCATTTGACAAAATCCAACACCCCTTCATGGTGAAAGTACTACAGAAACTTGGAATAGAAGGTACATATCTCAACATAATAAAAGCTATTTATGACAAACCTACAGCCAACATAATACTTAATGGGGAAAAACTTGAAGCTTTTCCTCTAAATTCAGGAACAAGACAAGGGTGTCCACTTTCTCCACTATTATTTAATATAGTATTGGAAGTCTTAGCCATAGCAATAAGGCAAGAGGCACTCATAAAGGGGATACAAATCGAAAAGGAAGAGGTCAAATTATCATTATTTGCAGATGATATGATTCTATACATAACAGATCCTAAGGACTCTACCAGCAAATTATTAGAGCTGATAAACACTTTTAGCAATGTAGCAGGATACAAAATAAACACACAGAAATCAGTAGCTTTTCTATACACTAACAACAAACATGCAGAGGATGAAATCAGGGAATCTCTCCCATTCACAATTGCCTCAAAAATAAAATACCTTGGAATAAACTTAACCAAGGAAGTGAAGGATCTCTACAATGAGAACTATAAAAACTCGAGCGACAAATTGCAGAAGACACAAGGAAATGGAAAGACATTCCATGCTCCTGGATTGAAGAATCAATATAGTGAAAATGTCAATCTTACCAAAAGCAATCTACACATTTAATGCGATCCCCATTAAAATCCCAATAGCATTCTTCACAGAAATAGAAAAACAATACTAAAATTCATCTGGAAACACAAAAACCTCGAATAGCTAAAACAATTTTGCATAACAAAAATCAGGCAGGTGGTATAACCATACCCGATTTTAAGTTATACTACAAAGCCATAGTAACAAAAACAGCATGGTACTGGCACAAGGACAGACAGGTAGATCAATGGAACAGAATAGAAGACCCAAATATTAATCCAGATAGCTACAGCTACCTGATTTTTGACAAAAACGCCAAAAATACTCATTGAGAAAAGATAGTCTCTTTAACAAGTGGTGCTGGGAAAATTGGACATCTGTTTGTAAAAGGATAAACATAGATCCTTGTCTCTCTCCTTGCACAAGAATCAAGTCCAAATGGATCAGGGACCTTAATATCAGACCTGAAACTCTGAAAATGCTAGAGGAAAAAGTAGGGGAAACTCTTCAACATATTGGAATAGGCAAGGACTTTCTGAATATAACTCCAATTGCTCAGAGAATAAAAGCACTAATCAACCACTGGGACCTTATAAAATTACAAAGCTTTTGTACAGCAAAGGACACTGTGAATAGAGCAAAAAGACAACCTACAGAATGGGAGAAAATCTTTGCCAGTTATTCAACTGACAGAGGATTAATATCCAGAATATACAAAGAACTCAAAAACAGAATAACAAGAATTCAAACAACCCAGTTAAAAATGGGCTACGGAACTAAATAGAGAATTCACGGAAGATGAAATACAGATGGCATATAAACATCTAAAAAAATGTTCTACATCCTTAGCCATCAGGGAAATGCAAATTAAAACCACTTTGAGATTCCATATCACTCCTGTCAGAATGGCTGCCATCAAGAAAACAAATGACAATAAGTGTTGGCGTGGATGCGGAAAAACAGGAACACTTCTACACTGTTGGTGGAAATGTAAGCTGGTCCAGCCACTGTGGAAATCAGTGTGGAGGTTCTTGAGACAGCTAGAAATAGATTTACCATATGATCCAGCTATAGCACTCCTAGGCATATATCCAGAGGACTCTTCTCACTTCCTTAGAGATACTTGCAAAACCATGTTTATTGCTGCTCTATTCACAATAGCTAAGAAATGGAAGCAGCCTAGATGTCCGTCCACAGATGAGTGGATAATAAAGTTGTGGTACATTTACACAATGGAGTTCTATTCAGCAGTAAAGAAAATGAAATTATGAAATTTGCAGGAAATGGATGGATCTGGAAAGGATTATACTTAGTGAGGTAACCCAGGCTCAGAAAGCCAAACGTCACATGTTCTCTCTCATATGTGGATCCTAGCTACCAATGTATAGACTTGGGTATGAACTGGAACCAAAAAGAGGTACCAGAAACCAGTAAGGGGGTAAAAGGCTATAAGGGAGGGAAGAAAGGGAAGGACTTAAGTGTATGGTAATACACATATGTAAGTAGAAGAACTGAGTTCAGGGGAGGGGAATGGCCTAAGCGAGGCCATGGGAAGAGAATGCATACAAAAAGGGCAGGGGAGGGACAATCTAAACTCAAGATATTATCAATAAGACATATGTAAAACTACTTTTTGATTAAGGTCACGTCTAGAAGATGTAGACTGTTACTAGAAAATTTTCAGTACCTGGGATGGAACTCCTTCCAGTGAGATGTTGGCCAAGGAGGTCCCGTAGCCTCCAAAACATTAAGGCTTTTGCCAAAGCCCTTGGTTTCCCTAGAGAAATAGATAGTAAGACCCTATTGCTGAAGACATCTCATGCCTGAGAGGCAAGGACACTGAGAAAGCAAGCTGGTGCTGAGCAGAAAACCTTCTCCCTGTAGACCAGCCAACTGAAAGCTGAAAGCTGCACTGCACGCAGCGTATGGGAGACAGAAGCCATCAACAGTGAAAATAGTGGATGCTGAATATTCAAGCTTGGCCAGACAGGCCCAATGACTGAACGGGTGCAATAGTGGCGTGTCTACTCTTGGGGTAACCAACTGCTCCATAATTGACTGAAGGCCCTCTCTACGGGGGGAATACATACCCGGTACTGAAAACCTAAGTAAAAGTCTATGGTAGGTGAGGTCATGAGCCTTGGGGGTATAAGCCTGCTCATGTCTGACTAAATGTATATATTATTCCCACCAAGCTGCCCTGGGGACACTACACTAAATGTTCATGTCCACATATTAACGCTTATTCTCACTTCTGGCTGGCTAGAGAAGCTTCTTTTCAGATGGTGATGACCACTGGGATGACACAAAAGGCAACATAGTGCTGAGAAGAAGGGATGGAGGAGTGCCCAGCACTGAAACACCTCTGTCACATCCTCCAGTGGCTCAGGGACCATTGCGGAAGAGGGGGCGGATAGAATGGAAGAGCCAAAGGAAGGATATGACCTCTTACTCATGCAGCTGCCCAGACAGAAATTGGCCTCGATATCCATGATCTTGCAGTGCCTAGCAATACCTTTGCAAGACCTCAAAATAGAAGAGAAAGATGATGTCATCAAATTAGAGAAGAGAAAGATGATGTCATCAAATTAGAGAGAGACTAATGGAGAAAGGGAGGGGATATGATGGAGACTGAGTTCTAAAGTAGCTGGGCTATCGTGGATGACCTTGCCTCACCTAGCCAGAAAGGTCTCAGCTGAGCATGCGCAAGGCAACCTACTTGGGATATGAATTACAAAGAGGCCTTGCTCTTAGATCAACCAAGAATAGAGTTTCATCAAATGGAGGCTTTGAACCCAGCCTCCCTGCTGTCGGAAACTGATGAGGCATCAACTGCTCTGCTTGACTGCCTAGAGATCACCTCCACCTTCCATGGACTTCGCCCGGACCTGAAAGATGTGGCTCAGCCAGACTCTGATCTGCTGATGTATTCTGATGGCAGCCACTTTGTAGTGGACAGAATCAGGTATGCAGGGACAGCTATGGTGACTTTGGAAGAAACCCTGTGGGCTGAGGCTCTACCTTGGGGTACATCGGCTCAGAAAGCTGAATTGATAGTACTGCCCAAGGCTCTGACATTGGGAAAAGACAAGACAAGACAAGTAAATATCTACTCAGACAGCTGTTATGCCTTTGCCACGGCTCATGTTCATGGGGCCATCAACCAGTAGTGAGGGCTATCAGCAGTAGAAGTTAAAGACATTAAAAATAAAAATGAAATTTTGGGCTTATTGGCTACCATTTGGGTGCCTGATAAAATGGCTATAATTCCTTGTCTGGGTCATCAGAAAGGGGAGACCACAGAAGCAAGAAAGAGCAGACTAGCAGACCTAGCAGCAAAGAGTGCTGCCATTCAGCATCCATCAGATTGTCTGGTCACTCTCCAAGTACCAACTCTTCCTGAGAGACCAACATACACAGAACAGGGCCTACAGCTCACCTCTCATCTGATAAAAGAACAACTACATGAAGGAACTCACTTAGGCAGCAACAAGCTAGCCGAGCTAATAAGGAAAGAGCTTTTCTTCCCAGGTAAGGACTCAGTCATCAAGGGCACCACCACACGCCTATCAGGCATGCCAACAGACAAATGCCTCCTCTGGTAAGGTGTCACCAATGGGGACGAGAGAGCGGGGAACAGAGCCAGGTAGATAGTGGGAAGTGGCTATCACAGAGATAAAGCCAGGTCAGTATGGATATAAATATCTACTTGTTTAGGTTGATAACTTTTCAGAATGGGTGGAAGTTTTTCCAATGAAGTCTGAGACAGCCCAAGTAGTGACTAAGAAGTTATTAGAGGAGATTAATTCCCCACTGTGGATTGCTCCTCAGGATAGGATCAGATAATGGGCCTGCCTTTGTGTCAAACATCACTAAGGAATTGACCAAGACATTGGGGCTTAATTAGAAACTACATTGTGCCTATCATCCCCAAATTCAGAATAGGTAAAAAGAATGAATCAGACCCTAAAGGAGACTTTAACTAAATTAACCCTAGAGATCAGTGAAGGATGGGTAAAACTCCTGTTAAGGGCCAGGTGTGCCCCTTATGTAAATATATGGATACTCCCCCCATCCTGCCTCAGACGGATCTTAAACAGATAACTGACTTTACTAATGAAAGGCTTCTTTCTATCCAAGTCTTACAAAGAGTCCAGGAGTCCATTGTTCTGGCAGTCAAGGCTGCTTTTCAGACACAGCCTGTTTGTCCCCATCCTTTTTAGCCCAGCAACAGAGTTCGGATGAAGAGACACAATATTGGTATTTTGGAAGGACCCCACCAGGTCTCCTAACCACTCCAACAGCCGTGAAAGTGCAGAGAACAAAATAGAAGAGGACTAGACTTAGTTTTTATGAAACAAGGGGGTCTATGTATGGCCTTAGGTAAAACTTGTTGCTTTTATGCCAGTCAGAAATAGTCTGAGAGCCGGGAATGGTGGCACACACCTTTAATCCCAGCATTTGGGAGGCAGAGGTAGGAGGATTGCCATGAACTCAAGGCCACCCTGAGACTACAGAGTGAATTCCAGGTCAGCCTGGGCTAGAATAAGACCCTACCTTGGGGAAAAAAAAAAAAAAGAAAAGAAAGAGGGCTGGAGAGATGGCTTAGTGGTTAAGGTGCCTGCCTCCTAAGCCTAAGAACGCTGGTTCCAATCTCCAGCAGTTCCAATCTCCAGGTCCCACAATTAGCCAGATGCAAAGTGACGCAAGGGCGCAATGCCGCAGTTGACCACAAGGGGGCTCACGCATCTGGATTTTGTTCACAGCAGCTGAGAGGCTGCTGGCGCGCCCATCTCTATCTGTCTTCCTCTCTCTCTCTCTCTCTCTCTCTCAAAAAGAAAGAAAGAAAGAATGAATGAATCTGAGATAAACTGGCTTTAGTGAGAGAAAAGTCTCAAAGAAAGAAAACTTCAGAGGCAAATCACTAATAATTGGTTTCAGTCTATGTTTAGTTGGTCTGCATGGCTCACTTCCCTTATCTCATCTACTGCTGCCCCCCTCATACTACTGCTCTTAGGCCTTACCATAAGACCCTGCATTATTAATGCTCTCAGTAGATATATAAAGAATGAAATACATTCTGTTAAACTCAGGGTATTGCAGATGCAATACACCCCTTTAGATTAAAATACCCTAGACACTGTTCTTCATGAGTCAAGGATTTGACTTAGTGTCATATCAAAGGAGGAAATGGAAAATGGGATGATCCCTCTGTGCAATGCAGGTGTTTACCTTTATCTAAGGAATGGGATGATCCCTCTGTTCAATACAGGTGTTTACTGTTACCTTACAAATGGGAATCCCTCTGTTCAATGTACCATTACCTTCCTGTATCTCTTTGTTTCTAAATATCTTTGTGATTACATAGCATAGAATGTTTCTGGCCAAAGTTCTGCCTATGTGACCTATGTAACCTTGTGACTTCTTGTAATAGCCCCCCTGTTTAACAGTATGTAACTTTGTGGTTTAACTCCCATCCTGTTTTTACTATAAACATCATGTGGTTATTTCCAATAAAAGCTGACACTCTGAACAGTTCAGAGCTACATCCTGAGATCCCAAACTCTGGCTGTAACCCTGGTGCACCAGCTTTTCTTCTTTTCTTTCATTTTTACCAAATAAAGCTTTACCTCACAAAAAAAAAAAAAAAAAAAAAAAAAACATTTTAAAATATATTTTTATTAATGTCCAACCATAGAGAGAGAATGGGCATGCCAGACCCTCCTGCCTCTGCAAATTCACTCCAGACATATGCACCACTTTCTGTATCTGACTTTATGTGGGATACTGGGGGATTAAACCTAGGACATCGGGCTTTCACAAGCAAGCACCCTTAATCATTGAGGCATCTCTCCAGCCCAGCATATTTTTTAAATAGAACCAAAGTATTTTTCACCTTTTAAGATAACATAAAAAGTTTACTTAACAGATATAATTTCATTACTATTTGGGGGAGGGAATCACTAACTTTCTGTGCAAATAATGCTAACCTTATTTTAAACATTAAAAACATAACTACATACAAAATGACATAAGTAATAATTCTACACCTACATCTCCCCTAAATTTTGCTGAAACAATCACAAATCCTGTCCACCTGCTTGCAGTAGGCTTGGGCATGTGACTCAGGCATCAACAATCCATTGGTCCCATAAACTCTGGAAAACAATAACTTCTGAACACAGCATGGCACTGGACAGTCTTCCCATGGTATTAAGATTTGGTTCTTCGAAAAAGGAAGAACTACCCTTTTCTTTTGAATCTACTTTAATAATGATAGAAGCTTTGGGTCACCCACAGATAACTTTACTGTTGTGGAAAGGTCCATAGATTTAAGCTAATCTCAGAAAATAAAGCACAGTTAGATGAAAATCCAGCTACATCACATTACTTAACCCTAGATCTAGTACATAAGCGGCAAGAACAGTCTGCATTTCCAAGTTATCTTAGCCAAGAAATTCTCTTGTGCTTAAAGTGTTTGAGTTACATTCTGATTCTTTTTTTGTTTGTTTGTTTTGTTTGTTTTTTTGGTTTTTCCAGGTAGGGTCTCACTCTAGCCCAGGCTGACTTGGAATTCACTATGTAGTCTCAGGGTGGCCTTGAACTCATGACTATCCTCCTACCTCTGCCTCCAGAGTGTTAGGATTAAAGGCATGCACCACCACACCTGTCTACATTGTGATTCTTGCAATCAAAAATCCTAATGAATCCATTCTTGGAATCTGTATCCTTTCTGAACCATACTGACCAGCATGTAGAAGTAGGTCTCTAGAAAACTATGTTAAGGGCTGGAGAGATGGCTTAACTGTTAAGGTGCTACTCTATAAAGCCAAAGTGCCCAGGTTGATTCCCCAGTACTCATGTAAGCTAGATGCACAAGGTGGTACATGTGTCTGGAGTTTGTTTGCAGTGGCTAGAAGCTCTGGTGCACCTATTTTGTCTCTCTGCCTTTCTCTCTCTCTCTCTCTCTCTCTCTCTCTCAAATAAATAAAATTTTAAAAAGGAAAACTATGTTAAATAGATGAATGAATATCATAACAAAAGATTTTTGGAGTTACCTCTGTGTGATGTGAATTCTTTTTGCACAAACTGCTTAGTCTCAGGCATTCTTCAACACTGCACCCACTCCTTAGATTATCATGTAAAGATTACTTGAGTCTGCATGTGGGTTCTCATTAAGCAGTTTTTCCCTAGTTAATAAATGCCTGAAATTTCTGATGATCCATGTAAGTTTGTATTCTTATTTTCTCCATGTACAGTGATAAATAAGAAAGGCAGAGGCACAGGGGAGGGCAGAAGGGGAAGGGAATGAATGAGAACAAAGTATAATGACACACGTGTGAAAATGCCATAATTAACCCATCATTTTGTATGCTAACTTCAGAAAATCATTTTAAAAATTAAATAAATACAGTAACAAATGAACTTAAAATGTGCAAATTCCTTATCAGAAAAGTCATCATGTTTGTTCAAAATCACTGATCAAAAAAAATATTCTAGAGTGCTCCATCTGATATGGGGCTGTAGAAGAACCTTGAGTGACATGTTCTATAGCTCGTTATGGTGGACCAAAAGTATGAGAAGTGATTTTCCTTTTTACAGGTGTCAATTGTGTAAGCCCTAAAATGTCGAGATATCGAGAAGTCTGTTTCACATGGAAAGGGGTACAACTTCTAAACCATTACTACGTTAATCCACTTCATTGGTGTGTTGGGGGGGGGGGGAGCTGTGTTATGTTTAACAAGAAAATTTCATTTTACATCCAATTTTTTCTCCATATAAGGCAAATGTCCTATTACAATTTATTTCTTCCTTTTCAAACAAATGTAATCATCTTTCAACATACATGTGAAAAATCATAGCATCTTATATTCTAAAACAATTTAATGACTGAGGAAATGGCTCAGCAGTTAAGGCACTTGCTTGCAAAATCTGCTGGCCCAGGTTTAATTCTCCAGTACCCACCTAAAGTGGTGTATGTGTCTGGAGTTCATTTTCAGTGACAAGAGGCTCTGGCATGTGTATTCTCCCCCCCCCCCTCTCTCTCATGCACACACACACACATAAATTTTTTAAATCAATTTAAGGTTCTTTTAGTTAAAAATAATCCTGCTAGGCTATTGACACTGCTCTTGGTACCACCAGAACTAGATAAAAGACCCTACTACAGAGGGCACCATGTTTCAGTGTGAGACACCACATGCATCAGCTTCAGGACACTGAAAAATCAAGCTGGGACTGAGCTGGAAGCCCACTGGGGAGCTGCAGTAATGCTGGAAGGTGCTAAGCAGGCTGCTTGGGGGGGAATGGGAAATGTCATCAACAGTCTTAACCAGCAGTGGATCCTGCAAGATATACAAGCAACCAGCTAGGCAAGATGGGCCAACTGGTGCAATGAGGCATGACTATTTGTGGGGTGGGGAGGGTAACCAACTGCACACTGATTGGATTTGGGGCCTGCTCCAAGGGAGGAATTCATGCCTGGTACTGAATACTTAGTCAAAAGCCTACAGTCGTGGAGATCATAAACCCTAAGAGGGAAGCTACTGCTGCTGTTTAGCTAAATGGATATGTGATGCCCATCAAACTGCCTTCTAAATATACTTATACCCATAGATTAGTGCTGCTCTCAACTTTAGTCAGAGAAGTGTCTTTTTGCAGTGGGTAATTGTGAAAGGTAATAAGTACACAAGCCTGGAAAGAAAAAAGCCAGATAGGAAAAAAAATCTGTGCATTGTGTTTAGAAGTAAAAATGGATTAATATCATATTATTATTTCACCCTGGATGTAGGCACATCATTTATAAATACAGTTGAAACTGTAATTATAGAAAACATCTAACATGGTCTTTAATATTTAATCAGTCTCCCCACTGAAAATCAACCATGTAGAAAAGAAACGCTTTCTCAATAGGTTAATATTAATTAGTTAACAACCCTGACATCGATATTTATGGAATACTTATGAAACCAGCTTTCATGAAGTAAAAGCATGTTCATCGGTCGACTGGGAGGCTTACAGCATTTTTCAAAGTGTCAAATTCACTTTGCACTCTGCCTCTTCATGTTGTGAAATTTTGAAATTACTGTTGATCTGAAAGCTCTTCAAAGGACTTTTTTAAAAAATACATTTATTTTTAAGCCGGGCGTGGTGGTGCACGCCTTTAATCCCAGCACTCGGTAGGCAGAGGTAAGAGGATTACTGTGAGTTTGAGGCCACCCTGAAAATACAGAGTGAATTCCAGGGTCAGCCTGGGCTAGAGTAAGACCCTACCTTGAAAAAATATATATTTATTTATTATTATTATTTATTTATTGGAGACAGAGAGAGAGTAGAATGGGTGTACCAGGACCTCTAGCCACTGCAGACAAACTCCAGATGCATGCATCTGGCTTATGTGGGACCCACTAAGCCATCTCTCCAGCCCCCAAAGGACTCTTTTTGTTGTTGTTGTTTTTGTTTTTGTTTTTGTTTTTCGACGTAGGGTCTCACTTCTGGCTGGAATTCACTATGTACTCTCAGGGTGGCCTTGAACTCACAGTGATCCTCTTACCTCTGCCTCCTGAGTGCTGGGATTAAAAGTGTGTGCCACCATGCCCAGCAGAACTTTTTATCCCCAGCTGATGAAAAAAATCAGAACAGATTAGTCTGGTATTCTTTATGTATGTCATTTCCCAGTCTTGAAAAAAAGGAAGTGAATAATTTTATGAACAAAAATATATATAATGTAGCAAAAGAAGCTAAAGAGGCAATATCAGTGTATGCAGCTAGACATAAAAGTTAAAAATTAGGGTTGAAGAGATGGCTTAGCAGTTCAGCAGGCACTTGCCTGTGAAGCCAAAGGACCCAGGTTTGATTCCTCAGGACCCATGTAAGCCAGATGTACAAGGTGGTACATCTGTAGTTCATTTACAGCAGCTAAAGGCCCTGGTATGCCCTCTCTCTCTCTCTTTCTCTCTCTCTCTCTGTCTTTCCCACTTTCTCTCTCTCAAATAAATAAAATAAACAAATAAAAGAAAAATAGTAAAAAAAAAAAATTAGTGAAAGCCAGAAACCACCCTTAACAAGAAAGAAAACTAGGGGTTGAACTCAAGGTGGAATACTTGCTTAGCATGTGCAAACCTTGGGTCCAATCTCTAGGGCAAACAACAAGGTCTCTTAACTGTGAGCTGTAAAACCAAAACAACATAATGGTACAGAATAAACATTCAGACTACAAAATATGGCCTTGGGCACAGCAAGGAAAGGTTGAACCAATACAAAATCAAAACAAACAGGGCAAACATAAAGTTCCATAGCTCTAAGTCCAACATCTCTAACCAGTGACAAAGTCTAGAGTTCCAATTCCACCTCTCCAGCTGGGCTGCTGGCAACCCTGAGGAAAAAATCCATCCCAAGCCAGCCACTGTCCTTGGCAGCCATCTCACAGTCCTGGTGTATCCAAAACATCCTCAGTTTCCCACTGTAAACCACAGTTCATCCATGCCATAACACATGGAATCCAATAAGCCTGCTTCACATCACCCAGTGGCCATTTCCAAAACACAAACAGCAATGCAAAGCCAATGGCTCTTTCTTTTCTGCATGTGCTATACTCCACAGTACCAGCTGGGCTACCAAAGTTAATCCAAGGGGAAATAAAGCCAACTTTGAAGAACAGGACATTCCTTCAGCATTCAGCCCCCCTACTTTCAAGAGTCATCATTCTCCCTGCTGTCCCAATGCAGAACAACTGGCTCCATCTCAATAGTTGTAATCTCTCAAACAATTGCAGCTGAACCAAGCTATTGTCTTTAGCCCAAAGCTTTTGTTTCTTTTTCTGTGCCATAGCCATCTACTCACACCAGCCCATTTTTTTCTAAATTCAACCCTGCACAAGTCTTCAAAACACAGGCAGAGCACACCCAGCCTCTCACTCAAACTTCCTCTAACTCAGCCCTGATAAAGTTCTTTCTTCCCCTCAAAAGCCAAACCTCACAGTCCACAGTTCTTAATGCATTTAAGAATTTCAACTGTGACCTTAACAGTCCATCAAACATGGCTTAGAGCACTGCAGTGCATCTCTTAGACCAAGATTTCAAATCCTTCCCCATTCAGGCAAATACTCAACTCCTGCTTAGAATCCAGGTGGGAAGATATACAGGAAGAAACAATTGTATGTGCTACGTTAAACACACTCCAGATATAAATATTGGTGAGTATACATAGGAATTGTAAAAGAGAAGGAATACCCATGTTGAAAATCTTTATATGGTTTAAAATATTTTTCTCCTTAGCACCTGCAAATCCTTCTGTTAACAAATCATGCTGAGAGTTAGTAAATAATGATGCAAGGCACATGAGACCCCAAACCAGCTTCCACTCAGCCTCTGACCTCTATCAGTCCTGAGGACCCCCCCCTCCCAGCAAGTCCTCAGAGACCTCTGGGACTTGATGACTTCCTCTATAAATTAGTACATTTGTCCTGATGATGCATGTGGGCACAGGTGTGTGTGGAGGCTCGAGGTTAATGTCAGGTGTCTTCCTTAGTCTCTCTTATTCTTTGAGATAGGGTCTGTCAGGAATCAAAAGTACACTAATTCAGCTAGACAAGCTGACCATCCAGCCCTCAGGATTGTCTTGTCTCTGTCTCCCCAGCCCTGGGATTAAAGGCATATGCCAACATGCTTGGAATTTTGTGTGGGTGCTGGGGATGCAAACCCAGGTGCTCACGCCTGCATGACAAGCACTTTACCTAGCCATGAATATTTATATTTTTATAAGGTGTAGTATGATAACCTGTTACTATCTGACACCAGCTGGTCCAATGTGCTTGAGATATATTTAAAACCAATGACGATATGAGATCCTGTCTCAAAAAATACAATAAATAAATCAATAAACCCAATGAAAACTATATAAACACCTTGCATACAAGTTTCTTGGTATGACCAAAGAAAACACATGCTCACCTATGATCAGGTTCCCTGCTACCTCCCATTTGGCAGAGTCCTTGTACATGTCAGATCCTTGCAAGTTCAAAGTCGTGGTAGATGCCTATCACTTCCGAGCACAAAGCTGCTCCTCTTGCTTCTGTGTTAGAGCCAACCCTGTTGCGTGTAACCTGATTCCTGACTTCCCAGCTCCTCCACACCTGTTCCCTCAGCCCCAAGAGTCCTGTATCCTCAACTACCCATCCCCTCTCAGCTCATGACAGTGTGTAAATCTCTTCTATCAATCTGGAGACTCTCTTTCTATTACTATCTCTCTTCTTCATATACTAACTTGCTTTTTAAAGTGTGCTATTTTTCCACTAGCTTACACCTCACTACAGGTTATCTAGAAGCAGAGGCTCACTAGCCAAAAAGCAGCACCTAGCTCTTTAATATTCTAGATAACACCTCTTCTCACATCCATGGGAATCCTAGATCACTGTGAGTGCAAGGCAAGCCTGGAACTAAAGAGTGAGAACCAGGTGACTCTGGGCTAGAGTGAGATCCTAACTCAATTAAAAAAAAAAAAAAAAAAAAAACTACATTTCCCAGACATTCTAGCTGCTAGAGATTTAATGCATACTAGATTCTACCCAATAATGCAGTCACAAAGCTCTGAATATACTGCAAATTCTGTTGTCCTGTTGCTATTCTAATCACAAGAAAGTTCTCAAAAATATATGCATCAAAAAGTAGCTCTAGACTTCTGGGTAAGATGGCAGCACAGAAGCCATGCCAAACCAGCCCAGGGAAAAACCTATGCAGGAAAAGCAGGAGAGACCAAGATCTACCAGAAAGGAGGAAAATGGCCAGAATCCCACTGAGGAGCTTGCAGCTCCGATCCCAGCGGCCACCATTCTTGCACCCAGCACCACCCAGCAGGCACACCTAGCAGCAGAGACCAAACAAGGGGACTTTACAGCCTCATCAGTTTCCTTGCAGCGTCAAGAAATCTAAAGGAAAGTCAGCTGAAATCAACTAAAGAGCTACTAAAAGAGATACAGGTGGGACTGTGTGAGCAACTACAGGCTTCCTGAATTCTCCCATCCCCCAACCATCAGAACTGCGAACCTCCAGCATTCAGCGCCCGGTAGCAAGGCATCCAGCACAGCTGAGTCCAGCTCCAGCTCCACAGCACAACACCCATGGAGGGATCGAGGTGGGCACTCAGCACTGGTGAGACTGGGAAACACACCAAAACCACCAAAACTACACATGAGGTTGACTGACAAAAAAAAAAAAAAAAAGAAGAAGAAGAAGAAGAAGAAGAAGAAGAAGAAGAAGAAGAAGAAGAAGAAGAGGAGGTACATAGGCCTGCATTGGAAGTGCTAATCTCTCTATCCATGTCAGGGCAGGTTATGAGTTACATAGTTTTGGTTGGCTTTACCATTTTCAAATAAGCTGTACTTGGGGGTTGAATATTGCTGCCTTTAATGCTTTCAGATTTATAAGGCCTTTGTCTTTTGCTTCTGTCATTATTGGGGGCAGGGTCTGATCCAGATCCAGGCTGACCTGGAACCCAATTTTGATCAGATTCTCTACCTCCTAGCTGACAGGATTAAGGGTGTAGAGCAACACACACCCTTAGGGATTTTGGCCTTATAAGACTATGTTGGTTTTAATTCCCACATTTGTATACTCTGTGCTGGTTTTTATTGAATATATATATTGCTCAGTTGCAGTTTAGAATTTTACAGTAAATTGTTCCACCAGTCCACTAGAATAATTGCTTAGCAAGCAAATTCAACAGCTAGGATTACTTCTGTAGTGGATTGAGGCACAAGAGCTACACTTGGCATCTTAAACTCATATCCTGAAAGTATATAAAGGTAGATCACCACACCTAAGAACACTTCAGATAAATAGAAAACCTAAGCATCAAATCAATCCAGGATGCAAAAATCACTACATTATAATACAAAAAACACACAGAATGCAATCAAGACAATGCAATCCTACCAAAAATTACAAATCCATCAAAAATGTTCACCAATGAGACTGTTTTAGAGGAAATTCCTGACAAAGATTTCAAAATAATAATGTGATGTATACTCAAAATAATGAAAGAAGAAATGAAAGGAATCAGAGAAGAGAACAAAGGAATTGAAGAAGAAAACAAACTCCTGAAAGAGAACACAAGAAATGAGCTTAATGAAATAAAAAGGTCATTACAGGACATGAGTAAAGAAATAGAAATACTGAAGAAAAACCAGGATGAAATCCTAGCTCTGAAGAACACAGTCAGTGAAATAAAAACTCTGTGGAAAGTCTCACCAGTAGAATGGATGAAGGAGAGGACAGAATATCTAAACTAGAAGACCAGGTGGCAGACCTAATACAGTCCAACAAAGAGAAAGACAAGCTAATAGAAAGGTATGAATGGGAACTCCAAGACATACGGGACACTTGAAAAGATCAAACATAAGAATTCAAGGTATAGCAGAAGGGGAAGAATTTCAATCCAGAGGCTTAGTAGGTGTTTTCCACAAAATCATAGAAGAAAATTTTCCCCAAATTGGAAAAGAAATGCCAATGCAGATACAAGAAGCTTTTAGAACACCAAACAGAAAAAACCTAGAAAGATCCTCTTCTCGCCATGTTATAATTAAATTACTAAACACGCAAACCAAAGAAAATATACTGAAAGCAGTTAGAGAGAAAAAGCAAGTGACCTTCAAAGGGAAACCCATCAGGATCACAGCAGATTACTCAACACAAACTTTAAAAGCCAAAAGGGCCTGGAATGATATATTCCAAGTTCTTAAAGATAAAAACTGTCAACTAAGGGCTGGAGAGATGGCTTAGCAGTTAAGGCGCCTGCCTGCTAAGCCTAAGAACCCGGTTCCAATCTCCAGGTCCCACGTTTAGCCAGATGCAAAGTGAGGCAAGGGCGCAATGCCACACTTGCCCACAAGGGGGCACACACATCTGGATTTTGCTCACAGCAGCTGAGAGACTGCTGGTGCACCCATCTCTATCTGTCTTCCTCTCCCTCTCTGTCTGTGTGTCTCTCTGTATCTCTAAAAGTAAAAATTTTTAAATTGTTTTTAAAAAAGCAGTCTCCTTTCTATATGCAAAGGACAAATATACAGAGAAAGAAATAAGTGAGGCTATCTTATTTTCAATAGCCACAAAAAATTAAATACCTTGGAATAACATTAACCAAGGATGTGAAAGACACATAAATAAAATATTTTTAAAAACTCAAGAAAGAAATTGAGGAGTTGAGAAGATAGAAAGACCTCCCATGCTCCTGCACAGGTAGAATTAATATTGTGAAAATGCCAATTCTACCAAAAGCAATATACAGGTTTAATGCAATAACAATAAAAATTCCAGCATTTCCCCCCCCCCAAAAAAAAAGAACCAGAGCTGGGCGTGGTGGCACTCACCTTTAATCTCAACACTCAGGAGGCAGAGGTAGGAGGATCGCCATGAGTTTGAGGCCACCCTGAGACTAAGTGAATTACAGGTCATTCTGGGTTAGAGTGAAACCCTACCTTGGAAAAAGAAGAAAGAAAGAAAGAAAGAAAGAAAGAAAGAAAGAAAGAAAGAAAGAAAGAAAGAAAGAAAAGAAAAGAAAGAAGGAAAGAAAAAGAAAGAAAGATTCCAGCATCATTCTTCACAGAGGTAGAAAAAAAATGATCTCAAAATTCATATAGAAGCTGGGTGTGGTGGCACATGCCTTTAATCCCAGTACTTGGGAGGCAGAGGTAGGAGGATCACCATGAGTTCAAGGCCACCCTGAGACTACATAGTGAATTCCAGGTCAGCCTGAGCTAGAGTGAGACCCTACCTTGAAAAAAAAAATATATATATATATACACACACACACACACATATACACACACACACACACACACACACACACACACACACACACATCTCCAAACATATCCTCAGCAAAAGAAGCATCTCTGGAGGTACAAAGTCATAGTAACAAAAACTGCATGGTACTGGCATAAGAACAAAAACATAGACCAATGGAACAGAATTGAAGACCCAGACCTTAGGTCAAGTAACTACAGCTGCTTGATCTTTGACAAAGATGCCAATAAAGTAGATTGGAGAAAAGACAGCATCTTCAACAAATGATGCTGGACAAATTGAATGACCACATGTAGAAAAATAAAACTAGACTCACTCACCTCACCATACACAAAAATCAAGCCCAAATTGATTAAAGACTTCAATATAAGACCTGAAAGTCTTCTGCTACTGGAAGAAAAAAAAATAGCAAGAACTCTCCATGACATAGGAGGAAAGACTTTCCTGAACAAAACCCCAGTAGCCCAGGAAATTAAACAATCACTCAACCAATTGGATCTGATGAAGCTAAAAAGCTTTTGCACAGACAAACATACCATAAGCAGAGCCAATAGATTCTCCACTGAATGGGAGAAAGTCTTTGCCAGCTATACCACTGACAAAAGCTAATATCTACAATCTACAAAGAACTGAAAAAACTAAACAATAAAAAAAAAAAATCAAACAACCCACTCCAAAAATGGGGCAGAGAACTGAATAGGGAGTTCTCAGAGGAAGAATTACAAATGGCTAACACACACTTTAGAAATGGTTCAACATCCCTAACTATTAAGGAAATGCAAATTTAAAACAACCATGAGATTCCACTTTATTACAGTAAGGATGGTAATCATTAAAAAATCTAACAAGAACAAATGTTGGCGAGAATGTGGGGAAAGAGGAACGCTCATCCACTGTTGGTGGGAATGTAAACTTGTACAACCACTATGGAAATCAATTTGGAGTTTGCCTGAAAAGATGAACATAGAGCTACCATCAGGCTCAGTTGTTCCCTTATTGGACATTTTCCCTAAATGCTCTATGCATCAATACAGAGACATTTGATCAGCTATGTTTATAGCTGCTCAATACATTATAGCTAAGAACTAGAATCAACCCAGATGCCCATCATTGGATGAATGGATAATGAAGTTGTGGTACATTTACACAATGGGATTCTATTCAGCAGTAAGAAAAAAATGATAAAATGAAATTTGTAGAAAAAATGGACAGTGTTGGAACAGATCATACTCAGTGAACTCACACAATCACAGAAAGACAAACACTGCATGGTGTCACTTATCTGTGGTTCCTAACCTGGACCAGCTCAAGTTGCTGCCATACCTGATAGGTAACTGAAGGCCCAGACAATAGAGATGGAAGGGTTTGGGGGAAGGGAAAAGGTAAGGTGGGGAAAAACAACACAAAACTAAATCCAAAATGAACTGATATTACAGAAACCTTTATCCTTGGAGATAGACTAAGATATAGCCCTCAAAAGGAGTAAAGGAAGCCAGGAGTGGTGGCACATGCCTTTAATCCCAGCACTTGGGAGGCAGAGGTAGGAGGATCACCATGAGTTCAAGGCCACCCTGAGACTACATAGTGAATTCCAGGTCAGTCAGCCTGAGCCAGAGTGAGACCCTACCTCGAAAAACCAAAAAAAAAAAAAAGAGTAAGGGGAGTGCACCTGAAAAGTAGGGCCCTGAAGAGAGTGGGATAAAGCCTAAAATTTAAAAAAAAAAAAATTGTTTTTGTCTCTGGCCTGTAACACCCAGTACCAGAAATTGGTTGCTATCCACAAAAGCTGTTGATCAAAGAGACCTATGAGGTCCCCAAAT
Organism: Orientallactaga sibirica; assembly: GCA_036365145.1. Lineage (NCBI taxonomy): Eukaryota > Metazoa > Chordata > Mammalia > Rodentia > Dipodidae > Orientallactaga > Orientallactaga sibirica. The sequence continues at coordinate 30,086,772 of JAEOAD010000015.1, read as the reverse complement.
CAAGACAGCTTTCTGTCAAAGTACTTGATTACCTGCCTGAGGCAAAAGCAAAGACCCTATTGCTGAAGACACCATATGCTGCTGACACAGAGCATGGAGAGACCTGGCTGGAATCCAGAAGAAAGCCAGTCCCCAGACAGTTAGCCTGTCTAGTGCTAGAAAGAGCTACATGAACTACTGGGGGAAAGTGGCCAACAAAGGTCTGAGCAACCATAGGTCTAAGCTACTCAGAAGCAAACACCCTGACACAATGTACACACCAGTGCAATAGTGGCACACAGCCTCAGTGGGTAACCAACAGTTTTCTGATTGGCTATGAGATCCACTCAGTGTAAAGGTACCTGTATCTGGAATTGGGAACCAGATCAGAATCTTATGGAGACAAAGATTATGTTCTCCAGTGTCAAGCTCTCATTAGTCTTTGGCTTAAAGAGGGGTTACATACATCAAATTCTCCCTAAATTAATAATGCTTATCCCATTTAAACTATGCTGACTTCACTCTCCATTGGAGAATCTGTTCTTCTTTTTCAGAAGGTAGTGAGACCCGAGGAGATAAACTACCCCTCACACTTAGGTCAAGCCACAGCTGAAACCAGAGAGGAATTGGAGAGATAAGTAAGAGTGCTGTTTCCATGGTGAACCTGATAATCAGTGCCAGGGTGTAGGAGACAGACCCTGAGGATACTCAACACCTTCCAAAGTAGAGATCCAGAGGCTCCTAAGAGCTCATCACCCACCACTGCTCAGGGAATTTTATGGAAGAGGGTGTGGAAAGAATGTAAGAGCCACAGGTTGAGCCATCATGCCCAGAGGCATTCCCTCCCCCCCAAAATAACTGACTACTGCTCCCACAAAGAAACTGGAAACTGGGTCAGAATCCTACGGAGACAAAGATAATGGTCTTCAATGAGAAGCTTCCACTAGTCTTTGGCTAAAAGAAGAGCTACATCCATCATAATCTCTCTAAATTAATATATTTATGTTGATCATTCCTTTTTTTTATTCCCCTTTTCCCAGATAAATCTATTATGAAACATATTCCCCAGGTTTCTGTAGATGCAAGAGTGTTCCAAGTATCTAATGGAAGGCTCTTCCCTTTCAGACATGATGGATGACTCATTCATGGGTCAAGAGGTGATGAAAATTGCTAAGACAGAATGTGAGCCTTCATGGTGTCCTCTGGAAGGACGGCCATGGCAGAGTCCACACACAAGGCATAGCTAGCTTTATTGGATGGATAGGAAGTATTCATTTTACTAGGGAGAGAGGTTCGGAGATACAGTGGGCTCTAGGGATTCATATGCATCTGAATTCATTCAAATGTTCTCATAACTCAGGTTCCACCCACCCTTCATTATATTTTTATTAAGTATATCGTTTATATGGTCACATCATGTGTTAGTACCATCGTTTCCCTCCTTCCTGCCCCCATCCTGCTGAAGGCCCTCCTCAGTGGGATTGCTGGTATTCACCATGGGGTTGTGAGTTATAAGATGTGAGAACACCAGTCAGTCATTGTGGTGGAAGAATGTGGATATTCTGGATATGCTTCTGGATATGTCCTCCCTCCCAGTGGCTCTTACTATCTTTCTGTCCCCTCTTCCACAAAATTGCCTGAGCCACGGTGGGTGTGTTTTAAGTCTACTTCAGTGTTAAGCTCTCAGGAGCTTCTGGATTCCTGCTTTGGAATGTGTTGAATATCCTCAGTGTCTGTCTCTTTCACCCTGGTGCAGGCTGTCAGGATCGCCATGGAAGCAGTACTCTTGTTCATCTCAGTAATTCCTCTATGGTTTCACCAGGACCCTGGCCAACGTGCAAGGGGTGGTTTATCTCTTCTGTTCTTGCTGCCTTCTAAAAAGAAAAATAGATTCTCCAGCTGAGAATGAGGTCAGCATAGGTTAACCGCAAAGCCATCTCCCCAGCCCTCTTCTATTTTTTAATTTTTTTATTTTTATTTATTTATTTATTTGAGAGTGACAAACAGAGAGAGAGAGAAAGGCAGATAGAGAAAGAATGGGTGTTCCAGGGCCTCCAGCCACTGCAAACTAACTCCATATGCATGTGCTACCTTGTGCATCTGGCTTATGTGGGTCCTGGGGAATCAAGCCTCGAACCAGGGTCCTTAGGCTTTACAGGCAAGCACTTAACCGCCAGGCCCTTTTTTTTTTTTTTTTTTTTTTTTTTTTTTTTTTGAGGTAGGGTCTCACTCTAGCCCAGACTGACCTAGAATTCACTATGTAGTCCCAGGGTGGCCTTGAACTCATGGCAATCCTCCTACCTCTGCCTCCCGAGTGCTGGGATTAAAGGTGTGCACCACCATGCCCAGCTTCCTCTTCTATTTTTTTAATTATATTTTTCTTTGTAAAAGAGAGAAAGAAAGGGGGGAGGGGAGAGAGAATAGACATGCCAGGGACTTTCACCACTGTAAATGAATTCCAAATACATGTGTCACTTTATGGATCTGGCTTTATGTGTGTATTGGGAAGTCAAACTCAGGGAAGGCACACTTTACAAGCAAGCTCCTTTAACTGCTAAGCCATCTCCACAGCCCAGTAATCTGATCCTTTAATCTTCTCTTCTAGGAAAAAAAAAAAAAAAAAAGAGAGATCAAGAAAAACCATATTCCCCTTTAAGTGCCTGTCCTTGAGCAAGATGGAGGCTGTGAAGGGTCCTTTAGGGAAGAAATAGGTAAAAGAACCAGATTCCCCCTTCCAGGCTCAAGGGCATTCCTTGCTTCTACTTTTGGGGTCCTTTCCATCCCTAAACTGTCTATAACTATACTTGCCAAAAAAATCCAAAGAATGCTCCCCTTGTTATAACATAGAGAAGAACACCTGAGGTTCAAACACATGTACCCTTCAAAGTATGACTGTAGGTAGGTGGTACTATATTGTAATAAACCCTTGAGTTCAGGGATGATGATGGGATTCTTCGCCAAAGATGAATTATAAACTACTCTCTTGTCTTAACAAAAACCAAAGCCTGGGGGCTGGAGAGAGGGCTTAGCAGTTAAGGTGCTTACCTGCGAAGCCAAAGAACCTTGGTTAGATTCCCCAGGACCCACGTAAGCCAGATGCACAAGGTGGCGCATGCATCTGGAGTTCATTTGCAGTGGCTGGAGGCCCTGGTGTGCCCATGCTCGCTCACTTTCTCTCTCTCTCTCTTTCTCTCTCTGCCTCTTTCCCTCTCTCAAATAAATAAATAATAAACATTGGATAAGAGGAATATCCAAGCCAGGTGTGGTGGCACACCTGGTAAGAGGTAAGAGGATTGGATTGCTGTGAGTTCGAGGCCACCCTGAGACTCCATAGTGAATCCCAGATCAGCCTAAACTAGAGTGAAAACCTACCTCAAAAAAACAAAAAAAAAATAAAATAAAATAAAATAAAGAGAGAGAGAGAGAGAATATCCAGCCTTTGTGGGTATCGCTGGACAGTGGTACTCAGCTAGCATTCACCTTTAAGGACACAAAAGTCAACTCAACCACACAATCTGCTAGAAAGAGCAAGACTTAGGAGGTCAGCTAACACATGCTGTTTGGGTAGATCTATCTTTCTTGCACTAGGCCAAGAAAGTTAACCAATCCACTCTGTGATTATTTTCCCATTCCTGAACACAAAGTTGGAATAGCAGTGTGACTAATGATAAAATCTCCACCTTTATTCCCTTATCATGGAGGAAAAAAAACAAAGTGTGGTGTCACAACCCTGAGGGATACACACTAAAACCTTCATCAAAGACTTGAAAAGGGAAGATGGTGATAACAGTGGCAGCCTGGGCTGGATCTTGCAGAATTTCCCCATAAAATGTTACTCAAAATTGATATAAGACCAAAAGCAACCAAAATTTATAAGAGGACTAAGTGGTGATATATCCCCATAAACCCTTAAATACAAATGGGTGTAGAAAAAATATCACAGTAACAAGATTTACATGTTGTCTGCAGCTGTTAGAGATGGTAAAGAAAGCAAAAATTAAAATAATGGACTCTTCTCTCCCTCCCTCTCTCTCCTCTCTCTCTCTCTCTCTCTCTGTCTCTCTCCTTCTCTCTCAAATAAATAAATAAAATATTTTTTAAAGGGCTGGAGAAGCCGGGCGTGGTGGCACATGCCTTTAATCCCAGCACTTGGGAGGCAGAGGTAGGAGGATCGCCGTGAGTTCAAGGCCACCCTGAGACTACTTAGTTAATTCCAGGTCAGCCTGGGCCAGAGTGAGACCCTACCTCGAAAAACCAAAAAATAAAAATAAAAAAATAAAAATAAAATAAAGGGCTGGAGAGATGGCTTAGCAGTTAAGGTGCTTGCCAGCAAAGCCATAGGATCCATGTTCAATTCCCTAGTACCCAGTAAAGCCAGATGCACAAGGTAGCCTCTGGAGTTTGTTTGCAGTGGCTAGAGGCCCTGATGTACCCATTCTCTCTCTTTCTCCCTCTCTCTCTTTCATATAAGTAAATATAAAATATTAAATTATTGGACTCAAAAGCATAGATCCTGCGGGTTTGGATATAAAGCGTCTGCCAAAAGGCTTGTATTCAAGGTTTGTTCTCCATTTGGCAGTGTTCTCAGGATGTGAATGGATCATGAGGGTGCCACCTTCATCAACTGATGAACCTATTGATGAGTTCACACCTGAATGGGGCCTCGTTGTAGGAGATAGACCACTAGGGGTGTATCTTTGAAGGCTGTATCTTGTCCCTGGACTCTGAGTCATTCCTTCCCCATTCTCCTGCCTGCCTTTCTCCCTCCTCATTTCCCTCTCCCTCCCTCGATCTCCTTCCTGGACTCCATGAAGTAAGCAGGATCCTCTGTCAAATGCTCTTACTGTCTTGATATTCTTCCTCACCACAGAACAATGCGGTCACTGGACCATGAACTGAAACCCTCGAAACTATAATCCACAAGAAATCTTTCCTCCTTTAATATGGTTTTCTCTGTCACAGACAGTAAAAATTGACAGTGGCAAAAAGTGACTAAAAGTGCAACAGGATAATTTGGGAATAGCAGCAGGAACTCCAACAACTCAATCAATACATAGGATAATGGAATGAACATTCTCGGAAGATGAAGCATAAGTGGAAAATAAATACATGAAAAATGCTCACCTTCGCTACTCCTCAGGAATGCAAATTAAACTATAGGGAGTTGCTTGCCCCAGTCAGAATGGTAGTCTATAAGACAATAAATCACAACAAATGGACAAAGGGAATCCTTATACATTGATGTTGGGAATACAAACCAGCTCAGCCACTGTGGACATGAGTGTGGAAGTTCCTCAAAACAACTAAAAATAGGGCTGGAGAGATGGCTCAGTGGTTTGGGCTCTAACCTCAAGAGCCTAACAACTCAGGTTCGATTCCCCAGTACCCACATAAAGCCAGATGTTCAAAGTGATGCATGCAGGCTGGAGAGATGGCTTAGCGGTTAAGCCATTTGCCTGCAAAGCCAAAGAACCCCAGGTACAATTCTCCAGGACCCACGTAAGCCAGATGCACAAGGGGGTGCATGCATTTGGAGTTCATTTGCAGTAGCTGGAGACCCTGGTGTTGCAGTCAGGTTCACATTGCTGGCAGAAATCACCTAAGAGCAGCTTGTAGGAAAAAAGGGGTTTATTTTGGCTTATAGGCTCGAGGGGGAAGCTCTATGATGGCAGGAAAAATGATGGCATGAACAGAGAGTGGACATCACTCTCTGGTCAACATAAGGTGGACAACAGCAACAGGAGAGTGTACCAAACACTGACAAGGGGAAGCTGGCTATAATGCCCATAAACCCCGCCCCCAACAATACACCGCCTCCAGGAGGCTTTAATTTCCAATTGCCATCAGCTGGGGAGACTAGCATTCAGAACACTTAAGTTTATGGGGGACACCTGAATCAAACCACCACATTCCGCCCCTGGTCCCCATAAACTGATAACCATATGTGACATAAAATACAATGCATTCATGCAACTTTAAAAGTCCCCATAGTTTTTATCATTCCTAATGATGTTCAAACAATCCCCATATTCCAAGGTCTTTTAACTGAGCCATAATACCAAAAATAATCCCCCCCCAAAACTCATAATGGCACATAATAAACATTGACACTGCAAAAGATGGCATTGGGCAAAGCAAAGAAATATTCAACCAACACAAGATTTAAAACAACCAGGACAAACATCAAACTCTGTAACTCCAAGTCCAACAACTCTAGTCAGTGACAAATCCCCAAGTCTGGTAATTCTAACCAGCAACAAGTCTCTGGAGTTCCAATTCCACCCCTCCAGCTAGGCGACTCACAGTCCTGGAAAACTTCATCCAGGGCCGGCAGCTCTCCTCAGCAGCCATCTCGTGGTCCTGGCATCTCCACTGGGTCTCCACTGCAACCCATGGTCCATCCTCATGGCCCCATGGGATCTCCATGCAGGCATCCAGCAAACTTGCTTCACACTGCCCATGGCCATTTCCAAAACACAAGACCACATTACAAACTCAATGACCCTCTCTTTCCTGCATTTGTTTTACTCCATAATACCAGGTAGGGTGCCAATTTGTTAATCCAGGGGGAATAAATCAGACTTTGAAAAACAGGACACTCCTTCAGCTTTCAGGCCCCTTTCAAGAGTCTGCATTCTTCCTGTTACCCCAGTGCAGGTCAGCTGGCCCAATCTCAAAGGTTGTAATCTCTCAATTGCAGCTGAACAGGCAGAGTTCACCCAAAGATTTTTATTTTTCCTGTGCCATATCCTTCTGCTCACACCAGTTCATTTCTACGCAAAGCAACCCTGCACAACTTCTCAGGACACGGGCATAACAGCAAACTTGTCACACAAACTGCTAGCCCAGTCCAAATAAAGCTCTTTCTCACCCTCATAAGCCAAACCTCACAGTCCATAGTTCTTCCTCTTGAAAATCAGCTCCAAAAGGCCAAAGCCACAGTCAGGTGTCTAGCAACAATCCCACTCCTCGGCACCACTTTACTGTTGCAGTCAGGTTCGCATTGCTGGCAGAAATCACCCGACTAAGAGCAGCTTGTGGGAAAAAAAGAGGTTTATTTTGACTTACAGGCTCGAGGGGGAAGCTCCATGATGGCAGGAAAAACGATGGCATGAGCAGAGAGTGGACATCACTCTCTGGTCAACATAAGGTGGACAACAGCAACAGGAGAGTGTGCCAAACACTGGCAAGGGGAAGCTGGCTATAATACCCATAAGCCCGCCCCCAACAAAACACCACCTCCAGGAGGTTTTAATTTCCAATTGCCATCAGCTGGGGAGACTAGCATTCAGAACACTTAAGTTTATGGGGGACACCTGAATCAAACCACCACACCTGGAGTACCCATTCTCTCTCCTTTCTCTCTCTCATATAAATAAATAAAAAATATTTTTTAAAATAATTTACAAAGTGATGCATGCATCTAGAGTTCATTTGTAGTGGCTGGAGGCCCTGACATGCCCATTCTCTCTGTGTCTGTCTCTTCTCTCTTTATCTCTCTCTCTCTCTTTCTCTCTCTCCCTCTGGTGGCAAATAAACAAATAAAAATATTTTTTAGAGCTGGAGAGATGGCTTAGCCATTAAGGCGGTTGTCTGCAAAGCCAAAGGATCCCAGTTCAATTCTCCAGGACTCACATAAGCCAGATGCACAAGGGGGCACATGTATCTGGAGTTTGTTTGCAGTGGCTGGAGGCCCTGATATGCTCATTCTCTTTTTCTCTCTCTCTGCCTCTTTCTCCCTCAATTTTTAAAAATAAAATAAAATAAAATATTTTCTTAAAAAAAAAAAACTTAAAAATAGAGACGGTTGTGGTACACGCCTTTAATCCCAGCACTCGGGAGGCAGAGGTAGGAGTATTGCAGTGAATTCAAGGCTACCCTGAGACTACATAGTTAATTCCAGGTCAGACTGGGCCAGAGTGTGACCCTACCTCGAAAAACCAAAAAACAAACAAACAAACAAAAACACAACAACAAAAAAAAACCTAAAAATAGACCTATCATGTGACCCAGCTATAACACAACCATGTATTTACCAAAGGATCAAGTTAGTCCACATATCACAGAAATTGTTATACATCAATGTTTATTATAACACTGTTCACAATGGCCAAGTTACCAGGGACCAAACTATTTGTCCAAAAACCAGAATGGATAAAGAAAATATGTGTGTGTGTGTGTGTGTGTGTGTGTTTTGGTGTAGGATTATTTGAATGCAAAATGCCCTCATAGGCTCATGTACTTCAACACTTAATCTCCAGCTTGTGGCACTGTTCCACAGGTTAGGAGGTGGAGCCTTGCTGGAGGACATAGGTCTCTCGGGGCAGGTCTGGAGGTTTTATAGTGCAGCCCTATTTGCTGTTCTTTCTCTAGTTCTTGTCAGTGTGATGATGTCACCAGCTCCTCAGCTCAGCCTTCCATGCTTTCCTGGCCATGATGGATTATACCCTGTGGAACTGTAAGTCAAATTAAATACTTTTCCACCCATAAGCTGCTTCTGGTTAGGTATTTTGTTTCAGCAATGAAAAAGTAACTGATACACAATGTATTTTTTTTTTTAGGCATAACAAAAACTGGGCTAGAGAGATGGCTTAGTGGTTAAGGCACCTGCCTCCTAAGCCTAAGAACACTGGTTCCAAACTCCAGCGGTTCCAATCTCCAGGTCCCACATTTAGCCAGATGCAAAGTGACGCAAGGGCGCAATGCCGCACTTGACCACAAGGGGGCGCACACATCTGGATTCTGTTCACAGCAGCTGACAGACTGCTGGTGCGCCCATCTCTGTCTCCCTCTCCCTCTCTCTCTGTCTGTCTCTGTCTGTGTTTCTCTCTAAAAATAAAAAATAAAAAAATAAAAAAACAGCAAAAATAGACATAAACTATATGCTTCCTGGTAGAACATACATCCCTTAGAGAGTATTGCCAAAGGAACTGAATCTGAGTTCAATAAATCCTTTGGCTCTAGTTGAAAATCCACAAGTAATGTCTATCCCCTCTGCTTCTCTCTCACACTATCCCTCTCTTCATTCTCTCTTCTCTCCCTCTGTCTTTCTCCTCTTTCTCTCCCTCTTCTCTCTCCTCTTTCATTCTCCTACTTTATCTCCTTCTCTTACTTGCCTTTCTTTTTGTGGTGCTAGATATCAAATTACTCCAGTAAATTTACTAGAGCAAATTAATCCAGAGGCTGACACTTGGAATTAAAGTATCAGTCAGATAAGTGCTCTGTTCTCTATCCCAATAAGCAAAGGATAGGACAATTTTGCTTTCATCTGTCAAGAAAGCAGTTCACTTTCATTGCCCTCCTTCAGGACTATAGCAGCTGCCTCTCCATCAAAACTTAGTCAATAGAGGACTGAAGAGAAGGCTCAGTGTGTAAGAGTGCTGTGCAAGTATGAGGACCTGAGTTCAATCCCCAGCACCTATGTAAAAAGTGAGGTATGGCCGTGCATGCTTGTAACCCCACCCCTGAGAATGGGAGAGACAGGAGGATCACCGAGGTCCCTGGTCACTTTCTCTAACTGAAAAGAAAAAGTCATGCTCCAGTTTCAGGGTCTCAGAGGAATGAGGTAGAATAGCCATAGGGACACTTGATAGCCTCCTTTAGCCTCTGTGTGTATACAAGTCTATGAACATATACCTGCACAGACACATGTGCATATACCACACACATACTACACATGCTTCACTACACATACATACAAAACAAAAACTTTAGTCAATAGGACATTGATTGCCTCACTAAGCTATGGGACATTATAGTAGTTTAACACACTGATGGTACTGTATTCTCAAGACATCATAAGTTAGAAGCCATTGTAATCCTGGACCCTTTGATATAACATATGATCATAAGGAATGTGAGGTAAGCCTCAAGCATCCAGGGCTCTGCCCCTCAGTACAGAAATATTTAGATGGCCTCTTGAGTTCGGATAAGCTACTGAATCTATTTTTTAAAAAACCATGCAAGGAGCCGGGTGTGGTGGCACACGCCTTTAATCCCAGCACTCAGGAGGCAGAGGTAGGAGGATTGCTGTGAGTTCGAGGCCACCCTGAGACTACATAGTGAATTCCAGGTCAGTCTGGACTAGAGTGAAACCCTACCTCAAAACAAAACAAAACAAAAATATGCAAGGCTGACAGATTTGCTAACATCACAGAGCAGGTGATGTAGACTTCTCGTGGAATCATGGACTCAGTGTGTGCGTGACTGGTGAGGACACTGGACCAATAGCTCCATTAGAACAATCAAAATGCAAGCCCTCAGGGTTACAGCAAGGACAAAATATGATGACCAATTTCATCAAGAAATCAGCCAGCTGCTTCTCAGCCTTTTGGCTAAGACCAGGGAAAGAAATCAGCAAGAATCAGAAATCAGGGCTGGAGAGATGGCTTAGTGGTTAAGCGCTTGCCTGTGAAGCCAGCCTAAGGACCCCGGTTCAAGGCTCGATTCCCCAGAACCCACGTAAGCCAGATGCATAAACTGGCGCATGCATCTGGAGTTCGTTTGCAGCAGCTGGAGGCCCTGGCGTGCTCATTCTCTATCGATCTTCCTCTTTCTTGCTCTGTCACTCTCAAATAAATAAATAAATAAACAAAAAAAATTTTTTAAAGAATCAGAAATCACAAACACATAGTGTTTCTCTTCTGAGATACATCTCCTGGCTGGTGAAGGCTGAGGGCCTAGCCATGGACACCAAGGGACAAGTGACCCGAGCTATCCACTATGACTATCATCCACTGTGTAATCTGTAAAATTAAGAATACACAGCAACCTCTCAAAATCAAGAGAGTGCTGACTGTAAGATTCACAGGGTGGGTGCTAAGGCGGGTGAGGTCGATGACAAGTGTCTCACAATAGTGCCCCCACTTCTTCAACTCATTTTAATAGCTTTGTAGAGAATCACTGATGAAAAGCAACTGGAGGTCAGGTACAGCACATGCCTGTAGCCTCAGCTACTTAGGGGGCTGAGACAGGAGGATCACTAGAGTCCAGGAATGCTGGGCTGCAGTACACTATGCCGATTAAGTCTCCACACGAAGTCCAGCGTCAATATAGTGACCTCCCAGGAGCAGGAGATGACCAGGTTGCCCTAGGACGGGTGAACTGGCCCAGATCAAAAAAGTGACCTGAGGAAGCAAAACTAATCTGCAAGAATATCCTGTAGCTAAAGACAGAACTGCAGTAGTGCAATGCCCTAAGGGTGACTCTGAAGAACAAGGAACAGTAATTCCTGCAATGGGCAGAACCTGATGCAGGAAGTAAACAGCAGAGACAGATTTACAACAATTTCTGGGTAGCGCTGAATAATTTAGATAGATGATCAATGACATGGGAGAAACAAGTTGGGAGGGTTGGTAACAAGGGTGACTGGGAAAAAGTGGTAAGGACAGATTTCACAGAATGGCCCAGAATTTGAGAATATGTGTAACCTGTATGAATGCCCACCAAAGATCTCCTACTGCAGAAAAGTCTCAACAGGAGAAGATGTCATTCAACATATTACCTCTTGAGGACCAATCTTGAGGCACATGTGGAGGCACTTAGGAGGCTGAGGTAAGATCACTGTGAGTTTGAAGACAGCCTGAGCTACAGAGTGAATAGTAGGTTAGCCTGGGATAGAGTGAGACCTGATCCTGCTTCAAATTAACAAAAAATCTTGTTGGACATGGTGGTACATGCCTTTAATGCCAGCACTTGGGAGGCAGAGGTAGGAGGATCGCTGTGAGTTTGAGGCCACTCTGAGAGTACATAGTGAATTCCAGGTCAGCCTGAGCTAGAGTTAAAACCCTACCTCAAAAAACAAAACTTAACAAAAAAAAAGAAAAGAAAAGAAAAGAAAAGAAAAGAAAAGAAAAGAGGCCAACTTCACCCATTGTGTTCAGGACTAAGGTAACCATAGTGGCAACGGTGGTTGTTTCTCATGGATTCAATTAACATCGAAAGATTTACCCGTCATTTGTGTTGGATCTGAATGCTACTTCTAACAACACAGACCCTAGTTTAGCCCCTTATAAGATACATTAAGTGAGGCCAGGCGTGGTGGCGCACGCCTTTAATCCCAGCACTTGGGAGGCAGAGGTAGCAGGATCGCCATGAGTTCGAGGCCACCCTGAGACTACATAGTGAATTCCAGATCAGCCTGGACTAAGTGTGAGACCCTACCTCAACAAATCAAAAAAAAAAAAAAAAAGATATATTAAGTGAAGCATTAGCATTACCATAGTAAAAGGGGACAACAATTTGTCCTCAGTGTAATATAAATATGTTCTAGGCAAGGATTCACCTGGATTACCATGAATATGTACCTAGAGAAATATCTTCACTGAATAATTTCCCCCCCTTGCAAATAAATAAATTAAATATATTTTTTAAAAATTTAAGAGGGCTGGAAAGATGGCTCAGCAGTTAATGCACTTGCCTACAAAGCCTAATGACCCGGGTTCAATTCCCCAGTACCCATGTAGAGCCAGATGCAAAGTGGCGCATGTATCTGGAGTTTATTTTCAGTGGCGAGAGGCCCTGGCACACCCATTCCTCCCTCACCCCCTCTTTGCAAATAAATAAGTTAAATGTTTTCTAATTTACAAAAAAAGGAGTGATGAGAACAGAGAAAGAGAAAGAGAGATCAGTGACAGGAAGAGCAAACAAGCAGAGAAATGATCATGTAGGTAAGGAATGAACAGATGCTATAGACTGTGGATCAAATCCAGCCTGTCACTGTTTCTGTATGTTTCACATTTTCCAGAGAGTTGAGAAAAAGTAAATAAATAAATAAATACTTTTTGATTCATTTTTTTATTTATTTGAGAGGGAGAGCAAGAAAGAGGCAGATAGAGAGAAAGAATATTTTATTTATATATTTCAAGGAGAGAGAGAATATGGATGTTCCAGGGCCTCTAGTTCTGCAAAGGAACTCCAGATGCATGCACCACTCTGTGCATCTGGCTTTATGTGGGCACTGGAGAATCGAACTCAGGTTGTTAGGTAGGCAAGCGCCTTAACTGCTGAGTCATCTCTCCAGTCCTATTAATTTTATTTTCACAATTTCACACATGTATATAGTGTATTTTGAACTTTCCTTCCCACCCATTTCTCTTTCTTATCCCCCTCCCATTCCTGCTAAGCCCCTCTTCTTCCCAACTAGTCTACCGCCTACTTTCGTGGTTCATGGATTTTGTTTTGGGATTTTTTCACGTGTGTGCACACGTGTGTGTGTGTGTGTGTGTGTGTGTGTGTGTATGTGTGTGTCATTCAGTTTAATTAGGGTTGTTTGCATGAGCCTAGGTAGGGGATTGTTCTCTGAACTATAGCAACTTACCTCTGGCTAAAGAATTGAAGAACATGACTCCCCGCCCCCAACAGACATTAGCTGCCAATTGCTCCTTTAGGAGGGCTGATGCCTCCTGGGGCACCGCCCCTATCCATGATAGATTGTTGACAGGCTCAAATTTGTGCAGGAATCCATAGCTACTGTGAGTTCATGACTGTAATAGCCATGTTATGCCTGGAAGACAACATTCTACAGGATTCCTCATCATCTTCTGGTTCTTATATTCTGCCCTCTCTTCCATGATGATCCCAGAGCCTTGAAGGGGGTGATACAGATGTACCATTTAGGGCTGAGCACACAATAATCACTTCTTCTCAACACTTGGACAAAATATGCATCTCTGTATTAACTGCTATCCACCAGCCCCCAACACACACAAAGAAGCTTCCCTGAGGGAGGCTGAGAGCAGAATTATATACTGGTATAAATAAATAGTAGGAGGCAACTTGGCAACTTGTTCCAGTAATAGTAAATTCTCCTCTACAGCCTATAATCTCCCCAGCCAGGCTTTTGATCAGATTAATAGTACCAGGGATGAATTCCCTCCTGTGGAGTGAGCTTCAAATCCAATCAGAAAGTGGTTGGTTACATCAGTAATAATCATGCCACTATTGCAACAGTAGGCACATGTTGCTTGACAGGTCAGTTGTGAAATATAAGAGGGTTCACATCTGGATAAGACTATTGATGACGTTTCTCCTCTAGAGCCTTCCAACAGTGTTAAAAAAAAAAAAAAAAAAAAAGCTAAGCAACAGAAAGGAAACTTTCAATTCATTTCCAGCTTGATTTCTCTGTCTGCAACCAAAGTATATAGTGTCTTCAGCAATAGGAACTTACCTCATTTGGGTGGGCAACCAAGACATATAGTCAAAAGCCTATATTCTTTTAAGGGCTTCTGTAGCCTCCATGAGTTAGCACTGGGGAATTTTTTTTTCCCATCTCTGCCTCCCAAGCACTGGGATTAAAGGTGTATACTACCAAGCCCAGCTTCAAGTCTTATTCTTTTTTTTTCTATTATCTACTTTACTGTACAAACAAATCACATGTTAGTTCCATTCTCCTCATGTTATCCTATTATATGGCCCCCCCTGTTCCCAGCCCCTATTCACTGAGGCCCCTCTTCAGAGGGGTTATTGGTATTCACCACGGGACTATGAGTGAATCAGTCAGTCTCTGGCGGAGGGAGGGCAGGAATGGCAACAATGCCTCAGGATACTCTCTCCCACCCTGTGACTCATATAATCTTTCTGCCCCCTCTTCTACAATGTTCTCTGATTCTTGGTGGGTGTGTTGCAAGTCTCTCTGAATCCTCTGGGTTTCTCTTACGAGGTTTAAGTGTCTTCAGTGTCTATTGCCATCTCCGTAGAGCAGGTTTTCAGGATAGCAGTGAGAGCTGCCCCCACGTTTAAAGCACCACTTCCTCTGTGATGTCTCCTGGGCCTTGGCACATGTGCTATAAGTGGCTCATCTCATACGAGGCTCTTTTCTTGTCCTTTTTATGGACCTTGATTTTCCCAGTTTTCACTATCATCTGTAAAAAAAAGAAAAAGAAAAAGAAAGAGAAAACCCGATTCCCCAATCAAGAGTGAAAACAGCATGGATGAAAAAGGATTCGTACAGTCACGTAAGACATTTTGATGGGGTTAGCCACTCTTCTTGGCCAAACACTACCAGGACCTTCTCTATGGAGACTATTGAGTGTCTGTACAAAGATCAACATCAATATGGTGACCTCCCAGGAGTGGAGACCACCAGGTTGCCTAAGGAGGGGTTCTCAGTACTAGGTATGAGTTCTCTTCCACTGAGCAGACTTCTCAGCCAGTCAAAGAGCCATTGACTACTCACATGGGCTGTTGCCACTATTGCACAGTGTGTACATACTGTCTGGCTGGTTGATTTCATACCTTACAGGATCCCTGATTGTTTATGCTGTTGGTGGCCATCATCCCCCACAGCTCACATAGCACTTTTCTAGCACTGGTGTGGTGTTTTTTTGTATTTTTGATTAATAACGTGTGGCTTCTGGGAGCAGTTTTATCCACTCATGGATGGTACCTTTCTTTTTTTTTTTATTTTTATTTATTTATTAGACACAGAGAAAGGGGGAGAGAGAGAGGGAGAATAGGCACACCAGGGCCTGTAGCCACTGCAAACTAACTCCAGATGCATGCACCACCATGTGCATCTGGCTTACGTGGGACCTGGAGAATCGAACCAGGGTCTTTAGGCTTCATAGGCATGAGCCTTAACCATTAAGCCATCTCTCCATCCTGGTACCTTTCTTTTAATTACATTTTAATTAGCTTACAAAGTAGTAGGTTTCCATATGGCTTTATCATATTTCATCTTTATTTTTCCATTTCTGTTTCATTAATTTCTTAATTATTCTTAATTATTTCCTCCTGTCTACTGCTTTTAGGTTTAGTCTGGTTTTGATTTTCTGAGACCTTGAGGAGCATCATTTAGTTATTTATTTAAGTTCTGATTGTTTGTTTGTTTGTTTGTTTTGAGGTAGGGTGTCACTCTAGCTCAGGCTGACCTGGAATTTACTATGTAGTCTCAGGGTAGCCTTGAACTCACAGCAGTCTTCCTACCTCTGCCTCCCGAGTGCTGGGATTAAAGGTGTGCATCACCATGCCCGGCAAGTTCTGATTTTTTAATGTAGGCATTTAGAGCTATAAGCATCCCTCTTAGGTTTGCTTTCATTGTATCCCATAGGTCTTGGTAGAATGTGTTTTGATTTTCATTCAATTCTAGGAATTTTTTTTAATTATTTATTTATTTATTTGAGAGAGATACAGAAATAGGCAGGTAGAGAGAGAGGGAGAGAGAGAGAGAATGGGTGCGCCAGGGCCTTCAGCCACTGCAAACAAACTCCAGATGCATGCACCCCCTTGTGCATCTGGCTTACGTGGGTCCTGGAGAATCGAGCCTCGAACCGGGGTCCTTAGGCTTCATAGGCAAGCGTTTAACCGCTAAGCCATCTGTCCAGCCCTCTAGGAATTTTTTTATTTCCTTCTTGGTTTCTTCAATAATGCTTTCATCATCCAGTAGTATGTTGTTTAATCTCTGTGAGTCTGTGTATTCTGTACTTTCCCTTGCTATTGATTTCAAGCTTTATGACACTGGGGTTGAGTAGACTTTAAGCAGATATTTCAGTTTTCCTATGATTGTTAAAACTTGTATTGTGTCATAATGTGTGATCTATTTTAGAGAAAGTTCCATGGGCTAGTAAGAAGAATGTGTATTCCGCAGTGTTTAGGTAGAATGTTCTGTAAATGTCTATTAGTTCCATTCAACCAATGACATCATTTAAATCTAATGTTTCTCTTTTTGTTTTTTTTTTTCTAGATCTTTAATGGTGAGAGTGGGGTGTTAAAGTTACCCACTTTTGCTATGTTGGAGTTAATCTGTGACTTTATAGCTAGTAGTGTTTGTTTTACGAAACCAGGTGCTCCTGTATTCAGTGCATACATTTTTAGATGTCATAGCCTTTTGATGGATTATTCCCTTAATCACTATGAACTGACCTTCTTTGTCTCTTCTGACTAGTTTTGATTTGGAGTCTTTTTTTTTTTTTTTTTTTTTTTTTCAGATATTAGCATAGTAAAACCTGCCTGTTTGCTTGGAATTTCTTCCTCTATCCTTTCAACCTAAAGTAGTGTCTGTCTTTGGTGATAAGGTATATGTCTTGGAGACAGCAAATAGATAGATACTATTTTTTAATCCAGTCTGCTAGTCTGTGTCTTTTGATTGAGAAATGGAAACCATTGATATTCATAGTTATTATTGAAAGATGTGTATTAATTCCTCTCATTTAGATGGTTTTATAGTGTTTGTTGTTTTCTTAGTTTTCATTTACTTGACACCTGACCCTAACATGATTTATAGCTTCTTGGATTATCCTTCCCTTCGGTCCAAACTAGCCTTCCGGTATCCTCTATAGAGATTACTTAGTGAACATAAATTCCTTTAGCCTGGTTTTATCATGGAAAGATTTTTTTTCTCCTTCAATCATGACAGATAGTTTTACTGGATATTACAAACCAAGGTTGACAGCTACTGTCTTTCATGGCTTGAAACAAATAATTCTCTATGGCTTTCTTTTATTTTTCTTTCTTTAATGAAAAAAAACTTATTGATTGATTGATTGATTGATTGATTTGCAAGCCAAGATAGAGAGAATGATAATGGGTGTGCAGGGCTTCTAGCCACTGCAAACCATCTCCTGATGCATGTACCACTACTTTGTGCATCTGGCTTTATGTGGATACTGGGGCATCAAACCCAAGTTGTTAAGCTTTGTAGGCAAGTGCCTAAGCCACTGAGCCATTTCTCTAGCCCCTTGATTTTTCTTTACATTTCTAAAATAAATTATCTCCTAAGTTTATTATAGACAAACAAAGTCTGACCCCTATTACTATTTCCTGAATTACTGAACACAGATAATAGCATTTATTTCAGTTCTGGTGCTGTTCAAACAAGATTCACTTTTAAAAAGAAAAAAAGCTCCCTCCCTCCCTTCTTCCTTCCTTCCTTCCTCTCACCTACCCTCCTTCCCTCCCTCCCTTAAAAAAAAAGAAAACAAACCTGATTTGACAAAAGGGAAATTAGCCTAAGGTGCCTAGAGTTATATTCTATTTTTTGAAAGTTATAGCTTACAGGGAGAACTGATTGCTGAAAGTCCTATTTAAAAATTACAGACTGGACCTGGAGAGATGGCTTAGTGGTTAAGTGCTTGCCTGTGAAATCTAAGCACCCCAGTTCAAGGCCC
The DNA here is from genome assembly GCA_036365145.1 of Orientallactaga sibirica. Classification (NCBI taxonomy): domain Eukaryota; kingdom Metazoa; phylum Chordata; class Mammalia; order Rodentia; family Dipodidae; genus Orientallactaga; species Orientallactaga sibirica. The sequence goes on along the minus strand of JAEOAD010000015.1, from coordinate 30,068,689 downwards.
CATTCCCCAGGACCCATGTAAACCAGATGAACAAGGTGGTGCATGCATCTGGAGTTCGTTTGCAGTGGCTAGAGGCCCTGGTGCACCCATTCTCTCTCTCTCTCTCTCACACACACTCACTCTCAAATAAATAAACAAACAAAATTTTAAAAAAATTACAGACTATCGGGGCTGGAGAAATGGCTTAGTGGTTAAGGCATTTGCGTGCAAAGCCAAAGGATCCTGGTTCAATTCTCCAGGACCTACATAAGCCAGATTCACAAGGGGCACATGCATCTGGAGTTTGTTTGCAGTGGTTAGAGGCTCTGGCATGCCCATTCTCTCTTGGTCTGCCTCTCTTCTATCTCTCTTTCTGTTTGCAAATAAATGAATTTTTTAAATTTATTTTTTTAAAAATAAAAAAAAATGCAGACTATGATGCTAACATACTTGTTAGAAGAAAGCAAGATCCAAGGTGGCCTTGATTTTCATGATATCCAGGACATTACAATGGTTGATGCTACCTGTAAAAAACCTGCATAATAGGATGGTGACATTGAAATAGAAAAGACACTAGAAAAAGAAAATGGGGCTCAGGAGGGGAAAGAAGCTAGGAAGAAAGGGAAAGTGGCAAAGGTAGATTATGATCATTATATGTGATTGTAGGCACAGAAGTTGTGAAGGAAGAGTCAAAAAAGAAGAAAACAGGAAAAGGAAATAGGCTAAGATAGAAACCACTACAATTTTGGGAGTAAACCCAGTGGCACTACTAAGAACAAGGGGAATATATGCAGTGTAATCTGCAGAGAGCAAGAAGAACATCTCCAGTGGAATCCTCAGAGAACAAGGAGAACATCTCCAGTGGAATCCTCAGAGAACATCTCCAGTGGAATCCTCAGAGAGCAAGAAGAACATCTCCAGTGGAATCCTCAGAGCACAAGGAGAACACCTCCAGTGGAATCCTCAGAGAATAAGGAGGACATCTCCAGTGGAATCCTCAGAGAACAAGGAAAACATCTCCAGTGGAATCCTCAGAGAACAAGGAGGACATCTCCAGTGGAACCCTCAGAGCACAAGGAGGACATCTCCAGTGGAATCCTCAGAGAACAAGGAAGACATCTCCAGTGGAATCCTCAGAGAACAAGGAAGACATCTCCAGTGGAATCCTCAGAGAACAAGGAAGACATCTCCAGTGGACATCTCCAGTGGAACCCTCAGAGAACAAGGAGGACATCTCCAGTGGAACCCTCAGAGAACAAGGAGGACATCTCCAGTGGAATCCTCAGAGAACAAGGAGGACATCTCCAGTGAAATCCTCAGAGCACAAGGAGGACATCTCCAGTGGAATCCTCAGAGAACAAGGAGAATATCTCCAGTGGAACCCTCAGAGAACAAGGAGGACATCTCCAGTGGAATCCTCAGAGAACAAGGAGGACATCTCCAGTGGAACCCTCAGAGAACAAGGAGGACACCTCCAGTGGAATCCTCAGAGCACAAGGAGGACATCTCCAGTGAAATCCTCAGAGCACAAGGAGGACACCTCCAGTGGAATCCTCAGAGAACAAGGAGGACATCTCCAGTGGAATCCTCAGAGCACAAGGAGGACATCTCCAGTGGAATCCTCAGAGAACAAGGAGAGTATTCTCCAGTGGGGATATACATAGAGTATATACCCAATATAATCCTTACCACATTTCTACCTCAGTCTTCTAAACTGCTGAAAAATCTTCTTGGTCTGAAGGCTTGAATATTTATAATACCAAGGTGCTTTCTGTATTCCTGGGTTATATGCTCCAGCGTAAATGATGAATGACTTATTGTCAATGACAAACTAAGTGCTTTGCTTTTTATTATAACAGCATTTTATGAGACACAAAAAAAGATTTAGGAACTAATACAAATTTAGCATTTTTTATTTTTTGAGAAGCATGACCTAGGGCTGGGGAGATGACTTAGCAGCTACAGAGCTGTGAAGCCTAAGGACCCAGGTTCGCTTTTCCAGTACCCACATAAGTGAGATGTACAACATGTCACCTGTGTCTGGAATTCATTGTAGTGACTAGAGGCCCTGTAGCACTTATTCTCTCTCTCAAATAAATAAATAATTGTAAATATATATATATATATATATTTACAATTATTTATTACAATAATATATATATTATATAAATATATATAATATATATTATATATATATTATATTATATTATATTATATTATATTATATTATATATATATTATATAAATATATAAATATATAAATATATATATATATATTATTGTTGGAGAGAGACACAGAGACAGACAGAGAGAGAGGGAGAGGCAGGTAGAGAATGGGCATGCCAGCAGCCTCTCAGCCGCTGTGAATGAACTCCAGGTGCATGCGCCCCCTTGTGGGCAAGGGCAGCATTGCACCCTTGCGTCACTTTGCATCTGGCTAAACGTGGGACCTAGAGATTGGAACCGGCATTCTTAGGCTTAGTAGGCAGGCACCTTAACCATTAAGCCATCTCTCCAGCCCTAAAATATTTTTTAAAACAGCATGATCTAATACAAATGGTGGGTAAGATGAAAACAAACTGAGGAAATGTTACAGTTAAATAATTGGCAAATGGGCAAAATGTTTGGGCTCTAAATTTGACTTCTAAGATATAATCAAGGCTACTGATATTTTTTCAGAAGTTAAAATGACAATCATCGTTTGGGCATGGTAGTACACACCTATAATACCAGTACTTGAGAGGTACAGGCAGGAAGATCAGTAGTTCAATGTCATGCTCAGCTACATAGTAAGTCCAATGGCAGCCTAGGCTACCTGAGGCTCTCAAAAGGAGGAGGAGGGCAGGAGAGATGGCTCAGCAGTTATGGCACTTACTTATAAAGCCTAACCCCCAGAGTTTAATTTCCCAGAACCCACATAAAGCCAGATGCACAAAGTGGCACATGTGTCTCAAGTTCCTTTGCAACAGCTAGAGACACAGGTGCACCATGTACTCTCTCTCTGTCTCTGTCTCTCTCTCTTTCTCTGGGGGGCATGGAGTGTTTGCATGCCTTTAATACTAGCATTCAGGAGGCTGAGGTAGGACACTAGAGAAAACTATTTTTACGTCACCAGTCTATTATAGATAGATGACCTGCTACCATTTATATCATTATAGCAGTATCCAAAAAGTAATTCTTAATCAGTTGCTATAAGTTAGACATTGGCTATACAGGTAAACCCAGAATGGTTGCTTAACCCTTTAATCCCAACACTGGGGAGGCTAAGTTAGGAGGGTGGCTATGAGTTTAAGGCCAGCCAGGACAACAAAGTGAGCTCCAGGTCAGTCTTGGCTAGAATGGGACCCTACCTGTAAAAAGAAAGACAAGAGGACTGGAGAGATGGCTTAGTTGTTAAGGCACTTTCCAGTGAAGCCTAAGGACCCATGTTCAACTCCCCAGGTCCCACGTAAGCCAGATGCACAAGGTGGCACAAGCGTACAAGGTCACACATGCATACAAGGTAGCACATGCGCACAAGATGGCACATGCATTTGGAGTTCCATTACAGTGGCTGGAGTCCCTGGAACATCAGTTCATTCTCTCTCTCTCTCTCTCTCTCTCTCTCTCAATCTCTCTCTAGGAAGGGAGGGAGGGACAAAGGAAGAAGGAGAGAAAGAAAAGAGCTGAAGAAACTGCCCAGGGGTTAAAGGTGCTTAATTGCAAAGCCTGATGGCGTGTGTTCTATTCCCTAGTACCCATGTAAAGCCAGATGCACAAAGTGACACATGCAGTTCATTCACAGAGGCAGGCAGTCTTGGTGTTCCCATTTTCTCTCTCTTTCTCTGTCTCCTTCTCTCTCTCTAATGAATAAATAAACATTAAGAAAGAAAAGGTGGAAATATGAAAAAAATTAGTTCTGAGTAGTGAGGACAAGGATAGCTGTCATTTTCTGGGGGTTGTATTTAGAATGCTTTATAAATTTTGAAATTATTTTTCTAGGGAAAAAAATCCAAGGAAGTTATCAGGTACTCGAATCCTAAATGAAAAAATGAGAAGAGGAAAAAACTTTTCCAAGATTAGTAAGCTGAAGACTTAGTAGTTGCATTGGACGGGCAATGATCTAGGGGGTCCCTGGGAGCAATATTCCTACTCCACTTGAAGAAGGCAAGCCAAGATACTTCTAAGCTCTAGAGAACCTTTAACACAGGAAGCTATTTATCATAACAAGCTTGGTTGATACTGTTCCCATACTGAACCAATTAGGTTCGCCTATTTCATCATACTTCATGACTTGGGGAAGATAGGTTTCCAAGTATGGTACAGTGTAGTAATTGAATTTTGATCAAACACACATGGCCCATAACCCAGTATGTGAAATTTTCAGAACAGTTCACAGCTTTTAAATATCCAAACAACATGTTGCCAAAAGTACAGGATGTACTTGCTGCAAGGGGGAGACAGGGGGAGGGTTGAATCTTGGTAGAGCTGTAAAACAAATATTTTTGTTCTTGTTCTCTTCTTATTTTTCAAATAGCAGTGGAGAAAGGCCGTAGGATATCATATCATAACTCCAGTCTACCCCTTGCTTGCTCCATGTGTGTAAACATCTTTGAGTCTTGTTTCAGATTAGCCTCTCTTTTTTTGCATGAAGCTATTTTCATGTCACCAGTCACTAATATGTGGATGACCTGCTAGCATTACATCATTATACCAGTATCCACAAATACTTAACAAACTGCTGTAAGTTAGACACTGGCTATACAGGTAAACTTTTTCAAACAATATAAATGATCCTTCCTTCATGAGATTTACTGTGGATGAAAAAATAGGCATAAAATAAATCAAAACCAACAACTTTATAATTATAACCTATGACAAGTAACATGAAAGAATAGGGTGTCCAGAATAACATAGTGGTGGTTTGACCTATCCAGAAGGACAGAGTGGGAGGAGCACAGCTCTCAGGAGGCACCACTGAGAGACTAAACATGAGAGAAAGCAGATTCCCAGAAGTGACCACAAGGATAAGCTCTGAAGTAGGTGAGAGTTTGGCAGATTCAAAGACATGATAGTATAGTATCTTCACAGATAGAGTGGTCTGATAGTTAGAGCAGGAGTGAGGGGACCACACACGGGCATGTAAAGAGGTCTATGAAGTATAGGCACTGAAGTCAGGGTGGAAAGCCAAGGAGACTCAATGCAGAGAGGCTAAAAAGCTTTGGTTCTTGTTCAAGTAAGAAGTGATAATGGCTTAGAACAGAGCAGGGGTGCAGAAAAGCAAACAAAGGTGAGAGATATGGGCTGAGGAGATGGCTCAGTGAATGCTTCCAAAGCATGCTGGCCTGGGTTCAGTTCCCCAGTACCCACATAAAGCCAAATGCACAAAATGGCACATGCATCTGGAGTTCATTTGCAAGTGGCTCTGGAACACCTTTACATTCTCTCCTCTCTCTCTCTCTCTCTCTCTCTCTCTCTCTTTTGAGGCAAGTCCAACAGGCTGGCCTTTTTTTAATTTTTATGTGAGAGCAAGACTGAGAGAGAGAGAACTGGTGCACCAGGGCCTCCAGCCACTGTAATCAAACTCCAGATAAGTGCACCACTCTGTGCAAGGGTCCAACATTGTGCACTTGCATCACCTTGAGCACCTGGCTTATGCAGCATCTGAAGAGTTGAACATGAGTCCTTAGCACTTTAACTGCTAAACAATCTCTCCAGCCCTCTCTCTCTCTCTCTTTTTTTCTGCTTGAACATAAGTATATAAAAAATAAATAAATAAATTTTTTAAACCTGGGAAAATAGATGGAGAGTTGACATGACTTGGTGATAACAAAGTGGGAAATGGAGGAAAGAGAGGGCCCAAAGACATTTCCAGGGTTCTAGCTGCAACAACTCAAAGAATCAAGTCTAATTTAACAGCACCTTGTTGGTCTAACTCTAAAGATGACAGCAAAGCAGTAGTGGAGCTGCACAACCAGCACAGCTCCTGTGTTTTCAGCAGGGCTCTGCTCTCATGTGTGATCAGGTGCTGGGGATACAGAAATTTCCCATATCCATGCTCATCAAATTTCCTTGACCAGAAGAATCTCTCTGAGCTATGGAATAACCAGATATGAACATAAACTTTAAAATGTTCCTCTTAGCTTTATAGATATCTGTCAGTAGAACTAGAAGCACCTAAAAGAAAACAAGCCAGCTCCTTGAAATTATTTTAAAATCAAGGTGTTTATTTACCATTCAACAGATTTTTTTAAAAGAATCTTTCTCTCTCTCTCTCTCTCTCTCTCTCTCTATATATATATATATAATTTTTTTACATGGGTTATAGTCTTATATTCCCTTACCCCTAATTCCCATTTCCCTGAGGGCCCTCCTCAGTAGGGTCCTTGATGTTTACTATGAGGTAATTAGGGCCTCTGTCATTTGAAGGAGAGCTGTGTCTCAGGATATCTCTACCCTCCCTGTGGCTCTTAGAATCTTCCCACCCCCCTGTTCCGTAACAATCCCTGAGCTTTGGGTGTGTTCGCACTTAGTATTGAGTTCTCTATAATCTATGTTTGTTGCTTTTTCCTTGGAGGCAGTTGTCAGGCTAGCTTTGGGAGCAATACTTTTATCTCTGCTTCCTCTGTAGATTCTTCTGGACCCTGGTAAATGTTGTCAAGGTGGCTGTCTTTTCTTGATGAATTGAAGGATCTTGGATCTCCCCAGTATTTCTGAAATCTGTAAAACAAAAGATTCTCCACCCAAGGATGAGAGCAGCTTTAATATTTTTATTTATTTATTTATTTGAAGAGAGACAGAGAGAGAGAGAGGAAGACAGAGATGGGCACGCCAGCAGTGTCTCAGCAGCTGTGAATGAAATCCAGATGCGTGCTCCCCCTTGTGGTCAAGTGTGGCACTGCACCCTTGTGTCACTTTGCATCTGGCTAAACGTGGGACCTGGAGATTGGAACCCCTGCAGATTGGAACCAGCGTTCTTAGGCTTAGGAGGCAGGCGCTTTAACCCCTAAGCCATCTCTCCAGCCCTCTGAGAGAAGCTTTGATTAAGGGGGATAAGCATATAATTTAAAGAGACATTTTGATGAGGATACCCATTCAACTTGTCCAGAGAACAATGTTGGCTTCTCTCTGGAGGTTGTGAGTTTCCTACCCGTGGGGTGTGACGTGGTTCCCAGTACCAGTATGACTTCTCTCCCACTGAGCGGGCCTCATGTCCAAGGAAAGGGCAGTTGATTACCCACAAAGGTTGTGTGCCACTATTGCACAAGTGTGTGTTTCTTGTCCGCCTGGTAGGCTGCATAATTTTCAGGATCTCTTGCTAATTTTTGCTGTTGGTGATCTTTATCACACAGTAGTTCCCATAGCACTTTCCAGCACTGTGAGGGTTTTCCAGGAAAGGATTGGATTTCTTCTCAGTGTCCACAAGGTCTTTACAGAGCATCTTTAGTGAGAAGGGTATGGGGTAAATAAGATGTGTTTCCAGCCTAGGCAGAGTATATTCTCTGGGGAGAAAAGGGATTTAAAAATATATGCATAAAACAGATCAAGCAACATAATTGATTTGACAGATGTGAAGAGCATTGTGGTGCGCTAGAAGCAGTTTGTGTGAGAGGCTTGCTGTTATGCCCATGTCCCAAGAATTTGTGCAGGGCTGCATTGCGTAGAAATGGCTGGTGTGAGCAGAGGGATATGGCACAGAAATGAAATCTTTGGGCTGAAATTTCTGCCCATTCAGCTGCAATTATATGAGATATTACAACCTTTGAGATTGGGCCAGCTAACTTGAATTGAGACAATAGGAAGAATATAGACTCTTTTCAAGGGGCCTGAATGTTCAGGGGAGTGTCCAGTTCTTCAAAGTCTGCTTTATTCCCCACTGGATTAACAAATTGGCACCTTATCTGGTATAGTGGGGTATAAGAAATGAAGTAAAGAGAGGGCCATTGGATTTGTAGCAGATTTGCTGGATGCCTGCATGGAGTCCTGATGGAGCCATGAGGCTGAATCGTGGATTGCCTTGGGGACCCAGTGGAGATGCTGGGACCATGAGATGGCTGCTAAAGAAAGCTGCCAGCCTGCATGAAGTATTCCAGGACTGTGAATAGTTTAGCTGGAGGGGTGGAATTGGAACTCCAGAGACTTGTTGCTGGTTAGGATTATCGGACTTGGAGACTTGTCACAGGCTAGAGCTGTTGGACTTGAAGTTACAGAGTTTGATGTTTGCCCTGGTTGTTTTAAATCTTGTATTGGCTGAATATTTCTTTGCTGTGCCCAATGTCATCTTTTGCAGTGTGAATGTTTATTCTGTGCCATCATGAGTTTTTTAGGGATTTTTTTTTTTTTTTGGTATTATGGCTCAGTTAAAAGACCTTGGATTATGGGGATGTTTGAACATTAGGATTGATAAAAACTATGGGGACTTTTAAAGCTGGACTGAATGCGTTGCATTTTACATCATGGGTGGTTATCAGTTTATGAAAGCCAGGGGTAGAATGTGGTAGTTTGATTCAGGTGTTCCCCCATAAACTTAGGTGTTCTGAATGCTAGGTTCCCAGCTGATGGAGATTTGGGAATTAACACCTACTGGAGGCAGTGTATTGTTGGGGGTAGCCTTATGGGTATTATAGCCAGTGTTCTCTTGCCAGTGTTTGGCACACTCTCTTGTTGCTATTGTCCACCTTATGTTGGCCTGGGGGTGATGTCCACCCTCTGCTTTGTACCATCGTTTTCCCCTGCCATCATGGAGCTTCCCCTAGAGTCTATAAGCCAAAATAAATCCTTTTTTCCCAAAAGCTGCTCTTGATTGGGTGATTTCTGCCAGCAATGCAAACCTGACTGCAACAGCTATTAATTCTTCAAGAGGACTGGTAGAAGGGCATGGCCCTGGAAAAGACAGAAGGACTGTATTTGAGAAATGTCTTGAAAGAAAACCAAAAGTTTGCTAAGCAGAAAACAGGATGAGAAATTAAAAAATAAAAAAAATAAGGGATACAACAGTAGCAAAAGCCTAAGGATGGCTGGTACCCAGGACCAAGTGCTCAAGGTAAAAGCCCAAGGATGGCTGGAACCCAGGGCCAAGCAAGTCCACATATGCCCCTCTGAAATCTGCAAACACTCACATCCAGCTTTCTGTGCTATCACCTGCCCCAGGCAGACAACTGAAGCTTGTGGGACCAAAATGCAAACAAATGGTGGGTCTCCAGCTGCCTCCACTGGCTGATGATATTGAATGTTCTTGTGAGCTCCAAGTTTACCTGCTGAGATGGAAGGTCCTCTCTTCCAAGATTCATAGCAAGCCCCAACCTGACCACTTCTGTAGGACCCAGCCTTTGATGCCTGAAAAGATGTATCATTGGCTCAAGGTGACAGAGAATGCAAAGGGTATGACTAACATTTAATTTCAGTCTGAAACGGCACTGCTGCCCTGGTGTGACAGTGACCACCACCAAAAAAGAAAATCAAGCATACGTGTGTGAGTGAGAGAGAGATCTTTAAATTTTAATCGCTTTACAGACTGTCCTTGGAGAGGGAATTGGCAGGTTCAGCTGGAGGCTACTCCCCCACCTGTCTCCAGACACTTCAAACACAGCTGTGTAAGGAGACAGCCAAAGCTTCCAAGGAAAGAAATGATGCTGAGGGCGTGGGGGTGGGAGCCAGGCGTCTTTCCCACAAACCCACTTGGGACAGGGCCTGTCTAGCAACTGCAAAAATAAGCCTGGAGAACACAGTCAGGTTCTTTATACAACTTCATGTTAAGTAAAATCATTCAAGACCCAATTCAACAGACACTTGAAAGCCATTTAAGAAAGGGGATGGGGAGGAGAGAGAGAGCACACCATTCAAGCTTGAGGGAGAAAAGAGTGAATGCAGATTTTTTTTTTTCTCCTTGAATCTTAACAGGGGATTTATGCACTGTCGTAGGAACTGTACACAAAACATAGAACTCTCTGGTAAAGTGCCTAAAAGTGTCTTTATCTGTATTTCCCCAGGCTGAAAAGCACACACATTTTTTTAAAGTTCAACTCAAAACCAGAGGCAACATTTCAAGGACCGCTGATCCAAATGTTAGCAATTCTGGAGCGGTCAGGGGTTTGCTGCTCCCCAAAGCAAGGGGGCAATTAGAAGAGGGGAACAAGTCGTTTTGGAAGATGAAAACCAAAGCAAGGAAGTATTTTGGGTATCATTTTAATCACAAAATAGCACGCATGCGGTCTGTGCCTGCGTGCTACCCAAACGTCGATTTGAATACCACTGAACGCTAGTTTGAAATTTTTCCATTTTTGTAATTTGCTTCCCTTTGTTAGGCCAAGATTTGAGAGAAACCTGGCAGCCGTCTCCAAGTCTGGCACGACTTCACCTCAGACGCACCCAGCTGCTGGGAGGCGGAGGGAGCGGGAGGAGGCCGGGCTGGGCCTCCCGGGCCAGCAGTGCCCGCCAGGGCCAAGGGCGCCATCTGCAGGAGGCCGAGGCCAGCGCCCTGCACAGTGAGCGTGCAGGGTCATAGCAACTCAGCTCCAGAAAGGAGTCCAGGCTGCGTCCTCTGACTGGCTAACTGTAAATCCCATCTGAAGGGAAAGACAGTATCTGATCCCACTATAGGCCCTGCATAAAAAGTGTGCTTCTTAGACAGCGATGGATGGATGGATGGATGGATGGATGGATGGATGGATGGATGGATGGATGGATGGACGTATGGACGGACCAATCAACCAGCAAAGGAATGAAACCAGTCCACTAATCCTTTATCAAAGGACAGAGACTTAGGGAAGGGGGAAATGATGTTACCAACACATGATGTGTCCATACAAACTTTCTACTTAATAAAAAAAAAAAAAAAAGAAGAACAGAAAGCTGGGCGTAGTGGCGAACGCCTTTAATCCCAGCACTCTTGGGAGGCAGAGGTAGGAGGATTGCTGTGAGTTCAAGGCCACCCTGAAACTACAGAGTGAATTCCAGGTCAGCCTGGACCAGAGTGAGACCCTACCTCGAAAAACCAAAAAAAAAAAAAAAAAAAGAACAGAGACATGATATATTTTTCACATACACAATCCCCCCCCCATCCTTTCAGGTTTATTTATGTTGGCAGACATTTGATTAATGGTTAATAATTGTTACAAAAATCCTGTATTTTGTAGACTAGTCCAGTGCTCCTCTATAATGTGTGTACCAGTCATTAAAAACCACCAGTTTCATCCCACATCTTCATTATGCAGATGAGTAAAGCTTGGAGAGGTTCAAGGCCTTTGCTGGTGACAGATGTGGTCTGGGTTAGGTTTTCCTGACCTGTTTGGTTATTTATTTTAGAAAGCAAAAAAAAAATCTTGCCTGTGTGTAGGCTGGCCTGCACTGACACGTATGCTTAGCTAATTGGCTCGAGGAGGAAGTTTGCTTCCCCACCTACCTGTGGTAGGTCTCTGAGCCTCTGTCCCCACTTCTGTTTTGAGCCAAGGCAGCTGCTCCTGCAGGTTTACTCCAAAAATCAAGTGCTGCTTGGAGCTGATGCCAACTGGCTGCTAAACTTCTAAGTGTGTTTCTTCAAGCCTAAAGCACAGAATCTCTAAGCTTATGTGCTAGTAAGTTATAGGCAGGTGATGTGTTTTTAGCAACTTGGGTGTCATATATCTAACATCTCCTACATCTACTTACCAAGGTGCATAATAAGCAGCTATTGAGTTTCCCAATGACAGTTATGCATGAAGATAGCATTTACCGGTTGAAAAGGAATTTTTGCTGTAGGCAGCTAACACCCAGCTTCTAAATAAAATGTGAACATCCATCTGGTAAATGATGCTCTGTCTGCATTATGTCAGGTGAACATGACTCCATGAACACTGGGGAGCAGAGGCTTCAAATTCAAACCACAACCCACTGCTAAAGTGGAAATGACATCGTCATGACCTCTGAAAGACTGGAAAGGAATCATTGGCAACCATGATAGTACTCATTGCTTTGAACTAGCATTAAATGCTTATGGCATTCCAGGCTCCTTCTGGGCACTTTATTTGTCTGCACAACAACCCTATGTGGGTGACCGTTTTTGTTCCCACTTTTTAAAATGAAAGAAATGAAGTTTAGAGAGCTTAAGATACTGCCAATGGTGATGGTTTCTCATGATAAAGGCAGCATGAGAAATCTGGATTCCAGGCTTCTAATCATCGTGGAACAGGATAAAGCACTTACTCTAATCACTCATTCTGTACTGCTGGCATTCAAATCTTTTTTTAAATTTTACTTATTTATTTATTTATTTGCAAGAGAGAGAATGGGCATGCCAGAGTCTCTTGCAACTACAAACAAACTCCAGGCACATGCACCACTTTATGTATCTTGACCTTATGTGGGTACTGGAGAACTGAACCCAGCCTGGCAAGCTTTGTAAGCAAGCACTGTAAACTACTGAGGCATTTCCTGAACTCCCAAATCTTTGTCTCCAGGTCAGAGTTCTCAAAGGAACTCTATGCATCTACCTACAATTTCTGAAAGGATACCATTAGTTATATACTGTATAATTGTCTCAAACTTAGAAGGTCCTAAGCCTTTTTCTTCCTTTCATAAGCATTGACTGAAAACCATCCATGTTCACACCTCTCTGGCTTCATCAAGGACAGTAGTTCTCAATTAAGGGTAGGTTTTCCTTCCAGGGGATATTTAGCAATGTCTGGAGTAATTTTCAGTGTGTATATCTAGATGGTAGAAGGTGCCACTGGTATCTAGTAAATAGAAGTAGGAGTTGCTGCTAAACTTCGCATGATATGCAATGTCACACACCATGAAAACAAAAGAATTATTTAGCTCAAAGTGTCAATATCTGAGAGTTGACAAACTCTGGTTTAGAAATATGAAGCTGAGTGATTCAGACACCATCACCAGTCACCTAACACAAGAGCTCACCAGTACTTCAACATGTTTCTCTAGCAACTGGGAATGCAAGCTTGGGCCACCAGCCTAGGAATTGCAACACAGTTTCTAGATAAAGGACCAACAATGCACAGGGTGGGAGTGTGCATGGGAAAATGCTGGTTTTAAAAATAAATAGGGCTGAAGAGATGGCTTAGCAGTTGAGGCATTCACCTGCAAAGCCAAAGGACCCAGGTTCAACTCCCCAGGACCCACGTAAGCCAGATGCACAGGGGATGCATGCATCTGGAATTCGTTTGCAGTGGCTAGAGGCCCTGGCATGCCCATTCTCCCTCTCTCTCTCTCTCTCTCTCTCTCTCTCAAATAAATAAATAAAAATAAAAATATTTTAAAAAATATATTGACAACCTCCATGCATATACACAAAGTACCATGATCAAAATCCCCTCCTACTACCTCCTGTGTCCCTCCTTCCCATCCCCCTTCCACTGAACCCCTTCTTCTTTCCATTTAGTCTCATCTCTATTTTGATGTCATCATATTGTTTTGCCCTCATATTATACAGGTCTTTTGTAGGCAGCATCAGCCTCTATGAGGTCATCAATGCAATGACCACTTTGTGTCTGGAAGACAATATTCCAAAGCACTCCTCCCCATCCTTTGGCGCTTATACTCTTTCTACCACCTCATCCACAATAGTCCCTGAGACTTGGGGGGTGTGATAGAGATGTCTCTCAGTACTGAGCACTCCACTGTCACTTCTCATCACCTTGGTGAGTTTTGAGTCACCCCAGTGGTCACCACCATCTGAAAAGTAAAGCTTCTCTAGCCAAAAGTGAGAGTAGCCTACTATATGGACATAAACATAAATATTAAGAGGGCAATTTGGTAGGCACAATATATCACTTTAATGCAATAACAGTAGTAGCTCCCTCCCAGGATTATAACCTCCCCAGCCATAAGCTTTGTTTTTAAATTTAGAGAGAGAAAAAAAAAAAAGGCAGAGAGAGAGAGAAAATGGGCACACCAGAGCCTTCAGCAGCTATTAATGAACTCCAGACACATGCACCCCTTTGTGCACATGTGCAACATTGCACACTTGTGTCACTGTGTGTCTGGCTTATGTGAGACCTGGAGATTCAAACATGAGTTCTAAGGCTTCATTAGCAAGCTCCTTAGCTGCTAAGCCATCTCTCCAGCCCCCATAGGCTTTTGACTACATTTTCAGTAGTAGGCATGAATTCCCTCCTGTGCAGCAGGCCTCAAATCCAATCAGAGAGCAGTTGGTTTCCTCCATAACAGACATATCACCATTGCACTAAATGGCCTGCCTGCCTGGCCAGCTGTGAAGCTTACAGCTGACTAAGCTCACTGATGGCTTTTCTCCTCCAGCAGCCTGTATAGCACTTTTCATCACTATGACAGGTGACAAGGAGGAGACTTCCAGATCAGCACCAGCTTGATTTCTCAGTGTTCTGCAGCTAGCTCGCTTTAATTGGAGTAGAAGTTTTGTCTAAAAAAGAGCAGTAAGCTGGGTGTGGTAGTGAACTCAGGAGGCAGAGGTGGGAGGATCACCATGAGTTCAATGCCACCCTGAGACAACAGAGTGAATTCCAGGTCAGCCTGGGCTACAGCGAGCCGGTACCTTGAAAAAAAGAAGAGTAGTGACAAAAAGGGGATTATTATGAATGTAAGAAGAAAGACTCTGAACTTTCTAATAAATGAGAAACCATCAAGCATTCTTATACAGGGAGTCATTTAATTAAAAATTGTCTAGGGAAATGAACCTAGCAAGTGAATGAAAAATAGTTTGTAGTGAAAAAGAGACGAGTGACAGGAAGATATAATACTACTGCTATATATGTCAATATTTTTAAAACCACTTACCTATTTTGTTGTTATTAGTATCAAACAATAATTGAGTGATTCAGAACTAAACTAAACACAGCATATATGATCCCATTTAATGTTCCCCACCTCTTCTAAGGACTTCTTCATTTTGTTGCTGACAGAACAGAGTCTCAGAGTGGACAGGAAGTGTCAGTGTAAGGACTGACATCCATCTGTGGCTACCAAAGCTTTTGCCTCTGACAGCTTTGGATTCTGGGTACATGGTCGGGATTCCTGACTATTTGTCCAAATCAAACTGTTCTAACTTCTAACACAGGCAATAAGGAAGTAACTCAGGGCCCCAGTATAAAAGGTAAAGTCCAGGACAAAGGGCCTCAGGAAATTTGCTACTCCTTGGCAAGCTTGAATGAATGCAAGTATAAAGAGAGTGTTGTATCTCCAGGCTAATTTTCAGGGTGTAGGGAACATAGGCATATGGCTATTGTTAATGCAACTAAACAAGTTTCCCTAAATTCACTTTAATTCAATTCTTCCCAGAGGGATGGTAAAAACAAAATGGGGTGTGCTCTATGACAACTGAATGAAAGCTTGGATTTCTCGTGTCAAGCCTCTCCTATGAGATGAGGAAACAAGCAGAAATTATGAAGTGGGGAATAGAAAGGCTACAACTCAAAAATGCCTCAAAATGGTAATTTTTAAAAGGGCTGAGGTTCTAGGGCATTTGTAAAGCACTTGCCTAACATGTGCAAGACCCAGAGGGTTGAATTCCTAAAACTACAAACAACAAAAAATAAAACAGGGCTGGAGAGATGGCTTAGCAGTTAAGGCACATGCCTGCGAAGCCCAAGGACCCAATTTCGATTCTCTAGGTCCCACATAAGCCAGATGCACAAGGGGACGTACATGTCTTGAGTTCATTTGCAGTGGCTAGAGGCCCTGGTGCACCCATTCTGCCTCTCCCTCTCTCTCTTTCCCTCTCTCTGTCTCTAATAAATAAATAAATAAAAATAAAATATTTTTTAAAATTAAAAATAAATAATAAAATAAAATAAAATCACATAACTTTAAAGAAACATAATTAGGGATACAAACTTTTAGGTGTTCACATTCTAACAAATAAACTGTTTAAAACAAGATTCACTGACTATCTGAAGATGTGGTCTCCCGAAGATCAAAATTTGAGTCTGTGGCACCAAGTTCCAGAGGTACTCAAGAAGGGTTGCAATATTCAGCCAAAGCATTGATTGGGTGGTCATTAAACATATTCATATATTTTTTAATTTTTATTTATGTACTTGAGAGAGAAAATGGGCATGCCAGAACCTCTAGTCACTGCAAACAAACTCTATATGCATGTGCCACCATGTGCATCTGGCTTATGTGAATTCTGGGAATTGAACCTGGGTCCTTTTGCTTTGCAGACAAATGCCTTAACCACTTAACCACTAAGCCATCTCTCCAGCCCACATATAATTTTCTAATATGTTTTTTATTTTTATTTACTTATTTGAGAGAGAGAGAGAGAGGAAGAAAAAGAGAGAATGAGAGAGAATAAGCATGCCAGGGCCTCTAGCCACTGCAAACGAACTCCAGATGCCCACACCACCCTGTTCATTTGGCTTACATGGATCCTGGGGAATTGAACTTGATTCCTTTGGCTTTGCAGGCAAACACTTTAACTGCTAAGCCATCTCTCCAGCCCCCTCACATATTTTTGAACCTAGTTAAAAAAATTTTAACTAACCTTATATATCAATACGCCTGTCTTCACAAAGCCTCTGCCCACAGTCTGTAAGCTGTCCTAATACTAAGACCAAATGCCAAGAAGCAAATGTTTTGCCTAGAGAAAATCTGGATGAAGTAATTATATCAAAACTTCTTCCTCAGAAGGATCTGTTTCACTGGTTTTGCTTGTGTAAGTGGCATAATTAGGCCTCTTCCAACCAAACAGTGTTCTGAGAAAAGAGTGGAAGCAGAAAAGGGAAGTTCATGTTCCCACGGCCTCTCTGTTTTGTTACCCTACATGGGATATTCCTTATGGAAATGAAACTTAAGGCTAAAAGCATAGCAGGAAGGTGTGAGGGTCTTTTGACAGCCAACATCCCTGATCTCCCCAATACAACCCCCACTTCAAACCATCTTGTCCGAATCCACTAGGGTTGAGAATAGATTAGTCAACACTGAAGCATCAAGTTGGCGTCAGGTCTTTGTTGAGTCCCTACTATGATGCATTCAGTGCAGAATTACAGTTTGTAGAGAATAGAAGAACAGTCAAAATATGACTCTGGCCCCTGCAGTTTAGCTACAAAGCTAGTTGAGGAGAATACAGTGAATGTAGAATAAAGAAAGACAGTATTCATTCTTCAGACACTGTTGAGTGCCTACTTAGGGATTTTTATAATATTTGTATATATTTATTTGTAAGCAGAGAAGGAAAGAGTGAGAATGGGCACACTAGGCCTTCCTGCCAATGCAAACAAACTCTAGACATATGCACCACCTTGTGCATCTGGCTCTTTGTGGGTACTGAGGAACTGAATGCAGGCCATTAGGCTTTGTAAGCAAGTGTCTTTAACCACTGAGCCATCTCACCAGCCCGAGTGCCTACTTTGAACTAGACCCTATGCTACCAAACTCAACTAGTTCTACTTTTGTCCAGGTCAACATTTATTTTTCATTTAGCATATATTTATTGAAAACAGTTGTACTAGATCATTGTTCCAGACATGAATATATGTGTAAATCACCTGAGGAATGTGACTCAGGTTTGAGGTGGGGCCTGAGATTTTATATTTCTAGCAAGTGCCCAGGGAATGCCTATGCTGCTAGCCCATGAGCCATACAAGTAGTGAAGTATGAACAATACTATATCCTAGTCCCTATATGTGTAAGCAGACTTAAGATATCCAGTGCCCTTCCTGTCTTGAAGCATGCATTCTAACAATGAATATGAATATTAAACAAACAATTAAAATACCGTGTAATGTTAAGGAAAGTTCTTTCATTTCGCAAGAATTCATGTGAAGGGTTCTAACTTCATCAAGGGATCAAAAAGAGCTCTTCTGGAGCCGGGTGTGGTGGCACAAGCCTTTAATCCCAGCACTGGGGAGGCAGAGGTAGGAGGATCACTGTGAGTTCAAGGCCACCCTGAGACTACATAGTGAATTCCAGGTCAGCCTGAGATAGAGTGAGACCTTGGGGGGGCGGGGGGGAAGGGACCAAAAGAGCTCTTTTGAAAAGAGGGTATTTAGAGTGTTAGGAATTTTCAAATAACAAAGGAAGACAGGATTTTAGGAGAAGGACCAGCATGTTTGAAGGCTTGGAGGTGAGAGCAAACTGAGCTAACTTGGTTTTCCCAGTGACAGTCTCTATAGTGAGCACAAAAGCCTGATCTGGAGACGACAGGAAGGGGATAGAAAAGGAAGTAGGTGACTCCAAAATAATGTGCTAGGACTCATAACAACAGTAAACACAGGGTACCCGATGAACAGAGGAGGATTGCCTAGCCCAACCCAGAACAAAAGATGTCTGATCAAAGCCCTGCAGACTGGGACTAAGCCAGAGAACAGGATGTGAGAGCAGGAAGGTCTGGTCCTTGTCTCTGAGGACATAGTCTGCTATGGAAGGAGGCAACTTGCATCATAGGATGCTGACTGTAACACAGTGTAGTGGAGACTGCCACCCAGTCGGCCCTCATGAATAGGTGTTGAGAGAATAAATATATAAATGCAACATTAATAGTAGGCACAGGATGGCCTAAATTTGTGAGCACTGATTTTTTAAATATTTTATTTATTTATTTATTTGCAAGAAGAAACAGGCAGAAAAAGAGAGAGAATGGGTGCTCCAGGGCTTCCAGCCACTGCCAACAAACTCCAGATGCATGTGCCCCCCTCATGCATCTGGCTTACATGGGTACTGGGTAATCAAACCAAGGCACCTTAACCGCTAAGCCATCTCTCCAGCCCTGTGAGCACTAAATTTAATGTTACCAATTAGGTGTGGAGAGAAAAGGGGTGAGAAGAAGTGGACTTGAAAGAAAAGGCAGATCTGCGGATGTAGAAGAAATTGGTAACATTGGTCCTGAGAAGAAGAAACTACCAGTGACATTGTAAGAGTGAAGAAGACAAGCCGGGTGTGGTGGCACACGCCTTTAATCCCAGCACTGGGGAGACAGAGGCAGGAGGATCACTGTGAGTTCGAGGCCACCCTGAGTCTGCCAAATGAATTCCAAGTCAGCCTGGGCTAGAGCAAGACCCTACCTTGAAAAAAAAAAACAATCCTGAAATAAGCACACTGTTTCTTAATCCAGGGTGCATGGAAATTCAGGGTGTCTATGGAGATTCCATGCAAAAATATCAGGTATAGATGTGCAGGGCTGTTTGGGGGGAAAACAGCCAGAACTTTTGTCAAATGGCCAAGGAAATTTAATCACCTACATAGGTTAAGACCCTGGTGGTGACACAGATAGCCTCATAGCCTACCTAGGTGGTCTATGAATAACTTAGTGAGGACCAGTAATGACGCCACTAGAATCCTTGCATAGACAAGCTTGGCTCCGCATAGGTTGGACTCTGGCTTTAAGTAGCATTTTAGTGTTTCCTTGCTTCTGCCTGTCAATCCAGGCCTGTCCATGCTGTCAGGGATCCTTAGCAGCAAGAGATGCCTCCTTCCAAAGACACTTTGTATGCACCCAAGTCCTTCCTCTTAATGAATGTCCAGTGGGGACCATGTCCTCTGCTAGAATGTCAGTTGTTTGCATTTTCCTGAGGTTTCTCAGTTTCTGCTGAGCAGCAGTTGCTGTGATCACCTGAGCATCAAATGGGTGGTTAATTGCAACAGGCTTACTAAATGTGCCGTGGAAGGAAGCTGTAGGTTTACAGACGAGGTGCTTCCATGGTCATGCATAATGGACCAGGCATTTTTTCACCCACCTGCTTATGCTGTGGCAGTGAACACAAAATTTACATACCTGGAAGAAAACAGTATTTTCTAAATCATTAATAATAAATGTGTCTGTCATGGGTAAAATATCTCCATGGCTTGTCTTTATGCCATTTTGATTTTGGTTCATATATACCAGGAATGTTTCTCCTTACTATCTAATGGTAATTAAAATGGCCCCTGTTAATCAAAATTCCAGGTTTTGTGAAATATCCAATAGTAATGCTCCTGTTTGAAGGAACAGGAATGCTTAAAGGCCTGAAAATAAAATAGAACAGAAACCTTGGTGATCAGATGTACTCATAGAAATGACTCATTGAGAGCAAGGGGGATAGTAGTTCTTACAATCTCAGGGGTAGACATACCACATGAGAAATATTTACCAGTACGTGATGCCACATTGTATCAGGGGGGTCAACAGGCACATGAAGGTGATAAGTGCCCTTGAAAGGAAGGCAATTTGGCAACAACTGGTATCTATGAATCTTTACCAAGGGCCAGGACTGAATATTTAACCTTCACAAGCACCCTGCAAGAGAACTGCTATCATTGTGCCCACTTTACAAATTAAACACTCAAGAAAAACTAAGGATGCCACTCAGTTTGGCATGATGCCAGTGACCCTCAAATTACACAGTTGGTATATTTTCAGTTGATCTTATGACAATAAGATTATTGCCAAAGTGTGCATGTTCATGTGTGGCACATGCATGTGTGCACTAGACATGGTCTCAGCAGTCAGCATATACACACTGTGAAAGCAGTGGCATTAACTATGCCCTTGTTTATTTCCCAGGTTGAGTACACAGCTGGACACAGAAAGATCTTCCATGTATCATTTGCTATACAAAGTAATTTCAAAATGCTTCAAAAGGTCCAATTTATCCACCAGATTACAGAGAAAGTAGAAGGGAAGAACACTTTGGGGAATTAATTGCTAGAATCATACTAGAGAATACTTTAGCAGCAATTAACAAAAATGTGTAATGTGTGAACCCCTTGGCCAATAATTATACATGTAGTACTCTTTATTCTACAGAAGCACTAACACATACATACAAACCTATGTCGATCTACAGATATACACACACAAAGATATATATATATAGATAGATAGGTAGGTAGATAGGGAGATATGGCTTAGTGGTTAAAGGTGCTTGCTTGAAAAGCCTGTTGGCCTATATTTGATTGCCCAGTACTCATGCAAAGCCATATGCAAAGGGGTACATGTGTGGCATGCATACACCCATACATACATGCATACATGTATACAAAATAAAGAATAATTTTTTAAAGATATATATATATATATATATAAAGACATATTCACCCACATATTTACATATTACATTAGCAAATAAAAAAGGAACTGCCTAATTATCTATCACTAAACAACAGTTAAAACTATTTATGTCAAGCTGAGGCAGGGAGGATCACTTGAGCAGGTGAATTTGAAAGGAGCCTGAGAAACATAGCAAGCCTTCATCCCAAGACATCTTAAAGAAAAAGAGATTACTTTTTGAAAAAAATATTTTATTTTTATTTATTTGAGAGAGAGGTACAGAAAGATTACTGTACAACCATGCAATGCAGTGCTGTGTGCCTGTTAAAACATGAGAATGGGGCTGGAGAGATGGCTTAGTAGTTAAAGCATTTGCCTGCAAAGCCAAAGGACCTGGTTCAATTCCACAGTACCCACATAAGCCAGATGCACTAGATAGCACATGCATCTGGAGTTCGTTTGCAGTAGCTAGAGTCCTTGGTGCACCATTCTCTCTCTCTCTCTCTAAGTAATAACTTAAAAATTAATTTAAAAAATAGAAAATTAGTAAGACAAATATGGGTAAAAGATAAAAACAAGTCTAAAAAGAACATGAAAATGGATGTATTAGGTTAATTGTATGCAAAACTGCCAGTTCCTTTCTGCAACTTCATGTAGTTCAACTTAATAAATGTACAGACATGAAATAATTTCTAACCTTAGTGGTAACTGAAAAAGGAAACAAGTTGCAGAACAGCAGATATAGTATATTAAGAAATTACAATATGGAAAGTAAACTAAAAAGGTACTCACAGGATAAAGAGATGGCTCAATGGTGAAAGGCATTTGCTTGCAACGCTGACAGCTCAGGATTTAATTCCCTAGTATCCACATAAAGCCAGATGCACAAAGTAGCACAAGTGTTTGAAGTTCCATTGGAGCAGCAGGAGGCCCTGACACACCCATTTTATATCTCTCTGTCTCTCAAATAAGTAAATAAATAAATATTTTAAAAATAAAAATATACAGGGCTGTAGAGATGGCTTAGCAGTTAAGGTGTTTGCCTGCAAAGCCAAAGGATCCTGGTTCGACTCTCCAGGACCCACATAAGCCAGATGCACAGGGGGTGCATGCATCTGGAGTTCGTTTGCAGTGGCAAGAGGCCCTGGTGCGCCCATTTCTCTCCCCCACATAAATAAAATATATTTAAAAACATAAAAAACACTAAAAGGAAAAGTTGTTTCTGGACATAACAGTTTTTATATTTTAGTCTATATAATTCTATGTAATTTTAATTTTTACATTAAGAATACTTGGGCTGGAGAGATGGCTCAACAGTTAAGGCACTTGCCTGCAAAGCCTA
This sequence comes from Orientallactaga sibirica, assembly GCA_036365145.1. Classification (NCBI taxonomy): domain Eukaryota; kingdom Metazoa; phylum Chordata; class Mammalia; order Rodentia; family Dipodidae; genus Orientallactaga; species Orientallactaga sibirica. Next base: position 30,046,454 of record JAEOAD010000015.1, on the reverse strand, counting down.
ATGACCTGAGTTTGATTCCCCAGTACCCACATAAAAGCAGATTCACAAAGTGGTGTATGCGTCTGGAGTTCATTTCCAGCAACTAGAGGCCCTGGCATGCATTCTTCTCTCTCTCTCTGTCACTCTCCCCCTCTCTCTCTGGCATGGTGGCGCACACCTTTAATCCCAGCACTTAAGAGGCAGAGGTAGGAGGATCACTGTGAGTTTGAGGCCACCCTGAGACTACATAGTGAATTCCAGGCCAGCCTAGGCTAGAGCAAGACCCTACCTCAAAAAAAAAAAAAAAAAAAGACTGTTTATAATTTGCTCTTATAATTTACTACAACTGTTCTCAAAGTACTAAGATATGTTTTGAACACTACAAACTCTCAGAAACTCTAATGCCCCAATGCACAGACAAGAAAATAACGAAGTAAGTAGCCTCAGTGGCTCAGGCAGAGACACAGATGGTTATGAGAGTGAGGATAAAAGCCAGCTTTGGATTGAAACGTTCAGAGAATGGCTAAAAGACTTCCCACATCCTTTTCCTGCTTGAGTCTAGCTTCTCAGTTTAATCTGCAGTGATCTACTTTCCTGTGACTTAGAACCTCACAGAATTTGACAGGAAAAGAATATAAAAAAAGGAAGATGAAAAGGGGGAGGAGGGAAAGAAGATGGGCAAAATTTAAGAAGGCTTTATGAAGTAATACAACACATTCCATTCCCCTAGAGACAAAGGAACGAAGCTGATGGCACAGAGCAGATGTTCTCCTTCCCAAGCCACTGCATGCAGAGCCGCTGACACCTCATACTGGAAGATCTGTACAACTTTGATATACTAAATAAAAACAAAATATCACCATTCAAAAGCACTATCAAGTACAGGTTGTCCAAACCATCAGTTTCTCTTGATTCTTATATCTTTTTTTTTTCTGGTTTTTCGGAGTAGGGTCTCACTCTAGCCCAGGCTGACCTGGAATTCACTCTGTAGTCTCAGGGTGGCCTTGAACTCATGGCGATCTTCCTACCTCTGCCTCCAGAGTGCTGGGATTAAAGGCGTGTGCCACCACACCCAGCTCTTTTTTTTTTTATATTAGATACAGAGAAAGGGAGAGAGAATGGGTGCACCAGGGCCTCTAGCCACTGCAAACGAACTCCAAGATGCATGTGCTACCATGTACATCTGGCTAACGTGGGTCCTGGGGAATCGAACCTGGGTCCTTAGGCTTTGTAGGCAAACACTTAACCACTAAGCCATCTCTCTAGCCCTTGATTCTTATATCTTCAAATCAACTTTATTGAGGTATATTTTACATACAATAAAATATGACCATAGCAAATTGCACATATCCCTGAGTCTTAGCAAAGTAAGATACCCCATAGTCAACATATGGCACCCTTTCATCATCCAAACATTCCTTTGCCATCCATTCCGCTTACATCCCTATCCCAGAAAATAACCACTGGTCGGCTGTCTATCACCACAGATTAGGGTTTTTTTTTTTCTTTCCTAACATTTCATACAAATAGAATCATGTACTACGCACCTTTGTGTTTTGCTTTTTGTTTTGTTTTGTTTTGTTTTGCTTTGTTTTGTCTTTGGTTAGTTGGTTGGTTGGTTGATTTTTTTTTTTTTTTTAACAAACTCTTTCTATGTAGCTCAAGCTAGCCTGGAACTGTCAATCTTCCTGCCTCAGCCTCTCAAATTCTGGGGTTATAGGCATGAGCCACCATGGTTGGTAACACTCCTTTGTGGGCAACTTCTACTGCTCAGCATACTGTTGGTGAAAGGCAGCCATGTATCTGTGTGTACTCATAGCCTATTTCTTTTCATTGCTAACTATCAGTGAATTGTGTATTAGTTACTTTTCTTGTTGCTGCGACAAAATGTTTGGCAATGGAACTTAAAAAAAGAAGAGTTCGTTTTGGCTTACATTTAGAAGGGATATAGCCCATCATGGCAGAAAAGGCATAGTGGCAGGAGCTTGAGGAAGCATGAAGCAGCTGGTCACATTGCATCTACAATCAGGAAGTAAAGAGCAGACTGGAAATGGGACCAGGCTATAAAACCTCAAGGCCTGTCTCCAGTGACCCATCACTGTTCCACTCACTAGAGTTCACAACCTATTCAAAACAGCACCATCAGCTGGGGACCAAGTTTCCAAATACATGAACATTTCAGAACCATTTTACATTCATCTACAACATAACCCTGGCCCTCATCAGCTCCATGACCATCTCATGATGCCATGGAGCATTCAGTCCAACTTCAAACCTCTCCTTAGTCTTTTACAGTCCTAACATTGTTCAAAAGTCCAAGAATTCTTTTGAGACTCAAGACAATCTCTTAACTATGACCCCTGTAAAATCAGAAAACAAATTACAAAGCTGGACGTGGTGTGCCCACCTTTAACCCCAGCACTAGGGAGGCAGAGGAAAGAGGGTCCTGTGAGTTCAAGGCCAGCCCAAGACTACACCGTGAGCTCCAGATCAGCCTGGGCTAGAATGAAACCCTGCCTTGACAAAACAGTAACAACAAAGAAAAAAATGGCATACTTCCAACATACATATAATGACAAAGGGCAAACATTCCCATTCTAAAAGGGAGAAGGGGGGGGTGGGTACTGCAAGGAAAGATTTGACCAGAGCAAGCCCAAAACCAAATCCTGCAGCTCCATGTCCAATATCTTGGACTCATGATGAAAGTGGGGCTCTAAAGACTTGGGTAGCTTCCCACCATCCAGTTCAGATGCCTGTAGTACATATAGCCTCTCTCATTTGCTGGCTCCACTCAGAACTTACAGCTTTTTTTGGCATCTTCAATATTCTAAGGTTCAGCTTCACACAGTGGCCTCCATGTAGGGACTCTGGCCCTGATATACATTGCCTGGCCTCAATAACTCTCTGCAACTGTGATGTAATACTACATGACCCCCTCAAGCTTGCTTTTTTTTCCTTCATCCTTATAAAACCAGTACCATGTGGATAATGCTGCCACATTCTGCTGCAAGCTCAGGATGGAATCTTCCCCCCTTAGATCTCAGCTTTAGTGGTTTCTGTATGTCTATATACTTGATTCTTATAATTCTGTGAGGTAAGTACTATTTTATTCCCACTTTACATAAGAGAAAATGGTTCCCTAGTAAAGCACTATTAACTAGCCTGACCCATAAAGCAGTCAGGATTCCAACTTAACACCCCCTGTTCCACATTCTTCTTCAGCCTGTATACTAGTTACTGTGGTAAGGGGACAAAAGTATCAAAACCTAGATCCATCCATGAGAGAGCTCTAAGGCAGATACTGAACAATATTCTTACTTCTTATGATCAATAATTTAATATTTCGGATTAAAATGAGAATAATTCTTCCTGGTTAAAAAGGGTAATTCTTTCAATGTTCTCTTTACAAGGTTCATTTATTTATTTCACAATTTTTATTGAACATTTATTATGTGCCAAGCACCATGCTGAAAATCTCTGGTGAGGTTTATATTATAGAAATAAGAGAAGGCAATAATCAAGTAAAAAATGAATATATAAGCAAGTGTGGGGAGGGGATGATGGGAATAAAAGGAAGTGAGAGTAAAAGAGAAGGAAGTATCCTACTGTTGCCTGACAAATTATTGCCAAGTTAGTAGTTTAAGCAGCAAGGAAGGAGCAGGGGAAGTGGGAGAAAGAAGAGAGGATGGAAAGGAAGGGAAACTTTGAAATGATAAGGAGTGCTATAAGAGAAAGGAAATTAAGTAATGGGATGAAAGCAATTTTAGGTGGATAGGAGGTGATTGCTTTCAAAGGTAGCCAGGCATATTCTCTGTGATGACATTGACCTGAGACCTAAATGGTAAAAGTGTCTAGCCACATGCAGTCCAAGGAGGCCTAGGAGACAGGAAGAAAGTATACGGACTGTGAGACAGAGAGAGTCATGCTGCATCTGAGGGACAGAAGGAAGACAGCATGGCCAAGCCATGATGAGGAAGGAGAAATATGCTAGGAGATAGAATCATAAAAGTAAGCAAGGCCCAGGTTGCAGAGGGATTAGAATATGGATGTGACTGTAATTGTAGCTGCAGAAAGATTTGAGTCAGGGCGTGACCTTAAAAGTAGCATCTTCCCCATTAAGCCTCCAGGACGTGACCTTGAAAGTAGCATCTGCCCTATGAAGCCTCCAGGTGAGGATGCAGCCCTGGTTGGTCCCCGATGGCAGTTCTCGAAAGATTCTAGGCAGGGAAATAGCTAAGAAATGTATGTACACATGGGCATGTTAAAATAATGATGTTTTAAGTTGGTAAATTGGTGATGGTTAAGCAATAGTGGAAAACTAATACAGGTGAGGTGTTTCTGATAGGAATCTAAAAGACAGAGACCAATTCAGTCCCAGCTGGCCCAGCCACACTTGACTCCCCATCCCTAGGAGACTACAAGCAGATTTTCATTTAGGGAAAGGGAATTTGATGATTTGGCGGCCCCATTAATCTTTCTCATCCTCTCTTCCTGTTCCACCAAACCAGTCCCAAATGCCAAGTTAATCTGTTCTTTGCTTAATCACCACATTTGGTTTTGCTGTAGGATTTATCCAGGTCAGGAAAAGCTACAACTATAAAGCTAGCATGTCTTCTGCTGGAGGGAAAAGAAGGAGATCCCCCCAACTGAGAGCACAACCCTCCCCTACCCCTTGCACTCTTTCCAGAACACAAGACCGTGGGATTGGGAGACATCATGGTAGTCATTTAGTTAACTCATCTAGTCAGTCTGACTTTTCCACAGTCTGTGTGTCATGGTCTCTTGCATGATAGGAGGACACATGGCAGTGGATTCCTGACCCTAAATTCTGTTTCCCACTCTCTGTGGCTCATGGGCCAGTTCCTTAACATGTTGAAGCCTCAGTTACTTCATGTGCAATTTGAGGCTAGAAATGTCCTTACAGAGTTGCTTTGATTGATTGGTCTAAAATACACAAAGCTCTGGTCCTTGCTTCTCCCTCTATCTCTCTCTAGTGATGGAAAACCAGCCTAGTTATTATCTTCCTCCTCTGACTTTTATCCCTTTCTCCCTTTAACAACCATTTTGACACTTAATATTGTGCTGTTCCATTGTTTCTAAATTCCTTTGTATCCATGAGTCATGACCTTCCAATGAGGCAGAGGATAGGCATCCATATTTTATATCTCTTGTGGTCCCTCAAAGGATTTAGGGATCCCAAGAACCAGGGCATGCAGCAAACATAGAGTAAATAGTAAAACATGTCCCCAAATTAGTAACTAATCATCATCAGAGGAACATAAAACTGGCTACACCAATGAACTGTCATCTAAAGCCCCCCCTCCACTTTTCAAATTAAAAACAAATACTTGGGCTGGAGAGATGGCTTATCAGTTAAGGCACTTGCCTACAAAGCCAAAGAACCCAGGTTCAATTTCCTAGTACCCACATAAAGCCAGTACCCAAGGTGGTGCATGCATCTGGAGTTCATTTGCAGTGGCTGGAGGCCCTGGCATGTCCATTCTCTTTCTTTCTCCTTCTCTCCCTCTCTGTATCTCTCTCTCTCTCTCTCTAATATATAAATAAAATATTTTTAAAAATCAAATACTTAATGCAAAAGACTTTGCTTTTAAAAAGAAATTTCTTGAGCCGGGCGTGGTGGCGCATGCCTTTAATCCCAGCACTTGGGAGGCAGAGGTAGGAGGATCGCCGAGAGTTCGAGGCCACCCTGAGACTACAGAGTGAATTCCAGGTCAGCCTGGACTAGAGTGAGACCCTACCTCGCAAAACCAAAAAAAAAAAAAAAAAAGAAAAGAAAAGAAATTTCTTCATACAGCTCACATTTGCGTTTGAACCACAGTTTCAGAACCAAACCAAAATCATGAAAGAGAGAGAGAGAGAGGGAGAGGGCTGGAAAGATGGATTAGTGGTTAAGGCACATGCCTGCAAAGCCTAAGGACCCCAGTTCGATTCTCCAGGTCCCACATAAACCAGATGCACAAGAGGGCGCATGCGTGTGGAGTTCATTTGCAGTGGCTAGAGGCCCTGGTGTGCCCATTCTCACTGTCCCTCTTTCTGTCTCTAATAAATAAATAAATAAAAATAAAATCTTTTATAAAAGAGAGAGAGGAAGGAAGGGAGGGAGGAAATGAAGAAGGAAGGAAGGAAGGAAGGAAGGAAGGAAGGAAGGAAGGAAGGAAGGAAGGAAGGAAGGAAGGAAAGAAGGAAGGAAGGAAGAAGGGATGAAGAGGGGGAAAATCACAAAGCTTCCCACATTACATAATTGAGGTGTTGTTTCTATTCCTAAAACAGGGGTGTTGTGCCCCAAGTTGTCCCCTTCCTTTTCTCCTTTGCCTGCCATTTGTTTAAAAAGAAATAAGTCCCAAATCTACATATGAACTGTGAGGTTCTCATTTTGAATGAAAATAGGTTAGAACAGGCCTGACCATAAAAGCAGAAAGACTAAGGCAAAGTGCCGTGAAGAAACTGTTGGAAGAAATGCAATCAGATAGATGTGGTGCACTTCCCCTAAGTGCATATCACTTAACTGCATAATCAGCTGTGTTCCTGAGAATTATGCAGTCTCTGTCTGGCCCCCATTAGATTGAATGTGTTGCTACTCCAGTTAATTGCATATCAGCAAATTGCATAATTCAACTATATGCACTCTGAACTGAGTTCCAAATGCCATCCAGTACAATGTAATCAAACTAAGGAAGTGAAGAACCGGAATGCTTATGAGATCCTGCCCATTTGTCACATTTGGTTTGGATAGTCTGTGCTGAGGAGCAGGCAACCCTTGCTCATAGGCCTGGGAGCGGTGGATTCCTGTACACACCCTCCAGCAATACTATAACCTCATGTAGTCCTGACACCAAAGTTAATTAAAGCATGTCCAAGAGAAAACAGGATGTCAGTGTGTGAAAGTCTGATTAAAAAGTAAACCCTCTGACTCATAGTTAAAGTGCTATTGTTTTCAGGATTGGCATTCGTTATAGGGCAGAGGAAGGCAGAAAAAGCACAAATTGCCACATAGCCTGCCCTTAACAAGCTGAGTAAATCTCTTCACCTCTCTCACCCCTACTCCTCCCGCCTCACAAAGTCCTGCTGGGTAACCTGTGTTCTGACATGGAGACCTAGTAGTACCTGCAGCATAGTGAGGATAATGGGCTCACACCCAGGCATAAAGAGCCCACCAAGCTGAGACGCTGCAGTAAGGCTCAGAGCAGCAGAAAGGGGTAAGATAGAAGTGAGAAGAAGGGAATGATGAATCTTTGGCAAGAACTTGAAAGGCTGCATACTGTCCTTGGTTTGGGTTTAGTTCTTACTTTGTTGAAAACAACAACAACAAAAGTGCTCCTATATCATGTGGGGTTTTTTTGTGTGTAAATATAGAAGTTGTCAATAAAAAATAATAATTAAAAAAAGAAATAAACTTACCATGTGTCAAGAAAAAAAAAAGTGCTCCTCACACCTGTGTGCACATGTGTGTGCAGAGGGATCCTCTGCTCGTTTAGCAGGAATGGCAATACATGGATGGGTGCCAGCAAGGAGTGTGGGGGCTTGAAAGAGGAAAATACCCACCATGCAATCTCCAACGTAACAAGGGGTTGCCATGGAGACACTACATCTTGGACTCCAGAGGAAGTGCCTGGATGCCAATCAGCACCCTTGGAGAATAGCCTCACAGATCTCCTTTGGCTTCTTGTCCATCTCTTTCCATGTTGTCTTATCCTCTTGCTGTATCTACTAAGACTATGAATGATGTCTTTCAAAAAAAGTGTATAGGAGCCTGGAGAGACGGCTTAGCAGTTAAGCTCTTGCCTGTGAAGCCTAAGGACCCCGGTTCTAGGCTTGATTCCCCAGGGCCCGCATAAGCCAGACACACAAGGTGGCACATGCATCTGGAGTTTGTTTGCAGTGGCTGGAGGCCCTGTTGCACCCATTCTCTCTATATCTATTGACCTCTTTCTCTGTCTGTTGCTCTCAAATAAATAAATAATAAACAAAAAAATTAAAGTAGAAGAACAGATTACAGGGAGGGGAATGGCCTAAGTGAGGCCATGGGAAGAGAATGCATAAAAGAAGGGCAGGGGGAGGGTCAATCTAAATTCAAGATAGTGTGAATAAGACTTATGTAAACCTAGTTTTTTTAATAATGGCACATCTAGAAGCTGTAGACTGTTACTAGAAAATTTTCAGTGCCTGGGATAGAATACCTTCCAGTGAGTTGGCCAAAGAGGTCCCGGTAGCCTCCAAAACATTAAAGGCTATTGCCAAAATCCTTGGTTTCCCTTGAGAAACAGATAGTAAGACCCTATTGCTGAAGACATCTCTTGCCTGAGAGGCAAGGTCACTGAGAAAGCAAGCTGGCGCTGAGCAGAAAACCTTCTCCCTGTAGACCAGCCAACTGAAAGCTGGAAAAAGCTGCACTGCATGCAGCCATATGGGAGACAGAGGTCATCAGCAGTGAAAACAGTGGACACTGAATATTCAAGTTTGGCCATATAGGCCAAATGACTGAATGAGTGCAATAGTGGCATGTCTGCTCTTAGGGTAACCAACTGCTCCATAATTGGACTGAAGGCCCTCTCTACGGGAGGGAATACATACCTGGTACTAAAAACCTAAGCAAAAGTCTATGGCAGGAGAGGTCATGAGCCTTAGGGGTATAAAGCCTGCTTTTGTCTGACTAAATGTATATATTATTCCCACCAAGCTGCCCTGGGGGCACTACACTTAATGTTCATGTTCACATATTAACACTACTCTCACTTCTGGTTAGAGAAGCTTCTCTTTTCAGATGGCGATGACCACTGGGATGACCCAAAAGGCAACATAGTGCTGAGAAGAAGGGATGGAGGAGTGCCCAGCACTGAAACACCTCAGTCACACCCTCCAAGGCTCAGGGACCATTGTGGAAGAGGGGGCAGATAGAATGGAAGAGCCAAAGGAAGGGTAAGACTTCTTACAATGCAACCGCCCAGACAGAAATTGGCCTCGATATCCATGACCTTGCAGTGCCTAGCAATACCTTCGCAAGACCCTCAAAAATAGAAGAAAAAGATGATGACATCAAATTAAGAGAGACTAATGGAGAGAGGGAGGGGATATGATGGAGACTGGCGTTCTAAAGTGGAATGGAGGGAGGGGAGGGAAATATGTGTTTTTTGTATGTAAGTATAGAAGTTGTCAGTAAAAATAATAATTTAAAATTTTTTAAGTATATGACAGACAGCTGGGACAGGATAAAAATACAAAAACTATGAATACTGAGCATAGACAAAGGAGAAGAGCTTCAGATCAAAGAAACAGAAAACAATTTCAATAAAATTATAGGATAAAACTTCCAAAGCCAAGGAAAGAAAATTCCTATCCAGATATAAGAGGCATACTGAACACCAAGTAGACAGGATCAGAAAAGAAACTATCCACGTCATATTATAATTGAAATATTAAATACACAGAACAAAAAAAAAAAAAAAAGGATATAAGAGAGAAACAACAAGGCACATATAAAGGCAAGCCCATCAGAATAACACCCATTTTTCAATAGAATTTCTCAAAGCCAGAAGAGCAAGGAATGTGTTTACAAGTACTAAAAAACCACAGCTGGGGCTGTAAAGATGGTTTAGTGGTTAAAGCACTTGCCTGCAAATCCATGTTGCATCTCTCCAGTTCCCAAGTTAGTCAGAGGCACAAAGGTGAGGCAAGAGCAAGGTCACACATGCCTACTAGGTGGCACAAGCATTTGGAGTGTGATTGCAGTGGCTGAGGCCCTGGCATGCCAATTCTCTCTCTCTCTCTCTCTCTCTCTCTCTCTCTCATTCGCACACATGCACACATGCTCTCTCTTAAAAAAAAAAAAAAAAAAACTACAGCTGCCAATCCAAACTACTATACCTACAAAATTGTTTCACATAATACACAGAGGGAAAAAATTATTTGATAAAAGCAGACTAAAGGAATTTGTGGCCATTGAGGCAACTCTATAGACAATGCTGGAAGGAAGACTTCAGAGTGAGGAGGATAAACACATTCAAAAGATCAGAGGGAGAAGTAATAATCAATGCTGGTTCAGTTGTCAATCAAATTAAGACCAAAGAAAACACAAAACACCACAAAAATAGGACAGGACTTAATTCACATCTTTAGATAATAAAAAAGGCATAAACTACCAGATTGGAAAAGAAAATGAGATCCATCATTTTGTAATCTTTAAGAAACTTGCCTTTCTCTCAAACACAGACACTATTTTAGGATCAAAGATCAGATAGAGTATTCCAAGCAAATGTAACCAAGAAAGTGGTTGTGTTGCTATTTTTATATTATTTATTTATTTATTTGAGAGAAAGAGCCAGATGGTGGGGGGGCAGATAGGCACACCAGGGCCTCTAGCCACTACAAATGATCTCCAGACACATGTGCCACCTTGTGCATCTGGCTTATGTGTGACTGGGAAATTGAACCTGAGTCCTTAGACTTTGTAAGCAAGCACCTTAACCATTAAGCCATCTCTCCAGCCCCTATTTTTATTTTTTGAAGACAGGGTTCATGGAGCCCAGGCTGTCCTCAATTCTCACTATAGCCCAGGCTGGCCTTGAAATCATGGCGATCCACCTGCCTCAGCTTCCTGAGAGCTGAGATTACAGGTGAAAGCTACCACCCCTGGCATGTGTTGCTGCTATTCTAATGTCTGACAAAATAGACTTTAAACCAAAGCTAGTCAGAAAAGATTCAGAAGGATACTTCATATCGATTATAGAGATAATCCACCAAGAGCAGGAGGATGGGAAGTAGGGCTGCAGAATGCTGGCTTCAGGATAGGAAAAATCCACTACACTCGTGAACTCACAGCAGATGTGGTTTCCTGGACATGATAGAGCCCATTAGTGTTTCATCATTGACGACGGACCCTGAGACCTCACACACCCAAGAAGGTGTAGAGGCAACTGACAATTTCTGGGAGAGAACAAATTTCCTTTAGTTTTGTATCTACTGGTGGGTTGCCCATTCTTCAACAAAGAACCTTCCTCCCATGATCATGCATGTGGCCCTAATTTTAACTCATTGGATTAAAAACCAAAGAAAAACAGGGCATGAAAGCAGGATGAGAATCTAATGGGAAGGAGAAAGGTTTAAGTGGAAGAGGGGAAAAGAGAGAAGATAAATGAGAGAGTGGGAACAAAATGTATTATATACATGTATGAAAGCATAGAAAATAAAAATAAAGTAAGATACATTAATTTTCATAAGATAAGAAGAGGTAGGAGTTATGCAGAGCCACAGGACAAGCCTTTAGAAGCTAACAAAGTCAGGCAAACAGCTTCTCCCCTAGAGCATCCAAAAGGATGGAGCATGGCAAGCATTTCATTTGAGCTCAGTGAAACTCAACTAGATGTCTAACCCCCATACTTAAATGTTAATAAACTCGTACCATGTTAACCCAGGGAAGTTTGTGGTAATATGTTACAACAACAACTGGAAATCAATACAATTAGCCCTAAGAATAGGCTAGACAGCAAGTCATTGCTGATGGGAAATAATGAGGATGATGGCAAGTATTCATTATGCACTTAGGGAACAAAACAGTACAAGATGCTTTACATACATGTCTTAATAACTTGAATTCTCAAAATTATACCATTATGCAGGTATTATTATTACTCTCAATTTATAGCTAACCCAACAAAGGCTTAGGCATTTTAGCAACATGATCAATCTCATAAAATTAGGTAACCCTGAAGGAATTAATGGAGGTGTGACCAGACCTTGGACTCCAAATGTGAAGCACGACTGATAGGCCGAGCAGCATCAGTCATCTGACCATCCACAGGAAGATTCAAAGGGAAGAACGGAGCATCTGGTGCAAAAGATTGTAGGAAGTGGGAAAGAATCCAGCAATCAGGCCATTCTGTTTTCACATCCTATACCTCCAATCTCCAGCCAACCTCTCCCTCTCTCTCTCTCTCTCTCTCTCTCTCTCTCTCTCTCTCTGTGTGTGTGTGTGTGTGTGTGTGTGTGTGTGTGTGTGTGTCCATCTACATGTATTCTGTCTTTACTTAATACTCAATATCATGTGAGAGGCCAGCTTGCCCCCTTACTCTGTTCATAGCCTACAATTCTTCTTTTTTCCTCACTTTCTCCTTTTTCTTTTTCCTCTCCCAAAGAACATAGTCTAGTAGAGTTTGCAGGGTCTCTGTGCCTAAGCAGCATGAGGTGGGACTCTTCTACATCATCTGAGAGCACAAGTTACTGCTCTTTTTTCAATCTGCAGCCAAAATTCTGTTATTCTTTCCCCCCCACCACCATGTTTTTGCTCCTCCAGTCCACTCTTCTGTTTATATTCCCACTCCCTACTTTGTCTCTATTATCCCAATACCAGTCATTAGCATACTCTTCTTTTACTTTCCAGTCATATCCACAACAACTAATATATTAGTATGCATAATACTATGAAGGTCCCTTTACTCCCCCAAATGATTAAGGCTTAAAAGGAGTGATTGTTTAGTAGTTGACTATTATTCTATTTCATAGTGGATCTATCTCTGGATAGTGGCTATTGTTGCAGATTATATTCTACTCTCAGGGGAGGACAGGAGAATCGAGCCTGATGACTTCAATACCAGTCTAACAGAAGAAAATGATATGCCAACCTGACTGCAACCTAGTACTTACTGATATTACAAAGACTTCCACTGAAAGCAGAAAGATACCAAAATAAATGAAAAAAATTCAACCTAGCCAGGCATGGTGACACACGCCTTTAATCCCAGCACTCAGGAGACAGAGGTAGGAGGATCACTGTGAGTTCAAAGCCACCCTGAGACTACATAGTGAATTCCAGGTCAGCCTGGGCTAGAGCAAAACCCTACCTTGGAAAACTGAAAAAAAAAAATCAACCAATAATCTAACTCCTGATGTTCAAGTTCCAATACAAAAACCCAAGTAACATGAAAAACCAACACAACATGTATAGTAGTTCCTTCTTATTGCTGACACAAAAGACCCAACCAGAAGCACCTGATGGGAAGAAAAGACTTATTTCAGCTTAGTTTCAAGGGGCAGTTCGTTGACATGCCTGAGCAGGAAGCCTGGATCACACCTCTTCATCAGTGGAAAGGAAGTAGCCTGTGTAAGCTAACTCTGGTTACCCAAGGGACCAATAAACATCAGGATCTACTCCCATGACACACCTCCTCCAGCCAGGCAATGCCTCCCATGTCTCCTCTAAAACCTACCAATCCCAATGTTAAGGTCCCTAATTCGGCACTAAATTTCAGACAAAGAGTTTAAAAAATGATAAATATGTCAAAAGAAATGAAAGAGGATATGAATGAGCTCCTTAATGAATTCTAAGAAAATACAAATAGGAATGAAATAAGAAAGTCAAGTCAGGATATGAAAATGGAATTTAAAAAAGAAATAAGAAAGGAAAGAAAAGAAAAGAAAAGAAAAGAAAAGAAAAAAGAAATAGAACCAGGTGTGGTGGCTCACGCCTTTAATCCCAGCATCCAGGAGGCAGAGGTAGGAGGTTCACTGAGAGTTCAAGGGCACCCTGAGACTACATAGTGAATTCCAGGTCAGCCTGAGCTAGAGTGAGACCCTGCCTCAAAAAAAAAAAAAAAAAAAAAAAAGAAGAAGAAGAAGAAGAAGAAGAAGAAAAAGCTAGGTGTAAATTAACACCAATAGAAAAATATGGGAACATTTTGATTTCCATCTTGGAGTAATTCCTTGATTTCTTTCTCAGTATGTTTTTCATTGGTACATAAGAATATTCTTAGTTTTTACATGATAATTTTGTATCCTGACAAAATGCTGGAAGTGTTATCTATTTATGAGTTTTCTGGTGGAGCCTTTAGGGTCTCTTCTACACAGAATCATATCATCTGCAGATAAAAATAGTTTGACTTCCTCCTTTCTAATTTGTATGCCTTTTATTTTTTTTCTCTTATTTTATTATTCTAGCTGAGACTTTAATCACTATATTAAATACCCATGGAGAGAATGGACACCCTTGTCTTGTTCCAGATCTTAGTAGGAACACTTCAAGGATTTCTTCATTTAACATGCTGTTGACTATAAGGTTTATTATATATAGCCTGTATTGTGTTGAAGTACGTTCCCTCCATCTCTATTCTAGCCAGTGTTTATAACATGAAGGGATATTGAATTTTGTAGAGGCCCTTTTCTATATTTATTGAGATGATCATGTGATTTCTGTCCTTGAGTCTATTTATATGATGCATTGCATTTATTGATTTACATATGCTGAACCATCCCTGCATCTCTTGAATGAAGCCTACTTGATAGAGGTGAAAAATCTTTTTGATATGTTCTTGAATTCAGTTTGCAAGTATTTTATTGAGAAAATTTGCATCTATGTTTATCATTTTATTTATTCACATGTGCATGTGTGCATGTATGCATGTGTGTTGGGGGAATCAGGGTCTCTTGCCACTGTAAACAAACACCAGATGCAGGAGGCACTTTTTGTGTCCAGCTTTATTTGGGTGGCTGGGGAATTGCATCTGGGCCGGCAAGTTGTAAAAAAGCCAGCACTTTTAACCACTGAGCAATCTCCCTAGCCCTCTAGTCTGTAGTTTTTGTTGTTGTTGTTTTTCAAGGTAGGGTTTCACTATAGTCCAGGCTGACCTGGAATTCACTATGTAGTCTCAAGGTGGCCTCAAACTCACAGTAATCCTCCTACCTCTGCCTCCTGAGTGCTGGGATTAAAGGCGTGCGCCACCACGCCAAGCTCTGTAGTTTTCTTTTTTGGTTGTGTCTTTTTCTGGTTTTGCTATCAGCATAATGCTGGCTGTATAGAAGAAGTTAATAAACATTCCTTTCTTTTCAATTTATAAAATAACTTGATAAGCAGTGGTTTCATGTGTTCATTAACAATCTGATAAAATTCTGGACTGAACTCATCTGGACCTGGACTCTTTAAGTTTTTTTTTTAAGTTTCTTTTTTAATTTTTATTTATTTACTTAGTAGAGACAGAAAAGGGAGAGAGAGAGAAAATGGGCATACTAGGGCCTCTACCCACTGCAAACGAACTCCAAACGCATGTGCCACCATGTGCATCTGGCTTACATGGGTACTGGGGAATCCAGCCTCGAACCAGGGTCCTTAGGCTTCACAGGCAAGTGCTTAACTGCTAAGCCATCTCTCCCACCCCCAGGACCTGGAATTTTTTAATTGAGAGATACTCTTACTGATCATTTTCATAAACTGACATACATTTGATCATTATCCCCTGTCATACCATCTTTTGTCCCCACTCCCCCACCTCATTCCACTGAACTTCCTCTCCTTTCTGACTAGTTCTTCTACTGTGATGTCTCTTCCTGCTTGCCCTTCTCCATGATCCATCTCATAATGTTGATGGACTCAATGTTGTGCAGGTCCTGTGGAGGTACTGACCAATGAAAGCTGCTATGAAGTCATGAATGCATCAGTCCCTCTCAGTCAGAGGAAAGTGTTCCAAAGTCCTCCTCATCACCATCTGATCTCCTACATTTTATCTTTCCCCCCTTTTCTGTGATGTTCCCTGAGCCTTGGAAGGTGAGATAGAGATGTCTAATTTACAACTGACTTCTCAATAGCCTCTTATCATCAGCACTTTAACAAGGTTTTGTTTTGTTTTGTTTTGGGGTCTTTTTCAATGCAGGGTCTCACTCTAACAGAGAATGATCTAGCACTTACTCTGAGCCCCAGCTTCAGGCTGACCTTGGGCTTGACCCAGTATTTGAATGAGTTTTGGTCTTTCCAGCCAGCATTAATATTCATTCTGCTACTTCCTCTAGTGTTCCCTGAGGCATAGCGTGTGTAATAAAAATGTCTTATTCAGTTCAGACTCAAATGTCACTTCTCAGTACCTTGATAAATATTGTGGTCTCCCCAATAGTTACCACCATCTGCAAAAAGAAGCTTCTCTGACCAAATATGTCCTTTACCATTTCTAATTTCATTGATTAGGATCTTTCTTTTGGTTAATTTGGATGTTTATAAATCTTGTTTATCTTTCCAAAGAACCAACTCTGTTTCAAGAATTCTTTGGGTTTTTTTTTTTTTTTTTTTTTTGGTTGTTGTTTTATTTTTATTGTTTTCTGACCTGAACTTAGATTTTTTTCTTTCCACCTGACACTTTTGGGTTTGGTTTGTTCTTGTTTTTCCTAAGACTTCAAGTGCCTCAATGAGTTATTTATTTGAGATTTCTGTTTGGTAATGTAACCATTTCAACCTGTAAAGTTCCCTCTTAGAACTGCCCTCAGTGTCCCATTAGTTTTGGGTATGTGGTGCTTCCACTTTGACTCACTTCCAGGATGTGTTTGATTTTGTTTCTTGATTTCTTCAATGACAAATCCATTGTTAAATAATGTGGTGTTCAATCTTCAAATGTTTATGTATTTCCTGTATTTTTTTCTTGTTGGTAATTTCTAGCTTAATTACATTGTAGTAAAGTAAAATAGTGGCATTTTACTAAAATTGTTAGGGCTTGCTTTGTGCCCTAAGATGTGATCTACTTTAGAAAAAGTATCATGAGCTGCTAAGAATATGTATTTTCCTGTAAATGTCTGTTAGGTTCATTTGATCTATAGTGCCATTTAAATCCATTGTTTCTGTTTTCTGTCCAGATGACCTATTAGTAATAGTATGATATTGGAATGGCCTACTATTACTGTTTATCTCTGACTTTACATTTTATAAAATTGCTACATATGTTTAGAATTATATTATTTCCTCTTAGTGAATTGCTACTCTGATCTGCATAAAGTGTCTCTCTTGGGCCTGGAAAGATGTCTTAGCAGTTAAGTGCTTGACTATGAAGCCTAAGGACCCCGGTTCAAGGCTGGATTCCCCAGGACCTACATAATCCAGATGCACAAGGTGGCACATGCATCTGAAGTTCGTTTGCAGTGGCTGGAGGCCCTGGTGTGCCCATTCTCCCTCTCTCTGCCTCTTTCTCTGTTGCTCTCAAGTAAAGAAATAAATAATAAACAAAATTTTAAAAATAAAGTGTCTTTCTTTATCTCTTCTGATTAATTTTGGTTTGAAGTCTATTTCAACAGATATTAGATATTAGAATAGCAACACCTGCTTTTGTCCTGGTTCCATTTGCCTGGAGTATCTTTTTCCATCTTTTCACTCTAATGTGGTATCAATCTATGATGATGAGTTTAATTTCATTAAGATAACAAAAGGATCAATCATGTTTTCTGATCCAACCTCTTACTATGTGTTTTCTGATTAGGAAGCTGAGATCATTAATATTCAGAGTTATTATTGAAATCTGTGAGTTAATACCTGTCATGTTGCTGATTTTGTGGAGTTTAGTGTTTTCTTGTTCTTTATTTCTTCAAACATTATTCTAGCAGTGGTTTTCCTGTAGTAGCCTCTTGAGTATGTTTATCCCTCTCTTCAATGCAAATATTCCATCCATTATCCTCTTTAGGGCTATTTTAGTGCCCATAAATTCCTTTAGCCAGCTTTTATCATGTACAGTTTTTCTTTCTCCTTTTATTACAAGGGATAATTTTACTGGGTATAGTACTTTGGGTTGGCAGCTGTGATCTTTCAATATTTGAAACATATTGTTCCAAGCTCTCCTGGCTTTTAGTTTCCATTGAAAAATCAGCTGTGACTCTGATGGGCCTGCCTTTACATGTGTCTAGAAGTTTCTTTCTTTGTTCTGTGTATTTTGTGTTTTGACTAGGATATAATATGGGAATATTTTTTTTGTCCTTTCTGCTTGGTGTGCTGTATCAACCTCTTGAATGAAAATTTCTTTCCCTCAGTTTGGGACATTTTATAATTGTATTTAAAATATTTTGTTTGCCATTGTCCTGAAGTTCTTCTATGCCCATTATTCAAACATTTGGTCTTTCCAAGATGTCCCACATATGTCTCATGTTCTTTTCATGTTTTTTTAAACTTCTCATTGGTTTTGATTAATTGAGCCAACAACTCCTCTTCCTTGTTTCAACACTGAAATTCTGTTGCCACTTGATCCTTTCTATTGATAAGGCTTTCCTTGCTTGACTTGCTGTATTTTTAATTTCCAGCTTCGTTTCCATTTGTTTTTACTTCAGTATTTCTCTTTATCTAGCTCTATTTTCATCTCTGGATTTTAGTTCTTTATATATGTGGCTTTTTGTGTTCTCTTGGAATTTATTTAAGCATTTATTTGTGTCCTCTTTGAATTTATTCAGGATTTCATTCTGTGTCTTGACTTCTTTTTTTATTTTTATTTATTAGAGACAGAGGGAAAGAGGTAGATAAAGAGAGAATGGGCATGCCAAAGCATCCAGCCACTGCAAACGAACTCCAGACTCATGGGCCACCTTGTGCATCTGGCTTATGTGGGACCTAGGGAACCGAACCTGGGTCCTTTGGCTTTGCAGGCAAGGTGCCTTAATCACTAGGCCATCTCTCCAGCCTTTTGACTTCTTTTAAAAAAAAATATTTATGTATTTTCATGTGTGTGTGTGTGTTTATGTGTACTCTAGGATTTCTTGTCACTGCAAACAAATGCCTATTCAGTTTTATGTGGGTGGCTGGGGAATTGAACCTGAGCTGACAAGTTTTGCAAGCAAGTGTCTGTGACTGTTAAACCATCTCCCCATCTTTGAGTTCTTTGTATATACTCACAATCACTCTTCTGAACTTTTTTTCTAGCATTTCCTCTAAATAGTTCTCATGGAGGTCTGGTTCTGTGAGATTATTATTTCTTGAAGGAGACATATTGCCTTTTTGGGTTACTCATTTTACATTGAAACTTGCCCATCTGGAGATAGTATGCTGGTCAGATCTTTCTT
The DNA here is from genome assembly GCA_036365145.1 of Orientallactaga sibirica. NCBI lineage: Eukaryota > Metazoa > Chordata > Mammalia > Rodentia > Dipodidae > Orientallactaga > Orientallactaga sibirica. The sequence goes on along the minus strand of JAEOAD010000015.1, from coordinate 30,027,674 downwards.
GCACTCCTCTGTTCAGTGAGTACTTGGAACACAGCTTGATGTTTCTGTGTTCATTTGTCTTTGCTCTGCTTAGTGGTGTTTTGAGTTCAGTCTTGGAGATTCTTGGTACTGCTTCTTGAATGGAGTAGGTGAAGCAGTCTTAAGTGGGTTGGAACTGTGCTTGAACTTAAATTTACACAAAAGGCAGGTTGTTGGTGCACCTGTGGTGAAGAGAGAAGATTTCTAAAGGGAATATTAGTGCTAGAACTCTACATGCCAGCCCCAGCCCCAATGGTGGATCACTGGTTCCTTCGCATTGAAGGAAGAGGCATCTCCTGCTGGGAATCTACGTGTTGGAAACTATGTGCCATTCCCAATCCCAGTTGGGGGTTGTCTGCATAGGCATGATGAAGGGAATGGACTATCTTAAGGGACTCTGAGTGCTGACACTTACATGCTGGTCCCAGCCCCAGTGGCAGATCATCTGTAGTTCAGTGTTTTGTTTGTTTGTTTGATTTTATTTATTTATTTATTTATTTAGGAGAAAGAGGCAGAGAGAGAGAGAGAATAGGCATGCCAGGGCCTCTATCCACTACAAATAAACTCCAGAAGCATGCACCACCATGTGCATCTCACTTACATGGATACTTGGGAATTGAACTTGGGTCCTTAGGCTAAACAGGTAAGTACCTTAACTACTAAGCCATCTCTCCAGCCCTATAGTTCAGTTTTTAAGAAGAAATTGTCTCTTAAGATGATGCCTAGCCACTGCCCTCTAAGTCATACCACATGACAAAATGGAATTTTTCCCCACAGTTGACCAGTCTGCTGGGGAATTATTGTCTCACTAAAGCCTGAAACCAAACCTGAGGCTTGTGAGAGCTGTAGGCTTGCCCTGAGAGAAGGATCACCTTTATCTAAGCTCGGCTGTCTTCGCCCTGACTGGGAGCTGCATGGCTGAAACTTTATTTGGCTTTCTGTTCCACATTGCCTATCTCCTCTGCTCTTTTCAGGTATCCTTTTGCTTTGTACATTTCCAAAGCTTTTCCTCTCTGTCTCCCTTTGGAATAAAGTCTTTTTTTCTTGTTCTGATTCTCTACCAGCTCACAGGGAGGAAGAGGGTCTAGTTTAACATCTCACCTGGAAATTCAGGAAAAGAGGTTGAAAATAACTGTTGAAACAATTCCAGTATCTCAGGAAATAACAACAAGAATTGACACATATCATACCACAATGCTACACACATGCAAAAAACTAAAAATAGAACTACCTTATGATCCATTATACCATTCCTAGGCAAATACTCAAAGAAATCTAAGTCAGCCTGCCACTGAGATAACTGTACATCCATATTTATTGCAGCACTATTTGCAATATCAAAAAATGGAACCAAGCCGGGCATGGTGGTGCATGCCTTTAATCCCAGCACTCAGGAGGCAGAAGTAGGATTGTCGTGAGTTCGAGGCCACCCAGAGACTACATAGTGAATTCCAGGTCAGCCTGAGCTAGAGTGAGACCCTATCTCGAAACACCAAAAAAAAAAAAAAATGGAACTAGGGTTGGAGAGATGGCTTAGTGGTTAAAGCACTTGCCTGCAAAGCCTAAGGATCCAGATTCAATTCCCCAATACCCACATAAGGCAGATGTATAAGGTGGTACATGTTTCTGGAGTTTGTTTGCAGTGGCTGGAGAGAATGGTGTGCCCATTCTTTCTATCTGCTTCTTCCTCTTTCTCTCTCCCTCTCTCTCAAATAAATAAAATATTTTTTTAAATAAATTTTTAAAAAATTATTATTTTTTTTTTTTGGTTTTTCGAGGTAGGGTCTCACTCTGGCCCAGGCTGACCTGGAATTAACTATGTAGTCTCAGGGTGGCCTTGAACTCACGGCAATCCTCCTACCTTTGCCTCCCGAGTGCTGGGATTAAAGGCGTGCACCACCACGCCTGGCTAAAATAAATTAATTTTTTTAAAAATAGAACCAGCCTAGAGTCCCTTCAACTGGTGAATGAATAAAGAAAATGTTGTATATGTACACAATGGGGTTTTATTAAGGCATAAAGTAGAATAAAATTGTGCCTTTTTCAGAAAAATGAATGGAGATCAACATGCTAAGGGAAATAAGGCAGACTCAGACAAGTATCATGTTTTTCTCATATGAAGAATCTTGATTTGAATATATGCAGATGATATGAAAGTAAAAGGGGATCATGCTGGGGGAAGAAACCATCTAAATAGAGGGGGAGGGAACAAGAGATTTAATGGAAGAGAAGACAAATATCAAATGTTTTTTCTCACTTGTAGATTTGAAAATGAAAGAAGGAGCACTTTCAGAGGCCATTAGTACAAGGGAGGAAACTGGGAACAAGTATGAACAAGGTACAGGCACACATATCCATAAAAAGATAGTAAGGAAAACCACTATTGTATATGCTAAAGATGCAAACCATTAAAAAAAGAAACTAGCCGGGCATGGTGGGGCATGCATTTAATCCCAGCACTCGGGAGGCAGAGGTAGGAGGATTGCCATGAGTTCGAGGCCACCCTGAGACTACATAGTGAATTCCAGATCAGCCTGAGCTAGAGTGAGACCCTACCTCGAAAAACCAAAAAAAAAGAAAGAAAGAAAGAAAGAAAGAAAGAAAGAAAGAAAGAAAGAAAGAAAAAGAAAGAAAGAAAGAAAGTTCAAAGAGTTTACATATAAATAAGTGGCGGGGGTGGGGGGGTGATAGAGAGATAGCTTAGCACTTAGGTGCTTGCCTGTGAAGCCTAAGGACCCAGGTTCTATTCCCCAGGAACCACGTAAGCCAGATGCACAAGGTGGTACATGTGTCTGTAGTTCATTTGCAGTGGCTGAAGGCCCTGGCGTGCCCACTCTCAATCTTCCCCCTCTTTCCCCCCTCTCAAATAAATATATATAAATAAATAAATAAATAAATAAATAAATAAATAAATAAATAAATGGCAGGTGTGTCTGACCTTAAATACCATGACTTTGAGTTTACCTGATATAAATTGTAGGGTAAGTATATGGGCAGATATTTAAAAATTAAATCAGAAAGCTGGGCATGGTGGTGCACGCCTTTAATCCTAGCATTGGGATGGCAGAGGTAGGAGGATTGCCATGAGTTTGAGGGCACCGCAAGACTACATAGTAAATTCCAGGTCAGCCTGGTAGTGAGACCCTTCCTTGAAAAACCAAAAAAGAAAAAGTTAAATGAGAAACTAATCTGAGCGCTGCAGATGGGCACAGTATTTAATGAAAGCTTCCTGCTAATGTGTGAAGGGCTAGCAATCTACGTAGCATGAACAAGTCTGACTGGTGGGAAGGAAATGGACTGTCCTGTCTGTTGTAGAAGATGATTATGATGATTAGATAATCAGGTCATGAAAGGATGTAACAATAACAAATGGCTTAGTAGCTGCCTCCCCTTATCCCTTCTAATCTATTTACTCATCTTATTTTTTTCAAGAACTAATTGTAACAATCACTTTTACAAGGTAAGAACTCATGTTTGTAATGCAGCACCAACATTGTTATAAGCATTGGGACTATTAAGGCCTGAATAATCAGGGTTGGCATCGTGTTTGAATACCAATGCCTAAACTAAATTAACTGACGCACAATATCAAGTTAATCAATATGCCTATTAACCAATTCTAGAGTTTGAGTGCGCTACAAAAAACATTTTTTTCAACTTTATTTAGTGTGTATGTATTTATATGCATCCCATGGTGTGTGTGTGGAGGTCAGAGGGTAACTTTTGGGTCAGTCGCACCTTTCATCTCTTTTTGAGGCAAGATCTGTCATTGTTGTTCATGGCCCCTTTTGTCAGCTTCCAGGAAATTTTCCTGCCTCCACTCTCTTCTCACCAGAGGTGCACTGGCATCATAGAAGCTGACCACAGCTTTGGGCCTTTATGTGGGGTCTGAGGATCTGAACTCAGATACTCAGAATCACTGACACCCCTCAAAAAATATTTTTGACCAATTATATTGACACTGTTCTTTTTAAAAATAGTTTATTTATTTGTTTATTTACTTATTTATTTAAGAGAGAGAGAAAGAGGTGAGAGAATGGGAACACCAGGGCCTTCAGCCACTGCAAAGGAACTCCAGATGCATGTGCCCCCTTGTGAATCTGGCTTACATGGGTCCAGGAGAATCAAGCCTTGAACCGGGGTCTTTAGGCTTCACAGGCAAACGCCTTAACCGCTAAGCCATTTCCCCAGCCCAATACTGTTCTAAGTGTCCCTGATCAAGCTTCCATTCTGTAAGAGAGATGAGGAGAAAAAAAAATAAAGGCATAATTTTAAATGATAGTAAGTGCTGTGAGGAAAAATAAAGCAGTCAGCATTCAGAGAGCAGAGGAGAAAACAGAATGTTCAGAACATCATGGAAGAGGAAGAAGGGGCAAAAGATTGTAAGAGCTGGGCATGATGGCACACACCTTTAATCCCAGCACTCAGGAGGCAGAAGTAGAAAGACTGCTGTGAGTTTGAGGCCACCCTCGAATTCCAGGTCAGCCTGGGCTACAGCAAGACCCTACCTTGAAAAACCAAAAAAAAAAAAAAAAAAAGATTGTAAGAGCCTCAGGGTCGGAGGGAACATCCTGAGATACCATGCTTCCCCCATCCCTACAGAGACTGACTAAGGCCTCTTGGTCCCCACATGAATACCAATAACCCCACCAAACACCCTCAGCAGAACTGGGGCAAGGGAGAAGTTGTTGTATATGCAACCTTAATTTAAAAATAAGAATAATGGTTTGAGCCAGGTGTGGTGGTACATGCCTTTTATCTCAGCATTAGGGAGGCAGAAGTAGGATTGCTGTGAAGCTGTGAGTTCGAGGCCAGGCGGGGATAATAATAAATAATAATTGTTGAGACCTGATTGTGGAAGCAAATCCTGTAAGCCCTGGGAGAGAATAAAAAATACATTCATTTCTTTCTGTTTGCTTCTGTTATGTGTTAGGCAAGCACTCTATTACTGTGCTGCATCCCCAGACCTCTTTCTGAAGCTGTTTTAAAGAACTGATGCATTTCTTAACTTGTGTCAGGTCTCACCAACCACTTACCTTAGTCACACGTCATAGAAGACATGCCTTATTCCTAAAGGATTTTTCTTTTTAAAAATTTATTTCACTTATATGTATGGGGGGAGGGCATGCACCAGGGTATCTTTGCTGCTGCAAATTCCAGATGCTCATGCCACTTCTTGAATCTGCCTTTCTTGGAGGCTTGGGAATTTAACTCGGGCCAACAGGCTTCGTAAGCAAACGCCTTTAACCACTGAACCATCTTCCAAACCCCTCTTTCTAAAATTTCTGTGTTTCAGTAAAAATAAATTTCATAATCTATGAACAGTGAAAATTTGAGTTTTTCTAAATATCAAACACTCTCGTAAGTAAAATGGTAGCTAACGTGATTAAAGGTTCCAAACACTGTATTTCCTAGAGGGTTCTGGTAAAATATTTTTCTTTGGCATATGCAGCCTAAATAGCTCCAACCTTAATCATTTTTCAAGTTTTAATCTCCACATGCTTAGAATATTCTGATAACACTGACAGGTTAAAAGCAACATTATACTAACTGCACAGTGGTTGTGTGTAATTAACCATACTTAACCATACAATGGACTGGTAAGCTGCCTCACAACATTTCTAAACTTACTACATAGATATCTCCAGAGAATGTCAAATTAAAAAGCAGCAATAAGACCTGCACCATAGCTGTCCTTTACCTAATAAGAGTCATAAAGGCATTAAGATTAATCTTGAGAAAAGACATGTTTGGTCCTTATTATACCCATAGCTGCAGATAAGGACAATTACAGAGATAAGAAAATGGAGATAAGAAGAACGTAGATAAAGTGTCCAAAGAAAGCACATTACCTTCCCCCGTGAGAGACTTTTGAGAAGACTAAGTAAGTAAAGTGCATTCCATGCAAGCAAGAGAGCCTGAGTTCAGATTCCAGCGCCATCTAAGTGCTGGGGAGGCAAAGAGCAGAGGATCCCAGAGGCTTACTGGCTAGCTGCTCTAGTCCAATCAGTGAACTTTGAGTTTAGTGAGAAACCGTATCTTAAGAAGTAGCTCAAGGGCTGGAAGAGATTAGCAGTTAAGGCACTTGCCTGTGAAGCCTAAGTATGTTTGAATCTCCAGGTCTCACATAGCCAGATGCAAAATGACGCAGGCATGCAATGTCGTACATGCACACAAGGAGGTGCATGCATCTGGAATTGGTTCACAGCAGCTGAAAGGTCCTGGTACATCCATTCTCTCTCTCTTTTGCAAAAATAAAATTTTTTAAAGTATCTCAACTCTCATTGAATAAGATGCTTCATGTTGACCTCTAGACTCCACACATGCACCTACAAACATACAAACTTACATACAGACACACATATGCTCATGAAAAAAAAAGACTTTGGAGCTCACTGCTATTTTACTCAATGTACAACTCTACTGTAGCACATTCTAAGTGGACATCATCAGCTCCCAACTCCACTCCAGCCCTGTAAACTATATTCACTTAAGGTTACTGCTACCTGCAGCATTTAGTCTCTCCATATGACTTGATTGTTGTAACCCTATAAAACATGAAGACAGGATTCTGAAGGGTTATATGTTTAATCACAAAACAAGTAACAGACAGGATACAAATTCAAGTTCATTTCATTCCAAAGTCTGTACTATTTCCATTGCCATTTGGATGCCAAGTCTTTGCTATCACGTGTGAATTATTCTCCCTTTATTCTTTATTATGGTGGGTATCAGAGTAAGTGCATTATAAAGATAAGGGCCAGAGAGATGGCTTAGCAGTTAAGGCACTTGCCTGAAAAGCCTACCAACCTGTCAATTCCCCAATACTCATTTAAGCCAAATGCACAAAGTGGCGCATGCATCTGGAGTTGAGTTCATTTGCAGTTGTTGCTACAGGCCTAGCATGCCCCATTCTCTGTCTGCCTCTCTTCTATCTGTCTCTGCTTGCAAATATAAATAAATATTTTTTAAAAATAAAATAAAAAATAAACCAAAAGAAGAATGAGCTGCCATCCACTACCTACAGCATCTCTGGTTCATTTGCCCCTAACAAGACTAAGCAGAGCTGAATGGTCTGGTCCTATTAAGACATCTTGCATTACAAACTCAAACCTCAAAACTAAACTGGACCATCTTTTTGGTCAAAAAGTGCTGTAGGGCTTGGGAAATGGTTCAGCAGTTAAAACCTTGCAAAGCCTGCTGGACCAGGTCCAATTCCCTGACACTCACATAAAGCCAGAGAGCAAAGAGTGGCACAAGCCAGGCATGGTGGCGCACACCTTTAATCCCAGCACTTGGGAGGCAGAGGTAGGAGGATCACCATGAGTTCAAAGCCACTCTGAGACTACATAGTAAATTCCAGGTCAGCCTGGACCAGACTGAAACCCTACTGAAAAAAAGAAAAAAGAAAAACTAGAAAAAAAAAGTGGCACAAGTATTGATGAGCATACACACACTCATGCAAATAAATAAATAATATTAAATTTTTAAAAAGAAAGTTCTATAAATGTCACATGAAAAGGTAGCTTTTAGTTTTGGAAAATAATCACTATTGATTTCATTTGATATTCATAAAACATTTTGGCATTTATGTGATAAAGTTGAGACATTTCAGGTTTTTAAAAAAATATTTAATTTATGTATTTATTTGAAAGAGAAAGAGGCAGAGAGAGAGAGAGAATGGGCATGCCAGGGACTCTAGCCACTGCAAACAAACTCCAGATGCATGCGCCCCCTCATGCATCTGGCTTACATGGGTCGTGGAGAGTCAAACCTGGCTTTGCAGGCACATGCCTTAACTGCTAAGCCATCTCTCTAGCCCCATTTCAGTTTCTATTAACAGCAAATGATCTATTAAAACAAAAGATATAAGCTGGGCATGGTGGCACACACCTTTAATCCCAGCACTCAGGAAGCAGAGGTAGGAGGATCACCGTGAGTTCAAGGCCACCCTGAAACTACATAGTTAATTTTAGGTCAGCCTGGGCCAGAGTGAGACCCTACCTCGAAAAAGAAAACAAAACAAAAAAAACCCATATATATATATATATATATTTGTTTTTTATAAATATTTTACTTATGTACTTATTTATTTGAGGGAGGGAGGGAGGAAGGGAGGGAGGGAGGGGAGAAAGAATGGGCACACCTGGGCCTTTAGCCACTGCAAACGAACTCCAGATGCACGTGCCACCTTGTGTATCTGACTTTACGTGGGTACTGGGGAATCAAACCTGGGTCCTTAGGCTTTACAGGCAAGTTCCCTAACCACTAAGCCATCTCCCCAGCCTGGAAGTCATTTATTTTTATTCAAAATAGTAAATGATAGTTTTAATCTCTTGGTCTGGGATTGTAGCTTGATAGCAGAACATTTACCTAGAATGTAGGGGGCCCTAGGGTTCATCTCTTGCACCCAAAAAAGTCTCTTATTAAATAGTAAATCACAGTATATTTCAGAGAATTAGATAGTTGTAACCATCACATTGCAGGTAGTATAGCAGAGGTTTCTTCCCCAAATATGAAATTTCAGGTTAATAATACTGGCTTCAGCTATTGCTTTATGATTTGGGTAACCTATTCAACATCTCTAGAACTTATTGCCTAGAAGATAAGAATAATGACTTCAGGAAGATCCTTGGAAAATATTGTGAGAGTCCTGGATAGATGGTTCCATGGTTAAAGGCATTTGCTAAACCTGATGAGCCAGTTCAATTTCCCAGTACCCACATAAAGCTAGATGCAGAAAGTGGTGCAGCATGCCGTTTGCTGCATCAGAAGATCTTGGCATGCCCATATACTCTCTATTTCTCAAGTTAATTAATTTTTAAAAATTTAAATGAAATACTGTGAGAATTAAATCATTTAAATACTCAATAAGCTTAGGACAATGTCTTGCATGTGGAGAACAATTTGGAACAAGTTAAAATTTTATAATTTTAAATTTGTAAGCCATATTATTTTATATTTTTTCTTAAAATATCTATTCTCTAGAAAAGTAAATTAACTGTGTACCACAAGAGACAGTAACTTACTTTCAAGAGCATTGCCAAATTTATCAAAATTCAGTACCAGGGCTAGAGAAATGGCTTAGCAGTTAAGGTGCTTGCCTGCAAAGCCAAAGGTCCCAGGTTTGATTATCCCAGTATCCTTGTAAACCCAGATGCACAAAGTGACATAATACATCTGGAGTTTGTTTGTGGCAGCTAGAGGCCCTGGCATGCCCATTCTCCCTGTGTGTATCTGTCTGTGTCTCTCTGATTGCAAATAAATAAATAAAAAGATATGCTCTATGCTCCCTTCCTCAGAGGCCTGGTTGGCCTTTCAACTCAGAGCAAACATACATGCATAAGAAATACTGATCACCAAAGTCTGAAATGATGGGTTCATATATCTGTTGAAGACAACAGATGGGCTTAATGTGATTGCATTTGTGTTAAGAGTGTTTGTGTGTTCTGGATCCAGCAGGTCATACCCCTAAATCCCTTCTTTAACAAATGTTTAAGGTTTTTTGTTTGTTTGTTTGTTTGTTGTTTGTTTGTTTGTTCTGTTCAATAAAAATGCCAATGAGAGCCAGGTATGGTGGTGCATGCTTTAATCCCATCACTTGGGAGGCTGAGGTAAGAGTGCTGTGAGTTTGAGGCCAGCCTGAGACTACATTATAAATTCTAAGTCAGCCTGGGCTAGAGTGAGACCCTACCTTGAAAAACCAAAAAAAATAAATAATTTTTTTAAAAGGTGCCAATCAGTACCTGGATGCAGGAGAGAGGAAGCCACAGCTGCAGTAACATCAGAGCAGCGGTGACAGCATACCAACTGATGAATGGATAATGAAGATGTGGTCCATATACACAATGAAATTCCTCTCAGTGGTAAGAAAAAATAAATAAATAATAAAATCTGCATGAAAAATGGAGTTGGAAAAAAAATCATTCTAAGTGAGGTTACCCAGGCTCAGAAAGACAAATGCCACATGTTCTCTCTCATTTGCAGTTCCTAACTGGGATCAGTTAGAGATGAGTGTAAAGAGTGGTTAAGCATCAAGAATACGGGCATAAGCCAGGCGTGGTGGCGCACGCCTTTAATCCCAGCACTTGGGAGGCAGAGGTAGGAGGATTGCCATGAGTTCAAGGCCACCCTGAGACTACATAGTTAATTCCAGGTCAGCCTGGGCCAGAGTGAGACCCTACCTCGAAAAACCAAAAAAAAAAAAAAAAAAAAAAAATGGGCATAAAACTAGAATGAGACAAGAAAGGAATAGGGAGAGAGAAGGACAAGCTAGGGAGCGACAGAATATAGGGGTGGGAGGGGCTTGGAGGGATAGTGGGGAGGGAAGATGGGAAGGGAATTACACAAAAGTTGAGACAACATGAATCACTTCTGTAGGAATTCTGCTGGCTGACAACCTATAAAATATAAGACATCACCACCAATAAGGGGGAAGGGAGACAGTCTGGACAGGAGCACCATGGCTATTCAGCCAAGCTGGAGGGGCAGAATTGGAAAATCTGCAGACTGTCAGTCATTAGTTATGATATTCACTTGAATTGCACAAATTTGATGGTTTTTGAGTTTGTATTGTTCGTCTCTCCTTGCTATGCCTTATAGCAGTTGAAAATGCTTACTCTGTGCATTTATATGTTGAAAGTATATAACTTGTTTTGATCTTATAGGACTCACAGCTAAAAGACTATCTTAAATCTCAAATGAGACTTGGGACTTTAGAAATATCTTAAGTTGGTAAAGACTGTGGGGCCTTAGAAAATGGTCTGAATACAATTTACAATGTAAGATGGTTATGAATCTATTGGGGGCCAGGGGCAGAATGTGTTACTTATCATGGATGTCCTCCAATACATTCAAGAATTTATTTAAAAATATTATTATAGGCAACTCAAGGCCCAGACAATAGGGATGGTAGGGTCTGGGGGGAGGGGACGGAAACTGGAGGAGGGAAAACAAACACAAAATTAAATCCAAAATGAGCTGATACCATAGAAATCTTTATCCTTGGAGATAGCCTAAAAGATATAACCCTCAAAAGGAGTAAGGGGGAGCACCTGAAAAGTGGGGCTCTGGTGAGGGTGGGATGAAGCCTAAGCTTAAAAGAAAATTATTCTTTTCTGTTTCTGACCTGAAACTCCCAGTATCAGAGATTAGTTGCTACCCACATTGAGCTGCTGATCAGAGAGACCTACAAGGTCCCCAAATCAAGACACCTTTCTGGCAAAACACTTGATTACCTGCCTGAAGCAAAAGCTAAGACCCTATTGTTAAAGACACCATATGCTGCTGACACAGAACATGGAGAGACCTGGCTGGAATTCAGAAGAAAGCCAGTTCCCAGTTAGCATGTCTAGTGCTGGAAAGTGCTACATGAACTACTGAGGGAAAATGGCCAACAGTGGTCTGAGCAACCAGAGGTCTAAGCTACTCAGAAGCAAACACTCTGACACGATTTGCACACCAGTGCAATAGTGCCACACAGCCTCAGTGGGTAACTAATAGCTTTCTGATTGGCTAAGAAATCCACTCAGTGTAAAGGAACCCATATCTGGAATTGGGAATCAGATCAAAATCCTATGGAGCCAGGTGTGGTCATGCAAGTCTTTAATCCCAGTATTCGGGAGGCACAGGTTGGAGGATCACCATGAGTTCAAGGCCACCTGAAACTACATAGTGAATTCCAGGTCAACCTGGGCTAGAGCAAGACCCTACATTGAAAAAAAAATCTTATGGAGACAAAGATTATGTTCTCCAGCGTCAAGCTCTCACTACTTGTTGGCTAAAAGAGGGGTTACATACATCAAATTCTCCCTAAATTAATAATGCTTATCCCCCTTAAACTATGCTGACTTCACTCTCCATTGGAGAGTATGTTCTTTTTTTCAGAAGGTAGTGAAACCAGAGGAGATAAACTACCCCTCACACTTCAGCCAAGCCACAGATGAATCCACAGAGGAATTGGGGAGATGAGCAAGAGTGCTGCTTCCATGCTGAACCTGATACTCAGCACCAGGGTGAGGGAGACAGACCCCATGGATACTCAACACCTACCAAAGCAGAGATCCAGAGGCTCCTAAGAGCTCAGCACTGAAGCAAACTTAAAACTCACTCACCACAGCACAGGAAATTTTACAGAAGAGGAGGTAGAAAGATTGTAAGAGCCACAGGTTGAGACATCATGTCCAGAGGCATTCCCTCCCCCAAAAATAACTGACTACTGCTCCCACAACCCCATGGGGAATACTGGCACCCCTACTGAGGAGCATCCCCAAAGGAATGGGGGCAGGGAGGAGGGAAAAGAGGGTACCAACACATAATGTAGCCATATGAAACATCTTGTTAGTAATAATAACAATAAAAAAATTTTATAATATTCTACAAAATACATATTTATGTTAAAACCAGAAAGTAAATCAGCTTTGCCTTAATAAAGGTTTTGTTTAAGTCAGTAAGTAGTAGCTTCAGATCAACAATGTAGTGATATAAAGCCATGATTATAATGTCATTACTATGTGTTTTCATATACTAAAATGCTGTGATGTTACTATTTACCTAGTCAATTTAAAACTTCACTGGCATTTAAAGTGAAAATAAAGTAGTGAAATTCATATTAAAAAAAGAAAAATTATTATTAAAGCTTGTAACTTAGATCTCCAGCTGCCTGTGGGCAGATTCTAGGGTCCAGCCCTAAGGTGTGTTTGGGGAATTCCAGTTTAAAGATAGGCAAAATTGTTTAAGCTTTGCCTGGAGTTCCTGGAGTGTGCTTGCTTATGGTAGTGTTTTTTTCTCTCTGCTTGGATCTATGAAAGGAAGCCAACTTCTGCCATTATGGAATTTCCCTTCTATCAGTAAGCTTCAATAAATCCCTTCCTACCATAATTGTGTCTGGCCTAGAGGTTTCATCCCAGCGACCTGAGGCTGTCTACTACATTCAGGAACTGGACTAGAGATAGTTCATGTTATAGATTCTTCCTATATTTGGAGAACTTGAATGATGATAAACTTAAAAAGTAATGGAGCCATTTGTTTGGCAGAGGAAATCTCAAGATATGACAGCATTCATGCTGGTGCAGAGGAAGTAGCTGTAAAGTAGCTTAAAAGGCATCAGCACCATCACAGACAAACCTGTGCCACACTGAAAGGGGAAAGCCTGAACTGAGGGGCTCTGTTCAAACATAACTCTCTAGCAAGTGTTTCATCAAGGTCAGCCTGGAAGGCTTGCAGAAGCAATTACAGATGTGGTCTGAGGAGGTCAGGCTTCATCCCAAACTGGAAGCAGAATTTGGCAGTGTCTTCCACGTGATAATGGGTAAAAAGTTGACCTGGAGTGTTGCAAACATTGTTCCAGAGATCTGATGGGGTCAGAGTATGTATGGCAAGGATGGAGTCCCTGCAAGTGAGCCTGAGAGACCAGTTTGACTAGTTTTTAGAGGAATTTTAAGTTGCAATGGAGACTTCAGGATGTCAGAGATGCCACAACCACAGAATGTCTGCAAAGGAAAGCTGCAGGCTCATAGTCAAACCAGCCCAAGAGAGAGGCACCTGAGCTGGAGGAGTGGAGCTGCCTAACCTCAAGATCCCAAGGTGCTGGACATGGAGCTGCAGGATCTGGAGCTCGCCCTGCTGTGTTTCAGTCGTGCTTTGCCTCCATCCTTTCTTTATGGATTGAGAATGTTTACTCTGCTGATGCACACTGGAAGTATGTAACATTTTTAATTGATGTGTGTGCATGTATGGGTACACTGGGATCTCTTGCCACTGCAAATAAAAGGCCATCTTGTTTTTGTATGGGTGGCTGGGGAATTGAACCCCCACTGGCAGGCTTTGGAAGAAAGTGCCTTTAACTGTTAAGCCATTTCCGCAGCCTTTGTAACTTGTTAAGGGCTTGCTTGAGTGTCAGGAGAGATTCTGCACTGAGGACTTGCTACAGAGTGAGTTCCAGGTTAGTCTGAGCTAGAGAGAGACTCTGCCTCAAAAAACAAAGTGAGAAGCTGGGCTTGGTGGCACACGCCTTTAATCCCAGCACATGGGAGGCAGAGGTAGGAGGATCACCATGAGTTCAAGGCCACCCTGAGATTACATAGTTAATTTCAGGACAGCCTGGATCAGAGTGAGACCCTATCTCGAAAAACAAAACAAAAAAAAAAAAAAGTGAGATCAGGCATGGTAGTACACACCTTTAATCCCAGCACACAGGAGGCAAAGGTAGAAGGATTAGAAGGATTACTGTGAGTTCGAGGTCACCCTGAGACTACATAGTGAATTCCAGGTCAGCCTGGGCTAGTGAAACCCTACCTCAAAAAACCAAAAACAAAAAACAACAACAACAAAAACAAAGTGATATATTTGTCAAGTAGACAAGAGGTGGATTTGTGATACTTCATATTGTAAACTTGATAGGACTTATATACACCAAGGAAATGAGCCTCTGGGCATGCCTGTGAGGGATTACCCTGATGAGGTTGAAGTGGGAAGATGGACCTTAACTGTGGCAGGTGCCATACCATGGACTGGGTCCCTGGATAAAAAGGAGAAAGCTAGCTGAACACTAACATTTATCTCTGCTTTGTCACTGTGGACTGAATGTGACTGGCTTCCTCGAACTCTTACTGACAAGTCTTCCCCACTATGATGAACTGTAACCTCAAACTAAATAAACCTTTCCTTTCTTATATTACTTCTTTCAAGTTACTTGCTCACAGCACTGAGAATGTAACTAATGCAGCAGTGCTGTGGAACCCAGTGCTCTTCTAGCCAGCAAAGGCACTCAGGTGGGAGGTCTATGACATCCATTCAGAGTGTAAACCATAGGAAGCCTTCACTGTGAAGGGTTCAGTCCTGGCCCAGGGGGCAGTGGCATAGACTGAGAAAGTTTACCTTACCTTTACAGAAGTCCTTTGAAATTGAAAGGGCAGAGAGGTTTAACCTGACAAAACCAATGACCTCAACCAGTCCTTCCCTCTACTTGTGAAAATGGATGGAAAAAACCTGGACAATTCCTTTTTTGGTTTTTCGAGGTAACGTCTCACTCTAGCACAGGCTGACCTGGAATTCACTCTGTCGCCTCAGGATGGCCTTAAACTCACAGTGATCCTTTTACCTCTGCCTCCCCAGTGCTAGGATTAAAGGCATGTGCCACCACGCCTGGCTCCACTTTTACTTCTGATTACCATCTTTATTGTTATTGGTCTGTGGGATCACATATATATTTTGGTTATGTGTATTTTGGTTTTGATTTTCATAATTTAGATTCCTGCTTATTGGTCTTTTATAACTACTTGAAATATTATACGTTGTTAAGCCACCATGCTTTAACTTCTATTTCACCACAATAGAACTTCATGAGTGTCTTGGTTCTCTACAAGTCCACCTCTTCTCTTGAACATTTCTGTAACTATGATAATCTTCCTATACGAGCTCGCAAACCTCCACTCACATATTTCCTCTCACTCATATTTTACCCTCTTTTCTCGTTTCCCTATTCCTTCACTTCATTAAATGCTGATACCCTTTCCTCTAAAAAAACAATCTATAAACCACATCTTCTCAACTGTACCCAAATGCCACTGTCTCTGAACGTTAATGGGGACACAAGTACAATGCAAGTTTACCACAACTAACCAGGCCAACTGCCAATTAAGTGCGGGAGCACCACTTCTCCCCTCGAAACAGCTATAGAAGTGCAATTCCTAGTGAAAACACCCAGTAGAAGGTCTCAAAGAAAACAAAGCAACATGAATTGGACATTGAGAAAGCTATAACTACAAGACATATCCATGCCAGAAGACACTCAAAACACAACAGTAAAAAACAAAGCTTATGAGACAACTGATCACTACTCATTCCCAATCTTCCAACTCTCCTATAGTGGAAGTAAAAATCACTGAGGTAGGCTAAATGTTTGAGAAAGAATTCAGTCTTCCTTTGTATGTGTATGTCTCCACATGCACACATAATAGTGCATGTGTGGAGGCCAGAAGACAACCTTGGCCTTGGGGTGTCACAGTGTGCATTTGTTTGCAAAAGTGGCAAAAGTGGTTTTTCGAGGTAGGGTCTCACTCTAGCCCAGGCTGACCTGGAATTCACTCTGTCTTCTCAGGGTGGCCTTGAACTCATAACAATCCTCCTACCTCTGTCTCCCAAGTGCTGGGATTAAAGGCATGAGCCACCATGGCCGGCTTATAAATAACATTTTTAAAAAGCATTTGAAAAACATTTTTTATCTCATCTGGATGAGAATGGCTATCTGCCATCAAGAAAGGAGGGTACCACAGCTGCTGGTGAAGAAGGAAGAAAAGAGGAACCCTTATTCACTGTTAGTGAGTTAAATGATCACACCACTGTGCAAATTAGGATGGAGGTTTCTCAAAAATTATAAAACAGAACTGCTCTAGGACCTACTATAGCACTCTTGGGCATATCCCCACAGGCTTTGAATCCAACCACAGAGTTACTTGCACATCCATGTTTAGTGCAGATCTATTCATAACAGCAAGGAAATAGAATCAGTGTAGTTGTCCAATGACAAATGACTGGATAATGAAAATGTGGTATATATACACAATGGATTTTTATTCAGCAGTAAAGAAAAGTGAAATCAGGGTGGAGAGATGGCTTAGCTGTTAAGGACTTGCCTATGAAGCCTAAGGACCCCGGTTCGAGGCTTGATTCCCCAGTACCCACATAAGCCAGATGCACAAGTTGGCACATGTATCTGGAGTTAGTTGTAGTGGATGGAGGCCCTGGTGTGCCCATTCTCTCTCTCTCTCAGCCTATCTGTCGCTCTCCAATAAATAAATAAAAACAAAATAAATAATTTTTTTTAAAAAGTGAAATCATGAAATTTTCAGGAAATGGATAAATCTGCAAAGTACTATATTAAATGAGGTAACACAGACTCAGAAAGATAAAAATTATGTCTTCTCTCTCTTACATGTGGATTCTAGCTTATAATGTTTATATACATGCATTTAAGTGGAAGTGAGTGCATTTGTAGGCTATGAAACTAGAAAAGAGACACAAGTGGGAGAAAGGAGCTGCTGAGAAAGGAAAGGGCAATAGGACATATGCAATATGAAAGCAGAAAGGAGACAACAGTGGAGGTAGAAGGGACACAAGGGGAAGGAGAATCAAAAAAATGGAAATTTGTTTGAAAAGACCATCAATAAATCTAATATTATGTAGGTCAATTTCATTTCTAAAAAACCAGAAAAAAATTGAACATCTATTAACATATTACATGTATTGTGCAACAGAGAATTAATAAGTAAATTGAAAGTGTTCCTCTAAAAGCTTAGGAGACTATAGCGAAACAAAGTGTGAAAGTTTACTAATGCATTGTAGAGAAATTTCCTCTTTGCAGTATAGCTAGCATGTTTCAATACACCTTTAAGAAACACCTGTTGGGCTGGAGGAATGGCTTAGCGGTTAAGGTGTTGTGTTTGCCTGCAAAGCCAAAGGACCTTGGTTCGATTTCGCAGTACCCTCATAAGCCAGATGCACAAGGGGTGCATGTGTCTGGAGTTTGTTTTCAGTGGCTGGAGGCCCTGGCATGCCCATTCTCTCTGTCTCTCTGTCAAATAAATAAAAATATTTTAAAAACGAAAGAAACACCTGTTGTGGGAGCTGGGAATGTAGGTCAGTTGGTAGAGTACTTGCTTAGCATGTATAGAGCCCTGGGTTCAATCCCCAGAACTGCCTAAACTGGGTATAGTAGTACACACCTATAATCGTAGCACTCCAGAGGAGGTGGAGACAAGAGAGGATCAGACCATCCTTGACTATACAAGCAAATTTGAGACCAGCCTGGGTTTTCAAAAACAAAAAAAGAAAAAACCCACCTGTCTTGATACAACCTTCCTATTTAATGAAGTTAATGGCTGCAACAATTAAGCAGGAATCAAGATACTTTTCAAGATCTGGCTGTTATGAAGCTATGATGGTTAAGTTTTGTGTCAACTTGATCTGTTTAGGAATCCACAGAGATTCCTCATAAGTGGGTCTTCTGAGGCTGCTTCCAGGAAGGATTAACTAATCCCAGGGTGAGGCCTTCCCTCAGAGTGGGTGGTCCCTCTTGGAGAAGGGGTGCTTTATTTAAGGAAGCTCTGGGAAGAAAAGTATCCCCTCTTCCCACCTGGCTGCCAGTGCTGCTTGCTGCTTTCCAGTGTCTCTCCAGGAAGCCTCCAGGCCTTCAGTGCTGGATTGGGACTGCTGAGGCATCCAACCTCGTGGACTGAGCAGCCACCAGGTTCCTTGAATCTCAGGCCTACAAAACTGCTATTGTTGGACTGTCATAAATTAATCCAATGAATTCCCCCCCCTTTTTTTTAAATTTATTTATTTATTTGCAAGCAGAGAGAGAGATACAGAGGAGAAAGAGAAAGAGAGTAAATGTGCATGCCAGGGCCTCTAGCCACCTCAAACGAACTCCAGATGCATGTGCCTCTTGTGCATCTGCCTTATGTGGGTCCTAGGGAAATAAACCTGGGTCCTTTGGCTTCACAGGTAAGTGCCTTAACTGTGAAACCATCCCTCCAGCCCTAAATTCCCTTTTAATACAGTTCATTCTATTGGTTCTCTTCCTCTAGAGAACCCTGCCTAATACAGAAGCTAAGTGTACTATACTGACTGTATAAGGCAAATTACAGTCTTACCCTTGAGGTAATTTTCAAGTTGTATGCCTAGTACTAAAGAAAGATTGGGACAGTATTATGGGAACACATAATGTATTTCATTCTTTTTTTTTTTTTTTTTTTTTTTTTTTTGGTTTTTCAAGGTAGGGTCTCACTCTGGTCCAGGCTGACCTGGAATTAACTATGTAGTCTCAGGGTGGCCTCGAACTCTCGGAGATCCTCCTACCTCTGCCTCCCAAGTGCTGGGATTAAAGGCGTGCGCCACCATGCCCGGCGATAATGTATTTCATTCTTTTAAAGTCTCTCAGGCTGGAGGAATGGCTTAGTGGTTAAGGTGTTTGCCTGCAAAGCCAAAGGACCCAAGTTTGATTCCCCAGGACCTACGTTAGCCAGATGCACAAGGTGGCACATGCATCCTGTCTGGAGTTTGCAGTGCCTGGAGGCCCTGGTGTGCCCATTCTCTCTCTTTCTCTGTCAAACAAGTAAAATAAAAATATATAAAAAGATATTCAATGCTAATATAAACATATTTAGAAAATATAATTTTTTTAAAAAGCCTCTCTACGCACATGAGAAAACCTGGATGCTAAGATACAAACTCTGCTTCCTTCAGACCAAATGTGTCAGTTGAGGCTCTTGTGCTGGAATCTGTCTCACAGACAGTAGACACTAGTCATCTGCTTGGTGATCTCCCCTTGTCCAGCCAGCCTCTAATGCAACTGCAGCGAGCTGAAAACATCAGCATCTGGTCTGCCACAGCAAGACTCCTCACACAAAAGAAGGTGAAGGTCACATTGCAGAGGCCACAAGGATTCATGAACTTACAGGCCCAGTACAGACCCTGGATGGTTCTTAGCTACCAGGATACCAGTCAAGATATAACGAAAGCTGCAGAATAACAATATGGCAGCCCCAAGCGGTCCAAACTGTACTCATCCACACCATGAATTAACTGCTTGGAAGGATCAAAATGAAGAAGAGAGGCACATTCATCATTTAAGAACTTTTCTTAATAACAGAGCACTAAAAAAATGTGAATAAGTTATATCTTTATTTTTCACAAGTGAAAATGACAAGTGGTAACTCGCCTATGTAAAAGACATTAGACAGTATAAGAGTGATAAGCTCTCATCTCATAGAGACAGTAGCCTCAGAAGAGTAGTTCACTGCTTTTAAAGGAAGTCTTATTAAATAATTAAATAGGAATATTTTACTTCAACAAGATCAGTGTTGAAAATGAGCACACACACAAAAATCAGAAATCAAGGGCTGGGCATCAGAAATCCCAGCACTTGGGAGGCAGAGGTAGGGGAATCACCATGAGTTCGAGGCCACTCTGAGAATACAGAGTGAATTCCAAGTCAGCCTGAGCTACAGTGAGACCCTACCTCGAAAATAAAAGTAAAAATAAGATATCAAACAGAATCTATAGAGTGGCCTGTGAAGATGAAGAAGGAAGGAGAATCTGGAAACCCACTTCCTGGAACTCTCTACTAACACCATGGAGGTTCAAAGCCTAAAAGAGAAAACAAACAAAACAAGTTAAAACAATGTTTTTATTTTTATTTTTTGAGGTAGGGTCTCACTCTAGCCCAGGCTGACCTGGAATTAACTATGTAGTCTCCTGCCTCTATGATCCTCCTACCTCTGCCTCCCGAGTCCTGGGATTAAAGGTATGTGCCATCACACCCGGCTAAAACAATGTTTTTAAAGAACCACTTGAGATTACTGAGACGAATTTCTTTTTCCTTCAGTGGTAGAGATTGAACCTCTGGCCTTATACATGTGAGGCAGGTTTACTTGACCACTGAAGGCCACTCCTAGCTCTAAATGCACAACTCCATTCTTTTATTTGCTCAGCACAACTCCACACTTTTATGTGTTCAAGACATTTTACCTTACTCATGGCGTAACTTCATATGCTATAAAAAGATCACAAAAATGATGCCAATATCTTTCTGTGAACAATGGGCTCTTTAAATTTCAAATATGAGCCTAAAATCCCAATTAAATGTTTCTACAATAAGCAGTAGAGATGGACTCACTTCTTTAACTGCATACTTAATTTTTACACACGATGGTTTAAAAATTGTGTATATATCTCTTACAGCATAACCCTTCTCACAGAGGAGGACAAGCAATTTCCAAAATGAAGATGTTTAGGACAAGATTATACAGCTAGTGGGTGGGGAGGTAAGAGGTACAAAACCATCAAGTCATACATTTAATAAAGGACTTTGAAAACTCAACAATTCTTACTGTTTATAAGAAAGGATATGAAACCACATGATGGTATATACCTGTTGTCCCAAACCTCAGGAAGCTGATGCAGAAGGATTAAGAATTTGAGGTGAGCTGGGCATGGTGGTACATGCCTTTAATAATCCCAGCACTTGGAAGGCAGATGGCTGGAGGATTGCTGTGAATTCAAGGCCATCCTGAGACTACGCAGTAAATTTCAGGTCAGCCTGGGATACAGTGAGACCTTGTAAACCACCCCCCCACCAGCCCCCAAAAAAGAATTTGAGGTGAGCCTAGGCATATTACATAGCACATAAAAAAAACCAAAAAAAAAAAAAAAAAAAAGGAAGAAAGCTGGGCATGGTGGCACACACCTTTAATCCCAGCACTCAGGAGGCAGAGGTAGTTCAAACTGAGCTAGACTACCTATAAAGTACACGGAACCCTACCTTTATGTTTTATAATACTTCTCCATTATAGAAAATGATTATAGAAAGAAATGGCTTCCTGACAGTACCAAAATCCTTCTGAAAGAAAAATCTTAACTTACTGGAATAGACTAATATAAAATAAGTGAAAGACAATCTTTATAGTAGCAGAGTCCTAAAGAACCAGAGAGTTCAAGCAGGAAGATTGACAGTATCTCTCTCTCACTGGCAGTTGTGGTGTGCTCCCTATTCAAAGCTGAAGCCAATTAGCAATTCTTATGAGCAGATCCAAACTTTAAGTTAGAACATATACTTATGGGTAGCTGAAGGTTTAGACTCACTTCCAGGTTTATGGAAGAAGAAGAAGAAAAAAAAAAGTTAAAAGCTCTACTAATGCTGGGTATGATACACATGACTATAATCTTGTATTTGGGAGGTTAGAGACAGGAGGACCTCAAGTTTGAGGCCATGCTGGGCAATACAGCAAGTTCCAAGCTAGCCAGGACTAAATGGTAAGAATGATCTTAAAAATATATATAAGCAAATTAAGCCAGGTGTGATGGCGCACGCCTTTAATCCCAGCACTTGGGAGGCAGAGGTAAGAGGATCGCCATGAGTTCAAGGACACCCTGAGACTACATAGTTAATTCCAGGTCAGCCTGGGCCAGAGTGAGATCCTACCTCCAAAAACACCAAAAAAAAAAATATATATATATGTAAATTAAATAAAGATCAACAAACAAAAGATTCTATAGGTCCTCAGAAAGACAGGCAGCAAGCCAGGTGTTGTGGCTCATGCCTTTAATCCCAGCACTGGGAAGGCAGAGGTAGGAGGATCGCGTGAGTTCAAAGCCACTCTGAGACTACATAGTGAATTCCAGGTCAACCTGGGCTAGAGTGAGACCCTACCTCAAAAAACCAAAAAAAAAAAAAAAAAAAATAGGCAGCAAGACATGCCATACTAAACTATTTATGTCAATACCTCCATCATAACTGTCAACCACATTAGGCTTTGATATCACTATAAAGAAAAAAAGGGGACTGGAGAGATGGCTTAGCAGTTACAGCACTTGCCTGCAAAGCCAAAGGACCTTGGTTCGATTCCCCAGGACCCACTTAAGCCAAAGGCACAAGGTAGCACATGCATCTGGAGTTCATTTGCAGTGGGGGAAAGCCCTGGCGCACCCATTCTCTCTCTCTCTCTCAAATTAATTAATTAATTAATTAATTAATTAAATAGTGAGACCCTACCTCAAAAAACAACAAAAAAAAAAAGAAAAAAAAAAAAAAAAAAAGAAAAGCCTGAACTGAAAACTGAAAATTAAGAATGAGCATAAATGATAATACTTTTCAAAGGGCTACAGACATTGGGCACATGTACAGCTGAACTTTCTAATGAAGCAAAATGTGAGTTTATAGCACTAAATCATTTCTTCAAATTTCTATGGGTTTAAAATCCTCATAACTAACTTTACATGAAAATATATTGTAATTGTAATGAAATAATTTCTCACTTACTGTTTTTTTCTAAAATACCTATGGATATAATTGTGTTTTTCTAAATGTTTCATTAGTTATAGTCAGTCTTGTAAGTCTGGTTCCATAATAATCTATAATGTAACTACTTCCATCTGAAGGTCCAACAATCTGGAAGAGATAAAATTTTCAAAATTATTTGTTTAACAAAAGATATTTCACAATACTTTGAGTTTACTTTTCTTAGTAATTATTTCAATAACCACAAAAACCCAACTCTAAGAAAACAAAGTAATTGAAGTGGCTCATGTAGGTGAGACAGACTGGCATAGTTGACTGGATAAAGAGAAGAGCTATAAGAATCAAGACTACAAAGTCTGAATTCTGCACTCAGGAGCCCTTGGTCTGGCCTCCTGCCTCTATGCTTTGCTATGCAGAAAGGTACCTGACCAACTGTCAGCAACTTGAGATTCCTATATTCCCACCTCATGAAGTCCCAATAAAATTTTCTCCACTGTTGTATATATGCAATTCCAGGGTAAGTCTTTGTTTGGTGTTTGCACTTGATGCCTATTACTAGAAAAATTACTATATTCAGCAAAACAGAATTTAATATTATTTGTAAGACCAAGCTCTCTGAGAAATGGCAACAAAACTGTCCTGTCCTCTAGAACTGCCTGGGCTAGAAAAGGAAGGGACTGAGAGAAAAGTCATATATTCACTACAATCACCTTGTCCACTTGACAGTACAGTTAACAAGGTCTCCATACGTTATTCTTGAAGATAACCATCTTCACAAATCCTTTTACAATAGACAGATTTAGCTTAGAAGGCTTTATAGGTATCAGTTCTGATTCACTTGAGTGCCATAAGTTCTCTATAAAACCTATCTGCCTGAAACTAGGACTTACACTGTCCTGAGGAATAAAAACCTCTTCAGTGCCAAACCAAGGAAGAATCTAAAATACTAGACTTAAAAGCATTAATCAAAAGTCTAAAAATACATTCAGCTACATCTTGTTCAAAAGATACATTCCCAGGGCTGGAGAGATGGCTTGGCAGTTAAGGTGCTTGCCTGCAAAACCTAAGAACTCATGTTCAAATCTCCAGGTCCCATGTAGCCAGATGCACAGTGATGTAAGCATGCAATACTACACATGCACACAAAGGAGCACACACGTCTGGAGTTTGTTCACAGAGGCTGAGGTCCCTGATGCACCATTCTCTCTCTCTCTCTCTCTCTGCCTCTTTCTCTCGCCCTCTCTCTCAAAAAATAATAATTTTAAAAAAGATGCATTCTCAAGCCAGTGTGGTGGTAGAGGAATGTAATCCCAACACTTGGGAGGCAGAGGCAGGAAGAAAAGGAGTTTATGTTGTCCTTGGCTACCTGTTGAACTGCAAGCCATCCTGGGCTACATGAGACCTTGTCTTAAAAGAATCAAAAAAACTTCACATACACAAAGATGTATTCGCAGTAACATCTCACTTTGTTTTTCTTTTCTTTCCTTCTTCTCCCTCTCCCTTCCTCCTGGCTCTCTCTCCCTTTTCTCTTTCACTCTCTTCCTCCCCCTCTTCTCTTTCTTTCTTGAGGCAGGACTGACTGGTTCCCACTCTGTAGCCCAGACAGGCCTTCAACTTCTGGAGATCTTCTTGAGCCTCTCCAGTACCCTAGTGCTAAAATTAAAGCTGTGAGTCGGGCGTGGTGGCGCACGCCTTTAATCCCAGCACTCGGGAGGCAAAAGTAGGAGGATCACCGTGAGGTCAAGGCCATCCTGAAACTACATAATTAATTCCAGGTCAACCAGGGCCAGAGTGAGACCCTACCTTGCAAGACAAAAAAAAAAAAAAATTTAAATCTGTGAGCCACTATGTCCAACTTACGTCTTTTTTTCTTAAAATATTTTGCTACACTTTTAACACATTAATGCTGTTTTTAACAACTATGTATCATTAATAACTTATAGATTGATCTATAAATTACAAAAAACTTTAAATAATTTAACTTCAATGAATACATGATTAGTTAAAGGTTTTGGGGTATACAAATATATTATGTGAAAATAAAATCCTGTGGGAGAAGAGGAAATCAAAATTCAAGGAGAAAAAAACAGCAACATAAAAATTATAATCATCTGTGATGAGTTTATTCATTTATTCATGTCTTTTTTAAGTAGATGGTATTTAAAAATCCTATGGTATTTATAGTCTGTTGGATACATTTAAAAACTGATGTAACAGTTTTATTTATATATGTCAATATTTGAAATTATATCTTTTACAACTATTTAAATTTATGAAAGGAAACTTAAATGTCAATTAAAAAATATGTAGAGGGAGCCGGGCATGGTGACGCACGCCTTTAATCCCAGCACTCGGGAAGCAGAGGATCGCCGTAAATTCAAGACAACCCTGAGAAGACAGAGTGAATTCCAGGTCAGCCTGGACTAGAGTGAAACCCTACCTCAAAAAACCAATATATGTATGTAGAGGGTATAGACGTCAAAAAAAAAAAAACCTCTAAGGGAATATACAACTAGAGTTTAAAGAAAACTGCTATCAACCGCTCATTTAAAATGCAAATTCAGATCTAGATATTATGGTATACACCTGTAATCCCAGCAGCACAAGTGATTCAAGGCCAGATTAGGTATAAAGTGAACTCAAGGCTAGCCTAACATATGTAGCAAGACCTTGTCCTAAATAAATATTAGTAAGTGAATCAATCCAGCCTTAAGAACTAGGAGCAGTGACATGCCCCTGTACTCACAGCTCCCTGGGGGCTAAAGCAATGGGATAATCTCTGGAGCACAGGAATCAGGCCAGCCTGGGCAGCACAGAGACACACCTCAAAACTACGAAAAACAGTTCCCAGCGTTCCAGGACCTGTCCTGTGCAATATGTACATAACAGTGACAAAAACACCATCTCTGCCAACAAGGAGCTAATCCTAGTGGAGTCAAATAACATTTAAAAAGAACTTACATAACAGACACCACAGCAGTACTACAGTGCAGGTTGTCATGAACTCACTATGTAGCCCAAACTGGCCTCAAATTCCTGCCTCAGCCTCCCAAGTGCTGGGATTATAGACATGAGCTACCATACCAGGATCATTTTTAAAGCCTCAGTTCTTTAAAAATTTTTTTATTTATTTACATGTGTGTGTGCACAAGGGCCTCTTGCCACTGCAAAAAAAAACAAAAGCAGGGTGGTGGCTTGGGAATTGAACCCAAACAGGCTTTGCAAGGAAGCACCTTTAACAACTGAGCAATCAGCCCTATTTTTATTCATTAATTCATTTTAAAATATTTTTATTTATTTGGGAAAGTGAAAGAGAGAGACAGAATGGGTGTGCCAGAGTCTCTTGCCACTGCAAATGAACTCCAGGTGTATGTGCCACTTTGTGCATATGGCTTTATATGGGTATTGGGAATTGTACAGGGGCCAGCAGCTTTGCAAGCAAATGACTTTTTAGATGCTAAGCCTTCTCCTCAGCCTTATTTATTACTTCTTAAGTAACCCTGTGAAATTTATAATTGTACCTAAGGTCTGGTGATGGTCTGAATGTGTTCTCTAATATTCATATGTTGAAGACGGGCATAGTGGCACACACCTTTAATCCCAGCACTCGGGAGGCAGCAGGGGGATTACAGTGAGTTCAAGGCCACCCTGAGACTACACAGTGAATTCCAGGTCAGCCTGGACTAGAGTGAGACCCTACCTTGAAAAACAAAACAAAACAACAACAAAAAAATTCGTATGTTGAACTCAAACCACCAATCTGGTAGATTAAGAAGTGAGAGACTGTAGGAGGTAATTAAATCATAAATGAGTAAGTAACTGTATAAAAAGGCTGATGATATGAGGACATAGAGAAGACATCATACTTCATGCTAAATGCCCACACCAGGCATGAAATCTGCTATACCTTGAGTTTTTCTTTCCCAGAATCCACAATTGCAAGCAATTTCCATTGTGTGTAAAGTACACACTCTAAAGTATGGGTTCCAGCATGATACTCACTTATAATCCCAGCAAGTCTGAGGCTAATCTGGGTTACACAGTGAACTCCTGGCAAGTCTGAGCCACAAAGCAGGACTAAGCCTCAAAAACCAGAAAATAGGGGCTAAGGAGATGGCTCCATGGTTAAAAGTTCATCACTCAACCTGAAGTATCTGCGTTTGATTACCACACCTCACATAAAAGTCAGAAGCCATGGTGGGCTTTTGTAATCCCAGCATATTGATACTGACAGTGAGGTAGAGACTGGAGAATTTCCAAGGAAGCTCACTGTGAGTGTAGCAAAACACAGCAGACCATGAGAATCCAGAGGGAGATAGCCTGTCTCAAAAAAGGTGGGAAACCAAGCTACCCTGAAAGCACTACACTTAATGTTCATATTCACATATTAATGCTACTCTCACTTCTGGTTAGAGAAGCTTTTCTTTTCAGATGGCAATGACCACTGGCATGACCCAAAGGGCAACATAGTGCTGAGAAAAAGGGATGGAAGAGTGCCCAGCACTGAAACACCCGTCACACCCTCCAAGACTCAGGGACCATTGTGGAAGAGGGGGCGGATAGAATGGAAGAGCCAAAGGAAGGGTACGACTCCTTACAATGCAACTGTCCAGACAGAAGTTGGCCTTGATATCCATAACCTTGCAGTGCCTAGCAATACCTTTGCAAGACCCTCAAAAATAGAAGAAAAAGAAGATGACATCAAATTAAAAGAGAGACTAATGGAGAGAGGGAGAGGGTACGATGGAGATTGGAGTTCTAAAGGGGAATGGGGGAGGGAAGGGAAATATCATGCATTTTGTGTATGTAAGTATAGAAGCTGTCAATAAAAAAAAAGAAAAGAGTGAAACCCTACTTGAAAAACCAAAACCAAAACCAAACAAAACAAAAATCTACCATTTTTAGCTTCTCTTCTTTCTTGCACTTGGCATACTTTTTTTTTTTTGGGGGGGGGGCGGTTCAGACCTGTAACTCACTATGTAGTCTCAGGGTGCCTTGAACTCATGGCAATTCTCCTACTTCTGCCTCCTGAAAGCCACACCCAGCAGAAAGCCACACTTTTCACAAACATTTTAAGGCATACTTTGTTTAGCACACAATTGGTGCTACGGGGGATTAGTGAGTCTTTTCTCCTCAAGAATTTTATGTGTGACTTCAAACCTAATATTTAAAAGCTCTAAAAGAAAAAACAGAAGCAATATATAAACCAGCCTAAAGTAAGGAGCATATACTGAATGCCAAGCTAAAGGAAGATATTTTACAAATCCAATTAATTTATTTATAAGTGATAAATGAGGGCTGAGAAGATGGCTCAACAGGTAAGATCATGCCCCATATAAGCATGAGGCCCTGATCTGGCGTGAGTTCGATCCCCAGCACCCACAATAAAAAAAAAAAAAAAAAAACTTCATAAAACCATACATTCCTGTAAGCACGGTCCTCTGGGGACTCAGGAAGAGACCAGAGAATCACTGAGGCTTGCTGGTCAGCCACTCTGACTGAAAATGGCAGCTCCAGGCTCAGTGAGAGACTCTCTCAAGAAAAAATACAGAAGAAAAAAAAGAAAAAGTACAGAAGAGCAATGCAGGACACCTAATGTTCTCCTCTGGCATACATATGTGGGTACATGAGGCATGCATATCTACACACACATACGCATACACAAACCATACCACACAAACTCACACCAAAAATAAGTAAGTGTCTGAGTTTATGTTGCTTTTGTTTCTTTAAAGAAATCCATTGAGGGGGGGCTAGAGAGATGGCTCTAAAAAGTCTATCAGCCCAGGGCCAATTCTTCAGCATCCATGGAAAGCCAGATGCAAAAAGTGGCTCAAGGGCTGGAGTGATGGCTTCGCAGTTAAGGTGTTTGCCTGCGAAGCCTAAGGACCCAGGTTCTATTCTCCCAGTACCCACATAAGCCAGATTCACAAAGGGGTGCATGGGTCTGGAGTTCATTTGCAGTGGTAGAGGCCCTGGCACACCCATTCCCCCCTCTCAAGCATCAAGCATTTATTTACAGCAGCAAAGACCCATAGCACATCCATATACCCACATGTGGAAATAAATAAATAAGTATTAAAAACAAATAAACCCATGAGGCTGGAGAGATGGCTTAGCAGTTAAGGCACTTACCTGAGAAGCCTAAGGACCCAGGTTTGATTCCCCAGTACCCACACAAGCCAGATGCACGAAAGGTAGGGCATGCGTATGGAGTTCATTTGTAGTGGCTAAAGGCCCTGGTGTGCCCATTTTCTCTCTTTATCTGCTTCTTTCTCTCTCTCATAAATAAATAAATACTAAGAAAAGAAAAAAAAAAGAAAAGAAGAAAAGAAAAGAAACCTAAAGCTGGGGTGTGGCGATGCACACCTTTAATCCCAGCATTTGAGTAGGAGACTCACCATGACTTTGAGGACAGCCTGGGCTAGAGTGAGTTCCAGATTAGCCTGGGCTAGAGTAACACACTACCTTGAAAATATCCCTCCCCCAAAATCTAGCCAGGCATGGTGGTGCACACCTTTAATCCCAGCTCTCAGGAGGCAGAGGTAGGAAGATTGCCATGAGTTGGAGGCCAGACTGAGGCTACATAGTGAATGCCAGGTCAGCCTGAGCTAGAGTGAGATCCTACCTAGAAAGATCAAAAAATAAAAACAAAAAAACAGCCGGGCGTGGTGGCGCACGCCTTTAATCCCAGCACTAGAAAAGGATCACTGAAAATAAAAAGGTCAAAAAAAACACCACACAAAAAAAAAAAAAATCTACTGAATGATGTTAAATATGAAAATAAGGACAGGTGTAATAGCATACACAATTAATCCCAGCACTCAGAAGACAGAGGTAGGAGGATTGCTGTGAATTCAAGGACAGCTTGGAGCTACAGACTGAGTTCTAAGCTAGAGTAAGACCCTACCTCGGGAAAAAAAAAAAGGAAAATAATAGTAATTTATTCAGTGATGTACAAAACTTTTAAAATTAAAACAAAGAAAGTAACATACTTCCTTTTTATCTACTTTCTGCATTCTAATACACATTTTCATTTTTCCTCTATGCAATACTCATCTTTCTCATTTGTGGTTTTTCTTGCTTGAGGTTTTGTCTCTACTTAGCAGAAGAAACTTTATTTTTGTTTGGCAAAGTACACATTAGTGCCTTTGGTTTGAAATGTTCAGATTGAGGATGAAAAAAAGACTTAAGTATAATCATAATATTCTTTTTCGTGAAAGAAACCTGTATTGTTTAATCTATCCTTCATGATACACATCAGAGCCAAGCAGATGATGATTTCATATTGCGGGACACCTTGTGATGGCACTGAGGATCCATAAACGTTTGCTCAAATGCTGTTTGGCAGTATTTGTTGTGAATTCACCACTACCTCTTCTTAAAAATCCTCATGAGTCGGGCTGGAGAGATGGCTTAGCGGTTAAGGTGTTTGCCTTAACCAAAGCCAAAGGATCCTGGTTCGATTCTCTAGGACCCACGTAAGCCAGATGCACAAGGGGACGCATTCATCTGGAGTTCGTTTGCAGTGGTTGGAGGCCCTGGTGTGCCCATTCTCTCTCTCTCTCTCTCTCTCAAATAAATAAATAAATAAATAAATAAATAAATAAATAAATAAATAAATTAATAAATTTAAAAAAAAAATCCTCATGAGTTAACCCAACCAGTTTGGAGTAACTTAACAGAAAACACCCAGTAGCATCTTTATGTGCTTAAGGACAACATTTCAAAAACTCTGTGTCCTCATCCCCATGCATCCATGCAAGGGTAGCACAGAGAAACAGAGATGAACATCAGAAGAGTGGAGAACCCATTATTTATTTATTTATTTATTTATTTATTTATTTATTTATTTATTTATTTTGTTTTGCTTTGTTTTTTGAGGTAGGGTTTCACTCTAGCTCACAATGACCTGGAATTAGTCTCAGGGTAGCCTCGAACTCATGGCTATCCTCCTACCTCTGCCTCCTCCTACCTCTGGGATTAAAGGCGTGCACCACCACCCGGCTGCATTATTTATTTCTATAGACTTGTTTTGCTTGAGGTTAGCCACCACTTCTACACATTCTACAGAATATTCACACACTCCTTTTTTCTTCTTGGTGTAAGCTAACTAGACTTACCTTTCAGTGACTTGCATAGAGTAAAATTTGTCTAGAACATCTGTGTGTAGTGCAAAAGAAAATCTATCTCCACAACGTTCATGTGTATATTAGAGTCCTATCAATGGACCATATTATGGTAAATGATAAAGTGACCATGACTATCAAGCAAATAAACAGCAACTTGGAAAAATAAGTGGAACCCCTGGAGAAATGGCTTAAAGGTTCAGTGTTTGCTATAAAGACTGAAAACGTGCGCCAGATGCAATCCCATGCATCTGAGAGGCAGAGGCTAAAAGGATCGCCATGGGTTGGAGGTCACCCTCTCTCTCTAAATAAATTTTAAAAAAAATTAAAAAAAAAAATAAGTGGAACCCCTCTTAAAGACTCAGTACATACTATAAAGACTGAAAAGTGCGCCTTTAATCCCAGCATCTGAGAGGCAGAGGTAGAAGGATCGCCATGGGTCTACAGAGTGAATTCCAACTCAGCCTGGAGAGATGGTTTAGCAGTCAAGGTACATGCCTGCGAAGCCTACGGACCCAGGTTCGATTCTCCAGGTCCCACGTAAGCCAGATGCACATGGTGGCAGATGCATCTGGAGTTCATTTGCAGTGGCTAGAGGCCCTGGCATGAGCACTCTCACTCTCCCATTCTCTGTCTCAAATAAATAAATAAATAAATAAATAAATAAATAAATAAATAAATAAATAAAATCTTTAAAAAAAGAACTGCAAGCCGGGCATGGTGGCGCACGCCTTTAATCCCAGCACTTGGGAGGCAGAGGTAGGAGGATCGCCAAGAGTTCGAGGCCACCCTGAGACTACATAGTTAATTCCAGGTCAGCCTGGACCAGAGTGAGACCCTACCTCGCAAAACCAAAAAAAAAAAAAAAAAAAAAAAAAAAACTGCAGGGCTGGAGAGATGGCTTAGCTTAAGGCACCTGCCTGCAAAGCCTAAGAATGCTTCATCAAATCTCCAGGTCCCACAGAAACACACAATGTCGTACATGCACACAAGGGGGCGCATGCATCTGGAGTTGTTCACAGTGCCTGAAAAGGCTTGGCATGCCCATTCTCTGCCTCTTCCTCTCTCTGTCTCTCTCAAATTAAAAATAAAAATTCAGGGCTGGAGAAATGGCTTAGCGGTTAAGGTATTTGCCTGTGAAGCCAAAGGATCCTGGTTTGATTCTCCAGGACCCACGTAAGCCAGATGCACGAGGGGCACATGCATCTGGAGTTCGTTTGCAGTGGCTAGAGGCCCTGGCATGCCCATTCTCTCTGTCTGTCTGCCTCTCTTCTATCTATCTCAGCTTGCAAATAAATAAATAAATAAAAATTTTAAATAAATAAATAAATATAAAAATTCAGCTGGGCTTGGTGGCACACACCTTTAATCCCAGCACTCGGGAGGCAGAGGTAGGAGGATCACCATGGGTTCGAGGCCACCCTGAGACTACATAATTAATTCCAGGTCAGCCTGGGCCAGAGCGAGACCCTACCTCAAAAACAAAAAAAAAAAAAAAAAAAAAATCAAAGTTATTAAGGGAAGAAATATCTAACTCAGTTAATCCTTATCTACAAATTACATATGAATATGCAGTCCTTTTTTAATTTTTTTTCAGAGTGGAGTCTCATTCTAGCACAGGCTGACCTTGAATTCACTATGTAGTCTCATACTGGCCTTGAACTCTCAGTAATCCTAACTCTGCCTCCCAAGTGGTAGGATTAAAGGTGTGCATCACCACACCTGGCTGCAGTTCCTTTTTTATTTAAAATATTTATTTATTTATTTATTTATTTATTTATTTGAGAGAGAAAGAGAGAGAGAAAGAATGGGCATGCTAGGGCCTCCAGCCAATGCTTATCTACAGACACATGTGCCACCTTGAATCTGGCTTAGGGTCCTTTTTAATTTTTTTTTTCAGGCAAGCACCTTAACTGCTAAGCCATCTTCTCCAGCCCTGCAGTTCCTTTTTTAAATGAATGTCTTATATCTTATAGATCCATAGTTTGAGAAATACTTGTTGAAATCATGACCATGATCCCTTTATCCAGCATCTGAAGAAAAATTGAACCCACCTGCTTCTTAATGTATCTAACTTTTTAAATATACCAGCAGATCACCAAACTTAGTTTTGATTGTAAAAGTACTTTATGTTCCAGACTAAAACTAACTTACCTGCATTGAAATCAGAACAAAATCAATTAGGCTCCCAATTCCACAAAATCCTACAGTGCAAAACTTTAACAAGCCTAGAAAAGTACAAATGAAAATCATTTACAATCTAGACAGTTTTGTCAGTATTAAAAACATAGCCATTTTATTAACAAATCATTATATATACCATAAACTCTACATTAAGATGCTAAGAAGTAAGCCGGGCATGGTGGTACATACCTTTAATCCCAGAACTTGGGAGGCAGAGGTAGGAGGATCACCATGAGTTCAAGGCCACCCTGAGACTACAAAGTGAATTCCAGGTCAGCCTGGGCTACAGTGAAACCCTACCTCAAAAAATTAATTAATTAAAAATGAATGTCTTATATCTTAATCCCAGATCCATAGTTTGAGGCCACCATGAGACTACATAGTTAATTCCAGGTCAGCCTGGACCAGAGTGAGACCCTTTCACAAAACCAAAATAAATAAATAAATAAATAAATAAATAAATAAATAACCAAACAAACAAGATGCTAAGCAGTAAAAAATAAAAGAAAATAAAATCTTCACCAGAAATATGGGAAAAATTTAAAGGAACCTCATGTACAGAAAAGCCACAAAATATTTAACACAATAAATACTAGTA
The DNA here is from genome assembly GCA_036365145.1 of Orientallactaga sibirica. Taxonomy (NCBI): domain Eukaryota; kingdom Metazoa; phylum Chordata; class Mammalia; order Rodentia; family Dipodidae; genus Orientallactaga; species Orientallactaga sibirica. Next base: position 29,993,947 of record JAEOAD010000015.1, on the reverse strand, counting down.
ACTAAATGAAAAACTTTTGTAATCTTCAAAGTTTCTCTTTTTAAAAATATTTTATTTATTTACAATGAGAGAAAAAAAGGGAGAGTTAAAGAGAAGGAGGGAGGAAGGGAGAAAGAGAAAAAAAAATCAATGGGCATACAATCTAGCACAGATTTGCACCACTTTGTATCTAAAACATGGGGACTAGGGAACTAAATGCCATTTATTAACAAATCATTAATCACTAGCTGACCCCAGACCCCTTAAACTTTCTACATTAAATGCCTAAACAAGAAAATGTTTACATATTAGTGCACTAGGGTATGGGATACAGCTCAGTGTGCTTCTCTATCACCATAAGAAAACAAGAACAAAAAAAATCCAAGAGTTACAGAACATCTTCTAGTATCAAACCCCTTATTGATTTAATTAAAACTGGGTTCCATCTCTGACAACACAAAAAAGGGGGAGGGCTTCACAAAAACAAGATGAAGTTTCTGGCAAGATAATACAACAGATGACTGGGGAGATAGTTCTGTGGTTAAAGGCTTACAAGCCTCCCAACCTGAATTTGATTCGCCAGCACCCACATGAAAGCTGGACACAAAGTAGTGCAGGCATCTGTAATCACAATGTACCTGCAGCAAAGGGAGGCAAAGCCAGGAGGATCGCCATGAGTTCAGGCTGGCCACCTAGTGAAAAACAAGGGAGACCATTTCAAAGAAAAACACAGGACAGACTGGCAGCCTTCTCACACACACACAAGCATGCACACACGCAAAACATGCACATACATACTCACACAAAAATAAGATAAAAATGTTATTTTATTTTTTTAATTATTTTAATTATTTTTTATTTATTTTTGGAGAGAGAGACACAGAGAGATAGAGAGGGAGACAGAGATGGGCACACCAGCAGTCTCTCAGCTGCTGTGAACGAAATCCAGATGTGTGCGCCCCCTTGTGGGCAAGTGCGGCATTGTGCCCTTGCCTCACTTTGCATCTGGCTAAACATGGGACCTGGAGATTGGAACCGCTGGACATTGGAACCAGCGTTGTTAGGCTTAGCAGGCAGGCGCCTTAGCCGCTAAGCCATCTCTCCAGCCCAAAATGTTATTATTTTTTTTGAGAGAGACAGAGAGAGAGAGAAAGAGAAAGGGAGAGGAAGACAGATAGAGATGGGTGCAGCAGGAGCCTCTCAGCTGCTGTGAACGAAATCCAGATGTGTGCGCCCCCTTGTGGTCAAGTGCGGCATTGCGCCCTTGTGTCACTTTGCATCTGGCTAAACGTGGGACCTGGAGATTGGAACCAGCATTCTTAGGCTTAGGAGGCAGGCGCCTTAACCATTAAGCCATCTCTCCAGCCCAAAAAATGTTATTTTAAAGACAGAACATTAGATAGGGAATGCTTCGCATGTTTAGAACTTTGCTACAAATTATACAAATCCTGGAGTAACACCTATGCAAAAGAACTACAGAACAGATCCAAGATAATATACATAAATTTAAAGAATTTTAATTTTTATTGATTTATTTATTTGAGAGAGACAGAGAGAGAGGCAGATAGAAAGAGAGAATGGGCACGTCAGTGCCTCCAGCCTACAAAGCCAAAGGACCCAGTTTCAATTCCCAGGACCCATGTAAGCCAAATGCACAAGGTAGCTCATGTGTCTGGAGTACGTTTGCAGTGGCTAGAGGCCTTAGCACACCCATCTCTCTCTCTCTCTCTCTCAAATAAATAAGTAAAATAAATACTTTTTTAAAAAATTAAAAAGGGGCTGGAGAGATGGTGTACTGGTTAAGCACTTGCCTGTGAAGCCTAAGGACCCTGGTTCAAGGCTCAATTCCCTAGTACCCACGTAAGCCAGATGCACAAGGTGGTGCATGCATCTGGAGTTCGTATGCAGTGGCTGGAGGTCCTGGAACACCCATTCTCTCTCTCTCTCTCCCTTCCTCTCTCTCTCTCTCTCTCTCTTCTTCTCTCTGCCTCTTTCTATCTCTCAGCTAAATAAATAAAAATAAAATTAAAAATTAAAAAGGACTTTCGGGTAAGACAGCAACATACTAGCCATTCCAAAGCAGCCTAGGGAGGGATATAAGCAGAAATACAGAAAAATACACTCTTCTACTGAAAAGTGAAGGGGTATAAGTTATTATCAACCACATCAGAGAAGTAAGAGAGGCCAAGATATTCCAGAAAGGAGGGAACCAGCCAGAATCCCACCAAGGCATCTGCACTCCTGATCTGCTCAGAATTGCAGGAGCAGAAACAAGCTGAAGGCATTTTCCACCCACATCAGCCTACTTGCAAAGTCAAGAAACCTGAAGGGGAAGGCTGAAGGAGAATACAGACGGGACCAACTGAGAAGCTCCAGTAGGTCTCCAGGCACCCTATATAGCATCCTATCCCCCAACCGTCAGTCAGGGTGCTTTAACCTTCAGAGAACTCATTCAAGCCCAGCCGCCCAGCACCAAGAGAGATCAAGGTGGGCACTCAGCACTGGTGAGACTGGAAGCCATTCTCTGCCTCTTTACCCCTTAAATAAATAAATAAATAAATATTTTTAAAATTTGGATTTATACACCCAAGAATACTGTAGATAATTAGAAAACCCAAGCATCAAATTAACTTAAGATGAAAAATCTCTACATTGTAATACAAGAAACACAAAAAAATCAAGACAAGCTGGGTATGGTGGTGCACACCTTTAATCCCAGCACTTGGGAGGCAGAGGTAGGAAGATTTCCATTAGTTGGAGGCCACCGTGAGTCTACATAGTGAATTCCAGGTCAGCCTGGGCTAGAATGAAAACCTACCTTGAAAAACCAAAAAAAAAAAAAAAAAAAAGACAATACAATCCCACCAAAAATTTAAATCCATCAGAAATGACCTCCAGTGAGACTGCTTTAAATGAAATGTCTGACAAAGGTTTTAGAAAGAAAGAAAGAAAGAAAGAAAGAAAGAAAGAAAGAAAGAAAGAAAGAAAGAAAGAAAGAAAGAAAGAAAGAAAAGAGAAAGAGAGTGAAAGAGAGTGAAAGAAAGAAAGAAAGAAAGAAAGAAAGAAAGAAAGAAAGAAAGAAAGAAAGAAAAGAGAAAGAGAGAGTGAAAGAAAGAAAGAAAGAAAGAAAGAAAGAAAGAAAGAAAGAAAGAAAGAAAGAAAGAAGAGAAGAAGAGAAGAGAAGAGAAGAGACAGCAGCCAGGCGTGGTGGCGCACTCCTTTAATCCCAGTACTTGGGAGGCATACGTAGGAGGATTGCCATGAGTTCAAGGCTACCCTGAGACTACACAGTAAGTTCCAGGTCAGCCTGGACCAAAGTGAGCCCCTACCTCGAAAAAAAAAAAAAAAAGATTATATCTATGTTCACAGAAATAAAATGAATCAAGGAAGAAAACAGAGCCGGGCGTGATGGTGCACACCTTTAATCCCAGCACTTGGGAGGCAGAGGTAGGAGGATTGCTGTGAGTTTGATGCCACCCTGAGACTACAAAGTTAATTCCAGGTCAGCCTGGGCCAGAGTGGTGAGACCCTACCTTGAAAAAAAAAAAGAAGAAGACAAACTCCTGAAGGAATCCCAAGAAACCACAGGTAACCAACTTACTATAATAAGGAGATCAATAAAAGACATGAGTAAGGAAATGCAAATAATGAAAAAATACCAATCAGAAATACTAGAAATGAAAACCAGAGTAAGTCAAATAGAAAACTCTGTAGAAAGTCTCACCAGTAGAATGGATCAAGGAGAGCACAGAATACCTAAACTAGAAGACCAGGTGGCAGATCTAATAGTCCAACAAAGAGAAAACTGATATGAAGACACGAATGGGAATTTCAAGGTATTTGGGACACTATGAAGAGATCAAACATTCACGGCATAGTAGAAAGAGAAGAAATTCACTCCAAAGGCATAACAAGTATTTTCAACAAAATCATAGAAGAAAACTTCCCAAGTAGGCAAAGTGATGCCAACACAGATACAAAAGCCTATAGAACGCCAAACAGACAAAATCAGGAAAGAACCTCTCACCGTTACATTATAATTAAACTACAAAACACACAAACCAAGGCAATTAGAAAGAAAAATCAGATCCCATACAAAGGCAAGCCCATCAGGATAACAGCAGATTACTCAATGCAATCTTTTTTTTTTTTTTTTTTTTTTTTGTTTTTCGAGGTAGGGTCTCACTCTGGTCCAGGCTGACCTGGAATTAACTATGTAGTCTCAGGGTAGCCTCGAACTGTCGGCGATCCTCCTACCTCTGCCTCCCGAGTGCTGGGATTAAAGGCGTGCGCCACCACGCCTGGCTCTCAATGCAATCTTTAAAAGCCAGAAGGGCTTGGAATGATGTATTCCAAGTTCTAAAAGATAACAACCGTCAACCAAGATTTCTTTATCCTGAAAAACTATCCATTCAAATAGACAGAGAAATAAGGACATTCCACAACAAAAGCAGGCTAAAGGAATATATGAAGACTAAACCAGCTCTATAGAAAATACTTGAAAGGATCCTCCATATTGAAGAGAAAGAAAAGCACACACATAAGGAACCTGGAAAAAGTAAACCATACTCAAATACTAATTAATACAAGAGAACAAAGGTAAAACCAAAAGAAGTACAAAACAAGATAAATGGGGCAGGAGAGATGACTTAGCAGTTAAGGCTTTTGCCTGTGAAGCCAAAAGACCCAGTTCAATTCTCCAGGTCCCATGTAAGGTAGATGCACATGGTGGTGCATGTGTCTGGAGTTCATTTGCAGTGGCTAGAGGCCCTGGCGAGCCCAATTCCCTCTCTCTCTCTCAGTCTCTAATAAATAAATAAAAATAAAAAACTTTAAAAAAAAAAAAAACAAGAAAAATGGTGAGAATAAATACACACCTTTCAATAATATCTCTTAATATCAATGGCCTAATAATCCAACCAAAAGACACAGGTTTGCAACAGTATCCTTCAATTTGTTGCTTCCAAGAAACTCACTTTTCTACAAAGGATGGATACTATCTTAGGGTGAAAGGCTGGAAAATGGTGTTTCAAGCAAATGGGCCTATTAAATAAGCAGGGGTCACTCTCCTAATATCTGATAGGGTAGACTTCAGACCAACATTAGTTAGGAAAGATAAGGAAGGTCATTTTATATTGATTAAAGAAACACTCCAACAGGAGGACATTACAATCCTAAACATATATGCACCTAACATGGGGGCTTCCAATTTCATTAAACAAATGTTATTAAAATGAAAGTCACAGATAACACCAAACAGTTTGTTGCAGTCAGGTTCTCACTGTTGGCAGAAATCACCCAACCAAGAGAAGCTTGTGGGAAAAAAGGTTTATTCTGTCTTACAGACTCGTGAAGATGCTCCACAATGGCAGCGAAAACAACAACATGACCACCCCCCTGGCCAACATTAGGTGGACAACAGGAACAGTGTGCCAAACACTGGCATAGGGAAACTGGCTATAACACTCAAAAGCCCACCACCAACAATACACCACCTCCAGGAGGCTTTAATTTCCAATTGCCATCAGCTGGGGAACCTAGCATTGAGAATACCTAAGTTTATGGGGGACATCTGAATCAAACCACCACACAATTGTATAGGGTGATTTCAATACAACACTCTCATCAATTGACAGATCATGCCAACAAAAAAAATAAAAAAGCATCTGGATTAAATGAGCTCATAGAACAAATGAACCTCCCTCTCTCTCTAATAAATAAATAAATTAATTAATTTAAAAATGTTATAGCCGGGCATGGTGGTGCACACCTTTAATCCCAGCACTTGGGAGGCAGAGGTAGAAGTATCACTAAGAGTTCAAGGCCACCCTGAGACTACATAGTTAATTTCAGGTCAGCCTGGACCAGAGTGAGACCCTACCTCGAAAAACCAAAAAAAAAAAAAAAAAAAAAAAAAAAAGTTATGTTAATTCAGTGGTACAATGCAAGCTTCACAATTCATATAAGGCCTAGGTTCATTTCTTGGTAGAAACAGGCAGGAAGAGAAAGACTGAGTATGCTGCCATATGACTTAATAAAACTCATTTTGAAGTGTGGTTTTTGTTGTTACTTTCAGATACTATGTTACCATCCAGGCTGGTTTCAGATTTGAATTTGAGATTTTCCTGCCTCAGCCTGTCAGGTAGTTAGAATTATAGTTGTACGTCACCATGTCCAGCTTTATAAGTAAGTGTATTAAACAGTTTAGTTACTTTAACTTTACATTCCAAAAACATAAATTCAGAGCATCAGATTATCCCACTAATATGTACATTTTTTATGTTTTTATGTTCCAGTTAAAAAAATATTAATTATGCCAGACATGATGGTACACACCTTTAATACCAGCCCTAAGGAGACAGAGGTAGGAGGATCACTGTGAGTTGGAGGCTACCCTGAGACTACAGAGTGAATTCCAGGTCAGCCTGGGCTAGAGTGAGACCCTACCTGGGGGTCGGGGGACTACTTTGAGATTCCATCTCACCCTGGTCAAAGAATCAAATGAGCTGGGTGCAGTGGCTCAGGCCTTTAATCTCAGCACTTAGAAGGCAAAGGATCACCATGAGTTCAAGGCCACCCTGAGACTACATAGTGAGTTCCATATCAGTCTGTGCTACAGTTAGACCCTACCTTGAAAAACCAAAAAGAAAAAAAAAAAAAAATCAAATGACAACAAATGCTGGCAATGATATGGGGAGAGAGGAAACCTAATTCACTGTTGGTGGGAATAAAAAACTGATATTGCTGCTATGGAAATCTGCATGGAGGTTTCTCAAAAACCTAAAATTAAATCTACCCTGTGACCCAGCTATTCCACTCTTGGACACATACCCTAAGGACTCTACACTTTACTGTAGAGTCAGCCATGTTTGTTGCTGCTCTGTTCACAATAGCTAAGAAATGGAATTAGCCTAGCTGCCCAACAACTGATGAATGGATCATGAAGATGTGGTGCATATATACAATGCAGTTTTATTCAACTGTAAAGAAAAAGAAAAAAACCCACAAATACTAACACCACCACAACAACTACTAAAGAAAAACAAGCAAACCCACACACTATTCTGCAGTTGAGGAACAGTTGAGGGACTCAGGATTTATCTAGCATGAATAAGGCCCTAAATTTGATATTAAGAACAAAAGATTTAAAGCTAAAGACTTTTTTAAAAGACCATAAGAGGGCTGGAGATGGCTTAGCTGTTAAAGCACTTGCTTACAAAGCCCAAGGACCCATGTTCAACTCTCCAATCCCATGTACGCCAGATGCACAAAGATGAGGCACACCCAAGCCCACTAGGTAGCTCAAGTGTCTGGAGTTCAAATGCAGTGGCTAAGGCCTTCATGCACCAATTCTCTCTCCCTCTCTCCCTAAAAATTTTTTTAAAGACCTTAAGAAATATGGAATTTAAGATTGTATCTATGACTGCTTTTATACTAATCAACATCGTTTTATAGAGTTAAAAATGCTTTGAAGCCAGGTATGGTGGCACACACCTATAATCCCAGCACTAGGGAGGCAGAGGTAGGAGGATTGCTGTGAGTTCGAGGCTAGACTGAGACTATATAGTGAATTCCAGGTCAGCCTGGGCTAGACAAGACTCTACCTTGAATTCCCCACCCCCAAAATGCATTGAATGACATCAATCTTTTCAAATGAAAATACCAGAACTTGGGAAAACATCTTAAGTTACAAGTCTTTCCAGAAACATATGAAGTAGGGACAGGAAAATGCAGTGAGTGTCAGAACATTTGGAGAGTAATACCATGCTGTTACTTTCTCATTATGAACTCTGTGAACTCAGTTTCTCCACCCATCCATGATCTAAAAGGGAGAGACTAAATGAGTTTTATTTTGGACATCTAACAGTTTCCAGCTGTGCTGTGGAAGGACACGGCTGCTCTAAGGAATGTCATGAAGGTGTAGTTATATTATGCAGACCAGGAGCATTATATCACCTTCTCTCTAGCTCACTCTGCCACGTGTCCTCTTCCAACTTTTTATTTTTATACTGTTTTTTCGAGACAGGGTTTCAATGTAGCCCAAGCTAGCCTGGAACTCACTCTATACCCCAAGGCAAGCCTTCAACTAAGGCAATCTCCCTACCTCATGACAAAAGTCATGGTCAAAGCTGGGCATGGTGGCGCACGCCTTTAATCCCACCACTTGGGAGGCAGAGGTAGGAGGATTGCCGGGAGTTCGAGGCCACCCTGAGACTACATAGTTAATTCCAGGTCAGCCTGGGCCAGAGTGAGACCCTACCTCGAAAAACCAAAATAAATAAATAAATAAATAAGTAAATAAGTAACTAAGTAAATAAATAAATAAATAAATAAAGTCATGGTCAAATATGTTTTTGTAAGCATGAGTAACCATGAAGATTCCAGCTAGGAGGAAGGCATGGAGAAGGAGCAAAAGAGGTGGTAAAACCTAGGCTCCTAACCCAACTCATGTTATCATCAACATGCCAATACTAAGTTGTTCTGAAAATAGTTGTTGCCATTCCCAGGGTACAATGATAAAGATTCAAGTAAAAGAAATTTTTGGGGAGGCTGGGGAAATGGCTTAGTGGTTAAGGCGTTTGCCTGTGAAGCCTAAAAACCATGGTTCGATTCTCCAGGACCCACATTAGCCAAATGCACAAGGGGGTGCATTGCGTCTGGAGTTCATCTGCAGTGGCTAGAGGCCCTGGCATGCCCATTCTCTCTTTGTCTCTATCTGCCTCTCTCTCTCTCTCTCTCTCTCTCAAATAAATAAATAAATAAATAAACAAATAAATAAATAAAAATACATTTTAAAAACAAAAATTTTTCTGGAAAGACAGAAGATGTGCTGAGCATGTGCTGTGTGCACAGCAGCACCAACACTCACAGTGCCCATGAGCTCCCTGTTTTCCCCCTCTCTCTACTACCCCCTGGCCATGCTAACCCTGAGACTCTATGGTAACTGAGGACACCTCTGGGCTAAGAGGAGGGAAAGCCACCTTCACCCCCAGCCCACACATCTGTATACCACCCAAGGACTACCTTGCTGGGCAGTTTCTCTCTGCCCCCCATAAAACCCAGACTCTTTCAGCTCTCCTGCTCCATGTGCATGCAACAGCCCCTCACCATCTTAAAAAATATTTTTGGGGGGCTGGAGAGATGGTTTAGTGGTTAAACGCTTGCCTGTGAAGTCTAAGGACCCCAGTTCGAGGCTCGATTCTCCAGGACCCACGTAAGCCAGATGCACAAGGGGGTGCATGCATCTGGAGTTCGTTTGCAGTGGCTGAAGGCCCTGGCACTCCCATTCGCTCTCTCTCTCTACCTGCCTATTTCTGTATCTCTCTCTCTCTCTCTCTCTCTCTCTCAAATTAAATAATAAAATATTAAAAAACAAAAAACAAAAAAATATATTTTTTATTTATTTATAAGCAGAGTAACAGAAAGAGATTGAAACAGAAAAGGAATGGTCATGCCCGGACCTCTAGCCATGGCAAACAAACTTCAGATGCATATGCCACTTTATGCATATGGCTTTGAACCTGGGGCAGAAGGCTTTGCAAGCAAATGCCTTTAACTGCTAAGCCATCTCCCCAGCCCCAACTCTCCCCCCCTCTTTTAATCACCCTCTCTATCCCTCTTTCTGTCTCTCTTTCTCCCAGTCCCCTCTCCTACCATTACAATAAAGATCCCAGAAATTGTCCTCTTGGTCCACCACTGTGAATCTGAACCTATCACTAAGTGCCTATACTCTTAGGTATATTTTATTTATTTATTTATTTATTTATTTATTTATTTATTTATTTATTTATTTGACAAAGAAAGAGGGAAAGGGAGAAAGAGAGAGAATGGACATGCCAGGGCCTCCAGCCACTGCAAACAAATTCCAGACACGCACGCCCCCTTGGGCATATGGCTAACGTGGGTCCTGGGGAACTGGATCTGGGTCCTTTGGCTTTGTAGGCAAACGCCTTAACTGATAAGCCATCCCTACAGCCCTTAGGAATGTTTTTATAAAGATCAATATACAAAGTGAATAGCTTTTCTTAAGTTGAATTATAGACCTAATTAACAGCTCTCAACTTGGAGAAAAATACTATTTGACTAATAATGTGGAACTTTAAAAAGTAAAGATTTAATTCATAATACATACACTTAAGTGAAATTTAAAACAAGTTTCACAAGGATTCACTACTCACCTAAGGCAGGGTATCCAAGGTAAAATCGATCTGCTCCCAACCATCCCAGAAAGAGAGATAATGCAACTGCCACTTTGTATGAATAACCATTTCTGCAAAGAATTATAACATAAACATTATAATCATGTATTTCTGACATATGAACATTTTGTGAAACAAACCTATAAGTTGCTACTTATTTATATGGCTCATTCAATCATACATTCATCCCATTAATCCTTTTTAGGTGCCTACTGGCACCTTCTAACTTTATGGAACATATTAATGAAAATAAACAGCAATGATCCCTGTCCCTGGAGGGATTACATTTTAGTGGCAGTAAGCCAAAACACAACTATTGAAAAAGTAAATCAGTTGGGAGGCAGAGGTAGGAGGATCGCCGTGAGTTCAAGGCCACCCTGAGACTACAGAGTGAATTTCAGGTCAGCCTGAGCTAGAGTGAAACCCTACCTCGAAAAACCAAAAAAAAAAAAAAAAAAAAAAATCAGGGCCAGGCATGGTGGTGCACGTCTGTAATACCAGCACTCAGGAGGCAGAGGTAGGAGGATCACTGTGAGTTCGAGGCCACTCTGAGAGTACATAGTTAATTCCAGGTCAGCCTGGACCAGAGTGAGACCCTACCTTGGAAAAAAAAAACAGTAAATCAGGGGCTGGAAATCAGGGGCTGGAGAGATGGCTTAGTCCAGGCTGACCTGGAATAAGGAGCTCAGGGTACCTGCAATCCTCCTAGCCTAAGAACCCAGATTCAACTCTCTTTTAGAGCTTCCTGCAAAAGCCAGATTCAACTCTCCAGATTCCACATAAGCCAGATGCACTAGGTGGTGCACCCGTCTGGAGTTCAACTGCAGTGGCTAGAGATTCTCTCTCGCTCTCTATCTTAAAAAAATATATATATAATATCTTGCTGGGCGTGGTGGTGCACGCCTTTAATCCCAGCACTCGGGAGGCAGAGGTAGGAGGATCGCCATGAGTTCAAGGCCACCCTGAGACTACAGAGTGAATTCCAGGTCAGCCTGGGCTAGACCGAGACCCCACCTCGAAAAACCAAAAATATATATATATATAAAATATCCAGGCGTGGTGGCGCATGCCTTTAATCCCAGCACTTGGGAGGCAGAGGTAGGAGGATCACTGTGAGTTCAAGGTCACCCTGAGAATACAGAGTGAATTCCAGGTCAGCCTGGGCTAGAGCGAGACCTTACCTCGAAAAACCAAAATAAATCAATAAATAATAAAAAGTCAATCAGGGCTGGAGAAATGGCTTAGTGGTTAAAACAAGACGTTTGCCAACAAAGCCATAGGACCCAGGTTTGATTCCCCACTACCCACTTAAAGCCAGATGCACATGCATCTGGATTTCATTTGTAGTGGCTGCAGGCCTTAGCATGCCCACTCTGTCTGTCTGTCTGTCTGTCTGTCTATCTGTCTATATATCTGCCTTTCTCTGTCTCTGTTTCTCTCTCTCTCAAATAAATAAATAATAAAACATTTAAAATAAATAAAAAAAGAAAAACTTTTCAAAAAAAGAGAAAATCATAGATGCTATTTAAAAAAAAGAATTCCATGGTATGTAGGGAATACAGATTCTAAGAGCTACTTAACTGGGGTGATTAGAGAGTAATATGTGAGCAGAGACCTGATGAAATAAATGAGTTCAGCCAGTCCAGGCTCTGAGGAAGGAATGCCCTCAGCATAGACAACAGCAGCACAAAGGCAGCACCACTTTGCAGGTGCAGGTCTAGTAAGGAGGCAGGTGTAGCCAGGGCAGAGCAAACAAGGGAGAGAGTAGTGGGAGACTCCAAGACTGGAGGAAGCAATATTTGTATGTCACCACAAATACTCTGACAGATGTTTGAGAGAGAAAGGGGAAGCTACTAGTGCAAGATTTTAAGCAGCAGCATGATCTGGTTTAGACTACTCTAGCTGTTGCACTGAAAATAGACAGTAGGAGAGTATTTGTCAACAACTGTCACAATAATAGAACAAACTACCCCAAACCTTACATTGCTATGATTCAACAAACTTGTTTCATGAAATAAAGGGGGGGCGCTGGAGGGAAGGCTTAGCAGTTAAGGTGTTTGCCTGCAAAACCAAAGGACCCAGGTTCAATTCCCTAGGACCCATATTAGCCAGCTGCACAAGGCAGCACATGTGTCTGGAGTTTGTTTGCAATACCTGGAGACCCTGGTGCGCCCATTCTTCCCCTCCCTCCCGTCAAATAAATAAATAAAATATTAAAAAATGACTAGTGATTTAATTTTGGAGACAAGAAGCAGAGGTATACTAATCAAAGAATTCTCATTCCAGTTTTATACCAGAAGCCAAGAAAACAAAGTATTTTAAAAGGACATAGCCAGTGTTGTAGAAAGATCAACATATAGACTATAAATAGTATTTGAGAGTAATAAAGACTGCTGGTGAATTTCAGCATAGCTAAATGGCCATTTAAAAGAAAACTTCCGCATTAAAAGAAAACTTCCGGGCTGGAGAGATGGCTTAGCAGTTAAGGCATTTGCCCAAAAAGCCAAAGGATCCCGGTTCGACTCTCCAGGACCCATGTAAGCCAGATGCATAAGGGGATGCATGCATCTGGAGTTCATTTACAGTGGCTGGAGGCCCTGGCATTCCCATTCTCTCCCTCTCTCCCTCTCTCTCTCTCTGCCTCTTTCTCTCAAATAAATAAATAAAATATATTTATAAAAAAAAAAAAAAAGAAAACTTCCTATAGCTTAGTATTATAGGCTACGTCTACCTTTATGGATCCAAGTACCCAGTACTTATGTAAAGCCAGATGCTCAAAGTGGCAAATGCGTCTAGAGTTCATTTGCAGTGGCAAGAGGCCCTGGCATACCCATTCTCATTCATTCTCTCTCCTTGCAAATACATAAATAAATAAATAATTTTTTTAAAGTTTGCTAGGAAGTGAAATGAAATTTAAAAGACAATTAGCATGAGCCAGGCATAATGGCCCTCGCCTTTAATCCCAGCACTTCGGAGGGAGAGGTAAGAGGATAACTGTGAGTTCAAGAACAGCCTGGGACTAATGAGTTCCAGGTCAGCCTGAGCTAGAGTGAGACCCTACCTGGAAAAAAAAAAAAAAAAAAAAAAGAAAGAAAAAAAAGATGTTTGGGGCTGAAGAGGTGGCTGAATGTTTAAATGTGCTTGTCTGTAAAAGCTGTTGGCCTGAGTTCAATTCCCTGACACCCACATAAAGACAAACACAAAAAGTGGTGCATGTGTATAGCATTTTGCAGCAGTGAGAGACTGTGGGGCCCCCCCACACACACACACACAATAAATTTTTAAATAAATAAAAATAAACAAATAGACGGGTTTTGACAGACAAAAAAGATAATCATATTTGCAAGATTTCTCTCATAATCTTTCTCTTTACTACATGAAATTAAGAAGCAATATTTTAAGTTTCAGTAAGGTACTTACACATTTCGGCAAGATATGGGCTTGTAAAAGCCAACTTCATTTCCAGTAAAATGTGTTTCATTACCACTGAAATTCTTACAAGTTATGTTGGGTGCTGGAAAACATGGAGCTAAAGGCAGAAAAAGTCAATTGTTTTTTTCTGAGACTGAAAAAGCACAAAAGAACCTATAACATTATAGCACTTTCCAATGTAACATCTGACACATTTTTAAATTTAGACAGGAAATTAAATAACTGTATTACATATGCCAAGTGTGGTAACACATGCCTTTAATCCTAGCACTCAGAGGTTAAGAGGATCGCCATGAGTTTGAGGCCAGCCTGGGGCTACAGAGTGAGTTCCAAGTCAGCCTAGGATAGAATGAGACCCTACCTTGAAAAACCAAACAAAAGAAAGAAAAGATATGCATTACATATTACATATGCATTCATGTCTAAGACATGCATTACATATTATACATGCATTTACATATAAGAATATGACTAAGTGGTCTTCTGACACAAACATGTAAAAACTGCCATATTGTGAAATATACACAGGAACCATCAAGTTCACTCTCTTGCCTCTGCAAAGAAGAATTACAAAATATTACTGCTTTTTACCTTATCACTAGATGAAGAACGCTTGAATTTTTGCTGGCAATTTATTTGGTAACTTACTGTCATTTTAATATAATCTATTATTTATATTTACAGCTTATATTAACTACTACAGATAACAGCTGCCATAAATTAATTTTTTTTTCTTTTTTTGGTTTTTCGAGGTATAATCTCACTCTAGCCCAGGCTAATTTGGAATTCACTATGTAGTCTCAGGATAGCTTTGAATTCACAGTGATCCTCCTACCTTTACTTCCCAAGTGATGGGATTAAAGGTGTGCACCACCACAACCAGCAAGATTTTTGCTCTATTTAAATATATTTGCTTCTTGGGCTAGAGAGATGGCTTAGCGGTTAAGGGTTTGCCTGCAAAGCCGAAGGACCTCAATTTGATTCCCCAGGGCCCACCTAAGCCGGATGCACAAGGTGGCACATGCATCTGGAGTTTGATTGCAGTGGCTAGAAGACCTGGCACACCCATTCTCTCTCGCTCTCTCTCAAATACATAAATAAAAACGAAATATTTTTTAAAATAAATATATTTGCTTCTTAATTTTATTTATTTTTATTTATTCATGAGAGAGAGAAAAAAAGAATGGGCACACCAAGGCATCTAGCCACTGAAAACGAACTCCAGACATAATGCACTGCCATGTGCATCTGGCTTACATGGGATCTAAGGAATTGGACCTGGGTCCTTAGGCTTTGCAAGCACCTTAACTGCTAAGCCATCTCTCCAGCCCTAACTTATTTATTTATATTTATTTATTGTGAGAGTATATTTGCTTCTTGATGAAGGACTTGATGTAATGTATTAGTTCAGCATTTAGAGGTTTTAATCTATAATTGGGACCCACATAACATGAACAAGCACTACAGATCTTACTATGTATCACACAGACACTGTCTAGAAGCATTAAAGCCATTTCAGTCTATTTTAGTATTTGGATTCCCTGTAAGTAAAAACAGTACTAAGATCATAGGACCACTGTGGTGGTCTTTCTCAAAATGATCAATCAAATCCAAAACATTGGGCTGGAGAGATGGCTTAGTGGTTAAGTCATTTGCCTGTGAAGCCAAAGGTCCCAGGTTCGATTGCCCAGGACCCACATAAGCCAGATGCACAAGGGGCACATGTGTCTGGAGTTCGTTTGCAGTGGCTAGAGGCCCTGGCGTGCCCATTCTTTCTCTGTCTCTGTCTCTCTCTCTCTCTCTATTTCTCTATCTCTGCTTGCAAATAAATAAAAATTTTAAAAAATCCAAAACATTCATAGCAAAATCAGGCATAGTGACACACTCCTATGATCCCAACACTCATGAGTTGGAGGCAGGAGAATCGGAAGTTCAATACCATCCTCAGCCAGGCTGGGATACATGAAAACTGTCTCAAAAAACAAAAGTAAAAACAGGGCTGGGGAGACAGCTCAATCAGTAAAGTGTTTGCTGTGCAAGCAGGGGAACTGAATTCAGTCCCCAGAAACCACAGTTTTGAAAAGCTGGGCATGACAGCAACATACCTGCAATCCTAGCACTGATGAGGCAAAGACAGGCAGATCCCTGAGGCACACTGGCCAGCCAGTCTAGCCTACTTGGCAACCTTCAGGCCAATGAGAGATCCCACCTTAATAAAAAGGTGAAAAGCACCAAAGGCATGTTACCCAGGATTTTTCTTTGGCCTCCACGTACACGAGCACATACAGCTAAACACACACTAAAACAACAACATGAACCATAATAGTGCTGAGCTTTTGAAGAACCCTGCTCAAGATAAATGGTCTTCAAAAATTTGGTTACATCATTCATTCCTAAATAATTTTATTCTTTTTTTGGTTTTTCGAGGTAGGGTCTCACTCTAGCCCAGACTGACCTAGAATTTACTATGTAATCTCAGGGTGGCCTCAAACTCACAGCGATCCTCCAACTTCTCCCTCCTGAGTTGGGGGTTAAAGGCATGCATCTCCATGCCCGGCATCATTCCTAAATAATTTTTTTTTAATTAAGTTATTTTTAATTGAGACAGAGAGGAAAGAGAGAAAGAGAGGATGGCGGTGCTGCAGGGCCTCTAACCACTGCAGATGAACTCCAGATGCATGTGCCACCTTGTTCATCTGGCTTATGTGGGACCTGGAGAATCAAACCTGGGTCTTTAGGCTTCACAGGCAACTACCTTAACCAGTAAGCCACCCCTCCAGCCCCCTAAATAATTTTTTAAAGCTATGTATTCCACATAGCTGACATTTGAAATTTTTCATTATAAATTGAAATAGCTGCAAAAGTTTGCAGTACATGGTATATTTAATACTATCATTAAAATTGCAATGCTAGAAAGCCGGGCATGGTGGCGCACGCCTTTAATCCCAGCACTCGGGAGGCAGAGGTAGTAGGACCACCATGGTTTGAGGCCACCCTGAGATTACATAGTGAATTCCAGGTCAGCCTGGGCTAGAGTGAGACCCTACCTCTAAAAACCAAAAAGGAAAAAAAAAAAAAAAAACTTTAAAACTATCCTTAGTGGTTATACACTATGAAATAGATAATATTTTCAAAGATACAATTCTGGAATCTTACCATGAGCTGTGTAGTTTGTACAGTTCACTGGTTCTTGAGTAGCATCATTTATTTTGGGATCTTTACAAATGTATGTTTAAAAGGTTAAGGAAATACAAACTTCATTTACAATACAAATATTACATACTCCTGTGGATTTTCACATATAGAGAGGCACCAGTCTGCCCAAACGCAACAACCTTAGGTACAAATACACTTTCAGTGTTGCTAGATGACGTTTGAACATTAACTTATGAAAGTGTGATGATTAAGCTTATGTCAACTTGATCTGTTTAGGAATCCACAGACATTCCTCCTAAGTGTGTCTCTGAAGTTGCTTTTAGGAAGGATTAACCACAGGAAGAATCCTTCCCCCTGGGAGAGCCCTTCGCCCAGAGTGTGTAGCCCCTCCAGGAAGGGGGCGCTTTATCTAAAGAAGCTCTGGGAAGTAGCCCCTCCTCCCACCTGGCTGCAGGTGCTGCTTGCTGGTGCAGCTTCCTGTTCATTGCTTGCTGCTTTACAGTGTGGACTGAAGACCAGGGTGGACTGAAGAGCAGCATCTCTCTAGGATGCCTCCAGGCCTTCAGTGCAGAATTGGGACTGCTGGGGCATCCAGCCAAGGACTGAGCAGCTACCAGGTTCTTTGACTCTCGGGTCTGCAACCTGCTATTGCTGGGCTGTCGTAAACTAATCCAATAAATTCCCTTTTACAATACATTCTATTGGTTCTGTTCTTCTAGAGAACCCTAATACATGAAAGGTGTATAAAATACATATGCTAACAGTTCTAGAAGATGGTGCCATCTTTGTAGAACCTCATTAAGGAAATAAGCACAAAGCAAAAACCTTCAAGAGAGGTTTCAAGTTAAAAACAAATCAATTTCCAGAGATCTGGATTAAACTAATTTACAGAACTTTCAGTATCCCCATATACTTAATTCTATGTAACACAAACCTATGAGGTACATATTATCATCCGTATTCACAGAAGCACAAACCCTGAGTGGCTTATGTGGTCATATAAATGACAAGTAGTCAAATCAGGTATTCTGACTCCCAGTGGAAGACAACTTTCCATCACATTGCAGGAACATGGTTGTCTTCTGCATGGCTGGTCATTCCAAAAACTTTGTTTTTTGGAAAATTTATAATAGATGTTCAAAACACTCAAGACTTAAAAAAAAAAAATGAAAGAAAGAAAGAAAAGAAAAAAACAAGTCAGACATAGTGGCCTTTAATCCCAGCACTGTGAGGCAGAGGTAGGAGGATGGCTGTTTTTGAGGACAACCTGAGACTACATAGTGAATTCCAGGTCAGCCTGGGCTAGAAAGAGACCCTACCTTGAAAAACAAACAAACAAATAAACAAACAAACAAACAAACTCGGAGGCAGAGATAGGAGGATCGCCATGAGTTCAAGGCCAACTTGAATCTGAATTCCAGGTCAGCCTGGGCTACAAGACCCTACCTCCAAAAACAAACAAGAAAACAAGAAGAAAAAAAAAAAAAAACTCAAGAAAGGTTGGGGGCTGGAGAGATGGCTTAATGGTTAAGGCATTTGCCTGCAAAGCCAAAAGATCCCGGTTCGATTCTCCAGGACCCACATAAACCAGATGCACAAAGAGGCACATGCATCTGGAGTTAGTTTGCAGTGGCTAGAGGCCCTGGCACACCCATTCTCTCTATCTCTCTCTTTCTCTGACTCTTTCTCTCAAATAAATAAATAAATAAATAAATAAAATATATTTAAAAAAAAAAAAAAAGAAAGAAAGGTTGGAGAGGGTTAGAGAGAAGAATCGCGATTAAAGGCTAACATCCTGGAGGGGGAGGCAGAACGGGGAGAAAATGGAGGTGGATGGGAGGGGATCATGTTCATGGTAAATTATCTGTATGTGGAGATTGTTAACAAAAAGCTCATTAAAAAAAGAAAAACATGTGTAAGATAGTACGTAATCTTGCACAAAAGCAGCTATTTGTGCATAACTGACATTTCATCTTTTCTATCACAAAACTGTGTAGGAATGAGTTCACTTAATCCTAATTTAGCTTCAGTTTCCTCGTCTGTAAATAGTATCCGCACTATGCCAGGCATAGCTGTAGTGTGTCAACTGCGCTACTTTATATATTACAAACACCCTTTAAGTTGGTGTCACAGTAAATCAAAGTTGTTCACACCTGAGAAAATCGACTTTAAATATTTGCTCAGGGTTCCAAAGGGGAGCAGGACTAGGCCAGGCAAGCCCATCGCAGGACGCTAGGCGGTTCTCCAGGTAACACTGATGAGAACCGGCGACACGAAGCGGCTGAGCGCCGCTCTCCGTCCCCGCGGGCAAGCTCGCGGGCCCCGGGCCCTCCTGCACACCAGACGACGAGCTAGCTGTCCGCAAGCCCCGGCGCGCGGCCGCCTGGGCCCGCCCACCCACGAGAGGCGGAGGATATTGTCCCACCTTGAGGTCGTCGCATCGCAGCGGCTCCTCGGGCCCGGCGGCGGCCCTCCACGGGCCCGCGGTGAGCGCGACGAGCCACAGGACACGGAGCAGGAGGGAGGCCCGGAGGTCCGGAGAAGCGGGCCGCGAGGCCCAAGCGGCCGCCATGTTGGGGCCTGGCGCGCCCTGCCCCGCTTCCGGTTCCGGTCCCGCGCAGGCGCGGGAGGAGCCGGGGCCTTAAAGGGCCCGCGCTGCGGCGGGCGGGCGGAGGTGGTTTGCAGGCTCTCCTGGCTTCCTGGACTCGGTCCCCGCAGGAGCGGGTCGCGGAGGGGTGGAGTGCGGGAAGAACGACGCGGCGCGTGGGAGGCGTTCGCCACCTACTATCCGTCTCGCTCGCGCGACTCCCAAAGTGCGGAGCCCAGGTGCTGGGTCAGCGCTGGCCATATCATGCCCAGGAGTCCTCGTGGCGTGGGGGGTTACCGCGGGAGAGCCCGGCCTGAACCCCGAAACCTTGCATGCTTAAGTGACCCAACGGGAACAAAATTGATGTTTGCCAGATTTCGGGCCGTGCTCACTATATAGTTTGGCACTCTGCTATGGATAGCACTGAAGGAATCTTCCACGGAGAGGCCTCACGCTGTTTTTTGTCGTTACTGTTTTTCATTTCTTTATTCATTTTTTTTTCTCTCTCGAGGCAAGATCACAGGCCTTGGGGACTTGAACTCATACTGATCCTTCCACCGTCAGCCTCCTGAGTGCTTGGATTATAGCTGTGAACCACTGCCAGACTAGCTTTAGGTTGTTTAATAGTAGGTTTGGGGCTACAAGGGAACAAATAAGAGCCGGGCGTGGTGGCACACGCCTTTAATCCCAGCACTCAGGAGGCAGAGATAAGAGGATCGCTGGGAGTTCAAGGCCAGCCTGAGACTACACAGTGAATTCCAGTCAGCCTGGGCTACATTGAGACCCTACCTCGAAAAAAAATAAAAAGAGAGAAATTTCCATATATCCTAAAATTTGTGGCAGGAAACCTTATATATTTATTTATTTGTACTTTTAATGACAAGGTCTCAACTCAAGTTTGACCCTGTTGGCTTTAGGAGCCTCATTTTGCAATGAAAAACTCCACTGAGGGGGACTGGAGAGATGGCTTAGCAGTTAAGGTGCATGCCTGTGAAGCCTGAGGATCTGGGTTCAATTCACTAGGTCTCGGCATGTGGCTGGAGTTCATTTGCAGTGGCTAGAGGCCCTGGCGTACCCATTCTCACTCTATCTTTCCCTCTCTCTTTCTCTTAATAAATAAAAAAAAATCTTTTTTAAAAAATAAAACTATGGGCTGGAGGATGACTTAGCGGTTAAGACATTTGCTTGCAAAGCCAAGGGACCCAGGTTCGATTCCCCAGGACCCAAGTTAGCCAGATGCACAAGGGGGCAGAAGCGTCTGGAGTTCGTTTGCAGTGGCTGGAGACCCTGGCGTGCCCATTCTCTTCCCCTGCCTTTCTCTGTCAAATATATGTATATATATAATTTTTTTGAGAGAAAGAGAGAGCGCGAGCGCAAATGGGTGCTCCAGCAGCCTCTCAGACGCTGACACATTTGGCTCCCTTATGGTCAAATGCAGCATTGCGCCCTTGCGTCACTGTGTCTGGCTAAACGTGGGACCTTCTTAGGCTTAGCAGGCAGGCGCCTTAGCTACTAAGCCATCTCTCCAGCCCAAAAATATTTTTATAAATTATATATATGCGAAAAAGCTCCCCTGAATTAAAATAACTGCTTTTTCTAAAACTTTCTACCCTCCCTTCCTTCATCCAAATGTAATCAGTAACAGCAATCCCACCCTTCCTCTTCTAATGGGATTGGCTGGCTACAAAACTTTCCACGACATTTTCCTATATAATATATAATGGCCCTCTAACTCCCCTGTCTGTGCTAAACAACCCTCCCTTGTCTTTCGTAGTTTCCGTCCAAACTTGTGCCTAGTGGACCTAGTACTCATTACATAGCCAAGCTAAACTGGAAACAGCAATCCTGCCCCAGCTCCAAGTGCTGGGACTACCGCACTACAGGACTACAGGCATAGTTATTTATTCATATTTTGTGAGACTGGTTCTTGCTCTGTAGCTGAAACTAATCTAGAACTTTTAATCCTCCTGCCTCACCCTCTCCAGTGCTGAGATTACAGGTGTGTGGTTCCACACCCAGCGACAGGGAACTTTTATAATGAGAAAAACTGTCCTTTAAAAAAAAAATATTTGGGCGTGTGCACATGCGTGCATCCCTGTGTGTATGTGTGTGTGCCTTTTCAGTTTGGCCACACCTGGCCTCTTGCCACTGCAAACAAATACCAGGCATCTACAGTACTTTCTGTGCCCAGCTTACATGAGCAGTTTAGGAATTGACCAGACCCACAGCTTTTGCAAGCAAATTCCTTTAATGGCTGAGCCACATCCCTTTTCTTTGTTGGAGGAGGGAGAGTTTGAGACAGGGTCTCACTCTAACCCAGGCTGACCTAAGGCTGACCTTGAACTCATAGGGATCCTCCTACTTCAGCCTCCCACTTACTAGGATTAAAGGTAAATATCACCATATCCTGCTCATAACTTTCTCCGCCCCAGGTAGGGTTTCACTCTAGCCCAGGCTGACCTGGAATTCACTGTGTAGTATCAGGGTGGCCTCAAATTCACAGCAATCCTCCTATCTCTGCTTCCCAAGTGTGGGAATTAAAGGCGTATGCCACCACGCCCAGCTCCATACAGTCTTTTAAAAAATATTTTATTTATTTGAGAAAGAGAGGGGAAGCAGACAGAGAAAGAGAGAATGGGTCACCAGGGCCTCAAACCACTGCAAATGAACTCCAGACACATGCGCCACTTTGTGCATCTGTCTTTACTTGGGTACTGGGGAACTGATCCTGCGTCCTTTGGCTTTGCTGGCAAGTTGACCTGGAATCCACCATGTAGTCTTAGGGTGGCCTCAAACCCATCATGATCCTCCTATCTCTGCCTCCCCAGTGCTGGGATTAAAGACATGCGCCACCACACCCGGCTTTGAATGATGTTTCTTTATCCACATGAGCACATTTTTTGGAGAACTTTTATGTACTGATTCTCAAATTTGGAGTCACATCAGAATTACCTGGAGTGTACCTGTTAAAAGATTGATGGCCAAAGCAGGTGAACCTAGCAATTAGAGACTGAAGCAAGAAGATGGCCAGTTCCAGGTGAACATGGGCTTGACATTGTGATCTTATCACAAAAAAGAGGTGGTGGTGGGGGGGGACAGATTGTGATGCTAAAGATTGTAAAGTCCCAGAGCTGTCTCCTTCTCAGCCCCTCATGTTACGGAAGTAGAGTATACCTGGGCTGGGCTAAAAAGAGCACTCCCTAGGCCCCACCTTAGGCACATGGAAGGCTCCCCCTTCTCAGGGCAGTTTTCCTCCTCCAGTTCCTGTGACCCTTAATAGTCTCTCTCTCCCACCTCTCCCTGGCTCTTCTTCTTGACCCTTTCTCCATCTCTCCCTCTCTTGCTTTCCTGCTCCCCTCCCCCTCTACCCTGTATGCCTTCTTTAGGGCTTCAGATGCTGCCAGCCCCTCCTTGCATTAAAATAAAGACTTGGGCTCAAAAAATAATTTGTTGTAGTTCTTCTGTCTCGAAACCAGAACCAAAAAGAAGTTGTGCCATGATGGACGTATTATTGGAACAAACTGCTTTCTTCTCTTTCCTCTTCCTCTCTCCCTCTGCTGCATCCTTGTTCCACTTGCCCTCATGGGCTGGCAAATGTGTCAGGTCTAGGGATATCTGCCATCTTTGGTCTTTGGACCCTCCAAAAAACATTCTCTGGTGATTCAGGTGATATATACCCCACTAATCAGAGTACAGAACCACCGTTCCCAAAACCAGTCAAGATTTTAAGATGCCAAATGCCTCAGAGGGGTCTGTTTGTTTTACTGGGAGATGAAGAGAAATGCAGTGACTGTATTTCCTAGTTCTCCTCATCCAGTGGATCACCAGATCCTCCTGCCAAGTGTCTTGCCCTCCTGGAGCTAGAATTTCCCCTCAATCCTAGAATTAGTTCCCACAGTGGCAGTGGCAATCAATCACTCTCCTTCCCTTGCCACCTCCATCTCTCTCTGAATTGCTCCTCCCCCTTAAGAGCCATTCTAACTCGTTACAATTCTGCTTCACGCCATGTTTTCAGCATTTTTTCTGGAAAATCTTATTTTAAAACTTTCAAATCAGAGGCTGTAACTTTTCATTTGTATTTCTAGGGGCTGGAGAGATGCTCAGGGGCTAAAAGGACTTGCCTGTAAAGCCTGCCAGCCTGGGTTCAATTCCTCAGCCACCCCCATAAAGTGGGGTGTGTGCATTTGTTTTCAGCAGCAAGAGACCCTGATGTGCTCATCCATACACACACACAAAAATTTTTCAAAACATGCTTCTGAATATAGTTTCCTGGGTTTCTATTTAAAAAGAGATATAAAAGTTATAATGCATATTTCTAATTGGAAAAAAGTGGTTTAGAGGCTTGAAAAATGGTTCAGGGATTAAAGGTGTTTGCTTGCAAAGCCTGGTGCCTGGGTTTGATTCCCCAGAACCCACATAAAGCCAGATGCACAAAGTGGCACATACATCTAGAGTTTTGTTGCAGAGGCAAGAGGCCCTTACATGCCCATGCTCTCTCTGTCTTCCTCTTTCTCTCTCTCTCTGTCTCAAATAAATAAATAAATAAATAAATAAATAAATAAATAAATAAATAATTTGAAAAGGGCTTAATAAAGAATTGTATTAAGGATTATTAAATTTCTGGTTAAGATATATTGAAGAGTTAAACATAAAAGGTGATATATATCAGCTACTTTCTGTTTATGGGACCAAATACCCAACCAGAAACAGCTTAAGGAAGGAAAAAGGTTTATTTCTGATTACAGTTTTGGTTTGGTTTGGTTTGGTTTGGTTTTGGTTTTTAGAGGTAGGGTTTCACTGTAGCCCAGACTGACCTGGATGGAATTCACTATGTAGTCTCAGGGTGGCTTTGAATTCATAGCAATCCTCTTACCTCTGCCTCCTGAGTCCTGGGACTAAAAGTGTGCATCACGTGCCAGCTTCTGCTTACCGATTTGAAGGTAAGTGTTATCATGGCAGAGAAAGCATGGCGGGAGCAGCCAATGCCATCAGCAGGAGGGAGTAGAACAAGTGGCATGTGTTGCTGGGCTGTAACACCTCACAGCCCACCTCTAGTGACATAATTCCTCCATGCTCTAAATCCCAAAGGTTCTACAACCTTTCCAAACCGCACTGCCAATTGTGGATTAAATACTCAAACACATGAGGCTATGGAGACATTTTACATTCAAACCATCACACATGGTGATGGAGTTACCTTCACACAGCTGGGATAAAATACCTGACCACGGGAGGAAAGATTTTATTTTGGCCTTCATGATGGTAGGGAAAGATGGTCCAACAGATGCTAGACATTGCCTCCTTGCTAATGCAGATGGAAAACAGCATCAAGAAAGTGAGCTGAGCTCTGGTAAGGCAGAGCTGCCTAGAACACCTCTAAGTCCACCCTTAGAAACACACTTCCTTCAGTAAGGCTTCACCTCCCCAATTGCCACTAGGTGAGGACCAAGCATTAAAAACACATGAGTTTATGGGAAACATAGTCAAACCACAACTCATATGTATAACCAAGTTCATTATTATTAAAGGTTATCAAATGTCTAAGGTCAAAATTTTTCTAAGATCAAAATTTTAACATTCTAAAACTAACATCCTTTGTTTACAAAAATAAGGGTATATTCAAATGTTAAAAAATGTTTTTCATTGGTTGAAGACTTCGCTTGTTATAAAGAAAACGGGCTGGAGAGATGGCTTAGTGGTTAAGGTGCTTGCCTGCAAACCCAAAGGGCCTTTGTTCAATTCCCCAGGACCCACATAAGCCAGCTGCACAAGGGGGAGCATGCATCTGGAGTTCATTTGCAGTAGCTGAAAGCCATGGTGCACCTATTCTCTCTCTCTTTCCATCTCTCAAATAAATAAATAATAAAATATTTTTTTTAAAAAATTTTAAAACGTTCTAATAGATAAAAATTCAGATCAGTTTATAAAATTTGGCCCAATTATACAAAGTTTTATTGTGCCTATGATCTTTAATCCTTTAGTCTAGTGGTCACATAAACAACTGACAATATTAAGTTGTCATGATTAACCAATACTTTTAGCTTTTTGAGTCTTACACACTTTCCTTCTCCTGAATCTAAAACCTCCTTTGAGCTCTGTACCAAATAAATACTAATTATACTATCAAAAAAATTAAGGAAAAGCCATAAGCCATTTGTATTAAACACTATTATAAGACACTTTTTGCTTTGTTTTGTTTTGTTTTCGAGGTAGTGTCTCACTGTAGCTCAGGCTGATCTGGAATTCACTATGTACTCTCAGGGTGGTCTCAAACTCATGGTGATCCTCCTACCTCTACTTCCTGAGTGCTGGGATTAAAGGTATGCACCACCACACCTGGCTATAAGACACTTATGTTTGTGACAAGCCCAATAGACTGGCCTCCTTGTCTATAAAAGAGAGAGAAAGAGAGAGATGGAGGGAGAGAATATTGACACACCAGGGCCTCTAGCCACTGTGATTGAACTCCAGATGGTATGCCACCTTGTGCATACATGCAACCTTGTGTACTTGCATCACCTTGAGCGTCTGGCTTAAATGGGACCTGGAGAGTCAAACATGGGTCCTTAGGCTTCAAGGTAAGTGCCTTAACCACTAAGCCATCTCTCCAGCTCATATTATAAGACACTTTTAACCATGATAACTAAAATCTTCAAAACTAGTTGATTTCTTTTTTCTTTTTCTTTATTTTTTTCCTTTCTTTCTTTTATTATTTATTTATTTATTTATTTATTTATTTATTTATTTATTGAGGTAGGGTCTCACTCTAGCCCAGGCTGACCTGGAATATACTGTGTAGCCTCAGGGTGGCCTCAAACTCATGGTGATCCTCCTACTTCTGCCTCCTGAGTGGTGGGATTAAGGGCATACACCACCATGCCCAGCTCAAAACTGGTTAATTTCTTTAAATTTTTTGTGCTTAAATAATTTTTTATTACCAAAAGTATTTCCAATGTCACTTGATACATTCATCTCATGAAAATGTCAGTTTAGATAAATATACAATTAAGATCTAGATCAGAATGGCTAATAAATTCATATGATTCAAGAGTTTCATAAATTGTGTGTGTGTGTGTGTGTGTGTGTGCGCGCGCGCGAACACATGTGTGTATAAAATCTCCATCTTCTGGAGAGCTGCCTTCCAATTTATTCAGCTTCATATGGCAGACCCATGGGGTAAGCCTCCTAGCAACATGAAACAATAACAAGATTTGGTAAGTGCACAAAATGTGATGTGATGCTTGGCCAAAAAGTAGGGTCTCGCTCTAGCCTAGGCTGACATGGAATTCACTATGTAGTCTCAGGGTGGCCTTGAACTCAAGGTAATCCTCCTACCTCTGCCTCCCGAGTACTGGGATTAAAGGTGTGCCCACCACACTCAGCCTCTCAAAGCTGATTTTTTAAACCACTCCACACCTTCCTTGCTGGCACAGTACTAATCCCCAGCAGTAGATACATTTCATTAATCTTATATATGCTATCTTCATATATTCTGTACTGTTCTATTCTATTCTTTTTAAAAAGCTGGGCTAGCTAGAGAAATGGCTTAGCAATTAAGGTGCTTGCCTGCAAAACCAAAGGACCCAGGTTCAATTCTCCAGGACTCCAGCCACTGCAAACGAACTCCAGGTGCATGTGTCACCTTGTGCACTTGACTTACATGGGTCCTGTGAAATTGAGCCTCAAACCGGGGTCCTTAGGCTTCACAGGCAAGTGCTTAACCACTAAGCCATCTCTCCAGCCCTCACTGTTCTTTCTTTAGACAGGATAAGTCCGTACTTTATTTATAGTATAAACTTCTTGGATGATTAGCTTTTAGAAACAATCTCCAGATGTACTACTTGTACTTTTTTTTTTTTTTTTGGTTTTGCAAGGTAGGGTCTCACTCTGGTCCAGGCTGACCTGGAATTAACTATGTAGTCTCAGGGTGGCCTCGAACTCTCGGCGATCCTCCTACCTCTGCCTCCCGAGTGCTAGGATTAAAGGCGTGCGCCACTACGCCTGGCTGTACTTTTTACTTATAACCTTGAGAGTAAACAAATGTACTTTCCCTCTTAAAAGCACCTGGCTCAACATTGATTCTTTTTTTGTTTTATTGAGGTAGGGTCTCACTCTGGCCCAGGCTGACCTGGAATTCACTATGTAGTCTCAGGGTGGCCTCGAACTCATGGCAATCCTCCTACCTCTGCCTCCGAGTGCTGGGATTAAAGGCGTGCGCCACCATGCCCAGCCTTCAATATTGATTCTTAAGTTGATGTTAAAATTTTCATTTCTTTATTTGGGAGGCAGAGATAGGAGGATCTCCATGAGTTCAAGGCTACCCTGAGACTACAGAGTGAATTCCAAGTCAGCCTGGGTAGGGTGAGACCCTACCTTGAAAAACCAAAAAAAAAAATTTTTCATTTCTTGTCAAGAACCCTTAATTTATTTTCTCATGACTCTGTAAATAAACTATATTTTCAGTCTAATGAATACATGAATAATCATGATCACATGATTACTACATTTTTAACCTTATTTAGAAATCCAGTCTAAATGGTTTCTTTGTATATGTGGTATATTTAAGTGTTTGTGTGTGTGCATGTGTGAAAGCTAGAGATGGATGTCAGTATCTTCCTCAATTGCTCTCCACCTTATTTTAAAACTATTATTTATTTATTTATTTATTTATTTATTTATTTATTCATTTGCAGAAAAAGAAAGAGAATGGGTGTGCTAGGTCTCTTGCCATTATAAATGCACTCCAGACACACATGTCACTTTGTGCATCTGGATTTATGTGGATACTGGCGAATCAAATCTGGGCTGTCAGGCTTTGCAAGCAAGTGCCTTTAACTGCTAAGCCATCTCCCCAGCCCATCCGCCTCATTTTTGAGACAGTGTCTCTCACTGAACCTGGAGCTCATCAATTTAGCTGGACGAGACAGCAGCAAGCCCCAGGCATACTCCTGTCTCTATCTCCCCAGTATTTGTATTACAGGCAAAAACTGAGCTGTGCTAGCCTTTTAGGTGGGTGCTGGGGATCCAAACTCAGGTCCTCATGTTTGTACTGCAAGCACTTTACTGAATGAGCCATCTCCTCTGCCTCCAAAATCAGTGTTTTTACACTGATCACATTAAAGCTCTCCAGAAATTCTGCATACTTCTATTGAAAGGAAAGGACATGGATAACACAATCTAATATGGAAATACGTGTAAAAACATGAGGAAGCTGGGAGTGGTGGCATGCGCCTTTAATCCCAGCACTTGGGAGACAGATAGGAAGATCATTGTGAGTTCAAGGCTACCCTGAGACTACATAGTGAATTCCAGGTTAGCCTGGGCTAGAGTGAGACCCTACCTCGAAAAACCAAAACCAAACCAAATCAAACCAAAACAAAAACAACAACAACAACAACAACAACAACAAAACATAACCGGGTATGGTGGCTCACGCCTTTAATCCTAGCACTCAAGAGGCAGAAGTAGGAGGATTATGGTGAATTCAAGGCCACCCTGACACTATAGAGTGAATTCCAGGTCTAGCCTGGCTAGAGCAAGACCCTACCTTGCAAAAACCAAAAAACACACACAAAAAAAAAAAAAAACAGAAAAGAGGACTATTAGGGATTAGGGATATTGGGGAGCCTGAAGCAAAGCTTCCCCCTATATATAGGTTTTGCTAGTTAGGGTCTCTCTCTAGGCCAGGCTGACCTGGAATTCACTATGTAGTCTCAGGGTGGCCTTGAACTCATGGTGATCCTCCTACCTCTGCCCCAAGAGTACTGGGGTTAAAGGTGTCACCACCATGCACGGCTACTTGCATATATTTTAATTATATTAATGGGTAGTTCTACCCATGACAAAACTTTCCAAGAAAATTTACTCAATTGCTGTTTCTGTGACAAGGAATAAAACATTATATGATTGTTATTCCAATCTTGCTTTTTCATCAGCTGCAATGGGCAACTGTAATAAAAGTTCTGTTGGTAAATTACCACGTACTATCACAGTTTGTTGAAAGTTGACTCTGAGAAAGGGGTTTATCATCCGTCTAAGCATGTTCATGGCCCAGGGGTTGAAAACATCAGACATCATGTTCTCAAGAACAGCTGTACAGCATTTGCCAGACTGTTATAATCTTAAGACTTGAGCAGAAGTCACTATTGTTTCTGTCATGGTATAAAAATGCCTGTGGTGGGAACTGCCGATTGGAAACTTCTCCCACAAAAAAGTCCCTTGCCCTTGCTTTTTAAAAAAATTTTATTTTTATTGACAACTTCTTTAATTGTAGACAATATCCCATGTTATTTCCCTCCCTCCCCCCACTTTCCCCTTTGAAACTTCACTCTCCATCATATCCCCTCCCCCTCTCAATCAGTCTGTCTTTTCAGTTTGATGTCATGATCTTTTCCTTCTATTATGATGGTCTTATGTAGGTAGTGTCAGGCACTGTGAGGTCATGGATATCCAGGCCATTTTGTGTCTGGAGGAGCATGTTGTAAGGAGTCCTACTCTTCCTTTAGCTCTTAACATTATTTCTGCCCCCTCTTCCGCAATGGACTCTGAGCCTTGGAAGGTAGGTTTGGTGTCTCCTACTTTAATCCTAGCACTCAGAAGGCATTGGTAGGAGAATCGCTATGAGTTTGAGGACAGCCTGGGACTACAGAGTGAGTGCCAGGTCAGCCTGGGCTAGAGTGAAACCCTGACTCCAAAAAAAGCTTCATAGGGCCGGGTGTGGTGGTGCACGCCTTTAATCCCAGAACTCAGGAGGCAGAGGTAGGAGGATTGTTGTGAGTTTGAGGCCACCCTGAGACTACATAGTGAATTCCAGGTCAGCCTGAGCTAGAGTGAGACCCTACTTGAAAAATGAAGAAAAAAAAAAGCTGCATAGACTAATGGAACACATCTATCAAAAAGGTATCAAAGCATACATTAGGAGCTGGAGAGATGACTTAGTGGTTAAGGTGCTTGCCTGCGAATCCTAAGGACCCATGTTTGGCTCTCCAGAGCCACATAAACCAGATGCAAAGAGATGAGGCAAGTGCAAGATCGCACATGCCCACTAGGTGGTGGAAGTATCTGGTGTTCAATTGCAGTGGCTGAGGCCCTGATGCACCAATTCTCTCCCTCTTTCTCTCTCTTCCTCTGTCTCTGTCTCACTATAAAATAAAATAAAATAAAATAAAATAAAATAAAATAAAATAAAATAAAAGCATTCATTAGCTGAGCATGGTGACACACGAATTCAATCCCAGCATTCAGGAGGCCAAGGTAGAAGGATTGCCATGAATTCAAGGCCAGCCTGAGACTACATAGTGAATTGCAGGTCAGCCTGGGCCAGAGTGAGACCCTATTTCAAAGGACAAACAAACAAAAAAGCATACATTTGTGAAAGGATAATCACCTTACAAATGGGATTGCAAATACTGAATAGTTAAGTACAAAAGGGCAAAATAAGCCTCTATCTCTTATTATTAACAACAAAAAAAATGCAAATTGGAACAAAGACCTAAGAGAAAGACCTGCAACAAATTACTAGAAGAAAACAGGAGAAACATTTCAAGACATGGGTATGGATGGTGATTTTTTAATTTATACCCCAAATCCCAAAACAAAAGATAGGCAAGTGTGATGATATCACCCTAAGAAATTAGCAAAGAAAAAGACCAAGAAAAGGAACAACCTGAAGAATGGGTCAAAATATTCACAACCTATTTAACAAATGTTTAATATCTAGTGCATAAAAGGAACCAAAGTAAATAGTTTTTAACAAAAAAAGAAGAGAAAGACAAAAAGGAGCAGGAGGGAGGGAGGGAGGGAGGGAGGGAGGGAGGGAAGGAAGGAAGGAAGGAAGGAAGGAAGGCAAACAAAAGAAAGAAAAGATGGGCATTGGGGTATGGCTCATTGGTTAAATGTGCTTACTTACAAAGCCTTCCAGTTCTGATTCAATTTCTCAACCACTCACATAAAGCAGGATGGTCATTCATTTGCAATTGCAAGAGACCTACACACACACATGCATGCACACGTGTGCTTGTAAATAAATAAAAAGCTAACTGGGGCTAAGGAGATGGTTCAATGAATATAGAACTTGCAGAACAAGTGTGAGTACGTGAGTTTGGATCCCTAGAGCCCATATATGAAACTGCCACTGTGGTGTGCACCTATAATCCCAGTGCCCCTTGTGGAAGACAAGCAAATCACTGGAAAGCTAACTTGACAAGAAAGGTAAGGACCAACAGCCAAAATTGTTCTTTGACTCCTCACTTACACTGAGGTATGCATGTGCCCACATTCACACACATCAACATGTACACACACATCTGCACACATCATGTACAAACACAAAAAGAGAATCTGAACACCAATAGACAAATAATCTGACTAATGGAACACATCTATCAAAAAGGTATCAAAGCATACGTTAGGAGCTGGAGAGATGACTTAGTGGTTAAGGCGCTTGCCTGCGAATCCTAAGGACCCATGTTTGGCTCTCCAGAGCCACATAAGCCAGATGCAAAGAGGTGAGGCAAGTGCAAGATCACACATGCCCACTAGGTGGTGGAAGTATCTGATGTTCAATTGCAGTGGCTGAGGCCCTGATGCACCAATTCTCTCCCTCTTTCTCTCTCTTCCTCTGTCTCTGTCTCACTATAAAAGAAAAGAAAAGAAAAGAAAAGAAAAGAAAAGAAAAGCATTCATTAGCTGAGCATGGTGACACACGAATTCAATCCCAGCATTCAGGAGGCCAAGGTAGAAGGATTGCCATGAATTCAAGGCCAGCCTGAGACTACATAGTGAATTGCAGGTCAGCCTGGGCCAGAGTGGGACCCTACTTCAAAGGACAAACAAACAAAAAAGCATACATTTGTGAAAGGATAATCACCTTACAAATGGGATTGCAAATACTGAATAGTTAAGTACAAAAGGGCAAAATAAGCCTCTATCTCTTATTATTAACAACAAAAAAAATGCAAATTGGAACAAAGACCTAAGAGAAAGAC
Organism: Orientallactaga sibirica; assembly: GCA_036365145.1. Lineage (NCBI taxonomy): Eukaryota > Metazoa > Chordata > Mammalia > Rodentia > Dipodidae > Orientallactaga > Orientallactaga sibirica. The sequence goes on along the minus strand of JAEOAD010000015.1, from coordinate 29,961,608 downwards.
CTGCAACAAATTACTAGAAGAAAACAGGAGAAACATTTCAAGACATAGGTATGGATGGTGATTTTTTAATTTATACCCCAAAGCTCAAAACAAAAGATAGGCAAGTGTGATGATATCACCCTAAGAAATTAGCAAAGAAAAAGACCAAGAAAAGGAACAACCTGAAGAATGGGTCAAAATATTCACAACCTATTTAACAAATGTTTAATATCTAGTGCATACAAGGAACCAAAGTAAATAGTTTTTAACAAAAAAAGAAGAGAAAGACAAAAAGGAGCAGGAGGGGGAAGGGGAAGGAAGGAAGGAAGGAAGGAAGGAAGGAAGGAAGGAAGGAAAGAAGGAAGGAAGGAAAGAAGGAAGGAAGGCAAAAGAAAGAAAAGAAAGATGGGCATTGGGGTATGGCTCATTGGTTAAATGTACTTACTTACAAAGCCTTCCAGTTCTGATTCAATTTCCCAACCACTCACATAAAGCAGGATGGTCATTCATTTGCAATTGCAAGAGACCTACACACCTGTGTGTGTGTGCATGTGCACACACACACACATGCATGCACACGTGTGCTTGTAAATAAATAAAAAGCTAACTGGGGCTAAGGAGATGGTTCAATGAATATAGAACTTGCAGAACAAGTGTGAGTACGTGAGTTTGGATCCCTAGAGCCCATATATGAAACTGCCACTGTGGTGTGCACCTATAATCCCAGTGCCCCTTGTGGAAGACAAGCAAATCACTGGAAAGCTAACTTGACAAGAAAGGTAAGGACCAACAGCCAAAATTGTTCTTTGACTCCTCACATACACTGAGGTATGCATGTGCCCATATTCACACACATCAACATGTACACACACATCTGCACACATCATGTACAAACACAAAAAAGAGAATCTGAACACCAATAGACAAATAATCTGAAAAAGACATTTCTCAAAAGAGGACATACCTGGATGAGAAATTGCTCATTGGTTAAATATGCTCTCTTGCTGGGTGTGGTGGCACACGCCTTTAATCCCAGCACTTGGGAGGCAGATGTAGGAGGATCACCATGAGTTCAAGGCCACCCTGAGACTACATAGTGAATTCCAGGTCAGCCTGGGCTAGAGTGAGACCCTACCTCAAAAAAACAAAGGGGAAAAAAAAACAAAAACCACTCTAACACTCTGTACAAGACTGAGGGCCTGAGGGGGCCTGAATCTGTGACTTTGAATCTCTAAAACCCACATGGCCACACATATCTGTAAACCTGATCTTGTTAGTAGCAAGACAGAAAGGCTCTAGGGATCACTAATGGCAAGCTCCAGAATCAGTAAGAGACTCTTACAAGGAAATTGGGTGGGTGAGTGATGGAGGAGGACACCAGTGTTCTTTGGGACAGCAAGCGAGCCCATAGGGTGATGCATTAGCATGTACACATGTATAAACCACACACACACACACACACACACACACACACACACACACACACAAACACAAAGAGGCTACACAAATGGCCAGCAAGGATAGGAAAAAATGCTCAGCATCATGAATCAGGGAATTGCAAATGGAAATCACCACAATAAGCTCTCATCACACTTTATTTAGAAAACCTGTAATCTAAAGATAAAATATAAACCAGGCGTGGTGGCACACGTCTTTAATCCCAGCATTCGGAGGGCAGAGGTAGGAGGATCACCATGAGTTCGAGGCCACCCTGAGACTACATAGTGAATTCCAGGTCAGCCTGAGCTAGAGTGATACCCTACCTTGGGGAAAAAAAAAAAAAAAAGATAAACTATAACAAATGTTGGTGAAGATGAGGGGAATTGAAAATCTTATATGCTATCTAAGACAACAAGGAGGTCTCTTATATTGGAACTCATATACTAAGAGAATGTGCATGGAACTCTTATATACCATCTAACAGAATGTGAATGAAAAAGCATGGAGGTCTCTTACATTTGAATTCTTATATACTAAGAAAATGTGAATGGAAGCAGTTTGGAGGTCTCTCTCTCTCTTTTTTTTAAAGGCAATTCCACTTTGTTTTCCATTGAGGATGAGCCATGTTATCACCGCTGTAGAACTTATAGTTTGGAGGTCTCTTATACTGGAATTCTTTTTTTTTTTTTTAATACATGTTATTCATTTATTTGAGAGACAGAAAGAGGCAGAGAGAGAGAGAATGGGCACACCAGGGCCTCCAGCCACTGCAAACGAACTCCAGATGCATGTACCCCCTTGTGCATCTGGCTTATGTGGGTCCTGGAGAGTCAAACTGGGATCCTTTGGCTTTTCAGGCAAACACCTTGATCGCTAAACCATCTCTCCAGCCCATGGAATTCTTATATATGGTCTAAGAAAATGTGAATGGAAAGAGTATGGAGGTCCCACACAAAACTAAAAATAGAACCTAACATATAGTTTAGCTATTCTACTTAGTATATATGAAATGAAATCAATCAAACTATTAAAAATATATTTGGGAGGCCGGGCATAGTGGCACACGCCTTTAATCCTAGCACTTGAGAGGCAGAGGTAGGAGGATCACCATGAGTTCAAGGCCACCCTGAGATTACACAGTGAATTCTAGGTCAGCCTGGGCTAGAGTGAGACCCTGCCTCAAAAAAATGTACAAATAGGGAGCCGGGCGTGGTGGCGCACGCCTTTAATCCCAGCACTCGGGAGGCAGAGGTAGGAGGATCGCCTTGAGTTCAAGGCCACCCTGAGACTACATAGTGAATTCCAGGTCAGCCTAGGCCAGAGTGAGACCCTACCTCAAAAAAAAAAAAAATGTACAAATAGGGCTGGAGAGATGGCTTAGCGGTTGAGGCGCCTGCCTGCTAAGCCTAAGAACCCGGTTCCAATCTCCAGGTCCCACGTTTAGCTAGATGCAGTGACGCAAGGGCGCAATGCCACACTTGCCCACACGGGGGTGCACGCATCTGGATTTCGTTCACAGCAGCTGAGAGACTGCTGGTGTGCCCACTCTCTATCTGTCTCCCTCTCCCTCTCTCTCTGTCTCTCTCTGTGTCTCTCTCCAAAAAATAAAAAAAAATTTAAAAAAAACTTTAAAAAAATGTACAAATATATTTGGGGGGCTGGAGAGATGGCTTAGTGGTTAAGTGCTTGCCTGTGAAGCCTAAGGACCCCAGTTCAAGACTCGATTCCCCAGTACCCACATAAGCCAGATGCACAAGGTGGCACATGCATCTGGAGTTTGTTTGCAGTGGCTGGAGGCCCTGATGCACCCATTCTTTCTCTGCCTCTTTCTCTCTCTCTCTGTCACTCTCAAATAAATAAATAATAAACAAAAGATTTTTAAATATATTTAAGGCTGGAGAGATTGTTTAGTGGTTAAGGCACTTGCCTGTGAAGCCTAAAAACTCATGTTTGAATCTCCAGGTCCATGTAAGCCAGATGCACAATGATGCAAGCACACAATGCCATATGTGCGCACAAGGGGGTGCACGTGTCTGGAGTTCATTTGCAGTGCCTGAAGGCCCTGGTACACCTATATTCACTCCCTCTCTTTGTCTGTCTCTCTGTCTCTCCCTATATATCTCTCTCATAAATAAAAATATATATTTGCATTTGAATGGTTTTGTGGCTGTATTCACAATAGTCAAGAAATGGAACACATTCAGTGGAAGAATTTGAAGTCCTGTCATGTTGAGCAACATGGAGGAAACTGGAGGACATTATGTAAGAAGGCACAAAAAGACAAAAATTATGTGTTATTCATTTGTGGAAGAAGAAAGTAAAATAGTAATCATAGGATGCTGGGAGAGATTGTGAAAGGGGAATGGAAAAAAAGCTAAACAAGAGGAACTAAACTACAGTTACATTGAAGAATAAATTCTAGTGTTCTTCACCACTTCTATAGCTTATATGTAGTTACAGATCAAATCTAGGGTCTCTTGCATGCTAGCAAAGTGTTATATCATGAATCTCATCCCAGCCCAAAACCTAAGGAAGAAGTTTATAGGCTTCAAATACATAGAAATGCTAGATGTTTATGAATATGAAAATGACGATTACCCTGATTTGATTGTTGCACTTTATATGTATACCAAATTATCACACTAAATCTATATATGTACAATTATATGTCAATTGAAAATAAATTTTAGGGCTGGAGGGATTGCCTAGTGGTTAAGGCATTTGCTGACAAAGCCAAAAGACCCAGGTTCAATTCCCCAGTTACCCACGTAAAGCAAGATGTACAAGGTAGCACATGTATCTGGAGTTCATTTGTAGTGGCTAGAGGCCCTGATATACCAATTCATTCTCATTTTCTTTCTCTCAAATGAATAAAATATTTTTGAAAAGAAAATAAATTTTAAAAAGATACACAAGGAGGGCTGGAGAGATGATGGCTTAGTGGTTAAGGCACCTGCCTCCTAAGCCTAAGAACGCCGGTTCCAATTTCCAGGTCCCACATTTAGCCAGATGCAGTGATGCAAGGGCGCAATGCCACGCTTGACCACAAGGGGGCACAATCTGGATTTTGTTCCCAACAGCTGAGAGGCTGCTGGCGCGCCCATCTCTGTCTTCCTCTACCTCTCTCTCTGTCTCTCTCTCCAGAAAAAAAAAGTTATAGAAGGAGCTGGAGAGATGGTTTAGCAGTTAAGGTGTTGGCCTGTGAAACCTAAGGACCCAGGTTTGATTCCCCAGGACCCACATAAGCTAGATGCACAAGGTGAAGCATGCATCTGGAGTTCATTTTCAGTGGCTAGATATCCTGGCATGCCCATTCTTTCTCTCCCTCTCTCTCTCTCCCCCTATCTCTTTCTATCTTTCTATCTTTTTCCCTCTTTCTCCTCTCAAATAAATAAATAAATAAAATATATTTTTTAAAAAAGATACACAAAGCCGGGCGTGGTGGCGCACGCCTTTAATCCCAGCACTCGGGGAGGCAGAGGTAGGAGAATCACCGAGAGTTCGAGGCCACCCTGAGACTACATAGTTAATTCCAGGTCAGCCTTGGACCAGAGTGAGACCCTACCTTGAAAAAAAAAAAGATACACAATATCAGTATGTTCCTTATTTGTAGGAAGTAACTATGATGGAAAGTAATCTTATGAAATAACTTAAAATACCAAGTAGAATGAAGTCAGAATTTGCAGGAAATATAGAGACTTATCACGTTTGTTGAGAGCATTGGTTAGGACTTAAACAGCCCTCATTGGATGTTTTAACATTTATTTAGGTAAAAATGAAGAAAACAATGCCACCCTCATTAGGGGACAGCTTAAAAAATATAGAGACCAAGTCAGGCATGGTGTTGTACACTTTTAATCATAGCACTTGGGAGGTAGAAATTGTATTTTTTTTCTCTGTTGAGACTGGGTCTTGCTATGCTTTGTAGATTGGCATGAAATTTCTACCCACTCAGGTAAAGGAATCTTCCAGCCTCACCCTCCTGGAACCAGAGGCTTATACTACCATATCCAGCCCTAAAAGAAATGTGTCTAGAAGGCAGTGTGCAATAATGTATTAAGGAACTTAGAGAGAGGGCCTAGAATACCACAGAAGAAATGTGAGGTCTAATGAAAACCTGAAATAGAGTGTGGTAGTTTGATTCAGGTGTCCTCCATAAACTTAGATGTCCTGAATGCTAGATTCCCAGCTAATGGGCAGTGTATTGCTGGCGGCAGGCTTATGGGTATTATAGCCAGTTTCCCCTTACGAGTGTTTGGCACACTCTCCTGTTCCTGTTGTCCACCTGATGTTGGCCAAGAGGTGATGTCCACCCTCTGCTTATGCCATCATTTCCCCCTGCCATCATAGAGCGTCCCCTCGAGTCTGTAAGTCAAAATAAACCTTTTTTTTTTTTTTTTTTTTTCCACAAGCTGCTCTTGGTTGGGTGATTTCTACCAGCAATATGAACCTGACTGCAACACAGAGTGAACATGTAAGATGAAAAACAAAGAACAAGCCCGGTATAGTGACACACACCTTTAATCCTAGCACTCAGGAGGCAGAGGTATGAGGATCTCTGTGAGTTTGAGGCCAACCTGAGACTACATAATCAAATCCAGGTCAGCCTGGGCTAGAGCGAGACCCTACCCCAAAACAAACAAGCCACAAAAACAAAGGAAAAAAAAACAAACAAGAACAGCCTGGCATGGTGGCACACACCTATGTTTCCAGTGCTCTGGAGGCTGAGGTAGGAGGATCGCCATGATTTCAAGGCCAGCCTGGATTACAAAGTAAATACCTGGTCACCTGGGCTAGACTGAAACCCTACCTCTAAACAAAACAAAACAACAACAACAAAAACAGGTTTAGAGAGATAGCTCATTGGTTAAGGCACTTGCCTGAAAAACATAATCACTTGGGTTCAATTCCCCAGAACCCATGTAAAGCCAGAGAACATCAAGCTGAGCACAAGCATCCAGCAGAAATGACTGGAGTCACTCTATTAAAAAGCAGAAGGAACAAATGGCCAACAGCAAATAAGTAAAAACATCAGGGCAAGTGCTCACAACATCCATGGAAATGCCTGGAGAGGCCTGTGGACCAGTCAGCTGGAGCTCCTGATCCATCAAGAGTCCCTGGCAAGGGGGATGGGATACCTTCCAGTGAGTTGTTCACCAGGGAGGTCACAGATACCCCCAAAACATTATAGGCCATTGCTGAGGCCCTTGGTTTCCCACCAGGAATAGATGGTGTAACAGACAGCTTCAGGTTCGCTGAGATGAACTTCCAGACCAGGCACAGTTATGGAGGAAGGGATATTATTTATTGTAGCTTACAGATCCAGGGGAAGTTCCATAATGGCAGAAGAAGCTGGCCTGCCTTCACAGGGCCAAGGAGAGAGAGAAAAACCACCAGCCACACAGCATAGCACACTTTTGGAACTCCTACTGGGCACACTTTGCATATCTTTACAATGGAATCTCAAACCCACCATCACACCTTAATGCCCAATGACATTGCCTCCAGCAAGGTGGCTGCAGATGCAAGCTATAAACTAATAAAACACTGAATAAATTGGGGGCCATATATTCAAACTACCACACTAACAAATAATATTTCTCTTAAAATAAGTAAATAAGCAAGCATAAAGTTCCTGATGCATGATCACACAACAGTGTCCTAATGATGCAGTTGTTTTCCTCATTTTCAAGGGCAGGGATTCCAGTTTTATCTTCCTCCCTAGTCAATCACAGTGCTTAACAATTCTGCACTCATCCAATAAGACACATTGTGATGATGCAATGACAGCATGTCTGTTATGGGAGAAACCAAATGCTCTCTGGATTTGAGGCCTGCTCCAAGGGAGGGAATTAATGGTACTGAAAACCTAATGAAGGGGAAGGAACTACTGCTGTTGTCTGCCTGAATAGATATACTATGTCCACCAAACTGCTCTCTAAAAACTTATGTTTATGCTCATATATTAATGCCACTCTCACTTTTGGATAGAGAAGCTTCTTTTTTCAGATGGTGGCAACTCAAAACTCACTTAAGCAAGGCGTGGTGGCACACATTTTTAATGTCAGCACTTGGAAGGCAGAGGTAGGAGGATTGCTTTGAGTTTGAGATCAGCCTTGAGAGTACATAGTGAATTCTAGGTTAGCCTGGGCTAGATGAGACCCCTGCCTTGGAAAACCAACCAAACAAACAAAAACAAAAGAAAACTAAAAAACCACTCACTAAAGTGCTAGCCATCTCTTATTACATTTTCCAAGGCTCAGAAACCATTGTGGAAGAGGTGGCAGAAAGAATGTAAGAGCCCCCCCCCCAAAAAAAAAAAAAAAAAAAAAGAAAAAAGAGGAGTGCTTCCAGTAGTCTTCCACACACAAAGTGGCTGTGGTATTCATGGCCTCACAATGGCTGATGCTACCTACCCAGGACCTGCATAATAGGAGAAAAGAATAATGACATCAAAATAGAAGAGAGACTAGTTGGAAAGAAGGGATTCAATGGAGGTTTCAGAAGGTTCCAAAGGGAGAATTGTGGGAAGGGACTATGTTCATGGTATATTATTTGATATATTATTTATATATGGAAATAGTGAATAAAAACATTTTTTAAAAAGACGTATGTTGCTAGATTCTCTTTAGCACTAATAAGTAAACTATATTAGATAGTAAATACCTATCATCAAAATTCTAAAGATGAATCTGTGAGTGGTAGTGTGCACCTTTAATCTCTGCACTCAGGAGGCTGATGTAGGAGGATCACCATGTGTTCAAAGCCAACCTGGGGCTACAGAGTGAGTTCCAGGTCAGTTTGCCTGGGGGCAGAGTGGAAATGAAACAAAACCAAAAAAGATGTAAAGAAGAAAAACACCCACAAAACACCCACAGTTACACTTAGATGAGGGAGAAGTTGAGACTGACATTCAAGAAATATTAGGTTTTGGGCTAGGGAGATGGCTCAGCAGTTAAAGTCACTTGCTTGCAAAGTCTCTGGAACGGGTTTGATTTTCCAGTACCTATGTAAAACCAAATGCACAAAGTAGTGCATGTGTCTGGAACTCCTTTCTTTCTCTTCTCCATTTTCCCTATTTTCTCTCTGCAAATAATTTTCTTTTCTTTGCAAGTCTGGATTTGATTCCCTAGTACCCACATAAAGCCAGATGCACAGAGTGGCACATGCATCTGGTGTTTGTATGCAGTGGCAGGAGGCCCTGGCGTGTCCATATTCTCTATTTTTTTTTTTTTGTAAATAAATACATGAAAATAAAAAAAGATTTTTTTCCAAAAAGCAATGTTATGATTTGTCAGTACATGCAGAAAAGCCAGGAAGGGATAGGACCATGAGGAAGGAAGAGGGGCAAAAGGATTGGGGGCTAAGTGGACTTGACCCCAGTGGTTTCAATACAGTCCTCCACGCAACGGTCCCACCGCACCTGCCGGGCAGAACTGTCCACCCGTGCACACCACCTCGCGGCCCCGGGTTCGCGTCTCTTCTCCCGCGGAGCCGCACCTGCGTCCAGCCAGAAGCCCCCGCCTCGGGGCCTCCGGGTCTCCTGCCTCCGGCCCGCCCTGCGGATCGCTCCGCCCCCGGCCGGGTCGGCGAAGGCGGGCGAGCAGGTGAGGCGTGGTCAGCGGGCCTCACTTCCGCTCAGGTGAGGAGGCCACCGCCGGGGCGCCGCCGCGCCTTCGCCGACCAGGTAATGCCAGGGGCCGGGGGAGGACCGCCGCGCCTGGCCGCGCCGTGCCGGCCTGCTGCCCGCCTGCCGGGGGACGGCGCGCGGCCTCCGGGGCGCTGGGGGCGCGGGGACCGGCCGGGGAGGCGCCGCCCGGGGACCAGCACCCTCCGCCGGCCTCGCCTCCCCGCCCAGTGCCGGCCCTCGCGGGAGGACGAGCCGGCCGCGGCCCCTCTGCGGACGGGGAGGGAGCGTGGACGGCGGGGCTCGCAGCCGCCGGCTCACCTGGCCGGCCGAGCTCCGGTCCTCGCTGCCCGGTGGTCCAGGGGCCGCGCCGTGCAGGCCCTTCTGCTCGGGTCGCCTGTCCGCCGCGCTGTGGTCGGTGCCCCAGCGAGGAAGCCTGCCGAGACGGAGAAAAATCTCAGTTCTTTTGGGGCTGCTAGACCACATTCCAGGCGGACTAGCCTCCTATTGGCCGCGGTGTCATTTGCGCTCATCTGTTTTAAGGGAAAATTAAGGAGCAGGTGGTGGTGGGAAAAACTCAAATCCAATTTTATTTTGCTGAGTTAGAAAAAATAGTAGGCGTGGTTGTGAACTTTGGCTGAAATGAGTTTGCTGTTTCTAGTCCCCTAATAGCCTTTATAAAAGATTATAGAAAATTTAAGATAATTAGAAAGTTAATAAATACATACCAGGAAAGTAGTTATGGAATGTTAGGAATTAAATTCCAAAGAGATTTACCGTCACTCGTTTAGACCCTACTAGTGCTCACATAACGTGGACTCGTCATCAGAAAATACTTTTGTTTAAAGTTGAAAAGGATTTGTATTAAGCTCAAGCTGTATTTAACTATGTATTAATCACTTCCAGTCATGTCTTATTATTTTGGTTGGTCTGTGGATCAAAACTAGGACCACACACATGCTGAGTAGGTACTTATCCACTGAGCTCAGTTCCCAGCCCCTTAATATTTCCCTAACCTATAAAGTTAATATATATTCGTGGGAAATTGTAGATAATTTTCAATAAAAGGAATTAAAAACACCCATAAACCTTTTGAGAGAAAAACATTGATAACATAAAGTAACATAGTATATTTTTGATATGTATTTCTATATTTTTTATTTATCTTTTTGTTTGTTTCTAGGTAGGGTCTCACTCTGGCCCAGGCTGACCTGGAGCTCTGTAGTCCCTGGCTGGCCTTTAACTCACAGCAACCCTACTTCTGCCTCCCAAGTACTAGGATTATAGGCATGAGTCACCATGCTTGGCCTTTAGTGTGTATTTTTTTTGTTGTTGTTTTTTTGAGGTAGTGTTTCACTCTAGCCCAGGCTGACCTGAAATTTACTATGCAGTCTCAAGGTGGTCTGGAACTCACAGAGATCCTCTTACCTCTGCCTCCTGAGTGTGGGGATTAAAGGTGTGTGCCACCACGCCTGGCTGATGTGTATATATATATATATATATATTTTTTGGTTCTTCGAGGTAGGGTCTCACTCTGGTCCAGGCTGACCTGGAATTAACTATGTAGTCTCAGGGTGGCCTTGAACTCTCAGCGATCCTCCTACCTCTGCCTCCCGAGTGCTGGGATTAAAGGCGTGCACCACCACGCCTGGCTTGATGTGTATTTTTATTTTTATTTTTCGAGGTAGGGTCTCACTTGAGCTGAGGCTGACCTGGAATTCACTATGTAGGGTGGCCTTGAATTCAAAGCAATTCTCCTACCTCTGCCTCCCCAGTGCTGGGATTAAAGGCGTGGGCCACCATGCCTGGCTTGGTGTGTATTTTAAAAAATTTATTTTAAAATATATTTTATTTTTATTTATTTATGTATTTGACACAGAGAGGAGAGAGAGAGAGAGAGAGAATGGGCGTGCCAGGGCCTCCAGCCACTGTAAACAAACTTCAGATGCGTGCACCCCCTTGTGCATCTGGCTAATGTGGGTCCTGGAGAATTGAACCTGGATCCTTTGACTTTGCAGGCAAATGCCTTAATCACTAAGCCATCCCTCCAGCCCTAAAATTTTATTTTAATTAATTTATTTATTAAAGAGAGGGAGAGAAGAGAGAGAGAGAGAAAAGAATGGGTGCACCAGGACCTGTAGCTACTACAAACGAACTCCAGATGCATGTGCCACCATGTGCATCTGTCTTACGTGGGTCTGGGGAAATCAAACCTGGGTCCTTGGGCTTTGCAGGGCTTTGCAGGCAAGTGCCTTAACCACTAAGCCTTCTCTCCAGCTCTTGGTATGTATTTTTAAAGTTAGAAATATCTGTATGTTTTCTTAGGGTGAATTGAATTTTTTTTTTTTTTTTTGGTTTTTCAAGGTAGGGTTTCACTCTGGTCCAGGCTGACCTGGAATTAACTATGTAGTCTCAGGGTGGCCTCGAACTCACAGTGATCCTCCTACCTCTGCCTCCCGAGTGCTGGGATTAAAGGCGTGCGCCACCACGCCTGGCTTGGTGAATTGACTTTTATTTTTTTTTTTTTTGAGGTAGGGTCTCACTCTAGCTCAGGCTGAGTACTAGAACTCACTATGTATTCTTAAGTGTGGCCTCAAATTCACAGTGATCTTCCTAACTCTGCCTCCTGAGTGCTGGGATTAAAGGTGTGCCCCATGCCTGGCTAGCCTGTGCTTTTTGAGACAGTAGCTCAGCGTTTCCTGTTACCTACAATTGTATTTTTACTTAACAGCATTTAATTATTTTTTTTTTTTTTTTGGTTTTTCGAGGTAGGGTCTCACACTAGCTCAGGCTGACCTGGAATTCACTATGTAGTCTCAGGGTGGTCTCAAACTCACAAGCACCACCATGCCTGGCTAATAATTATTTTTACATGGAACAGCTGAACAGTCTGAATTTACTTGCTTTTGTTAAAGTTTAATAGAAACGCTTGTGCCTGGGAAGACTTAGAATTTAATTTGTTTACTATAGACTTTGCTCACCTTGGAAGGAGAGTAAATTTCTGTTTATTTATTTATTTATTTATTTATTTATTTATTTATTTTTTCTGAGGTAGGGTCTCACTCTGGCTCAGGCTGACCTGGAATTAACTATGTAGTCTCAGGGTGGCCTTCAACTCAAGGCGATCCTCCTACTTTTAAAGCCGTGCACCTCCACTACCCGGCTTTTTAAAAAATTTTTTTTTTTTTTTTTTTTTTTTGCTGGGATTAACTCTGGTCCAGGCTGACCTGCACCAACTATGTAGTCTCAGGGTGGCCTCAACTCTCGCCTTTCTGCCTCCCGATTTTTGATATGTATGTGTGTGTGTGCACATGTGCAAATACCCTTCTGTGAGTGAGGTAGTGGAGGCCAAAGGACAACTTTGGATGCCCATCTTTGCCTTCCACTATGGTTTTGGCACCCTTTCTTCTTCACTGCTGGGTTTTTCAGGCAAGGCTGGCACCTCTCATCTCTCTTGCTAGCTTTACATGGGTTCTGGGAATCTGAACTCAGGTTTTTAGGTTTGGCAGCAAGTGCTGTATCCACTGAGCCATTTCCCTAGGCTGATGGTTATTCTGCCTTAATATTTGATATATGACCATTGCTCTCCTCCCACCCCCACAATCCTACTGTTTTTTTTTTTTTTTTTTTTTTTTTTTTTTTTTAAGATTTGATGTCTTCTTAAAGCCCTCCAGTTTTGGTTCTGGTGCAAATTAAAGGAAATTTAGTGTTTGACAGTCAGTGCCTTTACTTTTATATTTATTTTGTTTTGGTTCTGAGGATGGAATCAAGGACTTTGCCTGTTTTAAGTATATATCCCCAGCTAATACCTTTTTAGTTGCCGGATATATAGATGTTGATTATGTAGAGCACATATATATGTAATTTATTTGACAGAGTATGTGTGAGAATGTAAGCATGGGTGTGCCAGGGCTCTTGTTGCTGCAGACAAACTCCAAATGCGTGTGCTACTTTGTACATCTGGCTTTTTGTGGGTACTGGGGAATTGAACCCTTGCTGGCAGGCTGGCAGGCTTTGCAAACAAACACCTTCATCTTTTTCTGTATGACTATAGACATGTTTACCCAACGGAAATTCCTCTTTTATATTTTTAAATTTTTCTTTAGGTTTCTTTAAACGGGATTGGAGAGAATAAGCTAACATGCCAGAAAATCCTGCTACAGGTATAGCGATTTACAGTTTTATCATTAAGTTACTTAATGATTCAGAGATGGATTGTAAGATGACATTTAACACTGATTGTCCTCCTTCCACCAAGATAAGCTGCAGGTCCTCCAGGTCCTTGACCGCCTGAGAATGAAACTGCAGGAGAAAGGGGACACGTCGCAGAATGAGAAATTGTCCATATTTTATGAGACCCTGAAGAGTCCTCTTTTCAGCCAGATACTCACACTTCAGCAGTCCATCAGGCAGCTGAAGGGGCAAGTATGTTCCATTTCAGGTTTGTCTTGGTGTCTGCATATCAGCAAAGGATGGAAGGAGTTCGGCAAAGACAAGTTGTTTGCAAGGTCTCTTGAGTTCAGCAAAGGCTGTACTGGGATTTACAACCTGTGCTTGCATTAATGGATAATTACAAAAGTTTATGAAAAATTTTGTTGGGTATTGAAATATGATTTTTCTTGAAATATGCAAAGGTCAGCTGTTTTGAAAATTCTCAGTATTTTCTCCAAAATTATAAAATAGAGCTTAATTTCATTTATTTTTTATTTATTTTCTTTGGTTTTTCCATTGTAGGGTTTCACTCTAGCCAGGCTGAATTGGAATTCACTATGTAATCTTGGGGTGGCTTTGAACTCATGGCGATCCTCCTACCTCTGCCTCCCGAGTGCTGGGATTAAAGGTGTGCACCACCACACCCAGCAACATTATTTTTAAAGTGTATGTTTGTTTACTTATTTCCAGTGCTAAGGGCATAGGGACTGTATATGTCAGATCAACAGTCTACCTCTGAGTTACATCCTCAGCCATTGACATTTATTATTTTAAAAATATTATCTTAGCTGGGTGGTGCCTTTAATCCCAGCACTTGGGAGGTTGAGGTAAGAGGATTGCTTTGAGTTCGAGGCCAGCCTGGGACAACATAGTGAATTCCAGGTCATCCTGGGCTAGAGCAAGAACCTACCTCAAACCCTCCCCCCCAAAAAATTACCTTAATTTTACTTGTTTTTCTTGTTTCACATATAGTATATTTTGATCATATTCACCCACATTGCCCTCCCTTCTTACTGTCTTTTTAAAAAGTTTTTTTTTAGTTTTGGCATTTTCAAATACAATTTGCTTTTGTTGATTCCCATCTTGTCCCTTTATTTGTTTATTTGGTTTTTCAAGGCTTTAGCCCAGGCTGACCATAGGCAACTTACCAGTAGCTATGTCACAGAGGAACATGACTTTCTTAGCAGCCATTAGCTTAGGAGCCGGTAGCTCCTCATGGAGGGGCTGATGCTCGTGAGAACCTCCTCTTCATGGCAGAATGTTGACCAGCCCACTCTAGTGCAGGTCTTAGGTAGGTAGTTAGAGTTCACGAGTACAATGTCCATGTCATGCCAGGAAGATAACATTCCATAATACTCCAACCCTTCCTCTGGCTCTTATGTTTCTTCTGCAGTGTTCCTGCAGTAACTGCCACCCATTGTAAAAAGAAGCTTCTTATCTATGGGCATAAACATAGATATTTAGAAGGTAGTTTGGATGGGTACAGTATATCCATTTAGCAAAATAAATAAACTTTCTTTCTTCAGCCATGGGCTTGTGAGCAGGTTTACAGAACCAGATTCGAATTCACTCCTATGGAACAGGCTTCAGATCTAATTGGAAAGCACTGGTTACTCCTATATCAGCCATGCCACTGTTGCCCCAGTGGGCACATCTGGCAGGTTGGTAGTATAGTGGACAGTGGACATGTATTTATTTATTTATTTATTTATTTTGGTTTTTTGAGGTAGGGTCTCACTCTGGCCCAGGCTGACCTGGAATTAACTATGTAGTCTCAGGGTGGCCTTGAACTCACGGCCATCCTCCTACCTCTGCCTCCCAAGTGCTGGGATTAAAGGCGTGCGCCACCACGCCCGGCTTTTATTTTGTTTTTTTGAGGTAGGGTCTCACTCTAGGCCAGGCTGACCTGGAATTCACTGTGTCATCTCTGGGTGGCCTCAAATTTATAGCGATCCTCCTACTTCAGCCTCCTGAGTACTGGGATTAAAGGTGTGTGCCACCATGCCCTGATTTTTTTTTTTTTTTTTTTTTTTTTTTTTTTGTTTTTCGACTGGGATTGGAATTAACTATGTAGTCTCAGGGTGGCCTCAACTCATCCTCCTACCTCTGCCTCCTGAGTGCTGGGATTAAAGGCGTGCGCCACCACGCCCGGCTGCCAGACATTTTTATTTTATTTTATTTTATTTTATTTTAGTTTAGTTTATTTTAGTTTAGTTTAGTTTAGTTTAGTTTAGTTTAGTTTTTTTGGTGTTTTGAGGTAGGCTCTTGCTCTAGCCCAGGCTGACCCGGAATTCACTATGTAGTATCAGGGTGGCCTTGAACTCACAGTGATCCTCCTACCTCTGCCTCCTGAGTGCTGGGATTAAAGGTGTGCGCCACCACACCTGGCTGACATTTTTATTTTTAAGGTTACTTTTTTCTAGTGTGTTGCCAGTTGTGTTAACCTGTGTTAATTTAAACAACTGCTCTTTTTGTTTTAAGAATTATTTTAGACTGGAGAGATGGCTCAGTGATTAAAGGTACTTGGCTTGCAGAGTCTGACAGTCTGGGTTTAATTCTATATTATAACTATATTATATATATATATATATTTTTTTTTGGTCACTTTGTGCATCTTACTGACCACTTAAAACATTGTCTGTTTGTTGACCAGAGAGCCTCAGCAATTCTTCTGCCTCTGCTGTCTCAGGCCTGGGATTACAGCATGTGTGGTCATGCCTGGCATTTTATGTTGGGTGCTGGGGATTGAACCCAGGTCTTCTTGCTTGTACATTAGGCGCTTTTACCTGCTGAGCCATCTCCCCTATCCTAAGGATGTTTTTCTTTCTGAGAATTTTTTTGAGGTAGGGTCTCTTTAGCCCAGGCTGACCTGGAATTCAGTATGTAGTCTCAGGGTGGTCTTGAACTCTCAGCAATTCTAGTACCTCTGCTTCCTGAGTGCTGGGATTAAAGGCGTACGCCACCACACTTGACCCTGAGAGTGTTTTAAGTGGTTCTATGACTCACTTGCTGTTTATTTGTACAAGGATTTTACACCCATGTGCCGCAGTTGTCATGTTCACAAAATAGGGTAGTGACCTCTCATGTGTCTCCTGTAAGGATTCAGTATGATAATACATGTAAGAATCTTGGAACAGTTCCTAGTTCTTCTTGTTATTGCTATATGGATCTTTTGTGGCTCCCTCTCTGGACATGTACAGGTAAATGCAGAAGGGTTTAGTATCTTAGATCTATCTGCATATGAGATATGTAATGAAATGTGTGTGTCCTGTGAATACACTTAGATGTATTTGCATATAAGGTGTGTAATGAGATGTTAGTGTATCTTTTGTGAACTTGGAATAGTAACAGAAGGTGCAAGAAAACACATTTAAAAATATTTATATGCAATCAGGGAGAAAGAAAGAGGGAGAGTATGGGCACACCAGGGCCTCTTGCCACTTCAAATGAACTTTGGTCACATGTATCACTTATTGCATGTGGCTTTACGTGAGTACTGAGGATTTGAATTCAGGCTGTCAGGCTTTGTAAGCAAGTGTCTTTAACCACTGAGCCATTTCGCCAGCCGCAAAACACATTTTATTTCCCTCCTCTGAAAGTACAACAAAGTAGATAGGCTGTGTAGTATAATTTGTCCAGGCAAATGGTGCATTACTTAAGAAATGGTGCTGGGAACTGGCCTTTTAACCTGAACAACAAAGGAGCATAAATAGATTCATATAATTTATGTATGGAAGGCTTGGTCCCCAGTGGAGGGTTCAGAGGTGGGGTTTTTGAGAAGTGATTGGATCATAAGGGTATAGACACCAGCAGTGTATTAGTCCACTGAAGGGCTAACTCATAATTTGATGGAATTATTGGGAGGTGGAGATAGTGGATACCAGGAGATGGGGTCTATGTGGAGGAAGTAAGTTACTCTGGGCATGCCTTGGAAAGGTACACTTTGTCCCTGGTCCTCCCTTCCTCTTTCTGCTTCCTGACTTCCATTAGTGACTTTTCTATGCCATGCCTCACTACCATGACGTAGGTGCCTTACCACAAGCCTGAGAGCAATGGCATCTGTGACCATGGAGTGAAACCTCAATCCAAAATAAGCCAGTCTTTGATCCTTAATAGGAAAAAAAAAAAGAACAAATTTTAAAGTATTAAATGTTTTATGTGATAGTAAGTAATTCTTAGAAACACAGATTTATTCATTAGCTTATGTTATCTCTATATACTTAGCATATACATTACACATAAAATGTGTAAAACATGGGTAATAGAAATAATTTCTTTTCTGCAGGTTTCTTTTGATTTTCTTGTTTTTCTTTCCAACAGCTTGGCCATATCCCCTCAGCTTGCACAGCCAACTTTGAGTTTTCTAAGAAAGGCTTGCTAGTGTTCACAGATGGCTCCATAACAAATGGGAATGTCCATGGGCCCTGTAATAATTTAGCTCCAAAGTCAGGAAATGAAGACTTTCATTCAATCATTCAACAGATGGCTCAGGTAAAGTTATATCTTTTCATGAAATATTAGCTTTATTTTTTTCTGTTTCAGATTAAAAAACTCATTCCTTTTTTTTTTTTTGCCTTAAAATATGTTTCTATACATTTTTTTGTGCTTGTGTTTTGATATGGTTAGGAGAAATTGACACCATTTTCTAACATGTATTTGAAATTGTCTTAAGATTACATCAGAGTTGGGTCTAGTAGCACATGTTTAAAATCCTAGCACTTAGGTGGCTTAGGCAGGAGAATCTCCAACTAGAAGCCAGCCTAAGCTATTATGTAGTGACACCCTGTTTAAAAAGAAAACAAAATCCAATCCAAAATACATAAAAAGTGTCTGTGTAGTAAATAAGGAAAATTTTCTGATAAAAACTCTTAACAGAATTTGTAGGAGTTGGAAGTAATATAACTTGAAAGATCTAGGGAAACATTGGGAATGATTTTTTAAAAAACTTTTTTAGAGAGAGAGAGGGAGAGAGAGAGAGAGAGAGAGAGAGAGAGAGAGAGAGAATGGGCACGCCAGTGGCCTCTCAGCTGCTGTGAACGAACTCTAGATGTATGCGGCATTGTGCCTTTGTGGTCACTTTTTGCATCTGGCTAAATGTGGGACTTGGAGATTGGAACCAGCATTCTTAGGTTTGGCAGGCAGGTGCCTTAACTGCCAAGTCATTTCTCCAACTTGGGAACGATAATTTAATTGTAGCCCTTAACATAAAGGACAGGTGGTCTTTTGAGTATGTTAGTTTTGAGTTTGTTCTAATGAATACTTTTTATAAAAGTGTGTGTATACGCACTCACATGTATGTGTATGTGCATCTTCAGGCAAGAGGTCAACCTTAGGTGTCATCCTGCTGTCCATTTCCTTTGACACAAGTTAGCCCAAACCTCACCAATTAGGCTATACTAGTTGGCCAATGAGTCCTGGGGATCCCCCTGTTTCTGTGACCCCAGCACTGGGGTTATATATACAGCTCCAGGTGTTTTTGTTTTTTTTTAATTTTTATTTATTTGCAAGTGTGGGGGAGATAGAAGCGAGGCAGACTAAGAGAGAATGGGCATGCCAGGGCCTCCACTCATTGCAAACGAACTCCAGATGCATGTGCCCCTCGTGCATCTGGCTTATGTGGGTCCTAGAGAATTGAACCGGGATCCTTTGGTTTTGCAGGCACATGCCTTAACTGCTAAGCCATCTCTCTAGCCCTCCAGGTTTTTTTTTAAATTGCTGTTTGTTGTTTATTTTTTCAACACAGGCTAACCTGGAACTCGCTCTGTGGCCCAGGCTAGCCTTGAACTCACAGTGATGCTCCTTCCACAGCCTCCTGAGTGCTGGGATTCTAGGCTTGAGTCACTGTGCCAGCTCCATGTCCAGCATTTTTGTGTGGGTGCTGGGGATCCACCTTAGGTCCTCATGCTCATATAGCCAGCAGTTCCCAGATTGAGCATCTTCCCACCCCTAGTGAATGCCTTTAAGAATGAAATTTAGGCTTGAAAATGAAAAAAAAAAAAAAAAAAAAAAAAATATATATATATATATATATATATATGGTAGATGGTTAAATAAGTTTCTAGGCCTAGTTCATCTTATTATTTTACAGTTTTATCTCCTTCATGTGATGTATTTGTTAGTTGATTATGTTTATGATTTCTCATAAGTGCAGTTATTAACTACAGCAGTGAAATACCTCACTGCTAGGGTAGAACTCACTTAAATGGTGGCCTTCCCGTAGTCTTGAAAAGGTCTTATGAACAGGATATTAATTCATCACTATAGAATTAAAAACATAATGGAAAAAATACATGGCTGCTGGTCACATTTCTAAATACAAGCATTCTTTTTTTCTTTTTTCTTTGTGTGTCTGTGTGTGTGGGGGTGGGGAGTATGCACATGTATATGTATGTGCCCCGTGACGCCCCACGTGTTGGCCTGTGGTGGCTGGAGCAGAACATCAGGTGCTCTACTATATCACTCTTCCTCCAAAGATTTTGTTTAGCTGGAGTTTCTTTCTGATCCTGGAACTCGCTGTTTTTTCTCATGAGCTCCTTTGATTCTTGCTTGGGTCATTGCTCCCTAATGGAACTGAGGTTACAGGTGTGCCCGGCCAACCCCAGCTGTTTATGTGGGTCCTGGGAATCAAGCTTGAGTGGTTTCTCAGGCCTCCTCAAGCCCTCATGCTTGCACATTAACTGCTCTTAATCACTGGGCCATGTCTCCAACCCCAAGCCTTTTAAAAAATTCTTTATGTGTGTGTATGTTTTTGTGTGTGAGTACAGGTCCACACATGCGGAGGTACAGCCTCAGGTGTTGGTACTTACCTTCTACCTTGATTGAGGCAGAGTCTTTTGTTGTTTGCACTTGGCGTATGCCAGGATGGCCAGGCATGGGCTACCACGGATTCTCCGTTTCTGCCTTTTACCAGGCCATAGGAGTGCTGGGATTGTAGTCACACACTGCTTGTGTCTGGCTTTAGGTGGATTTTGTAGATCTGAACTCTGGCCCTCATGCTTGTGTGCCAAGTATTTTATCCACTAAACCACTCCCCAGCCCAACACAAGTGTATTTTTTCCCTATTTTTCTCCCCTCCCTCCCTCCCTCCCTCCTCCCCTCCCTCCCTCCCTCCCTCCCTCCCTCCCTCCCTCCCTCCTCTCCCTCCCTTTTTTTCCTTTTTTTTCCCTTTTCTTTCTTTCTTTCTTTCTTTCTTCTCTCTCTCTCTCTCTCTCTTTCTTTCTTTCTTTCTTTCTTGGTAGGGTTTCACTGTAGTCCAGGCTAATATGGAATTCACTATGTATTCTCAGGGTGGCCTTGAACTCATGGTGATCGTCCTCCCTCCGCTTCCTGAGAGTGCTGGGATTAAAAGCGTGCACCACCACACCTGGCTCCCCCCCACTTTTAAAAAATATATTTTACTCATTTATTTGAGAGGGAGAAAGAGGTAGAGAGGGAGAGAAAGAGAGAGAATGGGTGTGCCCGGACCTCCAGCCACTGCAAACAAACTCCAGACGCATGCACCACCTTGTGCATCTGGCTTATGTGGGTCCTGGAGAGTCAAACCAGGGTCCTTTGGCTTTGCAGGCAAGTGCCTTCACTGCTAAACCATATCTCCAGCCCCCCCCTTTTTTTTTTGGTTTTGCGAGGTAGGGTCTCACTCTGGTCCAGGCTGACCTGGAATTAACTATGTAGTCTCAGGGTGGCCTCGAACTCTCAGCGATCCTCCTACCTCTGCCTCCCGAGTGCTGGGATTAAAGGCGTGTGCCACCACTCCTGGCTCCCCCCCCTTTTTTTTAAAAATTTTTTTTATTTATTAGAGAGGGAGAGTGAGATACAGAACTAGGCAGGTAGAGAGAGAGAGAATGGACCACTGCAAACAAACTCCAGATGCGTGCATCCCCCCCTTGTGCATCTGGCTTATGTGGGCACTGGGGAGTTGAACCTGGGTCCTTTGGCTTTGCAGGCAAGCGCCCTAATCACTAAGCTATCTCTCCAGCCCATGCCCCCCTTTTTTAAAAAAAATTAAATGCTTATATTTACTGAGGGAAGTAGAGCCAAGGAAAGCATCCACATGGCTAGAGATCCCACATGGAGGACTTGGGGGGAAAAGTGTGGAAAGAAAAAAGGAAGTTCAAGGAGCTCCTTCCATGTGGGGAGCTGGAGGGCATAAAGAACCCATGCAGAGAGTAAGGGCTAGGGGACCCTCCCAGCCCAGGCCCAGCCAAGGGAAAAACTCACCCACAGCTGGAAGTTTCCAAGTGATCAGAGAGAGACTTTTTTTTTTTTTTTCCTATTTTTCGAGGTAGGGTCTCTATCTGGCCCAGACTGGCCTGGAATTCACTATTTAGTTTCAGCCTGGCCTTGGACTCACAGCAAACTTCTTACCTCTGCCTCCGAAGTGCTGGGATTAAAGGTGTGTGCCACCATGCCTGGCACAAGTGTATTTTTTTTTTTTTTTTTTTGAGAGAGACACAGAGAGAGAGGGAGAGGAAGACAGAGAATGGGCATGCCAGCAGCCTCTCAGCCACTGTAAACGAACTCCAGATGCCCCCTTGTGGTCAAGTGCGGCATTGTGCCCTTGTGTCACTTTGCATCTGGCCAAACGTGGGACCTGGAGATTGGAACTGACGTTCTTAGGCTTAGCAGGCAGGCGCCTTAACTGCTAAGCCATCTCTCCAGCCCACAAGTGTATTTTTGATCTCCCTAATTTAGTTTGCTCATTTGAAAATGTGTTTTGTGGGATGGGGAGGAGCACTTGCTGCATTTAGTGTGAGGGCCTTTTGGGCCAGAGACAATCAAGTTTGATTCCCCAGAACCCATATAAAAAGCTGTGCTTGGCAATGCACTTTTGTAACTCCAGTCAGTTGAGGGGGTGGGAGGATCACTAAGGCTCTCTGATGGACAGTAGCTCAGGCAGCTCCGGTTTGAGGGAGAGACCTCACCTAAAGGGAACGAGAGAAGGACACGTGATGTTCTCTTGGGGCCTTTGCATGTATGTACATGGGGTGTGTGCATCTATACACATCACACCATACCACGTACAGTATGTGTGTGATGCTCCACAAATATATACTCTACATGCATATACCACATGTCGAAAAATGTGTTTTTTCAAAAATATTTTATTTATCGTTTATTTGAGAGAGAGAGAGAGAGAGAGAGGAAGAAACAGAAGAATGGGCATGCCAGGGCCTCTAGCCACTGCAAACGATCTCCAGACACATACGCCCCCTAGTGCATCTGGCTTTTGTAGATCCTGGGGAATCGGACCTGGGTCCTTAGGCTTCACAGGCAAGCACCTCTAAGCCATTTCCCTAGTCCCCCAAATGTGTTTTGCATCAAGAGAATTTAGGGTTGTTTAAGTTCAAAGTCATTCACTGGGAAAGGGCATTTGTTTTCAGTTTTTATCCAACCTAGGAATATCTCAGAATGTGAATGAAGTGTCCAATACCTCTCTATTCCCTGAGGTTTCAGAATACTGTACTCCTTTGAAGTTCTGTTGAAAAAAAATCAAGTTAGAGGGTTTCCAAAAACAGTATATTATTGAAATGCTGAGTTTCTCTGGTTTTATGGAGTTGACTAAGCAGAAGGTGATTTTGTACTGAGCAGTTTCAGTTCTGTGAAGAGGGATTTCATTTAAATGCATGTCATTGAGTCTTGGTTTTCTAATTTCTTCCTCCCTTAGGGCCGACAAGTGGAGTATATAGATATAGAGCGTCCTTCAACTGGAGGCCTTGGGTTCAGTGTGGTTGCCCTTCGAAGCCCAAATCTGGGAGAACTTAGTCTCTTTGTGAAGGAAGTCCATCCTGGGAGCATAGCCGCCAGGTGAGCATGCTGTTCATCCATTCTGCACTTGGCTAAAGATTTTTCTGATGGTTCTGATACTATTACCATAGAGAGTAGGAAGCGCACTGCAAAGCAGCAACCATAGCAGCTGAGGCTCCTCGTGGTCCTTCCCTGTGCTTAGGCCACTCGTGGCAGCATCCAGCTATGTGGGCATCACTACTGTGTCTTTTTACATGAGAGCAAGGTTCAGAGAGGGTCAGTGCTTTGCCTGTGGTTGCAGAACTATTCATGCTGGGGCCACCAGATGATTCCAGAATAACTAGTGTTGTCTTTCCACTCCATCATTGCCCCCCCATGGTTGAATATGCCACTTTTAGCTGTGGTCTCTTCAGAAGATGGGGATACTGAAACTCTATTCAGCATGTATTGCTTATTAAATTTAAGATTAAGCATGCTTTTTAGCAGTCTTAACACATTATTTATTTATTATGCTCATCAATATGCCCCTGAAATCTCTCATTCACATATTGCCTGTGCTTTATTTATTTATCTTTTTTAACAGCATGGTCAAGCTCTGAGTTTATTCCTACTCACATAAAGTCCAATCATTTGTAGCTAGGATCTACATATGAGAGAGAACATGTGATGCTTGGCTTTCTGGGCCTGGTTACCTCACTAAGTGTAATTTTTTCCAGATCCACAAAGAATCTTTTCTTAGTAAAGGAAGGCTTAGTCTGGGGTGAATGCTGCTGTCTGTTTAGTTGTGTGACCTTGGTCAAGTTACTTAATTTTACTAAAGACTTTAGTTTCTTGATCTGTAAAATGATATTATGGTAAGAAACAGATGATATAATATTAATAAATTTGCTAGTAGATTGCTTAACTCATAGTAAACACTGAATAGACTGCCCTCTAATTGCCTTCTAATTGGGTTCAGCCAATCATAGGTTGGAAATATTTGAGGGGAAAAAAGCACCAAATAGAGCCGGGTGTGGTTGCGCACACCTTAAATCCCAGCACCCCCAAGGCAGAGGTAGGAGGATCGCATGAGTTTGAGGCCACCCTGTGACTACATAGAGAATTCCAGGTTACCCTGGACTAGAGTAAGACCCTACCTTGAAAAACAAAAACAAAACACCACCAAATAGTATGACAACTATGTACATGCCACCTGTATTAGGTAATGCATTGATGCACAGGGGACACTGGAGGTTATGTGCACATGCTACACCATTTGGTGTAGGGTTTCCGGTAATCCAGTCCCATTAGATACTGAGAGGTAACTGTATGGTTGCTGTTGCTGTTAGTCTCCTGGCAGCATACAAAGTAGCAAGGTTTGGGGCTGGAGAGATGGCTTAGCTGCTAAGATGTTTGCCTGTGAAGCCTAAGGACCCATGTTCGACTCCCCAGATTCTACGTATGCTAGATGCACAAAGATGTGGCAAGCACAAGGTTGCACATGTCTGCTAGGTGGCACAAGCGTCTGGAGTGCTGTTTCAGTGGCTAAGGCCCTGGTGTGTGAATTCTTTCTGTCCCCCCCCTCTTGCTCTCTCTAAATAAAATAATAAAAATAAAAATAAATTAAAGTAGCAAGATATATATATATATGTATATATATATTAAATTTTTGTTGTTGTTTATTATTTATTTATTTGAGAGTGACAGAGAAAGAGGCAGAGAGAGAGAGAGAGAGAGAGAGAGAGAGAGAGAGAGAATGGGCACACCAGGGCCTCCAGCCACTGCAAACAAATTCCAGATGCATGTGCCACCTTGTGCATCTGGCTTAAGTGGATCCTGGGGAATTGAGCCTCGAACCTGGGTCCTTAGGTTTCACAGGCAAGCACTTAACTGCTAAGCCATCTCTCCAGGCCCTATATATATATATTTTTAATTGAGGTAAGGTATCATTCTAGCTCACCTCATTCTAGGCTGACCTGGAACTCACTATATAATTCAAGCTGTACTTGAACTCACTGCCACTTCCTGCATCAGCCTTCCAGAGTGCTAGGATTACAGGGTGAACCATCACATTTGTGGTTTACTTGGGTGCTGGGCATCTGAATTCAGGTCTTCATGCTTGCACAGCGAGGACTTTGACCTACTAAGTCATCTCCCTAGCCCAGAGAAGCACCTTTGTGAGAACCTTTGTGAGATGAAAAAGATCCTGAGCTGCTAGAACCCATTCCCTGTGAATTTATCACTTAATAGATGTAAAAACAACAACAACAACAACAAAAAACCTCGAAACTTTTAAAAACAAACACACCTCACCTGCAAAAATCCAAACAACCAACCAAATGAAGCAAAAATAATACAAAAACAAATGTGTGTTTGGGGGGAGAGGCTCAGGGAGAGTGGGAGAGTGGGGAGAGGAGTGAATGTTTGAAATATTGCTATTTTGGTTACTTGTTTTCATTTTATACCCCATCCATCCTGCAGTCTTGCTTAGGTTCTGGGGATTGAACCTAGGGCAGGGCACATTTTAAGTATGTATTGTACTGCTGAGCTACAGTCCTAAACGTTTTATTTTTTATTTTATTTATTTATTTTTGGTTTTTCAAGGTAGGGTCTCACTCTGGTCCAGGCTGACCTGGAATTAACTATGTAGTCTCAGGGTGGCCTCGAACTCTAAGCGATCCTCCTACCTCTGCCTCCCGAGTGCTGGGATTGTGTGTGCCACCACGCCCGGCCACGTTTTATTTTTTTATTTATTTATTTTTTATTTTTTATTTTTTTTGGTTTTTCAAGGTAGGGTTTCACTCTGGTCCAGGCTGACCTGGAATTAACTATGTTTTATCTCAGGGTTCGAACTCTCAGCAAGCAAAAGTTTAAAGGAAACTTGTGAAGAAGCAAAAATTGGAAACTTGTGGGGGTGTGGTTTATGTTTTGAAGGAGACATTGTTTCATATTGTGCTGGGAGAAGCTGGGAATTGAAAGTAATAGGAAAAGGTGGTGCAGAATAGAGGAACTATTAGTGATAAGCTACCAGCAGAACAAAGAGGTAATTGGAAATTCTTCAGCCTCGGGCACATTGCATCTTTACCCATCTGTTCCCTTATCTAACAAATGTTTATGGAGTGCCAGTTGTATGCTGCAATGTTGGGCATAAAATGACAAAGGAAATGTTCTTCTAACCTTCCTGCTGACAATTGCTATGTCTTGGTACCATGTGTTCATGGGTCTGGATTACCCATGAGGTGAATGCTTCCCCAAAGAGGAGTTTCATTATTCAAATATATAAGAATCTTCCAAGGATTAAGAGGCAGTGATGCTTGGGGTTTTGGGTGGAGGTGAGATACCAGGGTCTGCAGGGAACAGAAGATATTGGGGAAAGGAACAGACACTCTGTGGACCATCAGCTTACTTGGAGGGGAACATAATAAAACATGGTGTCGAAGGGGCTTCAGAGAGTAGGGGCCAGCCATGCAGAGCATTCTAGACATGTTAAAGGATCTTTGTGACTTTAGTCAGTTCTTCTTTTTGAGAACTTTCCAGATATTTTGTTTTTTTTAAGAACTTGTTTAATAACTGTTGACTTTCAAATTCATGGAAATCCACTATTTTGAACATTGTGATGGAGCAACAAGAACTCGTGTCCTTTGAGTAGAAAGTGTGAACCTTGTGTGTGTGCGTGTGTACATTATTATGGGTAGATAATTTCATGTATGAGAACACAATGTATAATTGTATACAATTATATAATTATATATATACATGACAGTGGGAAACTAAATTGTATATAACAGTTATATACTATAATATGGGGAAGCTTAGTCATAAATAATAGGAGAACAGCTAATTCTTTTCACTTTTGGAATATATTAAAATCATTTTTCTAGGTGGCTTTTTCATTTGTACATTGGTTTTCTTAGATTTATTTTCCTTGAGTGGACTTGGTTTTGGAAGAAAAGTGTCCTGGAAGTCTACTGAGTAAAGGAAAAAAAAAGATTAAAATAGATTGATTTTTAGAAGACAGAAAATTTATAGGTAAATTAAGAAATGAGCTTTGTAAAATGAGTCACATTGAGAGTAAAAAGATTTAAGAGTAACTCATCCATTTGAGATTAAGAGATTTCCTTAAATGAACAATCTGAACAGGAATTTAGGTGAAAAACTTAAAGGAAGGAGGATATTGGTTGAATGGAAATGATTCCTGGATATTTTTCTGTAGTATATATATTCAAAAATAATTTTTTCTTTAGTACTGGGAAAAATTTTACAAGCAAAACTCAGTTTCTGGCTATGGTTGTGGCTTGGTGGAAGAGCCCTTGACTGGCACATGCAAGGCTCTGGTTTCTAAATCCCTAGTGCCACCAAGGAAAAATTAAGATATGTTTTAAATTATTGAAATGTTTTATGCATGTAATAAAAATATATTAAATATATAAATATAACAAGCAAAAATAAAACCTTAAAGTACTTGGATTCTTTTGGAGAGAGATGCGTTGCTGGGAATTGAATCCAGGGACTTGCACACATTAAACATGTGCTCTACTTCTGAGCTGCATCCTGAGCCCCCAAACACCTGGACTGTGAGTACCTGAGACAGTTAGGAAGCATATTAGACTGGCTCTCTTCCCTCTTGTGCTGCGGATCAAACCCAGGTCTTCATGCATGCCTCACAGTGTCCTACAACTGAGTGACGCATGTTGCCCAGTATGATTTCTTTTTATGAAAACAGGTCATCAAATTATAGGTAATTTTATGTCTTAGTCTTCTTGCCTTTTAGAATAACCTAAGCTATTCCTAGTATTAATAAAATTTTGAGTGATGTATGTATTTTTTTCTTTAATTAATTTATTTGCATGTGTGTATATGGGGCTGCCAAAGTCTCTTGTTGCTACAAATGAATGCCTGTCTGGCTGTATATGGGTGGCTGGGGAATTGGACCTGGACCAGAAGGCTTTGAGAACAAGTGCCACAACCATTAAACTATCTTTCCAGCCCCTGAGTGGTGTATTTTTAAAACCATTTTTATATATATTTTCACTGTATGTGGTATTGTGTCATATCAGAACATTTTCATGAGTTTATATTGTATCTTGAAGATATTGCCTCTTACTTTCCCTTTTCATCCCCTGTGATTCTCCTTTGTTCCCTACACAGTTTTCCTTCACAGTTCATGTCATATATGCATGATTTTATGTATCTATGAACCACATGTGAGAGAAAACATGTTTGGCTTTCTGAGACTGGCTCAGTTCACTTAGTATGATTCTCTCCAGTTGCACTGATTTCCTGCAGACAACATAACTTCACTTTTTGTGGCTGAAATAAAATTCCATTGAGCTTGTATACCACATTTTCTTCATTCTTCTGTCTTTGGACACCTAGGTTAATTCCATATCCTAGCTCTTGTGAATAGTGCTGCAATAAACGGTGATGTGCTAGTATCTCTGATATGTTGACTTGGAGTCCTTTGGGTAAATATTCAGGGATGGTACATCCATTTTCAGTTTTTTGTAGAACCTCCAGCTGACTTCCATAGTTGCTGGACTAGTTTATATTCCCACCAGCAGTTTATAAGGATTCCCTTCTGTCTACACCCTCGCCAGCATTTATTGTTTCTTTGTGACTGTCATTCTGATTAGGGTGAGATAGATAGTAGAAATTTGCAACAAGTGGCTAGGTTGGCCATTTTTTTCATATATTTAATGACCATTTGTGTCTTATCTTTTGTTTGTTTGTTTTGTTTTTTTTCCAGGTATGGTCTCACTTTAGCTCAGGCTGACCTGGAATTCACTATGTAGTCTCAGGGTGGCCTTGAACTCTCAGCGATCCTCCTACCTCTGCCTCCCGAGTGCTGGAATTAAAGGCATGTGCCACCATGCCTGGCATTTGTGTGTTATTTTTTGATGAATGTTCATGTCATTAGACTCCTTATTGATTGTGTCATTTGATTTTTTTGTTTACTTTACTGAATTCTTTGTACAGATATTTACCTTGGGTTAGATGTGTAGATAGCAAGGATCTTCTCCCATTCTTAGGTTGTCTCTTCACTCAGTTAACTGTTTACTTTGCTGTGCAGAAGTCTTCATCTGATGAGATCCTACTGGTCAGTTACTGTTATTATTTTCTTAGCAACTGGAGACTTACTCAGAAAGGCCTTCCCTATGCCTGTATTTTGAAGTATTTCCCCTGCTTTTTCCTATAACAGTTTCAGATCATACAGTAACATTTTTCATCCATTTGGAGTATGATGTTGACTATATATTTGTCATATGTAGCCTTCATTATATTCAGGTATTTTTTTCAATCATGAAGGGATATTTAATTTTTTCAAAAGGCTTTTCTGTATATTTTGAGATGATCATGTGATTTCTGTGTTACATTATATTTATTGATTTGTATATATTGAACCATTCCTATATCTCTGGAATGAAGCCAACTTGATCAGGGTAAATGATCTTTTTGTATTCTTGAATTTGGTTTGCAAGTTTTTTAAAAAAATCATTTTATTTATTTATTTATTAGATAGAGGGACAGAAGGAAAGAGAGACAAAATGGGCATGCCAGGGCCTCTCGCCACTGCAAATGGGCTCTAGATGCATGCACCACGATGTGCATCTGGCTAACGTGGGACCTGGAGAATTGAAGCTGGGTCCTTAGACTTTGCAGGCAAGTGCCTTAACTGCTAAGCCATCTCTCCAGCCCTAGTTGTTTTTTTTTTTTTTTTTTTTTTTTTGAGACCAGGTCTCATGAAACCCAAGCTGGCCTCGAGCTCCTTATGTAGCTGTGGATATCTTTGAATTCCTGATAGCTCTGCCTCTGCCTTGGGATTACAAGTCACCCTACCCAGTACTTGACTTACAGTATTTTACTGAGAATCCTTTGCAGCTGTGTTCATCGAGGAAATTGGTCTGTAAGTTTCTTGTTTTGTTGTGACACTTTTTCTGGTTTTGGTATTAGAGTAATACAGGCTTGGTAAAAAAGAGTTTGGCAGCCAGGCATGGTGGCACATGCCTTTAATCCCAGCACACTCAGGAGGCAGAGGTAGGAGGATCGCCGAGAGTTCGAGGCCACCCTGAGACTACATAGTTAATTCCAGGTCAGCCTGGACCAGAGTGAGACCCTACCTGGCAAAAAAAAAAAAAAAAAAAAAAAAAAAGAGTTTGGCAGCATTCATTCCTTTTCATTTTTTTATTTATTTATTAGAGATAGAGAGGGAAGGAGAGAGGTAGATAGAGAATGGGTGTGCCAGGGCCTCCAGCCACTGCAAACAAGCTCCAGATGCATGCATCCCCTTGTGCATCTGGCTTACGTGGGACCTGGAGAATCAAACTGGAGTCCTTAGGCTTTGTAGGCAAATGCCTTAAGCGCTAAGCCATCTCTCCAGCCCACATTCCTTTTCTATTTTATACAATGGTTTGAGAAGTATGTTGTCAGTTTTTCTTTAAAGGTCTGCAAAGAACATGCTTGAAGAGTCTGTAGCTGATTGTTTTCCCCATCTAGAGGAAAGGCTTGCTGGCCCAAAGTACCCTGTGTGCTCAGCATGTCTATTTTTGTTTCTGGCTTTATACAGGTGCTGGGAAATCGAACCCAGGCCAGCCAACTTTGCAAGCAAGTGCCTTTGACCACTGAGATATCTCCTCAGCCCCTCTGCCTGTGTTTTGGGGTTGAAGAATGTTCCCTTATCTAGTAACCATCTTAACAGGAATTTGCTTGCTCTCCTTTGCTTCTCCTTATAGTTAGATGGACATAGATTATCAATATGCATTATTTTGCTTATGTGTAATGTGTTGTGTTTCATATGGTATATGTGGTACATGCATGTGCATGAGCTCTTGCAGCACCCTATATGCTTATCTGCTAGTGGGGGTGGTGGTAGTGGGAGGGAGAGGGGGAGCACTCACCTGTGGTGGCCAACACTGGATGTTGGATGTGCAGCTCCATTGATTTTCTGCCCTGTTCTTACTTTGAACCAGAGTCTCTTACTGATACCAGAGCTTGCTGTTTTTCAGAAGTCTGGGCAATTCCCTGTTCTCTGCTACCCTTTGTGGGACTGGGGTTGCAAGTGCATGTGGCCACACCCAGCTTTTACATGAGATCTGGAGATTGGTTTCAGGCCCCCTCAGGCCCTCATGCTTGCACAGAAGTACACTTAACCACTGAACCATCTCTCTAGCCCTCATTCATATTTTTGAAATGCTAAATACCAGCATGAAGAAAACTTAAAAAAGTAATTATGTGGAGTTTAGCAAATTAGATTTTGGGTGTTAGGTAATGATTTAAAGTAGACCTTTGGCATTAGGAAGGGAGAGGCTGGGATGGATAGATACCAGGGACAAAAGATAGGGAAGAGTTGTCAACAGGGGGAGTCTGGTGGTATTTGGGAAGTGAAAGAATCAAATACAGTAAACTAAGCCAGTGTGAATCCTAGACTAGTCTTAGGGGAGGTACTTAACTACAAGAGTTAGAGGGTCTTTAGAAATAGACTCTTTCGATGAGATAACAAGTTTGTTGAAGCTTTAATTTGTTGTGTGTAGCTTTAAATAACTACTTTAAAAGATGCTTGTGAGGGGCTGGAGGGATGGTTTAGCAGTTAAGGTGCTTGCCTACAAAGCCAAAGGACCCAGGTTTAATTCTCTGTACCCACATAAGCCAGATGTACAAGGGGTGCATGCATCTGGAGTTCGTTTGCAGTGGCTAGAGGCCCTGGTGTGCTCATTCTCTATCTCCTCTCTTTCTCGGCTTGCAACTAAATAAATAAATAAATAAATAAAAAATTAAATTTAAAAAAGATGCTTGTGAGAATTAAATTACATAGTGCATGTAAATCAGTTAATACAGGGCTCAACTCAAAAGTGCTCAGAAAATGTTAAACTGAATTCTGCCTTTGTTTGTTTGAGATGGAGCCTCAAGGAGCCCAGGCTGTTCTCAAATCCATTATGTAGCATAGGCCTTGGACTCCTCATCCTCCTGCCTTCACCTCCGAATGGTGTTCTCTGTTGTGAGTGTAGTATGTTAGAAACACAGACTAGCAGTTTGTATCTCTCTATAATGTCAGAATTTACTGAGTAACAGTAAACTCACAAGGTATGGCAGCTTCAATTGCAGAGCGTTACCAGATACTCTCATTTTCCCTGAAGCCCTGGCCAACAAATACACACTCTTTCCTTCCAGTTTTTTTTTTTTCTTTTAGTTTTTCGAGGTAGGGTCTCACTCTGGTCCAGGCTGACCTGGAATTCACTATGTAGTCTCAGGATGGCCTTGAACTCACAGCAATCCTTCTACCTCTGTCTCCCAAGTGCTGGGATTAAAGGCGTGCGCCACTATGCCCAGCTCCAAATGGCTTTTAAAATGTGTGTATGTGATGTGGTGTTTGTTTAGGGATGTTCTACCTTATTGATAAGTTTAGTATTCAGTGCTTTTACGTATAGCATTGTATTATATGGCAGAAGAATTACTGGAATTACTGGGTACCTGGACTGTAATCAATAAACTGTTCAACACAGATTTTTTTTTGAGAGAGACAAAGAGGGAGGGAGGGAGAGAAAAAGAGAGATAGAGAATGGGCACACTAGCAGCCTCTCAGCCACTGTGAATGAACTCCAGACACACGCACCCCCTTGTGGGCAAGTGCGGCATTGCGCCCTTGCATAACTTTTTGTGTCTGGCTAAACGTGGGAACTGGAGAATAGAATGGGCGTTCCTAGGCTTAGCAGGCAGGTGCCTTAATTGCTAAGCCATCTCTTCAGCCCTCACCACAGATTTTTAAAATGAAGCTACTAGACTTCTTATTGTTAGTGGGGGTCGGGAGAGTGGTTGCACTCCTGCTCACTTTCTGCCCACACCCCCCTCAGTTTCTTGTTCCTCTCTCAGCAGCCTGAGAATTTCCCTTTTTAGGGACCTCCACCCAGACAGAAAACCCAGGGTTCATGGCTTTGACATTGGAATGGATTTCAGAAAGAGCTGGTTAGTGAAGCAAAGTTGGAGACTTTACAAAAAAGCAAGAAGAAAGGTCTTCCATGAGAGAAGGATTAAAAAAGCATTTGGATAAAGCTGATGTGGGCTTCTCAGAAGCCAGTCTCCTCGGGAAATGGAACATACCCAAGTTCATTGTGGGCCCCTCCAGGGAAGGTCGCAGTTACCAGTCTTAGCAGTAGTCAGTCATATATACCATTTTGGTGGCTCTTGTTTCTAAAGGTTGCTAAGAAATCATTCCTACCTTCTCTCTAACGCTGTCCAAAGAGTGTAATTTGTAATAGGTTAAAAGTTAAAGAATTTCAGTAAAAAAGGTTGTAAGGTAGATTTATGAGGGCTCTCTTTTAGGTCCAGGAGAGGGGAGTGTTAGCAATGTAAAGTTAATAAATCATACTGGCCCTAAGTCAGTACAGTTTATTTGGTGTCTTTGACAGGATTCCTTCATGAAAACATACATGGTCTCTCAGTGGCATCTAGTTTCCTGATTTTTCCAGCAGAAAACAGATTAGATCCTGAGAACAGAGCTACTTTTTTTTCTCTCATATTCTCCCCATGCCATCATTTTCCCTGTCTTTCTGTCTTGTTGCCTTAAAACAAATTTTCTTTTTTTTTTTTTTCATTTTATATTATTAAGGGATCAAAGACTAAAGGAAAATGACCAAATTTTGGCCATTGATCATACCCCACTGGACTGGACGATTTCTCATCAGCAAGCAATCGCCTTACTGCAACAAAACACTGGGGTTCTGCGTCTGGTCGTGGCCAGGGAAGCAGGCTGCAGCCGAACTTCTACCAGCTCACTTGATAGGACTCTGTCGGAAACAGTGAGTTTGCAAACTTTGAAAAATATTTCAGTTTGAAGTATATACCATTGAGTATAAGAATAGCAGTCATTTAGAAGGTATGATTTAGGACAGAAGAAATGACCCTGTCTCCAAATGCAACCTTGGCAACAAGAGGGTTCTTTGAAGGGTTTTCTTTGGTCTTTTCTGTGGGTTTAAGATTATTAACCTCCTCTAAGCCTCCTGAGTATTGGGATTACATTTCTTGTGTATCACCATGCCCATTTTTTATTTATTTATTTATATTTTTTTGACAACTTCCTTAATTATAGACAATATCCCATGGTACTTCCCTCCCTCCCCCAACTTTCCCCTTTGAAACTCTACTGTCCATCATATCCCCTCCTCCTCTCAACCAGTCTCTCTTTTCAGTTTGATGTCATGATCTTTTCCTCCTATTATGATGGTCTTATGTAGATAGTGTCAGGCACTGTGAGGTCACAGATATCCAGGCCATTTTGTGTCTGGAGGACCACTTTTTTTTTTTCGGTAGGGTCTCACTCTAGCTCAGGCTGACCTGGAATTCACTCTGTAGTCTCAGGGTGGCCTCGAACTCATGGCGATCCTCCTACCTCTGCCTCCCGAGTGCTGGGATTAAAGACGTGCGCCACCACGCTCGGCTGAGGAGCATGTTGTGGAGTCCTACTCTTCCTTTGACTCTTACATTCTTTCTGCCCCCTCTTCCGCATGGACCCTGAGCCTTGGAAGGTGTGTTAGAGATGTGTCAGTGCTGAACATTCCTCTGTCCCTTCTTCTCAGCACTATGGTGCCTTTTGAGTCATCCCTAGGTCTCCACCTTCTGAAAAGAGAAGCTTCTCTAATCAAAAGTGAGAGTAGCATTAATATATGGGTGTGGATATTAAGAGAAGTGCTTACTGGGCAGTTTGGTGAGCATAGTATATACATTTATTCAGACACCAGCCATGCCTATTTATTTATTTATTTATTTATTTATTTATTTATTTATTTATTTTTTGAGGTAGGGTCTCACACTAGCTCAGACTGACCTGGAATTCACTCTGTAGTCTCAGGGTGGCCTCGAACTCATGGCGATCCTCCTACCTCTGCCTCCCAAGTGCTGGGATTAAAGGTGTGCGCCACCATGCCTGGCCATGCCCATTTTTTAAAAACATTTTTTATATTATTTATTTATTTGAGAGAGAGGGAGAGAAAGTAGGGGAGAGAGAGAGAGAGAAAGAGAGAGAAAGAAAGAAGGAAGAAAGAGGCAGAGAGAGAATGGGCACATCAGGGCCTCCAGCTGTTGCAAATGAACTCCAGATGCATGTGCTACCTTGTGCATCTGGCTTATGTGGGTCCTGGGGAATCGAACCTAGGTCCTTTGGCTTTAACTGTTAAGACCTCTCTCCAGCCCCCGTTTTTTTAAATTGGGAGTTTTAAATTGAGAGCTTTACCATTGGCTGTTGAAGACAGGAAGATTTGGTTATTTCAGAAACACTATTCTTTTTTAAAAAATATGTTTTATTTATTTATTTGAGAGAGAGAGTATGTATACAGGCACCTCAGGGCCTCCTGCCACTATAAATACATTCTAGAAGCATTGCTACTTTGTGCATCTGGTTTTACATGGGTACTAGGGAATTAAACCCAGGCTGGCAGGCTTTGCAAGTAAGTGCCTTTAACTGCTGAGCTATCTCCCAAGCCCCAGAAACTCTATTATTATAGATTATTGATTTTACAAAATTGTAGCAGATTTTTAAAAATATGTTTGTGCAAAAATATATCCTAAACAGTATAAGAAGGAAAAAAGTAGATACTGTTAGTAGGGAACCAGGGTTCCCTTTTTGATAAGAATTTAAAAATGGACTCAAAAGGAAGTTAGCAGACAATTTTATTAGAATTAGAGAGAAAAATAGTAACAGGGCAGGTAGGTTGTGATCTCAGCAGCTGCTGCAGGATGTACATTGATAAACAGAAGAGAGACAAACATGACTTTTTTTTTTTACCACAACTTTTGTTTTTTACATTCTACATGCTTTTATTACAAGACTACTGAGCATATGAGGAAAATTCTTCATCTGTAACTACATCTACAGCACAGATACTTGAAAAAAATGTTTTCATTAAATTATGATATGATTAAACTTGACCAAATAGAAAATTTTTATCATGAAGCCAGAAAAAAAGTTGTAAAATATAGTTGATAATAATTTTCACATTCAATGTACATCAATACATATAATAATATGGCCCCAAACATGAATTCAATCTAAATAACTCATATATTAGAATTAAAATAACACAGACTGAGTTAGAGGCCAACAATAGCCAGCAAATAACTTTATAGAAAAATAAAAAGGGCTGGAGAAATGGCTCAGGGGTTAAGGCATTTGCCTGCAAAGCCAAAGGAGCCTGGTTCAACTTTCCAAGACCCACATAAGCCAGATGTACAAGGGGCACATGCATCTAGAGTTCATTTGTGGTGGCTGGAGGCCCTGGCATGCCCATTCTTTCTCTCTTTCTTTCTCTCTGCCTCTATCTCTCTCTCAAATTGTGTGTGTGTGTGTGTGTGTGTGTGTCTGTATTTTGTTTGTTTGTTTTTTGTTTTTTGTTTTTCAATTTTTCGAGGTAGGGTCTCACTCTGGCCCAGGATGACCTGGAGTTAACTATGTAGTCTCAGGGTGGCCTCAAACTCATGGTGATCTTCCTGCCTCTGCCTCCTGAGTGCTGGGATTAAAGACATGCACCACCACGCCAAGCATAAATACTTTTTTTAAAAAAAGAGTAAAAATACAAAAATGTTTATCCTAGTATCATTGCATTATTTGTTCTCACTAAGTTTAAAAATTTAAAAAATATTTTTATTTATTTACATATTTATTTGAGAGAGAGAGAAAGAGAGAGGAGATAGAGAATGGGTGCGCCAGGGCCTCCAGCCACTGCAAATGAACTCCAGATGCATGTGCCATCTTGTGCATCTGGCTTAAATGGGTACTGGGGAATCGAACCAGGGTCCTTTGGCTTTGCAGGCAAGCACCTTAACTGCTAAGACATTTTTCCAGCCCAAGTTTAAAATTTTGTTTTGCTTGTACATCATAGTTACAGCTACAAACCAGGTAGAAAATATTACACATGTTCTTACTTCTACCCAACCTGAACGACAGCAACATAGTATTGATTCATCCTACTGGATGGTAACAATGACTTTTTTTTTTTTTTTGGTTTTTCAAGGTAGGGTCTCACTCTGGCCTAGGCTGACCTGGAATTACCTATGTAGTCTCAGGGTGGCCTTGAACTCATGGCGATCCTCCTACCTCTCTCTCCCAAGTTCTGGCATTAAAGGCACCCAGCAACAATGACTTTTTTTTTTTTTGTTTTTTGGAGGTAGGGTTTCACTCTGGTCCAGGCTGACCTAGAATTAACTATGTAGTCTCAGGGTGGCCTTGAACTCTCGGCGATCCTCCTACCTCTGCCTCCCCAGTGCTAGGATTAAAGGCGTGCACCACCACGCCCAGCTTCAGCAATGACTTTTGAGTTAGGGTCCAGAAAGCAGGCAGGTCCAACAATGGAGGACGGCAGGCAGCTGCATGGAAGGGAGAAGGCTCCAGGGAAACACCGCTCTGTCATACCAGGCCAGTCTTTATTCTGTGGGTCTCTGTCCCTTTGTTCCTATGTTATGAGGCAGGGTCTTATGTAGCCTTGAGCTTCCTAAATGCTGGGATTATTGGCTTGGGTTGCCCACCCAATTCCTTTTTCGTCTTTGTCATTGGAACTGACAGCTGTATCTGGTTGTCAGAATTGTGAGGATTACATGGAAGGCTTGTAAAGGACTAGAACTGCTGGGTGGCATCCAACACTGAAGAGGACCTGCCATCCTCAGTTTAGGCTGCTGCTTTATTTTATTTTAGGCAAGGTCTCAGCCTAAGCTGGCCTTGAACTTCTTACTTTTGTCTCCTGAGTGCTGGGATTAAAGGTTTGAGCCACCACTCTCAGCTTCGGGCTTAATCTTTTACAGACATAGCTTTTCAGAATTTAGGTATTGTTCCAGACATGAATTTGTTAAATATCCCCATTACCTCATATGAACTTTCTATTATTTTTTTCTATTTATTTATATATTTTTATTTATTATATTTTTTTATATTCATATTTATATATTCTCTATTATTCTATTATTATTTCTATTATTTTGTATAATAATAAAAAAACTTAATACATCATCTTAGGAATGAGGTATTTTTCTGCAGTTGGATTATCTGAAGCTAATGCACCTCTCACAGGGAGCCTAAAATTTAGAGGAAAACCATGTATCTTTGTATGATTTTGCTGGTAGTATCTTGTGTGTTTTCCCCCGTCAGATGAGTCCCTTGATTAGTGCCTTTACTTTACTTCTGGTTCTTACCACTTCTCACACTGCCAGATTGTGTCTAAGTCACTGCTGTATTCCTCAGAAACTTGCATTTTTTCACAGTGACCTTTGCAGTTAAACACAACTTTTTTTTTTTTTTTTTTTTTTTTTTTTTTTGGGGTAGGGTCTCGCTCTAGCCCTGGCTGACTTGGAATTCACTTTGTAGTGTCAGACTGGCCTCAAACTCACAGCAATCCTCCTACCTCTGCCTCCTGAGTGCTGGGATTGACGGCGTGCATCACCACGCCCAGCTTAGTATAGGGCTTTTTATTTGGTTAATTTTTTTTTAGGTAAGCCCAACAGTCTGGCCTTTTTTTTTTTTTTTTAAATGTGTGAGAGAGAGATAGAGAGAGAAAGAAAGAATGAGTTGGTGTGCTAGAGCCTCCAGCTACTGCAATAGAACTCAGATGCATGCACCACCTTGTGTGCATATGTGACCTTGCACACTTGTGTGTCTGGCTTATATGGGACCTAGAGAGTTGAACATGGGTCCTTAGGCCTTGCAGGTAAGCGCCTTAACTGCTAAACCATCTCTCCAGCCCTGTGTTTGTTTTTTGAGGTAAGGTTTCATGTAGCCCAAAATGTCCTCTAACTTGATGCTGCCCTTGAACTCCTGGTTCTCCTATCTCTAATTCCAGGGTGCTTAGATTACAGGTATGTACCAGTATACCTAGCCTGTAGTACAATTCAAATGTCCCCTTTCCTTGAAGCTTTTCAAAATTCTTCACTGGATTTCACTTCTTATAAACCTCACCTTCCCTAACTCCCTGAGATCTTTCTGCGGTTCTCTTTCAGTTCCAGCAAATATATACTCGTTGGTTCCTACTATGTACTGTGCCTTGTGCTAGGTCCTGGGCATAGATTAGGAACTGTTTCTTGTTGCTTTAGAGCTATAGTATCTTATGATCCAATATTTCACCTTGTATTGTAATTACCAATGGGATTATGATTTCCTCAAGGGCAGGTGTTAGCTGTCTCTGTCATTTATCTATCTACGTATGTATCTATATATCTATATCTACCTATGTATCTGTATCTTGGTCTCTAGAGCATAGTCTTGCAAGTTTCATCACTTTAGGAACTACTGTATGGAAAGCTACTAGTCCATGGTTAACTGACACTGGCTTTTACTTGCCTTTAATTTGTAGGTTTGCTGGGGCCACACTGAAGATGTTGAGCTCATTAATGATGGCTCTGGGTTAGGTTTTGGAATCGTTGGAGGAAAGTCAAGTGGTGTGGTTGTGAGGACGATTGTTCCTGGAGGATTGGCAGATCGAGTAAGTTGACCTTTTATCATTCTGTTTTTATAAAATCTAAATTACATGATGTGAACTGTAATAACATAAGTTGCTAGATTTTATGACTCAATAGCTAGAATTCCTGTATGACTTATACACTTATGTGTGTGTATGTGTATGGGCCTGTGCCTGCCATGGCATGCAATATGAAGGTCAGGAGATAACCTTGGGGTGTTGGTCCTTGCTCTCCACCTTGTCTGAGACAGGGTCTCTCTTGTCATTTGTTGCTGTGTACATTAGGTTAGCTGGCTCTGGCTTGCTTCCCATTTTTCTCTAGGCATGCAGGAATTCAGATGTGTTTGCTACCATGTCTGGCTTTTTAAGTGATTATTGATTTTATTTATGAGTGTTTGAGAGAGAAAGAATTGATGTGCCAGGGCTTCTAGCCACTGCAGTTGAACTCCAGATGCGTGCACCATCTTGTGTGCACGCGCAACCTTGTGTGCATGAGCAACCTTGTGTGCATGCATCACCTTGTGCATCTGGCTTATGTGGGTTCTGGGGATCTGAACCTGGGTCCTTAGGTTTTGCAGGCAAGTGCCTTAACCATTAAGCCATCTCTCAAGCCCTGTCTGGCTTTTTAAATGGGTTCTGGGGATCTGACATGTACAGCAAACGCTTTTAATCATTGAACATCTCCCAACCAGTAGTGGAAAACTTTTCCCCTGGGGAGATATAAACACACATCTTCACCTCAACTAGGGTTCAGATGGCAGACCAAAGTATGATTGCACCAATACTAGTTCAGTGAACCAATGAGTTAATTGGGGTCATTTACAGAGCATGGAAAGGGGTTAGTTATAGGAACATGGAGCCTCCAAAGCAGCCACTTTGGTGGGGTTTCCTGTGTCCTGATTACTTCTCGGATACTCCTCCCTCAGCAGCAGGGTGAGGGCTTACTTTCAGAACAGCCGCACCACAGAGAACTCTCATCCCACCCTGCATGACAGCTTCCCTGTGGCTGCTTCCAGGAGCTCCTTGTCCTGTCCCGGAGTATGAGACCTCAGAGCAGTCAGTACTGCGGCAGAGCTCACTGTGTTGGGATTACTCCCGTGGATGCTTCTCTTAGCCTTGAGGTGAGGGCTTACAGAGCAGGGAGACTCCAAAGAAGCTACCTCAGTGGAGCTCATTGTTCCTTGATCTTTTACCCTGTATATACTCTATCTCACCCTGAGGTCACAGGACTGTGTGCTTCATTGTATTCATTGTAGGCTGGCACAGGATCACCTCCCCCCCCCCTTTTTTTTGAGGTAGGGTCTCACTCTACCCCAGGCTGACCTGGAATTCACTATGTAGTCTCAGGGTGGCCTTGAACTCACAGGGATCCTCCTACCTCTGCCTCCCAAGTGTGGGGATTAAAGGTGTGCACCACCACACCCGGCCACACCCCTTTTTTGAAATCGTTGTCAGGCATTTCATCTAAAGCAGTCTCATTGGGGGTCATTTCTAATGGATTTATAATTTTTGGTGGTATTATCTTGATTCTTTGTTTTTCTTATATTATAATGTAGTGATTTTTGTATCCTGAGTTGATTTGATGCTTGGGTTTTCTAATTATCTGCAGTGCTCTTAGACTTGGAAATCCAAGTTTATTTACCTTCAGAGTAGGAGTTTAAGGTGCCACGTGTAGCTCTTATGCTCCAATCCAACCACAGAAATAATGCCTGCTATTAAAGTATTCTAGTTGGCTGGATGGAGCAATTTACTGCAAAATTCTAAAATGCAACTGAGCAATATACACATTCAATAAAAACCAGCAGAGAACATGTAAATATGGGGATTGTAACAGATAACCTTATAAAGCCAAAAATCCCTAAGGGTGTGTGTTGCTGTACACCCTTAATCCTGTCAGCTGGGAGGCTGAGATTTCTGTTCTGAAATGGGTTTCATGTCAGCCTGTGTCTGAATCTGATCTTGCGTGTAATAATGACAGAAGACAAGACAAAGGCTGTAAGAGTCTGAAAGCATCAAAGGCAACAATAGTCAACTCCCAAATACAGCTTAATTGAGAATGATAAATCCAACCAAGAATATGTAATCTATAACCTGCCCTGACATAGAAAGAGAGATTACACTTCCAATGTAGGCCCATGTACCTGCTTTTTTGTCAGTTGGCATCGTTACCTTTTGTTGTGGCTTTCAATCTCACCAATGCCGAGTGCCCATCTCGATCCCTCTGTGTTGTACTGGGGAGCTGGTGCTCTGCTCAGCTGTGGTGGATGCCCTACTGCTCAGGGCTGAATGTGTTCTCTGGTGGTTTGTGGTTCTGACAGTTCATGGATGGGAGAGTGTAGGAAGCTTGGAGTTGTACTGGAACTGCTCATCTGGTTCCACCTGTGTCTCTTTCAGCAGCTCCTTGGCTGATCTCTGTTGTCTCCCCTTCAGGTTTGATGAGGTTGGAAAATCCTCTTGTTTGGTCTTTATTCCTGCAGCTGGGCGCCGAGCTGGCGGACGCGCGGATCCAGCCTGCCGCAAGAGCCTCCATGGGATTCTGGCTGTTTATTCCTTTCTGGTTGATTTTGGTCTCTCCTGCTTCTCTGCTGTGGCCGATAAAAACCTATATACCTTCACTTTTTGGAAGAAAAGTGTATTTTTAAAAATGATTTTTAAAAAATTTTTTATTTATTTGAGAGAGAGAAAGAGGCAGAGAGAGGGAGAGAGAGAGAGAGAAAAGAGAATGGGCACGCCAGAGCCTCCAGCCACTGCAAATGAACTCTAGATGCATGCATCTCCTTGTGCATCTGGCATACATGGGTCCTGGGGAATTGAACCGAGGCCCTTTGGCTTTTCAGACAGCTGCCTTAACTGCTAAGCCATCTCTCCAGCCCTTAAATGAGTTTTAAAAATATTTTATTATTTATTTATTTGAGAGAGAGAAAGAGGCAGAGAGAGGGAGAGAGAGAGAGAGAAAGAGAATGGGCACGCCAGAGCCTCCAGCCACTGCAAATGAACTCTAGATGCATGCATCTCCTTGTGCATCTGGCATACATGGGTCCTGGGGAATTGAACCGAGGCCCTTTGGCTTTTCAGGCAGCTGCCTTAACTGCTAAGCCATCTCTCCAGCCCTTAAATGAGTTTTAAAAATATTTTATTATTTATTTATTTGAGAGAGAGAGAGAGGCAGATAAAGATAGAAAGAATGAGAGAATAGGCATGCCAGGGCCTCCAGCCACTGCAAATGAACTCCAGAGTCATGCGACACCTTTTCTCCAGCCCAGAAAAGTGTATTTTGCTGTGGTTTTGCTTAAATCCCTCCCTAGTCTGGTTTGGTGTGGCTCCTATGCAGCCATCTTACCTGGAAGTCCAACAATTTTATACATATACATGTATACTACACATTACCCTCCCTTATCCTCCTTGAGTCCCTTCTTCTCCCCACTCCTCAGCAACCATTAACTGCCAGTAGCTCCACAGGGAGAGAATTAGCACTTGCATATGTGTGTTCATATGTGTGTAGGTAGGTGCTCATGTGTGCATATGTGTATGGGTGCATGTGCATGTGGGTGTGCACATGTGTGAAGGCCAGAGGTTGATAGCAAGTAACTTCCTTGATGCTCTCAAGCTTATTTTTTAAAATATTGATTTATTTATTTGATAGAGAATGGGCACACCAGGACTTCTAGCCACTGCAAATGAACACCAGACCCATGTGCCACCTTGTGCATCTGGCTTTATGTGGGTACTAGGGAATGGAACCTGGGTCTTTTGCCTTTATTAACCCTCTCTCTAGCCCTCCAGCTTATTTCTTTTGAGGCAGAGTCTCTCACTGAACCTGGAGCTCAGTGATTCAACAAGCCCTGTGGATTCTCCCATGTCTGTTTCCCCAGTGCTGGGTTCACAGGTGTGTGCTCCCATGCTCCACTTTTACCTGGGTGCCAGGTATCCAAACTCAGATTCTCATGTTTTTGTGCAGACACTTGGCCAACTAAGCCGTCTTCCCAGCCCTGTGCTTGTTAATACTCTAATGTGTGTCACAAATTTTCACATGGACACTATGATGTGTAGTTTCTATGTTAATCCCATGGGGTGCTGTTGGAAAAGCCACATTTGACTTATACCCTTTACTTGGAGGGAAAACATTATTTCAGATCATTAAAGTGAGGCCAGGGGCATGCCCAGCAAAGGTATATAATGGAGAAGCAAGAGCTTG
Organism: Orientallactaga sibirica; assembly: GCA_036365145.1. Classification (NCBI taxonomy): domain Eukaryota; kingdom Metazoa; phylum Chordata; class Mammalia; order Rodentia; family Dipodidae; genus Orientallactaga; species Orientallactaga sibirica. Next base: position 29,918,005 of record JAEOAD010000015.1, on the reverse strand, counting down.
TGCCTGATAATTGTCCTCTTCCTCATATATATTATTTTAACGTAAATGCTCAAAACTGTTTTATTCACATAAAGCCAGATACAAAATGGTGCATCATCTGTGATCCCAGCCTGCATACAATAATGGGATGGCTTAGCGATTAAGGCGCTTGCCAGCAAAGCCGAAAACCCAGGTTCGATTTCCCAGTACCCATGTAAAGCTAGATGCACAGGTGGCACGTCATGCGTCAGGCATTCCTTTGCACTGGCTAGAGGCCCTGGTGTGCCCATTTACTCTCTCTCTCTCTCAAATAAATAAATATTAAAGACAATAATGGGAGGTAGAGCCAGCCAGGAGGATTCAAAGTGGGTCCTGGGGAATGGAACCTGGGCCAGCAGGCTTTGCACGCAAGAACCTTTAAATGACTGTGTCATCTCTCCAGCCCCCAAATGGAAATTCTTATAGGCAAAAGTTGGTAGCCTGGATTAAACTATTTTTACTGTTTAGCTATGTAAATGTACTATTAGGACTTCCCTATAATTATATTCCCTATAATTAAATAAGGAGGAATGTAAAACAGAGTCATCTTTGTACAACATGGCCTCTGAGCTCATGAATTCACAGCATTTGTGATTTCAAGTAAGATTGAGCCTTCCAGTACTTCATCACTGATGAGACATGGATACCTGAGACCCCACACTTCCCACAGTAGCTAATGGGAGCCAGTGGTTGCTGGGAGAGGGGTGTCAGTGAGACTATTCAGTGGTACATTCCACAGTAAATGCCTTCTGCCCATGATCATGCCACCCTGATTTAATTCAGTGGGTTAAGTGAGGTGGGGATTAATGAGGAAGAAGGGTATTAATGGGAGGGGGAAAAGCAATGAGAGGGTAATTAAGGGGAATAACATAAAAATCTACTATATAAGTGTATGAAAATGCCAAATAGAAAAATAATTAAAAAAAAAAAGTTAGAAAAAAGAAGGCTGGAGAGATGGCTCAGCAGTTAAGACGCTTGCCTACAAAGCCTAAGCACCCAGGATTGATTCCCCAGTACCCATGTAAAGCCAGATGTACAAAGTGGCACGTGTGTCTGGAGGCCCTGGCGCACCCATTTTCTCTTTCTCTGTTTCTGTGCTTGCAAATAAATAAATTAAAAGTTAAAAAAAAGAAGAAAATTATCGGTGGAATGCAGTGTTTGAGGCTGCTGGGTTTAGACAAGGCAGCTGTCATTTTGGTGTCTTTGCTATCAGTCTGATGAATAACTATTTTTATACTTATGAATTCCGTAGAACACCTGTTTTTCATAACTAGCAGATATTTCACTTGCAGTGACAGATGCAAATTACATTATTTTAAATTGAGTTGAGGTAATGTAGGAAAAACATGTATGAAGAGGCTAAATATATCCTTTCGAGTGGAATGCCCTTTGCTAACCAAGTATGAAAACATTCATTACGGAGCCTTTTTTCTTTTGGCCACAGTCTGCCCAAGAAAAGCTTTGTCTTATTTGCCCTCTGTACCACTGAATCATCCTGGTGGTTTCTTTTTCTTTTGTCTGTTGTGTGTGTGAAAGCAAGAGTATTGAGTTACAGTATTAAAGTAGAAACCCACATTTCTTTATTCCTTTTCATAAGATTTCTCATTGCCTCTCCTTTCTTTTTTTAAGTCTTTCCAAATGTTTCTGAGCCAAGCTGTGTTAGTGCTATCCTGTTTCTCTCTTCTACTTCCCATCACGTTGAACACCTTCTGCATTCTTCTAGACACAGCATATAGCTCTGGCGATTGGCTGATTTTGTGTGTGTGTGTGTGTGTGTGTGTGTGCGTGCGTGTGTGTGTGTGTTGGCGCACACGTGTGCAGACATGCCACAGAGAGTGCATGGAAGTCAGAGAACAACTTTTGGGTCAGTCTTGTCTTCCACCCCATTTTGAGGCAAGATGTCTTGTTCAACACTCTGTTTACAAGCCTCCAGGAATTTCTCCCGTCTCTGCCTCCATCGCTGTTCTAGGCCACAGCTTCCAGCTTTTATGTGGGGGCTGAGGATCCAAACTCAGGTACTCAGAATTGGACAACAAGCACTTAACCCACTGTTTCATTTCCCTGTACTCAGTATTTTGATTTGAAACCTTTCTTTATTTAGTATTCTGAAGATTTGGAGAAAAGGCTTTAAAAATTTTTTTTTTTTTTTAAATAAGCCTTTTAGTCTTGAGTGTGTAATTTCAGGTGCTACCCGGAAGCATGATCATGAAGTGTGAACGAAATTCACCCATGATCATTGCTTTGTTCTCAAGCCATCTTGCTCTCCAAGTTGCATAATGTCTATTTCTTATCTTCATACTATTCAAACCTTTTGATATAGTGATGGTCAATTCCTTGGATAATAGCAAAACAGTAAATTTACTATTGACTAACATACATTTACATTTAAACTACCACATTTACTTGCCAGGTTTGTGAACCTGGTCAAGTCAGACAACTTTTAGTTTTTTTTTTTTTTGTTTTTTTTTTTTTGAGGTAGGGTTTCACTCTATTGAGGGTGGCCTCAAACTCACCTCCTACCTCTGCCTCCCAAGTGCTGGGATTAAAGGTGTGCGCCACCATGTCCGGTTAGACAATGTTTAATTTTAATTTAATTTTTATTATAATAATATTTTTTTGTTGTTGTTTTTCGAGGTAGGGTCTCACTCTGGTCCAGGCTGACCTGGAATTCACTATGTAGTCTCAGGGTGGCCTTGAACTCATAGCATTCCTCCTACCTCTGCCTCCCAAATGCTGGGATTAAAGGTGTACGCCACCATGTCCAGCTTATTTTTATTTTATTTATTTGTATGTGAGAAAGAGAGAGAGAGAGAAAGAGAGAGAGTGTGTGTGTGTGTGTAGAGAGAGGGAAAGAATTGGTGCAACAGAGCCTCCAGCCACTGTAATTGATCTCCAGACATGTGTGCCACCTAGTGCGTATGTGTGACGTTGTGCATTTGTGTCACCTTGTGTTTGGCTTATGTGGGATCTAGAGAGTTGAACATGGGTCCGTAGGCTTTGCAGGCAAGTACCTTAACCGCTAAGCCATCTCTCCAGCCCTAATTTTTATTTTTTTGAGACAGAGTCTTGCTGTGTAGCTATGGATAGTGGCCTGGAACTCACTATATAGACAAGGCTAATGTTGAACTTGGGACAGTTTTTCTGCTCTGACTCCTTAATACTGGGATTAAAAGAATGAGTCACCACACCTGGCTCAGACAATCTTTCTAATCTCAATTTTTTTGTTTGAAATTGTTCTTTGAATGCGAATGGTAAGTGAATATGAATGATTTTTTTCCTTTTAAAAATTATGGGTGGGCTGGAGAGATGGCTTAGCAGCTAAGGTTAAGGCACTTGCCTGCGAAGCCTAAGGACCCAGGTTCCATTCTCCAGGTCCCATGTAAGCCAGATGCACAAGATGGCGCATGCATCTGGAGTTCGTTTGTGGTAACTAGAGGCCCTGGCACACCCATTCTCTCTCTCTCTCTCTCTCTTTCTCTCTCTCTCTCTCTCTCTCTCCCTTTCTCTCTGTCTCAAATTAAAAAAAAAAAAACCTAAAATTATGGGTGTTTTTAATTCCCCAAGGTAAGGTCTCAGTCTAGCCTGGGTTGTCCTAGAATTCACTACAGTCTCAGGCTAGTGTCAGACTCATAGTGATCCTCCCACCTCTTCCTCCTGGGTGCTGGGATTAAAGACATACACCACTATGCTTAACTGTTCTTTTTAACGTTTATAAATATCATTTATTTTTTGGTGTGTACAGTATGTGCTATGCATGTGTGATGTAAGGACATGTGTGCACAGATGTGGGCACATGCCAAGGCCAGAGGAGGACATCTGCTGCTATCATGCCATTCCACATTATTTTCTTTAGACAGGGCCTCTCACTGAGCCTGGAGCTTCTGTTGTTTTGTCTCAGCTAGACTGGCTAACTACTGAGCACCGCTGTCTTCTTGTCTGTCCTGCTCTATGCTGGTTTCAAGTGTGCACAGCCATGTCTGGCTTTTTAAATTCTCATCCTCATGCTTGAGCATCCAGCACTTTGATCCCCAGAGCCTTCTGCCCAACCCTCCCTTTGGCATTCTGAGACAGGGTGTCAATCACTTTTTAGGCCAGGTTGACTTCAAACTTGCTAGTGTCTTCCTGCCTCCCAAGTACTGGCATTATTGACATATGCCACCATACCTGGCCATGGAAATGATTTTTAACCTGTAAGGTACTCTTCAGGTGTATATATTATTTTCTACAAAAGACAGCTTTATAGACATTTTGGTATTTTTAACATGCTACACTAATGGTAATTAAACAATTCAAAGTTTCTGATAAACCCCCAAAATGCAGATGGATCATTTATTTCAGAATTCATGAATTTTTTTTTTTTTTTGGTTTTTTTTCTGGTTTTTTTTTCGAGGTAGGGTCTCACTCTGGCCCAGGCTGACCTGGAATTAACTATGTAGTCTCAGGGTGGCCTCGAACTCACGGCGATCCTCCTACCTCTGCCTCCCGAGTGCTGGGATTAAAGGCGTGCGCCACCACGCCTGGCTATGAATTATATTTTAAGCTCTTCTGTGATGGATACACACACACATAAGCTTGCACGTTGAAGATCATCACAGTAACTCGACGATGCACTTTCTACCCATCTCAATAGCATGGTCATCGTGCACTCATTATCCATCTTAAGACATGGACATTACATCTCTGGCTCTCAACTCATCAAGAATCAGGACTTTCCTGAGAGTACAGAGTGAATTCCAGGTCAGCCTGACTAGAGTGAAACCCTACCTCGAAAAACCAAAAAATAAAAAAAAATAAAAAAGAAAAGAATCAGGACTTTAAATGCCTTTTATGTGCTAATGACTGCCAACATTAAAGGAAATGTTTGGATTTTTCTCCTGACCTCCAGCCCTGTGGGTCCAGCTCTACCCTAAGTATCTCTACTCCGCTGTCTACGGGTCTCTCTGACTCCCATGTCTACAGCTCAGCAGTGAAGCCCCATTCCCATTCACCTGCCACTCAGTCCATGGCAGTCCTCTCTCTCTCTTTGTCTCATAGATGTTTAGATTGGGGGTGTGATTCCTTTTCCCACTTCTCTTGACACCCCTTAGTAGCTGTTAGCACATCCTGTTGACAGTTTATTAAAAATACATCTTGAAGCCGGGCATGGTAGCACTCACCTTTAATCCTAGCACTTTGGAGGCAGAGGTAGGAGGATAGCCATGAATTCAAGGCCACCCTGAGACTGCATAGTGAATTCCAGGTCAGCTTGGGCTAGAGCAAGACCCTACCTCAAAAAAAAAAAAAAAATTCTTGATTCTACTTTCTCAGTATTCAGTTGCTAACCTAGTCCAGGCTGTTATCTCCAGAGTTTTTTGCTAAGGATTCCTGTATTAGTTAATTGTTGCTGTGACCAGATACCTGACAAGACACAATTCAAGGAAGAGTACGTTTTAGTTTACAGTTCCAGGTGATGGTCAATGTCATATATATCATATCATATCATCATATCATATATATCATATATCATATCATCAGGAGCTTGAGGAAGCTGGTTCACATTCAGTCCACAGAGAGGAAGCAAAGGGTGATGGATGTTGGTGCTCAGCCAGTTGTCTTTTTATTCATCTGGTATCCCAGCCCATGGGATGGTGCTACCCATAGTGAGGATGGGTCCTCTCACCTCAGTTAACCTAAGCTAGAAAATCCTTTGCAGACATTCCCAGAGACTTGATTCCGTGGTGATTCTAAGTCTGGTCAAATTGACAATCAAATCATACCCAACTGGCATCTCTGTGTGGATTGTGTCCTCACCTACAGTATATTTTAAGCATAGAAGCTTGAGAGAGCTTTAAAAACAAAAACAAAAACAAAACCTTGGGCTGGAGAGATTGCTCAGTGGTTAGTGGTGCTTGCTTGCAAATCCTGACAGCCTGGGTTCAATTCCCCAGTACAGTACCCACATAAAGCCAGATGTACAAAGTGGCACATATGTCTGGAGTTCGTTTGCTATAGCAGGAGGCCCTGGCATGCCCATTCTTTCTGTCTCTCTGTCTTTCCCTCTCTCAAATAAATATTGATATTTAATATAAAAATAATAAATGTATTATTTAAAATAAATGTAAATAAGTATATGTATATTTTAAATAAATAAAGCTATAAAAAATGCAGACCCTTCAAAGCCCTCTGGCAACCTCACTGTTCAGTCACACAGAAAAAATGCCCATATCGTCTGGCCATCTTATTAACTCACTCATTTCCTTTCTGTTCTTTATTCTCTATTGTTTTTTTTTTTTTTTTTTTTGAGAGAGGGAGAGGGAGAGGGAGACAGAGAATGGGCGCGCCAGGAGCCTCTCAGCCGCTGTGAACAAACTCCAGACACATGCGCCACCTTGTGGTCAAGTGCAGCATTGTGTCCTTGCGTCACTTTGTGTCTGGCTAAACGTGGGACCTGGAGATTGGAACCGGTGTTCTTAGGCTTAGCAGGCAGGCACCTTAACCACTAAGCCATCTCTCCAGCTTCCTTTCACTATACTGATGTCTTTCTGTTTCCCAGGCATATCACTTACCTTGTCAGCTTTAGATGTTCCTCAGCTTTATGTTACAGCCTTCTATTCTGACCTTTCCTTTTCGAAGTCCAAGGCTTTCTGACCCTTTCCTCACATATGTGGCAATTGTTCTGTGGCTCTAGGCTATTAAATATGATCTGAAAACCCCAAGCAGATGCTCACTCAGCATTCTGATTACTTTTTCATTTTGAATCTTTCTGTCTTTGTGTTCTACAAGGAATCCCTTTCTCTTTTTGCACTGATGTTTTAGGTGGCTTTGTCAGTCAGTTTGTTAGGATTGAAAGTCTAGTGAATTTCACTGGTAGAGCTGAACCATTGATTTTGTTGAATAATTTTTCTTCTTTCGTGGACTAAAGGACGGACGACTACAGACAGGGGATCACATCTTGAAGATTGGCAGCACAAATGTGCAGGGAATGACCAGTGAACAAGTTGCCCAAGTGCTGAGGAACTGTGGGAATTCGGTCAGGATGCTTGTGGCTAGAGACCCCATTGGTGAAATTTCAGCGGTGCCTCCTACCCCAACGTCCTTACCTGTTGCCCTGCCTGCTGTAGCTAGCAGGAGTCCTGCTTTGGTGAGTATGAAAATCATTCTTTATTTGTAAGTCAAAAGCTAGCTAATATGTAGTGTGAGGAAGGAAGGCAGTTCTTTGAGATGGAAGCACTACGTTGGTCTGAGGCATGCCTCAGTGCTCATCAGTGAAGCAGAGGAAGTGTGGGGCATGTCTGATTTTTCTTTCTTTTCTGAACATGCTGGGAACATTCCACTTCCAAACTCATTCACATTGCTAGTGGTATGCAGGGTTGGTAGGAGGACGGAAGACCCTTTTCTTTGTTGATGTTCAGACATTTCCTAGGCTCTTATGGTCCTCCCGGCCTCCATTCCTTCTCAAGTGACCACCTTCATCTTCATTCCTTACATTCAAATCTTTTCAATCCCCTACCTGCCACCAGCTTTTAAAGGGCTTCTGTGATTAGATTAGGCTCACCTGAATAACCTATTGCCATGTTATTTATTTGGCACTTTTTCATGACAACTTCCACACTTAAAGATAATAAACCATGATAATTCATTCCCCTTTCCCAGTTTTCCCCTTCACAAATCCACTCTCCATCATATACCCTCCCTCTCTCCATTAGTCTTTGTTTTATTTAATTAATTAATTAATTTGAGATCAACAGAGAAAGAGGCAGAGAGAGAGAGAGAGAGAGAATGAGCACACCAGGGCCTCCAGCTACTGCAAACAAACTCCAGACACATGTGCTACCTTGTGCATCTAACTTACGTGGGTACTGTGGAATTGAGCCTTGAACCAGTGTCCTTAGGCTTCTGAGGCAAGCACTTAACCACTAAGCCATCTCTCCAGCCCCAGTCTTTATTTTATTTTGATATCGTCTTCTTTTCTTGCTATTATGAGGGTCTTGTGAAGGTAGTACTAGGCATTGTGAGGTCATGGATATTGAGGCCTGCAATGTTTTGGGGACAATAGGGCCCTCCCTAGTTAACCACTCACTGGAAGGTATCCCATCCCTGTATTGCCATGTTATTTTACAACACAGGAGTAGTTCCTGGGATTGGAGGTCATAGGAAGTATCTTAAAATTTGATTGTCATAGAAGAAACTTGGCAAACCTTGCACAGAATTGATAGTATACACAATTAATGCAACCAAATGTATAATGTTAAAGTTGTAGCCTGGTATTATGGTGGTACACACCTTTAACCCTAGCACTCGGGAGGCAGAGGTAGGAGGATTGCTGTTCATTTGAGGCCACCCTGAGACTACATAGTGAATTCCAGGTCACCCTGGGCTAGAGTGAAACCCTACCTTAAAACACCATTACCACCAACAAAAATTTGTTAGGGGCTGGAGAGATGTCTCAGCAGTTAAAAGTAGCTTGCTTACAAAGCCTGATGACCTGGGTTTGATTCCCCAGTACCCATGTAAAGCACTTGAATCTAGAGTTTGTTTGCAGTATCAGGAGGCATTAAAAAAAGTCATTATTTCCTTTCAGGACAGTTCTCTTTTTGAAACTTATAATGTTGAACTTGTTAAGGAAGATGGACAGAGTCTTGGGATTAGAATTGTTGGCTATGTTGGAACAACTCATACAGGTAAACGAATCGTTTCTATTTTATATTTGGAAGTAATTATGAAGAATGTTAAGATTTCTAGACAGTGGAACCAAGTATGTGCAGATGTTAGTCTAAACCGTGAATGTCTATAATAGCAGCTTTTCAGTGATTAGAGAATCACATTTTCCCATCGTTATTTAATAACTGTTTTTTTAAATATCTTTTTTCTTTTTCTTATTTTTATTTATTTGAGAGAGCAAGAGATAATGGGCATACTAGGGCCTCTGGCTACTGCAAATGAACTCCAAACACGTGTGCCACCTTGTACAGCTGTCTTACATGGATCCTGGGAATCAAACCTGTGTTATTGGCTTTGTAGGCAAGCACCTTAACCACTAAGCCATCTCCCCAGCCCATAACTGTTTTTAATTGTCCGCTTTATTTTGTAACATTTAGATTTTACTTCCTTTTGTTTCTAAAATACATACTTTTTTTGATTTGTTTTAGCTTTTAAAAAAATTTTTATGTATTTTTGGACAGACAGAGAGAGAGACAGACGGAGAGGGAGAGGGAGACAGATAGAGATGGGCGCGCCAGCAGTCTCTTTGGCTGCTGTGAACGAAATCCAGATGTGTGCGCCCCCTTGTGATCAAGTGCGGCATCGCGCCCTTGCGTCATTTTGCATTTGGCTAAACGTGGGACCTGGAGATTGGAACCGGGTTCTTAGGCTTAGCAGGCAGGTGCCTTAACTGCTAAGCCATCTCTCCAGCCCTGTTTTAGCTTTTTTTGAGGTAGAGTGTCACTCTAGCTCCTGCTGATCTGGAATTCACTATGTAGACAGGCTAGCCTCGAACTCACAATGATCCTCTTAACCTCAGCCTCTCGAGGGCTGGGTACACCTAGCAGAGAGGAAGGAGGGAATGAAGAAGTAGGGGGAGAGAGAGAGAGTGAATGAATGAATGAATGGATGTGCCAGGGCCTCTAGCCACTGCAAATGAACTCCAGATGCATGTGCCACTTTGTGTATCTGTCTTTATGTAGGTACTGGGGAATTGAACTTGAGTCATTAGGCTTTGCAGGCAAGTGCCTTAACTGCTGAGCCATCTCTCTAGCCCTGAAGTACATACATTTTGAATAGAATAGTTTGACTATTAACATATTATATACTATTACTTTTAGGTTAATGTAAATTGATTATTGCATACATTGTGATTGTTCAAAATGTATTATTTCTCTGTTTAATCATGAGAAAATTAAGAGAAAACAAATATTTTATTAGAAGTATTTTCCTTTTTTTTTTTTTTTTTTTTTTGTTTTTTCAGGTAGGGTCTCACTCTAGCCCAGGTTGACCTGAAATTTACTCTTTATTCTCAGGGTGGCCTCAAACTCATGGTGATCCTCCTACCTCTGTCTCCCGAGTGCTGGGATTAAAGGCGTGCACCATCACGCCTGGCCTTATTTTCCTTTTATATAAAGAAAATGTATTGTGGGAGTAAATGCATGACTCAAGTAGCCCTGAAAGAGAATTTCCTCTACACTTACCTGAAAGGTTAGCTTTGGTAACTCTTACTATTAGAGTTTTACTTTGATTGTAAGAGAGTTATTAGGATAAATAAAAATAACCTTTGCTACTGGGAATGGTGACTCACACCTATAATCCCAGCATTTAGGTGGCTGAAGTAGGAGGATTGAGTTCTAGGCCAGCCCTAGCCTTCATAGTGAGTTTAGGTCAGCCTGGCCTAGAGTGAGACCCTGCCTCGGAAAAAAAACCCAGACAGATAAACAAATAAATAAATAAATAAGCCTTTGCTAGTTACATGAAAATTTAATTATGAAATATTTAGTTTTTCTGCAAAAATTGCAAGTATAGAGAGTTAATTTCTTTTGAAAAGTTATCTTGTGGGGTTGGAGATTAGCTCAGTGGATGAGCGCTTGCCTCAGCACCACTGGGAAAAAAATCACAAAAAGACCAAGGGAGAAAGTTATCGTGCATATTTACAGCAGGTGGAGAGATTAAGAATGCTAATGTATGCAGAGTCCTGAATGAAATTCATGTCAGACCACCGTGTACTATTTTAGCCTAATAAGTATCCTTTCTTAAAACCTTCAGTTTCTTCTGAGTTGCTACCTTTTTTAGGTTCAGAATTTAAACAAGTTCTGAAATAGCTAAGTATGGATTTTCTAATAATGTTGCAAATATCATTTTGAGGAGTTGTCAGCAGGCGGTGTCTAGTTGAAAGAATCGTAGCTGAGTTCCTGCGTGAAAGTGAACAATGGCAAATCTGATGTTTGTATTACTGAGCAGAGAAAAGAGTCATTTCACTCTCTGCTGTCATGACACGTACTTGGGATTGAGTAGTTTGGGTCAGGGGAGCAGGTGAAGTAAGTGTCTAGACATTTTAAAACTTAACATGCTTTTTTAAACAGATAAAATTTTTTTTACTTTGTGTATATATGCATTTATTTATTGAGGCAGTCTTGTTCTGTAGTCCAGGCTGGCCTAAACTTACTGAATTGTGGGGGCTAACCTTGAACTCATGTTCTTCCTGCTTAAGCTTCCCAAATGCTAGAATTGCAGGTGTGTGTCACCATGCCTGGGTTATTGTCTTCTGGACTCTGTGAGACTACTTTGCTTAGTTCTGAAAGAGAGAGAAATGAATATTGGGACGAGCACGTGCCGGTCTTGTAGTTCCTTGAGACGTTAAGGTGGGAGGATCACTTGAGTTTGCAAGTTTGAGGCCAGCACGGGCAGCAGAGGGAGACCTGTCTGAAAAGCAAAAGAGAAAGTCTATTCAGGGGACAAAAACTTTTAAATCTTTAAGAATAACTGAAATATAGCCAGGCGTAGTGGTGCACACTACCTAGCATTCGGGAGCAGAGATAGGAGGATCGCTGTGAGTTCGAGTGAATTCCAGGTCAGCCAGGGCTAGAGAGACCCTACCTCAAAAAACCAAAATAAAATAAAAATTGAAAAAAAGAATAACTGAAATATATGTTTTACTAGAGAATTAAGTCAACTGTCATATTATGGGAGACAAAATATTCAGTTGATAGACATGAGGAATTCAAAAAAGAAGTAAGCATTTGAGCTAGAAATGAAAAAGGAACATTTTGCTAGAAGGGAAGAGTTGACGGAAAGAATTAAATGAATGTATAAAGCCATGAAAATACCATGGTGTTTTGACACAATGTCAGTTGGTATATCTGGACATTTGTTGAAGGAACATACTGGAAGATAATGTTGAAAATCAGTTTATTTTCCTCTTGTGGAGGACCTTGAATGTTGTCCTATGACATTTATATATTATGTTGGCATAGGGAATGCACAGAAATATCTTCTTAATAATCTTTTGAGTTATTTGAAGTTAGTAAACATAAAATCATTTGGATCTGTCTTTTAAAAAATTTTTAGTTATTTGAGAGAGTGGGAAAGAGGCAGACAGAGAGAAAGAGAGAGAGAGAGAGAGACAGAAAGAGAAAGAGAGAATGGGCACTCAGGGCCTCTAGCCACTGCAAACGAACTCCAGACGCATGTGCCACCTTGTGCATCTGGCTTACGTGGATCCTGGGGAATCAAACATAGGTTCTTTGGCTTTGCAGGCAAATGGTTTAACCACTAAGCCATCTCTCCAGCCCCTGGATCTGTCTTCTTATTTTCAAATTTCCCCTTTAATTCTTTTCCATAGTTTTTTTTTTGGTAAGGAAAGGGAGGAGCAAGAGAGAAGGAGAGAGAAAGAGATCGAGAGAGATAGAATGGGTACTCCAGGTTCTTTTGCTACTGCATGAAAACTCCAGATGATGTGCTACTTTGTGCATTTGGCTTTTCATCAGTACTGGGAAATTGAACCCAGGCTAGCAAGCTTTGCAAGCAAGCACCTTTAATTGCTTAGAGGTCTCCCCATCCCAGGAATGCTTTTTATATGTTTATAATTTTATAGACATTTGTATTCATTTTATTTTATAGTGTAAGGATTATTATTGTATTGCTGACCTCATTTTAGCTATTTATTTATTTATTTATTTATTTATTTATTTATTTATTTATTTATTTTGAGGTAGGGTCTCATTCTAGCCCAGCTGACCTGAAATTCACTATACAGTCTCAGGGTGGCCTCGAACTCATGGTGGTCCACCTACCTCTGCCTCCCAAGTGCTGGGACTAAAGGCGTGCACCACCATGCCTGGCTTTTCATTTTAGCTTTTTTAAACCACATGTGCTTTTCTGATTTTGTGTTTGGGTAGTCTACATGAGCACTGAAGGAAGTATAGGCAGGAAGACTTGTTAGAAAACCTTAGTCACAGTGCTGGTGAAAAATATGGAGGCTTGTGTCAAGTCAGCAGTGAGAAGGGAGCTTCTGCAAGGCTTAGGCTGGCCCCTAGAATCCCAGCTGAGGTTGGAGTGCATTGTAGCAAGGTTCCAGTACTGATTATTTTTCAAGAAGGGTGGTTGTCAATCAAGTCACTGTGAATTTGGGGCACTTGTGATGGTGACAGTTTAAATAATCCATCAGTTTGTCTGCATGTATTCAAAATAGTATTTATCAAGCATCTTTAGCTCATTAAACTCTTAATAAGAAATTTGTAATCAGGGCCTAATTATAGCTTTCTCTTTCTGCATGTCTGTGTGCCTTCAGGGGAAGCTTCAGGGATTTATGTGAAAAGTTTAATACCTGGCAGTGCTGCCTACCACAATGGCCAGATTCAAGTGAATGACAAGATTGTTGCTGTAAGTAACTGCCCTCATGGAGATTTGAATCAAGTTGGAAAAACAAACAAACAAACAAAAAAACCCAAAAAATACCAACATGTTTTTGTGTCATATGCATGTTTATAGTTTCATAAGATTTTGGAAAAATTAAGTTTTAGTATTACAGTGAAATCACATTAATTTTGTCTCAATGTCTAAATCTTTTTTTCAATCAAGGAGGAAACAATTCATTTGCAACATTTGTAGGAAAGTTATATGTCATGAAGATACAATCATCCATTTTATGCAGTTAATAGTCCATTTCCTAGCCCCCTTCACCACTTTGTGAAAGTAGTTTTGCAAATACCCGAAATTGAAATATTTTATATGTTTTAGATTATCAGTTTGGGCTGAAGAGATGTCTTAGTGGCTAAAGGTGCTTGCTTGCAAAGCCTGGTGGCCCAGGTTCAATTCACCAGTACCTATGTAAGCCAGATACACAAACTGGCACCATGTATCCAGAGTTAGTTTGCAATGGCAGGAGGCCCTGGGGTGCCTCCCCTCCTCCTCTCACACACTCTGCACATAAATAAAATTATTTTGAGAATGTAACCTTTGTTTATATACCCACACACTATGATTTACATGGAAACAGACTTTGGGTAGTGCAATCTCAGTCTTTGTCTTTTAAGTCCATGTAAGGAAGCACCTTTCATGACTGTTGGCTGAAGATGACTGCAGGCTGTGAGGAAACATTCAGAAGGAAGGCTAAAGTGTGGTTTAGCAGGCTAGCCTGTTTGTCCTGACAGACTGCAGGGATGTGGAATTGGCCTTGAATTAAGTATTTTATTTATTTATTTGAGAGAGAAAGAGGCAGAGAGAGAGAGAGAGAGAGGCAGACAGAGAGAGAGAACGGGTACATCAAGAACTAGCCACTACAAACAAACTCTAGACACATGTACTTCATTATGTGGGTACTGGGGAATTGAACGTGGGTCCTTAGGCTTTGCAGTCAAGTGCTTTAACTGCTAAGTCATCTCTCCAGCCCTGGCCATGACTTAAAAAGAATAGCTTTCCTATATAGACACTTTCAGAATGTCAGCAGGTTGAATGGAAGGAGATCAGTGTGTTTCTTTGGGAAGTACTACAGAGCCATATCCTACAGGGATAAGCTCTTCAGTTCTGATCATAATTTTACTAATAAATTTTGGGAAATATGTATTATAATTAACCAGATTTTATTGTTTTAAATTTTGACTAGAACCAGAAATTAGAGATCCTTACCTTTTTGATGTCTCTAGTTAAAGTGTGTGACTTAGAATACAAATTTGAACTTGTTTTCTAATCTGTAGGGCAGTTTGTCAGCATGTTTTTACTCAGGCTTTGCAATCTTTTTTAAAAATATTTTATTTATTTTCAAGGAGAGAGAGAGAAAAAAAATGGGTGTGCCAGGGCCTGTAGCCACTGCAAATGAACTCCAAATGCATGTACCACTTTGTGCATTTGGCTTTATGTAGGTACTAGGGAATGAATCAAACACAGGTTGTTAGGCATTGCAGGCAAGTGCCTTAAATGCTGAGCTATGTCTCCAGTCCCAGGCTTTGCATTCATATTTGAAAGTATTTTTAAGGTCTAATAGAAACTATTTGGGGAGTAAAGTGAATTATCTCATTTATTTCAGTGTTGCCAGAATTAAAATGATAATAGTAGCTTGACAGGGTAGCTCATGCTTGTAATCCAGCACTCTGAAAGGTGAAGTAGGAGGATTGTAGTGGATTTGAGACAAGCTTGGTCTACATAGTAAGACTTTCAAAATTGAAACAAAACAAAAAAGGTAATAATTAACCCGTCCCTTAATGTTCTAGGTGGATGGTGTGAATATTCAGGGATTTGCCAACCAGGATGTTGTGGAAGTGTTACGAAATGCAGGGCAGGTGGTGCACCTAACTCTGGTTCGCAGGAAAGCATTGTCGCCTGCTTCTCCACTTGAACAGACTTCGGATAGAGGTAATTAATGTTATCATCCCTCTCTTCTCCATGGAGTTTAGGTTTGGAAGCACAGCCAGGGTATGGAGGTTGCTCTGGGAGTATGCCTAGGGAAAACTGTCCATCCTGTGTAACACAGTGATGGAGCAATGAATCCTGTCCCTGTTGCAGAAGCATTTCCTTTGCCTGTTAAAATGTGCCCATCCAGATGATGGGTTGTAATCCTTAAGTGCTGAGAGCGACTCTAAATAGAGATAGAGGTTTCATTTGTTGCTTAAATTTGAACAATCAAAGCCGGGCGTGGTGGCGCATGCCTTTAATCCCAGCACTCGGGAGGCAGAGGTAGGAGGATCGCGGTGAGTTTGAGGCTACCCTAAGACTACAGAGTGAATTCCAGGTCAGTCTGGGCCAGAGTGAGACCCTACCTTGAAAAACAAAACAAAACAAAACAAAAATTGAATAATCAAGTACCAACAGATTTGGATCCAGGGCCCTTATTTGTCTAATATGTTGACATTTCTCAAGCTTCAGATTTAATTTAATTTTTTCTCTTTTTTATATTTTTATTTATTTTTTCAAACAGAGAGAATGAGAGAGATAGAGAGAGATAGACAGGCAGAGTGCATGGGTGCACCAGTGCTTCTACCTGCTACAATTGAACTCCAGATGCATGTGCCACCTTGTGTATCTGGCTTTACATGGGTACTGGAAAATCAAACCAGGGTCACTAAGCTTTGCAGGCAAGTGCCTTAACCACTGAGCAATCTCCCCATCTCAGATTTAATTTTTTAAATTAATTTTAAAAAAGATTTTTAAAAAACATTTTTATTTAATTATTTGTAAGCAGAGAGACAGGGAAAATGGCCACTTCAGTGCCTCCAGCCATTGCACATGAATTCCAGATACATGTGTCACTTTGTGCATCTGGATTTACATGGGTACTGGGGAATCAAATTTGGGGCACCTTAATTAGTCCTAATTTTATTTATTTATTATTTATTTTTAAAAACATTTTAGTTATTTATTTGAGGGATAGAGAGAGCGTGCACTCAGGGCCTCCTGCCACTGCAAACAAACTCCAGACACATGCACCACCTTACGTTTCTGGCTTACGTGGGTTCTGGGGAGTCAAACCTGGGTCCTCAGGTTTCGCAGGCAAATGCCCTAACCGCTAAGCCATTTCCCCAGTCCCTAATTTTATTTTTAATGATATATTTTATTCTAATGGTCTCTTGATTTATTTTTCAAAGTATAGTGAGAAAATAAAATGGGAATTTTTCTGAAGAACATTTAAAAATGTTTGTTGCCAATAAGATTATAAAATTAACAAGTCTTCATTGAAGAACAAATACACAATTACTTGCATGTATTTTTTAAATTAATACTATAAAATATATGTGTCAATCAAAGTTGATAATGTGAACATAGCTCAAAGTGATACAACTAGTGAGTAACAAATACTTCTAGTAGTATTTGTCAAAGATGAATAGATCCTTTCCACACTTGGAAATAGTCCTATCTGTATTAGAGCCTACCAAGTTTTGCATTCAATAGAAATTGATCAGTAATTAAGTTGTTTTTTGTTTGAGTTTTTTTTTTTAAATTGTCTTTTAAATATTTTATTTATTTATTTGAGAGAGAGCGAGAGAGCAAGAGGAGTTAGAGAGAATGGGCATGCTAGGGCCTCTAGTCACTGAAAATGAACTCCAGACACATGCACCAATTGTGTATCTGGCTTACGTGGGTCCTTGGGAATCTAACCTGCGTCCTTTGGCTTTGCAGGCAAGCATCTTAACCACTAAACCATCCCTCCAGCCCTGTTTGAGTTTTTTTTTTTTTTTTTTTTTTTTGGGTCTTGCTCTAGCCCAGGCTGACCTGGAATTCATTATGTAGTCTCAGGGTGGCCTTGAACTCACGGTGATCCTCCTACCTCTGCCTCCCAAGGGCTGGGATTAAAGGTGTGCGCCACCATGCCCGGCTTCCTGTTTGAGTTTTTGATAGGCTCTTGCTAAACCATTTCCCCAACCCTTAGGTTCGTGCTTTGTAACTCAGGCTGGCCTTCAACTTGAAATCCTCCTGCCTTAGTTTCCCAATTTTAGGATTACAGGTCTGTATCACCACACCTGGCTTGCACTAGAACTTTTCAAGTCCTTTATTTTTTGGTTGTGTATGTTCATTTATGTGTGTATGTGTGCTTGGTGTGAGTGAAGGCTGGAGGGTACTCTCAGGTGCTGTCCTCAGGAACACAGCCCACCATTTATTTTTCAAGACAGTTTTTCTCACTGGCCTGGAACTATCACTTATATCAGACTAGCTAGCCAGCAAGCCCCAGGGATCTTCCTTGTTGACATCCCCATTGCTAGGATTATGGATGCATGTCACCGTGCCTAGCACTTTTATATAATTTTTTGTTTATTATTTATTTATTTATTTATTTATTTATTTATTTATTTATTTATTTGAGAGCAACAGACAGAGAAAGAGGCAGAGAGAGAGAATGGGCACACCAGGGGCTCCAGCCACTGCAAAAGAACTCCAGATGCTTGTGCCACCTTGTGCATCTGGCTTACGTGGGTCCTGGGGAATCGAGCCTCGAACCAGGGTCCTTAGGCTTCACAGGCAAGTGCTTAACTGCTAAACCATCTCTCCAGCCCACCTAGCACTTTTATATGGGTCATGGGGATTGAACTCAGGTCCTTCTATTAGCAAGGCAAGCACTTTACTCACTGAGCTATCTCTTCAGCCTGGAGGATGGAATTTTTTTTTTTTTTTTTTTTATTTATTGACAACAAAATATACTTACATACAAAAGGTGCATAGTATTTCCCTCCCCTCCCCCATTCCCCTTAAGAACTCCACTCTCCATCATATCCCCTCCCTCTCTCCATTAGTCTCTTTTTTAATTTGATGTCATCATCTTTTACTTCTATTATGAGGGTCTTGCGGAGGTATTGCTAGGCACAGCAAGGTCATGGATATCAAGGCCAATTTCTGTCTGGGCAGTTGCATTGTAAGGAGTCGTACCCTTCCTTTGGCTCTTCCATTCTATCCGCCCCCTCTTCCGCAATGATCCCTGAGCCTTGGAGGGTGTGACAGAGGTGTTTCAGTGCTGGGCACTCCTCCATCCCTCCTTCTCAGCACTGTGTTGCCTTTTGGATCATCCCAGTGGTCATCGCCATCTGAAAAGAGAAGCTTCTCTAACCAGAAGTGAGAGTAGCATTAATATGTGAATATGAGCATTAAGTGTAGTATTTTCTGGGCAGCTTGGTGGGAATAGTATATACATTTAGACAAGAGCATGCTTTATACCCCTAAGGCTCATGACCTTACCTACCATAGACTTTTGCTTAGGTTTTTCAGTACCAGGTATGTATTCCCTCCTGTAGAGAGGGCCTTCAGTCCAATTATGGAGCAGTTGGTTACCCCACGAGTAGACATGCCACTATTGGACCGGTTCAGTCTTTGGGCCTGTCTGGCCAAATTTGAATATTCAGCGTCCACTGTTTTCACTGCTGATGACTTCTGTCTCCCATACTCTGCATGCAGTGCAGCTTTTTCCAGCTTTCAGTTGGCTGGTCTACAGGGAGAAGGTTTTCTGCTCAGCACCAGCTTGCTTTCTCAGTGACCTTGCCTCTCAGGCAAGAGATGTCTTCAGCAATAGGGTCTTACTATCTGTTTCTCGAGGGAAACCAAGGGCTTTGGCAAAAGCCTTTAATGTTTTGGAGGCTACTGGGACCTCCTTGGCCAACAACTCACTGGAAGGTATCCCATCCCAGGTACTGAAAATTTTCTAGTAACAGATGTACCATTATTCAAAAAAGTAATTTTACATAAGTCTTATTCACAATCTTTTGAAATTAGATTGACCCTCCCCCTGCCCTTCTTTTATGCATTCTCTACCCATGGCCTCGGTTAGGCCATTCCCCTCCTTGTACATATGTGCAATACCATACACTTCAGTCCTTCCCTTTCCTCCCTCCCTTATAGCCTTTTACCAGCTTACTGGTTTCTGGTACCAATTTTTGGTTCCAGTTCACACACAAGTCTGTCTATTTGTAGCTAGGATCCACATATGAGAGAGAACATGTGACGTTTGGCTTTCTGAGCCTGGGTTACCTCACTTAGTATAATCCTTTCCAGATCCTGGAGGATGGAATTTTAAAGTACATTTAGTGAATAGATAGTTTGCTGCTGAAAAACAGATGTCTAGGTAATAGTACAAATTGTTTATATGCCATATTGATCTTAAAAGATTTGCATAAGTTTTTGGGTTAAAAAAATTTTTTTTGACAACTTCTATACTTACAGACAATAAACCATGCTACTTCCCTCCCCTACCCCCATTCCCCTTCAGAACTCCATTCTCCATCACGTCCCCTCCCTCTCTCCATTAGTCTGTCTTTTAATTTGATGTCAGCATCTTTTTCTCCTATTATGGGGGTCTTGTGAAGGTATTGCTAGGCACTGTGAGGTCATGGATATCCAGGCCAATTTCTGTCTGGACAGTTGCATTGTAAGGAGTCGTATCCTTCCTTTGGCTCTTAATTCTTTCTGCCCCCTCTTCTACAATGGACCCTGAGCCTTGTAGGGTGTGATAGAGATGTTTCAGTGCTGGACACTCCTCCGTCCCTTCTCAGCACTATGTTGCCTTTTGGGTCATCCCAGTGGTCATCGCCATCTGAAAAGAGAAACTTCTCTAATCAGAAGTGAGAGTAGCGTTAATATGTGAATATGAACATTAAGTGTAGTGCTTTCAGGGCAGTTTGGTGGCAATAATATATACATTTAGCCAGACAAGAGCAGGCTTTATACCCCTAAGGCTCATGACCTCCCCTGTCATACGCTTTTGATTAGTTTTTTCAGTACCAGGTATGTATTCCCTCACATAGGGCAGGCCCTCAGTCCAATTAGAGAGCAGTTGGTTTCCCCAAGAGCAGACATGCCACTATTGCACCAATTCAGTCATTGGGCCTGTCTGGCCAAACTTGAGGTTTCCAGTGTCCACTGTGTTCACTGCTGATGATTTCTGTCTCCAAAGGGCTGCATGCAGTGCAGCTTTTTCCAGCTTTCAGTTGGTTGGTCTACAAGGAGAAGGTTTTCTGCTCAACACCAGCTTGATTTCTCAGTGACTTTGCTGCTCAGGCAAATGAGGTCTTCAGCAATAGGGTCTTACTGTCTTTTTCTCAAGGGAACCCAAGAGCCTTGGCAATAGCCTGTAATGTTTTGGGGGCTACAGGGACCTCCCTGGCCAATAACTCACTGGAAGGTATCCCATCCCAGGCACTGAAAATTTTGTAGTAACAATCTATAGCTTCTAGATGTGCCATTATTCAAAAAAGTAGGTTTACATAAGTCTTATTTAGAATATCTTGAATTTTGACTGACCCTCCCCCCATCCTTCTTTTACACATTCTCTTCCCCTGGCCTCCTTTAGGCCTTCCCCCTGCCTATAATCTATTCTTCTATTTCATATATACAATGCCATCCCCTTAATTCCTTCTCTCTCCTCCCTCCCTTATAAGCTTTTACCAGCTTACTGGTTTCTGGTACCTATTTTTGGTCCCATTTCACACACAGTCTATACTTTTGTAGCTAGGATCCACAAATGAGAGAGAACATGTGACGTTTGGCTTTCTGAGCCTGGGTTACCTCACTTAGTATAATCCTTTCTAGATCCCTCCATTTCCCAGAAAATTTCATAATTTCATTTTTCTTTACCACTGAATAGATATCCATTGTGTAAATGTACCACATCTTTATTATCCATTCATCTGTGGAGGGACATCTAGGCTGGTTCCATTTCCTAGCTATTGTGAATAGAGCAGCAGTAAACATGGTTGTGCAAGTATCTCTAAGGTAGTGAGAAGAGTCCTTCAGATATATGCCTAGGAGTTTTATAGCTAGATCATATGGTAAATCTATTTTTAGATGTCTGAAGAACCTCCACACTGATTTCCACAATGGCTAGACCAGATTACATTCCCACTAACAGTGTAGAAGGGTTCCTCTTTTTCTGCATCCCTACCAACACTTATTGTCATTTGTTTTCTTGATGGTAGCCATTCTGACAGGAGTGAGATGGAATCTCAAAGTAGTTTTAATTTGGATTTCCCTGAAGGCTAAGGATGTAGAACACTTTTTAGATTTTGTTTTGTTTTGTTTTTTTGAGGTAGGGTCTCACTGTAGCCCAGGCTGACCTGGAATTCACTATGGAGTCTCAGGGTGGCCTCAAACTCATGGCGATCCTCCTACCTCTGCCTCCTGAGTGCTGGGATTAAAGGCGTGTGCCACCATGCCTGGTTTTTGCATAAGTTTTTTAATTGATTTTTTTTTTTTGGTTTACATGTTTGTATATGGTGTGTGGGGGGTACACACATTCATGTGCGCATATCCATTTGTTTGCGTGCACGCATATACGTCATGACTTGTGTCATGACGTGGCTTCTGTGTGGGTCCTTGCCTTCCACCTTGTTTGAGGCGGTGTCTCTCCTGGTTCACTGGTGCATACAACAGGCAGCTGCCTGGGACTTTCGAGAGATTCTCCTGCCTCTGCCTCCCATGTCCCCTTAGGTGCACTGGGATTACAGATGCTTATGCTACCACATCTAGATTCTTCACTTGGGTTCTGAGGATCTGAGCTCAGGTCCTCATGTTTGCACAAGTTCTTTATCCATCGAGTCATCTCTTCAGCCTATAAATGTTTATATAATAGTTTTTTTAAATAGGTATAATAGAGTGCTCATCTTCAGTCTAGTCTACTGAATGAATCATAGGCATGGCCAGTATCTAAATTAGCAGGTCTTTGTGGGGCATGTGGACATTGTAAATTTATATGGGGTTGAGTTCTGACTCTAAATTCACACTCCCTTCCTCCATGGACTGATTGTCTTTTAGATGCTTAGTGAGTGACAGTTGGTAAGCTCTTGAGCTTTCAGCACACATTATAATCACAGGCTGTATGTGTAGGGCTGTAAATTAGTAGAGATTGTTTGTGTACCTTACATATGGTTAGTCTCTAGAAGTCTGGAATAAACTACATAGATTCTTGCTCAATGCCTCTCTCTCCCATTCTAAATCTTACTATATTTTTCTCCTCTAAAGTCCTGTTTTTCATATATCTTGTACACCTATCTGTATATTCTCTGCGGCACACAGTTACGCTTCTGTGTACTATAAGCTCTGGTGATGAGTAACTGTTTTCTCCAGCTATCCTAACAGCTCTGATGGCATTTTTAATATTATTATGGTAATTAAACATCTTAATAAAAATTTGACCATTGTTAATAGTATGCACATTATTGTTTTGCCTGTCTGTAGAACATTTCCATTTCCTGTGATTGAAACTGTGTGCTCATTAGCTTATAGCTTCCTCCTTTCAGCCCTGGCAGCCATCAGTTTACTTTCCCTTTCTGTGAATTTGACTGTGTGGTAAATCACATCAGTGGAAGCATTTCCTTCTCATGTACTCATTTTTCTTCATGCTGTGTCCTCTAGCCTCATCATGCTACAGTATGTGACAAGATTTCCTTCCTCTTAAAGATTCAGTATTCCATTATTTGTACATACCACATTGTAGTTATGTATTATGTCTTGGTAATTATAAATAATGCATCAAATAACAATTAGTGATTGTTATTCCAACACTGCATTTTCTGGTCTAAATACACTGAAAATGTTGTGTTAGTGGCATAAAGTCTCATGCTACAATCAGAGGAACTTTACCTAGTTGTAATTTTTAGTTTTTTTATTGTTAAAACATTTAAGCATATAGAAAAATTTTTAAAAATGTAATGATGGGCTGGAGAGATGGCTCACTGGTTATAGGTGTTTGTTTGCTTCATCATGAACTTGACCTTGTTCTTCCTCATACTGTCAAAAAAGCTACTCACTGGGGCCAGAGCCCACACAAAGCTAGATGTGGTAGCACAAATTTGTAATGTCTATAAGCCTACAGCAAGATGGGATGTCGAGATGGGGTGCCTAAGGGACAGCTAGCCTGGAGAATGTTGCAGTGAGGGAAAGACCCTGCCTTGAAACAGGGTGGAAGTCATGGTTTGACACCCAAGGTTGTCTTCTGACTTCCACATGTGTGCTGTGACACACACACACACACACTCTCTCTCTCTCTCTCAGATTAATAAATAAAGGATGGGCTGAGGAGATGGCTCAGCAGTTAAAGGTGCTTGCTTGCAAAGCCTTCTGGCTCAGGTTTTATTCCCCAGAACCCACTTAAGCCAGATGCAGAAAGTGGTGCATGCATGTGGAATTTGTTTGCAGTGGAAGAGACCTTGGCATACTCACACTCTCTCTCATGTAAATAAATAAATAAAAATATTTAATTAAAGAAAGAAAGAAAATCCTACAAAAGAGAAAAGGAATTTTAAAAACAGTTTATTTCTAAAATTGACTGGTTACCTCACATGACATATACATGTTAGTAGTGACATAAGCTCACTAAAACTTGGTCCTTAATTGGTAGTGATTCAAGTTAGCAACTTTTATTGTAGGAGCTATTGCTGAACCCCTAACAACACCGGTCCTCCTGACTAGAGCTGTGGAAACAGAAATGGATTTGGGGGCTGAAGCTGAAGAAATTGGGGAAAGACTGGATAATCTTAAAAAGGACACTATACAAGCCTTAGAAAAATCAGGTAGGCCCCAAGCCTTCCCTTTGGAGTTTTGACTTTCTCATTTGTTAACCATTTTCTTTCTTGATATTTAATACAATATGAGTAATCTCAGAAACATCTTGGAGATAAAAAACAAGTTTTTTTTTTTTTTTTTAAATTTTCTGAGGTAGGGTCTCACTCTAGCCCAGGCTGACCTGGAATTCATTCTGTAGTCTCAGGGTGGCCTCAAACTCACAGCGATTCTCCTATCTCTGCCTCCCGAGTGCTGGGATTAAAGGCGTGTGCCACCACACCCAGCTCAAATGAGGTATTTTTATTTTCAACATCAAACTTTTAACATTTTGGCTGTGGAGGACCAAACATATTCTTGTTTAGTGCTTATTTAATTGTACTGTTTTGCTTGTATAGTTATTACTTGTAATAACTATTGGTTCTCTTATTCTTTGTATTTTAATCATTGCATATTCTAGCTTAGATATTATTATTGATTTGGTGCTTCTGTGTTTTTACAAAGAGTGGTGTTTCCTTTCATCATAAAATTAGTTATGTATGTATTTTTTAAAATGGTGTGTCAAACTACAAACTACTAGGCTGATATATATATATATATATATATATATATATATATATATATATGATATTTTTATTTGTGATTGGAGTTATACAATTAAGTGTTATATGCACCTGAGGTGCGCTGTTTGTACTGAAGATGTGCATGTTACATTTGTTTTCCCACAGATGGCATGTCAGTTTTTGACGTATCCAAACTTGTGGAAAAATAGAATTTAACTTAAAACGTGAGACTTTCTTCATCCTCTGCTTTGAGTGTGCATATTAGCTGAAATGTGGTCTTACCACTTTGACTTTGGTCTCTTGGACAACATTCAGACAATGGTGGTCTGCTAAGATTATATGGAGGGTAGGAAGACACAATGATTTGATCAAAGAAATAAACACAGTATCACATCAAGAACATTGTAAAGCCCCTCATAACCTCATGTCCATGCAGCATCAGACTGGTGTAAAATAATTTACTAGGCGAGAGCTCCTGCCATTTAGCATTTGGTAGAAGCCTTCGTAGTCATCTGCCTGTGTGGTTGCCTGACTGGCTTGTGTCACTATGCCTTGTTGAGTATGGTGAGATCCTGATAACTTGTTCTCCCATGAGATAGGTGAAATGCCACTGTTTTGAAATGACTTACATTTAAATTGAATCCTTGTATAACGTACATGTAAAGCAAAGCCAGATGTATTTTACTTGTACATAATGGGATATCTACTTATAAACTATAAGCATTCATATTTCAATATTTCACTTATAACTCATTATTACATTTTTCCTTTGACGTACTCCCTAACAATAAAAGCTTCTCCATAATTTTGTCACAGATGATTATGTTTTACTTGAGTCTTATATGTCACTTTTTCTTTCTTTCTCTTTCTTTCTTTCTTTCTTTCTTTCTTTCTTTTTTTTTTTGGTTTTTCAAGGTAGGGTCTCACTCTGGTCCAGGCTGACCCGGAATTAACTATGTAGTCTCAGGGTGGCCTCGAACTCACGGCAATCCTCCTACCTCTGCCTCCCAAGTGCTGGGATTAAAGGTGTGCGCCACCACGCCCGGCTTTTATATGTCACTTTTGATTTACTTTACCTAGTAGACTTAACGCAGTTTCCTTTTTATTAATTATAATAAGCTGAGCTGTTACTGAAGAATTTAGTTATTAAGTTTGGCTCATAGTAGCTTCAACTTTTCATTTATTTATATTTTTTTATAGATGTGTGTCCAGAAAAAGTACCAGGCTTTCTAGAAAATGAACTGAAATCCAGATGGGAAAACCTACTGGGCCCTGAGTATGAAGTAATGGTATGTTAAAAAGTCTTCTAATAGGTGTTGGGGAGATGGCTCAGTGGATAAAGTCACTTGCTTGCAAAACCTGACGACCTGGGTTCGACTCCCCAGTATCCATGTAGAGCTGGATGCACAAAGTGGTATGTGCATGTGTAGTTGGTTTGCAGTGGCAAGAGGCCCTGATACACCCATATATTCTCTCTCTTTCCTCTCTCCCTCTTCTTCCTTCTCTCTGCTTGCATATAAATAAATAAAAATAAAAATAAAAAAGTCTTCTAATAAAAACCACATATCTCATTTCATGTCAAGCTCCTAGCATGACAATTTTAAAAAGTAATACAAAGAATAGCCAGCATGCCTTTATTTTTTTTCTTCTGATTTTCTTTCCTTTTGGTTCAATTGGTTGATTAAAAACACACACGCACACACAACATGCTATGCTGTAAGAACAATTAAGGATTGCACATAAATTTTTGTTACAATTAACAGACATTCACTTCATGTTGAAACCATTTCAGTCAACAGGCAGAAAAATGTTAGGACAGCCAGAGCGTGCCTTCACATTTACAACCTGTATCAGCTGCTTAAAATCCCTGGCATTTTGTCAGTATTTTTATGACCTGTTTGCTTTATTGTACATGGAAAGGGCTGTGGATATTAGTCCTATGTTTCACAGAGAATCCTACAGTTTTATGAGAAAAATGAAAGAATGATTATCAAATGTATTTATAACAGGAAGTAATTTAGGTGAGATAGGAGTTTATGTTGCCAATGGGCCATTAGACTTCCTCTCACCTCTTATTAGATTTGTCCAGTAAGGGATTTGTTACATTTCCCCATGGGAATCACATGAAAGCAGAAAGCATTGTTGGAAAGGTCTTGATAGTGTTCACCAAATGTGGCATAAGTTTCTTTTTTCTTGCTGGGACAAAATACCTGACCAAAAGCAGCTTGTGGAAGGAAAGGATTTATTTCAGCTTTACAGCTTCATGGCCGAGGAAGCTGGCTCACTTCATCACATAGCCACAGCAGAGAGGGAGGGAAAGACGGGGAGGGGGAGAGAAAGAAAGAGAAGGATGAGGAGAAGAAAGGAGGGAGGGAGGGAAAGAGAGAGAAAGCCGATTGAACAACCAGAGAGAGGGATAGGGGAGGGAAGGAGGGAGAGGGAAAAAGGGAAGGGAGGAGACTGAACAACCAATAGGCTAGATTCAAGGCATCTACCCCCAGAAACACACCTCTAGCAGGGCTCCACCTGCTGGAGACTAAGTAGGAAGCATAAATACAAACAGGAGACTATGAGACATACTTACTTTCAAATAACCACATGTGGTGATAAAATTTTTGTTGTCATTCACATTCTCTTCTTTTCTTGACAGGCCTTGTTATGTAGTCCTGATACCTTTCCTAATGTATGTTTATCATAAATATTGGATGATTTTTAATGCCTAAGACTTTCTCTTTGTGGTTTCGAATATACAGTCACTGTCATCAGAAAATGGCCTGTGTCATTCAGGTTAAGTCAAAATGGCTCATATGCCCTCTTCTTGCTGCTCCTCTGTCACAGATTTAGAACACAGCCCCTGGGCTACCACTCAGCAAGTCCCCTTTTCTCCTTTCCATTCTTAGGAAGTCATATTCAGAGAAATATGGCCTCGTACTTTTGTGATGAGCTTTTTTTTTTGGTATATTAAAGTTGTATTCTCTTTGTAACCACCATTTCAGATTTTGTGTACCACATGGTGAGGTGATAGCAGGGGCTAGCAATAGGACATAGAATCTGATGCTAGATTTTTAAAGTGGTTCATTGAAAGTTGTGGCCTGTTCTGAGAAATAAGAGGCAGAAAGGTAAGATGGACGAGTGAATGAATGCATATTGTACTCCATTGTTTTCATCTCACTTTCTTCCAGGATCTTCTTCTCTGAAATGCATTACTTTTGGATCTTTGTTTAACTCGTCCCATTTCTCCAGATGCACTGCATTTGTTAACAACATACAGGTGCATAATATCAGATTGTGCTTGCAAGGAGTTCACATCTGTGGGTGTCCATTATCGAAGTAAGAACGGCACATTTAGGCCAGGATAAAAAGCTTTGAGGAGTCTCCCAAGCTTCCCCCAAGGGACTGGGTCTCTCTGTGCCTTTGCCAGGTACTCTTGAGGAACTGGTTTGACCTTGCTGTGAAAATCAGATGTTCCACTTTATACAAACTTGTCTGATTTTTACCAAACTTGCAGTTGGAGAGATGAGACAGAGTCTCATGTAGCCTGGGCTGGCCTTGAACTCAGTAGCTGTGGTTGACCTTAAACTCCTCATCCTTCTCCTGGCATGTCCCAAGTGCATCACCACACCTGGCTTGTAAATTTTAAGGCCTGAACTTGAAATTTAAAAGTAAATTGTCCCTTGGTTTTGTCAAGAGTAAAGTTTTTATGGGTTCAACATAGAAGAGGAATATTAAACTGTTAGTGACCATGAACTTTTAAAATTAAATTTATTTTATTTATTTGCGAGAGAGAGAGAATGGGCATGTTAGGGCCTCTAGCCACTGCAAATGAACTCCAGACACTTGTACCACCTTGTTGTGGACCTTGCTTTATGTGGGTCCTGGGGAATCGAATCTGGGTACTTTGACTTTGCAGGCAAACACCTTAACCACTAAGCCATCTCTCCAGCCCACCATGGACTTTTTTTTTCTCTCTCTCCTTTAAAAAATATTTTATTTATTTCAAAGACAGAAAGAGGCATATATAGAGAGAATGGGCCCACCAGGGCTTTCAGCCACTGCAAGATGCATGCGCCACCTTGTGCATCTGGCTTATAGGTGTGCTAGAGAATCAAACCTAGGTCCCACCATGGACTTTTAAAATCGGTATAGTCAACCCTCCTTATCTGTTGAGTCCATTATTTGTGGGTTCAACTATCAAACAAAAATACGTGAAAAACAAAAACTGTGTCTGAACTGAGCAGTGCAGGCTTTTGTTTCCATGTCACCATTCCACCTTCCTTCTTTTATTTGGGAGGGGGCTTTGTTTATCAGTTAATTTCTTTCTTTTTTAAAATTATTATTATTATTATTATTTTACTTTTCGAGGTAGGGTCTCACTCTAGTTCAGGCTGACCTGGAATTCACTATGTAGTCTCAGGGTGGCCTTGAACTCACGGCAGTCCTCCTACTTCTGCCTTCTGAGTTAATTTCTTTTTTAAAAAAAAAATAAATTTAATTTTGACATACATATATAGTGTAGTATTAATCACATTCACTCTTATTATTGTGTTCCCCTCCCAATTTCTGAACCCACTTATTCCCAACTGGTTCCCCTCGTACTTTGATCTGTTTTTGTGTGATCTAATCTGTTTAATTAGAGTTGCTTGCTTGAGCAGGGTGATGGGTCCTTTACTCTGGAGCACAGGCAATTTGCTAGTGGCTGCTCCACTGAGAAAATGTTTCCTCCTCCCTCAGTAACTTAACTGCCATTAGATCCTCAGGAAAGGTGGGCTTTATGAGCCCCCTTCCTCATCCATGATGAAATAATAGCAGCTCAGTCTTGTACAGGTGCTGTGAGTGCAGCAGCCATGTCATACCTAGAAGACAGTATTCCATAGCACTCCTTCCCATCCTCTGGCTCTTACATTTTTTCCACTCTCTCTACCAAAGAGTGTGTGTGTGTTCATTCCTTTTTAGTCGTGGGTATCTGCAGAAGTGAATTCCTTGCAAGCAAAACTTTTTCACAGAATTTTATCTGTAAATTGTTAATAAAGAGAGGGAACTTATTGTTAATAAAGAGAGGGAATAAGTCAAATTATCATATCAGATCAACTTTGGGATAATTGAGAAAAAAAGATTAATGTAGAGAATAACCAAAAAGAAAATATACTTGGCAATTATGTGTTCTATTTAAGAATTTTTGAAATACAGAAAACATTTTCAGGTGAGTCATCAATGTGTAGGCCTTGCTATTTTCAGAAACTGTAGAGGGAAATAAAGTTATGCTTTTACAAATGTGGAAATGTTTTCTTGTGCACTCAGGTAGCTACATTGGACACACAGATTGCAGATGATGCTGAGCTGCAGAAGTATTCAAAGGTGAGCAGTGTCTTAAATGTTCCTGGTATCTGATTATTGTGAAGAACTTTTCTAGATCCACAGGTGAACACTGTTTTAAATGTGAGGAACTTACCTAAATTCATGAAGATGTGAAGTGATATGACATAAGGTTTCTAGAATTTAGCCATGCAGGAGTGTGATGGGTTCTCTCACTGTTAGGAAAGATGAAGTTGGTTAAGTGCCTGTGGGAAGAAAGTGGAATCCTTAAGCGACTTCTAGAAGCCAGAAACCCACATGTTTTTGCCTCAAGAGTATTGGAAGATAGCAGGTACTATGTGTTTGCTTTTCAGGTAGCATAAGGTGACTTGTGAAAAACATGTTTTCTAAAAGTCCAGGAATGTAGACTTCAAAAAGCTTCTTGTGTAGATGCTCAAGGATAGAAAAAGTGGTTATTCTTAAACTCAAGTTATTTTAGATAATCTTTCTTTTTTCTTTTTTTTTCTTTTTCCTTTTTTTTTTCCCCAAGGTAATTCACTATGTAGTTTCAGGCTGGCCTTGGACTCACAGTGACCCTCCTACCTCAGCCTCCCAAGTGCTGGGATTAAAGGTGTGTGACACCATACCCGGCTTTGTTGTATTGTTTTTCTAGATAGGGTCTTGCTCTAACCCAGGCTGACCTGGAATTCTGTATTTAGTCTTAGGGTGACCTCGAACTCACAGCGATCTTGTCCCTCTGCCTCCTGAGTGCTGGTATTAAAGGTGTGCACCACCACACCTGGCGAAATCTTTCATTTCTAATGGCACAATGTTAAAGTGTTAAAGACTTTTCTCAATATTTTTAGTGTCTTTCTACAAATTAATTATCTAGTTTCTATTCTGGATAATGAAAACCTAAGACAATTAAAATTTGGAGAAGCCCTCAAAGTTGTTTTCTCAATAAATAATATGAAGGATTCTCTAGACAAAACAGTGTCAAGAGCAGTATGTACTCCTACGTACAACGTTCGAGTCGAGCCTCAGCTCTGCTTACACGTGCAGTGCTTGCTATGAATCTTCTGTTCTCTTGTGGGTTTTATAAGAAGCTGAAGATCTGCCAGTTTTTCCCAACATTTTCACATTGCAACATGTCATCATCTACAAACCTCATACTTGAAAACTGTATAATGAAGTTATGACAAAGAAATCACAAACATAATCAGAATGTATTAAAAAGTTTACAATTTTGTGTTGGTTGGGCCAAATTCATGGCTGTCCTCATTCACACATACATTCTAAGCGTGCCTGTGAGTTCTGTTAATTTCTCCTTGGAGTATTTGTGATAGTTCTTTTCCATAACTTTATTCTGTATGTGCCTTTATTTGATAAGGTTGAATTCTCAAAGCTGATAGCGGAGAATATCTCTTTTCTTTGAAACATACTCATTTTGAGTCATTTTCTCACTGTGGCTCTGTTAGCCAGCTGACCAAGCTTTCTTCAGATTTTAAAAAACATCATTTTATTTGTGTGTGTGTGTTTGTGAGTGTGTGTGTGTACACCAGGGGCACTTTGGAAGTCACAGGACAACTTCTGGGTATTTGTCCTCTATCTTCCTTTGTGACAGGATGTCTCTTGTTTTGCTTCTGGAGTCTTCCTGGCTCTGTCTCCCATTGTCACAGACTTGGGGAGATTACAGACATGTGTGCCACTTGTTCCAGGCTTTACATGGTGCTAGGGAGGATCAAGCTCAGGCTGGCAGCCTTTCCCTGCTGAGCCATCTTCCAGCTCCACCTCAGATATTTACTATTAAATGCACATAGCACCTTATAGCTAGTTTTGAATTATTTGCAAAATAACCTTTCTTTAAGATATCATTGATCTGCTGAGAACTTGAGCTTGTGATTTTTATTTTTTTAGATTGTATTTCTAAAGTGATATTCACAATGTAAAAAAAAGGAAAAGCCTGCATTTCAGCATCTTTTTTTCTACTTCTTTAACATACTAATCATAACTTATTAATGACTCTGAAATAAATCAGATACCTGGAAGAGTTTTGTCTTTTATCTCTGAGTTCAGTGTTTTCTTATTGATTATAGTTCTCATCACAACATAATTAGACTGAATGTTTAGCATTATTTATGAGAACTACAAAAGGTGAGAGAGAGAGAAGAGAGAAGCAGAGGATGTATGTATGTGTAGTGGGTGATCGTCTGAGAGAGGAAGCAGAGGTATATAGTTCTTGCAAAGTTCAGTCAATCTCTGCCTTTCCTCTACTATTAAGATGTAACCTTCTAGGAATTCCTGGTCAGTGGCTGGGGTGTTTGCCAGCTGTGCCACAGAAGAGAATAAATGACTTCCTCTCCTGTGGCAGGGGTTAACTATCATTAGTGCATTATGGATGGGAGTGGCCTCCCAAGCCTGTCCCCCATCTATAACAGAAGGTTGACTGCTCCATCATGTCCAAGTATTGTGGCAGTGACCACACTGTTGTGAGGTCATGGGTGCAGTCTCCCTGTCATGCCCAGATGACAGAGCTCCACAGGGCTTCTCCCCGTCTTCCAGGTCATGCTTTCTCTTTGTCCCATTTTTGTGGTGTTCCTACAACCTGGAAGGGGGGATACATGTTTCATGAAGGGCCAAGCACTCCTCTGTCACTTGTTTTCTTTCTTTCTTTCTTTCTTTCTTTCTTTCTTTCTTTCTTTCTTTCTTTCTTTCTTTCTTTCTTTTGTTTTCAAGGTAGAGTCTTACTCTAGAACTATCACTTATTTTCTTTCTTTCTTTTGGTTTTCAAGGTGGATTCTTACTCTAGAACTGTCACTTATTTTCAGCACTTGACCATATAGAATTTTCTGCATTGACTGTCTCCCACTGCCCTTTTTTTTTTTTTTTTGTTTTGGTTAATTCCAGGCTGACCTGGAATTAACTATATAGTCTCAAGGTGGCCTCGAACTCTTGGCCATCCTCCTACCTCTGCCTCCCGAGTGCTGGGATTAAAGGCGTGCGCCCCACGCCCGGCTCCACTGCCAAATTTAAGAGAAAAAATTTTTGGACAGGGACTGAGAGCAGAGCTGATAAGTGGGTGTAAACAGAAATATTTAGGGCTGGAAAGATGGCTTAGCTATTAAGGCACTTGCCTGTGAAGCCTAAGGACCCATGTTTGACTCTCCTGACCCCACGTAAGCCAGATGCACAAGATGAATGTGCAAGGTTGGGATTAAAGGCATGAGCCTCTATCCTTGGCTTATGTAATTATTGTGCTTTTGAATTCTTTGTCTGGAGTTTCCTCTAGACAGTTTCATTATTATTGGCTTACTCTTTTAAGAATTTACACTGCTCATTTTAAAGTGGGAATGGGGCAGGCTATGGAGGAGGGGGATAAACAAGAATGGAGTATAATGACATGCATATGAAAATGCTGTCATGAGTCAGGCATAGTCATGCATGCTGGAAATCCCAGCATTTGGTGACTGAGGCAGAAGGACTGCTGCAAGTTCTAGGTCAGGCTGAGTCATCTAGCAAATCCTGTTTCAGGTTAGCTTAAGCTAGAATGAGACCCTACCACAAAAAATGAAACAAAACAAAAAATAAAAACAACAACAAAAAAAAAAACAAGGAAAGAGAAAGAAATGATGTAATGAAATCCATTACTTAGTATGGTAACTTCATTTTAAATAAACAAAACTAAGATAAGTTTAAAAGAAATACCAGTTATGCGGATTCCACAGGCCTCTAGCTGCAACATGTGCATTGCAAAGAAGCATTTGAGATGCACCTTGATCTTGTGATGTGACAGATTCCGTTGATACTGCCACTCCGCCTTTGCATTTTAATAAAACCAGTTTATTTTTCATTTATAAAAAGGTTCCTTTTCTTCCATGGAACGTATGTCCTAAAACTGAGTAGAAACAGTGGATGTGAGGAACACTGGAAATGATCTTTAAAATCCCCCAAAATTATTCTATTGTAGATTGTAATTAAGGGAGCAATTCATTTCTTACTCTTTTTTTTTTTCTTGGATGAATAGTTTATTCTTTTTTATTTCAGAATATATTCTTTTTCATTTGGACATAATATTTGTGCTTATTTACGGGGTACAATGTTATAATCTAACACTTGTATATAATACATAATGAGCGAATCCGATTAAAGAGCATTTCTACTTTGAATATGATCGTTGCTCTGTGTTGGGAACCTTCACTCTTCTGTAGTTATTGTGTGTGTGTGTGTGTGTGTGTGTGTGTGTGTGTGTAGGGAGGGACTGTGGGCCCATGTGCAATGGCACATATGTGGAGATCAGAGGAAAGTATCAAGCTGTCTGTACTCCACCTTCTTTGAGACAGTCTCTTGCCACTGTGAATGAACTGCCAGACTGCAAAGTAACATCATATTTGCTGGCCTGTGAGCTTCAAATTCTTCTCCCATGGTCATTGCTTTGGGATCTCAGATGCTTAATGCCACTTTACTTGAGGGTTTATGTGGGTGCTGGAGAATTGTACCCAGGCTAGTAGGCTTTGCAAGCAAATGCCTTTAACCATTGAGCCATCTCCTCAGCCCACACTTCTGTAGTTATATAAAATTCATACTTAATTGTTGTACATTATAGTTGCCCCTCTAATTGGCATCCATTATCTCCTCTCACTATTGACGTCTATTGTGCTTTCTCCTATGTGATCAGCTGTTCTTAGGGAAGGCCACTTTGGAGGCAGGGAGTCCAGGAATGCCCCTGAGCGAGGGCTTGAAAGATAAGAATGTGGCCAGCTGGGAAGAGCAGTAGGTATCACATCCCTGCTGTGGGAAGGGCTAGCATGTAGGAGAAACCACAGTTGTTGGGGTTAAATTCAATGGTGGACAGGATGTTGTGGGGAAGGCCACTGCTTCAGGACCTGAGGGGCAGAGTGGTAGGTGTGGACTTTGTCCTCCTTGCTGGGGACAGCACTGGAAGGTTTGAAGCAGTGGTGTGTGGAGCTCTAGGTCAACACTGAAGGTACTTCTCCTGCCCTTTCCTTTTTTCATGGATTTGCTGGGGTTGCTGATGCCTTGCTGTCTTTCTCTTTTTTAATTAAAAAAAATTATTTATTTATTTGACAGAGAAAGAGGGAGGCAGGGAGGGGGGAGAGAGAGAGAGAGAGAGAGAGAGAGAGAGAGAGAGGAGGGAGGGAGAGAGAATGGGCGTGCCAGGGCCTCTAGCCATTGCAAACGAACTCCAGACATGTTGCACCCCTTAGTGCATCTGGCTAATGTGGGTCCTGGGGAGTTGAACCTGGGCCCTTTGGCTTTGCAGGCAAACGCCTTTACTCCTAAGCCATTCCTCCAGCCCTTTTTTGAACTTTTTATTGACAACTTTCATACATGTAGACAACATACCATGATGATAATCCCTTCTGCCACCTCCCTTTTCTCCCTCTCCTAACCCCCCTCCACTGAATCTCTTCTGCTTTCCAACTAGTGATCTTATATTTTGATGCCACCACTTTTTCCCTGCTATCATGCGTTTCTTATATATGTAGTGTCAGCCACTGTGAGGCAGCATGATTGCCATGGCAACTTTGTATCTGGAAGACAAAGCCTCCTCTTTTTCCTTCGGCTCTTGCATTCCTTTTACCTCCTCTTCTCTTCTGCAGTGGTCCCTGAGCTTTGTGGTAGAGATGTCCCACTTAGTGATGAACATGGCCGTCTCTTCTTCTCAGCACTCTGATGAGTTGAGTCTCCCCAGTGGTCACAGCAGTCTGAAACAAGAAGCTTCTTTAACCCCAAGTGAGAGTAGAGGCCTGCTGTCTCTAGACAGTGACCTGCCCATTACTCTTGAAGGGAAGATTCAAGATCTTTCTGTTTATGATGACCGATAAGATTTTCTTATAAGGTGGAAACTATTTGCAGTGGCTTTAGCATTAGCCGCCTCGCTTCTAGGAAGCTGTTAATCATGACACCAGAGCAGTTTCCCGCATCTGGGGAGACAAGCGCTTTTAGGGATGGTTTTTTTGGCAAGTGTTTACTATTAAGATAATCACAGAGAAGAACATTGAGCTCATCTTATGCCCTTTCTGCCAGCTGTCAAGTGTAATCCAAAGTGAGTATCAGTAACACCACTGGTGTGAGACACACTGTTGACCCTGATTTCTGGTGTTGACAGCACAGATTGACAGATTTCTCTTAATTTCCCTCTCGAATATATTTCCTGAGTCAGACAACATGAATGTGGGGTTTTCCTTCCCTCTATAATGAACAAGTGAAATTTTTAGGCAGTGGGATGTTCTGGGCTGTTTGGGGGCTACTGGGATATATTGCCATGCTGTCAGTGGGGCATGTGTGTGCTTTAAATAGCTCTTCTCTTGATCTGCAAGCTATCTTCCAAATGGAAAAATGGACCACCTGACTGGCAAACTAACTTGCCAAGGATCATTCACAGCTAGTTGATCTGGGTGTGTTCCCCACACTTGAAAGGTGGGAGAAAGGAGGATGGTGATAGGCCACACAGTAAAACCCTGTCTCCAAAACAAAACAACCCTAAGGAAACAAAAGATCTGGGGCTCAAGATCATCATCTACATAGTGAGTTTGCTGCCAGCCTGAGTTGCTTGAGACAGTGTCTCAAAACAAAACAAAACAAAACAACAACAACAAAAAAAAACCACCACCAATAACAAAAACAAACAAATAGACAAACAAAAAAACAAAACTCCTAAAATACTATGCAGCTAAGTAGGTAGAAGAATTACCCCCCCCCCTTAATTCGTAATGGAGTCTTTGTGGGCAAGACATAAAATTCAAAAGATACAGAATAGGGCTGGAGAAATGGCTTAGCGGTTAAGGCGTTTGCCTGCCAAGCCACAGGATCCCGGTTTGATTCTCCAGGACCCACGTAAGCCAGATGCACAAGGGGCACATGCATCTGGAGTTCGTTTGCAGTGGCTAGAGGCCTTGGTGTGCCCATTCTCTCTGTGTCTGCCTCTCTTCTATCTCTCTCTCTCTCTGCTTGCAAATAAATAAATAAAATATATTTTAAAAAAAAAGATACAGAATAATATTTTGTGAAAAGTAATTTTCTTTTCCATCAGAGTCACTTCATTCTTACCAGTTCTCAGACAAGATTTTTGTACTGTATGGCCCTTGTGTAGAGTGATGAACACAAGCACAGAACCAATAGCTGGAGTAGCTGTGATTGTAAACTAGAGCAGGTTGCATGTTACAAGCCGCAGAGGATTTTTTTCTTTTCTTTTCTTTTCTTTTCTTTTCTTTTCTTTTCTTTTCTTTTCTTTTCTTTTCTTTTCTTTTCTTTTCTTTTCTTCTTTCTTTCTCCTTTTTCTCTCCCTCTCTCCCTCCTTCCTTCTCTCTCTCTCCCTCTTTGTCTTTCCCTTCCTCACTTTCCCTCCCTCTTCCCTATATAGCTCAGGCTGGTCTCAAACTGTCTATGTGGCTTAGGCTGGCCTTGAACTTTTTATCCTCTTCCTGCTGCCTCCCAGGTGCTGAGATTACAGGTTATATACCATTGCCAGCTCAGAGGAGCCTTTTCAAAATGCTCATGCCTTATATTTCCTCTTATCAGTATTTTTAATCTATAAGTTTGAGGTGAGATCCCTAGGAAGAATTTCAGTCTCTCTCTTCATTGTTGTGCAAATATTGCTAAAATGTTTACTGCATGTTCAAGGGAAAAAGATGGTACTCCTTTAAGATAGATGGAAGAGGCTTATTTGGGTAGATGGCACTGAACTCTAAAGGATGCATTTGAATGATAATACAATGGATATTTCAGGCACAGAAAATAGGAGCACAGGTAGGGAAAGTGTCAAGTGTAGTTTTAGACAGGTATTAAAAGTCATGATATATCTGAAGTATCAGATGGTTGGTTGCTTTTGCTGTGAGAGAACTTCCAGACCCCTGTTACATAGCGGTAATATTGTCTATTTCTTAACATTCAGAATTAGTTTGAGAAGAGATAGGAACACTGAGTACTGAATAAGAGATGCACTGTTGGACTGGCCGATCATCCTGGGTTCAACTAACCCAGGCATGATGCTTGTGGTTCATTGTGCCAAAGCATGTGACCTTACTCTTGGAAAGTTTGTAGTAACTTCCTGATCACTACACATAAGTGGATATCTAATACTTTGTGTGTACATGCACATGATGAGAACCAACCCTGGGGTTCCTTCTGTTCTCTCTTATTTTATTTTGAGTTCAACTTTTTTTGGAAGTATCCTCCCCCATTCCACTGGCACAGCTTTGGAGCATTCCTTTCCAGAAGTGTTTTTCTCTCCCTGAAGCAAAAGCATTTATTTTCCCACTTGAGCATTTTGATGTCTTGTTTTAGGATGCTAAAAGTAGAGCTTTTAGCTAAATGGACGAGCTCTAGTTTGTTTCATGACAGGTCTCCACTTTGGGCTGAAGACTCTGGCTTTCTTGATCTCATTTCTTTTTCATCATTTTGACACTGACAGTAAATCACAGCAATGGTCTCACTTGCCTTGGATGTATTTCCTCATATTCTTCATCATAGCAGGGTCACAAGAACACTGCTGCTCATTAGCTTGTCAGTTTCCTAAGGACCTCAGCACAGCACATTGAACAAGCATCAAGGAGACACATGGGGGGTGTGAATGTATCATCTGTTGCTCCCACTCCTGTCATTTCAGCACTTTCTGCTGTGCCTCAAGTCAGAATGCTGAGGGAACATCGGACACAGACAGATGAAGTGGGTGATTTGTTTAGTTCTAAATGCAGCTGGGACAGGTGATCAAACAGTCCTGCTCCTGCAGAGATGCGGCAGCAAGTTAACATGGCGTGGCAGAAGCCCAGCTGTCCTTAGATTTAGCTTCAGGACTAATATAATCTTCACATTGACAGAGTTCATAAACATCACTTCTGGTTCACATGATTGAAGATGAAGTATGTGTACTTTGCTTGAAACTTAAGTTTTCTAGTGAGTATGTGGTGTTTACAGATA
The DNA here is from genome assembly GCA_036365145.1 of Orientallactaga sibirica. Lineage (NCBI taxonomy): Eukaryota > Metazoa > Chordata > Mammalia > Rodentia > Dipodidae > Orientallactaga > Orientallactaga sibirica. Next base: position 29,879,258 of record JAEOAD010000015.1, on the reverse strand, counting down.
CCTGGAAGAATAGCCTTGAAGGGCACAGCCCCTATGTTTGGAGGGCAAGGGATGCCACGGGTAAGCCTCTGCTGGTCCTCAGTGCCCAAGTTCCTACCTGCCTTCACTCACTGTTGCATGGAGGTGAGGAATGGGAGGTCAGCTATGTGACTAGATCAGGAGTAGTTGTGGAGGGTAGTTGAGATGGGACGGACTGGAAAGAGTTTGGAGCTGCTTTCCTCCTTAACCCTTTTATCTTTGATGGGGCATGTTACTGTGTAAGTAGCAGATGTTTCTTAGGGTTGCAGCAATGTCTTTGATCTAATCTAGGTACTTCTATGTGGAAATTGTAACTCCCAATGTCTGTATCATGCATACTTTGCCTGTGGCAAATTTTTAGCCACTGAAGTGACATCACTGAGCACTGTGTTAGGAATAAATGCACAGATACACTTTATAGTCACAGACTTTCTGTGTGAGGCAGGCCTTGAATTACGTGTCCCAGCTGTGTTTAGCAGCTAAATGAACTAGCCATTTCATCTGTGTCTGTTATCTGCCTGATTGATATTCTCTGAAGTCTTAGAATATTTTACCATACAGTGAGATAAATTACCTCATGAAAATAAATAAAATATACTAAGAAATAACTAGGAAGTATTAAACTTTGAGTACTCATTACATTTATTTTAAATATTAATTATAAATCTATACAAGTTAATTTTCATAATAGCTGAATTTGACAATAGGTGTGTAGAATTTCTAGAAATTGAATAGTCAGCTTTCATAATCCATAATCTGTGGTGACTCAAGAACACTCTGTTCCATTGTGTGTGACTCACAAAGAAAGAAAGGAAAGGCAGGCGGCAGAGATGGGTGGGTAAACTGTTAGCATAAAACCATCTTTCTGGGTTGGAGAGATGGCTTAATGGTTAAGGCACTTGCCTGTGAGGTTCGAACCCACATAAGCCAGGATAATACATGTGTCTGGAGTTCATTTGAAGTTTGACAGGCCTCCATGCCCATTCTCTCTCTATCGGTCTCTTGATTAAACAAATAAAATAAAAAGGGTTTTTATAACAAAACCATTTCCAGGTCAGCTTGTTGGGACTACTAGAGAGACCCTCCTTTTATCTTTTTTTTGAAACCACTCCCCCAAAAAACTCATAAAAGGAGATGTGTCACCTCTCCTCCTGAGTGCTGTTAAAGGCCATCCAATCTAAGTATGCATGATTTGTTATAGTGACTAGAAAGACTCATCAGAGAAAATGGTTTTGGGAGCAATAAAAAACCCCTTTTACCATTATTTGTTTGAGAGTAACCTCTTGCCAGAGTTGGTGGTATAGCCCAAAGTGCTTGGTGATGAAGATCTCAGGGCCCGAAGTACTTCATTTCTTTTCTCTCCCTTTCTTTCTCTCCCTTTCTTTCTTTCCTTCCTCCCTCCCTCCTCTCCCTCCCTTTCTTCTTTCTTTGCAAGTACAGACTCCAGACAGATGTGTTACCCTTGTGCATCAGATGCATGTTATCTGTTATATGGGTCCTGGAGAATCGAACCAGGATCTTTTGGCTTTGCAGGCAAACGCCTTAACTGCTAAGCCATTTCTCCAACCCCTCATTTCTTTTAATTTAAGTCATCGAGGTTGTCAGTAGCTGGGTGACTTACCACTTCACATTTGTCTGCATGTCTGTCATAGGATGGAAATGAGCTCCAGGTCGTGACTGAAGCATGGCATATGGGGCCCTGGACCATATGACTGATAGCTTGGCAATGAGAGACCATAGAAAATAGGGCAGTGAGGGGAAATTGCACTGGGGATACATTGCCACCTTTGTGTGGTTTTCTCCTTATCAAAAATAAAAGACAGGGGCTGGAGAGATGATGGTTCAGCAGTTAAGGTACTTGCCTGCAAAGCCTAATGACCCCAGTTCAATTCCCTAGTACCCTTGTAAAGCCAGATACACAAACTGGTGCATGCATCTGAAGTTCATTTATAGTGGTTAGAGGTCCTGGCACACCCATTCTTTTAGTCTCTCTCTTTCTTTCTGCTTGCAAATAAATAAATAAAAATGTTTTAAAAGAGATGGTCTTAACATGTAAACAGTCCATTGACAGAACATATAAAGCATAATTAGTAGTATTTGCCATATTTGAATTTATGCAGTGATGGTGAGGATTGTCCACTCCACCTAGAAGGTAAGAGGACTTGGTCAGTGCCCTCAACTTTGCACCCAATGAAGATGGAGGCAGCTAGAATACCCATCTCTTCACTCTGACATTGTCTACCCCAAATGAAGCTTCCTATGAAAAGCAATCAATTTTAGGATGGAAGATGATTACTTTCTTCCAGTTAAGAAATGTTGATACTTAAGCCAGGCGTGGTGGCGCACACCTTTAAACTCAGCACTCGGGAGGCAGAGGTGGAAGGATCACCATGAGTTTGAGGCCACTCTGAGACTACATAGTGAGTTTCCAGGTCAGCCTGGGCTAGAGTGAGATCCTACCTCGAAAAACGAACAAACAAAAAGAAATGTTAATATGTAAGTTGGCCAAATAGAAAAAGACATCTTTCACAAATTAGTTCTCGTGGCATTCAGCCACACATCAGTGCCTGGTACAGTTCTGGGGTCCAAGGCTATAGAGGCTGAAGACACAGGCTCCACAGTTATGGTAGGGCTGCAGCAGGGAGGCAGTCAAGAAAATAGAATTCTAGCCAGGTGCAGTGGGACCCACCTATAGTCTGAACTCTTGAGAGGTGTTGAGAGGAAGATGGCAAGTTGAGGTCAGTGTAAGCTTCATGATGGGATGCTGTTTCAAAACTCGCAAGGGCTGTGGATGTAGTTGAGTGGTAGAATACTTGCCTACCATTTAGAAGTCCCTGGATGTGATCCCTAATGGGAAGTAAGAGTGGGGAAGAAAAAGAAAGAATTATAAACCCAGTAAGTTGTGAGCTGAGATAGAGATGGGTGCAAACTGGTCTTAAAACTCAGTTGGGGGTTCTTTAAGCCCAGGGACTCTTGAAAGTGGCATGACTTTGGTATTATAGTATCTGTGAAAGTTAACTGAGTAATAAAGAGCAGTTGGGATGTTTTGGGGAGGGTGGGGATCCCTAAAGAAGAGTGAAACACAGCATTCCTCCTGCGATACTCAGCTAAAGGGCAGGCCTTTGTTCATCCTTGTTGCCATCCCCAGGAGCTGAAACAGAAAGGAAATTGGACAGAGAACTGGAAGATAAATGGCTCCATGGTTGTATTTGATGCTAGAAATTATATGTACTGGACAGTGTGCCAGCTGCATATGTTCCTGTCATGTCTCATGTAATTGTTCTTTTGTTACAGCTCCTGCCCATCCATACACTGAGGCTTGGTGTAGAAGTGGATTCTTTTGATGGGCACCATTATATCTCTTCCATTGTTCCTGGTGGTCCTGTGGATACACTGAACCTTCTTCAGCCAGAGGATGAACTTCTAGAGGTAAAACACTTGGGGAGAAACACAGAACACCAGGCAGGAGTTGTCCTGATGCTATGTCACCAGTGTCACTGTGACATGAGTCCCTTACATCAGGAAATTCCAACTCTCCAAGGACACTACAGGGAGTTGATGCCACACCCAGTCCATTTTCTCCATCTGTGAAGGCTTCTGAGATGTCCGTTTGAGTGTTTGTCTAAATGGACACTGTGACACACGCTTGTCATCATGAGTGGCAGTAGGAAGATCAGTTCATGGTCTTCCTCAGCTGCTTTAGTGAATGTGTCTGAATTATTGACCAACAAAAACATTTAATAACATGATTTGATTTTTTTTTTTCCTAGTAAAATACTTTTCTCCCCTCACTTTCTTTTAAGGGAGTCTTTTTTCTTTTTAAAAATATTTTTATTAGTGTTTGTATGTGAGAGACAGTAAGTAAGTAAGAATGGACATGCCAGGGCCTCTTGCTGCTGCAAACAAATTCCAGATTCATGGGCCACTGGGGAACTGAATCCAGGCCAATAGGTTTTGAGAGCAAGTGCCTTCGCTGAGCCATCTCCCCTGCCCCTCACTACTTTTTTTTAAATAAATAAATAGATAGATAAGAAAATAAATAAATGTGTGTGCGGATACACAAGGGTTTCTGCTGCTGCAAACACCAGATGCATGCCCCACTTTGTGACCAGCCTTATGTGGGTGGTAGGGAACCAAACTTGAGCCAGCAGCCTTTGTAAGCAAGTGTCTTTAACTGTGGATCCATCTCCCCATCCCTTTTAAATGCTTATTAAGGGTCTGACCCAAGAACCATGTTGACAACTTGCAGTCACATTTATTTACTCTGGTCCAGGCTGACCTGGAATTCACTATGTATTCTCAGGGTGGCCTCGAACTCTCGGTGATCCTCCTACCTCTGCCTCCCAAGTGCTGGGATTAAAGGTGTGTGCCACCACACCCAGCTCTTAAACTTTTTTTTAATTGTCAACTTCTATAAGTAATGAGATAATAAACCATGATAATTCCCTCCCCTCCCCAACATTCCCCTTCAGAATCCATGATCCTGCATTACTTAGTCTCTCTTTTGTTTTGATGTCTCCATGTTTCCCTGCTATTATGAGCATCTTGTGTAGGAAGAACTAGGCAGTGCAAGGTTATAGATAATGAGGCCAAATTATGTCAGAAGATTGTATTGTAAGCAGTCAGTACTACCCTTCCTTTGGCTCTTACATTGTTTCCTGTGCCTCTTCCTTAATGGACCCTGAACCTTGGAGGGTGTGGTAGAGATGTTTCAGTGCTGAACATTCCTCTGTCACTTCTCTGCACCATGTTGCCTTTTGGTGCATCCCAGTAGTCACCACCATCTGAAACTAGAAGCTTCTCTAACCAAAAAGGGAGAGTAGCATTAATACATGGATATTAATATTAAGAAAAGTGCTTACAGGGTAGTTTGTTGAGCATAGTATATGCATTTTGCCAGACATCAGGAGGCACTATACCCCTAGGGCTCATGACCTTCCCTGCCATAGGCTTTTGACTAGGTTTTCAGTATCAGGCATGTATTCCCTCCTGTGGAGTGGGCCTCCAGGACAATTAGAGAGTGCTTGGTTTACCCCATAACAGACATGCCACTATTGCAGCCTGCATGGCCAGTCTTAAGGCTTACAGTGTCCACTGTTGTTTATTTCCACTGATGACTTCTCTCTCTTCCATAGGGCTGCATGTATCATAGTTTTTTATAGCTTTCTGGCAGCTGGTCTACAGGGGGGGTTTCAGCTCAGTTCCAGCTTGATTTCTCAGTGACCTTGCAGCCCAAGCATGTAGTATCTTCACCACTAGGGTCTTACCATCTATTTCTGGTGGGAAACCAAGAAGCTTGGCAATGGCCTCTAGTGTTTTGGAGACATCAGGGTCTCCCTTGCCAACAACTCATAGGAAGGTATTCCATCCCTGAACTGAAATTTTTCTAGTAACAGTCTATGGCTTCTGGGTGTGCCATTGTCCAAAAAAGTAGGTTTCCATATGGCCTATTTTTAAATTTTTTTTTTATTGACAACTTCCATAATTATAGACAATAACCCCTGGTAATTCCTTCCCTCCCCCCACTTGTCCCTTTGAAACTCAACACTCCATCATACCTCTTCTCCCTCTCAATCAGTCTGTCTTTTATTTTGATGTCATGATCTTTTCCTCCTGTTATGATAGTCTTGGGTAGGTAGTATCAGGCACTGCCAGGTCATGGATACCCAGACATGTGCTTACATGGCTTACATGGGTCCTGGGGAATCGAACCGGGTTCCTTAGGCTTCATAGGCAAATACCTTAAGTGCTAAGCCATTTTCCCAGCCCACCATTGGATTTTTGATGGGGATTGTGTTAAATGTGTAGATTGCTTTTGGTAAGATTGACATAATCCAATCTAAGAACATGGGACGTCTTTCCATTTCCTAGTGTCTTCTGCAATTTCTCTCTTGAGTGTTTCAAAGTTTTCATTGTAGAGATCCTTTACTTCCTTGGTTAGGTTTATTCCAAGGTACTTTATTTTGAGGCAATTATGAATAGTAATGTTTCCCTAATTTCATCCTCAGCATGTTTGTTGTTAATATATAGGAAGGTTACTGATTTCTGTGTGTTAATTTTGTATGCTGCTACGTTGCTAAAAGTGTTTATCAGCTCTAACAGTTTGCTGGTAAAGTCTTTAGGGTCCTTCATATATAGAATCATATCATCTGCAAATAATGAATTCCAGGTCAGCCTGTGCTAGAGTAAGATCTTGCCTCTAAAAAGCAAAAACAAACACACATTCCAGTTCTTTGATGTAGATAGAACTCTTTTTTTTTTTGAGGTAAGCCCAACAGACTGGTGTGTGTGTGTGTGTGTGTGTGTGTGTGTGTGTGTGTGTGTATGTGATTGAGAGAGAGAAAATTGACAGCCAGGTCCTCCAGCTACTGTAATCAAACTCCAGACTGCTGTGCCACCTAGTGTGCATGAGTGACCTTGCATCACCTTGTGCATCTGACTTATGTGGGACCTGGAGAGTTGAACATGAGTCCTTGGCAGGCAAGTGCCTTAATTGCTAAGCCATCTCTCCAGCCCCACATAAAACTTTTATCACTTATTAAAGATGGAAGAAAATTTGCATACTAATGAGATGCATTCTTGTTTATTTTTATGTGAAGAAATATATCTTGGCTGAATATTTGATGCCACAGGAGTAGAACATCCTCAACAGTTTCCAAGCCTTATCAATATTTTGATTTTATAATAGTCAGTGCTGAGAATTACACTTTGCTTAAACACATAGCACAAATACATAGCAGACATTTGGGGCTATTTCAGAAATTGTTGGAAATTCTGTCCTAATCTCAAGCCAACATTCATTCAATGATTTTTCATGAAACTCAAACAACTGATACTAACACGACATAATCCAAATATACACTAATTTGACACTTTTTCTCTGATTAATGATGATAGGAAAATGAGCCATTCTGTTTATCTAAGAGCAAAAAATTGCATGTACAGGGCTGGAGAGATGGCTTAGGGGTTAAAGCGCCTGCCTCCTAAGCCTAAGAACGCTGGTTTCAATCTCCAGCGGTTCCAATGTCCAGGTCCCACGTTTAGCCAGATGCAAAGTGATGCAAGGGCTCAATGCTGTACTTGACCACAAGGGGGCGCACGCATCTGGATTTCGTTCACAGCAGCTGAGACTGCTGGCGCGCCCATCTCTGTCTGTCTCCCTCTCCCTCTCTGTCTGTCTCTCTCTCTCTGTGTCTCTCTCAAAAATAAATAAAATAATAAAAAAATTAAAAAAATTGCATGTACAATAGAAGTTATGCAGTTCATTGCATGTGGCATTTTTACATATGAGCCAGGTGTTTGAGCATGGACTGCTGTGACAGCATGCAGTACAAAGGAGCACATTGTATGTACAGAACCATGGCTTCAGTGGAGTCACATGATGCAGCTCAGGCCAGAACATCCAGAAACACCTTGGGTTCATTACATGTTTCACTCTGAATTAATTTCTGGTCATTGTGCATTCTGGAATCTTTTACTGTTGGCAGAATTTTCAACCCCACCTCACTCCCACATTCAGTGTATGTATGAGATGGTGATCCCACAGTTCAAGCTACTGCTTTTAGCTGGGCATGGTGGCACATGCCTTTAATCCCAGCACTCAGAAGGCTGAGATAGGAGGATCGCTGTGAGTTCAAGGCGACCCTGAGACTACATAGTGAATTCCAGATCAGCCTGGGCTAGAACAAAACAAAACAAAACAAAAAACAACCCCCCCAAAACAAACAAACAAACAAACAAAAAAAAATAGCTATTGCTTTTTCTTTTTTTTTTGGAGAGAGAGAGAGAGAGGGAGAGGAAGATAGATAGAGATGGGCGTGCCAGCAGTGTCTCAGCTGCTGCGAACAAAATCCAGATGCGTGCACCCCCTTGTGGTCAAGTGCGCCATTGCGCCCTTGTGTCACTTTGCATCTGTCTAAACGTGGGACCTGGAGACTGGAACCACTGGAGATTGGAACCAGCGTTCTTGGGCTTAGGAGGCAGGCACCTTAACCGCTAAGCCATCTCTCCAGCCCAGCTATTGCTTTTACCTTGAAATGACCTTCCTGAGAGATGTAATTCTATTGGAAAGTTCCATGACAAACACAGCACACAAATAGCCATAGCTCATACATGTAAGAGAATAAGCCACTGACATTATGCACTGAGTTAGTGGAAGACCCTGCTAGATCTTGTGTCCTAATTCTTGTTTCATTGTTTGTTGAAACACATCATGCTGTTGCTTCCACCCCTTCAAGAGATATAGGGCTTGGTGGTTCTAAGCCAGCCTGATCTAACCCTGTCTCAAAAATCTGGAAGACTGCAGACAAGTGATCCTCCTGAGTTAGGATCTGCACAAGCTGTAGTTTGGATCTAATAGAATCACCTGGCAGGCTTAGCCAAGATTAGGATTCCATGGCCCCTGATCTAAGAGTTTCCTAATATTTCTATGAAATGACAGGGATGGCACATAGGCTTTGGGTACATCTGTGATTTATCTATTTATTTAAAATTAAAAAAGTTTATTTATTTATTTATTTTTTTTTGAGAGAGATAGAAATAGAGAGGCCAAGAGAGAGAACGGGTGCACTAGGGCCTCCAGCCACTGCAAATGAACTCCTGACACATGTGCCACCTTGTGCATCTGGCTTACGTGGATCCTGGGGAATCGAGCCTAGGTTCTTTGGCTTTGCAGAAAGCACCTTAACTGCTAGGCCATTTCTCCAGCCCTAAACTTTTTAATTATCAACAATATTTTACTTTTTTATTTGAGAGACAGAGGCAGATATATAGAGAGAATGGGCGCACCAGGGCCTCTGCCTACTTCAAGCAAACTCCAGATGCATGAGTTGCCTTGTGCGTCTGGATTATGTAGGTACTGGGGAATTCAACTTGGGTCCTTAGGCTTTGCAGGCAAGTGCCTTAACCACTAAGCCACCTCACCATCCCTGTTATCAACAGTTTTCATACATGTACATATTGTAATTTGATCATAACCTCATTCCATTACTTTCTTTTGTCTTCCCCTCCCACCCCTTCCACAGAACTTCATCTTCTCCCCTGCTTGTCTTTCTTATATTTGATATTGTTTTGTATTGCTTTCATTTTTAAAATTTATTCATTTATTTACAATTTGCCCATGTATTTATGTATGGGCATGCCATTGCCACTGTAAATGAACCCAGACAAGTGTATGACTTTTTCAGTCTGGCATAATGTGGTTGCTGGGGAATTGAACCCAGGCCAGCAGGCTTTGCAAGCAAGTGCTTTTAACCATTGAGCCATCTCTCCAGAGCCAACATGGAGTTTGGAGATGTGTATACATTATGTGATGGTTCATCTCCTCTAATATTCATCATTTTTTAATGAGAAACAGGAGTTTGTGTTTTAGGGTATTTGAACTGCTTATGGCAGTTTAACACACTAAATTGCTTTCTGGTCCTGAGATCATGTCTTCCTCTCCTGGTTGGCAGGCCATGGACATAGTTTTGAGATGAAGACCGATGTCTGTTGTAATTATTAGCTATTGAGAAATGAGGCATATTTCCAATAAGTGGCATTCTGATTAAATCTGATTTAGATAATTATTTACAATTTACCATTCCATTTTTTTGGGATTGAGATGATTTCATGGTAGGGTCTCACTCTAGCCCAGGCTGACCTGGAACTTACTCTGTAGCCCAGGCTGACTTTGAACTCATAGCATTCCTCTTACGAGGGCTGTGTGCCATCATGTCTGGCCCTATTCTAACTTTTTCTTTGGTAAAAATATTTCTTGGGGGGTAGAGACTGAGAGTGAGAGTGAGAAAGAGAGAGAGAATAAATGAATATAGGTAAATGAGTTTATGGGCACTTTAGAGACTTGTCATGGCAAATGAAGTACAGATCGCATGTACCACTTTGTGCATCTGGTTTTACATGGGTACTGGGGAATTCAATCCAAACCATCAGGCTTTGCAAGCAAGCACCTTTAACTGCTGAGCCATCTCCCTAGCCTCCCTCCCATTCTAACTCTTTAAGTATGAAAGTCAGCGACACAAAGTATAAATCATTAGTAGCTTGTAATAAGTTAAATCTTGGAGTAAGTATAGATGATCTTCCCATCAGGGTTGGAATGCTCTGGGCCACACCACCTTTATACCAAATGTGGTATATCAGGCAGCCTGAAGATTTTGGCAGTAATAGAGGATAATTAATACTTAAAATTTCAATTTCATTATGGCATTTCCTTTCTAGCCCAGGATGACCTGGGATTTACTATGGACTGTCAAGGTGGCCTGGGATTAAAGGTGTGTGCAACTATACCTGGCTCATTATGGCATTTTCATACATATATGTTAGTATACTTTGTTTTCATATTAATCCATTTCCCTTCCCACTCCTCTCTCCTTTCTTTCCTCCTTCCCTTCTCTCCTCATTCTGTCCCTCTCTCCCTCCCTCTGAAGTGCTGGGGATGAAGTTCAGATCCTTGTGCATGCTAGGCAAACTTTCTACCACTGAGCTTCATCCAGGGCTCCAGTGTTGTGAATTCTGAAGTATAAACTTTGATGAAGGAACTTGAGGTACAGAAAAGAGCCTAGATTTGAAAGGCAGAGAGCTACTCTAGATTCTAGGTTTGCCACATTTTGTCACGTTTCCCTTGGCATGTCATTTAACATTTTGGAGAGTCATTTTCTTCAAATACGTGCTTCCTTCACTGTATGTTTGTGAGGATCTAACAAGATACTATCTATGTAAAAAACATAAAGTTCCTTTTAATAGCAGAGTTGGCCTCTTAGAAACAAGGCAGGTTAAACAGATTTATGGGCAGGGCCATACCTGAATGTGATGGCATATTGGGAGACAGCTCTGGAAGCCTGCACATTTTCTAATAAAAAATATCTGGGGGGTTGGAGAGATGGCTCAGTGTTTAAAGGCTCTTGTTTGCAAAGCCTGATGGTCCAGGTTCAGTTCTGCAGTACCCATGTAAAGCCTGATGCATACAGTAAAGCATGAGTCTGGAGATTGTTTGCAGTGGCTAGAGGCCCTGGTGTGCCCATTCTCTCTCTCAATAAAAGTTTTAAAAAATACCTGGATAATTAAAACTTGATGGCACTTAAGAGTCTCAGGTTGGAAGACCTTGAGAAATATTCTTAATTCTAACATTAAAATCAGCTTCTGAGCAACTGAATGTAGAAGTAAAAATCTTCTCAAGTTAGCCAGAGAAGTTCTTGAGAGGGCATGTGTACTATACTCCTTGGACTCTTAAGAGATTAAAACAGAAATAAATATGCTTTAGGTTTGGAAGACTGTGCCAAGTCTCGCCCGAGTACAGCTATTTACAGCAGCCATAAATCCCTTTGCTAGGAGCTGGTAATGGGACGTGTGGCCAATCCCTTCAGCACTAGAGTAGTGAGGCAGTGTACTACGCACTGCTGTGGAAACTGGAGACAATTTAAATGAATAAATCATGAATTAAATAAATTTTTAAAGGTACTATAAGATAGAACCTACATGATGACTTTTTCACGTTGAGGCAAAGCGCGAGCTAAGACTTGCATGTGGGTGATCATCCTACTTTCATTGTACCTACTTGCTGCATTTCACACAGGCTACTTTCTACTTCAAAACTCCAGTTTTCTGTGCTTGTGTCATAAGCTGGCACTGTGGGTATGGTATAATTAGTGATGAATAACTCTGCCTATTCTTGTGTTGGTTTGGGTTCTTTCAAGGAAGACTCTTTGTCTGCTGTTGGACTTTGTGTCCACTGGGTTCCTTCACAGTTATGAGGACATAGGACATGGCATTGACTTTTCCAGTGGGTGAGCATTTGAAGTGCATGTAGGTTCTTTCACCATGTGGCGGTTTTGTTGTAAATGATTAGGAGGCATGGAGATGCGTCTGGCCAGATGGCTATGTGCTGTGTCACCACCGTGAGAGTCATTTCCAGCATTAGCTGATTCCATGTTTTGCTCAATGCAGAAGCAACCCAGTATCCTCATACTCTCCGGTGAGGTGTAATGACAGAGCTGTGGAAGGGCTGACAGAGCCCTGCCAGTTAGCACTAAGCCTGTCAGAGATCAAGGCTGCTAACCCCTCCCATTAAGCTAGAAGTCAGATGTGAAAAGATTGTTGGTTGAAGTGTGCTGAAGTTTTGGGAGTAACAAACAGGTCAGCTTTAAGTGACTTGTAGCCAGAACTGAGAATTTATTGAGCTAAACACACACATGAACGCATACACACACACACACACACACACACACACAAATTCATAATAGAAAATCTTAAATCATCTTTGGTATGCATTGTTTGGACCAAAGCATATGAAATATAAATAATTTTGGTGATAGTGAAGTGATTAATCATTAGCAAAGAATGATGCCATCTTTTTAAGAAATGGAACACACAGGTAATAACTTGAAGCAAAAATACTCCCTACATATACTTGGTCGCTGTACTAGCAGAGCTTCGGAAGTGTGTGGGATATGAATTGCTGTTAAATTTTAACAGTGGAATATCCTAGATATTGGGCATCTATACATTGTAAGATGAGCAGTTTTTAACAACCTTGAATTTAGTAGTAATATCCATGAATTATGTAATGAAAATGCAAAGGAAATGTTCTTAAGAAGGCTGTAAATGGTGTTTAGTGCATTTGAGAAGCTGTGTGTGGAAGTTAGAATGCAATAGTGGAGTACAAAGTAAGAAGCCACAGAGGTGAAAAGTTAGATCACTTACCCTGTAGTAGTTTTACTCTCACAAATTTATTTTATGCTTTGTTCCTCCATTCAATAAAGATTCAGCCTTGATTTTGATAAGCTTCAGAGACTTTACACCATTCTAATTGCTACTGAAATTTAGGCCATTTGCTTATAGCACCCCCTAAAAATGATACCACATTTTCATTTTGGTACATTGATAATGTATGAAAGAAAGATTTTGCTTCTCTGTTTTGCACTGGCCCAGTGCTGACTCAACTCTTGTCTTCCTAGGTCAATGGTCTGCAGCTTTATGGGAAATCTCGCCGAGAAGCAGTGTCCTTTCTTAAAGAAGTACCACCCCCTTTCACCTTGGTTTGCTGTCGCCGGCTGTGTGATGATGAGGCCTCAGTCGATGAGCCAAGGACAACTGAAGCTTCACTTCTCCAGATGGAGGTATAAGGGCTTGTATTGTTAGAGGGAGGTGTAAAAGCTTGTGTTATTAGAGGGAGGCATAAAGGGTTGTGTTGTTAGACAGAGGCGTAAGGGGTTGTGTTATTAGAGGGAGGTGTAAGGGGTTGTGTTGTTAGAGGGAAGCGTAAGGGGTTGTGTTATTTTAGAAGGAGGTGTAAAAGGTTGTGTTATTAGAGGGAGGCATAAAGGGTTGTGTTGTTTGAGGGAGGTGTAAAGGGTTGTGTTGTTAGAGGGAGGGTTGTGTTGTGATTTCTGTAGGTGTGTCCATTCACCAAGAATGCCCAAACAGGGCATTAGACATTATCAAAGTAGGGTCCCTATCTTACCCTACTCTTTTAATTTAACCAGCACAACAAATTGTTTATTTATTTATTTGAGAGAGTGAGGCGGGGAGGGGGAGAGAGAGAGAGAGAGAGAGAAGAGAGAGAATGTGTGGGCCAGGGCCTCTAGCCACTGCAAACGAACTGCAGAGGCATGCGCACCCCTGTGCATCTGGCTTACGTGGGTCCTGGAGAGTCAAGCCAGGATCCTTTGTCTTTACAGGCAAACACCTTAAGTGCTATGCCATCTCTCCAGCCCCTCCCTCCCTCCCTCCCCCCCCCCTCCTCCTCCCCCTCCCCCCTCCCCTCTTCCTCCTCCCCTCCTCCCCTCCCTCCTCCTCCTCCTCCTCCCCTCCCTCCCTCCCTCCTCCCCTCCCTCCCTCCCCTCCCCCCCTCCCTCCCTCCCCTCCCTCCCTCCCTCCCTCCCTCCCTCCCTCCCTCCCTCCCTCCCCTCCCTCCCCCCTCCCTCCCTCTCTCTCTCTCTCTCTTTCTCTTTCTTTCTTTCTTTCTTTCTTTCTTTCTTTCTTTCGGGGTAAGGTCTCTTTCTAGCCCAAACTGCCTAGAATTCACTATGTATTCTTAGGTTGGCCTTCAACTCACAGCAATCCTCCTACCTGTCTCCTGAGTACTGTAATTAAAGGCATGTACCACCATTACCTGGATAATTTTTTTGTTTTGTTTTGTTTTTGAGGTAGGGTCTCACTCTAGCTCAGGCTGACCTGGAGTTCACTCTGTAGTCTCAGGGTGACCTTGAACTCATGGTAATCCTCTTACCTCTGCTTCCTGAGTGCTGGGATTAAAGGCATGTGCCACCACACCCAGCTTTAAGTTGGTATTTTTAAATTAAATTTAAATTAAATTTAATTTTATTTTTTTTTTTTTTTTTTTTTTTGGTATTTCACGGTAGGGTCTCACTTTAGCTCAGGCTGACCTGGAATTCACTAGGTAGTCTCAGGGTGGCCTTGAACTCACAGCGATCCTCCTACCTCTGCCTCCCGAGTGCTGGGATTAAAGGCGTGCGCCACCACGCCCAGCTCATTTCATTTTTAAAATTTCATTTCATTTCTTTATTTCATTTCATTTCATTATTTCATTTCATTTGACAGAGGGAGAGACAGAGAAAGAGAAAATGGGTACTTCAGGGTCTCCAGCCACTGCAAACAAACTCCAGATGCTTGCATCCCCTTGTGCATCTGGCTTACATGCATACTGAGGCATCACATCTGGGTCCTTAGGCTTTGCAGGCAAGCACCTTAACCACTAATCCATCTCTTCAACCCTAAATTGTATTTTAAAAAATATTTAAATTTATTTATTTGCAAGCAGAGAGGGGGGTGGGAGAGAGACAGAGTAAGTAGGTGTGCCAGGGCCTCCAGCCAGCCACTGATGCAGATGCATACTCCAGATGCTAGATGCATGGTTTGTTAGTTGTTAGCCTTTGCAGGCAAGTCCTTTAACTGCTGAGCCATCTCTCCCTCCCTAAATTTATTTTATTTTTTTTATTTTTATTTATTTATTAGAGATAGTGCTAGGAAGAAGAGAGAATGGCTGGTTTGTTAGTTGTTAGCCTTTGCAGGCAAGAATCAAACCAGGGTTAACTGCTGAGCCCTTAACTGCCCATCCTCCAAATTGTTTTTATTTTATTTTATTATTATTTTATTTTATTTTTGAGGCAAGCCCAACAGACTGGCTTTTTTTTTCTTTTCTTTTTCTATGAGAGAGAGCGAGAGAGAAAGAACTGGTGCTCCAAGGCCTCCAGCCATTGTAATTGAACTCTAGATGCATGCTTCACCTTGTGCGCATGTGCAACCTCACACAAGCATCACCTTACATGCCTGGTTTACATGGAATCTGGGGAGTCAAACATGGTTCCTTAGGCTTTGCGGGCAAGTGCCTTAACTACTAAGACATCTCTCCATCCCTAAATTGGTATTTTTAAATTTGACTTCCTAGAACTCTTTTTCTCAAAATGTTGGACCTGTGCAGCTGTGAATCAAACTGTCAGGGTCCTTAGCTTCCCATCCACTATCTTTGTTTCTAGTTTCTGAAGTTACAGAAGAATGTAGTCCTCCTTATAGTCTAATGCTGCTATTAAGGGTCATTCATCTCATCTCTCCAGCCTGTCAGCTCCAGTAGTTTCTTAAAATTACTGGTTGATTGTTCTTAGTTTGTATTGAAATTTTCATTTTTTTTATTTTTTTTGGAGAGAGAGACTGAGACAGAAATGGGTCTTTGTGAATGAAATCCAGATAGTGGGCAGGGTAGTCTAGCCTCACTTGATCTGGCTAAGTCCTGGCTGGAACTTTGGAACCAGCATTGAAGGCAGGTGCCTTAGCCACTAAGCCATCTCTCCAGCCCACATAGTAAATTTTTGATTAGTAATTGAAATTTTCATTTTCTTTTCTGAGACAGAGTTTTGTCATGTGTAGTGCAGGGTAGTCTAGAATTGACTGTGTAAGTCCAGGCTGGCCTTGAATTGAACTTGCCTGCCTCCACAATGAGTGCTGGCATTGCAGGTGTGCAGCTCTGTGCCCACTGGATATCTGTTTCAACCTCTGTTTTTTTGTAGAAAAAAATAATGTTTTTTATTTTTCTTTCCCCCCTATATGGAGAGGACTTATGTCAAACGCAAGACTCTTCCTATCCTTAGTAAAGTGAAATGTATGTGGTGGCTTCTCTGAAAGTTGATAAAAAATGCCGTTAAAGCCATCCTATAAGGTGTGTAATCTTCAAGCCCATCCTAACTCTGTGCTACCTACCATACGTCATGCTTTACTACAATGGGTAACAACAGCTTGAGTTATGCTAGGTGTCAGCTCTGCTGCCCATTAGCTGATTGCTTTCTGTTCTGTGAATACAAGTTAGGTAGGACTATTTGTATCATAGTGGCACATTTCTGTTCTGTAAGCATGAGTTTTTCAGGACTGATTGTGTCTCAGTGATCTGCTTCAAGTTGGTGTACAATGTCTTATGCATCCAGGATGCCTTGAAACTTCTAGAAACTTGTGTTTTTTGATTATATTTATTTTTTTAAAAATTCTAGCTCTTTTTTTTCTATCCTTCTATTTCCTCATTTAGCCTGATACCATCTTATGCTCTTAAACTCTATCTGGTTAAGTACTCAGCCAAAATTCTAATTCTCATTAATCAGTTAGTATATGAAATGTCCCAGTAAAACATCAATCATATTATATTACCCATTAGAACTTTTTTGTGGAGGATATAAATGTTTTCGTTAAGAATGTTACTTCTTCCCATAAAGATGAAATACACAGAGGTTAGTGATGGAGAACATTACCACTAATGGCAGGTTTAGTAATTTAAGAACTAAGAAATTGTTCCTGTGTTTGGAGTCTGTCTGCCATGGATTGGATGTTGACCAGAGCATTTTCTGTAGCAATAGTTTGACATATAAACCAGTCTCTGTGTGTGTTCATGGTGTGCATATGAAGATCAGAGGACATCAGTCACATTCTGTTATAGGGTTACTCTTTCTGGATCTTGTTTTTTGCTGGGCTTGCCTCAAGCTTCTGGGAAATCTAGTCTCCGCCTCCCATCTTGCTCCAGCTTCTGGCTTTTTACTTGGGATCTGGGAATGATTGAACTTGGGAACTCTGGCTTTAGCGATGAGAGCTTTATCCACTTAGCCATCCCATAGCCCCAGTCCTTATTTTTGAATATGGTTTTGTATCTGATGCCTCACTCTTGCAAATTATAGAGCCTCTCCTTTTTCCTCCAATAAATTCATTTTCCTATACAGGTCACTCAAAATTCTGTTTGTACGGGTGATCCATTTTCATTTTATCTACAGAAATCACCTAAGAGGTTATTTAGCTATGTATGATTGCTCATGCCTATAATCTGACCACTCAGAAACCGAGACAGGAGGATTGCTGCAAGTTTTAGGACAGGTTGAGCAAAGTAAATTCTAGGCTGACTTGATTACAGAATAAGACCCTATCTCAAAAAAGAAAAAAATTTGAAAAATTTTGGTTTGTAGAAGGCCAAAGTATTTGGGGTGGGGGAGATAAATTTGAAATCAACACAACGCTATTAATGAAACTGAATGGGATGGGTTCTTTTTTTTTTTTTTTTTTTTTTGAGGTAGGGTCTCACTCTGGTCTAGGCTGACCTAGAATTCACTATGTACTCTCAGGGTGGTCTTGAACTAATGGCAATCCTCCTACCTCTGCCTCCCGAGTGCTGAGATTAAAGGCGTGTCCCGGCTTGAATGGGTTCTTTTTTGTGTATGTGTGGTATGCTTACATGTATGTATGTATATGGATGCACATGTATGGGCAGGTACATGTGTGCATATGCGTATGGAGGCCAGAAGAAAATCCTTAGGTGAACACCATCTATCTACTTTAAGATAGGGCTTGCCATTGGCCTGGAGCTCACCTATTCGGCTAGATCAGCTGGCCAGCAAACCCCAATGCTGGGATCACAGATTTATGCCACCATGCTTGGCATTTTACATGTGTGCTGTGGATCAAACTCAGGTCCTTATGCTTGTGAGATAAGCACTTTACCAACTGTATCAACTCCCAAGCCCAAGCAGACGGCGTTGGAGCAGCCATTGTCCTGCTCAGAGGACTCTCTCCCTTAGCTTCTTGGCATTCTACATAGCAGTGACTGAGCTCTCTGAAAGGAGAGGGAATCTGAAATACAGAGGGACTTCAGGCTGTGATGTCAGGAAAATCACCCAAGGGTCTATGTTGGACAGTTGTGCTAACCATTTTCTTCTCTGGTCAGATTTTCACCACTTTTAATGACTTGTTGAATTACAGTGCCTGAGGACTTTTTTTCTGGGGTGGGGTTTCGAGTTAGGCTCTTGCTCTAGCCCAGGCTCACCTGAAATTCACTCTGTATTCTCAGGGTGGCCTTGAACTCATGGCAATCCTTCTACCTCTGCCTCCTGAGTGCTGGGATTAAAGGCGTACACCACCACGCCCAGCAACTTTTTTTTTAAAACCTTAGTTTTGTAGTAAAACTTTTTGTTGTTGTTTTTGTTTTTGTTTTGTTTTGTTTTGTTTTCGAGGTAGGGTCTCACTCTGGTCCAGGCTGACCTGGAATTAACTATGTAGTCTCAGGGTGGCCTCAAACTCACAGTGATCCTCCTACCTTTGCCTGCCAAGTGCTGGGATTAAAGGTGTGCGCCACCAACTTGCAGGACCCAGCAGAAGTGGTTTGTCTGGGTTGTGTACTGGCTGGACTCTGTGTGGTCTGTTTCTTTCTGCCTCACTGTGACTGATGCAGGTATTGCTTACGTGCCTCTACTTTGCATGCTGTGTACATTTTTACTTAAATTGCATATTTTTCCTTTTATGCTTCTAATGGGCGTGACAGAACTCATTGAGGTCTAAGAGGTCAGTGGTAATACTCTCAATGAAACATGTGCTTTCCATTTGAGACATGTATGAACAATCTGCATTTCTAAGTGCTTGAGTTCTTATAACGGTCTGAACCTAGATAGCGTGTGCCCAGTGCATGAAAACTCTGCATGCCAGAGTCCCCAGTTTAAAAAGAAGCAGTGAGACTCGTGACAGATTCGTTCTTTCCAGAATAGTACAGCAGTGCTTTGAAGCATCTTCCTCCTTTGTTCTTTCAGGTCATCCACAGTGCAGATGTCAACACTGAGGAGGATGATGATGGGGAATTAGCTCTGTGGTCTCCGGAAGTCAAGACTGTTGAACTAGTGAAAGACAGTAAAGGCTTGGGCTTCAGCATTCTGGATTACCAGGTATAAGAACCCACTGGAGAGATGTTTTATTTGTTTTTGTTTTAGCTCTGTTTTGTTTTCCTTGTTTTGGCATGGTTGGCTAATGTTAATGCCCTGTGAATGTTAATTGTTTAAATCATTGATTGACTTCAGCAAAACTGAACTCCAAAAAGAAACCCTGGATGTAGTCTCAGTACTTGAGAAACTGGGGCAGGTAGATCATGAGGAGTTTAAGGCCAGCCTAGTCTACATAGTGAGTTCAGTGCCAGCCTGGGCTATGTAATGAAACCTTGTCTCAACAAACAAGCACACAAACAAATCAAACACACACACACACACACACACACACACACATATTAGCAGCTACTCCTAGTTTTTACGTTTCTGTATTTTGTTGTCATATGAAGGTTTTTACAGTTTTGTATTCATCTCCAGAGATATACTTAGTGAAAGAATATGCTTATCAACACATAATTGATAGCATCTATGTGATTATATTTCACTGTAGCTACAGTTTTAACTGTGGTAAGGTTATGTGGGAGTGCAGTGGCTCACAGCAAGACACATTTTCTTTTTTCTTTTTCTTTTTTTTTTTTTGGAGAGACACAGAGACAGACAGAGAGAGGGAAAGGAAGACAGATAGAGATGGGTGCACCAGCAGTGCCTCAGCCATTGCAAATGAAATCCAGATGCATGCGCCTCCTTGTGGTCAATGCGGCATTGCAGCCTTGAGTCACTTTGCATCTGGCTAAACGTGGAACCTGGAGATTGGAACCAGTGTTCTTAGGCTTAGGAGGCAGGCGCCTTAACTGCTAAGCCATCTCTCTAGTCCCACATTTTCTTTTTTACTATTTTATAGTATTTTTATTTATTTAAGAGACAGAGAGAAAGCATATGAACGAAAATGGTCATTTCAGGGCCTCTAGTCACTATAATCAAAATTCAAATGCATTCACCCACTATTTTGTGCCTCTGATTTTTATGGGCACTGTGGAATCAAACCTGAGTCTGTAGGCTTAACTGCTGAGCCATCTCCTTTGCCGCAATGACACATTTCAACAGTGTGACAGTTACTGTCATATATTATTTTAGAGAATTGCAACTGTTGATTAGAAACTTCTTTACTGCTAAGATGCATATTTTAATACTTTAGTTCTGCCCAAACATACTGTGCTTTAATAAGGCAAGATGGGCTCTGTCAAAGCATATACAATGCAGAATGATATAAAAAAAATCAGGTTTTTATAAGGTAGCTGGGAACAGATTATGAGAAAAATACTTTCAGCATTATGTAAGAACATTAACTATATATTTTGGCAGCATGTTTTAAATTTACTAAAATAGATTATTTCATTTTTGCTGGCATGTTGCTGTGCCAGGTAACCCTCTGTGCTTAGAATTTCTCTTCAGGATATGATTGAATTATGAGCTGTTGATTCAAAATGACTGTTTTGGGAAATACTGTCATTAAAAAGTATCAGTACTGGGCTGGAGAGATAGATTAGCTGTTAAGGTGCTTGCCTGTGAAGCCTAAGGACCCCAGGTTTGATTCCCCAGTACCCATGTAAGCCAGATGCACATAGTGGTGCAGGCGTCTGAGTTTATAGTAGCTAGAGGCCCTAGTACACCCATTCTCATTCTCTCTCTCTGTCTCTCTGTCTCTGTCTCTCTCTCTCTCTCTCTGCCTCCCTGTCAGAGAAATAAGACATTTAAAAAAAGTATCAATATTGTCGGGTGTGGTGGTGCACACCTTTAATCTCAGCACTCAGGAGGCAAAGATAGGAGGATTGCCATGAGTTCAAGGCCACCCTGAGACTACATAGTGAATTCCAGTCTGGGTTAAAAAAAGTATCAATACTGTAAACTTCTGGCCGTTTAAGTATTGATCCATATTAGGGTTATATAAAACAAATGATGACTCCCCCCTCCATTGTAACCCTGTTACTTAGTGAATAGTGTGTGGTTAATATTTGTGAATGATTGAATAAAATTTGGGTTAGCCAAAATTAATGGCAATTAAATGAACAAATTCAATGAGCATTTGTTAACCATTTTGATAAGTGGTATGTAATTTACACTCTTCATATCTGGTCTTGATGCAAATTTAAAGTGTTTATTTATTCATTTCATAAATTAAAAAATTATTTGTGTGTGTGTGTGTGTGTGTGTGTACATGCTCATGCATGCCAGGGCCTCTTGCTGCTACAAACAAATGCCAGATATTTGTGCCACTTTTTGTATCTTGCTTATATGGTTGACTTAGGAATTGAACCAAGGTTAGCAGGCTTTGAAAGCAGGTACTTTTAACCACTTGGCCATCTTCCTAGCACCCCAGCATTTATTTCTTCATCCATTCACATTTCAGTGCTAGTGATCTAACTGGATTCTATGTATGCAAAGCTGTAGTTCTACTACTGAGCTGCACCCTCATCTGAAGTTGTATATTTTGAATATTATACATCTTTAAAGCAGGAAAATGTTTCAGAACATACTAAGTAAAACTTCCATAAAGAATAGAAAGAGCTGGGTGTGGTGGTGCATGCCTTTAATCCTAGAGCTGGGAGGTAGAAGTAGGAGGATCACTGTTAGTTCAAGACCACCCTGAGATTACATAGTGAATAAATACCAGGTCAGCCTGGGCTAGAGAGAGAGACCCTCTCTTGAAAAACAAAATAAAAGCCGGGTGTGGTGGTGCACGCCTTTAATCCCAGCACTCGGGAGGCAGAGGTAGGAGAATCGCCGAGAGTTCGAGGCCACCCTGAGACTACATAGTTAATTCCAGGTCAGCCTGGACCAGAGTGAGACCCTACCTTGCAAAACAAAACAAAACAAAACAAAAAAATAAAACAAAACACAACAAAACAAAACGAAAAAGGAATTGAAAATGTGATTGTCATTAGGAATATAACTGCATAGGAAATCCCTTTTTCAGCTCCAAGTTTATCACTTCATAAGCATATAGTCCTTTTACTGTGGAGTCTTTGTTTTCCTCAGTGCATTCTCATAGGTGTGCATCCTCAATTTTGTTGCTTTTTGGAATTTTATTGTTAATTATAAAAGCATAAGGTTTTTGTTTTCATCTTCCTCACAATCAGAATACATAGACATTCATTTCTAAACAAATTCTATAATTTCTATAATTTAATAGGTTACTTTTTTTAGCCTTTGTACTTCTTGGAGAACTATTCAAAAGTCATTGAGGGCTGGAGAGATGGCTTAGCAGTTAAGGCGCTTGTCTGCAAAGCCAAACAACACAGGTTCAATTCCTCAGGACCCACATAAGCCAGATACACAAGATGTTGCATGCATCCGAAGTTCATTTACAGTGGTGAGAGGCCCTGGCACACCCATTCTCTCCCCCCACCTCCTGCTCTCTTTCTCTCTACCTCTTTCCCCCTCTCTTGCAAATAAATAAAATACATAAAATAGTTTTTTAAAAAAATTAATTGAATTTCTCAAATGGTATTTTAACTCAAATGAAAAGAATTAGTTTTACTTATTTTTGTAGCTCAATCTTGGAAGAAGAAATACTTACTTTCATATAGGATTCTTTTCCCAAGTCAGTATTTAAGTACTCTCACAATTGTGTACAGCACATTTTCACCAATTGTCAGTGGTATGTGAAAGGGTTAACTGTTATGACCTTAGATAGCAAGTTAATGCAGTTTGAAATTTGGTTTGGGGTAAGGTTGTTATTTGATTACATCATCCTTTGTTGTAATTAGGTAATAATTTCTAAAGTTCAAAAATAATTTTTGCAAGTCTAGGCAGAAGTTGAGCAGAAGCCATGAAAGATCATGTTCCTGGCTTTGACTTTATTTGATGTGTCCTGTGTTAATTAGTGAGGTAGCTTCACAGGTCCAAGGCAGATGCCTGACCTGATAGGCTTTAGCAAATTTACAGTAAGAAATACTGTGGAAACATTTTAGTCACAGGGAGAAACTGCTAGACAAATGGGAGAGGTTCCAGGTGATAAGGGCCTACATTAGTAGTACTGAAGAAATTAACTTCAGTTAACCACTTTCCTAAATAATGAGTTTTTTTCTAGAATGATAAGAACTTCCTAAGGCGCTAATTAGATTGTGTTCATCTGCATTGTTGGTGCTCATGAAACTTCTTGTCTATGAGATGTGGACAGTAAGAACAGGATTGTGTAAATCCTGTGCAAGGAGTAGGAAATGCATGAACACAAAGGTTTTTTTATACTGCTCTGAAACTTAGTGCCACACTACACTCTATTTGAACTGTATGTTTTTTTTTTTTTAATATTTTTGGTATACGTATATTTTTCTTTTCATTTATTTCTGTTTTTTTTTTTTTTTTGGAGAGAGACAGAGAGAGGGAGAGGGAGACAGAGATGGGTACGCCAGCAGCCTCTCAGCTGCTGTGAATGAAATCCAGATGCTTGAGCCCCCTTGTGGTCAAGTACGGCATTGCACCCTTGCATCACTTTGCATCTGGCTACGTGGGACCTGGAGATTGGAACCAGCGTTCTTAGGCTTAGGAGACAGGCACCTTAACCGCTAAGCTGTCTCTCCAGCCCTGTATCTGTTTTTTAAGAAATATTTATTTATTTATTTGAGAGAGAGAGAAGAGAGAATGGGTGCACCAGGGCCTCTAGCCACTGTAAACGAACTCTAGGCACATGTTCCACCTTGTGCATCTGGCTTACATGGGTACTGGGGAATCAAACCTGGGTCTTTAGACATGTACCTTAATTGCTAACCCATCTATCCAGCCCTGTATCTGTTTGTTATACTTAGGGAAATTAATAAGTAGATATTTTTGTTTAGTTGAGTCTAATTATAAAATTCCATTCTAGCATGTAGTCCATCCTCAATAACCTACATGTGAATTACCCTATTGTGGATTAGTGTCTAGGAGTTTGCATTTTTCCTAAATTTAGCTGAGCTGTATGAGAATAAGTATGAATGCATAGAGGATCTTGAACTGGTCCGGGGCATGACGAGGTGGTTGTGGCCTCAGGTCAGTGGCTCAGAAGACTCATGTAATTCATGAAGTTGAGCAAAGCAAAGATGCCTACCCTGAATGATAGGGTGGGTCTTGTGCAGAGTTCTAGAAGGAAGGCATATGGCCAGAGAATACATGGGTAATTTTACTTCCATGCATTTTAAATTAGATGGGAACAAAGGAAGAAGAGCCAACAATAGAGAGAACTGTCAACAATCCAGGTTAGATTGTAGGGAAAGCTTTTGTAATTAAAGTACCTATTGTCTCAGGCATGACTAGGGTGACTCCACACAGAAGGTTGAGAAAATCCTACCCTGTATGTTTGCCATGTTGGGAAATGTTCAAGCTTCTGTGTAACTCACACCTTGTAGGTTTGTGTTATGACAGTGGTGCTGTACATAGGGCATGAACCTTGTGGATTGACTAGACCTGTGATCTGCCACTGTGCTACTTTGCAGCCCAACTATTAACTGAAGCAGCAGAACTCTTTAGAAATTTGGCTCTAAGTTTATTTAGCTTATGTTCTCACCAGCCTGTGCTGTGGTTCCATATTGTAACTTAGTTCTCTTTGCTTTGTTTACCCCCATTTTTATGTGTAAAGTCTTTATTCCTTAGAATGTTATCCTCATGGAATATTATTACTACTCATAATACCAATATACAAATATTGTAATATAGCATTAGTAATACAAATATAGCATTAGTAGGTGACACGTAATAGACTAGTTCTACTTGCTTAACATTAGTTCATGTAGTCCTCTCAAGAACCATATGAAGTCAGCACTGTTACCATGCCCATTTTATTTTTTTAAACATTTAAAAATATTTATGTATTTGTTTATTTATTGAGAGAGAGAGAGAGGCAGATAGGAAAAGAGAGAGAGTGGGCGCGCCAGGCCTCTAGCCACTGCAAACAAATTCCAGACACATGCACACCGTGTGCATCTGGCGTTACATGGGTACTGGAGAATTAAACCTAGGTCCTTTGACTTTGCAGGCAAGCACCTTAACCACTAAGCCATCTCTCTGGCTCTCATGCCCATATTATAAATGAGAAAAAGCTGAAGCACAGTTAGTTAAGTAACTAGTCCTCATACTTTTAACCATAATCACCACTCCTTGCTTTGTCTTTCCATGTGCATTTTATTATAGGGCATCCCTATAGTAAGTTGATTATAGTAGATCAACTTGGAAAAAGGTTGACATCTGAAAGATTAATTTTCTAGATAGCATATTTTTAGTGGTATTTGAAAGCTTAGTAAATATAAAAGAGTGAACATAAGTGTGCTCATATGCGTTGGGTAAGAGTTAGTACTTATTACTTTAGAGGAAAGTAATTGGAAATTTAACACTCTTAAAGTAGTGCAAAATAATTTGTTGTATATCAACATTCAATAGTGAAGCAATTATTAGGTAGTCTGAGAGTCTGTAATTTTTAATTTCTATCCAAAAGCTTGAAAGGAATTAAACTATATAGATTTTACCTTCAGTTGACCTTATAATTTAAACATGGCAAGGGGATATTTTCTGGTGCTTTGATTTATGTTGAACTTTGAATAACCCCTCAGGATTATAATTCACTGGAAATATTTGACATTAGCCAGTTTTTGAACATTAGCCATGGTATTACCATCCTTTGTTCCTTTGAATTTCAGTGATGTAAAAGGTAAAATTTATTGACCAATATTTCTCCTTCTATTCACATCTTATTCTTGGTTTCCCTTCCTCCCTCCTGACTCAGTTTTTGCCAAGGCAGATATTTGTTGATAGACTCTGCATTTGTCTCAGACATTGAGAGAGAGAGAGAAAATAAGAAACATAATAGTACAGTTACTGAGAGACAGGTCATTCATAAGTACTGTTAGTCATGCTTTGAAAACATGTTTCAGAGTCCATAGGCAAATAAATGATGACTCATTAAAAAGAACAGCAAAAGTTTTTCTCCTATGACAGTTAAGTTTTTACTGAAACGAGTGTGACTATCAAACATTACTGCATTACTTTGTCTTGGACAAGGTAAAGGTGAGGCCTTGAGTTGGTGAGGAGTCTGTGTGTAGTTAGACTCTTCACCCTCTCACAGGTCTTGTTGCTGTTTTGCAGTGCTAGGGAACAAAGCTGGGCTCATGAGCATGCCCTGTCACTCAGCTCTGCACACAGTTCCTGTGCATGTGTTCATGCCTGTTCTTTTGAGTGCACATGTGACCTTGTGTGTGGAGGTCAGAAGACAAATTTCAGGTGTTGGTCTTTGCCTTTTCCTTGTTTGAGTCAGGGGCTCTGGTGGTGTTCACCACGTTGTCACCCAGGGGGTACAGAAGCCCACCACAGCTTCTAGCCCTTTGACTTGGGATCTGGCACTCCCAACTCAAGTATTTAGAGTTGCACACTGTTTTATCCCCTGAGCCCTCTCCTCAGTCCATGAACAGTTATGAAAGACTTTGGGAAAGAATTGCATCCCCTTCAGGTATGTTATGTATGCAACAGGCCAGCTTTCTGAGCATGTTAAGGTGTTCATTTTGGTTGGAGGGCTTCAGTATTGGTTGAGTAGCAGCTGTGGTTGCCTGGGGCGTCACAGACTGTGTGGAACACAGCCTCCATGGGGGGGTGCTAAACAGGCTTGGGGGGGAGGGCACCTCCAGCTGCCCCTCCTCAGCACCCCTGAACCCCTTCTGCTTGTACACTTGTCTCATTCTACCACTGCTGTCTGGCAGAAGGCATAGGGTTGGATCTTTCACGAATATCATGGGTTCAAATGCATGCTGGTAGAGCCACACAATGCATACCAGTCACTGTCGGTGTCACACAAGCCAGCCACTACCTATGACACTCACAGGTGATGATAGGTCCAATTGCAAAAAAACCTTTTGGGGTGGGCTGGGGTGAACTTATTCTCCCACTAGCTCTTTCAGTGGGTATGTGACAGAGGCTTAGCCAGTCAGAGCATGGCATTCGCTTGACCTCTGGAATTGGTTCAGGAATACACACATGTGACTTGAGTGAAGCCCATGAGTGACTTATTTAGACTTGGACCATTGGTAATGGGACATACTGTTTTTTTTTTTTTTTCTTTAATCTTTTTCTTTCTTTCTTTTTCTTTTTTGGGTTTTGAAGGTAAGGTCTCACTCTAGCCCAAGCTGACCTGGAATTCACTGTGTATTCTCAGGGTGGCCTCTAACTCATAGCAATCCTCCTATCTCTGCCTCCTGAGTGCTGGGATTAAAGGCTTGCACTACCCTGCCTGGCTTCTTTAACCTTTTTTTTTCTTTTTCAAGGTAAGGTCTCGCTGTAGCCCAGGCTGACCTGGAATTCACTCTGTAGTCTCAGGGTGGCCTTGAACTCAAGGCAATCCTCCTACCTCTGCCTCCCGAGTGCTGGGATTAAAGATGTGTGCCACCACACCCTGCTTTCTTTAACCTTTTTTTAAAAAACAATTTCATACATGTATTTTGATAATAATCTCCTGCTAATACCTTCTTTCTCCTTTCCTTCTTTTGTTACCTTTCTGTAATGGCATGCTAGGGGTCCAGGAAAGTTCTTGAACACCATACCCTAGGCTCTTTTCTAATTTTAGTCAAAGAACTGAATAAAAAAGAAGAGTGAGAAGCGTAATTATTAAATTATGATATTTATTGAGGGAAGTACAGAGTTGGAAAGGCACCCATATGGCTAAAGATATCACCTGGAGGGCCTGGAGAAAGAAAGCGTGGAAAGAAAAAAGAAAGTCCAAGTAGCTCCTGCCATGTGGGGAGCTGGAGGGAATAAAGGAGCCCATGTGGAGAGTAAGGACGAGGGGACTCTCCCGGCTGGGCCTGGTCTGAGCCAGCCCAGGCCTAGCTTAGGGAAAAACTCACCCATAGCTGGAATTTCCCAAGTGATCAGAGAGCCTGTCTTCCCCTTGCAAAGATATTTATGACCTTATGGTGATGGGCTATCTTCCTGCTCAGGTGAACCAGAGGGCCATTTAGTTAGTTAGTTAGGGCTAGGGGCTGTCTCAGGAAGAGGCTAGCCCTAGCACCAAATTCTGGGTGCTGAACTACAATGTTTAAATCCTATGAAAGACCTCCCTCCCGGGAGGGGTCCTGGTTGTTTGTGGAAAAACAGGTCTAGGGAACTAGGCAGGAGATAAGAGGTCAGATCATCTTTGATTTCTAGCAAGTGTAAATTTTTCCTGCCCTTTTTACCTTCAGGGGTCCAGTCACCCTAACTGTACTCCCCTCTCATTTCCACTGAACCCTTCTTCTTTTCAACTAGACCTTCTACTTTGATGCTGTTTTTGGTCCCCCATCCCTATCATCCATGGTACATATATGTACATACACATATACACTCAGAGAGAGAGAGAGAGAGAGAGAGAGAGAGAGAGAGAGAGAGAGAAAAGGTTTCCTATCACCATTTGTTAAAGAATTATTTTTTGGCTATTTTTTTTTCAAGGTAGGGTCTCATTCTAGCCCAGGCTGACCTGGAATATGTAGTCTCAGGGTGGCCTTGAACTCACAGCAGTCCTCCTACCTCTGCCTCCCGAGTGTTGGGATTAAAGATGTGTGCCACCACACCCGGCATTTTTTTTTGGCATTTTTGTCAAAACTCAGATGATAGTTGCTGGATGAGTTTATGTATGGATCTTCTATTCTGTTCCATTGGTTTACACATCTGTTTTTGTGCCAGTACCAGGTTGCTTTTGTTAACAAGGTCTGTAATATATCTTGAAGTCAAGTAGATGGTACCTCTCAGCCTTATTTTTGTTTCTAGGGTTTTATTTATTTATATGGCTATCTGAGGTTTTTTGCACTTCCAAATGAAGTCTAAGATTATTTTTCTATTTTCAGTAAAGAATGACATTAGAATTTTGATGGGGAGTGCATTGAATCTGTGGTTTGAATTTGGCAATAGAGCCGTTTGCCCAGTACTGCGTCTTTCAATGTATGACCATGGGGTAGCTACCTTTCCTTTTCCTAGAGTCTTCTTCATTGTCTTTCTTGAGCGCTTCAAAGTTTTCGTTGTATATGTCTTTCACTTCCTTGGCTAGTTTTTTTTTTTTTAATTTTATTTATTTTATTTGAGAGTGACAGGCAGACAGAGAAAAAGGCAGAGAGAGAGAAAGAGAGAGAGAGAGGGAGAGAGGGCACACCTGGGCCTCCAGCCACTGCTAATGAACTCCAGATGCATGTGCCACCTTGTGCATCTGGCTTACATGGGTCCTGGGGAATCAAGCTTCTAACTGGGGTCCTTAGGCTTCACAGGCAAGCACTTAACTGCTAAACCATCTCTCCTGGCTCTCCTTGGCTAGGTTTATTCTACAATGTTTAATGTTTTTAAGTTTTAACTTTTTAAAAAATTTTAGTTGTGATTGTGATTGTTTCTCTTATTACCTTTAGCACGTTTGTTCTTGTATAAAGGAAGGCTCCTGATGTCCGTGTGTTCGTTTTGTATTCTGACACTGATGAAAGTGTGATTAGGTCTGACAGTTTTCTGGTGGAGTCTTTGAAGTCTCTTATGTATAGAGGCATATCATCTGCAAATAAAGATAATTGACTCATTCTTTTCCCTTTTGTATCCCTTTTATTTGCTTCTCTTGTCTTATTGCTGTAGCTAAGTCTTCCAGTACTGTATTGAATAAGAGTAGAGAAAATGGACATCCTTGTCTTATTCTGCATCTATTGAGATAATCTGTGATTTTTGTCTTGAGTCCATTATATTTATTGATTTGCATATATTGAAACATCCCTGCATCTCTAGGGTAAAACCTGCAGGATCAGGGTGAATGATCTCTTTGATGTGTTCCCATGTTCTATTTGCCAACATTTTGCTTAGAATTTCTATATCAGTGTTCATGAGGGAGAGTAGTTTATAATTTTCTCTTTCCTCCCTCCCTTCTTTCCTTCCTTTCTTCTCTCTCCTATCTTTCTTTCTTCCTATGTGTGTCTTTGTGTAGTTTTGGTATTAGGGTAATGCTGGCTTCATAAAACGAGTTTGGGTAGTGTCCTTTTCTATTTTATGGAGTAATTTGAGAGGCACTGGTGTTAGTTCTTCTGTGTAGGTCTGGTAAAATTCACCAGTAATCTAATGGGATTTGGAAACCATGTCTATCTGTCTGTCTGTCTATCATCTATCTATGTATGTATCTATCTGTCCATCTATCTATCCATCTATCACTATCTCATTGCTTGTCATTGGTTTGCCAAAATGGTTCCTCTCATCGTTGTATAATTTGGTAGGTCATATGTGTTTAGAACTTCATTGATTTAGATTTTCTAATTCTGTGGAATATATGTTTTTAGGCTTATTCTTATTATGTTTTGAATTTTGTCAGTGTCTTACTATAGTGGCTTGCTTCTGATCTCTAATTTTACTGATGTGAGTCTTCCCTCTTTTGGTTAGTAAGGCTTTACTGATTGTGAATATCCTTTCAAAGAACCAGCTCTTTGTTTTGTTAATTCTACTGCTTTTGTTGTTGCTTCTATTTCATCCATTTCTGCCTTGGTTTCCAGTATTTCTTTTAATCTGCTGATTTTTGGTTTGGTTTGTTCTTTTTCTAAGGCCATAAGTTGCTTATTTGAGATCTCTCTTATTTCATAGTAGAGGCACTTAGAGCTATAAATTGCCCTCTTAGGACTGTCGTCATTGCATCCCATTGGTTTTGGTATGTTGTGTTTTTATTAGATTTGATTCTAGATTTTTAAAAAATTTCCTCCTTGGTTGCTTCAATGGTCCAGTTATCATTTGATAGTTTTGTTGAATTTCTGTGGGTTTGTGTATGTTCTGTCGTCTCTCTTGCTATTGATTAGTTTTATTTCACTGTGATTATATAGCGTATAAGCAATTATTTAAATTTTCCTGCATTTGTTAAGATTTCCTTTGTGTCCTAATACATGATCGATTTTAGAGAATATTCCATGTGCTATTGAATAGAATGCATTTGGATATAGATGTTAGGTGCATTTGTTCTATGACTTCATTTAACCGAGATGCTTTCCTATTTACTTTTTGCTGGAATGACCTGTCAGTTGGTGACAGTAGGGTATTAAAGTCACTCACTACTTTTGTGCTGGGCTTAATCTGTGATTTTTTTTTTATACCTAGTAGTATTTATTTAATGGTGGGTGCCCATGTTTGGTGCATATGTGTTTAGAATTGTAATGTCTCTTATTGGAGTGTTCCTTTAATCAGTATACCATAACTTTATCTCTTCTGTCTAATGTTGGTTTAAAGCCTATCTTGTCAGATCTTAGAACAATGACACACACTTGCTTGTTTGCAAGACTCATTTGCTTAAAATACCATTTTCGATCCTTTTGCCCTGTAGTAGACAGGCTCAGGTCACTGAGATGAACTTCCAAAACAGGCACAGTTACGGAGGAAGGGAATTTATTTGAAGCATACAGATCCAGGGGAAATTCCATAAAGGCAGAAGAAGCTAGGCCTCCCTTCCACAGGTCCAAGCAGAGAGAAAAGCCAAGAGAAACCACACCAGCACAAGGAAGAACACAGCTCCTGCACCTTGTATATCTGTAGCTGGAATTCCGATAAAAAAATACTTAAGGGCTGGCAGGATCCACCCAGTGACATCTCTCCCAGCCAGATGGCTGGACATCTAAATTACAAGCTTTAATAAGCTTCTAAATCTATTGGGGGACCATTCAAACTACCACACATCCTAAGGAAGTTATTTGTCTTATATGGAGAGATGAATTTCCTGGAGGCATCAAACAGAAGGATCCTGATGTTCTGTATTTCTCTAGTATTATTTATTTGTGTGCGTGCGTGCGTGCATGTGTGCATGCATGCATGCATGCATGCACATGTGCCACATGCCAGGTTCTCCTACCTCTGTAATCCAGTATCTGTCTGGCTTTATGTAGGTACTAGGGAATTGAACCTGGGTGGGCAGGCTTTGTAAGCAAGCACATACTTTTAACCACTGAGCCATCTTCCCAGGTCCTGGATTTTCCCTTTCAATCCATTCTGCTGTATATGATTTTTGATTTGAGAATTGAGGCCTTTAGCATTCAATTATTATTTAAAGGTGTATATTCATTCCTGTCATTCTTACTGATTTTGTAATACTTGTTTTTCTCTCCCTTCTTGTATTATTATTCAGGCATGGTTTGTTCTTTCCTGGGGCCTCATGTATGTGTTTTTCCTTCCCTTATTCCAAAGGATTCCTTCAAGTGTTTTCTGTGGAGCTGGCTTAGTGGTCATGAATTCCTTTAACCTGTGTTCATTATGGAAATTTCTTATTCCTCCTTCAATAGTGGCAGACAGCTTTGCTAGATAGAGTAGTCTGCATTGGCAGTTGTCTTTCAGAGCTTGAAACACATCATTCCAAGCTATTTTGGCTTTAAAATTTTCTGTTGAGAAAATTCTATTCTAGTAGGCTTGCTTTTATGTGACTTGGGGCTTCCCTCATGCTGCTTTTAATATACTTAGTTTAGTCTATAGTTTTAGTAATTTAATTATAATATGATGAGGAGAGAGTCTTTTCTGTTTGGTGTTCTAAATGCCTCTTTTTCTCTAACATTGGAGAATTTTTTTTCTATGCTTTTGTAGAAAATGCTTAGTATGCCTTTAGACTGAAATTCTACTTTGTGTATGTCCAGAATTCTTAGATTTGACATAAGACTGTCCCAAATGTCTTTAAAGTCTCCCTCATACCTTCTTTCCTTTCCTTTCCTTCCCTTCCCTTCCCTTTCCCTTTCCCTTTCCCTTTCCCTTTCCCTTTCCCTTTCCCTTCCCTTCCCTTCTTTTTTTCTGAGGTAGAGTCTTACTCTAGCTCAGGCTGACCTGGAATTCACTCTGTAGTCTCAGGGTGGCCTCAAACTCAAGGCGATCCTCCTCCCTCTGCCTCCCAAGTGCTGGGATTAAAGGCGTGCGCCACCACGCCCAGCCTTACCTTCTTATTATTTTGTCTTTCTGCTTGGTGGATTTTTCCAAATCCTCTACTTTGTCTTCAAGTTCAGATAGTCTATCCTCTCTCTGATGCCTTATATTATTGATGAATTTTACAAAGATTCTGTATTATTTGTATTATTTCCCCTGCATTTTAGAAGGGATTTTCTTTTCATATTTCTATATCCTTCTTCCTGCCTTGTATCACCCTCCTCATTTCATTCAGCTCAGTTTTCATGTTTTCTTGAGATTCTTTCAGGAGTGTTTTCTTCTTGGATTTGTTTGAACACATTTAAATCATTCTTGTGAATTCTCTCTGGCATTTTATCTAATTCATCCTCCATGAGTCCATTACGGTGTGGTTCATAATGTTAGCAGGAGTTACTTTGTTTTGATTTCACATCTTGGGTCATTTCATTGCTGGGATTTTCTCTTGTTTCAGCAGCTGCATTCTTGGGTGCATAGTTCAGAAGCTGACCCCTTATTCCAGGAGCTCAGGCTGCCTATTGTGGTCTCTGTAGTTCTAGAGTAGAATACTACGAGTAGTGTGACCAGTGGTGGTGAATATGCCTCTGCTGAGTTGTGAAGGTGATTCCCTCCTGGGTTCACTCTAAGCTTGTTTCTGTTGGGCAAGGCTTCCGATCTTTTATTCAGCTGGTCTTGGTGCTGTTTAGGGGAAGAGTGAGTGGGAGACTTTGGCTTCCTTTAGTCTCTGCTGTTCCTGGTGATGGCATATGGGAGAGGGTGGTTTTAGGTGGCCTTATAGAGCTCAGTTGGTCCCTGGTACTCTTTCAGGTTATTCAAATTTTAGAAGGTTGGTATGCAGAATAACACTTCTGGAGCATGGCTGTAGCAGATCCACATGATTAGTGGCAGATCTCACCTGGTTTAATAATGTTACTGCTCCTGTTTCTTGGGTGTATTATGTTATGTTGCCTATATATTTCCCTGGGTTTCTTTGGTGAAGCTCCTATTCTGCCATTTGATCTGGAAGTCTTAAAAATGTTTATAATACATACATAAGACATAAAAATTCAAAAATACATGAACTTTTTATGATTTTATTTTTTATTTTTTTAAAGAGAATGAAAGAGAGAGAATTGGCCTGCCAGGGCCTCAGCCACTAAAATCAAACTCTAGCTGTTTATGCTACCTAGGGGACATGTGTGACCTTGTGCTTGCCTCACCTTTGTGTGCCTGGCTTACGTGGGATCTGGAGAATAGACCATGGGTCCTTAGGCTTCACAGGCAAGTGCCGTAACTGCTAAGCCATCTCTCCAGTCCTAAACTTTATTATTATTATTACTATTTTTTAAGTCTTTGGTTTTTCAAGGTAGGCTCTCACTAGCCCAGGCTGACCTGGAATTCACCATGTAGTCTCAGGCTGGCTTCGAACTCAGGACAATCCTCCTACATCTGCCTCCCAAGTGCTGGGATTAAAGGCGTGCACCACTATGTCCAGCTGACTTTTTAAAGATTAATTAATTTTTTATTGACAACTTCCATAATTATAGAAAACAATGGTAATTCCCTTCCCCTACTTTCTCATTCGCAACTCCCCTCTCCATATCCCCTCCCCCTCTCAATCAGTCTTTTTTTTTTTAGTCTTTTTTTATTTTGATATCATCATC
This sequence comes from Orientallactaga sibirica, assembly GCA_036365145.1. NCBI lineage: Eukaryota > Metazoa > Chordata > Mammalia > Rodentia > Dipodidae > Orientallactaga > Orientallactaga sibirica. The sequence goes on along the minus strand of JAEOAD010000015.1, from coordinate 29,844,583 downwards.
ATTTCCTCCTCTTACAATGGTCTTGTGTAGGTAGTGCCAGGCACTATGAGGTCATGGGTATCCAGGCCATTTTGTGTCTGGAAGAGTGCATTGTAAGGAATCCTACCCTTCTTTTGGCTCTTATATTCTTTCTACCACCTTTTCTGCAATGGACCCTGAGCCTTAGAAGGTATATGATAGTGATGTTTCAGTGCTGAGCACTCCTCTTCTTCTCAGCACTATGGTGCCTTCACAGTCATCCCAGTGTCATCACTATCTGAAGAGAAGCTTCTCTAACCAAAAGTGAGAGTAGTATTAATATATGGATGTGAACATTAAGAGAGAGGTATGTCCTGGGAAATTTGGTGAGCATAATATATCTATTTAGCCAGACACCAGCAGACATTACACCTCTAGGGCTTATGAGTTTCTCTGTCATAGGTCTTCAGTATCCAGGCATGCATTCCCTCCTGTACAGCAGGCCTCTAGTCTAAGTAGAGAGCAGTTTGTTTCCCCATAACAAACACTATTGCACCTGATGGCTCATTTGGCCTGGCTGGCCAAATTTAAGGCTTGCAATGTCTACTGCTGTTTATCTCCACTGATGACTTCTCTCTCTCCTATGGAGCTTCATGCAGCATAGCTTTTTCCATATTTCTGTCAGCTGGTCTACATGGAGGAGGTTTTCAGCTCAGCTTCAGCAGGATTTCTCAGTGACTTTGCATCCCAAGCATATGGAGTCTTTAGAAATAGGGTCTTACCATCTATTCCTGGTGAGTAACCAAGATCCTCGGCAATGGCCTGTAATGTTTTGGGGGCATCAGGGACCTCCCTGGCCAAGAACTCACTGGAAGGTATCCCATCCCTGACACTGAAAATTTTCTAGTAATAACCTATGGCTTCTGGATGAACCATTGTCCAGAAAAGTAGGTTTCCATATAACTTATTCATACCCTCTTAGATTTTGATTATCCCTCCCCACACCTTTCCTTTACTCAATCTCTTCCCCTGTTCTCATTTAGACCTTTTACCTCCATTAAGCTGTTCTTCTACTTGTACAGTACAATCCCCTTAAGGCTCCCTCCCCATATCCCCTTTCAAGCTACTGGTCTCTGCTACAGAGTTCTATTCCAACTTACATACAGGTCCAAACATTTGTATCTAGAATCCACATATGACAGAGAATATGTGACATTTAGCTTTCTGGGCCTGGGTATGAACATTTTTTGTAACAAATACATCTTTGATCATAATTACTTCTCTTCCAGGTAAGCATTGCTTTTTATCTCTTTCCTTTAAGGTTATATAAGTACTGGGCGTGGTGGTACATGCTTTTAATTCCAGCACTTGCAAGGCAGACGTAGGAGAATTGCTGTGAATTCGAGGCCACCCTGAGACTACATAGTTAATTGCAGGTCAGCCTGGGCTAGAGTGAATCCCTACCTCAAAAAAACAAACAAAAATAATTATATAAGTGATATTTTAATTGTTACACAATTTTAATTTTGACATGTCAGTGGAATACACTATGTCAATGGAATATAATATACATTTTAAATATGTTGTATTACATATAGTTATAATTTATTTTTGTGTGCATGTGTGTATGGGTGTGCATGTAGATCTTAAAGGACAACTTTGGGGTTTTGTCTGTGCTCCACCTTCTTTGAGACAGGGTTTCTTGCAGTTGCCAAAGGACTGTCAGACTGCAAAGAATCATCAGACCCACTGGTTTCCGAGCTTCAGATTCTCCTTGGTTGGTCTTCCTCCTATAGTTGTAAGTTCTGGAATAACTTTGCGTCCAACTTTAGGTGGATGCTAAGGACTTGAATGTAAGCCAGCTGGCTTTGCAAGCAAGCATCTTCAACTGAAAAGCCATCTCCCCAGCCCCAGCACTTTGTTTTATGTAATCAACTATATCTTCTTTCATTTTGGTGTCTATAAAGCTACTTAGTTCTTTTTAATGACTGCATAGTATATTATTGTTGATGTACAATTATTTATTTCACTTATTCTTGTATACAGTTGGTGTGCATTTAAATGACTATATAGTATACTATTGTCAGTATATAATAATCTATATCACCTGTGTCTTTTTTTTTTTTTTTTTTGGTTTTTCAAGTTAGGGTCTCACTCTGGCTCAGGCTGACCTGGAATTCACTATGTAGTCTCAGGGTGGCCTCGAACTCTCGGTGATCCTCCTACCTCTGCCTCCCGAGTGCTGGGATTAAAGACGTGCGCCACCACGCCCGGCAGTCACCTGCCTCTTGTATCCAATTGGCTTGTAGTTTAAATTGTACAGTAGTAGATCTTTGCCATGCTCTTTTATGTTAAAAAAGTTACAGTCACCGGGCGTGGTGGCGCACGCCTTTAATCCCAGCACTCAGGAGGCAGAGGTAGGAGGATCGCCGAGAGTTCGAGGCCACCCTGAGACTACATAGTTAATTCCAGGTCAGCCTGGACCAGAGTGAGACCCTACCTTGCAAAACCAAAAAAAAAAAAAAAAAAAAAAAAAAAAAAAGTAAAAAAGTTACAGTCAAGTGACAAATTTCTGGAAGAGGAATTGTTTATCAAAGAAGCATATATCTTTTTAAATTTTAGCATATTTGTCACCAAATCATTGGAAAATTACTATGAAACACTTATATTTAGATAACTTAAAACAGGTTTTTATGTAGAATTTTTTTTTTTGTCCTGGAAAATGTTGTAAACTGGTATGAAATTAATAATGATTTTCCATGATGTGGACAGATTAACTAATATCAAAATATAACTATCAGTTTTGCTTCAATTTCAATTATGAGTAATTCATCAGTGTTTATAGGTAAGAGACTACTAAATATTTATATTCATAATCTGATATTAGTACTTTAACAATTCATTCCTATTTCTTCAACCAATTTTAATCTTCATTGTTGGTATGTTAGTGTTCTCTAGAGAAACAGAACTATATTAAAAGAGAATTTATTGGATTAATTTATGGCAGTCCAATAGCAGTTGCAGGCCTGAGAGTCAAGGAACCTGGCAGCTTTTCAGTCCATGTGGCTGGATTCCTCAGCAATCCCAATTCAGCACTGAAGGCCTGGAGGCTTCCTGAGGAGCCATTGGAAGGGAGCAAGCAGCCCTGACAGCCAAGTGGAAGGAAGGGGGATTCTTTTCACCCAGAGCTTCTTTATATAAAGCTCCCTATGAGAAAGGCTGCCTACTGTCTAGGAAGGACTCACCTTGGGGGAAGAACTTCCTCCTTCAGTTACTCCTTCCTGGAAGCAACCTCAGAGACCCACTCAAGAGGAATGTCTGTGGATTACTAAACAAATCAAGTTGACAACACCTTAACCATCTCAAGTCCACCCCTTGTCAACTTGACAACAAACCATATCTCCCCTTACATTATACTTAATTTCCAAATGAACACAGTAACAAGCTCATAATTCTGCCTAACACGATATAACTATCCCACAAACAACTGGAAACGCACATTCTTCTCCCCAACATAAAGCAAGGTTCCTTAAGGAATGCTTAGTCTCTAATATAATAGGTCAAATGTAAATTCAACAACAGTTAGCTAGTGATGTAATCTTAATGTGGTAGTTGTTGCAGTCAGGTTTGCATTGCTGGCAGAAAACACCTGACCAAGAGAGCAGCTTGTGGGGAAAAAAAGGTTTATTTTCACTTACAAACTTGAGGGGAAGCTCCATGACGGCAGGGAAAAATGATGGCATAAGCAGAGAGTGGGCATCACCTCCTCACAAACATCAGGTGGGCAATAGCAACAGGAGAGTGTGCCAAACACTGGCAAGGAGAAACTGGCTATAATACCCATAAGCCTGCCCCCAACAATACACTGCCTCCAGGAGACTTTAATTTCCAAATTGCCATCAGCTGGGGACCTAGAATTCAGAACACTAAGTTTATGGGGGACACCTGAATTAAACCACCACATTCTGCCCCTGGTCACCATAAACTGATAACCATATATGATGTAAAATACAATGCATTCATCCAACTTTAAAAGTCCTCATACTTTTTATAATCCCAAGGATGTTCAAACATTCCCATAGTCCAAGATATTTTAAATGAGCCATAATACCAAAAAACCCATAATGACACAGAATAAACACTCATACTGAAAAAAAATGGCATTGGACTTAGCAAAGAAGTAACCAACCAATACAAGATTTAAACAGAGCAAACATCAAACTCTGTAGTTCCAAGTCCAACAAGTCTAGTCAGTGACAAATCTCCAAGTCTGATAATTCTAACCAGCAACAAGTCTCTGGAGTTCCAATTCTGCCCCTCCAGCTAGGCTACTCACAGTCCTGGAAAACTTCATCCAGGGCAGGCAGCTTTCCTTAGCAGCCGTCTTGTGGTCCTGGCATCTCCACTGGGTCTCCACTGCAACCCACGGTCCATTCTCATGGCTCCATTGGGTCTCCATGAGGGCAATTCTTATTAGACAGACACTGCCCATGGCCGTTTCCAAAGCACAAGACCATGTTGCAAATTCAATGATACTCTCTGCATTTCTTATACTCCATACCAGGTAGGGTGCCAGTTTGCTTATCCAGGGGGTAATAAAGCAGACTTTGAAGAACAGGAAACTCCTTCAGAATTCAGACCCCTTCAAAAGAGTCTACATTCTTCCTGTTGTCTCAATGCATATCAGCTGGCCCAATCTCACTGGTTGTAATCTCTCATACAATTGCAGCTTAATGGGCAGTAGTTTTGGCCCAAAGATTTCACTTTTTTTTCTGTGCCATATCCCTCTGCTCATACCAGTCCATCTCTACACAATGCAGCCCTACACAGGTTCTCATGACACGGGCATAACAGCAAGCCTCTGACACAAACTGCTTCTAGCCCAGTTCAGGCAAAGCTCTTTCTCACCCTCATAAGCCAAAATAGTTCTTACTGCCTGCAGGTCTTTCAATTCTGATCAGAATAGTCCATCAAGCTGTACTTAAAGCACTGCAAGGCAACTCTTAGGCTAAGGTTTCAAATCCTTCCACATTCCTCTTGAACATCACCTCCAAAAGGCCAAAGCCACACTGTCAGGTTTCAAGCAGTAACAACCCCACTCTCAGTACCAGCTTTACTGTTTCAGTCAGGTTTGTATTGCTTGCAGAAAACATCAGACCGAGAGCAGCTTGTGGGGGGAAAAAAAGTTTATTTTGGCTGACAGACAATGGCAGGGGAAAATGATGGCATGAGCAGAGGATGGACATCACCTCCTCACCAACATCAGGTGGACAACAGCAATGGGAGGGTGTGCCAAACACTGGCAAAAAGAAACTGGCTATAACACCCATAAGCCCGGCCCCCAAAATACACTGCCTCTAGGAGGTTTTAATTTCCCAATTGCTATCAGCTGGGGACCTAGCATTCAGAATGCCTAAGTTTATGGGGGACACCTGCATCAAATCACCACAATTGAGAAATGTTATTTAAAATGAGGATGAAGTGTTTGGACTTTAATTTTTGCCAGAAGATTAGAGATTTTGTATGAATAGTGCTGTCAATTGATAGTGTCCAGCAGTGTATGGAAGCTCCAGGATGGTACATTCGTTTTAGCTGATGAGTCATCACAACACACAGTAGTACATGTAGTAGCAGCATTTCAAAGACAGATAGGAAACTATACTTTTTGAGAAGGTAAAATACACAGGATATCATGTATTACAAGGTGCCAGTTTCATCCATTCAGCTAAGCTTACAACCTACCATCTGGCTTGAGCTGATCTTTGTCCTCTTTAGTTCTTTTTGTCTTCTTTACCTTATTTTTCTTTTCAAGCACTCTTTGAATTCATTTGGCTTGGGGAGGACGTTTGTATAAGTACAATGCCATTATTCTGCCACTTGACGGCTTGCTGGCATTTCTGCAGATGCAGCTTCTGCTTGCTATTGACCAAACTACACTATTGCATGTAAAGGTCACCTTTTGCTTAATAGGACTTAGAGGAATTGACAAAGGCTACATTTGCCCATCCCCGCTGCCTGACTGTATTTGTTTTTATTGACATCAACTTATTCCATTGACGTTCAACTGGACTAAAGAATCCCTTAGCAGTATATTTGCTTCCCTTGCCCCCATGGGAAAGTTCTGTGTCTTTCAAGTCATTGACAAGCTGTGGCTTTGGAAAACACTTGTCAGTAGTGTGTTCGTGGACTCATTTACCGTGGTCATTGGCGAGTTCTCCCATGGCTTAAGTATTGTTTTCGGGACTGGGAAGAGGATGGATGAGGGAGTGCACTGCGAATGTGTGACATTTGTAGAATACTCAGGATGTCGACCGACTTCCAAACACTCATTTCAGGAATACTGATGGCATCAGACCAGAAGACCCTTAATAAGAGGTCAAAAATACTGTGTGTAGATCAGCTTGAACTCCAGATAATAAATATCAAAATTTTGCCTTAGTGAGGCAGGGGCATGAGGATGAAAGCTGGAAGCCTTGGAGATCTTTTCTTAAAAATTTTATTTATTTATTCATTCATTCATGACTCATTACTTGTCTCCTGTGACATGGTTAACCTAGTCCAGGAAGTGAGTGGGCATCAGTCTTGCTATGCGTTTGGTCCCTTGTAATACAAAACAAAAGAACTATTTTTAAACAATTGTTGATTCAACGAAATTCATTCTCCAGAGGAATGTTATTTGCAGTCTTCCACTCCAGACTGTGGCTGCCTTGGGAGTTCCCACTAGGTTCTGATACCAGCATTGAGGAGTAGGGCTGTAGGTAGAGGTCGCACAGCCTTGCCTAGAGTATGGCAGAGTGACTGAAGCATGCAACCATGTAAGGAGTGGGAACTTTCTTTTCAAGACATGATATATGCTGTTTTGCACTAGTCGTGGTTGCTACCTGGAAACAGGAAGAGATGGATTGAAGCCGGGCTGTCATAGTGGAGAGAGGGCCAGGAAGCACTGCTGTCACCCTCCAGAGCCAGAGGTTTCATTTAATTTGCTAATGTTTCTTGAAGAGGGCTTAGCTGTCTGGGTGGTTCTTATTCACCATCTCTAAAGCTCAAGTCACTTTTCTTTGTGTGTGATCTTAAACAGAGATTACATTTATAGTGCATCACTGCAAATATATAGCATGAATGTATATGTAGCACAAACAGCATACATAGAGCATGGCTTTAAGAAAACAGAGTGCTAGTTTATGAGTTAGAAAGATCCCCCTCCCATGGACCTGGGGTTGCATTCTGGCCATGACACAGTACTAACATTTTGGACAGATTGTTAACATTTCTCATTCTCAATTGACTAAGAGTTTAGTCTCTAAAATTCGAATCCTATTACATTACAAAGTTGTTTTTTTAAAAAAAGTTTTATTTATTTGAAAGAGTAATATGTATTTGAGAGAGAGAGAGATAGAGAGAAGGGGCGCACCAGGGCCTCCAGCCACTGCAAACTCCAGATGCATGGGCCACCTTGTGCATCTGGCTAACGTGAGTCCTGGGGAATCGAACCAGGGTCATTTGGCTTTGCAGGCTAAGCAATCCCTCCAGCCATAAAGTTGTTTTGTTTTTTTAAAAAATATATATATTTTTTATTTGTAAGCAGAGAGAGAGAGACAGACAGACAAAGAATGGGCTAGGGTATAGTGCCACTATAAATAAACTGCAGATGCATGCACCACTTTGTGCATCCAGCTTTATATGGGTCCTGGAGAATGGAACCCAGGTCATTAGGCTTTGCAGGCAAACATCTTAACCACTGAGCCATCTCCCCAGCCCATGTTAGAAAGTTTTTCTTCTTATAAAAGTTTTAGTTGATGTTACTGTTTATTGAAATATGATAGCAATGGTGATTTTAAAAAATATTAGAGAGAGAAAGAGAGAGTGTGTGTATGGGCACACCAGGGCCTCTTGCCACTATAAACAGACTCCAGACACATGAGCTACTTTGTGCATCTGGCTTTTTGTGGGTGCTGGGGAATTGAACCTGGGCCATCAGGCTTTGTAAGCAAGTATGTTTAACCCCTGACCAACCTTTCCAGCCTGTGGTGATGATTTTTTCAATATAGACTCAGCAGAGATTTTCTGTGCCAGTCGTTCATTCTTATCTTCAAAAGGAGAATGTGTAGTAAGTGAAAATATGCTCTTCTTTTTATTATTTATTTATTTATTTAACTGACAACGTCTTTAACTGTAGACAATATCTCATGATACTTCCTTCCCTCCCCCCACTTTCCCCTTTGAAACTCCACTCACCATCATATCCCCTCCCCCTCTCAATCAGTCTCTCTTTTCAGTTTGATGTCATGATCTTTTCCTCCTGTTATGATGGTCTTGTGTAGATAGTGTCAGGCACTGTGAGGTCATGGATATCCAGGCCATTTAGTGTCTGGAGGAGCACGTTGTAAGGAGTCCTACTGTTCCTTTGGCTCCTACATTCTTTCTGCCCCCTCTTCCGCATTAGACCCTGAGCCTTGGAAGGTGGGTTTGAGATGTTTCAGTGCTGAACACTCCTCTGTCACTTCTTCTCAGCATCATGGTGCCTTCTGAGTCATCCCAAGGTTGCCACCATCTGAAAAGAGAAGCTTCTCTAACCAAAAGTGAGAGTAGCATTAATATATGGGTGTGGACATTAAGAGAAGTACTTGCTGGGCAGTTTGGTGAGCATAATATATACATTTAGCCAGACATTAGCAGACATTACATGCTAAGGCTCATGACTACCCTTGTCGTAGGTTTTCAGTATCAGGGATGTATTCCCTCCCATGGAGTGGGCCTCCATTCCAATTAGAGAGCAGTTGGTTTCCCCCATAACAGACATGCCACTATTGTACCCATTGGCTTATTTGTCCTGGCTGGCCAAATTTAAGGTTTTCAGTGTTCACTGTTGAGTATCTTGACTGGTGATTTCTCTCTCCCATTGAACTGCATGCAGCATAGCTTTTTCCAACTTTCTGTCAGCTGGTTCACATGGAGGAGGCTTTCAGCTCAGCTTCAGCGGGATTTCTCAGTGAACTTGCAGCCCAAGTATGTGGAGTCTTTAGCAATAGGGTCTTACCATCTATTCCTGGTGGGAAACCAAGGGCCTCGGCAATGGCCTATAATGTTTTGGGGTTATCTGTGACCTCCCCAGCCAACTCACTGAAAGGTATTCCATCCCTGGCACTGAAAATTTTCTAGTAACAATCTATGGCTTCTGAGTGTTCGTTCCATTGTCCAGAAAAGTAGGTTTCCAAATGACTTATTTATATCCTGTTAGATTTTTATTAGCCCTCCTTCTACCTTTCCTTTACTCAGTCTCTTCCCCTGACCTTACTTAGGCCTTTTCACCCCCACTAATCTGTTCTTCTACTTACATATATACAATGCCATCTGTAGCAGACACCTTCAGGTTCGCTGAGATGAACTTCCAGACCAGGCACAGTTATGGAGGAAGGGATATTTATTGGAGCTTACAGGTTCAGGGAAAGTTCCATAATGGCAGAAGAAGCTGGCCTGCTCTTCACAGGACCAAACACAGAAAGCCAAGCCATCAGCCAAAGCCATACAGCACAGCCCACCTCGGGAATTCTAGCTAGGCACACTTTGCATATCTTTAGATTGAAATCCTAAACCCATCCCACACCTTGAGATCCGCCCAGTGACACTGCCTCCAGCCAGGTGGATGCAGATGCAAACAACATATATTGGGGGCCATCTATTCAAATACCACTCCATCCTATTAATCCCCCCTCCCTCCCTTTCTATTCCCTTTATATCCCCTTTCTAGCTTTCTGGCTTCTGCTATTGAGTTTTATTTTTTTCTCACATAGAAGTCCAGTCATTTGTAGCTAGGATCCACATATGCTTTTCTTTCTGATCTTAGATATGATATGTGTTTTACTGAGTATCTCTCTGGTCCTGGAGATCTGGCACTGAGTGAAATAGACCAAGTCCTGTAATCAAGGATTTAAAATTCAATCTGCAGGAGATAGTGGACACGGTTATTTAAAATATAATAAAGGAAAAAGTCTTAGGGTACATTAATTATGTTTTTATCAATAAAACCTGAGTCTAAGGATTGCTTTTTAGGAGCTCCTGAGGCCTCTAAGGAATGGAGGCCTGCAGCATGGACACGCAGCAGTGGACATTTCAAACACAGGGAATGATTAGGAATTGATAACTTTGTCCTGATTTCATGTCTTTGTATTTATTCCCTTTAATAAAATATCCTGTGACATACCTTCTGTTCTAAGTTTTTCATTTGGGAAACATGACCATATGGACATGGTCATAATAGACAATAATGTACTGCTTACTCTGCCTTGTGTTATTAAAATGTAGATGGATGGATGGATGGATGGATGGATGGATGGATGGATGGAGTTTTCCCTACAATTCCAGGAGGTCTGACATAATTATCCTCCAGTTAAAGAAGAGGAAACGGATATGGAAAGTTTAAGACTTTTGCTCACAGCTCACAACCACCCAGTTAGGAAGCAGTGTTGCTGAGCTTCTCAATCAGGGTGGGTGAAAGAGTTTTGGGCCAAAAATAATCTTGATTTTTTAAATTGTATCTCAACTGAAAAATGGTAAAAATTTCTGATGATTTTGTTTTTCTAGAGAAATGTACTTTTTAGAGACCCACAAGCTTTCCTTAACATTATCTCTTAAAGCTTAAGACTACTAGTCCAAGCTCTGCAGAAATTTGATGGTTTTGTTGCCAGAGTGTAAACTGTTAACTTGACTATGAGTTTCCCAGGAAGATTCCTTGACCTTTTTTCTCATGTAGTTTCAAAGTTAGCAGAATTTTTATTCTGCATATTGTGTATTATTTATCATATCTTGGTTATTGGTTGATTTATCCAGAAGTCAAAACAAAACAACAACAAAAAAGGAACTGCAGAGTGAAGGTTGTCCTGTGTCCTTGATATGACTGTCCAACAGCATCCCAGCCTATATTCTTTGTGCTGAAGGACATAAGGACTGAGGATTCTAAGCTCCAATAAGCCTCTTTCTTGATGAATTTTAGAGGTTTGAGGTCTGCCTATCTAGAGAATATACATTTAGGCCTATATTTTCATGTGTAATGATTTAGGTGTGACATTACAAGTGGTTTATCCAGTGGTAGCACTGTTGCTGTAAGTTGCACGTGCTCTCTGGTATAGTTATCAGTAAATGTGATGAAAAGTATTACCCTCAGACCTAAACATCCTGCTAACTAACTTCCTCCCTCCCTCTCATCTGTCTGTCTGTCTATCTATCTATCTATCTATTCATTTATTTATTTATAGGAGAAAGAGAGAGAGAGTGGGTGTGCTGGGGCCTTCAGCTGCTGCAAATGAACTCCAGACACATGTGTCACCTTCTGCATCTGGCTAATGTGGGTCCCAGGGAATCGAACCTGGGTCCTTTGCTTTGCAGGCAAGCACCTTAAGCCATCCCTCCAGCCCTGCTAGCTTCCTTATAATTATCTCCACAGTAATAATAATGGCAGCAGTATTTATGAAGTGGTTACTGTAGACTTACAGGACACTTGTATCTGAAATCTATCTAAATTCTGAATTCTAATATCTAAAGTCTCCACTTGAGATGAGAACCCCAAGTTTCAGAGATTAAACGACTTGATCAGTGTCACTCAGCTAGAATTTGTGTTGAGATTGAGAGTGATTTGTGTGGAAAATTAAGATGAATTCCAAAATTAATATTTGAGAGTTTTCAAAACTTTTATATGTCTATATTTTCCCTGCAGCTTAATTTTTAACTAGTATATTTTTGTGGAAGATACTAAGATATTCCTTATTTATAAATTCACTAAGTTTAAAAATGTTGTGGTTAAATGCACATAAATAAATCTACCATTTTAACCACTTTTTAATACATGCTTCAGTAAGGGTGCATTTACTCACTTTTCAATTCATGTAATTTCCATTGTACTTTAGTACATTTGACTGAGTGGTGGTACCCAGGCATTTGATCAGGTCATGGGGCATTCAGATAGACCAAAGGTCTTCTCCCACACTCAATGTAGCCAGTAAAAATCCTGGCCAGGAGTGAGTGGTAAACATGCGAATAAATACAGCACAACATATATTTCTAAAGATGAAACATCCAAAGTGTATAATTTAATGCCCAAGGAAAATATCAAAGAAGAGTAAAAGGAGACAAGAGAAAGTATTCCTCTTCCAGAAGTAATTGTCATAGGATTCCCTCTTAAAGTGTGTTACTCCTTAAAGCTCAAAATAGATATGAAGGCTGGGAATGTGGCTCAGCCACAGAGTGCTTGCCCAGCATGAGGTGCTGGGCTTGGTCCCTAGCACTAAAATAAACAAACTAGCCTTTTAAACACATGAGTTATACAGAATAAACTTATCACAAACTTACACATTTTTATTTTCCTCATTAAATACATGTTGATTTTTTAAACAAGTTTCCCTGCCTACCTCTCTTCCACTGATATGTTTATTGTCTTGTATGCTCTGCTTACTGTGCTGTTGAGAACTTTCTAGGTACGATTCATAGAGAAATATATTATTTCTTAAAAAATACTTTATTTATTGATTTATTGGGGGTGGGGGAGAGATAGAGAAAGATGGGCAGATAAGAGAGAGAATGGGCATGCCAGAGCCTCCAGGCACTGCAAACGAATTCCAGATGGCTATGCAACCTTGTGCATTTGGCTTACATGGGTACTGGGGAATTGAACCTGAGTCTTTAGGCTTCTCAGGCAAGGGCCTTAATTGTTAAGCCATCTCTCCAGCCCAAGAAATCTATTCTTATTGCCTAATAGTATTGAGGAAGCAAGAAGACACATGGAGCCAGGAATCTTAGCAGTTTCTTCTGTCTTGAGTGGACTGAATGTAATTGTGGGCATGTACTTTGAACACAGTGGTTTTGTGGTAATTGGTTTGATTAGTGTAATATTGTGCTATATTATAAAATAGTAAAAATGGGGTTGGATCTAGAGAAGATAGCTGCACATTAATCCTTGGAATCCTTTAGTCATTACCTTACAATCACTGTAAATCTGTTTGTCTTTGTTAAAAGCAAACACTTGGATATTGGTCAAATAAGAAGAAACTCTCTGAACCATTTAATCCCATTCCACTGTCTTAAACCAGGACTAGTCTAGTGGTTTCTAATTCAGTTAGTGGCTCTTGGCACGTTTTTTGTTGCTATCTTAAAGTGGCAAGTGGGGAGAAAAAGGCTTGTTTTTTAGATGGTATTGTTTGTGAAGAAAGAGTACATGTTGCCTAAATATTTTGTTTGCTTGTTTTGTTTTGATGATAGAATATTTAGGAAGTAGTTATATATTGCCAGTAGACTTTTTAAAATGAGTTTTTTTTTTAAGGGGATAAGAGATAGTTTATTCTGGAGCCAAATATGAGAGACCATGGCACGGGAGCACAGATTTAGGTTACTCCCATGTTCCAACATGTTAACAATTTCATGAAGGTTCTATAGTTACAGAAAAAAAGAAAATCTAAATCAAGGCACTTTTCAAATACATTTGCTGACCAGCAGGTTGGCGAGTTACAGCAAAGGGGGAAAATCTCCCCCATAGGCCTCAGATGCTGTCTGATGACATTCTTAGCCCTTGGGTTGGAGGAAGCTGGGGGTCTGCTAGCACATTCCCAAAAGGTTGCACCTAATCAGCTGATAGTCAAATGGATGTTAGGTAAAATGAGTTTTTAAGGAATATTAGCTAGCATTTGAATGTAGTTAAATCATTATTGTAAATTTTATGACCATAGGCCACTTTTTTTTTTTTTTTGAGATAGTCTTGCTATGAATATGAAACCGAGGCTAGTCTAGAATTCAATGTAGTGAAGGCTAGTCTAGAACTCATAATAGTATTGTTTTAGCTCCCCAAGTGCTGGAGTTAGAGGCATACATTATGTCTAACTTCTTTGTGTGTGTGTGTGTGTGTGTGTGTGTGCGTGTGTGTGCGCATGTGTATGTTCAGGTGTAGTGTGGTGTGGTGTGTGTATAGTGTATGCATGTGTGTAGTGTATGCATGTGGAAGTCACAGAAGAACCTCCGGTGTCCCCTTCTATTACTCTATGGTTGTTTGCTTGGGACAGAGTCTCTCAGTGAACCCTGAGTGGCTACATTCAGTCTGATAGGCTGACCATTAAGCCCCAGTGATTCTCATGGCATTTCTTCTCCCCATGGCACCAAGGTTACAGGCATATATAGCCACACCTCACTGTTTCTGTGGGTGCTGGGGAGAGAACTCAGGATGAATCAAACCCTCATGCTTGCATGGCAAGTGCTTTTAGCCACTCAACCACTTCTCTCCTAATAGTGGTTTTGTCATTTTAGAAACCAAGTGCAAATTCGACTCAAGATACTGTTAGCTTTAATTGTAGTACCTCAGAGTCGGGGGAGGGAATCATAGCTTATGTATTCAACTTCCTCATTTCACATTTGAGGAAGCTGTCACAGAGAAATGAAGGCATTTGTACAACAGTATATATAGCCAGGCATGGACTAGACTGGGGCTCAAAACTTTCTCTTGAATTCTTATTTCTACTCATGCTCCCACTCACTAGAAGGCTGACAGGCTTCTTGTTTTTCTGTCATACTTTTCTTCTTAAAAAAAAAACAACTTTGAATTATTATTCTCTAATTGACATTCCTCACAGTGGGAATTTAAATTTTATTTTTATTTATTTGTGTGTGTGTGTGTGTGTGTGTGTGTGTGTGTGTGTGTGTGTGTGTGTGTACGCCACAGTGTATCTGTGGAGGTCAGGGAATAACTTCAAGGTATCTGTATGCCACCTTCTTTGAGACAGAGTTTCGTGTTGCAAATGAACTGCCAGACCAAAGGAATGGTTAACAAGCTGGCCATTGAGCTTGGGATTCTCTTGAATCCACCTCCTGTTGTCTGTCTTAGCTCATTGGAATCACAGATGCACATTCCACTTTGCATCTGGCTTTATGTGGATGCTGGGGAATTGAATGTGGGCCAGCAGGCTTTGCATGCAAGCACCTTTTAACTGCTGAGCCATCACCCCAGTCTGGAAATTTAGTTCATGCCAGCTATTCCCTTAAGATGCACACAGCTTCGCTCGTGTCCCCTCCCCCCATGTGTCTCCTTTGCCTTCACCTCTCTTTGCTTACTTCCACAAGTCTGTCTTTTGCTGTCCATTGTCTGTCTTTCCAACTTAGTGGTTTCTGCTGTGCTCCCTATTTTAGCAACTTCCTGGGAATACTATTTTGAAAATTAATTGAATGAATAATTCAGATTTTAATGTAATACTGCTTAGCTCAAATAATAATGTTCAATTTACTCTTGATGAAGTTATCATTTGAAAAGACAAAGAAGTAAATATTTGGCTACTTGTTTTCATTGGTTGACTATTGCTTAGGGTAATCCCTTATCAAATATGGCATTCCTATTGTAAGAAAAAAAATCAAGCTGGGTGTGGTGGCTTACTTGGGAAGCTGAGGTAGGAGGATTGCTATGATTTGGAGGCCAGACTGGGCTACAGAGCCAAGTTCCAGGTCAGCCTGGGCTTAGAGCAAGTACTGGCCTTAAAAAATTAGTGTATGTTTATCCTTAAAATTATGTTTCAGCAGGGCATAGTGGCACATGCCTTTAATCCCAGCACTCAGGTGGCAGAGGTAGAAGATCACTGTGAGTTTGAGGCCAACCTGAGACTACATAATGAGTTCCAGGTTAGCCTGGGCTAGAGAGAGACCCTATCTTACAACCACCCACCCCACACTTCCCTTTCAGATGTACTTTCCCACACCTAAATAAAGAGATAGTTGTGGAAAGGAGCTGTAAGCTTAACTCTATAGTAAGTGTCCAAGGCCTTGGCTTCATTGGTTGGTGGGTTGTTTCTGTCCATTTGGAGAGACATTTCTATCAGTGTTGACTGACATTATTTTGCCAGTCTTGCCCTATAATCATTTTACCATCAGTCAAGTAGCACAGCTACTGAGTAGGGGTTTTGGTGCAGTGAGATGCTGTTCCACATAGCTAAGAGCTGTGACAACAATTAAGACCATGTAAATGAGTCATGTGTAGTAGTCCAACTTTATGCTTTCATATATACAGTTGACATAGGTACCACAATAATCAAAGTTAAAGGAGCCATGTGGACACATTTTATCTGAAACAAATGGTGGTTCATGTTTTGACCATCCTGTGTGTAGTTTCTGAGTTTCTGACTTGTCACTTAATTTTTTTAAGTTTGGGTATTAGATAAACTGTAGATCTTTATTTGAGACAGTGAAACACAGGAGAGGGAGGAAAGAAGGGAGGGAGGGAGAAAGACACAGAGAGAAAGAATGAATGAATGAAAAAGGGTGCACCAGGGCCTCCTGCCACTGCAAATGAACTCCAGATGCATGTGCACCACTTTTGGTGTATCTGGCTTTACATGGATACTGGGGAATTGAACTGAGACTGTCAAGCTTTGCAAGCACACACCTTTAACTGCTGAGCCATCTCCCTAGCCCCACATATCTTTTGAAAAACCACAGACACTGTTCTATATTATGACTGTGGTTAAAGCATTGTTACCCTTTGGTGTTTGCTGGCTTTCATAGGGAAAGTACTGCAATACTTGGAGATAATTACTGCTGGAATTGTCTTTTATGTGCATCTCACATTCTTGGTATTTTTAAAACTGCATCACACAGATATATTGGCTGTGTTATTAACTATGACCACGTTTCTTGCTAATTCCTCTTGTTCTCTGTGGGTAAACACCTCTTCTTCAGTGTTTCCAGTGAGATGCCAGTGCTGCTGGGTTGTGTTTGTTTAGATTTATTTATTTATTTTCTTTCTTTCTTTCTTTTTCGGTTTTTTGAGGTAGGGTCTCGCTCTAGCTCAGGCTGACCTGGAATTCACTATGTAGTCTCAGAATAGCCTTGAACTCTCGCCAATCCTCCTACCTCTGCCTCCCGAGTGCTGGTATTAAAGGTGTGCACTACCATGCCCGGCTTTTGTTTAGATTTTGAAGCAGCCGTAGTGCCTGCTCTCACATTTCATTGATGCTGTCACTTCCACATCTCATGGTTGTCTGCCACTGATTTCCTCAGCCCTGGTGATGCCCCTGTGCACTGTTTTAGTTTATGTGGGATCTGGTCCCTTTGATCTTTGGGAACAGACATACACATTCATATATACATTTTATAGGCATTTAGAAATTTTGAGTCCCATCCATTCAGGCATAACGATTCATGTGTTTATATCTGTTCCTGTAAAGGTTCTTGTGCTCACCCAATGAATGGATTTTAGAAAGGACATGTGATTTAATATTTAGCAAAGAAGTGCATGCCTTAGCCATGTGTACAGGCAAAGAAGGGCATATATTAGATTTGTGCACAGATGAAGTATATACATTAGCAGTGTGCCCAGATGAAGAAGTGCATTCATTAGCAGTATGCACATAAGAAGTGCATGTGTTAGCTGTGTGCACAGATGAACTTCATGCATTAGCCATGTGCATAGATCAAGAAGTGTATGTAGCAGTGTGCACAGATGAAGAAGTGCATGCCTTAGCTGTGTGAACTGATGAAAAAATGCATGCATGAACCACATGCACAGATGAAGTGCATGTCTTAGTTGTGTGCACAGATGAATAAGTGTATGTCTTAGTCGTGTGCACTGATGAAGAAGTACATGCCTTAGCCGTGTGAACAGATGAAGAAGTGCATGCTTTAGCCATGTGCACTGATGAAGAAGTGCATGCATGAACCGCGTGCACAGATGAAGAAGTGCATGCCTTAGCCATGTTCACAGGCAAAGCAGTGTGTGTTTAGCTGTGTACAGATGAAGAAGTGAGTGAATTAGTCATGTGTGGGTAAAGTGCATGCATTAGTTGTGCTCAGGTGTGCTGTGCACTCTTCACTCCAGTGCTATCATCCGGGTAGTGAAGCATGATGCTTAAAGGACTCAATTTTACATTGAGAGGTTTCAAGTATATCTTCAACATGCTTATATTCTTTCAGTCTTCCTTCATTTAGCAAAAATTTATTTTTCAGTGGGGAAGGAGCATTGCTTAGAGGTTAAAAGCATAAACTAGAATGTAATTGGCTAGTTTAAATTCTGACTCTGCCACTTACCAACTGTGTGCTTTGATTAATTCATTTAATTTTAGTCATCATTTCTTCATTATTATAGTATTCCCACTCTATGTGAAGTGGTGGTTTGTTTTTTGGTGTCTTTATAGTCAAGTTAGGACAGTATTTTGATACTTTAGTGGCAGATTTAGTTAACTCCAGAAAAATAGCAGCAAATAAGCTAACATGTTCTTCTTCTTAGAAAGTTTATTTTTTAAATAAGAAAACAGTTAAAATAATTTTGGTAAAATTTCTGGAGTATTATAAGGCAATGCAAAATACTCTGAATACATCTAACAGGAAGACCCTATTAATTGTATAAGATCAGGGACAGTAAGGAAAATGTATTATGTCAAATGCCATGTGTACTCACAGAGTAGAAAATGTTTGCATCTCCAGGGGACTTAGGGAAGGCTTTTCATTGGAAGAACCCCTTCAGCTGATCCTGGTGCATGGGCAAGAGGCACATTTCTGGTAGAATGAATGGCTTGCATAGTGTTGCAGAGGAGGGGACACATTCCTTGAGTTTCAGTAGTTCTATATTATTGGGGCAAAATGTGAGGGACAGGGGGCAGGCCATGACACACAAGGGGAGAATGAACAGAGATGGGGTGGCACTGCACACCCAAAGGCACTTCCCTCTGTAGAGGTCAAACGGTCAGGACTTAGTCCTGGAGGCAGTGCTGTCACTTAAGTCTTCTTAGGCAGAGGAGGACTTAAGGTGACATACTTATTTAAAAACAAGTTTCTGTTGTCTCTGTAGAATGTGGGATAGTGAGGGTGACATTAGAGACTGTAGACATACTGGCAGACATACTGTGGCATTTTGGCTAGGGCATCAAATAATGTGTGTGATGCTGAACCAAGGTGGTAGTGCTGAGGTGGTGGTGGAGGAGGAAATGGAGAAGCATATCTGGAAGAAGAGGTAGAAAATCAGGTTGGCCAACCTCAGCAGGCATCTCAGTGCAAAGGTGGGAGAGTAAACGCATGCTGGAATGTGTGCTGGTGCCGCTAGAGACACCTTATGGGAGTATGTCAGCACGAAGACTCGAGTGCCACCTCCATTCAAGAGCCCTCAGCTCCACTGTTCTTCAGGCAGGTGGCTTGATTCACCTGTGAGAGCTCCCCAGCAGGTGGTGAGGGTGGAGTTGGGTCTATACCCCTCTTCTGTGTAGTATCCTTATGAAACTTCCTGTTCTGGATTGATTAGAGGAGTTTGATAATTTTTTTGTTTGTTTTTATTTTTTATTAGAGACAGAGAGAGGGAAAGAGAGAGAGCAAGAATGGGCATGCCAGGGCCTCTAACCACTGCAAACGAACTTCAGATGTGTGCGCCCCCTTGTGCATCTGGCTTACGTGGGACCTGGAGAATCGAACCGGGATCCTTAGCCTTCGCAGGCATGTGCCTTAACCGCTAAGCCATCTCTCCAGCCCAAGTTTGATACTATTTTTAAAGCCCTTTCCCCATGTAAAGCATAGATTTCATAAGTGGTGGAGTTAAAGCAAACACAGGGGACTGCTACAGCAGGTCTGATGACAATACAAACAAAGCTTCTGAGTAGAGGACAGAAATCCCTTGTTAAGACAATGTCTTAAACACTTCTTGTGGCTGAGGATAGGTCTTTAACGCCCTCTATTGGCTGTTTAGTCTGAGGCAACATCTTGATTGTTGAACACTGTTCCTTGCAAGCATTCTTCACCAAAAGGAGAAAAATGAGAGATTTAAAATTAAAGTAGGGCTGGAGAGATGGCTCAGTGGGTAAAGCACTTGCCTGAAAGCTTAAGGACTGTGGTTTGATTCCCCACATAAAGCCAGATGCACAACATGGTGCATGCATCTGCAGTTATAGTGGCTTAAGGCCCTGGTGTGGTATATCTGTTTGTATCTCACTGCTTATAAATAAATTAAATATAAAAAATCTGGTTGGGACATTTAAAATATTCTTAAAGGGCCTAAAGATTGGAGAGAGGACTTTTGAGAGCATTTTGTTTTATGAACCATGTCTGATACCACGGACTGAGTTTTCAGGAAGTGGACATCATTATTGAGAAGCAGCATGAATCAAGAAGGTATTGGGTATTTTTCCTGCAGTAAAGCCTTATGAGAAGAAGGCAGCTGCTGCATGGGATGCCATGGGAGAAAGTAACTTGAACTTTGCAGGACTTCATTTGCCACTGTGGGAAGCCACAGTCAGAAAAGTCATTATAGGACACGTGGTAGCCACTGTATGTGATAGGGGTTGGGGTCGGGGGGAGTGGTTTGTCCTTTTGTTCCCTCCAAATGAAAAGTTGTATTTGGGTTCTCTCTGACAGGAAAAGGGGTGAGATTAGATTTTATGCTTCAATAGCTAGGGATCTAAGCCTTAATAAAGCCAATAACCTGGCACTTGTTTAAGATCTAAAGAAAGCATGCTTTGTGTAAATGCTCACTATGACTTTTCTATAATAAATGAAACTTATCTTTCCAGAGTAAAACTCTGTTTCCAGTGAATCTTCCTAATTATACAATTACAGTTTTTCTAACAGTTTCAAACAGTTGCATTTTAAATATTAAAAAATATTTATTTTATTTGCAAGCAGAGAGGGAAGAGAGAGAAGAAAGAAAGAAAGAAAGAAAGAAAGAGAGAAAGAAAGAAAATATGAAAATTAAGGCATGCCAGAGTCTCTAGCAGCTACAAACCAATGCCAGATGTGTAAACCACTTTGTGTATCTGGCTTTGCATGAGTACCAGGGAATTGAACCCAGGCCAGCAAGTACCTTTACTGAGCTATTTCCCCAGTTCCAGTTGCATTCATTTCTCTCTTCAGGCTAAGCATGCTTTTTGATTCTCTGTGAGATGAAGCTGTGGTGATTGTCCACAACTAAATTAGAGGAATCACTTATTTGCTTTTGTTATGTTTTGTTGTTGCAGTGCTTTCTAACAAAGTTTATAATCATTAATAGAAAGCAATGCTGACGCTTTCTTGTGTTTCATGAGGGGAATCAGCTGTGTGTAGTTTGCCTTCCTCCCCAATAAAAAAAGCCTTTCATCAAACACTGACATCCCAGATGAAGGGCTTAATTGTACAGCTTATTTATTAGTGTGTCAAACTTAAAATGTAATGGTTTCATATTTCAGAATGAAGAGTGTGTTGTGATTCATGGCTGCTGGTGACAAAATGGACAGCTCTTTTCTATCGCTGTGCTGAGTACCCACTCACACACAGCTACATATTCTGCCTCCCTCTTTTTTCTCTCTGTACAATAGCTCCCTCTACTTGAAAATATTGGCGTAATTACAGTTTAACACCACATACTTTATTAGCAAGATCCCTTGATGATTGTTAGTTTTGATTTTCTTCATAAATACTAGAAGCAAGGTCAGTTACTTTTGAAAGAATTTTTTAAGGAACTAGCTGTGCAGCCTTGGTTGATTTAAATATGTGCATTTGGTTAATTCCATGCAGTTATAGAAAGCAGGACCAGAAGTCTTCACAAGAGCCATAAGCCACTTCAGGGAGATACAGCTTGTGATTTGATCCACAGTCTGACACAAAACCTGGCAGTTAGTTTCTCTCTGTCTCTCAGGCAGAGATTACTAGAAGCTTGCAGTGGTAGATCTTCATAGTACTTCTACCTCTGACCTTTAGCCTGTATGTGCATGGTCAAATAGCTGGAACACCTCCAGACAAACCACAGCAAGCATGCTGACTGGGATGGAACTGTGTTCTCCCTCTCACCAAGTTTCATGGTGAATTTCGGTGCCACATACCTCTATCAATCAGAAAGACAGATTGAGACTCCATTCAGCCATAGATTTCCATGTTGACACCTCTGTCTTCTTCATTCATAACTTGTCATGTCCTGTTTCTCCTGACCATTACTGTGACGCAGTGCTGGCAGCTGAGCTTGTCCCTGAGAGCAAGGACTGCTTGGTTGAATCATGGCTCTGCCATTAAACAGCTGCTGGTGGTGGCTAGTTGCCTTAACTTTTGATTCTTTCATCGATAAAATTCAGACAGTAAGCTGGATATGATGGCCCCACAAATGCAATTTACATTCAGGAAACTGAGGTAGGAAGATTACTGTGAGTCCAAGGCCATCTTAGACTACAAAGTAAGATACTGTCTCAAAAAAAGACAATAAATATCTAGATTTATTGAAATTGTTAGATGAATGGGTGATTATATTAAGTGCTATATATAGTATTTTAAATAAAAATAATAGTGGAGTAATGAATTAGTATTTATTGATATGTCAGAGCCATCTTCAATGCTCAAAAGGAAAAAAAGAAATCCAGAGTTCTTTCACAGGATGGGAGAACAGAGACGGAAGAAATAGAACATAGCACTTGTGCTCGTGAGTCCTCACGCTCTGTCCTGGCATTGTTCTGATGTCGGGACATAACTATGCCATAATCTTGGACATGATTTTAGAATATGTTCTGGAAGCAAACACCTGTGTGTGTTGCTGGTAATTGAATACAGGGCTTCCCTCTTGCCAGGCAAGCACTTTATACTGAGCTACATCCTTCCCTAAATATACTTTCCTCCAGCAAAACATTGATTACAAAAGATTAAAAGACTAGCTGGGAATGGTGGCACACACCTTTATCCCAGCACTCAGGAGGCAGAGGTAGGAGGATCGCCATGAGTTCAAGCCTGGGCTACAGTGAGACCCTACCTTGGATCCCCGCCCCCAGAGAGAGAGAGAGAGAGAGAGAGAGAGAGAGGAGGGAGGGAGGAAGAAATGTGTTTTGAGTCATCAAACATGCAATTGAATCTGTTAAGGTTGTACTTGATTCTTACTATAAGCTGATGCTTGCACAATGTATAGAGTAACATTTTCATTTTTACCTCTATAGCAGAATATTGCTAGAATGCTGGACATGAAATAGTAAAATCAGAGGCACCAACTGTCTGCCGACTTGAACCTGCATGTTCACTTTCAGGGTGCTGCCTCATCTTTCTCTTTGCTTAATCAACAGGACCCCTTGGACCCCACAAGGTCAGTGATTGTGATTCGCTCCCTGGTAGCAGATGGTGTAGCAGAAAGAAGTGGAGAACTTTTACCTGGAGACCGTCTGGTCTCAGTCAATGAGTACTCCTTGGACAACAGCACGCTTGCAGAGGCCGTGGAGGTGCTGAAGGCTGTGCCTCCAGGCACTGTACATCTCGGGATCTGCAAGCCTTTGGTGGTAAGTGTTGATCTGTTAATATAAGCACCCAATTTTGATAATATAGGAAGTAAAAATAGTGCAATAGTTGCAAACAAGGATTTTGGGAGATTAATACACCTGACATTGAATCTCTCTTTTTCACCACTTACTATGTGTTTGATCTTGAGAAGAATTCTTAATGTCCTTGACTTAAAACATCAGAAAAATGTGTACCTCATAAAGCTTTGGTTATTGTGGTGGTTTGAATTAGATGGTCCCCATAAACTGAAGTGTTTTGAGTGCTTGGTCCCCAGCTCATGGCAGTTTGGGAAGAGGAGTCTTGCTGGAGGAAATGTGTTTTGGAGGCAGGTTTTCGGATGTTATAGCCAGCTCCCCTTTGGTAAACTTCTGCTCACTTTCCTGCCACTGATTTCCACCTCCTGTGGAGAGGTGATGTCCAGCCTCTGCTCGCGCCATGCTTTCCCCTGCCATCATGGAGCTTCCCCGCAAGACTGTAAGTCAAACTAAACAACTTTGTCATCCCATCAGTTGCTTTTGGTCCGGTGCTTTGTCCAAGCAACAAGAAGGTGACTACACCAGTGATTTAGAAATAACAATTGATAGATGTGACTCATATTATGATATCACTGCTCACTGCTGACATTTCTAGTCCTGAGTCTACCACTTTTACTACTGCCTTTGTCTTTGGACTTTTATCATATTCCCAAGTATTTTTGCTTTTTAAGTTTCATTTGGAAATGATGTTGAGAAGACACAGTAAGTTGAAATTCAATAATTTATATCATCTTAACTATATGATAATGAGATTTTTAATGCCCAGTAAACCTAGCACCAAAAATGAAGCCATCTGTCACATGATGTACTATGTCAGGTTCATAAACTAAGGGTTCCTTTTACAGATAAGGTATTGTTGAGGTTCCCAATTAAAAAAAATACTTGATAATTTTCAGCCTGTTTAAAAATATTAAACGCCTATTTCAGGTCACTCAGTATTTTAAGCCCATTATTGATATTAGGTAATGTAATACTCAAACTAGCTTTAATTTTTGTTTATTATTTATTTATTTATTTGAAGGTGACAGAGAGAGAGAGAGAGAGAGAGAGAGAGAGAGAACAAATGAATGAATGGGCACACCAGGGCCTCCATCCACTGCAAATGAACTCCAGATACATGTGCCACCTTGTGCATCTGGCTTACGTGGGTACTGGGGAATCAAGCCTTTAACTGGGGTCCTTAGGCTTCACAGGCAAGTGCTTAACTGCTAAGCCATCTCTCCAGCCCCTCAAACTAACTTTAAAGGTAACCCTCTGTTGCAGTCAGGTTCGCATTACTGGCAGAAAACACCAGACCAAGAGCAGCTTGTAGGAAAAAAATCGGTTTATTTTGGCTTACATACTCGAGGAGAAGCTCCATGATGGCAGGGAAAATTGATGACATGAGCAGAGGGTGGACATCACCTCCTGACCAACATCCTGGACAACAACAACAAGAGAGTGTGCTCAACACTAGCAAGAGGAAACTGGCTATAATGCACATAAGCCCACCCCCAACAATACACTGCCTCCAGGAGGTATTAATTCCCAAATCTCCATCATCTGGGAACCTAGCATTCAGAAGGCCGAAGTTTATAGGGGACACATGAATCAAACCGCCACACCCTCTTGTCACAGAGACATAGAGTGCTGAGGAACTTTCCCAAGGTCTGATAAATAGTAAAGGGCAGACACTTGAAGTGTAGACTTGGCTGGGCCATTTCAGGTCCTGTTCTCAGCCACAGTGCTATGTAATGTGTCATTCCATGTCTGGTTTCTGTGTAGTGTATCTGAAACAGCTAGGTGGGCTATGATAGCTAGTTGGACTAGATTTCAGGAAACCCAGACTTTTTCTAGCTTTACTCAGAGCTAACCCCGTGGATTCCAAACTTACAAACAAACAAATTAACAAAAAACCTAAGCTATACAAGACCTCTGGGAGTATGTTAAGGTGGAGTTCCCTAGGCCCTGCCCTTGGGGATTCAAATTAATAGTGCAGGAGTCTCCCCTCAGTAAGCCACCGGAGAGTTCCAAATGCAGAAGTTTGCACTTTCAGAAATATTGTACTAGTAGTTTGATCACATATACCACTTCTATGAACCTTTTTAAAGCAATTTTTGGGAAGGATGAAGAATGCTGGAAAACTAAGGGCTTTATTCACTCTAAAATTCTTTAAATGCATGAAATGTTAATGTTAACAAGCATGCATAATATACTTCTATGTGTCACAGACACCTGGCTGGATAGGTTCATATCAATAATTATGCTCATGTATAGAGAGATGTTTTACACTTAGTATTTTTAAAAATATTTATTTAAGAGAGAAAGAGGGAGGGAGGGAAGGAGGGAGGGAGGTGAGAGAGAGAGAGAGAGAGGGAGGGAGAGGATGGACATGCCAGGGCCTCCATCCACTGCAAACGAACTCCAGATGCATGCGCCTCCTTGTGCATCTGGCTTACGTGGGTCCTGGAGAATCGAACCAGGATTCTTTGGCTTTGCAGGCAAATGCCTTAAGTGTTAAGCCATCTCTCCAGCCCTACACTTAGTACTTTTTACATTGGAAAACCTCAATATGGTCTTCTTGATTACATTTTTTTTGGTGCTAGGGATTCAGTTATTTAGTGCCTTGCACATGCTGAGCAGAGACATTCCCTCTTAGCCATCCCCATTATTACGTTGTTTTATTCTTCATATATTGCATATTAAAATGCCTATGTATGGAATGAAGAGGTAGCTTAGCAGTTAAAGGCACTTGCTTGCAAAGCTTGATGGTCTGGGTTCAATTCCCCAGTGGCCTCATGGGACCAGATGCACAGAGTGGTGCATATGTATGGAGAGGTGGGCAGGAGGCCCTGGTGCACCCATACACTTTCGCTCTCTATAAAATAAAGAAGTACTTTTTCGAAGGCCAGGAGTGGTGGCACCCATCTCTAATCTCAATGCTTGTGAGGCTGAGGTAGGAGGATTGCCATCAGTTTGAGCCCACACTAAGACTACATAGTGAATTCCAGGTCAGCTTGGGCTAGAGTGAGACCCTACCTCAAACAAACAAACAAACAAACAAACAAACAAACAAACAAAAGCAAACAAAAACAAACAAAACAAAAAAGATCTCTATTGGGGCTGTGGCTCAGTGGTTAAAGGCACTTGTTGTCAAAGCCTCATGGCCCAAGCCAGTACACGTGTAAAGCCAGATGCACAAAGGTGGTGCATGCATCTGGCGTTTGTTTGCAGTGGCAAGAGGCCCTGGTGTACCCATACTTACTCTGTCTGCCTCTTTCTCTATGTCTCTCTCAAATAAATAAATAAATAAATAAATAAATAAATAAATAAATGAAATAAGCCTTTAAAAAGTGCCTATGTATTTTTACCTGTCAGACACTTCAAATCATTTGAAATGAGGTCTGTCACATGACTGAGTTCTTAACTGTTCAATATGAGCATTGTCATTGCTAACAGTGTGATAGCTTGTTGGATTTCAGGAAACCCAGACTCCTCTGTTTCTAGTTTTGCTCAGTGCTAACCCCATGGATTCCAAACATAAAAATACCCAGGCCCCACAAGACCCCTCTGGGAGTGGGTTAAGATGAAGTTCCTTTGGTCCTACCCTCAGGAGTTCAGAGTTAATAGTGCAGGAGTCTTCTCCTCAATGGGCCATCAGAGAGTTCTGAATGCAGAAGTTTGCACTTCCAGAAACATTGTACTAGTAGTTTGATCACTTTTCTTCTAGGAATCTTTTAAAAACAATTTTTTGACAAGGATGAAGAATTCTAGAAAACTAAGGGCTTTATTCACTCCAAAGTTGTTTAAATTAACAAGCACAATTAATATACTTACTGCATTGTTCAAATGGCATCATGGGGTTCTCAGTGTAAGTTTTGGACAGGTTAAGGAGAGGAAAACATTTTAGGCAGTAGAGACAGCTTTTACCTTTGAGAAATTTTAGGAAGTTTGAGGCAGCATGTAAAATATAGAACATAGTGCCAGCAGGGTGTTCATAGTGACATAGTGACAGCAGGGTTTGCATAGGATGTAATACTAGCATGGGGTGCATAGGACTTAGAGCCAGCAGGATTTACAAAACATAGTACCAACAAGGTTTACACAATGTAGTGCCAGTAGGGTGTGCATAGGACTGAGTATCGTCAGGGTGTGTATAGGACTTGGTGACCTGGAATGTGTTCCTGTGGGTGGAGCTTTGCTCAGGCTTCTTCCCTCAGAGTCTGGGCTGCCAGGATATTTAGGAGTAGGAGTTTGAGTGAAAGGTCAGCTTTAAGATTTCCTTTTTTATAAATTTTATTTATTCGAGAGATAAAGAGACAGAAAGAGGGAGAGAATGAATGAATGAATGAATGAACGAACGAACGAATGGACATGGGTGCACCAGGGCTTCCAGCTGCTGCAAATGAACTCCAGATGCACGTACCACCTTGTGTATCTGGCTTATGTGGGTCTTGGTGAATTGAACCTGGGTCTTTGCAAACAAGTGCCTTAACCACTAAGCTTTCTCTCCAGCCCTTAAGACTTTCTTTAAAGGCTGGGGATATAGCACAGTTGGTAGAGTGCTTGCCTAATATGCATGAACCTCTAAGGCTCAATACCACATAAAACCAGGGGTCTTGGCACATGCCTATAATCCCAGCACTTAGGAGGCAGAGGCACAGGTGATCAGAAATTCAAGGTCTTCTCTCAGGTGAGTTTGAGGCCTTGACAAAAAGACTTTCTTCAAACAATTAAGTATTTCCTTCATTAACATTTGGATTTTTTTTTTTTTTAAAATAGCGAAACTGCTCATGAACTGTAAATGGTGATTCACTGAGATCTCTGTCCCTATCTTAGACCACAGTTGGTAGCTGCATGTGTAATTGACTACTGTCTGCTGAGCATTTACTCAGTTCACAGAAGGGGGATAGGAAAGGTGAATAAGAAGGTCAAAAGTTAGCTTGCTTGTTTTTGGTGCTTTTAAAAATACTTTTATTTATTTGCAAGGAGAGAGAAAGAATGGGCATGCCAGGCCCTCTTGCCAGTGCAAATGAACTACAAATGCATGTGCCATTTTGTTCATCTGGCTTTATGCTGGTACTAGAGAATTGAACTCAGCCTGGCAGGCTTTGCAAGCAAGCACCTTTAACCACTGTTAAAGTCATCTTCCCAGCCCTTTAGTGGTTTTTGAGACAGGGTCTCTTGTAGCTAAGCCTGGGCTGAAACTATGTATCAAAGGATGGCCTTGAACTACTACTGATCCTCCAGCCTCTGCCTCCCAAGTGCTGGATTACAAGTATGCTCCATCACACCTGGCCTCAGAGTTAGGATGGGCAGAAAGGCTGTAGATTTGTAACAGCTATGAGAAGAATATTATTGTAATTGCAATCAGGCAGTATATTTTCATCTTTTTAATTATGGATGGAAGTTGGTTCTAATGATAAAATTTGCATAAATTTTGCTGTGTACTTGCACAATATGAAAATCTGAAGAAAGTTTGAAACTGAAGGATTTTCTTGATCATGAAAGTGGTTTATATTTTTAGGAAGATGAAAAAGAAGAAAGTTATGTTTTACATTTAAACAACAATGAAGACAACGCTGAACTCTCAGGAACAATGCATGACATAAATTCATCTTTAATACTCGAAGCACCCAAGGTATTGAGCAAATTTTTTATTTGAATGATTTGCTGTGCTATAAAGTTTCTATAAAGAAGACGAACTAAATTTAAATAATGCCCTCCATCCCTTTTCTGGCTGCTTAAGCTTCTGCAATAAATTCTTTGGAGTTATTTATACTTGATCATGCTGGCCTTTTAAGTCTTTGGTGTCTTAATTATTGATATAAAGTGAATCTGTATTTATGCACTACTGTTTTGTGTTAGGGACATAGGTTAAGTATTTCGTGTAGCACTTAACAGGATTCCTAGTTGTGATGGAGAATTTTCAGGGCTTGATGTGTAAAGAACCTTTTAGAACAGTCATCCCCTTGCCAACAGCAGATTTCTGCTCTGGCTTTACTGTGTGTCCTGTGTCTGGGTTGTGAGCTGCTCTTTCTCCTCAGTGGTCATCCTGCTGCTGGCCCTGGAATCATGTGCTAGCACAAGGCGGTGCACTGCAGTTTGTCAGTGTTTAGATTTTCTGGTTGAGGGACATAATGTAGCTTGAAGACAAGTGTAGTTAATTATTTTTACAACTTTCATTTACAGGGATTTAGAGATGAACCGTATTGTAAAGAACTTGTGGATGAACCATTTCTAGATTTGGAGAAGTCTTTCCAGTACCAGCAAAAAGAAATAGGCACTAGCAAGGAGGCCTGGGAAATGCACGAGTTCCTGAGCCCTCAGGTGGAGGAAATGGGCGAAGAGAGAGAGATGCTTGTTGATGAGGAGTATGAGCTCTATGAAGACCACCTGCAGTCCATGGAGCTGTACCCCCCGTCACATGCTGAAGATGTCTCCAGGCAGGAATTGCAGTTTGGTGAACAGTGGTCTCATGATAACATCTCAGGAGGTGAACCCCTCGAGTCTCATGACACAGGGCCTCTAAGAAGTATTTATTCCCAGGAGGCACAGCAGTATGGCTGTAACACGGGAGACATGGTAAGGCCTTATAACAAAACTCCTGTACCCCTTGCCTGCCGCACCCTCTTCCCCCAACTCATTTGACTTCCAAACACAAAATAAGAAAGACATAATGGTCTTTTCACTGTTGGGATTGTTCACAAGGTGTGCTGTCAGAGCATCGCTGGCAGCATCATGGCCTCTTGTACAGCACACAGCTCTCACAGGAGTCAGTAACCTGTAATGGCCTTGCAGTCTTCTGGCTTTTGGTTGTGCTTTTTAGTGACACTTTTCTCCTAATTTCTCATTTCAAGGAAGAGTTCTTTTAACACTATTTACTTTTAAATTTCCTTAATGAAATATAACTGTGTATTTTTCATGTGGTATGTTTGTCAGGTAAAATCAATGTAAAATTAATGAAAAATACATTAATTTTTCTATCTTGGCTAGCATTCTCTCTATATGTGATATAGCAATGGTGACAGCTAGGTAATTATCTTTACATTTGAGATACTGCCTATTTATAAGTTAGCAGAAGAGCTCTATGTTAATAGGTTTGTCCTTGCTATTAAATCATCAGTAAACTTTATTTTATCTTTTTTATCAAATTATGGTTAACTAGTCATTAGTTGGAATTTTTCATTAGGGCCATTTTAAATTTTTTTTTTTTTTTTTGGTTTTTCGAGGCAGGGTTTCACTCTGGTCCAGGCTGACCATTTTAAAATATTTTATTGTGTATTTCCTGGCCAGAATTAATTTTCAGACAAATGAAAACAAAGTCACTGTCAAAAGGATGTATTTAAAGGGCACCTGACCTTACAGTACACACAAGGTGCCACTCACTCCATTTGCTGCATATGACATCCGTCTATATGATGGACAGAGCAGGCCAGCATCTGCTGTCCTGGGGCAGAAGGTGAAGTCCTTTCCTTTCCTCCCTACCTTGCTCACTTCCTCTCTTTTCCCTGCTGCACAACTTGTGGGTCCCTGTGCTGGCAAGGTGCTATAGGACCTGAGTGGATTCCCCAGGGTGGAGGGCTCCAGGCAGCCTATCAGTGAGTGAACAGATGTTTTGGGGATTTATAAACAATCTTGTATGTGGGAAGAGGTGACACAAAATTGCCTGGCATGTTTCCTTGTTTTGAGCTTTTTGTCTTTGCCAGATTTATCCTAAATGTTCAGACTCAAATAGAATATTCACTTACATGAGCAAACTGGAACTAAAGATTACTGAATATGCATACATGTCCTTTTGTTATGGCTGCTTTTTCCTATAAAATAGGAAATTTTCTGTTCTCTTAAGTGAAAAATAACCTGAAATACTGATCCATTTTAATGCGTAAACTTCTTAAAATCTTTTAATGCATAAACTTTTTAAGGCAAGAGATGAAATAGTAAAATGTATATTTACAATATCTGTAAATTTAGTTAAACATTCATATTTTAAAAACTTTATAAGGTTAATTTTGAAGCCGGGTGTGGTGGCGCATGCCTTTAGTACCAGCACTTGGGAGGCAGAGTTAGGAGGATTACTGTGAGTTCTAGGCCAGCCTGTGACTATATAGTGAATTCCAGGTCAGCATGGGCTAGTGAAACCCTATCTCAAAAAAACAAACAAAAAGGTTAATGTTTGCCTATCTTCGCATATAACCGTGTGTGTACACACATTTGTACTGTATGCATGTGGAAGTGCTGTTTCTCAGAGATTGTCACTGGCCTGGAACTCACCAAGTAGACTAGACTTGCTGGTCAGCAAGCCCCAGGGATTCACCTGTCTCTGTGTCTCCACATCTGGGATTACAAATGTGCATCCCTATGGCCTGCCTTTAAAAAAGACAAAACATGGATTCTGGGAACTGATCTCAGGTCCTCATGCTTGCAAGGCCAGCCCTTTACTGGTTGAGCTGTCTCCCAGCCCTTAATTATATTCAGATTATTCCAGTGTATATTTAATGTCAGCACATTCACAATAATTAACTTTTTGATCATTTAACCTATCATCTTTATTTTTATGTAAGTTGTTTAAGATAGAGCAATTTTTGAAGTTATGCTGTCACTCAAAATTTTATCTGTATCTCAAGCATTCATTTACATAATATTAGTGTTTTTAAAATCATTTCTATCAGCTTATATTGATACTTTTCACAATTTAATCACTTACTGCATTGTTTGGTAAAGTGCTTTAAAAAAGATTAAAACAGGGCTGGAGAGATGGCTTAGCAGTTAAGGCGCCTGCCTGCTAAGCCTAAAAACGCCGGTTCCAATCTCCAGGTCCCAAGTTTAGCTAGATGCAAAGTGATGCAAGGGTGCAATGCTGCACTTGAGCACAAGGGGGCGCACACATCTGGATTTCGTTCACAGCAGCTGAGAGGCTGCTGGCGCACCCATCTCTATCTGTCTTCCTCTCCCTCTCTCTCTGTGTGTCTTTCCAAAAAAAAAAAAAAAAAAAAAAAAAGATTTAAAACAGTAGTCAAGGCTTACAATTTGAAGGAAATGCACCCCAATTTCTAAATATTTGTAAAATTGCCCAGCTTCCTTCTTTTTGTCCTCATTAGCAATTCAGTAATGTGTCCTTGTTAGGACTGTTTCTATTTATTTATTTATTTGGTTTTGCAAGGTAGGGTCTCACTCTGGCCCAGGCTGACCTGGAATTAACTATGTAGTCTCAGGGTGGCCTTGAACTCACAGCGATCCTCCTACCTCTGCCTCCTGAGTGCTGGGATTAAAGGCGTGCGCCACCACGCCCGGCTAGGACTGTTTTCTTATATTAAGAGAGTAGCAGGTTTCTCCAAGTAAAAGACAGTCTAAGTATCATTCCATTGAAAACATAGCTGTTAAATGGTTATACAGTTAACCACTCATTTTAAAATCTGTAAAATGTAATGTTTTGCTTATAATAAGATTCAAGGTTATAGCATATATTGACTGTTTCCACTCTACTATATCGTCACTGAGCACTGTTTTACTTCCTGTAGATAATTACACATTCTCAGTAATGCAGGTACACCCACATGATCAGGGTGGGCTTGGTCTTTATTTGCCCAACACTCACTACCAATGAACACTGTAAGGGTAATTTATCATGTAGTCTATTTTCCAGTACAGGTGAGTATCCCTTACCCGAAATGTTTGGGACCAGATGTGTTTCAGATTTGGGGATGTTTTCGTATTCATAATGAAGTATGTTAGGGATGAGAACCAAGTCTAAACACAAGATTCATTTATGTTTCTTATGTACTTCTGCAGTCTGAAAGGGATTTTGTGGATGTGCAATTGATTACCACTTATCAGATGAAGTCACACATGGGATTTTCCCTTTGTGTAGTGTTAGAACTCAACAAGACTCAGATTTTCAAATGAGAGATAATTAACCTGTAATAGTATCTAAACTTGGAATCTCTGAGAAGATTTTTAAAAAGTTCAATGGGCTGGAGAGATGGCTCAGTGATTGAGGGCACTTGCTTGCAAGGCATGACGGCCCAAGTTTAATTCCCCAGTGCCCACAAAAAGCCAGAGGCACAAAGTGGCATCTGGAGTTTGTTTGCAGTGGCAAGAGGCCCTGGTATGCCCATTGTCACTCACTCTCTCTCTGTTTGAAAATTAAAAAAATTAAAATATCTTGATTCATAGTGCCTATTTAGAGAGTGCCTTCAGAAGGGTAGAGAAACATGATTGTTTTTGTCTTGGTTGCATTATCTACTTGGGTTGTAACTATGATGGAATTCAGCAGTACAGTTTCCAAATTTACTACACCCTTGCTAACCACTTATTTTGTTGGCTACAATTTAAAAAATCTTTCTATTGACAATTTTCATACATATACGTACTGTGTTTGGATTATAATCCATTCTCTTTACTTTCTTTTGACTACCCCTTACCCATTCCTTGTCCACTGAACCCTCTTTTTTCCAATTAATCCTTCTATTTTGATGTCTTTTTGTTTTGCTTTGTTTTGTTTTTGGCCTCCCCCATCATCCATGACAACATGTTGATGGCTCAATATTATACAAGTCTTGTGCAGATAACAACAGCACTGTGAAGCCATGAATGCAAGCACTATTTAGTGTCTGGAAGACAGATTTCTAAAGCACTCTTCTTCATCCTTTGGCTCTTATACTCCTTCTGCTACCTCTTCCTCAGTGGTCTCTGAGCCTTAGAGGGTGTAATAGAAATGTGTCATTTATTGCTGAATATTCAGTGCATTGATGAGTTTTGAGTCTCCCTAGTAGTCCCCACCATATGAAGAGAAGCTTCTCTAACCAAAAGTGAGAGTAGCACTAATATATAGGCATAAACATAAAAATTTAGAGAGCAATTTGGTGGGCCAGACAACAGTAGTAGCTTCCCCACTGCGGAATTCCTTCCCATGGAGTGATCATCAAATACAATTAGAGAGCAGTTGGTTGGTTTCCCCTACAACAGACAGGCCACCATTGCACCAATGGGTGCATCTTGCCTAGCCAGTTTGCCATTGCTATAGTTAGTGTATCTTTTTTAAAAAAGTTTTATTTATTTATTTATTTATTTGATTTATTTATTTATTTATTTGACAGAGAAAGGGGGGGGGAGAGAGAATGGGTGCGCCAGGGCCTCTAGCCATTGAAAACGAACTCCAGACATATGCACCCCTTTGTGCATCTGGCTAACGTGGGACCTGGAAAATCGAACCTGGGTCCTTTAGCTTTGCAGGCAAATGCCTTAACTGCTAAGCTATTCCTCCAGCCCTATAGAATATCTTTTTGTGTTTATAAATATGAAGCACATTTCACTGATTTTTTTTTTTGAGACATGGCCTTGTTATAACCCCAATCATTAGTTATTTTTCTTTTCTTTGTCTTTCTTCTTTTTCTTTCTTTCTTGTATTAAGAAATTAAGAAAATTCATTTCTTTTTTTAAAAAAGATTTTATCTTTATTTACTTATTAGAGTCAGAGAGAGAGAGTGAGAATGGGCGCGCCAGGGCTTCTAGCCACTGCAAACAAACTCCAGACGCATGCACCACCATGTGCATCTGGCCTACATGGGTCCTGGAGAATCGAACCAGGGACCTTAGGCTTCTCAGGCATGTGCCTTAACCACTAAGCCATCCCTCCAGTCCTCTGTTTTCTTTCCTTCTCTTGTCTTTGTGTTTTTGAGGTAGGGTCTCACTCTAGCTTAGGCTGATCTGGAACTCACTCTGTAGCCCCAGGCTGGTCTTAAACTCACAGTAATCCTCCTGAATATGTGCATTACCATGCCTGGCCAAGCCCCATTTTTTTAAAGGTTTTGTTATTTTTGCTTCACAATTGTTTATGTGAGAGTAACTGTATATTCTTATTTTATTCTCTAGAAACAAAACACCAGCATTTATCTTTATAAAGTGCTAACCCAAATTTGGGATTCATTTTTCTTATTCATCGGTTACTACTTACACAATTGCCATTTACTTATTTATTTTTTGTTTTGTTTTGTTTTTCGAGGTAGGGTTTCACTCTAGTCCAGATTGACCTAGAATTCACTATGTAGTCTCAGGGTGGCCTTGAACTCACAGTGACCCTCCTGCCTCTGCCTCCCAGTCAGTATTAAAGGCATGTGCCACCACGCCTGGCCCATTTGTGTTTTTTTTAGAAAGTCCAAATCACCCCAAATTATTGTAAAATGTCTTCTGTTAGGTACACAGTGCCCACCATCTCCTTTTGACACCTTCTCTAAGAAGCTCTTGCTTGTTTCATTCCCATCAACCAGGCAGTTAGATCTTGTTCTCCCCTGTGTAATATTTGAGTTGAATTTCATGTTCTTTAGGTTCCATTAGGTGTCTGATATTATATTTTTATTTTTATTTATAATTTGTGTAGAGAAAACTGGCAGGAATTAGTATCCCAGTACATGAGAATACTTTTTATTACCATTGGAGTCTGACCATTATAATTATATTTAAAGAGTGGGCCATTTAAAAATATGTATGTATTTTTTGTTTTTAACAACCAAAATTTCTGTCAATAAAGAATAGTGCTTCCGGGCTGGACATGGTGGCGCACACCTTTAATCCTAGCACATGGGGACAGCCTGAGACTAAATAGTGAATTCCAGGTCAGCCGGACTAGAGTGAAACTCTGCCTCAAAAAACAAAAACAAACAAACAAAAAAAAAAACAAAAAAACAGTGTTTCCAGGAGTGGTGGTACACTCCTGTAATCCTGGCACTTAAGAGGTAGAGGCAGGAAAATCACAAATTTGAGGCTAGCCTATTCTATGCAGTGAGTTCCAGTCCAGTTTGGGTTATAGAGTTAGACTGTGTCTCAAAAGACCAAAAACAAACACCCAAAAAAGACATTCACCTTAAATTAATTAAAACATATGTCAATGGCAACTATAAAATTTATAATTTATATTTATCTTCATAAATATTTAAAAACTATGATAATGATGGGGCTGGAGAGATGGCTTAGTGGTTAAGGCAGACCTAGATTCAACTCCACAGAACCCACATAAGCCAGAAGCACAAGGTGGCACATGTGTCTGGAGTTTGTTTGCATTGGCTAGCAAGAGGCCCTGGCTTGCCCATTCTACCACCCCCCCCCATAAATAAGTAAAAATAAATATTTTAAAAACTATGATAATGAAATAAATAACAACGTATGTGCTGTGCCTTATTCTGTGTGGGTTGCTATAACAAAACTACCATTAATTGGGTAGTTTATCAGTGTCATAAATTTGTTTCTCATACCTCTGGAGGCCAGAGTCCAAGGTCAAGGTGTGTTCACGTTAGTTCTTAAAAAAGGCCTGAGTTCTTGTTCATAAATAGCACCTTCTGTATGGTGAAAGGAACAGACCTCTCTGGAGTCTCTTTTGTAAGGTCACTGATCCCATTCATGACGGCTTCTCCCCCAGGACTTCATTACCTCACACGAGGCCATGGCACTAGAGTGCCAGAAAAATCCAGAGCTCTGGAATGAAATTGCATTAGGGTAGATTAACAAGAGAAAAGCATACATGTTTATTTGGAAAGTTTTATGTGGCACAGGAGCCCTTATAAAGGAGGACCCAAAAAGCAATTAGAGTTAGTTACTTTCGTAGTGATTTGGCAAAAAAATAACAAACTGCAAGTGTAACTTTAGGGGAGACCAGAAATTAAGTAGTTCTAACAAGGCTTTTAAAGTCTCAACTTCTCATCCTTGAAGGTAAAAATGTTGACTTTCCTTCTTATATAGTGTGAATGTCACTGACACGGAAAATAAGTTTGTCATCGTCTTTCTGTCCTTCTCTCTCTTGAGGCAGGGGTTACACTCCAGCCCAGGCTGTTCTCAGACTTGTACCTCATGATCCCTCTACCTTGGCCTCCTGAGTGTTGGAATTAAAGGTGTGAACCACCACACCTGGTTAATTAAAAAAAAAAAAAAAAAAATGATGTGTAACCCACTCTGGCCTTGAACTCCTGATCCTATGCCTCTTCAGCAACCACCTCCACAACCACAGGGGCTGGAAAGATGGCTCCTTATAGGTGCTTGCCTGCAAAGCCTGGCGACCCAGGTTCCATTCTCAGCCACCCAAGTAAGCCAGACACAAAAAGTGGCACAAATGGCTAGTGTTCGCTTGCAGTGGTAAGAGGTTCTTATGTGTGCATACATATGCGTGTGCATGCATACATACATACATACATGCACACATGTGCAATTTAAATTAAAAAATAAAAAACCAGCCAGGTGTGGTGACACACACCTTTAATCCCAGCACTCGGGAGGCAGAGGTAGGAGGATTGCCATGAGTTCGAGGCCACCCTGAGACTACATAGTGAATTCCAGGTCAGCCTGAGACAGAGTGACACCCTACCTCGAAAAACTAAAATAAAAAATAAAAATAAAAAACCAGCATGAAGGTGAAGTAATCATTTTGTACCTGCTGTGTTGTAAGTGCTGTCAATTTAAACAGTTCTTGTCAGAAGAGCACATTTTCACCCCTTCAGGGATTTTAGTTTAGCGTAAGAATTTGGTGAAGGCACAAGTGTTTTAGCATTTTGGCAGATTGTAACTTTAGAAAACCATAAAAGACATGTCTATAAAAAAGAAGACAAGGAAAGCGCACTGAGTTTTCACATTGTATGTTTGGGCAATCACCAGGCAGAGAGAGTGCTAGGGGAGTGTGGGGCATGTGAGGCAAGCCTATAGTCCCAGCTGTTACAAGGCTAAGAGTTTGAGACCAGCCTCAGCTTCATAGTGTGAGACCCTGTATGGAAAAACAAATAAATGTAACAAGAAGGAAACCAGGAGTGCTAAGCTTGGAGACAGCAGCATAGTCCTGCATGTCAGAACTACCGGATCCAGGGGGCCTGGAGTAAACAACTGACCTTGATTGGCATGTAGATCTTTCATGCCTGTCCTCTGGAAATGCTTACTTCAATCCATATCTTACTGTTCATTAAACAACATTCTTATTAAAATGGAGTGTTCACAAAGAGTAGGATTTACCAGCCTGCAGCTCTGCTAATAACGTTTGTTACTGCTAACCATACCACTTCTCAAAGTCCTACCACATTTCTATTTTTCTTCCTCTCTAGATGAAAGAAACCTTCGGTCTTGATTCCCAGTCATCTCTATCCTCTGCTGAGGGAAGTGGTCGGCGCAGCAGACTTGATCTCGACCCTCTTCATTCATTAGTGAAAAGCAGCCTCGATTTAGGTTTGTGGTTTGTCTTGTAAACACAGATTATTTGTAATCTTTCTGTTTTACTTTGTATGCAATGAATTTTATTGTCAGATATTCATTTATTAGGATGTTTTGAGTTTGAACTTGTATAATACTTATTCTGCTTCAGAACAATCCTGACTAATATCAACTAGGAATTTTAAATTTGGTTTTCTAAAAGTGCTTCATTTTCTTTACCTTGTTTTGTATTAGCAGCATGAGTTGAAACTAAAACCAATACCTTTCCCTGAAATAAGTCTCTCCTAATATATGTTCAAGTCTCTGAGGCTATTAAGTAGAATTGTTAGCTCACTGGATGGAGCTATTAAATATTCATAGAGGCATATTTTAAACATTTATGAAATATTTCATAGCCATATATTATAGTCAATTTTAGTACATTAATAACTTAGTTCCCATTAAGGAATCCTGAAAGTATTGTTCCTTTCCTTGCCTCCCCAGAATATCAATTCTCATATACTTTTGAAAAGTTGACTGTAAAAAATAATTTTTGTTCATTCAACAATGAAATATTGAATGTCATTATAATATTATTAATATCCTTGGGTGAGACTAAAGTTCTGTCAAAGCATGGGGACTTACTAAGCCATGGTTATGGATTTATGCTATTCTTCACCTGTTATAACTCTGGGGGGAAAGTCTTCTTGGTGGCATTTCCCTTAGCACAGGAAGACATGTTGTGTGGAGAGAGAGGGCTGAAGAAAGTGGGAATGGTCTGGGGTGTGACCAGGACTGCACTCTCGGTGAACTCTCCAGAACAGGGTCCTGACCGTGGAGGTGGAAGGCTCTGTGGAATGATGTCACCTGTCAGACCTGGTGAGCTAGACCAGTGCTAGGGAGTTCCTTTGGAATGCCTATGGTCACATGAGTCTGTCAATATTTCAAGCATATGTCTAGGAGAAATGGGATTTTTTTAAATTTATGTATTTATTTATTTATGAGAGAGAGAGAGAGAGAGAGAGAGAGAGAGAGAGAGAGAGAATGAGCACGTCAGGGCCTCCAGCCACTGCAAACGAACTCCAGATGCATGCGCCTCCTTGTGCATCTGGCTTACATGGGTCCTGGAGAATCGAACACGTCCTTTGGCTTTGCAGGCAAGTGCCTTAACTGCTAAGTCATTTCTCCAGCCCAAGAAATGGGATTTTTAAAATCCCTCTTTAAGAATTCTGTTTTGTAAAGTTCACCACTTTTTGATCATTCTCTGACTACTGAGTTCTTGCTCATGATAGGACAAGGGGGAATAGACCATGCTTGTTTGCTCACATTGCTACATTGTAGCTTCACTAGTACAGTTTTGGACCAGATTGATCTGGTTTGCGAGGATCAGGGCCTATTCTTTGCATTCCAGGACATGTGGCCACTTCCCTGACCTCTGCTCTGGATGAAGAACCTATTCGTTGACTCTTCTAGCTTCTGGTGGCTCCAGCATTCTTTGGCTTGTGGCAGCAACACCTCATTTTCTGCCTGTCTTCATGTGGCTCCTCCATTTCTCCCTGCCTGTGTCTCCTCCTCTTCTCTCTTATAAGGGTACCTGTCATTGGGCTAGGTGCCCATGTTTATAGTCCACGATTGCCACCTTAACTGCATCTTCAAGGGTGCTTTTCTCAAGTAAAGTCACATTGGTATCTTCTAGGATATGTGCATATCTTTTTTGTGTGTGGGGGGGGAGGAGACACCATCCAGTCACTAGATTGCCTATTTTACAAGGCCTTGGGGATTTATTCTTGGCCATAGTGTTTTGGGAATGAACTAAGTTTATGTATCTTAGGCCTACCCTCACTAGACCATACTCATAAGCACATACTTCAGGCAAACTTTTTTTTACCCTGAAGTCAAGTTTCTATTTATTTACTTATAATTTTTTTTTTTTTGAGAGAGAAGTAGATAGAGAATTGGTGCACCAGGGCCTCCAGCCACTGTAAACGAACTCCAGAGGCATGTGCCACTTTGTGCATCTGGCTTATGTAGGTACTGGGGAATTAAACCTAGGTCCTTTAGCTTTGCCGGCAAGCACATTAAGTTGCTAAGCCATCTCTTTAAACCACAAGTTTCTATTTAGATAAAGTTTTAAACATATTATGTAAGATTAATAAGACAACCAAAGCCAGTTTGTTACTTCGCATGGTCAGCTGTTGCTGGTAAGCAGTAAGCGCTACACCAAGCTATGTGGCTCATAGCACACTTTGTCAAAAGTGCAGCTGGTATTAGGCTAGCCTCACACCTTCTGTTTAGATATCCCTTAGCTAGGATATGTGTGGTTAAAAAGACTACCTTGGGGCTGGAGAGATAGCTTGGTGGTAAAGGCGTTTGTCTGTGAAACCTAAGGACCCAGGTTTGATCCTTCAGTACCCATACAAGCCAGGTGCACAAGGTGGCACATGCATCTGGAGTTGTTTGCAGTGACTGGAGGCCCTGATGCACCCATTCTCTATCTGCCCCTCCCCTGACCCCTTTCAAATAAAAAAAAAAGTTTTTTTTTTTTTTTGTTTTTTTTGTTTTTTTGTTTTTTTTTTTTTTTTTTTTTTGGTTTTTCGAGGTAGGGTCTCACACTAGTCCAGGCTGACCTAGAATTCACTATGTAGTCTCAGGGTGGCCTCGAACTCTCAGCGATCCTCCTACCTCTGCCTCACGAGTGCTGGGATTACCTGGCTTTTTTTTTTTTTTTTTTTTTAATAGACTACCTTGGTGGCAAATCATTGTCCTGTTGCCTCACTGGAGAGAAAGCCGCCTTTTCTGGGTTCTGCTGGCCTGGCTAGTTTTTATTTCCAGAGGCTCCCTCTAGTGGTTTAGCTGCTGTGGCTACCTTACCTCATCCTCTCCTGATTCATTGGGTTGTTCAAGTGTCAGCAGTCTATAGGGCAGGGGACCAAGGTGCTTCTGGCCAGACATAGCTTCTGTGTTCTTGAGGTGCTGGACTTTGCTAAAACATCATTATGTCCTTGTTTCAGGCTGGACACTGCCAGGTGCCTGCTGCCTGACCTCTATTTAAATGAGCGACTTCAAGACTAGAAGGCATGGCTCTTTTCTGTTTATTGCATGAAGGAGATATACAAGTCCAAGTTAAAAGTGGATCCCAGATGGTTACATTGTACAAGCTGTGAGGGTTTTAAACTGTGGCTAGTGAGCACATGTCTGAGATACATAGGAAGGTGAAGGGAAATTCTACGCATTGCAAGGAAATCCTCACTTAGCTTCCCAGAGACACAAGTGCTGAGAAACACTGAGTCTGCAGCTGACCATCTTGGGTGGGTCTGGTCTCCATCCAGAACTGGCATGTGTTCTTGCACTCATCACCCGTTGTTGAATTACTTCTCCATATTCTGGATGCTCAATTACAGTCCCATTACAGGCATGTTTCTTCTTAACCACCTTCAATAGTTTCTGCATAAAGTCACCAGTGACCCCTTGGTCTGGTCTTGGTCAGTATCTTCCTGCCATTTCTTGTATTAAGGTAGTCCTCACTGCCAGCACGAGGCAGGTCATCACCCTAACTTGCATCAGCAAAGGGGGCAAAAGAGTGGAGGTTCTAGATAGAGCACATCGATTATGATTCCTTTTTCTTGGAGGAAATGGCCTGTGGAAGAAGTGGGGCATCAGGAAGTGAGTGAGGTGGAGGGAGGAGCAGCTGAGTCCTTGCCCACAGCTCACGGACAGGGCAAGGACTTCTGAGAGCCTCCAGAACACTCTGGCTGGCATGAGTACACAGGGCAGGGTGAAGACTGGTTACCAAGTTAATGCACATTCCAGCAACATCCATTCCTCTTCAGAGCCCTGATCAGCAAAGGGCAGACCCTCTCTGAATCTCAGGTCCCACTGTTTGAAGGTGCTAACCTGCTCTGCCATCAGCAAGCCCTTGGCCTCTCTATTTCCTCAGCTGTAGAATGGAAGGTTATGCTTGAGTATTTTGCAGTTTCTTGTCCACTCTGTTAGTAACAAGCCACTATAAATTTATCTATAGAACAATTCATTTAGAAATCATCTTTTTGAGAACCAGTATATGAAGGGCTGTTCTTGACTCTGTGGTTAATCCAGAATGATGACTCCTTGGGCTGGGAATGCAGCTCAGTAGTAGAAAAGCACACACAGGGCTCAGTCCCCAGCCCTGCTCAACATAAACAGAAAAAGCAACAAAATGATGTATCTTCAGAGTACATGTAGTCTTTTTTTTTTTTTTTTTTTTTTTTTTTTGAGGTAGGGTCTCACTCTAGCCCAGGCTGACCTGGAACTCACCATATAGTCTCAGGGTAGCCTCGAACTCATGGTAATTCTCCTACCTCTGCCTCCCGAATGCTGGGATTAAAGGCACGCACCACCACACCCTGCTAGTCTTTTTTTTTAACACCTTTGGACTGGAGAGATGGCTTAGTGGTTAAGGCGCCTGCCTACTAAGCCTAAGAACACCTGTTCAATTCTCCAGGTCCCACGTTTAGCCACACACACAGTGACGCAAGGGGACAATGCTGCACTTGCCCACAAGGGGGCGCACATGTGTGGAGTTCATTCACAGCAGCTGAGAGGCTGCTGGCGCACCCATTCTCTATCTGTCTTTCTTTCTGACTCTCTCCAAGAAAAACAACAACAACAAAAAAAAACCTGTTGAGAATTTTAATACATGAACATACTATAATTTGATTCCCTCCCTTTTGCCCTCTTTTATCCCCCTCCCACACTCCTGTTTTGCTGAGCCCTCTCCTCTTTCCAAGTAGTTCTGCTTTGATGTCTCGTTCTTGTTCTTTTCTGTCCTCTATGTCAAAATGTCATTGGCTCAGGATCATGCAGGTCTTGTGGGCATAACAACTACCACTATCAAGTTTAGATGGCAGTGCCCCAAAGCACTCCTTGCCACCCTGTGGCTCTTACATTCTTTCTGTCCCCTCTTCTGCAATGTGCTCTGAGCCTTGGAAGGTAGGATAAAGCTTCCTTATTTAGTGTTGAGCTCTCAACAGCCTCTTGTTTTCAGCTTTGATGAGTTTGGAGTCTCCTCAGTGTCTACTGCCATCTCTGTGGAGAAGCTTCTCTGGCCAGCAGTGAGAGTAGCACTGACATTCTTTCTGCCATCTCCTTACAGTGTTCCCTGAGCCCTGGGGGTGTGGTAGAGATGACTCATTTGGGGCTGAGTTCTGGAATTTCTTTTCTCATTATCTAAATGAGTCTTTGGTCACCTCAGTATTTACCATCATCTCTTTAAAAAAAAAAAAAAAAAAAGCTTCTCTGACCAAAATTGAGAACAGAATTAACCAGTGGGCATTAATGTGTCCGTTTAGCCAAAGGACAATTGGTAACTTCCCTCTAGGGCCTATGTCCTTCATTGGCTTTTGATTTGGTTTTCAGTAACAGCCATGGATTCCTTCCCACTGTGCAGGCCTCAGATCCAGTCAAAGGTGCCACTATTATACCAGTGGGCAAATCTTACTTGGCTGGCCAGTTGTGTAACTTGCAGGATCCATGGCTGGTTAAGATTGTTGATGACTTTTCTCCCCAGCAGGCTGCATAACATCTTTTAGCACTGACAGCTAGCCAGGAGGGAGGTGGCTTCCAGCTCAGTTCTAGCTCTAGTTCTCACTGTCTTGTGATTGCAGCATGTGGTATCTTTAACCATCTAGTTCTGGTGTACAACCAAGAGCCTTGGCAATAATAGCCTGTATTATTTCAGGGGCCTTCCAGGCCTCCTTGGCCAACAACAAAGCCCTTTGACTCTTCATGGGCTGTGCAGCTGAACATGTAAATGAGCGTGTGTAAAGATGAATTCCAAAGGAGGAATATGCTTAGAGTGACAAGTGCATTTCCCTGTCTGACTGCCCTGCCATGGAAGGATTTCTGTCACTGTCCCAAGAAGTACTGCATGCCTCTTCTGCAAGTGGGAGCTTCTGTTGTCACCTCCCTGTTTTTATAACCTCTGTGCCCTGTTGAGACTGCACAGGCATGATTTATTTTATAGCCCACTAGGTTAGGGTTATAGACACTGTGAGTACTTGGCAAACAACAATGTC
Organism: Orientallactaga sibirica; assembly: GCA_036365145.1. Taxonomy (NCBI): domain Eukaryota; kingdom Metazoa; phylum Chordata; class Mammalia; order Rodentia; family Dipodidae; genus Orientallactaga; species Orientallactaga sibirica. The sequence goes on along the minus strand of JAEOAD010000015.1, from coordinate 29,800,179 downwards.
AAGTGTGTGTCAAGCCTGTGAGAGGTTAGAAAAGTACAGCTGAGCAGCAGCAAGGGTCCAGAGAGGAGGCCGTGAGCAAAGGGCACAGGCAGCAGGGAATGGAGAGTTTTAAAGAACTTGCACACTAGTGTCATGACTCACCCGAGTAGCATGGTTGTGAAGGAAGAAGGTTGGTATGTGGAACCCATTATTGTTCTTGCTGCTTTGCTTTCAAACCACTGCTCTGGCCTGTAGGCCTCCTGCTCAGTGTGGAAAGGTGCCCAGAGCTCTGGCTGCCACACAGAAACAGGGCCCTGGTGGACAACAGTGATGGTGCCTGGTGATGGGACAGGCGATGAGAATGTGACATGTGTTAAAGACTGAATCTACACTGGCATCAGGCTGTTAATCACTTAGAGCATACCCATTATGAACTCTCAGTCTTTCTTTCTCCATCATGTTTATAAGAATATGAGGAATCACACGTGAATGCCGTCCTTAAATCCATACCTTTTCAGTATATTTTGGAGATTTGGCTTATTAAACAATCAGAATTCACCTCCTGGTAATTTAGATGCTCTTCTAACTCTTTTCTATAAATACCTCCACAAATTTCTTTATCCTGAATAAATTTTCTAAAAACTCACTACAGCTTCTGCTTTTTGCTAGTACAGAACCTCTGAAATCTGATCTATTCAAATGGTAATGTACCAAAGACAGGGTGACAAACTATTGTCACACTTTGGTGCACCCCAGCAGCCTTGTTATCCTTCATTAGTAAGAAGGGAAATTAATGGAAATACAGAGATGCATAGAGAATTGATTTGCACATTCCAGGAAACTGGGAGAGATTTCAGTCTGTTGGCCAAAGAACAGAGATCCAGAGCCACCCTGACAGTCCAGTACAAAGGCTTCCACCAAATAAGAGAGAATACTCCTTAGAAAAGAAAAGTGGGAAGCTGGGAGTATGCTCAGCAATAGAACATTGGTGTGGTGTTCTTGAGACCTGGGGCTTGACGTGCAGAAAAATGTAGAAACGTAGGAAGCTATTCGGAACTAAAACCTAGCCATGAATGTAGCATGAACTCTTTTCTGGGGGGGATGCTAGTAAATAAATGCTCCCCCCAGACAGAACACCCCAGCATTAATACTGCTTGAATAACTGACAGTCCTACATCACAGAAAGTGTTTAATAGGAATCTTTTCCCCTGTTTTTGCTTTCTTTGTTGTCATTTGTGTGTATGGTGTGTATGTGTGTACATGTATGTGTGCACATGCACGTGCAGATGCACACACCTCATGCACACATGCAGAGGCCAGAGGAGGATATCCAGGGTCCCCTTACATTGTTCTCCCAATTTATTTCCTTCAGACAGGATCTCTCACTGAACCTGCATCTCACAGGGTTTTTTTTTTTTTCATCTTTTAAAAATATTTATTTATTTATTTGCAAGCAGAGGGGGAGAGAGAAGGTGGGGGGAATGGGCATGCTAGGACCTCATACCACTGCAAATAAACTCCAGATACATGTGCCACTTGTGCTTCTGATTTATGTGAGTACTGGGGGATCAAACCCAGGCTTTGTAAGCAAGGACCTTTTACCACTGAGCCATCTCTCCATCCTGAGTGCACAGTGTTTGAGAGTCTAGCAGTCCTGCTGTATCCCCTCTTCTCAGCAATGGGTTATAGGTGGCTGTGTGGCTGTGCCCAGCTTTTAATGAGAAATCTTTCAACCAGTGATAGAAGATGAACATGGAGTCTATAGAATTGGCTTTATGGTACAAAAGACTAATGTTCACACTAGTAATATTAAACCCAAAGTTTGATTTTTATATTTGGCTTAGAAAGAATTTATTATAGAAATTATAGTGCTTAAGACAAGGAATACAGAGGCAGGAGTGGTATTCCTGAAAATGGGAAGGCCCACCTAGAGACCCAGACTTGGTCTTTTTATGGGGCTAGGTAGAGGCTGAACTGGTTAGTTTAGCCCCCAAACCAGGTTCTAGGCAGGGGATCAGGTTTTTGTTTTTATTTTTCAAGGTAGGGTTTCATTCCAGCTCAGGCTGACCTGGAACCCACTATGCAGTCTCAGAGTACTCTTGAACTCATGGCAATCCTCCTACCTCTGCCTCCCGAGTGCTGCGATTAAAGGCGTGTGCCACCACACCAGGCAGGGATCAGGTTTTGTAGGAGGAAGTCAATCTTCCCAGGACTCTTTTTAAAAATTTATTTCTCTATTTTATTTATTTATTTGAAAGAGGAAGAGGCAGAGGCAGAGAGAAAGAAGAATGGGCATGCCAGGGCCTCTAGCCACTGCAAATGAACTCCAGGCACATGTACCCCCTTGTGCATCTGGCTTATGTGAGTCCTGGGGAACTGAACCAGGGTCCTTAGGCTTCATAAGCAAATGCCTTAACTATTAAGCCATTTCCTTAGCCCTCTTCCCAGGAATCTTAATGTTCCGCAAAAGGGAATGATCTCTTCTAGGAAAGGGGGAACTCCTTTAAAGAAGAGATGTAGGTCTCAGGTTTAAAGAAAAAGAGTTTTATGGAGGGAATTCCTTTTGGCAGAAAGAGATAAGAGGAAAACCCAGATTTTCTCTTAGTGACTCAAGGTCATTTGCTGCTGCTGCTGCTGCTGCTTTCAGAGCCCTGTCACTCCTCCTGCCTCATTCCCCCTGAAGAAGTGACTCTCTTGCCAATAGGGACTTGGGGCATCACCCATCTGACTTCCTCAAGCTGAATGGGGTCATTGGGTAGGCAGCTGGGGTACCTTTCCAGTGGGTCTATCAGGGAGACCCCACAAGTGTGTTGGTATGATGTGGGAAGACAGTACTGAATAAAAATGTTGGGGAGAAGAATAAAACAGAAGTCAGGCCCATTTTCTTGTTTTTTGAGGCAGGGTCTCACACTAGTCCAGGCTGACCTGGAATTCACAGTCTCAGGGTTGCCTCGAACTCTTGGCAAGACTCCTGCCTCTGCCTCCCAAGTGCTGGGATTAAAAGTGTGTGCCACCACGCCCAGACAGGCACTTTTTTTTTTTTTTTTTTGGAGAGAGAGACAGAGAGAGAGAGGAAGACAGATAGAGAATGGGCACACCAGCAGCCTCTCAGCTGCTGCAAACCAACTCCAGATATGTGCGCCCCCTTGTGGGCGAGTGTGGCATTGAGCCCTTGTGTCACTTTGCATCTGGCTAAATGTGGGACCTGGAGATTGGAAACAGCATTCTTAGGCTTAGCAGGCAGGCGCCTTAACCGCTAAGCCATCTCTCCAGCCCCAGGCACATTTTAAAAAAAATATATTTTATTTATTTATTTGAGAGAGAGATAAAAAGAGAGGAATTATTTTTAATAGAACAATTTTCCTCTCCCCCATCCCTGACATAAGTACACACTTAAAACTGTAACACACTTGTGCCAAACAATCCTGTCCCCTTTCCTTGCTTAATTTTTCACTGTGGTTCTTCCCACCATGTAACATTAAATCTTTTACACATTACTTTATTGTTATCAATCTCCTACCTGGAAGGGACCTTACCCAGGATGGGTGTCCATAACTGTTTGTTAATGACTAAAGGATGAATGACTGGTGTGTCTGTCTTGTCATCTGTATTCTTCAGGCATGATGATTCCAAGTGATGTCCAAGGTGGTAGTGTGCTTGCTGATCTTCCTGCTGTGGCTCCAAGAAGGGAGCAAGAAGACCTGTCTCTATACCAACTCCCTCAGCCCAGAGCTCTTGCAAAACCTCCAGTGTATGCAGGAATATTGTCTTCTAGATATGCAGCTGCTGCATGGTACAGTCTCTTCTTTCCTTTTTTTATTAAGATTTTATCTTTATTTATTTGAGCCCCGGGGGGGGGTTTGAGTATGGGCACGCCAGGGCCTCTAACCACTGCAAACAAACTCCAGGTGCATGTGCCACCATGTGCATCTGGCTTACATGGGACCTGATGAGTCAAACCTGGGTCCTTAGCCTTCACAGGCATGTGCCTTAACCACTAAGCCATCTCTCCAGCCCATTTTTTTGTGTGTTTTACAAACACACAAAAAAGAATGTGTTGTCATACTTTGGTCTAAGTCCTCTTCCTCTCCTATATCTCCCCCAATCCCTCTGCTCCCCTCTGGATGGTTCATTTACATTATGAAATAAGGGTTTACTTTGTTCTGGTTAGACTTGGTTTTTGTATCAAGAAAATGCACAATTAGGTGGAACATTTGGAAAATCCAGAAGGATACTATGACAAAAATCTCTATTACATAAATGCTGTGAGAACTTTACATAGTACTTAAAATTGGGCCATGCATTCAAAATTATATTTCATGTAAGAAATAGATTGCATCCAGTGCTAGCTTGGAGAATGGGAAGTCTGTTCAGAGTTTGTATTAACAGGTGAGAAACGTCCGCTAGAGGGCAGATGGGGGCTGATCTAAGGTCTGCAGGGAGTGGTGCCTAATGACATGATGATTCCAAGTGATAATCCAGAGGTTTAGATTGCTTGTTGATCCTGCTGCTGTGGCTCAAAGAAAGGGAGCTGGATTTAAGTAATAGGAGATGGGATGACTGGTGTTTATTGAGTAGGAAGCTAGATGATTAGTTGGACATTAGTTCTTTGATATAAGATTATAGGCTTGCTTGAAGAGATAGCTCAGCAGTTAAAGGTACTTGGCTTGCAGCTCCTGATGGCCTGGGTTTGATTCCCCAGCATCCATGTGAAAACAGATGCAAAAAGTGTTATGTATCTGCGCATGTGTTTGTAGTTCATTTCAATGGCAAAAGGCTCTGGCATGCCCATTTTCCCTCCCTTTCTCTCTCCCTCCCCCCTCTCTGGCTCTGTCACTTTATCACTTTGCCCCCTCTTTACCCTTTCTAATTGTAAATAAATAAAATTATTTTATAACAGCAAAAAGTTTGTAGGTGCATAAACAAGTTGGAAGAGTAAGTGATGAATTTATTATAGGACATGTTGACAGTTGAATTATCTCTAGGTCCACAAAGAGAAATGTAATCCATTGCATGCATGAGCCCAGGAGTTACTGTTGATGTCACTTCTGACATGTATATTCAGAGCAAACTCAATATAAGGAAGCTCCAGATTTGAATGACCCCCATGGGGCATAAGAGAGGACCTGCTCACACAGGGAAGATGATAAAGAGGGACAGGTCACATGGTGACAAGAACAAAGGGAGGGACCGCTCACATGGTGCACACATAAGGGTCACAGCTAGAGTTCTACTACATACCAGTATTTAAGGTGTGATAGGAGGAAGAAAGGAATTAGAATGAACAAAAGATAGAAGGAACTTGACCAGCTTAGATTGGATGGAAAACTACAAGAAGAGAATATTTTAACAACAGGATCACCATAACAGCTACAACAAAGTCAAGGTACACGAGGAAAAAAAAATACAGCAACAACAACAAAAAACTAGCAACTTCTCTGTGTTTGGCCACATAAATGTCCTTGGTAAGCTTGCAGCAATGTGTTACAAATGTACAGAAAGTGAGAGGTTGAATTTTGTAAAAACCAGATTAAATTTTGAGAATCCTAGATATGCAAATAGCCTAGAATGCACGTTACCTAGATAATTCAAGGGTATTATTATACCAAGACGAGGTGTATATATTTACAACATAAATAACTTTAAAAAATCACTACTTATATTATACTTATAGACCTGGGCAGTTAGGCTTGGCTCTGAACTCAGGAGATCAGTCTTGCATTAAAAACCAATTTTTTTTTGGCTGACTGTCATAATCTTAGGATGTGTTAAAGTCCCAGAGAGTTTCATCGGAGTTCCTGCATATCATATTCCACTTGTATAATCTTTATTATTACTTAAAAATTTTTTTATTCATTTACTTGTGAGGAGTAGGGGGTAAGAGAGAGAGAATGAGAATGAATAAATACTGGGGTCCCTTGTCACTTGCTCCTGGAGACAAACTCCAGGTGCATGCAACTCATGGTGTTGCAGTCAGGCTCCCATTGCTGGCAGAAATCACCTGACCCAGAGCAGCTTGTGGCAAAAGGGTTTTATTTTGGCTTACAGACTCGAGGGGAAGCTCCACGATGGCGGGGGAAAATGATGGCATGAGCAGAGGGTGGACATCACTTCCTCACCAACATCAGGTGGACAATAACAACCGGAGAGAGTGCCAAACACTGGCGAGGGGAAACTGGCTATAATACCCATAAGCCTGCCCCCAACAATACACTGCCTCCAGGGTGCATTAATTCCCAAATCTCCATCAGTTGGGAACCTAGCATTCAGAACACTTAAGTTTATGGGGACACCTGAATCAAACCACCACATTCTGCCCCTGGCCCCCATAAACTGATAACCATACATGATGTAAAGTGCAATGCATTCATCCAGCTTTAAAAGTCCCCATAGTTTTTATCAATCCTGATGATTTTCAAACATCCTCATGATCCAAGGTCTTTTAACTGAGCCATAATACCAGAAAAGCCCCCCCAAACCCGTAATGGCACAGAATAAACATTCAAACTGCAAAAGGTGACATGGGGCATAGCAACGGAATAGTCAACCAATGCATTTAAATGGGGAAAACATCAAATTCTGTAGCTTCAAGTCCAACAACTCTAGTCAGTGACAAATCTCCAAGTCCCATGTTTCTAACTAGCAACAAGTCTCTGGAGTTCCAATTCTAGCTAGGCTACTCACAGTCCTGGAAAACTTCATCTGTGTGTGACAGCTCTCCTTAGGATCTGTCTCGTGGTCCTAGCATTTCCACAGGGTCTCCACTGCAACTCATGGTCCATCCTCACATCTCCATTGGGTCTCCATGCAGGCAATCCTTAGCAGACCTGCTTCACACTGCCCATGGCCATTCCCAAAACACAAGACTATGCTGCAAATTCAATGACCCTCTCTTTCCTGCATTTCTTATACTCCATAATACCAGGTGCCAATTTGGTCATCCAGGGGGGAATAAAACAGACTTTGAAGAACAGGATGCTCCTTCAGCATTCAGGCCCCTTCAAAAGACTGCAGTCTTTCTGTTGTCTCACATTGCAGGTCAGCTGCCCTATCTCAATGGTTGTAATCTCTCATACAATTGCCCCTGAACCGGCAGCAGTTTTGGCCCAAAGATTTCATTTTTTTCTGTGCCATATCCCTCTGCTCACACTAGTCCATTTCTATGCAATGCAACCCTGCACAAGTTCTTAGGACATGGGCATACCAGCAAGCCTCTGACAAAAACTGCTTCTAGCTTAGTCCAGGCAAAGCTCTTTCTCGCCCTCATAAGCCAAACCTCACAGTCTATACTTCTTACTGCACTCAGGTCTTTCAACTCTGACCAGATTAGTCCATCAAGCTGTACTTACAGCACTGCAAGGCTGTAAGTCTCTTAGGCCAATATTTCAAATTCTTCCACATTCCTTCCTCAAAAATCAGTTACAAAAGGCCAAAAGCCACACACTCAGATGTCCAGTAGCAGTGACCACACTTTCGGTACTAACTGTACTGTTGCAGTCAGGTTTGTGTTGTTGACAGAAATCACCTGACCAATAGCAGCTTGTAGGAAAAGGGGTTTATTTTGGACTCTAGGTGAAGTTCCATGATGGGAGGGGAAAACGATGACATGAGCAGAGGGTGGACATCACCTCCTTGTCAACATCAGGTGCTCAACAGCAACAGGAGAGAGTGCCAAACACTGGCAAAGGGAAACTGGCTGCAATACCCATAAGCTTGCCCCCAACAATTCCCAAATCTCCATCAGCTGGGGACCTAGCAGTCAGAACACCTAAGTTTATGGGGGATGCCTGAATCACACCACTACACATGGGTACTGGGAATCAAACCTAGGCCAGCAGGCTTTTCACATAAGTACCTTTGACTGCTGAGCTCTCCCCTCAGGACTTAGTGGCCATGATGTTTAGTGTGCACCCTGCCTCTGCATCCATGCAGTCTCTTACCTTTGGAGGCAGGACTGACATGAAGAGTTTAAATGCACCTTGTCTTGAGTCCTGGGGATCCTGCTGTCTTGGTCTCCCCAGTGCAACATTTTTCCATGGATGCTGGAGATTCAAACTCAGGTCCTCACACCTGCATGGCAAGCCTCTACCCACTGAGCCATCGTCATTCCCCCCACCCACCCCCTGTACTAGATTTAAAAAAATTATTTATTTTAGAGAGAACAAGAAAGAGGCAAAGGGGGGAGGAGGAGGGAGAAAGAAAGAGAATGGGCACCCAGGGCCTCTAGCCACTGCAAATAAACTCCACTCATATGCGCCACCTTTTGCATCTGGCTTACGTGGGTACTGGGGAATCGAACCTGGGTCTTTAGGCTTCACAGGCAAGTGTCCTAACTGCTAAGCCATCTCTCCAGCTCTATACTAGATTTTTTTTTGAGGTAGGGTCTCACTCTAGCCCAGGCTGACCTGGAATTCACTCTGTATTCTCAGGGTTGCCTCAAACTCATGGTGATCCTCCTACCTCTGCCTCCCAAGTGCTGGGATTAAAGGCGTGTGTCATCATGCCTGGCCCTGTACTAGATTTTTAATCATAAGTGTTAAGGCACGATAAGGGAAGAAGCACATTTGGGAGTGATGGAGAGTAACTGTCTCATGTTCTGTTGTTGGATTCTGGAGGTATTTTCAGCTTTCTCCCTTTTAACATTGCTTCCTAAACAATCTGTGGAGCTCTGCTCCTCTCTCTACAACTTATTTGAGAGTGGAAAGAAAAGTGGATCTTTGATGTTGATGGTGAAAGGTGTGGCTAGATGTGGTGTTATGGTACCCTAAAACTTTCATGTGTGAAACATCCTCTGATCAGTTGTGCTTACTCCAGAGGGTTTTACGAACATGAAATAGAAGTAAAGCTACATTGTTTTATATAGACTCTTTATGGTGCTAGACACTATACGGCAGTCCAGAGTCACAGACCTATTTTTATTATGGGTCACATTTGAACTGATGACTCCTGAGTCCTCCCCCAGAAGATGTATGCCAGTGTCTGCATCCCATTAGATCATGTTACTACTATAACTAGTCTCAGCATTTCATGTTATCCAATTCAGCAGTTCCATACTGACATAATTAGACAGGTTAAAAAAATATAATGGTGTTAGTGAAAGAGTGGGAAGGTCAAATTAGATAATGTAAATTTCTCTGGACATGACACAAAATAGTCTTGGGACCCAAATGACAAGAATTCTTTGGGCTTATAATGAGTGAATAGAGGCTTCATGCAAGCATACCAACTGTCACATTTACTCATTTCTGTCAGTTTCTTTCTGTATTGTTTCTTTGCCAGTAAATCCATTCTGAGTTTTAAGAAATGTATTTGAAGTTGTGCCTGATAGCTTGTGCCTATAATCCCAACTGTCTGGAGGCTGAGACAAGAGGGTTGCTCCAGGTTCAAGGCCAGCCAGAGTTACATAGAGACTCTTTGTCAAAAAACAGGAGCAATAACAGCAACGACGAAAAACTTACATATTGATAAGGAACAAATGTGAAATGGTGCAAAATGAAGACACAGTTTTAGAAAACTAGCATCTTGTGTTTCACTAATACATAATCGATCTGGTACCTGTGCGGACTTGTCCTTTGAACATCAAAGTACTATATATTTGCTTTGTGTATTTATTGATGTGCATATTTAAAAAGTTTAAAAGTTAAGAACTATTGACCCATACTTAGATTATGTAGTTTTGCTTAAAGTTGTAATTTTTTCTTTCTTCCCCATAGTGAGTTACCTGAGCGAGAAGAAGGTGAAGGAGAAGAAACACCAAACTTCAGCCACTGGGGTCCGCCGCGAATGTAAGGGGTGTCCTCCTGTCATTGCTTGTCTTCTCACAATCATGCTCCTTCCTTAGGCTCACTTAGTTGCACTGGAATGATTATATTTACAGTAATTCATGTCAACTGGCCTAAATTTTAATTCCATTTTGTCTGGTCACTGTGTGCCTTGGCCACACTAAAGAGTATGTTAGCAGTGGCTGTGATTCTGCCACACCAGCTTCTCTCTAGCTCCCCCTGGTGGAGAGTATGTGTCTTGTTTGAGCTCTCAGAATGTATGTCCCTGGGTAGTTTGTAAGCAAGCACCTTTCACTCCTAAGTCATCTCTCCAGCCCAACTGTAGTTTGGAGTATTCACTGAATCTGTGATTTAAGATTGAAAAAATCTTCCATTGGCTCCTTTCCTTCTATTCTTATGCATATTCATTCCACCACCACTCAACCTGTTTGTTCTTTTCTTGCAATTGAATTCTGAATTTGTCATAAGAACTCTTAGGAAGCAGTCCAGGAAGATGGCTTTGTAATCACATGGTCCTGAGTTTTATCCATAGCACCCATGTAAAAATTCTGGGCACCCAGTACTGGTGACGTGGAAAAAGAGGATCTCTAGTACTTGATGCTAGTCTGTCCTAATTGGTGAGTTCTAGGCCAGTGAGAGTTCCTCCAAACAAACAAACAAACAAACAAACAAACAAACAAACAAACAAACAAAAAAGGTGAATGGGTGTGAACAATACCTGATGTTTTCCTAAGGCCTCCACACATGAGTACATGCCCATGAAGACACACCATTAAAAAACTCTTGGGAATTATTCCCCCCCTCTCTTACACACACACACACACACACACACACACACACACACACACACACACACACACGGTTGCATATACCTATAGCCTGTAATCCTAATACTTGGGAAGCTAAGACATGAGGACTGTGAATTCTTAGTGAGACCCTGTTTCAACAAACCAATCAATCAACAAATAATGAAAATAAAATTGGCATGTGAGTAGAAAGAAAAGAGAACTTTGCAGCCCGCCTTAGGAGCAATTACAGTTTACCCTCTGGTAAAGAACCACAGCTCTAAACCTCAGATGGAGAAAAGCAAAGAGTTGTCAACCACTTAGAAAGACATTTAATTTATTTTGAAAATCTGAGCTTTTTATTACATCGTGTATGTGGTTTCTTGATTCTTTGTTCATTCATTATTTGATTAACCTATTCTTTGTTTATGTTCTGCACTCAAAGGAACTGATCACACACAGACAGTGATACTATGGATGAAGATGGGCCCATTAACTCATAGCTGTCTTCTCTGAATTTGCATTTACTATATGAGAGATCCTTCTTTTTCCGAGTTTAAACTTTTACACAATATACATCGTTGATAGCATTTTATAGTACAAAACAAGGCATAATTTATATGACATTTATAAAAAGAACATGTTAGGAAACACATTTTTACAGAACATGAGCCTTAAGGATAAAACAGCTAGGGGACTTCACTGCAACAAGTTAAATTAACTTGTTCAGGACCGTGTTCTCTTTATCCCTTTTGTAGTGTTGAGATTTTTCGAGAGCCCAACGTGTCTCTTGGCATCAGCATTGTTGGTGGACAGACTGTGATAAAACGTCTGAAAAATGGGGAGGAGCTTAAAGGAATATTTATCAAACAAGTTCTGGAAGACAGTCCTGCAGGAAAAACCAATGCACTTAAAACTGGAGATAAAATACTTGAGGTAAGTGGTGTTAAAATACTGTTTTTGCAATAAGATACTGTTTTGGAACATGTTTGTGTCAATATAAGAATCACTTAGCCAAAAGACCTGTCTCCATGTGTTTGTATAATTGGTGAATTCTGTTTATTTATATGCCTTAGTGTATGTGTGTACATATATATAATGTGTATATATATAGTATATATATAGAACAATATTACACACACTTTATGAATGAGTTTATCAAGCTTGTGGAGAGGAGCTAATAAAGTATTTAAACAAGAACCTCAGTTGATTTAAAATAGAATTTAAGAAATATTTATTTATTTATTTTTTATTTTTGGTTTTTTGGGGTAGGGTCTCACTCTGGCTCAGGCTGACCTGGAATTAACTATGTAGTCTTAGGGTGGCCTTGAACTCTCAGTGATCCTCCTACCTCTTCTGCCTCCCAAGTTCTGGGATTAAAGGCATGTGCCACCATGCCTGGCTACAAAATATTTATTTGCAAGAAGAGAAAGTGGGGTTACAGAGTGAGTTTCAGGCTAGCCTGGGCTGGAATGAGACCCTACCTCAGGAGAGAAATGGCTGGAGGGATGGCTCTGTGGTTGGAGTGCATGCTTACTGAGCCTGACTGACTGGGTTCCATTCCCCACGTAAAGCCAGATGTACAAGGTGGCAAACTCTGATACTCAGGCTTGAGTGCCAAGTGGCTTATTCACTGAGCCATCACGTCAGCCCTCCTGGGGACTTCGTTTTTATTTTTTTAATACAGTTTGATAAATTCTCAGTTTCTGAATTATAATACTGGGAAGTTTGTTTCAGATATAATTCTTAGTTTAAGAGAAAGGCAGTAAAAGTCCAGAAAGAACCCCATGCACACACTCAAAGTCCAGAAATACCCCCCCATACTCAGAGTAAAAGTTTAGAAAGAACCCCCCAACACACAGATACTCAGAGTAAAAGTCTGAAAAGACCCCCATAGACACTCAAAGTCCAAAAGACCCCCTTACACACACACACATTCAGAGTAGAAGTCTAGAAAGCCGCCCCCCACCACCACACACACACATTTAGAAGTCTGTGCTGTGCAGGCGATAGGTGATGGCCTACTGTCTGTCACTGCTGAAGATTACCTGTTGTGGTGGTCTTTGGTGGGACTATGCAAGGAGCCCAGGCAGGGCTGTTGTGGTAGTGTGTTTGTCCTTTGTTTGTTTTCCTGAAGGTGAAGCATAGTTCCCTGAGCACAGTGTTCTGAGCCAGCAAAGCACTGTTTAGGTCAGTCTCTTCTGGGGTGGAGACCATTATCTCACAAGATTCTAGCTGTTCTCATACACATGACAACACACAGGTCCTCCAAGCCAAGTATCCAGTGCCTTTCTAATCAGCATCAATTACTCCTGTGTTTTAGGTGTCTGGCATAGATTTGCAGAATGCCTCCCATGCAGAAGCAGTCGAGGCCATTAAGAATGCAGGAAACCCTGTGGTGTTTGTGGTTCAGAGCTTGTCGGCTACTCCAAGAGTAAGTTTCAAAAAGTTGAACAATGCTCTCTCTACCTGTGTATCAGACTTTTGCCTCCAAATATATATATATATATATATTTTTTTCCAAGTAGGGTCTCACTCTAGGCTTTACCTGAAATTCACTGTGTAATCTCAGGATGACCTCAGACTCACAGCAGTCCTTGTACCTTTACCTTCTAAGTACTGGGATTAAAGGTGTGAATCTGCGATGCTTTTTTCTTTTCTTTTTTTTTTTTTTTTTTTTTTTTTTTTTTTGGTTTTCAAGGTAGGGTCTCACTCTGGCCCAGGCTGACCTGGAATTCACTATGTAGTCTCAGGGTGGCCTTGAACTCACAGCGATCCTCCTACCTCTGCCTCCCATGTGCTGGGATTAAAGGCATGCGCCACCACGCCCGGCTCTGTGATGCATTTTTTATTGACAACTTCCATAATTATAGACAATAAACCATGATAATTCTCTCTTCCACTTTCCCCTTTACAAGTCCACTCTCCTTTATTTTGATGTCTTTTATTTTGATGTCATCATCTTTTCCTCCTATTATGAGAGTCTTGTGTAGGTAGTGCCAGGCACTGTGAAGTCATGGATATCCAGGCCATTTTGTGTCTGGAAGGTTGTACTGTAAGCAGTCCTACCCTTCCTTTGGCTCTTACATTCTTTTGGCCACCTCTTCTTCAATGGCCCCTGAGCCTTGGAAGGTGTGATAGAGATGTCTCAGTGCTGAACACTCCTCTGTCACTTCTTCTCAGCATTATGATGCCTATTGAGTTGTCCCAGTGGTCACTGCCATCTGAAAAGAGAAACTTCTCTAACCAAAAGTGAGAGTAGTATTAATATATGGATATGAACATTAAGAGACGTGCTTTCTGTGATTCCTGGTTGTCCTGGGGCTGTGGTACCTCAGTATCCCAGGGGCATCCAGGCAGCAGCGGAGCAGGGTCTTGAGCAGCTGTTAGTACAATGGGAAGAAACACCCAGGAGACAGCTTCAGAGAACAGCTCTCATTTATTCAACAAGGAACTGGATTTTTATAAGCAGCTGAGAGAGAGAGAAAGAGAGAGAGCGCGCGAGCAGGAAGAGGGTCCCACGGGGATTGGTGCATTCAAAGGTTGTTTGCCAATGCCTAGCTGGCATATAGGGATGTTCATTCCAGCACATTGGGAGAGGGTCAGGTGATCTACATAGTGGTGGGAAGAGGTATATGGTATGAGTCATGGGAGAACGGGGCTGTGTAAAGGTTGTTGGCTGATACCATATAAGGAATTTCCTAGGTAACTGGCCAAAGATCACAGGGCTAACCTAAGTCTTATCAGGACGTTCAGGCTCCCTGTACTGTGGGGAGGGAGTGGCCCTTTTCCTGCTGGTCTTGGGGCCTGAGATTCATCTGGGGCCAGGCTCACTGCAACCCCTGGGTGGGGGGAGGGGCCGTACTTCTGCTGGTTTCCAGAGATTTGCCCAGGGTCCAGGCTGCTGTGACCTCTCTGTAGCCTGGGGGCCCTAGTCATGTCTGATAGCTTAGGCCTGCTTTCACCTGGCCCCTGCCTGTGTCCAACAGCTTACCAGGCAGTTTGGTGAGCATAAAAAATGCATTTAGCCAGACAACAGCAGGTGTCATACTCTTAGGGCTCATGATATCCCCCACCATAGGCTTTTGATTGGGTTTTCAGTACCAGTCATGTATTCCCTCCCTCCTGTGGAGTAGGCTTCAGTCCAATTAGAGAGTGGTTGGTTTCCCCCATAACAGACATGGCACTATTGCACCTGTTGGCTCATTTGGCCTGGCTGGCCAAACTTGCAGGATTGTAGTGTCCACTGTTGTTTATCATTGCTGATGACTTCTCTCTCTCCCATAGAGCTGCTTGTAGCACAGCTTTTTTCAGCTTTCTGTCAGCTGGTCTACAGGGAGAAGGTTTTCAGCTCCGCTCCAGCTTCATTTCTTAGTGACCTTACAGCCCAAGCATGTTCCACATATTCTCATTGTTACTTAGTTATACCATTAGAAAGAGTAGTGTCTTTAAGCAGATTTAGTCTTAAACTTCAATTTCCTTTTATTTTACTCCTGATTTTGACTTGCTAGTCAAATTGAAGTCATGACAAATTTAAATCACAAACTGTGGTGTCAAACAGATTTCCAAATTATTGATCTATTTATTCGTTTGCAAAGGTGGGGGAGAAAATGAGAATGGGAATGGACTTGCCAGGGTCTCTTGCCACTGAAATGAACTCCAGACCCATGCACTACTTTGCACATCTGGCCTTATGTGGGTACTGGGGAATTGAACCCAGGCTGTCGGGTTTTGTAAGCATGCATCTTAACCACTAAGCCATCACTCCAGCCCCAGATATGTTTTGAATTCTTTGATTCCCTGTTTACCAGCTTTACTAACATGAAGCCAGTTACTTCACTTTTCTGAGCCAATTACTTTGTTTATGAAACGCTTTGAACTTAAAAAGCGTCAAGTATAAAAACATTCTAGGTCTGATTGGATGCTGTGTCTAATGAAAGCGTGTAAACACAAAGATCTTGGCAACACGGCTTTTTTCTTTGTTGTCTACTAATGACTTGAGTGGAAAGAATGACACTCTGGGCTGGAGGGTGGTGCATTGGGCAAAGCACTTGCTGTGCAAGCGTGAGGACCAGAGTTCAGATCCCCAGCACTACATAAATTCAGACACAATAGTACTTGTCTGTAATCCCGTGCTCCTATGGCGAGGTAACAGATGGAGACAGAAGAATCCCTAGAAGCTCATAGGCAGACAGCCTGGTATAAGAAGCAGTGAACAATGGAGAGAAGACTTTGTCTCAAAGTAGGAGGTAAGGACCAACACCTGAGGCTGTCCTCTGATTTCCACATGTCATGGCATATACATGCACATATGATGCTTTATAGCCATAACAATTGTCCTTTGTAATTGTTCATTGATATGGAACTCTACAGCAAAGTTGTTAATGGCAAGATGTATACCTTATGTTATAATGTGCAGCGGAAACATCACCCTTCAATTCTATAACTGAAAGCAGTATTTTGCTTTATAATGGAAGACAGCTGTTCAGTACATAAGCATCTCTGAACAGTAGAAAAACTGCATAATTAATAAAGTTATTTCCTCTTCAGTAATGTAGTTCCTTTCAAACTTTCATATGTTAAGGTGTACAAAAATGTTTGTATAGAAAACTGGACAAGGTGTTTGGCTGCTCCAGTGCTAGGGCTTTGACAGGATGTTTCAGCAGCTGGAGACATTCCAGGACATAGGAAGCCACAGGAGGCCCCAGCCTCAGCCCTGTCACAGGGCTCACTCTTGGGGGCACATATTGCAATGTCTCAGCCTCGGCCCTGTCAGGCAGCTTGTGTGGGAGCACACTGCAGAACTATGCATTCCATTCTCAGGGCTGGTTGAGAATGGTAAACAGTATGAAGTCTTTCATAAAATTTCAAAAGTTGTTTTTGGAGTTCACTTGACTGTTGCAGTATTGTGGATATAGATGGGCCCATCACTTTTATTTCTGGAAACTTCCTTCAGTGGGAGATTTAGCCAGATGATTCTTTGCCAAATGGTGCTTAGAAAGAAACACTTTTGAGTAAAAATGAGTCAACCAAATTAGAACTTTATTTGGTCAACCCTTAATGCTCTGCCAAAAAACTATCCAGAGCATTTAAATAGGTTATAAAGAAAAACAAAAAGGCAAGGCTTTCAATCTTGCTTTTGCTACTGAGCTGAAATAGAAATTTTTGTCTGGCTGCCATGAACACTGCCAGTTTCTTTCAAATGTTCAGAAAAGGAGTATCTCTTCAGAATCACATCATGCTTACACCACTTGTCCTGTGTCACAGGATGGCCTGGCACACTATGCACATTCTGTGGTTCCAGCCCAAGTGGGTATTCAGCTGGTGGTGTTGAGTATTGTGTTTGTATCCTTGGTTCATGGCAGAGTGCTTCCTGCCAAATAAGGGACTTCAATCCTTGAGCGTCTTTGCAAGCAGATGCGCTCTTTGGCTTTATTGCTGTAAGTCCTTGTGATCAGCCAGGAGTGGGAGATGTCAGCAACGCCTTCAGTTTCGTCATCTACTTTGCAGGACTAGCAATGGAACTCAAGGCTTCATGCATGATAGGCAAGGACTGAACCATGGAGCTATAGCCCAGTTCTTTTTAATTTACTTTTTTTTTTTTTTTTTTTTTGAGAGAGACAGGCTGTGAATGAACTCCAGATGCTTGTGCCCCCTTGTGGTTAAGTGCGGCATTGCGCCCTTGTGGCACTTTGCATCTGGAGATGGGAACCAGTGTTCTTAGGCTTAGGAGGCAGACGCCTTAACCGCTAAGCCATCTCTCCAGCCCAGTTAATTTACTTTTGATTATTTTCCAATGCTGATGATCAAACCCAGGGCCTCCCATATGCTGGGCACATTTTTAACTGCTGACCTCCAACCTCAACCCTTAACATTTATTTTGGGACAGGATCTTGCAGAGTTGCCCAGGATTGCTTCAAATTTGCAATCCTCCTGCCTCAGCCTCCCAAGTAGATAGGACTGCAGGTGTGGATTACCTTATCCATGCACCTTAAATAGTTTGGTCAGTTTGCATTAAATTTATTTATTTGAGACAGACAGAAAGAGAGAGAGAAGCACATAGAGAGAATGGGCATACCAGGGCCTGTACCCTGGCAAATGAACTCCAGATGCACATGTCACTTTGTACATCTGGCTTTATGTGGGTACTGGAGAATTGAACCCAGGTCCTTAGGATTTGCAGGCATGCGCCTTAACCACTGAACCATCTCTGTGACCAAAGTTGTAGTTTTGTTTTTAACTATTTTTACTGACAAGTTTCATAGTTACAGACAATAAACCATGATAATTCCCTACCCTCTCCCATTTTCCCCTTCACAAATCCACTCTCTATCATATCCCCTCCCTCTTTCTATTATGACTCTCTCTTTAAATTTGATGTCATCATATTTTCCTCCTATTATTAGGGTCTTGTGAAGGTATTCCTAGGTACTGCAAGGTCATGGATACTGAGGCTAATTTTTGTCTGAATGATTGCATTATAAACAGTTCTACCCTCCCTTTAGCTCTTCCATTCTTTCGGCCACCTCTTCTGCAATGGACCTTGAGCCTTGGAAGATGTGATAGAAATATTCTGGTGCTTAATACTCCTGTGTCACTTCTTCTTGGCACTGTGGTTCCTTATGAGTCATCCCAGTGGTCACTGCCATCTGAAAAGAGAAGCTTCTCTAATGGAAAGTGAGAGTAGCATTAATATATGGGTATGAATGTTAAGTAAAGTGCTTACAGGGTAGTTTGGTGAGCATAATACATGCATTTAGTGAGATAAGAGCAGGTGTTATACTCCTGGGGCTCATGACCTCCCCCTCCATAGGCTTTTGATTAGGTTTTCAGTACCAGGCATGTGTTCCCTCCCATAGAACAGGCCTCCAGTCCAATTAGAGAACAGTTGGTTTCCCACATAGCAGACATGCTACTATTTCACCAATTCAGTTATTAGGCCTTGTTGGCCAAACTTAAGGCTTATAGTGTCCACTGTTGTTTATCTTCACTGATAACTTCTGTCACCCATAGGGCTGCATGCAGTGCAACTTTTTTCCAGCTTTCAATCAGCTAGTCTACAGGGAGGATGTTTTCAGCTCAGTTCCAGCTTGATTTCTCAGTGACCATGCAGACCAGGCATGTGGAGTCTTCAGCAGTAGAGTCTTACCATCTATTTCTGGTGGGAAACCAAGAGCCTTAGCAATGGCCTGTAATGTTTTGGGGGCATCAGAGACCTCCCTGGCCAACAGCTCTCTGGAAGGTATCATATCCCTGGTACTGACATTTTTCTAGTAACGGTTTATGGATTCTGGGTGTACTATAATCCAAAAAAGTAATTTTCCGTATGGCTTATTGACAACATCTTGAATTTTGATTAAACCTATCCCACTTTTTTTTTTTTTTTTTTTTTTTTTTTTTACTCAGTCTCTTCCCCTGACCTCACTTGGGCCATTGCACCTCAAGTAATCTGTTCATCTACTTACATGTATACAAGACCATCCCCTTAAGTCCTCCCATCTCTTCCCTCTCTTATATCCCATGTCTAGCTTTCTGGTCTCTGCTATTGAGTTTTACTCCAACTCACACACAAGTCTATACATTTGTAGCTAGGATCCACATATGAGAGTGAACATGTGATGTTTGCCTTTCTGGGCCTGGGTTACCTCACTAAGTATAATCCTTTCCAGATCCATCCATTTCCCTGCAAATTTCATAATTTAATTTTTCTTTACTGCTGATTTTACTCTATTGTGTAAATGTGCCACATCTTCATTATCAACTCATCAGTTGAGGGACATCTAGGCTGGTTCAATTTCCTAGCTACTATGAATAGAGTGGCAGTAAACATGGTTGTGCATATATCTCTTAAGGTAGTGAGAAGAGTCGTTAGGATATATGCCTAGGAATGATATAGTTGGGTCGTATGGTATAAATCTATTTTATCTGTCTCAGGAACCTCCACACTGATTTCCACA
This sequence comes from Orientallactaga sibirica, assembly GCA_036365145.1. Lineage (NCBI taxonomy): Eukaryota > Metazoa > Chordata > Mammalia > Rodentia > Dipodidae > Orientallactaga > Orientallactaga sibirica. The sequence continues at coordinate 29,780,676 of JAEOAD010000015.1, read as the reverse complement.
ATGGCTGTACCAAATTACATTCCCACCAACAGTGTATAAGGGTTGCTCTTTTTCTGCATCTTTGCCAGCATTTATTGTCATTTGTTTTCTTGACGATAGCCATTCTGACAGGAGTGAGATGGAATCTCAAAGTAGTTTTAATTTGCATTTCCCTGATGGCTAAAGACATAGAACATCTTTCTTTCTCTCTCACCCTTCCTTCCTTCCTTCCTTCCTTCCTTCCTTCCTTCTTCCTTCCTTCCTTCCTTCCTTCCTTCCTTCCTTCCCTCCCTCCCTCCCTCCCTCCCTCCCTCCCTCCCTTCTTTCTTTCTCTTTCTTTCTTTGAGGTAGGGTCTCATTCTGGCCCAGGCTGACCTGGAATTCACTATGTAGTCTCAGGGTGGCCTCGCACTCACAGCGATCCTCCTATCTCTGCCTCCCGAGTGCTGGGATTAAAAGCGTGTGCCACCATGCCTGGCCTTGTAGAACATTTTTTTAGATGTTTATATGCTATCTGTATTTCTTTTTAGTTCCATAGCCTATGTTTTAATTGGGTTGTTTGACTTCTTATTATTTAGTTTTCTAAGTTCTTTGCATATCCTATATATTAATCCTCTGTCAGATGTATAGCTGGCAAAGATTTTTCTCCCATTCTGTAGGTTGTCTCTTTGCTCTATTTACAGTGTCCTTTTGCTGTACAAAAGCTTTGTAATTTCATGAGATCACAGTGGTTGATTAGTGGTTTTATTTCCTGAGCAACTGGGGTTATATTCAGAAAGTCATTGTCTATGCCAATATGTTGAAGGGTGTCCCCTACCTTTTCCTCTAGCAGTTTCAGAATTTCAGGTCTGATATTAAGGACTTTGATCCGTTTGGACTTAATTCTTGTGCATGGAGAGAGAGAAGGATCTATTTCATCCTTCTACATATAGATATCCTGTTTTCTCAGCACCATTTGTTAAAAAGGCTGTCTTTTCTCCATTGAATATTTTTGGCATTTTGGTCAAAAATTAAATGGCTGTAGCTGCCTAGATTTACATCTGAGTCCTCTGTTCTGTTCCAAAGATCTATGTATCTGTCTTTGTGCCAGTACCATGCTGTTTTTGTTTTACTATGACTCTGCAATATAGCTTAAAATCGGGTATGATGATACCACCAGCCTTATTTTTGCTGCACAATGTTGTTTTGGGTGTTCAAGGATTTTTTTGTGCTTCCAAATGAATTTTAGGATTGTTTATTCAATTTCCGTGAAGAATGCCTTTGGAATTTTGAGGGGATTGCATTAAATATGTAGATTCCTTTTGGTAAGATTGCCATTTTCGCAATATTGTTTCCTCCAATCTAAGAACATGGGATCTCTTTCCATTTCCTTGTGTCTTCTGCAATTTCTTGCTTGAGTGTTTTGAAGTTTTCATTGTAGAGATCCTTCACTTCCTTGGTTAAGGTTATTCCAAGACAATTTATCATTTTTTGAGGCAATTATAAATGAGAGTGTTTCCCTGATTTAATCCTCAGCATGTTTGTTGTTAGCATATAGGAAGGCTACTGATTCCTGTGTGTTTATTTTGTATCCTTCTACAGAGTCTTTATCGGCTCTAACGGTTTGCTGATAGCATCTTTAGGGTTCTTTGTGTATAGAATCATATCATCTGCAAATAATAATAATTTGATCTCTTCCTTTCCAATTTGTATCCATTTATGTGTGTCTCTTACCTTATTGCTATGGCTAAGACTATAGTTCTATATTAAGTAAAAGTGGGGACAATGGACAGCCTTGGCTTGTTCCTGATTTTAGTGGAAAAGCTTCAAGTTTTTCCCCATTTAGTATTATGTTGGCTGTAGGTTTGTCATAAGTAGCCTTTATTATGTTGAGCTATGTTCCTTCTATTCCCAGTTTCTATAGGACTGTTACCACATAAATTATATGAATCAGTGCTAGGAAAGTATTAGTAACTATGCACATCCCAACAGTGATAGGGAGACAGCTACTGTGTATATGCTGTGGGCTGGATAACATACTTTAACCAAGGCTATAGTGACAAGTAATGTAAAGTATCAAGTAATTAAAATTTCCTATATTTTGGTAATTAGCTTAACTCACTATCAAAATCTTATTTGCTTAGAGAACAGTATTGTAACATTTTTATTCTTCATCATCATCATTCTGGATCCATATATAAAAACCTGTGAATTTCTGAAATAACATCACAGAGTTAACTAAGTATTTATTGTGTAAAAATATAGTAAGATGCCTGGCCTGTATAATAGTACTACAGACAAAATAAACCAATAGGACATGTGATACAGCTGAGTGTGGTGGTGTCCACCTGTGTGGCATATGCCTGTAATCCTGTGGCAGGAGGATCATGATTTTTTAGGCTACCTTAGGTTATCTGGCAAGTTGCAGGACAGCCTGAGCTACAGAGTGAGTCCCTGTCTCAAAAACAAAACAAAACAAAACAAAACAAAACAAAACAAAACAAAACAAAACAAAACAAAAAAAAAACTGGCCAAGCATTGTAACACACGCCTTTAATCCAGCATTCAGGAGGCTGGGGTAGAAGAATTGTTATGAGTTCCAGGTCAGTCTGATCTAGAGTGAAACCCTGCTTCAGAAAACCAAAAATGAATACATACATAAATAAATTTAACCTCCCTGCCCCCCCCAAACAAACAATGATATAACAACAACAACAAAAAAAAAAAAAAACAGGAAAGGAAGGAAGGAGGGAGGGAGTCATTTTGTGGATTTGTTGTTGTTTTGTTTTGGGATTTTTTTTTTTTTTTTGGAGAGAGTCAGAGAAAAAGAGAGACAGAGAATGGGCATGCCAGTGGCCTCTCAACTGCGGTGAACGAACTCCAGATGCGTGCACCCCCTTGTGGGCAAGTGTGGCATTGTGCCCTTGCATCACTTTGTGGCTGGCTAAACGTGGGACCTGGAGAATCGAACCATCGTTCTTAGGCTTAGCAGGCAGGTGCCTTAACCACTAAGCCATCTCTCCAGCCCTGTTTTGGGATTTTTGAACCAGTGTCTAGCCACGTATTCCAGCTACCCTGGAATTTGTCATCCTCTTGTCTCAGCCTCCCAAGTGCCAGGATTATGGATGTATATGTACTATCCTTGACAGATTATAGATCATAACATTTGAATTCTTTTTCTGGTCATAGGTCATTGCTAATGTGCATAACAAGAGCAATAAAACTGCCAGTGACCAGGACCAAGACATCCAAGAAAGAAAAGAAAAGGTAACTCAACTTTCTTAAGCTTGTCAGTAGTGATTTGGTTTTTCCCCAAATACCCAAGCTGCAACTATGAAAGTGCTTGTAAAGCGTTCCATGAAAGGGGCTGGAGAGATGGCATAGTGGTTAAGCGCTTTCCTGTGAAGCCTAAGGACCCAGTTAAAGGCTCAATTCCCCCGGACCCATGTAAGCCAGATGCACAAGGTGGCTCATGCATCTGGAGTTCATTTGCAGTGGCTGGGGCCCTGGTGCACCCATCCTCTCTCTCTCTCTGTTGCTAATAAATAAAAAATAAATACATAAAAGAGTTTAGTGAAAGGTAACCCTTTGACTTAAAGAAGTATGAATTTTATTTGTGTTTTGTTAGGAATGTTTACTGTAAATGATACTGACATTGACATATATCCAATACAGTCACTGAGTAATTGTGTATGTATTTTTCTCATTGAATATTTTAGTATACTAAATTGCATTAATAAAGTTTAGAGTGTTGAAAAAATATTGAATTCTTAGTCTTAATTTGATCTGGATCTTGTTATTTGTGTTCATTATCAGTATTACTTCTTTTAGGATTTTTTGCATCCATGATCATATGTGAGATTGAACTGGTGGTGTTTACTTATGGTGGCTTTGGATACACAAAGCTATTAAAATGACCAGAAGTCTTTTCTTGTTTCAGCTTTTGGAGAATTTGTGTAAAATGATGATTACAATTCCTTCTTTGTTTGGTGAAGAGTAGGGCAGGCTAAGGTAGAGTTTGGGACCAGACTGGACTAGTGTGATCTAGAAAAAAACAAGTGGGTTTGTGTCTTCCATGTGAGAAAAAATTTTAATGCTGAGTCAATTCTTTTTAGTTATTTACTTTAAGGAAATGAGTGTTCTCAGGATGGCCTTGAATTCATGGCGATCCTTCTACCTCTGCCTCTCAAGTGCTGGGATTAAAGGCGTGCACCACTGCACCTGGCTGAGTGGTATCTTTTAAAAATTAATTACTTAATTTATTTAAGAGAGAGAGAATGAATGGGTATATCAGCATGTCCTGCCACTGCAATTGAAATCCAAATGCATATGCCACTTTGTACATCTAGCTTTATGTGGGATTAGGGAATTGAACGAGGCCATCAGGCTTTGCAAACAAGTGCATTTTAACCACTGAGCCATCTCACCAATCCCACTGAGTCCATTTTTAACTAGTTACTGAATCGTTTAGATGGTTATGGACTTTTTCTAAGAATATTGATACATAAGTTTACATTTTCTGGCACAAAGTTGTTCATGTATTGTCTTAACTTTTGTGTCTGTTCCATCTATCTAGCTCCTTTTAAATTCTTAATTATTTTTGTTTTTGTGAGGGGTGGTGTGTTGTATATATGTGTGATTTGTGTGGTATACGAACGTGTGTGTGGGTATAGTGTGGTGTGTGTGGTATATGAATGTGTGTGTACCCTTGCAGCTCCCCATGTGCTTGCCTGTAGCAAGTTACTCTTGCCTGTAATAATTGGAGTAGAACATCAGATATTCCTCTCCATTGTTCTTCCATCATTCCTGCTTGATCCAGAGTCTCTTAATGATCCCAGGGCTTGCTTTGCTGGGCGAGGTGTCTCCCACTTTTAATCCCAGTACTCCGGAGGCAGAGGTAGGAGGATTGCTGTGAGTTTGAGGCCAGCCTGAGACTATATAGTGAATTCCAGGTCAACCTGAGCTAAAGTGAAACCCTACCTAAGGGGAAAGTGGGGAGGGAGGGAATTACCAAGGGTTATTGTCTATAATTATGGAAGTTGTCAATAAAAGTAAATTAAAAATAAAAATACCCCCCCCAAAAAAAACAGAGAAAAAGAAAGATGGTACCAGAGCTTGCTGTTGTTCTCATGAACTATGGCAATCCTGGGTTCTCTGTTCCCCTACAGGACTACAGTTATGATGTACATTGGCATGCATACCCAGCTGTTACATGGGTCTGAGTATCAAACTCAAGAGTTTTCTCAGGCCCATATACTTGCATAGAAGTGCTCTTAACTTCTAAGCCCTCTCTCCACCTCTCTTTTTAAATTCTTAATATATGGCTGGAGAGATGGCTTAACGGTTAAGGTGCTTGCCTGGGAAGCCAAAGGACATAGGTTCAATACCCACGTAAGCCAGATGCACAAGCAGCACATGCATCTGGAGTTTGTTTGCAGTGGCTACAGGCCTTGGTGCACCCATTCTCCCTTTGTCTGTCTTCTCTCTCTCTCTCTCTCTCTCCCCTTGCAAATAAAATAAATTCTTAATATAATTATTTACCATATTGTTTATTATTATTTTATTTATTTGCATGTATGTTTGGGTGCATGATGAAGTCCCTGACCACTGCAAACTAATGTCTGTCCAGCTTTACATGTATGGATAGAGAGTTGAACACTGGCCTTTCATAAAGGTTTGCAAGCAAGCATCTTTAACCATTGAACCATCTCCCCAACCCTGTCTTGTCTTTTTGTTAATTAACTTAAAATAAGTCTTTTTTTTTTAAGAGAGAGAGAGGGAGAGAGACAGAAGGAGTATCAAACTCAAGAGTTTTCTCAGGCCCATATACTTGCATAGGCTCTTAACTCTAGCCTCTCCCACCTGAAATATATGGCTGGAGAGATGGCTTAACGGTTAAGGTGCTTGCCTGGGAAGCCAAAGGACATAGGTTCAATACCCACGTAAGCCAGATGCACAAGCAGCAGATTTGTTTGCTTGTTGGTGCACCCATTCTCCCAAATTCTTAATATAATTGGCATGCTAGGGCCTCAGCCACTGAAATCGAACTCCAGATGCTTGTGCCACCTAGTGTACATGTGTAATGTTGCCCTTGCCTCACCTTTGTACATCTGGCTAACATGAGATCTGGAGAGTTGAGCATGGGTCCTTAGGTTTTGCAGGCAAGCACCTTAACTGCTAAGCCATCTCTCCAGCCCAGAAGTTAATTCTTAAAGGAAGAATTAAATGAAGACTTATTTTAGGGCTGGAGAGATGGCTTAGCAGTTAAGGTGCTTGCCTGCAAAACCTAAGGACCCAGGTTCGATTTTTCAGGACCAGACGCACAACGGAGTACATGCAACTAGAGTTTGTTTGCAGCAGCTGGAGGCCTTGGTGTGCCCATTCTGTCTCTCTCAAATAAATAAATAAAAATAAAATATTTTTTGAAAAACAAATTAAGTTCTGATGGGTGTGGGTGCACACCTTTAATCCCAGCACTTGGGAGACCTAGGTAGGAGGATCACTGTGAGTTCAAAGCCATCTTGAGACTAGGTAGTGAATTCAAGGTCAGCCTGGGTAACGCGAAACCCTACCTTGAAAAAAAAAAAAAAAAAAAAAAAAAAAAAAAAGAATTCTAACTTGTATATGCCTTCTTCATTGTGCTAATTTTCTCTCTCTCTTTCTCTCTCTCTCTTTTTTTTTTTTTTTGGTTTTGTGAGGTAGGGTCTCACTGTGGTCCAGGCTGACCTGGAATTAACTATGTAGTCTCAGGGTGGCCTCGAACTCTCGGCGATCCTCCTACCTCTGCCTTCTGAGTGCTGGGATTAAAGGCGTGCGCCACCATGCCCAGCATTCATCTTTTTAAAGTGTGTGTGGTATGGTATGTGTAGTGTATTCACATGTATGTGTATGCATGCACACAGATGCTCACATGTGCAGAGGCCTGCGGATAGCCAATGTCCTCTATCACTATTCTACCTATTTCATTGAGACAGAGTCACTCACTGACCCTGGAGCTCACTGTGTTTCTGTTACACTGGCTGACCAGCGACATCCTGTCTATGTCCTGATCAGGTGTTATAGTGCTTAAAAGCGTAAAATTTATTGCAAAGTAAGAGCAAAAGAAAAGAGAACAGTCTCCTGTGGGAGGAGGGAATACCAGAACTGGAAACTCCGTCAACCTCACTGGGAGCTGGACTTTTATCAAATGAGGGCATCCTTCCCCTCCAGAGTCCATGATTGGTCACCTTAAATGAAGGGGGAGACGCTGTTTGGTCCATAATATATCTCAGAAAGAAATGGTCTCAGAAAGCCTGCCAAGCCAGCCCATGGGCAGAAAATTTTCACTTCAGCCAGGAAGGAGGAGGAGATAGTGGGTCATACTCTTCACTATAGTGCTCTTAAATTCTGAGCCATCTCTCACTCTTCTTATTAAATTCTTAATATAATTATTTGCCATATCTTTTATTATTATTTTATTTATTTATTTATTTATTTATTTATTTATTTATTTATTTATTTATTTTTGGTTTTTCGAAATAGGGTTTCACTCTAGCCCAGGCTGACCTGGAATTCACTATGTAGTCTCAGGGTGGACTTGAACTCACAGCTATCCTCCTACCTCTGCCTCCCGAGTGCTGGGATTAAAGGCATGCGCTACCACGCCCGGCTATTATTTTATTTATTTGCATGTATGTTTGTGTGCATGCCAAAGTCCCTGACCACTGCAAACTGATGCCTGTCCAGCTTTACATGGATGGATGGAGAGTTGAACCCTGGCTTTGTGAAGGTTTGCAAGCAAGTGCCTTTAATCATTGAGCCATCTCCCCAGCCACCTACTAAAGGCCTTTCCCCCCTATCTATCTGCCTAGCCAAGGAGACTGTCTAGCTCCTATAGTGTTTCATACCCTTGTTCTATAGCCTAATATTAAATGCAAACACAGAAATGCAAAACGTATTTGCCCACTTGTCAGGGGATGATTTTTTCACCGGATCCAGGACATGTTCTAACACAAAACATATGGGCGAACAAGAAACTAACAAGCACATTCTGTGTTACTTTTCAGCCAGTAGTCCCTCCATCTAGAATTAGCACAGAGGAAACCCTCATCACCAAACAAATGCTGCCAAATGGCCAGAGCATGATGGCTGCTAATGGGGAACAAGTTAATGCTCAATTGCTTAGGTGTAGAGCACAGTATATAGACCAAGTATCATAAATAAGAATACAAGCAGGTAAGGCATTTGCCTGTGAAGCCAAAGGACCCAGGTTTGATTTCCCCTGCACCCATGTAAGCCAGATGCACAAGATGGTGCATATGTCTGGAATTTGTTTATAATGGCTGAATGCCCTGGCATGCCCATTCTCTCTCTCAACCACTCTCTCTTTCTTAAATAAAAATAAAATTAAATTAAAAAAAAAAACTCACAAAGCTGGAAATAAAAAAATAGAAACAAAAAAAAAAAGGAAAAAGCAAGGTTCTGTTATCACTCAGCTTTTACCATGGGAGCCAAAAAAATCATGTAAGTGGGTTTAAACAGCTCATGAATTGCATATCTGAGGCAGCACCATTTAATTAGTTCTGGAAGGTGAGTGGACTTGAGCATCTCGGTGGGACTTCTACAACTGTCATGTAATTTAAGTAAAACTACAAACATGACTCATAAAATTATGCAAAATGTGCAGGTGCCTAGTATGTATTTCACACACTAATGAAGGAGCTGACAAGATGGCTAGCCTAGTGCAGAGACCATTGTAGAGAATAAAGTATAACTGCTGAAAGAATGTTGCAGATTCAAGTGCAGATATAAAAAATTAGTGTCTTCCAGGGAAGGAAGCTGTAACTTTGGAGGTACAAACAAGACTATTCGCACTCTATAGATAAAAGTCATGTGCAGTGAGTGCTGCTGAGTGAGAATCATGTGTATCAGTGTCATGGTCTGCAAGTTCATTTGCCTGGCATCCTGAACAGCATGAGAGACTCTCAATGACTTAGACACCCAGCAAATACTCGAGAAAGGTCTCTTGAATGCCTAGGGCTGTCACTAAGGTTGTATATGCCACTGAGTCTATCCTCATGGAGTTTGTGATCACTGGTCTTGTGTATCCCTTGCTGCCCCAGTTTTCTATGTCAAAAGGAGAGTCTGGCCTTACACACACAGTTCTCTCATTTGCAGCACAAAGATGCCTCAGGGGACTAGGTGAATACCTATAATCCCAGCACTTGGGAGGTAGAGGCAGGAGAATGGTTTCAGGCCAGCCTGAGCTTCACAGTGAGATGCTAAAAATACCAAGAAAATTGACAGTCCTGTTCAGGCTATAGGAAGGTTAGGGCATGCTTATCTTGTCTTCTAACCACAGTTAGATAGATAGAAATAACACAGTAAGTCATTTGTGCAAACTTCCCCTTATTAAATGTATTTTTTGCTTGTTTTTTAAAATTTTATTTTATGTGCAAGCAGAGAGAGAGAGAGAGAGAATGGGCACGCCAGGGCCTCTCGCCACTGTAAACAAAAAACAGACACATGTGCCCCTTGTGCATCTGGCTTATGTGGGTCCTGGGGAATCGAACCTGGGTCCTTTGGCTTCATAGGCAAGCGCCTTAACTGCTAAGCCATCTCTCCAGCCCTTAAATGTATTTTTACATGTTATCTAAGAGCAGGTTATTGAAGTCCCAGGTTCGATTCCCCAGGACCCACGTAATCCAGATGCACAAGGGGCATATGCAACTGGAGTTTTTTTGCAGTGGCTACAGACCCTGGCACACTCATTCTCTGTCTGTCTGTTTCTCTTCTCTCTGTCTCTCTCTGCTTGAAAAAAAAAGTATTTATATTTGGGCCAGGCGTGGTGCTGTACATCTTTAATCCCAGCACACAGGAGCAGAGGTAGGAGTATCGCCTTGAGTTCAAGGCCACCCTGAGATTACACAGTAAATTCCAGATCCACCTGGGCCAGAGTGAGACCCTACCTTGAAAAACAAACAAACAAACAAACAAAATATATATATATATATATATATATATATCTGGGCTGGAGGGATGGCTTAGTAGTTAAGGCGTTTGCTTGCAAAGCCAAAGGACCCAGGTTAGCCAGCTGCACAAGGGGCACATGTGTCTGGATTTCATTTGCAATGGTTGGAGGCCCTGACATGCCCATTCTCTCTCTCCCTCTTTTTCCCTTTTTCTCTGTCAAATAAATAAATAAATAAAATATTTTTTAAAGATTTATTTTATTTTTATTTATATTTATTTATATAAAATTTATATTTATTTTGAGAGAGGGAAGCAGATAGAGAATGGGTATGTCAGAGCCTCCAGCCACTGCAAACAAACTACAGATGCCTGCGCCATCTTGCACATCTATCTGGCTTACATGGCCCTGGGGGAATCGAACCTAGGTACTTTGGCTTTGCCTGCAAGGACCTTAATCACTAAGCCATCTCTCCAGCCCTCTTCTATTTTCTTGTTGCTTAGTAAACCTTTTGTATTTGGTTTCCTCTTCAATCATTCTTGCATTTTAATTGTTTTTAGGTTTCCCTATATAGCTATGATTAGATATTGCCTTTAAGAAATATGGCTATGTTTTCTTTGATGAATCCCACTGTTGCAGTCAGGTTTGCATTGCTGGCAGAAAACACCCAACCAAGAGCCTGCCCCCAACAATACACCGCCACCAGCAGACATTAATTCCCAAATCTCCATCAGCTGGGAACCTAGCATTCAGAACACCTGTTTATGGGGGACACCTGAATCAAACGGCCACACCCATGTAGTCTTTTCTCTTGGGAAGAATGTATTACATGCCAGCTCTGTGTAATGCGCTAGTCATTGTCCACTTACTGAGGTATATCCTGCCATTGGTGGTTTTTTTGTTTTTTTCACTCAGAGCATAATTGAGTAGACCTAACTGAAATCCTGTAGCAAAACAAATCTTAATCCAGTTATTTTGGGTATTTGTAAAGAGCTTGGGTATATCAGCTCTGCTTCTTTTCAGCAGCTTGGGAGGCAGAGGTAAGAGGATCACCATGAGTTCGAGGCCACCCTGAGTCTACATAGTATATTCCAGGTCAGCCTGAGCTAGAGTGAGACCCTACCTCAAACAAACAAACAAACAAACAAACAAAACATGATATTACGCGCTTTTTTTTTTGGTTTTGCAAGGTAGGGTCTCACTCTGGTCCAGTCTGACCTGGAATTAACTATGTAGTCTCAGGGTGGCCTCGAACTCTCGGCAGTCCTTCTACCTCTGCCTCCTGAGTGCTGGGATTAAAGGCATGCGCCACCACGCCCGGCTACAAGCATTTTTAAAAGAATAATTTGTAACTTTTATAATTGAAAAAATAATTCTAGAATTAACACATGGGATTGTTTTCACTTTTAGACTTAATTTTGGAAATGTCTTGGAGTTCTTTTGTAAATGACAAAGAAGATTAAATTTATATTGAAAGGAAATGATAGCTAACTTTTCTTCTTCTAGGGAAAGGAATGTATGCTAGGCTGGCAACAGCTTCAAAGCTATGTTCTTGAATTCCTGTTTTCTGCATTGCTGTGTTTGCATCAAAAGCACTTTTATTCTATTCCTCTGGTGCATGCATCCTCTTTGACTCTCTTCTTTCCTCTCTCATTCTTTTTCCTCCTCTTCTTCTCCTGTTACAATACAGTCTTAGATTTTAAAAAAAATGCCTTTGTAAAATAACATAAGACTTGAGAAATAAATTATACTTGTTCTACAATTCTTGAATTATGATTGAAGTTTGCTACTATTAAAATATTTCCTGGACAGGCTGGAGAGATGGCTTAGTGTCTAAGGCACTTGCATCCAAAGCCTAAGGACCCAGGTTCGATCCCCCAGTGCTCACGCAAGGCAGATGCACAAGGTGGCACATGTGTCTTGGGTTCATTTGCAGTGACTAGAGACCCTGGTGTGCCCATTCTCTCTCTCTCTCTCTCTCTCTCAAATAAATAAAATATTTTTTAAAAAGGTTTATTTTTTACTTTATTTTTATTTATTTGAGACAGAAATAGACAGGTACAGAGAAAGAGAGAAAATGGGTGTGCCAGGGCCTGCAACCACTGCAAACGAACTCCAGATGCATGTGCCCCCTTGTGCATCTGGCTTACATGGTCCTGGGGAGTCAAACCTGGGTCCTTTGGCTTTGCAGGCAAGCGCCTTAACCACCAAGCCATCTCTTCAGCCCAATAAAATATTTTTTTTTAATTAAAATGAGGGCTGGAGAGATGGCTTGGTGGTTAAGGCGTGTGCCTGCTAAGCCTAAGAATGCCAGTTCTAATCTCCAGGTCCCACATTGAGCCAGACACAAAAAGTGACACAAGGGTACAATGCCGCACTTGCCCACAAGGGGTGCATGCATCTGGAGTTCATTCACAGTGGCTGAGAGGCCGCTGGCATGCCCATTCTCTCTCCCTGTCTCTCTCAAAAGAAAAAAAAATTAAAAAGAATAATATTTCTGGGAGGCTGAGGTAGAGCATCGCCATGCGTTCAAGGCCAGCTTGGGGGTACAGAGTGAGTTTTAGGTCAGCCTGAGCTAGAGTGAGACCCTGATTCTAATAATAATAATCATGATGATAATAATGGTAATAACAACAACAAAACAACAGTATTATTATTGGATAAATCATATGATGCTCAACTAAATATAACTTTAAAATGAAAAACCAATACATTTAAAAATATTTTCATATTGTCTTTTTATTCTTTTGTTGTTGAAGAATAAGATAATTTATTGAAGAAGAAGATCGCACAGAAGTAATTAACTGTTTTCCATTTTTACCCTTCAGAGACATGGAACAGCTCCCCCTCCCATGAAGCTGCCGCCTCCTTACAGAGCTCCTTCAGACAGTGATGAAGGTGAAGAAGAAGGTGCACTGACTGATAGTGAGTTCCTTTTCATATTTAGGGTAATTGCAGGATTTGCTAAATTATGTTGTGAATTATCAAATGTGGCTATAGGCTCTTAGAAAATATGCATGAATAAGAGGTAAAAAATAGAAGTTTTATCTCTGAATCTTCTGTGGCTTTTTTTTCCTAAGCTTTTTTTTTGAAATGGACAGCGGATACTGAAGGGTGATGTTCTGTTCAGTGTTTTAATTTTACTAATAAGCTGTGAATACAGAAGTACTAAGTTCTTGGAATTGGGGTTTGATCCAGGATAATCTGACTTGGGCATGGACACCAGAGCCTGATGATGTCCCTTTAGAAGTGGTTGTTGATAGTACTCATGTGAGCTGTAGGAAACCCAGTCACATGGACACTGGGGTTCATCTTACAATTTTCCATTGCACTACTTGAGTCAGACCTAAGTAGTGCATACAGTTATAAGTGTGTTTCTGTAAAAGCACTTGCATTTCCTTTGTCCATGCACAGCATATGCAGTTAAACCTGGAGAGGTGTGCATGATGGGTTTAGCTGACAGGGGTGCACACATGTGTCATGTGCTTTGGTGTTCTGAGTCTTTGTTAGTACAGGCTGGCCATGGGTTGTTATTAAACCTTTTTGTGGCTCACCCTTGCTTATCAATAAAAGACATGGAATGAGCTGGGTGTGGTGGCGCACGTCTTTAATCCCAGCACTTGGGAGGCAGAGGTAGGAGGATCGCCATGAGTTCAAGGCCACGCTGGGAATACAGAGTGAATTCCAGGTCAGCCTGGGCTAGAGTGAGACCCTACCTCGGAAAACCAAAACCAAACAAACAAAAAAACATGGAATGTCTTAAAAATGACCCACTTTTAGAGCTGGTGTAATAATGACAGGGAAAAAAGTATTTGAAGAGCTTAGTACCCATTTGTCCAGTATTTGACTCTTCTCTCCCTTTCCTTTTTCTCTTATTTTTACTTCCCAGTTACATTCTCTTCCTGTCTTATTTCCCATTGATTTCATGGCTACTCTTCTCCAGAAGAATCTGAACTGCTTTGAATCATTTATTCAAAATGCAGCAAGCCTAAAGCATCTGGCCTGTCTGTATTTTTTCAGAATAATCTCACAGGCTTTTTTTGCTCTTTACATCTTACCAGCTTAATACTTTGCTCATTTATCCGAGACTAAAAACAGATCAGGTTACTCTTTTACCTGATTCTTGCTACACAAAGACTAATCTTGTTTACATATTATGAAATAGGGTTCCATATTTTTCCCATGACTGGTGTATGACGGAAATTCAACTTTTTGTTCCACAAGAATGTTCTGATTTATAAGAGATGACAGACCTGAGCTACCCATGGTCTTGTTAGTTGTTGAGCTATAATGTTTATCAAGGCACAGTTACCTGTTTTGCTGTAACATTCATCCAGGCATGGTCTGTTGAGTGAATGTTATGATCAAGCAGATGCTATTCTAAATATTGGGCGCATGGCAGGAAATTTTCCTTTTACTAGCTAATTTTCTACTAGAAATAAAGATTACATACAATAAGATAATTTAAACACTGATAAGTATTATGAATAAAATAAAATATAACATAAAAGTCAGATACATAAAATAAACACAAAATAATCTTGTATAAGAAAATCAGTTCATTGGATGAGACAATATGAAGTAGAATGGTTAAGAAAAGCCAAGATAAGATCCAAGAATAAAGAAGAAAGTAGACATATGAAGATCTGGCTCACATGGTTATCACATAGATCGAAGTTTTCACCCTCAGTAACACACTTAACTGTATTATTTTGGCTGTCTAACACTATGAGAATATGCCTGAGAAAACCAGCTTCAAGGAGGAACAGCTTTATTTAGGCTCACACTGTCAAGGGTTTCAGTCCACAGTCTCCTCATTCACTCTGTTGTTCCTGGCCTGTGTCTGCAGAGCACATCATGGCAGGAGCACTTAACCACAGAACCACTCAAATCATAGTAACAGCAAGAAGAGGTGGGAGGTGCTGCCAGCCGCTGTGAAGGAACTCCAGACGCATGCGCCACTTTGTGCATCTGGCGTTATGTGGGTACTGGGGAATTGAACTTGGGTTGTTAGTCTTTAAAGGCAAGCACCTTAACTGCTGAGCCATCTCTCCAGCCCTTTTTCATTTTTTTTACTTGCATGAAAATACCTTTATGAAACCTATTACTATGCACAACTATATTCTCATAAAAAATAATGTGCAAAAAACCAAGAGAGATTATTGTATATAGACAGATAAGTGTGCTTCTGCTGTAGTTAGCTCTCAACTTATGTTCCTTTTCTTTCTAAAGGAAAAGTTAGAAAGTAAAAAACAGGGAGCATGATTACTTTGTAAATCTCATATAAGGCCTGAGCTATTTCTTTATTTATTTGGAAAGAGAGAGAGAGAGAGATGCAAACATATATATATAGAGAGAAAGAATGGGCATGCCAGGACCTTCAGCCACTGCACATGAACTCCAAATGCATGTACCAACTTGTGCATCTGGCTTTTGTGGGTTCTGGGGAATCGAACCTGGGTCCCATGGCTTTGGCAGCAAGCACCTTAACCACTAAGCAATCTCTCCAGCTCTCATTTTTTTAAACACGGGTTGTAATTCACAACTTCTAGGGTCTGCCTTCTTCTTTCATTACTTTGAGGCAAGGTCTTACATTGTTTACTGTTTCTTTTGCCGGGATAGCTGGCCCCCAAGCATCCTGAGATCTCATGTCTCCTTCTCCCTTCTCACTCATAGGTATGCTGGGATTACAAGCATCTTACCTCCCTCGCATGAAACTCCTCTCCCTGACAATAAATCTATAAGCATTTTAATTCCCAGGCCTTCACATTTGTAATGTCCTTCACATTTTTATTGCCATAATTGTCACTTTGCAGTGGTCCCCATAATTAGCTAGGTGTAGACCTCATGCTCTAAGTGCACTCTCGTCTGATACTCAGAAGACTGTTGAAGGAGACACTGAGCTTCCTGCCTTAACTCGTGGCTTAGTCCCTTTTCTTTGATAGCACTTAAAAATAAAGCATTTTTTTAAAAATTGTGTGTTGTGTTTGTGTGTGTGTCTGTGTGTGCATGCATGTTCGCACCACTGTGCACATGTGGAGGTCCGAGGATAACTTTTGGGTTGGTCTTTTTCTGTCCACCTCATTTGAGGTAGGGTTTCTTGCCTGGAATTCTCACTGTGCTATTCTTTGTTGTGCTGTCCATGAGTTTCTAGGACGTTCTCTTGCCTGTCTCTCATCTGGTTGTCAGCATCAGCATGCTGAGATTACTGAAGCCCACCATGGCTTGTTTTCATGGGCTCTACATCTCAAAGTTGGGTACTCTACTAAGTCATCTCTCCAGCCCAATAAAATGCAACTTCAATGTCATTGTCACTACCTCTCTAAAGTCCACGAGGTCAGTGACCATAGAACCTATTCTGGCCAAGCTCATTGTGGAATTTCACTGTTGGGACAAATGGATGACAAGGTAGCCTGTGGCTCTCATAGTCAGCAATGGTATGTAATGAGATACTGTTTCTGCTGACCTGCCCTACCTGCCAATGCTTGTGTGTTACTCCTGTGTCCTCGTGTATCCCTTCCCCCCAAGCTCGTTTAAACGCTTCAGTCCCTTTAGAGAAGCAGCTATCCACAGAAAGTTGGGCTTTGGTCCCAGAGTTTCGATGCCTTTACACCAGCCATGTCCTTCTCACCCTTTAACATTTATTCATCCTACTGTTTTTTTTTTTTTTTTTTGGTTTTGCGAGGTAGGGTCTCACTGTGGTCCAGGCTGACCTGGAATTAACTATGTAGTCTCAGGGTGGCCTTGAACTCTCGGTGATCCTCCTACCTCTGCCTCCCGAGTGCTGGGATTAAAGGCGTGCGCCACCACGCCCGGCTCCCTACTGCATTTTTTAAACCAAGAAGTAGCAGGTTTTCTGTGAACATTTTTATAAATTTATTTTTTTATTGACAACTTAATTGTAGACAATATCCCATGGAACTTCCCTCCCTCCCCCATTTTCCCCTTTGAAACTCCACTCTCCATCATAACCCCTCCCATTCTCAATCAGTCTGTCTTTTCAGTTTGATGTCATGATCTTTTTCTCCTATTATGATGGTCTTGTGTAGGTAGTGTCAGACACTGTGAGGTCATGGATATCCAGGCCATTTTGTGTCTGGAGGAGCACGTTGTAAGGAGTTCTACTCTTCCTTTGGCTCTTACATTCTTTTCGCCCCCTCTTCCGCAATAGACCCTGAGCCTTGGAAAGTGTGTTTGAGATGTTTCAGTGCTGGGCATTCCTATGTCTCTTCTTCTCAGCACCATGGTACCTTCTGAGTCATCCCAAGGTTGCCACCATCTGAAAAGAGAAGCTTTTCTAACCAAAAATGAGAGTAGCATTAATATATGGGTATGGACATTAAGAGAAGTGCTTGCTGGGCAGTTTGGTGAGCATAGTGTATACATTTAGCCAGACACCAGCAGACATTACACCCTTAGGGCTCATGACTAACCCTGTTATAGGTTTTCAGTATCAGCAATATATTCCCTCCCATGGAGCGTGCCTGTTGGTTTCCCCCATAACAGACATACCATTATTGTACCATTGGCTCATATGGCCTGTCTGGCTAAATTTAAAGCTTGCAGTGTTCACTGTTGAGTATCTTCTGTGAACATTTTTTAACATATAAGAGGGTAGGCAAAAAGAAGCAATGAGGTTCACAACAAGAAGCAGGTGAGGTCCTTGAAAGTCAGTGCAATTGTTTATTCTTAATGGAGACAGAGATATGAATGAGGCACCGCAGGAGCCAGTGACCCTTTCTCGATACTCAGTGGCTTTAGTTCCAGCTTAGAATGTTTTCAATGAATGTTTAGCTTTTTGTTTTGTTTTGTTTTCTTCCCCTCCCTCCCCACCCCAGAAATACCCAATTTAATTTCTGACATCTTGATGACCCATTTTTACAGAATCTTCTCCCATCCTGTTATATGTTATAATGAATTATAAAGCCTAATGATGAGTTAACTTATGGTCTGATATGCAACTAAGAATTAGATTCTCAATATCTTGCATCTTCATTTTCTACTGTAATTTTAAAAATGTGTTTGATTTATTTATTTATTTTTGTTTGTCTGTTTTTCCGAGATAATCTCACTATGTAGGGCAGACTGGCCTTGAACTCATGATACCCCTGAGTGCTGGGATTACATGGCACCACCACACTAAACTTAATTTCAGATTTCTTTTTAAGGAAAGGATAACAGCTAAAGTCTCCTGAGAAGTGTCTGTCAGGTCCTGTTCCCTTGGCTAACCTCCAATTTGCAGTACTTCTCCCTGCCTCCAGTGTTGGGATTAGAGGCACACACCGTTACCCTGGGATAAAATATGGTTGATTAACAGAACTGTTACTGAGAATACAAATATTCATAAATTTAGAGAGGTAACTTAAAAAAATGTTTGGGCTAGAGAGATAGCTCAGCAGTTAAAGGCACATGCTTGCAAAGCCTCATAGCCCAGGTTCAATTCTCCAATACCACATACAGCCACATGCATAAAGTGGTGAATGCATCTGGAGTTGTTGCAGCAGCAAGAGGTTCTGGTGCACCCTTTTCTCTCTCAAATAATAAATTTAAGATATTCAGCTGGGTATGGTAATGCACACATTTAATCCCAGCACTCAGGAGGCAAAGGTAGGAGGATCACCATGAGTTTGAGGCCACCTTGAGACTACATAGTGAATTCCAGGTTAGCCTGGGCTAGAGGGAGACCCTACTTTGAAAAAGAAGAAAAAGAGTTCAACCTATAAATCTTTTGGTTACAATAGGTTTACAATGAATTATGTCTATACATATATCTTGTCAATATTATATACTTAGAAAATATTATAAATTTCCTAATAAGAAAAGGATAAAACATATTAGGGACACTACAATTTGGTGTGTAAACTTAGACTGGAAGTAAACAGTGATAGAGGGCTTAACTACACTGCAGTTCTTTGAGTTTCTAAATTAATATATAAATTTAACATAATTAGACTTCAAAATTTAAGTATAATTTTTATTACTATAATTTGAATTTTTTTCTTAGTACTGAAATGACATTTGGCAAGACATCTGCAAGATAAATTTTGGAAAAGAAAATTCCTAGCAGGTGGGGAGCACACCTTCTCTGTCCGTAGATCTGTTCTCAGTGGGGTTTGCAGTTGCACCGGGAGTTGTGCACATGGATGGAAGTGCCCTCTCACCCATGCACCATGGCCAACTGGCCAGGCAAATCTGTTATAGGATTGTCCCCTATTGTAGGGTGTTAACAGCATCCTAGGTTTCCACTCACTAGATTCCAATAACATCTTTTTTCCTACTTCACTTGTAATTACTCAGAAGAGCTCCACACATTGCCAGTATCCCTTGGTTCAAGGGTAAGTAGGAATTCAAATGTCACCTACTGGATGGGGTATCAAGGGATAATCTCACATATTGCAATATTATGCTGCCCAGAGCTGTTTGTATGCCTGCTTAGAAAAAAAGGTTTAAAACTGTAGCAATCAAAGGAGCTGTAGAGATGGCTTAGCAGTTAAAGATCTCCTTTGCAAAGCCTGATGACCTAGGTTCAATTCCCGAGTTACTATGTAAAACCAGACGCACAAAGTAGCAGAGGCCCTGGCATATCCATACTCATTTTCTGCATCTGTCTCTTTCAAATAAATAAATAAATATTTTTAAACACTGCAATAATTAAGTCAGTTCAGTATTTGCATTAAAAGTAGACTAGAAGCTGGGCGTGGTGGTGCACACCTTTAATCCAAGCAGCTGGGAGGCAGAGATAGGAGGGTCGCTGTGAGGCTGTGAGTTTGAGGCCACTCTGAGAACTACATAGTGAATTCCAGGTCAGCCTGAGCTAGAGTGAGACCCTACCTTAAAAAACAAAACAAAAAAAGAAAGAGAGAGAGAGAGAGAGGGAGAGGGAGAGAGAGAGAGAGAGAGACTGAGACAAGACGAAAAGAGAAGAGAAAAAAAGTAAACTAGAAGCCAGATGTCAGATGTGATGATTCAGCTTCAGCCCTTTAATCTAATCCCAGCAGAGGATCACTGTGAGTTCCAGTTAGTCTGGGCTAGAGTGAAACCCTACCTCAAAAAGAGATAGAGCCAGGCGTGGTGGCGCACGCCTTTAATCCCAGCACTTGGGAGGCAGAGGTAGGAGAATGACTGTGAGTTTAAGGCCACCCTGAGACTACAAAGTGAATTCCAGGTCAGCCTGGGCTAGAGTGAGACCCTACCTCAAAAAAAAAAAAAAAAAAAGAGAGAGAGAGAGAGAGAGAGAGATAGCATTCTTTATAAAATAGTAAAAATATGATGCATTTTAAAATAAATGATGGGCTATGTAGTCATTTAAGATGACCATGTAGACATCTTTACTTCTTACCAGAACTATAAGTTAATTCCAAAGAAAACTTTATAATTTTAAAAACTGATACCATAAGAATATTATAAAAAGAGTTTTTCAGTATATTCTTTTAATTTAATTTATTTACTTATTTGAAAGAGAGAAATAAGCAGAGAGACATACAGATAGAGAGAGAATGGGCATGCCAGGGCCTCCAGCCACTGCAAATGAACTCCAGACACATGCACCACCTTGTGCATCTGGCTTACATGGGTCCTGGGTTATCAAACCTTTGGCTTTGCAGGCAAGTGCCTTAACCACTAGGCCATTTCTCCAGCCCTGAATATATTCTTGGTATGTACAAGGAAGGACTTTCTGTACACAACAAAGATAAATAAGTCATGTAATGTAAAAATGAACTGTGTATATACATGTATAAGTGGACATATGTGTATATAGTCTGAAGAAAAACACCAGACTGTATGCAGCAAATAGCAGTCTGTTCAACTTAATAATGAGGAAGCATAAATATATAAATTAATATGGAAGTAAGTTTTATTAAATATTGGATTATTTAAAATTTTAAAAATTCTATTGGAGAGATTGTAAGAAATAGAACTTTGCCAGGTGTGGTGGCGCACACCTTTAATCCCAGCACTTGGGAGGCAGAGGTAGGAGGATTGCCATGAGTTTGAGGCCACCCTGAGACTACATAGTGAATTCCAGGTCAGCCTGAGCTAGAATGAGACACTATCTCAAAAAATGGAAAAAAAAAAAGAAAAAGAAAAGAAATAGAACTTTACTTATATCCTGTTGGTAAAAATAAGAATTCATGTATCTTGGGCTGGAGAGTTGGCTTAGCGGTTAAGGTTCAATTTTCCAGGTCCCACATAAGCCAGATGCACATGATGGCATGTGCATCTGGAGTTCATTTGTAGTGGCTAGAGGCCCTGGCACTCCCATTAAAATAAAATAAATCTT
Organism: Orientallactaga sibirica; assembly: GCA_036365145.1. NCBI lineage: Eukaryota > Metazoa > Chordata > Mammalia > Rodentia > Dipodidae > Orientallactaga > Orientallactaga sibirica. The sequence goes on along the minus strand of JAEOAD010000015.1, from coordinate 29,759,488 downwards.
AAAAATAAATCTTAAAATAAAAGAATTCATGTATCTCTTTTTGAAGACTCATTTGGCAATATTAACAAAATGTCTTTTCCCATGGTGTTGAGGATGGAACCATAGCTTACACAGGCTTCACAGGTATTATACATCTCCAACTCTACCAATAACTCAACTTAAGTCTGTTTTGAGTAATTCAGCTTCTAGTTGTACACCCTGTCCAAATTCACTGTCCATTTCCATGTGTGGCATATATAGTTCCAAGATGGTTTACTTCATCATTTCTTATAAGTAGTACTTACAATGATAAACATGCAGCCTCTAAGTTATACATCTATATGGCAGGATACTATTAAGTAATAAAAAAGTAAGAATCATCTGGGCATGGTGTGTGCACTTTTAACCCCAGGTCCCAGGAGGCAGAGGCAGGAGGATCACTGTGAGTTTGAGGCCAGCCTGGGACTACAGAGTGAGTTCAGGTCAACCTGAGTTAGAGTAAGACCCTACCTCAAAAAAAAATTAGGGCTAGAGAGATGGCTTAGCAGTTATGGTACATACCTGTGAAGCCTAAGGACCCCGGTTTGATTCTCCAGGTCCCATGTAAGCCAGATACACATGGTGGCACATGCGTCTGGAGTTCCTATACAGTGGTTAAAGGCCCTGGAGTGCCCATTCTCTCTCTTTTTTTCCTTCTTTCTGTCTCTAACAAATAAATAAAAATAAATCTTTTAAAAAAAAAAGTTGTGCCACCAAGCTGGGCATGGTGGCGCATGAAAATACGTACATACGTACATACATACATACATACATACATACATACATACATACATACATACATAAATGTAATAATCAAAATATACGCTCATTTTGCAATTAGCCTGTTTGATTCCATTTACATAAAATGTCCAAAAAAAGTCTGGAGAGATAGTTCAGTGGTTAAAGGGCTTGCAAAACCTGATGCCATGGGTTCTATTCTTCAGTACCCATGTAAAGCCAGGTGCATAAGTGTCGCATGCATCTAGAGTGCGTTTGCAATGGCAAGAGGCTCTGGTGTGCCCATACTTTCTCACTCTCTCTGTCTGCGTCTTTCTCTTTGTCTCAGATAGTTGATTGCCACATACATAGATAGATAGATAGACAGACAGACAGACAGATAGATAGATAGATAGATGTCCAAAGAAGCCAAGTATATAATAATAGAAACCAGGCTGGATTTGTGATCCATCTTTATGAAAATTCTGGGAGTTCTAGGAATGTTCTCAAATTGAATAGTTCTGATGTTTATACAACTCTGTAAGTTTACTAAAAATCATTGATTTGTGTATTTGTAATGTACAGCTTTCAAATGATTTCAACTTTAGTCATGAAGTAGATAATCTCATAAACAAGGAAATTCAAGTACGTGACTTTAGTGAAGGGAATTAAAAGGATATATTAAATAATATCTTCTTTGATAGTGATGGATCTCAAAGCCTTAAAGCTCATTTGAAGTTTGGATAACTCTACAGTTGAGAATTCGGAAGCCAAGAGTTATGAATTTTCCCAAAACCACTATGTGAGGTGTTGACGACTCAGGCCTGGACCCCCAGGTCTCACAGAGTGTGTGCAGCCACACTGAGCCTCCCCTTCAGGGCCTTCCTTGGGCTTGTAGCATGCACTAGACATGCATTAAACAGAGATATATTGAGCAACTAGTACCATTTTTGGTGGGTAGTTTTGTCAACTGGCATCATTGTGTACTGATCTCCACCTTGCCAACAGATGTCGCTGCAGTCAACAGCAGTTACCATAAGCCCTCTGTGCTGGTCCTGCTCAGTGCTCAGGAGAAAAGAGCATTGATGACTGTCCACAGCAGCACATTTCATTTTGCAGAGCACATCAGCTTACTTGCTGTCCTTTTTTTATTTAATAGACATAAAGTGATTTCTTTTTCTTTCCTAAGTACCTTAATCATTGAACCATTTTTAAGTTTAACATAAGGCAGTATTTACAACTGGTAGAATATATGAAGCTTAGACAAACTATATTAACATTGTTTGTATATAACAGGTTTTCTAGGACAGGAGGCTCTTCCCCAGTTTTCCTAAGAACAAAGTCACAATGACTGAATCACCTTTTATAAGACGTAGACAGTGATCTCAGTGATAATCACCCAGTAAAACAGCATGAACAAGACAGGAACCATCTTAAGGTTACACTGTTATGTTCTAAAGCATATCTTTTTTTTTTTTTTTTTTTTTTTTTTTTTTTTTTGAGGCAGAGCCTTACTCTAGCCCAGGCTGACCTGGAATTCACTCTGTAGTCTCAGGGTGGCCTTGGACTCATGACAATCCTCTTACCTCTGCCTCCCAAGTGCTGAGATTAAAGGCATGCGCCACCACACCCGGCTTAATGTATAATTTTTTTTTATTGACTTCTATACTTACAGACAATAAAACATGATAATACCCTTAGCCACTTTTCCCTTCACATCTTTTTCTCCCATTAAGAGGGTCTTGTGAAGGTATTTCTAGGCACTGCGAGGTCGTGGATATTGAGGCCAGTTTATGTCTGGACAGTTGAATTGTGAGGAGTTGTACCCTTCCTTTGGCTCTTAAATTCTTTCCATCACCTCTTCTGCAATGGACCTTGAGCTTTGGAGGGTGTGACAGAGGTGTTTCAGTGCTGAGCACTCCTCAGTCACTTCTCAGCTCTATGTTGCCTTTTGGGTCATCCCAGTGGTCATCTCCATCTGAAAGAAGAAGCTTCTCTAACCAGAAGTGAGAGTAGCATTAATACATGAATATGAACATTAAGTGCAGTGCTTACAGGGCACTTGGTGAGCGTAATATATGCATTTATCCAGACAAGAGCAGGCTTTACACCCCTAAGGCTCATGACCTCCCCTGCCATAGGCTTTTGATTAGGTTTTCAGTGCCAGGCATGTATTCCCTCCCATAGAGCAGGCCTCCAGTCCAATTAGAGACCAGTTGGTTTCCCCCAGAGCAGACATGTCACTATTGCACTCGTTCAGTCATTTGGTTTGTCTGGTCAAACTTGAGGCTTCCAGTGTCCACTGTTTTCACTGCTGATGACTTCTGTCTCCTATAGGGCTGCATGCAGTGCAGCTTTTTCCAGCTTTCTGTCAGTTGGCCCCAGCTTGATTTCTCAGTGACCTTGCCTCCCAGGCATGCGAAGTCTTCAGCAATAGGGTCAAACCATCTGTTTCTCAAGGGAAACCAAAGGCCTTGGCAATAGCCTGTAATGTTTTGGAGGCAGCAGGGACCTCCCTGGCCAACAACTCACTAGAAGGTATCCCACTTCTGGCACTGAAAATTTTGTAGTAACAGTATGGATTCTGGCCATCATTTTTTTTTTGACAATGTAAAATAGAAAGGAAAGTATAAAAATGAAAAGTTAAGATTAAATTTTACTTTCAACCAGACATGGTGGTACATGCCTTTGCTCGCACTACTTGGGAAGCTGAGTTGGAAGATCACCATGATTTGGAGGTCAACCTGGGGCTACAGAGTGAATTCCAGATCAAGCTGGACTAGAATGAGACCTTTTATTTTATTTTATTTTATTTTATTTTATTTTATTTTATTTTATTTTATTTTATTTTATTTTATATTTTATTTTATTTTGGTTTTTTGAAGTAGGGTCTCACTCTAGTTCAGCTGACCTGGAGTACATTCTGTATTCTCAGGGTGGCCTTGAACTCATAGCGATCCTCCTACCTCTGCATCCCTAGTGCTGGGATTCAAGGCATGCACCACCATGCCTGGCTACTTTAGCATTTTTTAAATTGTAAAAATGTCTTAAGTTTTAGCCCCTGATACTGTTAAGGTGAATTTACTGTAAGTATACATGAAAAATGTATTGTTGAATATTTTTGTCTCCTGGTGTTCTTAACTCTTGTTTTTCCATGACTAGGGATACAATGATCACAAAAATGATCTTTTTAAAAAAAAAAATTCTGCAGCTCACAGGGAAAGGTTTGGAGAGCTGGGCATAGTGGTGCATGCCTTTAATCCTAGCTCTTGGGAGGCAGAGGTAGGAGGATTGCCATCAGTTTGAGGCCACTCTGATTCCAGGTCAGCCTGGGCTAGAGTGTGACCCTACCTTGAAAAACCAAAAACAAAACAAAAAAAAAGAGGAAGGTTTGGAGACACTGAAATAATTGAGTAATTGAAGCTGGTTATATGCCATATAGATATGCTAGGGTGTTGGTAGGTAAAGGATGTAAGGTAGCCTCAATTATTTTTGTAGCAATTTCTCTAAAAAGTTACTTGATTTTTTTTTTTCCTCTGAAAGCTAACTTGAAGACTTGGCTACATAGATAGAATATGTACTGTATGTTTAAAATGTCACAGAACTGAGAATGGATCTCTCTAGGGCAGTACAGAGGTGCACTGATTTCTTTGTGACAAGTATAATGCTGTGCTGGGAGTAAAGAGCAAGAGAGAAATTAATGACTACACCCAGACTTGGGACAGGCTAAAATCCTCACTGTCTGCTTTTACTTTGAATTAGGAAGGAAGATGCCACTGTGTGATGCAGGACTTCTCAACAGGATAATTGGAACATTAACATGTCTTCATTTAAGCTGGCTGTAGAACAAATGGTTGTGCTCATATTGCCTCCTGCTCTGGGGAGAGCTATCGTCCCTGTTAGAGCTGGGTGGCTGAGTGTCACGGAGGCAGCATGCAGCATCCGGTATCAGAGGGTCGGATAGTGGAAACCCAGGATTTTGCTTCTCCTGGCGGACTTTTTTCCTGGCAGCTTTCACCTACTGACAGATATGGCTACTAGCTTGAGGGCTAGCTTGAAATTAGTTTAATTGATTGCTTTTCCTGATAGAAGCAGACTGATAGGTTACCCTTAAGGAGAATAAAATCTGAGGGAAAAAGGAAAAAGAAAATAGGCCCAAGGTCGTCAGGAGAGAGAGGGCAGAGTCACTGGTGAAGACTGGAGCTGCTGCCTGCACTGACTGTCAGGAATGCAGATGCCCTGAAGGAGCTCGTGGACAGCATGGTCCAAGGGGGTTTCCCAGGTAAGGTTTCTGTGCCCGTATGGTCTGGAGATTCTGAGCTCAGTGTGCAGTGTCGGTGTTAGTGCAGAATGATGTTGCAAAGGAGTAAGGAATGGGACACTCAGGCATCTGAGAAGAGTAAGGGATGTGTGAATGTGCATGCTGGAAACAAACCTCACATTTCCTTTGTGAGTATTGTAGCTTCACTCTTCATGTTTTTGGACAGTGGAGCAGTTTATCAGACTCTCAAAAAGATAGAAGTAGTTTTATTGCCAAAATTCTTACCACTTTGTTCATGATGTTTCCTGCCTTTCAGAATTGTAATTGAGAGTAGACCTGGACATTTATTAACATGACTGCTGCTATTTGTGACTTTCTTCACAATAAAAAAGAGAAGAGGTGACTTACATTAGAATAAGGATATTCTGATGGATTTCAAAACTGGTTACTCAGCATTTTGTCATAGCTGAGAGCAGAAGATTGAGGAATCACAGGAGCAAACAAAAGGTGCTTTTTCTAAGTTGGAGAGTAGGACCTAGATATCTTTTGGTGATTGTGATTGAGATCCTGTGCCCCATTTATGTAAGCCTGCAACTGGAAACTCCCTGGGGCTGGGGGCTCAGTCTTTGGAATCATTCCCAGTGACTTCCTGTTAGACATGATCTTGACATCGTTTCTAGATTGACAGTCGACTTCATGCAGGGGGCTCTCTTCCGCATGTGCTTCTGCTTGACTTAAAAAAAATTAACTTATTACAACCAGAGCTTTTTACCCAAATAAAATATGGAATATTTAAACCTATTAAGGGTCGTCTTGCTTGAGTATTTTTGCCTAAAGGTGTCAATTATAAGCTTAAAAAGTCAGATGCTGCATTTACAGCCTTCCTTGTTATTTTCAGCAGTGTTCATGTAAATTAGATTATTTCCACAGCAACAGTAGGATATGCAACATTCCTGATTTAATCAAGCAAACCTTATTGCTGGCTGTGCTGTCAGAGTGAGAAAGAACTTTGCTTTTTCCTGCAGCATAATTTCTGAAGATTTGCATGTGAGGTCCTCAGCTATGTGAGACCCAGAGCTTGATTTCAGCCTAGAGGAAATAACTATTGAAGGGATATGCCACAGAATCCTTGTAGCAACAGCTGTCTATATTGTGTTCATATGTGGTACTTAGTTATTATCTTTGGTGACTGCTCTGGGTGAATGCAATGGGGCAAGAAGGTAAGAAATACCACTCCCACATTTCTAGTACGGTTTCTTATTTAGATAGATATGTAGCTTTTAAAATACTTGCTTTTGCTATTTTTCCTTTTCATTACAATATTGCCAGTATTTTCAGATACTTGGATAGCTTGAATAATTCATATTGTTTGTTTTGAAAATGTTTGTTCCAATCAACCAGTAGTTGTGTTTTCATCTAATAAATAATGAACTATTTTGTTTAGTTGGTTAGTTTTTTAAGCAGAACTTACTGTGTCACTGCAACTGACCTTGAATTCATGATCCTCCTGCCTCCGCCTCTCAAATGTTGGATGATAGGCATCTGTTACCATACCCAGCTGATGGTTTATCCATAATTGGCAACAGCTTGCAATTATAGGTCATCAAAGAGTTTGGGTGTCTTAAGCAATTCTAAGCCTGAAGGAGAAATGTATTATCTACTATGATCTTTGCCCTCGGTAGTTTATACTCTTTTTTTGAGGGGAGGGTTTAAGGTAGGGTTTCACTCTAGCCAGCCCAGGCTAGCCTGGAATTCACTATGTAGTCTTAGACTGGCCTTGAACTCACAGCAATCCTCCTACACTTGCCTCCTGTGTGCTGGGATTAAAGGTGTGCACCACCATGCCCTGCTAGAATCTTTCTTTAAAGAGAAAGTATGTGGGCATTGGTGTGCACCTGTGATGTCAGCACTTGGGAGGCTGAGGCAGGGGTATTCCTGAGGGCTCTAGGCTAGTGTGGGCTGCCTAGTGAGACTGTGTGGAGGGAGGGGTGAGGTACGGATGAAAATGAGGACTGAATCCACAGAGAGCCAAGAAGCACTGAAGCAAGGCCATGAGAGTGGAAAGAAACTGCCCATGAAGCGGGAACATGATACCAAGTGTTCAAACTTCAAGACCTTATTTTCTAAGATAGAAATCACATGATCAATAAGTCAAGGAGAATCCATGTGGAGTTTTTAGTGCCAGGAGGCCCTGGCATGCCCATACTCACATTCTCTCTCTCTCTCTCTTCTCTCTCTCTCTCTCTTTTTCTCTCTCCCCCTTTCTGTTTCTCTCTGCTTGCAAATAAATAAGATTTTTTTTTAAAGTGAACCCAGGTGTAGTGGCACACACCTTAAATCCCAGCACTCGGGATGCAGAGGTAGAAGGATTGCTGAGACTTCAAGGCCACCCTGAGACTACATAGTAAATTCCAGGTCAGCCTGAGCTAGAGCAAGACCCTACCTTAAAAAACAAACAAAAAGAAAAGTGAGCTCCAAATGCAGTGATAGATTGATTCCAGGCTGTCTCAGGGATATAAGGCAAAGAAGCAATAGAGTTGGAACCCAGACATCCTCCTCTGGCCTCCATTTGTACATTTCAGCACACACACCAAAACAAAAAGGAAAACACATTGTCATCTGCTGTGATTCTACACAAACTCCTTTGTTATGCATGCCTTACCTGTACATTGAAACAGCTCACAAATCTTCTACGTTTGTTTTTCAAATTATTTTCTACTACCATATGCTAATTGTGCTTCCTTTTCACCACCATTAACCGCCCCCCCCTTTTTTTGAGAGTCAGAGAGACAGAGAATGGGAGTGCCAGCATCCTCTCAGCCACTGTGAATGAACTCCAGACACGTGAGCCCCCTTGTGGGCAAGTGTGCATCGCGCCCTTGCGTCACTTTGCGTCTGGCTAAACATGGGACCTGCAGAATCAAACGGAAGTCCTTAGGATTTGCAGGCAGGTGCCTTAACCGCTAAGCCATCTCTCCAGCCCCCACCCTTTTTTTAACCATTCCACTTTTATAACCAGCCTCTTAATCTTCCTATCACCTCTTTTCCACCCTTCAAGTTATCTTGTGTGTTCTACCGACTAGTTAAACTTTGTGAGTTCCAGCCTGGAGACAGATTATAGATGTTCTGTGTTTCTCTCATGAATTTTATTCCTTGTCTGTTTGGAGGATGTTTTATTTCCTTTCAGCTGTGAAGTGTCAGAACACTTGCAAACACGAAAAGAACAGTCAGGGAACACCCACACAATATTCTTCCAGATTCATTAACAAAATTTTACTATTTTACCTACATCTTATTTTTCTTTTCTTTTTCTTTATAGTGCCTATGTATACATGTGTGCACATGCATGGGTTGCCAGAGGACAACCTTGGGTGTCATTCCTCAGGAGTACCATCCACCTTTAAAAAATATTTTTTATTTGCAAGCAGAGAGAGAGATAGAAGAGAGAGAATGGGCATGCCAGAGCTTCTAGCCACTGCAAATGAACTCCAGATGCCTGTGTCCCTCATGCATCTGGCTTACGTGGGTCCTGGGGAATTGAACCGGGATCCTTTGACTTCACAGGCAAACGGCGTAACTGCTAAGCCATTTCTCCAGTCCCATCCAGCTTTTTTGATACAGGGTTTTCATTAGCCCAGAGCCTATCAATTTGGCTAAACTAGCTAGTCAGCAAGCCCCTTGCCTGTCTTCCCCTTCCCAGTGCTGGGATTACAAGTGAACACCACCACACCCAGAATTTTTATATTGGTTTTGGGGATGAGATTCACAGTTCCTTGTGCTTTCAATGCAAGTATTTTACCAACTGAACTGTCTCCCCAGCCCATTTCCTTTTTTTCTGCATTCCTAGACATCCTGTCATTTCATATATACATATACTTTCATATGTACACATAGACTTAAAAACACTACTGCCGGGCTAGAGAGATGGCTTTGCAGACAAGCACCTTAACTGCTAAGTCTAAGGACCCAGGTTCGATTTACCAATACCCACATAAGCCAGATGCACAAGGTGGCACATGCGTCCTGAGTTCATTTGAAGTTACCAGAGGCCCTGAAGTGCTCATTCTCCCTTCATTTTTCTTCTCTTTAATATTTATTTTTCTTCTCTTTAATATATTTTTTTTAAATACTACTGTTTACTGGACGTGATGGCATATGCTTTTAATCCTAGCACTTGGGAGGCAGAGGTAGGAGGATCACTATGAGTCCAACGCCAGCCTGAGACTGTCAGCCTGGGCTACATTGAGACCCTACCTCAAAAAATAAAAATAAAAATACAACTGCTTGGCACACATCTGTAATCATAGCACTAGGAAAGATGAGGCATAAGAGTCATGAGTTCAACAGGACATCCTAGTCAGAACAATAAAAAGGTATTATTGGAGCCGGGCGTGGTGGTGCACGCCTTTATTCCCAGCACTTGGGAGGCAGAGGTAGGAGGATCGCTGTGAGTTCGAGGCCACCCTGAGACTACATAATGAATTCCAGGTCAGCCTGGAACAGAATGAGACCCTACCTCGAAAAACCAAAAAAAAAAAAAAAAAAAGGTATCATTAATGTATCCAACACATTTTGTTTCTTTTGTAATATCAAATCCATAGCCACATTTCTTCATTAATATATTTTTTAATTTTTTGTTTATTTTATTTTTATTTGAGAGTAACAGACAGAGAGAAAAAGAGGCAGAGAGAGAGAGAATGGCTGCACCAGGGCCTCCAGCCACTGCAAACGAGCTCCACATGCATGTGCCACCTTGTGCATCTGGCTTACGTGGGTCCTAGAGAAAATGAGCCCCGTTGGAGTCCTTAGGCTTCACAGGCAAATACTTAACAGCTAAGCCATCTCTCCAGCCCCTTCTAATTGGTTTTACATAAACATATACACAGAAAACTTTAAGGTTTGCTAAATTTACACAGACAGTTTATTTCCGCCATTGTAGGTGATTAGAGAATATGCATAGCATTCGGAAGTCACTTTATGTCTCATTTAGTTCACTATTTCTTCCTTTTTTCCAATGGACACCTCTGTTATAACGTCTGAAACCATGGATTAACTTTGTCTGGTTTTGGCCTGATGAAACCGTGTGGTTTGAACACTTTTCTGTCCTGTTTTCTTTAGCTCAGCAGCATGTTTCTTTAACCTGTGGAGGGAGATTGTTTCATTGTTGTATGATGTCCATTCTAACAGTGCAATAATTTGTTCTTTCCACATGGATGTCTTGAGGATTGTAGTTTATAATTTAACAACATATGCCAAGAAATCACCATCGTGTCTAACACTAATATTAAGGTAGTGTGCCTTGTATTTTAGTTTTTCTCACTGCATATTGATTGGTATGATTTTTGATTCATCCAGTGGAAAAAATTGTATGTTTTCATTACCAGCTGATGCCTTATTCATCCATACACACACTCCCTCTGGTCTCTTAGGGAAAAAAAATGATTCTTGCTCAGGTTGGCTGTCTTAACATTTTATTCTTCCCAGTTTGTGGCTTTCTTTTTCAGTCTTCTATCTAATGTGGATTGAATTGTTATGAGCTAAAGGGAGAAAATAATTCCACATCTCTATGTTTTTCATTAAGTTTTGTGTTAATACTTTTTGTTTAGTTCTGGCCCAGATTCTGTCATAGATTCTAGAGACAGGCCCTATGGGTTAAGCCTCAATGTCACTATTCACTCTGTCGCCTGCAAGCTACCTTCCTCTCCCTGCTGTAGTTTCCGCTCCATGCTGTAGTTTCCTCACCAGTAAAATGGAGGGTAATATCTGCATGTAAGATTTTCATAAAAATGAAATGAGTTAATCTGCCAAAGTGCTGAGAACAGTATCTGCCACAGAAGAGGAATACAAAAATTGGCTACAGTTACCATGCTTAATTTGGTATCATGTTTTAATTGTTAATTTCTCAATATAGATTTGTATGCTATTATCACATCTCTATACTGGCAAAAATACCTCCCGTACTTTGAGAGTTTCCTGGTGTGGGTAATAGCACATGTTTCTTTATGCTGTCATGTTTTCATTATTTTCTGTATTTGATGTGAATCTTTTTTTAAAAACATTTTTTAAATATTTTATTTATTTGTGAAAGAAAGAGGTAGGGAGAAAAAAATGTGGGTACGCCATGGCTTCCAACCACTGCAAACAAACTCTAGATGCATGCGCCACTTTGTGCATCTGGCTTACGTGGGTACTGGGGACTTGAGCCTTGAACCTGGGGTCCTTGGGCTTCATGGCAAGCGCTTAACTGCTACACTATCTCTCCAGCCCCTTGATGTGAATCTTGATGTGAGATTTGCTCCTTGATACTTTAGTTCATATTTTGCTTCTTCTGATTAGCTATGGTTTTTCTTCATATGTTTTTACTTCTCAAATCTTCATGGTAGCTAACTCTCAGTTAAAAATTGTTCACTTCATAAGAAAAATTAAATTGAAATTTTTATGATAAAAAAAGTGGCATTGTTACATTTACTATGTAGGGAAAATGTCTCAAAATACTTCCTATGTGCCATATTATTCTCTGTTACTTGGAAACAGACCAAAAAAGTAAATCTGAAATTGAATTGAATCATTATTCTAGCGTATTGAGCATTTGCTATTAAAATACTGGGCAGTGACTTGAAGTTTTTATTTTTTTCCTCCTGCCTGGTAGAAAAGCTCTGTTACTTAGCAACACTTAATATCCTATGATGATGGAAAAATACTTTGAGATCCACTAGAGAAATCTTACTGACTTTCTTGGACAAGAAAAAGGCATTTGATGCTTTGATAAAGAGTTAAGGGGAACTTGAGATTTTTTCAGATCACATTGTTAGGGGGCCAGACACTTTCTATTTAAATATTTTATTTATATTTATATTTATTTATTTATTTGAAAGAGAGAGAGAGAGAGAATGGGCGCGCCAGGGCCTCTAGCTACTGCAAATGAACTCCAGATGCATGTGCCCCCTTGTGCATCTGGCTAACATGGGTCCTGGGGAATTGAACCTGGGTCCTTTGGCTTTGCAGGCAAATGCCTTAACTGCTAAGCCATCCCTCCAGCCCAAATCTTCCTATTTAAAACAAGCCAAATCAAAGGACTATTCTAATTCTTCTAACCCATTGTTCCCCAAAAGTACTTCAGAGCAGCCTGGTGTAGGAAGAAGTGGGTCAGTTATTTCCTTGGCTGGAGTTGTTATTTGGAAGTAGAATGGCATGCGTGGGAATGGGAACTGTTGCCCTCACCTGACACTCCAAAAGGAAGAATTCTCTTCCATCCTCGGCTCCTGGGGGTTGCTTTTATAACAAAACACAGATTAACAAAGGCAATGTAAACAAATGAGATACTTTAAAAAAAAATCCTAGCACTCTGGAGGCAGAGGTAGGAGGATCGCCTAGAGTTCAAGACCATCCTGAGACTACATAGTGACTTCCAGGTCAGCCTGAGCTAGAGTGAGTGAGACCCTACCTCGAAAAGAAAAAAGAAAAAAAAAAGTAGCCACCCACTCAGGAGGGATGACCTGGCAATCACCCTGCTGGTCAGAACTGGCCCAGAACTTGGGAAATCCACTCACTTCCAAGACTGAAGACAGGAAACGAGGCCATTCCAGGGTCCTGCTGTCCACCCCATACCCCGCGCAGGGCTGGTGGAAGTTCAGGAATGGCTCAGGCCTTTTCCACTATCAGAGACGATTCCCCCAAGCGTGCGCTTCATGTCCCTATTCACTTGCTAAAGCTTCAGCGTGCTGGGGCAAGATGCAATTAATTGTTTAAAGGTCTTTTTCTCTTTTTAAGAGGCATTACTTTTTCTTTTTTTTTTTTTTTTTAAGAGGCATTACTTTTAAAGGCAAAGATGAGAGATTTTCTTGTTTGGAAGCTCACCTAACTTTGACATACCTAAGAGTTCAAGATGTACTGATGGCGTTTTTAAAAGTCTTTCTAGATATGTGTCCTGAGTCCTTTATCAGGAGCCTGGTTTTTGCAAAGGAGCGTCAGGTATGTTTGATCCATAAATGAACGGTTGAGAGTAAAATAAATCAGGCACTATGTGTTGTGAGTGAATAATTTAAAAAGAAACAGTTTGAAGATGTCCCGAAGGCACCCAGGTCAAGTCAGCAGGGAGGAAGGTGGCATCTCCTGCCATTGATGTCAAGCACTCCAGCCTCAAAGTGTTTCATTCCACATCTTCTTTTCAAGATAGTGGCCATCATGAGTTATCAGAATCTTGCAGCTTTGTCAATGAAGAATTATTTGGGAAGAAAGAAGAAGAGCCAACATTAATCTACGAGCACCTTGAAACTTAAGGCCCTGGCTTAACAAATCTTTTAGAATCTCCCACTCAAAGAAAAGTGTTTGCCTGTCCTAGGAAGGGAAAGGTTAAAAGCCCAGAACTTTGTGACGCTCCTAAAATCAGAAGGAAAAATGTTTACTGTGCAGAAGGTTAGATTTATCTTTCCCTGTTCTTAAGGGGGATTTGAAATCACACAACAGTTCTCTTGACAGTGGTGCAAGCCAAGTTCTTGACTTAAAAAACATAGTCCAAGCAGTGCTTCAGGTTTTCAAAGGCAAACTAATTTTAACCTGTTAGTAAATAGCACTATAAAAACAGGAAGTGATTTCCAGCAGTCAAAACAAAAGACTAAATTTTTCTCAGAGCAAGATTTCCACAATTGATGACTACAAAGATGATTGTAGCTTGTTTGAAGTTGAATGTATATCTCCAGTTCAAGACAATAGTTTTAAAGACTCTATCACACAAGACTTTAGTGATAGCAGTTTAAGTGTTAGTGATGAAAATACACATGGTGAACTCCTGGGCTCTGTTGGTAGTGGAACGACCTATGGAACAGATGAGAACATATTTGTGACTCCAGTAAGTAATCTTGTAGCAAACATAACTTTAATGCAAGCCAAACACTTTCTCCTCCTTCTGAACTCAGAGACAGTGTTTCAACACCTGAAGACAGTGGCTTTATCCCAGTGACAGAGCTGGGATAAGTCAGAAGATTCCCTCTCTGACCAAGAGGGTTCTTTTCAGGAACTACTTCAAAATACAAGGGGACCTCGAGAGCAGGGGGATACCATTAAAAAAGCCAAGACATCTTGGAAGGTTGAGAAGACTGTCCACTTTTTGGGAGCAAGGCTCACAGTCAGAGACGGAAGAGGACAAGGAGGCCCGCCACGCCAGCGCTGACACCTTGGGCATCTCCCAGAGTCAGCTGAGCAGTGGTGCAAAGTGTGAGGTTTTGACTGTAAGCTCTGAGAACTTGTCAAGGACTCATGCGTGCATGAGCTCTTCATGCAAAGCAAAAGGAAAAGATGCCAGCAAAAGGATGCCCATGAATTCTTAGACGAAAGGGATGAGGGGAAAATAGCTATACTGCAGTGTGTTCTTGAAGGACTGATGGGCAAGAAGATGGGTATAGAACAGCTGGACATCTTAACAGAGTTAAAAAAAGAAATTTGAAACATACTAGCTATGATTCTAGATTCCTTGGCTGCAGAAAGTCAGCAGAAATTGGAGAGAAATTGTTGCTTAAGATAAAAAAGCAACTCAGAGGAGGAAAATTATCACACAACTGACAGCTAATTCTGAGGGGGCTGTGCTAAAGATCCAGGATGCTGCCACCTGGCTCCACCTCCTAAATTTCTCAGCCTTATGATCAGTGCAAGCACAAGCTTAGGCACCCACCTCTCAGACAGAGCAAGGTCCAACCCTCTCTCCTTGGGGAGAAGTTTTGACATCTGGAGCTTGCTTGTCCATTACCCACTTAGGTAGTAAGCAGGAACAGTATGTTAAGGTTGCCAGAACTCTGTTTACCAATGAAGCACGAAAACCTTGCTCAAGGTGCCAATCCCCAGCCAAGTACCAGCCATACAAGAAAAGGGGCCTGTGCAGCTGCCAAGCCCATGGCTTTAACTTTTGTGTGTCATGTCTGTGCTTATCATGGCTCTAAAGATTGTAGCAGAGGAACAGCAAAGCCAAGAAATAGTAAAAATAGCCAGGCATGGTGGCTCACGCCTTTAATCTCAGCACTTGGGAGGCAGAGGTAGGAGGATCACCGTAAGTTTGAGGCCACCCTGAGACTACATAGTGAATTCCAGGTCAGGCTGAGCTAGAATGAGACCCTACCTCAAAAAAAAAAAAAAAAAAAAAAAAAAAAAAAAGAAATAGTAAAAATGCGCTCCCAGGAAGCGTCCAAAGCAAGCGGAATTTAAAATGCCTCTAAAGAGACTGAAACATTTCCCCATTTGATGTTTTGTCTGACTTAAAATTATGACTGTTTTGAATACATGCAATCTTCCCACTAATAACAGATGATTAGTCCCTATTTTGTATCTTATAATCCATGTCATTGTATGTTTTCGTAAAAGTGATGAGTTTTGAAAGAAATTTATTTTCCTATGTTATTTAACCATTTTAAACAACTTAGTGTTTTAAATAAAGAATTTTTAGGGTTATTTATATTATATGTATTTTACTGTTTGTTGTAACACATTAAATTTGTGCATTTATTCAACTGCATCGAAAAGGTCTTCAGTCATTTTAAAAAATTTTTTTATTTATTTGAGAAAGAGAGAGAGAGGGAGAATATGGGCGCACTAGGGCTTCCAGCCACTGCAAACAAACTCCAAATACATGCACCACCTTGTGCATCTGGCTTACGTGGGTACTGGGGAATCAAGCTTCAAACCGGGATCCTTAGGCTTCACAGGCAAGCGCTTAACTGATAAACCATCTCTCCAGCCCCATCTTCAATCATTTTTAAGAAATGGTTTTCCAAATAATATGAAAAATTTTGAACTTGAGACTAAATACACTTGAGATTTGGACAATGAATACTAATAAACTATTCTCAGAAGCTCTACCAAAAAAAAAAAAAAAAAAAAAAACAAGTAAAGGAAAGTGAATGGTCTCTTGGTGGCAGAGCTTGTCTGGCTTGGATGTATGAGGCCCTGGATTCATGCCAGCACCACAGTGGAATAATATATAAAATACAAAAGATTCTGCATTATTATGGCTTAATATTTTGCTAAAAACTAGTATTTATGTAATTTGTAGGTGTGTATGGGTGGGGTGTGTGTGTTTGTATATAGAAAAGAAATACTTTTCTTCATTTTAGGGGAGAATCCGGCTAGTTTTTTTTTTTTTTTTTTTTTTTTTTTTTTTTTTTCGAGGTAGGGTCTCACTGTAGCTCAGGCTGACCTGGAATTCACTCTGTAGTTTTAGGGTGGCCTTGAACTCATGGTGATCCTCCTACCCCTGCCTCCCAAGTGCTGGGATTAAAGGCATGCGCCACCATGACCGGCTGAATCCTGCTACTTTTAAGTAAAAGCAAAACAACAAAACAAAAACTCTTTACTTCGCCACTTCAAAACAATATATTATTAGTGAGGTTGAAATGAGTACATCTTGAGAAAACCATTTTCTTCTCAGTGATCCCTTTGTACCATACTGGTTCCCATGGAAACAACAACTCCCGGTGGCTCTGGGTCCCATGGGGTCCTCCCCCCATCCACTGTGGGTCCTCCTGGCTTTGGTGACTCAGCCGCACAAAATTTAAAAATTAACTGATGGATGTTGACTTGGTTTTTCCAAAGATGAAGATTGGGTTCTGTTTGTCACTGTGGTAGTTTGAATAGATGGCCCCCAATATATTCAGTGTTTTATTAGTTTATAGTTTGCATCTGAATCTATCTGGCTGGAGGCAGTGTCACTGGGCGGATCTTATGGTGTGGTGGTGGGTTTAGGATTTCAATCTAAAGATATGCAAATATGCCTAATTGGAGTTCCTGAGGTGTGCTGTGCTGTGTGGCTTTTGGCTTGTGGCTTTGCTTTCTGTGTTTGGTCCTGTGAAGGCAGGCCAGCTTCTTCTGCCATTATGGAACGTCCCCTGGATCTGTAAGCTTCAATTAATATCCCTTCCTCCATCACTGTGCCTGGTCTGGAAGTTCATCTCAGCGAACCTAAAGCTGTCTTTTACAGTCACCTATGCACTATCTTTGGTTTCCTTTGTCCATTTTGAAATTCTACTTCACCTTTCATTATACCTACCAAACAAAAGCAAGTATCCTGGACATTACAGGAAACCTTGTGGGATGTCTTTAGAAGGTAAACAGGATGAGAAAGGTGACTAGGATTCTTAAGGACTCTGTTACGTGGCCAAAACAAGCCTCATATTTAGTCAACCAAGTCGTAATGGAGGCAGAAAGTCTGGGATTGGATGAGTTGTGAAAGGCATATTAAAGGCTGCATTAAACTTGATCTCTGTGAACTTTTATGATTGACTGTCATGATCTGTATAGAAAAAAGTGCAGTACATGTGAGATGTTTCTGTAGGTTACATATTGAAAATCCTGTGACAGATTCCTGAAAGTCACCTAGACTCACTGGCCTGGAATCTTGTCAGTTGAGATCCAGTCATTATTCCATTTTATATATGTCAGGGTTGATAGATAGCTTGGGAGGAGGGAAACAGTATATTTTCATGACAGATAAATGTAATAAAAAGACAGATTAGGGCTGGAGAGATGGTTCAGCAGTAAAGGCATTTGCTTGCAAAACATTAAGGCCTGGGTTTGATTCCCCAGTACCCACATAAAGCCAGATGCACAAAGTGGCATGTGCATCTAAAGTTTATTTGCAGTAACAAGAGGTGCTGGCATGGCCATACTCAAATTTCTTCCTCCTTCTCTCCCTCCTTCCTTCTCTCCCCTTTCTCTCCCTTTCTTTCTTTGTCTCTCAAATAAATAAATAAAAATATTTTTTAAAATTATATTGAGGCCACATATGGTCGTTCACGCCTTTAATCCCAGCACTTCAGAGGCAAAGGTAGGCGGATTCCCATGAGTTCAAGATCAGCCTGAGACTGCAGAGTGAGTTCCAGGTCAGCCTGGGCTAGCACGAGACCTTACCTTGGGGGAAAAAAAAATATATATATATATATATATATATATATATATATATATATATATATAATATTGGATAAATTTCACATGATTGGTGGGAAAAGAATTGAACTGCATGCTAGGAGATTTAGTTTATGGTTATAAGTTAGCTTCATAACCTTAGAAATGATCTTTATTTTTCAAGAGTAAAGATCTTTATTTATTATCTTTATTTATGAAATAGAGTTCAAGTGTAAGGCAGGGAGCTATAAAAGGAAATAACTAAATTTCTTTGATTTGTTTGAATTAAGTCTCACCACGAGGTAGGGAAAATTTATCTGAGGAGTCTATTTTAATCCACTTCAAGCCCTGCATCTAAAAATGCTATAGAATAACCCACATTCTGTGGCTAGAAAATGTGTGCAATAAAAATACCCGTGACACAATTTATGGAACACTTAAGCACTTTGACTGTCTTATTGTCCTTACATTGCAGGATGTATAAAAAGTGATACACCACATGCCTTCTGCTTTTCAAGTCTTTTCATTCCAATAGAGTGGATTTTATTTTGCTTTATTTATTTGGAGAATGCTAGGAACTGATTCCAAGGCTGAGCATACTCTGCCAGTGGACTACATCTTCAACTCCCTTACAGAGGGAATTTTTAAAGAAAATGTACACAGGAATCTGTTTTTCTAGTAATACTAATGAAATTTATTTATTTATTTGACAGAGAATGAATGAATGGATGGATGGATGAATGAGTGGGTAGATGCCAGAGCCTCTGGCTGCAGCAAAAGAACTCCAGGTATATATACCACTTTGTGCATTTGGCTTTATGTGGGTACTGGAGAATTAAGCCAGGGTTGACAGGCTTTGCAAACAAGTGCCTTTTAACCCTGAGTCATCTTCGCAGCCCCACTAATGAATTTTTACTGCAAATCTAAAACTGAAATGATGCTACTTCTTCCAAGTGAAGGAGTGCATTCTTTGGAAAATCCTTGGGATTTTAGGTCTCAAATAATTTTCTCTATCATTCTTTGGGGCATGTTGGAGCAGTGTGACACATACTGCTTTCCCACATCAAGAATGCAGAGGATGGCTCTTATCTGAAAGGAGGGTTTTTACCAGGAATGAAGAAGATCGATTGGAAGATTTTTAGTAGGGAACCTGCAAGAAAGCAGGTCCCCCATAAATTGTTAATAAAGTGCAAACATGTTCAACTCTAATGTGCTAGAGCTTGCTTTTGCTGAGCTTTTTATTCATTAAGCTATGTTCTACAAAAGAAAAAAGCTGTAAAAAGAAATTAAGAAAGCTAAATAATACATTTGTTAGCACTTAACAGATTGAAGCTAGAGCAAGAAAGCCGCAGGTTTACTGGAAATGTTAATAAGGACTTGGCACCATGTGGTACAAGATGCAGCTGACCAACAATTCGTAAGTTGGCTGCATTGTCTATAGCATGCAGCACAGTTTGCAGACTTTAGTTGGTTTTCCTGATGACTAAAATGGATGGGTGGGCATGGGAGTTGTGGCTCCATGGTGTAGTGTTTGCTCACTATATACAAGCTCTGGGCTTGATCCCCACCACTACAAAAAATAACTTTAAAAATTAAATGAAATAAAATATGTGGGTAACTTTGATGGCTCCCCACTTTTTTTTTTTTTAACAGATCTTTTTATCTCTCTGGGTTAAAACGAGTGGTATGAGTGTTTCTCTACCAAGGTCCAAGAAACAAATTCCCTAACATGAGCTTGGCTTTCATCGGTGTTAGTTCATTGAAGAAATGGCATTTAAGTGTCATTGAATGCATTGATCAGGGTTGGGAGATGGCTCCATGGCCATGCAAGCATGAGGACCTGAGTTTGAATTTCTAGCACCTTTATAAAATGCTGGACATGGTCACGCCTGCAATCCTAGCACTGGAGAAGGGGAGACAAGAAAATCCCTAGTGTTTGCTGGCTAGCTTGTCTTGCCAAACAGTTAATGCAGACAGTGAGGACGATACCTGATGTCAACTACTGGCCTCTAGTTAGTATGTTCTGGGACATGTTTGAGTAGAAATTAACCACAAAAGGGGAGTTGCAAAGGGTTATTAAGGGATAGGAGACCCATTGCATTGTTTGGAGCAGGGTGAATGTGCAGGTCAGGGTCCCAGCTTGCCAAGTGCATTGTGTATGTATATAGTCTAAGCTAAAGGGAGTCCCAGCTGCTAAGCTCTCCATGAGCTTGCCTCCTCGCCAGCAGTGTTCATTAGCAGTGATACAGCCATGTTTTCTCAAAGAAGTCCCTTCTTGTTAGTGTTTTCATGTTGAAGCAACTGAATCTAGATTTAATAAAGGCTAGTGTTTTTTTTCTCTGAAGACTGGGTAAGTAAGATGAGTTTTAAATCTGGGGGAAAATGTATTACTCCGTCAGGAAAGCCCTTATAAATTAAATCACTCAGTTTTCCATCTTCAGGGGCTGGGATCGCATTAACTATGACCCTCCTTTGTGGCATGTTGGCATCCTTGGTCTGCTTGGGCCTGTTGTCTGTGCTCCCTTTGTCCTTTCAACCCTCAACAAGTAACCATCTCAGTGTTCGGAGTGTTTGATCCTTTGTATATGCTTTTGCAAAATACTATGGGATTTATGTGTTGGCATTTGAGCTTGGGTCCCTGATATCGGAGTGTTATGGACCCCATTCTGCTCTTCTTTTTTCATTCAGTAGTTTTTCAGAATCTCTTCTTTATGTTGCTGTTTCTAAAGAATTATCAATAACCAATGGAAGGACAGTGAGGCATCCATCCACAAATGGTGGACCTCCAACTCCCACAGCCTCAAATAACATTTTACTCACCCTCTGCATGTCCTCTTAGCCCCTATGTGTTACTGGGTAGCATGCTTGTAGCAAGAGTGGATTTGTTGATTTAAGGAGTGCATGTACTTGATTTAAGTAATGTCAGACTGCTTTCCTCAGTGGTTCTACCAGCTACATGTATCCAGCCACAGTGTATATCATCTTATCTCTGCAAAGGTTTGTGAGACCATTTCCATGTATGGCAGCCTCATTATGCTTCATTTTGATATCTCACTTATTTAATATCTCACATTTTGATTTCTCATTTACTTTTGGGGATGGCTTGCTATAGAACCCAGGACCTCATACAACAAGCTTCATTCCTGATATACATCTCCAGCTCTTGATACCTCATTTTAGTATGCAATTCTAAACTTACTAGTAAATTTGAGCATTCTCTCACATTTCTGTATACCTTTTAGATTTATTGTGAGACCATATTTCTGTTGTCATCTTTTTCTGCTTATTTGTACACCTTCTCTGTTTATTAATAAGATATAAAAATCTTGTGTTTTATTTTCTATCTGTAAATATAACTTCAGAAAGTACCCTTGTATTATGTTTTGCTGTTTAATTTTGTTGATAAGGTATAGTTAATTAAATGCTTTTCTTTCTTTTTCTTTCTTTCTTTCTTTCTTTCTTTCCTTTCTTCCTTTCCTTTCCTTTCCTTTTTTTTTCCTTTCCTTTCCTTTTTTTGTTTCTTTCATTTTTTCCTTTTTTCCTTTTTTTTTTTTGTTTGTTTCTTTTCGAAGTAGGGTCTCACTCTGACCCAGGCTGACCTGGAATTCACTATGTAGTCTCAGGGTGGCCTCAAACTCATGGCGATCCTCCTACCTCTGCCTCCCGAGTGCTGGGATTAGAGGCGTGTGCCACCATGCCCGGCAATTAAATGCTTTTCTTCATCTATAATACAACCTTTGAACTTTCTCTTTCAGGTTACTACAGTAGTGATTTTCCTTGGATGGCTTTCTGACCATCGATCTATGCATCTGTCTATCTTATCAGTCTATCTATATTTATAGAAAGAGAGAGCATATAGGCACACCAGGGCCTCTTGCCTCTGCAAACAAAATCCAGACACATGTTCCCTTTTATGCATCTGGCTTTATGTGGTTACTGGGGAATCAAATCTGGGCCAACAAGCTTTGCAACCAAGTGCTTTAACTGCTGAGCCATCTCCCCATCCCCACTTTTTCCATAATATATTCTTAGGTAGAATCATATCAAATTGCTAGGTTTTTGTCAAAAAAAGGTCAACTATTTACTGTTACATAGAGATAAAATTAAATATTTTTGGTGCTCTCAAATTAAAATAGCTTTTTGGTTTGTTTGTTTTAACAATAGTGTGATAGATTTCTGCCACTGTGACAAAATACCTGGGAATATGAAGGAGGAACCACCTGGTTTGGGCTCATGGTTCAGACAGAGAAAGCTGCCAACAGCAGCAATCCAGAACAATCAGAGGGAAGCTCACTGTCCACCCTAGTGACGTGCCTCTCCCAGCAGAGCTCTTGCTGCCGGGAACTCTAGTGTAAAGTTTAGTCTTGATCAAAAATTCCTCAGGCTATTTGGGACATACATTTACATGCAAATCACTACAGTGAACCTAAGTACCTGAGTTCAGATCCCCAGAGACCACATAGTGTCAGAAGTCATGGAAGGCTTCTGTAATCCCAGCATGACAAACTTGAGAGGAGAGATGGACACAGAAGCTCCAGACCAGCAATGAACAATAAGAGAGACTCTGCCTCAATAAAGGTGGAAGACAAGGACCAATGCCTGAAGATTGGCCTTTGACCTGCACGTGTGAGTGAGTCCACATGCACAAACACATCAAAAAATAAAAAAGTGTCCGGGTGCGGTGGCCCATGCCTTTAATCCCAGCACTCAGGAGGCAGAGGTAGGAGGATCACCATGAGTTCAAGGCCACCCTGAGACTACATAGTGAATTTCAGGTCAGCCTGGACTAGTGTGAAACCCTACCTCAAAAAACGAAAAATTAAAAATTAAAAAATAAATAAATAAAAAGTGAAAGAGAATCCACTGTAGAGGAACTGCAATAAGTACGGGCTGCTAACATCTTTATATTGTATTGTCAGTGGCGCTACTGAAAATTTTAAACATTACCATTTTTCTTTCAAACAGAAAAAATAAGGCAACGATATGCAGATCTGCGTGGAGAATTGCACATTATCGAGCTGGAAAAGGATAAGAATGGACTGGGACTCAGCCTTGCTGGTAATAAAGACAGGTCACGGATGAGCATATTTGTAGTGGGAATTAACCCTGAAGGACCTGCAGCCACAGATGGACGACTACACATTGGAGATGAGCTGTTAGAGGTTAGAGGCACATGTTTTCTTTTTCACAAAACTGATCACACCTTTATTTTATATACTTGCACAAAGAAAAATATTCTGTCATGAACAATACCCTCTCATTTCCACTTGGTATATCATTGAATGTCTGATAAATCATTTAACAGTAAAAAAGAATAAACTAGGGGCTGGAGAGATGGCTTAGTGGTTAAGGCGCCTGCCTCCTAAGCCTAAGAACACTGGTTCCAATCTCCAGGTCCCACATTTAGCCAGATGCAAAGTGACGCAAGGGCGTAATGCCGCACTTGACCACACAGGGGCGCACGCATCTGGATTTCATTCTCAGCGGCTGAGAGGCTGCTGGCGCGCTCATCTCTATCTGTTTTCCTCTCCCTCTCTCTCTGTCTCTCTCCAAAACAACAAAAAAAAATTATTAAAAAAAAAGGAATAAACTAGGTTACCCAAAAAAGACCTCTGCACAAATCAAACTAACAGTTATCTTCAAACAATAGATTTTTCTTTTTCAGTAGTCAGATCAGCATCTGATGATGAGGGAATGAAATGCAAACCTGACAGTGATGCTCATTTACAAGGAAGACTAAACTTTTACCTTCACGTGTAAAGATTAACTTTGAATGGCACAGAGCCTATCTTGAATATCAGCCACTAATCACTCAAGATGACAAAAAGCAAGTGCATTAAGAATTTACATTCTTTACTTATATAGGATTTAGTACCACAATTGCATGAGCAAGGTCCAAGACGCTGGACAGGCAGCAACCCTGTCCAGGGGCTCAGTTCCCCAGGGGATACATCCATATGCCTCTCCCTGATGGACCTGCTAAGAGGCCTGCTCTCCACTCACCAGGTCTTCTAGACTCACGGTAGATACTTGGCAAACTGGGTTGTGATCTTCATGCTTCCACAAGTCTTATCTGAACGCGAGGAGAATATCCCAACCAAACAGATTGTTCTCAGTGTATGAAGGCCATTCTCTAGACTTCTTACACACTTGCTCCTGTGGGAGACAAAGCTTCCTGCCTGCTTTGTAAGATCATCTGCATTAAGATGCCATTCTGTTGATCTCTTTTTCATGGGTGCAGCACTTGAAATAACTCTTTCTGAATTCTTGTTTTGGCCAAAATATTCTTGAAACTCCATCTGGTCCAAACAAGTACATTATTAGTGTATGACCCATCTGTGGTTCTCATGTCAGTGTTTTGAATATGTGTCTCTTTGCATTGCACTTGCAAAATACTATGGGATTTATGTGTTGTGCAGGTCTTGTGCAGATAACAACAGTTGCTCCGTTGTTATCTAGCCCTTACATTCTTTCCATCTTCTTCCACCCCCCCCCAGCTTTGGAGAGTGTGATAGAGATGTCTCATTTATCACTGAGCACTCAACGGTAACTTACTCTCAGCACTTGAATGAGTTTTGAGTGTCCACATTAATCATTACCCACTGCAAAAAGAAGTTTCTCTGACTGAGGGCAAAAGTAACACTAATTTTTTTGTTTGTGTGTTTTTTTTAGTTTTCTGAGTAGGGTCACACCCTATCCCAGGCTAACCTGAAACTCACTCTGTAGTCCCAGCCTGGCCTTGAACTCACCTCTGTTTCCCAAGTGCTGGAATTAAAAGTCATGTGCCACCCTTAACATTTAAGGCAACACTTAACCTTATAGGCATAAACATAAATATTTAGGGAGAAATTTGCAAATATATAGTTCTTATGATGTTATAATAACATGGCTTGGCAAACAGTTAACTGTTAATTAAATCTGATTTCTTCCCTCATGCAAAAAAACTTCAGCTGCTTGACAGCTAAGGGCAGAAAAGCTCCCAGGAGGCAAACCTCCCTGGGAGCAATGAGTATTAACACTGTACCTTGTCCTTTACCCTGGCCTTCCATTGATCTTTTGATTTCAGTTCAGTGCCTTCATCTTCAGAGGTACAGACAGCAAGCAGGTTAAACAAAGCAATCAGTTAATTCCCCCTCATATTCCCCCAAAGATTCTCTTGTTCCAAAAAGGTGACAAAAACAACAAACAAAAATATGTTGGGTCACAGATTTGAATGTCACATATCATCATCTCTAAGCGTCAGCTACCTTGCTCTTTCAAATTTATTCAGCAAATATCTTTTTAATGTGTCTTAAAAAGAAACTCCTTCCCTGAATTTAATAAAGTTCCCTGGGTCACGATTATTTTTGTTGTTCCACCATTTGCTCATGTTACTTCTTAGTATTACTTTGTCACCATTATTATTATTGTTGCTTTGTTCATAACCTTCCTTTCTTTCTAGCCGATGCTACTTGCTTAAGCCCCTTGAATGAAGCTGTCATGTGTCAGGCACTTTGTGAACAAGGTGCTGCTGCTCTGTTCACAAAACACATGCTACCTGTTCTTACAGCATGTGCCATCCACAGGCAGGTAGAATCAACATATGAGCTCATTTCTTTGCGAAATGACTGCAAGGAGGTTGGCCAGGTTTCACTATAAGTGCTGGCATATTTCAGCTAATAGGATCCAAAACCAATGTTTTTGTGTATTCATATCTTCAGTTTATATTTTTAAATATATTTTATTTATTTATTCAATTGCAAGCAGAGAGAGAGAGAATGGGTGCGCCAGGCCCTCTAGCCGCTGCAAAAGAACTCCACAGGCATGTGCTACTTTGTTCATCTGACTTTATGTGGGTACTGGGGAATTGAATCCAGATCATTAGGCTTTGCAGGCAAGTACCTTAACCACTTAGCCATCTCTCCAGCCACTCTTTTCAGTTTATTTACACTGACACTTGTTTTTGTTTCTTTGTTTTTCTTTCTTTTTTAGTGTTAAGAAATGCTTTGTTTACTAGAACAAAAGTGTATATATATAGAATTTTTTAAAAAAATATTTATGGGGGGGCTGGAGAGATGGCTTAGAGGTTAAGGCGCATTCCTGTGAAGCCTAAGGACCCAGGTTCTATTCTCCAGGTCCCATGTAAGCCAGATGCATATGGTGGCACACACGTCTGGAGTTCGTTTGCAGTGACTAGAGTCCCTGGCATGCCCATTCTCTCTCTTGCTCTATCTCTAATAAATAAATTTTAAAAATATTTATTTGGGGGCTGGAGAGATTGCTCAGCAGTTAAAGCACTTGCCTTCAATGCCCAACAACCCAGCTTCAATTCCCCAGTACCCATGTAAAGATAGATGCACAAAGTATTGCAGGCATCTGGAGTTCATTCATTGCACTCATTCTTTTTCTTTCTCTCTCTTTCTCGGCCTCTTTTTCTCTCTCAAATAAATAAACAAATAAAATATATTTTAAAAATTAGCTGGGCGTGGTGGTGCACACCTTGAATCCCAGCACTTGAGAGGCAGATAAACAAATAAAAAATAATATGTTTCTTTCTTTTTCAAGGTAGGGTCTCACTCTAGTCCAGGTTGACACGGAATTCACTATGTAATCTTATGATGGCCTCAAACTCTCTGCGATCCTCCTACCTCTGCCTCCCCAGTACTGCGTGAGGTGTGCACCACCACACCCAGCCAAGAGTGACACTTTTGTCTCTGGAAACATGTTGTAGCAGTTACCTTCTTGTTTCTGGGACAAAACACCCAACAAAAAGCAGGTGATGGAAGTAAAAGGTTTACTTTGACTTCTAGTTTCGAGGGGAAGCTTCATCGTGGCTGGGAAAGCATGACCAGGCAGACAGCTGGGGAAGCACACCAGCTGGAGGTAGCAGCATGTTGCAGTCAGGCTCACACTGCTGGCAGGAATCACCTGACCAGCAACAGCTTGTGAGGAAATAAAGGGGGTTATTTTGGCTTACAGACTCGAGCGGACGCTCCATGGTAGCAGGGGAAAATGATGGTATGAGCAGAGGGTGGACATCACCTCCTCACCAACATCAGGTGGACAACAGCAATAGGAGAGCATGCCAAACACTGGCAAGGGAGAACTGGCTATAACACCCATAAGCCTGCCCCAAACAACACACTGCCTCCAGGAGGTGTTAATTCCCAGCATTTAGAACACCTAAGTTTGGGGGGCACCTGAATCAAACCACCATATTCCACCCCTGGCCCCCATAAACTGATAACCATACATTATATAAACTACAATATATTCAATCCAACTTTAAAAGTACCCATAGCTTTTAGTTGTTTTGTTTGTTTGTTTTTGTTTTTCGAGGTGGGGTCTCATTCTGGCTCAGGCTGACCTGGAACTCACTATGTAGTCTCAGGGTGGCCTCGAATACATGGCAATCCTCCTACCTCTGCCTCCCAACCACTGGGATTAAAGGCGTGTGACACTACGCCCACCTTCCCCATAGCTTTTATCAATCCTAATAAAATGTTCAAACATACCCATGATCCAAGGTCTTTTAACTGAGCCATAATACCACAAAACCTCCCCCTCAAAACCCATAATAGCACAAAATAAACACTCACACTGCAAAATATGGTCTTAGGCATAGCAAAGAAATATTCAAAAAATACAAGATTTAAACAGGGCAAACATCAAACTCAGTAGCTCCAAGTCCAAAAACTTTAGCCAGTGATAATTCTCCAATAATTCTAACCAGCAGCAAGTCTCTGGAGTTCCAATTCTGCCCCTCTAGCTAGGCTACTCACAGTCCTGGAAAACTTCATCTGGGGCTGGCAGCTTTCCTTAGCAGCCCTCTAGTGGTCCCGGCCTCTCCACTGGGTCTCCACTGGAACCCATGGTTCATCCTCACAGCTCCATTGGATCTCCATGCAGGCATCCAGCAAACCTGCTTCACACTGCCCATGGCCATTTCCAAAACACACGACTGTGTTCCAAATTCAATGACCCTCTCTTTCTTGCATTTCTTATAGTTCATAACACCAGGTCAAGTGCCAGTTTGTTAATCCGGGGTGGGGGGGGGAGGAGGAATAAAGCAGACTTTGAAGAATAGGACACTCCTTCAGCATTTAATCCCCTTCAAAAGAGTCTACATTTTTCCTATTGCCCCAGTGCAGGTGAGCTGGCCCAATCTCAGTGGTTGTAATCTCTCAATTACAGCTGAATGGGCAGAAGTTCAGCTCAAAGAGTTCATTTCTGTGCTTTATCTCTCTGCACACATCAGTCCATTTCTATGCAATGCAACCATGCACAAGTTTTCAGGACATGGGAATAACAACAAGCCTCTCACACAAACTGCTTCTAACCTAGTCCAGGCAAAGCTGTTTCTTACTCTCATAAGCCAAACCTCACAGTCCATAATTCTTACTGTGTTCAAGTCTTTCAACTCTGATGAGAATAGTCCATCAAGCTGTACTCATAACACTGCAAGGTATCTCTTAGGCCAAGGTTTCAAATCCTTTCACATTCCTCTTGAAAATCAGCTCCAAAAGGCCAAATCCACACCATCAGGTTTCAAGTATTAATGACACCACTCCTTGATACCAATTTTATTGTTGCAGTCAGGTTTGTATTGCTTGTGGAAATCACCCAACCAAGAGCAGCTAGTGGGAAAGAAAAGGGTTTATTTTGGTTTACAGACTCGAGGGAAAGCTCCATGATGGCAGGGAAAATGATGGCATGAGCAGAGGGTGGACATCACCTCCTCACCAACATCAGGTGGACAACAGCAATAGGCGAGCATGCCAGACACTGCAAATAACACCCATAAGCCTGCCCCCAACAATACACTGCCTCCAGGAGATGATAATTCCCACATCTCCATCAGCTGGGAACCTAGCATTCAGAACACCTAGGTTTATGGGGGACACCTGAATTAAATCACCACATAACAAGAGGGCATGATTTCTCAATACCCAGTGGGCTAGACTAATCAACCTCAAGGACCCCCCCCTTCAGTGACACACCTCTTCCAGAAGGCTCCATCCCCCAAAGGCTCCACCAACTGAGGATTAAGTAGGAAACTTATCACAAACACATTAGGCTGTATGGGACATTTCATATTCAAACCACCACCCTTCTTTAAAAAAATGTGGTATTTGGTGGGCATGGTGGCACATACCTTTAATCCCAGCACTTGGGAGGCCAAGGTAGGAGGATCACCATAAGTCCGAAGCCAGTCTGAGACTACACAGTAAATTCCAGGTCAGCCTGGGCTAGAGTGAGAACCTACCTCAAAAAAACCAAAAAACTAAAAATAAAAAACACGGTTTTCCTATTCCTTAATAACTCCTGCAGCAACCTAAAGATTGGGAAGTGTGCATACCAGGTTTTCAAGCACTTGTAACTCATCTTCTCATGTGATATTATTATTATTTTGACCCCAGGTCAAGAATGACAGGAGAATAAATTTACATAGGAAAAATTATCCTGTTTTTATTTTATAGCTCATGAAAATTTAGCCATGTAGCTTTGATATATGAGGAATTGGTGTATAATATTAAATCAAATCCACTGTACTTGTTAGCTGAGAATAGGAAATTGATTTAATGATGAGTACCAGGAAAGCTAAAAGCCAGTGTCACAAGAGCTGTCCCTTGGCTATTGCAGAGTCACAGATGGTTGGCGCACACAGCATTTTGTAGAAAGCATTAGCAAATGAGCATCTGGATGAGAGTCTTTCTGAACTTCAGGGGTAGAGCAAATCATGGATACTTGCTGACACCCAGCCAGCGTGCTTATTCTTATGGCCTCTCCCGAGTTGAATAAAACTCTGTATGTCCTGATAATTATTTTTATAGTTTACCATTTGTTCATACTACTTCTCATGATTACTCTGCCACCATTGTCACATTATTCCCTTGCTCACGGGCCCCTCTTACTTTCAGTTAATCTTGCTTGCTAAGACCTTTCAGAGAGGTAAGAAAAAGAATGACATGTACACATTATGTCTTTTTTTTTTTTTTTTTTTGAAGTCAGAAACTCTGTCCCTGCAGATGTCGTTGCTGTGGGGTTGCTTCAGTACAATGGAGTCGCACCAGTGAATTCTGTCTACTGATGGACCAGTTCATGTGTAAAAGAAAATTCACATTCAGACCCAGAAGGCAGTATGATTAAATCTCAGCTCCTTTACTCTTTCCTTCCGTCCTAGTGTGGAGGTTACTGAATGAATTTTAAAAGGCATTCCATCTAATTACCACATAGAAGGGAATAAGGCGTATACTGGAGTATTGGCTCTCCCTGAGCAACTGGGCCCTGAAATGCATAGGCCAAGGCAGGTGCTGTGATATGAATATAGGATTTGTTATAATCCTCCTACAGTGCACTGTGCAAATAGAGTGCTGTGCAGGGAATTGGAGTAATTTGTCAGGTCATGGTAGAAGCCAAAGGAGCAAAGTGGGTGGCACAGTTGATTGGGCTAGCATGTTGAGCCAGTCTCCCCTGGCTCCTGAGCCCTTTGATACTTGTAAATATGAGGTGTGTTCCCTTTGTAATGTGCACTGAATCATGACATTGTGTATGTGTACAAAAATAAAAATAAAAGCAGAAATGCTTTCCATACTTTCCATGGATAAAGACATAAAAGATAGTTTATTCCGGAGCCAAATATGAATGGCCATGGCCTGGGAATGCAGATTAAGGTTACCCCAAATTCTGTGTTCTAACATACCAACAATTTCGGGATGTTTTTCTTAAAAGTATTTTTATTTATTTACTTGCAAGCAGAGATAGAAGAGAGACAGACAGAGTATTGTGAGCAGGTTTGAATGTGACTTGCTACAGTAATTTGCATTGTCTTTGACATCCCCAGAGCCTTTATTGGCTCCTGGTTGGGCAGGAACTCAGGAGCTAAGGTACTGGATAGTCATAATCACACAGAACTTACACCGAATCAGTGGCCTTTTGGGTCCTTGTATTATGAATTTTGACAAATGAAACCCACAGACCAGAGTATAAACTTTATAAAGATTTTATTTTAGGTCTTATAGAGATGGAGCTTAACAAAAGGAAAGAATACAGAGCTCCTATGCAGCAGCAGGGAATTTCTTGAGATAGAAAAGCTTACCTGGAGACCCAGATCAGAGTCCTGATATCAGGTGTCTGGGTACCACCAGGTTCTCAGGAAAAAGGAGTAGTCTCTTTATGTTCCTTTCTCCTCTACAAAAGGAACAGATAGGACCAGACAGACCTATTCACCTCTGGTGAGTTTTAGAGGGAAAGTGATAAGGAAAAGAAAAAGGCATTCTCCCTTATAGGCTCAAGGACCTTCTTTCTTTTGATCTTTGGGACCCTTTCACCTCTAAACTGCCTCATTTCCCCTTTTGAAGATGTAACCCTACTGCCATTAGGGTGTTGGGGCAACAACTGATGTGGCTTCTTCCAGCTGAGTGGGGTCATTGGGTGTGGCAGTTGGAGTAACTCTCCAGCAAGTCTGTCTGGTTTGTTTTGTTTTTGCAAGGTAGGGCCTCATTTTGGCCCAGGCTGACTGGAATTTTCTGTGTAGTCTCAGGCTTGGCCTTGAACTTTCATCAGTCCTCCTTACCTCAGCCTCCTGAGTGCTAGAACTAAAGACGTGTACCAACATGCCTGGCTCCAGCAGGTCTATCTAAGGGACCCCAAAAGTGCATTGGTATAGTGTGGTAGGACAGTCAGGGGAAATGGGGACTGAGCAATCTGGGCTCTTTAGAGCTGCCATTCTCAGACCTTGGAGGTCAAGAGTGCCAGCCCCTAAGTGTGGACTGGCTGTAAACAAGAGAGATAAGGTTAAAATAGCAGCTGAGTATACAAGTCTAAAAATTAACAGAAATGATTCCTAGAAATGATAGGCATTAATTCTTTCATCATGAAGATCCAGAAATCTATTTCTAAAGCTGTTCATCAAATGACATTATGGTCTACGTCTGTGTTTGTAGATCTTGTAAAGCATTTGAAACCTTAGCAGAATTGTCAGGAATACATATTCACAGCATTTAATCTTAATGATGTCACATCACAGGTGCCACATCTAAATGCAAAATCTGTGAGCACATCTAAAGTTGTATAGCTCTGTATAAGAGCCACGCTATCCATTTGACCCTTTGCAATCAAGTAGGCAAATTTAAGTATGTCACCCAAAGCTTTTAAGGCATACTGTACTCTCTGCTTGTACTTTCTTCCTATTGGTTGTTTAAGACCAAGTAGGTAGCCAGTATTTAAGAGGTAGGTGTGTGTGTGTGTGTGTGTGTGTGTGTGTGTGTGTGTGTGTGTGTGTGTGTACATATGTACATACATACATATGGTCAGTTACATCCTTTAGGAGAGACTTTCAGGGAGCTGGGAGGAACCCAGTGGCTCCTTAACATTCCTGCCATCTGCTGCAATGATCTTGCTGACCATGTGGCTTCCTTTGGAAGCACTGCGGATTGTTTTTCCCTCTGTTCTGAGCCTCCTCTTGAAGACTATACACAGGTTGGAGTCCAACTCTAGATCTTCTGTAACAAAGAGGACATACCAGAGCTGAAAGACTTTCTAGAAATGTCTCATCATCTTCTGTGGGGGCACAGAGAACGATGTCATTTATACATTGGAAGACTAAAACTTAAGTATGGGGTAAATAATAATGACTCCGTCATTAGACAGCAGGCCCTTACTACTTCTTATGGCAACCTTGGCAATAGCCTGAAGTGTTCTGGGGTCACCAGGGGCCTCTTTGATCAGCACATCACCAAAAGGTGCCCCATAACTGGCACAGAAATCTAGTAACAATTTCTGTCTTCTGGGCATAACATCCATCTCTACAGAATACTTCTGCCCAAACTCTGTCTTTTTTTTACATATATATTATTAGCTAGTGAAGAATAAGGTTTCCAGTTTTTCAAAGCTTTAGCTCATTATGTTAAGCATTTAAATCTATCTAAAGTTTGAACTTTCAATTCAGTTTATAAAGCAATTTAAAAAGCAGAGTTGAAGTCTGGCATTTTGTTCACACTTAAGATCATCTTCAGCAAGCATGAACTAGCCCCCTCCCCCACCCCCACCGACCCAAAGGTAGGATATTGCTGTAGCCCAGGCAGACCTAGAAGTCACTATGTACTCTCAGGCTGGCCTTGAATTTATATCAATCCTCTTACTTCTGCCTCTTGAGTGCGGGGATTAAAAGTGTGTTCCACCATGCCTAGCAGAGAGAGAGAATGGGCACACCAGGGCCTCGAGCCGCTGCAAACGAACTTCAAATGCATGTACCACTTTTTGTATCTGGCTTTATGTGGGTACTAGAAAATAAAACTCGGGTCACTAGGCTTTACCAGCAAGCACCTTAATGGTTGCACCATCTCTCCAGCCCCAAGTACTTTTCTTAAAAAAAAAAAAAAAAAAAGCCGGGTATGGTGGTGCACGCCTTTAATCCCAGCACTTGGGAAGCATAGGTAGGAGGATCGCCTTGAGTTCAAGGCCACCCTGAGACTACATAGTGAATTCCAGGTTAGCCTGAGCTAAAATGAGACCCTACCTAAAACAAAACAAAAAAAAAGCATATAAATCTACTTTCAGTAGTTGAGCATCACCTTAAAATATATCCATGTACCAGTGTACATTGTAGTAGCTTTGACCATCTTTTTGTCTAAACTGGACCAGACACAAATATAATCAAAGAAATAGAAATCTACAACAATTAATCTAACGGACATTGTTTATAGTTACTTTGATTAACAAAAGTAATTTTATGCCTCACCATTTTTGCTGCTTATGACTATTAATATTGATGAAGCCTAGACAAAATACCAAATGGTCTATGTCTAAATGGTGTCAGCAATGTTCACAAACAAAAGATTTCAGTGTTAAAACCTGGGGTTAACTCTCTTCGACCTCAGAATTTTGAGTGGAACCCCTCAACATGGTTTAAAATTGAGAATGCACAGAAATTGTCAGAACTTGAGGTGGGGGTCTTCTTGCCTTCCTAAGGACAAAAGTCATGATGAATGATAAAATGTAAATGATAAACCTAGTAGCAAAATTGATATTCTTAGTTGCGATATTTATGTATTTGCATGCAGAGAGACAGGAGAGAAAGAAAGAGAATATGGGTGCTCCAGGGCCTCTAGCCACTCCAGATGCATGCGCCACTTTGTGCATCTAGCTTTACATGGGTACTGGGGAATTAAGCCTGGGTTGTTAGGCCTTGTGGGCAAGTACCTTAACTGCTGAGCCATCTCTCCAGCCCCTAGTTATGATATTTAAATGTAGTTTTATAAAAGAAATCAGTAACAAAGAAATCATGGTCTTATTGAGATTCAGTTTCTCCCATAGTTCAAAGCCTGACACATAAAAACAGCTGTCCCGATTGACCATTTTAAACCCAGTTTTCATAAGTATTATCATTAGCAGATCAACATTAGTAAACTGAATTGTCAGTCACATCAACAAATCTATGAACTTATTAAAGAGAGGTGAATCTGAATTCCATTAATGACATCATGTAACAAATTAAGTGTACCTGTTGGTGTTAGAGAGATGACTATGGTCAAATTTTGTTGGTTGTGTCAAAATTCTTGAACCCCAGCTGACAAAAGACTAAACCAAGGTCTAGGCAGGGGTGGAGGTGGGTCCTTCCATTTCTGTGTCCCCTTCATTTTTCTTGCATTTGTATCTTAACTCAGTTTTCACATTGCAATCTCATGTTATATTTATCATCTTCTTAAAGTTTAACATCACCCTGAATTCATTAAATGAAGAATGCAATTGGTAAAATTATGCCTATCTCCTACCATTACCAGTTTTGAGAGCAAACAAGCCTCTCAAGCCAGTGGCTTGCAACTCAAACAGAGTTGACAGGTGCTGATTCAGCATAAGAGCAAGCAGAAAGCTCTGGAGTTGCCTGCATGATGACTTGGATGGGGTTTTCTCATAACCTTGGGAATGTAAATTAGACTTCGAGTTGGGAAGCACTTTACTAATTAAGTTTAAATGTATATCAAGGGGCTGGAGAGATGGCTCAGCAGCTTAGGCTCTTGCCTGCAAAACCAAAGGACCCAGGTTCGATTACCAGGACCCATGTAAGCCAAATGCACAAGGTGGCACATGAGTCTGGAGTTCATTTGCAGTGGCTGGAGGCTCTAACATGCCCATTCTTTCTCTCTCTCTCTCTCTCTCTCTCTCTCTCTCTAAAGAAAT
The DNA here is from genome assembly GCA_036365145.1 of Orientallactaga sibirica. Taxonomy (NCBI): domain Eukaryota; kingdom Metazoa; phylum Chordata; class Mammalia; order Rodentia; family Dipodidae; genus Orientallactaga; species Orientallactaga sibirica. Next base: position 29,724,447 of record JAEOAD010000015.1, on the reverse strand, counting down.
AAATAAAATATTTAAAAAATTTAAATGTATATGAAGGAACATGATTGGATAGTAGGTCAGGTAGGAAAGCTTAAACTCAGAATGAGCCCACTAGCAGGAAAACAACCCACAAGCAATTCCTGAAGGAGAAGAACCAGGAAGTAAAATTCTAGAGCTACTCTGATAGCTGTCTTGATGAATCAGGTTTAGGTTCAGCCTGGAATTCCAGTCCCTCCAGGACTGGTTGAGGTCTATGTTCTTTTGGGTCTGTGTCCCCGGCTGACTGTCCTCAAAAGAAGACTTCCTTGCTCCTAATCCCTATCACTAAAAACCAAAGAAGGGAAATAATCAGTTTTAAAGCTTGCCCTTGTACAGCATGGAAAGCTGCTCTGGACTTCCTGATTAATGAATGTCACCTTCATTTCCACCACAAGCTTAGTTGCAGACTGCAGAAAGTATATATAACCTTGTTCATGTTGGATGGCCTCATTCTTCTATCTGGATTTCTTGCTGTGAAATCTTTGAGCTCTATTTTTGCCATTTTCACTTCTAACCCTGGCTTGTTAGCTGAAGTTTTTGAATTATTTAGTGTTTCTTTGTTGTCTTTATGTCATTGAAGTATTTAAGCAAAAAAAAATATATATATATTTTTTTCTATCCTCTGGAAGGAATGACAATCCTTAAATTTTTATTGCTGTAGCTCTCACTGTTGCTTTATGTGAGATATCTCTATTAAGCCACAATTATCTTTAGATACTGGAGAAACAGTGCCTGGGGGGGTGGGGAATAAGAAAAATAGTAAGCTGCAGATTCTAATGTTTTAAAATATTAAGTTGAAGCCAGATGTGGTGGCACATGTCTTTAATCCCAGCACTTGGGAGATGGAGGTAGGAGGATCTCCGTGAGTTCGAGGCCACCCTGAGACTCTGTAGTGAATTCCCAGTCAGCCTGGGTGAGAGGGAAACCCTACTTCAAACAACCAAGGGAAAAAAAAAAAAAATATATATATATATATATATATAAAGTTGAGATGATATTTAAAAGTAAAATAGGGGAAAGAGGCTGAAGAGATGGCTTAGTGGTTAAGATGTTTGCCTGCAAAACCAAAGGACCCAGGTTCAATTCCCCAGGACCCACATAAGTCAGATGCACAAGGGGCACATGCAGTGGCTGGAGGCCCTGGTGTGCCCATTCTCTCTCTATCTGTGTCTCTTCTCTCTGCTTACAAATAAATAAATAAACTTTTTTAAAAAGTTGCAAAAAATAAAATAGGGGAAAGAACTCAGATATCATTGTCAGTAACTGAAGTAATGTGAGTTTTTATACAACTTTCTAATAATTTATCATTTTTCATAAAAAATCTTTTTGTTTTGAAAAAAATCATGGCTGGGAGATTGCTGGGTCTAATAAATTATGACATAATGTTCAAACCTTAGGCAAACCTGTTTTTTTAACTAAATTTAATTTTTCTATAATTAATATTTTTATCTCTAGCTTAAGTTAATTAATTTTTACTTCCAATTGGACATGTCTTTTGAGTAGATTTAACTGAGCTGCTTTTCTGCATAAATTTATATTCATCTTCATTTGAACTATGGGAAATTAAGAGAAGTTAAAACATCTCTTCCTGATTTTTTGAATAATTCATTTTACTGAAACAAATCTCATTAAAGACCTTTAAAGTGATAGTTTAGGGGCTGGAGGGATGGCTTAGCAGTTAAGGCATTTGCCTGCAAAGCAAAAGGACCCAGGTTCAATTCCCCAGGACCCATGTAAGCCAGATGCACAAGGGGGCACATGCATCTGGAGTTCGTTTGCAGTGGCTGGAGGCCCTGGCGTGCGTGCTCTCTCTCTCTTTCCCCTCCCCCCCGCCTCCCTCTTTCTCTGTCAAATAAATAGATAGATAGATAGATAGATAGATAGATAGATAGATAGATAGATAGATAGATAGATAAAATGATAGTTTATAAAGTCTTAGGAAAGGATTTACATCTGTTTACTTTTGCTGGGTCTTCCCTGGTTGAACTCTAGTTCTACTCCAGCTATAAGGTAAAATATGACAGGTAATTACCCCATTGCTGATACGTAGGGAATTCTTCCCAGTGCAGTGTCCAAAACCAAACCATGAAGGGAAAACTTGAGCACCATGGGAAACCCATTGTGACACTAACAAGCTTTGCAAGCACAGTGGTATCCTATTCAGGGTGTTGGCCTCACAAGCTAGATGACTTACAAGCTTTGCACACACAGTGGTCTCCTGTTCAGGCTGTTGGCCTTGGGAGCCAGAGCTGCTGGAATTTGCTCCTAAATGAATTTGATATTCAGACTCCAGAAGAATATTAACAAACTTTGCCATAATGTATGTACCTATTGTTGCCTTTCTAAAACTAGTCACTGGAGCTGAGACAGAAGTTTCTATCTGGAGGATCTCAGAAATCCTTCTTTGTCAGTGGTCAGAAGAGGAATTCAAAACCAGATTAAGGGCTATAGAGATGGCTTAGCAGCTAAAGTGCTTGCCTGCAAAGCCTAAGAACTAATGTTCGACTCTCCAGATCCCACATAAGCCAGACGCACAAAGTGACACGAGCATACAAGGTTGCACATGTGCACAAGGGGCCACATGTATCTGTAGTTCAATTACAGTGGCTGGAGGCCCTGGCATGCTAATTCTCTTACTCTTGCTTTCTCACATTAAAAAAAAAAAAAAACAAACAAACAAAAACAGATTAAGAAAACCGGAATGGTTAGGCAAGAGCATAGAAGGCACTGGACATGGTGATAAACATTTTTAACCTCAGTATTTGGGATGCTGAGGCAGGACGATCATGAGTTCAAAGCCAGTCTGGGCTACATAGTGAAAGCTTGTCTCAAATAACAAAGAAATAAATAAATAGGACTGGGGATATAGCTCAGTTCAGCATATATGAGGGACCTAGGTTTAATTCCTAGTACCATAAGAAACTAAAAATAAAATAAGTAACATTTATAAAGCTCTTGTGGACTGAAACTCTTACTTCTTTTTCCTCTTTCTGGGTGTCAAAGCAAATTTCTTTTTTTTTTTTTTTTTAATTTTATTTATTTATTTGCAAGCAGAGATATAGAGAGAAGAGACACAGAAAAGAGAGAATGGGCACACCAGGACCTCTAACCACTGCAAACAAGCTCCAGACATATGTGCCCTTTGTGCAGCTGGCTTACACAGGTCCTGGGGAATTGAACCTGGGTCCTTGGGCTTCACAGGCAAACACCTTAACCACTAAGCCATCTCTCCAGCCCCCAAAGCAAATTTCTGAGTGAGAGTGTAATAGTAGGTTGTTGCAAAGAGGTGAGTCTAAACTACATTAATATTTGGTATGAGCCTGGCATGGTGGCACACACCTTTAATCCCAGCACTCAGGAGGCAGAGATAGGTGGATTGGTGTGCGTTCAAGGCCACCCCAAGACTACATGGTGAATTCCAGGTTAGCCTGTGCTAGAGCAAGACCCTACCTCGAAAGACAGAAATGAGTTCAAGTAAAACTGTCTCTGTCAGGTTGGGCAGCTATAGCCTATGTCCTAAGTGGCTCAAGCAATGCACGTTTACTTTCCATAGTTCCAGAGGCTAGAAAACTCAAGATCAGATTGCAGATTTCCTAGTAAAGTGTCCGTCCTTCTGAGTCTAGGGTCTTTGAAAAAGTGAAGGAGCCTTTTCTCAAATGTTAGGGACTTAACTCAGTGCTAGCTGTGCCATATTGTCAGTGGTCTCCAAAGCCACTCTGAGCCAGAGGTTCTGTTTTCTCTATTTTTTTTTTTTTTTTTTTTTGAGGTAGTGTCTCACTCTAGCCCAAGCTGACCTGGAACTCACTCTGTAGACCCCAGGCTGACCTTGAACTCAGAGATCTTGCTACCTCTCCCAAGTGCTGGGATAAAGGTGTTTGGCCACCACACCTGGCTTCTATTTTCTTTGCTCTCAAATTTGAAGAACAAAATTCATGGGCAATGAAAGTTTTAGAAAAGAGAATGAGTTTCAGGGCTTTGGTTTGATTTGGTGGGGTTTTCTTGAGGTAGGGTCTCATTCTAGCCTGGGCTAACCTGGACTCACTCTGTAGTCCCACACTGGCCTCAAGCTCGCATTTATGCTTCTTCCCTCAGCCTGTAGTCATGAGCAACCATCACTGGCTTTTTTATTTTTTATTATTTTTTTTTTTTGGCTTTTTGAGGCAGGGTCTCACTTTAGCCAAGACTCAAGCTTACCTGGAACTCATTCTGTATCCCAGGTTGTCCTCAACTCATGGCAGTCCTACTACTTCAGCTTCCTAAGTGTTGGGATTATAGGTGTATGGCACCACACCCAGCTGAAGAGAAGTGTTATTTGCAGAGGGAAGAAAAACAAGTTTATTGAGGAGAGGAGCAGGAAAGAGTGGAACTCCTGGGGGAATGGGAGGGGCCACCAAAGGTGGTGTGCTGTGGATTCAGAGTTTAGAGGGTATTCTGCTAGGAAATAAGTTGATCTTTCAATGTCTAGATTGAGATATGGAGAAGTATGGCTCTGGCCTAATCATTAATCCCCATGAAGGTTCCTTGAAGGTTCTTGGTGGTCTCAGTGAGTGGATTGGGGGTGTCAGCATACACCTGTAGGTGTCACAAGGGAGAGGAGAGCAAAATCCAGAACAAAAAACAAACTGTGTTTTCAGAGCCATAGTGCTCACACATGTCTGGGGGCTTCATGGACACCAGTCTCAACCGACTTTGTTGTTTTTCTGCCCTTATCTCTAAGCCCTCTTATGTTTCTTCCCAACTTCACCACTTTAACCCTAACATTCCTGAGGTAAGAACAAAAGGGAAAACTGCTGCTGAGAAGTAGAATTATAGCCAAGGACCCAAAGCTTGTCCACCAACTTTCCATATCCAGTCCCTGATTGCCCAGCATACTTCCTCCTGCTGATAGCCCTGCTTCATAGACAGCTTTCTCATCACTGTATCTTCACCTAGCAGAGAAGCCATCCCTTTCCTCAGCCTCACCTCCCCTGCCCACCTCCTTTCACTATTCAGTGTGGCATGTTCCCTGTTTCCTACCTCTGCCTCCTGAGTGCTCCTGTGTGCCACCACTTCTGGCTTGACCCCAAACTCTTGATCCTCCTGCCTCAACCTCCTGGGATTAAGGCATGCACTACTACACCCAGTTCATGTCCCTTCTTATAAACACACCAATACCCATCTATTTGGGCTCTATCTTTGGCCTCACTTCCAGATAACATCATGTTAGGCTTTGACATGGGAATTTTATGGAAACATAAACTCTTTAAAATTTTATTTATCTATTTATTTATTTAAGAGATAGAGGGGCAAAGACAGGATGAATGGGCCCATTGGGCCTCTAGCTACTGCAAACAAACTCCAGACGCATGCACCATCTTGCACATCTGGCTTACGTGGGTACTGGGGAATTGAACCTGGGTCCTCAGGCTTTGCAGGCAAGCGCCTTAACTATTAAGCCATCTCTCCAGCCCAGAGACATAAACTCTTAATCCATAGAAACAAGTTAGCCAAGAAACAGTGATGTTTTGTTTTGTTTTGTTTTGTTTTGTTTTGTTTTGTTTTGTTTTTGAGGCAGGGTCTCACTGTAGCCCAGGTAGTCCTCAGACTGCCTGCGGTCCTCCTACATCAGCCTCCCGAGTGTTGGGATTATAGGTGTGAGCTACCATATCTGATTTACGAAAGAATAACTTGTTGTACTGCTATAAAATCACCTCCCAGAAACCAAACATGAGAATGCATCTGGTCTCAGGTAACAGTGGCCTTTCTTGCCTCTTTATTCATATAGAAGAATGTGGCCATGTCATACAAGCTCAGTGAACTGTCCCAGCTCCAGTTTAAAAACACATATAGAGAATTTTGGTCATCTTATCTACATCCATGTCCCTCAACTTTGGCTTGGAATGTCAAATAGTCCTTGACTCACTGCCCACCAAAAAGGACAGTGTTTGTAAGGAGAGGATTTGAAGGACAGCTCGTAGCAAACAAGGTTGTGTGTCACACCCCTTGTCTGGCTTGGCTTTCATGGACTTGCTTATCTTAGTCATGTAGAAATTTTGGTTGAATGGCATGAAGTTACTTCTCAGAGTCATGGCTTAGTGAACATGTAGTAAAGAAAGAATTTATGCAAACAAAGTCTGTTTTAGAAGGAGTGCTTGGACTGGAGAGATAGCTTAGTGGTTAAGGTGCTTGCCTGCTAAGCCAAAGGACCTAGCTTTGATTCCCCAGGACCCATGAAGCCAGATGCACAAGGTTGCACATGTGTCTGGAGTTTTTTTGCTGGAGAAAGATGGCTTAGTGGTTAAGCTGCTTGCCTGTGAAGCCAAAGGACCCAGGTTCGATTTCCCACTACCTACATAAACCAGATGCACATGGCGGTGCATAAATCTGGAGTTCATTTGCAGTGGCTAGAGGCCATGGTGTGCTCATTCTCTCCCCCCCCCTTCTGCCTCTTTCTCTCTCAAATAAACAAATAAAATATATCTTTTTAAAAGTGACACAAAGGCTAGAGAGATGGCTTAGCAATTAAAACGTTTGCCTACAAAGCCAAAAGATCCCTGTTCGATTCTCCAGGACCCATGTAAGCCAAATGCACAGGGCGGGGGGGGGGGCGCATGCATCTGGACTTCGTTTGCAGTGGTTGGAGGCCCTGCTGTGCCCATTCTCTCTCTCTGCTTCTTTCTGTCTCTCAAATGAATAAATAAATAAAATATAAAAAATGTAAAAAGTGACACAAGAATCTCATTCATTTTTAGTGGCAAGAGGCCCTGACACACACAGAGACACATGTGCATGCACATGTGAAAGTTAAATAAACATCCTAAATGCATTTTTGGACAGAGTTATATAGAACATACAGATCTTGACCCCCCCCTTTTTAATTATTATTTTTTTTATTGACAACTTCTATACTTACATACAAAAAACACATATTTCCCTCCCCTCTTCTCATTCCCTTTTAGAACTCCAATCTCCATCATATCCCCTCCCTCTCTCCATTAATCTCTCTTTTAATTTCATGTCATCACCTTTTTCTCCTATTATGAGGGTCTTGTGAAGGTATTGCTAGGCACTGAGAGGTCATGGATATTGAAGCCAATTTCTGTCTGGACAGTTGCATTGTAAGGAGTTGTGTCCTTCCTTTGGCTCTTCCATTCTATCCGCCCCCTCTTCCGCAATGGTCCCTGAGCCTTGGAGGGTGTGACAGAGGTGTTTCAGTGCTGGGCACTCCTCCATCCCTTCTTCTCAGCACTGTGTTGCCTTTTGGGTCATCCCAGTGTTGACCCCCCTTTTTTTAAACTTTATGGGAAAGTAGTTGAGCTCAATGCAAAAGTTTCATGATAGATGTTTCACTTAGTACAGCTCTTCCTGATTCCTAGAAAATGCAGACCTCAGACCAGACTATAGGACATGCCAGAACTCTGGATGCCACTGAACATGACTCTGTAAGGGTGTTGAGCTTTTGCATAGTACACAATCTATTATCATAAGAGATAAATATTATATTCCTGTTCTGAGTCAAACTTTATCTCAGTTGCACAGGAAAATTTATTGCAGACAATCAGTGAGCTACATGCTCATGTCTAAGATGTGAAGGAATACGCATGTCTACTAAATAAACCCAAAACAGGATCAGAAAGTGTCAGGTACTCAAACATCTTAGGTCTTGGACTTCAGAGACAGTGATGTCATGTATGGATAAATTTGGAGAGGGAAGAGTGCTTCCCGGAACCCCAAACCCTGAGTTTGTATCTGTTAATTAACCAAGGAATTGGCAATCCAGACTAAAGAGAATGATGTTAAATCCTTTCATATATATAATAATGAGGGATTTTTATGTGTAAGAAAGAGGCAGGGAGAGAGAGAGAATATACGGGTGCACCAGGGCCTCCAGCTGCTGCAAACAAACTTAACATTCACGTGCCACTTTGTGCATCTGGCTTCATGTGTGTACTGGGGAATCAAACTCAGGCTGTCAGGCTTTGTAAGCAAGTACTTTTAACTACTGAGCCATCTCTGTAGCCCTCCTAGGAAATTTTTAATGGTTGCTCAGAATGAGTGTTGGAATCTGTAAGGTAAGGGATATTTTGATTTTTAGAGTTAGTGAGTTTAATATACACTTAAAGAATGACAACTTTAGAGCAGGGGAGATACATACCTCAGTGATTAAAGGTGCTTGCTTGCACAGCCTGATGACCCAAGTTCAGCACATACATAAAGCCAGATGCATAAAGTGGATCATGCATCTGGAGTTTGTTTGCAGTGGCAGGAGGCTCTGGCATGCCCATTCTTTCTCTCGCCCTTTCTTCTCTCTCAAATATCTTTTTGAAAAATTAAGGACTTTATGGCTTAATGTCCATTGTATACATACTTACATATCTGCATATCTATGTATACCTATTTATTATGTAAAATATACAAGTTGTACATTTTTGTTTTTTACCTTTTTATTGACAACTTCTATACATATACACAATATACCATAATCATAATATCCTCCCAATTACCTTCTCTTTTCCATCTCCCCTGTCTCCTTCCATTGAATCCCTTCTTTACAACTAGTCCCTGTTCTATTTTGATGTAGTGTCAGCTATTGTGAGGTCATGAATAATATGGCCACTTTGTGTCTGGAAGATAATATTGCATAGCAGTCCTCCCCTTCCTTTGACTCCTGTGTTATTTCACCACTTCTTCCACCAGTGATCCCTGAGCCTTGGGAGGGTGTCATAGAGGTATACAAGTTGTAGCTTTACAAGTACATTTTATTTTTTTCCCACACAGATAAACAATCAGATACTGTATGGAAGAAGTCACCAAAATGCATCTGCCATTATTAAGACTGCGCCACCCAAGGTCAAACTCGTTTTCATCAGGTAAAGTAGACAGGCCGCCTCTGGAGACGTTGTTTTTGTCATAATTTTTGTTTTTGATTTCTCTAACTAGCTCCAAGGGACTAGCTGGGAAGAAGAAAGGGTTATATGAGAGGAATATGGGGAATGTTGTTTCCTTAGCACCATGTAAACCCAGGCATGGTGGCACACTCCTGTAGTGGCAGGAGGATCAGGAGTTTAAGGTTATCCTTGGCTACATAGAAAATTTGTGGCCTGCTTGGGCTCCATGAGATATGGTTCAAAAGACAAAAACACTGAACACAGAATGCTGGTGAGAGTTCCAGCATGTGAGCATCAGCCCTGCAGTGTTTTGGGACGTTACACTTCCCTGCCTCGCCTGCTGGCTAATGAGCTCTTACGGTATTTGTGAATCAGAACTGGAAATCCATATGTATTGTAGCCAGCACTGCCATATCAGCAGGGGGATGCTGTGGTTATTATTTGACTGAAAAGACACTAAGTCTGAAGTGTTTGTAGGTTATGTAACCATATTAAATGTTACCGAGCTCTTTTCTTCTAGTCTTCAGTCATCATTTTTGCAGACAAATGCATTAACCACTGAGCCATCCCTCCCTCCCCTAGGATTGTTTTTTCTATTTCTGTGAAGAATACCATTGGAATTTTGATGGAGATCGTATTAAATGTGTAGATTGCCTTTGGAAAGATTGCCATTTTCACAATATTGATTCTTCCAAGAACTTGGGATGTCTTTCCATTTCCTAGTGTCTTCTGTAATTTCTGTCTTGAGTGTTTTAACGTTTTCATTGTGGAGATCCTTCACTTCCTTGGTTAGGTTTATTCCAAGGTACTTTATTTTTTGAGGCAATTGTGAATGGAGTGATGTTGTGATTTCATCCTCTTCATGTTTGTTGTTTGTATATAGGAAGGCTACTGATTTCTGTGTGTTTATTTTGTATCCTGCTACGTTGTTAAACATGTTTATCAGCTCTGACAGTTTGCTGGTACAGTCTTTAGGGTCCTTCGTGTATAGAATCATATCATCTGCAAATAATGATAACTTGATCTCTTCCTTTCCAATTTGTATCCCCTTTATATGTGTCTCTTGCCTTATTGCTATAGCTAAAACTTCCAGTACTATATTAAATAGAAGTGGGGAAAGTGGACACCCTTGTCTTGTTCCTGAATTTAGAGGAAAAGCTTCAGCTTTTTCTACATTTAGTATTATGTTGGTTGCATGTTTGTCATAAATAGCCTTTATTATGTTGACATATGTTCATTCTATTCCCAGTTTCTGTAGGGTTTTTACCATAAAGGGATGTTGGATTTTGTCAAATGCTTTTTCTGCATCTAATGAGGTGATCATGTAATTTTTGTCTTCAGTGCATTTATATAATGTATTACATTTATCAGTTTGTGTATGTTGAACCATCATCCCTGCCTCTCTGGGATAAAGCCTACTTGGTTGGAGTGAATAATCTTTCTGATATATTCTTATATTCTGTTTGCCAATATTTTGTTCAGAATTGTTGCATCTATGTTCATGAGGGAGATTGGTCTGTAAATTTCTCTTTTTTTGTTCTTTGTTAGGTTTTGGTATCAGTATGATGGTAGAATGAGTTTGGTAGGATTCCTTCCTTTTCTATTTTATGGAAAAGTTTGAGAAGCATTGGTGGTAGTTCTTCCCTGAAGGTCTGATAAAATTCACTAATGAATCTATCTGGGCCTGCACTTTTTTTAGTTGGGAGATTTTTTATAAGTGCTCAAATCTCTGTACTTGCTATAGGTCTATTTAATTGGTTTATCTCATCTTGATTTAATTTTGGTAGGCCATATAAATTAAGGAAATCCTCCTTTTCTTTCAGATTTCCAAACGTATTGGAGTATATATTCTTATAGTATGTCCCTATGATTGTTTTGAATTTCTGTAGTACTTGTTGTCATGGTGCTTTTTTTTAATCTCTAATTTTATTGATTTGTGTCTCTTCTCTCTTTCTTTTGGTCAGATTGGCTAAGGGTTTATCAATCTTGTTTATCCTTTCAAAGAACTCTTTGTTTCTTTGATTCTTTTTAAAAAATGTTTTATTTATTTATTTATTTATTTATTTATTTATTTATTTGAGAGAGAGTGAGGCAGATAGAAAGAAAGAGAGAATGGGCACACCAGGGCCTCCAGCCGCTGCAAATGAACTCCAGATGCATAAGGGGGTGCATGCATCTGAAGTTCATTTGTCCTGGGGAATCGAACCAGGGTCCTTAGGCTTCTCAGGCAAACACCTTAACCGCTAAGCCATTTCCCCAGCCCTGTTTCACTGATTCTTTTTGGTTTTTTTTTTTCTGTTTCATTATTTTCTGCCCTAATCTTTATTATTTCTTCCCATCTACTGATTTATAGTTTGCCTTATTCTTCTTTGTCCAAGGGCTTTAAGGTGAAGCATTAAGTTGTTTGCGATCTTTCTAATTTCTTTTTTTAATAAGTTTTTTTGCTTATTTTTATTTATTTATTTGAGAGCAACAGACAGAGAGAGAAAGAAGCAGAGAGAGAGTGGGCACACCAGGGCCTCCAGCCACTACAAACAAACTCCAGATGCATGCACCACCTTGTGCATCTGGCTTGCATGGGTACTGGGAAATCGAGCCTCAAAACAGGGTCCTTAGGCTTAACTGCTAAGCCATCTCTCCAGCCCCCTTTAATTTTTTTAATATAGGCACTTAAAGCTATAAATTTTCCTCTTAAGACTGCCTTCATTGTGTCCCAAAGGTTTTGGTGTGTTATGTTCTCATTATCATATGATTCTATGAATTTTTTAAATTTCCTTGTTGATTTTTTCATTGACCCTTTTATCATTTAGAAGTGTATTGTTTAGTTTCCATGATTTTGTGTATGCTGTAGCTTTTCTTGCTATTGATTTATAGTTTAATCCCATGTGATCAGATAGAGTTCAAGGAATTATTTCAATTTTCCTGTATTTGTTAAGATTCGCTTTGAGTCCTAATATATGATCTATTTTGGAGAATGTTCTATGTGCTGCTGTAAAAAATGTGTATTCTATAGCATTTGGATGAAATGTCCTGTAGATATCTGTTAGGTCCATTTGTTCTATGACCTCATTTAATCTCTATTTTTTTGCCGGGATGACTTGTCAATTGATGAGAGTGGTGTGTTGAAGTCACCCACTACAAGTGTGTTTGATCTTATCTGTGACCTTAGATCTGATAGTGTTTGTTTGATGAAATTACGAACCTCCATGTTAGGTGCATATATGTTTAGGATTGTAATGTCCTCCTATTGGAGTGTTCCTTTAGTCAATATAAGGTGACTTTCCTTATCTTTCCTAACTAATGTTGGTCTGAAGTCTACCCAATCAGATATTAGGATAGTGACACCTGCTTGTTTTCTAGGCCCATTTGCTTGAAACATCGTTTTCCAAACTTTTACCCTAATATAGTGTCCATCTTTTGTGGAAAGGTGAGTTTCTTGGAGGCAACGAATCAAAGGATCCTGCTTTATTTTGTTGTTGTTGTTGATTTTTTGTTTTTTGATTTTTTGAGGTAGGGTCTCACTCTAGCTCAGGTTGACTTGAAATTCACTATGTAGTCTCAGAGTGGCCTTCAGCTCTTGGCAGTCCTCCTACCTCTGCCTCCTGAGTGCTGTGGTTAAAGGCATGCGCCACCATACCCAGGAGGATCCTGCTTTTTAATCTAGTCTTCAATCCTGTGTCTTTTGGTTCAGGCCTTGAGGCTGTTGATATTAAAGTTATTATTGAAAGGTGTGTATTTATTTTTGCCTTTTTTCTTGTTTTGCAGTTCTTCCGGTTTTACCTTTGCTCTCTTGTGTTAACTAGTATTTGAGTATGACTTCTTTTTTCCAGGTTCCTTTTATGTGTGCTTTTCTTTCTCTTCAGCATGGAGGATCCCTTCAAGTATTTTCTGTAAAGCTGGTTTTGTCTTCAAATATTCCTTTAGCCTGCTTTTGTTGTGGAGTGTCCTTATTTCTCTGTCTATTTGAATTGATAGCTTTGCAGGATAAAGTAATCTCAGTTGACAGTTGTTATCTTTCAGAACTTAGAATACCTCATTCTAAGCCCTTCTGGCTTTTAAAGTTTGTTTTGAGTAATCTGCTGTGACCTGATTTTTCTAATTGCTTTATGTATTTTTTCTTTTGTTTTCTTTGTAGTTTAAGTATGACAGTGAGAGGTTTTTCCTGATTTTGTCTATTTGGTGTTCTATAGGCTTCCTGTATCTGTATGGGCATCACTTTCCCTTCTTGGAGGACATTTTTCTTCTGTTATTTTGTTGCAAATAACTGTTGTGCCTTTGGAGTGAATTTCTTCTCCTACTATGCCCTGAATTCTTATGTTTGATCTCTTCATAGTGTCCTGAATATTTTGAAATTCCCATTCATGCCTTCCTTTTATTTTATTTTATTTTATTTTTTTTTGAGAGAGAGAGAGAGAGAGAGAGAGAGGAAGACAGATAGAAATGGGCACACCAGCAACCTCTAAGCTGCTGTGAATGAAATCCAGATGTATACGCCCCCTTGTGGTCAAGTGTGGCATTGCTCCCTTGTGTCACTTTGCATCTGGCTAAACGTGGGACCTGGAGATTGGAACCAGCATTCTTAGGCTTAGGAGGCAGGCTCCTTAACCACTAAGCCATCTCTCCAGCCCTCATGCCTTCCTATTAGTTTGTCCTTCTCTTTGTTGGACTGTATCATATCGGCCACCTGGTCTTCTAGTTTAGATATTCTGTCCTCTCCTTGATCCATTCTACTGGTGAGACTTTCTACAGAGTTTTCTATTTGACTTACTCTGTTTTTCATTTCTAATATTTCTGATTGGTATTTTTTCATTATTTCTATTTTCCTTACTCATGTTTTGTATTGACCTCCTTGTTTCATTAAGTTGGTTTCCTGTATTGTTCAGGAGTTGGTTTTCTTCTTAGATTCCTATGATTTCTTCTTTGAGTTCTTTGAACATAGATATAATCATTATTTTGAAAATTTTCAGGCATTTCATCTAAAGCAGTCTCACTGGATGTCAGTTTTGATGGGTTTATAATTTTTGGTGCAAATGTATTGTCTTGATTTTTTGTGTTTCTTATATTATATTGTAGAGATTTTTGCATCTTGAGTTAATTTGATGCTTGGGTTTTCTAATTATCTGCAGTGTTCTTAGCCATGTAAATCTGACTTTATATATCTTCAGTGTACGAGTTTAAGGTGCCAGGTGTAGCTCTTATACTCCAAGAGAAACAGCAGAAGTGACTCTAGGTATTGAGTTTCCCTGTTATTCAAGTATTGTAGGAGACTGGGTGAAGCAAATTACTGGCAAATTCTAAAATTCAACTGAACAATATGCACATACAATCAAAACCCATATAGAATATTTATACATTGGTGGCAATTAAACTAAACAGATAATCTAATAAAGTCTCTAACTGCGTGTGTTGCCCATACCCATAATCCTGTCAAGTAGGAGGTTGAGATTCTAATCTGAAATGGGTTCCAAGTCAGCCTGTTGCCAGTCAGTCCCTACCCCCAATAATGACAGAAGAAAAAGACAAAGGCCCTAAAAATCAGAAAATGTCAAAGGCAACAATAGTCAACACCAAAATATAGCTTATTTCAGAAGGGTAAAGCCAACCAAGAATACATCATTCAAATGTAATCCATAATCTTTCCTGATATGGAAAGACAGAGTAGCACTTCCAGTGCAGGCCCATGTACCTGGCTTTATATAAATAGGCCCTGTTACCTTTTGGGATGGCTTCCAATCTCACCAGTGCTGAGTGCCCACCTTGATCTCTCTCGGTGCCAAGCAGCCAGGGGTGAGTGAGTTCTCCTCAAGTTCATAGCCTGACAGAAGGAGGATAGAAGACTTTGCAGGGTGCCTGGAGTTGCGTTGCAACTGTTCAGCTGGTCCCATTTGTATTCTCCTTCAGCAGCTGCTGTCTCCTTCAGCTGGCCCCTGCTGTCTTCTCCTTCAGGTTTTTTGACTTTATGAGGAGGTTGATGTGGGTGGAAAATTCCTTCACCTGGTTTCTGCTCCTGCCTCTCTGTGGTGGCTGGCTTGCATATCTGTGCGGATTAGGGCCATGGGCACCTAGGCAGAATTTTCTGAAAGATCTTGTTCTCTCCTCCTTCTCTGCTGTGTTTGATAATAAGTACCCTTTAATTTTCAGTAGAAGGGTGTATTTTGCTGTTGCTGTGTATTTCCCTCTCTAGGCTGCTTTGGTATGGGTAGTATGCCACCATCTTAACCAAAAGTCCCTAGGTTTTATCCTCTACACTGCAATTAGTCAACAAATTAAGTTATCTGGACTAGAGAGATGGTTCAGTGGTTAAAGGCACTTACTTACAAACCTAACTGTGCTGACCTGTGAAGCCTAAGGACCCCGGTTCAATTCTTCAGGTCCCACATAAGCCAGATGTACATGGTGGCGCATATGTCTGGAGTTCGTTTGCAGTAGTTAGAGGCCCTGGTGTGCTCATTCTCTATCTCTGTCCTCGTCTCTCTCTGTCTCTTTCTCTCTCTCTCTCTCCTTACAAATAAATAAATAAAATTAAAGTTTAAAAAAATACAATTTCAGGCTGGAGAGATGGCTCAATGGTCAAGGCACTTGATTGCAAAGGTCAGGGTTAGATTTTCCAGGACCCACATAAAGCTAGATGCATAATTTGGTGCATGCATCTGGAATTCGTTTGCAGTGAGAGGAGGCCTTGAGGCTCCCGTTTTCTCTCTACTTTCTGTCTCTCAAATAAGTAAAAATATTTTTAAAAGATACAATCTCTCCTATGTATTGTCTAATTTCAGGGTTCCAGCTTTTTAAGTGCAGCACATTCCTAGTTTCATGATGCTTTCATCTCTACCATGATGGCAAAGCACTGAGAGAGATGACTGTGGGCATGATGGGATATAGTATCACAGCAATCTGATCCCAGCAGTAGCTTCTGATGGTGGTCTCATATTAGAACCAGGAGTAGAACACTGTTTGAGCAATGTATGGGCTGGGGAGATGACTCAGCAGTTAAAGATGCTTACTTTTAAAGTCTGACAGCCCAGGTTTGATTCCCCAATACCCACGTAAAGCCAGATGCATAAGGTGGTATATGTGTCTGGAGTTTGTTTGGAATGGCAAGAGGCCCTGACATGCTCATTCTCTTTATCTTTACTTACAAATATAAATAAAAAATAATTAAAGAGTGATGAAGAGATGGCTCAGCAGTTAAGGCACTTTCCTGCAAGGCCCACAAACCTGGGTTAGATTACCCAGTACCAACATAAAGTCAGATGTCCATAGTAGCACATGTGTCTGGAGTTTGTTTACAGTGGCAGGAGACCCTAGTGTGCCCATTCTCTCTCTCTTTCATTCTTTCTCTCTCTCTCTCTCTCTGTCAAATAAATAAAAATATTTTTTAAAAATTAAAGAGAGCTAGAGAGATGACTCAGTCATTAAGACACTCGCCTGCAAAGCCCAAGGACCCAGGTTTAATTCCCTGGTGCCCACATAACTCCAGATACACAAAGTGGTGCATGCGTCTGGAGTTCATTCACAGTGGTTGGAGGTCCTAATGCAGCCACTCTCTGTGTGTATCTCCCTCTCTGTCTATATCTCTCTGCTTGCAAATAAATAAATAAATAAAATATCTTAAAAAGTAAAGAATAGATAGGGGAAAATATATTTAAAATAAATAAATCCTTGTGTTAATAAAATATAGTAAGGTCAAAATTCCAGGCACTTAAATATTTTATTATTCATAGGTCTGTATATGGCCAATGGAAATTTGCATAAACATCATATGTATACTAATCATAATCACATAATGAGTGGAAGCATAGTAGTAGATTTCTGTTATACTCATATGCTTCTGTCATATTACTTGTTGTGATCTGTGAAGTTTCAGTGGTCAGTTTGCGTTTTGTTCATACCAAACATGACCATTGGGGGCAAATTGGAAGATATGAATCCATGTGTATTCATAGTAGCCTGTACATTTGAGTGCTGCCCAACATCCTGGTTTTATTTTGGAACCAAATCCCGAAGGAACTCAAAATTGATTTGTTATTAAGTTTCAACAAGCGTTTGGTCATCTCAGCACCAAAGATGTTAAATTTGTGTCACTTGTACTCTGCTATATACAGTGCTTCTCGGAAAACCAGTTAATCTGCATTACATTTCTTTATTGCCAATGCTTCTGTTTGGCAAAATTGTCTTCCTTAATTGAAATTATTAATTTTGGGGGCTTTTCCATTATGTAGAAATTACTGGTTTTTATACCTTGGCAACTGTTTTTCCAATTTATTGACAATTGAAATAAAAATGGGAAATGACCAAAGGTTTTGGAGAATAAGTAGCCATAATCATAAAATAACCTGGTAAATTATGCTATGAGCTATATTTTAATGAACTAGGGACTTTAGTGTACAGTGATATGCATTGGCATGATCCTGTCCTTGTCATATTATTTTGACACTCACGTTTATTCCTATAATAATTGATTTGTAATGCCAAGAATCTGAGTCATTAGTATTAGTGAGTAAGTCTTCTATATATACATAACTTCCATACTCACTTTTCCCTTTCTTTCTGTTTTATGATTAGGTTGTAGATATTTCTATAAATAGCATCCCTGACTTTGATGTACTAAGTGTTTCAACTCTGTACCACCCATATACATATTAAAACCTGGGCTCTTGTTTGTATGTCACACGCTCAGTTCTGTGTGCCTAAGTATAGAAGGAGACTGCAGTAATACCATAGATGAATGGCTGTACTTGGCCATGAAAGGATCCAAGGAGATTAATGATCTTGCCTGCAGCTCTTGTCATGGCTTCTCCCACTATCGAAAATTAAATGTCATGTATAACAACTCACTCTCCATTACTTAATTACATGTGGAAAATGTGTACTGTGTAAAAACTCCTGGGGCTAAAGGAGGCCAAATGAAACTGAAACCTTGGAAAGATTTAGTGCTAGCTGTCAAGCCCTGCTGAGTAAAAGTGAACTCACCATGGGAGTCACCTTACTGTATTGATTGAACATATGTCTTGTTTTTGCAATTGAAAATAGTGTGGCCTCTTACCCTCTGCACATATCCCTGAAAGATGATACTGACTTGAGATTAATATGAATGCCAGAGTCATTACTCGGAGATGTCCATCTGAAGAAGCAGTTTGAATGGCCATTTTTCAAATTCTTATTGTGGTCTTGATTTATTAGATCTGACTTTGGTAAATAGAAGGGGGAAAGACTGCACACAGCGTGAGTTTTACTCACATAAAGAATTCATTCATTCATTCATTCATTCACAAATGTTTACCTGGTTCAACATTGCAGTCAATGATGCACAGAACATGTTCTCTACCCTGAAAGGGAGGCAGTGAACAAGCCATTGTAGTATCTCATCCCGTGGTGTAAGCACCAGGCTACTGTGGGAGCAGGAGACACTCCTCACCTAAGTCTTGGGAAAGTGCCACAGCGAAGGATGTTTAGTAAGACCTGAAGGATAAGTGAGCAAAGGCATAGTGGACCCAAACACAAAGGCTCCAGAGCTGAGTGTTACCCTACTGCATGTGCGCCTTTACATATAGAAGAGGAGCCATCCTTTGGAATAGTCCCATTGGGGGCTTGAAAGGTGACCTCAACAGTTAAGAACACTTTCTGTGCAAGCATGAGGACCTGAGGAGGCCTGAGAGACCATTCAAGTTCAACCCCTAGGATGTACATGAACAGTTGAGTATAGCCACCCATGTCTATAACTGTAATCTTTTGGGGGAGCAGAAACCCTTAAAAAAAAAAAAAAGGCAAGGGCTAATATCAATAAGTCTCCAGCTGCTCACAGAAGAATGGGTGCAGAGCGATGGACCAGGACACACATTGTTTAACTCCAGACACTGCAGGGATTGCACGGAGCATCCAGAGGCTTATACTTGTACATATAACACATACACACAACAAATCAGTTTAAAAAATAGGAATAAAAGAAAATTATCATCAAGTAGTGTAGCTGTGTGAGTGTATGTGTGTTGTGTGGAATTTTTTAAGGAATCATCTTTTTGGCTCTTGTGCACTAGTAAAGAATGCAGTTTCCCCTTTTCAACATCAGCTGTCATCCATAACAAGAGATTCTAAAGAAGAAGCCTGATCATTGTGCTGAACTCCACCAGCATTGAGGCACTGATGACTTCAGGGCTTTCTGTTCACTTAACAGTATGGTAGACCCATGTGTCTCTCACAGTGTTCCGAAATGCTAATTCTTAATTAGTCACTTCTGGCACTTATTTCCTGCACAGTTTTACCCATTTTAAATAAGAATATTATTTACTTATTAATGATATTTGTATAGAATTTATAAGTTGTTATCTCAACAAGTTGGAAATATTGACTTGCGTTCTGATCTTTGGTCAAAGATATTAACATGACAGCATGGCACAGTTGTGTATTTAATCCATTTAGGATTCTATTTAGTCATACATCTTTTTTAAAAAAATTATTTATTTGTAAGCCAGACACAGTGGCACATGCCTTTAATCCCAGCATTCGGGAGGCAGATGTAGGAGGATGACTGTTTGAGGCCAGCCTGAGACTACACAGTGAATTCCAGGTCAGCCTGGGCTAGAGTGAAACCCTTCCTCGAAAAACAAAAACAAACAAACAAAGTTATTTGAGTGCTGAGCCATCTCTCCAGCCCCTAGTCAAATATCCTTTAAAAAAATATAATTTTATTTAAGAGACAGAGTAAGCACAGGTATACCAGGGCCTCTTGCCACTGCAAACGAAGCTTGTACCACTTTGTCCATCTGGTTTTACATGTGCCTGGGGAACTGAACCCTGGCCTTTGCAGTAAAAGTGCCTGTAGCCATTGCACCAACTCCCTGCCTCGTATCCTTGTTGATATCCATAATAGTTGTAAATTTTCTTCTTGTGAGGGTGCTTTAGTAGTCTGAAATGACCAGATATTTTATAGTACCTTTCATAAGTTGTTAGATGAATGCTTTAAATAGCATGTTATGGGATCCATTACTTTAGTTTGAACTATGGTTACAACTTTAATGGATCAAAATAAGCTTGTGGAATGGTCTCAGTACTCTGTCCCTAACATAGCTGCATAGCAGTGCATGACATTCTTAGATGAGCAGAATGGATTGCTGGACAAGCTGTGTATGGCGTCTAGACACTCAAGTAGAGTGATTAATACTTTTGGTCCTACAAGGGTAACTTAGTACTAGTTGAGTAGGCTTACAAAGTAAAGAAGTAAATCTAAACTTATGAACAAATTTAAGTATTTGTTAAGCCCCTACTAAATGGTACATGCTGTGGAAAGCATTAAGTTTTCAAAAAAATGCACAGTTACCTGTACACCAAGGAGAACAAGGGCAGATAGAGCAAGGCTTGGAGTTGGTTATTCATTTTCTATCCCCAGGGCTGGCCCATGAGTGGGAGGTGAGTGCTGCAGACTGATTGAGATGCAGACAAAGCAAATGAAGAAAACTAGCAGCAGCACGGTTGTCATAGCCCAGGCAGCTGAGAAAGTGCATGACTTAGGGTGAAGAGCACAGGACAACAAGAAAGATTAAAGCCTTTAAAATGAAACCATTAGATGTGGTGACTTTCTTGATTCAATAAATGCATGGTAACTGGGGGGTCTAGCCCCTGGAAGTTCAAGTGTCTGAGACTCAATGTCATGAAACATTGTATCTTAACCATTGTGATTGTGTTTGACATTTACAATATCTCACAGCAGTTGTAGTAGTTATAATCCCAGGTTTATAGGTTAAGAAGCCAAGAGTTGCTTTGTATCTTGCTGTCAAGTTATCTGTACCTTTGCCTAGATTTTTTTTCCAGAATAGCATAGTTGTCTTATATAAATAAATCATGGATTTATTTTTCATTAGGGTATGATTTATACTTCATGCAATAGATCTTAATTGTTCAATCTATTGACTTTTTCTTTTCAATACAGCCAAGTTTAATTTTAAGTTGTTTGTTGGAATTCATTCTAATTTTTTAATTAACTGGGAACTGCACTGTCAGAACATACTGCATATTGGTCATATTCCCATAAGGCAATCTGTTGACTTTTGATAATCATATACACTTGTATAACCTCCATCTAAAATAGAAATGTACTGTATTCATTCACCAATAATTCCAGAGATATGAATTGTAGTCATTTTCTCACCTTCCTTCCCCCAAAACCTATCACTGCCTGATTTCTATCACTGTAGGTTAGTTTTCACTTTTTTTTTTTTTTTTGGTATGTGTTTATATGATGTTTGTGCAGACACATGTGTGCCGCAGTGTGCACATGATGTTAGAGGATGATTTTCAGGGTGTTGGTCACCTTCCACCCTGTTTGAGGCAGGGTCTTTGACCACTTATTGGCCAGGCTAGCTGGTCCATGAGCTTCTGAAAAATTACTTGGTTTCTGCTTCCTTTCTCACTGTAATTGTGCTGGGATTGCAAAACCCTAACACAGCTTCCAGTGTTTTCATCAGTCTTGGGGCTCCAAATTCAGGTACACATGTTTGCACAGCAAGCTCTTTATCCACTGAGCCATCTCCCTAGGCCCGAATTTTCACTTTTCTTTCTGTGGTGGTGGGTTTTGTGGTGCTTGGGGTCAAACCCGGGGCCTTTGCACATGCTAGGTAAGTGTTCTACCCCTGAACCACGGCCCCAGCAGTTTTTACTGCTCTTGAACTTGCTATATATAAGCTGTGTTTCTCTTTTTGTGTCCAGTTTATCTCATTCAACATAATATTTTTGAGATTATCCATGTCATATCTATCAAAAGTTATTCCTGGGCTGGAGAGATGGCTTGGCGGTTAAGGTGCATGCCTACAAAGCCTAAGAACCCAGGTTCAATTCTCCAGGTCCCATGAAAGCCAGATGCACATGGTGGCACATGCGTCTGGAGTTTGTATGCAGTGGCTAGAGGCCTTGGCGTGCCCATTCTCACTCTCTCTCTGTCTCTAATAAAAAAAAAAAAAGTTATTCCTTTAGTTACTGAGTAATATTCCATTCTATGAATGTACAAACGTTTGTGGATCCATTTTCATGTAAGTGGATATCTATAGCTTTTTGGTTATTATAAATAAGGTCTAAGAGTGGCTTTAAAAATTATCATTCTATACACAAGGTGGCACATGCATCAGGAGTTCATTTTCAGTGACTAGAGGCCCTAGTGTGCCCATTCTCTCTCCATCTGCCTCTCTGTGCTTCTTTCCCCTCTCAACTTAATAAATAAAAAAAATTGTCATCCTACAAACTTGTGTACAGCATATTTAACTCAGAATAGAATCAGTTATGCTTCTATAACAAACATCCCCAAATCTCAATGGCTTAAAATTACTTTCTTCATATTTAATCCCCCTGCAAGATTCAGCAAAGAGGCTTGTCTGCTTGCCCCAGTTATTCAGCCACCCAGGCAATAGAACATGTGTTTCTTTGGTCACCAAAGCATAGTCAAACACTGCCCAATTTGTAAGCGGAAGAAAAAAATACAAGTAAGAGGCTTTATGAACAGCTGCAATGACTGTCACAGAGGTTCTGGGTGAATCAAGCTCCTCTGTGTTTACTCTAAATGCCCTATCATACAATATTGAAAATAATGAGTCCTTTAGAGCAGGTTGTAGTCACACTATCTATATAAGGGGTAAATAATATAGATATGACACCCAGATCTTAATTCTGAAATGTAGAGAGACTGTGTCAGTAGACTGAGTAAACTCAGAACCCTGTATGTGTCTTGGCCTCAAGGACATTTATAAAATAGCTTAGAGCTTACATTATGATCCTAGAGAGTATTTCTCCAAGGTGCTACTGGCAATGTTCACATGAGCATGTGGGAAAATATAGCTGGCTCTGGACAGGCTAGTAAGATGGGGAACTTAGTACTTAAAAGAGTAGGTTCTGACCATAGCTCTGAATCTCAACCCTACTGTTTAATAGCTTGTTATTTAATAGCCTTGTGACTTTAGTCTGGTTACTTAGCCTGAGTGTAAAATAAAAAGAAAGTGGAGAAAATTGTAACTACCACCAAGTCATTACAAAGTTTAAATGGTTGTCAATAAAGAGTTGAATGATGTTTCTGCCTTCTGCATTTTCAAAGTCAGAAACTTTTGTTGCAGCTGCTTATGGTGGCATATGTCTATAATCCCAGCACTCAGGAAGCTGAGGAAGGTGTATCCAGAGGTCAAGGCCAGCATGGAAATATAGTGAATTGAGGCCAGTCTGAGATACCTAGTGAGGCCCAATCTCGAAGTAATATGAAAAAAAAAAAAAAAAAAACCAAACTTTTGTTGTATTACATTTTCTCTTGTGTAACAAATTACCACAAATTCAGTGCCTTAAAACAACCCCCAGTTTTGGGCTCATGGTTCTGTAGATCAGAAGTCCAGTGTCTCTAGGTTCTCGGCTCAGGGTCTTACAAGGTGGAAATCGGGGGTTAGAGAGGCCAAGTGGAGAGGCTGTAGTAGAAATCTCCAAACCCATTCCTATGGAAATCTGTTTCCTTGCTGGTTCTCAGATGGAGGCTGCTCCCAGCTCCTAGAGTGTCCCACATCTTGTCTGGAAGCTCCTTCATCTTCAAGCTAGTCATGGTGCTTTTGATGTCAGACTTCCTGTTTCTGACTGAAGGTTAATCTTGCCAACTTAATGGGATTTAAATTACCATGGAAGGGCTGGAGAGATGGCTTAGCAGTTAAGGCATTTGCCTGCAAAGCTAAAGGATCCCCACTTGACTCTACAGGACCCACATAAGCCAGATGCACAAGGGGGCGCATGCATCTGAAGTTCGTTTGCAGTGGCTAGAGGCCCTAGCATGCCCATTCTCTCTCTCCCTCCCTCCCTCTCTCTCTCTCCCTCTCTACCTCTTTCTCATAAATAAATAAATAAATAAATAAATAAATAAATAAATAAATAAATAACCATGGAAACAAACATCTGGTCATGTTGGCAAGGGAGTGTCTAAATTAGATTGAGAAGGAAACCATTCCATGGGCCGAGGGGTTCTGGGCTATATGCAAAGAAGAAAGTGAGCGAGCACCAGCATTTCTCTCTCTGTGCCTCCCTGCTGCAGATTCATCAAGTTCCTGCCACCATGCCTCCCCCCATCATGGACTGTAACCTTGAACTATGAGTCAAGATTAACCCTTCCTCCCATAAGTTGCTTTTGTCAGGTATTTGGTTAGAGCAGTGAGAAAATAACTGATAAACTGAACTCTAGGTGTTTGCTAAAGCATTTTTGTCACTTTAGAATACATGAGAATCAATCAAAACTAAGAGATCAGGATACTAAAGTTCTGAGAAGTAAATTTAAAAGTTTCTTGTGGTTAGGTTAGACCCTTTCAGATAATCTTTTATCCTAATGTCAGCCTAATCATGAAAATAAAATTCACCATCTTTACTATTGGTACACCAGGAACCTAATACATGGTACATGGTTGTGTGTTTATAAAGAGAAGTTAAGTCAGGATACAAAATGTATGTTGCCAAAAATGTAAGTATATTATACAAACAAACTGAATTATCACTGTTCTTAGCATCATGTTGGAGAAAAGCTAAACTGATAGCCCCTGGATAGTAACTCTGCCATGGGAATTGTCTATTTGCCATATTCCCCACAAATTGCTAATATCATCAAAGGCAGGAATCATATCTCATTCATTTTTATGTTCATTATGTACCCATACACATTTGTTAAATAAATATATACATTAAAAATAAAGTGAGAATCCCAGGTATAGTGATGCATACTTTTAATCCCAGCACTCAGGAGGCAGAGGTAGGAGGTTGCCATGAGTTTGAGGCCACCTTGAGACTACATAGTGAATTCCAGGCCAGCCTGAGCTAGAGTGAGACCCTACCTCAGAAAAACAAAAACTTAATAAATAAAAAGTGGAAGCTCTATTGTTGAGTTTGAACCAATAAGCTAACCACAAAAGGACTGGGGATATAGCTCAGTTGATAGAGTACTTGCCTAGCTGGCATGCATGAAACCCTGGGGTCCAGCCCTAGCACCTCATAAACTGGGCATGATAGCATGCATGTGTCATTCTAGCATTCAGAAGGTAGAGGCCGGGGGAGTAAAACTGACTTTTAATCACTTAACTAGTTATTCAATGTGTGTGTATGGGCACACCTGCCACCGCATGCTTGTGGAGGTTGGAGGACAACTTTGAGGTGTCGGTGCTTCACCTTCTTTGAGGCAGAGTCTCTTGCTGCCACAGATGAACTGTCAGTCTGCAGATGAACAGCAGACTAGCCGACTCACCAGCTTTGGATTCTTCTGGATCTGCCTCCCATTGTCACAGCCAGAGCCTTGGGATCACAGATACATGCACCACTTTACATCTGGCTTTAAGTGGGTGCTGGGGAATTGAACCTAGGCCAACAAGATTTGTAAACAAGTGCCTTTCATCATGAACTATCTCGCTAGCCCAGGATCAGATGTGCTAGTAAGTTTGAGGCCAGTCCAGGATTCATGAGACCCTGTCTCAATCAATCAGTGTAAGTAAATAAATGAGAGACTATGTGGTATCACTACACAAACAGCTCTTGGACCCATACAAAAGGAACCACACCACAAAGCTTCTGAAGAAAAGGTGCCAGGGCATCTCAGGAGATGCCAGCAGGAGGGAGTTCTGGCCTGTGCAACCCTGAACATTTCTTTTGGTAGTGTCTTGACAATATACTTCTGAACCCATTGTGTCTGCTCTCAGTCCTTGGGAGAGAATTTTGTTGCCCCAGAACTGAGGCAGACATCTACCTCATGCATTTACTCATTTTGTGTGCAGGGCTCTTTGCGTTAGGTAAAGTGGGCATGATGGCCCATCCAGATACTGGATATAAACTGAGGACATGCTGGGGAATGCCCGTTACTTGTGCTCATGCTGGCTGATTACAGGTAGCACACGTGTCATTTGCTCATTGAAGCAGACTGAAGAGCACACGGCTTAGTCTGACAGCTCTGCTTTGTTAAAAACATGGTGATTTAGTGGACATTTGTAGCATGTCTATTCTCTTGCTGGGTGTCCTGCTACCAGCTGGGCTTCCAAAGAAATAAGATTCCGTCCCAGTGCTTGGAGAGAGGGAAAGAGCAGCTCATGTAGTTTTTAGAGAGCATAGCAAGTGCCGGGATAGGACATGCAGCAGCCCACTTACCCATGGTCTCAGTTCCCCACCTGTTAAACCCTGTTCAAAAATATCATCTTGGCTCTTTTAAGAGAGAAAATATTCACATAACTTTTATGGTTCGTATATTGTTATAACTGTTATATTTCTAGTTATCAATCTCTTACTGTGCATAATTTATAAACTGTCATGGGCATCTTTATATATTTGTATATTAAAATATTAAAAAATAAAGTATATGTGGTTCAATACTCTCTGTGGTTTAAGGCCTCCATTGGGGATCGTGGAACATAACCTGCGCTACACCTGCACAGGGAGCTGTACCCTAGAAAGTTCTTACCCATAGTGGAGCTTCGTGTCTTCTCTCCCCTCCTCCCCCTCTCTCCCTAGTCCTCTCTCTCTTTTTCCCCTACCCCAGCACACCTTAAGATAATTTTAGAAATACTAACAAATAATTGTGATTCCAGGTTGTGTCTTATATGAGTATCTACAAAAGTTATGTTGGTTTGTGGGTTTTTTCTATTTGTTTTCTTTTTCATTTTCGAAAAAGTTTGATTATCAAGCAAAGAAATTCATTTCTTAGGAGAATCTCAGGCTATGGAAGCATCATAGATTCCCAAGATGCCACTCTAGCTAACTACTTGCTTGAATGAAAATGCTGCGTTCTTCAGTTTCCCTTCTCTGTGCTTTTGCTCTTTGAAATTGCTGTGTCAGCTCTTTGCAGTTTGATGTTGAGGTGTGTGGACAACCACTATTAAGTGGGTTATACAGGATTATGAACTATATTCAGTTCTTACAGAATCTTTCTCTCCATCAGGAATAATTGTAGGCTTCCTGTTACGTGAAGTTTAAAAAAATGGACTTTAAAAGGCATAGAAATCTTAGTAATTTGTAGACAATCACTAAACTCTTTGGGGATAGCTTGCCCAATCAAGCCAGGTTGGTCTACTTAGTCACAATGCACAGCCATACTTTTAGTACTGGTAACCTTTGAGGCCGAGATGAAACATTATATACTTCAGCACTGCCTAATTGCTTTCCCTATGAGCTCCAGTTCTGGAGCAGATATGTCCTGGTGGCTATGTCCTCTAAGCTGAGTTGAGGTGTGTTGTATTAATCCCAGCACTCAGGAGGCAGAGGTAGGAGGATCTCCATGAGTTCGAGGCCACCTTGAGACTACATAGTGAATTCCAGGTCAGCCTGGACTAAAACAAGAACCTACCTCTCCCCACAAAAAAAATCGAATGGGGAGAAAAATTAACCTGGGTGACTTGTTGCTATTTGTGTTCATGCATGCACTATGCAACTGCTGAGGAAGAGATTGTGCTCCTGAAAAACAAGTCCTCTCTTACACAATAGTCTGTGCTTGGACCTGCAGTGCTGTCAGAAGAGTCCTCTTGCTCCTTGGCAGGTTGTAGTTTTTATCTTTCTCCTATTTATTTTGATTTGGCTTGTGTACTAGACAATTCAAGAATCCAAGAAACGGACAAAGCAGGAGAGTACCAGGACTTTATTGCTTTTTTTTTTCTTGACAACTTTCATATGTACAATAAACCTTGATAATTCCCTCCCTTCACCTGCTTTCTCCTTCACAAATCCACTGTTATCCCCTCCCTCTCTCTGTTGGTCTCTCTTTTATTTTGATGTCATCATCTTTTCCTCTTATTATGAGGGTCTTGTGAAGATAGTGCTAGGCACAGTGAGGTCATGGATATCGAGGCCAGTTTCTGTCTGGATGATTGCACTGTAAACAATCCTACCCTCCTTTGGCTCTTACAGTCTTTCTGCCACCTCTTCCACAATGGACCCTGAGCCTTGGGGGATGTGATAAAGATGTTTCAGTGCCTAACACTCCTTCATCACTTCTCAGCAATATGGTGCCTTTTGAGTCATCCCAGTGGTCACCACCATCTGAAAAGAGAACCAAAAGTGAGAATAGCATTATCATGTGGGTATGGACATTAAATAAAGTGCTTACAGGGAAATTTAGTGAGCATAATATATGCATTTAGCCAGATAAAAGCACACATTACACTCCTAAAGCTCATGACCTCCCTCACCATAGGCTTTTGATTAGGTTTTCAGTACCAAGTATATATTCCCTCCCATAGAGTGGGCCTCCAGTCCAATTAGGGAGCAGTTGGTTTCCTCCATAACAGACATGCCACTATTGTACCTGTTTGGTCTTTGGGCCTCACTGGCCAAACTTGAGGCTTGCAGTGTCCACTGTTTTCACAGCTGATAACTTTTGTCTCCCATGAGGCAGCATACAGTGCAGCTTTTTCCAGCTTTCTGTCAGCAGTCTACAGGGAGAAAGTTTTCAGCTCAACCCCAGTTTGATTTCTCAATGATCTTGTAGCCCAGGCCTTCAGAGTCTTCAGCAGTAGGGTCTTACCATCTATTTCTGGTGGGAAACCAAGAGTCTTGGCAATGGCCGGTAATGTTTTGGGGACATCAGGGACTTCTCTAGCCAACAACTCACTGGAAGGTATCCCAACCCTGGCACTGAAATTTTTCTAGTAAGTCTGTGGATTCTGGGTGTGCCATTATCAAAAAAAGTGGGTTTTCATGTGACTCATTCACAATATCTTGAATTTTGGTTAACCCTCCCCTGACTTCTTTTTTTCAGTCTCCTCTCCTGACCTTGCTAAGGCTATTGCACCCCAAGTAATCTGTTTATCTACTTACATATATATAATATCATCCCCTTAAGTCTTTCCCTTATAGCCCTTTTCTAGCTTACTGCCCTCTGCTGCCAATTTTTTTACTCTCAACTCACACACAAGGATCCACATATGAGAGAGAACATACGATGTTTGGCTTTCTGGGCCTGGGTTACCTCACTTACTATAATCCTTTCCAGATCCATCCATTTCTATGCAAATTTTATAATTTCATTTTTCTTTACCACTGAATAGAACTCCATTGTATAAATGTACCACGTCTTCATTAATCCTTTCATCAGTTGAGGGCCATCTAGGCTGGTTCCATTTCCTAGCTACTGTAAACATAGCAGCAATAAATATGGTTGAGCAAGTATCTATAAGGTAGTGAGAAGCATCCTTAGGATATATGCCTATATGCCTAGGAGAACAATAGCTGGGTCATATGGTAGATCTATTTTTAGCTGTCTCAGGAATTGCCACACTGATTTCCACAATGGCTGTACCAGACTACATTCCCACCCATGTTGTGTTCTATCATTTGATTCTATAAACTTTTTTGATTTCCTTTTTTATTTCTTCAGTGACCCAGTCATCATTCAGTAGTTCACCGTTTAGTCTCCATGATTTTGTGTTGCTCTTTGATTTTTTTCTTTTGCTGATTTGTAGTTTATTCCCATTGTGATCAGATAGAGTACAAGGAATTATTTCAATTTTCCTATATTTGTTAGATTTGCTTTGTGCCCTAATATATGGTCTATTTTAGAGAATGTTCTATGTACTGCTGAGAAAATGTGTACTCTGCAGCATTTGGATGGAATGTTCTGTAGATATCTGTGTGATTAGCACTTCCAATGCATTCCTATTACCAGGCTTTGTGGCAGGTCCTGACCTGGTGTAAGTAGGCCCTGTTACCTTCTCGGGTAGCTTTGGTCTCAGCTATGCTGCGTGCCTGTTTGGGTCCCTCTTTACTGCGCTGTGGGCTCAGGTAGGCTGGTTGGGTTGGTGGGTTCACCACTCTGATCACCTGTACTGGGTGCTGTGTAGCTGCGTTCCCTTCCCCAAGTCTCTGGGGCTTGCCGGTGCTAGTGGTTGGGGGAGGCAAAGCTGTGTTGGATGCCTGAGGTTGTATTAGAGCTGAGTAGCTGGTCCCCGTGGTCCTCTTCCTCAAGAGCCAGTTGGCTGGTCCCTGCTCTCTTCCCCTTCAAATTTCTTCAGTTTGCGAGGAAGCTGGTGTTAGTGGAAAATCCCTTCACCTGGTTTTTCCTGCTGCTCAGGCAGAGTCTGGCGGTTGGGGACGTACAAACCAGCACTGCTGCTAGAGTCACTTCTACCTGGTTCTGTGATCTCTGGAATCTCTGGATATTTCCTACTTCTCTGCTATGGTTGATAATTTCTTATACACCTTCACTTTTCAGTAGAGGGAGTGTATTGTCTGTTTTTTCTGCTTATTCCCCCTCCCCCAGGCTACTTTGGCATGGCTCCTAAGCTGCCATCTTACCCGGAAGTCTGAACTTCATTTTTTTATACTATGTCTCATTTCACTAGGAATTTACACCAGCTTACTGCTTCCTTTGGCAGTCCAGAAACTGAGGCTCTAAGAAGTGAATTCCCCATGCCTCATAGCTGGTGGGGAGGTTTCTCCCATTGAGCAGAACAACAGACTGCATCTGAAGTGTAATAAGAAACCATAGGAGGGGCTGGAGAGATAGCTCAGTGGTTAAGGCACTTTCTTGAAAAGCCTAATGACCTATTCTCCAGTACCCACATAAAGCCAGATGCACAAAGGATGCATGCATCTGGAGTCCATTTGCAAGTTGCTAGAAGCCCTGGTGTGTTCATATTTGTTCTGTTCCCCCCCCCCCGCTTGCAAAATAAATAAACCTTAGGATTTAAAGCCACAACATAAATATAA
This sequence comes from Orientallactaga sibirica, assembly GCA_036365145.1. Taxonomy (NCBI): domain Eukaryota; kingdom Metazoa; phylum Chordata; class Mammalia; order Rodentia; family Dipodidae; genus Orientallactaga; species Orientallactaga sibirica. Next base: position 29,693,890 of record JAEOAD010000015.1, on the reverse strand, counting down.
TCAAATTTATGTGCCAAGATCATAATACTATGCTGCATGAAGAATCAGAGGGAGGATTGCTGGGAAGATATGATTGGGGAAATCAAATAAGGTTTTTCATTCATTCAGGTAAAAAAAATGAAAAATGGCAAATAGGAGCTGTAAAGATGACTCTGCCGGTTGACGGTGCTTGCTGACAGCCTGGGTTTGATTTCCCAGTACCCACATAAAACCAGATGCACAAAGTAGCACATGCATCTGGAGTTCGTTTGCAGGGGCACAAGACCCTGGTGCATTCATATTTTCTTTCTCTTACTCCATCCCTCCTTCCTTCCTTCCCTCTCTAACTGCTTGCAAATTAACAAAAATTTATTTATTTGTTTGTTTATTTATTTATGTGATACAGAGAATGGATACACCAGGGTCTCTAACTACTGCAAATGAACTCCAAATACATGTGCCACCTAGTGCATCTGGCTTTTGTGGGTTTTGGGTAATACAACCTGGGTCCTAAGGCTTCAAAGGCAAGCAACTTAACCAGTAAGCCATTTCTCCAACCCCCAAAATATTTTCTTTTTTTTGGAGAGAGTCAGAGAGAGAGAGAGAATGGGTATGCCAGTGGTCTCTCAGCCACTGTGAACAAACTCCAGATGCATGCACCCCCTTGTGGGCAAGTGCAGCATTGTGCCCTTGCGTCATTTTGTGTCTGGCTAAATGTGGGACCTGGAGAATCGAACAGGTGTTCTTAGGCTTAGATGGCAGGCGCCTTAACCACTAAGCCATCCCTCCAGCCCCAAAATATTTTTTAAAAAAATAAAAGAAATGGGGCTGGGGGGATGGCTTAGCCATTAAGGTGCTTGCCTGCAAAGCCACAGGACCCATGTTTGATTCCCCAGGACCTATGTAAACCAGATGCACAAGATGGCACATGTATCTGAAATTTGTTTGCAGTGGCTAGAGACCCTGGCATGCCCATTATCTCTGTCTTTGTCTCTCTCTCTCTCTCCTCTCTCTCTCTCTCTCTCTCCTCATCTCTCAAATAAATAAATAAATATTAAAATTTTTAAATGCTTAAATCAATCAATCAATAAAAGAAGTGGCAGATAGGATGAGATAGAAAGAAACAGAGATAGAAGATACATTTTGAATTAGAATCAACAAAACCTGCTGATGGGCTGAAGTGCAGCTGACAGACAGAAGGTCTCAAGAAAGACTCTGGGTTCCCGGTTGAACAAGGCAGACCTTGTGCACTAAGGTGAGGGGAATTATCTATGGAAACATGTGGTGACTAGTGGGATAAAAAGTTCTATTTTTTTGAGATGTTTGTAAGATGTGGTAGAAAAATATAAAATGGAAATAAATATGCAGATACTAAGCTCAGGAAAAGATCTGAGTTAATTTAATCAATAGAGTATATGAACTTTTAAGGAGTAATTTATCTACTTAAGATTATTGACTTCATATTGGAAGACAAGGATAGATAGTATATACATGTAACCTTAATAAAGATGGCATTTCAAGGTGGTAGTGGTATGGTCAGAGCACCAGTGCAGGCATGATGTGGACCATAGACTTGTGATCTGGTTGCCGAGTGAAGCAGTTACTTCTCTATATATGGTGATTTTCTGGAGAAACACAGACATCTTGGACATCTTAGCATGTGTGCTGGTACTCAAGGACTCACACATGCTAGGCAAGCGCTGTGCCAATGAGCTATAACCTCAGCCTTTAGGTCTTACATATAAGCAAGAAGTATCTTTGTGCACTTTCTTGGTTTATTTTGAGAATGATAAAGTTAAACTTGACATAAATTTTTTTTTTTTTTTTGGTTTTGAGGTAGGGTCTCACTCTAGCTCAGGCTGACCTGGAATTCACTATGTATTCTCAGGGTGGCCTTGAACTCATGGCAATCCTTCTACCTCTTCCTCCCGAGTGCTGGGATTAAAGGCATGCGCCACCACACCCGGCTCATTGACATAAATCTGAACATAACTATATTGGCCTTGCATAATGAGTGAATGATAAGGGATGCTGATTATCTCCCAGTGAATCACAGTCTACCATTTGCTGGAAATGTGAAAGAATAATCCAAATTGATATTTTAGGAATTGCTGTGTGCTTATTACTCCGGTAATGAAATTCCAGTATTCCTCTCCCCACCCCCCAACCCAGCCAGCTTGGCATTGTTAAGATGACAAGTAACATTCACTTAACCCAGTGATCTGTGCTCCTGTGCATCCTCCTCCTCACAGTCCACCATGCAGGGCCTCTGGTAGACTCTGCCATCCTTCATTCAACCCAACAATGTTAGCAGTCAAGTGAGGAGGCTGGGAACTTTTCTACTTCAAAAAACAAAGTACTGTAGACATGAGTGGGGCCTAGAGTTTATGCACATCCATTCAACAGATTTACATTCCACCGTGCTGAGGGTTGACACTTTCCTAAATCATCTTCTATGGTGCTAGACTTTATAAGCTGTGTTCAGACAATTCCCAAGTCATCAGTCTATTTCTAGTAATTATCTCTGAGTATCTTTTGAGTGCCTTGTCTCTCTGTGTAATAGATTTACATGTGCAAAATCTATGTACATATACCTATTTAATTCTTTGATGCTGTGGGTGAATTTTAAAGAAAGAACTAAGGAAGTATTTGAAATTTGAGCCAGGAACTAAGTACTGACCACCTATTCACAATTTTACAGAAATGAAGATGCTGTCAATCAAATGGCTGTTACTCCATTCTCATTATCATCAAACTCTCCATTGCCTATTGAGGTAAGGTTGATCTTAATAAGGTGTCATCACTGCACTTGATGCACCTGACTTTCTTGACGCTTAGAATTTACTATTCTAGGCACATTATATCTAACCAGTGAATTTCCCTGATTAAAATAGGAAGCATTTGAGTATAATTATAAAGTAATGTGAAACAATGTTAGACACATTCATATGAATATTGCCTTCTTAAAAGTTGCAGAATTTGGCCAGGCATGGTGTCCACACCTTTTAATCCCAGCACTCAGGAGGCAGAGGTAGGAGGATTGCTGTAAGTTCAAGGCCACGCTGAGACTACACAGTAAATTCCAGGTCAGCCTGAGCCAGAGTGAGACCCTATCTCGGAAAACCAAAAAAAAAAAAAAAAAAAGTTGCAGAATTTAGGCTGGAGAGATGGATGGCTCAGCAGTTAAGAGGTTTTTACAGGCAAGCACAATGACCCGGGTTCGGTCCCCAGTACCCATGTAAAGCCAGATACACAAAGCAGTGCATGCATCTGGACTTTGTTTGCAGTGGCTTGGGGCTCCTGGCACACTCATACACTCTGTGTGTGTGTGTGTTTCTCTTTCTGTTTGTATATCTTTTTGCTTGCAAATAAATAAATGAATTTTTTAAGTTACATAATTCCTTAGATGTATAATTTTGACCTAATTGAACATTTCAGAATTTATTAAAAAATTCTCTATGACTTTCTTTATGGTTAGGTTTCAAAATACGTTAATACCTGTGATCACAAGTGTCTTTAAATAATTTTTCATGTATATAACAATGTAATAATTACTAGTATAACCAGATTGCTAAAATTAATTTCTGCTTCTAGAATGATAGATAGATAGATGGATAGATAGATAGACAGACAGACAGAAAGACAGAGATACATAGGCAAGTAGACAGAAAGACAGGTGATAGCAACATAGATAGCCAGCTAACTAGTGCTAAACAAGTTTACTATTGCTGATTAAAAATGCTGAGCACCAAAAGTGTCTGAGACCTGGGAATACTTGTGTATATGTAATAAGGTATCTTATGGGTAGAACTTGAATCTAAGTACTGAATTCATTTGGGTTCCATGTTCACCTCATGCACATAGCTTGAAGATGGTGTTACATAATTGTTTAGCATACCCACATTTTGATAGCAACCTATCACTTGAGGCCGGTTGTAGACATTTACATTCATAGCAAGATGAAGGTGCTCAAAAAGTTCAGAATTTTTGGAGAGTTTTAGATTTTCCAGTTAAGCATGCTCACTTTGTCAACTAGCTGATGAAATAGTCTCTTCACATTTCTTTTGTTTTTATGAGAGAGGACTGGTACACCAGGGCCTCCAGCCACTGCAGTTGAACTCCAGACACATGTGCCATCTTGTGCGCATGTGCAACTTTGTACAATTGCATCATCTCATATGTCTGGTTTACATAGTCTATGGAGAGTCAAACATGGATCCTTAGGCTTTTCAGGCAGGCGCCTTAACTGCTAAGCCATCTCTCTAACCCTTCTTCACATTTTTTATTGAATTATTTTTAATCCAAATATATATACTTGTTGTTACTAATTAAGCAATGCAGAAGTATTAGAAAGAAAGTTAATTTTCCTTTCACAACCAGTAAATGTTGACTATTTGGTATATTTCTATTTTTTTCCTACAATCAGAATACACAAGTAGAGAAGCCAGGCTCACACCTATAATCTCAGCATTTAGGAAACTGAAGTGCCCTAAAATAGAGTGAGTTCCAGGTCAGCATGGGTTACAGTGAGACACAGCCTCAAAAAAAAAGAAAGAAAGAAAGAAAGAAAGAAAGAAAGAAAGAAAGAAAGAAAGAAAGAAAGAAAGAAAGAAAGAAAGAAAGAGAAAAGAAAAGAAATACAAGTATATATTAAAAGTGTCTCTTTTAGTAAACATTTGATTACAAAATAATATTTATTTCATGCATTTAATGAGTTTATATAAATATGTAGCAGGAATCATTTTGGATATCGGAGATATTACTGTGAATAAAACAGGTAAAACTCCTTGCCATGGCTCTGTTTATATTCTAATGAATAGAAAAAGATAAATAAGAATTACCAGATTGCTGTGCCTGGAAAAGAATTCAGATAATCTGCATGGAAAACACTTGAATGAGTCATTGAGAAGGGTTCTTGTAGTCAGGCATGGCAGCTAACCCCTTTAATCCTAGCACTCAGGAGGCTGAGGTAAGAGGATTATTTTGAGATTAAGGCTAGTTTGGGCTACTGAGTGAGTTCCATCTATGGCTAGAGCGAGAGACAATCAGACAGATGGGTGGCTGGGGAGCAGGGGGGAGGCTTTTAGGTGAAATTCCAACAAGATCAGAATGATGAGAAGGAGCCAGGCATGCAGAAGTAATGAGGAAGAGTGTGTCCCGTGGAGTAGACAGAAATAGCTCTCTAGTGAGAATGAGCCTGGAGGAGTGAGGGAAATAGAGGTCATGAACATCAGAGCAGACGCTTGGGTTTTCTTCACTGTGAACACTGGAGACTCCGGGAGCTTTCAAACAAGGAAGTAAAGTGGCCTGATAGGCAGTTTCAGTGGTTCCATTTGGCCATTTAAAGGAAGAAAAATATTTTTTCTCATCACCCCCTATAAGATCCTAGTTGGAACAGGGCACTTTAAAAAAAACAGATTAGGGGCTGGGGAAATGGCTTAGTGGTAAGGCATTTGCCTATGAAGCCTAAGGACCCCAGTTCGATTCCCCAGGACCCACGTAAGCCAGATGCACAATGGGGGCACATGCATCTGGAAGTCGTTTGCATTGGCGAGAGGCCCTGGTGAGCCCATTCTCTCTCTCTCTATCTGCCTCTTTCTCTCTCTCCCTCAAAATAAATAAATAAATAAACAAAAAAATCTTTAAAAAAAAACAGATTAGCTAGAGAAAAACCTAGTTTATTGGTTTGTCTATTTCTTTTATAGTAGAAGATACCTCGAGAATGAGTAGTTCTCAAAGTGGTGGTTTTGAATTCCCATTTTCTTACATCTTCATTAAAGAAAACCTTACTTTTAGAGAAACAAGGGGACGAGAGAAGGTCTAGGGGCAGCACCCTGAGGAAAGCAGTCACTGGCAGGTTAAGACTGACTGGTAAGGGTGGTACTGTAGATCCCTCTGGCCATCTGCAAGTCTGTCAGGGTCCCAGGTTGTCCTCAGGAATAATACAGATGGGGAGGGGGTGGAAAGAGAACTTTTGCCTTTTGTCTTACTAGCAAACAGGATATGCTTTAGATGTCGTGTTTAGGGCTGAGGACATACTAGTCACTTATCTGGGCTGTCATCTGTGGATCTCTATAATCACCTTCACCCTTTGCTTAAAGAGACTTCTGTGTTCAAGGCTGAGAAGAGTACCAAACAAAAGGGAACAGACACATATTTAGAACATAATATGCTGCCCATTTACCATAAAGTGTTGGGTCCCCCTCACCTGCTCGTCTCCACGACCCTAGCCACAGATGCTTGGCTGGATAGGCAGTGTCAGACATGATTTCCTCCTGTGGAGTGTGCCTCCAGTCCAGTTGGAGAGCTCTTAATAACTTGGTTACTCCCACAACTCTCCTGCCACTATTGCACGTCTTACCTGGCAAAGTCGTTTGTGAACTACACAGCAATATGGACTTATAATCTAGTTTTGGTAGGCAGTGATATTAGCCAATATTGTTTTAGGGGCCTCTTAGCCTCCCTAACCAACAACTTGGGGGTATCTCCTCCCTAGGCAGTGGGATTTTCAATTAATACCCAATGGCTTCTGGGATACCTTTATCCACCCATGTAGGGCGTCTTCATTTAATTACTTTAAAAAAGAAAACACAACTTTGAGCTAGGCGTGGTGACTCATGCCTTTAATCCCAGCACTCGGGAGGCAGAGGTAGGAGGATCACCGTGAGTTCAAGGCCACTCTGAGACTACATAGTGAATTCCAGGTCAGCCTGGACCAGAGTGAGACCCTACCTTGGGGGGAAAAGAAAAAAAGAAAGAAAGAAAGAAAGAAAGAAAGAAAGAAAGAAAGAAAGAAAGAAAGAAAGAAAGAAAGAAAGAAAGAAAGAGGAGGGAAGGGGAAGGGGAAGGGGAAGGGAAGGGAAAGGAAAGGAAAGGAAAGGAAAGGAAAGGAAAGGAAAGGAAAGGAAAGGAAAGGAAAGGAAAGGAAAGGAAAGGAAAGGAAAGGGAAAAGAAAGAACTTTTAAGTTGTCATGCCAGGTAGTAGGTTTCCATCTGGCTTATTTACATGACCTTAGTTTTGGTTCACCTGTCCTCTACCCCATCCTTCTCCCACCCCCCATCCCCCACCCCTGTCCCTATCCCTACTCAAGCCTTTCCTTTCACTATGATTACCCCCTCTGTTTTGGGGTCCCATGTGTACTGCTATCCCCTGCATGACCTCTAGCTTCCTGGACTCTGCAGATACTCGTTCAGGTTTTAGCTTTTTGAAAATCCACCACACTGATTTCCATAATGGCTGTACCAGCTTGCATTCCCATCAACAGTGAATAAGGGTCCCTCTTTCCCCACACCCTTGCCAGTATTTTCTGTCCTGTGTTCTTGGGTTTTTGTTTTGTTTTGCTTTGTTTTTATACTAGGTTACTCTGACTAGTGAGATGGAATCTCAAAGTGGTTTTAATGTGCATGGTTATGGCTAAGATGAGGACCACTTTTTAAGGTATTTTTTAGACATTTGTATTTGTATATATATGTATATATTACTTATTTGCAAGCAGAGAGAAGACAGACAGAAAGAGGGAGAAAGAAAGAATGAGCATGGATGCAAGGGCCTCTTGCCACTGCAAACAAACTCCAGATGCTTGCAACACTTTGTGCATCTGGCTTTATGTAAGTACCAGGGAATCAAACCCAGGCCACTAAGCTTTGCAAGCAAGTGCCTTTAACTACTGAGCCATCTCTCCAGCCCTCTTCAGCGTTTTAAAGTTTTTATTGTGCAGGTCTTTCACTTCCTTGGTTAAGTTAATTCTAAGATATACATATTTTTTGAGGCTATTGTAAATAGAATTGTTTACCTGATTTCTTTCTTAATATGTTATTGGTATATAAGAAAGTGACTGATTTTTTTAATGTGTTAATTGTGTATCCTGCCACTCTGCTAAGTGTTTTGTCTGCTCTAGAAGCTTCTTGATAGATCATTTGGGTCCCTTGTGTTATGCCCCTTTGTGCTTCTGGTTTATCTAGGTCCTAGGGAGGCAAACTGAGGTCCTTTGGCTTTGCAAGTAAATGCCTTAATCGCTAAGACATCTCTCCAGCCCTATTAATCATTTCTTTGTTTAAATTTGGTAAATCTAAAAATTAATCCATTTTGTTTAGATTATCCAATTTAGTGGACTATCAATTATTAAAGTATTTACTTAAAATATTTTTTGAATTTTGTTTATTTCTCTTATAATCTCTCACTTTTCATCTCTAATTTTATTAATTAAGGTCTTCTCTGTCTTTTGGTTAGTTTGGCTAAGGGCTTGTCAATCATGTTTATCTTTTCAAAGATCCAACTCTTGGGCTGGAGAGATGGCTTAGCAGTTAAGGCACATGCCTGCAAAGCCTAAAGACCCCGGTTCGATTCTCCAGGTCCCACGTAAGCCAGATACACATGGTGGTGCATGCATCTAGAGTTCGTCTGCAGTAGCTAGAGGCCCTGACATGCCCATTCTCTCTCTCCCTCTCTCTGTCTTTCTCTCTCTCTCTTCCTCTCTCTGTCTCTAATAAATAAATAAAAATAAATAAATCTCAAAGATCCAACTCTTCATTGGGGTTTCTTTTTCTATTTCATTAGTCTTTTTCTTTATCTCAATTGTTGCTTTCCATCTACTATTTTGGAGGTTTGTTTATTCTTTGTTCAAGACCTTTAGGTATATTATTAAGCTATTTGAGATCTCTGATTTAGTTAGTTAGTTAGTTAGTTTGTTTGTTTGTCCTCAAACTCAAGGCAGTCCTCCTTCCTCTGCCTCCCAAACTGGGATTAAAGGTTTGAGCCACATGCCTGGCTTTTTCTCTGTGAATGAATGAATGAATGAATGAATGATTTGCTAGCAGAGAGAGAGAGAGAAGAGAGACCAACAGAGAGAATGGGTACACCAGGGTCACCAGCCGCTGCAAACGAACTCCATATGCATGTGCCCTTTTGTGCATCTGACTTTACATGGATACTGGGGAATCGAACCTGGATCATTAGGCTTTACAAGCAAGCGCCTTAACCACTAAGCCATCTCTCTAGCCCCATCTATCTGATTTTTTAATATATGCACTTAGGGCTATAAACTTCCCTCCTAAGACTACCTTTACTGTATCCCATGGGTTTTAGTATGTTGTGTTATCATTTAAATTCAATTCTAGGAATTATTTTTAAATATTTTATTTATTTATCTGAAAGAGAAAAGAAAGAGGCAGAAAGAGAGAGAGACAGAATGGGCACACTAGGGCCCCTAGATCACTGCAAATGAACTCCAGATGCATGTGCCACCTTGTGCATCTGGCTTTACATGGATACTAGGGAATCAAACTTGGGTCCTTAGGCATTGCAGGCAAGTGCCTTAACCACTAGCCATCTCTCCAGCCTCCTAGGAATGTTTTTTATTACTTCAGTGAATGAGTATGGGTTGTTAATTCTCCATGAGATTGTGTAAATTTTCTTGTTAACTTCTAGCTAAAATTGCATTGTGGTCAGATAAAATATAATGGGTTATTTCAATTTTCCTAAATTTTTTGAAATCTGTTTTGTGTCCTATATGTTATCTATTTTAGAGTATGCTCCATGGACTACTGAAAAGAATGACTATTCTAAAATTTTGTTGTGGAATGTTCTGTATACATCTATTAGGTCTGTTTGATCTATGGTATCTTTTAGCTCCAGTATTTTTCTGGGTTTGTTTGTTTGTTTGTTTGTTTGTTTATTGATTTATTTATTTATTTATTTTGCCTTGTTGACCTGTCTGTTGGAAACAGTGTAATGTTAAAGTTGCCTACTATAACTGTGTTGTGTGTAATCTGTGACTTCATGCCTAGTAGTACTTGCTTTATGAAGTTGGGTACCCTTGTCTTTGGTGCACATATATTTAGCATTATAATGTCCTCTTGGTTGATGAAGTATCCTTTAGCTTCTCTGACTAATTGTGTTTGGAGTGTGTTTTGTCAGATAATAGGGTAGCATCACCTTCTTTCTTCTTGTTCCATTAGCTTGGGATACCTTGTTGCATCCTTTCACCCTGAGCTAGTGTGTGTCTTTGAGAGTCAGATGGGTTTCTAGGAGACAGAAAAAGTATTGATCTTATTTTTGGATCCAGTTTGTGGTATCCATGTCTGTTGATTGGTAAATTAAGACCATTAATATTCATAGTTATTATTGAATGGTGTGAGTTATTTCCTTTCATGTTCATTTTGTGATGTTTAGTGTTTTCTTTGCTCTTCATTTGCTTGATAACTAATACAATTGTTTATTGTTTTTCCTCCTGACCTATTGAATGTGGTTTTTTTTTTTTCTCCAGTCTGAAGTGTTCCTTCTAGTATCCTCTGTAGAGCTGGCTAATGGTAATAAATTCCTCTAGTCTGTTTTTTTTTTTTTAATATTTTTGTTTATTTGAGTGGGGGGAGAGAATGGACTTGCCAGGGACTCTTGATGCAGCTGGCTTTAAATGGATACTAGGGAATCAAACCCAGACCTTCAGGCTTCACAAGCAAGCAACTCTCACCTCTGAGCAATATCTCCTAGACTGTTTATATGATGGAGAATTTTGCTTCCTTGGTCCGAGAGATAATTTTGCTGGGTCATGTATGTTGGCAGCTGTCTTTTTTTAATATGTGGAGTACATCATCTCACATTCTTCTGGCTTTCAGAATTTACACTGAAAAACCAAGGATTTTGATGGGCCTGCCTTTATACATGACTTGTTGTTTCTCTTTTGTGTCTTTCAGTATCCTTTCCTTTTTTTTAGTTTTATTTATTATTTATTTGCAATCATGGACACAGAGGGAGAGAGACCAAGAATGGGCATGCCAGGGCCTTCTGCCACTGTAGATGAACTCCAGATGTGTGTGCCACTTTGTGTATCTGGCTTTATGTGGGTTCTGGGGATTTGAACCCTGGTAGTCAGGCTTTGTAAGCAAGTGCCTTCAACTGTTGGGCCATCACTCTTGCCAAGTATCCTTTCTTTTGTGTGTGTCTATTTAATATTTTGACTATATTATGATATGGGTGGGGGGTTTTCTTCAGATCCTGGCTATTTGGAGTTCTAGGTGTCTTTTGTATCTTCAGTTTCCCTTTGAATTTATTCAGGTGTCTGCTGAGTTCTTTCAGTTTTGTTTGTGCTCTTTTGTATGTCTTTCTGGTGTTGATTCATGTCCCTTTTAAGCTTATTGTATATATTTATAAAAATTGTGTTTTTGAATTATTTGTGTGAAATTTTCTCTAAGTAGCTCTCTTGGGAGGCCTCTATATGGAACTGGGCATGCTTGTTTTTTGTATGTGTGCGTATGTGTGTTACTTGTTTGGCATTTGGATTTGCTCATCCAGAAGTTTCCATTTGTTGGGAATACTGGGCCTCCCTTGAGGTAGCAGTAAAGTTGGAGGAGGCGCACACTGAGCTGGGGGTTGGGCCCACATGAAGAATGCCAGCATAGGAAGGAGTTTGCCTAAGGGTTTGAAGGGTAACTCAAAGCAATGCGTTGTGGCAGGGTACATGGAGCAGATGTTGTTTCACTTACAGCAAGAGGTGATGGGGCACACTGAGCAGGGCTATGTCCCCTGGGTGGCTGGTAGGGATAGACAAGTGGGCAAGGAGCAGGTGTTGGAGGACAGCGGTGGCAGGGAGTATAGTCACCTCCAGCAACATTGGCAGGTGAGAGACTACTACATTGCAGGGCACTCACATGGCACAATACAGCTGAGTTGTGTGTGTGTGTTTTTTTAACAGAATTATTTGTGAATTTAGACTGGTAATGAAAGTAGTAAATTCATAATTGCAGTATTTTTGAAAAGGGGATTTAGAAAACATGAGAATAAACAAAATTTAGTCCAATATGAGTTTTATTGTAAAATTAACGAAGCTTTCATTGTGTCAGGAGGTATACTTGCTGGGATTTCCCAAAGGTATGGGCAAAAGTGACCCGGGCAGGGATCACCTAGCTGACTTCCACCTTCCCGGGATGGTTGGGGTAATGAATGACAGTTCAAGTTTTGCCTTACCAGCACTGCCAAGGGACCCTGTCTCACTGTGGCAGTTCCCAACTGACCTTCTGGGGGAAGTGGCTCTCAGCAAGCAGGCCTGGCCTAGCAGGCTGTGTAGGGCAGGGATTTTGAAATGTCATCAAGAGAGAAAGGGACACTAGCCATCTGGATGAGCCAAATCATCTTCGGTGCTGGGAATCACCTTCCTCCAGCCAGATGGTCCTCATGCCACCAGGATGCACTCATGCTGGTGACCTACTTTCCCTTCCCACCTCTGACTGTTTGCCATGTTCTAAGCCTTGGCAAGTGAGGTGTTTGAAAGGCTGCTAACCACAGCTTGATTATCACTTTGGTTCACACAAGCATCCTTGTATTAACTTTAACATGCCTAACAAGTAAATGCTTCATTGCTAATCTCTCTCTCTCTCTCTCTCTCTCTCTCTGTGTCAATTCTTCTTTTTTTGCCCAAGTCTACTCTCCACCCAGCTTTGGACCTCACACCCTCCTCAAGAGTGGCGTCTCAAGCTACAAAGAAGAGGAGATTTAAATGGTGAACATAGTATAGCTTATAAGACATGACTTTTGAAGCTAGACAGATCTAGGAGGGATGGATAAATGCAGCAGACAAAGGGAATGAAAGAGGCACAGATGGCTTCAGAAATTTTTCAGTCTCATCAGAGAGATCAGTTCCCTCCATAAATAATTAGGATACAGAAGAGATGATGAAGCATAGTGGCTCATGCCTTTAATCCAGCACTCAGATCACCATGAATACAAGGCTACCCTGGGCTACAGAGTGAGTTACAGGTCAGCCTGGACTAAAGTGAGATCCTGATTCAAAAAGCAAAAAAAAAGAGCTGGAGAGATAGCTTAGCCGTTAAGGTGCCCACCTGCTAAGCTTAAGAACGCCCATTTGATTCTCCAGGTTCCACGTTTAACCAGATGGAGTAAGGCAAGAACACAATGCCTCACTTGCCCACAAGGGGGCGCATGCATCTGGAGTTCGTTCACAGCAGCTGAGAGGCCAGTGGTGTGCCCATTCTCATTCTCTCTCTCTCCCTCTCTCTCTCCCCCCCCCTCTCTGAACCAAAAAGAAAAAAAAAGCCAAAAATAATAACAGGGCAGGTGGAGGGATGAGGGACAGATTAGGTTCAGGTGAATGTGAGCTGATTTCAGGAAAAGGAGAAATTGTCTCCCTGCCAAGGAACAAGTTTATGGCATAAGCAGAAGGACACCTGCATGAATCCATGGTCCATGGACCAAAGACAATAATTTTTTTTTGAGACAAGCCCCACAGACTGGCTTTTTTTTGTTGTTGTTTTTAATTAGACAGAGAGACAACTGGTGCACCAGGGCCTCCAGCCAGTGCAGTCAAACTCCAGTTGCATGTGTGACTTTCCATCTGGCTTATGTGCGACCTGGAGAGTCAAACATGGGTTCTTAGGCTTCACAGGCAAGTGTCTTAACCACTAAGCCATTCCTCTAGCCCGATAATTTTCTTTTTATTTAACTTTTTTTTTTTCCTGAGGTATTCTCTTGCTCTAGCCCAGGGTGACCTGGAATTCACTGTGTAGTCTCAGGGTGGCACTGAACTCATAGTGATCCTCCTACTTCTGCCTCCTGAGTGCTGGGATTAAAAGTGTGCTCCAAGGGCCAGCTGGGCGTGGTGGTGCACGCCTTTAATCCCAGCACTTGGGAGACAGATGTAGGAGGATTGTCTTGTGTTCGAGGCCACCCTGAGACTACTAGTGAATTCTAGGTCAGCCTGAGCTAGAGTGAGACCCTACCTAGAAAAAAAAAAAGTGTGCCCTACCACACCCAGCAATTTTTAACTTTTTTATTGACAGCTTCCATAATTGTAGACAATAAACCATGGTAATTCCCTCCCAGCTTCCACATTCCCCCTCATAACTCTCCCCTCTATTATATCCTCTCCCCCTCTGAATTAGTCTCTCTTTTATATAAAATGTTTTTATTTGTTATTTATTTGCAAGCAGAGGTGGAGATACACACACCAGGGCCTCTGGCTATTGCAAATGAACTTCAGATACATGCCACTCTGCATCTGGTTTTATGTGGGTATTGGGGAATCAAAAAACCCAGGTCATTAGGCCTTGCACACAAGCACCCATAACCGCTGAGCCATCTCTCCAGCTCTGACAATCTTTTTTTTTTCTTCTTCTTCTTTGGTTTTTCAAGGTAGGGTCTCACTCTGGCCCAGGCTGGCCTGAAAATAAGTATGTAGTCTCAGGGTGGCCTTGAACTCATGGCAATTCTCCTTCCTCTGCCTCCTGAGTGCTGGGATTAAAGGCATGCACCACCACGCCCAGCTGGCCCTTGTTAATCTTGTTTTGATTCCTGGGTCTATTGTTGCTAGCTAAGAAATTGTGTGTGTGTGTTTCTATTTTTTTAACTTTGAAAATATTTTATTTATTTATTTGAAGAGAGAGAAAGAAGCAGATAGAAGGGGTGTACCAGGGTCTCTACCCACTACAAATGAACTCCAGATGCATGTGCCACCTTGTGCATCTGGCTTTGTGGGTACTGGGGAATCAAGTCTGGGTACTTGGGCTTTGCAGGCAAGCACCTTAACTACTAAGCCATCTCTCTAGCCCTTTATTTATTAATTTGCAAGCAGAAAGAGGGGAGAGAGAGAGAATGGGCATGCTAGGGCATCCAGCTGCTGCAAACAAACTCTGGATGCATGTGCCACTGTTCATCTGGCTTTACATGGGTACTGGGGAATTGAACTCGGGTCATTAGGCTTTGCAGAAAGTGCCTTAACCATTGAGCAATCTCTCCAGTCTTAGCTAAGAATTTTTTAACAATTTACTTAAAATACATCATTTTTCTCATCTATGAACTGAGGTCACAGTGGTGAAAACCCATAGAGCTGTTAGGAAGCTGACAGGAGACATGATGATAAAGAACTTTCCTCAATAAAACACAGGAAACAAAAGTAAACTGCCCTGGTGTTAGGCAAATAATATTTTACTTATGTCTCTTCATGTTCCTGGGGAAACATCTATTCACCTCAAATTGGGAGGAAGCCAACAACCAAGAAAGATTGTCAAGTGCAGCTTGTCAAATCAGTAAGTTCTCTGGGGTGACCTGCAATAGGGAACTCACGGGAGCTACATCACCACAAAGTTCCATGCCATCATTTTTCCTCCTCTAACATAATTTAGATCATGTATGACTGGGACAGGAAGGAAGGATTAGAATCTCAGGGGAAGGTGTTGTGGCCCTCCTTTGCCTCTCTAAGAGGAAATATTAACATCCCATTGACATAGACCTAGCTATCTGTTTATTGATCTTATATATCTGTTTATTTTGTTGTCATGACAACAGGCCTGGGTCTCCTGTATGTCACTACATCTGTTCTGCATCATGACAGTAATTTTCTTTTTTTGTTTTTTGGCAGGGGCGGTTGGTGTTTCGAGGTAGTATTTCACTCTAGCCCATGCTGACATAGAATTCACTATGTAGTCTCAGAACAGCCTTGAACTCGCAGCAATCCTTCTGAGTGCTAGGATTAAAGGCATGCACAACCATGCTTGGCTTATGGCAGTAATTTTTTAAGATTGCTTACTTCTGGGGAGCGGTCCTACATAGATGGAGCATCTGAAAGGCAATGGTAGGAGTACAGCCACAGCACAACCTCTGTGCAGACAAATGAACTAGAAAGTCACTGCTGTTCCAAGTTTGCGTATTTGCCATGGTGAACCTGGATACAGAAGCTTAGACTACAACCACAGCTCATTTTACAAGAGGGGTCAGTCGCGATGCCCTCCTCTTTCCTCAGTGTACTCGATTAAAGAATTGCTACCTTTTGTCAGGTGATCCTTTTGGTTCCCATTTCTCCCTCTTATATGCTACAGCATGAGGATTTTAAGTGGAATGTATTCTTTCATAACCTTCCTGTTATTTAACTAAAACCTAACATGGCTTACATGTACTGCCCTGTCACTTTGAAGGTCACCTATAGAAACATGAGAATCCTTATTATACACAGTCCAAACATTGTGATTGTGTGTGTGTGTGTGTGTGTGTGTGTGTGTGTGTGATGTGGTATGTGTGTTGGGAAGGGTGTGCATGTGTATTTGCCTATGTGGTGCATCTGTGGCAAGTTGTGCCTGTGGTGACCAGAGAAGAGTCAGGCTTTCTTCCTCCATCAGTCTTCCACCCAGTCTTATTTGAGCCCAAGTCTCTTACTGAGTTTGGGGTTCCAGATGTGTGTGGGCCACACCCAGCTGTTTATGTGGAACCTGAGAATCAAACTCAAACATTTTCTGGGGCCTCCTCAGGCCCTCATGCTTGCATAGGAAGTGTTCTTAACCACTGAGTCCTCTCTCCAGCCCCCACCAATGTGATCTTAAAGAAATTTCTAAAACCAAGTGTGGGGGCCTGGAATGATGACTTAGCAGTTAAGGCATTTGCCTGCGAAGCCTAAGGACCCAGGTTCAAGTCACCAGTACCCACATTAACTAGATGCACAAGGTGGTGTGTGTGTCTGGAGTTCGTTTGCAGTGCCTAGAGGCCCTGGTGCACCCATTCATTCTCTCCCAACGCCCCGCGTCCCAAAAAGAACTTGATTATTGTACTGCTGTCTGTGGTATCACAGGCCTTGGGGGAGCTCAAGTGCTAGTTGCTGCATTATTGAAGGTGGGCTGAAATACGAGAATGTAGTAAAGAGAATGTAATAAAATTCATAAGACAGAAGCAGTGTGGAGTCTTCAACAACACGCACCTTTTGTGTTTGGAGAAGGATCTTTTATTTGTTTGTTTGTTTTGATTTTTGTTTTTTGAGGTAGGGTCTTGCTCTAGCCCAGGCTGACCTAGAATTCATTATGTAGTCTCAGGTTGGCCTCGAACTCATAGTGCTCCTCCTATCTCCTCTCAAGTGCTGGAATTAAAGGTGTGCTCCACCACGCCTGGTTTAAGTCATAGAAACAACTATTGCATTCAGCAAAACTGAGGCACCCTTGAGCCAGGTGTGGTGGCACATGCCTTTAATTCCAGCACTCAGGAGGCAGAGGTAGAAGGATCACCATGAGTTCGAGGCCACCCTGAGACTACAGAGTGAATTCCAGGTCAGCTTGGGCTAGAGTGAAACCCTACCTCAAAAAACCAAAAACAAAAAACAACAACAAAAAACCTAGGGCATCCTTAACAGTGACCTTCTTGTCCTTAACATGAAACAAAAGCAGTTTATAGGAGGAAAAAGTTTATTTTGGGTCTTCAAATTTAAGGGAAGTTGAATTATGACAGGGAAATCATGGCACAAGCAGGAAGCTGTCATGTATCTGGGTGGAAGTAGTCTAAGTCCAGGGCTTGGAGGTGGGCTAATAAACTCAAGGTCTGCCGCCAGTAACACACCTCCTCCAGCAAAGCTCCATCTCCCAAAGGCTCTCCCAGCTGGGGATTGAGAATAAGGCCTAATCACAAACACATGAGGCTCTGGGGAACATTTTGCATTCAGACTACCATAGCACCTGTTGCTATTGCCTTAGAGCTTGAGCTTGGATCTGATTTGTCATATGTAGTAGCTAACATGTTGGCTTGGTGAATAAATCTCATAAAAGTTGTATGGGAGTGTTGAAGAGGACTGTCACCAAGTCAAGCTTGTACAATTACAGCTTCTGTTGGATTATGATCAACCTACTTAGACACTTAGCAAAAGATTGTTGCTGTTAAGCTTTGTGAATACACTTATTTGTTCTAGTTGGCCTTTCTGATACTGTTGTATATTTAAACCAGTTCCTGTGCCAAAATATTATCAACAGATAAGAAATTCAGAAAGAGGGCTGGAGAAATGGTTTAGCACTTAAAGCACTTATCTGCAAAGCCTAAGGACCCAGGTTCGATTCCCCAGTACCCACAAAAGCCAGATGCACATGGTGGCATGTGTATCTGGAGTTTGCAGTAGCTAGAGGCCCTGGTGTGCCCAGTCTCTCTCTATCTCTCTCTTTCTGTCTCTCTTTCTCAAATAAAAATAAATAAAAATTAAAAATTAAAAAGCCAGGCGTAGTGGTGCACACCTTTAATCCAGCACTTGGGAGGTTAAGGTAGGAGGATCTCTGTGAGTTCGAGACCACTCTGAGAATACAGAGTGAATGCCAGGTCAGCCCGGGCTAGGGCAAGACCCTACCTCAAAAAACCAAATAAATAAATAAATACATAAATAAATATAAAATTTTTAAAAAGAAATTCAGAAAGAGTTTGAGAAACGAAGACCATCCTGACCTTCTGTGGCATATTTGTTCAGTCACCCCATGTTGTGTCTCTTATTACTTGCCTGATCGCTTTATGCTTATCTCTCCTGCATTCACACCAGTGTAAATCAGATTTGCTTAGCCACTGATTGTTTTTTATTTTCACTAGGTCTTAATGATGATTACTTAATGTCTATCTATACATCTGGTTTTGAGTTGTTGAGGGAAACCTCTATTTAGAAATATACATTGCTGCAGAAGTACATGCTTTGAAAGTCTCCAACCCCAACCCCAGGTATTAACCTTAGAGTTAATTAAATGTTTATACTCTAAGGCTTAACTTAACAGGGTGGCCTGAAGACAGACTGGAAGTAGCTATTACATATTCTTTGTAATAGGTTGCCTTGTCTTGTACAGAGCAGGTACTATGTGTCCTTCGTCTAGGAATGGCAGAGTTGCCTATTATTGCAGCTGGAGCAGTTCTTAGTCATGGGTTTTAACTTCGTGTCATTACAGTT
This sequence comes from Orientallactaga sibirica, assembly GCA_036365145.1. Classification (NCBI taxonomy): domain Eukaryota; kingdom Metazoa; phylum Chordata; class Mammalia; order Rodentia; family Dipodidae; genus Orientallactaga; species Orientallactaga sibirica. Next base: position 29,675,234 of record JAEOAD010000015.1, on the reverse strand, counting down.
CCATAATTATCAGAAGTTGATTACCAATCTATTTTAAGTACAATAGTTTCTTCTTACCACAAAGGAAATGCCAGACTGGGAAGATGGGTCATCAGTTAAGAGCATTTGCTGTGCAGTCATGAGGGCCTGAGTTCAATTCTTCAGCAACCACACAAACAACTGGGTGTGGCCACACATGTCTGTAACCCCAACCTCACATGGGGTGGCATGACAACAGACTGGAGAATTGCTGGTGCTGGTTGACCAAAAAAAATGGCAAAAACAACGGCTCTAGGTGGAGTGGGAAACTCCATCTCAAGGAAACAGGTGGATGAGTTGAAAAGAGGACATCAAGCCGGGCGTGGTGGCGCACGCCTTTAATCCCGGCACTTGGGAGGCAGAGGTAGGAGGATTGCCGAGAGTTCGAGGCCACCCTGAGACTACAGAGTGAATTCCAGGTCAGCCTGAGCTAGAGTGAAACCCTACCTCGAAAAACAAAAAAGAAAAAGAAAAGAGGACATCTGTCCATTTCCTCTGGCCCCACACACATGTAGTGTGTGTATCTACACGCACACATGCATATGCTATATACATATCACATACCACATCACATATATTCTACATACATGCATGCACACTAAAAAATTTAAAGAAATGATTTTATGCTAATGAATTAAGTAAACATCTGATGTTTTGTGTACCTTTTTAGCTGTGTAGCTACTTAAATAATTGATCGTTTGTCTTATTATATAATGGATAAAATGGTGATATGTAATAGTGATGAATGGTAGTTCAGTCATATATTTATACTGTTTGGGAGCAGTGTGGTTATAGTTTTTGGGAAAATGTTTTTTCAATGTTTCCTAGCTTGTAAAGCCTTAGTGTACAAGGTTAAACATCTAGATAAGGAATAAAATCAAAGAAAGAACAGAGAGAATAAGGTTAAAGAGGAACTTTTCTCAAGCCTCCAACACATCTCATTTTATCTTGTTGGTCAGAACAGGCAAACCCTATTCCCATTCCTGACAAAATTGTTGGCAAAATGAGGGGACCAACTTGTGGAAGTCAGGCCTACAACTAGAGCACAGGCCAGGGAGCAGCTTTCCCAAGGCTTATCTGTAGGCAGCAGGGATCAATGCCTACAAAAGAAAATAAACAGAAAAATGCTGACTGGCCTTCTGCTAGAATGGAAGAATAAGCATTGGCTTCTGAAGAAACCCTGTTCCGCAGGAGTATGAAGCCCTCCAATCCACACACAGCTCGCAGTGTGTAGGCAGTTTGAACGCAGAATAACACCTTTACTGTTTTTTAATGTCCCATAGGATCAGGGTGGCCCAGAACCTGTCAGTAGTGAGGAAGACAGAAGTCTGGAAGCTGCTATGAAACAACTGCCTGAAAGCAAAAGCTTCAAGCAGGTGAGGACCCTGGGCTCCTTGGGGGATATCATTTGTATTCCTTATACCTGAGGAGGACATCTGTTCTCTTTGCTGCTCTGAGGTAGGGTGAGTTTCCACACAGCAAGCATCCGTTCACACTGAGAGGCATCTTCCCCATCACACTTGAGCTGTGCTATTGGGGCCTGAAGAAACAGCCACTTCTTCAAATTAAGTTTAATCCTAAGTGTTTACAACCCAGGGCTGTGCTGCATTAACCCTAGAGACACGGAAGATCCATTGCCCTTCTGTTTTGCAGCCTAGCACTAACAAAGTTGAACTACGAATTTTAAAAAACAGTAAGATCCATTTTTCTCTGTTTCAAAATATCTGACAAATCTTTAGGAATTAATCACTTAGGGGTGACTCTGATTTTAAAACAGGCTGGCGTTTCACTTTACTTTAGAGAGTTTGAGAACTCATCCATTTTTCTTTCAAATTTTCATGTTTAGAAAATTTGTTTTGAAGCTTGGTGTAGTAGCTCATGCCTCTAACCACAGTACTTGGGAGTTTGAGGTAGAAGGATCACTGTGAGTTCCAGGCCAGCCTGGGGCTATGGAGAAAGTTATAGGTCATCCTGAGCTACAGTGAGACCTTGCTAAAGTGAAGAAGAGAAAAGGAGCCGGGTGCCGTGGCACATGCCTTTAATCTCAGCACGTGGGAGGCAGAGGTAGGAGGATCACCGTGACTTTGAGGCCAGCCTGAGAATACATAGTGAATTCCAGATCAGCCTGGGCTAGAGCAAGACTACCTCAAAAAATAAAAATAACAATCAAAAAAAAAAAAAGGAATAAATGAAAGAAAAGAGAGAGGAGGGAGGGAAAGAAGAAGAAAGAGGAGTGAGAAGGAAAAATAGATAATATGTTTTGGGTCTGGCTTATATTCTCTTCCCTACAAAGTGAAGTGACTTGTCCCAACCTAAAGGAAGAGTCACTTCAGCAAGAGCAGAAATGGTAACAGGCCACACATACCCGGACAAATCTGCCTGGGACTAGAGACACCTAGTGTCAAGAAGAGCAGGAGGAGTGCACGAGGACTGCTGTGCTGGAGTGAGGCATCCTGGGGTCACACAGCTTTCCAAAGAATAGATGCATATCTGCACAGGCAGGCAGTTCAGACAGAAAGCCCTTCATTTAAAAATATGTTCAACTGTTTTGGAGGGCACTAATCTCCCTGAATAGATCAGAGAAAAGTGAAAGCACCATGATTTTTGGAAGTAGAGGGCCCCCAGTTTCATCTACAGAGGAGAGTGGGAGGAAGGGAGGGAGGGAGGAAGGCATGGAGGGAGGATTCTCTTGCTTGGTGGAAGTCTAATAGTCTCAACAAGGCTCCTGTGTAGGCTGCAGTTAAGAGCCATCCTTCATCCATTCTGTTCCCAGGTATCTCCAGTGATGGCCCAAGTGTCAGACAAGTGAGGTGTTCTGAAGGACTAGGCTTCAGTTTTAGATATTGATTCATTCGAGAATAACAAGCTTCCTGAAACCTGTTGTGTCTCTCCCTTTCATTTCTTCTCTTTCCATTTTCTTCTTTTTCTGGTATTCTAAAATTTCTTTTGTTATAATTTCCAACAGAATCTATGCATGATCTAGTTGAGAAAGGACAGATTTTCTAGCATAACATAAATGGAACTGGCCTTGTATAAAATATTGTTGAGAAAGTGGTCCTGCATTTAGTTTTTCCTTCTTCCCTTCCTCCCTTCTTCCCTTCCTTCCTTCCTTCCTTCCTTCCTTCCTTCCTTCCTTCCTTCCTTCCTTCCTTCCTTCCTTCCTTCCTTCCTTCCTTCCTTCCTTCCTTCCTCCTTTCCTCCCTTCCTCCTTTCAGCAGGGCCTTATATACCTTAGGCTGATCTCAAACTCAATATATAGCTAAAGATGACCTTGATGTTCAGATCCTCCTGCCTCTGCTTCTCAAGTGCTAAGATGGCAGGAGTTTGACATCACATTCCATTTCTGTGCATGCTAGGCAAGTACTTTACCAACTGGCCTACATTCTCAGCCTTTGAACAGGTTTCTTAATAGCTGATGGCTGCCTGTATATACAAGCTGCCACCTAAGAGAGATGAGACTCAAGAGAGCTGTTCAGTGACTTCTCCAGAGCTCCTTCAGAGCTAGGGTGAAGCACAGGCCTGTGTACAATTGTACTACTCCCACCATCCATTTGTGCTAGCCTTAGTCAGGATACCTAGCCAAGGAGTTCATAATAACTTCAGAAATAATTCTTTCTCTAGAATATTTGAAAAGAGATACTAACTTGTTTGTATAGACAAAATAATAGTTTGTGAAACATAGACTCCAGTTGTGAGAGACTGGAGTTTTGGGGGTTGTTGTTTTGTTTGTTTGTTTGTTTTGTTTGTTTGTTTGTTTTGTTTGTTTTGTTTTTCAAGGTAGGGTCTCACGCTGGCTCAGGCTAACCTGGAATTCACTTTGTAGTCTCAGGGCGATCCTCCTACCTCTGCCTCCCTAGTGCTGGGATTAAAGGCGTGCACCACCACGCTCAGCTGTTTGTTTTGTTTTTGTTTTTAAGGTAAGGTATCACTCTGGCCCAGGTTGACCTGGTATTCACTATATAGTCTCAGGGTGGCCTTGTACTCATGGCGATCCTCCTACCTCTACCTCCCAAGTGCTAAGATTAAAGGTGTGCACCTCCACGCCCGGCTGAGACTGGAGTTTGTTTTAAGTGGTATTTATTCAACATGATCCCCAAAATAATCCTTTGAGAATGTAGAACAAGAATTACCTGTTTGGGGGACCTGGAGAGATGGCTTAGTGGTTAAGCACTTGCCTGTAAAGCCTAAGGACCCCAGTTCAAGGCTCAATTCCTGGGGTAAGCCAGATGCACAAGGTGGTGAATGCATTTGGAGTTTGTTTGCAGTGGCTGGAGGCCCTGGCATGCCCCTTCTCTATCTATTTGCCTCTTTCTCTGTGTCTGTTGCTCTCAAATAAATAAACAAAATAAATAAAAATAAATAAAAAAAGAATTATCTGTTTGAGCTGGAGGGATGGCACTTGCAGGTAAAGCCTAACAACCCAAGTTCGATTCCCCAGTATCCACGTAAAGCCAGATGTACAAAGTGGTGCATGTGTCTGGAGGTCACTTGCAGTGGCAAGAGCCTCTCTCTCTCTGTCTCTCTCTCTCTTTCTCTGCCAGTAGTGGTAGCATGTGCCTTTAATCCCAGCCATCTTGAGGCCACAGTAGGATGATCACTGTGAGGTCAAAGCCAGCCTGGAGCTACCAAGTGCCAAGTTAGCTTGGACTTGAGTGAGACCCTGCCTCAAAAAAGCCAAAAATAGGGCTGAAGAGATGGCTTAGTGGTTAAGGTGCCTGCTGACAAAGCCAAAGGACCCATGTTCAATTCCCCAGTACCCACATAAAACCAGATATACAAGGTAGTGCATGTGTCTGGAATTCATTTACAGTAGCTAGAAGCTCTGGAATGTCCATTCTCTCTTTCTCTCTTCCTTTCCCTCCCTCCCTCAATCCCTTTCTCAAATAAATAAATAAAATCTTATTAAAGAAAAATAAAAGAGGGCTTGAGAATTGGGTCATTGGTTAAGGTGCTTGCCTGCAAATCCTGACAACCTGAGTTTGATGCCCCAGTACCCACATAAGGCCACACACACGAAGTGGTGCATGCGTCTGGAGTTAGTTTGCAGCACCTAGAGTCCCTAGTGCACACAGTCTCTCTCATTCTCTCCCCATCTTCCTCTCTGGCTCTCTGCTTGCAAAGAAAAGAAAAGAAAAAAAAAAACCTCATTTATTTATTTATTTATTTATTTATTTATTTATTTATTTATTTATATGTGTGTGGGGAGAGCAAGGCCATGCCAGGGTCTCTTGCCACTGCAAACACATGCCTGTAGAGCCTTATGTGGGTGGTTGGGAAACCAAACCCAGGCTAGCAAGGTTTATAAGCACTAAACCAGGCCCCCAGTCCTTTTTTTTTTAAGCACTAGCATTCAACTTAAAAAAAATAGTTTAGGGCTGAAGGAATGGCTTGGTGGTTAAGTCATTTACCTGCAAAGCCAAAGGACCCAGGTTCGATTCCCCAGGACCCACATTAGCCAGATGCACAAGGGAGCACACACATCTGGAGTTCGTTTGCAGTGGCTGGAGGCCCTGGTGTGCCCATTCTCTCTTTCTCTCTCCCTCTTTCTCTGTCAAATAAATAAATACATACAAACAACAAAAAAAATAGTTTAAAATGTTTTTCTAATACTTATATATTTCTTACTCGAGTTTATGCCCAAGCTCTGGTATTTCTAAACATAACAAACTGCTCTTATGTATGTATGTATGTATGTATGTATGTATGTATGTATGTATGTATGTAAGAGAGAGGATGGAGAGAATGGGCAAACAAACCAGATGGGCCTCCACAATGTGCAAACAAACTCAGACTATGCATGGAACCACCTTGTGCGCATGAGCCACCTTGTGCCTTAGGGAATGGAACCTGGGTCCTTAGGTTTTGCAGGCAAGTGCTTTAACTGCTAAGCCATCTCTCCAGCCCTCTCTCTCTCTCTTTAATGCTAATTTGCACTCTGTTAATACTGCTGGGTTTCTGCTTTGACTGTGGGGAGCAGATGTTACTATGCGAATCTAATATCTTATCCCAGATCCACTATGAAAATAGCATCTGCAGCAAAGTCCTGGGCATTCTCTGCAGGGAGCTGTATGAGTTCACACTGGCCTATCTTTGGTGGCAATATGTGAGCTGCTAGTGATGGAGTTCAAGGCCTTTCAGATATGTGGCATATTTTAAAGCTCATTTTCTTTGTATTTCCAATTGCTGAAAACCACTCGAGATTTGCCTAAATGATAAATTTCCCTTTCCTGATTATAAAAACAATAGTGAATTTCCAGTCAAACCTACTTCATGAAAATGCAAAAAAAAAAAAAAAAAAGAAAAAGTCTTTTAGCTTTTTCACTCTGGTAAAGATAGAAACAGAAGGGTAACAGGGAAAGCAACTTCATGAATGTAAGAACAGCGTAAGTACAGGGACACATTTCAACACAGATTCATGCCTCTGGCATCCATCAGCTCACCCTCACCTCCCACCCTGTGTGTTTGTCCACTGAAGGCAACTTGAAATTGAGCTTGCCTGGAAGGACTCACTATCAAACTTTTCTGTGTAGAAAGTAATCTCACAATTGTAATTATTAGTATTCCATTGTCAAAGAAGTAAAATGACATGGTGCTCAGGGTTCAGAATTTGGGTTTTCTTGCCTGTGTCAACCACTCTGCCTTCTGATTCCCATGCTTCCTGGGAAGCAGGTCTGCTCAGCTCTTTGTCTTGCTCTGGAGGGCCTTGCTGCTGGAGTGATGCTACCTCCTGTCATCAAGGGCTGGTGCTGATGATGGTGTATCTTTTTTTTTTTTTTTTTTTTTTTTTTATTGAGGTAGGGTCTTGCTCTAGCACAAACTGACATGGAATTCACTGTGTAGTCTCAGGGTGGTCTTAAGCTCACAGAAATTCTAAGTCTGCCTTCTCAGTGTTGATTAAAGTCGTGCACCATCACGCCCAGCTCCTTTAAAAAATTATTTATTTATTGGGGAGAGAGAGAAAGAGGCAGATAGAAAGAGCAAGAGAATGGGTACACCAGGACCTCTAGCCATTGCAAACAAAGTCCAGATGCATGTGCCACCATGTGCATCCGGTTTTACATGGGCACTGGGGAATCGAACCTGGGTTCTTTGGCTTTGTTTGCAAGTGCCGTAAGTGCTAAGCCATCTCTCCAGATCCCCATTTTTTTAATGAAATATAGATAGTGCATTAGGAGAAGGGGATTAGAGGCTAAGCGAGGGAACATCTTATATTTGTTTATTTATTGATTGATTTGAGAGAGAGAGAACATGGGCATGCCAGGGCCTCTAGCTGCTACAGAAGAACTCCAGACACATGTGCCACCGTGTGCATCTGGCTTATATGGATACCAGAGAATCGAACCTAGGTTCTTAGGGTTTGCAGGCAAGTGCTTTAACCACTAAGCCATCTCTCTAGCCCATATCTTTTTTGTTGTTGTTGTTAAAATATGCATGTGTGTGTTTGTGCAGGCGGAGGACAATCTCAGGTGTCATCTTTAGGAATACCATCTACCTCCTGTGAGACAGTTAGCTAAGGAGCCCAGGGATCTACCCACCTCTGCCACACCAGGCATCCATACTATCTTCCAAAGGAAGCTATAAACTTACCATCTCTTTCAGAATGTCAGCCTGCTCTGTCCCAGGCACAGCACTACCCACAATGCCTGTGTAGTCTTTGTCTACAAAGCACTTTCAAAACTGCCCAGAATAACGACAGCTAATGCTTATAGCATTTCCTGCATGTTCTAATAGCATCATCCTAAGTCATATTTTATACGAGATTGATCCTATTATATGTGCTATATATAAGATCTGAATGATTAATATTAATCCACATTTAATATGAGATTGATCCTATTATGATCTCCATAATGCAGATAACGAAACTGGGTTTTAGAAATGTTCCATAAATGTCACAGTTAAAATTAGAGCCCATCTTTAAATATTTTATTTATTTGTTTATTTCCAAGGTGTGAGAAAGAGAGAATGAGTGTGCCAGGAGCTGGAGAGCTAGGCATGCACCACTTTGTACATCTGGCTTTACAAGGGTATTGAGGAATCAAAACTGGGTCATTAGGCTTTACAGGCAAGCACCTTAACCTCTGAGCCATCTCTCCAGCCCCTGAGTTCATCTTCAAAGAAATAATTATCATCAAGATACAGTGATAGTCCTGTATGTCCATCTGCTTGGGAGGCTGAGGAAGGAGGATTGCTTGTGCTTAGGAGTTTGAGGTCTGTCTAGACATCACAGCCAGACCCCATCCCACGTACTTCTTTGTTTTATGATTAAAAGGCAACTTCTCAAATGCTGTGGGAGTTTTTGGTGACCCTATTTAGTGTTCTGTTTGCTTAAAGGCTATAAGTATTCTCTACCACTACCGCCTAACTACAGGTTTGTCACTTAGCTCAGGAACAGTTGGTACCAACAACCTGAGCTGCCGGATTGTTTTATCTCACCTCTGCTTGATTCTCCCCTGCTGCTGACCCACTTCTTCAGCATGCTGTGCATATGGCTTCCAGACCTGAGCTTTGCCAGAAAGGAGTTGCTGTCCCCTCCCTTGAGTCCACTCTGGAATCTGCAGGCTGGTTTTGTTTGGCCCCAGTGTTCCCATTAGGCCAGTTTCTGTGGTCAGAGTCAGGGCATTTTAATCAGCTCACTTCAAAACAGAAGTTAGTCAGCACTGGGGCTGGTGGGACCAACTCTGTTCGAATATAACCTACCAGCTAGGATAGTCCTGTGTGGCCTTCCTCGTCAGCCCTCAGGTCTGTCTGCTGGTCCATGTAATTCCACCCATGCACGAAGCATTGTTTTTCAGGAGCTCTTCCTGCTGTGCTGAGGCTTATGGTGCTAGGTCGTATCAACCTATTTATTTAATGAGATGAGGTGATCTTTCCACAGGGTCCCCTACACAATGTCAGCCTCATAAAATGTCCCCAAACTCAGCTTGAGTGGCACTAAAAGCTCCACAGATGCCATAGTTGGGAGGTTAGCAAAATCCAAATCCATGTTTAAGCAAAGAAAAGTGACCTAAGCCACTGCAGTGGCCATAAATTGTTTTTTCATGTTGGGATAAAAATAAGCTGATATAACTTGTTGACCTAGTGTTCAACCTAAAGATGAATCAGTGTGTGAGGCTGACTGAGAATCGTGTGTGTGTGTGTGTGTGTGTGTGTGTGTGTGTGTGTGTGTGCGTGCTCGCGCGCGTGTTTGGGAGGAGGCTAACAGTGTTTTGCTCCTTGGTTGAGAGCAAGGTGTGTCTGGGTTAGGTTCTAACATGGCAAATAATTTAGCTTCTCTGTGCCTCAGTTACTCAAATTCTAAAAAGAAATGACTGGGTTTTAGGTTTTTATTTTGTCTTGGCTTGTTTTGTTTGAGTTTTTTTGTTGTTGTTGTTTTTGTTTTTGTTTTTCGAGGTAGGGTGTCACTCTGGCTCAGGCTGGCCTGGAATTTACTATGTAGTCTCAGGGTGGCCTCGATCTCACAGTGATCCTCCTACCTCTGCCTCCCCAGTGCTGGGATTAAAGGCATGCGCCACCACGCCCAGCTTTGTCTGTGTTTTTTGAGATAGTGTTTTGTGTACCTCAGAGTGGCCTTGAACTCCTGCTTCCCCCTTACAAGTGCTAGGATCCCAGGCTACCTTGCCTAGTTTAAAAGAGATAGTAGTACCTAATGCACAAAGTCTGTGTAACTTGACTAGCTCCGAAGCTGGCGCAGAGTCGGTGCTTAGTGGGTTGTCATTATCCTCACTGTCTTTGTGAACCAGCAGCCCCTTTCCCTTGGGCCAAGGTTTAAAAGTAATCAGTGTAAGAGAAGAGATGGTGTGTTGACCCAAACTGCACAAGTCGTTTCATCATGTTGCTTTTTTTATATATTAAGTAAAAACTTGGTCTGGAGAAGCATATGTACCATCAATTCCCTCTTCCCTGCCCCCACTCCACTGAGGGCCCTCCATAGTGGGATTGTCGGCATTCACCCAACATGGAGTTGTAGGTTATGAGTTATGAGGGCAGCAGTCTGTCATTGTGGGGAGGGCTATGTCTCTGGATATTCCTTCCCACCCTGTGGCTCTTACATTCACATTCTTTCCACCTCCTCTTCTGCAAACTTCCCTGAGCCTTGTTGGGTATGCTTTAATTCTGCTTTAGTGTTGAGTTCTTGGCAGGTCTGGATTTCTGCTTTGGTGCATCTTGAATATGTTCAGTGTCTGTCTCCATCACCCTGGCCCAGGTTGTCAGGCCCGCCATGGCAGCAGCAGCCTTGCTCATATTACCAGATCCTCTGTGGTTTCACCTGAGCCCTGGCTACTTTGTGAGGGGTGGCTCATCTCCTGTCAGGGAGTCAGCTATCTATTCTTGTCTTGTTAGTAGATGGTGGTTGTCCTGAGTTCTTGCTGTTTTCTGAAAAAGAAAAATATATTTTCCAATACAGAGTGAGATCAGGTTAGGTAAAAGTGGTTAAGCATTATTAATTGAGAGAGATTTTGATGGGTGTAGCCTGACTTGGGGATGCAGGATAGTGAGAGCTTCTCATTGGAGTCCATTATCTTGGTCTCCACAGGGTTCAGACTTGGTTCCTAGTTCCAGTTATGGGATCCTTTGTACTGAGCGGATCTCACAGCCAATCAAAGAGCCATTGGTTGCCCACCCAGGCTGTGTGCCACTATTGTACAGGTGTGTACATCTTGGCAGGTTTGTTGTTTTCATATAGCAATGTCCCCTGCGTGCTCACATTGTTGGCCTTTTTCCCTCAGCAGCTCGTGTAGCACTTTTCAGCACTATATGTGCTAACCATCTGGGAACTGGCTTCCTTTCAGATTCAGCTGTATCTCTTGATGATCTGCATTGGCAGCATGATAAATATATATGTGTGTTTTTTAAAAGTGGATAAGAGACAGGTCCTTTGGTGAACTAAGTGTGCTTGGTGTCCCTAACAGTGGACTTTCACTGGATGTTTCTTTTCCCTTCCTGCTCCTGGAATTGCTCAACTAGTCCTCCTACTGGTGTGGGTGTATCCACCTGACTTTACTACTGGGTCTTTGACTGGTGAGGGCACATCCATCTGATCTTCCTACTGTATCTTTGACTGGTGTGGGTGTATCCACCTCACTTTACTACTGGGTCTTTGACTGTTGTGGGGTATATCCAAAAGATAGGGACAAGGGTGTCTATTTAGAGCATCTGTAGTATAGATTGCTTTTCAGCGGCCACAGCAGATATATGACTTCATTTTGGCTTCATTGGAATGAGTAAAAATTGAAAATTTTTTGTTTGTATATCCTGCCTTTTGTGTCTCCAGCTTTATGTATAGATCCCAGTAATAGAGTATGCTTACTTTTATCCTTTTTCCCTTCTTTGACCCAGCCTTCACCAAAGCATTTTAGGTACAAAGTAGGGGAAAGTGGGGAATGGGGAAAAATTACTCCTAACTTCTCTTTGCCACCTCTCCCACCCATTGTCTCAAAAGACACTATTGGATTCCCCTTGACATGCATGTATTTTTCCTTTTGTAGGCTGCCATCCAGATGAAACAGCAAACACCCTCAGAAGAAGCCTCTTTCAGTTCACAAGAGTTCCAGTCGGCACCACCTCCCTCGTACCAGTTGACCGATTCGGACCTCCCAGGCTCTGGTATGACGCTCCCTGAGCAGAACTGGCTCATGAAACCTTACAGAAGGAAGTGGTCTTGAGGTCTTAGGATGAGGAGGAGGCCAGGAGCAGGACGCCTGACTTGGCATCCCTCCTCCACTTAGCTTTGGGGCTTGGGCAGGTCACCTCCACTTATATACCATTTTCTTCATCTTTACCATTGGTATTGCCTAATGCTTAGGGAATATAAAAATAATAGAATAGGGATGGAGAGATGGCTTAGTGGTTTAAATGCTTGCCTGTGAAGCCTAAGGACCCCAGTTAAAGGCTCGATTCTCCAGGACCCACATAAGCCAGATACACAAGGTGGTACATGCATCTGGAGTTCATTTGCAGTGGCTGGAGGCCCTGGTGCGCCCATATTCCCCCCCTCTCTCTTTCTCTCTCTCTCTCTCTCTCTCTCTTGACCTGCCTAATTTTGTATCTCTCTCTCTCTCTCAAATAAATAAAGAAAGAAAATGTTTTTTTAAAAACAATGGACTAGAAAAGGCCCTCAGTAAATGCATTTGAAGCTGAAACTTGCAGGTTACTTGCCAAGCTCTCCAAAACATTGTTGGCCACAAATAATGGCTTCAAAATCATACTGGACCTACTTTTCCACACTGCACGTGTTGATGTGAGTTATTTGAGACTTATTGTCAGTCCTTAAAGAAACGGGTGTTCAGACGTGGGCATGGAGGTGCGTATCGTGCCTATCTAAAATCCCAGCATTTAGGAAGGGGAGGCAGGAGGCCAGTAGTTCAAGGGCATCCTCGGTGACATAGTTCAATCCAGCCTGGAGCACACAAGACCTTGCCAAAGAAAGAAAGACGGAAGGAGGGAGTGAGAAAGGAAGGGAGGACAGGAAGAGAAGGGAGGGGGGATGGGAAAGGAGGAAGAGGAAAGAGGAGCTCAGTTGCAAGCATGAGGACATGAATTTGATCCCCAGCACCCATGTAAAAGTGCCAGGTATGATTGCTGAGGCAGGAGGATCCTGAGAGCTCACCAGCCAGCCAGTCCCGTCTTAGTAGTGCACTCCATTCCATTGAGACCCAAAGCCAAAAAAATGGGTAGTGTTCCTGAGAAAGACACCCAAGGTTGTCCTCTGGTGTCAGCTTGCATGTGCACATGTATATTTGCCCACATGCACACACAAAACACACATGAAGGGAGAGAGGGGTATTTTTGTTCTGCTTTGAAAATCCTGGCTTGAATTAGGATGAATGAAAGTTAAAAATAGAATTTAAGGAGCTGAGTGGATGGCTCAGTGGGTAAAGCACTTGTGTAGGCATGAGGACTGGAGTACAGATCCCCAACACCCATGTAAATGTAAATGTTGGGTGTGTGTGGCTGCCCATTTGTAATCCGAGCATGTGTCAAGAGACAGACAATCCCTGAGGCAAGCTGCCTAACACACCTTGTTTCCAGTGAGAGACCTTGTCTTGGTAAAATAAGGTAAAGTGTGATCAAGGAAGGCACCTGCTATGAGCCTCTGACCTCCACACTCACACACACATGCATACACATGCAAGAAAAGAAAATAAGAGAGACTACTAGAGAGCCTTTAAACCCTGGCCCCCTTAGTCACCAACTTTGCTTTTCTGGACTTGTTATCGGTAAAAAGATGAACCTTTAAATACACATACCGGTGACAGATTCATGCCTTATGTCAATGTAGCATTCATAATGCCATTATGATATTTGTTTTTTGCATAAATATCGATTTTATGAAATGTGAGCATGGAGCTACATTCCCTACCTCAGTTTCTCTAATTTATACCTAGTTCCCACTTAGGACTAACTAGGGAAAGTGAATATGCATTTCTTTTTCTTTTTCTTTTGTTTTTTGTTTTTTGTTTTTCAAGGTAGGGTCTCACTCTAGCCCAGGCTGACCTGGAATTCATTGTATAGTCTCAGGGTGTCCTTAAACTCACAGCGATCCTCCTACCTCTGCCTCCTGAGTGCTGGGATTAAAGGTGTGCACTACCACGCCTGGCATAATCTTTTTTTTTTTTTTTTGAAATATGCATTCTTAAACTCCATGTATGATGCCTTAATATTTTTCCACAGTAATAGAGATCATTCCAGTGCCAAACAAAAGTACTCTAGCACTGAGCTCTCAGCACTGCTTCTACTTCCAGATTCCCCGGGCCAGCAGCAGACAGGACACCTAGCTCCCCTCCCGTGTGCTTCCTGTCCTCTCCTACCAGTCAGCCAGACACAGCACCGCGGCTCACCCTCATGCTGTAGCAAGCTGGGAACCTTAAACGGCCTTTACTTTTCTTACTTCTCTAGTCTTCATTTCCCACTCTTGAAAATTTTATTATTATAGGAAAAAAAGTGGGCATATAGGCATTATTTTAAGGCACTGTGTTTATATTAAGGGACTTCATGATTGTAGTCAGCAAACTGCGGCCCATGGGTCAGATGTCACTCACTACCTGCTTGATGTAGGAGCTTAAAGTGACTTTTATGTTTTCAAAGATTAAAAAATAACCAAAAGCCTATTTCATGAATTCAACCAGGTTTAGTGGCTCTTGCCTTTGATCCCAGCATTGGGAGGCTGAGGTAAGAAGACTGCTATGAATTTGAGGCTAGTCTGGGCTATAGAGTGAGTTCCAGGTAAGCCTGAGCTAGAGTGAGACCCTGCCTCAAAAAAAAAAAAAAAAAGGCTATATGAAATTTATATTTCATATAGTTTTCAGTGTCCATGAGTTTTGCTTGAGTTTTGCTTTTATGACAGAGCCAAGTAGTTCTAACAGAGATGATGTGGCCTGAAATGGCTACCACATGCGCACCTTCTCTTTCACCAAGTTGTGCTGGCCATGGACTTGGACCAGTGAGGTTTGGGCAATATACATCACATTTTTTAAAATTATTTATTTATTTTGAGAGAGAAAAAGAGAGAGGCAGCTAGAGAAAGAGTGAATGGGCATGCCAGGGCCTCTAGCCACTGCAAACATGCACCCTCTTGTGCATCTGGGCACTGGTGATTCAAACTAGGGTCCTTAGGCTTCATAGGCAAATGCCTTAATCACTAAGCCATCTCCTCAGCCCCACATATTTATGCCAAATAACATAAATCCATAACCCTAGGTTTTAATCAGAGAAAATATATTCATTTACTTATCCACTTAACAAACATTATTAAAGCTTGGTATGAACCGGGCTTTGAGCTAGGTTCTGTGAAAGAAATAAACACAAAAATTGACTTAGAGGCTAGGGAATTGGCTTAGTGGTGAAAGGAATTTGCTTCAAAGCCTGATGGCCTGGGTTTGATTCCCCACTGCGCATGTAAAGCCAGATGCACAAAGTATTACATGCATCTGGAGTTTGCAGCAGCAAGGGCACTGGTGCATCTTCCCCCACCCTCGGAAAATAAGTACATATATACATACTTTTTTTTTAAATTGACTAGGACTACCTAGGGTCAAGGCACAAGGGGAAGAGGGAGGAAATGCCATCTGTGGTACCTCTGTACCATCTGTGGTACCATCTGTACTATGTTTTCTCTGTCTTCTCACTGAGGAGACAAATCATTTGAAAAGGCAATATAAAGCCGGGCGTGGTGACGCATGCCTTTAATCCCAGCACTTGGGAGGCAGAGGTAGGAGGATCGCCGTGAGTTCAAGGCCACCCTGAGACTACATAGTGAATTCCAGGTCAGCCTGGACCAGAGTGAAACCCTACCTTGAAAAACAACAAAAAAAAAAAAAGGCAATATAAACTTGCAAAAGCATCCATGAAATTGTGCCACTATTGTGGCATTTCATTTTGTGATAAATTAACAGGAAGTACAGCATGAAGTATGTATATGTATATATATATGCTACAAAAAATTAATATTTTATTTCTAACTTGGCACTTTATTTATTTTTATTTGGGGGGTCAGGGTTTCACTGTAACCCAGGCTAACCTGGAACTCACTAGCCTCAAACTCATGGCAATCCCCCTGCCTCCGCCTTCTGATTGCTGGGATTAAAGGTGCATACTACCATACCTGATTAAATTTGGGAGGGTAGCACTTTTGTTTTTACTGAGGTTGAATCACTCCATTTCTAGCACTTACCCAGGAGGCACTAGGTAGTAAACTGCATGTGTGCAATAACAGCCACTGTGGGAATGTGTGCAGTAGGCCACATTCAAGGCTAAGCCCTCCCCATGCTGTCTGTCACTCCTCTAACAGCCTATTAGTGGTGCTTACCTATACTGTACTGATGAACAGTGAACCCAGTGTTACATATCAATTCCCTGCTGAGGCTCCCAAATCCACCTATGCCTTTTAAACCCCATATAAATTATGTTAGAGCAGAACCCCTACAGGCTGACCACCTACAGCCAGGTGCCTTTTGTCTTAGGCTAGAAGTGGACAGACTTTCCTCTCTTCCTCCCTCCCTTCTGTTCCTCCCCCCCCCCCCCCAGTCTTTCCTTCCTTACTCCCTTCTTTCCATTTCATTTTGGGGGTGGGAGACAAGATCTCTCTGTGTAGGCATGGCTGCCATGAAACTCACTGTGTAGCCCAGGCTGGCCTTGAACTCATGGTGATCCTCCTGCCTTAGCCTCCTGTGTGCTGGATTACAGGCATGTGCCATCACACCCAGATAAGCCCAAACTTGCCATAAAGAACTATATAGTCAGTATTTTAGGCCTGCCACACAGTTTCTGTTGCAGCTACTCAATTCTGCCATTGTAGTGTGATAGGCGCCATAGAAAAGATAAAGATAAATTAGAGGTCTGTGTTTCAGAACAGCTTTACGGACACTAAAATTTTGATTTTACATAAATTTTACATGTCTTGAAATGCTGCTTTTATACTTTCTGAAAATGTGAAAACCATTCCTGGGCCAAAATCTGTATCCTGCCAACAGACTATGCTAGCACATAGGTCTAACCAACACCTGAATCTTGGGCATTTGGCTTCAGTGCATCAGCCACAGGTGACCAGCAGGTGGTGCTCTCTGTTAGCAGCCCTTCGCTGAACGGCATTGGTTGTCAAAAAAGATGTTCTGGCTGGGCGTGGTGGCGCACGCCTTTAATCCCAGCACTCGGGAGGCAGAGGTAGGAGGATCGCTGAGAGTTCGAGGCCACCCTGAGACTACATAGTGAATTCCAGGTCAGCCTGGACCAGAGTGAGACCCTACCTTGCAAAACCAAAAAAAAAAAAAAAAATGTTCTGTACAGGCCACTGTCTATATGGGAGTCTCTTGAAACTGTTTAATATTTTCAGTGTTTTAGTTTTCTACTGGGTTAGTTTTTAATTTATGGAAATATACATATTTAGGAAGAGATAAATGAATGCTATTAAACATCTTTTCTTAGCCTGCAAACATTTTTTTCTTTCAATTTTCAAAAAAATCCACTCCAAAACAATGATTTGGGACTGGGGAGATGGCTTAGTGGTTGAAAGCATTTGCTGTACAATCCTAACAGCTGGAGTTCAGATCCGCAGAACCTACTTGAATCTGGACACAAGTAGGCTCTGGCATTCACAGTGGCAAAACAACAAGAGAAACTCTGCCTCAAAGAAAGTAGAGATGAAGATCGACACCCTAAGGTTGTTCTCTGCTCTGCTAGAGACAGACAGGGAGGGGAGAGTGAGTGAGTGAGAATGTGCGCACCAGAGCCACTGCAAATGAGCTCCAGACACGTATCTGGTTTATGTAGGACCTGGAGCATCAAACCTGGGTCCTTAGGCTTCATAGGCATGCACCTTAACCACTAAACCATGTCTCCATACTTTTTTTTTTTTTTTTTTTTTGAGACAAGGTCTCACTGACCTGGAACTCACTCTGTAGACCCAAGCTGGCCTCGAACTCATGGCAACCCCCCTTCCCCTTGAGTGATGGCGTGCGCCACCAGGCCCGGCTACAGAATAAATTTTATTTATTTATTTGTTTTTCTTTTTTCAAGGTAGGATCTTACTATAGTCCAAGCTGACCTGGAATTCACTATGCAGTCCCAGGGTGGCCTCAAATTCATGGCAGTCCTTTGCCTCCCAAGTGCTGCACCATCATGCCTGGCCCCCAAAATAAATTTTAAAAGAATTGTTAAAGAAAGAAGAACCCTTAGCCAGGCATGGTGGCAAACGCCTTTAATCCCAGCACTCAGGAGGCAGAGATAGGAGGATCACCGTGAATTCTAGGCAACCCTGAGATTACATAGTGAATTCCAGGTCAGCCTGGGCTAGAGTGAGACTCTACCTCGAAAAACCAAAAAAAAAAAAAAAAAAAGAAGAACCCTTTATAAAACATGAACCCAGGAAACAACTTTTGAGTATTTGTTCATAATATATATGTTAGCTTAGTATATCTACATGTTGACTGACTGTCCATAACCAAAATGCCTGGGACCAGAAATATTTCAGATTTGGGGATATTTGCTTATACATAATGAGACAAATTGGAAATAAGACCCAACCCTGAATATGTAATTTATTTACGCTTCACATATGCTTTCTTGGTGGAGTCTAAAGTCTAAATGTGCAGTATTTCTAGTGTGCCCTGCATTTTGACTGTGGCCCATCATATCTAGAGTTTTCTACTTGTTGTATCATGTCAGTGCTCAAAAAATTTCAGATTTCAAATATCTGGGCTAGAAATGCTTAGCCTTTAGTGTATTTGGAAACAAGTTTTAAATGATATGATATACTCTGATAGAAAGTAAAGTATGTAATCACTACCTCTCTTTTTTATAAAGTAAGACCTTTTTAAACTTCTTTTTTGTTGTTGTTTAATTGAGAGAGAGAATGGGCACACCAGGGTCTCCCGCTGCTGCAAACAAAGACACATGTGCCACTTTGTGTGGGTACTGGCGAATCGAACCTGGGTCATTAGACTTTGCAGGCAAACACCTTTACTGCTGAGCCATCTGTCCAGCCCCAAGCACTATCTCTTAATTAGAACTTTAGAACTCAGCACTTTCTGTTGTATTAGCCTTCCTCCATATTGTAACTTTTGTTTCCATGTACCTAGTCATCTGGAGTTTTCATGGTGTATTTTAAGATTTAAAAATAAAAAAGCAATGGGCTGGAGAAATGGCTTAGCAGTTAAGGCACTTGCCTCACAAAGCCAAAGCACTCAGGTTCAATTCCCCAGGACCCACTTAAGCCAAATGCACAAGGTGGCACATATGTCTGGAGTTCATTTGCAGCACTGAAGGCCCTGTCGCACCCATTCTTTATCTGCCTCTTTCTCTCTCTCTCTCTTCCCCTCTCTCTCAAATAAATAATTAAATAAAGAAAGAAAAATATTTTAAAATAAATAACTAAACAATTAAATGATGGGCTGAGGGCTGGGAGGAGTTAATGTTTTTATCTCACACATGCCATAGTTATGTCATATTTCATCTTTTGGGTGATTGGAGAGTAATGGCACAGTCTTTGCCTTCATGGTACTTGGCAGGACAATAGTGAGATGATAAGCATGCAGACCCTGCACTCCCCCAGGCAATAGACTGCCAGCTGAGCTGTGTCTCCTACTTGCCAATCATTCTGTGTTTGGTCCCTTTCCAGGTGGTTTCCAGGCTCCTCTCTCAGTGGACCCTGCAACATGTCCAATTGTCCCTGGCCAGGAGATGATTATAGAAATATCTAAGGGACATTCAGGGCTTGGCCTCAGCATCGTAGGAGGAAAGGACACACCCTTGGTAAGTTTGTAGAAGTAAAATATGTCTATTATCAGACTTGGTTGTTCAGCCAGCCTCCTTATAGCCCTAGGGCACTTCTACAGAGACTTGGAATTTCTCTCTCTTTCTTTCTTTCTTTCTTTCTTTCTTTCTTTCTTTCTTTCTTTCTTTCTTTCTTCTTTCTTCCTTCCCCCTTCCTTCCTTCCTTCCCTTTCCTCCCCCCCCTTCCTTTCTTCCTTCCTTTCCTCCCTCTTTTCCTTTCTTCCTTCCTTTCAAACTAATTTTGTAGCCCAGGAATGCCTTAAACTCCTGATCCTCCTGCCTCCACTTCCCACATTCTGGGATTACCAGCACGTAGCAGCACACCTGGTTGGCATTTTCATAGTATGGGAGAAAAACTGTTAGAAACAGTTGTGCATATCTGTTCTTGCCAGCTCCCAAGTTTGTCCTTGGCATTTTATTTTACCAGGATTTTTTTCCTTCTAGGATATGAGGTGATTTGTCAGTACGATGGCAAGTTTTAAAAGTAGAGTACTTAGAACAGAGCCTGGTGCATAACAAGCGTTCAGTGAGCAGGAGCAGCTCTCATCATTCTCTACCCTGTCAGCCTCACATGTAGTTGGGCACAGAGAGTAAACAAGATCATGCCCATCCTGTGACTTACTTGATTGCTTACAATGCTGGACTTTCTAAATGATGGGCCTTTTGATTTTCCAGTGTCCAAGCTCCTCATTAGCGCAGTAGGTAGGACATCAGTGTCATGATTAAGCAGTACCTTTTGTTTGTCATTTTTCAGCCGGGCTATTAAACTGTTAAAGCCTTTCCTCGTTTTTTTGTTGCATTGTTTGTTTTTGCTTTTGTTATATTCAAATTGTGATTAGTCGTCAGTGCATATATATTTGAGTGAGTAATACATACAAAGTCAAATTGATACAAAATGGTGTAAATTAAAAAATAGGCCAGGTGTGGTGGCACACGTCTTTAATTCCAGCACTTGGGAGGCAGAGGTAGGAGGGTCGCTGTGAGTTCGAGGCCACCCTGAGACTACATAGTGAATTCCACGTCAGCCTGGGCTAGAGTGAGACCCTACCTTGAAAAAAAAATAGGTTTCTCTCTCTTTTGTTCTAGCCTTGATTTTCACTATGCCTGCCCCAAAGACAGGACCTCTTCGTAGAGATATTTGTATTAATTAATGTGCATTTTAAATGAAGATCTTGTTGTTTCCTTTGCAAGGAGAGAGAGAGAGAGAAAAAAAAATGGGTACACTGGGGCCTCTAGCCACTGCAAACAAACTCTAGATGCCTGTGCCACTCTGTGCATCTGGCTTAACGTGGGTACTGGGGAATTGAACCCTGGTCATTAGGCATTAACTGCTGAGCCATCTCTCCAGCCCTGCCTGTTTTATTTAATAAGGAATGAGTTGTGCTACTATATTTACAGATGAAACTTTTTGTTAGTTTGTTTCTGTTTTTCAAGATAGGGTCTTACTGTAGCCCAGGCTGATCTGAAGGTCACCAGTTTTAGGCTGGCCTTGAACTCACAACAATCATCCTACCTCAGCCTCCCAAGTGCTGGGATTAAAGGATTGTGCCACCATGATGCACAGAGCATTTGTTTTTCTGTTTGAGGTAGTGTTTCTTTGTTAGTGCCATGACAGGGACGGACAGGAGATGCTATTTTGCTCTTCTTTTGTTTTAATATTTTTATTTATTATTTGCAAGCAGAAAGAGAATGAGAATGGGCACACCAGAGCCCAGCGCTACTTTGTGCACCTGGCTTTCTGTGGACTCTGGGGAATCAAACCAAGGCCATTACGCTTTGCAAGCAAGTGCCTTTAACTCCTGAGCCATCTCTGTAGCCCCTTATTCTTGCCCCTAAAGCACCAGACAACTTGGGAGCTGCAGCACCTGCAGAAATCCAGTCTTCCTTCCTCATCCGTATTTGTCAGTCTTGTTGACTTTGCCACCTGTTCTAGAACATGCTAGCACATAGCCACCCCTCCTGAACTGAATGTTTATTTAAAGATTAAAAGACTGTGTGTTTCATCTTGATTACAGCCCTGCAGTTCAGGACAGTATATGATGTCCTAACTCTTCCCTCTGCCTGTGCAGACAGTACTGCCATGTGTGACATCCTGTATATGCTATGATACTTCCCTTGATGGACCTGCGGATACTGGAGTTGCCCTGTCCCCACAGCCAGCTCTATGTGTCAGCCCCTTTCATAGGTCTTTGTCTCCCTAAGGCCTCCAACTTCTCTGCATTTCTCAATGGTGGCCTAGAATACTAACTCTGTCCAGCTGCGGTCATTGAGAAAGAAGGTGGTCTCTCCTTTAGGGCTTCGCTTTGAGTAATGTGGTCTAGGCTGAACAATGTTCTGGTAATACTGACTCACTGAGTTTTAGTGAGGCTCAGAGATGGTACAAACACTAGAAAATACTTCTTACGTCATCCTTGCCATTCCAAGGCTATTGGAGTCGTATTGAGAAGCTGTGCACTGACTCTGATCATGGGTCCTGGCTCCCTTCCAGTAGCCCAGACCTTCATTTTCTCAAAGAAGTATTCTCAATACTAAATAAATAAACTTATTTGAAACAAATCAGGGAAATTAAATTTTAGAGCAATTTGTATTGCTTTTTTTTTTTTTTTGTTTTTTCGAGGTAGGGTCTCACTCTGGCTCAGGCTGACCTGGAATTCACTATGTAGTCTCAGGGTGGCCTCGAACTCACAGCAATCTTCCTTCCTCTGCCTCCCGAGTGCTGGGATTAAAGGCGTGTGCTACCACGCCCAGCTTTTTTTTTTTTTTTTTTTTTTCGAGGTAGGGTCTCACTCTAGCTAGCTCAGGCTGACCTGGAATTCACTGTGTAGTCTCAGGCTGGCCTTGAACTCATGGTGATCCTCCTACCTCTGCCTCCCAAGTGCAGGGATTAAAGGCGTGTGCCACCACACCCGACTTGTACTAAATTCTTTCATAAAGAAAAAGCAAGTCCTCTGACGGTTTTGTTAACATGATGCTCTCTATTGCTTAACATAAGGCAGAACTAGGTGTCCCAGAGGAGTCCCGGGGGCGGAATCAGCTCGTCTGAAATAGCAGAATGACTTGTGACATTTGGTTTTCACCTTTGTTGATGTGGATATGATTTTGCTCCATTAGATCGCTTGAATTCCTGAACCAAAGGTGCTGGGTTGTTGCAGGTCACTGGCCTGTGTCCTGGGCTGTGGCCCAGGCAGGCTCTGAGTTTCCTTGCCTCCTGCAACTCTGTACTTTGGCTGAATGCTTTGCTCTCCTTCTCCTGCCACCACGAGACAGCCAAGAAGTAAAAAAATAAAAATTATTTAAGAGCATCCTGAGGTTCATAATATACCGTTCTGCCATGTGAGACCATAAGTCCCATTGTCCATGGAAAGATAAGCACCACTCTAAAAAATGACAGATGGCACACAGCTTTTATTTCTTAACCTCCTACTTCACTGTACCTTATCAATATACTCCAAGGTACAGCCACAAGAAAATACATAGGCTGAAAAGCAGGATGGGAGTAGAAAATGCTTTAACAAATAGACCTTTTGTTCCCACAATGAAGAACTCTTTTCCTTTTGAATGCTCCTCCAAATTTTTACATGGAACATGCAGGCCAATTAAGGCTTGGGTCACATCATCCACTTGGGTGCTGGGATTGCATCCAGCCAGCAGGAAGTTTGCAAACAAGGAGGAGAGTTCATGAAAGGAAGTTGTGAGAAATGTTTGGCCCAGATATCAAAAGTACCTCTGCCTGTGTGACAAGGTAACACAGGCTCTCTCCAGAACAAGGAAGAACAGATCTTAGTTCTGCCCCAGCCCTCCCAAGTAAGGTTCCGTGTCCTCTTTGTTGTATGGCCATCTCTAGAGGAATTTCTCTGGGACCTGGTCTTGACACATCATCAGTCCCATCTGCTAGAAACCATTTCCCCCAAGCCAAGACACATCACAGAGAGAGAGCTCATGCACTGTCCTGTGTTTATAGCCACTCACCTACACCAGCCTTGGAAAGTCTTGGGATAAGGAGGAGGGGGGTTGCAAGCACACCTGGGCAGTCCTCAGAGACAGCCTTCTGCCCTGTTTTCAAGTGCATGCTGCCTCTGGAGAGCTTGGCCATCTGTGATGGACTGCTTATGTTTGCTTACTTACCCTCTGCTTGGTGCCAGGATCACAAAATTCAGCAGCAGAGCCCTATCCCCACAGAGCACGCTTACTAGTTCTGTTACCTGTGATGGTTATGGTCTACTCCGGGAAATAAACCTATAAGAAGTCATTGACTTGAAATCTCTGAAGGGTAGAAAACAGCAATGCTAGAGAAAACACTTTGTAGATTTAATTCATACAAACTGGTCCAGAAAAGGCACACTGTGGAGCAGGTGTAGTATAGTATGTCATACATTTATTTCTTTCTGCCTATATGTGCATCATTTCATCTTTTTGACTTGGTTTCCCTCTCCCCTTTGGCCTTGTTGAGTATTTATTTGCCTCATGGAATACCACACAGCTCAGAGGACTCCACCTGATCTGTTAAGTAGAGTTCTTACCCCTCCTGAAGAGTGTACCGGAGTCCCAAGACTCTCCTTGGATCTTTCACTGCCCCATCTTAAGAAAGTTTGCCTCCTGATGAGGAGTTTTTTCACCCTTGTCCTCAGAAGAAACAAAATAGATTTCTCTGGATTCAACGAAGATTATTCTGTCAGCCTTGGGAATGTTAAAGAGGAAAAAGAAAACAGAAGGAGTTAGTTCTTTTATCTTGGTGTACTGGCAGATCTGACCAGGGAAGAGAAGTAATGTAGGAAGCCCTTTTTCTGATGTCACTCACTACCAGTGGTCCCAGGCTGTAAACTGTGACCCGTGAAACCTTCCAGCAGCAGAGCAGGACTGGACCTCAGGTGTTAACTGTAGGGTTCTACACAAGTGACTGCAGCCACATCGGTGCAACGCTGGGGATAACAAAAATTTGTCGCTATAGTTTCTGTGGTTAGTTAAGTAATGACTGTAAAAGACCTTGCCAAGTGCCTTTCAGTTGCTACTAAAATAGATCCTTCACTGTCTCCATCTGCATCCCTCTCTGTGGTATCTGCATGTCAAAATGTGACTTTGTTTCATAGAATTCGATTTTATTATTCACATTACAGTTTTTGTTTGTTTGTTTGTTTGTTTGTTTTTGCAAGCAGAGAGAGAGAATTGGCATGTCAGGGTCTCTAGCTGCTACAAATGAACTCCAGATGCATGCATTACTTTGTGTATCTGGCTTTATGTGGATACTGAGAAATCGAACTTGGGTCATTAGCCTTTGCAGGCAAGCACCTTAACTGGGCCTTAGCCACTAAGCCATCTCTCCAACCCACCACCACACTTTTAAAATCTGATTTAGAGCTTGACAAATGGCTTAGAAATTAAAGGCATTCATTTGTAAAGCCTGATGGCCCAGGTTTGATTCCCCAATGCCCATATAAAGCCAGATGTACAAAGTAGCACATGCATTTAGAGTTGGTTTGCAGTGGCAGGAGACTCTGCCTTGACCATACTCACTCTTTCTGCCTGCCTCTTTCTTTCTGTCTCTCTTTCTCTCTCTCTGTCTCTCTCTTTCTTTCTCTCTCATAAATAAATAAAAATATATTTTAAAAAAATAAAATAGCCAGGCATGGTGATGCACGCCTTTAATCCCAGAACTCGGGAGGCTGAGGTAGGAGGAGTGCCATGAGGTCAAGGCCACCCTGAGATTACATAGTGAATTCCAGGTCAGCCTGAGCTAAAGTGAGACCCTACCTTGAAAAACCAAATAAAATAAAATAGCTGGGCATGGTGGCACACACCTTTAATTCCAGCACTCGGGAGGCAAAGGTAGAGGATCACTGTGAGTTCAAGGCCACCCTGAGACTACACAGTAAAGTCTAGGTCTGCCTGGTCTTGAGTGAGACCCTACCTCTAAAAACCAAAAATAAATAAATAAAATAAAATAAAATTTGATGTAGGCTGTGTGGTTGCTCATGTATATAAATCTTAGTACTCAGAGGCTAAGGCAGGAGGACCACTGTGCGTTCAAGGCCAACCTGGGCTACAGAGTGAGTTCCAGGTCAGCTTGGGCCTACCCCTCCCCGCTTGAAAAAACCTGATGTAGGGCTGGAGAGATGGCTTAGCAGTTAAGGCGCTTACCTGCAAAGCCTAAGAACCTATGTTCAATCTCTCTGCTGATACCACGTAAGCCAGATGCACAAATGTGACACAAACACAAGGTCATACATGCGCACTAGGTGGTGCAAGTGTCTGGGGTTCGATGGCAGTGACCGAGGCCCTAGCACCCCAATTCTGTCTCTCTCTCTCAAAAAAAATCCTGATATAGACACTGTCCTTCTGTTCTTGATATGTTATTTGCATGTAACCTTTCATGTAATCCTGACTCAACCTTGCTAGAGAGGTAAAACATTTTCCTCATTTATGGATGAAGAAACCAAGATTCAGATATGTTCGGCAGCATCTCCAAAGATATTCTGGTAGTGGGTGCAGGTGACATTTGGTCAGATTGTCCGGCTCTGCTTTAAATGCATAAAGTCTCTACACAGGCCTCACTGGAACTCCCTGAACCTCAGCCATGCTGGCTTCACTCAGTTCTTCCACTGAGTCCTGTTCCCCCCATACAAGGCTTTTGTGACTGACCACTCTGTCAGGAGCGTCTGGGAGGAAGGGGAGGGTTGAACTCTTGCTCACTTCCTGGCATGACTAGAACAGTGCTAACTGTCCCATTGGAAGGAGAACTGAAAGGCTGGGAAAGAGACAACAGGGACAGTCTGGACTTTTTGTGAAACCTTAGGGTCACTTTTTGTAGGTGAGGCATGAGAATCCTTCAGCAGTCTCTCAAATCATTTCAAAAGAATGGTTCAAGCATGGTGGCCTATACCTTTAATCCCTGCACCAAGGATGCAGAGGTAGGAGGATTGCTATGAGTTTGAGGCCAGCCTGGGACTATGGAAAGAGTTGGTCCAGGTCAGCATGGCCAGAGTGAGACCCAACCTTGAAAAAAACAAACAATGAAAAGAATGATTCAGGTGCTCCGAAGGGCTTGATTACAGGTAAGTTTCAAGGGTCTGAGTTCAATCCCCAGCAATGCATAAACTGGATGTGGTGGTAAATGCCAGGAATCTAGGCACTGGGGAGGTGGAAGCAGAGTTTCAGGTCTCTGAGCTAAATGAGACTCTGGCATAACTAAGTAAATAAATGTCTTGAGCCTTTTAACATATTTTATTTTATATATATTTGAAAGAGGCAGGAGAAGGAGAGAGAGAGAATAATGGGTGCTCCAGGGCCTCTAGCCACTGTAAGCAACTCCAGACACATGGAGCTTACGTGGGTACTGAGGAATCAGATGAGGGTCCTTAGTCTTCACAGGCAAGCACCTTAGCCACTAACTCGTCTCTCCAGAACATGGATTTAAAAAAAAAATAACTAACAAATAAGGCCAAATTATTATAGGATTATGTATAGAAGTTACTGCTTATCACTTCTGAAAAGTTTATAAATATAAGATCTAGTTAGTATACTTGGATTATCTTGGAGTCTCTTTGTAAGAAGAAGAAGAAAAGCAAGGACTGGCTGGGCATGGTGGCGCATGCCTTTAATCCCAGCACTCGGGAAGCAGAAGTAGGAGGATCACCAATGAGTTCAAGGCCACCCTGAGACTACATAGTGAATTCCAGGTCAGTCTGGGCTAGAGTGAGACCTTATCTCTTTGGTACTGCCCCATTGTAAATGAGGTCAGTAGGTCCTGGGGAGAGATTATAAATTGTAAATATTCTTTTTTTTTTTTTTTTTTTTTTTGTTTTTCAAAGTAGGGTCTCTCTAGCCCAAGCTGACCTGGAATTCACTATGTAATTTCAGGGTGTCCTTGAACTCATGGCGTTCCTCCTACCTCTGCCTCCCGAGTGCTGGGATTAAAGGTGTGTGCCACCATGCCCAGCAAAAATGTAAATATTCTTAAAAGGTTTAGGAGTGTCAGGTTTCTAATATCATTTCTCTCCAAGTTGCAAGTTTTTTTTTTTTTTTTTTTTTTTTTTTTTTTTTTTTTTTTGGTTTTTCGAGGTAGGGTCTCACTCTGGCTCAGGCTGACCTGGAATTAACTATGTAGTCTCAGGGTAGCCTTGAACTCACTGCAATCTTCCTACCTCTGCCTCCCCAGTGCTGGGATTAAAGGCGTGCACCACCACTCCCGGCTTCCTTTTTTCTTTCTTTCTCTTTCTCTCTCCCTCCCCCCCCCTTTCTAACTGCCCAATTGAATATTTATTTTGTTGCTAGGGATTGAATCCAAAAGGCCATGCACACTAATCATGTACTCTACTACTGAGGTACAGCCCAACCCTACTATAAATTTATTCCATTCTTTTTTATTTATTTTGAATTTATTAAAGAGAGAAAGAGGGAGAGAGAATGGATGTGCTAGGACCTTCAACCGCTGCAAATGAACTCCAGAAACATGTACCACCTTGTGCACCTGGCTTATGTGGGTCCTGAGGAATCCAGCTGGGTTTTTTGACTTTGCAAGCAAGTGCCTTAATCACTAAGCTATCTCTCCAGCCCTATTCCATTCTTATTACACACAAGTTCTATATAGTAATACCAATTTAATTCATTTTTATAGAACAGTTGTATAGGGAAATATATTAAGACATGTCAAAATAAAAGGACCCCTTACATTTGGATTTTATGTGGCAGTTTATCCATCTAGAAGTTGAAGAAATGAAGTTATTTCTTCCAGTATACGTGAGCATTTAATCATGTTGTCAAAAGAGACACTATGGGGGGGGCGCTAGAGAGATGGGTTAGTGGTTAAAGGCACTTGCTTGCAAAGCCTGATGGCCTGGGTTCAATTTCCCAGTACCCACATAAAACCAGTTGCACAAAGGGGCGCATGCATTTGGAGTTTGTTTGCAGTGACAAAAGGCCCTCTTTCTCTTTCATACTCTCTCTGCTTACAAATAAACAAATTTTTTTTAATGAGCCACTATTTCTATTCTTGACTGAATGTTTTTTATGTTACTATAGCTTTTTTGCCTGAGAATGTTTTAGTTTCCAATATCATAGATGCTAAACATTATGATCCATTTTCTTTCTCTTTGGTGGTAGGGGGTTGTAAGTGCATATTAGAATAAATAGAATATCTGAGCCAGGCGTGGTGGTGCACGCCTTTAATCCCAGCACTAGGGAGGCAGAGGTAGGAGGATCACCGTGAGTTCAAGGCCACCCTGAGACTATGTAGTGAATTCCAGGTCAGCTTGGACTAGAGTGAAACCCTACCTCAAAAAAAAAAAAAAAAAAAAAGAATAAATAGAATAATAAAATATCTAAGTTGTTATGGGTTTGTTGTTGTTTTGTTTTGTTTTGTTTTGTTTTGTTTTGTTTTGTTTTGTTTTGTTTTGTTTTGAGGCAGGGTCTCATTATACTCTGAGCTAAAGTATGGCCTCAAACTCCTGACACTGCTTCTGCCTCAGCCTCCCAGCTTTACTGGTGAACCTGGTACCAGCACAAGGTTGAAGAAGATAGACACAAAGAACTCTCAACCCCTACCAAATCAGATATCCAGAGACACAGAGACTCACAAAACCTCGTCACTGAAATAGACCAAAAATGAACCCAACATGGCTCAGGAAACTAGTGGAAGAGGGTGTGGAAAGATTATTAGAGCCATGAATTGGGTCATTATATACAGAGTCATTGCCTCTCCTGCATAACTGATGGCTACCCACATAAGGCAAGACCCACATTACCCATGGGGGGAAGGACAGGGAGAAGGCTAACGATGATACCATCATGTCTGTATATATTCTATATACATAACTAATAAAAAATATATTCAAACAATGAAAAAAATAAATGGCAGATAGATCAATAAAGATAGATGATAGATAGATAGATAGATAGATAGATAGATAGATAGATAAGTAGATAGATAGATAGATAGATAGATAGATAGATAGATAGATAGATAGATAGAAAGAAAAAAAGCATGCACCACCACACCCAGTCTTTTTAATTTGTTCCTTTTGTGTGCCTTTCTGTAGACATAACCATATGTCTATTCTGAAGTGACCTGATTTAACCTTCCCATCATATGGTCTGCTGTCACTTATTACTACTTTTGACAATTTGAAAGTAGGAGTGCAGCAATTTAAACTCCTGAATATTTTTGAAGTGAGCAGAGTAGAAAGCTACTTTAGATGTGATTGTTTTATTTGGCTGTTCCCCTTCATGTGAACTTTCAACAGTCTGTTTCATGAGGAGTGTAGTTTGCTTTGGCATGGAATCCTCAAAGCCAAGCTCCTTTTCTCATTGCTTCTTAAGTCATATATTTTCATACAAAACATCTTATTACCTTAGTTTCACGCTAAAATCAAAGCAGAGTTTACAAAAACTCTGAATCACACTGAAAGAATGTTAACGAATAGCACCTCCAAGTTGTCAGGTTTGCACATTTCTGTGATTGTAAGCAAAAAATAGTATGCAAGCTGAGTAATATTTAAATAAATAAGCACTAAATGTAACCATGAAGACTTATAAAATATAATGCAAATATTGTCCCATTTTCTTAAATAAAATCATATTCATTATGTGAAAAATATATATAATATTGATGAATATCAATATTTTGTTAAATTTGGCTTCGCAAGGAAACTCCATTTTATTTAAGTAAATGTAAAACTTTTGCTTTGGAGCTTAAGAAACAGTCTTAAAGTATAAAACATTTTTATATATTTATGGCAATTCTTATGTTAGCTGTTAAGATTTTCATTTCATATGTCTATGTTTCCATTTTAGAATTACTCACATAATCAGTTGCTTTAAAACTCACATATGCATACACACTATTTCTACCAGTGTAGCTGAGCATTTAATCATTTTACTAAAAGAGCCACTGTGCCTATTGCTGACCTAATGCTCCTCTGTTATTTGTAGTTGTTTGTTTCACACTGTCCAAAACCATAGGTGCTGAACATTATGACCCTTTTTTTTTCTCTTTGAGGGGTTTTGTAGATGTAGATGTTTGTTTTTGTCTGTTTTGAGGCAGGGTCTCACTATACCTTGGGCTAGAGTAAGAATTTACTCTGTAGCCCATGCTGGCCTCAAACTCCTGACACTCCTCCTGCCTCAGCCTCCAAGTACTGGGATTAAAGGGTAAACAGAATAGCTAATTTGAGTCAAGCATGGAGGCGCACGCCGTTAACCCCAGCACTCAGGAGGCAGAGGTAGGAAGATCGCCATGAGTTTGAGGCCAACCTAAGACTACATAGTGAATTCCAGGCCTGTTTGGGCTAGAGCAAGACCCTACCTCGAAAAACAAAATAGAGAGAATTTTGCAGGCTGGAGAGATGGCTTAGCAGTTTAGGCTCTTGTCTGAAAAGCCAAAGGACCCAGGTTTAGTTCTACAATACCCACGTAAAGCCAGATGCACAAGGTGGCATTTTGTAGTGGCTAGAGGCCCTGACCCACCCATTCTCTCACTCTTTTTATCTTTCTCTCTCTCTGTGTCTCTCTGCCTCTCTTTTTCTCTCAAATAGATAAATAAAGATATTTTGTAAAAATTTAAAAAGAGAATAATTTGTTCCTTTTGTAGCCGAGTTTTGTGAGGATTTGTTGAAGTCCATGACCTAAGATACTCAGAACATCTAGGCAATGAATTCTAATTTATTAGTTAGCAAAAGAAATGATTTTGATTTTTGTTTGTTTGTTTGTTTGTTTGTTTGTTTGTTTGTTTTTAGAGTTAGGGTCTCACTCTAGTCCAGGCTGACCGGGAATTAACTATGTAGTCTCAGGGTAGCCTTGAACTCACGACAATCCTCCTACCTCTGCCTCCCGAGTGCTGGGTTTAAAGGCGTGTGCCACCATGCCCAGCTGTGATTTTGATTTTTAAAACTTGTTGTCACTCTTGCTGGTGTCCCTCCTTTAATTCTTCAGATTTTCTGAACAGAAATATTATCTATTCAAGGCTTGATGGCTCAGAAGTTAAAGGCACTTGTTTGTAAAGCCTGCTGGCCTGGGTGCAATTCTCTAGTGCCCACATAAAGCCAGATGCACAAAGTGCTACATGCATCTGGAGTTCATTTACAGTGATAGGTAGCCCTGGGTGTGCCCATACTCTCTTTCTGTTTCCCCTTTCCCTTCCTCTTAAATAAATAAATACTTTTTTTAAGAAAAAAAGAAATGCCGGGGCTGGAAAGATGGTTTAGTGATTAAGGTGCTTGCCTGCAAAGCCAAAGGACCCAGGTTCAACTCCCCAGTATCCATGTAAGCCACAAGAGGGTGCACACATCTGGAGTTCGTTAGCAGTGGCTGGAGGTCCTGGCATGCCCATTCCCCCCCTCAAATAAATAAAGAAAAATAAAATATTTTTTAAAAAGAAATATCAAGTATGAAATTAGCAAGCAGAAAGCAGTACATTTAAGTGTGCTTGACTATAGGACTCATCCAGATTTTTGGAGTAAAGAAAGTGTGGCATTGCTTGATGCAGTTTTCCTCAAGTCTTGCATGCTCTTAGGAGATACTGACATTAAGTGGCCTCTGACTCCTCCTGTGGTGTGAATCAGAGACGTAGTGGCAGGTGCTCTGCAGGCAGATCCATGGATCTTTTTCTTCCTTTTGTTTCTTTTTAAAATTTTTTCTTTACTTATTTTGAGAGGAATAAAGAAGCAGATAGACTGTGCACGTTAGGGTCTCTGGCCACTGTAAACAAACTCCAGACACATGTACCACTTTGTGCATCTGGCTTACGTGGGTACTAAAGAATCAAACCCGGGTCCTTAGGCCTTGCAAGCAAATGCCTTAACTGCTAAGCCTCCCTCCAGCCCCCTTTTGTTTGTCCTTAAATATTTTTTATTTATTTATTTGAGACAGAGAAAGAAGTAGACAGGGAGAGAAAGAGTGGTATGGGCATGCTAGGGCTTCCAGCCACTGGAAACAAACTCTAAACACATGCACCACTTTGTGCATCTGGCTTTACATGGGCATTGAGGAATTGAACCTGGGCTACCAGGCATTGCAAGGAAGTGCCTTTAAACACTGAGCAATCCCCCATTTTTCTCTTCTTTTTTCTTTTTGTATTTGAAGGAACAGGAAACTCCCATTTGATTGGGGAGATGGCTCAGCAGTTAAAGGTGCTTGCTTGCAGTGCCTGATAACCTAAGTTTGATTAGCAATTACCCACAGAAAGCCAGATGCACAAGGTAGCACATGCATCTTCAGTTCATTTGCAATGACAGGAGGCCCTGGCATGCCCATATGGATACTCTGTCTCAAATAAAAATACAAATGTAAAAAGAGCCACAGGGTGGGAGGAAATATCCAGAGACATTGCACACCCCCAACAATGACTCACTGCTGCTCTTACATCTCATAACCCACAACTCCATGGTGAATACCAGCAATCCCACTAAAGAGGGCCTTAGTGGAGTGGGAACAGCAAGCAGGGAAATGATGGTACCAACATATGATGTGCCCATACAAAGTTTCTACAAAGAAAGGAGGGAGGGAGGGAGGGAGGGAGGGGGAGGGGGAGGGAGGGAGGGAGGGGAAAAATTTTTTTAAACACTCCCATTTGATATTTGCAATATTCTGAGATCAAAAGAATGGGGACTGGAGAGTTGGCTTAGCAGTTAAGGCACTTGCCTGCAAAGCCAAAGGACCTCGGTTCGATTCCCCAGAACCCATGTAAGCCAGATGCACAAGGGGGTGCATGCATCTGGAGTTCGTTTGCAATGGCTGGAGGCCCTAGTGTGCCCATTCTCTCTTTCTCTCTGTCTCCTCTCCCTCCCTCCCTCCCTTTCTCTTAAATAAATTAAATAAAGATAAAAATAAGAACTTACGCTGGGCTAGTGCAAAGCCAAAGGACCCAGATTCAATTCCTCAGGACTCATGAAAGCCATTTGTAGCAGCTGGAGGCCTTGGTATGCCCATTCTCTTTCAAACCTTCAGTTTGATTAAACACAAGAAGATCCTGTAGTGCTGGTGGTTTCCATTTACAACACCATAAGAATTTCCTGAGAAAAGGGATTTTAAAGCTTGAAGTAGGGAAAAATAATGTGAACAAACTCAGTTTAATATTTTCAAATTAGTCTTGCCCAAATGTTCAGGTTTCAGGGTGTCTGAGTGTAGGCTGTCTGAAGAGAGGCCCCTGGGAAACTTAGTGTTGCTGCAAGTCTCTGGATGAGGGGTTGGGATCCAGGATGGATTAGCACACCTGAGGTATTGCTTGAATCTTTCATGTGGCATATGTTATTTTGGTGACAACTCAAAATTAAGATTATTTTATTATATCTATTTATTTATTGAAGGGATGCAAATATTTTTTAAATCATTAACCATGAAAGACTTTCACCCAAAGTTTACCTACCATATTGTCCTAATTGTTTGGCTTAGATTACTTCTCCACGCTTCCATGCTGGCAGCCTCTGAGCCCAGGGCTGACTTAGGCTTTGGTCCCCTACATCATACTCAGTCCTTCAGCCCACTTCTTTCCATTGCATTCTTTTCTTTAACGGAGGCCTGGCAAACCCCTTCATCAGCCACACATCTACACCAAGTCTTTGAATACCAGTCAATACCTGAAGCTGTTTAATAATGTCATAAAACAGAAGTAAGAATGATGCATAGTTCACACCAAGTTCATACATAGCAATGGTGTTCAAGGTTAACAGCAAAAAACATGGAGGAAATTAACATGAAATACTAGACAAATCCAGTTCTAAAAAAGGACATAATAATCCTAGAAACATAATTATGCCTTTAAATGGCTAGCTAGGTCTCTTATTTATCTTCGAATCAGCTAAAATAATCATTGGCAGACTTGTGAGTGCTGCCTATTATCTAGTGTCATGCTTAAGGAACCATTGTGGTTGTTCAGAATTAATGGAAATTTTCTTTAATAGGATGCTATAGTGATCCATGAAGTCTATGAAGAAGGAGCAGCCGCCCGAGATGGAAGATTGTGGGCTGGAGACCAGATACTTGAGGTATCTCTTTCTGAATCTCTCCTTTCACTCACTCACCATTGTATACCATTGGTGACTTTTCTCCCTTTTAACAAAACTTAAACTATGTTCCCTTTTTTTTTGTTTGTTTGTTTTCAGTGTACATTGACTAGCTGGTTTACAATAGTGACAGTGTTGATGTCTGTCTGAGAAAACTTTCTCTTTTTTTCCCTGAGAAAGAAGAAAGGAGAGAGAGAGAGAGAATATGGGTCCACCAAGGCTTCCTACAGCAAACAAACTCCAGATGCATGTACCACTTTGTGCATTTGGCTTTATGTGCCTATTAGAGACTTGAGCCCAGGCTACCAGGCTCTGCAAGCAAATCCCTTTAACCTTTATGTCAAAAGGAAACCTTTGCCTTGCCATCAGCATTTACAAATGTGGGCTGGGCAGATGCCTCAGTGGGTAAGAGTGCATGCTATGAGAGTCGGGCATGCGTTCTTGTAACCCCAATGCTGATGGGTATGGAGACAGAGGATTGCTGGGGTTGCTGCTCAACCAATGTAGCTGACAAACAGAAAGTGCTAGATTCAGTGAGAGAATGTCTCATGGAAATAAGGCAGCCGGGTGATAGAGGACACCTGATGTACCTCCCACCACATACACACCAAAAAATTAAAAATAAAAACAATAAAAATTTAATGTGAAAATTGTCTCTTTAGGTGTGATATAGTATTTGTCAAGCAATGAGGTACTGAACTGGACCCTTTCAAATTGCCTTTCTTTTGCCAAAATTGTTAAAGTATTTAAATTCCAGGACAGGCAGTGTAACACTAGGAAATGAAGGTGCAGGAAGCCAACCAGTGCTAGGCATTCTGGCAGCTATGCAAATGTCCTAGAAGCAAATATCAGCAGTGTTCCTTTTGACTTCAATCATTGCTACCGGGTAAACGAGCAAGACTGGTATAAGATTTTGGTTACTTAAGAGTAGAGATATGAAGGGTGGACTAGGACAAGGACTAGTGTTAACTCTGAGACATATGGAGGTGGTGTGAAAGTACCCAGGAGAGGGCTGGAGAGATGGCTTAGCCGTTAGTTAAGGCGTTTGCCTATGAAGCCTAAGGACCCCAGTTTCATTCTCTAAGTCCCACATAAGCCAGATGCACAAGGGGGCGCACATGTCTGGAGTTTGTTTGCAGTGGCTAGAGGCCCTGGTGCACCCATTCTCACTCTCCCTCTCTTTCCCTCTTTCTCTCTCTAATAAATGAACAAATAAATTAAAATAAAATCTTTTTAAAAAAAAAAAAAAAAAAAAAGCTAGAGCGCATGCCTTTAATCCCATCTCTCGGGAGGCAGAGGTAGGAGGATCACCATGAGTTCGAGGCCACCCTGAGACTACATAGTGAATTCCAGGTCAGCCTGAGCTAGAGTGAAGCCCTACCTCAGGAAAAAAAAGAAAAAGAAAGAAAAAAGAAGGTCTCCAGGAGAGGAAAGTTGGGGTACTGTTAGGCCCCACAGATTGTGGAGATTGTTAAGGCTATGGAAAGCTGTACTTAGAAGAGAACAAAGAGAAGGAAATGAGGAGAGAATGTGGAAAAGGGTTGGAAAGAGATGGATAGAATATGAGTTATGTGTGGAGTAATATAGAGATTCCAGTAGTAGAATGGACTGAGAAGAAACATAGAATGAGCTTAAAAGGCAACTGAGCTATATCCAAACACAAACACAACTAGCATGGAATATGTATGCATGAGGGGTGTGAGACAGACAGGCAGATAGACAGAGGGAAGGAGGGAGGGAGGGAGGGAGGTCAGCCTAGACAGTCAGATTGAGCTTCAAAAATAAATAAATATTAAAACTCACCCACTAAAGCTCAGGGAATTTTGCAGAAAAGGGGCAGAAAGATCGTAAGAGCCACAGGTTGAGACATCATGTCCAGAGGCATTCCCTCCCCCTCAAAAATAACTGACTGTTGCTCCCACAACACATAAACTACAACCCCATAGGGAATAACTGCAACCCCACTGAGGAGCGTCCCCAGTGGAATGGGGGCAGGGATGAGGGAAAAGAGGGACCAACACATGATGTATCCATATGAAACAATCTTGTTAATAATAATAATAAAAACTTTAAAAAATAAAAATTTGATTTCTGTTAATAAATAAAGAGAAAAGAAAAGGTCACTAAAAGGTGTTTTTATATCTTTAAAAATATCAAAACTGAAGCCGGGTGTGGTGGCGTATGCCTTTAATCCCAGCACTCAGGAGGCAGAGGTAGGAGGATTGCTTTGAGTTCAAGGCCACCCTGAAAATACAGAGTGAATTCCAGGTCAGGTCAGCCCCAGCTACAATGAGACCCTACCTTGAAAAACAAAATACATATATATATATATATCAAAACTGGGGCTGGAGGGATGGCTTAGCAGGTAAGGCATTTGCCTGCAAAGCCAAAGGACCCAGGTTCTATTCTCCAGGACCCATGTTAGCCAGATGCACAAAGGGGCACATGCCTCTGGAGTTTGTTTGCAGTGGGTGAAGGCCCTGGCATGTCAGTTTTCTCTCTCTCTCTTTCTGTCAAATAAATAAATTAAAATAAAATATTTAAAAAATCAAAACTGAGCCAGGTACGGTGGTAGGAGGATCACCGTGAGTTCAAGGCCCGAGACTGCATAGTTAATTCCAGGTCAGCCTGGACTAGAGTGAAACCCTACCTCAAAAAACAAAACAAAAAAAATCAAAACTGACAAAAGCTAACCCTTACATACAAATGATTTTATTTTATTGTGTTTATTTATTTTTCAAGCAGAGAGTTAGAGACAGACAGAGAGAATGGGTGCACCAGGGCCTCTAGCAGCTGCAAATGAACTCCAGATGCATGCACCACCCTGTGTATCAGGCTTTACATGGGTACTGGGGAATCAAACTCCAGTCATTAAGACTTTGCAGACAAGCACCTTAACCACTGAACCATCTCTGCAGCCCACAAATGACTAAGTATATCAGATCTAACAAGTCAGTATTTCTGCCTTGGTGAGATGGGTTTGAATTTATTCCCTCCCTGGGAATTGTTAACAACATTTTTTGTATGGATACATCATGTGTTGGTCCCTCTTTTCCCTCATCCCTGCCCCTATTCCAGTGAGGACTCTCCTCAGTGGGGTTGCAGGTATTCCCTATGGGGTTGTGGGTTATGCATTGTGGGGGCAGCAGTCAGTTATTTTTGAGGGGGGAGGGAATGCCTCTGGACATGATGTCTCAACCTGTGGCTCTTACAATGTTTCAGGTTTTTTTTCTTTAACAACATGCTCTGATATGAGGTGTGATTAGCACTTCCAATTCAAACCTATATACCCAGATTTGGGGTGTGTATTACCCCCAATGTAAATCAGCCCCATTACCTTTTGGAGTAGGTTTCTATTGCACCTATAGAGTTCTGCAGTCAGTTTCCTTGTTACTGCACTGTGCGTTTGTGTCAGTCAAGGGTCTGGTCTGGATACTGTGGAATACTAATACTATCATATTATTCTGGAGCTGCTCAGCTGGTTCTTGTTGTCTTCCCCTTCCGGCTCTGGTGCTGCTCAGGGCGGGTGTAAGTAGGAAGAATCCCTTCCTAGTTGTTTCCAAGGCCCTTGCTGGCTCAGGCAGGGCCGAGCCGGACTATGAGATGCACTTCCCTGCAACAGCATCTGGAGCCTGAGTCATGGG
This sequence comes from Orientallactaga sibirica, assembly GCA_036365145.1. Taxonomy (NCBI): domain Eukaryota; kingdom Metazoa; phylum Chordata; class Mammalia; order Rodentia; family Dipodidae; genus Orientallactaga; species Orientallactaga sibirica. Next base: position 29,637,313 of record JAEOAD010000015.1, on the reverse strand, counting down.
GATATAGCTTAGCAGTAGGATGCTTGGATTCAATCCCCAATAACATAAAAAAAAAAAAATTACCCTCTCTTGAATTGTGTAAACCCTCAGCTGTACCTATTATCTTCCATAAGTATATTCATGTACTAGCATCTAGTGAAGATTAGCATAAAGAAGGCTATTTTTCTTTAGATGGAAGGAGAAGTTAAAAGGTCAAATTAACCATCTCCTGACATATGGCATCATTCTTTGACCCAATCTGAAAGAAAAGTCTAGACTTCTCACTGGAGATGGCCAATGCAGGAACTCGCCCATCAACATGTTTCATGTGCTTAGTTAAGAAACAGGTTGATAGTGACAAACAGGAAACAGGTACATAAAAATTGGGTGATCTTTCTGTTTTTCCTATTAAAAAAAAAGAAAAAGGAAGCTGGGTGTGATGACACACGCCTTTAATCCCAGCACTGGGGAGGCAGAGGTAGGAGGATCGCCATGAGTTCGAGGCCAGCCTGAGACTACTTAGTTAGTTCCAGGTCAGCCTGAGCCAGAGTGAGACCCTGCCTCAAAAAACCAAAAAAAGAAAAAGAAAAAGAAAAAGAAAAAGAAAGGAGACAGCTTGAGGAAGCTGGGCATGGTGGGGCACACCTTTAATTACAGCATTTGGGAGGCAGAGGTAGGAGGATCACTGTGAGTTCCAGGTCAGCCTGGGCTAGAGGAAGACCCTACCTCGAAAAAAACAAAAAACAACAACAACAACAAAAAAAATAATCAACTTAGCCCAGCTTTTTCTTCTTTGTTTGTTTGTTTGTTTATTATTTGGCAGGGGGGGGGGAAACAGGCACACCAGGACATCTAGCCACTGCAAACGAACTCCAGATGCATGTGCCACCTTGTGCATCTGGCTTTACATGGGTACTAGGGAATCGAACCTGGGTCCTTAGAGTTTGCAGGCAAGCACCCTAGCCACTAAGCCATCTCTCCAGCCCTCAGCCCACCTTTTCTGGAGATTTCGTTTCCCCTTTGTTCTGGGATTTACTCACAATAAGGGTGCATTCAATAGCCTGAGGGAACGGGAAGTGGTCTGCACACAATTGACATAATGGCAGCGAATATCACCTCCTAACTCCATTACACACCACTGTGGCTCAGACCTGGTCCACATCTACAGCGAATATCGCCTCCTAACTCCATTACACACCACTGTGTGCTCAGCCCTGGTCTGCGTGCTCTACAGTGACTATCACCTCCTAACTCCATTAAACACCACTGTGTGCTCAGCCCTGGTCTGCGTGCTCTACAGTGACTATCACCTCCTAACTCCATTAAACACCACTGTGTGCTCAGCCCTGGTCCACACATTCTACAGAATTGGTTGCAGTTAATTCTCAGAACACAAAGGTATAATTATTATTGCTAGTTCTTTTTTTTTTTTTTTTTTTTTTTTTTTGCGAGGTAGGGTCTCACTCTGGTCCAGGCTGACCTGGAATTAACTATGTAGTCTCAGGGTGGCCTCAAACTCTCAGCAATCCTCCTACCTCTGCCTCCTGAGTGCTGGGATTAAAGGCATGCGCCACCACGCCCGGCCATATTGCTAGTTCTTACATGACACAGCAGAAGCCCATGTTGGAATCAGCACTGCCCCTGGAGTCCAGTGGAATCCAGTGCAGCCACCCTTGTTGTGAATGCAGTTCATCTGTGTCTTGGAGCATCAAGAAATAACTGCAAAGAAAAGGCAGCTGGATATTGGGTATGTTCTTGGCTCATAGAGTCAGCTTCATATAGCAGCTCTTTGGGCTGGGATGTAGTTGAATGACAAAGCACTTGCCTATCATATGCAACACCCTGGGTTCAATCCCTGGCATCACACACAAAAAATCTTTAAGGGAGAGCCTACTCTATCTCCCCTGTTGGTTTCCGTTCTTTTTGCCGGGCCCTTTGGCCTTTAGAATGTAAGAGCTGGTGGTAATGCCTTAGACTATCTTTCACTGAAGGAACTAAGTTCAAAGACAGACGTGACCTGCCTGGGGCACAGTGCTGCACCAGAACAGGGAGTGGAAACCACATGTTGGGAGCTCTTCTACTTCTCCACCCGATTGGCCGTGCACAGGACCATCTTTCCCTCCCTTATTTTGGCTCTTTGCCTGGATGTGACCTGGGGATTGTGTCCATGACTCTGAGTCCAAAGCTGCTCTGCCTCTGAATTGCTCCTGAGTATAAATGCACTAACCAGTGTCAATATTTGTTTATTGTTATTTGGTGTGAGTTTTTTATTTTTATTTTAGTTTTTAAATTTTAAAAATATATGTTATTTTTATTTATTTGAGAGAGAGGCAGAAAGAGATAGAGAGAGAGAGAGGAGAAAGAATGGGCATGCCAGGGCCTCCACCTACTGCAAATGAACTCCATATGCATGTGCCACATCTGGCTTACCTGGGCCCTGGAGAATCAAACCATGGTCCTTTGGCTTTGCAGGTAAGCACCTTAACCACTAAGCCATTTCTTCGGCCAAGTTTTTAAATTTTTTTTAATTTGAGAGAGGCATAGATTATGTGTGTACCAGACCCTCTTGCCACTGCAAATGAGGGCCAGACACATGTGTGCCACTTTATGCATCTGGCTTTACGTGGGTACTGAGGAATCGTACCAGGGCCCGTAGGCTTTGCAAGCAAGCAAGCATCTTTACCTGCTGAGCCATCTTCCTAGTCCCCACTGTCAATATTTAAATTTTTATGGCAGATACATCCAGTAACACATTCAAAGAGCAAGTTGTGAGGCTGTATGGTATAAGGACTAGTGTGGAAAGATTTGTGAGGTTCAAAGATTGGCTACTGTACCTCTTAGCTGTGTGACCTTGACCATCACTTGATGCCTAAATCTTCTCATTTGTGCATGGTAACAATAGAACAGTATCTATTTCAGAGAGTTGGTATAAGCACAAGATGAGAAAATGTCCTTGAGGGCAGAGTCATAGTAACAAGAACAGCATTATATCAGCACAGACAGACATGCAGACCAGTGGAAGAGAACAGACCCAGAAGTCAACCCATGAAGCTAGAACCATTTGATTCTCAATCCAGGAACCAAAAACATACGTTGGAAAAGAGTCAGGCGTGGTGGCACATGCCTTTAATCCTAGCACTTGGGTGGCAGACGTAGGAAGATCGCTGTGAGTTCAAGGCCAGCCTGGGACTATAGAGTGAGTTCTAGGTAAGCCTGAGCTAGAATGAGACCCTACCTCAAAAATCAAAAGAAAAAAAGAAAAGAGATAGCCTTTTCAGCAAGCGGTGGTGGGAAAACTAATATCCACTAATATCCACTAGATCTTTATCTCCCACTTTGTAAAAAAATAAGTAAAAGGCTATCTCCAAATGGATTAAAGACCACATTGTAAGACCTGAAACTTTGAAACTAGTAGGGAAAATGTAGGAGAAATACTTCAAGAAATAGGCATAAGCAAGAACTTTCTGAATAAGACTGCAACAGCTCAAAAAATAAAATACTGCCGGGATTGGTGGTGCACGCCTTTAATCTCAGCACTCGGGAGGCAGAGGTAGGAGGATTGCCGTGAGTTCAAGGCCACCCTGAGAATACAGAATGAATTCCAGGTCAGCCTAGGCTAGAGTGAGACCCTACCTCGAAAACCAAAAAAATAAATAAATAAATAAAGTCACATAGTAGAAAACAAAATTGGTAAATTACTCCATTCCTTCCGTTGGGACTTGGAAATGGTATATCTCTACAGAATGGCTAGACTCTTCATTGAGAAAAATTATTTTTCTTATTGTTGATTGCATTTGTATTATTAATTTTGCTTTTCATCTGAGCACACTTTGGTCCTTAATCAGAATACCTCTTCTCTTCAGAAAATCTGCAATTTATCTCAGGTATTTAAAACGTTTAAAACAAACTAGGCATAGTGGCATATGCCTTTAATCCCAGCACTTGGGAGGCTGAGGTGGTAGGATCAGCATGAATTTGAGGCCAGCCTATATCTACAGAGTGAGTTCCAGGTCATCCTAGGCTGGAGTGAGACCCTATCCCAATTTTTTTTTAAAGGGGGGGAGGAGTTTAAAACAAGCTTATGCAGTTCTTAAGCACTAATATAAGTGAGATGATTTACAAGTAGAACTGAGAAAATGTTCAAACTTAACACATGAGTGAAGCCTTTGGTCAAGTATGGACACGGGATTTAAGTGTGACCAGCTACCTGCCATTCTCTAAAAAAGACTATTAGAATGAAAAAAGCAAAACTGAACAATTGTAGAATGATGATCCTAAATATTTTTTTCTTTCTTATAATGCCGTGTCTTCTAAATAGAACATTTTTTGTAACTGTCCCAATGAAGTATATTTTTTTTCTTTGAAACGGCACTTTAAATCTAGTTTATGTTCTGTCCACTTGAACTGGAATCTCTTGTATAACTTTGTAGGTAACAGACAGCTCTCTAACCTAATTAATCTGTGCCCTATGGTCCAAGTATCTGAGCTTTGATCTTGAAGGAAGAGTTTTAGAAAATTTCAATGTAGGCAAGAAAAATATTAAGAATGTAACTTGCAAGGCATTTGTAAGTTTGTGGCTAACATTTCTTAAGATTCGATGAAATTTCACTTGCTATTAGAACTTAAATCTCAGTTTAAAATTACTTATGATCAATAGTATTTATTAAGTACTCTTTATGGATATCAAATTCCCTATAAAGGTAGAAAGGAAAAACTTTTTAATAAAAATGGGGCTGAGGAGATGGATGGCTCTGTGGTTAAAGCGCATCCCTATGTGTGAGGCTCTAGGAGGGCCTGGAACAACCTGAATTCATCTTCCCAGAACCCACATAAACTGAACGTGGCCATGCACATCTGTAACCCTAATCTGCAGTGGGATGGAAACTGGGCTCCCTGACCAAAAACTACAGCTTCAGGTTGAGGGAGAGACCCCATGTCAAGAAAGTCATGGATGAGCAATAGAGAACAGCACCCAAAGTTCTCCTCTGGCCTCCACATGCACACACACCAGTATATATGTATACACACTCAAAGAATGGAATTTGAGGCAGTCTTGCTGTATTGCCCAGACTGCCACCACAAACAGCCAAGTCACCAATTTTTGAAGACTATTTTAAGATATTTGTAGTGACTTTCAGGAAAACTTACTTGTGTTTTGTTTTGTTTCCAAAGAACTGTAGGATTTGGACGTATTCCTTTTAATATTCAGCATGTCCATAGCTGGTTAAACTGTGTATTTTCCTTTGCACGGGATGCTGTGGTAATTATTTTTATTATAAACTGCAGCCTGGGCTTTACATTGGGTCAGGATTTTTCAGTGTCCCAACAATATGACTGTCAGCACATTTGTGCAGAGCAAGTCACCTTTCTGGGTCTTATTTCTGGTGACCATCTGTTCTCCATCTCTGCTACCAGCCAGATTTTTCTGAAAGCACTGTCAACTTTTTTTAATGCTAGCACAAATATTTTATGAAAAGGAGAGAATAAAAAATTCAGTTAAAAAAAGAGAGAAAATTGACATGTGCTATTGTTCAAGTTAAAAAGCTTCTACACAATAGAGGAGACAGAATGAAGAGAGCCTGCAGTGTGGAAGACTCTTTGCCTGCTCTTCCTCCAGTAGAGGATCAGTACCCAGAAGATGTAAAGAATTCAAAAGTTAAGAGCCGGGCATGGTGGTGCACGCCTTTAATCTCAGCACTCAGGAGGCAGAAGTAGGAGGATTGCTGTGAGTTCAAGGCCACCCTGAGACTACATAGTGAATTCCAGGTCAGCCTGAGCTAGAGTGAGACTCTACCTTGAAAAATTGAAAAACAAAAACAAACAAAAAAAATGACATAGGCCTGTAATCCCAGCTGCTTGGGAGGCCGAAGCAAAAAGATCAAAGATCCAAGTCCTGCCTTGACTACAGAGCCAAGTTCAACTTGCCAAGACTTCTTCTCAAAATAAGAAAGGGCTAGGGGCATAGATTAGTAATAAAGAGCTTGCCTACAATGCTTTACATTCCATCCCCAGTATCAGAAAAAATAACGTACATTAAGATTCTATTTCAGGGGCTAGAGAGACATTTGCCTGCAAAGCCAAAGGACCCAGGTTCAATTCCCCAGGACCCACAAAAGCCATTTACACAAAGTGGTGCATGCGTCTGGAGTTCGTTTGCAGTGGCTGGAGGCCCTGGCACACCCATTCTTTATCTATCTGCCTTCTTTTTATCTCTTTCTCTAGCACTCTCTCTCTCATAAATAAATAAATAAAATTAAAACTTTTTTTAATAATGTTTTTTTAAGAACTCTTTAATTGAGAGAGAGATACATAACTAGGCAGGTAGAGAGAGAGAGAATGGGCCACTGCAAACAAACTCCAGATGTGTGCACCCCCTTGTGCATCTGGCTTATGTGGGTCCTGGGGAGTCGAACCTGGGTCCTTTGGCTTTGCAGGCAAGCACCTTAACCACTAAGCCATCTCTCCAGCCCAAAAACTTTTTTTTTAAGATTATAGCACACTCCAGTCTCAATGACTATTATAGTTTGAATGTGAAATGTCCCTCTTGGGCTCATGTTCCCAGATGGTGGCACTCTTTGGGGAGGCTGTAGAAACTATAAGACTTACAAACTAGCTGCCAGACCTAGGCCACTGCCAGGGCCAGGCTTTGAAGGTTATAGTCCATCCCTGCTTCCAGATCCACTAAGATGCATTCAAACTGAACCTCAAGCTTCTACCACCATGGACCTAGCTTCTCCAGCACCATGCCTTTCCTGCGATGGTGAACCATGCTCTCTGAAACTATGAACCAAACTTGTCCTTGTTTCTGTTAGGTATTTTGTTACAGCAACAAAACAACTAACTGATGAAGTTATCAAGAAAACAAACATGAGGGGAGAGATGGCTTAGCGGTTAGGGCATTTGCCTGCAAAGCCAAAGGATCCCAGTTTGATTCTCCAGGACCCACATAAATCAGGTGCACAAGTGGGCGCATGCATCTGGAGTTCGTTTGCAATAGCAGGAGGCCCTGGCATGCCCATTCTCTCCCTCCCTCTCTCTCTCTCTGCCTCTTTCTTTCCCTCAAATAAATAAATAAAACGTATTTTTTAAATTACATATATATGTAAAGAAAACAAACATAAATGAATGTTAGAGCAGATGGGAAGGGGGAGACACGGAACCTTTACGTACTTCTGTTGGGATTGTAAAATAGTACAGCCACTATGGACAGGAGCATGGAGGTTCCTCAAAAACCTAAGTGTATATCTGTGTTTTTGTTGTTGTTGTTTTAGTTTGTTTTGCAGTGCTGGGCATTGAACCCAGTGCCTCGTGTGTGCTAAGAAAGACTTATCCAATGAGCTAGATCCTCAGCCTGAGGGTCTATGTATCTGAAAGAATCAAAACCAGTGTACAATAGAAATACCGGCATACCCATATTTATCATGGCACTATTTTTTATTTCTTCTTTGAGACATAATCTTGCTGTGTAGCCCAGACTGGCCTCACACTTCTAGCAATCCTCCTGCCTCAGCCTCCCAAGTGTTGGGATTATCAGTATATACCACCACATTCAGCATCATGGCACCGTTTTTAAAATTTATTTGTTAGGGGGCACACGTGTGCCACAGTAACACATGTAGAGATCAAAGGATAACCTCAGTGTGTCTGCTCTTCCTCTACCTTCTTTGAGATTGGGTCTCTTGTTGCTACAAGGCCCTTGAGCGTTGGATTCTGCCTCTCATTGTCTTGGGAACATTGGGATCATAGAAGTATGTGTCACTTTGTATCTACTTTATATATGTGCTGGGGAGAATTGAACTTACATTGGCAGGCTTTGTAAGCAAGTGTCTTCAACTACTGAACCATCTTCCAGCTCCCAGGTAGTGTATTGATCTAGCCCAGGCTGACCTGGAATTCACTGTGTAATCTCCAACTCATGATGTTCTTCCTACCTCTGCCTCCTACTGCACCACCACACCCAGTCTCCAGCACTATTCTTAATAGCTAAGTTATAGAATCAATCCAAGTACTCATGAGTGGGTGAATAAAGAAAAAAAAATGTAGCCGGGCATGGTGGCGCACACCTTTAATCCCAGCACTCGGGAGGCAGAGGTAGGAGGATTGCCGTGAGTTCGAGGCCACCCAGAGACTACATAGTTAATTCCAGGTCAGCCTGGACCAGGGTGAGACCATGCCTTGAAAAAAAAAGAAAGAAAACCCGGGCATGGTGGCGCACACCTTTAATCCCAGCACTTGGGAGGCAGAGGTAGGAGGATTGCTGTGTGTTCAAGGCCACCCTGAGAATACATAGTTAATTCGAGGTCAGCCTGGACCAGAGTGAAACCGTACCTCGAAAAAAAAAAAAAAAAAAAAAAAAAAGAAGGGAGGGAGGAGGGAGGAGGGAGGAAGGAAGGAAGGAAGGAGGGAGGGAGGGAGGGAAATAAATGTGACATGTACACCATAGTGTATTATTCAGCCACAAAGAAAAATGAAAGCATGCAGGAAAATGGAGGAACTGGAGGTCATAATGCTAGGCAAAATAAACCAGACTCAGAAAAGTATGTGAAATCTAGGAGGGAAAGACATGAAGGTAGATTGGTAACTATTTGGGAAGAGGAAGAAAACAGTAGGATGGTGAGGGGAGACAAGAGAGAGTGATAAGAGTATGAACAGGATCAAAGTACATTATATGCATGCATGAAGATGTCACAGGGAAATCCATTATTTTGTTCAATTAATATTCACTAATAAAAATTGGAAAAAAAAAATAACCTAAAGGAGCCGGGTGTGGTGGTGCACGCCTTTAATCCCAGCACTTGGGAGGCAGAGGTAGGAGGATTGCCATGAGTTCAAGGCCACCCTGAGACTTCATAGTGAATTCCAGGTCAGCCTGAGCTAGAGTGAGACCCTACCTCGAAAAACCAAAAATAATAATAATAATAACCTAAAGAGCTGGCACACACATGCTATGGAAATATCTAAGTAAAAAAATAACAAGGCTGTGGTCTCTTTTTGATACAATGGCTTAGAGAGGTCAGTCAACTGCGCAGCTTCACAGGAGATGGGGGGGTCCTGTGTGTGCCTCATCCAGAGTCAACTGAGAAGCCTTCAGGGCACCTGTAAAGTGTTGTGCTTTATTTGCCTTGGCAATTCTGAAGTGTGACGTGAACATTTGAGAATGAGAATGTTAGATCTAACAGGCAGAAAGACTAAAAATACTGACCTAACGCCAGTAGCTACTCTCCTTCAACCTCCTGCCTGTCACATACATACATACATACATACATGCATGTATGCATCTCTGTAGCAAAGTTCACAGCTATGTCAGTTATGACCACATGAGCCAGCTCACCCTCTGTTCTTAGGTGGGGTGGGGTCTTGATATTCGAAGCAGCTCTTGCTACAAATGGTCATACCTGTGTGCTTTAGGAATGACTGAAACTTTCTCAAAGGTTCTCACCTTGCAAGGATCAAGGAGCTGCAGCAGGCAGAATGGAAGGCCTCTGCTGTCAGCTGTCCACGTCAGGCTGGCCATTCTTGCAGGTTAATGGGGTCGACCTGAGGAGCTGCAGCCATGAGGAAGCCATCACAGCCCTGAGGCAGACACCCCAGAAGGTGCAGCTGGTGGTGTACAGAGATGAGGCGCACTACAGGGATGAGGAGAACTTGGAGATGTTTCCTGTGGATCTACAGAAGAAAACTGGCCGTGGACTGGGCCTGAGCATCGTTGGGAAACGGTAAGGAGAGGTCGCTCAAATTAGGATCAGCCTTTCACTTCATCTTCTAGGAACACTAAGGTAAAGCCTGCAGAAACTAGTGATGGGATTTCTTCCAAGACAGGATGGAATGCCTTCGGGGTGGTGTGCCATAGTGTACTGATGGGATTTCTAAAGCTTGTCATGTCAAGATGGAGCTGGACCTAGTAGCACACTCCTATAATCTCAGCTGGGCTGCTCTGTTGAAGTCTGTACTTAGCTATAGCATAAGGATTATAGTAATTGCTTCAAGATAACTTTAGTGGGTTTCTCTTGTACTTGTGGATCCAGAGCAACCACAGCAGGTTCTTTTTTTTTTTTTTTAAGAGTTTTGGGGTTTTATTCATTTATCTGAGAGAGAGAGAGAATGGGCACATCAGGGCCTCTAGCCACTCAAACAAACTCCAGATGCATGTGCCACCATGTGTATCTGGCTTACATGGGACATGGAGGATTGAACCTGGGTCCTTAGGCTTCATAGGCATGCATCTTAACTGCTAAGCCATCTCTCCAGCCCCACAGCAGATTCTTTACATCTATCTGCCCGAGGCGTCCCATTTAGAAAAGGATTGTTTTGTGCTTGTTTGTTTTTCGCTTTCTTTCAGTAGGGTCTCACTAAGCTCATAGGGGTTTGGTGAAACAATGGTCATACCTGCATTTCAGGTTGAATTTGAGAAGAGCATTTATATTCCTAGCACAAACTTTCCACTGGAGAGGATCACATGCATCTCTCTCCAGTATACTTTCCCTCTCCATTGCACATTGCTCATAGTAGCTGAAGAGTGGAAGCAGTATATGCCCATTAGCAGGTTACTAATGGTGACAGTCTGGGACATCACAGACTTATACATAGCCATTAACATGAAGACGCAGCCAGGTTCTAATGAAGATCAGCTGAAGGGAGGGAAATGGACCAGTGGGAGTAAGACACTTAGCACACGTGAGCCCTTGATTCAGTCTCTAGCACCCCTACCAAAAAAAAAAAAAAAAAAATCAACTACCACAATGTATTAAGTGAAATAAATAAACAATAAATGCCAAACATAATGGCTCATACCTGTATTTCCAGCACACAGGAGTCTAAAGCAGGTGAATCACCACAAGTTTGAAGACAACTTGGCCTACATATGAGTTCTGGGCCAGCTTGGGCTACAGAGTGAGACCCTGTCTCAAAAAAAAAAAAAAAAAATAAGTGCCAGGCATGGTGGCACATGCCTTTAATCCCAGTACTTGGAGGCAGAGATAGGGGGATTGCTGTGAGTTCAAGGCCACCCTGAGACTACATAGTGAATTCCAGGTCAGCCTGAGCTAGAGTGAGACTCTACCTCGAAAAACCAAAAAAAAAAAAAAAAAAAAAGTGGAGAGATGGCTTAGCAGTTAAGGCATTTGTCTGCAAATCTAAAGGACCCAGGTTCATTCCTTCATTCCCCAATACCCACATAAAGCCAAATTCACAAGGTGGCGCATGTGTCTGGAGTTCATTTGCAGTGACTGGAGGCTGTGGCACACCCATTCTTTATCTCTCTCTCTCTGTCAAATAAATAAAGATATTTTTTAAGTGGGGTAAAGGAAGGAAAGAGGGAGTAGGAGAAGGCAGAGGAAGGACTGAGTTTAAAAGGAGTTGTGTATGTGTGTATATACACACGTACATGTACACAAGCCCAGGTACACACAAGTACTATGCACAGATACATAGCACATAAGTACTATATAAATCCCCAAGAAACAGGCAGCATAGGTTGCCTCTGAGAAGGGAATTGGGGGTCAAGAAACAGTGAAAGAAACTTCAATCCGGACGTGATGGTGCAAGCCTTTAATCCCAGCACTCAGGAGGCAGAAGTAGGTGAATCACTGTGAATTCAAAGCCACCCTGAGACTACATAGTGAATTCCAGGTCAGCCTGGGCTAGAGTGAAACCCTACCTGGAAAAACAAAAACAAACAAAACCTTCAAGGTATGCCTTTAATTGTTTCAGTTTTGAAATATAAATTTATTCATCAAATACTTTCAATTGAGTCTGCAAATAAAAGGGCTCAGATGGTAGAACGCTTGTGTAACATGCACAAAGCCCTACACCACATAAACCAGGCATGCTGGCACACGCCTATAACCTCAGCACTCAGGAGGTAAAGGCAGGAGGATCAGAAGTTCAAGGTCATCCTTAGCTACATAGAAAACTCAAGGCTGGCAGCACATCCCTTTAATCCCTGCACTCAGAAGGCAGAGGTAGGAGGATTGCTGTGAGTTTAAGACCAACCTAAGACTACATAGTGAATTTTAGGTCAGCCTGAGCTAGAGTGAGACCCTACTTTAACCCCCACCCCCAAAAAAAAAAAAAAAAAAAAAAAAATTCAAGGCTAGCCTGGACTACATAAGATCCTATCTCAAAAAAAAAAAAAAAAAAAAAAAAAACTCTGAAAATACAAGACAGGAAAACAGTGAGGAGATTATAAATAGAATAGATGTTAGCAATTGGACTCACGTGTTCTAAGAAAATAACCTGTTCATTTTGTTTCTTTGTTTCTGATGTTGGGGAAGGACCCCATGCAAGGTGAACACTCTACCACTGAACTCTCCTCCCAGCCACAAACCTGATCGTTTTAAGAGTACTAAACTCTACCTTTTTACATAGTATGTTTGCATTTTACTCCATGACAATGTCCTTAGGACAATAAAAATGAATATACAATAGGCAAAAATGAGTATACAGTACACAACACAAATAGGCATAATCTGAAGGGCAAATGCTCAGAAGTTTATTATTGAGAAAGTTAGCGGGTAGTATTGGACTTAATGTTTTTGTGGAACCCTTCTAAGCTTTAGGATTTAGTGTATCTATATAGAAAGTGATCTCAGGTTTTAATGAAAAAAATAAGTGATTGTGCAATCTCCCACTTTATGGTATTAACAGGAATGGAAGTGGAGTGTTTATTTCTGACATTGTGAAAGGCGGAGCTGCAGACCTGGATGGGAGGTTGATTCAGGGAGACCAGATCTTGTCTGTGAATGGAGAAGACATGAGAAATGCCTCACAGGAGACGGTGGCTACCATCCTAAAGGTGAGTCCCTAGGGTGCTTCCTGGCTTGTTGCCACTCAAAGTACCTGGAGCTGCCATGTCTGCCTTATTGGGAGATGTCTAATTGTTACTAGAAATTTAATCTCTGATTGTTGCAAGTGATCAGCAATAGATTTGAAAGAAAGCTGTTACATTAATTTAGAAATGGAAGAGAACCTGCTTGGGGATTTCTAGGCTAATTTTTCAGGTTTGTGAGAATTCCATCTATCCAAAGCTATCCTTTAACTTGGGGGGTGTAGGCTCTGCTAGATTGTAGAACCCTCCTCCTCCCTCTGTACAGTCAGGGGAGCACATAGGTATAAGTTAGTCAAACCACCTTTTTTTGCTGGAGAAAATATAAACTGAGGCAGGGCATGGTGGCACACGCCTTTAATCCCAGCACTTGGGAGGCTGAGGTAGGAAGATTGCTGTGAGTTTGAGGCCATCCTGGGGCTACAAAGTCAATTCCAGGTTAGCTTGGGCTAGAGTGAGACCCTCCCTCAAGAAACAAAACCAAAAAGAAAGAAAACTGAAAAGCAGGGTGGCAAGCCCGAGTCACAAGGCTCTGCTGAGTGCTTTCCTCACCCTGGCTGTCGCTGAACCTGTGAGCTCAAACTCCACGTCCACGTGGCTCTGCTTGTGGACTCGCCTTCCCATTAAACTGTAACCACATGTCTCCTACTCTGGATTTCACAAATTACCATGGTAGCTTGTGCAAATTCAGATGGACTTTTCATTAGTTAGTAAGTATCCAAGGGAGGGTTTGTAGTTCTAAATGATCTCCCTATCTGATAATTCTGTTCTGCTTTTGACCACTTTCTCTTATTTTGCCCTTTGTGAACATTTGCAATCAGAAGGGAGGAGGAAGAACAGAGAGATGAAGTTTAATCTGATCTGTTTAATCCATTTGAGGAGGTTGTGAGGCTTGGGTTCTTGGGTTTGATTTTGGAATGACTGAGTCTCCTTCTTGTGTGTTGTCTTTGTTCCCCTTCATAAGCTGTGGCTGCAGAGATGAGTGGTGGCCCAGCTCTGGTGTTTTAGAACATAAATGCTTTTGCATTTCATTTCTGTCCTTTTCTTGTCTTCCCAAGTGTGCCCAGGGACTTGTGCAACTAGAGATTGGGAGACTCCGAGCTGGTTCCTGGGCCTCCTCAAGGAAGACCTCGCAAAACAGCCAGGTTGTTGAAGGCTTCCCAACTGAACCACTTACTCTCCTGCTCCCATTGGGAGACAGCTCCTCATTTCATAATGTCTGATGCATGGCATATTCACAACACCAACTTAACAATGAACAATGGGAGGAAAATATATATGTTTCCCTTTTTCATTCCCTGCAAATGTTTTCTTAGAACTATTTCTCTCTCCCACTATTCTATATTGCTTATGCTCCCATGTACACAGCTGTGTTTATGTTAGAAAAGAAGAGGTAACATCTGGTGGCAATTTGACCCTCATTAGCGCAACATTGTTCTATTCATCCAATTAAATATTCTATAAAGTTAAGTTGTGACCAGCCACTCACACATGCTGACAGCAATTAATGGCATATTCCTGGGAGAGCAAAGCCCAGAGCTTTTCTTTTGGGAGGGAGAATGAGTGGGCAATATTTTATGGGCTAGTAAATGTTTATTTGCAAGGCTGATGTGTCACTTATTCTAAACAAAGTGTTTTCACTGTGTTTTTTTTTTTTTTTCTCTGTTATAATGGTTGCCACAGCAAGATGGCAGGCTATATGTTTAGTCCCCTTAGCCACATAATTCAACTATAGAGACTTGCATGTGACCCCTTGGTCCCCTCAGTGGGTTCTGGACAGGCCTATGTTTTGAGGATACAAGCAAGACTTTCAGCCCCTCTGGTTGCCTAGGGCAGCCTCCCAAGTTCACTTGCAGACACTCTGGTTAGTGGGCTGCACTCAGCTGCATTTGCATTGCTGTCAGCTGCCTCTTTTGCTAATATCATTGGTAGATAGGATCACAGACTAGCTGACTCATCTGAGGGGGATCTTCAGAAAAGTCAAACCCAATTCACGCTGTTACATCTGGAACTTTCTTTTCCCACTTCTGGCTTATGTAGTAAGCAGCAAATATACACACAGAAATACAGTGCTTCTGTTAGTCTATCTGTTGCATAAATGTAAGGTATAGTCCTTTAATTTTTTTACCTATTTGAAATTTTTCTTATTTAGGAAATATTAAGAAGCAGGGGATTGGGGTCAGTGGGTATTGCCACAAAAGCAAGAGGACCTGAACTTTGATCCCTAGAGCCCACATAAAAACTAGGTGTGATGGTGCAGTCCTATAATCTCAGCACTGGGGAGGCAGAAACAGGAAGATCCCGGAACTTGTTTGCTCACTAGTCTAGCTGAATTGATGAGCTCTAGGATCAGTGAAAGGCCCTGTCTCAGAAAAACAAGATGGAGAGGAACTGAAGAAATCACCAGACATTGACTTTTGGCCTCCACATGCATGCACATTTGCGCGCGTGCGAGCACACACACACACTCACTCTCTCTCTCTCTCTCTCTTTCTCTCTCTCATAATATATGAAGAAATGCTTTTAAGGGCTAGAGAGATGGCTTAACAGTTAAGGTGCTTGCCTGCAAAGCCAAAGGACCCAGGCTTGATTCCCCAGGACCCCCGTGAGCTACATGTACAAGGTGGCACATGCATCTGGAATTCGTTTGCAGTGGCTGGAGGCCCTGGCACGCCCTTTCTCTTTGTCTCTCTGTCTCTCTATCTCTCTCAAATAAATAACAAATAAAATATTTTTTTAAAAGACAGGGCTGGTGAGGCTTAGTGGTTAAGGTGTTTGCCTGCAAAGCCAAAGGACCCAGGTTTGATTCCCCAGGACCCAAGTAAGCCAAGATACAGAAAGTGGCACATGCATCTGGAGTTCATTTGCAGTGGCTGGAAGCCCTGGTGTGCCTCTCTCTCTCCCTCTGCCTCTTTCTCTCTCTCAAATAAATAAATAAAAATAATAAATATTTTAAAAATTGCCAGGCGTGGTGGCACACGCCTTTAATCCCAGCATTTGGGAGGCAGAGGTAGGAGGATCGCCATAAGTTTGAGGCCTCCCTGAGACTACATAGTGAAGTCCCGATCAGCCTGGACTACAATGAGACCCTACCTTGAAAAACAAAAAAATAAAAAAATAAAAAAATAAAAAATTTTTTTAACACATTTGTAAAGAAAAAAAGTATAATTTACCAACTGATAATATTTATCTTAATCATATCTTAAAATTTCATTGTAGTGAGACAAAGACTTGATAATTTTGTAGAAAAATATTTATTATGGGTTATATTTTCTGCATTATAAAGGGATGTCACCAATGTATTCAATTTTTAATAGCCATAAATGACCACACACTGTAGAAACCAAATATTTAAATGAGCAAAAGGTCATGTAGCTGGGTGTGGTGGCGCACGCCTTTAATCCCAGCATTCAAGAGGCAGAGGTAGGAGGATCGCCATGAGTTCGAGGCCACCCTGAGACTACATAGTGAATTCCAGGTCAGCCTGAGCTACAGTGAGACCCTACCTCGAAAAACCAAAAAGAAAGAAGACAGAAAGAAAGAAAAAAGAAAGGAAGGAAGAAGAAGAAAGGAAAGAAGGAAAGAAAGAGGTCACATAATAGAAGTAGACTGGATTACTGATCCAGAAATTTTTTTGAGGGGGGAAAAAAGTGATAGATATTTTAAAAGCCTTTTTTTATTCCTTGACATTTGCTGCTTTCTCCCAGAAGTGAGGGTTCTACTCAGTCGAATTTTAGTACCCTTGTTTTAGCAAACTACAGAATGCAGTTTAGGTAATGAGGGAAGGCATGTTGATGGTTCCCTCAATGATAGAGTAACACTAAGGCAACGGAGGAAAACGTTTGATTTCATGTGAAGTCAAAACAGCCCAAACAATTGCTGTTCTGCCTTAATAACTGAAACAGTATATAATAGAGGAAATGTTTCCCTGAGACTGGGTAAAGAAGAGAAGTGAGTGACTTTGCTTTCTTCTCAGCCTTTCCAGAATTTTCTGGTAGATGACTCTGGTGACTTTTGCCACTAGTAAAACCCCTGTGTGGATTTGGAGGGTCAGGTAGGGTCTGCCTGCCTGTGACCTCCATGTATTCTTTGCAGGGGACTCAGCACAGTACACACAGCAGCGGCCGGCCAGCCTTGGGCCCTGTCATCGCCAGCCTGCAAAACTTGGTGGGCACCAAGAAAGCTTCAGATCCTTCCCAGAAAAGTTCAGGTATCGCATAGACATATCCCCAGTAAAATCAGGCTTACCATCTTTAATAAAAATGTTAGCTGGGCATGGTGGCGCACCCCTTTAATCCCAGCACTTGGGAGGCAGAGGTAGGAGGATTGCCGTGAGTTCAAGGCCACCCTGAGACTACATAGTTAATTCCAGGTCAGCCTGGACCAGAGTGAACCCCTACCTCAAAAAACCCCAAAAAAAAAAAAAAAAAAAAAAAAAAAAGTTTTTCAAGTCTCTGAGCTTGGCCACCAAAGCCACAAACTTTCTTAGGAAGGAGAATCCGAGTTACTTTTGGGATGCCATCCTGGGAGTACCCACATCAATATGGGTGTGGGGGCACCTGCCTCAACATTTACGAGGTTGAGGCAAGGGCATCACAGGTGGAGACCAGCCTGAGCTACCAGCTGTAGAATGAAAGAGAACAACAAATGCTCCAGATCAACACTGAGCAGCACCGAAACAAAGCGAAGAGCCAAGAGATCCTGCTGTTCACCAAGAGAGTCTAACAAGTCCAGGTGACGAGGACAGCACATGGGGAGGTCTTCATAAGTCTAACAAGTCCAGGTGATGAGGACATCAAGGGGGGAGTCTTCATAATCTAACAAGTCCAGGTGACGAGGACAGCACGTGGGGAGTCTTCATAAGTCTAACAAGTCCAGGTGATGAGGACATCAAGGGGGGAGTCTTCATAAGTCTACCAAGTCCAGGTGACGAGGACATCAAGGGGGGAGTCTTCATAAGTCTAACAAGTCCAGGTGACGAGGACAGCACGTGGGGAGTCTTCATAAGTCTAACAAGTCCAGGTGACGAGGACAGCACGTGGGGAGTCTTCATAAGTCTAACAAGTCCAGGTGATGAGGACATCAAGTGGGGAGTCTTCATAAGTCTAACAAGTCCAGGTGACGAGGACAGCACGTGGGGAGTCTTCATAAGTCTAACAAGTCCAGGTGACGAGGACAGCACGCGGGGAGTCTTCATAAGTCTAACAAGTCCAGGTGATGAGGACATCAAGTGGGGAGTCTTGATAAGTCTAACAAGTCCAGGTGACAAAGACAGCACGTGGGGAGTCTTCATAAGTCTAACAAGTCCAGGTGATGAGGACATCAAGGGGGGAGTCTTCATAAGTCTAACAAGTCCAGGTGACGAGGTAGCACGTGGGGAGTCTTCATAAGTCTCACAAGTACAGGCGACGAGGACAGCACGTGGGGAGTCTTCATAAGTCTAACAAGTCCAGGTGACAAGGACAGCACGTGGGGAGTCTTCATAAGTCTCACAAGTCCAGGCAACGAGGACAGCACGTGGGGAGTCTTCATAAGTCTAACAAGTCCAGGTGACTAGGACAGCACGTGGGGAGTCTTCATAAGTCTAACAAGTCCAGGTGACAAGGACAGCACGTGGGGAGTCTTCATAAGTCTAACAAGTCCAGGTGACGAGGACATCAAGTGGGGAGTCTTCATAAGTCTAACAAGTCCAGGTGACGAGGAGAGCACGTGGGGAGTCTTCATAAGTCTAACAAGTCCAGGTGACGAGGACATCAAGTGGGGAGTCTTCATAGGTCTAACAAGTCCAGGTGACGAGGACATCAAGTGGGGAGTCTTCATAAGTCTAACAAGTCCAGGTGACGAGGACATCAAGTGGGGAGTCTTCATAAGTCTAGCAAGTCCAGGTGACGAGGACATCAAGTGGGGAGTCTTCATAAGTCTAACAAGTCCAGGTGACGAGGACAGCACGTGGGGAGTCTTCATAAGTCTAACAAGTCCAGGTGATGAGGACAGCACGTGGGGAGTCTTCATAAGTCTAGCAAGTCCAGGTGACGAGGACAGCACGTGGGGAGTCTTCATAAGTCTAACAAGTCCAGGTGACGAGGACATCAAGTGGGGAGTCTTCATAAGTCTAACAAGTCCAGGTGACGAGGACAACATGCGGGGAGTCTTCATAAGTCTAACAAGTCCAGGTGACGAGGACAGCACGTGGGGAGTCTTCATAAGTCTAACAAGTCCAGGTGACAAGGACAACATGCGGGGAGTCTTCATAAGTCTAACAAGTCCAGGTGACGAGGACAGCACGTGGGGAGTCTTCATAAGTCTAACATGTCCAGGTGATGAGGACATCAAGTGGGGAGTCTTCATAAGTCTAACAAGTCCAGGTGACGAGGACAGCACGTGGGGAGTCTTCATAAGTCTAACAAGTCCAGGTGACGAGGACAGCACGTGGGGAGTCTTCATAAGTCTAACATGTCCAGGTGATGAGGACATCAAGTGGGGAGTCTTCATAAGTCTAACAAGTCCAGGTGATGAGGACAACATGCGGGGAGTCTTCATAAGTCTAACAAGTCCAGGTGACGAGGACATCAAGTGGGGAGTCTTCATAAGTCTAACAAGTCCAGGTGACGAGGACAGCACGTGGGGAGTCTTCATAAGTCTAACAAGTCCAGGTGACGAGGACAGCATGTGGGGAGTCTTCATAAGTCTAACAAGTCCAGGTGACGAGGACATCAAGTGGGGAGTCTTCAGACGTCTAACAAGTCCAGGTGACAAGGACAGCACGTGGGGAGTCTTCATAAGTCTAACATGTCCAGGTGATGAGGACAACATGCGGGGAGTCTTCATAAGTCTAACAAGTCCAGGTGACGAGGACAGCACGTGGGGAGTCTTCAGACGTCTAACAAGTCCAGGTGACGAGGACAGCACGTGGGGAGTCTTCATAAGTCTAACAAGTCCAGGTAACGAGGACAGCATGTGGGGAGTCTTCATAAGTCTAACAAGTCCAGGTGACGAGGACAGCACGTGGGGAGTCTTCATAAGTCTAACATGTCCAGGTAACGAGGACATCAAGTGGGGAGTCTTCATAAGTCTAACAAGTCCAGGTGATGAGGACAACATGCGGGGAGTCTTCATAAGTCTAACAAGTCCAGGTGACGAGGACATCAAGTGGGGAGTCTTCATAAGTCTAACAAGTCCAGGTGACGAGGACAGCACGTGGGGAGTCTTCATAAGTCTAACAAGTCCAGGTGACGAGGACAGCACGTGGAGAGTCTTCATAAGTCTAACAAGTCCAGGTGACGAGGACAGCACGTGGGGAGTCTTCATAAGTCTAACATGTCCAGGTGACGAGGACAGCACGTGGGGAGTCTTCATAAGTCTAACAAGTCCAGGTGACGAGGACAGCACGTGGGGAGTCTTCATAAGTCTAACAAGTCCAGGTGACGAGGACAGCACGTGGGGAGTCTTCATAAGTCTAACATGTCCAGGTGACGAGGACAGCACGTGGGGGAGTCTTCATAAGTCTAACAAGTCCAGGTGACGAGGACAGCACGTGGGGAGTCTTCATAAGTCTAACAAGTCCAGGTGACGAGGGACAGCACGTGGGGAGTCTTCATAAGTCTAACATGTCCAGGTGACGAGGACAGCACGTGGGGAGTCTTCATAAGTCTAACAAGTCCAGGTGACGAGGACAGCACGTGGGGAGTCTTCATAAGTCTAACAAGTCCAGGTGACGAGGACAGCACGTGGGGAGTCTTCATAAGTCTAACATGTCCAGGTGACAAGGACAGCACGTGGGGAGTCTTCATAAGTCTAACAAGTCCAGGTGACGAGGACATCAAGGGGGGCGTCTTCATAAGTCTAACAAGTCCAGGTGACGAGGACAGCACGTGGGGAGTCTTCATAAGTCTTAACAAGTCCAGGTGACGAGGACAGCACGCGGGGAGTCTTCATAAGTCTAACAAGTCCAGGGGACGAGGACATCAAGTGGGGAGTCTTCATAAGTCTAACAAGTCCAGGTGACGAGGACATCAAGTGGGGAGTCTTCATAAGTCTAACAAGTCCAGGTGACGAGGACATCAAGTGGGGAGTCTTCATAAGTCTAACAAGTCCAGGTGACGAGGACATCAAGGGGGGAGTCTTCATAAGTCTAACAAGTCCAGGTGACGAGGACAGCACGTGGGGAGTCTTCATAAGTCTAACAAGTCCAGGCGACGAGGACATCAAGTGGGGAGTCTTCATAAGTCTAACAAGTCCAGGCGACGAGGACATCAAGTGGGGAGTCTTCATAAGTCTAACAAGTCCAGGTGACGAGGACATCAAGTGGGGAGTCTTCATAAGTCTAACAAGTCCAGGCGACGAGGACAGCACGTGGGGAGTCTTCATAAGTCTAACAAGTCCAGGGACGAGGACAACATGCGGGGAGTCTTCATAAGTCTGACAAGTCCAAGTGACGAGGACAACATGCGGGGAATCTTCATAAGTCTGACAAGTCCAAGTGACGAGGACAGCATGCGAGGAAGTCTTCGTAAGTCTTGCATTGGGTGGAGGGTTCTCTGTGATGAAATGGTAGAAAAACCCACAATAAACACCAGTGGCTCATCCTCCTCGCCAAGCATTGAATCTCCATGTTGCTGGCGCCAAGGCTGCCTGCAACATCAGCTCTTGTCGGATCATGTGGTCATAGCCATTGGTCTCGCAGGGAACGGTCCTTTAATATAGGACTTGCCCTGCTGAGGATGCTTGCTGTAGAAGTCTTATTCAAAAAAGCTAAAAAAAGAATATCATTTCTCTGGGAGAGTATTACATACTAAATATATCGCTGAATTTAAAACTATTAATGGTCTTCCTTATTTATAGGCACAGATGTGGGACCACGGACTGTTGAAATAATCAGAGTAAGTCAATTTTGTTTTCATTACAATTTTTGGATTTTTGTAAAATACACATTTTCCCGTTGACTACATGTTACTGAAGTAAATAGGTAATGAAAATGGACTTTTTGTTTGTTTGTTTTTCACCGTAGGGTCTCACTGTAGCCCAGACTGACCTTGAAATTCACTATGTAGTCTCAGAGTGGCCTTGAACTCATGGCAATCCTACCTTTGCCTCCTGAGTACTAGGATTAAAGGCATGCGCCACCACGCCCAGCCATTTTTTAAGTATTTTATTATTTATTTCTGTATTTATTTTAGTTGCAAGAGAATGAAAGAGAGGCAGAGAGCAATAGAGAAAAAAAAGAGAGAATGGGCATGCCAGGGCCTCTAGCCACTGCAAACAAGCATGCCACATAGTGAATCTGGCTTTACATGGATACTGGGGAATCGAACCTAGGTCCTTTGACTTTGCAGGCAAGTGCCTTAATCCCAAAGCCATCTCTCCAGCACCTTCTCCATCATTTTTCTGCCATGTCTTCTTGAGCTAGAGTCTCTTACTTACTCTGGAGCTGGCTTTTCTTTTCCTTTTTTCTCTTCTTTTTCCACAAGTTGTGGTGATTCTCGGGTCTCTGTTTCCCTATAAAACTTGGGATATGCATGGCCTGGGGATTGACTCAAGCAGTCTCTCAGGCTTCCTCAGACCCTCACACTTGTACAGTAAGTGGTTTTTTTGTTGTTGTTGTTTAGGTTTTTTTTGTATTTATTTATTTATTTATTTATTTATTTATTTATTTATTTGCAAGCAGAGAGACAGACAGAGAAAGAGAGAAGAGAGGCAGACAGAGAATGGGCATGCCAGGGCCTCCAGCCACTGCAAACGAACTCCAGATGCATTTGCCCCTTGTGCATCTGGCTTAGATGGGTCCTGGAGAATCGAACCGGGATCCTTTGGCTTCGCAGGCAAACGCCTTAACTGCTAAGCCATTTCTCCAGCCCACAGTAAGTGTTCTTAATCTCTTAAGTGCCAAACCAAACCATCCCTCCAACCCCCACTATTGCCTCTTCTTGAGCCTTTTGTTTGTTTGTTTTAATTTTTTCAAGGCAGGGTTTCACTGTAGCCCAGGTTAACCTGGAATTCACTATGTAGTCTCAGGGTGGCCTTGAACTCACAGCATTCCTCCTACCTCAGCCTGCATACCCACTCCGTTTGTTTGTTTTTGTTTTTCAAGGTAAATTCTTCCTCTAGCCCAGGCTGACCTGGAATTCACTATGTATTTTCAGGGTGGCCTCAAACTCATGGTGATCCTCCCACCTCTACCTCCTGAGTGCTGGGGATAAAAAGTGTGTGCCACCACCCGCAGCCTTTTCTGTCAGCCAGAACTGTCCTGCACTCTTACTCATCCTCAAACATCTCTGTGCGGTTTGCAACATTCTTCCTCCTTGTGCACAGAGATGGAGACTGGAAGAGACAAACATCTCCAGGACCCCACTTCTCCCTGCATGCTAGAGCTGACACCAGTCTTTGTGACTCCTAAGACCCTGCCCCTGTTACCCTGGCTGCCTCCATCATGGAGGGTCTGTTAGGCTGCAGTCTGGAGACAGTCTGGCTGTGGCTTTTTATAAAACATGGAGGGTATTATGTTTTCTCTTTTTCAGGAATTCAGCGATGCCCTTGGAATCAGTATTGCTGGAGGAAAAGGAAGTCCTTTAGGAAATATCCCTATATTTATTGCCATGATTCAGGCCAGTGGAGTGGCTGCACGAACACAGAAGCTTAAGGTAAGAGGGCACCACAATCTGTGGGGCAGGGGAGGAAGTTGCAGCTATGAACTCCTTGTTTAAAGGTAGAATTGCATACACCATCAGAAACCCATGCTGAGGGCAAAATGTATTAGAGAAACTATATACCTGAAATTCATTAGGTCCCTGGGTATATAAAAATGTTATTGTTTGTGCCAAAGCTTCAATAAAAGAAGAAATTGCAGCTCCTTTGAAAACCTTCCCATGCCCTTTTTAGCACCTCATTCAACCCAAAATTGGTTTTCAACTCAGGCAGATTTGACCTTAAAAATCTTTCCTCAATCAAAAGAATCAACATTTTTATGATTTTTTTTTCCTGTTGCCCCTTAATCTTAACTGAGGTAGAAAAATAAAGCAGAAAATATTTGGCTTCCTCATTAAAGCTTTATTGAACTTTAATTTGTGCACCCTACTATTACTGATGAATGAATGTATAAAACACCACTATTACCAAAATACAAAAGCAACCTACAGTGCCTTTTAGTAATCAAATCTGACCCCCTTCCTGTTTCTGTGATTGGTCTGTCTTTGGGGAACGTTGTAAACCCCCCTCAGGCTTCCTGAATGCACACAGTGGAAGGAAGCAGGCTATATAATAGCAGCAGGCAGGAAATCTAACTCTTAGCATTCCTCTCATTTAATTTTTCATAATGACAGTGATTTTCTCCCACTTTTGTCCTTCCAGGTTGGAGACCAGATTGTAAGCATCAATGGGCAGCCCCTGGATGGGCTGTCTCACACAGACGCGGTTAATCTGCTGAAGAATGCCTTTGGGCGCATTATCCTGCAGGTATGGTTAGCAGTGAAGAAGAGTGCAGGCAGAAAAGATGGCACATCACTGGCAGTAGGCATCACCACCCAGTGGGATGCCTGCAGATATGAATTATGAGGGTTGAAAGCAAGAAATTATTTTTATTCTGCAGTTCTTTAGTGCCACCCATACAGGCAGTGCGTGTGATTACCTTAGAGGTGTTGCACAGGGAGAAAAATGACTGTGCTCTACATGACAAATCAACAAAGCTTTTAGCTTCCAGAATTCTTCTATAAATCAAAATTTGCAAGAAAAAGGAAATGGTTTCTGTCCAAAGTCTGTCCCTGGGCTGTGAGGTGCTGTCTCTTTCTGCCCCTTTGAGGTAAGAGGGGAACAATTCTCCTTAGCTCCCAGTGCTCACCAACACCACGAGACTCACTCGCAACACTGACCAGCTAAGGCAGATGCCCCATCACTGCCGGCCCCATGCCCACAGGCACAGAGAGAGATACCAGCAAGTCAACGCAAAATATGTTAATTACCTCTCCTTTGAGTTTTGGCACTGGCCAGTCTCTGAGACTGGTACCATGCAGAGACCTGGAGGCAGCATAGTGGCCGAGGCTTTCATTAACATGCCCCATGACTGATTATGATCACTGTACCTCTGCAGAGGTGTAGAATAAAGGGGTTCATAGAATAAACCCCACAGTTTGTTCTGATAATTCATTCCCACAAGAAAAGAGAACATTTTAACATATTTTACTTACTTATTTATTTATTTATTTATTTATTTATTTATTTATGAGAGAGAGGATGGGCATGCCAGGGCCTTTGGCCACTGCAGCAAACTCTAGATACATACACCACCTTGTGCATCTGGCTTTTTATGTGGGTCCTGGGAATCAAACCCAGGTCATTACACTTTGAAGGCAAGTGCCTTAACTGCTGAGCCATCTCTCCATCTGCCAGGAAAAAAAAATTGTTTCTGTATTTACATCCTGGAGCATGCAGAAGAAACAAGAACATATCAGAAATTTTATTGCTGAAAGACAATGTGGTGCTAGTTTGAGAGGATAGGCAGTGTAGCAGACAGCTTCAGGTTCGCTGAGATGAACTTCCAGACCAGGCACAGTTATGGAGGAAGGGATATTATTTATTGAAGCTTACAGATCCAGGGGAAGTTCCATAATGGCAGAAGAGGCTGGTCTGCCTTCACAGGGCCAAGCAAGAGAGAAAAACCAACCAGCCACACAGCACACAGAGCAAAACTACAGCCAAAAAGAGTCACACAGCACACTTCAGGAACTCTTGCTAGGCACACTTTGCATATCTTTACAATGGAATCTCAAACCCACCACCACATCTTAAGACTGGCCCCCAGTGACATTGGCTCTAGCAAGGTGATTGCAGATGCAAACTGTACTAATAAAACACTGAATATATTGGGGGACATATATTCAAACTACCACAGGCAGATTGAAGTAGCATTAACTACACAAAGCAGTGTGTTGGATAACATTCTTTTGTTTGTTTTTACTTTTACCTTTTGAGAAAAGATTCCAGGAAGCCCAGGCTGACCTCACTATGAACTGCAGTAGTTAGTTCATTTACAGATATAACAGGCCCCAGTGTGCCCATTCTCTCTCTGAAATAAATAAATAAATAAAATTTTTTTAGCCGAGCATGGTGGCACATGTGTTTAATCCCAGCACTCAGGAGGCAGAGGTAAGGAGGATTGCTGTGAGTTCGAGGTCTCCCTGAGACTCCAAATTCCAGGTCAGCCTGGGCTAGAGTGAGACCTTACCTCAACAAAAAAAAAAAAGAGAGAGAGAGAAGAAGAAGAAAAAGGAGGAGGAGGAAGAGGAAAGAAAATGGAAATAATAAAACAAAGGAAAAGACAAACACAGAAAGCAAACAGAACTTAATAATGTAAAAGTTGAAGAGTTGGAAATGTAACAGTGGACAGAATTTTTGCCATGGGCAAGGCTCTGGGTTTGTTTTTTAGGTACATATTTTATATGTGTGTACATAAATCTATGAATGCGCATATATTTTAAGTAAAAGCATTTGGAACACTTAATTTTCAGCTTTTGGAATAAGGCGTGAGTAGTCATGATAAAGAAAATAATTTCAGGGATGGCAGATGGCTCAGTGGTTAAGGCGCTGGCCTGCAAAGCGTAATAACCCGGGTTTGATTCACCAATACCCACATAAAGCCAGATATACAAAGTGGCTACATGAATCTGGAGTTCATTTGCAATGGCTACAGACTCTGGAATACCCATTCTCTCAATCTGTCTCTCTCCCTCCTTTCCTCCCCCCTCCCCACTTGCAAATAAAAATATTTTAAAAAGAAAATAGCCAGGCATGATGGCACATGCCTGTAGTCCCAGCTACTCAGGAGGTTGAGGTGGGAGGATCACTTAAGTCCAGGAGTTCTGGGCTGCACTGAGCTATGCCAATCAGGTGTCCGCACTAAGTTGGGCATCAATATGGTGACCTCCCGGGAGTGGGGGACCACCAGGTTGCCTAAGGAGGGTTGAACCGGCCCAGGTCAGAAATGGAGCAGGTCAAAACTCCCGTGCTGATCAGTAGTGGGATTGTGCCTGTGAATAGCCACTGCACTCCAGCCTGGGCAACACAGTGAGACCCTACCTGAGAGAGAGAAAGACAGAGAGACAGAGACAGGAGGGAGGGAAGGAGGGAAGGAAGGAGAGAAGGGAGAGAGGGAAAGAAGAGGGAGGGAGGGAAGAAGGAAGGAAAGAAGAAAGAAAAAAATTCATCTCTAGAGAAGTACAAGCAGAAAGATCATAAGTTCAAGGCCACCCAGGGCTACATAACAAGACCCTATCTCAAAAAACCAAGGGTTAGCTGGGTATGGTGGTGCACACCTTTAATCCCAGCACTTGGGAGGCAGAGGTAGGAGGATCACCGTTAGTTCGAGGCCACCCTGAGACTACAGAGTGAATTCCAGGTCAGCCTGAGCTAGAGTGGACACTACCTTGAAAAACAACAACAACAACAAAAACCCACAAGGGTTAGCCGGGCGTAGTGGCACATGCCTTTAATCCCAGCACTCAGGAGGCAGAGGTAGGAGGATTGCCATGAGTTCGAGGCCAGCCTGAGACTACAGAGTGAATTCCAGGTCAGCATGGGCTAGAGTGAGACCTTACCTCAAAAAAAAAAAATTAAAATTAATAAAAAGAACAGGAAGCTGAGGTAGTATTGTCTCTGAGTTCACAGTAAGTACAGAGTGAGATTTAAAAAAAAGGAAAGAGATGGGCTGAGATGGCTTTTAAAAAAGGACCCCGGAAGGCTCGATTCTCCAGGACCCACGTAAGCCAGATGGACAAGGGGGCACACGCATCTTATTGTGTGGCTGGAGGCCCTGGCGCGCTATTCTCTCTTTCTCTCTCTACCTGCCTATTTCTGTATCTCTCTCTCTCTCAAATGAATAAATAAAATATTTAAAAAAAAAAAAAAAAAGGAAAGAGAAAGGAAAGTTTATTGTGTCCCTGGGGTGTGTTTAATTTTTATCGTGTGCTATACTTCCTTTTTTTAAAGTTTTTTTTATTTTTTTAATTTATTTATTTGATACAGAGGGAGAGAGGGGGAGGGGGTGAGAGAGAATGGGCGTGCCAAGGTCTTTAGCCACTGCAAACGAACTTCAGACACATGTGCCACCATGTGCATCTGTTTACATGGGACATGGAGAATCAAACTTGGGTCTTTAGGCTTCATAGGCATGCGCCTGAACTACTAAGCCTTCTCTCCAGCCCTATCCTTTATTTTTTTTGAGAGAGAGAGGACATGAGTATGCCAGGACATCTTGCCACTGCAAACCAACTCCAGATACACTTTGTGCATCTGGCTTTATGTGGGTACTGGCAAACCTAAGCCAGTAGATTTGCAAGCAAGGGGATAGAGAAATGACTTTGCAGTTAAGGCGCTTGCCTGCAAAGTCTAAAAACGCATGTTCGAATATTCAGGTCCTACAAAGCCAGACACAAAAATGATACAAGCATGTAATTTGGCACATGCGCACAGGGGTCCCATGCATCTGGAGTTCATTCACAGCAGCTGATAGGCCCTGCCCATTCCCATTCTCTCTCTCTCTCTCTCTCTCTGTCTCTCTGTCTCTCTGCATCTGTCTCTCTCAATATAAAGCAAGGGCCAAGTCCACAGTACAAATCCAAGCCTGATGTGGTGGCACACTTGTAATACTGGCACTTTGGGAGCTGAGGATTGGGAGTTTGAGGCCAGTTTGGGCTGCATAGTAAGTGGACTATGTCTCAATAATTAATAATAATACGATAGTAATAATATGTCTCTCTCTTTTTGGGGAGGGGTTGGTAGGATTTCACTGTAGCCCAGGCTGCCCTGGAGCTCACTCTGTATTCTGGCCAGGCTGGCCTCGAATTCATGGTAACCCTCCTACCTCTGCCACCGAGCCTAAGCTGTGAGGAAGGCCTGAGTGCAGAGAGCTCGTCCCCCTGCCAAAGTCTAAGCTGTGAGGAAGGCCTGGGTGTGAATGCTGAGTTTTACATTTCATACCAAAAATGTGGATCTGACTAATCTAAGGGATAGTTGTGGTCCTTTTCAGGACCAAAAGCCCCAAGTAAGGGCAAGGTTTCATACTGTGTGGTAATACTGTGTGATAGCCACTTAGCTCTAAATTCTCTAGGTCACATTCCCCAAATTATTTTTGTTTGTTGTTTTTTTTCAAGGTAGGGTCTCACTATGTCCCAGGCTGACCTGGAATTCACTCTGTATTCTCAGGCTGGCCTCGAACTCACAGCCATCCTTCTACCTCTGCCTCCCGAGTGCTGGGATTAAAAGTGTGCACCAACACGCCCGGCTTTCCCCAAATTTGGGGGTTTTTTTTTGTTGTTTGTTTTATTTTTGTTTTTCAAGGCAGGGTCTCACTCTGGCCCAGGCTGATCTGAAATTCACTCTGTAGTCTCAGGATGGCTTCAAACTCATGGTGATCCACCTACCTCTGCCTCCCGAGTGCTGGGATTCAAGGCCTGCACCACCACACCTGGCTTCTCCCCAAATATTTTTAAGGTCAACTCTTCATCCTGTGGTCCATGCAATAAAGATATGCTCTTTATTACTCAATAGAAAGTTTATTTTTTAATTTTTTTAAATCTTTTTATTTATTAGAAAGAGATGAGCAGATTGAGAATGGTCATGTCAGGGCCTTCAGCTGCTGCAAACAAACTCCAGATGCATGCACCACCTTGTGCGTCTATCTGGCTTACGTGGGTCCTGAGGAATAGAACCTAGGTCCTTTGGCTTTGCAGGCAAGTGCCTTAACCTCTAAGCCACCTCTCCAGCCTTCGGTAGGAAGTTTATTTAACAGGGTTCTATGGTTAAACAGAAAGTCGCAGCTAAGGTTTGCTTTTAACTTATCAGATACACCAGTAGCAGAAGCACAAGTTAGTGTATCTGATGAAATACTTTCTTGAGGGGAGTGGCTTGAGAGGCAAACACCACTGAAAGAATTGGTAGTTAAAAGAAAAACTATGTGGGGGTGGGAACCACAGTGAGGGTGCAAGTCATTTGGAGGGGAAATATGTAACTATAGTGGGAAGGGGAAACGCACTGACTGGAGAGGAGCGAGAGGCAGAAACACTGGGAGGTGTCAGGACACTGGGAAAACACATACCAAGAGCGGGGAGCAGTGGGCTTATTGGCTCTTCTGTGCATCCATGCAAATGTCTCTGGCTGCTCCTTAGGCCCTGGGGACAAGATTTCTTCCCTACCCTTGTCACATCTCTGCTTTCTTGGGAAGAGGGATCCTCCCCCTCTCTTCCTTCTTGTGGATGGCTTCCCGCTTCTCTTCAGGTGGGTATGTCTCCCTGTCCACTTCCTTCACTAGGTGGGTCTCCTTTTCTCCCATGGCCTCCTCTTCCTCCTTCTTGGGTGGATGAGTCCTCTCTACCTTCCTGTGGTGACCTCCTCAGCCTCTTCCTCATCCTGTGGATGGTGTCTCCCCTCCTCTTCTGTTGCTGGCCTCCTTGTCCGTAAGGTTGGGACTCTTTCTTCAGGCTCCTGGTCTGCTCTGCCTTGAGTAGGTAATTATTAAGTATTTTGTAATAAGGGTTGAGGAGGATGTAGGGAAACAAAGAACTTTCTAAATTCAGTGCATCTTGGCAATTCGAAAGCTGTATTAAGTTTGTAATAGGTGCATACCCATCACCATACAGTTCATGTCTAGTTACCCACACTGACCATTCATGCACTACAGCAGCACTGTGTCTACCAATAAGAGGCACAAACTTAAACCCCACAAGTTTTTAAACAAGTTAATGTTTTGAAGGGTGGGGGTTGAGTGGAAGAACATCAGCCATTTGTCCCAGCTGTCCTGTGGTCTTGGGGAATGATTAAGAACCAATGACAACCTAGTAATGTAAAAGGCCAGAGAGCCGGGCTTGCTTGGTAGCACACGCCTTTAATCCCAGCACTCAGGAGGCAGAGGTAGGAGGATCACTTCAAGGCCACCCTGAGACTACATAATGAATTCCAGGTCAGCCTGGGCGAGACCCTATCTCAAAAAAAAAAAAAAGTCAGATCTTAGAGTAAGATCCCACAGATCCCACATACTTAGGCATGGGAACCCAAGACGCTAGAAGTCACAAAGACCTTGATACCAAATGAGAAAGCTGTCTGCCCTCCTCTCTCTACTTTGACCTACAAGTGCCCATATCTTCTCCTGACATGACCACATGTCTACCAGAGAGCAGGAACCACTTGTGTCCCTTAGTTTCCAAGTCCTTTCTCTGTTCTCAGAACCCCACAGAAGTTGATAACAAGAAGTTCAAGATTTACTTTTAAAAAGAAATCAAAGTAAACTTCCTGTTAACTTGTTTTCTTCCCCATGCCTCCACAGAGCAGTCACTGAAAATCCCAGGCTTACCTCCCGGGCCCAGTCCCTGCAAATGAATTCCAGGTGCATGCACCCCTTTGTACATCTGGCTTTATGTGGGTCCTGGGAAGCAAATTCTGGTCGTCAGGCTCTGTAGCTAAGTGCCTCAACCACTAAGCCATCTCTCCAGCCCTAGAGTGAGATTTAATTTTGAAACCTGTCTTTGGCCCTACCAACTGTGTGTGACCTTGGGAAAGTCACTTAACCTCTCAAGATCATTTTTTTTTGTCTGTATAAAAATGGTGCTACAGGGCTGGAGAGATGGCTTAGCAGTTAAGGCGCCTGCCTCCTAAGCCTAAGAACGCTGGTTCCAATCTCCAGCAGTTCCAATCTCCAGGTCCCACATTTAGCCAGATGCAAAGTGATGCAAGGGCGCAATGACACACTTGCCCACAAGGGGGCGCACCCATCTGGATTTCATTCACAGCAGCTGAGAGACTGCTGGCGCGCCCATCTCTATCTGTCTTCCTCTCCCATTCTTCGTCTGTCTCTCTCTGTGTCTCTCTCCAAAAAATAAAAATAAAATGGTGCTACAGCCGGGCATAGTGGCGCATGTCTTTAATCCCAGCACTTGGGAGGCAGGGGTAGGAGGATCACCATGAGTTCAAGGCCACCCTGAGACTGCATAGTTAATTCCAGGTCAGCCTGGACCAGAGTGAGACCCTATCTCGAAAAACCAAAAAAAAAAAAAAAAAATGGTGCTACAAGCCAGGCATGGTGGCACACGCCTTTAATCGCAGCACTCGGGAGGCAGAGGAAGGAGGATCACCATGAGTTCGAGGCCACCCTAAGACTACATAGTGAATTCCAGGTCAGCCTCAACTAGAGTGAGACCCTACCTCAAAAAAAAAACAAAAAACAACAAAAAAAAAAATGGTGCTACTTCTGTAGGGACTTGGAGGAGTCAGTGCTCACATCAGGCTTAGTAGCAGTGGTACTGATTTATGTTGACTAAGTCAATAAAATGGAGCAGGTTGCCATTAAATCTTGGGAGCACTCAGGAGGTCAAAGTTATTCTCTACTTCAGAGTGAGTTCAAGCCAGCCTGGGCTACATGAGACCCTGTCTTGAAAAGAAAAAAAGGAGGGCTAGAGAGATGGCTCAATGGTTAAGGCACTTGCCTGTAGGGCCTAACAACTGGAGTGTGGTTTCCTAGTACCTATGTAAAACCCAGCAGCACAAAGTGGCACATGCATCTGGAGTTTGTTGCAGCTGGAGACCCTGCCCGCCCACCCCACCCCCATTCTCTCTGTCTCCCTCTCCTCTCCATCTGCTTACAAATAAATGAGTGAGGCACGGTGGTGCACACCTTTAGTCCCAGCACTGGGGAGGCAAAGTAGGAGGGTTGTTTTGAATTTGAGGGCAGCCTAAGACTACATAGTGAATTCCAAGTCAGCCTGGACTAGAGTGAAACAAAAAAGAAGGAAGGAAGGAAGGAAGGAGGGAGGGAGGGAGGGAGGGAGGAAGGAAGGAAGGAAGGAAGGAAGGAAGGAAGGAAGGAAGGAAGGAAGGAAGGAAGGAGAGAGGGAAGGAGAGGGAAGGAGGGAAGGAGAGAGAAAAAAAAGAAAGAGGCAGGGAGGGGAGCGGAGAGGAGAGAAGAGGAGAGGAGAGGAGCGGAGAAGAGGCAGGGATAGGAGGATCACCGTGAGTTCAAGGCCAGCCTGAGACTACATAGTGAAATCCAGGTCAGCCTGAACTAGAGTGAGACCCTACCTTGAAAAACCAAAAATAATAAATTTTAAAACAGGGAAAATAGGAAAGAAATCATCAATTTTTTAGTGACTTTCTACCTCAGCTCCATAGAGACATGTTGTAATCATCAGATTGTTCTGTCCAGCTTCCCACAGGCATAGGGAATCCCCTTTAGCACTTCCATTTTTGAGCCTCTATCTTAATGCTTTTTTTTTTTTTTTTTTTTTTTTTTTTTTTTTTTCGGTAGGGTTTCACTCTGGTCCAGGCTGACCTGGAATTAACTATGTAGTCTCAGGGTGGCCTCGAACTCATGGCGATCCTCCTACCTCTGCCTCCCGAGTGCTGGGATTAAAGGCGTGTGCCACCACTCCCGGCAATGCTTTTTTTAATTTTCATTTATGTCTTTGACAGAGAGAAAGAGGAAGAGAGAGAGTGAGTGAATGGGTACCAGAGCCTCCAGATACTTCAAACGAACTCCAGACGCATGTGCCTCTTTGTGCATCTGGCTAATGTGGGTCCTGGGGAATCAAACCGGGGTCCTTTGGCTTTGCAGGCAAACGCCTTAACCACTAAGCCATCCCTCCAGTCCCTTAATGCTTTTTTTTTTTAATTTAATTTTATTTTTTTTTATTGACAACTTCTATACTTACCTTAATGCTTTTTTGATGAGGAATTCACTATGTAGTCTTAGTATGCCATTCTACTTAATAACTGCTTACAAAGGACAGAAGCCCTAGCTCCAGAGTCTCAGCTGCCCAGAAAATCAATTAGAGGCAAGTTGACCCCAGTGTGGTGGCTCACACCTAGAATCCCAACATTTGGGAGGCTGAGGCTAGAGGATCCTGAGTTCCAGCCTAGGCTGGGCTACCTATGACCCTTTGTCTCAGCTCTAACAACACCCCACCAGCACCAAAGACAGGAAAGAAGCTTTATTAGTAGTATGATCACATCAGGAAGGTCAGGTTCTATTGACCAAAAATCTGTTTTCAGAGTCCTTACAGTGATCTCAGTGTCCCTAGGTCAAAGAAGCAGGCCAAATTTCAGAATTCCATGGTAGTATGCAGGTCTTCTTGGTCTGGTTGAGTGGTAGATTATGACTGAATATTAATACTCAGGAAGTTAAGACAGAAGGTTCTTGGATTATGTTCTAAGGCTCCCCATGAAGAGCTATAATAAGGACTAAGAAGGTCTCTGTTGCTGTAAGGGTAGTTTTCATCCTGTGCCTTAAAAGCTCATCAATCAAGCCTGTGATGCCTGGAGTCCAAGGTGACTTTAGGTGAGGAAGGCTCAGCAGAACTCACAAGGAAGGGAATAAAACAAGATGGAGTCACAAAATGGAGTTAGTTGAGTGAATAACTGAGCCCTTCAAGTCCCACTGTCATCATTCTGTTTCTGTGGGAATGGGCCAAAGGACCTGTGACGTTACCTGGATAGAGTTTCTTTCTCCTTTAAGGACCCAAAAAGAAATCCTATTGATCCAGGGTTTGGGAGTTCAGAGAGAACCTGTGAACCCCAGCTTCTGGGTCCTTTTCTGAAGAATCATACATGTGGTAAATTGAGAAAGCACCCCAAAGCAAGATATCTGTAGAAGGCAAATAGGAAAATACCTAGGCTGAAGGAAGTGCTCCTTCCTAGTAAGCCAGGCTGTGAAGGGGATAGACAGACTTACACACTGGTGTTCAGGTGAAATTACTGGAAGAAAAAGAGGGCTCACCCATGTGGATAAGCTCCTTTATATGACTCAGACATCCCCTTAGGGTGAGCCTTGTTATCAGACTCAGGTGTGTGAAGAGAGGACTGATTGGTTTATGGACTCAAGCAGCTGGCTCAGGAAGCACCAGGGCACCAGGTGTGCAGAGCTGAGCTAGAAGCAGGAAGTTCTGGGTGGGGAGTGTGGCTTGCAGCCATCTTGGGTGCAATTGGATCAAATATGGGTCCCACTTTTACCAAGTCAGGCAAGGTGGCATCCTTGGGACTTTGTCCCTGGCTGACTGCCTATAAAAAGCTGTCTTTCTCCTATTTCTCTTTCACTCTCTGCATGTAACCTCCTTTAGTCTTTCTCTGCTCTGGACATTCTAAAGTCTTCCCTACCCCCTGTGAAGTCTTTTGACTAGTGCATTCATTCCTGAGTACTTACTGAGCAGATGTCATTTGTTAGGCACATAGTTCTGAGGTGAGAAAACAGTCACAAGAACAGTGATTGCCATAATCGGAATTTCTGTGCAGAGGAAAACAGAGGGGATTCATTTAAACAGGCTGGTCAGAGAAGGCTATATGAGGGGAAGGGGTAATGTTTAAGGTTATATGAGGGGTGGGGGTAATGTTTAAATAATGCCAAGCTGTCTGGTTTGGGTGAAGATTCCAGGGAAGAAAATTCTAGAAGGCTAAAATGAATGGAAAAGATGCATGGAATTGGGGGAGACCAGAGAGGGACCTGTGTGTGCTTAGAATTTTATCCCAAGTAAAGAGGGAAAACACTGAGAGGTTTTAAGCAGGGGAGTACTATTGCCCACTTGGTATTTGAGATGACTGAGCACTCCAGAAGAGATTAGGAGAGGATGAATGGGGAATGTAGTTAAAAGGCTTTTGATGATGGTGGATTAAATGGGAGAGCCAGAGGTACCAACCATTATTAAGGTAAGAAAAATGAGAAAATAAGAGAATTATGGGGATAAGCTGTTAGATCAAAAATTTGGGGACTGGAGAGATGGCTCAGCGGCTAAGACATTTGCCTGCAAGGCCTAACAACCTGAACGCAGTTCCCTGGTACCCACATAAAGCTAGGTACACTGTGGCACATGTGTCTGGAGTTCATTTGCAGTGGCTGGAAGCACTGGTGTGTCCATTCTCTTTCTTTCTCTCTCTCTCTCTCTCTCTCTCTCTCTTGCAGATAATTAAAAATATTTTTAGTGGATTTTTTTTTTTTTTTTTTTTTTGTTTTTTTGTTTTTCGAGGTAGGGTCTTACTCTAGCTCAGGCTGACCTGGAATTCACTATGTAGTCTCAGGGTCACCTCGAACTCATGATGATCCTCCTACCTCTGCCTCCTGAGTGCTGGGATTAAAGGCGTGCGCCACCACACCCAGCTCTTTTATTGGATTTTTGCCAGGTATGGTGGCGCACTCCTTTAATCCCAGCACTCAGGAGGCAGAGGTAGGAGGATGGCTGTGAGTTCAAGGCCACCCTGAGACTACATATGAATTCCAGGTCAGCCTGAGCTAAAGCAAGATCCTACCTTGGAAGATACAGAAAAAAAAAAAAAAAAAAAAAGCCAGGCATGGTGGCAAACGCCTTTAATCCCAGCTCTCTGGAGGCAAAGGTAGGAGGATCACCAAGAGTTCAAGGCTACCTTGGGACTACATAGTAAATTCCAGGTCAGCCTGAGCTAGAGTGAGACCCTACCCACTACCTCAGAAAACCAAGAAAAAAAAAAGGATTTTTTTAATTGGATATTTTTTCAGTGCTGCAAATTGAACGTAGGGCTAAATACTTACAAGCAGTCTACCACTGAGCTACATCCTCAACCTGAGTTTGAATTTGGATTTTGTTTTGCTACTTTTTTTTTTAATTATTATTTTTTTGACAACTTTTTGCTACTTTTTTAAGGTTTAGAGAAATTTTATGAGATTATAAGGAAAGAGGAAGCTAGGTGTGTTGGCACATGCCTTAAATCCCAACGCATGGGAGACAGTGGTTGGAGGATTGCTGTGAGTTCGAGGCCACCCTAAGACTACATGGTGAATTCCAGGTCAGCTTGGACTAGAGGGAGACATTACCTTAAAAAATATCTAAGCCGGGTGTGGTGGCACACGTCTTTTAATCCCAGCATTCAGAAGGCAGATACAGGAGGATCGCTGTGAGTTCAAGGCCACCTGAGACTACAGAGTGAATTCCAGGTCAGCCTAAGCTAGAGTGAGACCCTACCTCGGAAAACAAACAAAATAAATAAATTAAATAAATAGGACTGGAGAGATGGCTTAACACTTAAGGTGCATGCCTAAGAAGCCTAAGGACCGAAGTTCGATTCTCCAGGTCCCACATAAACCAGATGCACATGGTGGCTCATGCGTCTGGAGTTTGTTTGCAGTGGCTAGCGGCCCTGGTGTGCCTATTCTCACTCTCTCTTTCTCTCCCCCAGCCCCTCTCTGTCTCTAATAAATAAATTAAAATAAATCTGCAAATTAAATAAAAGGAGCATGTAGTATGTTGACTAAACCTGGAGCAGAGTGCTCTAAGACATTAATTTCCCAAACTCAACTGTTGTACTAAGCACATCACCTCTTGTTTGTTTGTTTTTTTGTTGTTGTTTTTTTTTTGTTTTTTTTCGTGGTAGGGTCTTGCTCTAGCCCAGGCTGACCTGGAATTCACTATGTTTTTGTTTGTTTTAAGATTTATTTTATTTTTATTAAAGACAGAGCGAGGGAGAGAGAGTGAGAATGGTCATGCCAGGGCCTCTAGCCACTGCAAATGAACTCCAGACACATGCACCACCTTGTGCATCTGGCTAATGTGGGACCTGGAGAATCGAACTGGGATCCTTAGGCTTCACAGGCATGTGCCTTAACCGCTAAGCCATCTCTCCAGCTCTGGAATTCACTATGTAGTCTCAGGGTGGCCTCAGATTCACGCCCAGCTCACATCACCTTTTAAACCACAAGCTAGCCGGGCGTGGTGGCGCATGCCTTTAATCCTAGCACTCAGGAGGTAGAGGCAGGAGGATCACCGTGTGTTCGAGGCTACTCTGAGACTACATAGTGAATTCCAGGTCAGCCTGGACTAGAGAGTAAGACACTACCTCGAAAAACCAAAAAAAAAAAAGAAAAGAAAAGAAAAAGAAAAGAAAGAAAGAAAAAAGAAAAGAAAAAAAAAGAAAAAGAAAGAAAGAAAACAAACAAACCACGAGCTGCTCTTGAGCTGCTTGTAGGACAGCAGAGATTTGCCACACTTCCAGATTTGAACAGGTGATTGTCAAAAGCCTTACTTGGGCCTAATGTCAGGTCAGGTGATGGTCCAGAGTCTTACCTGGGTCTAGTGTCAGATCAGGATTTTCCGAGTTGGCAGAGACGAGTTGTGGGAAAACTTACTCTGATAAATTATTGCACATGGGGAAAAACTGATCACACTGGCTGGATCTATTCACAACTTGGAAATAAACTGGATTTTCAGAAAAAAATAAAATAAAAATAAAAACAAAAATATAAGCTGGGTGTGGTGGCGCACACCTTTAATCCCAGAACTTGGGAGGCTGAGGTAGAAGTATGACTGTGAGTTCAAGGCCACCCTGAGACCACATAGTGAATTCCAGGTCAGCCTGGACTAGAGCGAGACCCTACCTCGAAAAACCCCAAAAATAAAATAAAATAAATCATGAATAAATGACTTTAAGAGGTAGAAGGGTAGACCCCAGCAGAAACAGGGAAGCCAGAGGAATGCAGGTCGTGAAATATTGGGTTGCATAACAGGGATAGAAGCTGGAATGCAGTGTGCTTGTGCAGCGGTTAAGAGCTCTGGGCAGAGTTGGCAGTGGAAGACCACAGGACATGCTGCTAGAAGGCTTTCAGGCCAGGGAGGACTTGACATTTTTCTTCAAGGTAGGGTTTCACTCAAAGCTGACCTGGAACTCACTCTGTAGTCCCAGGCTGGCCTCGAACTCACAGCAGTCCTCCTACCTCTTCCTTCCTAGTACTGAGATTAAAGGCATGTGCCACCATGCCCAGCATTAGGACCTGACCTTTATCCAAATATCCCCCAATGCAGTCAATCATTCTGCATATGATTATGCTTCTAGAACACTTTGCACTTACCTATAGCTGTGTTTCCTCTGGGGCAGGATGCTTCCCAAGAGTGTTCTGACTGTGGCTAAAGGCCTGGTGCTTTTCTTTACACTTTAAGGTCAGCACAGCTGTTTGGCATTTGAGGCAAGTCTGACCTCTGTTGGTCTGTTTTGAAACTGCAATCAAATCTAGTTCCTGTGGCAAAGTCCTCCAAGTATCTGGATAATGTTACATTCAGCCCTCCAGATCTGCGTGATCTGAGTTCCTGGTTCAGCCACTCTCAGAGTGAAAGTGTGGCTAGTGTTATTATGGTTGGTTCTGTGCTGAACATGCACAGACTTTTTTCTTGAATTATTCCCCAAACAATACAGCATAACTACTGTTTGCATCGTTCAGGCATTGTTGCAGTCAGCCTCACGTTGCTGGACAAACACTCCACACAGGCAGCTTGTGGGAGGAAAGGGTTTATTTTGGCTTACAGACTTGAGGGGAAGCTCCATACTGGCAGAGGAAAACATGGCAGAAGCAGAGGCTGGACATCACCTCCTGGCCAATACCAGGTGGACAACAGCATTGGGAGAGTGTGCCAAACACAGGCAAGGGGAAGCTGGCTATAACACCCATGAGCCCGCCCCCAACAATAGATCACCTCCAATAAAGATCCAGGGTTTTTGTTTGTTTGTTTGTTTGTTTGTTTGTTTGTTTGTTTGTTTTCAGATAGGGTTTTACTATAGCCAGGCTGACCTGGAATACACTCTGTAGTCCCAGGCTTGAACTCACAATGATCCTCCCACCTCTGCCTCCCAAGGTCTTGGATTAAAGAGGTGTGCCACCATACCTGGCTCCAGTAAGGCTTCAATTCCAAGTTGCCATCAGCTGGGTATCAAACATTCAGAGCATGAGTTTATGGGGACACCTAGTTACACCACCACAGACATTGCCCATAGTGTGGAGGGAATGTAGAGATTGCACAGGGGGATCATCAGAGACTGTATGCAAATAGAATACCATTTTATGGAAGGGTCGTAAGCATCTGTGGGTTTTCACTATCCTCATGCGTCCTGAAGGAATTCCCCATGGCTGCTGAGGAATGACTGTAGAACCTGGAAGAAGGCCCGCTGGAGTAATTAAAGAGTTCTTGTGAGAGCCGAGGGACTGGCCGAGGTGGAAGCAACTCAGGAAAATGAAGCAAGGCAGGCTTTAAGGTTCCCATTCATAATGAGAATGCTGAGACCCAGCATAGCAGCAGGTGACAGAGACTGAGTACACGCCCCAGCTGTACTGTATTTCTTCTGCGTGCTTTAGAAGCCTTGTCAACATATAAAATGAATGTTTACATGTTATTCCAGTATGCCTTTGTAAGGACCACCTAAAAGGAAAATCTCAAGGAGTCAGGTGCTCATTCATTCATTCAGCAATCATTTACGGGACACTTCCTGTGTGTCCAGTGTCTACTTCTGTGTCGGCCCTGTTCCTTGGGATGGGGATGCAATAGTGTTCAAAGAAGATAGCGTTTCTTTTTGTTTGAATTGTTTATTTGTGTGTGTGTGTGTGTGTGTGTGTGTGTGTGTGTGTGTGTGTGTGTGATCCCACCAGTAGCTTGACATGCATGCTAGAGAATTGAAGCTAGGCTGGCCGACTTTGCAAGCAAGTGCCCTCAACTACTAAACCATCTCCCCCGCCCCCAAGCATTTCAACCTCACATTCTCATGTGACATAATAGATGATAAATAAGGTAAAGTGTAACATCTAATAGACATCAACTGTGGTGAAAAGAAAACCAGAAGTAGGACAGAGGATTTGAAAGTGGTTAGAGAATGACTTGAG
Organism: Orientallactaga sibirica; assembly: GCA_036365145.1. Classification (NCBI taxonomy): domain Eukaryota; kingdom Metazoa; phylum Chordata; class Mammalia; order Rodentia; family Dipodidae; genus Orientallactaga; species Orientallactaga sibirica. Next base: position 29,596,880 of record JAEOAD010000015.1, on the reverse strand, counting down.
ATGCCTGAAGAAATGAAGGAGCTGGAAATTCAGATGCTGAATGCAGAGGCCCAGTGGGTAGCTGTTAGGAAAAGAAACAAACAGGCCAGGGTGCTCACACACAGGGCAGTGTTAGGAGAAGGATAGAGATGTCACAGGGTAGACACCTGACAGGTCATAGGAAGAACCTGAGGTCGTGGTCCAAGAGTCTGGTTCCTGTTGGAAGGTTTCAAGTGAGGAGTAAAGTAATGCTACTCTGTTTTAGTGGATGGTTCTGAGGCAAAGCCGGGCAACCAGAGAGAGCGCTCTTGTGAGACAAGAGATGACTTTGTGGATCAAGCTGTAGAATTTTTTTTCCCCGAGGTAGGGTCTCATTGTAGCTCAGACTATGTACTCTCAGGTTGGGCTCAAACTCTTGGCAATCCTCCTACCTCTGCCTTCCAAGCACTGAGATCAAAGGCATGCACCACCATACCTGGCTTCAACCTATAGAATTACAAGGATTGAATGTGGACTATGAGACAAAGAAAGGAACAAGAGACAGAGAGAGAGGGAGGGAGGGACAGAAGGAAGGAAGGGGTCCAAGATGAGACCAGAGTGTTTAACTGTAGGACTGTAGTTGTAGTTTTCTAACATGATGGCTACAGGAGCAAAGACTGGGCGTGGGGGTGCATAGGGGCAAAAGGCCATGTTACTTTGGGATATGATGGGCATCCCACAAGAGAGCTCCTATTGGAGACTTTGTATGCAGAGTCAGAGTTAAGGTGGAGCTGAAAATACAGATTTGAGAATTATCACTTGGATGACATTGAAATTCATGAGATGAGGTAAGTGAAGGATCTATTTAGATGGGGAAAAATTCCTGATCTTAAAATCTGAGCCCTGTGATGTTTGGATAGGGGCTTGGGAGATAGGAGAGCATGGCTGGAAATGTGGAAAAGCATCTAATAAGGTGTAGCTGGGTTTGGTGGCACAAGTTTATAATCCCAGCCACTTGGGAGGTTAAGGAGGGAGAAGTACATGTTCAAAGTCATCCTGGGCAATTTGGTGAGATCCTGTCTCAAAATAAAAGTTAAGAAAAAAATTGCTGAGGATACAGCTAAATGTAGAGTCTTTGCTAGGAAACTCTAGGTCCAATCCTCAGTTCCAAAACAAAAGGAGAAGTTTAAGAGTTTGAAAGAGCTGGGTGTGGTAGGCAAACCTTTAATCCCAGCACTTGGGAGGCAGAGGTAGAAGGATTGCTCTGAGTTTCTGGCCAGCCTGCGACTATGTAGTGAGTTCCAGGTCAACCTGGACTAGAGTGAGACCCTTCTTCAAAAAAAAAAAAAAAAAGTTTAAGAGAAAGAATAATCAAGCTGAACATGGTGACACACATCTGAAATCCCAGCCCTGGGAAGGCCAAGACAGACGGATGGAACATGCGAGGGCACCATAAGGAGAATCATTTCTCAAAGGAGATGGAGAAATGTGGGCACATGAGAGGGAGGGAGGGAGAGAGCGCATGAGACATGAATATGCACAACCCGTTGTCTTCAGTTCTGCATACAAATTGACAACTGTGAGCTCAACCATGCTTTTTCTTTTCTTTTTTTCTTCTTTTTTTTTTTTTTTTTTTTTTTTGAGGTAGGGTCTCACTCTGGTCCAGGTTGACCTGGAATTCACTATGTAATCTCAGGGTGGCCTCGAACTCACAGCGATCCACCTACCTCTGCCTCCCAAGTGCTGGGATTAAAAGCATGTGCCAACATGCCAGGCTTCAACCATGCTTTTTCTGACCTACAGTGAAGTATCTTGTTCTTGTCTTTTCTCTCACCCCAGGTTGTGGCAGACACCAATATAAGTGCCATAGCAACTCAGCTTGAAAACATGTCCACTGGCTCCCCCACTGCTGATCACCATCAGGAAGACACAGAGTGAGTATTCTAGATACAGTGCTTCCTATGTGCCCAGACTCCTGGCAACTCCAGTTCTCAAGTGTTACAGGCAAGGAGAAATGCACAGTACAGTCTGTTTCCTAGAGATGATCTAAGGCCCCAGGGTGTCCCCATTCCATACAAGGCTCAGTTCCAGCCTGCAAGGTGTTCAAAGACCATGGCTGTAGGGCCTACGTGCACACTGCTGAGACACAAACTTCTGCCCTCTTCCCCAAGAAGATGCAGGTGTCTAGCCCAGGTATACCTGCTTGATGGTGCAGGGAACCGCGTTTCCTTTACTTGCTCTCCTGAGATGAAATCTTGCTGTTGCTGTTGGCTGGCTGCCCACTGAACTCAGAGTTGCTTGTCAAAGTACTGTTTCCAGAACTAGACCGCACATAAGCACAAGGAGCATGTGTAAAGGAAGTGGTGATTTGGGGCTCCAATGTGGGAGATCCGAGGAGATGTTCTCCGGGAGATTCAGAAACCAGGTTTCAGCAAGTTGTCCTCTGACCTCCACATATGTACTGTGACATGCATGCCCATACACACACAAATAAGTGAAGACATTTTTTTAATTGGGACCTTTCTAGAAGAGCAGCATCCTTTGCTGAGGCTGTGAAAATCTCTGTCCTTTGCTGGAACTACAAGGCCTCTAGCAGGTTGAGCACCACTGGCACAAACACATTTAAAAGTAACTCAGGCCAGGGTGGTGCACGCCTTTATTCCCAACACTCAGGAGGCAGAGGTAGGAGGATTGCCGTGAGTCCAAGACTACCCTGAGACTACATAGTGAATTCCAGGTCAGCCTGAGCTAGAGTGAGACCCTACCACAAAAAAATAAAATAAAATAAAAAAATAAATAAGTAAATATAACTCAGAATCCCATTGTTGCTAACATCCAGGTATCTTTAAAAACCAGTTTTATATATGAATGTAAAGAAACAACTTGTCAGGCGTGGTGGCGCACGCCTTTAATCCCAGCACTCAGGAGGCAGAGGTAGGAGGATTGCCACGAGTTTGAGGCCATCCTAAGACTACATAGTGAATTCCAGGTCAGTCTGGGCTAGAGTGAGACCCTACCTCAAAAAATAAAAAAAAAAAAAAAAAGAAAAATGAAACAACTTGATTGGAAATGTGAAGACAGCAGGAGACAGAGACAAACTCCATTTGATGAGGCCAGTTGAGAGCAGAGCTCTGCTCCTGTCTCTTTCCTGAAAACATGTTCTGGTTGTAAGTGGGCCTGGTGATGAAGGTCTCTAATGACTTGGTGGCCCCAGGGACTATCTCAACACACTAGCCATTATCTTTGGCAAAGGGAGCTGTATGAAAGAAGAAATATGAATGAAACTTGAGTCCAGCTGCTGGCCTTGCTGAGCGTACTTACAGGCATGAAGCAGTGACTGGCATGGTCTTATTCTTGACACTGCTACTCCTCAGGTGTAGGGATCGCTTACCGTTATTTCCACAGATACTTATTGAGCACCTCACTAACTATACTGACGGGTCCTGAGGATTCAAACAGAAGTATAAGTAAAGATACTGGCCTAGTCCATAAGGAACCTCCAGAGACATAGAGGAGCAGGCTCATAAACCCATGGCTATTAAAGACTTGGTGAGAACAGGAGAGCTAAGCCAGGTGTGGTGACACAGCCTTAATCCCAGCACTAGGGAGGTGGAGGTAGAGGTAGGGGATATCACCATGAATTTGAGGGCCACCCTGAGAATATATAGTGAATTCCAGGTCAGCCTGGGCTAGAGTGAAACCCTATCCCAAAAAACAAACAAAAAAAAAAAGGAAAACAAAAAGTATCTCACTTCAATCAGACCATAGGATCTAGGATCCCAAAGTTCTTTTAAGTTTTTACCCTTTTGGACAGTAGTCTTTGGGAACAAGGGTATAGCTCAGTGGGTAGAGTACTTGCCAAGCATTCATGATGTCATGGGTCCAATTCCCAACAACACATACACTGGGCATGGTGGTGCTGGTACACACCTGTAATCCCTACATGAGGATCCAAAGTTCAAGGTCATCCTGTATAGTGATGTGTTGAGGCCACCTGGGCTGCATGAGACCATCTCAAAAAAAAGTAATGTATTTGAGAATAAGAAAACTTGTCAGCTAAGCTTAAAATAAGATTACTTGAGCCCACGTAGATAATTTAATTTTTACTTATGTTGTTTCTAAGAGAGACTTCCATACTGAACGTGACTTTCTTTCTTTCTTTCTTTCTTTCTTTTTTTTTTTTTTTTTTTTTTTTTTTTGGTTTTGCAAGGTAGGGTCTCACTCTGGTCCAGGCTGACCTGGAATTAACTATGTAGTCTCAGGGTGGCCTTGAACTCTCGGCGATCCTCCTACCTCTGCCTCCCAAGTGCTGGGATTAAAGGCGTGCACCACCACGCCCGGCTCTGAACGTGACTTTCAAAATCTGTTACACATTGGAAATATTTTCTTTATCCATCTTGCTTCCCACTTTTCTCCGGGATCTTGGTTCTTACACAGTCCTGATCCTGAACTTGTGACCAGCACAGTAGAGCATCCTGAGAGGTAGGATTCAAGGAGCTGGTAGTCAGGTAGAGGAGAAAGATAGCTAAATAACTGAAATAGGATGTATGTAGTAAGTGCTGTGCTGGAAGTTTGGACCAAGTATAGATGGAGCTCAGAGGACTAGGCTTGTCCTCCCAAAAGATTGAGCTGTGTCCCCATTGAAGGTGATTGTGGAGGAGGAAGTTTCCACCTTATTGGGAATGCTAGAGGAGGGGCAGTTTCCTGAGCCAACAGCCTGCCATTACCTGGATGGCACAGACCAGTTGGAGACGGCAGGCTCCCACCTCACTGCCGTCACACTCCACATCTCTGTGGCTGTACGTGTTCCAGACTGTATCCTTCAGCATTCAGCAGAGCATGTTAGAGTTTAAAAACTGCCAAGTATGGTGGCTCATGCCCACAATCCCACCAGTTGGGAGGTTAAGGTAGAAGGATTGCCATGAGTTTGAGGCCAGTCTGGGCTACAAGATGATTTTAGTGCTATCCTTGCTAACTTGTCAAAACCTCATCTCAAAATAAAAGGGAAATAAAAATAAAAATGGGTTGGAGCTGGGCATGGTGGCACATACCTGTACTCCCAGTACTCAGGAGGCAAAGGTAAGAGGAGTGCCATGAGTTCACAGCCAGCCTGGGACTACAGAATGAGATCTAGGTCAGTTTGGGCTACAATGAGACCTTACCACGAAAAACCAAAAAAAAAAAAAGGGGGGTGGGCATGTTGTAGAGCACTTGCCTAGCATGTACAATGCCCTGCATGTGGCAGATAGAAGCAGGAACATCAAGAGTGGAAGGTCAGCCACACCTTCAATCCCAGCACTCGGGAGGCAGAGATAGGAGGCTGACTGACTGTGAGTCTGAGGCCAGCCTGAGACTACAGAGTGAATTCCAGGTCAGCCTGGGCTAGAGAGAGAGCCTATCCAGAAAAACAAAACAGCCAGGGGCTGGAGAGATGGCTTAGCGGTTAAACGCTTGCCTATGAAGCCTAAGGACCCCGGTTCGAGGCTCGATTCTCCAGGACCCACGTAAGCCAGATGCACAAGGGGGTGCATGCATCTGGAGTTCGTTTGCAGTGGCTGGAGGCCCTGGCATACCCATTCTCTCCCTCCCTCCCCTCCTCTCTCTCTCTCTCTCTCTCTCTACCTGCCTATTTCTGTATCTCTCTCTCTCAAATAAATAAATAATAAAATATTAAAAAAAAAAAAAAAAACAGCCAAAGGAAGAGTAGGACTCCTTACAACGTGCTCCTCCAGACACAAAATGGCCTGGATATCCATGACCTCACAGTGCCTGACACTACCTACATAAGACCGTCATAATAGGAGGAAAAGATCATGTCATCAGAATAAAAGAGAGACTGAGTGAGAGGGGGAGGGGATATGATGGAGAATGAAGTTTCAAAGGGGAAAGTGGGGGGAGGGAGGGAAATAACATGGGATATTGTCTACAATTTAAGAAGTTGTCAATAAAAATTTTTTTAAAAAGAGTGGAAGATCAGCCTTGACTACATGAGACCATCTAAAGTAAGGTGTGGAGAGAGAAACTAAGCAGAGGAAAGGGTGCTTTTACAATTTCAGCATCATGACTATTTTAACTAGATAGCCCTGGGCTCAATGCAAGAAAAAACCCTACCAGGTATGTGCAACCATTTGACATGCAACATAACATTGTCATCTATAAAGTTCAAGCTCAAAGACTCACCATTAAGCTACCAAAAAACCAAAAAAAAAAAAAAAAAAAAAAAAAAAAAAAAAAAAGCCTAAATCTCATATTTTAAGTAAATTCATGATTTTGTGTTGGGCTGCATTCACATGTGCCTGCAGGCTGTGGGCTGGACATTCTTGGAGCCCATCAAGAATACTGGTGATGAGGTGACTGATGTGGTGTAGAAAACCGAGAAGTGTTGAGAGTGCTAAGCATCTGTATGAAAGTCTCTCTCAAATCTGTGCTCTTCCATTAAAATGAAATTTCCTCTCAGTACTGTTCCTGAATTAAACAGCATGCATTGTGCTTTCAGAACACCTCCACCTAAGATTATAACTTTGGAGAAAGGCTCGACAGGATTGGGGTTTAGTATTGTAGGGGTTATGGAAGTCCCCATGGAGACCTGCCAATTTATGTCAAGACTATATTTGCAAAGGTATTTTTTCCTTTTACTGTACTTTTTTTTTTTTTTAAGAAAATTGAAAGTAGGCAAGATTTTTTTTTAAAGTGCTTTGTGTTGCTTTACTTTGGGTTACATTGGGATGGATGGATGTTTGCTAACCTCATTTAAGCAATGGTAGGGAACCCCATACCATTGCGTAACAAAAGAGTTCTTTCAACCGGGTGTGGTGGTGCACTCCTTTAATCCCAGCACTCAGGAGTCAGAGGTAGGAGGATCACCATGAATTTGAGGCCACTCTGAGACTGCATAGTAAAAATCCAGGTCAGCCTGCACTAGTGAGACCCTACCTCAAAAAAAAAAAAAAAAAAAAAAAAAAAGAGAGAGAGAGAGAGAGAGTGAGTGAGTTCTTTTACAATAGTAGAGTTCCCCCTTGTGCATCTGGCTTACATGGGTCCTGGAGAATGGAACCAGGATCCTTTGGCTTTGCAGACAAACACCTTAAACACTATGCCATCTCTCCAGCCTTCAATAGTAGAGTTCCAAAAGAAAATAAAAATCATAAAATTAAAAAACAAAAGTGCTGGTGGGGTAGCGTACGCCTTTAATCCCTGCATTCAGGAGGCAGAGGTAGGAGTATTTTGGTGAGTTCTAGGCCAGCCTGAGACTACATAGTGAATTCCAGGTCACCCTGGGCTAGAGTGAGACCCTACCTCAAAAAAAAAAAAAAAAATAAATAAATAAATAAATAAATAAATAAATAAATGTAGCTGGGCGTGGTGGCGCACGCCTTTAATCCCAGCACTCAGGAGGCAGAGGTAGGAGGATCGCCGTGAGTTCAAGGCCACCCTGAGACTACATAGTTAATTCCAGGTCAGCCTGGGCCAGAGTGAGACCCTACCTTGAAAATCCAAAATAAATAAATAAATAAATAAATCAATAAAAATTTTTTTAAAAAGAGTGGAAGATCAGCCTTGACTACATGAGACCATCTAAAGTAAGGTGTGGAGAGAGAAACTAAGCAGAGGAAAGGGTGCTTTTACAATTTCAGCATCATGACTATTTTAACTAGATAGCCCTGGGCTCAATGCAAGAAAAACCCTACCAGGTATGTGCAACCATTTGACATGCAACATAACATTGTCATCTATAAAGTTCAAGCTCAAAGACTCCATTAATTAAAAAAAAAAAAAAAAAAAAAAAAAAAAAAAAAGCCTAAATCTCATATTTTAAGTAAATTCATGATTTTGTGTTGGGCTGCATTCACATGTGCCTGCAGGCTGTGGGCTGGACATTCTTGGAGCCCATCAAGAATACTGGTGATGAGGTGACTGATGTGGTGTAGAAAACCGAGAAGTGTTGAGAGTGCTAAGCATCTGTATGAAAGTCTCTCTCAAATCTGTGCTCTTCCATTAAAATGAAATTTCCTCTCAGTACTGTTCCTGAATTAAACAGCATGCATTGTGCTTTCAGAACACCTCCACCTAAGATTATAACTTTGGAGAAAGGCTCGACAGGATTGGGGTTTAGTATTGTAGGGGGTTATGGAAGTCCCCATGGAGACCTGCCAATTTATGTCAAGACTATATTTGCAAAGGTATTTTTTTCCTTTTTACTGTACTTTTTTTTTTTTTTAAGAAAATTGAAAGTAGGCAAGATTTTTTTTTAAAGTGCTTTGTGTTGCTTTACTTTGGGTTACATTGGGATGGATGGATGTTTGCTAACCTCATTTAAGCAATGGTAGGGAACCCCATACCATTGCGTAACAAAAGAGTTCTTTCAACCGGGTGTGGTGGTGCACTCCTTTAATCCCAGCACTCAGGAGTCAGAGGTAGGAGGATCACCATGAATTTGAGGCCACTCTGAGACTGCATAGTAAAAATCCAGGTCAGCCTGCACTAGTGAGACCCTACCTCAAAAAAAAAAAAAAAAAAAAAGAGAGAGAGAGAGAGAGTGAGTGAGTTCTTTTACAATAGTAGAGTTCCCCCTTGTGCATCTGGCTTACATGGGTCCTGGAGAATGGAACCAGGATCCTTTGGCTTTGCAGACAAACACCTTAAACACTATGCCATCTCTCCAGCCTTCAATAGTAGAGTTCCAAAAGAAAATAAAAATCATAAAATTAAAAACAAAAGTGCTGGTGGGGTAGCGTGCGCCTTTAATCCCTGCATTCAGGAGGCAGAGGTAGGAGTATTTTGGTGAGTTCTAGGCCAGCCTGAGACTACATAGTGAATTCCAGGTCACCCTGGGCTAGAGTGAGACCCTACCTCAAAAAAAAAAAATAAATAAATAAATAAATAAATAAATAAATAAATAAATGTAGCTGGGCGTGGTGGCGCACGCCTTTAATCCCAGCACTCAGGAGGCAGAGGTAGGAGGATCGCCGTGAGTTCAAGGCCACCCTGAGACTACATAGTTAATTCCAGGTCAGCCTGGGCCAGAGTGAGACCCTACCTTGAAAATCCAAAATAAATAAATAAATAAATAAATAATAATACTGGAGCCCCAAGAAGCATAGTTTTCTTGGACTTCAACACAGAAGCTGATGCCACACAATAGATACACAGAGCCACACCCAGGAAACTGACCTTGGAAGTGTTGTTCAGGGCTAAAAGAAAAAAAAAGATTTGGCTTTGTCCTTTAAGCAAGTACCTTTAATTACTAAGCCATCTTCCCAGCCCTGGCTTTGTCCTTGAAGAACAGATATCAAACAGCAGAGGGGGCTGGAGAGATGGCTTAGCAGTTAAGGCACTTGCCTGTGAAGCCTAAGGACCCAGATTTGATTCCTTAGAACCCACGTAAGGCAGATGCATATGGTGGCACATGCATCTGGAGTTTGTTTGCAATGGCTAGGAACCCTGCATGCCCATTCTCTCTCTTGTCTCTCCCTCTAATAAAGAAATAAAAATGAAATATAAAAAAAAATACGGGCCGGACGTAATGGCACACGCCTTTAATCCCAGCTCTTGGGAAGCAGAGGTAGGAGGATCACCATGAGTTTGAGGCCACCCTGAGACTCCATAGTTAATTCCAGGTCAGCCTGGACCAGAGTGAGACCCTACCTCGAAAACCAAAACAACAAAACAACAACAATATATATATGTGTGTGTGTGTGTATTTATATCCAGAGAGATGGCTCACTAGTTAAGGCACTTGCCTGAAAAGTCTAAGGACCCAGGTTCAATTCCCCAGTACCCACATAAGCCAGTTGCACAAGGTGGTGCATGCATCTGGAGTTTGTTTGCAGTGCCTAGAGGCCCTGGCACATCCATATTTTCTCTCTCTCTCCCCACCCCCCTTCTATCTCATAAAATAAGTAAATATTTTTAAAAAACAGGAAGGCTGGAGGGATGGCTTAGCAGTTAAGGTATCTGCCTGCAAAACCTAAGGATCCATGTTTGACTGTAGATCCCACATAAGTCAGATGCACAAAGTGACATAAGTGCAAGGTCACACATGCACAATTTCAGTGGCTAGAGGCTCTAGCACACCAATTCTCTCCACCACCACCCCCACTCTCTTTCACACACAGTCTCTCTGTCATGAAAAAAAATTAAAACAGCAGAGGGCTTGAAGCAGAAGCTCTGTCTATGCTTCTGGATTATCAGCAGCCATCTCCTAACACCACAGCACACACTAGCTTTATTTTAGGTGGCTTGTCTTGCCCACTACTCTGCCAACTACTTGATATGTTAGAGCAACACTGGCTAATAGTTTACCAGGAATTAAGCACAACTTCCAAGCCAGGTGTGGTGGTGTTCACCTGTAATCAGCATTCAGGAAGCTGAGGCAGAAGGATCACTTTGAGTTCAAGGCCAGCTTGAACTCAGTGAAACTACATCTCAACAAAGCAAAAACAAAAAGAAAAAATAATGCTGCTTCTACCATGTCTCAGTGACTCAGTACGGAGTCACAGTGTGTGCTCCTATGCTGCCTCTAAGTGTCTATAAAAGTGAGTGTCATAACTTCACTGTGAGATTTTATATTAGAATTTAGTTATTATAAATTTTAAAGTGGTTTTTTTTTTTTTTTTTTTTTGTATTTCAAGGCAGGGTCTTACTCTAGCCCAGGCTGACCTGGAATTCACAATGTAATCTCAGGGTGACCTCAAACTCACAGTGATCCTCCTACCTCTGCCACCCAAGTGCATTTTGAAGATCTTTAAGAAGTATCTAGGATTGCTATTACAGCTTTTTTTTATTTTGTTTTGAGACAGGGTCTCATGTAGGCCAGACCGGCCTCAAAATTAGTTTTTGTTTTGTTTTGTTTTTTGGTTTTTCTGAGATAGGGTCTCAGTCTAGCTCAGGCTGACTTAGAATTAACTGTGTAGTCTCAGGGTGGCCTCGAACTCTCGGTGATCCTCCTACTTCTGTGTAACAGACAGCTTCAGGTTCGCTGAGATGAATTTCCAGACCAGGCAAAGTTATGGAGGAAGAGATATTTATTGAAGTTTACAGATCCAGGGGAAGTTCCATAATGGCAGAAGAAGCTGGCCTGATCTTACAGGACCAGGCAGAGAGAAAGCCAAAAGCCACACAGCCACACAGCCACACAGTGCAGCACACCTCAGGAACTCCAACTAGGCACACTTTGCATATCTTTAGATTGAAATCCTAAACCCACCACCACACCTTAAGATCTGCGCAGTGACACTGTCTCCAGCCAAGTGGCTGAAGATGCAAACTATAAACTAATAAAACACTGAATATATTGGGGGCCATCTGTCCAAACTACCACACTCTGCCTCCTGAGTGCTGGGATTAAAGGAGTGCGCCACCACCCCCAGCACCAAAATTACAGCTTTTGTATTTCTTTTTTTTTCAATTATTTATTTATTTATTTGCAAGCAGAGAGAGATAGAAGAGAGACAGAGAGAATGGGCGTGCCAGGGCCTTGAGCCACTGCAAACAAACTTCAGATGCAAGCTCCACATTGTGCATCTGGCTTTATGCAGGTACTGGGGAATCAAACCGGGATCCTTAGGCTTGTCAGGCAAGTGCCTTAACCTCTGAGCCATCTCTCCAGCCCCCTGTATCTCTTTTTTTAATATATATTTTTATTTATTTATTTGAAAGCGGAAAGAGAGAATGAGAATGGGTGCACCAGGGCTTCTAGCCACTGCAAACAAACTCCAGGTGCATGCACCACTTTATGCATCTGGCTTTATGTGGGTACTGGGGAGTTGAACCTGAGTCATTAGGTCTTGCAGGTGAGTGCCTTAACCACTGAGCCATCTCTCCAGCCCCCATTCTTTTTTTAAAAAATTTTAATCACAATCATTTGTTTAGTTACTGACCCAGTGGCCTTGTACTGCATTATTTTCCTAAAGATTAAGTCTTTAGAAGAATTAAACCAAGTGTGGTTGCGAATGCTTTTAATCCCCGCACTTGGGAAACAAAGGTAGGAGGATCATTGTGAGTTCAGGCCAGCCTGGGACTAAAGGTGTGTGCCATCATGTTCAGCAGAATTTAAAGTTTTCTATAGAGAATCAATAAACTCAAAAGTAAATCGGGCATGGTGGTACCCACCTTTAATCCTAGCACTTTGGAGGCAGAGGTAGGAGGATCACTGTGATTCCAGGCCAGCCTGAGACTACATAATAAATTCGATGTTAGCCTGGGCTAGAGCAAGACACTACCTCAGGGGGAAATAAATCAACTAGCAGCAGAGCTTTTCTTCAGTGGTGAAGTTTTTCTAATATTAATTTTGACCCTGATGTAAACATCACCCCATGGGAATTTTGGAGATCCAGGAACTGTATGTCTACATCATCCATGCTGCTTTAACAGAAGACATGGTCTTTAAAAATGCTTTTCTTTTAGACTTCTAGAGCTGTGAGATCCACAAGTTATAGATTTTTTACTTTTTTTATTTATTTGAGAGAAAGAATGAGCGCACCAGGGCCTTCAGCCGCTGGAAAGGAACTCCAGATGCATGTGCCATCTTGTGCATATGGCTTACATGGATCCTGGGGAATCGAACCTGGATCCTTTGGATTTGCAGGCAAGCACCTTAACTGCTAAGCCATCCCTCCAGCCCAGATTATAGATTTTATATATGACCCTTTTGATTCCAAAGCTTCTTTTAATAATTCTTGCTCAACTAAGAAATTATTGAATGTGGCCCATAATGGTTCCACCCTTCAGTTATGCGAAGTGTCACAAGCCCCAGGGAATGTGTAATCAAGAGACCATCAGACCAACAGGCTGCTATGGTCCTGCCGTTTTCTTTCAAGTGTGTGTTTGGATGAAAACTTGAGAATGGAAGCCACTTGTAGTCTTAGTCCCCTCAGCAGCTGAACTGTACCCAAAGCCAACAAGAAATGGTCTAGGGCTGGAGAGATGGCTGAGCAGTTAAGGTGCTTGCTTGCAAATACTGTTGGTCCAGGTTTGATTCCCCTGTACCTACGTAAAGCCAGATGCACAAAGTGATGCATGCATCTGGAGTTCATTTGCAGTGGCAAGAGGTCCTGGTGCGCCCATTCTTTTTTTCCCCTTTCTCTCTGATTTGTTCTCTCCCCCTTTCTGTCTCTCAAATAAATAAAAACACTTATTTTTTTAAAGGGATTTTATATCTTATTTATTCATTTATTTGAGAGAGAGAAAGAGGCAGAGGGAGAGACAGAGAGAATGGTCGCCTCAGAGCCTCCAGCCACTGCAGACAGACTCCATATGCATGCACCTCCTTGTACATCTGGCTTACATGGGTCCTGGAGAGTCAAACCAGGATCCTTTGGCTTTGCAGGCAAGCACCTTAACCACTAAGCCATCTCTTCAGCTCCAAAACACGTATTTTTAAAGAGAAATAGGTCTAAAGATTTCAACAACTCTGAAAATCTAGGGAGGAGTTTCAGATCCTATGTAGTCTGAGCCATGAGAATCTCACTTTATTCTCCTACCGCCATTGCTAAGTCAGTACTATGTACACAGGGAGTCCATAGACTAAGCCGTGAGGTATGTACAGGTTGAATGTTCCTATTCTAAAATGCTTGGGACTAGACGATTTTGGATTTGGCACTTTTGTCCAGATTGTGGACTTTTTGCATATATATAGTGCAACATCTTGGGAATAGGACCTAAATTTAAACCCAGAATTCACTTGTGTTTCATATATACTGTATATACACAGGCTGAAGATAATTTCACACTGAGAAAATGGACACACCAGAGCCTTCAGCTGCTGCAAACGAACTTCAGATGCATGCATGTTCCTGTGTATCTGGCATTATGTGGGTACTGGGGAATCAAACTCAAGTCGTTAGGCTTTGTAGGCAAGTGCCCTAACCACTGAGCAATCTCTCCAGCTCTTTGAGAGAGAGAGAGAATGGACACACCAGGGCCTTTCAGCCACTGTGAACGAACTCCAGATGTATGTGTGACATTGAGTGCTTGTGTCATTGTGTTCCTGGCTACATGGGACCTGTAGATTCAAACATGTGTTCTTAGGCTTTGCAGGCAAGCACCATAACCAACCACTAAGCCATCTCTCCAGCCCAAGTTTTTTTTGGTTTTTGGTTTTGTTTGTTTGTTTGTTTTTGTCTTTTTGAGGTAGGATTTCACTCTAGCCCAGGTTGATCTGGAATTCACTATGTAGTCTCAGGGTGGCCTCAAACTCATGGTGATCCTCCTACCCCCCCAAGTGCTGGGATTAAAGGTGTGCACCACCATGCCTGGCCCGAATAGTCTTTTAAAAAATATATTATTTATTTATTTATTGAGAGAGAGAGGGAGAAGCAGAGAGAAAACATGTACATTAGGACCTCCAGCCACTACAAACAAACTCCAGACACATATGCCATTTTGTGCATCTAGCTTACATGGGGACTGAGAAATCAAACCTAGGTTCTATGGCTTCATAGGCAAGTGTCTTAACTGCTAAGCCATCTCTCCAGCATCCCTTGAATATTCTTTATTGCACAATCCACACAGGAATTTTACCCTTTCTACAGATTCAAAATTCTAGATCAAGCCAGGCATGGTGGCACACACCTTTAATCCCAGCTCTTGGGAGGCGGAGGTAGAAAGATCACTGTGAGTTCAAGGCCACCCTGAGACTACATAGTGAATTCCAGGTCAGCCTGAGCTAGAGTGAAACCCTACCTCAAAAAAAAGGAAGGGGGAAGCCGGGCGTGGTGGCGCACGCCTTTAATCCCAGCACTCGGGAGGCAGAGGTAGGAGGATCGACATGAGTTCAAGGCCACCCTGAGACTACATAGTTAATTCCAGGTCAGCCTGGACCAGAGTGAGACCCTACCTTGCAAAAAAAAAAAAAAAAAAAAAAAAAAAGGGGGGGAGCTGGAGAGATGGCTTAGCAGTTAAGGCGCATGCCTGCGGAGCCTAAGGACTCGGTTCTATTCTCCAGGTCCCACATTAGCCAGATGCCCCTGTTGGCGCATGCATCTGGAGTTCGTTTGCAGTGGTTAGAAGGCCTGGCACGCCCATTCTCATTCTTTCACACTCTCTCTCCCTTTCTCTGTCTCTAGTAATTAATTAAAACACACACACACACACACACACACACACAAATTCTAGATCATTGCCCAATCACCTCAGGGCCTCTGTGCAGCATCTAGACACAGTTTGAGAAGACATTTAGAGCCTCTAGGCTGGGTCTCCAATCAAGTCTTGTCAGGGTTTAGTGGCTGTGGGCTCTCAGTTCCCTTACACTGTGACCTCATTTTAAAAGATTTCTAACCCTTTTCACGGGACTCCTAATAGTTTCCCTTAAAGATGAAGAAAAACTACTATAAATCATTTTCTAGTCTTTTTTTGTTCCCTTACCAATCTAAAATGTTTCTAGTGGTATGGTATCATGGCAGTTTTAGATATTATACTTTGGAATGCAATTTTTTGGGGAGGGGGGTTTCAAGATAGGGTCTCACTCTATCCAAGGCTGACCTTGAACTCACTCTGTAGTCCCAGGCTGGCCTCAAACTCACAGTGATCCTCCTATCTGTGCCTCCGAAGTGTTGGGATTAAAGGCATGTACCACCACACCTGGATGGAATGAAATTTTTGAGGTAGGGTTTTGCTGTAGCCCAGGCTGACCTGAAATTCACTATGTAGTCACAGGGTGGCCTTGAACTCATGGCGCTCCTCCTACCTCTGCCCAGTGAATGAAATTTTTTAAACTTGTTTTGTGCTATTTTAATGAACTATGAATGACTGAATACAGAATAAAAGTTACCATCTTCAACTGGGAGTGGTAGCACACTACCTTTAATCCCAGGCTGAGGAGGAAAGATCACCATAGTTCAAGGCCAGCCTGCCTGGAGCTACAAAGTGAGTTCTAAGTCAGCCTTGGCGCAAGTGAGACCCTGCCTCCAAAAACACACACAAAAATGTTACCATCTTGACAGGGCTGGAGAGATGGCTTAGTGGTTAAGGCACTTGCCTGCAAAGCCAAAAGACACAAGTTCGATTCCCCAGGACCCACGTAAGCCAGGTACACAAGGGGGCGCATGCATCTAGAGTTCATTTGCAGTGGCTGGAAGCCCTGGCATGCCCATTCTCATTCTCTCTCTCTTCCTCTCTCTCTCTCCCCCCTGCCATTTTCTCTCTCTCCCTCTCTGTCTCTGTCTCTCTCTCAAATAAAGAAATAAATAAATTTTAAATCATTATTAAAAAAAGTTACCATCTTGAAACCTGTGTTGGTCACCAAAGATGATAATGAAGCCTGTGGATGGCTTACAGTGTCTTAGAGATGCTGCATGTTCAAGTGAATAGCAAGCTTCCTATGATATAATTCATATGCCATACAGACCTCCCACTTAAAAGACTGCACTTGGGCTGGAGAGATGGCTTAGTGGTTAAGGCACTTGCCTGCAAAGCCAAAGGATCCAGATTCAATTCCCCAGGACCCACATAAGCCAGATGCACAAGGTGGTGCATGCATCTGGAGTTTGTTTGTAGTGGCTGGATGCCCTGGCATTCCCATTTTCTCTCTCCTCCTCCTCCTCTCTCAAATAAATAAATAAATATTTTTAAAAGCTGCACTTGGGCTAGAGAGATGGCTTAGCTGTTAAGCATTTGCCTGCAAAGCCAAAGGACCCAGGTTTGATTCCTCAGGATCCACGTTAGCCAGGTGCACAAGGGGCCCACACATCTGGAGTTTGTTTGCAGTGTTAGAAGCCCTGGTGCACCCATTCTCTCTCTCTCCCTCTCCCTCTCCTTTCCCTGTCAAATAAATAAATAAAATAAAATAGGGGCTGGAGAGATGACTTAGCGGTTAAGGCATTTGCCTTTGCAAAGCCAAAGGATCCCAGTTTGACTCTCCAGGACCTACGTAAGCCAGATGCACAAGGGGGAGCATGCATCTGGAGTTCATTTGCAGTGGCTGGAGGTCCTGGTGTGCCTGTTCTCTCACTCTCAAATAAATAAATTTTTTTTAAAATATTTCCAAAAAAAAGGCTGCACTTGCCAGGTGTAGTGGTGCATGCCTTTATTCCCAGAACTCAGGAAGTTGAGGTAGGAGGATTGCTATGAGTTCAAGGCCACCCTAAGACTACATAGTGAATTCCAGGTCAGCCTGGTTTAGAGTGAGATCCTACTTCAAAAAAAACAAAAACAAAAACAAAAGCTGGGCACGGTGGCACACACCTTTAATCCCAGCACTTGGGAGGCAGAGGTAGGAGGATGGCCATGAGTTCAAGGCCACCCTGAGATGACATAGTGAATTCCAGGTCAGCCTGGGCTTAAGGGAGACCCTACCTTGAAAAAACAAAAAAAAAAAAAGGGTGGGAGTAGGCTGGGGAGATGGCTCAGCAATTAACGCTCTTGCCTGCAGAACCAAAGGACCCAGTTTCAATTTTTGAATACCCATCTAGAGCCAAATGCACAAAGTGGTGCATGCATCTGGAATTCATTTGCAGCGGCTGGAGACCCTGGCATGCCCATTCTTATTCATTCTCGCTCGCTCGCTCACTCGCTCGCTCTCATAAATAAAATATTTTTTAAAAAGAAAAAAATGCTACGCTTATTTTTTAAATATGCGTTTATTTTAAAGAGCGAAGAAGAGAGACTAGGTATGCCAGGACCTCCTCCTGCTGCAAATGAACTCGATGCATGCACTACTTTGTGCATCTGGTTTTACCTGGGTACTGGGCAATTAAACCCAGGCTGCCAGGCTTTGCAAACAAGAGCCTTTAACCACTGAGCCATCTCTCCAGTCCCCCCCCCACACACACACACTTATTTTTGACAGACAACTGCTGATAGCTTAACAATGCAGTGGAAGCCTTATCCACTGAAGGGTTACAGTAAGTCTAACACCAGATTCAGCTCTGCCTTACATCTTACAATTCATGACATGACATCCAATCTCTTTTAATACTGAGTATTGAAATAAAGTTCTATTAAAAGGAATGTGAATGCCAGGGCATTTCTACTAGTATGTTATTTAGATGACTCATAAATGATTACATTCAACCATTATCATCCAAGAGAGAGAGAATACTACATTTTTCATAATCTAAAAGCCAGGTGTGGTGTGCAGGCAGTAATCTCAGAAGGATTTCTGCACATTTGAGGTCAGCCTAGGCCTTTAGTGAGATACTTTCTTTAAAAAAAATAAATAAATAAATAACAAAATAATTGCCTAGAAAATTTAATTGGTAATTTATAAAGTTCCTCTTTAAATATGCACATAGACATGAGGTAGAGGTTTAATGTTAAACTGCTTCACCCTGAATTAAGCCAGAACTGTTTCTTGTTTGTAGGGAGCAGCTGCAGATGATGGCCAATTAAAACGAGGGGACCAGATTTTAGCTGTCAATACTGAGACCCTGGAAGGTGTCACTCACAAGCAAGCTGTTGCCATTCTGAAACAGCAAAAAGGGACTGTCACCTTAACCGTGCTGCGGTGAGCCCCACTTGACCACCAGGCACATGGTGTTAGAATATGCACAAGAGGCTGAAGTTTCTGTGGAAGTGGGGATGAAAAGACGCTTCCACCAAAGCTCACCATGGTCCTCACCACCTTCTCACCACCGCATCACCCTGTGGAGGGCTGAGGTTTCATTTCGGTAGCGGTCTGCCCGAGGGGTCCTAGCTTCTGTCACGTTTTCATGAGATTGAACTTCTCCAACTTGACACTTCCCTGTATTGCACTTAACATCAGTGTTTGCCAGCCAGTAGTTATCAGTTCTGATTCTGTTTGCTGAAACTAGAGTTATCAACCTCATGTTCCTTTGCCCCATCCCTTCTTCATACACAAGTCTAATGGCAAGCTAAGATTTCATTGAATGCAGAAACCAGTTTTGCAACTTGTCATCTCATTCATGATTTACTTATGCTAATTTGTCTCTTCAAGTAAGCCAGAAAACATTAACAGTGTAATTAACTTCCCCAAGATGAACTACCCATGTTCTCCTAAAGGAAATTACTGTATTCGCTTCTGTGTAACTCATATTCAAGTAGGTCTCAAATTCATTTCTCTGGGTAGATCTTTGTATGTTAGTCATTGCTGATTTTGATGAGTCAATTTGCAGGCTGTAATCTTCTGAAAATTCTGAGAGGCTTTCTAATTGTTTTCTGAGCTACATGATGCATCCCATTGATCAAATGCACCTTGTTCTCCACAGGAGCAATTTGCCTCCTTATTCTGAATCCCAATGATGTCAGCGTATGTTAGTGTGTGGGAGGCTTATCCAGAGTGCAAGGCCAGTGTCATTCCCTCCTCTCAGTCTGCAGATGAAAAGGTAGACACCCTTGAACCACATTGCAGAGAGCAGCAAGTTTTGCCTCAAGCTGCCAGATGAAGTCTGGGTGGCCTTGTGAGAGCAGAGTGACAAGTTTGATTATCCTTTCCTTGACCTCGTACCAGCCAGCCCGGCAGCACAGGCTGCAGCCACTGCATGCAACAACTTGCTTCCCTCAAGTGACCGAGCAACAGCCTGAGCCTTGCAATCAGTGATGGAAATGCTCAACTGATGCTTCCCGCTCTGCAGGAAGCCTCCTGTTGGCTGAAGTTCTGCATGCTAAGAAAGCAGCTAAGTTGATTATGAATGTTGTTGTTCACACATTAGCTGCAAAAAGAGAGATGCTCATCGACTGTACTGTAGGGTCTTCTATTAAGAAAAGAAAGTAACATGAGGGCTGGAGAAGATGTCTTAACAGTTAAGCCACTTGCCTGCAAAGCTGAAGGACCCAAGTTGGATTCCCCAGGATCTACGTAAGCCAGATGCACAAGGAGGCACACGCATCTGGAGTTCGTTTGCAGTGGCTGGAGGCCCTGGCATGCCCATTCTCTCTCTCTGTCTCACTCACTCTCTCTCTCTCTCAAATAAATAAATAAAATATATTTTAAATAAAGAAAAGAACATGAAGGATAAGTACCAGGGTCAGTGATAGATTTAGTCAGCATTATCTAACTTCAATTCAATGATACAAATTGTTCACAGTAAGAACCAAAATGTAATAATCTTTAACATGTATAGATTTTAATAGAGCTTGACCTATGATTAGATGTAATCACAAAGTGCATTAACTCTAATTGGAATATGTTGTGGCTATTCCAAAGTAGAGTGCCTAAATTTTATGTTGAAAATGTGTTTCATAACAGGTATTAGTTTTCTGAAATCATATAAGGTGTTCAGAATCTCTAGTGTATCCACCATGTGTGCAACTGAGAGGGGCCCATCTTCTAGAGCAGGAGAAGCTGCCAGCCTTGGAGTGTCCTGTGCTATCTGTGGGAAAGCCTCAACAGCCCAGATGAAATGAAGCCAATGACACCTGAAAATGCACCTTAGAAAAAAAGAAGAAAAAAATATAATGCTTTTAAAAATGTGATTCTGCTTGATTTTGGTAGAATGGCATTAAATACACATTTTTAAATAATGCACTGTTGGTTATATGTTTCTTTACACAGGGTCCTGTAGGCCATGCCCATCAAATGCTGATACACTGCTCTGACTGGTTGTGTCTCTGTACAGGGCTAGTGCCCTGCCAAAGACTTGTGGGGGTGTTTGTTTGTTTGTTTGTTTTTTCATCAGAACTAACTGACAGTCTGAGAAGATAGTAATCTCAGTTTTTTATAACCATATGTATTATTTGGGGCCATTGAAGTATATCATTAGTTTAATTTTTTTTTCAAGATAGGAACTCACTCTGTAGGCCAAGGCTGGTCTGTAACTCACAGCGATCCTCTTTCCCTGTCTCCTGCGTGCTGGGATAAGAGGCATTGTGCCACCATGCCCTGCTTGTTTGTATATTTTTCTTTTCTTTCTTTCGTTCTTTTTTTAAATTTTTTAAAAAGTATTTATTTGAGAGAGAGAGAGAAGGAGAGAGAAAGAGGCAGATAGAGAATGAGCACATCAGGGCCTCCAGCCACTACAAACTCCAGACATATGCACCCCCTTGTGCATCTGGCTTACGGGGATCCTGGGGAGTTGAACTTTGGTCCTTTGGCTTTGCAGGCCAACACCTTAACCACTACACCATCTCTCCAGCCCCCCCCCTTTTTGAGGTAGGGTCTCACTCTAGCTCAGACTGACCTGGAATTCACTATGCAGTCTCAGCGTGGCCTTGAATCCATAGCAATCCTACTCTGCCTCCTGAGGGCTAGGATTAAAGATGAGCGCCACCACCACATCCAGCCTCTTGTTTTGTTTTGTTTTGTTTTGTTTTGTTTTGTTTTGTTTTGTTTTGTTTTGTTTTGTTTTGTTTTCCTTGAGGAAGGCAGAGATTTACTATAAAAAAGGGCGGTGGAGGTACTGAAGAGATAGTTCAGCAGTTAAGGTAAAGCCAGATAAACAAAGTGGCACATGTGTCTGGAGTTCGTTTGCAGTGGCAAGAGACCCTGTTGCTCCCATTCTGTCTATAATGGCACACACCTTTAATCCCAGCACTCAGCAGGCAGAGGTAAGAGAATCACTGTGAATTTGAGGTCAGCCTAGAACTATAGAGTGAGTTCCATGTCAGCTTGGGCTAGAGTGAGGCTTTACCTCAAAAAACAAACAAACAAACAAAAGATGAAAAAGTCCCAAAGTGTTAGGGCAAGCGTGTTTTGGATTTAGGCTGGTCTATGAATGTGCCTTAGAGTGATTGCCTCACACGCATGAAGCTATGGGTTCACACAAGCCAAACAAATCATGGGCACTTTCGCCCAGCCCTAATTACGTTATTTTTACATTTTCTCCGAGTATAGAGTCCTGGAAGGGGTAGGTGCGCTCTTACAATCTGTGGCAGGGATATAGCTCAGTGGAAGAACACTTGCACAGCTGAGGCTCTGGGTTTAATTCCCAGTACCGAGGGGAAAAACCACCAGTTAGAATCTGTGCTTCAACCTAGTGCTTCAGGTGATGCTCCACTGGACACATACACCCTGAAGTTCAAAGAACAACCGAATTAGCAGCAAGAAAAGCAGAAGAAACCCAGTGACTGAGATTAAAGTAACCATGGGTCTGTCTTCAGAAAGCCACTCACATTGTAGCCAGAAGATGGCCAGAAGATCCTACCTAATTGCCTCATAGACACTAGAAAGACAAATGTTTTGCAAAAGAAATTCTTGGGGCTGGAGAGATGCTTCAACAGTTAAGGTGCTTGCCTACAAAACCTAACAACCCCGGTTCAATTCCCCAGTACCCATGTAAAGCTAGATGCACAAAGTGGTGCATGCATCCAGAGTTTGTCTATGATGGCAAGAGGCCCTGGCATGCCCATTCTCTCTGTTTTCTATCTCTGCTTGCAAATAAAAACAATTTTAAAAAGACTGGAGAGATGGTTTAGAGGTTAAGGCATTTTCCTGTAAAGCCAAAGGATCCTGGTTCGACTCTCTAGTACCCACATAAGCCAGATGCACAAGGTGGCGCATTGCATCTGGAGTTCGTTTGCAGTGGCTGGAGACCTTGGCATGCCCATTCTCTCTCTCTCTCTCTCTCTCTCTCTCTCTCTCTCATAAATAATACATAAATAATATATATTTTTAAAAAAATCTTTGCAGGGCTCTGAGAACGTAGCTCAGGTGATAGAGAAGAGGGCCACCAAATAAAACCAGAGTCGTAGTGCACAATGCCAGCACTTGTGAGGTGGAGGCAGGAGGATCGGGATTTTGAGGCTACCCTCTGCTGTGTAGCCAGTTCAAGGCCAACCCAAGCTACATGAGCTTTGGTCAGGAGAGAGGTTGGGAGAGAAGAAACTTGCTGTGTGGAGGAGTACACTTGTAACCTCAGCACTCAGAAGGTTGAGGCAGAAGAATTTTGACAAATTCAAGGTCAGCCTGGTCTACACAGAGAAGTTCAGGCCAGCCAGAACTACATAACAAGACATGTCTCAACACCAAACAACAAATTCATATATATGAAGACGGAAGCAGCCGATAAGACAGAAGACTCCCTCAGATCTTTAGCACCTGCTCAGGGGAACGAGTGTGTGTGTGTGTGTGTGTGTTTAAATTTTTGTTTATTATTTACAAACAGAATGAGAGAGGGAATGGGCACACCAGAGCCTCTCAACACTGCAAACTCCAATTGCATACTCTACTTCATGCATCTGGCTTTATGTGGGCACTGGGGAATTGAATCTGAGCCTTTACCTGCTGAGCCTCAGCCCAGAAAGTGGTTTATTTTAAACATATTTTATTTATTTAATTTATTTATTTGCAAGCAGAGATAGGAGAGAGAATGGGCATGCCAGGGCCTCCAGCTACTGAAACGAACTCCAGATGAATGTGCCACTGTGCATCTGGCTGGCTTTACATGAGTACTAGGAAATCAAACCTGGGTTATTAGGCTTTGCAGGCAAGTGCCTTAATCCCTAAGCCATCTCTCCAGCCCACGTGTTTTTTTTTTGTTGTTGTTGTTTTGGTTTTGGTTTTGGTTTGGTTTGGTTTGTTTTTTTTTTCGAGGTAGGGTCTCACTCTAGCTCAGGCTAACCTGGAACTCACTATGTAGTCTCAGGGTGTCCTCAAACTCAGGGCAATCCTCCTACCTCTGCCTCCCGAGTGCTGGGATTAAAGGCGTGCACCACCATGCCCAACTGTTTTTTGTTTTTTTTTTAAGATAACACTGGAAAAACAAGATCCTGGAAGTCTCTAAGGGTAACATCTGGTGAAATCCTGGAAAAATGACACCTTTTCTCTGCACCCCCTTAGTTTTGTCTAAAACCACCACAGAAGAGGTCAAAGTCATCATCCCCATTGCCAGGAAGAACTATTGATGTCTGGGGTTGTTGTTGTTTTTTGTTTTTAGAGGTAGGGTTTCAGGCTGACCTGGAACTCACTATGTCGTCTCAGGGTGGCCTTGAACTCATGGTGATCCTCCAACCTCTGCCTTCCAAATGCTGGGATTAAAGGCGTGCACCACCATGCCTGACTTTTTGGGGTTTTTTTACTCCTAATTTGGTTTCATAGTACAAGTTTCCCGATGTCTGAACTCTGAAGTCTTCACCTGTTAGCCTCAAAAATTATCAAGCACAGGGCCAGGTGTGGTAGAGGCAGAGGCAGGATGATCACCATGAGTTCGAGGCCACCCTGAGACGACAGTGAATTCCAGGTCAGCCTGAGCTAGAGTGAGACCCTACCTAGAAAAGCCACACACACACACAAAAAAAAAAATCCCAGACATAGTTTTTCCTGGCAATGGGGATGATGACTTTGACCTCTTCTGTGGTGGTTTTAGACAAAACTAAGGGGGTGAAGAGAAAAAAAAAAAATCAAGCACACCATGGTGCTGAGAAGAAGGGACAGACAGGAGTGCTCGGCACTGAAACATCTCTAACACACCTTCTAAGGCTCAGGGTCCATTGCGGAAGAGGTGGTGGAAAGAATGTAAGAGCCAAAGGAAGGGTAGGCTCCTCCAGACACAAAATGGTCTGGATATCCATGACCTTGCAATGCCTGAAACTACCTACACAAGACCATCATAATGGGAGGAAAAGATGATGACATTAAAATTAAAAGGGATTTGAGGGGAGGGAGGGAAGTACCATGGGATATTATCTACAATTAAGGAAGTTGACAAAAAATAAAAAATTATCAAGCAGTTGCGTTACCTATGTTTATATATCTCTATATATTTTTATTTATTTAACATATATTTATATATATTTGTAATATGTATGTTTTAAAGACATAGGTAACGCAACTGCTTGATAATTTTGGTTTTTTGAGGTAGGCTCTCACTCTAGCCCAGGCTGACCTGGAATTCCCTATGTAGTGTCAGGGTGGCCTCAAACTCACAACACTCTTTCTATCTCTGCCTCCTGAGTGCTGAGATTAAAGATGTGCGCCACCATGCCTGGGTGTTTTTTAAATTTATTTTTGTTTTCTTCTTTTTCAAAGTTAAAATATTTTATTTGTTGAATTACTTGACAGAGAGGCAGAGAGAGAGAGACTGGGGGGGGGGGAGACAGTAGATGCATCAGGGCCTCTAGCTACTGCAAACAAACCCCAAACACGTGCCACTTTGTGCATCTGGCTTTATGTGAGTACTGAGGAATCAAACCCTGGTCCTTAGACTTTGCAGGCAAGAACCTTAACCACTGAGCCATCTCTCCAGCCCCCTATTTTTAATTTTTTATATTTTATTTTTACTTATTTATTTATTAGAGAGAATGGGCATGCCAGGTCCTCTAGCCCACTGCAAATGAACTCCAGATGCATGTACCACCATGTGCATCTGGCTTACATGGGTTCTGGGGAATCGAACCTGCATCCTTAGGCTTCACAGCCTTAACTAAGTGATCTCTTGAGCCCTAGTTTTAGTTTTTGTTTGGTTTGTTTTTGTTTTTCGAGGAAGGGTCACCCTCTAGCCCAGGCTGACCTGGAATTCACTATGTAGTCTCAGGGTGGCCTCAGACTCACAGTGATCCTCCTACCTCTGCCTCCCAAGTGCTGGGATTAAAGACGTGCACCACCATACCCAGCTGCAGTTTTTATTTTATTTTTTTTATTTTGAGAGAGAGAAAGAGAAAGGGCACACCAGGGTCTCTTGTAGACATATGCACCACTTTGTGCATCTGGCTTTACATGGGTACTGGGGAGTCGAATCTGGGCAGGGAGGCTTTGCAAACAAGCACCTTTAACCACTAAGCAATCCCTCTATGTCTTTATCACTATAATGGTTATGTCAATATCTTTGGAAACTACTGTAATTGTTACCAATTGGGTCTCCATTATTGACCCTGATAGAAATTGTGAGCAGCAAGGAGAAGTTCTTCAGCTTTCAGCAACTATTAGGCTTTAGTATCCCTCAGCGTTGGATGGCAGTGAGTGGCAGCAGC
Organism: Orientallactaga sibirica; assembly: GCA_036365145.1. Lineage (NCBI taxonomy): Eukaryota > Metazoa > Chordata > Mammalia > Rodentia > Dipodidae > Orientallactaga > Orientallactaga sibirica. Next base: position 29,571,122 of record JAEOAD010000015.1, on the reverse strand, counting down.
AGGTGGCACCCTCTCGTGTTGGGGATCGCTCAACCCCTCAGTACTCCAAGTGTCACAACTCGGGAAGGTTTCTGGACCTCTTTGTGTTTCTTTGTGTCTGTGTGGCCACACTGAATAAATGTTCTTTTTTTGCTTTTTACCATGACTTCATCTCTTTAAGTGGCCTATTGAGAATGGGTAGTGGAGCCTCGCTTGTTATGGCTGCCAGACTACATCACTTGTCCTTCCACCTTCCAAAATGTGAGAATCCCTGACAAAGGAACAGAACTGAAGCAGCTTTACCATACCATGGGCTGTGTGCTCTGTCTGGCCATGTTTTTGGTCTCCCTGTTTCAATTAGTAACATTCTCATGCAGTTGGTATCAAAAGAATGTAACTGCTGAAAACTAACCCATATTATGGAGCTAATAAGTGAATAATAAAAGTACATTTAGGGCTGGAGGGATGGCTTAGCAGTTAAGTTGCTTACCTGTAAAGCCAAAGCACCCAGATTTGATTCCCCAGGACCCACATAAGCCAGATGCAGAAGGTGGCACATGCATCTAGATGGAGTTTGTTTGCAGTGGCTGGAGGCCTTGGTGCACCCATATTCATTCCTTCTCTCTCTCTTTTTCCTTTCTACCTCTTTCTCTCTCTCAAATAATAATAAAATAAATAAAATAGAGCAGGGTGTGGTGGCGCACGCCTTTAATCCTAGCACTCGGGAGGCAGAGGTGGGAGGATCGCCAAGAGTTCAAGGCCACCCTGAGAATTCCAGGTCAGCCTGGGCTAGAGTGAGACCCTACCTCAAAAACAAACAAACAAACAAACAAAATATATATACATATATGGCTAGGCACGGTGGCACATACCTTTATACCAACACTAGGGAGGCTTTGGTAGAAGGATCACTGTGAGTTCAAGGCCAGCCTGGGCTACAGAGTGAGTTTCAGGTCAGTGAGATCTAGATTGAGACTCTGCCCCCCACCAAAAAAAAACTTAATCATTGAATTTTTACTACACTTAAAATGGTAGAGACAAAAGGGCCACTGCAAACAAACTCCAGATGCATGCACTACTTTGTGCATCTGGCTTTACATGGGTACTAGGGAATTGAACCCAGGTCATTAGGCCTTGCAAGGAAGCATCTTAACCACTGAGCCATCTTTCCAGCCCCTAAAAAAAAATTTTTTTTTAAAGTTGGGTGTAAGAGTCAATTAAAGAACATTTCAAAAGGGGGGGTGGGCAAACATAAAAGGCCAGTTAGGAGCCTGACCCAGAGATTTGCGATGCTTTATGCAAATCATTACAGCCTGACTCCTTATGGCTCACCCCAAATTGCCAGTCTCAGAGGACAAATGTTGCAGTAAAACTTACTACCTAACCAAATAGTGAGCTGTCCACCTCTTAGCTATTCAATATGACCCCACACAAATGGACCACTAGAGAAGGTCAGATAACTTCTCTCAGCTTTTATGATAGCGCCCTGCTCCCTAACAAGGAGTGATCCCCTTTCTCTGAGATCACCTGCTCTGTTCTGTCCATAATGGAGCTTCTTGTTTTTAATTGTTTGAATTGCTTTATTATTTTTTATTTTGTTTCATTTTATTTTTTGGTTTTTCAAGGTAGCCCAGTGTGGCCTTGAACTCACAGCCTCTTACCTCTGCTTCCTGAGTGCTGGGATTAAAGGCGTGTGCCATTACGCCTGTCTGCTTCATTATGTTTTTGCATGTATGTGTAGTAGTACTGTCTGGGGTGGTTGGTGTGCATGTATGAATAGTGTATGCACGTCTGTGCCAATGCATGTGGCCCTTGCTGAGGCCAGAGGAGACTGTCCAGTGTCCTCTTGCTCATCTGGCTTGCTTCCTTCAGCAGTCTCACTGAACCTGGAGCTGCCGTTTTCAGTCAGACTGGCTGACCAGTGAGCCCCAGTGGTTCCTCAGATCTTTGCCCCCCAGGATGGTGTCACAGGTGTGCGTGCTTACACACAGCTTTTTTTTTTTTTTCTTCATTCACCCCAACCAAGTAGGCTCTATCCCAGAGATGCAGGGATGGTTCAACATACACACACCGATAAAAGTAATACATTATATAGCCGGGCGTGGTGGCACACGCCTTTAATCCCAGCACTCAGGAGGCAGAGGTAGAAGGATCACCATAAGTACAAGGCCACCATGAGAATACAGAGTGAATTCCAGGTCAGCCTGAGCTAGAGTGAGACCCTACCTCGAAAAAAAAAAAAACCAAAAAAAAAAAAAAAGTAATACATTATATAAATGGACTGAAGGGCAAAAATCACATGATCATCTCAATAGATGCAGAAAAAGCATTTGACAAAATCCAACATCCTTTCATGGTAAAAGTTCTACAGAAACTGGGAATAGAAGGAACATATCTCAACATAATGAAGGCTATTTATGAGAAACCTATAGCCAACATAATACTAAATGGAGAAAAACTTGAAGCTTTTCCACTAACATCAGGCACAAGACAAGGGTGTCCACTGTCCCCACTTTTATTTAATATAGTGCTGGAAGTCTTAGCTATAGCAATAAGGCAAGAGACACACATAAAAGGATATAAATTGGAAAGGAAGAGATCAAGTTATCATTATTTGCAGATGATATGATTCTATACACAAAGAACCCTAAAGACTCTACCAGCAAATTGTTAGAGCTGATAAACAGCTATAGCCATGTAGCAGGATACAAAATAAACACACAGAAATCAGTAGCCTTCCTATTTACTAACAACAAACACACAGAGGATGAAATCAGAGAATCACTCCCATTCACAATTGCATCCAAAAAAATAATAAAGTACCTTAGGATAAACCTAACCAAGGAAGTGAAGGATCTCTACAATGAGAACTTTAAAACACTCAAGCGAGACATTGTAGAAGACACTAGGAAATGGAAGGACATCCCATGTTCTTGGATTGGAAGAATCAATATTGAGAAAATGTCAATCCTACCAAAAGCAATCTACACATTTAATGCAATCCCCATCTAAATTCCAATGGCAGCCAGGTGTGGTGGTGGACGCCTTTAATCCCAGCACTTGGGAGGCAGAGGTAGGAGGATCACTGTGAGTTCGAGGCCACCCTGAGACTACAGAGTGAATTCCAGGTCAGCCTGAGCTAGAATTAGACCCTACCTCGAAAAACCAAAAAAAAAAAATCCAATGGCATTCTTCACAGAAATAGAAAAAGCAATCCAAAAATTCATTTGGAAGCACAGAAAACCTCGAATATCTAAACCAATTTTGAGCAACAAAAGTAAGGCTGGTGTTATCACCATACCTGAGTTTAATCTATATTCCACACAGCTTTTTACTTGGGTACTGGGGATTGAACCCAGACCCCCCCCCCGCCCCCCATGCTTGCATAGCTGCATGTTCCAAAGCATTCAACTGCTCACTGCAGAAAATCTGTAAGGTCTTTGCCACCCACATCATCCTGTTTTATCAGTTTGCCACGGGAAATGTAGAGACCAGTGTTTCTAATAAGCTAGACTTGTGTGAGTGGGAGACTAGTGAAGCAAATGCTGCAGCCACGCTTGATGATGAAACTAGAAATGCGGGGTCTGCGTATCAAACTGGGGTCCTCCAACTTGAGCAGCAAGCACCTGAGCCACTTCTCCAACCCTATGATCCCCTCTCATTGCTTTCTATTGTCCCCTCTCCCCACCCCCATTCCAACTGAACCTCTTCTTCTTCCCAGCTAGTTGTTCTTTTACTAACCCCACCCCAGACAGGATCTGTAGTCGCAGGCTGGCCTTGAACTTGCCGGATCCTCCTACCTCAGCCTCCTGAGTGCTAGTACTAAAGGTGTGCACCACTGTGCTCAGCTCATCTTTTATTTTGATGTGTTGTGTGTGTGTGTGTGTGTGTGTGTGTGTGTGTGTGTGTGTCCCACTATGTTTAATTAGGGTCGCCTTCATGAGCATAGGTGGAGGTTATTTACCAAAGCAGGCACAATTTATCAGAAGCTACATCCACAGTGTATTCTGCGGGCAATGTGGATGGCAATGGTACAGTTCTGGTGGTATCTCAGCAGGGGGCGCCAACGTGTCTCCAGGACGATTCCACGTAAGACCAATACAGCATAAGGCTGGGGAAGGAGATGCAGGCAAACTTCATGTTCCCCAAGCTCCTTCTTCCCTACCACTGATGGTCCACTACAGGCCCGCGTAAACCCCGGGGATCTGGATGACTCGCATCCATCTGCGGAGGACACCCTTTCCGGTTGGTCTCATTCCATACTCAGGACCACGGGTCTGAGTTCCTCACTGCACCTCCAGGCCCTCCTGCTAGGGCCCTGGAGAGAGAAGAACTAGTCTGTGTTTCTAAAAGTAAAAAATTTGCCAGGCATGGTGGCGCAGGCCTTTAATCCCAGCACTTGGAAGGCAGAGGTAGGAGGATCACCATAAATTCGAGGCCACCCTGAGACGACATAGTGAATTCAGGTCAGCCTGGGCTAGAGTGAGACCCTACCTCGAGAAAAAAAAAGAAAAAAAAAAGTAAAAAAATTGTGCTTCATGTGGTGTTGCATCCCTTGAATCCCAGCAGAGGTAGGATGGCCACTGTGAGTTCCAGGTCAGCCTGGGACTACAGAGTGAGTTCCAGGTCAACCTGGGCTAGAATGAGACCCTACCTCGAGGGGGGAAAAAAGTATTTATTTGCATGTGTGAGTGCACCAGGACCTCTTGTAGCTGAAAACTTCAGATGCACTTGCCACTGTTTGCATCTGACTTTACTGAGTGGGTAGAAGGGAACCTGAGTGGTCAGACTTTGCAAGCAAGTTCCTTTAACTACTAAGCCATTTCCCCAGCCCCATTTTATGTTTTCTTGTAGTTTTGTTGTTGTTGTTTTTGTTTTAAATACTTTATTTATTTAGTTGACACAGAGAGAGAATGGGTGCTCCAGGGCCTCCGCCCACTACAAAAGAAATCCAGACGCATGTGTCACCTTGTGCATCTGGCTTAGGTTGGCTTGGGGAATTGAACCTTGGTCCTTTGGCTTGTAAAGGCAAGTGCCTTAACTGCTAAGCCATCTCTCCAGCCCTGTTTTTATTATTTTTTTGTTTTTTAAATTTATTTATTTATTTATTTATTTGAGAGCAACAGACTGACAGAGGGAAAGTGGCAGATAGATAGAGGATGGGCATGCCAGGGCCTCCAGCCACTGCAAATGAACCTCCAGATGCATGCACCACCTTATGCATCTGGCTTATATGGGTACTGGGGATCCGAGCCTCAAACCAGGGTCCTTGGGCTTCACAGGCAAGAGCTTAACTGCTAAGCCATCTCTCCAGGCCCTGCTTTTTTTTTTTTTTTAAGTATTTTTATTTGCAAGTAGAAAGAGACAGATATACATAGACAGAATGGACACACCAGGGCCTCTAGCCACTGCAAACAACTCTAGTCATGTGCCACTCTGTGCATCTGGCGTTACATAGATACTGGGGAATTGAATGCAGGTCATTACATTTTGTAGTCAAGTGCCCTAACCAGTTAGCCATCTCTCCAGCCCTATTTTGCTTTTGAGACAGGTTCTTATGTAGCTCAGACTGGCCTTGAACTTAAGAAGTAGCTGAGGTTGGCCTTGAACACTTAATCCTCTTGCATCCACCTCCCAAGTGCTAGGATTACAAATTTGTGCCATCATGCCCAGCTAGCTCTAAGTTTCAGAAACAGCAAGATTAAAATTTAATCTATGGGCTGGAGAGATGGCTTAGCAGTTAAGGTGCCTACCTACAAAGCCAAAGGATTCAGGTTCAATTTCCCAGGACCCACATAAGCCAAATATACAAGATGCAGTGGCTAGATACCCCGGTGTGCCCATTCTTTCTCTCTCTGCCTCGTTCTCTTGCAAATAAATAAATAATTTTAAAAAATAAAAAATATTTACAATTTTTTTCATTTTATCTATAGGTTCTTTCCCCATCCTCCTTTCTTCCCTTTGATGCTTATTTAGTTTTTGTGTTTAAAAAAAATTATAAGCCGGGCGTGGTGGCACACGCCTTTAATCCCAGCACTTGGGAGGCAGAGGTAGGAGGATTGCCGTGAGTTCGAGGCCACCCTGAGACTACATAGTTAATTCCAGGTCAGCCTGGACCAGAGTGAGACCCTACCTCGAAAACCCAAAAAAAAAAAATTATATATGCCAGCCGGGCGTGGTGGCGCACACCTTTAATCCCAGCACTTGGGAGGCAGAGGTAGGAGGATTGCCGTGAGTTCGAGGCCACCCTGAGACTACATAGTTAATTCCAGGTCAGCCTGGACCAGAGTGAGACCCTACCTCGAAAAACCAAAAAAAAAAAAAAAAAAAAAAATATATGTGGCTCGGTATCTGAGGATTACTTTGAACTCCTGATCCTCCTGCATCCACCTTCTGTGCCAGAATTACAGACTCTGATACAAGTGTGTTGCAGACAGGTTCACATTGCTGGCAGAAAACACCCAACCAAGAACAGCTTTTGGAGAAAAAAAAAAACAACCAGGATTTATTTGGCTTACAGGCTTGAGGGGAAGCTCAATGATGGCAGGGGAAAACAATGGCATGAGCACAGGGTGGACATCACCTCCTCACCAACATCAGGTGGACAACAGAAACAGGACAGTGTGCCAAACACTGGCAAGGGGAAGCTGGCTATACCACCCATAAGCCCACCCCTAACAATACACTGCCTCCAGGAAGCTTCAAGTCCCAAATTGCCACCAGCTGAGGACCCAGCATTCAAAACACCTAAATTATGGGGGACACCTGAATCAAACCATCACAATGTGCATGAGCACATGTCCATACACTCACATACTCACACAAATAAAGAAATTTGTTTTTTGTTTTTCGAGGTAGGGTCTCACTCTGGCCCAGGCTGACCTGGAATTAACTATGTAGTCTCAGGGTGGCCTCGAACTCACAGCAATCCTCCTACCTCTGCCCCCCGAGTGCTGGGGTTGGCACCTCCCCCCCACCAAGGCTTATGATCACCTACATCATAGGCTTTTGATTAGGTTTTCAGTACCAGGCATGAATTCCCTCCCATAGAGCAGGCCTCCAGTACAATCAGAAAGCAATTGGTTTCCCCGTAACAAACACGCCACCTTTGCAACGTTGGTACATTTGATCTGACTGTCCTGCTGTAAAGCTTACAGGGACAGCCAGGAGTAGTGATGCACACTTTAATCCCAGCACTCAAGAGGCGAGGTAGGAAGATCACCATGAGTTCAAGGCCACCCTGAGATTACATAGTGAATTCCAGGTCAGCTTGGGCTAGAGAAAGACCCTACCTCGAAAAACTGGGGGGGAAAGCTTGCAGGGTCCATTTCTGGTTAAGACCATTGATGACTTTTCTCCCTCAATGGGCTGCATAGCTCTTCCCCGCGCCCTGACAGCTAGTCAACAAGGACCAGGCTTCCAGCCCAGCTTCAGCTAGATTTCTCAGTGATCTGCTGCCCAAGCATGTGGAGTCTTCAGCAGTAGGGTCTTGCCATCTAGTTCTGATGGGCAACCAAGAGCCTTGCCAATAGCTTGTAATGTTTTGGAGGCATCAGGGCCTTCCTGAACTAACTGGACGATATCTTACTCCTGTCACTGAAATTTTCTTGTATGGCTTCTGGGCACAACATTATCCACCTTCACAGGGTACTATTGCCCTTTTGCTTGGTTTTGTTTTGTTTTTTCAGCCCAGGCTGACCTGAATTCACTATGTAGTCTTAGGGTGGCCTTGCACTCACAGGATCCTCCTACCTCTGCCTCTGGAGTGCTGGGATTAAGGCGTGCGCCCATCACACCCGGTTCCTGGTAGATTATTTATTTTTTAAACTTTCTTTTTTCTAGTTATTTTCTTTTATTTGAGAGAGAGATAGAAAGAGGTAGAGACTGAGAGAGAGGGAGAGAGAAAGATGGGGTTGGCACCTCCCCACCAAGGCTTATGATCACCTACATCATAGGCTTTTGATTAGGTTTTCAGTACCAGGCATGAATTCCCTCCCATAGAGCAGGCCTCCAGTACAATCAGAAAGCAATTGGTTTCCCCATAACAAACACGCCACCTTTGCAACGTTGGTACATTTGATCTGACTGTCCTGCTGTAAAGCTTACAGGGACAGCCAGGAGTAGTGATGCACACTTTAATCCCAGCACTCAAGAGGCGAGGTAGGAAGATCACCATGAGTTCAAGGCCACCCTGAGATTACATAGTGAATTCCAGGTCAGCTTGGGCTAGAGAAAGACCCTACCTCGAAAAACTGGGGGGGGGGGGGAGGGGGGGAAAGCTTGCAGGGTCCATTTCTGGTTAAGACCATTGATGACTTTTCTCCCTCAATGGGCTGCATAGCTCTTCCCTGCGTCCTGACAGCTAGTCAACAAGGACCAGGCTTCCAGCCCAGCTTCAGCTAGATTTCTCAGTGATCTGCTGCCCAAGCATGTGGAGTCTTCAGCAGTAGGGTCTTGCCATCTAGTTCTGATGGGCAACCAAGAGCCTTGCCAATAGCTTGTAATGTTTTGGAGGCATCAGGGCCTTCCTGAACTAACTGGACGATATCTTACTCCTGTCACTGAAATTTTCTTGTATGGCTTCTGGGCACAACATTATCCACCTTCACAGGGTACTATTGCCCTTTTGCTTGGTTTTGGTTTTGTTTTTCTAGCCCAGGCTGACCTGGAATTCACTATGTAGTCTTAGGGTGGCCTTGCACTCACAGGGATCCTCCTACCTCTGCCTCTGGAGTGCTGGGATTAAAGGCGTGCGCCATCACACCCGGTTCCTGGTAGATTATTTATTTTTTTAAACTTTCTTTTTTCTAGTTATTTTCTTTTATTTGAGAGAGAGATAGAAAGAGGTAGAGACTGAGAGAGAGGGAGAGAGAAAGAAAATGGGCACTCCAGTGCCTTCAGCTACTGTAAATGAACTCCAGATACATGCGCCACCTTGTGCATCTGGCTTATGTGGGTACTGGGGAATCGAACCTGGGTCATTTGGCTTCCAGGCAAACACGTTAACTGCTAAGCCATCTCTCCAGTCCTCCTGGTAGATTTTTTTTTTTTTTTGAGGTAGGGTCTCGCTCTAGGCTAGGCTGACCTGGAATTCACTATGTAGTCTCAGGGTGGCCTTGAACTCACAGTGATCCTCCTACCTCTGCCTCCTGAGTGCTGGAATTAAAGGCGTGCACCACCAACGCCCGCTCCTGATGGATTTATTTTATTTTATTTTTTATTATTTTATTGATTTTTGGAGAGAGACACAGAGAGAGACAGAGAAGGAGAGGGACACAGATAGAGATGGGCATGCCAGCAGTCTCTCAGCTGCTGTGAACGAAATCCAGATGCGTGCACTCCCTTGTGGGCAAGTGTAGCATTGCGCCCTTGCATCACTTTGCATCTGGCTAAACGTGGGACCTGGAGATTAAACCGGGTTCTTAGGCTTAGCAGGCAGGCGCCTTAACCGCTAAGCCATCTCTCCAGCCCAATTTTTTTTTTTTAAACTTGTGTTAGCTAGCAAAAGAAGTAGTTTTTTATTTTTTTGGTTTTGAGGTAGGGTTTCACTCTAGTTCTGGCTGACCTGGAATTCACTATGTAGTCTCAGGGTGGCCTCGAACTCACAGAGATCCTCCTACCTCTGCATCCCAAGTGCTGGGATTAAAGGCATGCGCCACCACACCCGGCCATAAATAAATAATTTTTTTTCTTTTTTCTTTTTTTTTCTTTTTTTTTTTTGAGGTAGGGTCTCACTCTGGCCTAGGCTGACCTGGAATTAACTATGTAGTCTCAGGGTGGCCTTGAACTCACAGCAATCCTCCTGCCTCTGCCTCCCGAGTGCTGGGATTAAAGGCGTGCGCCACCATGCCCGGCATAAATAAATAATTTTTTAAATCCACTGGAGAGATGGCTTAGCAGTTAAGGCACTTGCCTGCAAAGCCTAAGGATCCAGGTTTGATTCTCCAGGTCCCACATTGAGCCAGATGCACAAGGTAGTGCATGCATCTGGAGTTCATTTGCAGTGGCTAGAGGCCCTGGCATGCCCATTCTCTCTCTCTCTCTCTCTCTCTCTCACACACACACACACACACATGAAAAAAATCTTATCTTTCTCATTCACCAGTTTATTCACAGCACCCTGAATCATAACTTGTGTGCTAGACCCCAGTGCTGCATGAAGAAATGAGAGGGAGCACAGCCCTCTGCCCAAGTCAGACAGAACCCGAATGTTCTCCAGAACTAAGGGGGATAGGCCAGGAGCTGCCCTGAGACAGACTCTGGGGTTCTGGGGGCTGAGCTGTCGCACCTCATTTGTAAGGCTCAGATGGAAGTTGGCTTGCCCAAGGCCATGCAGCTCGTGAGCTTCAGCAATGGGAAGACACTCAACCAGTATATATGGACTCAGTGAACTTTGCTTTCTTTAGCCAATACCTTACTTCCTCTTTGGAATTATTAAAACAGTCCCTTAAGTGAAAAAAATAAAATATTAATAGAAAAAATAAAGTTTGAGAGCTGGGGATGTAGCTCAGTGATGTAGCTCACTTGCCTAGCATAGGCGAGGACGTGGGTTAGCACCACAGAGGCCCACAAGATCAAAATTGAAGCCCCTAGGAAGCTGAGGTGGGGGGATCACCAGGAGTCTGAGGCCAGCCTGGGCTCTAAAGTTCCAAACCAGCCTGAGCTAGAATGAGACCCAAGCCTCAAATAAACAAAAATAGCTGAGAGTGGTGGGACACACCTTTAATCCCAGCACTTGAGAGGCTGAAGTAGGAGGATTGCTTCGAGTTTGAGGCCAGCTTGAGAGATTACACATTACACAGTGAATTCCAGGTCAGCCTAGGCTAGTGAGAAACCATACCTCAAAAGCCAAAAAAAAAAAAAAAAAAAAGTGGATATGTAAGTGGGTGGTGAAACGGTTTAAGTGGAGTCAAGGGTCAGGGAGGGGACAAAGAGGTGGGATTGAGAAAAGGGTTAATCAAAATTAAAGATGTTGGAGATGGAGAGATGGCTCAGCAGTTAAGGTGCTTGCCTGCAAAGCCTAACAACCCTGGTTCAATTCCTTAGTATCCAGGTAAAGCCAGATACATAAAGAGGCACATGCATCTGGAGTTCATTTGTAGGGGCTAGAGGCCCTGGGATGCCCATTCTCTTTCTTCTCTCTCTCTCTGCTTAGAAGTAAATTTAAAAAAAAATTTTTTTTTAATCTGCTGGAGAGATGGATTAGCAGTTAAGGTGCTTGCCTGCAAAGCATAATGACCCAGGTTTGATTCTCCAATGCCCACGTAAAGCCAGATGCACAAAGTGGCCCAGGCATCTGGAATTTGTTTGCAGTGGCTGAAGGCCCTTGGCACACCCATTCTCTCTGTCACTCTCTGCCTGTAAATAAATAAATAAAATACTTTTAAAAATACTTAAAAAAAAAAAAAACACAGGACAGCTGGGCATGGTGGCACATGCCTTTAATCCCAGCATTTGGGAGGCAGAGGTAGGTGAGTTCGAGGCCACCCTGAGACTACATAGTGAATTCCAGGTCAGCCTGGGCTAGAGAGTGAGACCCTACCTCAATAAAAACAAAAATTCACTATGTAGTCTCAGGGTGCCCTCGAACTCATGGGGATCCTCCTACCTTTGCCTCCCAAGTGCTGGGATTAAAGGAATGCACCACCATGTCACATTGAAGATTTTTTTTTGTTTGTTTGTTTTTCGAGGTAGGGTCTTACTCTGGTCCAGGCTGACCTGAAATTAACTATGTAGTCTCAGGGTGGCCTTGAACTCACAGCAATCCTCCTGCCTCTGCCTCCTGAGTGCTGGGATTAAAGGCGTGCGCCACCACGCCGGGCGAAGATTTTTTTTAAAAAAATATTTTATTTATTTATTTATTTATTTATTTGAGAGAGAGACTGGGGATGCCAGGGTCTTCAGCTGCTACAAATGAATTCCAGACACATGTGCCACCTTATGCATTTGGCTTACATGAATCCTGGAGAATCAAACCTAGGTCCTTTGGCTTTGCAGGCAAGCACCTTAACTGCTAAGCCATCTCTCTCTCCAGCCCAGATTTTTCAAAAAAGTTTTATTTTATTTTATTTGAGAGAGAGAGAGAGGCAGAGAGAGAGAGAGAGAGAGAGAGAGAGAGGAGATTATGGGCACGCCAGGGCCTTCAGCCATTGTAAACGAACTCCAGATGCATATGCCACCTTGTGCATCTGGCTTACTTGGGTACTATGAATGGAACCTGGGTCCTTTTGCTTCGCAGGCAAATGCCTTAAATGCTGAGTCATCTCTCCAGCCAGATTTTTTTTTTTTTTTTTGGTTTTCTGAAGTAGGGTCTTGCTCAGGCTGACTTGGAATTCATATTATGTAGTCTCAGGGTGGCCTCGAACTCACAACATTCCTCTTACCTCTGCCTCCCAAGTGCTGGGATTAAAGGCATGCGCCACCATGCCCAGCCAAAAATTTATTTTTTGTATTTATTTATTTATTTGAGAGAGACAGAGAGAGCGGGAGAGAGAGAGAGAGTGAGAATGGATGTGCCAAGGCCTCCAGCCACTGCAAACGAACTCCAGATGCATGAACCACTTTATGCATCTGGCTTACATGGGTCCTGGGGAATCGAGCCTCGAACCGGGATCCTTAGGCTTCATAGGCAAGCGCTTAACTGCTAAACCATCTCTCCAGACCCCTATTTCATTCCTTTTAGAGATAAGGTCCCATGTAGCTCAGGCTGGCCTCAAACTCATCAAGTATCCACTTGATCTCCTCCCTAGTATAGAGATTGCAGGATCCAACAGCACACCCCATTTATGTGGTGTGAGGGATACGATTCTTGCCTTTAAGGAGTTCCAGTCTAATGTAGCTGAATGGGAAGTTGACAGGAGGCATAGCAAGAAACATTCAGCTATATTGCCTAAAATCAGCTTCTGATAGCTGGGAATCCTGGAAACCAGAGTGAAGGTGGCCTGGTGGAACTCACCAGGAATCCCAGCACTCAGAGGTGGAGGCAAAGATCATCCTGAGTTTGAGGCCAGCTTGAACTATATAGGGAGTTCAAAACCAACCTGGATTACATAGCAAGACCTTTTCTTAAAAAAAAAAAAAAAAAAAAAAAAGCCAGACATGGTGGCACACACCTTTAATCCCAGCACCTGGGAGGGAGAGGAGGGTGAATGGCTGTGAATTCGAGGCCATCCTGAGACTACAGAGTGAATTCCAGCCTGGGCTAGAGTGAGACACTACCTCATAAAAAACAACAACAAAAACTAGCTGGGTGTGGTGGTACACGCCTTTAATCCCAGCACTTGGGAAGCAGAGGTAGGAGGATCACGTGAGCTGGAGGCCACCCTGAGAATACATAGTGAATTCCAGATCAGCCTGGGCCACATTGAGACCCTACCTTGAAAAGCCAAAAAAAAAAAAAAAAAAAAAAGACAAACAGTAATACAGAGTATCATGATTGGGGGTGTGTTTGTGGCTTCTTTAGAAAGGGTGAGCTAGAGTTCCATGTTAGCCTGAGCTAGACTGAGTCCCTACCTAGAAAAAAAAAACAAAAACAAAAAAAATTTAGTTTGTATGTTAGTGTGCCAGGCAGGGTTTCTTGCCACTGCAAACAAATGCATCAAAGATCACGCAAGCAAGCAAAGCCTCTTTACACAGAGTCATCTCCCTAGACATTTAAAAACACATTTTGTTTGGCCGGGCGTAGTAGCACATGCCTTTAATCTCAGGAGTCAGAGGTAGGAGGATCGCTGTGAGTTCGAGGCCATCCTGAGTCTACATAGTGAATTCCAGGCCAGCCTGGGCTAGAGTGAGACCCTAACTCCAAAAAAAAAAAAAAAGGAAAGAAAGAAATTTACCACAGAATAGTGAAAAGGAGAGGATTATAAGGAGATCAGGGACGTATTTCAGGAATCCAGATGAGAGAAGACCGGGAGGGGAAAATGGACGGGCTAGGGGCAGTGAAGGTAGAGGAACCCAGAGTGATGCCCAAGGTGCTGGCCCAAGCACCCTAGCTCGTAGTGGCGCCTTTGCCGAGAGACAGGCCTGCAGGCAGAACAGGAGGGGAGGAGACAGAGGCGAGGAGCTCGGGCTCTGGCTGGAGGTCGGCCATTGGAGGACAAGGATGCTTAGGATGAGATTTCGTGGAGGAGGGGAGGGAAAGTGGGTGGGAGGAGATTGGGCCTAGAAACGTCCAAACCCCTTAGAGACGGGAGGGGCTAAGAGTTTATAAACCAAGTCTCTCGTTAGGTAAAGCACACGGTTCACCAGTCGGTAATTCGAGCTGCATCTGGACGCCACCAGGTAAGTGCTCCCAAGCGCTGGGGTTAGGCTCCCTGCTGTGCGCCTCACCTGCTGGGGCTAGTGAGCAAGAACCGCCCTTCCTGAGGCTCTTCCACCCGACAGTAGAAACCAAGGCCAGGAGGAGAGAGCCAAGAGCCGACTGGGCCAGGGGCGAGGTGGAAAACCACATTTTTTTCTTTTGTTTTTCGAGGTAGGGTCTCACTCTAGTTCAGGCTGAACTGAAATTCACTCTGTAGTCTCTGGGTGGCCTCGAACTCTTAGCGAGCCTCCTACCTCTGCCTCCCGAGTGTTGGGATTAAAGGCGTGCGCCACCACGCCTGGCCACATTTTTGAATGCAGTAAGTCTTAAGTTTGGAGCCAGGTAGGCCTGGTTTTCATTCTCTCCTCCCCTTGCTAAACCTGGGCCCTTGAACTTCGGTATCAAACTTTTTCTCTTTCTTTAGTGTCCTTGGGAAGATTTTGAAGTGGACTTCTTCCGCACTTCCATTAGTTTCTTTCACTTTGCTTAAAAAAAAAAAGAAAAATAAAAGGAGGGGGTCTGAATTCTTTTTCACATCACAAGAAACCTGTGATAATGTCCCCGCGTGTACAAAGGACAAGCCGCCCCATCCCCCTTGCCTCCTCTCCTTGGCTCCTGGTCCTTCCTCGGGCAGTCTTCTCCCATCCTTCCCCTCTAGACAATATCGTATGTGTCTGTTTAAACAAACACGCCCTTGAGTCATGTTGACCTGCTGGGTGATATTCCGCATAGTAAGCCGTAAACTTCGCCGTCCTAGGTACGGAGACGCCGCGGCGGGTGGACAGACCAAGCGCTGCCTGTGGAGAGCTGGGTCCCTTCCTGGGGAAAGCACGGACTTGGGTAAGTCCATAACGCTTGGCATGGAGTGGCTTGGCTGGGGCCTTGTCCTCCAGGGAGAAGGGCATTTTAGAGTGAGATTGCTGGACTGATGGGAGAACGTGCCTGTAATCTAGAATGGGGTCCTTAACCTTGTTTAAAATGGTTTCCTTAACACGTTGCAGCAGCAGGAGACCAACCCGTTGAATAGGCAGGAAGTTATATCCTAGGCCTTGGAGGATGGGTTTGTGAATTTCCCCTTAAGCCCAGAGGAATAAAGTTTGAGCATTTGCATTTCCTTGGCCTCCTTAGCACCTCCCCTTTCTCTTTTCATATGTTTATTATCCATTTGTATTTCTTAAAAGGTAAATCTGCCTTTTCCGAATTTTTTTTTTTTTCCGAGGTAGAATCTCACTGTAGCCTAGGCTGACCTGGAATTCGCCATGTATTAAAGTGTATGTATGGCCAGGCATGATGGCGCATGCCTTTAATCCTAGCATTTGGGAGGCAGAGGTAGGAGAGTTGATGCGAGTTTGAGATAAGCCAGAGACTAGAGTTCCAGCTCAGCCTGGGCTGGAGTGAGATCCTACCTTGAAACCCATCTCTACCTCCCTGCCCACCCTGCCCCCAGAAAAAAAAAAAGCCAGGGCTAGAGAGATGGCTTAGCAAATTCTCATTGCAGTTCAGGCCAGCCTGGAAAGTGTAACTCAGGTTAACTTCATTCTCAGGAGTTGGCCAGCCTTAGCACCTCAAGTGCTAGGATTAAAGGCGTGGGACACCACACCCACCTCCCAGTAATGGTTTTCAAATATTGTGATACTGAGCCAGGTCTGGTGGCTCATGCCCATAATCGTTTCAGAGGCTAAGGCAAGTTTACCATGAGCTCAGTGCCAGCCTGGACTACATACTGAGTTCCACAACATCTGGGCTACACTGAGACTTTGTTTAGTAAAGTGCTGGAGAACAAATCAGGGAGATAGTTACGCTGTGCGACTTCTACCACTGTTTCCAGCTGCTGTTCATGTTTTGTTAATCTTTTTTAAATTTTTTTGTTGTTGTTGTTGTTTTTGTTTTTGTTTTTATCCCTCGAGGTAGGGTCTCACTCTAGCTCAGGCTGACCTGGAATTCACTATGTAGTCTCAGGGTGGCCTCAAACTCATGGCAATCCTCCTACCTCTGCCTCCCGGTGCTGGGATTAAAGGTGTGCGCCACCACGCCTGGCTTTAATTTTTTTTTTTTTTTTTTTTCGAGGTAGGGTCTCATTCTGGTCCAGGCTGACCTGGAATTAACTATGTAGTCTCAGGATGGCTTCAAACTCCCAGCAATCCTCCTACCTCTGCCTCCCAAGTGCTGAGATTAAAGACGTGTGCCACCACGCCCGGCTAATAGTTTTTTTTTTTTAATTGACAACTTCCTTAACTGTAGACAATATCCCATGGTACTTTCCCCCTCCCCTTACTTTCCCCTTTGAAACTCTACTCTCCACCATATCCCTTCTCTCAATTTAGCCCAAGTATGTAGAGTCTTCAGCAATAAGGTTTTACAAAACATTTATTCTTGGTGGGAAACCAAGGGCCTCGGCAATGGCCTGTAATGTTTTGGGGTTATCTGTGACCTCCCTGGCCAACAACTCACTGTGTTCATGTTTTGTCTTTTCTTTTTCTCAAGGTAGGGTCTCCTCACTCCAGCTCAGGCTGACCTGGAACTCACTCCATAGTCCCAGGCTGGCCTCAAACTCACAGCGGTCATCCTACCTTCCCCAATGCTGGGATTAAAGGCGTGCACCACCACGCCCAGCTTGTAATGTATTTTTTAAAACTGGGTTTCCCTATGTAGCACAGACTGCCTAGCCTTACCCTCTTAAAGTATTGGGATTACAGACATTTACCTGCACTCCGGGGGGGGGGGGTTGGTTTTTTTTGCTTGGCTTGGCCCCTGCCCAAGCTGTTATCTGTTTTATTTTTTATTTTTATTTTTATTTGAGAGAGAAAAAGGCAGATGGAGAGAGAGAATGGGTGCACTAGGGCCTTCAACTGTTGCAAACATCTCTCCAGCCCTTGGTTTTGCTTTTTTTATTTTTGGTTTTTCGAGGTAGGGTCTCGCTGTGGCCCAGACTGACCTGGAATTCACCATGTACTCTCAAGGTGGCCTTGAACTCACTGCAATACTCCTACCTCTGCCTCCCCAGTGCTGGGATGAAAGGCGTGCACCACCACGCCGGCTTTGACTTTTTTTTCCCCCATTTTATTTATTTTTTATTTATTTTAATGACAACATCCTTAATTGTAGACAATATCTCAGACACTTCATTCCCTCCCCCCACTTTCCCTTTTGATACTCCACTCTCCATCATATCCCCTTTCCCTCTCAGTCTCTCTTTTAATTTTGATGTTATCTTTTCTTCCTATTATGATGGTCTTGTGTAGTAGTTTCAGGCACTGCAAGGTCATGGTGACTTTGCTTTTTTGAGACAAGATCTCACTAAGTAATCATGGCTGGACTGGTACTTGGCTATGATTGGTACTTGTCTGTGATTCTGACACTGGCTTCAAACACCCAAGTGCAGTGCTGGGATTATAAGTGTGCACATGTTCTGCTTGTGTTAATTAATGTATTTGCACGTGTGTATATGTGTGTATGGGCATGCTAGGGGTCTTGTGCTGCTGCAAATGAACTTTGCGTCCAGCCTTTACATGGGTGCTGGGGAATTGAATCTGAGTGGACAGGCTTTACAAACATTGTGCCTTTAACCACTGAGCCATCTTTCCAGCCCAGGCTTTTAAAAAGTAATAATAGAGCTGGGCATGGTGGCGCACGCCTTTAATCCCAGCACTCGGGAGGCAGAGGTAGGAGGATCGCCATGAGTTCAAGGCCACCCTGAAACTACATAGTTAATTCCAGGTCAGCCTGGGCCAGACTGAGACCCTACCTTGAAAAACCAAAAAAAAAGTAATAATAATTTTTTTTATTTATTTGAGAGAGAGAGGGATAGATAGACTGAGAGAATGGGTGCTCCAGGGCCTCTGCCCACTGCAAACGAACTCCAGATGCATGTGCCATTTTGTGCATCTGCTTATGTGGATACTGGTGAATTAAACCTGGGTCCTTAAGCTTTGCAATCAGCACAAAAATATAATTTTTAAAAATTTTATTTACTTATTTGAGAGAGAGAAAGGCAGATAGAGAAAATGGGCCCGCCAGGGCCTCCAGCCACTGTAAACCAACTCCAGATGCATGTGCCACCTTGTGCTTACGTGGGCCCTGAGGAATTGAACCTGGGTCCTTAGGCTTCACAGGCAAGCACCTTAACAGCTAAGTCATCTCTCCCTTAAAAATATTTTTATTTTTTAAAATATATTTTAAAGTATTTATTTATTTGAGAGAGAGATACAGAAATTGGCCGGTAGAGAGAGAGAGAGAATGGGCATGCCAGGGCCTCCAACCACTGCAAATGAACTCCAGATGTGTGGGCCCCTTGTGCATATGGCTTATGTAGGTCCTGGGAGTCGAATCTGGGTCCTTTGGTTTTGCAGGCAAACGCCTTAACTGCTAAGCAATCTCTCCAGCCCCAAAATATTATTTATTTAGTCGGTTGTGGTGGCGCATACCTTTAATCCCAGTACTTGGGAGGCAGAGATGGGAGGATTTCTGTGAGGCCAGTTTGAGACTTGAAAAACCAAAATTAAAGAAATTTTTTTTTTAGTTTGAGAGAGCAAGAGAGCACCTGGGCCTCTTGCAACTTCAAAAAAAAGGACATGTGACACTTGGTGCATGTGGCTTTATGTATGTACTAGGGAATTGAACCTGGACTGGCAAGCTTCATAAACAAGCACCTCCCCAACCTAAGCTTTTTACAATTTCCTATTCCAGATGGATGAAAACAGCCTGATTTTTCCCCCTATTGTCTCTCCAACTATTGTAGTTGGGCATCTTTTCATGTTCAGTAATTTTTTTTTTTTTTTTTGGTTGTTCAAGGTAGGGCTCACTCTAGTCCAGGAATTCACTCTGTATTCTCAGGTGGCCTCTAACTCATGGCAGTCCTACCTCTGCCTCCCGAGTGCTGGGATTAAAGATGTGATCCTTTAATTACATTTAAGTTACTAATTTCAGTACTACGATGGACCTCCAGGGAGTCTTACCTGATACACACAAACTGTACCATTAAGCTATCCCCTAAGCCAGTATTTTACTTTTATCTATCTATCTATCTATCTATCTATCTATCTATCTATCTATCTATCTATCTATCTATCTATCTATCTGAGGTAGGGTCTCACCCAGTATTTTATTTTACAGGGAAATACCATACTATTTACCATAGCACCTCTCCTTTCATATATTTATTTATTTATTTGCAAGCAGAGAGAGAGAGAAAAGAGACGTGGCACACACCTTTAATCCCAGCACTTGGGGGGCAGAGGTAGGATCACCATGAGTTCCAGGCTACCCTGAGACTACATAGTGAATTAATTCCAAGTCAGCCTGAACTAGAGTGAGACTCTACCTCAAAAAACCAAAAAGAGAGAGAGAGAGAGACAGAATGGGTATGCCAGGGCCTCCAGATACATGTACTACCTTGTGCATCTGGTGTTACATGGATTCTGGGGAATCGAACCTGAGTCCTTTGGCTTTACAGGCAAGAGCCTTAACCACTAAGCCATTGTTCCAGGCCCTCTTTTCATCTATGAAAGGACCCAGCATGACCTTAGTGTGAGCTTTTTAAATACTGATACTCTGATTTGCTGACATTTGTGTTAATATTTTTGCATGAGGCTGAGGGTACACTTCTGTGGTAGAGTGTCTACGACTGAGCATGCACAAGATCCTGGGGTTGAGTTCCAGCACCCCACCCTTCAAAAGATTTGCATCAGTTTATGAATTTGAAGAAACTACATGGAATTTTTCTCGTCCTTTTTTTTTCCCTCAGGGTAGGGCCTTGCTCTAGCCCAGGCTGACCTGGAATTCACTTTGTAGTCTCAGCATGGTCTTGAACTCACGGCAATCCTATCTGCCTCCTGAGTACTGGGATTAAAGACGTGCGCCACCATGCCTGGCTCCCTTGTTGTCCTTAATATTATCTAGCCTCATAAAGTTACTGAAAGTATTTGTTTCTTGATATTATAGAGTACTTGTATTTGGGTGGAACTAAGATTCTAAAATTCTAAGATTCTAAATTCTAATTCATGTATCACAGTGATGCATGCTTGTATTTTCAGCATTTGGAAGACAGAGGCAAGAGGATAGCTGCACTTTAAAAAAAATTTTTTTTTCTTGAGCCAGGCATGGTGGTGCATGCCTTTAATCCCAGCACTTGGGAGGCAGAGGTAGGATTGCTGTGAGTTCAAGGCCACCCTGAGACTACATAGTGAATTCCAGGTCAGCCTGGACTAGAGTGAGACCCTACCTCGGAAAACCAAAAAAAGAAACAAAAATTTATTTATATATATATTTGAGAGAGAGAGAAAAGGCACACTAGGGCCACCAGCCACTGCAAACAAACTCCAGACGTATGTGCCACCTTGTGCATCTGGCTAACATAGATCCTAGCAAATTGAACCTGGGTCCTTTGGATTTTCAGGCAAGTGCCTTAACTGTTAATCTATCTCTCCAGCCCCAAGTTAGGTTTTCATAGTGAGTGTTACAGGCTAGTCTGGGTCACATAGTGGAGACCCCAGCACAAAAGTGTGAACCAAGGGGCTGGAGAAATGAGAAATAAGGTGCTTGCTTGCAAAGTCCTAATGACTTGGTTTCCATTCCTCAGTACCCATGTAAAGCCAGATGCATAAGGTGGTACATGCATCTGGAGTTCATTTGCAGTCCCTGGAGGCCCTGGTGTGCCCATTCTCTATCTGCCTTTCTCTGAAAGAACTCACTAAATAAATTCTCCAGTGATCACATTTCTCTGTGTACATCTCTCTTTTCTCTGTACATCTCTCTGTTTGCATATAAATAAATAAATAAATAAATAAATAAATAAATAAATTAATTAATTAATTAATTAATTAAATATTTAAAAAATCTAGGGCTAGCTGGGTGTGTTGGCGCACACCTTTAATCCCAGCACTGGGGGGGTGGGCAGAGGTAGGAGGATTACTGTGATTTTGAGGCCATCCTGACCCTGAGACTACATAGTTAATTCCAGCTCAGCCTGGGCTGGAGTGAGACCCTACCTCAAAAAACCAAAAAAAAAGAAGAAATTTAAAAATCTGAACCAAAACAAAACAGGAGTTGCTTCTGATTTCCAGATACAAAGTTTTGTGTTTTTTTTTAGATTTTTTTTTTTCCTTTCAAGGTAGGATTTCACTCTAGCCCAGGCTGGCCTCGAACTCATGATCATCCTCATACCTCGGTCTCCCAAGTCCTGAGATTAAAGGTGTGCACCAACCCTTCTGGCCTTTTATTTTATTTATTTGCAAGCAGAGAGAGACAGAGACAATGGGCATGCCAGGGCCTCTTGCCATTACAAATGAACTCCAGATGCATGTGCCACTATGTGCATCTAGCTTATGTGGGTCCTAGGGAACCAAACCCAGTCCTTTGGCTTTGCAGGCAAGCACCATAACTGCTGAGCCATCCCTCCAGCCTCATTCTTTAAAAAAATTTTTTTGAGGGATGGAGAGATGGCTTAATGGTTAAGGCACTTGCCTGCAAAGCCAAAGAACCCAGGTTTGGTTCCCCAGGACCCACATAAAGTGTGCCCATACTCTCTCTCTCTGCTCTATCTCTCAAATACTAGGACATACATAAGCCAGATGCACAAGGAGGAGCACACATCTGGAATTGTTTACAGTGGCTAACGGTCCTGGCATGCCCATTCTCTCTCCCTCTCTCTAAAATAAAAAACAAATAAATACTTTTATTTATTTATTTATTTATTTATTTATTTATTTATTTATTTTTGAAGTAGGGTCTCACTCTGGCCCAGGCTGATCTGGAATTCATTATGTCATCTCAGGGTGGCCTCCTACCTCTGCCTCCTGAGTGCTGGGATTAAAGGCATGCGCCACCACCCCAGGTGTAAATATTTTTACTTATGAGAGTGGAGTATGGGCACACCAGAACTTCTTGTCACTGCAAATAAATTCCAGAATGCATGCACTACATTTGCATCTGGCTTTATGTGGGTACAAGAGATACTGGAATACTCGTAAAAATATTCTTTCTCTCCTCTTTCTAATAAATAAATAAAAATATTTTTTAAAAAACTTGGTTTTAAGGGCTTGGGCTATAGCTTACTGTATAAGGGCAGTGCTTACTTTCCTTATATGTGGTCCGGGTACTACAAAAAAATAAGAAAATTCTTATAATAAGACAGGCCTTTTTATTTATTTGGGCTTTTTTTGTTTGTTTGTTTGGTTGGTTGGTTTTTGTTTTTTTGTTTTTCAAGTTAGGGTTTCACTGTAGTCCAGGCTGATCTGGAATTCACCATGTATTCTCCCGGTGACCTTGAACTCATGATGATCCTCCTACCTCTGCCTCCCAAGTCCTGGGATTAAAGGCATATACCACCACACCCAGCTTATTTATTTGTTTTATTGACAGCTTCTATACTTACAGACAATAAACCTTGATAATTCCCTCCCCTCCCCCAGTTTCTCTTCACATATCCACTCGCCATCATATCTCCTCCCTTCATTAGTCTTTTATTTTGATGTCATCATCATTTCCTACTATTATGAGGGTCTTGTGAAGATAGTGCTAGGCACTGCAAGGTCATGGATATTGAGGCCATCTGGATGATTGCATTGTAAGCAGTTCTACCCTTCCTTTGGTTCTTACATACTTTCTGCTACCTCTTCCACAATGGACCCTGAGCTTTGGAAGGTATGATAGAGATGTTTCAGTGCTAAACATTCCTCTGTCACGTCTTCTGAGCACTATGGTGCCTTTTGGGTCATCCCGGGGTGGTCACTGTCATCTGAAAAGAGAAGCTTCTCTCAAAAAGTGAGAGTAGCATTAATATATGGGTATTAATGTTAAATAAAGTGTTTACAGGGCAGTTTGTTGGGCATAATATATGCATTTAGCCAGACAAGAGCAGGCATTACACTCCCAGTGCTCCCACCAAAGGCTTTTGATTGGTTTTTAGTAACAGGCATATTCCCTGTCATAGAGTGGGTCTCCAATCCAATTAGAGAACAGTTGGTTTCCTCCATAACAGACATACCACTATTGCACCATTAGCTCATTTAGCCTGGCTGGCCAAACTTGAGGCTTGCAGTGTCACTGTTGTTACCATTGATGGCTGTGTCTCCCATAGGGTTGCATGCAGTGCATCTTTTTCCAGCTTTCTGTCAGGTGATCTACAGGGAGGAGGTTTTCAGCTCAGCCCCAGTTTGATTATCAGTGACCTGACAGCCTAGGCATGTGGAGTTTTCAGCAATAGGGTCTTATCATCTATTCCTGGTGGGAAACCAAGAGCCTTGGCAATAGAAGACAGACCTTTATAGTTAGGTGTGTAGATGCACACCTTTAATTCCAGCACTTGGGGGGCAGAGGTAGGATCACCATGAGTTTGAGGCCAACCTGAGACTAGTGAATTTCAGGTCAGCCTGGGCTAGAGTGAAACCCTACCTCAAAAAAAAAAAAAAAAAAAAAAAAAAAGACAGGTGTTTTTGGCACACCTGTGATTCCAGCACTTAGAAGGTAGGTATAAGTAGAGCCCGGCCTGGTGGCACATGCATTTAATCCCAGCACTTGGGAGACAGAGGTAGGAGGATGATCATGAGTTCAATGCCACCCTGAGACTACCTAGTAAATTACAGGTCAGTCTGGGCTAGAATAAAAAAAAATTATATATATATATATATGCAGAAGAATAAGGAGTTTAAAGCCTTGGGCTACAATGTGACTATGTGTCC
Source organism: Orientallactaga sibirica (assembly GCA_036365145.1). Lineage (NCBI taxonomy): Eukaryota > Metazoa > Chordata > Mammalia > Rodentia > Dipodidae > Orientallactaga > Orientallactaga sibirica. Next base: position 29,547,167 of record JAEOAD010000015.1, on the reverse strand, counting down.
TAAAACATTACTGGGCAAGATGGCTCACTCCTGTGGTTTCAGCACTTAAGAGTCTGAAACAGGATGAGATAAGGACTTCCAGGTTAGCCCAGGTGACAGAGTGAGATCCTGTCTCACCCCAAAATGAACAAAGTTCAGTTTGCTTATTCTGTTTGGTATATGGCAAATGTCACCACTGGTAGAGTGGTGGGTTTTGAGGGAGGGTTTTGCTATAGTCCAGGTTGGTCTTGAACTCAGAGATCCTCCTACCTCATCTTCCTAAGTGCTAGAATTGTAGGAATGAGCTAACACCCAGCTCACCACAGGCACTTTAAAGTTCCCTATAGGCTCTAGGCCACTGCTTGGTAGACAGCCTGATGTGCAATTGAGAGGTGACGGACATACTAAAGTCAACTAGGTCATTGAGGGATGGTGGGACACTAGCCGCTTCACGTTTTTACTTCACCACCACCACGTACTTCTTCCAATGATGTATTGTTACTGCCACTAGCCCAAAGCAGCATGGCCAATAGACACAGACTGAAACCCCAGAAATTACACAAGAAACCTTTCTTCCTTTAAGTTTTCTCAGACATTTTGTCATAGCATAGAGACTAACTATATACTTGGCAAATCCCCACACATAGTGGTCTGCCAGGAATGCACACTTCCATTTCTTCTGGTAACGTTAGCTCAGGAAGCTTGCTTGCCATGTATGTAGTATTTTTATTATTATTGTTATTTTGGTATTTTTTTGGTTTTCCGAGGTAGGGTCTCACTTTAGCTCAGGCTGACTTGGAATTCACTATGGAATCTCAGGGTAGCCTTAAACTCACAGTGATCCTCCTACTTCTGCCTTCGGAATGCTGGGATTAAAGGCTTGTGCTGGGATTACAGTTTTTTGTTTTGTTTAGAGCTAGGGTTTCACTCTAGCCCAGGCTGACCTGAAAATCACTATGTAGTCTCAGGATGGCCTCAAACTCACAGCAATCCTACCTCTGCTTCTCAAGTGCTTGTGCCACCACACCCAGCACCATGTAGTGTGTTTGTGGGCCTCCTTTGTTATGGCTTGTAGGTGTTCTGCTTGTGTTCCTTGAGCTACTATTACTCCACACAGTCTTCCAAAGGGGGCATGAGTTCTCAGGCAGCATGAGCACTACTGGCAGTAGCAAACCAACAGGCAGCAAACTCTTCTAGTAAGACATGGTTACCTATAAGGCCTCAGGAGGTTTGCATAACATCCCCAACTGTCATCTACCAAGTGCTGGCATTGAGCTTTCCCCCCTCATCTCTATTCAGTTCTCTATTCAATCTCTATTGCTGTCTACCAGGACAGACCAAGGAGCCATGACCTAAGTGAGGTTTCCTAAGAAAAGATGGAGGTTCGAAATTATTGTTATTCTGGTTTCCTTGGATATGTCTTACTGTTTTGTACCCTGGAAGGTAACATTCTGCATTGACCTCACGACTGTGTTTTTTCTTATTTTGGTTTTTCGAGGTAGGGTTTCACTGTAGCTCAGGCTGACCTGGAATTCAGTATGTAGTCTCTGTGTGGCCTCAAACTCCTTCTACCTCTGCTCCCAAGTGCTGGGATTAAAAGGTGTGTATGTGTGGGTATGTGTGCATGTGAGTATGCATGCATGTATAGAGACCATAGGTCAATGTGGGATGTCTTCCTCAATCACTCCATCTTATTGAGACAGGATCTCTCTTTGAACCTGGAGCTCATCAGTTTGGCTAGTTTAGCCAACTGGCATGCCCTGTGGGTCTGAACCCAGGACTTCATGCTTGGTCTGTGAGTACTTTACCAACCAAGCCATTTCTTCAGACCATAGTGTCTCACTTTATCCACGTCATCATGCACTCTCGGGCTCCAGTAATCCTCTTGCCTCAGCCTTCTAAGTAGCTGATACTTGTAGGCATACATTGTTACATCCAACTCCAAATGGGTTTTAATAATTATGTATTACTTGTGAGTTCTTGACTTTTTCCTCTGGTAGTGTCCATATAAATCAATCTCATTAGTGGCTCTTTATATTAAATGTTTATGAAGTGTATCTAACTAATTTCTTAATTAGACTTATTAGTTTATTTATTATTAGTTTTTATTTACTATTTATTGATTAATAGATGTATTAGTTTCTTAAAAATTCACCAGGAGGTGTAAATTTTTATTTCTTTGTTTCAGATGACCTATTTGATTTTGAATATCTAACATCTAGCTAGTGTGCAAGAACAGACTCTGCAGTGTTTTTTGCATATCCACAATGTCCAGTGTACGATCAAAACTATGTAGGCTTGCAAAGGAACAGAAAAAAAACACCTGCATTGAAAGAAAGCAGCTGACAGACACTGATGAAATAGCCCCAAGGGTGGGTTTAAGACCCAACGATGTCCCAGCAGTTCTTAGGAAGGAGTTTGGTGTCTTGATGGACATGCAAGACCTGATGTTTGAAGAGATGAAGGAAGCCATTAGAAATGATCTGAAGGAAATGTTAGAAAAAAGTACAATGCCTGCCATGAAGAATTCAAAGAACAGGAAAAAGTGTCAAGAAGTAAAAGATTTAGCTTCACAAAAGCCAAAGTTGGTAGAGAAAGTAGAAGAGAATCCTCAAGTAGATGAGGACATTGAGAATTTGTCCTTGAAAAGAAAATATAGAATGAAACCAAGTAGGAAATTAAACAAAGCTAAAGAGTATGGTAGTGATCAGGGTGAGAAATTGTCACTGGGTGGATCACAAAATCATACAGTCATAGAAAGTATGGGAGAAGCTTTATGCAGCATAGATGCTAGGTGCAGAAATCCCAACAGCTGCCTAGAAGTTCTTCAAGGAGAGATCAGAAAGAATGGGGAGGATAAACTAGCCAAAGAAACAAGAGAGGCAAAAAACCATCAGAAGTCAAAGTATAAAGAGAATTTGCTAAGCACATCTAAAGAAGAAAACATGTTGAATGAAGGTGCAATACTTCGGTTGGCAGCTGACTTTTCATCAGCTACACTGGATCTCAATAAGCAATGGAGTAACATCTTCAATATTCTGAGAGAAAACGATTTAGAACCTGAACTTCTGTGTAAGGTCAAGTTATCATTTAAATATGATGGTGAAGTTAAAACATTTTCAGACCTGCAAAGCCTCAGAAAATTTACTAGCCAAAAACCTCTTATGAAAGAGTTACTGAAAGATGTATTGCCACAACATGAAGTGAGTCTTGGACGAAGAAGAAACAGAATTCAAGAAAAAGTGGTAAGCATTTCTTTTCTTTTTGGAGACATTTTAGCCTAGGCTCAGCTTCCAAAGTGCTGGGACTAGAGGTGTGAACTACCACTCCTGGTTCATACCTGGTTCTTTGATTTTTTTTTTTTTTTCCTTTTAAAACAATTTTGGCTTTTCAAGGTAGGGTCTCACTCTAGCCCAGACTGACCTGGAATTCACTATGTAGTCTCAGGGTGGCCTCAAACTCTCAGCAATCCTCCTTCCTACCTCTGCCTCCTGAGTGCTGGGATTAAAGTCATGTGCCACCATGCCCAGCACCTTTGGTTCTTTGAGAGGGGTCTCATGTAACCTAGGCTGGCTCAAACTTGGTATGTAGTGAGGTTGACTGTAAACTTTTTAAAAATACATGTATTTTTTTTATTTGAGAGAGACAGAGAGAATGGGCACATCAGATGAACTCCAGACAAATGTGCCACCTAGTGCATCTGGTTTTATGTAGGTACTAGGGAATAAAGCCTGAGTCCTTTGCTGGCAAGCACCTTAACTGTTAAGCCATCTCTCCAGCCCCTTAATAGCCACTTTATTCTTTGTAGAAGCAGCATTGTATTGTAAATGCAATGTGGTTGTCTGTACTTAGATGCTTCTACCAAAATATTGCTGAATGGTTTTTAGAAATGTGCCTGAGAATAATGAGGAATAAGTTTCCCACTCTTATACTTATCATTCCCTTGTTTTTGTGTACATACACTGCAGTTTTGCATGTTTATACCCATGTATATGTGTGTGTGTACATATGTGTATGCATATGTTTGGGTTCTAATACATCCTAGTCAAACCTGTTTTCCTTTCAAACAATATTGGTAGAGATGAATGCAAGGTCTTTTTAAAAATGAAAATTGCTTTCTGGGTATGGTGGTACATTTCTTTAATCCCAGCACTTGGGAGGCAGAGGTAAGAGGAACAGTTTTAGGTCAGACTGTGCTAAAATGAGACCCTACCTTAAACAAAACAAATAAAATAAATTGCTGCTACTTACCCTTGCTCATAATCCTACAGCTGGGAGGCTGAGGAAGGAAAATTGAGTTTGAGGCCATCTTGGCCACAGAGTAAATCTCTGTCTCAAACAAAAATTAAAATTGGTTTTGTGTTTAAGAGAAAAGTAAATGTACATTTGAGCCTGTTAATTATTAGAGATACATGCTGAAGTACACATGTCTTGTGGGGATTTTTTTGCCAGTTCCTACACGAGATCTTCTAAATTTGGGGGGTGGTTATCATGACTTGAGGACATGTATTTAGATGTGATTGTGTCTTTAGAAACCAGCAATGAACCTGGAGTTCTACTGCTCTGGTGAAGTCCTTGCCTAATATGTGCAAGGCTCTAGGTTTGATCCCCATTATCTCATAAAAATTAAATCACATAATAATACTTAAGCAACTTTCCAGAAATCTGTTGTCAATCAAAATGACAAACATTAAATTTAGAGGGTGAATTTTAATTTTTTTTAATTTTCAGGGTAAAACCTTAATGGACTCAGAGCATGCAGCTGGTGGGGTAAGTGATCGCCTGAGCTTCTTGTTCATCAACGAGGTAAAAATCGCTAAGTCAGAAGTGCAGAGCTTGGAGAATGAAGATGAAGAATACTCACCATGCAAGGAAAAAGAAACGCCCAGGTTTGTGGAGGGAGAGGTCTCAGAACCAGAAGAGGAGGAAGAAGAAAGCTCAGAAATGGAAGAAGAGGAGGGCGAAGAAACCTCAGAGACTGAGGAAGAAGAGACCTCAGAGGTGGAGGAAGAAGAGGATTGGGAGGTGGAGGAAGAAGAAGGAGAAGAAACTTTAGAGGTGGAGGAGGAGGGAGAAGAGTCCTCAGAGGTGGAGGAAGAAGAAGAAACTTTAGAGGTGGAGGAGGAGGGAGAAGATACTTCAGAGATGAGGAAGGTGAGAGAACAGGCCTCAGTGATGGAGAGGGACGGGAAAGAGATCTCAGAGATCAGGGAGGAGAAAGAAGAGGCTTCAGTGTTACATGAAAAACAGAATTCACCCTTTCAGGTCATTAGTGTGGTAGATAGACAGTGTGGCATTGAGGAAATGATCAGGAATGGCATGGAAATTAGTTTGATTGGTTTGGTAGTAGAGTCTGAGTCAAAGGAGGAAGGAGGTGGAAAGGTGAAGACTATCACCCAGACTGAGAAAAAAGAGACTTTATATGACTTAAAAGACATTGACTTTAGTTATTTGGTTTGGGACTCTGAGAAGAAAAGGTTGGTGAAAACCCAAGGAGAAACCACTATGCCCAGAAATCAAGGGACCGGGACACCCTGTCTAACCTTACATGTGGCCTCTCCCTCAAAGTCACTAGAGATAAGTCATGGTGACCCTCAAAAGGACTCATGTACAAATGGGAGTGTTCCCTCATCAGTACCCCTGCTTTTAAGGAACACCGAGAAAGAGAGACACAAGACTCTGGAGACAGAAGAGCTAACAGACAAAGAAACAGAATTAGTTCAGGAAACAGAAGAAAATTTTAGAAAAGGTGTCATCAGGATTTTCAGAGAGATGCAAGAAGAAATGAGAAATTTAAAACATTACCATAGGGATGTCTTAGGATTGAGAGATTCAGTTGATGATATGAGTAGTTTAGCATGCATACTGGAAGAAAGAGTAAACAACTTAGAGGATCTGATGGAAGAACTCAGTAAGGATACAATGCAACTGACCAAACAGATAATTGATAAAGAAAGAGTAAGAGAGAGAGAGGATATATTGAGAAGCTCCAATATCCGCTTGATAGGAATTCCAGAAAAAGATGATAAAGAGAATGGAGCAGAAGATATAATTAAGGAAGTAATTGAAGAAAACTTCCCAGAACTAAAGGATTCTAGTTTTGAGATTATCAGTGCTCATAGAATACCCAGTTCAGTTGATGAAAAGAGACTGACTCCTAGACACATCTTGGTGAAGTTTTTGAATTCTAGTGATAAACAGAAAGTCTTAAGGGCTTCCAGACAGAGGAAAGAAATAACCTACAGAGGAATGAGGATCAGAATGACAGCTGATTTATCACCAGGCACCTTAGATGCCAGAAGTCAATGGTCCACTATCATAAAAGTCCTGGAAGAAGATGGCTTTGAGCCCAGAATCCTATATCCGGCCAAGTTGACATTTAGTTTTGAGGGTAAAACCAAAGTATTTTTTGATATTGAAGAATTTAAGAAATTTATTTCTTCTGTACCATATTTGGAAAAATTGCTGAACCATGTACTTTAGGATTCAAGAATCTACCAAAATTCAAGCAAAAATAAAGTAAAACCGGAAAATGAGCCATCATTCCTAATTATGAAGATGGTTATCTAACAGCTTATTACCTAAATGTTAGTCAAACTAAAGGTGTGGTGGCACACACCTTTAATCCCATCACTTCCAAGGCAGAGGTGGGATCACTGAGTTTGAGGCCAGCCTGAGAGTACATAGTGAAATCCAGGTCAGCCTGGGCTAAACCAAGATCCTACCTTACAACAACAACACAAAAGAAAAAGAAAGAAAAGAAAAAGAGAGGAAGTAAGAAAAGCTAAACCAGAAAAATTTAATTCCATTTTGCCTACTTAGGACCAAGTTTCTAAACTGTTGTGATGCAGAGAGAACTCTTAATGCAGCCAAACAAGTTCAAGTGCTACATTCGTTTAACATTTTTATAGTTTCTTTTAAATTCTCATTTGTTTGCATGTGTGTGTGTCTCGGGACCTCTTACTGCTGTAAAGAAACACCAGACACTTTGCTTTAAGTGGGCTGCTTTAGACTTGAACTGGAGCTGTCAGGCTTTGTAAACAAGTGCTTTTTAATAAGCCTAGCCACTTGCCCAACTTAAGTTTTTGTACCTCTCTCCCCTGCCAGGTCTTGCTCTAGGCCAGGCAGTCCTAGAATTCACTATGTAGTCTCAGGTATTAAAAGTACCTTGTTATTGATGTGTTATTGTTTCAACTGATCCATAGATTATCTTTCCTTGATGTGTGTATTCAATCCTTAATAAAATGAAACTAAATTAGCTTGCAATGAGTAAGTTTGCTTTTTTTTTTTTTTTTTTTTTTAAACAGTCTCTCTTGTAGTATGGGCTTTTAAAGAAAATTTTATTTGCTAGCAGAGAGAAAGACAGAAGAGAGGCAGACAGAATGGGCATAGTAGGGCCTCTAACCACTGCAAATGAACTCCAGATGCATCTTGCACTTCTGGCTTACATGGGTCCTAAGGAATCAAACCTAGGTCTTTTGGCTTTGTTGGTAAATGCCTTAACCACTAAGCTCTCTCTCCAGCCCCAGTATGGGCTATTAAACTCTATAGACAAGGCTGGTCATCAACTCCTGATCCTCTTGCTTCAGACTCCCAGGTGCTGGGAATCCAGGGGAATTCATTATTCTGTGGGTCAGGGCCACTTCATGATACAACCTCCCAAATAGACTGTTGGAAAGCCAAGAGGGTCTTCATCCTTGGTGTGTTCTTGACTGGTCCCTGCTTTTCTCCTACTGTATACAAAACAGTCAAAATTACTTTCTTTGGGGTCTGGGGAGATGTCTCAATGGGTAAAAGCCATGTCCAGCTAGCACTGTTTGGCCTCCCATTGTCCAGGCACCGTCCTTGTTTCCTGTGAACTTTAATCATGGAGGATACTGATTTGTGGATACGCCTCGCCTGCCATGGCCTATCTGCAGGGTAGTTTCCAGGTGTTTTTTTTTTTTTAATTTGGACTGATCCCTAAATTAATCCCTTGGCTCTAAGTTAGAAGAAATGTTTTGGGCCAAATTCTTTAGTCATGTCTGCTTGCTCCTTCTGTTCAGAACACAGCCTTCATAGTCCCTGTGTGTCTTCAGTGGTTTCTTTCCTCCCTGTGGCCTATGTTTTCAGTATGAGCATAGACTCATTTATCAGTAGGAGGGTGAGAGGCCCAAGGCCCACCCCACCTGGCAAGAGACATTAACCCTCCATAGCCCATCTTTGCCTTAAGTACATTCTGAGACTGGAACTCCTTTGACGCTCAGACCTTAAAGAAAAACACCCAATATTTTTTTGTACCAAAGCTTGGCCTGACTAAAACTTGAACAGAGAAGTATGGCCTCTGAGGGAAGTATTAACCATAACACAAAGCTTTGTCCCACCTTAAGCCCAAGCAATAATCTAACATACCTTATGAGGAAACCTGTTTGAGCTTTACAGAAAGATCATAATCTCTATCCACGGTGTGAGATGCAGCCAGTCCTTACCTCTGGTTCTTACTTCCTCCAAAGCTATTGCTGGTCAACTCCATTTGCTTTCTCCAAGCCACTGTGCCCTCCACATGAGGACCTACAGGCAAAGGCTAACTTTAATAATCAACCACAATCAAAACAGGCCCCAAAAAGCTGGATGTGGTGGCACACGCCTTTAATCCCACCACTTGGGAGTCAGAGGTAGGAGGATTGTCGTGAGTTCGAGGCCACCCTGAGAATTCCAGGTCAGCCTGAGCTAGAGTGAGACCCTACCTCAGAAAACCAAAAAAAAAAAAAAAAAAAAAAAAAGGTCCAGCTTCACTTCTCCCTTCACAAGAAACACTGAGTGAATCAGGCCAAATGAAAGGAGCCTCAGTTGTCCCAGGGATGAGAGCCTCCTTTTAGCTGACTCAGCCTCAAGATTGCCAGGTGATTCGCTGCAGTTACTTCATTAATCCTCTTCCCATGGGTCTTACCATGTATTACTACACCTCATGGGGTAGTAACCAGTCATCCTGGCTACATTTTATGGGAAATTCACTGGCCATGAATAAGTGTCTCCTTCCAAATGGCTGTGTAAGCTTGGAGGACCAAAGTAAATATGACCTCGCTTAACTCAACCTGAGGGCACTAGTGAGAACTTTTAGCTCTGCCAGTTGACCATTTGTGACCTGGGGACCAGGTGAACTTCAGTGCATATCCAGCTCTGCACCTTCCCTGTTCCACAAACTAACTTCCATCTGTGAAAAGAATCCAATCTCGGTTACTTATGGGGGTCTCCCGACACTTTAGAAAGAGATTATCAATTAACCATAGACTTCCCTTTGAGACCATCACGTCATGTTCCTTGCGGAGATAGCTGACGGGTTGGTGGGTAGGTCGTCTAGCCCATGTTAGTGGCCCCCAGAACTTATTTTTCTTAATGATACTTCTAGATAGAATCTCTTTCTGATGGGGAGGCTCTAGTAGGGCCGGTCTTAACTGATTGGAAGTGTGCTGGACTTCTGGCTCTCCTGTCAGGAAATGAGATGAGTACTGCTGCCTGGGCATCTTTCACCAGCTGAAATGAAAGGCTATTTCTCTATACTCAGTTCATCGTTGACAGAATCCTAAGTTACTCAAAATAATTTATGAAGGAGAAAGGAAGAAATGGGTCCAGTTCTATTTTTACTCAATTGCATGAAGGGCTGTAATTCCTGGGGAAACCGAGGCTCCTTCGGTTTGGGAGGACTCCTTGTGAGAGACGAGGCCCTAATACTCACTTGCTGAAGCAGACTGGGCACTTTCTAGGGGATATACCTTCCATCCTTCAGGAGGAATACAATCAGAAATTGGAGAAAGGAAAGCTTCAACTACCTGCCTATAGTCAATGGAAGATCCTTAAGCCTCTTCATCCAACCTTCAAACTGGAAAAAAAAAAAACTACCAGATGAGCTGGGGAGATGGCTCAACAATTAAAGGCACATGAGTGCAAACCCTGACAGCCTGGGTTTAATTCCTCAGTACCCACGTGACGCCAGATGAACAAAGTGGTGCATGTATCTGGAGTTTGTTTGCAGTGGCAAAAGGCCCTGGTGTACCCATCCACCCTCTCTGCTTACAGATAAATAAAAATATGTAAAATCTGGGCTGGAGAGATGGCTCAGTGGTTAAAGCACTTGCCTGCAAAGCCTAGGGACCAGAGTTCGATTCCCTAGTACCCACATAAGACAGATGCACAAGGTGGAGTATGCATCTGGAGTTCATTTGCAATGGCCAGAGGCCCTGGTGTGCACATTCTCCATCTTTGCTTATCAATAAATAAAATATTTAAAAATATGTAAAGTACCATATAGGGCTGGAGAGATCAGCAGTTATGGCACATGCTTGCAAAGCCTAAGAACCCACATTCAATACCCCAGTACCCACATAAAGCCAGATGCACAAGGTGGCACATGCATCTGGAGTTCATTTGCAGTGGCCGAAGGCCCTTGTGTGCCCATTCTCTCCTGCTCTCTCACTCTATCTCAAATAATTTTTAAAAATAAAGCAAAATCTACCAGATGACCTCTAAAAGTATCAAATATGTACTCAATACCTGTGAGATCTGCCTCAGAAACAATCATAGGGTCTTTCTTCCCAAAGCACAGAGAAAGGAAGGCTATACCCTGGAGAAGACTGGTTGGCAGAGTTCATTCATATGCCTAAACCAGAGGCTTTCATTGTCTTTAGGGGTAGGTGGGTACCTTCACTAACTGGATAGAGGTATTTCCCTGCAGACTGAAAGGCTTCTGATATGGTAAAGATTCTAATATCAAATAATCCCTTGATTTGGGCTCTCCAAGAACCTACAGTGATCATCGCCCTTCTCTTGCTCTCTTTATCTCCCCCAAGGTAGGATTTCACTCTAGCTCAGGCTGACCTGGAATTCACTATGTAGTCTCAGGGTGGCCTTGAACTCACGGTGATCCTCCTACTTCTGCCTCCTGAGTGCTGGGATTAAAGGCATGTGCTACCATACCTGGCTCTGAATCCTTAAAATTTATTATTTGAGAGAATATCAGATAGCAATCTTCTGCTTTACAGCTCATGATGATCAGAAAATATACATTTTGAAATGAAAGTCAAAAGAAAATATTACATATGATACATATTACAGAGTTTATACATAAACAAAGTAGTACTAGAAGTGTATTTATAGCCCACAGTCCGTGACGTGGCGAATTTCTGTTTAAAGCTGCAGTAACTCAGATCCTTCTAGGGGCAGTGAGAAAGGACTCTGGGAAATTCATTTCGAGCTATCACTGTGCCTGGCTATAAACCTCCATTTTTAACCTTTCCCCTCCCCCCATATATTTACTTTATTGCCTGTATATTTCTGCTGGTTTAATATTAGTATACTAAATAGTCATCTGCATTTATTTGGTTTCTAAAAATATATGAAACGCATCAGCAAGAGCTCCTGCAGCTTCCAGGCAGTTACTGCCCTGGCATCCCAAGCTCCTCGGGAAATGTAAAGCAGCAATACTGAATTTGTTTTTGTAAGGTAGGGTCTCACTCTAACCCAAGCTGACCTAGCACTCACTCTGTAGTCTCAGGCTGACCTCAACTCATAGTTATCCTCCTACCTCTGCCTCTACATGCTGGCATGTGCCACCACACCCAGCTTTTTGAGGTCAGGGAAGGAAAAGAGGATAAAATCACATGACCAGGATTTGGTGGGTGGGCCCAAAGCTTTCGGGCCAGAACCCAAAAAAACCTTTCTGGTGGTGGGGGGAAACACTACATAACCAGAACACTCAGGAGGCTCTGGCTGGTGGGCCCAAGGAGTCAGAGTTTGAACCGTGAAAAATCTCCTAAGGTCTTTGACTAGTTTTTCAGTACCAGGCATGTATTTTCTCCTACGGAGTTGTCCTTCAGACCAATTAGAGAGCAGATAGTTTCCCCCTAACAGATGTGCCATTATTGTACCAGTTGGCACATTTGGGCTGGCTGGCCAGCAGAAAGGCTTGAAGGATCCACTGCTGGTAAACACTAGTGGTCACTTCTCTCTCCCCAAAGGCTGTATGTTGCATATCTCCAGCATTCTGACAACTAGTCAAGAGGGAGGAGGCTTCCAGCTCAGCTGTAGCTTGATTTCTGAGTGACCTGCAGCCCAAGCATGTGGAGACGATAGGGTCTTGTCATCTAGTTCTGGTGGAGAACCAAGACCCTCTTCAATGGCCTGTAATATTTTGAAGGCATCAGAGACCTCTCTGGACAACATCTCACTGGTAAGCATCCCAACCTTAGCACTCAAATTTTTCTAATAACAATCTATGGTTTCTGGTGTACCATTATCCAATTCTACAGGATACTTATGCCCAAACTCTCTCTTTAAAAAAATTTTTTTTGTTTTTGTTTTTTGAGGTAGGGTCCCACTCTAGCTCAGGCTGGCCTGGAATTCTCTATGTAATCTCAGGGTGGCCTTGAACACACAGTGATCCTCCTACCTCTGCCTCTCGAGTGCTGGGATTAAAGGCGTGCACCACCATGCCTGGCTAAAAATATTTTATTTATTTATTTGTTGCAGAGAGACAGAGGCAGATAGAATGGGTGTGCCAGGGCCTCCAGCCACTGCAAATGAGCTCCAGACACATGCACCACCTTGTACATCTGGCTTATGTGGGTCCTGGGGAATCGAACCTGCATCCTTTGGCTTTGCAGGCAAGTGCCTTACCACTAAGCCACCTCTCCAGCCCCAAACTCCCTCTCTCTCTTTTCTAAGGTAGGGTCACACTCTAGTCCAGGCTGATCTGGAATTCACTATGTAGTCTCAGGGTGGCCTTGAACTCACGGCAATCCTCCTACCTCTGCTTCCCAAGTGCTGGGATTAAAGGTGTGTGCCACCACACCTGGCTTCTCTCTCTCTTTTTAAACATATATATTATTGGCTAGCAAATAAGTAGGTTACCATATGTCTTATTTATAACACTTAAATGTTAATTAATACTGCTCCCACCCCTCCTTCACTCCTTCCCTTGATCCCACTTGGACCATTCCAAGTCAAAATTCTGCCCCTCTACTTAAATATCTACAATACACTCTTAAGCCTCCCCTTTTCCTCCCTCCTTCATAGCCCCTTTCTGGCCTCTACTACTGATTTTTACTCCAAGTCACATACAAATCTAAACATTTGTAGCTAGGATCCACATATGAGAAAGAACATGTGGTGTTTGACTTTCTGGGCCTGAGTTACCTCACTTAGTATAATCCTTTCCAGATTCATCCAATTCTCTGCAAATTTCATAATTTCATTTTTCTTCACTGCTGAATAGAACTCCATTGTGTAAATGCACCACATCTTCATTATCTATTCATCTGTTGGAGGGCATCTCAGGCTGGTTCTATTTCCTAGCTATTGTGAATAGAGCTGCGATAAACATGGATGAACAAGTATCTCTAAGGTAGTGAATAGCATTCTTAGGGTATATTTAAGGAGTAGAATAGCTGGGCCACATGGTAAATCTATTTTTCGCTGTCTTAGGAACCTCCACATGGATTTCCACAATAGCTATGCCAGCTTAATACATTCCCACCAACAATGCAGAAGGGTTCCCATTTATCCTCATCCTCGCCAGTATTTGTCATTTGTTTTCTTGATAGCCATTATGACAGGAGTGAAACGGAATCTCAAAGTAGTTTTAATTTGCATTTCCCTCATCAGAGCCCTATTTTGTTTTTGTCGTTTTTTCTGAGGTAGGGTCTCTCTCTAACCCAGGCTGACCTGGAATTCACTATGTAGTCTAAGGGTGGCCTTGAATTCACAGTGATCCTCCAACCCTAACCCTCCCCAGTGCTGGGTTTAAAGGTATGTGCCACCACGCCGGGCACAGAGCCCTTCTTTTAAGGCAAATGTCACTCAAGGAGTCTCCCTGGCACTCATACCTCCATTGTGCCTGGCAACTATAATCTTATTTATTTATTTATTTATTTGAGAGAGAGAGAGTGAGAGAGAGGCAGATAGAGGGAGAGAGAATGGGTGTGCCAGGGCCTCCAACCTGCTGCAAATGAACTCCAGATGCATGCACCACCTTGTGCATTGGCTTATGTGGGTCCTGGGGAATTTAAACCTGGGTCCTTTGACTTTGCAGGCAAGTGCCTTAACTGCTAAGCCCAATAATCTTTAGGAAAAGTAGAAAAGACAAATGACATGATTAAAAGGCAAAGTTATTCTAGGAAACTCGTCTCCCTTAGATGTCCCTTCTCCCTATGGCTTTACTATGAATTATAAATACTCCCTTAAAAATAGGCTTAAGCCAGGTGTGTTGGTGTATGCCTTTAATCTCAGCACTTGGGAGGTAGAGGTAGGAGGATCACTGTGAGTTCCAGGCAAGCCTGAGACTACATAGTAAATTGTAAATTCCTTACATCGAAAAACCAAATGAGCCGGGCGTGGTGGCGCACGTCTTTAATCCCAGCACTCGGGAGGCAGAGGTAGGAGGATCGCCGTGAGTTCAAGGCCACCCTGAGACTACATAGTGAATTCCAGGTCAGCCTGGGCCAGAGTGAGACCCTACCTCGAAAAACCAAAAAAAAAAAAAAAAGAAAAACCAAATGGCCTTAAGCCCATTTGAAGTGATGTATGGGCAAACCTTTCTTACATATTGTTTTTTAAATGTCATTTTTTTTTTATTTGAGAGAAAGGGAGGGAGGGAGAGAATGGGCATGCCAAGGTCTTCAGCCACTGCAAACAAACTCCAGATGCAGGTATCACTTTGTGCATCTGGCTTTATGTGGGTACTTGGGAATAGAACCTGGGCCCTTTGGCTTTGCTGGCAAACACCTTAACAGCTAAGCCATCTCTCCAGCCCACAAATGATTTTCTAATGGACAATGGGACTACAGCACTGATAAAAACATATTAACAATTTCAGAAGCTTTCAGGGACCCAATCCAGACAGCTGGTACCCCCATTACTCCATCCCGAGTAATAAATCATCTCTTCCCTCCTCCCCTTCTCTAGAAGCAGGCGGGGAGGGCGGGGCGGGGAACAGGACCCGGTTCTACCCCTTCTGCTCTAAGTGTCTGGACTCAATTCCTGGATTCATCATCAGGCTAAAGCTACGGACACCAGAGGGAGCCAAAGGGTCAACTGAGAAAGGAGAAAGTCAGCCGAAAGGAAAACTATTCCTCTAACACCACAGAGGGACTCAAATATTCCAAGAGAGCTGAGATGAGTATGAGAATAGCTTTCTTGTTCTCCAGTCTACCTGGAAGGGTGCAACGACAGACATCAAGTCACCACAACAAGGTCTCCATTCCCTAAGTGGGTACTTTTCCAAAACCAGAGCACTTTAAACATCCTTACAGCCCAGGCAGGAGGCACACAGGTGCTCTTCTTCATTTAAGGGTTAGAGTGGTGATGGGGGAGGGGAGGGAGGCAGGGTGAGCGGACCGACGGGCAGACCGAGGGCAGGGAAGGAGGATGGAGCAAGCTGGGGGCTGGGGTGGGTGCGAGGCAGGCGCGTGCCGCCGCCTAGCGCAGTGGGGAGGAGCGATGGGGTCCGCGGGCGATGGGGGAACCAGGCGGACGACACGGCAGGATGGAGCAAAGGGAGATCCCGAGGAATCCAGAGGGTCCAGGCCATGAAGAATCGGCATCCCAGTAGGAGGATAACTTCGCCCGGGACTTCGTGCTATTAAGAGGATTGTCTACCAAATACAGAACAGAAAAGATTTATCCGGCAGCCCCTGGAGAAAAAGAAGAAAAAGTTAAAAAGAACAGCTATAAGGACATACTGCCATAGACAACAAATATGTCTTCTGAAATGTTGCCAGCTTGCATTGAAACTTCTAACGTGGAAGGAAAACAAGACAAGTGAAACTCAAGAGGAGGGACAGAAGCCAAGATTGCATGAAGGGCTTGAGCCATTGTCTAAACAACAAATGAAGAAGCTGATAAAACAGAAACAGCGGGAAGAGCAACGAGAGCCCCGCAAACAAAAGCGAACAGAAAAATGCAAGAGAAAGAAATTAGAGCGGCAATGTCAACTGGAATCAAACTCAGATGGAAATGAGAGCAAACGTATTCGAAGACATGGTGTTCATAGCACACTCCGTCCTATCATTGACTAGCTCTGATGATTTGATGGTATTAAAGGACATTAAGAAACTTCAAGAGCCGGGCGTGGTGGCGCACGCCTTTAATCCAGCACTCGGGAGGCAGGTTCAAGGCCACCCTGAGACTACATAGTGAATTCCAGGTCAGCCTGGGCCAGAGTGAGACCCTACCTCAAAAAAAAAAAAAAAAAGAAACTTCATAAGCAGATTCAGCGATGTCATGCAGAAAACCGACAAGCACTGCATCCTGTGCAGTTTTACTTGACAAGCCATGGAGGCCAACTGAAAACGAGTATGGGTGAACGTGACAAAGCATGGGTCAATGGAAGGGTTTCAACACCAAAGCAGAGCACTAGAGTGAACTCATAAAGAAAGAAAACCTGGTTTATCTTACATCAGATTCACCGAATACACTGAAGGAATTCGATGAATCAAAGGCCTATGTGATTGGAGGGTTAGTAGATCACAACACATATAAACAAGCATCAGATTATGGAATTGAGCACGCACAGCTCCCCTTTGGAAATTTTGTGAAAATGAAGAGTTGGAAGTTTTGGCAGTTAATCGTGTATTTGAAATCATTCTTGAGTACTTGGAGACAAGAGACTGGCAAGAGGCATCCCAGAGGAAAAGAGCTGTTCCCGAGACAGTGCCAGTGAAAGCTCTTCCCCGACAGTCTCCAGTGAGGGAGAGCACAGCAGAATGGACCAGAGGCACCACTGAAAGAAGAAACACAGAATAAGAAAACGGCAGCGGGTCGGCAGTGAGCCCTCTTCCATAGGAACAGTGCCTGGTTCTCTTGTAGCGTAAGGAGAAATTAGGAGAAAGTGAGGTGCTTCATAGATAAAATTCAGATTGGAAGAAATTTTTCTCTTCTCTCTCTCTCTCTTTCTTTCTTTCTTTCTTTCTTTCTTTCTTTCTTTCTTTCTTTCTTTCTTATTGTTTTTTTGTTTTTGTTTTTGTTTTTCAAGGTAGGGTCTCACTCTAGCCCAGGCTGACTTGGAATTCACTATGTAGTCTCAGGGTGGGCCTCAAACGCACAGAGATCTTCCTACCTTTGCCTCCTGAGTGCTGGGATTAAAGGTGTGCACCACCATTCCTGGCTTCTTATTTCTTTTGTGAAGCTTTAAAACCTTTTTTTAATTTGTTTTTAAAAATTTTTGGAGAGAGACACAGAGAGAGACAGAGAGAGAGAGGGAGACAGAGATGGGCACGCCAGCAGTCTCTCAGCTGCTGTGAACAAAATCCAGATGTGCGTACCCCCTTGTGGGCAAGTGCAGTGTTGTGCCCTTGCATCACTGCATCTGGCTAAATGTGGGACCTGGAGATTGAAACCAGGTTATTAGGCTTAGCAGGCAGGTGCCTTAACCGCTAAGCCATCTCTCCAGCCCCCCCTTTTTTTATAAAGCTAAATTAAAATCCCTTTTACTTCTACAAGAAACTTTTGTTTCTATGTGATATTTAAAGGTATCATTTAAAAAATTATTTTCAGCCGGGCGTGGTGGCGCACGCCTTTAATCCCAGCACTCAGGAGGCAGAGGTAGGAGGATCGCCGAGAGTTTGAGGCCACCCTGAGACTAATTCCAGGTCAGCCTGGGACCAGAGTGAGACCCTACCTTGCAAAACCAAAAAAAAAAAAAAAAAAAAATTCTTTTCTGCCAGGCGTGGTGGCGCACGCCTTTAATCCCAGCACTCGGGAGGCAGACTAGGAGGATCACTATGAGTTCAAGGCCACCCTGAGACTACAGAGTTAATTCCAGGTCAGACCTACACTAAAATAAAATTTAAAAATTATTTTCTAAGCCTCAAGAGTTATAGAGACCCTACATTTTCTTCAAAATACAAACAAACTCTCTCACTCTGGTCTAGGCAAAAAAACAAAAATAAAATAAAATTTAAAAATTATTTTCTAAGCCTCAAGAGTTATAGAGAATGTTGTTTTATTAGTACATTCATTTTCCTTCATTTACTGGAATCTACTCTTCAGACTGTGCCTTGCCTACTTGCTGAGGGCAGATATTGATATATGTTCTCTAAGTCTCTAATATTGAACTTTTTTTTTTTTTTTTTTTTTTTGGTCTCACTCTAGCCCAGACTGACCTGTCTCTATATATATAGTCTCTTGAACCTGGAATCCTCCTACCTCTGCCTCCTGAGTGCTAGTATTAAAGGCATGCACCACCACACCCAGCTCTTATTTGCAGCTTTTATGTTCAGTTTAGTTTCTTCACAGAACCACATTAATTCTGGGAAGAAGTATCAGTTTGCAATCCTTCTTGTGATGCCTCTGGTTCTTAGATCATTATGAGTGCTGGGATTAACTTCATACATCTTCTACATCATGAACTAATTTTTTTTTCAGGCTAGAGAGATATCTCTGGATTTTTGTTTTGTTTTAGAAGAGGCAGAGAGTTTTTTATTTATTTACTGGGTGTTTCAAGGTGTGCCAGCCTGCCTGGAATAGCTGTATTCTCAGGGTGGCCTCGAACTCACCTCCTCCTTGTCTCCTGAGGGCATGTGCAGCATTGCACCCTTGCCTGGTTTAAGGATCAATTTTTTTCTTTACCTAAATTTAAAACAAAAGACCTCTTTAACAGCTGTCCTTCCTTCCATGCATTTTTTGAGGCAGAGTCTCATTCTAGCCCAGGCTGACCTGGAACTGTCTATGTAGTCTTGGGCTGGCCTCAAATTCACAGCGACCCTCCTACCTCAGCCTCCTGAATGCTGGCTATGAATTTTCTTTTCTTTTCTTTTCTTTTTTTTTGAGAGAGACACAGAGAGAGAGGGAGAGGAAGACAGATAGAGAATGGGCACGCCAGCAGCCTCTCAGCTGCTGTGAATGAAATCCAGATGCATGCACCCCCTTGTGGTCAAGTACAGCATTGCGCCCTTGCGTCACTGCATCTGGCTAAAGTGGGACCTGGAGATTGGAACCGCTGGAGATTGGAACCAGCGTTCTTAGGCTTAGGAGGCAGGTGCCTTAACCACTAAGCCATCTCTCTAGTCCTTCCTTTTCTTTTTTATATATTTTTTCTTGTTAAAAAATAGATTTTTATTTATTTAATTATTTATTTATTTGAGAGAGAGAGAGAGAATGGGCACTCCAGGGCCTCCAACCACTGCAAACAAACTCCAGATGCATGTGCCCCCTTGTGCATCTGGCTTATGTGGGTCCTGGAGAATCAAACTGGAATCCTTTGGCTTTGCAGGCAAATGTCTTAACCACTAAACCACCTTTCCAGCCCCTTTATTTATTTATTTATTTATTTATTTATTTATTTATTTATTTATTTGAGAGAGATATACAGAAATAGGCAGATAGAGAGAGAATGGGAGGGAATTCATGCCTGGTACTGAAAACCTAATTAAAAGACTATGGCTCAGCTGGGCATGGGTGGTGCAAGCCTTTAATACCAGCACTTGGGCTGCAGAGGTAGGAGAATCACCGAGAGTTCAAGGCCACCAGCCACCGTGAGACTACATAGTGAATTCCAGGTCAGCCTGGGCTAGAGTGAAACCCTACCTCAAAAAAATCACACACACACACACACACACACACACACACACACACACACACAAAGACTATGGCTGGGGAGGCCATAGCCTTAAGGGAGTAACAACAACTGTTGTCTGGCAAAATGGATATATTATGCCCACCAAACTGCCCTCTAAGTACTTATGTCTCTGCTTATCCATTAATGCTACTCTCACTTTTGGTTACAGAAGCTTCTCTTTTTAGATGGTGGTAACCATTGGGATTACTGAAAACTCACTAAATTGCTGAGAAGAAATGACAGTAGTGTGTTCAGCCCTAAGTGAGATATCTCTATCACATCTTCCAAGGCTCAGGGTCCATTGCAGAAGAGGTGACAGAAAAAATGTAATAGCCATAGGAAGGGGAGAAGCACATAGCAATACTGTTTTCCAGACTTTAGAGAAGATGGTGCCATGGTTTCTTCCTCTTTCTACCCTTCCATGTCCTGACTATGAGGAATATAGTTGCCATGGTCGGTTCCAATGATGTGCTAGTTCATATATGAGCCAAATCAATGAGATCATCATGCCTCTGCCTCCCAGCTTGAAGGGCCAATGCCTCCAAAGCTGTCATTCAAAATAAACCCTTTCCTTTTATGAACTGATTATCTTAGGTAACTTTTACTAGAATAGAAAGATAATGTACACAACCTTAATGTCTTTGAATAATAATTGGGGGGGGCGGGTGTGGAGGTGAGATTCTATGAGGTCGTTTAATCTGGAGCATGCACATGTGAGCGTGTGCATGTTGTGTGTGTGGAGGCCAGAGGAATACTTCAGGCACTGTTCTCTTTCACTCACCTGCCTGAAACATGACTTATCTCTGAACCTGGACCTCATGTCTGTTTTTTTATTGTAAGTTTTATTTTTTTTTAATTTTTTGCTGTTGTTGTTTGACTTGCTGACTAGAAAGCCCAGTGATCTTACTGTCCCTTCCTCAGCACTGGACTCCAGGCAGACGTGACCACACCCAGCTTTTTATGTGGATGCCAGGAATTGAACTCAGGCCCTTATGCTGCACCTAAAGTACCAAGCCCTCTCCTCAGCCCCCTTTTAATATTTTAACATTAATTTTTAAGTTAATGTACTATAGCATGCATTTACTTATGCATTTCATTCATGCTTTATTATTTATATTTTTGTCATTTGTTTTCCTCCCCCAATGTCCTGTCCCCTGCCCCCAATGACTGGTTCATTTTAATTTTGAGTCACTACATTTCACTGGAAAAATAATAAAGGAAATTAATTTTGCTCAGCAAAAAAAAAAAAAAAAAAAAGAAGAAGAAGAAGAAGTAGGTTTCCATATGGCTTATCCATAACCTCCTCCGAACCCTCCTCTCTTCCTTTCCCTCCTCTGACATGTGCTCTCCTTAAAACTGCTGCTTCTGGATCAAAACCTGGGAGATAATGGAGGAAAACTTTTCAAAACCAGGGACAACATCAGAATGTTAAGAGCCTTAGTGAAGACACGGCTTAGAGCTCATGGCTGGGACAGCTCCTAGGAGGATTTTAGGGTGGGTCTGGAGCCTGTTGTTTCTGATACTTCCTTTTGTGATATTTTTATGATTAATCTATATCTTTGGTTCCTGTCTCCTCGGTCTCTTAGTATGATTCATCTCTTCTCACCCAGAATCATTCAAGCTCTGGATGGTCATGCACATGGGCCCTCACATAAAAGTCTCATGTCATCAGAGACCTCCTTATAGACCCCTGGAGGCACTCTGACTGCCACCCATAAACAAATCCTTCCTCAGTGTGAACTAGAGTGGTTGTCACCCTCTTTCCTAATGACACTTAGGGCTACCTCTTCAGAGGAGAGGATTGATAATGGCAGGAAATGGACCTTAAAATAAGACAGGCAGAGCGGGGCTGGAGAAATGGCTTAGCGGTTAAGGCATTTGCCTGTGAAGCCAAAGGACCCAGGTTCGATTCCCCAGGACCCACAAGGGGCATATGCATCTGGAGTTCGTTTGCAGTGGCTAGATACCCTGGCATGCCCATTCTCTCTGTCTTCTCTCTCTCTCTCTGCTTGCAAATAACTAAATAAATTTAAAAAAATAAGGCAGCAACAATCCCCCTCTCCTTACCAGGAAGGCTCTCTTGGGTGTATATGACCAGGGACATTGCAATACCATGGACCATGGTATTGCAATACCATGCAATTGGATGCATAGTTAATGGGCTGTTATCTAGATGGCGGAAGGGTTCAAAGCTGTGGGGGAAGGATAAGGGAAGGTGGGGGAAGGGCAGAAGAGGAGATTAACAGAAGGCCATGACTTCAAAACTGTGGGGGGTGGGAAGACTAGGTGACTTTAGCCACATGAGGGTCTCGGGCAGCTAGCCACGAGGTCAGGAACTGTGGGGGCAAAGTCTGACTTATGGAATGGTCAGAGCCTTTTGGGGTCTGGGGGGAGCACCTCACCAGTTCTGCCCACTCTAGGCGATGACAGCTCACTACAACCTACAACATAAGTTCTGTCCACTCTAGGCGATGACAGCTCACTACAATCTACAACATAGGGAAGGCCGTTACCATCGCCAGGGACTTCCTGACAGAGGGCCAGCTGCGACCCTGCAGCCCAGGGTCCCTGGCCATGTCCAATAGTTCAGGTCAGCCTCCTCACAGGTCCAGCCTGTTAGTAGCAAGGCCCATCTGCTGATGCAGAAGTTAAGAGGATCTTTGTTGGTGGTCGGCTTTCCTTAACTGATTCCCACTTCTATCCTAATTTATGAGCCAATGAAAATTGCTTCCTTACCAGGTGTGGAGGTGCACATCTTTAATCCCAGCACTCAGGAGGCAGGGGTATGAGGGTTGCCATGAGTTCAAGGCCACCCTGAGATGACATAGTGAATTCCAGGTCAGCCTGAGCTAAAAGTGAGACCCTTCCTCAGAAAACCAAAAAAAAAAAAAAAAAAAAAAAAATTGCTTCCTTTGTTCCCTATTTAAACAAACATAAAATCCCGCTCTCCACCCCCAAACACAGTCTTGCCATGGCAACCTCCTTTCATGACCCCTTTCAGTGGCTGGGAGCTTTACCTTCTCTCTCTTTTAAAAATATTTTTACTTATTTGCAAGCAAGGAGAGATAAAGAGAAGAGACAGAGAGACTGGTGGTGCCAGGGCTTTCCAGCTGCTACAAACGAACTCCAGATGCATGCACCACTTTGTGAATGTGGCTTTGCGTGGGCACTGGGACATCACACCAGGGTTGTTAAGCACTGCAGGCAAACACCTTAACCACTGAGCAATTTCTCCAGCCCCTCCTTTCTCTTTTGCTCAATAAATCTTCAGTTTATGACTCTTCATTGTCTGTGCACCTTAGTCTCCATGGTCATGAGACAAGAACCCAGTAGAGAAGAAAGCCAGGAACATAAGTCTGGTTTCTTCCCAGGGAGGGGGAATCTAAGTGTATAGTGCTTTGGTAAGTGCTTAGTTCTCTTGAGAGCATGATTTGGTCCCTGAGTCATGTTGTTCTTTTCTGACTTCCCTGCCTGTGACTCTCTGCTCACCTCTTGCTTTGCCTTAATTTCCACTCCTGAAGCAGGAAACTGAAGCCAGATGAGTGGCAAGCAGAGCATCAGTGGTACTCCTGTTTGAGGCAGGAGGGAGGTCGCAAATCACCTTTCCCAAACCTGCCTCTGAGCAGGCAGCAGCTTGGTGGCACAGATGGTAACATGTGCTGGAAATATCAGGCAGGGCTGATTAGCTCTGCATCCACCTTTCCTTTCTTCAGTCTCTTCCCCTGACATCAATTAGGCCTTTACACCCCCATTAATCTGTTCTTCTACTTACATGTATATAATACCATTCTATTAAGTCCCCCTTCCCTCCCTTTCTATTCCCTTTATATCCCCTTTCTAGCTTATAGGCCTCTGCTACTCACATAAAGTCCAACATTTCTAACTAGGATCCACATATGAGAGAGAACATGTGACATTTGGCTTTCTGGGCCAGGGTTCCCTCACTAAGTATAATCCTTTCCAGATCCATCCATTTTCCTGAAAATTTCATACTTTCATTTTTCATTACCACTGAGTAGAACTCCATTGTGTAAATGTGCTACATCTTCATTATCAACTCATCAGTTGAGGGACATCTAGGCTGGTTCCATTTCCTAGCTATTGTGAATAGAGCAGATTAAAGCTTGCCTTTGTATGTGACTTGCTTTTTCTCTCTGCTTTCAATATCTTTTCTTTGGTTTGTATGTTTGCTAGTTTAATTATAACATGGCGGGGAGAGGTGCTTTCCAGGTTTTGTCTGTTTGGTGTTCTAAAGGCTTCCTGTATCTGCATTGACATTCTCTCCCAATTTGGAGGAAGTTTTCTTCTATAATTTTGTTGAAAACTCCTACATACCTTTGGAGTGAAATTCTTCTCCATCTACTATACCTGAATTCTTATGTTTGATCTTTTCATAGTGTCCTGAATATCTTGAAATTCCCATTCATACCTTCCTATTAGTCTGTCTTTCTCTTTGTTGGATTGTATTAGATCTGCCACCTGGTCTTCTAGTTTAGTTATTCTGTTTTCTCCTTTATCCATTTTACTGGTGAGATTTTCTACAGTTTTTTATTTCACTGACTGTGTTTCTCATTGCTAGTATTTCTGGTTTTCCTTTATTTCTATTTCCTTATTCATGTCTTGTATTGACCTCCTTATTTCATTAAATTGGTTTCCTATGTCTTCTTTGATTCCTTTGATTTCCTCTTTGATTTCTTTGAGGATATTCATAATCATTCTTTTGAAATCTTTCTCATGCATTTCCTCTAAATCAGTCTCACTGAAGGTCATTTCTGATGGATTAATACTTTAAAAAAAAAGATTTTAGTTTTATTTATTTATTTATTTAAGACAGAGAGAGGGAGACAGAGAGAGAGAGAATGAGAATGGGTGTGCCAGGGCCTCTAACACTGCAAATGAACTCCAGACCATATACATCTGGCTTATATGGGACCTGGAGAATTGAACCTGGGTCCTTAGGCTTCTCAGGCATGTGCCTTAACTGCTAAGCCATCTCTCCAGCCCAGATTAATATGTTTTGGTGGATATATATTGTCTTGATTTTTTGTGTTTCTTGTATTATGATGTGGAGATTTTTGCAACTTGGATTAATTTAATGCTTGGATTTTCTAATTATCGGATGTTATATATCTTCAGGGTAGGAGCTTAAGGTCCTAGGTGTGGCTCTTTAGACTCTCAGAGTAACCACAAAAGTGACCTTAAGTGATAGGCTTCCCTGCTATGAGAGTATTCTAGTAGGCTGGGTGGAACAAAATATAGGCAAATTCTAAAATTTAACTAAACAATATACACATTCAATGAAAACAGCACATAGTATTTATGCAAGAGTAGGTATTATGACAAGCAGATCCTCTAACAAAATCACAGTCCATAAGGATGTGTATTGCCCTTAATCCTGTCAACTGGGAGACTGAGATTTCTGGTCTGTAGAGGGTTTCAATGTCAGCTTGTGACCGTGTGAGACCCTTCCCCAACGAACAACAGAAGAGGAGACAAAGGCACTATAAATCAGGAAGCAACAAATGACAAGACCAAAATATAGCTTATTTAAGAATGGCAAATCTGGCCATCCATCAGATTGAACATATAATTTACCCTGACATGGAAGGTGCAATTAGCACTTCTGATGTAATCCTATATACCAGGCTTTTTTGGCGGGTACTGACCTGGTGTGATCCCAGTTACCTTTTGGTATGGCTTTGTTCTCAGCTATGCTACCTGCTGGCTTGGGTCCCTCTTTGCTGTGCCGTGGGGTCAGGTAGGCTGGCTGGGTCTGTGGGTTGCTGCTCTAATGCTGTGTGGGTGAGCTCCTTTCCCCACGTCTCAGGTGCTTGCTGGCACTGGAGCTGGTGGTGAGGAGAGGAGAAGCTGTGGATGGAGGCTGAAGTTCTCCCACTGGTCCTCACGATACTCTTCCTCACAAGCTGCTCTGCTAGTCTCTGCTGTCCTCCCTTCACGTTTCTTGAGTTTGTGAGGAGGCCGGTGTTTGTGGAAAATCCCCTCCATTGGCTTTTCCTGGGGCTTAAGCCAAGCCTGGCAGCTGTGGCTGTGTGACCTGGTGCCACCCCTGCTGGAGCCACTCTGCCTGCTTCTATGGGCTCTAGACGCTCTGGATCTCTCCTACCTCTTTGCTGCAGTTGATAATTTTTTAATGCACCTTCACTTTTTAGTAGAAGAGTGTATTTTGCTATTTTTTTCTCTCCCCTAGGCTGCTTTGGTGTGGTTCCTATTCCACCATCTTAACCAGAAGTCTCTCTCTCTCTCTTTTCTTTTTTTAATGTGGAGTTCAAAGATTGATCTCCAATACTTGAACAGTAAATACATTACCCATTGAGCTATCTCCACAGTAGGCTTATTATCTAATGTTTGTCTAGAACATAATCATAATAATAATTAAAATAACAATAAATAATTTTATTTCTTCCTCGTTTCTAGTATTTAGAAATATGTGTCCAAATCAAATAAGCATTTAAATGCAAACAGTTCTTACTGAGTGATATTTGAATTTGTAGTAAAAATGTATGGATTGGTTGTTGAGTTAAATTTAGCAACAGGGGCTGGAGAGATGGCTTAGCAGTTAAGCACTTGCCTGTGAAGCCTAAGGACCCTGCTTCGAAACTTGATTCCCCAGTACCCACATAGACCAGATGCACAAGGTGGTGCATGTATCTGAAGTTTGTTTGCAGCAGCTGGAGGCCCTAGTGCACCCATTCTCTCTCTCTCTCTCTCTCCCCCCTTCTCTCTATGTCTATTACTTTCAAATAAATAAATAAATAAATAAATAAATAAATAAATAAATAAATAATTAAGTTTAGCAACAATCTAGACGGAAGTCATTATCGAGGAGTTTGGGGTGTTACTGGGTAGAGCAGTTGCCTGGCATACATGAAGCCCTGAATTTAATCCCCTGCACCAAAGGCAAGAACAAAAACAAGAAGTCAGCAAGAAAATGGTTCTGAGCAGCCTGGATCCAAGGAAGGCAGAGCAGAACTTTTCCTGCCAAATTAACATTGCTACTTCCTTTCGATACCCTGTGATACTGAGCTCTGGTGGAGGAGCTGGCAAGGCCTCCGGAACCAGGTCTTTTAGGTAGGACCACCTTGAAGTTTCCCATAATCCCTAACATGGACGCTGGGAAACCAGTTCAGTCCTCGCAGGTCCTCCTGCTTATCTGGCAAGTGCTCTTAGCTGCTGAAGCATCACCCCAGCCCCATCGTCAACATTTTTTCCAGAGTTGTTTGATACTTTGATGTTTTATTCATCAGTGCTGGGAACACTGCATTGCAGAAACATGAACAAAAA
Source organism: Orientallactaga sibirica (assembly GCA_036365145.1). NCBI lineage: Eukaryota > Metazoa > Chordata > Mammalia > Rodentia > Dipodidae > Orientallactaga > Orientallactaga sibirica. The sequence goes on along the minus strand of JAEOAD010000015.1, from coordinate 29,520,298 downwards.
GATAAGCAGCAATATGCTTAGGCCTATTTCAGAAATGACTGGAAATTTTGTCATAATCCCAAAACAAAATTCATTTAACATTTAAAACTTATTAGTACATATTAATTACATACAATAATAGGTTTCATCATGACTTTTTTTTTTTTTTTCAAGGTAGGGTTTCACTCCAGCCCAGGCTGACCTGGAATTTACTCTGTAGTCTCAGGGTGGCCTCAAACTCATGGTGATCCTCCTACCTCTGCCTCCTGACTGCTGGGATTAAAGGCATGCATCACCACACCCAGCTTATCATGACATTTTTTTGTTTGTTTTGTTTTTTTGAGGTAGGGTCTCACTCTGGTCCAGGCTGACCTGGAATTAACTATGTAGTCTCAGGGTGGCCTCGAACTCTCGGTGATCCTCCTACCTCTGCCTCCCGAGTGCGGGGATTAAAGGCGTGCGCCACCATGCCTGGTTTATCATGACATTTTTATGCATGTATGTACATACCATACATTGTATATTTGTATAACAGAGTCACCAACCAGTACCTGTTTTGGCCTTTTCCCACTCCCGCTGATCCCCCCTCCTCTTCTCAAATAGCTCCTGTGGTGGTTTGATTTAGGTGTCCCCCATAAACTTAGGTGTTCTGAATGCGAGGTTCCCAGCTGATGGAGATTTGGGAATTAACGCCTCCTGGAGGTAGTGTATTGTTGGGGGCGGGCTTATGGGTATTATAGCCAGTGTCCCTTTGCCAGTGTTTGACACACTCTCCTGTTCCTGTTGTCCACCTGATGTTGGCCAGGGGGTGATGCCCACCCTCTGCTCATGCCATTGTTCCCCCCTGATATCGTGGACCTTCCCTTGAGTCTGTAAGCCAAAATAAACCTTTTTCCTCACAAGCTGCTCTTGGGTGATTTCTGCCAGCAATGCGAACCTGATCGCAATAGCTCCCCTTCTACTTTCATGATTTTTTCTTTTGTGTGTGAACTAATGAGTTTAATTAGGGTTATTTGCAGGAGCATAAATGAACAATAGTTTTTTTTTAAAATGAAACTCAAGCCAGCAACTCAGAAAGCCATGCGTGTGTGTGTGTGCTTTGAGATACAGTTGTATGTAGCTCAGGCTGGCTTGGAACTCACAATGTACTTTAGGATGACCTTGAACTCCTGAGCCTCCTGCTGTCATCTCCCAAGTGTGGAGATTATAGGCGTATACCACCATGTACACCTTCAAACAGCAATATTTAAAATCAAATAGCACTGGGCATTTAAGAGGCAGAGGTGGGAGGATCGCTGTGAATTTGAGGCAGCCTGAGACTACATAGTGAATTACAGGTCAACCTGGGATATGGTGAGACCCTACCTCAAAAAAACAAAACAAAACAAAACAAATAGTCTATACATTGTAAATATATTTTAATTCTTGAATACTTTGATTCTGGGGAATGGTGGTAAGAAAACATTAAAAATATTTTTCTAAATTGGGTGTGGTGGTGCAAGCCTTTAATCCCAGCACTTGGGAGGCAGAGGTAGGAGAATCATTGTGAGTTCAAGGTCATCCTGAGACTACAGAATTAATTCCAGGTCAGCCTGGGCTAAAGCGGGACCCTACCTTAAAAAAACAAAAAAAAAATTTTTTTTTTAAATTTAAGCCATTATTCAAGGGAGGGTCTTGATCTAGCACAGGCTAACCTGGAATTCACTATGTCTCACTCAGGCTGGCCTCCAACTCAGTGATTCTACTGCCTCAGCCTCCTGAGTGCTGGGATTAAAGGTCATTATTCATTTTTTTTTTTTTTGAGGTAGGGTCTCACTCTAGACCAGGCTGACCTAGAATTAACTATGTAGTCTCAGGGTGGCCTTGAACTCATGGTGATCCTCCTACCTCTGCCTCCCAAGTGCTGGGATTAAAGGCATGCGCCACCACGCCCTGCTCTCATTATTCAATTAAAAAATTATTTATTGTGTTTATGTGTATGTTCATATGAGTCACAGTTTCCTTCTCTGGTTATCACTCTGCTATCATTGTTCCTTGCTGAGCCCTCCATGAGCTTGCAGGAAATTCTGTCTGCTCCTCACATCTTGCTGTCAGTACGCTGGGATTACAGAAATCTGCCATGGCTTCTGGCTTTTGAGATGGGGTCTGGGACTCAAACTCAGGTACTCAGGTTTGAGCGGCAAGCACTTTATCCACTGAACTATTTCCCCAGCCCTTAAACCATTAATGGAACTCAAGGACAGAGGAGCCTGAGAAAGAGACCCAGGGAGTGTGACGTGGCAGAAGCCAGAGAGCAGAGCTGCATTGAACTCTCTGGGAGAATGTTAGTGAAAACTTCCTTCTAAAAGGCTCCTTAATTTTGACAATAAACCTATAGCCAACATTATGCTAAATGGAGAAAAACTCAAAGCATTCCCACAAAGGTGTTTACTTTCTACATTCCTATTCATTTTAAATTTTATTTATATGAGAGGGACCTTTGTGTGGGCACTGGAAAATCAAACCTGGGTCCTTAGGCTTTGCAGGCAAGCACCTTAACCTCTGAGCCATCTCTCCAGCCCCTCTACATTCCTATACAACATAGGGCTTGAAGTCTTAACCAGAGCAATAAGACATGATAAGGAAATAAAAGTGATATAAATAGGAAAGGAAGAAGACAAAGTATCCTTATTTGCATATGCCATGATTCTGTACAAAGGGACAATACGGACTCTACCAGAAAGCTCCTAGAACTTATAAAGTCTTGTAGCACAGTGGCAAGATACAAAGTTAACATTAAAAAAACGTTATCTAGAGATAGGAGATGGCTTAGTAGTTAAGGTGCTTGCCTGCAAAGCCTAAGGACCCAAGTTTGATTCCCTAGGACCCACGTAAGCCAGATACACAAGGTGGTGTGATGTGGTCCCCCCTAAGGCCAGCCCAGGAGGGATGGCAGGGTCTCTGCCGAGTTGGGGTGAGCAGCGCGGAATCACAACACAAACTCCAGGAGTTGGGTGAAAGCGGGAAGAGAGCTGCCACAAACTCGTTTATTGAGGAAGTGCACGTGGGTTTTAAGGGGCTTGGCTGGCTAATCGTTGTATGGGGTGGTCCCCTTTTTGTGACCAATGACAGCCTGTCTCTGGACAGGTCATCTCATAGCAGGCTTCTCGTGAGCATGGGACTGTAGCTGTTGTCATGCCAAGCCTGCACAGAACGCCATTCCTGGTTTCTTCTGCCATGTGGTCTGGCTAGGACCAGGCCTGTATTGTGCCATACAGTGGTGCATGCATCTGGCGTTCGTTTGCAGTGGTTGGAGGCCTTGACATGCCCAGTAAAAAATTCAGTATCTAGGCTGGGGCGACAGTGGTTCAGTCCATAGGGCACGTACCATGAAAGCACAAGGACTATAAGCCCAGAACCTGTATATAATGCTGAGGCCTGGTAACATAAGCTTGTAATCCTAGTTTGGGGAAGTGAAGATAGGAGAATCCCCAGGGCTTGCTAGCCTGCCAGTCTGTCTGGTCTACTTGGTGAGTTCCACACCAATAAGAGACTCTATCTTTAAAAAAAAAAATCAATGATTTTCTATATACCAATGACAAACATACTGAGAAAGAAATCAGGGAAATAATTCCATTTACAATAGCCTCAAAAATACCTTGACAGCTGGGCATGGTGGCACACAACCTTTAATCTCAGCACTTGGGAGGCAGAGGTAGGAGAATCACCATGAGTTTGAGGCCAGCCTGAGACTACATAGTTAATTCTAGGTCAGCTTGGGCTAGAGTGAGACACTACCTTGAAAAAACAAACAAACAAAAAAAAAACACCCTGACATAAGCCTGATCAAGGAAGTAAAAGACCTCTACATTTAAAACTTTAATTTTGGGCCTGGAGAGATGGCTTAGCAGTTAAGCGCTTGCCTGTGAAGCCTAAGGACCCCGGTTCAAGGCTCGATTCCTCAGGACCCACATAAGCCAGATGCACAAGGTGGCGCATGCATCTGGAGTTCCTTTGCAGTGGCTGGAGGCCCTGGTGTGCCCATTCTCTATCTATCTGCCTCTTTCTCTGTCTCTTTGTCTGTTGCTCTCAGATAAATAAAAAATAAACAAAAAAAATTAAAAAAAAACAACTTTAATTTTAGGGCTGGGTGTGGTGGCACAGGCCTTTAATTTCAGCACTTGGGGGGCAGAAATAGGAGAATTGATGTGAGTTCAAGGCCACCCTGAGACTACACAGTGAATTCCATGTCAGCCTGAGCTAGTACAAGACCCTACCTCAAAAAAAAACTTTAATTTTATTTGCAAGATTATATTATATTTATTATATATTATGAAATATATAATATATATGTATTATATATATTACATATTATATATGTATATATATATACATATTATACATATATATATATATGGAGAGAGAGCGAGAGAGAGGGAGAGGGAGGGAGAGAGAGAATGGGTGTACCAGGGCCTCTTGCTGCTGCAAACATACTCCAGATACATGTGACACTTTATGCATCTGGCTTTACATGGGTACTGGGGAATCAAACCTGAGCCATCAGATTTGGCAAGGTAGTACCTTTAATCACTGGGCCATCTCTTGAGGCCCCATTTAAAATTTTAAAACACTGAAGGAAGAAATTAAGGAAGAGAGAAGATGATGGAACGACCTCCCATACTCAGATTGAAAGAATTGATATTAAGAAAATAACCATTCTAGCCGGGCGTGGTGGTGCACGCCTTTAATCCCAGCACTCGGGAGGCAGAGGTAGGAGGATCGCCGAGAGTTCGAGGCCACCCTGAGACTACATAGTTAATTCCAGGTTAGCTTGGACCAGAGTGAGACTCTACCTTGCAAAAACCAAAAAACAAAAACAAACAAAAAAAAAACAACATTCTACCAAAGATTAAATGTAATCCTGGTCAAAATTCTATCCTAATTCTTTATAGAAACAGAAAAATCAATCTTAAAATTCATATGGGGACTGAGGAGAGGGCTCAGCAGGCAAGAGTGCGTGCTCTGCAAGCATGGGGACCCATGTTCAATCCCCAATATCCATGTGAAAGGCTGGGCATTGTCACTCATGCCTGTAAAACCAACATTGAGGTGGTGAGGGGAAGAGATAGATGGATTGCTGGGGTAACCTGGTCAGCCAGTTTATGTGAAAAATGAAAATCAGGGAGCTGCAATTTTCTTGTGAAAATCTGTCTTGCAGACATGAGGCAAAAATGTAATGGAGGAGGGCACCCACCATTGACCTCTGGACTCTGCATATGTGCACATATGGTACTGACATCTGCACACATGCATATATGCATACAACACACACATCACAACATGCTCCATACATATACTTAAAAAGTCATATGGCAGCACAAAAGACCCTGGCAAAGAGAATACTGATGATATCTAATTTCAAATTATAATACAGACCAAACAATAGAAACAATACAGTACACACACAAGGAAAAAAACAGACATGTAGACGAATGGAATAGAATAGAGAACCCAGATATAAGTCTATGCAACTTTTTTTTTTTTTTTTTTTTTTTTTGGTTTTTCGAGGTAGGGTCTCACTCTGGTCCAGGCTGACCTGGAATTAACTATGTAGTCTCAGGGTGGCCTCGAACTCACGGCGATCCTCCTACCTCTGCCTCCCAAGTGCTGGGATTAAAGGCGTGCGCCACCACGCCCGGCTCAAGTCTATGCAACTTTTGACAAAGATGCCCAAAATGCACTTTGCAGAAAAGAGCATGTTCAGCAAATGGCGCTTGGAAAATTACATATATCCTTGTAGAAATATGAAACTAGATCCTCATAGCTCACTCTGCACAAAAATCAACTCTAAATGGACCAAAGATCTCAGGCAGAAGCCCGGTGTGGTGGCGCACACCTTTAATCCCAGCACTTGGGAGGCTGAGGTAGGAGGATCGCCGTGAGTTTGAGGCCACGCAGAGACTATATAGTGAATTCCAGGTCAGTCTGGGCTAGAGTGAGACCCTACCTTGAAAAAAAAAGATCTCAGGCAGAAACTCTGGACTTGCTAGAGAGCAAAACAGGGACTATACCTCAGCGACATAGGGATGGGTAAAGACTTTCTTCTTTTTTAAAAAAAATATGTATTTTTTATTTATTTATTTTTATTTTTGGTTTTTCGAGGTAGGGTTTCACTCTGGTCCAGGCTGACCTGGAATTAACTATGCAGTCTCAGGGTGGCCTTGAACTCACAGCGATCCTCCTACCTCTGCCTCCCAAGTGCTGGGATTAAAGGCATGCGCCACCTTCCCCGGCTTTATTTATTTATTTGAGAGAGAGTGAGTGAGAGAGAGAGAAGAATGGGCGTGCCAGGGCCTCCAGCTACTGCAAACGAACTCCAGATGCATGTGCATCTGGCTTACATGGGTCCTGGAGAGTCGAACTGGGATCCTTTGGCTTTGCAGGCAAATGCCTTAACCACTAAGCCATCTTTCCAGCCCATAGGTAAAGCCTTTCTGAATAGGAGTCCAATCTCAAGACATAAGGCCAGGGCCAGGTAGATATGGAGGTGCATGCCTTTAATCCCAGCACCCAGAAAGCAGAGGTAGAAGGATCGCCATGAGTTAGAGGCCAGCCTGGGACTACAGAGTGAGTGCCAGGGCTAGAGTGAGACCCTTCCTTGAAATTAAATAAATAAATAGAAAGAAAGAAAGAAAGAAAGGAAGAAAGAAAGAAAGAAAGAAAGAAAGAAAGAAAGAAAGAAAGAAAGAAAGCAAGCAAGCAAGCAAGCAGGCAAGCAGGCAAGCAAGCAAGCAGGCACGCAAGCCAACAATTGACAAATTGGACCTCATGAATTTAAAAAGCTTTCATATAGCAAAGAAAATTATTAATCAAGGGAAGAAACAACCTAAACTACGGAAACAAATCCTTTTCAGCTATGCATCTGACAGAAGATTAATATCTAGAATGTGGGGCTGGCTCAGTAGTTAAGGCACTTGCCTGTGAAGCCTAAGGACCCATGTTCAGTTCCCCAGTACCCACATAAGCCAAATGTACAAGGTGGCCCATGTGTCTGAAGTTTGTTTCCAGGAGCTAGAGGCCTTGGCGTGCCCATTCTCTATCTGCTTCTTCCTTTTCTTTTTTTCTTCTTCTGCCTCTTCTTATCTATCTCTCTCCCTCTCTCTCTCTCTCTCAAATAAATAATAAATAAATAATATTTTTAAAATATCTAGAACACACAAAAAACCCAAAAAAAAATCCAATAAAAAATGGGCAAAGGAACTAAATAGAGTTCTTAAAAGAAATAAAAATGGCCAGAAAATATTTTTTAAAGTATTCAACATCCTTAGCCACTGGGAAAATGGAAATTAAAAGCACCTTGAAATTCCATTTCACTCTAGTAAGAATGATGATTATTGAGCAAACAATGAATGGTGGTGTAGCTATGGGGAAAAAAATCCTTATTGACTGTTAGTGGGAGTGTCAACTGATACAGCCACTGTAAAAATTAGTGAGGAGGTTTTGAGAAAGCTAAAATTCAAACTACAATATGACCCAGCTATCCTATGCCCAGGCATATACTCACCAGATTCTATATGCTACCACAGAGATACTTGCAGTTCCATGTTTACTGCTGTTCTATTCCTTTTTTTTTTTTTTTTCTCGAGGTAGGGTCTTGCTCTAGCTCAGGCTGACCTGGAATTCACTATGTAGTCTCAGGCTGGCCTCGAACTCACAACAATCCTCCTCTCTCTGCCACATGAGTGTTGGGATTAAAGGCATGCACCACCATGCCTGGCTGTTCTATTCCTAACAGCAAGGAAATGGAATCAGCTTAGATGTCCATCAACAGATGAATGGAAAATGAAAATATGGTCCATATACATAATGGAATTTTTTTTTGATTTTTCGAGGTAAGGTCTCACTTTAGCTCAGGCTGTCCTGGAATTCACTGTGTAGTCTCAGGGTGGCCTTGAACTCACAGCAATTCTCCTACCTCTGCCTCCCAAGTGCTGGGATTAAAGGCATGTGCCACCATGCCCAGCTCATAATGGAATTAAAAAAAACATTATTTATTTGCAAGCAGAGAGAGACAGATACATATAGAGAGAGACAGAGAGAATGGGTGCACCAGGGTCTCCAGCCACTGCAAAGGAACTCCAGATGCATACGCCCCCATGTGCATGCATCTGGCTTAAGTGGGTCCTGGGGAATCGAACTGAGGTCTTTTGGCTTTGCAGGCAAATGCCTTAACCAATAAGCCATCTCTCCAGCCTCCATAATGGGGAGTTTTATTCAGCTGTAAAGAAAAATGAAATCAGGAAATTTGCAGTACAATGAATGGAACTGGAAAATACTGCATTGAGTAAGATAACCCAGGGTCAGAAAGAGAAACACTGAATTTTGTCTCTACAGGCAGTTCCCAACTGCTAATTTATATATATGTATGTATTATATATTTTGAGGGAGGGGCAGAATATGGACATACCAGGGCATCTTGCCACTGCAGATGAATTCCAGATACCTGCACCACATTGTGCATCTGGCTTTATGTGGGTTCTGGGAAATTGAATCCAAGCTGACAGCCTTTATAAGCAAGTACTTTTAACTGCTAAGCCACCTCCCCAGCCCCCACATGCTAATTTTTATACATATCCATCTATGTGGGAGTGAATATGTGAAAAGCCGGGGAACTAGAAAGGGGCCCCTGAAAGGGAGAAAAATAGAGGTTTTAGGAGAGTGGGGAATAGTAGAACCCATGTGATATGAAAGTGAGGAGGGAACCCTGGAGGGGGAAAGGCTTAAGTGTAGAAGGAGGCAGGTCAATGGGGGAGAAAAAAGGGTGAGGGAGAAGATTAAATAAAACAAAACAAAAAGGATGTATAAGAAAGCCACAAAAAAGCCTAATAATGGGTAAGCTAATTAAAAAAAAATAATAATTTAAATGAAAACATGGATACAGCAGCTTCCAGAAGCCATAGGTTATTAAATGAAAATTCCAGATCCAGGGATGGGCTACCTCTCTATGCGTGGTTGGTCAGAGAGACCGCAGAGGCCCTCAAATCAATACAAGTATTTGCCACTGATGCTAAGACCCTATTGCTGAACACCACACACTTTTGTCTCAGGACATAGAGAAATGTACCAAGAACTGGGGTGGAAGCTTCCTTCTGGGAAGCTCAGGAGAAGCAGAGTGGTGAACAGGAAGAATAAGCCCTGCCTCAAAAAATGAGGTGGGTGGGGGGAGGGGGAAATATCATGCGTTTTTTTGTATGTAAGTACAGAGTTGTCAATAAAAAATAAATAAATAATTTTAAAAAATGAGGTGGGCCCTGTATAGTGGCACAAGCCTTTAATCCCAGAGGTAGGAGAATCGCTATGAGTTCCAGGCCAGCCTGAGACTACATAGTGAATTCCAGCTCAGCCTGGGCCAGAGTGAGACCCTAACAAAGGGGAAACAAACAAACAAACAAACAAACAAACAAACAAAAAAACAGATGGAAGGTGAGTAACAACCTGAAAGTTATCCTCAGATCTCCATAATTATGCCTGACATGCACCCCTGCACTGCACTCATACTCACACGCACACATATATACACACTAACAAAAGGTGAGACAGGACTGGAGAGATGGCTTAGGGGTTAAGGCGCCTGCCTCCTAAGCCTAAGAACACTGGTTCCAATCTCCAGGTCCCACGTTTAGCCAGATGCAGTGACGCAAGGGCACAATGCCGCACTTGACCACAAGGGGGCGCACACATCTGGATTTCGTTCGCAGCAGCTGAGACACTGCTGCCGTGCCCATCTCTGTCTTCCTCTCTCTCTCTCTCTCTCTCTCCAAAAAAAATAATAAAACATAAAAAGTTTTTTTTTTTTTTTTTTTTTTTTTTTTTTTTAAAAAGGTGAGACATAGCATTGTATTTAGGAAGGCTGCACCAGCATGCAGGAATCTGCTTTTATTTTACTTATTATTATGTGTGTGTGTGTGTGTGTGTGTGTGTGTGTGTGTGTGTGTGTGTGTGTGTGTGATGCTTGGAATCCAGCCAAGGGCCTCATCCATGCAAGTGCCACTGATGAACTACACCCATCCCAGAGCTCTGGCTCCTAGAAGCCATGGCCCTCAGACACGAAGTGGCCCAGTAGCTTGATGGAAGGGGCGTGGGTGTCAGGAAGATCTGATAAGTCCACAGAGGATGGGTTTGGGAAGGGGAAGGTCTGGAGGGGACTTCTCACACAAGACTGCTGGGAGATGGTAAAGCCTAGGGCTAGTGGGGTCTGCTTAGAGGAGAGTGTCTGCACAAGGTGGGGTAGAGGCAGACCCGTCCTCACCACTTCAATGAACAGCTCTGATGTCCAGGTTTTCTTGTGAATTGAGGAGTCAAGGGTGACCTGAGACTGCATTGGTGACTGGGAGAGGAAACACGGAGAGAAGAGCTGGTGTCTGGCCTCCTCTGGGCTGAGCTGTTGAAGGCTGTTCCTCGTGTGGGAACACTGAGTGTCTGACCTGCCTGGTGGGCCCACCAGAGGAATGTGTCCAAAACCAAGCTGGGCTACGTTAGGAGATGACAACAGGCAGAGCACACAGCCTGCCACCAGGATGTGACTGTAGGTCTCCAAAGTCTCAGCCCCTGTGTTTACTGGCCCTGTGGTTTTTTAACCCTGACAGGGCTGCCGATATAGCACCGCACTGAGCAGAGCTTTTCATATGGCCTTGGGATAAATTGCAGCTCTAAGTCTAGGATAGTGCACACAGCTGCCCACATTCTAAAGAGCTGTCTCGGGCTTTCTGTAAGCATAGCTGGAGGCCAGATATGGAGAGGAAGTCAGGCAGACATTTCAAACACCAGCTGGGCTCTCTGGGGTCCCAGGTCCATCTCTGTTTGTGATGGGGGAGGGGAAGAAACCTATTTAGAACTAGTCTATGGAATTCCTCCCTCAGGAGCAATTGAGGCACTTCAGGGCCCAGACATCTGTGCTCTGGGCATGGGTCACTTTCTTCCCCAGAAATGCTGAACATACGGGCATTTTGACACTTTGTACGTTCCCGTCTTAAACACTGTGCCTGTTTGTCCCTTCTGTCCAGGGCCTCCCACCTGGACCTCCAGGTTAGTCACTGACTTGATGTTTGGTCCCTGAAGCAGCTTAGTGCTCCTAGCAGTGTCCCATCCATCTGCCCCACTGTTGCCAGGCACCACCCTTTCCCCAGCCAGGGGCACTAGCAAGGGTTCAAGAAGAGATACGGGGGTGTGACAGTGAAATAGAGTCACAGAACCTGACTGGCTTGAAGTTCTAGAACTGTTTAGTAAGTTGTGTGGCATTGGATGAGTTAGCCTGTCCGTGCTTCAGTTTCTTCATATGTAACATAGGGAAAATATTAGCATTTACCTATAAGATTACTGTAAGAAGTAGGAAGCTTTAAAAGCCAGGGTCATTCTAAATATCATAGCCCCTCAGAATCCAAAGAGGTTTGGTTCTAGAACTTTCTAAGGATGTCAGAATCTAGAGACTCAAAGCCTTTAAAGTGGCATAATATTTGCATGTAAGCCACATACATCCTTCCATATATTTTCATTATTATTATTTTTCAGTGTTGAGGATCAAATCTCCCATATACTTTGTCTTTAGAATACTATGGCTAACACAAGGTAAGTGCTATTTAAACCGTGTTATACTGTGTTATTTAGAGCAATGACAAGAAAAGAAGTCTGTATCCAATACCCATGAAAACTTTTCTTCCAGTTTTGTTTGTTTTTTTCCAAGGTAGGGTCTCACTCTAGCCTAGGCTAGACCTGGAATTCACTATATAGTCTCAGGCTGGCCTTGAACTCACAACAATCCTCCTACCTCAGACTCCCTAGTGCTGGAATTAAAGGTGTGAGGCCACCATGCCCAGCTTCAAATGTTTTTGACTGACAGTTGCTTGAATCTGTGGGTGAAGGCGTGCAGAGGGCTGACTGCTGCTTTATGAAGACAAGATGTTATTTTATGGGGCAGGATCTAGGGAGAGGGGAAGCGCTGCTGTACACTGAGCACTGCTGTAGGGACTTTGGACACTGTCTAAAGGGGAGCCGTCACCCCCAGTTTGCACATGTAATCTCTAAGAGACAAGTGGTCCAATGGGATTCAGCCTGAGCTATCAGCTACCACCTGCCTTTGCTGTGTGTCACGGCACTGTATACCCAGAGAGGATGGACAGAGAGGGTCCTGAATTCAAGGACAGATATCTACAGGAATCTTCCTAAAGGAACATGGATTGCCCTGGTCACACTGGAAAGTTGTTTGTTGAAGGGTCCTTTGGGCTCCCAGCCACGGGGCTGACCCTGGCACCAGGAACTTCTGATTGCTGCAAGTTATAACCAGACACCAAGAGGGCCGTGGCTCTCTCCTGAATCTCAGCTCCCTAGTTCTCAGGGGATGATGACCCAGACGGTGTCTGGTGTCCATCCTTCAAGGGCCATGGGGGAGTGCTCTTGTAGGAATGCAGCAGCTCCTGTGTGCCCTGTGATGCAGCCAAGGAGGACTGGTGGAGAGTCTGTAGGGCCCACTCTACAGGTGTTCTCGCCTCTGTGCTCTTCTGCTTTTTGTCTCCTTTCTTGTCCCTCTGCTCAACCTGTCTTGACATCTTTTCAAGCAAATTCTCTCCTCATATCTCACTCCCCTTGTGGCTTCGCCCCCCCCTCCAAACCCTGCATGTTTCTCTGTTCAAGTTGCTCAGGTAATTAGGTGGTCTTGCCAAGTTCCCATAATGAGCTATGTCCGAGACACAGATTTGCTTAAGGACTGGTTGCCTAGCACATAGAAACTGCATTCTAGAATCTTCCAGTAACACCAGGCTGTGGATATACTATTTATTTATTTATTTTTGGTTTTTCGAGGTAGGGTTTCACTGTAGCTCAGGCTGATCTGGAATTCACTATGTAGTCTCAGGGTGGCCTTGAACTCATGGTGATCCTCCTACCTCTGCCTCCTGAGTGCTGGGATTAAAGGCGTGTGTGCCACCACGTCTGGCTTTTATTATTATTATTTATTTATTTATTTCCAAGGAGAAAGAGAGAATGGGCATACCAGGGCCTCTAACCTCTTCAAAGGAACTCCAAATGCATGCACCACTTAACACCTGGGTTATTAAGCTTTTCAGGCAAGTGCCTGAACAGCTGAGCTATCTTTCCATAGGCTACGCTTTCTTCAGGGCTGCAGGATGGTGACTCCAGTGTGGGTGTGGATCAGAGGCCGGTGTTATGAGGAAACTCCCATTGTACCTACCTTGGAAATGATGCTCCTTCAAAAAGGCTTTCTTGGGCTGGAGAGATGGCTTAGGGGTTAAGGCGCCTGCCTCCTAAGCCTAAGAATGCTGGTTCCAATCTCCAGCAGTTCCAATCTCCAGGTCCCACGTTTAGCCAGATGCAAAGTGACACAAGGGTGCAATGCTGCACTTGACCACAAGGGGGCGCACGCAGCTGGATTTCGTTCTCAGCAGCTGAGACACTGCTGGCACACCCATCTCTGTCTTCCTCTCCCTCTCTCTCTTTCTCTCTCTCTCTGTGTCTCTCTCCAAAAAAAAAAAAAAAAAAAAAAAAGGCTTTCTTAAGCTTTTTACCTGATATCCACCAGCAGGCATTAGGCCCTTCAGCTTGCCATGGTGCCAAGCGCATTGCCCGTCTCAGCAGAGATCCAAAGGTACAGCCAATTCACTCTGTAGTTCCAAGCTGGCCTCGAACTCACAGCAATCCTCCTACCTCTGTGTCTCAAGTGCTGGGATTAAAGATGCATGCCATCATGTCCGGCCCATATGTCTGTCAGACTGGGAATAAGCAGTCCAGAGCAGATGTGACAAGATCCCTGCTCTTTCTGACTTCCTGCTTTGTCATCCTGGTGGGGGAGGGAGGGCGCTGTCCTCATCCTCATGGATCAAACTAGATGGCTGCAACATTCCAGCTGGTGGAGCGGGAGGATGTAATTCCTTCCCTGGGTCTGCAGTGCTCACACTTTATTCCTCATACCTTATTAGCCAGACTTAGTTGCAAGGTCACATCAAACTGCACAGAAAGGTAGGAAATGGAGCCTCTAGTCTGGGTGGTGTTGAAAATTCTTTACTAAAGAAAAGGAGAAGAATGGGAAACAATAGTGACACCATTCTGTTATCCAGCTTGTGACCACATCCTGGTATATCGCTATTCCAGGATCCTTCTCCACAGGCCTCTGAGTCTCCGAAGTTGGCACACGTGTATTTTTCTGAAGAAAGCTTTGGATTCTCAAAGTGGTCTGTGAGACAAGCTTCAGGTTCAAGTCCAAATCCCTCGTGTCCCCCTCAAGTATCACTTCTCCCAAGCACTGATACTGACTTGATTTGAAATTGCATTACAATTTACACAGACCCCATCTTCAAGTCTACTGCTCTATCTAGAACTCCCTGGCAAGCTTCTACCCACCTTTATGGCTTAGCTCAAAAGCCACCTCCTCCATGAGGCTTTCTTGACTCCTGCTGGCTGAGACAGTCTCAAAGGCACTGTTCAGACAGACTTCAGCCCCTGACCCAGTGTTAGGAAGAACTGAGGAACTTCAAGGGCTAGGTCCTAGAGGGAGGCTCTTAGAAAACTAGGGTCAGGTCATCAACAGGGATTAAAGTACCTCCCCTGGGATCCTGTTCAGTTGGCACAGGAGAACTATTACTAATGCCCACGCATGGTGCTATCTAGCTCTCTGGCTTCCTGTGTCAGATGTACTTGAAGTTCCTAGATGAGCCCCGGCCAGCTGCCATGGCTCCCTCACCATACCTGGACCACGCTGATTGGACTTTCAGCCTCCAAAACTGAGCTAACCAGCATCCTCTTCTTCATTATTATCCTTTTTGAGTATTTTGTAATAGCAACATAAAATTGGCTCACCGAGTAAGATGGCTCAGCAGTTACAGGCACTTGCTTGCAAAGCCTGCAGGCCCAGGGTTCAATTCCCAAGCTGCCCACATAAACCAGACACAAAAAGTGGTGCAAACATCTGGTGTTCATTTGCTGCACCAAGAGGCCCTGGTGTACACACACACACCCACACACACACCTACACACACACGTTTTAAAATTTGGCTGAGTTTGGGGAGATGGCCTCAGCAGTTAAAGTGCTTGCTTGGAAAGCCTAATGATCTGGGTTTGATTCCCCAGTACCCGAGTAACACCAAATGCAAAGTGGCACATACATTTGGAGTTCGTTTGCAGTGACTGGAGGCCCTGGTGTGCCTATTCTCTCTGTCTGTCTTCTATCTCTTTATCTCTGCTTGAAAATAAATAAGTAAATAATTTTAAAAATTGGGGGCTGAGCCAGGTGTGGTGGCACATGCCTTTAATCCCAGCACCTGTGAGGTAGAAATAGGAGGATTGCTGTGAGTTCAAGGCCACCTTGAGACTACATTGTGAATTCCAGGTAAGCCTGAGCTAGGATGAGACCCTACCTTGAAAAATAAAAACAAACAAAAAACAAACAAAAAAAATTGGGGGCCAGAGAGATGGCTTAGGAACTTGCCTACAAAGCTAAATATTCCAAATTCAATTCCTTGTGCCCATGTAAAGCCACAAGGTGGCGCATGCATCTGGAGTTTATTTGTAGTGGCCAGAAGCCACCCATTCAGTCTGTCTCCTCTCTCTCTCTGTGCTTGCAAATAAATAAATAAATAAATAATACTTTAAAAAAAAACTGGCTAATAAAGAGCTGCAGTACAAATTCCCAAGAACCAAGAACAAAATAATGTGAAGAGAATTTGAGACAAATCAAAAGGCTGTATTTTAATTTATAAAGAATAAGAACAAGCCAGAGCCTTGCTACTGAGAGTGGGATTGTGGCCCAACACCATCAGCATTCTCTGGGAACTGGTTAGAAACAGAATCTTGGGCCTTATTCCAGACCTACTGCATGATAATAAGATCCCGGAGGGGGGTGTTTGCAAAGCATTGGGCTAGCACATTTATTAATGTAGGTTTTTGCTTTTACAACATGTTTTGATGTCGAAATAATTCCACTTAAGAACATTTTCGCTCATCCTCTGCTCCATTTTTCCATGCCTGAGCAGTGTCCACACACAGCAATGCTCCCATGCTGAGACTTTGGGCATCTCTTAGGAACCATAGCAGTGGACAGAAGTTTGTACAGCAGTTCTGAAGACACCCTTTAAGCTGGATCCCAAGCTTCCAGCCTCAGGAGGTAGGTTGTATGATCACTTCTGTTTTTGGAGATGATGAACTGGTGCCCATGGAGGTTCTGCGACTCAACTAATGGGTACCAAGCAAATTGGTATTCCAGCCCAAATGAGGACTCTTGCCTTTGAGTTTTCCAATTTTCACATTTTCCTATAAAGGGGGACTTTTTGCACAAGACACTTTAAGAACACATTCATAGATCAGCTTGTGTGTTATAAATATGGACCATGTATCATGTGCAGGCCTTAGAGAATAGAAAGCTTTAGGAGAACTGTCCCTAGAGAGAGATAGCCACCCAGGGAGGACCCTGTCTGTCAAGCTCAATAGCATGCAGCCAGGGTCCTGCAACACCTCAGAGCAGGAGCTTCCTCCTAGGAGCCCTATGGTTCCAGCTCTGGGTAAGAGGGTGTCCTCTAGGGACAGTCACCATCCCCAGGGAGAAGCTTGCTGATTCATGTGTTTCTTTCATAGTTAGAGACAGCTGAAATAACTGGACTCTGCCTAAACTAACTGAAACTAACTGGACTCTATTTTTCCAATGATGTGTGGTGATGCATGGTGGATTTCCTGTTTAGTTCCAACTTCCACGGAACAAATTGGAGCCACTGGATAACTCAGAAGGGGCATGACTATACTTGGCGTTGACGTCAATGTGCTTTTTGCTACCTTGCTGAATTTCAGATTTCCCCTCCTGTTCTCTAGACATGCATATCCAACGGGACATATATGTACATACTTCATGAAAGCAAAAAGATGGCGCACTTTAAAACTCCATGGAAAAAATATTGCTTCTCTACTGTTGTGCATATGTGCCCCTGCCCAACTAACTACTCCTACACAGTGCCACGAACAACGCAGACTCTCAGGGATTCAAGGTTGAGGATGTGTCGGGTGTTTGGACTGCCCCACTGCAGCCTGCTCTGAAGCCCGTGTAGTTAGGGGGGCTTGTCCTAAGGCAAAAATCTACCAAGCATCCTAATGAGCAGAATGGCGCAGCAGAAATGTATGTGCATATCTGACATAGTTTCTTCTCTCAGGAGCGGCCCTTTGGCTATGACCCCTGCCCTCTCCAAGAGGGAGGGAGGACCCAGAGAAGACGCCTTTGTTCCCCTAGCGCCCCAGGGGCCTGCCCTGCTCTGCGTGGGCTCGCAGAAGCCCTGCAATTTCCACGTGGGCGGGTGAGTTCAGAACGATGGACAAAGCTGTGCGGCCAGCCTGTAGGGGAGAAAGAAAAAGAGAAAGAATTTCATCCTGCCCGCCTCTAGTCCCCAGGGAAGGGAGGAAGGGTCACGCGGAGGAGGACATTCCAAGCATCCAGAGACTCCAGGAGGGGATTTGATTCAAATGGCATGGGGATCATGAGAAATAGGGGTAGCAAGACACAAACAGAAACGCCCTTGCTTCTGAGAAACATGGAAGGGGTCACCATACTTTCAACGCTTAAAAAAGAAAGAAGAAGAAAAAAAAAGGGAAAACAGAAATAGCCTTCTTATTCTACCCCACAGATCGAAGTGAAAACATTCTAGTGTATTTGCCTCATCTTTTCTCCTGGGCAAGTTTGCTGTTGATTTTAAAAAGGAATGGAGGGCTGAAGAGATGGCTCAGAGATTTAAGGCATTTGTCTGTGAAGCCTAAGGACCTAGGTTCAATCCCCCCCTACCCAGGTAAAGCAGAAACACAAGGTGGCACATGTGTCTGGAGTTTGTTTGCAGCAGCTGGAGGTCCTGGCATGCCCATTCTCTCTCTCTCTCTGTCTGCCTCTCTCTCAAATAAATAAATAAATAAATAAATAAATAAATAAATAAATAAATAAATTTAAAACAGGAATGGAAGCATGGATGGGTCTTGACTCCGCATTTATGCTAGAAAACCTCTCAGTTGTTCCAGTCTTCATGGCTCACAGGTTTCCTTTGGGCTGTTAAAATATTTCATCATTGGGGCTGGAGAGATGGCTTAGCGGTTAAACGCTTGCCTGTGAAGCCTAAGGACCCCGGTTCGAGGCTTAATTCTCCAGAACCCACGTAAGCCAGATGAACAAGGGGGTGCACACATCTGGAGTTCGTTTGCAGTGGCTGGAGGCCATGGCGCGCCCATTCTCTCTCTCTCTCCACCTGCCTATTTCTGTATATCTCTCTCTCTCTCACTCAAATAAATAAATGAATAAAATATTAAAAAAAATATTTCATCATGTGTTATTAATTTCCCTCCTGTTGACAACCATATTGTTTCCAAGTCTCCACTGTCATAAACTTACTGCAAAAAGTATTTTCCTATTTTAATTATTTCCTGGGGAGTGGAACTGCCCTCACAGCATGGATACTCACATTGATACCCCTTGACTCGCCATGAGGTGGCAGCACTCTGCCCACTGAATAGCTGGCTTGTCAGGAGCTGCGGTCGGGCAGAGGCAGAGTTCTCACCAGGCTGCTGGCTACGTATGCAGAGGTGAGGGAAAGGCCCACGGGACTGGGTGCTGAAGACGCTGAGCTCCAGCAGGACAGCCAGTCTATGAGCGGACCCATTCCCGCATTCAGAACCCTGAACTCTATACATCTTTTCTTTTTTGGTGATTTACTTGGTAAAACTTCACCCGAGGTAACTACAATCTCTTACTGACCTCGTGTTGCTATTTATACATTTTGTTGCAGAAGCATGAATGGTTGTGGAGGGTAGGGCCCCCCACTTCCCACTGCTGTCTCATATATATACATACAGGCAGAATTACTTCCTGAAGCATGGCGGCTTTCACAGAAGCAGGTGGGAAGTGTTAACACTCAGCTTCACATTCTCAGGGTTTGTCCCTGCACCAGGATGGAAGCAGCTGCGGCTGGGGTTCCACAGGGGAGAATGACTACGGTGAGGTGAAGAGCGGGGAGCTGGAGGACAGGGGGAGCGCAAAGGGAAGGAGACCCATTGCAGGCATGTGAGGTGGCTGTTGGGAGACATGGGACAGACAGAGGAATGAAGTGGCATTTCAGAGGGACCCAGAAGATGGCATGCTGGTTTCACCATAAAACGTACAATGTTCTTTCCTCAAATAGGCTCACGGCTTCCTGAATTTCCCTCATCTTTTTGTTGTTTTCCTCAAGGTAGGGTCTCACTCTGGCCCAGGCTGACCTGAACTCACTATGTAGTCTCAGGGTGGCCTCAAACTCACTTCGATCCTCCTACCTCTGCCTCCCAGTGCTGGGGTTAAAGGCGTGCGCCACCACGCCTGGCCCAAACCAAGTCCTTTAAAAGCAGGGAGTGCTGTGGCGCCCCCTGGGGGAGAGGCAGGGCTGTGTTCCTTGTGCTCCACCTGGCGGGCTTTTGTCATCCTGGGGGAGCTATGTAAAAATGAAGAGCGTGTGGTGACTGTTACTACTGCGCGGGGGCCAGTCCAAGGGGACAAGCATTCTCTGAAAGGGCCCATCTGGAGAAGACAGCTTCCATCTGTGGGCTCCTCAAGCTGCAGGGAGAGGAGGGGAAGTAGAGGAGGAGATACCACCCAGAGAGAGCAAGTGCTCCTCAAATGCAGATGCTTCTACAGAACCCTGGAAAGGAAGGACAAGGCCATAGAAGCATGCCCCTGCAGTGGTGTGGGCCTGGTGGGCCCTAACCAGCAACACTGCAGGTGATATAAGGACCTATCTGTGAGCTGAAGAGATAGAGGGGCTTGGGCAACTTGTGTGTGTGTAGTGTGCGTGTGTTAGGGTAGGGGTGTTTTTCAATATGATAAGAACTCATTATGGACCCACTATATATCAGACAAAGATGAGTGAGGCATACTCTTAATTCTTAAAATTTATTTTAGAGAGAGAGAGAGAGAGGGAGAATGGGCACGCCAGAGCCTTCAGCCACCTGGTGCATCTGGCTTATGTGGGCCCTGAGGAATTGAATCTGGGTTCTTTGGCTTTGCAGGCAAGTGCCTTAACTGCTAAGCCATCTCCCCAGCTCGAGCACACCCAGAAGTTCCTTATTTGATGGATGCTTTGAAATATCTTTCCAAATAAGCCCTTTCCAGGGGAAACCTTGTGGTTGGTGCTCATGGCTTACTACTCCGGCTGTCCTTGTCTCTCTGTAGGCCCCCAGAGAAAGGGAGCTGTTTCACTGGCTTGTCTTCTAAGTCTGGAGAAGGTGCCAGGAGCTCTGTATCCTACTGAACTTCGTTGATGAGCAGAAACAATTTCAGAACAAGAATTCTCTCAGTTGTCTAAGGAAATCCCCAGAGGATCCATGCTGTGGACACCTGAGCCTCCAAAGAGAGGTAACTGACTGCTGGACTGGTATGTCCATCAACAGGACATGCCCTGTAAACAGACAGCACGAAGTGTATACCTCAGTACTTGATGGTCCCCTGTCAACAATCTACTTCTCTCCTGAAAATTCCCACCCCCTTGGAGTCTCTGTTACCCAAGTCACCAGAGGAATGTTAGGGTGTTGTTGCATGAAACCCCTGGAGAGATGCAAACACACAAGTAAATCTGCACTAAAGTAAAATTGCACTAATACTATCCTGGTGAACCAATAAGTTTAATGGGAGTGACTTACAGAGCATGAAGAGGGGTTGTTTATAGGAACAGGGAGCCCCCAAGGCAGCTGCTTTGATGGGGCTCCCTGTGCCAAGATTACTCTTCAGCTGCTCCTCCCTCAGCTGCAGGATGGGGGCTTACTTACAGAACATCAGGACCCCAGAGGAGCCGCCTTCTACTCTGAATGATAACTTCCCCTTGCCCAGGAGTCTGGGGACCCAGAGCAGCATTTCAGTGGGGCTCACTACGTCGGGATTGCCTGTCAGATGCTCCTCCCTCAGTCTCCATGCAAGGGCTTACGTACAGACCACGGAGACCCAAGAAACCTCTTCAATGGAGCTCATGGTTCCTTGAGCTTTTTGCCCTCTATTCTCTATCTGCCCCCGAGGCTCTGAGACCTCATTTGTTATTACTTGTAGCTGGCACAGGGAGTGCCTGAGATCTCAGTTGGGGGTCTGACCTGGAATTCACTATGTAGTTTCAGGCTGGCCTCAAACTCAAGGTGATCCTCCTACCTCTGCCTCCCAAGTGCTGAGACTAAAGGTGTGTGCCACCATGCCCGGCTTTCCAAGTAGTTCTTTATTCTTTCTCTTCCTATGGCTTTAGCCTCTGCTCGTGGGATGCCAGGAGCACCCCCAATACTGTGACAAATAGTCTCCAGATGCTGCCAAATCTTTCCTGAAGGGCAAAGTCACCCCACCTGAGAACCACAGACTGAATCATGTGTGGTGGCCAGCTGGCTTCTCCCCTGCGGGCCAGTCTCCTCTTCTGAAAGCCTCACATGCTGAGCTGTTGCTGTGCTGGGAATTTGCTTTAGCTGTTCACCAACAGCTGGGTCTTTCCCAGAAGTCACATATGGAGTTATGAACATGACACCATTAGGCAACCCATTCTAGACAGCATTCGAAGGATTAGGTCACCTACCTGAAGACACACAGTTCCTCAACTGAGACCCAAATGCATGAATGCTGGATTTAAAATCTATTCTTCTAACAATCACACTTGAATTGTCCCCTCTCCCGTGGCTTTCTTCCACCTCCAGAAAGCATGTGGCTTTCGGTGACTACCCTGAGGGTCCCAAGAGTGCTCATTTACTGTCTGAACCTTTTGGCAAGCCGCCTGGCCTGACGCACAGTGTCCCTTCTTGGGCCTCTTCCAAGCAACAGCAGTGGTCACTCCTAAGAGGCCCTCGGTCTTTGATGTGCAGGCTTGTTCTAGATTAAGGCTGGCCCCACAGGGACTTCCTCAACCCAGATCCTCTGTCTCATTACATGTTTGGGAAAGGAAGCCCCGCTCCCCCCCACCCACCCATCCTGTGTAAGCTTCAGGAAGGTCTGTATTCTCTGATGACCTCATCAATGGCTTTAAGGCAAAGCTGGGGTCAGGGTTTACAGTCCGAGAGTGACAGAGGGACTCAGCTTGACCTGCTGATACATCTGTCTCTGGTGCCTGAGATGTGGTTCAGAAAGAGGGGCTGCCCTTGTGTAAGAAGGAACTCTCTTCCTTCCCCCATACTTTCATTCTCTTTGCATGACGTATGTTAAGTACAAAGATGTCTGCTTATAGCATTGTTATGATGCTAGAATTAAAGAGACTGGAATCATGCTTAGGTCTGAATATCTGTTTTAAGGAAGCGTGAGTAAGAATGGGAAATGAGTAAGAAGTGGGGGACCTAGCATGCAGCTAGGGTGGATAATGGCCAAGGCACAGATAAAGATTAGCTACTGCAAGAGCTCAAGAAGTGTGACCTGTTCTAATGATCAGCAGCAAGGCTATTTACTGGTGACTGGCCCCTAGATTTAGGGTCTTTCGTTCAGTTGTTGGTTCAAGTCACTGGTTGGGGACAGGCACTCTGCTGGGTATGAGGGACTCAGCATGGCAACAGACTTGCCTGCTTCAATGGAGCAGCAATGAGATGACGCAGCACTTGTGAGTAGGAGCGTAGGAGTTAGATGGAGCTGGATTCTACCAGGTGGTATCTCGGGAGTGCACCCATGTGGTCACTCAACTCACAGAGTTGACATGGGGTTCAAATGTGTTAGCCTATGGTAATGTGTAGTTAAGTGCTTGGAAGGTATTAGTTTCTCTGCTCTTGTCCCTCCTCATGACCATCATTTTACAGAGCAGTTCATTTAAGAGGCCTGCTACTGGCAGCCTGACTTCAAGCAGGCTGGTTTGGTAGAGTGGATCAATATCAGGGAGGTATTTTTAGATTAATCACCACAGAGCTGACTCTAAAGTGTGTTCCTGCATCTGGCTGCCCAGCATTTCCCTGGATAGCCAAGCCTCTGCCTCAATGCCTCAATGCCACACACAGTTTTGCCAGGTGAGCCTCAGCGCTAAGCCAGGCTCAGGCACATTCCCCCAGCGTGGGACTATAAAAGGTTAGGGTTGTGCGTTTCCTAGCTCTCAGGCTATAAAAATTTCCACCAAGTATCTCATTTAAATATTACAACAGCCTTAGGAGGTCGGTTTTATTGCTACAGCCACATGGTTCTGTGAACCCTGCTGACAGCAAGGCCCTTTTCAGGACAGTAGTTAAACATGTATTTGTTAACTGCCTATAAGTCTCACCTTGTCAGTCAGGCTGCTGTTGCAGGCTGGGTGTGCCAAGAGCAGCCGCACCAGGTCCACGTTGCCTTGGTGACAGGCTAACATGAGGGCAGAGGATCCTTCGTGGTCCTGCAGGTTGACATCTGCCTGGCAGCTCAGAAGCGCTTGGACCATGTCCTCCCGATCGTGGCTGACTCCCAGCATCAGCGCAGTCTGGCCTCCCTGCACACAGAGCCACCGGGGTGGGGTGAGACTGCTGCCAGCATGGAGATGGCCAGCAAAGACTCGTCAAGGAAATGACCATCGATGGGATCATCCCTCTGCCTTTGGAACAGGATACATCTTTCTCTTCCTGGAAAACTTTTGCTCTCCCAAGACACACTCTTTAACACCTTCCCTAACTTCCCAGCACAGGATTCAGCACACAGTTACTGCTTGCACTGTATCCCAACTCTCTCTCTCTCTCTCTCTCTCTCTCTCTCTCTCTCTCGGAAGTTGTTGATGGCAAGGACAGTCTTTCTTTTTCTTTGTCCAATATGGAAGATTGAGTGCCTCACACTACTGAGTCACATCCCAGCCAGGACTTCCCCAGTGCCTGGCACCAAGTGTGTGCTGATAACTTGAATGATGGAACCTGTGAAGGCCGAGCTTCAGCCTCCTTTCTGCTTTCTCCAGGAAGCCTTGATCATCTGCTCAGCATTTCTGCTGCTTTCCGTGTAATGACACCCAGAATCCTCTTCTCTCAACCAGACCTCTGTGCGCACACCCTGTGCTTCCTTCTAACCTGTACTACTGACAATGATCTTGTAAACTGCTGTGGTTATCAGTGGACTTAGCATGGATTAGAGTCAGGCAGAGTCCACGTTCTAGTTGTGCTGTTCAGTGGATGACCAGGCCAGGTTGCTTGCCTTCCCTAAGTCTTGGTTTTTCTTTGTTTAAAAATGAATCTTGAGCTGGGCATGGTAGCACACGCCTTTAATCCCAGCTCTTGGGAGGCAGAGGTAGGAGGATCGCTGTAAGTTCGAGGGCACCCTGAGACTAGTGAATTCCAGGTCCGCCTGGGCTAGAGTGAAGCCCTATCTCAAAAAAAAAAAAAAAGAATCTTGGCTAGAGGTGTAGACTAGTGGTAGAGCACTTACCTACCATGTACAAGGTCCTAGATTTAATCCCTAGCACAGAAAAATACAGATCTTTTTTTTTCTTTTTCTTTTTCAATGTAGGGTTTCACTCTAGCCAACCTGACCTGGAATTCACTATGTAGTTTCAGGGTGGCCTTAAACTCATGGTGATCCTCCTCCCTCTGCCTCCTGAGTGCTGGGATTAAAGGTGTGCGCCACCATGCCTGGCCAAGAAGAATCTTATAATGATTTTTCTATGGGTTTCACATGACTTTTATGGGCATCAGGTGAGATAAAGGAGTTAATATAGTAATGTGTGGTGGTAGTTTTCCTTTCTTTCTTTTTTAGGTTAAACAAGGGTTTATTAGAATGTAAAGCAGAAAGTGAAAATAAAGCAGAGTCCCAAGCTGGGAGGGACCTGGAGCAGGTAGCCTGGTGGAAGTTTCTCTGATTCTAAAATGACTGTTATTTCCTATTCTCATAGCTATACTACATATTCTTATATTTTCCTATTGTCTTTCCATATGACTTTCCTGTATTTTGCCCTCTTAATTCTTCTGTGTTCAGAGCAGGTCAGGATTTTCTCTTCAATGGGACACCAGGCTTTGTAAGTTTCCAAGAATAAGGCAAGATTGATGCTTTCTCTCCCTTTGGGTCTGCTGAGGCCCTGAACACAGAATCAAACATGCCAAAAGAACTTTGGACTTGTTTGCTGAGGCGATTGGAACTGCAATCTGAGTCATGTTAACCATGCTTCCCTGCCTGGAGTCCTGGGGCTCAGAGAAAAGAAAGGGATTTGGAATCAGAAAATCCTGGTCCTGCCACTCAGAGCTTTCGTGGCTGTGTGCAAGCTAACCTGTCTCTGTGCTGTCCTGATCTGGCAGGGTGGGGATGAAACGCAGGTATTTAGCAAGTGTAGGTGTCAGCGGTCATTACCTGTGTGAGGCTAGGGTCAGTGTACAGCAGACGCACAGTACATGAATATGTAATTTTAGATGTCTTGGGCCCCCATTTCTCTGGAACTTGGGCAGACTTCCAGTGAAGTCTGTTTACTTTTGTGGGGCACTATTCTCAGCCCAGGTCATGGTTGCTCATTTGACTAACCAACTCAGGTTTCCACCTCCTGTGAGCCCTCTGCCTGACTCCAGGGTATTTCCATTCTCACCTTTCTTCTCAAACAACTCTGCACTAATCCTGGGGATTAAAAAAACAAACAAACAAACAAACAAACAAACAAACAAACAGAATAGCTTGTCCCTTGGACACTCCCAATTCACGCCCATTCTTCCAGGTACCTCCTCTGCTCCTCACATTTAGAAACCCCTGAAAAGCTGAAAGGAATAGCTAAGGCTGGATTCACAGCCTCCTTTGGTGACCTGGGACAAATCTCTGGCCTTTTTGGGAAAAGGAGAGGCTGACTTGGATCACTGGTGAGTGTCCTCTCTCTCTCTCTCTCTTTTTTTTTTTTTTTTTTTGAGTGTCCTCTCTTGCAAGAGGTCAATTTAGAAAGAAAAAAAAAAAGTCAAATCCTATTGGATGAAGAGTATTTAAAATGAAAATACTGTATGGAGTCTTCTGGAATAGGAGTTATAGGTTGATGAAAATCCTTTGAAAACCAATTAGTAATATATATATCTATGTGCTGTCATCGACAGGAAGCTATTAGATGAGGTAGGTCATCAACCACATTGCACTGAACTTAGGGCAGTGTGCAAGAGTGGAGTTCAACATGGCATTTCTTGCCTATCTTAAAAAAAAAAATCCTCAGCCAAGCATGGTGGCACACGCCTTTAATCCCAGCACTTGGGAGGCAGAGGTCAGAGGATCATCCTGAGGTCAAGGCCACCCTGAGACTACATAGTGAATTCCAGGTGAAAACCTACCTTTAAAAACCAAAACCAGGGCTGGAGAGATGGCTTAGTTAGTGGTTAAGGCTCCTGCCTCCTAAGCCCAAGAACCCGGTTCCAATCTCCAGGTCCCACATTTAGCCAGATGCAGTGAAGCAAGGGCGCAATGCCACACTTGACCACAAGGGGGCGCACACATCTGGATTTCATTCACAGCAGCTGAGAGACTGCTGGCGTGCCCATCTCTGTCTCCCTCTCCCTCTCTGTCTGTCTCTCTCTGTGTCTCTCTCCAAAAATAAATAAAACAATAATAATAATTAAAAAAAACCAAAACAAAACAAAAAAAATCCTTGGTGTTGGTGACAGCAAACAACCTACCTTGGAAGACAGAAAAAGTGTGTTCTTTGCGGAAGAGGGGGCGGATAGAATGGAAGAACCAAAGGAAGGGTATGACTTCTTACAATGCAACTGCCCAGTCAGAAACTGGCCTCGATATCCATGACCTTGCAGCACCTAGAAATACCTTCGCAATCAACACACACACACACACACACACACACACACACAAAAGAAATACCTTCGCGAGACCCTCAAAATAGAAGAAAAAGATGATGACATCAAATTAAAAGAGAGACTAATGGAGAGAGGGAGGGGATATGATGGAGACTGGAGTTCTAAAGTCTAATAGGGGAGGGGAGGGAAATATGTGTTTTTTGTAAGTATAGAAGTTGTCAATAAAAAATAATAATTAAACAAGAAAAAGAAAAAGTGTGTTCTGAGATAGTCAGATTTGCTCACTGTCTGTTATAAAAGCTTCAAGTTCCCTAAGCTCAGGGTTTCTCTCCTATAATGCCGAGGGTTTAAAGGCTAGTCACGAGCCTGGGGAGGTGCAACCTTTAAAAATGGAGCCTAGAAGGAGGAAGTTAGTGAACTGGTGAGGATGGGGCTTGGAGGGGATATTGGTACCACAGATCCTTCTCTCTGTTTTTTGGTTTTTTTTTTGAGGTAGGATCTCACTCTAGCTTAGGCTGACCTGGAATTTGCTATGTAGTCTCAGGGTGACCTCAACTTTCCAAGTGCTGAGATTAAAGGCGTGCACCACGTCCGGGCCTCTCTCTGTTTTTAAAATAAATATATTTATTTGTGTGTGTGTGTGTGTGTGTGTGTGTGTGTGTGTGAGAGAGAGAGAGAGAGAGAGAGAGAGAGAGAGAATGGGCACACCAGGGCCTCTTGCCACTGCAAACAAGCTCCAGACGCATGTGCCACTTGGTACATCTGGCTTTATGTGGGTACTGGGCAATCAAAATTGGGCAGTTAGATTTTGAAAGTAAGTGCTTTTAACTGCTGAGCCATCACCTCCAGCCCCCTTCTCTCCATCTCATATCCTGGCTGCCGTGACATGAGCTTTCTCCACCGTGCTCCCACCATAACCCTTTGCCTCAGCATTTGTAAAGAGGCCCTGGGACCAAGCAGACATGAACTGTATCCTCTAAAACCATGAACCAAGCAAACCCCTCCTCCTTCTAAGTCCCAAAGAAAGACCGAAGCACACCAGGCAAACAATTCTACTACTAGCTACACACCCCACCCCCTTTATAAGTTGACTTATCTCAGACATCTGTTACAGTAACAGGGAAGGACCCAGCAATGCCCTCCATGCTCAGGTATCTGCCTTCCTCCCATGCCTGTGGGAACTAGGGATTGGCTAATGCTGATTTATGGCTCCTGCTGTTGCTAAGTGTGTAGTGCATTGTTCCTTTGTCTTTGTACAGAAGCATCCATAACACTACAGCATGCTAACCTGTTAGCATTAATAGGGAGCAAAATTCCAGATTCTTCAAGGTTCGTTTTTTTTCTTTTCTTTTCTTTTTTTTTTTTTTTTGAGGTAGGGTGTCACTCTAGCTCAGGCTGATCTGGAATTCACTATTTATTCTCAGGGTGCCTCGAACTCTCGGCAATCCTCCTATCTCTGACTCCCGAGTGCTGGGATTAAAGGTGTGCACCACCATGCCCGGCTCTTCAAGGTTCTTGACTATTACATCACCATCTGTGATCATCCTAGGGAAAGGATTATTGAACTATTTGTTATTGTAGGTCAAAGATGGACATGTGACTTTTTGAGGAATCCCAATTGTTCCATATATATATATATTTGACAGAGAGAGAGAGAGAGAGAGAGAGAGAGAGAGAGAGAGAGGGAGGGAGAGAATGGGCATGCCAGGGTCTCTAGCCTCTGCAAATGAATTCCAGACGCGTGTCCCCCCTTGTGCATCTGGCTAACGTGGGTCCTGGGGAATCAAACCTGGGTCCTTTGGCTTTGCAGGTAAACGCCTTAACCACTAAGCCATCCCTCCAGCCCCATATATAGCTTAAAAAAAATTTTTTTTTTTTTGAGAGAGAGAGAGAGGCATAGAGGGAGAGAGAATGGGCATGTCAGGGCCTCTAGCCACTGCAAATAAACTCCAGATGCATGCATCACCTTGTGCATCTGGCTTATGTGGGTACTGGGGAATCAAACCTGGCTTCACAGGCAAGTGCTTTAACTGCTAAACCATCTCTTCAGCCCAAAGTGCTTTTATCTTAAAGCCCTACAGGGTCAGGCCCACCCGAGTGCTCTATATTCTTAACAAGAGGAGCCCAGAAGCTGGATGGAGACACCCTGACCCCGTGATTGTCTTGCATCCATTTGCTGTTTGCAAAAAATCTTTCTAGGTGTGAACTGAGAACAAGTTTTCTTTCTTTTCTTTTTTTTTTTTGTTTTATGAGGTAGGGTCTCACTCTAGCCTAGGCTACATAGTCTCAGAGTGGCCTTGAACTCACAGTGATCCTCTTACCTCTACCTCCTGAATGCTAGCATTAAAGGCGTGCATCACCATTCCTGGCTTGAAAACAAGTTTTATTTAATCATGAAAAATTCAGAGTATCTGGTTTTGTACAATAGGTTTTTTTTTGTTTGTTTTGTTTTGTTGTTGTTGTTTTGAGGCAAGGTCTCCCTCTAGCCCAGGCTGACCTGGAACTGATGGGGATCCTCTTACTTCAGTCTCCCAAGTGAGTGCTGGGATTAAGGGTGTGAGCCACCATGCCTGTCTTGTTGTTTTTAGCCATAGTATAAACAGTTATCAGTACAGAAGACCCTCATGATAGGAGGAAAAGATGACGACATCGAAATAAAAGAGAGAGCCAGGCGTGGTGGCGCACACCTTTAACCCCAGCACTCGGGAGGCAGAGGTAGGAGGATCGCTGAGAGTTCAAGGCCACCATGAGACTACATAGAGAATTCCAGGTCAGCCTGGGCTACAGTGAGACCCTACCTTGAAAAACCAAAAATTAAAATAAAATAAAAGAGAGACTAATTGAGAGGGGGAGGGGATATGATGGAGAGTGGAGTTGCAAAGGGAAAGTGGGGGAGGGAATTACCATAGTTTATTGTCTATAATTATGGAAGCTGCCAATAAAAAAATGCAAGAGCCGGGCGTGGTGGCACACGCCTTTAATCCCAGTGCTTGGGAGGCAGAGGTAGGAGGATCACTGTGAGTTCGAGGCCACCCTGAGACTACATAGTGAATTCCAGGTCAGCTTGGACTAGAGTGAGACCCTACCTCGAAAAAGCAAAAAAAAAAAAAACACCAAAAAAATAAAAAGTTATCAGAGCTGTCCAGAGTAGTAAATGGGCTACTTTGGAAGAGCATGACTTACCTGATTTTAGAGGTCATGGGGCTGGATATCATTACAAGGAAGCAGAAAACAATCTTGTATTTTAGAAAAGAAAAGGGATAAATGTAGGTGACCTTTAAGGGCCCTTGTGATCTGAGGCATAAGGTAGTCTGGTGATTTAGAAAGCCCACACATCCTGACTCTCTGGCTGCTACCTTTGAGTAGGTCTCACTGGCTCTTTTGGCAATTGCTCATCGCGGCCTGGCCCACATCACTACTCCTGAGGACTAGGATGTGATTTATGTGCCCAGAACAATGCCACCCTGGTTATTTTGAAGACCAAGGATTCAGGCAGGAAGGTCTGGGCTAAGCAGAGCCTGTGAAGTGAGATGCTCATAGCTCCCAAGGCTTACAGTGATGGCTCCTGCCCTGCTACCCACGCTTTTCCTCCGTCAGTCTGATTAGATTGAGAATCATGACGACTGAAAGGCTTTGGAGAGAGAACGACAGGTGAGAACTTACTTACACGGTGGGACCTCCAAAGAGCTCTCTCCAGAGACAGGGTCAGGTGAGGAACCCCAGAAGCTTTCCTAGACTGGCCAACTAGCAAAGGCCTTTGCATGAGGCTGACAGTAGGAGTCAAGTTCTAGTCTGAAACATAAATCAGGGCTCCGTGACCCCTATCCCAGCCTGTTTGGGGCTCGAGATCCTTTAATAAAGACCAAATATTTTAGGCTTTGGATGAACACCACACAGAGGACCCACCTTTTTGAGGTGGAGGTGAAAATCTTCCCATGGATTGATATGGAATTTCTTACCCTACTGGCAGAATAACACTGGAAGGCGCATTGCATTTATCAAAGAGAAGAAAGACCATGTTCACTCCACCTACCTGTGTGGCTTGGATGTTCACATTTCCTTTTCGTAAGAGCTTCCACACTACAGCCATGTCTTCCTTTGTCTCTGCAGAAGCCAAGGGAGTGATCATCACGGGAGTGTAGCCAGCTTTGTTCTGATGGTCCACATTGCAGACACCTGTAAAGGGAGCAATGGGTGTGGGAACAGCTCCTGAGGCCAGAAGCCAGGATGCACTTCAGCAGGCCTGCTGGGTTCTACCACAGATACTGTTCCCACAGCAGGGAGTTGGTGGGTTACATTTTTAGCAGCTTGTAGAACTGGTTACTTCTGCCTACAAGTTTCTGAGGATACCCCTAAGGGAGATCCACAATAATGACAGAGACAGCCCTAGGGATCAGGGGTTGTGACTTTATTTCATAAAGCTGTGCATAAGACATTGTTCCCAGAAGACACTGAGGGTTGAGAAGTTACATAAACTATTGACATGAAGGGGAGGACTGTCCAGCAGTAGAACCCAATGCTCTTCTAGCCACACATCACCCACAGGGTTCATGTAGGCCTCACTCTCACTAGCTAATGTTTGTGTGGAACACAAGATTCTAGCTAGGTACATAGGTCCTTCCCAAGGACATATTGCTAATGTGCAGTGTACCAGGGCCACAAAAAGTGCCCCAGGATAAACAGGGAAATCTTCTAGGAATGATCCCCACATCTGAGAAACATAGGGAGGAATAAACTTCATAATTCTTCCATTAGAACAATTAAGAATATATCTTTTGGGATGGAATGATGGCTTAGTGGTTAAGGCGCTTGCCTGCGAAGCCCAAGAACTCATGTTCGAATGTCCAGGGCCCATGTAAACCTGACGCACAGTGACACAAACCCACAATGTTGCACATGTGCACAAGGGGGTGCATGTGTCTGGAGTTTGTTTGCAGCGGCTGAAGGCACTGGCATGCCCATTTTCTCTCTCTTTCCCTTCCTCTTTCTCTCTTAAATAAAAAAAAATTTTAAAAATCATAATGGAATGAAAAATTGGGAGTGGCTATTTGGCTTAGGATGTGCGAAACACTGGCATACACTTAAGACGAAGCAGTAACTTGAGTTCAAAGAAATTCCTGTGATGTCCAGGGGCATTCATACCCTGCTTCAAAGGAGAGGTAGGGATTGTCACACATAGACTGAAGTCTGTAATCTAAATGAACCCAGGACACTTTTGGGTGGAAATTCAAAACATCCTGTGCTGTTGCTTATTGAAAAAAAACAGTGCCTCTTTAAAAAACAAACAAAAAAAGCCCAATTATTTATGTATTTATTTAACAGCAGCTTTTTTGGGCAATAATAAAACTATTTCAGTGATCGAAACAGCAATCTCAGCATATATTCTTCTGTACAAAGGGAGTAACAACAGGGATCTACCCTGTGGGATTCTTCTGAAATTGTGTCTAATATACAGAAATCACTGAGAACAATGTCAGGCACTTGGCCAACACCCAATGAGTGCTAGCTGCCATTGTAATCACCATCTAGAGTGGCACATTCTTGTAGGTGTAGGTATTCCTTACCACAAATCTGATTTATGAAAAAAATGTCAATTAAGGCTATTTAAAAGCTATGAGTAAGAGGGAAAAAAACGCACATTTGTTTGATATACCCTTCATTCCACCCCAAATAATTTTTCAGAACTGTGCCATAGCGCTGTGAGGACACCATGCAGAAGAACTAGTCTGGCTCATTTGCCAGAAGTTTTTCACAAGGCACCTCATCAGCATGATGGGGTAGAATGAAAGCTGAGTAATAACTGCACATCCCTCACAACTCTGACCTGGTTAAGGAGTGGTTGTATGCAGTGAGGCAGGAGAGGCAGCACAGAGACAGCAGAAGCAGGCAGGAGGTAGGGCTGGCTGCAGAGTTATAGGATGCACTTAAGCCCAGTGAACAAAGCAAAGTTGCAGTTGGATCTTGAGTTTAAGCTTCTTTCTCTAAAGTTTCAAAAAATTTTTATTTGTGTGTGAGAGAGAGCAAGGGCAGGAGCCAGGGCCTCCTGGCCCTGCAAAGGAACGCCAGATGCATAACGACATCAAAATAGAAGAGAGACTAGTTAGAAAGAAGGGGTTCAGTGGAGGGGGTATTTGGGAGAGAAAAGAAAGGGTGGTAGGAGGGGTTTATGATCATGGTATATTTTTTATACTTATAGAAGTTGTCAATGAAAAGTTTAAAAATGAGAAAATAAAAAGAGAGACCCTTCAGAGAGGACACACACAGTTATACTGGAACTGTTTCTGACCTGTGTCCAGCAGCAGCTTCACAATGGTGAAGTTGGAGTGGGACACGCTGTAATGCAGGGCTGTGTTCCCACTGCGATCAGCTAAGTTAACAAGCAGCTTCAGGAGATGTGGGGAGTGACGCTGGACCTCGAGGAGATAGGCAGCCACCACGGCAGGGCTAGACAGTTTCCGGCTGGACACGCGGAACCACTCTTGACTGATAGTGTTCATGCTCTGCCTCTGAAATGTCCAAAAATATCAATTCGGAGAGGTTCCTTGGACTGTGATGCCTAGGGCAGGGCTCCCTCCAACACCAGAACACCTGGCTGTGAGTGCTTTTGCTTTTCCCTCTCCTTGCCCATGAACCTCTCCATGTATTTACCTGGGAGATCAGACAGTAGGGTCTGGAACGCAGCAGTATACTTGGTGCCTGTGTGCCTGGCCCCTCCATGTAAGGTAGAAAAGAGGAGTGAGGAGCTGGAGAGATGGCTTAGCAGTCGAGGTGCTTGCCTGCAAAGCCTAAAGACCTAGGTTCAACTCGCCAGAACTCACGTAAGCCAGATGTACAAGATTACATATGCGCCTGGAGCTTATTTGTACTGACTACAGGCCCTGGCACATCCATTCTCCTTCCCTCCCCCCTCTCTCTAATAAATAAATAAATTAAAAATAAAAGAAAGAAAGGAGGACTGGGGAGGTAACATATTACCAGGAACAGAGAACTTGACCAGGTGACAGTGTAAACCTATTACAAGTGTAGATTGCACCCAGTTACAAAGACCCTCTCTTTCATGCTCACACAGACAGCCTATACTGACTGCCAGACTCTACCAGGACTCTCTCCTGATTTAACCAAGCACAGCATTGCACTGATGGGAACAATGCTAAAACAAACAGCATGACCACTGGAAATGAAACCCACACAAGTGTGTTTGGCTGATTTGGGGCTCTAAGATTTGTTAGATCTAACAGAGTAAAAAGTTTAACAGTCCATAGCAGGTGGTAGGATTTAGTTCCTTTGCAACCAGGTACAGGAAGCGTGCTGAGTAGATGACATCAACTCCGTGTGTGACATGACCCAAGTGTTTAAGGCCGCACATTGAGATTATTTACCTGATGGGGAGAAGATGCTCCTAGAATGTGGTTATTTGATCTTGTGCTCATTTTGGAAGAAACACTGGATTTAGTCACTAAATTTCTTTTTTTTTAAATTTTTTAAAATTATTTTTTATTTATTTTTGGAGACAGAGAGAGATTGACAGAGAGGGAGAGGGAGACAGAGATGGGCGCACCAGCAGTCTCTCAGCTGCTGTGAATGAAATCCAGATGCGTGCGCCCCCTTGTGGTCAAGTGCGGCATTGCGCCCTTGCATCACTTTGCATCTGGCTAAACGTGGGACCTGGAGATTGGAACCGTTGGAGATTGGGAACAGCGTTCTTAGGCTTAGCAGGCAGGCGCCTTAGCCGCTAAGCCATCTCTCCAGCCCAATTTCTTTCTTTCTTTTTTTTTAAAAAATATTTTTATTTATTTATTTAAGAGAGGGAGAGAGAGAGAAAGAGAAGGAGAGAATGAGTGCTCCAGGGCTTCTAGTCACTGCAAACGAACTCCAGATGCATGTGCTCCCTTGTACATCTAGCTTACATGGGTCCTGGGGAATCAAACTGAGGTCCTTTGGTTTTGTAGTCAAGTGCCTTAACCGCTAAGCCATCTCTCCAGCCCTAGTCACTAAATTTCTGCAACCACATGCAAGCCCTGGATCAGCTGTGTGACCTCAGAAGTCATCTATCCTTTTTGAGTCCAATTTGTCCCTATTACAAAATGGGGCTGGTTCCCTTGTTTCTCCGGCTGTACAGGGTGAAGCTACCTGCAACCTGCTTTGTCTCTCAGGCAGGAACAAGGCTGAAGGATGGAGGGGAGTGGCATCGCATGTTTTGAGCTAGTGTGGGGTGTGTTAGGCTTACAACATATAAACCCTTCACCACTTTTCAAGGGCAGAAAGCAGAATCATTTCTGTCTGAAACCCATGTCATTAAAAAATTTACCATGTTTTGTGTATATACATATGCACTGCAAACGAACACCAGATGCTTGCACCACTTTTTGCATCTGGTTTTATGTGGGTAGCTGGAGAATTGAACCCAGGCTGATGATAGGCTTTGCAAGCAAGCATTTTTAAACAACTAAGCCATCCCTCCAGCCCTTGAAACACTTTCCTGTATCAGAAATACCTTCTTCTTTTTAGAAATACCTTCTTTAAAGCTGGAGAGATGGCTTAGTGGTTAAGGCGCTTGCCTGTAAAGCCCAAGGACCCAGGTTCAATTCCCCAGTATCCACGTAAGCCAGATGCACAAGGTGGCGTATGCATCTGGTGTTCATTCAAGTGGCTAGAGGCCCTGCGGCGCCCATTCCCTCTCTCTCTATCTGCCTCG
This sequence comes from Orientallactaga sibirica, assembly GCA_036365145.1. Taxonomy (NCBI): domain Eukaryota; kingdom Metazoa; phylum Chordata; class Mammalia; order Rodentia; family Dipodidae; genus Orientallactaga; species Orientallactaga sibirica. The sequence continues at coordinate 29,484,939 of JAEOAD010000015.1, read as the reverse complement.
CTCTCTCAAATAAATGAATAACTAAATAGAATATTTTGAAAAAGAATTCCCTTCTATACCTGTGGAATTATCAAGAAAATCTGGAGGAAAATCCTGATCTTAAGGAACATAGTGGTTGACTTTAAATGAACGGATGCGGTTGATAGAGTGCCTGCCTAGAACACTCGAAGCCCTGAGTTTGATCCCCAGCATTGTATAAACCGGCATAGTGGTGTACACTTGTAATCCCAGCACTTGGGAGGTAGAGGGAGGAGGATCAGGAAGTTCAAGTTTTCAACTACATAATGAGTTTGCGATTAGCCTGGGTTACATGAGATCCTGTCTCAAAATGAAATTAAATAAACAAACAAATAAATAAAAAGCTAAGACAGAACTTAGTTCTATAATTTATTTAAGTAAAAGGAGTTGCCATCAAAATCGACCTCACATATTGGTTCTTTAACAGTCTGGAAACATTTATTTGCCAAATCAGCTAAGATAAAATAACACAAATGGTTTGGGTGAGTAATAAACACTGCTGAATCGATCATTTTTACTCTGAGGGCTCTTCTGCAGAGGAAGCAAAATGAGTTTTAAAAGTGCTTACAGGCTGCTCCATGCTGGGGCTGACAGCTGTCTTCTGGCTCAGGCCAGCAGCTCTTGATCAAAAATAGAACCAAACGGACCATTACAGGTTCAAATTTCCAGGGAACATGGAGGTGGGAAGGAGCAAATGGATGTATTTTCTCATTTTTGATCTCTTGACCTATCAATACACTTTAAGGGTGGGGGGAGCAGTAGTCTTATTGAATTAAGTGTCAGGGCTTGGGGTGAGAGAGACATGCTACTCCCCACTGTTACCTTTTGATGAGGACACCAGGCCGCGATTATTGAACTACTGGCCTTATAGAAGAGGTCCTGGGAATCAAACTCATGGCCCCAGTCCACATGCTTTCCTCACTTTACCCACAGTTCTGTCCAGTTGCAGGACACTTTTAAGCCTAAGCCACAAATGGGTTTGATGGCAGACACTTGGGGTATGGCTCCTGATGACCCTGGGTAAATGCCTCTGAGGTCCCACCTGATTTCTGGTGTGTACTAACCCTTCCACAACCCAAGAACAACCTGTCTCCTTGGTTAGTAACATCTGGATTGACAGATCACAGAATAACCAGAACGACAGGGACACCTGTGTGCATACCCATGCTGCTGCCTCAAGCAAGGGACCAAAGTCACCCCAGTGGAAATCTCTATGTGAAAATGAAAAATCAGAGTACCAGGAGCTGGTTGGTGGTGGCCTCAGTTTCTGGCAGATGTTGGCTCAATGCCTGGCATGCATCAAGAAATTCTTCTGAGGGTTTATATCTAAAGAAAACACAGAAGATACTTACATAACCATTCTTCATGTTGACAGAAAAGACTTTCACTTCTTAGCAGCTCAAACATCCAAATTGGGTAACAACCCCCAAATAAGGGGCATTCCTCAGAAGTATGAGTGGCTGTAGTCCTGACAATGCAGATCAGCATCTGAATTCTCTGGAAGGCCATGCTTCCTTTCATGCTCCGTGTGACAGGGGCTGGAGCATGTTAAGCAGGACCATGTTAAGCATGTTAAGCATGTTAAGCCATGGACCAGAAGCAGCTGCTGACCAGCTAGGAAGGAGAGAGCTGCCTTTCTGAGTGGACCAAACAAATTCTGAATAGATTGAAAGAAAAAAAATACAAAGAACCCAGCCCATACCAGAGCCGTTCTTCAGGCCATCCCTCCAAGAAAAACACCACAAATACTGAAGCGAAAAGGCTGAGATGTCACAGGACAGCACTTGTCTGCATTACCGTAAGAGTGCACTCTCGGCACCGCGGTCTCAGAGGGATGCTTCACTGTGTGTCACCAGGAGGCTTCACTCAACATCCATCTTCCTGGGTTGCTGCCGTGAAGCAGCCTGTGGGCCTCCTTGACAACCAGCTCCTTCGGCTGGGCATGGCAAAGGTCATGACGGCCCTCCTGACTGGCCCGGTTTTACTGTAGTGAATGCCAACTCTGTGGCAGGCCTGGGCTGGGCATTTCATTTCCTTTTTCTCTTACAATCCTCAGATCAAACCTGTCTAGCTGCTATGATCCTTGTTTTTCAGATAAGGAAGCTGAGGTGGTGGTATCTTAAAGACCTTGTCAATCAAGGCATGTCTGATTGCGAGGGTAGTGCTGTTTGTGTCATGCTGTGTTAACCCGCTGATGGTAAACGAGTCCCTGGGCCCAAATGCTTGCTCTGCTGCTGCCTTGCCCACCCCCATGCCTTTGATTCCACACCTGGAAAGGGCAGGTTACAGTAACTTCTACCTTGCAGGATAGTTCAAAGAATCCTAGAAAATTATACTTGTAAAATTTATCATTATCCCAAAGCCAGGGAAAGGTTGGTTTTATTGAGCGCTGGCTAGAATAGTATATTCCATGCAGAAAGTCACATTTGTTTTGTTTACCCAGCACACAGGGGCTGGCTTAGAACAGAAATTCCAGAAACATTGCTGAATGGATGGCTATGTAAGTGCACACAAGCCAGTGACTGGATGAAAGAAGGACTATATATTCCCTTACCATTCTTCACAGGAAGAGGCGCCCTAATTACGCCCATCTGACTCACCTCTCAGCCTTGGGATGGGAGACTTCTTCCCCAGGTTCTGTTTCCTGGCCTTTGTTCTGGGTGTCTTTGGGGACGCCATGTTCAGCCTCGCAGCTGGGGTCAATTTCCTGGTCCTGCCTGGATTTTGAGCCATCACATTTCTTCTCAACCTCGCTGTCAGACAAATCCTCTGGGGAGCTGTCCTCCCCACTGGTCTCCTCACTGGAGGTGGTCTCATAGCTGCGGAAAGAGGCAAAGGTCACTTGGTCCATCTTTCTTGACCAGGGCTCACAGCAATACCAGTGAGAATGAAGTGGCCCTCAGGTCACATCCTCCAATGGTGCAGGCTGAATTTGCCCTTATAGCAACATCGTATAAGGGACTCCCAGGGATCCTAGGGGCAGAGAAGCAGGCTCGGGTTGTGATACCAGGGGTGGGAGGTGGGGGGAAGGTACTTGAGGAGAATGCACGGACAACCTTCTCTAATTGGGTGATGCGTTGAGCTGATTCAGGAAACTGAATCACTTGTTTCACTGAAGCACTTGTTTTTGGAATCCTGACGTTAGGTCCAGTGGGGACCCAACACCCTCCACCTCCACTTGAGCTCCTGAACTGCCTGCTAGATCTTCAACTCCTGGGGGGCCAGGAGATCCCTTCCGTCTCTCCCTGTAGCCTAGCTTACACACGGCAGGTGTGGTTTACTACTCCACACCTGCTCCCCAAACGCAGCATCTGCCCATCTCAGCTTCGGACTGTTCTTTTTTTAAATTTTTTTATTTTTTGGTTTTTCCAAGGTAGGGTCTTGTTCTAATCCAGGCTGACCTGGAATTCACTGTGTAGTCTCAGGGTGGCCTCGAACTCACAGCGATCCTCCTACCTCCGCCTCCCAAGTGCTGGGATTAAAGGCATGTGCCACCTCGCCCAGATAATTTTTGTTTGTTTGTTTTTTCGAGGTAGAGTCTCACTCTGGCTCAGGCTGACCTGGAATTCACTATGTAGTCTCAGGGTAGCCTTGAACTCACTGCGATCCTCCTACCTCTGCCTCCCGAGTGCTGGGATTAAAGGCGTGCGCCACCAAGCCCAGCGTGTACTGTTTGAACTACTGCTTGGGAAAGTAAAAGTGAGGGCACAGGCCACCTGACATACGGCCCTACCTCCTGACAGCAATCCCTATGTTAACCTATAAGGGACTCTATTAAAGAGTCACACCAGGGACCAGGGTAAAGTCCTAGGGAGATTTCCTCACTTCCCTGCTGAAGAGAGACACAGAGAGAGACAGACAGAGAGGGAGAGGAAGACAGATAGAGATGGGCGTGCCAGCAGTCTCTCAGCTGCTGTGAACGAAATCCAGATGCATGCGCCCCCTTGTGGGCAAGTGAGGCATTGCATACTTGCGTCACTTTGCATCTGGCTAAACATGGGACCTGGAGATTGGAACCGGGTTCTTAGGCTTAGCAGGCAGACGCCTTAACCGCTAAGCCATCTTTCCAGCCCCCCCGCTGATTTTCAACAGGAGACCCTGAGAGAAGACTTGGATTTAGAAGACACTAGACACAGACACAGGTGACCGGCGGCTGTTCTGCTCCCTGGTACACTAACCTTCTGTTTTGCTTAAACCCAGATGTTTCTTCCTCTACTGTGCTAGGAACAGCCTTTTGTCTTTGTGATGAAGAAGAGAGCAGTAGATATAGTACATTTAGCAACCAGTGCTCATCTTAGAACCTCCCTGGAAGTTCATGCATCCACCAACAGAAAGTTACTGAGCACCTGATAAATGCTAGACAGCATTTTAAATGTTATATCACAGTCGCTGCCTTAATGGTGCTTATAAACTGGGAGAGGCAGAAAATAAACATGACAGTGATGACAGCAATGAGTAAAATAAAGAAACCATGGGTCGGAGAGATGGCAGAAACAGTTACTTTAATTAGAACACAGGTTCTAGTTGGACACGTGTCATCCCAGCACTTAATGGGCTGAGGCCAGAGGGTGGAGTTTGTGACCAGCCTGGGCTACAAAGTAAAACACTATCTCAAAAATAAGTAATTAAAAAAATTTAAATACATATATAACTACATATATATTCATAATATATCTATATCTATATCTATAGTCATTCATATGTAGGCTTTTAAGTTTGGCTACATGTCAGAACCCATGAGGTGTTTAGCATTTCCAGTATGTTGCCTGAGCCCCAAGTACACTGTACCAGAGGCTTGAGGGTGAAGATCAGGACTTTCCCAAGTTCTGTTTCTGGTGTGGCAACCCACTAGTGCTCCCAATACTGAGGACTGTCCAGAGAGGCTGCTCTGGGTAGAGTAGGCAAAGGCCACAGCCTTGAGAATGGTCAGTCTGCAGCACTTTGGAGACGGGGAAGGTAGGAGATGGCAGGCAGTCAAGGCATCAGGGTCCTTCTGGGTTCCAAGGGACTATGGGGAGGGTATTTCAGATGGGGGATGTAAACTATATCCCAGTCCTAGAACAGAGGGGCTGTGGGGTTATTTACACCTGAGAGTAGGTGACTTTGAGATTAGGCTAATTCAACTCCTATGTCTGTGAGCTTCTGAAAGCCAAACAAAATGGTTTCTCCATAGGATATGGGGGACACACAGCAGGTTGCTCATGACACCCCATTCATCATTTCTCACATCATGTATGTTCACAGAACCTGCAGCAATGTCACCTTGTATGACTCTAGTGGCTTTTCCTTTGGGTGACTCAACTTAGCAGGGCCTCCTAATTTGAGGTAGCCTGCTGGACTTGCCCCTGGCTATGCCAGGCCCCAACCACAGGCTCTGCAGCATGCTGCACTTCCTTGCCCAAGGGAACCCACCTGGTCCAATCAGTACTCGATCTTTGTCCATGACTCGTCTGGGAGCTAATGGTAGGGACCAGGATTTACTAAACATTTTATCCCCATTGCCTAGTCCACTGCTGACATTTAATAAATGCTTATCAAATAACTGACTTAAGAAACAGTCATGTGTGACTGAGCAATGCATCAGTCAACCACAGACTGTATATACTCCAGTGGAGATGAAATGTTTACTGATGTCATAGATGTCTGAGTTTGTGTGGTACTCTGATAGTCACACACTGACAAAATCCCCAGCCATGCATCTCTCAGAATGCATTCCTTCTGCTGGGTCATTCATGATTGAATTCTAAACCCAAGGCTCAGTTCTTTACACCAGAGAAGGCTTGGTTTAGATTCTATACCAAACAGACTGGTATAGTTTGATTTGTGGTTAAGCTAAAGGAAGAAAAAATTAAATGGATTGGGCTGGGGTGTAGCTCAGTGGTAGAGGTCTCGCTAGCATAAGTCTAACATATCAACTTAGCTTGTACTAGTTTCAGTGTTGCGGTTCCAGTCAGTGGTCTTCCTCAAATGGCCCCTCCCCCACCCAAACTCCCAGAAGCCACCTGGATTCTTGGCCATGGGGGAGACCAAAGCCATATGAAAAGCTAAGGTTTCAATAGACCACCAACACAGCTGGCAGGGAAACCTGTGGAAACCCAAAACAGAATTTTAAAGGGCCATGGAGTTTGATTGCTTGCAGAAAAATGAAAGCCAGGAAAAGATCCCTAAGGACAACAGTGGGATTAGGTAGCAGGAAAGGCAGTCTGGGCTTCATAAGCGATGCTTACCCACCGTTAACCCCAACAAACTGAAGGTTCTTTTTGGTCCCATTACCTCCTGCACGGAAGCCATATTCTTTCTTTTTCATTATGGATTTAAGGCTGGTCGACGGGGAGATCTCTAGGCAGACACAACATCACAAGTTAGAATGGCCAAAGTAGCCAAACCAGGATTCTTGCTTTAAGGTGTGCGGGTTGCAGGCATATGAAGAGGGAGAAAGGAACAAGGGGCCAGAAAATACAAGCTAAATTTTTTAGGGCTCTAGCTGGAGGCATTTTGGGTCCATGTTGGTAGAACTGTCCCTATTAGTGATGTCCTTCTGTGTGTGGAAGACAGAACAGTGGTATTGGAGCACTATTCCAGAGAATCACGTGCCAGTGTTATTTCTGCCTTACAGCCGGGAAACCTGAGGCTCAGACTTGCTCAGGGAATAACAGGACAGGAGAACTCAGGTCTCTGGACTTTGGTCTAGCACCTATCTCTGCTCAAGAGCACTTCAGGAATCCTTCCTAACTAATGCGCAAGCTGCCACTTGTGATGTGGGTTTAGTAATGACACTGGGCTCATGACAGAAATCTGAACAAGGTCACAAATCTTGTGCTGTGCTCAATGGCATGGGACATATTTCCCAACAGGCATGAGTAGAGCTAGTACCAAAATGAGAAAGTGGACAACTTAGGACCTGTAGTAGGAAGCCAGTTTATCTGCTGGAGCACCATGTGGTTCCATACTGCTCAGTAGTGAAGAGTGTATGACTTGTTAGTTATCGCTCTGCAGCTAAGGGTTGCCTTCTGGATGCAAACATCTCTCCTTCCTCCCTTCCTTCCTCCCACACCTCCAAAATATTCCCGCTCTCCATATAATGTTCATTCAGATTCAGGCTAAAGAAACCTCTGATGTGAGAGAGCCAGAGACGAAGGCAGGAATGCCAAAGTGCAAAGAAGGGAGGCCCAGGCAGCGTAGCATATAGGCAGTACCATCCTTGGCCAGACATAATCTTTACATAATGCAAATGAGATTAGGTTCCCTCTGGGCAGGCTCAGTGGTGAAATGTGAAGGCTCATGGCTTGGCAAGCAGGAATGTTGACAAATGGCTTTCTCTCCCTGGCACTTGCTAGTGATACCACCCAACCCTATGACAAGGACAAGAGTAGTGGTAGTGGAACTGGCCTCCATAGATCAGTTTTTATTCCCCTGGGTCCCTGGAGGTGATAAAATCTTCAAAACCAAGCACTCATGCAATTATACCGCCTTGTCCCTCCAAGTTGTGTACAGGAGCAGTTTTCCTGTCGTGGGCATCAGTATTTACCCAGTGGGGTGGAGGGCGGGGTGGTGGGCTCTTTCGGGCCTGGGGCCTGGGCAGAGTATGCAGACATTAGCAAGTTGAGGGAGCTGAGCAGCTGGCTCTGGATGCTACTGAGCTTGGAGGCCGGCTGCTTGATGGCACTGGCCAGCTCCGGGTACCCATGCTCCAGGCAGTTCCACTGTTCCTGCAGAAGTTCCTGGATCTTCTTCACGTACTGCCCAATCGTGGCATCCCTCGACGATCTTGGGGGCCTTCCTGGGTGGTCCTCCCCTGGGAGTTCTGAACTGCCCTCCTCCCTGACAGCTGGCGCAGTCTCTCTGTCACTGCTCCAAGAAGAGCCACTCTCTTGCTCAGGGCCCTCTTCTTCGATCCTGAGTTCCATGGAGAGGCAGCTGCATAAGGACGAGGCGAGGACCTGCTCAGGTCCCTTTGGCAGTGACAGCTGAGGTGGCAGCACATGCTCTGTGGCTCTCTGATCCCCTTGGATGTGACTGTTTTTGGTCCATGGGAAGCCATTCTCCTCTGCCCTAGACCTCCAGCATTCAGAATCTGTGACACTCAGGAGGTTGACCCCAACACTCTTGTCGCATGATTCCCGGGTTAAGAGTTCATGAAGAGGGTCAGTGTTCACCATGGCATCACTCTGGCCCTGGGCATCTCTGGCATGCTCCTGGCCAAGCTTTTCTTCTAACTGGGCTACAGTGCACTCCAACTCTTGAATCATCTGCTGCCTAGCCTTAATCTCCTCTTCCTGTTGCTGGAGGGCAGCTCTGACCTGGGCCAGTTCCTCTGTTCTTTCTGACAACTTGCCCTCAAGGGCAGAGACCTGCTGCTTTAGGCTGGAAATCCCATCGGCTTCTGTCCCAGACAAGCCCAGGCTTTCCTCTGTTACACGAATGCCAATGCTTCTCACATCCACCTCGATGGGTGGTGGGGGTGGGATCTCGCTGATGTTGAGCTCAATTTCTTCCAGGAGGAGCTCATTTTCAGGGATGGGTGATGGCAGAGGAGGTGGGCTGGGTGTTGAGGAGCCTGGTGTGAATACCACTTCGGCCTCTCTGGGATGGTGTTGGTCCTCCACATCCTTTAGAACCCCAGGTGCATCCTGGGATAAGGAGGGAGGACATGGCAGAGATAGGTGGTTTAGCATCTTCACCTCACCCTCTGCAGGCTCAGCCCCCTCCCAGACCAGCCCCAGGTCTCCCAACTCCCTGCCTGTTGGTTGGGAGGATGCTTGTGGGCTGGAGCTGTGCAAACTTGTGAATCCTTCTGCAGGGCCAAAAGTGCCATCGCTAATAGTGCCTTCGCCCTGGAGTGGAGGGAGGGCAAAAGGTGTACAAAGCCAGCGCTCAGGTTGGGCTCCTCGGAGGCCCTGTTTTGCAGCAGTGTGGCTGGCATGCTGGATGCTCTCAGAAGCTGGGGCCGCCCACTCCCGGCTGCCAGTTCAGCATCCTCGGAGGCATCAGCCTCCAGCTGGCTGGTGGCCTCAGCCAACAGGGCTCTCCTGGGGTAGTTCAGCTCACTGCCCCCCACAGAGGCCTGTGGAGAATCATCAATTAGTGGCAGTGAGTGGGTTTGCTCCTGAGTCCCCAAAAACACCTTCCTCAGCACCATGGGAGACCAGTTTTGCTGGGGAAGAGTGGCACGAAGGCGAGCCCCACTGTCGGGAAGGCTGAAATTTCGAGGCAAAGTGCTAAACTTAGCTTGCTTGGCCCTTCTGTGGATAGGAATCCTTTTGATGGTGTTTCCCTTCTCAATGTCATCCACATACTTGAGGAAGTCCAGGTCCAAGTGAAAGCCATACGGGGTCTCCACAGTGTAAGGGTGGCTCTTTGGAAAGTCTTTCTCTTCATCCCCTTGAGAGGGTTGGTCCTTGTCTGGGAGACACAAGACATACAGAAAGAAGCACACAGTTAAAATGATGCTGACTTCACACTATTCACATGAGATCTCTCGTATGCCCTGGGCTCCAAAAAAATGATGCTGAGGTGTCCATGCACTTTGTGGTTGGGCTGGGACATGAAACCTACCTGCTGACCAGGAAAACAGAACTGTCTCATACTATTTTTCTAGCTTGAAGATCATGTAACTACCAAACCGAAGTCCAACAATTTGCCAAAGCAGGGTATTAGTTGGCAATTGTGGATATGGGAGATTCTGAAAGATGAGACACGCAATTGTCCAAGGATTAGAAGAGAAACCAGCAGGCCTAAAACGGGTACTAGTAAATCTTCCAAAAGCTGGATGCATTGAGTTACACCTTCGACATTATTTAAGCTCTTCAGAGGCCCGAGCTCTGGGCACATGAAGACCAGAGAGAACTGGAATGAGTGATCATGCACAACCAACATTCTTTCTTCCCTGAAAATGAATTCCTCCTTCAAAAGAGCCCACCAAATCAGGAAATGGCACACTCTCAGGGCCTGAAGAAGGAGAGTCAATGAAGGTCAAAAAGGACACAGACATACATGTTCCTAGAGGTGTGGCCCAGTGGCTTTTCAGGGAAGCCACATGTGTAATGTGTAATGTGTGAGCAACATGATGAAGCAAGCATTCTCCATTCACCTGTGGCACCACCAATCTCCTTGCCACATCCATCTGCTGAAGGCCTCCCTCTTAGCAGGCAGTGGCCTGTGAACTCTGGCTCCATCTCATGCCCTTTTTTCCAAAGTAGGGTCTTGCTCCAGCCCAGGCTGACCTGGAATTCATTATGTAGTCTCAGGCTGGCCTCAAACTCACAGTGATCCCCCCACCTCTGCCTTCCAAGTGCTGGGATTAATGGCGTGCGCCACCATGGCCCGGCTCTAAGGATCTTTTCATTTTTCTAGGGTAAAGTCTCTTTTCCTTCAGTGTTCCTCATGTGACATTCCTTGCTGCCCCTGGGACATTGTTAAAAGTGTTGTAAAAGCTGGGCATGGTGGCACACACCTTTAATCCCAGCACTGGGGAAGTAGAAGCAGGAGGATTGCCATGAGTTTTCTACCTGCTGTCACAAGGAGTGCTGTCCAGCCTGTGCTCTATCATACTTTTCCCTGACATCATAAAGCTTCCCCTTGAGACTGTAGGTCAAAGTAAAGCCCTTCCTCCCATCAGCTTCTTTTGGTCAGGCGCTTTATCCCAGCAACGTGAAGGTAACTGCAAGAGAAAATTGGTACCAGAGGAGTGGGGTTGTTACTGCTGGAAACCTGGTAGTGTGGCTTTTGATCTTTTGAAACTGCTTTGTGGAAGGAATATGGAAGGATTTGAAACCTTGGCCTAAGAGATTCCTTGAAGTGCTATAAGCAGAACTTAAGGGATCATTCTGGTGAGAGTTGAAAGACCTAAATGCAAAAATAACTGTGGACTGTGAGTCTTGGCATTTGAGGAGAAAGAGAGCTTTGCCAGAACTAGGTTAAAGAAAGTTTGTGTGAGAGACTAGTTGTGCTCTTTCCATGTCCTGAGAACTTAAGCAAAGTTGAATTTAAAAGCAATGGAGTGGACTGGAGAGATAGTGTAGCAGTTAAGGCGCTTGCCTATGAAGCCCAAGAGCTCATGTTTGAATCTCCAGACCCCATGTAAGCCAGATGCATAATGATGAAAGCATGCAATGTCACACATGTGCACAAGAGGGTGCATGAATTTGGAGTTGGTTTGCAGTGGCTGAAGGTCCTGTCATGTCCATTCTTTCTTTTTCTCAAATAAATAAAAGAAAGACACATTTTTAAAAAGTAATAGACTGATGCATTTGGCAGGATATAGAGCAGAAGGATATGCCACAGATAGAAATGTTAAGTTTCTGGCAGGAAATAGCAACCAATTTCAGCTGTAATTGCTTGAGAGATTACTAGCACCACTGAGACTGAGCCAGCGGTTTTGCAGTGTGACTGTAGGAAGAAAGCCGAAGGACTTTTCCTGCTCTTCAAAGTCAGCTTTATTCCCTCCTGGATTAACAAATTTGGTAGCCTATCTGGTATTATGGAAGGAGGCGGTCATTGGATTTGCAGTGATTTTTGGAAATGGCCACTGGTCAATGTGAGGCAGAGTTGCTGGAGTCCCTACATGGAGACATAATGGAGCCATGAGAATGAATCATGGGTTGCAATGGTGACTGCAGGATTTTGGAGATGTCAGTACTATGGGATGGCTGCCAAGGGGAGCTGCTGGCTTTGATGGACTATTCCTTGCTTTAAGTAGCCCAGCTGGAAGGGCAGAAATGTAACATGAGACACTTCTTTGTGGGGCCCAGATGGACACAGAACTTCAGGATTTGATATGTGCCCTGCTTGTTTTAGATCTTGCATGGGTTCAATCTTTTCTGGGGGAGGTGTGTTTTAGGGGGTGGGCTTAGGGGTACTATAGCCAGCTCCCCCTTGCCAGAGCTTGGTTCATTTTCCTGCTGCTATTTTCCATCTGATGAAGTGATGTCCAGCCTCTGCTCATGCCATGCTTTCCCCTGCCATCATGAATCTTCCCCTTGAGACTATAAGCCAAAGCAAATCCTTTCCTCCCATCAGCTGCCTTTGGTTAGGTGTTTTATCCTAGCAACAAGAAGGTAACTGCAAGAAAAAGTTGGTAATCACTGACGAGGGAGTGACTTGGTCAAATGTTTTTGTTAGTTTTGAGAGGGTCTCTCTATGTAGCCCAGGCTCCCAGGCAGACCTGAGCTCTCAATCCTCCTGCCTCAGTCTCTGGAGTGTTCGGATTATAGGTGTGCAACACTCTGTTCAGCTCAACAGGTCTTAATGGTACAAATAATGTGATAGCTGGGGCACTGGAGGGTGATGACAACCTGAAGCTATGTGTCCTGTCACCCCTTCAGCAAGGCATGTGCCTGCCCAGTGACTCTCTGTGCCTAGGGATGTGCAGTCCTCTCCAGAGAGCAGTACGAAGCCAGCTAGACACAAGGAGGCTGAACTCGAACATGGACACACTGCAGCCTGTGTGCCATCAGCCATCATTGATGCTGAGAAGAGCTATGGGCCTGGGGGCAGTGGTCTCACCCCAGCAGGTTAGGATGAGCTGTTGCTGATTCACATGATAGTCCCTGTCAGCTCCCAGGGCTTCTGCAGCAGCTCCCTGGGATTCACGGGATCCAGGAGTAAACGTCTTTTGGCACCCCAAGATCTTCACATCAGATCCCATCTGCCCACATAGGTTATTTGCTTGTCCTGCTCCCTGGCCCCAAGGAGGCACACTGGCAATCCCAGTAAATGAGAGCATTCCCTGTTGTTGCTCTCTCTCTCTAGTAGTTGTCTAAGTTGCACTCAGCTATACTCTTAAGCCCACGGGCCCCCTTGGAATCCTCCTGAATTAGAGTATAGGACAGTCAGACAGGAAGTATTTGTCTAAAGTTAAATGGAGAGATCCATGACCCAGAAGCAACTCCTTCTCCTGGCAGAGAGGCTGCATTGTTTATACACTTACTGCCTCTACTCAGCAGCAAAATGCTGATTTTCCCAGTGGCTTCTGTACGAGGGTCCAGAGCACAAGTTCCCAATAGCATCTACTAAGGAACAGTGGATTCAAAAGTAAAATCTTGGGCTGGAGAGATGGCTTGGAGGTTAAGGTGCCTGCCTGCCAAGCCTAAGAATGCCAGTTCTAATCCAGGTCCCACATTTCAGCCAGACACAAAAAGTGATGCAAGGATGCAATGCTGCACTTGCCCATGAGGGGGCGCATGCATCTGGAGTTTATTCACAGTGGCTGAGAGGCTGCTGGCGTGCCCATTCTCTCTCTCTCTTCTCTGTGTCTCTCAAATAAAAACATAAAATAAAATAAAAAGTAAAATCTTGACTTCCAGTCAAGATGGCAGCCTTCCTACCATGCTTCAGCTCCTGGGGTAATACCAGAAGGTAGCGAGATCCAAGGAGGAAAACCACCCTGCACCCTTCAGCCAGGGCACAGGTGAACCCACAGAGGAACTGGGGAGATGAGCAAGAGTGCTGCTTCCATGGTGAACCTAACAATCAGCGCCAGGCTGAAGGAGTCAGATGCTGAGGATACTCAACACTTACTAAAGCAGAGATCCAGAAGCACGTGAGAGCTTAACACTGAACTAGACATAAATACAACCACCACGGCTCAGGGAATTTTACAGAAGGGGGTGGAAAGATTGTAAGAGCCACAGGTTAGGAGGGCATATCCAGGCATTTCCCCTCCCCAGTGACTAACCACTGTGCTCATAATGCATACCCCACAACCCCATGGATAACATCAGCAGAATGGGGACAGGGTGAGGGAATGATGGCATCAGCACATGATGTGCCCATACAAAGGATATTCTTTCATTTTGTTTTGTTTTTTGGTTGTATTTTTTTTCTGGGGGGGGGGCGGGTTTCAAGATAGGGTCTCACTCTGGCTCAGGTGACCTGGAATTCACTTTGTAGTCTCAGGGTGGCCTCGAACTCATGGTGATCCTCCTAGCTCTGCCTCCCAAGTGCTGGGATTAAAGGCGTGCGCCACCCACACCTGGCCATACAAAATATATTCTTAATAAAAAAATATCTTAAAAAAGTAAAATCTTTCACCTGGGAGCCAATGGGAACCAAAGATGTCTGAGACTGAGAAGTTGTCAAGGATGAAACAAATACACACAGAGAGAGAGAGAGAGAGAGAGAGTGTAATCTACCCTGTGGCCAGCCTGCCACCCTCTGCATTCCTCTTTTTCTCCCACAACAAAAGGAATGTTGGACCTTGCTGGAGCTTGGCCTTTTCTGTGGGGAAGACCTCTCCTTTTGTGAGTTCTACCTGGTGACAGGTATGCAGGAGCTCAGAATTCCAGGCATTGGGCCAAGACAATAATTAAAATCGTCTCTGTTCAAAATGAAATTCAGATCAGGTAAACCAAACTTCCACCTGTGTGGCTCTGGGCAAAGTATCTCATTTTTCTATGCCTCAGTCTCTCCATGTGTAAGGTAGAGATAACGACACCTCTCTTGTGGAGTGATTGTGATTGTTAGGGAACATGACACACAGCGTCTACTCAATGAGGATGCTCCAGACAGGGAGGGTAAGTTCTGATGGGACAGGGGTAGATTGACCATGGATTCTCTCCCTGAAATATCAAACTCTGTGAGGAACACAGTCTTGAGGGGGTAGAGATGAGAGTCAATACAAATAAACCATAACAAAAAATAAAGAAAAATGAGTCAGGGCATGTGGTGGCTCGAATTAGGTATCCCCCATAAACTCGTGTGTTTTAACTGCTTGGTCCCCAGTTTATGGCCATTTGGGAGGTGGAGCCTGGCTGGTGGAGGTGTGTCTCTAAGGGTGGGCTTTGGGGTGTTATAGCCCAGCTCGCCCTTGCCCAGAGCTCAGTTCTCCCCCCCCTCTTTTTTTGTTTTTCCACAAAGCTTTCCCTTAGACTATAAGCCAAAATAAACCCTTTCCTTCCATCAGCTGCTTTTGGTTGGGTGTTTTGTCCCAGCAATGTGAAGGTTACTACAACAGGGCAGAAGCAAAACACAAGATACAGGAGATTCAGAGCTATTGGGAATTCCCTTGCTCTGAAAGCATAATTGATCGGCAGGCTTCAGGCTTTTGTGGTACTTTGAATGTATGTTCCCCACAGACACAAATATTTATTTTATTTTTTGTTTTTTTTTCAAGGTAGGGGCTCACTCTGGTCCAGGCTGACCTGGAATTCACTATGAAGTCTCAGGGTGGCCTCGAACTCATGACAATCCTCTTACCTCTGCCTCCCAAGTGCTAGGATTAAAGGCATATGCCTTCATGCCTGGCTTTCAAGTATTTTATTAAAGTTTGTATCTTGGGTCTCCAGCCACCTGGCTGGGGGCATGTCACTGGGGGCAGATCTGAATTCCAGATGGTATGCAGAGAGGTTTTGAGCTTGGCTGTGCTTGTTTGTGGTGCTGGCTGGTAGTGGTGTCTCTACTTGGATTTATGAATGGGAGCCAGCTGCTCCTGCCATATGATGGATCTTCCCCTGGATCTGTAAGCTTGAAATCAACTCCTTCCTCCCATAAACTGTGTCTGGTTTGGATGTTCATCCCAGCATTGTGGGGCTGACTATACAGCTTTTGAAACTGATCTACAATCACAGCCATTAGCCCAATTATCACCTCCAAGGTGAAGTGAAGCACAGCAGGTAAATGAGTTAATCAGAGGCCATTAGAAAAAAGTACTGTTGGGGCTGGAGAGATGGCTTAGCAGTTAAGGCATGTGCCTGCAAAGCCCAAGGACCCCGATTCAATTCTCCAGGTCCCACGTAAGCCATTTGCACATAGTGGTGCATGCATCTGGAGTTCATTTGCAGTAGCTAGAGGCCCTGGCACGCCCATTCTCCCTCTCCCTAATAAATAAATAAATAAAAATAAAATCTTTTTAAAAAAGTACTCTCTACAGTTGGTTTCAGGAAAAACATATAGGGAAAACAGGAATTAGAGAGAAAGTGACTAAAAACAAAGCTGGAAAGAATGGGTATTAAATGAATCTTCCAGAGCCTGAACTAGCAAGGTAAGCTTTTCCTGCTCTGTCTTCACTCTATGAGATGAAAGGCCTGTCTTGAGCTACTTGGGTGACCGATTATGAGGAAGGCGTGATACTAAAGATGCTGAGCAGGGACCAATGAGGTGAGCTGGCAGGATGACAGGCCCTCAGGCACTGGGGGAATTAGCTGGTACACTGTGGGACCTCGTTCAGGGAGGCACATAAAAGTAGCTCTCTGAGGAGAATCGCAGACTCTTGAAATATATGGAAATGCATTTGAAAAAAATCAAGAGCCAGGAAGAGCTGCAGCTGATATGTGGTCCTTAGGTCCAGCATCAGGAAGGGCCATGTGATGCCAGGAGGACTAAGGCTCTCCTGTTTCCTGACACTGAGTGATCTGGGATAAGCATTTCATCAGAAGTCAGGAGACTGAGGTCTACATTATGACGCGCAGCACGCATCCCGGGAGGCGCTCTCTGTGTTACACAGTTATTACGTGACAATTTTACTTGCACTATCTCACTTCTCTACCAGCCCTCAGAGACCACATAAATGTCCATTTATAGATGAGATAGAGACAGATAGACAGCTTTAGACTCACTATTACACCACCCCTTATAATCTCCTGCCACTACCATGGATTGGCCTCATGGGCAGCAGCAAGGGGGCACAGACAGAAATTTGCGTACTGGTTGCTCATTGAGATTGTCTGTTCTTGCTGTGCCCAGACCCTTCTGCTACGATATGAAGCTCCAACTATACACATAGCCATGTCATTGCTGGTGGCCCAGCAGTTCACCATCAGCCATGTGCAAAAGCTCATTCTAAACCACCCAGCCCAAGCCAAGCCACCCAGAAGATCACATGAATGAGTGCAGGAAAGACCAGCCAAGCCAGCCTGAATGCTGACAACCTGTATAATCTTTTGAGAAATAATCAATGCCATTTAAGGCACAAAAATTTTGGCTTTAATTACCTCACACTGAATATCAATAACCCCAGTGAGGAGAGCCCTCAGGGAAAGTGGGTCTGGGGGAGGGGGAATATAAGACTATAATCTTTGTAAAATAACTAATTAATAAAAACCCATAAAATAAACTGAAATTATTTAAAAACATAAAATTGGACTTTCTCATCTATGGGACCTTTTTCACCTCTCCTCATTTATAGGATAAGGGAGAAAGCTCTGTTTCTTTGTCTGTGCTTGGATGAGAAACTGTTCTTGAAAATTATACATGTCCCGTGTTTTATACTTTGTGAGACTTCATTTTTCATTCTCTGTCTTCTGTGGTTTACACTTGAAGTGCATGGTTTGGATCTCCCACCCAGCACTGCTGTTTTGGCAATGTCTCCCACAGGCATCTCCAAGGCTGCTTCCAGGGTTTATGGTAAGCATCGCTTTGTAAATCAAGCACCCCCCCCCCTTGAAACCAGGGAAAAGAGAGCGTCCTGCTTACCATCTGTCTTCTCCATGGTAGACATGCAACCCTCAGCCTTCTCAGGCACTCTTCATCCACTGAGTCTGTGCAGTTCTGGTGAGTTCTGAAAGAAAGGAGAGAGAAATGGAGAGTCTCATTATAGTTAGGAGAAGTATTAGCTGAGGAAACTCAGAACCGAAGACCACCTCTGCCTTTCTCCTGGGGATGAGGATGTGTGTTCACAGAACAGTAGCAATAGCTAGATATTAAAGGAAGCACTTGGTCCAACCCCTCACTTGGCAGAAGAAAAACAGGCTAAGTAAGTTTCTCTGTCCAAGGTCTCTCAGCCTATTAGTGATGATGTTGGGACCAGTTTCAGGGCTTCTGACAACCAGCACAATGCTCTTTCTGTAATACCTACCCCCAAGCTGGCAAGAGAATTATAATCCATTTTATGTAAAAAGATGATCTGTGACATTCTGATCAAACAGAAGGTCAAAATGAGACAACTTCCAGACTGACAAGAGTTGATACCTAGGGATGATTTCTAACCATGGGTGGACAGGGGCAAGCTCAACCCTCTGAACAGAACTGCTGTTCCGACTCTGACTAGTGAACCTTACGTTTGGACCACCAATGCCTGGGCGTTTCTCTAGCTCTTATCCTATTACAATAAATCACCCAGGAAACTGCCTGTTCATGTCACTCCACACACATCAGAATACTGAATTCTCCGCAGCAGTGGAAGCAGCGCTGTTTTAGGAATTCCAATGTGATGGACAGTGAATTCCAGACCAGAGGAGTGGGCCAGTGATGTGGAGTGGTTGGGGAAACAGAGTGAAAGAGAATGAAGAGGGACCCTGAAACAGGTATCTGAGGATAGAAAAAGAGAGTCCATGGCTGAATGAAGAAGAAATATTAGCTGCCAAGTTAGAAAAATCCCAAGGTCTGTCCGACGGGAAGTCTGGCATAAACCATGTGAGCACTGCTTCAGCCTCCAATGCATGTGCTGCAATTCCTGCCTGGGCCCTCCACATTCTCCACCCACTATGATGACCCTCCAAAGGGCAGACATGCTTTGTGGAAGGCATGTCAGCACCCCTCACTAAAATCCAGGTAGGATTAATTTTACTTTTTTGTTTTGTTTGTGTTTCAAGGTAGCATCTCACTCTAGCCCAGGCTAACCTAGAATTCACTATGTAGTCTCAGGGCAGCCTTGAACTCACAGTGATCCTCCTACCTCTGCCTCCCGACTACTAGGATTAAAGGCGTGAGCCACGAGGTCTGGCTTATTTTTACTTTTGTTTAGACAGGGGGACTGAGGCTGTGAGAGTTACTGAGCCCGCTCAAGGTCACATAACAAGTGAGTGTTGGAACAGGACATGTTCTCAAGCTGAGTCAGCTTGAGTCTGTGGTGGAGACAGATGTGGTTATGAACATTTGTCTTCCCTGAAGGCCAGCCCAGTTTACCTGATGCTATGGCTGCCCGTCAGACCCTTACTTATGAGGGGACACCGTTCTGCTTCATCACTCATGCATGAAAAACCTCTGGGCCTGAAAGGAAAGCTCTGCTCCTTCAAGGCTAGATCCCAAGGGCCAAGGCTGTACCTTTGGAAGAGAATCCACCAGAAGTCTCTGTGTGCAGCTAGACCTGTGACTGCAAAACTCTCAACAATGTCTGGGGACGCTAGTCAGACTTCCTGCCTTTAGCTAGAATTAGGAAATCAGCCCATCGAGGATCAAATGACTTCAAGTCATTATTACTCGTGCACACATTAGGTCAAATTTCAATCAAAAGCACTCTACAGAGACCTCTAAGATTTCTTTTCCACTTGAATTTTACTCAACTGAATCACCTCAAGGTTACAGATAATCAATGGAATTGACAGCCCAGTTCTCTGAGGAAGGGCTCCACAACTTTTCACTCTGAAGGACTCTAAACACAGGAAGGAACGGATGGAATTCACTGCCTCCTGGTACTGCCACCTCCAGTTTTCTCTTTCCTCCATGATCCTTGCAGCAGACATCTGGAAGGCTGGTAAGGGGGATTCCTTGGAGCTGGGTGGATGCTTGATGAGGTTCGGTGAGTGAACAAAAAGAACAAGGACGTAGCATCACATGCTACTTGGTTGGCTGTACCAGACAAAAGGAAAAGAGCTTTGCTAGACAGAATTCCCCCTATGCAATGGACTTCACAACCCTAAGGATGAGGGCAGGAGGTGCTCAGAGCTTTCAGGTAGAGCAGTTCACTGAGCTGCATGCTCAGTGTTGTGCAGTTTTTAATACCTGCTGTTAAACAGCTTCTCATTTGTCTGAGGCCTGCCGGCGTCTCAGGAACCCCAGATTAGGACCTGACCTTTCTCAACTAGCTCTTTGGCATGCTCAGTGTTTTTGGTGTATATAACTTTCTCTCTTTCTAGCTCTTATCTTGTCCCTATTTGCAAGCTTGTGAAGGCAGGAATTCTTATAAGACACATTCCTGTATCAGCCCCAACTTCCCCATCTAAAGCACGTTAGGCACACAGCGCATTGTTTTATAAGAAGGGAGCTAACATCCATCTTCAGATGGAACCCATGCTAGGCACTGACTCCGAGGGTCATTTCTCACATCCTCCTCAATCACACAATCCTGGGAAACAAGTCTAACTCATGACTGACGACACGAAGGCACCCATATGCTATGCAGCCAAAGTTCCCCAGCTAATTAGGGGCAAGATGACTTGTATAACACCGTCAATCTACAGTAGCTTTCTTTTTTATTTTTCTTAAAATATTTTATTTTTATTTATTTATTTATTTGAGAGAGAGAGAGAAAAAGAGAGAATGAGTGTGCCAGGGCCTCCAGCCACTGCAAACGAACTCCAGAGGCATGAGTCCCCTTGTGTATCTGGCTTACATGGGTCTTGGGGAGTTGAACCTCCCCAAGGTCCTTTAGCTTTGCAGGCAAGCACCTTAACTGCTAAGCCATCTCTCCAGTCCTCTTTTTAAATTTTTATTTTTAAAGTTTTATTTATTTGAGAGTGAGAGAGAGAGAGAGAGAATGGGTGTGCCAGGGCCTTCAGCCACTGCAAATGAACTCCAGACACATGCGCCACCTTGTGCATCTGGCTTACATGGGTTCTGGCAAATCGAACCAGGGTCCTTTGGCTTTGCAGGCAAACGCCTTAACCACTGAGCCAGCCCTCCAGCCCTCTAGCCCTCTTTTTTTTTTTTTTTTTTAAATTTATTTGTTTGCAAATATAGCAAAAGTGAGAGGAGAGAGACACACAGAGAGAATAGGTGCTCCAGGGCCTCCTGCCACTGCAAACGAACTTCAGACACATGCGCCACTTTGTGCATCTGGCTTTATGTGGGTACTGAGGCACTGAACCCAGGTCATCACACTTTGCAAGCAAGCATCTCTAACCATTGAGCAATCTCTCCAGCCCCCATAGTATCTTTCAAATCCCATGTGGCAGCAAAGAGGCAGGGCCTGAGGCTACCTGTTCAAACCCACCAAGGCAGTCAGTGTCAGGCAGCAGTGAGGGTCCATGCTCCAGCAGGTCATGTTAGCAATGGCTTCGGAGGGGCCCACATTCCATGCCAGCCACACGGATTTCCCCAGGTCAGCCGTACTCCTGCAACATTTTTGCCCCACACTTTCTCCTCTACATTTACTCCTTTTACGATGCAATTTACAATCTCATTTAACCTCAAATCCAAATGTAAAGAAAGCTTTCCTTCGTCCAGAAACCAAAACCTAGTTTTGCCTATTTGTTCCCTTTAAACGCTTCTTTATTCTGCAATAATAAAAATGCCGCTTTTCATCCTACAACAGGCTGCATGCCAAAATAAACAGCACCTGGGATTTCCTTGAAAAGAGAGCTTGGCTTTCTATGCAACCTCAGTGCCACAGAATTCTTGGAGAATTCAAACTTACAAAGTCAAATATTTAGCAAGGTGGCACACCATGCCGCAAACCTTCCTATCCGTGCAGGACCACTTACAAAGACAAAGCACTCTTTCCAAAAGAGAAAAGAAAGCTCCTCATACCTGACGTGGGTCCTGCCAAGATGACGAGAGGCTCTGACCCCAAGCCTCAGAGTAGAAATGTTTTCTGTGCAAAGAAGCAGCAGGCATCCAACAGTGTTGCTTCTCGGTGAGGGGGCTGAAGCCGGGCCAACAGAGGAGAGACACGCACGCCTAGAAGATGCTGCCTACCCAAGTTCTTTCCAGGCTCGTCTGCCGACAGGAAAGAAAGAACTCATGCTCAGTAAAGCACACGTTAACACAATCTCACTGGCTGCATCTCGCTGTAAGTGTCTGTCATTTCTGCCTGCACTGCAGCAGCTGGGGCCGGAGCTTCAGGAAGAAGAGAGAACAGTTGGGAGGCAAGCCACGCTCCCAGCATCTTCCCCATGCACCCCCACCTCCCTGCCCTGCACAGCTAGAAGGACTCGGCTCTCTCCCAACACAGCCAGCTTTGGGGCTGCAGGAACAAAGCTAATTTGGACAAACTCAGCACAGCCATAGTCTGCTTCCCAGCTGTTAAAAAGGACTCGGTCAGGTGATCCATGACCTTGCTGGAAAAACAAACACTGACTTCCTTTTTGCTCTCCAGAACTGGCAAACAGGGTCAGAAAGAAACTCACGGCTCAGAAAGCTAACAATGGGTCTTGTAGAAAGAGGGAGAATGCTCACATCCTTCACTGGCAAAGTTAGCTTCTAGAGCTACCCGTCTTTTGAGAGACACTCCAAAACCACACGCACTTCCTGATGCCTGCAACTCTGGAAACTCCTCTGAGCAGGCATTCCTCAGCATGCTGTTCCTCCCTTCCCCTGCAGCTGATCCAGCTCATTAACAGAATTGTCCCCACTGAGGATGCAGCCACATTAGGACCCGGCTCTCTTCAGGGGTGCACCACTGTCTATCTGGCTCATCTTTTAAATGCAGTCTCTCCTGCCACCTTCTCGGAGTCTGGCACCAGCAAGCCTCTGATCATTCAGTGACTAGAAGTCCGATGGCAGGGTGGCCTGAAGACAGCGATGCCCAGTGAATTCCCAAGGCCAGACTGGCAGCTTCTGCTTCCTGCTGTTCCACCAGTCTGATGCCCTTGAACACCAAACCATCCCTTTGTGGTAAGATGAGAAACGAGTACCTGCTGAGATGCAGTGGCCCCAGCTCCCTGCGGGTTTTACCACAGTAAAGACTGGCATTTTGGGAGGCGTGGGTGGAGGAGCCAGGCAGAAGGTGCCAGATGAGGGGCAGACAGGGGAAAGGTCTCTGGTACCTTGAGTCTGGCCCAGAGTGGCTGTAGCCCTTTGATCAGGTGGAAGGTGGAGGACCTTGAAGTCCTGAGAACACTAGGCTCCGTTCAGACAGGCTCAGCAACAGGGTTAGAACTTCCCAGACTTCTCGCAAGAAGCTGCTCTAGGAATGAAGCCCCATTGGTGTGGCATGCCAGGGGTAGCTCTGACATTCACAGACACTGCCCGGGTGTTTCCAAGCCCTGGACAGGCTCCTGTCTAAGCTAGGCTAAAGTTGGTGCTGGCACTGTCACCCTGAAACGCTGCCTGACACACTTGGAAAGCACTTCTTGCTCCCAGATCAGGGACTAATGTTTAACGTACAAGTAAAGAAAATGAGATCACTGGTCTGTGAGACCTCCATTGAGTCTCTTAGGAGTAAGATCTACTACTGACCTACATCAACAGTCCATTTTCAGAGACAAGATCTCACTTAGTTACTCTGGCTGGTTATGAACTTGCTCTAGTCCAGGCAGGCCTTGAACTCATGACCCTCTGCCTTCATCTCCCATGTAGCTGAGATTATGGGCCCGCATCATCAAGCCTGGCTCTCATTTTCTTTTCTTCTTAGAAAATATTTTATTTAGGGGTTTGGGATTTAACTCAGTGGATGAGTGCTTGCTTACTAAGCACAAGGTCTTATGTTCACTTCTCAGCACCAAAACAAACAAACAAAAAGACCCAAAAAGGTTTTATTTAATTTATTTGATTGATGGAGAGAAAGAGAGTGAGTATGGGTGCACAAGGACAAACTCCAAACACATGTGCCACTTTGTGCATCTGGCTATGATGTGGTTACTGGAGAATTGAAGCTGGGCTGTCAGGCTTTCAGGCTTTCAAGTGCCTGTAACTGCTGAGTCATCTCATTTTGTTTTCTTGATATCAGCCTTTGATGTACACTCTTTATTAAACGGAAGTACTGCTAATCTGTATTTACTTTGGCTGCCCATGCATTAGTGTTATGGTCACGAAATTGCTAAATCCAGTGTCAGGAAGAAACCCCACCATTTTCTTCTATGTGTCAGTTTTAGATCCATTTTGAGTTAATTTTGTATATGGTGTAAGATTAAGGTTAAGCTTCATCCCTTTGCATGTAAATATTCAGTTTTCATAGCATCATGTGTTGAAAAGACCACAGTGTATTTTAGAACATTTTAATACTTTCTTTTGTCTTTTTGTCATTTCTTTAAAAAAAATAATTTTATTGACCCTCCCCCTACCCTTCTCTTACTCAATCTCTTTCCCTGGCCATTCCACTCCCTGTAATCTGTTTTTCTACTTACATATATACAATACCATCCCTGAAGTCCTTTCCTTTCCTCCCTCCCTTATAGCCTTTTTCCAGCTTACTGGCCTCTGCTACCGATTTTTAGTTCCAGCTCACACACAAGACTATACATTTGTAGCTAGGATCCACATATGAGAGAGAACATGAGACTTTGGCTTTCTGGGCTTGGGTTACCTCACTAAGCATAATCCTTTCTAGATCCATCCATTTCCCAGCAAATTTCATAATTTCATTTTTCTTTACTACTGAATAGAACTCCATTGTGTAAATATTCTGAATAAGATATATGAAAGCCTCCTTTTTTTTTTTTTTTTTTTTTTTTTTTTTTTTTCAAGGTAGGGTCTCACTCTAGTTCAGGCTGACCTGACCTGGATTTCACTATGTAGTCTCAGGGTGGCCTTGAACTCACAGCCATCCTCCTACCTCTGCCTCTCGAGTGCTGGGATTAAAGGCATATGCCACCAAGCCTGGCCAAAAGCCTACTTTTTTGGATAATGACACATCCAGAAGCCATAGATTGCTACTAGAAAATTTTCAGTGCCAGGGAGGTCCCTGTTGCCTCCAGAACATTACAGACTATTGCCAAGACCCTTGGTTTCCCACGAGTAACATATGACATATGGTAAGGCCCTATTGCTGAAGACTTCACATGCCTGAGCGGAAAGATCACTGAGAAATCAAGCTGGTGCTGAGCTGAAAACCTCTCTGTAGATCAGCCAACTGAAAGCTGGAAAAAGCTGCACTGCATGCAGCCCTATAGGAGACAGAAGTCATCAGTGCTGAAAACAGGGGACACTGGAAGCCTCAAGTTTGGCCACACAGGCCAAATGACCGAACAGGTGCAATAGTGGCATGTCTGTCTCTGGGAAACCAATTGTTCTCTAATTGGCCTGAAGACCTGCCTGCTCTACGGGAGGAAATACATGCCTGGTACTGAAAAACTAATCAAAAGCCTATGGCAGGGGAGGTCATGAGCCTTAGGGGTATAAAGCCTGCTCTTGACTGGCTAAATGTATGTATTATTCTCACCAAACTGCCCTGAAAGCACTACACTTAATGTTGTTCATATTCATATATTAATGCTACTCTCACTTTTGGTTAGAGAAGCTCCTTTTTTCAGATGGCAGTGGCCACTGGGATGACCCAAAAGGCAACATAGTGCTGAGAAGA
Source organism: Orientallactaga sibirica (assembly GCA_036365145.1). Taxonomy (NCBI): domain Eukaryota; kingdom Metazoa; phylum Chordata; class Mammalia; order Rodentia; family Dipodidae; genus Orientallactaga; species Orientallactaga sibirica. The sequence continues at coordinate 29,459,807 of JAEOAD010000015.1, read as the reverse complement.
AGTGATGGAGGAGTGACCAGCACGGAAACATCTCTATCACACCCTCCAAGGCTCAGGGTCCATTGTGGAAGAGGAGGCAGAAAGAAGGTAAGAGCCAAAGAAAGGATATGACTCTTTACAATGCAGCTGTCCAGATAGAAATAAGCCTCGATATCCATGACCTCGCAGTGCCTAGCAATACCTTCATGAGACCTTCATAATAGGAGAAAAAGATGATGACATCAAAATAAAAGAGACTAATGGAGAGAGGGAGGGGATATGATGGAGAGTGCAGTTGTGAAGGGGAAAGTGGAGGAAGGGAGGGAATTATCATGGTTTATTGTCTATAAGTATAGAAGTTGTCAATAAAAAATTTAAAAAATAATTTTACTTATTTATTTGCAAGCAGAGAGAGATAGAGTGAAGAGAGACAGAGAGAGAGAGAGAATGGGTGTGCTAGGGCCTCTATCACTGCAAAAGAACTCTAAATACATACACCATTTTGTGCATCTGTTTTATGTGGGTACTAGGGAATTGAACTCGTGTCATTAGGCTTTGCAGGCAAGTGCTTTAACTGCTGAACCATCTCTCGAGCCCCCCTTTTTTCCCTTTTGAGAGAGTGTGTTGCTATATGTCACTGGATAACTTCAGGACCTCCTGCTTCCATCTCTCAAGTGCTGGGATTACAGACACATGCCATCATGCCTGGCTAGGACACTTCATCACCCTAAAAAGAAACCCCACACTCATTAACAGTCAGTTCCTATTCCCTCCACCTTATATCCCAGGCCTAGACAGTAATGAATCTAACATATTTCCCTATTATTTGTCTATTGTAGACATTTTGTAGCAATAGAATTTATATAACAGGTGCTCTTTTGTGACTGGCTTCTTTCAATTAGTATGATGTTTTCATGGTTCATTAGAACTCGAAAGCATTTTTTACAGTTCATCTAATGTATTTTCAAGTGAGGAAAGGGACATCCATGTCCCACAGCATCTTAATAATAGTCCATACAAATGACTAATTAAATATTCTCTTCCCTAATGACTCTTACCCTAGAAAACATCTCCAAGCCCAGGAGGTGTGGAGCACTCTTTATGATAGCCACACTTTAACCCTCTCTAGGAGGATTTTTGAATTAAAATCTACACTACATAGTACCACTCAGCTAGCCCACTGATTTCCCACATCGTCTTTTGTCCAGATCCCACGTGTCCCTCTCAGCCCACTGGATCACATCTCCTGCAGGAAACCGTCCTATGAATCATTCCAGTGTAACCCTCAAATCCCAGGGTAGAGAATTACTATTTAATCTGCAGGGGGTCACAAAGGATTAAGTATCCAATTTCCAGACAGAAGAGCCTTTCTCTAATTGAGAATGGTTAACACTACTTGGGCTGGAGAGATGGCTTAGCAGTTAAGGTGCTTGCCTGCAAAGCCTAAGGACCTATCTTTGACTACTCAGGTGCCACGTAAGCCAGACACCCAAGGTGACATAAGCATGTAAGATTGCATATGCATACAAGGTGGCACACTACATGTCTGGAGTTCAACTTCAGTGGCTGAAGGCCTTGGTGTACCAATTCTCTCTCTCTCATAAAAAAATGACAAAAACAAAGAGAATAGTTAACACTACTTAAAACTGCTTCATGGTACCAATGTGTGTTAACATTCTGTCACTATAACAAATGCCTAAAGTAACTAAAATTTAAATATTTTTATTTATTTATTTGAGTTTGCAAACAAACTGCAGACACATGTACCATCTTGTGCATCTGAGTCCTGGGGAATCAACCCTGGGTTCTTTGGCTTTGCAGGCAAGTGCCTTAACCACTAAGTGATTAAGTGCCTTAAGCCATCTCTCCAGCCCAAGTAATTAAAATTTAAAGATAAAATACTTATTTTGGGGGCCTGAAGAGAATGCTCAGTGGTTAAGGCGCTTGCCTATGAAGCCTAAGGATTCAGGTTCAATTCCCCAGTACCCATGTAAGCCAGATGCACAAGGTGGCACATGTCTGGAGTTGGTTTGTGGTGGCTTGAGGCCCTGATGTGCCCATTTTTTCTCTCTTTCAAATAAGTAAATAAAATATTTAAGAAATAAAAAAATGCTTATTTTGGCTCATGATGGATACATGGCTTTCAGGCATCTGATCAAGGGACATATGCAGTGAGCGCAGGATTGAGCAATACCACTTAGCTCATGTCCAGAATCAAGATCCCACAATTCCCTTCACGAGTATGCCCTGAAATGATCTAACTTCCTGTCAATATGCCCACCTCTTGAAAGTTCCACGATCTCCCAGTTACATCACTCAGGGACCACGACTTTAACATGTGGGCGCAAACCATAGGATCATCTTGTTCTGCCATCTCCTTTTGTCATTGTACAATTATCAAGTGCCTCCTGCTGGACCAGAACTCCTTGATGGCAAGAACCAAGACTTCCTCATGTGAGTCCCCCCATAGCATACAGGGGACGTTTCTATTTTTTGAGCCAGTGTTTTGTATGGCCCAGGCTGGCCTTGGACTCACTATGTAGCCAAGGATGAGCTTGAACACCTGATTTTACTTCCTCCACCTCTCAAATGCTGGGATTATAGGCATATATCACCACTCCCAGCTTCCAGGGTCTTAATAGAACCCTAGAAATGTCCGAGTTCCTTAAATATATAAATTCTCACAGCAGAATCCCTGGCCCAGTGAAAGAGGATAAGTTTCCAAAGCCATAAATGGATTCCAGATTCCTCTGTTCTTATATGTAAGTGACATACTTACATGTGATTTTATTTTATAAAAACTAGGAACAAAATATGTGAGTTAGACTTTGGTGTTAATAAGCAAAAAATCAGTCTGTTTCAAAGCATTAAGAGCATTAATTCTCTGTTTTGCAAGTAAGAGTGACCTCCATCATCACTAAGCAATACTACAAGACTGCTTGGTATGCACACAAGCCAAGATCTGGAATTCCTGCAATTCTCAGGAAGGGTGTTTCGTTATTAATGCAGGGGACATTTGCTGTGCTCTAGCAACCCAGCGCCTGTGAACACCCTTCCTGTGACTGCGTTATTTCCCTCTTTAGGCGTCCTAGCTCCTCAAGGTTGAAACTGGAATGTATGGTTCTTTTTTTAAACTTTTTATTGATGAACTTTCATATCTATAGACAATATATCATAATCATAGTGCCCTTCTACTTCCCTTCCATTTTCCCTCCCAGATCTCCCCTCTACTGAAGCCCATCTTTTTTTAAACTAGTCTCTCTTCTATTTTGATGTCTTTGGTTTTTTCCTCCTATTATGCAGGTCTGGTATAGGTAGTGGCAGCCACCGTGAGGCCATGAATACAATGGTCACTTTTGTCTGGAAGACAGTGTTGTAAGCACTCCTTCCCTGCCTTCCTTTGGCTCTTACATGGAATGTAGTTTTTATAGTTAAGAACTGGTGAAGACCCAGCCAAGGCTCAGGGTTGGGTCCATCAGCCAGATGCCCAGCTAGAAGACAGTACTCTGGCAAGAAAGACTCTAGGCCAGTGATAATGGGGACAGTGGCGGAGTAACATCTTGCTACTTGATAACCTTCAATAAATTCCTCCTAGGTAAGCTTTCTGGTGTGAGTTCTATGTTTGCAGCCATGATCCTTGGCTGCTACAGCTACAGCCCTGCCTTGAATTGTAATTGTTTCTCTTTTTTTAAAAATTATTTTTATTTATTTATTTATTTGGAGATAGACAGAGAGAGACAGAGAGAGAGAGAGAGAGAGGGAGAGGAAGACAGAGATGGGTGTGCCAGCAGTGTCTCGGCTGCTGAGAATGAAATCCAGATGCGTGCGCCCCCTTGTGGTCAAGTGCAGCATTGCGCCCTTGGGTCACTTTGCATCTGGCTAAACGTGGGACCTGGAGATTGGAACCAGCGTTCTTAGGCTTGGGAGGCAGGCGCCTTAATCCCTAAGCCATCTCTCCAGCCCAACTGTTTCTCTTTTACTATTATTTTTAGGAATCTTTGTTAATTGCTGTCCTGAATATTTGCTCCTTTCAAAAGAATTCTTTTTTTTTTTTTTTTTTTTTTTGGTTTTTCTAGGTAGGGTTTCACTCTAGCCCAGGCTGACCTGGAATTCACTATGTCATCTCTGGGTGGCCTTGGACTCACAGTGATCCTCCTACCTCTGCCTCCCGAGTGCTGGGATTAAGGCATGCGCCACCATGCCCAGTTCAGGCTGGCTTTCAACTCCACCTACCTCTGCTTCCCAAGTGCTAGGATTAAAGGTGTGCACCACTACACCCAGCAAAAATTCTTTTTTACTTTCCTTTTGAATCCTTTACTACCAAATTATTTCTCAGTGGAATGTGGGAATGAAGGGACTCAGTGTATCACAGATCTTTTGCTCTGGGCCACAGTCAAGATGGTTTGGGAACCACAATTTGGAAGAAGCTTCGGTGAAACACCCCAAGGGCAGAGACGGACTCTGTGCAGTGGGCACCCCTCAGTCTTTGAGCAGCTTCTATCCCCAGCATTACTGTCCCTGGACAGAATCCAACCAGAACCTTCTCAAGCATTAGTGTGGAGATAGCATAAGTGGCAGGTGCAGAATGTCAGTGATTTCTGCCTTCTGGGTGGGGAGGAAGGTTTTTCTTGGCTCAAGTGCACACAGCCTGCATAGGGAGGAAAGCCAGTTTATACCAAACTGAGCATGAAAAGTGATCCCTAGGTTTCTGGGTGGAGCTGGGGATGTTTCCAGATTTTTCAGGTAAGGGGAATGGCTTTTCTTATTTCCCAAGACTCCATCTAGCCATCTTCAAGATCAGTTTACACAGGTGTGGACACGCATGATGTGTGTCAAACAAGGATGATGCAGTCTCAGCCAGCATGCCAGCTGAAGGAAGAGCGGCATCATCACAGATGAACCAGAGGAAGAGCTCTAGAAGCTTCCACCAACTTCAATGTTTTCTGGAAGGCAGTGGGATTCTTTCAGTGTGCCATCTGGCAATAAAGGAAAGTGGCATGCAGCTGGGGTATGGTTTTGTCTTGTACTTCCATATGGATGCTGGGTTGAATTCATTTATCAAAGTCTGTGTGCTGGAAACTTAACCCCCGCTTCAACAGAGAGGTAGGATCTCATGAAAGGTGATCAGGTGACCTTGGGAGTGGGTTAGTCATTGAGAGTGAGCACTTACAAAAAGTGAGCTTAGCTCCCTTGTCCTATGATATGTCATATGATATGCAATGCAAACACCTTCACTAAAGGCCAGCACCATGACCCAGACCCCCAATACCATGCTCCAAACCCTACAACACCACGCTCCAGACTCCCCAGCGCCACGCTCTAGACTCCCCAGCGTTTAAATCATTCCACAGCAACTCAGAGGTATCACACAGTGATGGGACACCCAAAACACAGGATGGGTAGAGTTTTCTTAAGCAACTCCTCATGTCTTCTCTTTAAACCAGACTATGGCCTCTTTCAAGTCAAGACCCCTTTTCCTGCTTCTCCAATCCTCTCATAGCACCTGCCCAGGGCTTTGCAAGTGTTGGTGTCCAATCGTTTCTGCTGGGAGGACAGAAATTATCTAGCAAGTTCTTGGACATCATCCTTGTGTGCAAATGGGCATATTGAGACTCTGAGGCTTGTTTCTACCACACAGCACAGCACAGCCAAGGTCAGATTTGCTTTCTAGACTCCCTCTCCAGTGCTTTCTGTGACAAGTTTCACATTACAGAGCTTGTCTGCATTGTATTTTGGAGGGCACTGAATGGTTAATTTCTCTACAAACAACATGGCTTGGGTTCCCAGTTTGGATGGAGAATAATGGAGGTTTTATTGTGATGATGCCAGCCAGAGCACTGCTCTCACTCCCACTGGTGACCTCTGTTCGCAGCTTCAGGCTATAGAGAAAGTTCCATACACAATAAAAACAGTTGCCAACATCACTTAAGCACCTTCTCTGCATCAAGTCCTTTCCTCACCCGTCCTCGCACCTGGGACCATGCTGCTGTGGCCCCTCTGTTAATGATGTGGAGATGGCTGCCTCAAGATCCAGTCTGAGCCCAACATTGTGTTCAAAGAAACAGCAGTTATGCAGGAAAAAACTGGAGGCAATCCAAACCTTCACTGCAGTCTCCAGAGATATACCAAAGGGGAGGGAAGGGCATTCTTAGCACAAAGCAAAAAAATCTTCGATTTTTGTTTTCCTCTCTGCTGCTCTCATATCTTGGTCCAGTAGAGCAACTGTTCCGGAAGCAGAGAGTTTTGTTCCCAGCACTTCCTGAGCAGACTCATCTCCCTGCTCCTCCCTCACCCACCGCCTGCCTCAGCCGTCCCGATTCCCCATCCTCTGCCAGCAATCCTAATGTTGTTTCTGGGCCCTTTTCCTCAGTGGACAGTCCCGGTCTACAAGAGCAGGCTGTGCCAGGAATTTCCTTAGATGGGAGTTATTTAGAAGGGGCTACAAGTAAAATTTTGAATACTCACACATTAGTAGCTTTATTCCCCATCAGAGCCATTTTACAGTAAGAAAACCAAGGTTTAAAAATCATGTAAATGGGCTGGAGAGATGGCTTAATGGTTAAGTGCTTGCCTGTGAAGCCTAAGGACCCCGGTTCAAGGCTTGATTTCCCAGTACCCATGTAAGCCAGATACACAAGTTTGTTTGCAGTGGCTGGAGGCCCTGGTGCGTCCATTCTCTCTCTCTGCTGTTCTCTGTCTGTTGCTCTCAAATAAATAAATAAAAATAATTTAAAAATTATGTAAATACTTACATTGTTATAAGAACAGTAAGAAATTGCACAAATGGTATCTTACTTAATTTCACAATGATCATATTAGATAGGAGCTATTATGTTATTGTGTCGTTTTCATAGATGACAGGTTCAGAGGCACAAATCCAGCAAGAGTCAGAGTTTATCTCATTTCAGAGAGCAGATTGATAAGCACAGTGTGGCCCTCTTTTGGCTCTTACTGTATCTGTGGCTGTTTATAAAGCAATTTGCTAGTGGAGTCTGACTAGATATCTAGATTAGCAAAGAAAGGAATCTAGTCTTAAATTCCATCACAGATATCAGATTACTATCGAAATATAAACATTTTCAGGGGATACAATAGGTCTATCAATAAACTTGCCAAGGAAGAGACTGAAAATGCAGTGATTTTCTAATTAACTTGAAATTATTTAATCAATAAAACTCAATTACTTTTCAAATAATCTTTGAAAGTCTCAAGGAGTCCTGGGTTGTTTAATTCCTATTTAACCAGATAGCAGCAATTGAATTACACAGATACCAATTTTATGTAAAATGTTCTTTGCAGATCTAGCACTGTCAAAATTTCCATTACGAAGACCCATTTTATAAAATTTATTTTTATTTATTTGAGAGAGGGAAAGAGGCAGAGTGAGAAAGAGATAGAGAGAGAGAATGGGTGCACTGCAAATACACTACAGACACATGCGATACCATGTGCATCTGGCTTACGTGGGTCCTGGGGAATTGAACCAAGGTCCTTTGGCTTTGCAGGCAAGTGCCTTAACTGCTAAGCCATCCCTCCAGCCTCCAAGACCCATTTTTTTCAAGCCTGACACAAAGGTTTTAGGTTTTTATTTGTTTCTCTGTCCACCAAGCTGGGGGGCTGGAATGGTATCCTGTCTTGCATAACTCAGGAGAATGTACCTCATTGCCAATTGAGCCTTCTCTCAAGTCTGAGGGATGCAGGGCCTACATCCAGTCGAGCTCCCCCCTAATGGCAGATCTGAGTTATGAGCTACCCTGGGCCAAGACTATAACTGGCAGTTTGCATGGATCCCGCTCACACCCCTACATCTACTCTGAGAATGCAGGGGATGAACGCAATGGAAATCGGGAAAAAGCAAAAGATACAAGAGCAGAATTTTAGGAAAGAACCTGTATTTTAACAGCTCTCCATGGTGCCTATGCATGCTTAGCCCTTCTCTTTTGTTTGTTAATGACAGGGCTTGCTTCATAGCCCAGGCTAGCCTTGAACTTTTGATCTTCCTACCTCAGACTCCTGAGGAATTGCAGGTATGTTTCACCATGCCTGGCTTTCACCTACTTTTATTTACTGTGTGTGTGTGTGTAAAACTTTAAATCTAGGGCTGGAGAAATGGCTTAGTGGTTAAGGTGCTTGCCTCTGAAGCCTAAACCCAGGTTCGCTTTCCCAGTACCCACGTAAGCCAGATGCACAAAATGGCACATGTATCTGGAGTTCGTTTGCAGTGGCTAGAGGCCCTGGTGTGCCCATTTTCCCTCTCTCATAAATGAATAAATAAAAGCAAAATATTTAAAAGATTTTAAATCTAGGTTCCAATTATGAGAGATAACTTGTATTTGCCTTTCTGAGACTGGCTTATTTCACTTAACATAATGATTCTCAGTTGCATCTATTTTCTTTTTTCTTTTTCTTTCTTTTTTTTTTTTTTTTTTTTTTGAGGTAGGGTCTCACTCTGGCCCAGGCTGACCTGGAATTAACTATGTAGTTTCAGGGTGGCCTTGAACTCATGGAAATCCTCCTACCTCTGCCTCCCGAGTGCTGGGATTAAAGGCGTGAACCACCATGCTTGGCTGTGTTGCATCTATTTTCCTACAAATGTCATAATTTTATTTTTTTCAGTCTGGTGCATAAAATTCCACTGTGTATACATACCATCTTTTCTTTATCTCTTCATGTGTTGATGAACATCTAGCACATGTTAGAGTTTATCTCGCTCCTGAGGGCAGATTGATAAGCACAGTGTGGCCCTCTTTTTGGCTCCTACTTCTGTAGCTGTCTATGAAGCCATTTGCTAGTGCCATCACGAACAGTGCAACTATAAATGTGGATGTGTAAGTAAGTATCTCTGTGGTAGGGTGATTTGACCCAAGGCATGGCTGGTCACATGGTAGTTCTGCTTTCAAGTTTCTAAAATGTATTTATTTTTTGAAAATTTAATTTATCATGTGTATGATATGTATGTATGGGCATATGCTCCATAGCATGCAAGCAAGATGCATGAGCCACTTTGTATCCAGCTTTACCTGGGAACTGGGGAATTGAACCCAGCTCTCAGGCATTGTAATCAAGCATCTTTGCGGAACCTCTATGCTAATTTCCATAATGGCTGCACAAATTTACATTCCGTCAACCCCTCTCCCCACCCAGCAGTCTTCCTCTTTCCCCTCAACCTCACTAGCATTTGTTGTCCTTTGTTTTCTTGATGACAGGCATTCTGAAATGATATGGAATCTCAAACAGTAGTAATCTGCATTTTCCCAAGGGCTAATATTGAACATATATTTAAGTATTTTTTCTTTTTCTTTTGAGAACTATTCAGTTCATTAGCTCATTTACTGATAGGATGATGTTTCTTTCTTTCTCCCTTCTTCCTTCTTTCCTTCTTCCTTCCTTCCTTCCTTCCTTCCTTCCTTCCTTCCTTTCTTTCTTTCTTTCTTTCTTTCTTTCTTTCTTTCTTTCTTTTTTCTTTTTGGTTTTCGAGGTAGGGTCTCACTCTAGCCCAGGCTGACCTGGAACTCACTATGTATTCTCAGGGTGGCCTCGAACTCACTGTGCTCCTCCTACCTCTGCCTCCTGAGTGCTGGGATTAAAGGCATGTGCCACTACACCTGGCTGGCTGGTGTTTCATTTTTACAGTTTTCTATATATCCTGTTTACTAATCTCCTGACTAATGCATATTTGGCAAACTTTTTCCCCATTTTGTGAGCTGTCTTTTTCCTTGGGTGATTGTTTCTTTTCTTGTGCAGATGTTTATTTGGCAATTTTAGGGGTCATTTATGATGCTATTCCCTATTCAGAAAGTCCCTTCCTTGGTGTATATCTTGAAGTTTTCCTCTAGTAGTTCCAGAGTTTTAAGTCTTACATTAGGGTCAATGATCCATTTTGAAATGATTTTTTTTTGTGCAGGATGAGATATGGATTTATTTTCATTCTTCTATAATGTGAAAATACAGTTTTCCTAATACCATTCACATATTTTAAAAATATATCTTGGGGGCTGGTGAGATTGTTTAGTGCTTAAGGTGCTTGCCTACAGAGCCTAATAACCTGAGTTCAATTTTTCAGTACCCACATAAAGCCAGATGCACATCTGGAGTCCATTTGCAGTGGCTGGAAGCCCTGGTATGCCCATTTTCTATCTGTCTCTTTTCTATTGCTCTCTCTGCTTGCAGATAAAGAAATGAAAATATTTTTTAATTATTTATTTTATATATTTTTGGGGGGAGGAGACCATGGAGATGGCCCAGTGAATAACATGCTTTCCATGCAGGAATGAAGAGCTGAATTTAGATCCCCAGCACCTATATAAAATGTCCGATGTGGTGGTGCATGCCTATAATCCCAGCCCTAGAGAGGTGGAGACAGGGAATCCCTGGCACTCACTAGTCAAAGCAATAAGCTCTAGACTCAGTGAGAGACGTTGCCTCAATAAATACAGTGGAGAGTGTTTGAGGAAGACATCTGGTAGACCTATGGCCTCTACATGCACTTATACACACATGCACACCCACCTACACACATACAAACATGCATGCTCACAGATATGCACACCACACAAGAAATAATCTTGTAAACTATTATTCAGTGCCTCTCAAGCTATGCCATGCACCAAATCTCCTGAAGATCTGGTTTACATGCACAGTCTGATTCCATATGTTTATTAGTCAGGAGTGGGACTAAGAATTCACATTTCCAACAAGCTCTCCAGAGATGCCAGTGTTACTGGTAGAAGCACGAAGTAGCATAGGTGTGATCAGGGTGGTTGGGTGGGAAGGGACAGTAAGGAGCCCAACAGACATAGGTCCAACTCCTAGCTCAAGCTTACAAATAATGTGCCCCTGGGCAAGTCACTCTACTCCCGATACAGCCTCTTCAGCTGTAAGAGGCTATGAAGTAACCGGGCACTTCCCAAGGCTGTTCACACTGCCACACGCTTGTTAGCTGCAGTTATTGTTTTGTTTTCTGAGATAGGGTCTCACCCTGTAGCCCCAGGCTGACCTCAAACTAGAAGCAATCTTCCTGCCTTTGTCTCCCAAGTACTGGGATCATAGGTATAAGCCACCACACACAGCTACATGACCATTCTTTTTTTTCAAACTTTATCACAACTTTCATATGTACCATTTTGATCATAATCCCCTTCCATTATCTTCTTTTGTGCCCTCTCTCCCATTTCCCTTCCACTAAACCCCTTCATCTTTCCAACTAGCCTCTCTTCTACTTTGATGTCCTTTCCTTCCCTTCCCTTCCCCTCCCCTCCCCTCCCCTTCCCCTTCCTTCCTTTTTTTTTTTTTTTTTTTTTGGTTTTTGAGGTAGGGTCTCACTCTGGCCCAGGCTGACCTGGAATTAACTATGTAGACTCTCAGGGTGGCCTTGAACTCACGGTGATCCTCCTACCTCTGCCTCCCAGTGCTGGGATTAAAGGCGTGTGCCACCACGCCCGGCTCCTTCCTTCTTTTATTGCCCATCTCCATCATCCATGACAAAATGTTGGTAGTCCCAATATTACTCAGATCTTGTGCTGGGAACAACAGCCACTGTGAAGTCATGGCTACAACAGTCACTGAGTGTCTAGAAGACATCATTCTAAAACACTCTTCCCCATCCTCTGGCTCTTATATTCCTTTTGTCTCCTCTTCTGCAATGTTCCCTGTGTTGGAAGGTAGTTGACCATTGTAACATATCACCTGGCATGCAAAAAGCACTCTGAAGCGCCCTTGCTGTTGTTACTGAGGGAAGGTGAACAGTGCTCACTAGTGCTAGTTGCTTTGTTCTTGTGTGTGCAGGATGGGGTATGGCCTGCTAGGCACCATGCCACATACTGCACTGTTATCATTACTCTTGCCAGCACTGGTATTGTGTTTTTATTTTCTACTTGGCAGATTTTAAAAGCCAAAGCTCAGACGGGTTTAGTGTTGGTCACAGTCACAAAGATAGTACAAGGCAGAGCTGGTATTGAATTCGGGTATTCCTGTTGAAGCTTTTAGTAGCCATCCTGAGGCATAGTTTTGTTCACATCTGCTCAAAAGGGCTAGCTAGGGGCTGAGAACAGGGAACTTCAGATGCAGAGGTGGAGAATAGGCAGGGGCAGAGGCCTAAAAGCAGGAATGGAAATTAAGCTCAAGAGAAGGATCCTGAAATGACAAGGACAGCGTCTTCTATTTCTGTCTTCTGGTGCCTACGACAGTGCTGACCCGTTGCTGTGCTCCATAGGGATACAGCAGTTAAAGTATTACTTCACAATAGATTAACACTGTGAAGAAAACAGCTGAATTGATATTGGTGGGCAGGGTGTATTGAAACTGGGCTGGATTTCTGTTTTGGGGCTTTTCTTCTTTAAAAGAGGAAGCCCTTCAACAAAGACGAACAAGTGGAATATTTCCCTTGGAGCACTGCCAGCACACACAATGCTCCTTTTCTTCACAGGTCAGCAGGCAGTTGGGCCCCAGCTCCTTGGCATGTGTGCACGGCCCAGGGCCTGCCCTACATACTTACCCACTTGTGTTCTGGTACACTGAGACTTCTGCCTGCCAAGACCAACATAACTGCCTCCTTCACCACAGCCCTCTGGCATATGTGGCTTCGGCTGCTCCTGCTTCTACAAGGCCCCCTCCAGATTTAGCATCTGGGTCCCCCATTACCATTGGGTGACAGTGATGGTGAAGCTTCCACAATCCACAATGCGTGGGGTTAAATAGCCCAGCAGTGTGAGGAAGGACAACAGAGCTGTTTCTGTTCAAGGACCAGTCTTTCCAGATGTGTGCACTCACCATACACCTGAAATGCTTGGCCAGGATCTGTGAGTTCCTAGATGAGTACTTTACAGAACTCACAGTCCACAACGGAAGGAAGACACTTAAATAAGGACGTCAAGTGTTAGAGGCTTACTGAGGATCAGGGGGCATCACAAGTGTCACAAACAGGACCTGCCTTTTGAAGGAGGAGCAGTATTTCACCGAGCACATGGGGCAGAGATGAAAACATGGTGGCTTGAGGAGCGATGAGCATACGTGACCAGAGCGCAGCGCAGCACGGAGGTGGATGACGGGCAAGGCAGAGGCTGGAAGGCTGCTCATTCTATGCAAAGGTTTGCAAGCAGAAGAACAAGAGGAAAGGTGTGTTTGGATAAGACTCTGAATGAATGAGAGAGGCACGTCCTCAGAACTCAATACATATTTAGATTGAACAGCTGATTTAGAGGAGGAAAAAAGTAGCAAGTCTACTAAGAAGTGAGACCAAACTTAACACTTTTCATTAGTTTTTCTTTAATTTCAAAAGAATTGTAGCTTTCCTTTCCTTTTATTGAACCACCATAAACGCATATACTCTACAATGCAGGCATCATTACATAATGTTCTATACAGTAGGCAGTGTCTTGAATGTTGAGTTTGTTTTCCTGAATTATTTTCTGCTCCATGTCAGCCAGGACAATGTGTTTTGTGCCTTGCTCACAAAAGCCTCTATCACAAAATCATTGAGTCTTTATAGCTAAAGGTATCGGTTTATTGTCTATATTGTTGATATGGTAACATTAGCTTATAAGCGGGTACTCATAAATTAAAAATATCAAATTAGCTCAACTCTCTCAGTTTATAGTGCAACTACAATTATAAAGGACAAGACAGGTGTTTCTCTTCCCTTTAATCATATTACCTGTTTTTTTTTGTTTTATTTTATTTTATTTTTTATTTATTTTTTTTTTTGGTTTTTCAAGGTAGGGTCTCCCTCTAGCCCAGGCTGACCTGATTCACTCTGTAGTCTCAGGGTGGCCTTGAACTCAAGGTGATCCTCCTACCTCTGCCTCCCCAATGCTGGGATTAAAGGCGTGCGCCACCACGCCCGGCTCCTGTTCTTTATCATCTGTCTAAGTCTGGCTAACCAGTTCCCTGTGTTCATGTTCTCTTTGTGAGTTTTGATGTCCAAAACTTACACAACTAAATCCTTGGCCATTGGGTGCTCTGGTTTTAGAATGTGCATATGCACACGGATATATTTTATTAGCTCTACACTTTAACCAACTGAGCTAACTGGCCAAATTGGATGTATTTTAAAATGATGCTAAACTACTAGAAACATGTTATAAGATATTTAAAATAATTCATGTTTATGCTTTGGTTCAAAAGAAAAAATGCTTGTTCATGCTTACTGCAGTGGTAGACAGATATTTTAAGGGTGAACAAAAATGTCAAACTTCAGTCCTACTTTTAAATTTAATTCACAGATTCAATTAAAATATTAAAATCAAAAAAGAAAGAAACAAAAAGGCCAGACATAGTGGTGCACACCTTTAATCTCAGCATTCTGGAGGCAGAGGCAGGAGGGTCACCATGAGTTCAAGGTCAGCTTGGGACTACAGAGTGAGTGCCAGGTCAGCCTGGGCTAGAGTGAGACCCTACCTCTAAAAAATAAAATAAAAAATAAAAAAGTCAAGATTTTAGATGGTTTCTAAGTGTTTATTTATGACTTAAGTCTTTAACAAACATCAAAATTGATTACTTTCTTAAATTCTTTCATGTTTAAACAGTTGTCCAAGTTATTTCAAATGCTGCTTGATATAGAAAAATGGGGGCTTGGTGGGCATAATGGTGCATGCCTTTAATCCTAGCACTTGGGAGGCAGAGGTAGGAGGATCACCATGAGTTTGAGGCCACCCCAAGACTACATAGTTAACTCCAGATCAGCCTGGGCCATAGTGAGACTCTACCTCAAAAAACCAGAATAAAATAAAATAAAATAAAATAAAATAAAATAAAATAAAATAAAATAAAATAAAATAAAAAGTGTGGGCTGACTTCAATTTTAATTAAATTGCCAATGAAAATAAGTTTCTAGCTGGGTGTGGTGGTGCACGCCTTTAATCCCAGCACTGGGAAGGCAGAGGTAGAAGGATCGCCATGAGTTCAAGGCCACCCTGAGACTACATAGTGAATTCCAGGTCAGCCTGGGCTAGAGGAGACCTTACCTCAAAAAATAAAAAAAAAAAAAAAAAAAAAAAAGAGAGAGAGAGAGAAAATAAGTTTCTAATACTTCCTGCCTTACCTAAGCCAAGCCTTCATCTGTACAAAAATTTCAATGAACTCTTCTTATCCAAATTAAGAATGTCTGCTTCTCTTCGACAGTATCTTCAGTAATACTCTTTTCCTCACCTACCACCTACATTCTCATCCTTAGATATAATACTCCTGCTATGTGTTACATGTTAATGTCATTAAGATGCAGATCATAATGGCTAGTGGATTAGTGTGATCCAGAAGTTTCTTTCCTAAAGACTCTCTTAATTATTTGTCTCTTGAACAGCTGGCTTCCTGCCTACTCAACCTTATCTATAACAGGCCCTAAACCTTGACTACAGGCCTCATAGAAACATGGAACAGTAATAGTTAAAGTGCAAACGCTAGAGCTCTCAGAAGCCACACCTGTGTTACTAGAACTTCAATGACTAACTCCAGCAATTGTAGAGAATTAAATGTTACAGGTCCAGACCCAAAGTTATTTTGGGCTATCATTAGCCTTTAAAAATAGCCAGCTTATTATCTTTTCCTGTGTCTGACTTGACATCTCTGTGCCAGCTGAGACATACCTTATTCTAGGCTATAGTTCTTCTAGATATTTTCCTATCAAGCTAAACCTACATGCAAAACCTTGCTTATTTCCTCTGAGGTAAAACTCGTGCTCTTGTCTGATAGGGCTCCCTCACATTTCCTGAGATTTTTCTGATTTTCAACATCATGAGTATGGATTTCTCTGATGATGCCAGTTCTAACCTTTACATGCATACTTAACAAAATTCATTTCAGCAGATCCAATTCCAAATGGTTTCAAATCCCACCTGAGTCTCCTAGCTAACATTCCTTGTCACTCTTCTAATGACTGTTGATTCTTACATCCATAGGACCCCCTCTAATCCAGTTATCAAACTGACTTATCCAGACCACCACCCAGCATGTCACACAGACTCACATTTCTGCAGGTACCCCAGAGAACCCTCATAAGTGGTCATAAAATCCAGACCAGAAAAGAAACCCTCACCCTGTCACAGAGGCTTAACTCACCATCAGTCACAGGTGTTCAACCCCCTTCCCTCACAGTGCAGTTCTCTCCCCGGCACTTCCTGGAGCCCCTTAAAATCTCTTCTCTTTTTCTCAATATGTCGAGGCCCATCTCTCTTTTGCTTTAGATCCTGCTAGTCTCTCTGGATGTTCCCAAGTTTCCTTCCCCTTTGCCCTGGATCCCAAAGTCTTTCCTGGTGTTAAGTAAAACCATGGGCCCAAGAAACTGTCTGTGTTTGATCCTCTATTGCAAACCCCTCAGTTGACACATAGTAGGTTCCCAGTGAGAAGAAACATGAAAGAGATTCATGGAGCACAAGAACTGGCCCAACCCCTTCATTTCACTCCAACACAGAAAAAGGGAAACACCAGCCCTCTCCAAAGATGTGTGTGCATTCTTCCTGTCAAGCTCTTGGATCTCATAGCAGGGAGCTGAGCTCAGTCAAGACTTGGAAGCATTAGCATTGAGAATCCAGACAGAGACTCTGAAACAAACCAGTGATGAGGGTAGATAAAAGCAGGGGAACAGAACATGTGTGCACAGTGCAGATTCAGAATGACGTTCCGGTTCTCATACAAGGTGTTCCCCATCCAAGGCTCACTCAATTCTACAAGGAGCACATCCTGGAACCAGACCTGCCGGAGGCAAGACATAGGATTAAGGACATGGGCTGTGGTGTTGGGTGAGGAGCAGGTTTGAGTCCCAGCTCTACCACTTATTAATGATATTTGTCAAGTTCCCTAATCTCTCCCAGCCCCAGTGTCCAAATATGTAAAACAGGAAAAGGCCCACTTCTTCCTGACAGAGTTGCGCAGGTTGACTGGGGTGAGGTACACAAAGCATCTGCCCACAGTGCCTATAGTGGGAAAGTGATCACTGAAGAGAAAGTCAGAAAGACCAGAGGACCTGGCACCTGATGGGAGTCACTGTTCATCTAAGCTATGGCCAAAATCATTAGATTAGTGCTGGGTGGGGAAGAAGGAATGTTGAGACTGCCAGGAGTTCAAACTTGGGTGACTAGAGAGGTAGAGAGATTAAAAAAAAAAAAAAACTTGGTAGAATGGGGAGGAAAGAGATTTTAGAGTAGGGGGAAGAGTGGTCCTGCCTGGGGCATGTTGAGAATGCTTCACTAGAGGTTCAGACAAAGAACGGCTCATTCTGAGAGTAATTCAGCAGAGAGCTGGCAAAGGAGGAACTTAACAATTAGGAATGTCCATTCCAGATTTGTCTATAAGGGTGTGAAGATTGTGGAGGGCCTGGGCGGAGCAACAGGGCAAATATAGTGTCTGACCTGGAGATTATTGCGTGAGGGCAGCAGAGGAGGCCAAACCCCAGGGCTGTTCCTGTGGGTAGTGCTGCGGGATTCAACAAAAGGAAGCCTGAGGCTGGCTCTCTGGGACCTCAGGGACAGATGTGACCTGGGAGACAGTGGGCGCTGCAGGTGGGGCTCCTCCTTAGCTGTCCTCTCTTAGAATTCAAATCATGGCAGAGGTGGGGCGCTCTGAGAAGGTGAACATATCCACAGGCCAAGGGAGGGAAGGCATGGAAAAGACTGCTGGAGATGCAAGCTGAGGTGCAGAGCTAACGTTTACTCTAGGCACTGTGCTAAAATATACAACAATCACTGAATTTAATCTTAACCACATCCGCAGGGGTTGGGTGCTTTAATTATTCTGTTTCATGTTTTACTGAGGAAGACAGGCACAGAGAAACTGCTATATAGACTGAATGTGCCTCCACCTCGGACTTCATATGTAAAATCCTACCCCATGGATGTGATAGCAGGAGTAGGGCGTTGGTGGGCAGGGCAGAGCCCGCCTGAATGGGGCTAGGGCTCTTACAAAAGTCCCCAGAGAGCTGCCTCACCTCTTCTCCAGTCTTCACCAGACATCAACCTGCCAGCCCTTCCATCTCAGACGCCCAGCCTCTAGAGCTATGGGGAACAAATTTCCTTTATTTTTATTTAGTTCATTTCTCTGCATGAGTATGTTGTTTATCTATGTGCAAGAGTGTGTGTGTGTGTGTGTGTGTGTGTGTATGTGTGTGTATGTGTGCATGTGGAGGCCAGAGGTGAGGTTGGATGTCTTTCTCTACCTTATTTTTTATTTATTTATTTTTTATTTTTGTTTTTTGGAGAGAGACCCAGAGAGAGACAGAGAGAGAGGGAGAGGAAGACAGATAGAGATAGACACGCCAGCAGCCTCTCAGCTGCTGCCAACGAAATCCAGATGTGTGCACCCCTTTGTGGTCAAGTGAGGCATTGCACCTTGCGTCACTTTGCATCTGACTAAACGTGGGACCTGGAGATTGGAACCGCTGGAGGTTGGAACCAGCGTTCTTAGGGCTTAGGAGGCAGGCGCCTTAACCGCTAAGCCATCTCTCCAGCCCTCTACCTTATTTTTTGAGATGGGGTCTTTTGCCGTACCTGGAGCTCACTGATTCAGCTAGACTGGCTGGCCAGTGATCCTCAAGATTCCTGACTCTGCCGCCCCATGCTGGGATTACAGGAGCACTCTACCACACCCAGCTTTTCCATAGGTGCTGGAGATCCAAACTCGGCCCTTCATGCTTATCTGACCAGCACTTTACCCAGTGAGCCATTCCTTCAGCCCACATTCCCTTCTTTTATAAACCATCCCATCTACGGCAGTCGGTTACAGTGGCCAGAATGGACTAAGCCACAGGTTCAGCCATTCACTGGATCAGCAATCAGAGGAGCAGGGAATTGAAGCCAGAAGCTCTAAGCTACAAAGTCCATGGTTTTTATGCACACAGGCAACTTGATGAGGAGGGTTTCGGGAGGTGGGAAAAGAAGGCTTTCTGGGCTTGTCTCTGGCAAGGGAGAGCCGTGCAAAGATGACGAGATATGATGAGGTAATGAGGGACGTTAGCCACATAGTCTCCCCCTTCTTAGTAAGACAGGGAGAGGGAGGGACATAGAGGGATTTGGGAACTCAAAGAGGGCAGCTGCGGCTTACACTGGTCAGCAAGGAGACTGGGATGAGAGACCAAACATGAGGGGAGCTTTGGGCATGGATTGTACCTGGATCCAATTATCCCAAGGCAGGGCTGGAGAAATGGGATGGTAAAGCTTTATAAAATTTAAAGGTAAGCTGGGTGTGGTGGCACACGCTGTTAGTTTCATCACTCAGGAGGCTGAGGTAGGATTGCCCTGCATTCTAGGCCATTCTGGTCTATGGGGTGAGGTCCAGGTCAGCCCAGGCTAGAATGAGAACCTGCCTCAAGAAAAGAACAAAACAGGGGGGCTGGAGAGATGGCTTAGTGGTTAAGTACTTGCCTGTGAAGCCTAAGGTCCCTGGTTCGAGGCCCGATTTCCCCAGTACCCACGTAAGCCAGATGCACAAGATGGCGCATGCATCTGGAGTTCGTCTGCAGTGGCTGGAGGCCCTGGTGCACCCATTCTCTCTCTCTCTCTCTCTCTGCCTGTCACTCTCAAATAAATTTAAAAAAAAAAAAAAGAACAAAACAGGGCTGGAGAGATGGCTTAGCGGTTAAGGCGCCTGCCTCCTAAGCCTAAGAATGCTGGTTCCAATCTCCAGTGGTTCCAATCTCCAGGTCCCACGTTTAGCCAGACGCAGTGACGCAAGGGCGCAATGCCGCACTTGCCCACAAGAGGGCGCACATATCTGGATTTTTGTTCACAGCAGCTGAGAGACTGCTGGCGCGCCCATCTCTGTCTTCCTCTCTCTGTGTCTCTGTCTGTCTCTCTCTGTGTCTCTAAAAAATAAAAAATAAAAACTTTTTAAAAATAAAAAAATATTTAGAAAAAAAGAAAAGAACAAAACAATTAAAGGAGTTAAGAGTGAGGTCGTAGAGTGCAAAGGACACAAATAGTCAAGGAAGCAACGGGGAAGAAGGAGGCTTCTAATGTCATACTAGCCATGCCAACAAGCACACGGGTGAGAACAAGCCAACAAGCCCCACCCCAGGGTATCCTGGTTGCAAAGAGGCCTCAATGCCTCCAACACACACAGGTTTTCTTCGTTTAATAGAGAAGGCACATTTCTCTCCACTGACTTGTAGCTACTGGTACTTAGAATGTGGCTAGCTTGATTTAAAATGTGCTGTAAGTAGATTTCAAAGACTGAGTATGAAAAAAACTGAATGTAAAACCCCTCTCTAGGGCTAGAGATGGCTTAGCAGCTTGTCAAGCCAATGGACCCAGGTTCGATTCCCCAGTACACACATAAAACCAGATGCACAAGGTGGCACATGCATTTGGAGTTTGGTTATAGAGGTTAGAGGCCCTTTCTATTTGCCCCTTTCTCTTTTTCTCAAATAAATAAAATATTTTAAAAACCCTCTCTCTCTCTTTTTTTTTTGGGGGGGCGGGTTCGAGGTAGGGTTTCACTCTAGTCCAGGCTGACCTGGAACTCACTATGTAGTCTCGAACTCACAGCAATCCTCCTATCTCTGCCTCCCAAGTGCTGGGATTAAAGGCATGTGCCACCACTCCCGGCTTAAAAACCCTCTCTCTTTTTGTATTGATTGCATGTTGATATAACAACATTTCAGATATATTAAGCTAAATAAAACCCATTACAATTACTTTCACTTGTTTTTATGTTTTACTAGAACACTTAAAATGAGTCCTAAATTATATTTCTATTGGCAAGAGCTGGTCTATCAGGTAAGAATGGCATTACGTTTGGGCTACATAAATGAACTTAGTCAGAATGTGCATTTAAGTAAAGGAGTTGATCTGAACAGAACTCTCAGCTCTCCTGAGCCTGGGCAGTGGAACTGGTAAGATTTGACTTATAGGACCTGGGAATGAAAGGCCATGAGGATGTGACCTGAGTTAGGAAAGGGGTCCTCACTGGGGTACCAGAATATTTTCATGATGTGTCACTGACTGGGGAGACAAAAGGGCCAAACACCCAAAAGGAATCCAAATGTCTAAAAAAGTCCATGGGCTCTCCATGGATGACAAGGACTGACCCTGTGTCCACTCTGTGGTGTTGTAGCTCTGTACCTGGTCATCATTAGCTTCCCCCATGTCTCCTCTGCTTCCTCCACTGACCGCAGACTGACAAGTAAACTCACCCCCTTCCCTTGTTCCCACCAGCCTTTCCTAGAATACAAACACCATCCTATCCACCACTTTGCTCCCTTGAAGAACTGTCAGCCAGCAGAAGAGAGGAGATAATATGACACTACATGTCCTGAGCAGCTGGTGGATGGGGCAGGAGACCCAAATCCTAGCCCAGATCTGCCTGATTTTTTTTCTGTGAATTCAAGGCACACCACAACATCTCTGAGCTTTGGCCTCTTCATTTATTACCTAACAATCTTTTTTAAAAAAATATTTTATTTATTTATTTGAGAGAGAGGGAGAAAGAGAAATACAGCAATGAACAGGTAGAGAGACAGAGAATGGGCACGCTGGGGCCTCCAGCCACTGCAAACGAACTCCAGATGTGTGCATCCCCTTGTACATCCTGGAGAATCTAGCCTCGAACCGGGGTCCTTAGGCTTTACAGGCAAGCATTTAACCGCTAAGCCATCTCTCCAGCCCTTACCTAACAATCTTGAGGTAAATCTACAGTCTTGGAGGGGATGGGGAAGTTCGATGACATAATGGGAGCAGGAGTGCTTAGTTAAAGGTGGGTTATACAAAGGAAAGGAAATGTTGTAATCTAGCTGGGGAAAGGAGGGGACAAATGGAAAAGCAGGGATGTCATCAGAGACAAAGTATGCCTCCCCTGTTGATGTCAGAAGACTGACTTTCCCCTCTAGCAGAAGGGCACCCACCCTCATCCCCAGGGACCAAGGCAGACAGTCACCGCCTTCCTGTAAGAAAGACATACCTGGTTTGGGGACTTTTCCTTCAGCCAAATTTTTTTAAAAAAAGGAATTCCAAGAAAAATAACTTGAACAAAACCCTGATATAGCTGTTAATAAATGACTTAAGATTTTAAAGTTACTCAGCACCAAAAAGAGGATTTTAAAACTCCATTATAAAAAGTTATAATTCATTCCAGACTCCCTCTACCTCCAAACTCTCCCCCAACACACAAAGAATGGAATCCAAAGAATGGAAGATGTAGGCAGGATTTGCTCATTTCAATGTTGAAGTAGGCTCTGATCACCAAGTCCCCAAGGCTGTGATGTTGCATTCACATTTTACTTAGCAACCTCACAAGACCCACTGAAGAAGCAATTGGTATCCCCATTTTAGAGCGAGGAGAACACATTTTGGTAAGAGCCCCGTGAGAAAGTCCTGCTCTTGCCAGCCATAGGGTTCCTCATTGAAGACTCTTTTTACACAGACCTGGACATAATGAGTGGCCTGGAATTTGTCCATGATAGAACACTGGGGGAAATGTGTAGCAAGACAATAAAACTGTTTTTATTCATAAATTGTTTCCTTGTCACATACTGCCTGTGTGGATGCGGCACTGGATGTACGCAAGGACTATGACCATATATCCTGTAGCTGTAGCACCAAATCGGGAACAGCATGTGCTACGCTGTCCCCCATCTCCTCCTCACCAGATCTTCACGGCTCAGTTTTCTCCTCCATTATTTTAAATGCTTGCTCTCACTTGGTAGGATCAAAAGGCCCATCCAGGGTCCCACCATTTGTTTCCTTCTTGGTGACACATCCATCCTTTCACTTCCTAGACTTTCCACCCAAGCCACCAGGCATCTCATTGACCCCACCTACTGACCTCGCTAGTGGCAAAGTTTTTCCAAACAGTAGCAACAGTCACTCCCTAATCTGATAAAGGGCTACAATGCCCATAGTTTGCCATTTCCTTTCTCCTCCCTGTGACGAATTACTCGGTGTTTTCTTAGCACATGGCATTAACTCTAGAGTGAAGTGAAGATTTGGGGCAAGCTAGTTGCCTGTGGCCCACACTGACTGTCTGAAGGCCCACCCCTCACCTTCTGGCCAGGCAGGTGTGGCCATCTGGGGATGAATTCAAGGCTAGTGTTGCCAGATTAGATCTGCCTTTCTCTCTCTCTCTCTTTCTTTCTTTCAAATATTTTATTTATTTAAGAGAGAAAGAGGCAGATAGACAGAAAGAGAGAATGGGTGCACCAGGGCCTCTAGCCACTGCAAACAAACTCCAGAAGCATGTGCCTGCTTGTGCATCTGGCTCACATGGGTCCTGGGGAATCAACCAGGGTCCTTAGACTTTGCAGGCAAATGCCTTAACCACTAAGCCATTTCCCCAGCCCTCTTTCTTTCTTTCTTTCTTTCTTTCTTTCTTTCTTTCTTTCTTTCTCTCTTCTCTCTCTCTTTCTTTCTTTCTTTTTTCTTTCAAAGAAGCCAGGAATGTAGGTTTATGTCAAATTTGAATTTTAATGTTGACTAAATTACTTTTTGAGGCAGGGTCTCACTTTAGCCTAGGCTGATCTGGAACTTACTCAGCAGCTCAGGCTAGCCTTTAACTCAGACAATCCTCTTTCCCCAGCCTCCTCAGTGCTGGGGTTATAGGCATGAGCCACAATGCCTGGTCTGACTGAATTCTTTTTAGAAATACTATACAGGTCAAACAAAAGTCAATGCAGGCAACAGTGCCATCAGTGTGTGTGGGGGGTGCGGGGAAATCTGCTTCTGCCTTTTCTCTTTTTCCCTTCAAGGAGTCCTCATAGCCACCACCTTGCTGGAGGCCAGAAACAGCAGAAGGGTCTGGTCTTTCTTTATTGCCTCTTCTCTAAGGAGGACCCCCTTTTCTAGAAGAGATAATCACCCTAGAAGGACAATTCCCTTTCTTATGAATGTAAATGGGTTTATCCATTTTCCTGGAAACCTGGCAGCACCTGGACACCTGATGTGTCTACTGGACTGACTGGCTTAGCCCCCATCCAGTGAATTCTCATAAAAGACCCCAGTCAGCTTCTACAGATGGGCTTTCCCATTTCTGGGGACCCCTGCTATTTGGGAAACCAAGAAAAATGAGCTCTTAGGTGATGAGGCATGAGGAAAGCAAAGGAGACTTTTTTGTTTGTTTTTCGAAGTAGAGTCTCACTCTAGCTCAGGCTGACCTGGAACTCACTATGTAGTCTCAGGGTGGCCTTGAACTCACAGTGATCCTCCTACCTCTGCTGGGATTAAAGGTGCATGCCACCACGCCCGGCTAGGAGATTTATTTTTTAAAAAATGAGGGGAGAAAGCCCCAAGGTGTTATGGCAAGCATTCTTAGGATTGCGGCTAGCATCCAAAGAAGGAAAAAGGGGGAGAATAAAAGGGAAAAGTTGTGTTTTTGAGTTGGAACTCGGAAAAGCCAGCAAGCTCAGCCTTGAGTCTGTGAGCAAGTGCATGGAAGGAGGGAGGGACTTCTGGATGTTTAAGCACATTATCTCATTAAAGGGATAAATATTCCTCCCGCCTTTTATGGGGTCTATAGGTGAGAGTGGTCTCTTGACCAGGCAAGCACAGGCCCAGTTGGATGGACTGTTAGGGGAGTGGACTATAATCCTACATTCTGGGTGGTTTAGAATGTCATGAACCCACCCAGACCCAGACAGGTAAAACTCATATTAATTTCCCCTTAGCCAGAGCCCTCGCACTTCCATCCTCCTTCCTTTCATATGGTATTGTAAATTCTATGCAGAAACAATGGTGATGTTTGTCTTTCTAATGTTACTAAGGAAACAGGAGGTTGGGTTTGTCCTTCAGTGACCTTCAACTCTAATGCCTGTAGTATCACTAGCATTTTTTACATTCTTCTTTAAGTGCTGTGGCTTTTTCATGGTTAAATCTTTCTGGAATGCATTGGAAGGAAGAGAAGAAGGAAGGAAGTTAGTTTATGTTGTTGTCAGCTGCGACTTTGGGTGACTTAGAGACTATACACCTATCTTGAGCTTTCTGTTTGTAGCACACCTTTCCATGTCTTCTAGAATTCCTTCTGCTCCTTCACCAGAATTCTGCTTCGTTCTTAGTCTGGGATTCCTACCTGGTCCTAAAGACAGCTTTACCTTGATCATGCAACAGTTACAGACTGGCAGGAAGAGAGAGAGGGAAGAAGGGAGAGAGAGAGAGAAGAGGGAGGAGACAATGGTGAGAAGAAGTGAAGAGGAAGGAAGAAAGGACAGGGCATAGACAACCAAGAAATGTGAGATATAATGACATGGCTCGGGCCCTACTTCTGGACTGGAATTAAAGTGGTTGTGATGTGCTATAGCCTGAGAGTAGGTCACTGAAGACCTGAGCCACCATTCTGTCCCAGGGCAGGCTGGTGGCAGTGGCTCCCTGGCTTCTAGGAATTAGCATTCCCCTCCATCTACTCTCGGCTCCTTGTCTCCAGCTCTTAGGAAAAAGGCCTTCCGTCTCAGCTAGACTCTGCCTTGGGTGGTTGGCTGCAGTTACAAGGGTTGAGGACGGTGGGCACAGGCTTCTCAATGATGGGTGAGGGGTAAACCAGGCAGGCTGAGAGCAGGCTGCATGCATGGAGAAGAGTGAGCAGAGGCCTGATGCCCAGCCAGCTGTTTAGCCAGAAAGTGAGAAAGTGGGCCTAGTTCCATCAGGACAAGATGGAGGATCCTTTCCAAAACCTCTGGAAGTGAGGCTTTGCAGCTCTGCTTCCCCTTCACAGCCTGGCTGTGGATCAGGCTTCACTCAGGGGCCTTCTTACTGGCCCAGGCAGGCGACAGCTATGCTGGTCCCGGTGAAGTCACAGAGAACCTGGGACAGCCTGTGTTTGCCAAAACTCTACTGCTTTTCAAACCCCCTTGATAAAGAGTTCATGAGGGTGCCACCCCCCAAAAGGCCCCCATTTTTTTTTTCAAGGCAGGGTCTCACTCTAGACCAGGCTGACCTGGAATTCACTATGTAGTCTCAGGATGGCCTTGAACTCACAGTGATCCTCCTACCTCTGCTTCCCAAGCGCTGGGATTAAAGGCGTGCGCCACCATGCCCGGCATTTTTTAAAATTTTTATTTACTTACAAGGGGGTGAGAGAGAGAGGGTGAGGGAGAGAATGAGCACACCAGGGCCTTTCGCCACTGCAAACGAACTCTAGACACATGTGCCACTTTGTGTATCTGGCTTTACATGAGTACTGGGGAGTCAAACCAGCTCCAGGCCCAAACTCTTAATACCACCATATTGGGGGGAAAATTTCAACATGAACTGGGGCGCACAAACTTTCAGACCACAGTACCATTACCACACCTTCTATGAGCACCTCAGGTAGGCCAGGCACCCACAGGGACTTTAGTGTAGTAAATCCTCAGTAAAATAGTGAAATAAGATTTTAAAACTTGTTTTAATTAATTTATTGATTTGCAAGCAGAAACAGAGAGAATGAGGGAGGGGAAAATAGTACGCCAAGGCCTTTTGCCCATACAAATGAACTTCAGATGCATGTGCTACTCTGCATCTGGCTTTACATGCATACTGGGGAATCATCAGACATCTCCCCAACCCATAAACTTACTTTAAAAGCAAGAAAGTGAAGATCTTCCACGGAGCCACACTGTAGTGGGTTGACAGATTGTATTTGAACAATGGCTCTGAAGAAAAGTAGTCCAAAGGAATGGCTTCAATGCAGGGAATGTCAGGGCTCAGCTCTGCTTGTGGGCAGAGGTCCCAGGCCAGCAGCCTTGTTGGTACCACTAGGCATCACCCAAAGGCAGCCACTCATGGGCCAGCTAACACAGGGCTCCATTCAGCAGCTGGCAAAGCTGAGCAGCAAGGGGCACATGAGAGATTCGGTCAGGGAAAGCTAGCTCCCAGCAAGGTCAAGAGGAAGGCAAGCCTGGCATCTACAGAAAATGAATGTGTCCCTTGCATGCATCTCTGCCCAACATGTCATCCCACTTAACAACATGGAAGACACAGTGCCATGGGGGCAGGGCTGGGCCACGCAGGGCAATGAGCTGGAACAAGAAGCCCAGGGTTCTCACTCAATGCAGTCATTCACACTCCTTTATGCCCCACACCTGCATCTACCCTAGCTGGTCATCAGCATGCTCACTGAGATGAAGGGTGACCTAGGGGGCCAGGAAGGCTTCCTCCACCTTCGACAATGTATCTTCATAAGACTCACGGGTGGCAGCAGTACTGGACAAAGGAGACAGGACTGGAGAGAGGAAGAAAGAAGCAGTAGCCAAAAAGAGGGAGAGAGACAAGCTCTAGGTGATGGAGCCCAGAATAGGTGTTTGGGAGGGACAAGGTGGGTGCCAGGGAGATGGTTCAGGTGGTAAAGTTCTTGCTGTGCAAACGTGAGCACTGGCACCCACACAGAAGTTAGGTGTGGTAGCACATGCCTGTAATCACAGCTCTAGGGAGGCTGTGACAGGAAAGATCCCCTCAGCTCGCTGGCTAGCTAGTCTAGCTGAATCGGGAGCTCCAGGTTCAGTGAAAAACCCTGCTGCAAGGCTTAGAAGGACTTGCTCACTAGGTCTTATGTCCAGGGTTTGAGTCCCCACTACCCACGTAAAGCTAGATGGATACACAAAGTGGCACATGTATCTGGAGCTTGCAGTGGCAGGAGGCCCTGCTGCACCCATACTCTCTCTTTCTCTCTCTCTCTAATTAATAAATAAAAGTATTAAAAAAAAAAAAAAAAAAACTCTCCCTGACAGTTCTCTCCATGGGCAAGTTTGCCTGAGATTGGCTGAGCAATCACCCGGGGCTTGGTGGATCTGTGGGCTATTGGGAATTATCTAACACTCCCATGAATGCCTGTACTTTGTAAATTAATTTCTGGATTTGCATCAAAGCCTTCTACCCAAACCACAATTTCTGAGCCTTTGCAAATTAGCCAGCTATTAAATGGAATTTGCTACCATTCAGGAATGGCTTCCACTAATTAAACAGAGCAGAAGGTTACATGAAAGGTTAGTGTAGGAAACTGAGAAAAAGTTTACTGACTTCCTGTGAGGGGGGTCTTAACTATTTTGGGCTTTTGCTCATTTGGTAGACTACTGAAGCTATGAACCTTTTTCAGTATGTTTTAAAATGCCTAAAAGAAAATGCATCGTTTGACTACAAAGAAAACCCAGTAACACTGAAATATAATCATTAAAATTTGAAGAACCAAGTGTATAACACAGCAATATACACTTAACTTTATCAGCACACTAAATAACAAGATCTGGAAGCTGGCATAATAACTACTGTGATTTCAAAGTCACAACTGGCATGAACAATATTTCAAGATATCTATAGCAATTCAAATGTAATATAAAAATATCTACTTTTATTGACAACTTCCATAATTATAGGCAATAAACCATGGTAATTTCCTCTCCCGTCCTATTATTTTTTATTGGAGACAATGTCACCAGTACTGCAAATACACTGTGGTATATTTTCTACATTGATGATTGAAAACGAAAGACCAAATAAAGATGTTCCCATTTTCCCCCATTCATGTTCACAGGTTCCTCTGAATTCCCTCCCTCCCTTCCTTCCTTCCTTTCTTTCTTCCAGGAGTCTCTGCTTTCTGTGCCAGAAGAGTCATCAGCACTCTGGCCAATGAGGAACCAGAAGCTTAGGAACCTTGAATCATCTGCCCAGGGTCACAGGGGCTGGGAAACGGTGAGGCCATTTGCTCTTTCTTCCTCTCCATCTCCCCCTTTCATTGAGAGGCAGGTGGATAATACCTTTATTTTTATTTATATTTATTTAAAATCACACAAATGATACACAAAAGGAATCTCTTAAAAATTCAGACATTACAGCCGGGCATGGTGGCGCATGCCTTTAATCCCAGCACTCGGGAGGCAGAAGTAGGAGGATCGCCTTGAATTCAACGCCACCCTGAGACTACATAGTGAACTCCAGGTCAGCCTGAACTAAAGTAAGACCCTACCTCGAAAAACAAAACAAAAAAGAATTCAGACATTACTAATAAAACGTCCTCCCTTCATACACACAGCATAGGTAAATGTAGTCCTGCCCATACTACTTATAGATTCAGTTGCCACCCAGCCCGACACCATGTCTTCTTGACATTTTCCAAGGTGGAAGGGAGTTAGGACAAGGAATAACTGATGAACAGCACCTGGAAACCCTCGAGAGTCCCAAACTGTTGCCTTCAAGGAAACCAAAATCTTAGAGGCTTTTACTCAGAGCCGCTGTGTAGGGGCTCCAGGCTGTGGAAGGGAAGCAGCTCACAGCATTACTCTTTTATCTTCGCGTGGAGCAAATTCTCTGTTTTCCAGATTTCTCTGCCCACCCTCCTCTCCCTTGACGTCAGAGCCCCAAACCAGAAATGCATACCAAAGGAAACTCAGCACACACAAAAGTTCCTTCCACACAGAGGGGAGCCACACCCAATCTCTGTAGAGATGTACATATATATGGATATATATATATTTTTTTTTTTTTTTTTTTTCAATGTAGGGTTTCACTCGAGCTCAGGCTGACCTGGAATTCACTATGTAGACTCAGGGTGGCCTCGAACTCATGGTGACCCACCTACCTCTGCCTTCCAAGTGCTGGAATTAAAGGTGTGCGCCACCATGCCCGGCTTGGATATATTTCTTTAGCCAACAACTTTTATTTACTTTTACTCTAGGGGGAAAATGGGGAGGGGGCTGGGATTGGGATTTGTATTTTCTTCTCCCATAATGCCTGTGTCCCCAGCAAGCTATTTGTGGGTCAGGGCCAGGCAAGACAGTGAGGTACCCCTTGGAAAACACCATAGACCCTTTCTTGAAAGAAAGCCTGTCTCTTTAGAACTCCCAGTCTATAGCTGTCTTTAAGTGTCATATTAGCCGTCTGCTTGAAGTCTTGGACAACATTTATTTCATCCTGGAAGTGAAACAGGTCTGTATTTAGAAAGCAGCCCCTTTTCTTTCCTTTCTCTCTACTTTGAAATGATACCTCTAGAGACAGGACTCTGTTCACAGAAAGCCCTTGAGTCCAACCTCCATCTGAGAGATAAGCATTCTGGGGCACAGAGAGGTTAAGCTTTAGCTGAAGAAAAAAAAAAAATCACACAGCAGTGAGCAGTAGACCTAGCCTCCAATCCCAGATTCCCAGGTCTTTGAGCCTCCGCCCACATATTCTCCCACCAGAGCACAAATCAGTTCACCACCTGAGCTCCACGGAGCTGGGACCAGTGCCAGTGTTGTGGTTTATTTGTTCCATGACCCTGGACACAGCGGCCAACCTCACTGCCCTTCGCCTTCCACCCAGTGTGCATTGTAACCACTCCAGGGTTGGACACATGTGCGCACTATTCTTATACAACCTGTTCCAAGCACAGAACCAAGTAGTAATTGTGTCTGCCCAGCCACCTGGAGATGGGCAAGAAAGGACTGTTACCAAACCTATTCACAGTGAAGAAAACTGAGGCCCCTCCCAGATGACATAACATGTATGAGATCAGTTTAGGCCGGGGCAGGGGAAGGGGGGCTCCTGTTTTCTTGTAGTGCTGGGGATGAACCACTGAGTCACCTCCCTACCCCCAGCCCTCAGATCAGAGTCTTACAGCTGACCTATTTCTCACTCCAGAAGTCCTAAATGTCTATCTCCCACTTCCCTAGGCATGAAGAAGAAAAGTTGCCTCTTCCTCCCCGCTGCACAGCGGAACCGGTGTGCACTGACACACCCTGGGCCTTTTTCTTGAACTGAGACCAGAACAGCACCTGGCACAAAGTGGAGGCTTAATGCAGCCTTGGTTGAAGAATTACTGAATGAGTGACATGGAAATGGTAAAGCCTGAATGAAGCACGTGTTTTGTTGCAAAAGGTAGGAGCAGCAGGCAAGACTCCAGTGACAGCAAGCAAGCCCATCCTCTCCTCAGCCTGCTCTGTGAGGAAAAACCTTCCACAAAGACCAGTGGCTGGTCCCCTAATCTACATGCCTGGTCTGCTAGACCCAGTCCCAGCTCAGATGTCTGGGAAGCACTTGTGACTCTCTTCCAGCTAAAACAGATGTAATAACACTGTGGGCCAGAGGAGGCACACAGGCCAGGGAGATGGCCCATCGATCTTCTTAATTGTCAACTCTGTCCGTAATAAGATTTTTCTCCCTGTCACACCTTAGGCTGCTGCTGAACTGGAGCAAAATCAAGATATCCATCTTGCAGCCTCATGAGCAGTGGCCTTCACACAGAACCAAGGAGGAGACGAGGCTGCTTGGCATGGGGATGCTGGGAATGCCAGGAGGAGCTGAGGCCTGGGGACAGGAGCTTGGGGTCCTGCTCTAAGCAGCTGTGGATGTCACTGGATCTCCATGAACTTTGTTTTCTGAAAAATTATAGTCCAGTGTTCTGGAAATGGGGTCTGTGGAGGCAGGGCTGTGAACCATGTTGATACTGCATCAAGATATTTTAAGTTGCATGCACTTACAGAAGAGTGTCCATAATTTTCATCAGATTCTCAAAGAAATGTGCAAGCCCTATTTCATTAAAAAGTTAGGGAATGCTGGACTACATGGTTTCCCTCCCAAAAGTATGTACTGAGCATTTTCAGTGTGTCTCCTCTGCTCTGCTCCAGGCACTTGGGGCACAAATATGCTTTTAGGGTACTTGGTGCCATGACAGAAGTGCGTCCCTCAGGGAAACAAAGAATAGGCAACGTTTGACCCATCTGGTCAGGAACGGCCCACTGGGGGAGAACCATATGCTTACTGTTGAAGCTGAAGGCTGTGTGTGTGGTTTACTGGTTGGAGAGTGCTTTAGGCAGAGCAGCAAGTTCAAAGGCAACATGTGGTCTAGGAGCCGCAAGGGTACCTGGGAGTGGAACACAGCACCATGTGCATTGCAGGCTAGGACAGTGGTAGAAAGCAGACATGAGGACAGGAAGATATGCAGGGCCAGGGTAGACAGTGCCATGTGTGCCACCCTGAGGAAGTACAGGTGCTAGATGATGCCTTCTTTCTAGTTGCACAGGACCCGGATGAGCCTCTTGCCTACTTCTGAGCTTTTGTTGACTGAGTGGAAGTCTGGCCTGGACCCGGAGCCATCCCCACACAATTCACTGTCTCAGGGACACATTGTGGCCAGTGAGGCTGGACTTGAAAGGCATTGTCAGAGTGCACTCTGTTCTTGCTTCCAAGGATGCTTTCTTGTGTCTTGGCAGGGGGGCAAGGAGCCCTGTTTCATTTACTCAGGTAGGGCCGCAGGAACTTAGCGCTTGATGCTTTCTCCCCAAACGTCAGCCCCATCACTGGCTTCAAGTGACCATCCCCTGGCCCTGTTTGGCCTATAGGCCTTTGAACAGGCCACATGGTCATGCTTTGCGCAGGGGAACTGAGTCCCTTTCCTGGAAAATGTCTGTTTCTGCAGGGCTGCACCCCACAGTGCTTGGGCAAGAGTAGGTTCCAACCAGGTGTGGAAGCCATGACTTTTCAACTCCCATACTAATTGGCCAGTCTGCACGGACAAAGTACTGGGGTCAAGGCTTTGACCTTAAGATGGGACAGGGAGGGGAGCTAGCCAGGGGGCGTTCGGGCTTGGTAGTGTCCTGCCTGTGCCCAGTATACCCAGCCCCAGCGCCCCCTCCCTGTCTTCGCCCAAGGTCGCAGCGCAACCCGAGAGCTGCAAACTTCAGCGATCAGCCTCAGCCGAGAGATGCGCGGGGCTGGGAACCAGGGGCCGTGTGAAAGGAGAAACACTGAGCCAGTGCCAGGGAGTCCCAGGAGGCAGAGGCGGGGTCGTAGGCTGCATCCCGGACCGCAGCGCAGCGTCCCCTGGGAAAAGCTGGGAGGACGTGCACCGCCGGAGCCAGCCGCAAGGACGCCGCGGTCCTCCCCACCGCGTCCTCCCGGACCAGGGGCGAGCCCGCAGCCCCTCCCGCGCGGTCGCGGACCCGGGGCGCCCGCTCGGCCCAGGCTGCCGCAGGCTCTGCGGGGGTCGAGGAGGGCGGCGGAGGCCAGAGGACGGGCGGAGGTCGCGAAGGGCGGGCTGGGCGCCCCAGCCGGCAGACGCAGCGCCCGGGCTGCGGGCGCGAAGCCCCTTACCTGGGAAGCCGCGCGCGAAGCCAGGGGCCCTCGGCGGGGCGCACGCACCCTGGGTCGGGACCGCACCGCTCCGGTGGCCGCGGGTCCCGGGCGGGCGCGCACCCTCGGGCACACCCACCGCGCGGGTGCGGGTGCGGGACTGAGCGAGCACCGAGTGGCTGGCGAGCGGGCGGCGGGCACCCCGAGTCCCCGCCTTCCTGACGCGGCGCCGGAGCGGTGGGGGGGGAAGGGACAGAATTGCGAAACCGAGGGGAGGGTCTTAGCTGGTAAACTCCAAAAGCCCTGGGCAGAGTCGAGGAGGGAAACTTTAGGAGAAGAAACCACAACACTTAACCCGTGGACGTCCACGTCCATTTCTTCCGTCTAGACATCTCTGTCCTCATAGTACCTGGAGACACAGCATCGGAGGAATAACTGGCCCAGACAGGACTCGAACCTGGGTCTGGCAATTGGCTTTTGTGCACAACGAGATCCTGGCCAGGAAAGTGACAATTTACATCTCTTTGGGTGTTTTTTTTTCCCCACTTTCCTTTCAAGGCATTGCTGTAGCCCCATTCAGGACCCTCCATATTTATTCCATTCCCCCATCTCCAGCAGAAGCTTTTCATCACTTTAAAAATATTTGCGTTTCAATCACTAACCTTGAATGACCAGCTCGCTGAGCGCCACCTTGAGCACCACAGGAAGTCCAGGAGAAAGGGGTGGCTTTTGTACCCTTCAGGGCCTAGGAGGAAAGACAGCCGGACCCCAGCATGGACCCCACTGTGTGTATCTTTCAAGTTTAGCCAACAGTTTTAGTTTGGACATTGTGATCCAGATGAGAGAGAACTTGCAAGAGATGTTTACTTTCAGTTTGACAGAAACGTGGTTATTAGAGTGAGTTCATTCTCATGAGGGTGGTACAAGAGCAGATAGAATAGAATTGGCCTCAGTGTTATGACACAAAAAAGAAGTGGTCAGCTGGAGAGTAGCTTCAGACTTTTGTCCAAGTGCTGGAGGGGGCTGACACCATGGAGCTGTGGGATTGACTTTTGCCATCCAGTGAAGCATTAGTGTGGCTAGAGCTTCTCATTTTTTCAAGAGAAGCCATAAATCCAGACATTTAAGTCGTCTCCCAATTTGTTGACAACTCATTTAAAAAATACTAAACACTATATATAAGATCACAATGTTCAAGCTAAAGAAAAAATATGGTTTTAGACTTAATACAGCCTATAGATCTGGGATTTAAGCACTTCCATTTGGGGTGCTTCATTCAGTTTTATTTGGGCTTCTCAGCATCCTTGTGGGATAGGCCAAGGTGGAGCACTACTTCCATTCAAGAAGGGGAGGAAACCAGGTTGACATGGGTCCAAGCCTAGCCCAAAGCTGATTGGTAGAGATGGGACTGAAGTGCAGGTCTTCCAAGTCCTGGTCTTGAACTTTTGCTCTCTGTGAAGAATTTCTAGGCATTGTGAGCCTGATTAGGCATGAGCTGGAGTGGGTGAGGGGGACAGGGTGAAGCACAGCAGCTTTCAGCTTTAGCAGGAGGGGGAAGCGGTGTGCCAGGCTGCTGTCCTCGAAAGCAAAGCAGTTCACCCTGATGACTCAGACAGTGAACTGTGTCTTCAAGGCTGAGCTGAGTCAGAGGAGGCCGGATCGGAAGTGGAGCATCTGGGATTCCTGAGGTCCAGAAAGAGCATCAAGAAAGAAGAGAAAAATATTCTAAGCATACCCATCCACCCATATCTCCCTCCCACCCACCCAAAGCTAGAAGCCACGGGTGCAGAAACTCCAGCTAGACATCGTGACAAGAAAGCAGTGGAAGTGTCCTTAATCAAGCAGCAGAGCTTCTAGCATCTCTGACTTGGGTATTTCCACACAGAAGGCAGAATGGAAGACTACCTGCCCCCACCCTTGTTGTTTGGAGTGCAGTGTAGGATTAACATGTGTCAATGTCTCAGGCATTGTGCTGAGCATTTCACACACATCATCTATCTCATGGGGCTCACACAGGGTCACTGATTTAGGAAAGGAGGGAGGTGGGTTTCAGATATGGGTCTTTGTGACTGGAAGACCAACCTTATCGAACTGAAGGCTGGAAAGATGTGTCACTGGGAGACTGCAAGGCTATAAATAGTGTGGTTAGCAGACACCTCTCACATGTGCTGACTTTGGTGGAGGGGGCCTCAGTGTTGGCAAATATTTCAGACCCGGCTTCTCCAGGGAAATTTGCACATATAGACTTTTGTTCTTCTCAAGAGGTTTGCAAACTGTGTACATAGCTTTGCACACTGAAATAGTGAATAATCAATTACCGGCCCTAGAGGAAATAGAGCTGGGTTCCTGTGAGCTTCTGCTAACGTTTTCATCAACTCATCCACAGGAGATGTCTTCCAAGACCCCCTCATGGACGCCTGAAACTTTAACTAGTACAGACTATGTTTTTTGGTATGTGTTCTTCTCTACAGTAAAATTTAATTTCTAAATTAGGCACAGCAAGAGATCAATAGCACAAATAGCGACATGATTATAACAACATAATAAAAGTTGTGTAACAGCAGTCTCTTTCTCAAAGCATGTCATACTGTTCTCACCCCACTTGGATGGTGTGAGCGAGGAGAGGAAGTGGAGCGAATGGTGCAGGCATTGTGATGTTTGTAGCTTCCCCAGTGTACTACCTGGAGAGTGAGTTGATCCGATAATCACAATGCTAAGTCACTAATGATTGTGCAGTATACACAACATAGATCCTGGACAATGAAATAATTCACATGCAGAGTGGATGGAGCAGACAGCACAAGAAGTCCCCATGCTATTCAGACTGATAAATTGTTATTTCTGGAACTTTCCATTTAAAATATTTGGTGTGTGGTTGATAAGGGGTGCCTAAAACTTCAGAAAACAAAACCCAAGGAGGAAAACTAAACTTATTTCATGTGTGTTTCTATCTCAAGACAGCATTTTGAAGTGTGTGGTGGGCTCATTAACATTAAACTCATGGCCAAACAGCCCTAGAACGCATGCCCCGGCAAAGGTTCTCTGACACGTGCTTTCTTCATAAGCCTTCTTGTGCTTCAGAGCATTAGACAACACTTGAACTCTAAGCTCGGGAGCTACTTTAAATAGTAAAATTGTCAACAAAAAGCACAAAAGTATGAAAAGCATGGTTCACCATGAGCTGTGAGGAGTACAGTTAAGCAGTTAAGGCACATGCCTGTGAAGCCTAAGGACCTTGGTTCAATTCTCTTTGCCCAATTTTTTACAAAACTATTCTTTGTTAGAATACAAAAAATTAGGTTTCATTATGGTGTTTTCAAACAATTTTTTTGTTCTCTTCCCTCCTTTTCCCCTTCTCACTCCTTCCTTGCAACCCCCCCAAATGTAGCCATTTTTCTGCTTTCATACATGCTTCCTTTTGTCCTTTCCCCTGTTCTCATCACCCCTTGTTCCCCTCCTGTGATCTCCTATCTCTAGTCATAGCCCAGCCTCACATTCCCTTTATTTACACACATTAGGACTCACATATGAGGGAGACCGTATGATTTTTGTCTTTCTGGGCTTGGGTTACCTCACTTAGTATAATTTTTTTCCCAGTTCCATTCATTTTCCTGCCAATTTCAAAACTTAATTCTTCTTTACAGCTGCATAAAATTCCATTGTATATATGTACCCACCCCCCCCCTTTTGAAGGGGTCTCACTGTAGGTCAGGCTGACCTGGAATTCACTGTGTAGTAGTCTCAGGGTGGCCTCGAACTCTTGGCGATCCTCCTACCACAAGTGCTGGGATTAAAGGCGTGTGTCACCACCACGCCCAGCCAGTGCACCACATTTTTTATTAGCATCAAGTGATGGGCATCTAGGTTGGTTCTATTTGTGACTGAACATGGATGTGCAAATATCTCCTTGGTAGGATATGGAATCCTTTGGGTATATGCCTGGGAATGATACAGCTGGGTCATAGGGTAGTTTAATTTTTAGTTTTTGGGAAACTTCTACACTGACTTCCATAGTGCCTGCATCAGTTTACACTCCCGCTAACAGTGAATAATAGTTCTCCTTTTTCCACAACCTGACCAGCATTTATTGTCATGAATTTTCTTATTGATAACCATTCTGACTGGGTTGGGATGAAATCTCAAAGTGGACTTAACTTGCATTTCTCTGGTAGATAAGGATGCTGAACATTTAAAACAAATTAAATAGTGTACTGTAGATGTGCATGTTCTTGTGTGTGAGTATGGGTGTGTGCCTGTGTGTGTATGGACATGCCAAGGTCTCTTGCCACTGCAAGGGAAAGCCAGAGACTTGTGCCCTTTTTTGCATCTGGCTTTATGTGGGTGGTTGGGGGATTGAATTGGGCTTGCAGATTTTGCAATCTAGTACCTTTAACTGCTGAGTCATGTTGAACATTTTGAAAAATTATCTGGTCATTTGTGTTTCTTCTTTTGAGAGCTCTCTGTTCATTTCATTAGCTCATTTATTGATTGGCAGTTTTGTCCTTTATATTCTAGATATCAATCTTCTGTGAGAAGGAATAGCTGGCAAACATCTCACATTCTGTAGGCTTTCTATTTGCTATCTGGTCTTTTCCTTTACTGTGAAGAAACATTTTAAAAATGGTTTATTTAATTTAATTTATTTATTTACTAGAAACAGAGAGAAAGAGAGATTGGGCAAGCCAGGGCCTCCAGGCACTGCAAACAGACTCCAGATACATGCATCACCTTGTGCATCTAGCTTTATGTGGGTCCTGGAGAATTGAACCTGGGTCCTTTGACTTTGCA
Source organism: Orientallactaga sibirica (assembly GCA_036365145.1). NCBI lineage: Eukaryota > Metazoa > Chordata > Mammalia > Rodentia > Dipodidae > Orientallactaga > Orientallactaga sibirica. The sequence continues at coordinate 29,422,119 of JAEOAD010000015.1, read as the reverse complement.
GGCAACTGCCTGAACTGCTAAGCTATATCTCCAGTCCTGCTATTGATTCTTGGGACTATGGCCTGTGCTATTTGAGTCCTTTCCACAGTTTTTATGTATACCTAAAACTTCACTCACATTGTCTACGTTTTCCTCTAGTTTTTGTTGTTGTTGTTGTTGTTGTTTGTTTGTTTTTTCTTGAGGTAGGGTCTCACTCTATCCCAGGCTGACGTGGAATTCACTATGTATTCTCAGGGTGGCCTCGCACTCATGGCAATCTTCCTACCTCTGCCTCCCGAGTGGGGGGATTAAAGGTGTGCGCCACCATGCCCGGCTGTTTTCTCTTTCTCTCTTTTTTTTTTAATCATTTCTGGCATTACATATAGGTCTTTGATCCATTTTGGACTGATTCATTTGATTTGTGCAGGGTGAGAGATATGGGTCTAATTTCATTCTTCTGCACATGAATATCCAGTTTTGTCAGCACCATCTTTTTTCCACTGTATGTTTTTGATGCCTTTGTTGAACATTAGGTGCACATGACCGTGTGGGCTTGTTTCTGGGTCCCTATTTTATTTATTCTATATTCTATTCTATTCTATTCTATTCTATTCTATTCTATTCTATTCTTTCTATTCTATGGAATTCCAGTGGAATAGGTCTAATGCGTCTGTGTGCCTGTACCATGTTTGTGTCACTATGGCTCTTTTGTGTTTCCATATGAATTATTGGATTATCTTTTCTAGTTCTCAGAAAAATTGTCACTGCAACTTTGATGGAAATTGAGTTGAATCTGTCAATTATTTTTGGTAATGCAGCCATTTTCACAATATTAATTTTGCCATGGAAGGCCTCTAACATCTGAAACTTTCTTTCATTTCTGTTTTCAGTGTCTAAAAGCTTTCTTTGCAGAGGTCTTTTGCATCCTTGGTGAGGCTTACTCCTAGGTACTTTATTTTGTTGGGAGAGGATGAGAATAGGTTATTTTTCTTAATTTCTTTCTCAACAAGCTCATTATTGGACTATATGAATGCTATTGATTTTTGTGTGTTGATGTTGTATTCCACAACTTTTCTGAAAGTGTTTATTCAATCTAAGAGTTTTCTGGTTGAGTCTGTAGCCACTTAGATTAATAATCATGTCATCTGAAAATAGGAATAATTTCATTTTGCCCTTTCTAATTTTTATGCATTTCATGTCCTTCGCCTGTCTTATCATTTTAGCTAAGATTTCAATAAATATATTAAATAAGAGTGGAAAGCCTGGCATGGTGGTGCGCACCTTCAATCCTAGAACTTGGGAGGCAGAGGTAGGGTGATTGCTGTGAATTTGAGGACAGCTTGGGACTACAGAGTGAGTTCCAGGTCAGCCTAGACTAGAGTGAGGCCCCACCTCAAAAAACAAACAAACAAAAATGAATAGAGACAGTGGGAATCCTTGTTTTATTTCAGATTTTAGAATAAATGTTTTCAGTTTTTTCCCATTCAGAATAATGTTGACTATAGGTTTGTCATATACAGCCTTTATTATTTTGAAGAATATTCCATCCATTCTGTTTTTTTTTTTTTAGAATGGGTGTGTCAGGGCATCCAGCCATGCAAATGAACTCTGGATGCATGTGCCACCTTGTGCATCTGGCTTATGTGGGTCCTGAGGAATTGAACCTGGGTCCTTTGGCTTTGCAGGCAAGCTCCTCAGCTGCTAAGCCATCTCTTCAGCCCTCCTCCCTTTCTTTTGAGGCAAGCCCAAGAGACTGATCTTTTATTAAACTTTTTTAATTGACAATTTCCATAATTACAGTCAATTAGCCATGATAATTCCCTCCCCTCCCCCACTTTCCCCTTCACAAATCCTCTCTCCATCATATCCCATTCCTCTGTCCTTAGTCTCTCTTTTATTTTAATGTCATCATCTTTTTCTCCTATTATGAGGGTCTTGTGAAAGTAGTGCTAGGTACTGCGAGGTCATGGATATCAAGGCCAATTTGTGTCTGGAAGATTGCACTGAAAGCAGTCCTACCCTTCCTTTGGCTCTTACATTCTTTCTGCCACCTCTTCCACAATGGATCTGAGCCTTGGAAGATATGATAGAGATATTTCAGTGCTGAATACTCCTCTGTCACTTCTTCTCAGCACTATGGTGCCTTTTGGGTCATCCCAGTGGTGACTTCCATCTGTAAAGAGAAGTTGTCTAACCAAAAGTGAGAGCAGCATTAATATATGGGTATGAACATTATGCTAAGTGCTTATAGGGCAGTTTGGTGAGCATAATATACACATTTAGCCAGACAAGAGCAGGTGTTATACTCCTAAGGCTCATGACCTCCCCCATCATAGGCTTTTGATAGGTTTTCAGTACCAGGCATGGATTCCCTCCCATGGAATGGACCTCCAGTCCTACTAGACAGCAGTTGGTTTCCCCAGAATAGACATGCCACTATTGCACATATTTGGTCATTTGGCCTTACTGGCCAAACTTAAGGCTTGCAGTGGTCACTGTTTTTACTGCTGATGAAAACTTCTCTCTCCCATAGGGTTACGTGCAATGCAGCTTTTTCTACCTTTTTGTCAGCTGGTCTACAGGGAGAAGGTTTTCATCTCAGCTTCAGCTTGATTTCTCAGTGAATTTGTAGCTCAACCATGTGGAGTCTTCAACAATAGGGTCTTACCATCTATTCTTGGTGGGAAACCAAGAGCCTTAGCAATGGCCTGTAATGTTTTGAGGGACATCAGGGACCACCCTGGCCAACAACTCACTGGAAGCTATCCCATTCTGGCACTGAAAATTTTCTAGTAACAATCTATGGCTTCTTGGTGTGCCATTATCCAAAAAAGTAGGTTTCCATATGGCTTATTCACAATAAATAAATAAATAAATTAATTAAATAAATTAATAAATTTGATTAACCCTCCTCCAACCCTTCTTTGTACTCAGTCTCTTCCCATGATCTCACTTAGACCACTGCACCCTCAGTAATCTGTTCTTCTACTAACATATATACAATACCATCCCCTTAAGTCCTGCCCTCTCCTCCCTCCCTTATAGCTCTTTTCTAGCTTACTGGCCTCTGCTACTGATTTTTACCCCAACTCACATATAAGTCTAAATATTTGTAGCTAGGATCCACATATGAGAGAGAACATGTGACATTTGGCTTTCTGGGCCTGGGTTACCTCACTTAGTATATTCCTTTCCAGATCCATCCATTTCCCTGCAAATTTCATAATTTCATTTTTCTTACCCTTGACTAGAACTCCATTGTGTAAATGTACCACATCTTCATTATTCAACCATCAGTTGAGGGACATCTAAGCTGGTTCCATTTCCTAGCTACTGTGAATAGAGCGGCAATAAACATCCTTGAGCAAGTATCTCTAAGGTAGTGAGACGAGTCCTTAGAATATATGATTAGGAGTGGCATAGCTGCTTCGTACGGTAAATCTACTTTTAGTTGTCTCAAGAACTTCCACACTGATTTCCACAATGGCTGGACCAGATTACATTCCCACCAACAGTGTAGAAGGGGTCCTCTTTTTTTGCATCCTCCCCAGCATTTATTATCATTTGTTTTCTTGATAGCCATTTGGACAGAAGTGAGATGGAATCTCAAAGTAGTTTAATTTGCATTTCCCTGATGGATAAGAGAAAAGGGGCGGGGGGAGAATTGGTGCACCAGGGCCTCCAGCCACTGTAATTGAACTCCAGACACATGCACCACCTTGTGCACATGTGTGACTTTGCACATGCATCACATTGTATGTCTGACTTATGTGGAACCTGGGGTGTCAAACATGGGTTCTTAGGTTTTGCTGGCAAGCACCTTACTGCTAAGCCATCTCTCCAACCCTCTCAGAATTTTTTTTTCCAGGTAGGGTCTCACTCTAGCCTAGGCTGACCTGGAATTAACTATGTAGTCTAAGGGTGGCCTTGAACTCACAGGGATCTTCCTACCTCTGCCTCCCAAGTGCTGGGATTAAAGGAGTGCATCACCATGCTCGGCCCCTCTCAGAATTTCTTAAAATTTTTTTGTTTATTTATTTATTTGAGAGTGACAGACAGAGAAAGAGAAAGAGGCAGATAGAGAGAGAATGGGCGTGCCAGGACCTCCAGCCACTGCAAATGAACTCCAGATGCATCTGGTTTACATGGGTCCTGGGTAACTGAGCCTCAAACTGGGGTCCTTAGGCTTCACAGGCAAGCACTTAGCAGCTAAGCCATATCTCCAGCCCCCCTCTCAGAATTTTTTTTTTTTTTTTTTGGTTTTTCGAGGTAGGGTCTTACTCTAGCTCAGGCTGACCTGGAATTCACTCTGTATTCTCAGGGTAGCCTCAAACTCACAGTGATCCTCCTACCTCTACCTCCCAAGTGCTAGGATTAAAAGCATGTACCACCACACCTGGCCCCTCTCAGAATTTTTAATGTCTGCACTTACACCTATAAACTTTCCTTTTAGCACTGCCTTAATTATATCACAGATCCCAGAGGATCTAGTAGGATGTATTATCATTTTCATTAATTTCTAGAAGTTTTTGAACTTTCTACCTGATTTCTTCAGTGACTCATTATTTACTCAAAAATGTATTTTCAGAGGCTGGTAAGATTGCTTAATGGTTAAAGTCAGTTGTTTTTAAAACCTGTTGGCCACCCACATAAACCAGACTCAAAAAGTGACACAAAAATTTGGTGTTTGTGGCAAGAAGTCTACATACACACACACACACACACAAAAAAATACAAATTTAAGTGTATTGTTCAGTCTCTAAATACTTCTGTTATTACTGAAGTTTGTCTCGCTATTGATTTCTAGTTTTGTTCCATTGTGGTCTGATAGATACAAGAAGTAATCTCAATTTTTTTATATATGTTATGACTTTGTAACCTATGATATTGTCAGTTTTGGAGAAGCTTCCATATACCAAGAAGAATATATATTCCCTATTTGTTAGATGAAATGTTCTGTAGATATCTCTTAAATCTAGCTGGTCTATGGTATAACTTACCTGTGAAGTGTCTTTGCTGATTTGCAGTTTGGATGTCCTGTATAAATATGTGAGTGGAGTATTAAAGCCTCCCACTACTATTATGTCTGGACCAATGTTTTTTGTTTTATAAAGTTAGGATCCCCAACATTTGGTGCATAAATGTTTATAATAGAAGTCCAAACATTTGTAGCAATGATCCACATATGAGAGAGAACATGTGTATGTTTGGCTTACTGGGCCTGGGTTACCTCACTAAGTATAATCCTTTCCAGATCCATCCATGTTTGGACTATTGTGTGAGCTGGAATAAAACTCAATAGCAGAGGCCAGTAAGCTAGAAAGAAAGGAGATATAAAGGAAGTAGAAAAGGAGGTGGGAACTTAAGAGGATGGTATTGTATATATGTAAGTATAAGAACAGATTAGTGGGGGTGGAAAGTCCTAAGTGAGGTCAGGGGAAGGGATTGAGTAAAGGAAAGGTGGGGGAGGGCTGTTCAAAATCTAAGAGGGTATGAATAAGTCATGTGGAAACCTACTTTTCTGGACAATGGCACACCAAGAAGCCATAGATTGTTACTAGAAAAATTTCAGTGACAGGGATGGGATAGCTTCCAGTGAGTTGTTGGCCAGGGAGGTCCCTGATGTCCCCCAAAACATTACAGGCCATTGCCAAGGCTCTTGGTTTCCCACAAGAAATAGATGGTAAGACCCTATTGCTAAAGACTCCACATACTTGGGCTGTAACGTCACTGAGAAATCCTGCTGGAGCTGTGCTGAAAATCTCCTCCCTGTAGACCAGCTGACAGAAAGCCGGAATGCATGCAGTTCCATGGGAGAGAGAGAAATCACCAGTGGAAATAAACAACAGTGGACAGTGGACACTGCAAGTCTTAAATTTAGCCAGGCAGGCCAAATGAGCCAATGGATGAAATAGTGGCATATCTGTTATGGGAGAAACCAACTGCCCCCTAATTGAACTGGAGGCCCACTCCATGGAAGGGAATACATGCCTGATACTGAAAACCTATGACAGAGGAAGTCATGAGCCCCAGGGGTGTAATGTCTGCTGGTGTCTGGCTAAATGTGTATACTATGCTCACCAAACTGCCCAGTAAGCATTTCAGATGTTCATACCCATTTATTAATGCTACTCTCACTTTTGGTTAGGGAAGTTTCACAACTTTATCAGATATAAACATAGCCATTTTCACTTGTTTTCTGTTTCATTTTACTTCATAAGTTGCTTTCCATCCTTTGACTTTCAGTTTGTGGATGTCTTTGCTAGTGATGTAAGTTTCTTGAAGACAGCAGACAGTTGGATCTTGTTTTCTAATCCAGTCAGTCTACATCTTTTATTTTATTTTATTATTTTTTTTTTTTTGAGGTAGGGTCTCACTCTAGTCCACGCTCTACATTCTCTGGCTGAGTCTGACAACTGAGCTGAGCAGCCACCTCCCCACACAGTGATGGCCAGCATGACCACACACTCTTGTGTACTCGCTGTCCTTCCTCACTCCACGTCCCTCCAGTCTGGATTTCCTGGGATTTCTCCCCCCACCCCCAGAAGTGTTTGTAATAGGATTTTGCCTCAGGCTCACTTTTCTAGGATCCTGGGCAAACATATGAGGCTACTGGGGACATTTCACATTCAAACTACATCATCTAGTCAATGAAAATGTGTATAGTTGATGCAATACTATATAGTAGTGAAAATGACTAATACTGTAAATGGCATAGATGATTTTCACAAAAAATATATGATAACCACAAATTACAGAGCACAGACTATGTGATTCCATTTACAATATGTTCAAATAGGCAAAAATACTTGACAATGACAGAAATAAAGGTGGTAGTTACCTCTGGAAAAGTGAGGGTGGGAGGTGCCAATAATGAAGGCTTGGGAGTAGTGATGTTCTATTTTTGTAATCTGGATGATGTTTACAAGACAATGGTACTTTGTGAAAAATCATTGAGTTATACCTTTATTATCTGTGCATTTTTCTCTGTGTTATATTCAATATAAGATTTTATTTAAAAATTAAGGTAATTCAGTTCAGTGAGAAAGAATTTCTCAGTGACCTTCCAACTGAATCCAAAGGATGTTTTTCAGAAAAGAGTAGGGGCAAAGTTTGGGCAACTAGATGCCCCTAAGAGAGAGAAAGAACACCAGAGCCGGAACCATTCATAAGTGGAACACAGCAAGTTTAACTCTGGGCTGCCTGAGGTATCTTTGATCATCTCCACCACACTCTCAGGTATGCAACTTTTTTTTGAGAGAGAGAGAGAGAGACGGAGAGAGAGAGAGAATGGGTGCGCCAGCAGCCTCACAGCCACTGTGAATGAACTCCAGACGCATGCGTGGCCTTGTGCACATGTGCGACATTATGCACTTGTGTCACTTTTGCATCTGGCTAAACATGGGACCTGGAGTTTCAAAAGGGAGTTCTTAGGCTTTGCAGGCAGGTGTCTTCACCGCTAAGCCATCTCTCCAGCCCTACTGGTATGCAACTCTGATGTTTTGGAAGAGGTTTGTGGTTGGTTGTTGCAGTCAGCTCCACGTTGCTGAGACAAACAACCAACAAAACACAGCTGATGGGAGGAAAAGGGTTTGTTTCATCCAGGGGACATTCCATTAATGGTGTAAGAAGTTGGCTCACTCCTTCATGTACCAGCATAGCAGAGAGAGAAAACCAACACCAGCAAGCATGAATAGCTAGAGCTCAAACTACTCTGAACACACCTAGTAGGGCTACACTCAGGATCTACCCCAAATACACCTTAGGGCTGATTTCCAAGATCTGCCCCCAGTGACCTCTTCCCCAGTAGGGCTCCACCCACTGGAGACTCCAAATTCAAGCCTGAGTCTAGGGGCTATATAACTAAGCTACCACATGGGGTACATTCAGGAGCTCTCCATCCAGCTCATGGGTATATAAGTCTGATGTCTTGGAAGAAGTTTGTGGAAGGAAAGATTCAGGAGCTAATAGCATATAGAAACAATCACAGAAGAGCCAAAAGTATGATAAACTGTGAACAGAATGGAGATTCTTGGGGCCATTCTTTCTTATTAAGAGAAGGACAGATGTGCACACAAAGAGGTGGACAGAGGTCAGGCAGGGTGGTGCACACCTTCAGTCCCAGTACTCTCAGGAGGCTGAGGTGGGAGGATCACCATGACTTTGAGATGAGTCTGGGCTAAAGAGTAAGTTCAGGTTAGCTTGGGCTACATAGAGTGAGACCATATCTAAAAAGGAGGGGGTGCTGGAGAGATGGCTTAGCAGTTAAGGTGCTTGCCTATGAAACCAAAGGATTCATGTTTGACTCTCCAGGTCCCATGTAAGCCAGACACACAAAGTAACTCAAGCATGCAAGGTTGCACACGTACACAAGGTGGCACATGCATCTACAGTGGCTGGAGGCCCTGTGTGTCAGCTCTCTATCTTTCTCTTGTTCTTGCTCTCTTGCATAAAAAAGTCCAGTCTATTGGACTTGCCTCAAAAAATAAACAATAAAAAAAGTGGACAGGGGACTGTGTAGAACTGGAAGATCATGGTACCCAGATGGATGGAAGTAGACAATTCCACGAGGCAGGGAATGATGGACATTAACAAATACAGCAGAACACACAGATTTAAGTGGATTCACTGACTGGAAGATCATTGAAGTCTGCAGTGGGTCATATTCTTCAAAGATGACTGCAACGGTATTTCCCATTCTAATGCACTTCTACAACGTGACCTCGCCATCCCACTGTGAGATGGGGTCTATACCATTTGCCCTTAGTTCTATATGTCTTGTGACCCTGACGAATGATGTACAGTGGAAGTGACCTTATAAAGATTGTAATAACTCCTACAACATAACAGGCGATAGCATTTCCAACTTGTTTGTTGGCAAATCAGAGCATCTCATATAGGAAGCCAAACTACTCTGAGTTCACTCTCTAATAACAAGCCAAGCCGCCAAAAGAGGCCACGTACGAGTCTAGTGTCAGCAGACCTGGTTGTTGCCTTATCCTGACACAGGTGCTGAATGTGGAAGTTGAATGAGCCTTCAGATAAGTTAGTCCTCAAGTGCTCCGTCACTTCAAGTCTTCCCGCGTGAACTTCTAGGGGTCATGAACCTTGTACCCCAGCTGACTTCCTGATTCTCAGAATCTAGGAGTAGGATAGAATGTTTGTAATAAGTTTTGAGTCATCTGACATTTGTTACACAGCAACAGTGCCCGGCAGTGTGACTTCAGAGGTGGATATGCAGTCAGTGAGGAAGAGGGTGACCACATAAACAGAGGAGAGACAGGGAGGTCACAGTGGAAGGTGACAGAGAGAATTTAGGAAAGTTCTTGTTGGATGAAGTACCCTGGAAAGATTTATAGTAACTATCAGATCAGGGGGACGAGTTGGCACTGGGCAATTGACAAATGGGGCATAGGCCAGAAAGGCGGAGGGCATGGGCCAGGGAGATGCAGGGCAAGTTCTGTGTTGGAGGACCATGAGGGCCTATTCTAGGTCAAGGTTCCAGTCCCTCTGCCCAGTTGTTTTGCTGTAGTTCAGCTCTCTTAAAAACATATTTATTTATTGGAGGGGGGAGGAGAGAAGGGGAACACCAGGGCCTCCTGCCACTGCACACGAATTCCAGACACTGTGCGTCTGGCTTCAAGTGGGTCCTGAGGAACTGAACACCTTTAACTGCTAAGCAATCTCTCCAGCCCCTTTTCCTAGCTTTTTTTTTTTTTTTTTAAATTGGAGATTGGAGATGCCTCTGTCTGTCACTGGGATACAAGGCTGGCTGGTGACCTGAGGAGCACACAGTGAGGGAGGGGAGAAGAGGCACCGCTTCACTCTTGACTCCTTAGAGAGCCTGCAGGAAGTTACAGAGCAGTGGATCTTCCTGTTATGACAGCCATGCCATAAATGACACAAGAAAATATGAGTCTTGAACTCTCATGAGAGGAAGGCAATGAAAAGCAGTCTGACTGCCCAACTGGAAGTTCACTTTTCAACAACTATTTTTCAACAGCTATTTTAAGACAGGATCAGACATGTTTCTACAAATAAGCTTGAAAAATAATGGCCATCTGCAGCAGGGTGACTCAAGCCACCTCCTCACCTGAGCACCGGGTGACGGAGAGAGGGCTGTGCTTCCGTCCATGGACAGACCCACACTGGTCACTTCTGGAGGACATTCCACAGAAAGCTTCCTCAGTGCCTAGAGCAGCAGATTTACCTTGGCTAGTTATCGGGGTTTCCAGGTTGTCACCACCTTCAATCACCTGCAGCATGATAATCTATAATCACCCTCATTTCGGGAGATGTGAAAACCTAGAATGAGAAGCTGGGACGTGAGAGAGTCTAGCCCCCAAGCCTGACAAGTAACCACTCGAGCTTTGCATCCTTCCTGAGCCACCATTTGGGTCATCGTGAGCCTTCAGAGTCAGCATGGTCTTGTTCTGCCTTGGACATGATGGGAGGTGATCCACCAGCCCAGCTCTCTCTGCCTTGGTCACATTGCTCTTGGGCCTTGTGGCCAGGCGTGGTGGTGTATGCCTGTAAAACCAGCACTTGGGAGGCTGAGGCAGGAGGATGGAGAGCTCAAGGTCAGCCTGGATTATACACTGAGATGTCTCAAAATATACTGCAACAGTGTGAGCTGGGGAGATGGCTTAGAGGTTTAAGTCTTGCAAAGCCTGCGTGCCTGGGTCCAGTTCCCTAGTACCCATGTAAAGGCAGATGCACACAGTGGTGCATGCATCTGTAGAGTTCATTTGTAGTGGCAAGAGGCCCTGGAGCACCCATTCGCTCTCAGATCAATAAATGAAAAAATGTTTTTGTTTTTTTTTTAAATACAGTGCAATGCAATACAACACAGTATCCTTTAGTTCACTACAAGGTGACCAAGAACTGAGGATCAGGTTCCCTTCAAGTCAGAACCACCCTGGCTTGTTTCCCTCCTGTTCTGTCAGATACAGCTACCTCAGGAGAGAGGGTATGAGGCCTAGTGCGGGTGGGCAGAGGCTGGGCGGTCCATGTGGTCTTGTCTCTGCCTCTGCTGCTGCCTTCTTCCCCATTTCCTCCTTCTCACTGTTCATCCTCTGCCAACCAGTTCTTGCTCATTCTGGGTCTCTCCTCACAACACTCTCCTTGTTTGAATTCCACCTCTCAAACTTTTAATGCAATTCTGTGGCCTCCCGCCACAGACTGCCTCTCTCAGCATTTCTCTGTTCAGATTCCTGAGGAAGGAACCTAACTGACCTGGCTCCCTTGCTGTGCTGGGTCATGGCTCATAAGTCACCAGCCAGCTGAGCTGACCACGGCTGGCTCCTTCGCCTGCTACGCTGAAGAGCCAGGAGTAGAGTGGTGGAGTGCATCGGAACAGTCTTTAATGGAGGCTGTTTGTTGAACTGTTTCTTTGAGAAGGGACAATGCCAACATTTGTACTCTATTTCTAAACCTCCCACCCACCCTGAGGCAGGAACGCAGCCTTTTGGAGCCTTTGTAAATAAAGATTTTTAACTGCTAGAAATTATTGTGTTCAGTCTCTCACAGTTGTATAACCTGGTTCCCTCTCAGTCTCCTCCCTCCCCTCCAAGTCTCTCTCTTCTTCGTGTGAGTTCCCACATAGGGGCTTTTGTCTAACCACTGCCAGGTGCTAGGCAGCCCCTCTGTTTCTGCCACTCTGGCACTTTCTCTGTGTGCTGTCGCCATATCTCCTGGCTTCTAATGTTGGTGCCTTCAGCACACCTGGGGCTTCAGGGCCATGCTGAGTCCCTTCTCTCTGGTTTCGACAGGTTGCGGTAAGAAAATTTCAAGGAGAAAGGCAGCAGGGCATGGTGAAGGATGGAAGCAGGCAGCAGAGTAGCTGCAGACCTCACCGTAAAGAAGCCAGGCATGGGGCACTGGGCCGCAGCAGGAATTTAGATCTGCTTCCTCTCTTTCCTTTCAGTCTGTCTCTCAAAAGGGAGATGCTCAGGCTGGAGAGATGGCTCCGCAGATAAGGTGCTTGCCTGCGAAGCCTATGGACCCAGGTTCAATTTCCCAGCACCAACGTAAACCAGATACACAAGGTGGTGCATGCATGATAAGGTGCTTGCCTGCGAAGCCTATGGACCCAGGTTCAATTTCCCAGCACCCACGTAAACCAGATACACAAGGTGGTGCATGCGTCTGAACTTTGTTTGTAGTGGCTGGAGGCCCTTGTGTGTCCATTCTCTCTCTCAAATAAATGAATAAATAAAAAGGTTGCTGTGAGTTCAAGGTCAGCCTGAGGCTACATAGTGAATTCCAGGCCAGTCTAGGCTAGTGAGACCCTACCTCAAAACAAACAAGCAGGGCTGGAGGATGGCTTAGCGATTAAGGCGTTTGCCTGCAAAGCCAAAGGACCCAGATTTGATTTCCCAAGACCCACGTTAGCCAGATGCACAAGGGGGCGCACACATCTGAAGTTCGTTTGCAGTGGCTGGAGGCCCTGGCATGCCCATTCTCTCTCTCCCTCTTTCTCTGTCAAATAAATAAATAAATAAATATAAAATACAAAAAAATAAACAAACAAACTTGAGCTGGGCGTGGTGGCACATACCTTTAATCCCAGCACTCGGGAGGCAGAGGTAGAAGGATCGCCATGAATTTGAGGCCAGCCTGAGAATACAGAGTGAATTCCACGTGAGTGAGACCCTACCTCACCAAATAAAAAACCAAAATAAACAAATAAACAAACAACAAGCAAACAAGAGATGTTCATCCAATGTTATTACACACATCCTTGGCTGAAGTCTTGATGTGTCTTTATTTTTCTTATTTTTATTTTTTATTTAATTTTTTTGTTTTTCGAGGTAGGGTCTCATTCTAGCCCAGGCTGACCTGGAATTCACTCTATATTCTCAGGGTGGCCTCGAACTCATGGTGATCCTCCTGCCTCTGCCTCCCGAGTGCTGGGATTAAAGGCGTGCGCCACCACTCCCGGCCTTATTATTTTTTAAAGTGTTATTTTTATGACACAAAAGGATTTGTTTATTTTTATTTATTTGATAGCAACAGTCAGAGAGAGAAAGAGGCAGAGAGAGAGAGAGAGAGAGAGAGGAGAGAATGTGTGCACCAGGTCCTCCAGCCACTGCAAATGAACTCCAGACACATACGCCACCTTATGCATCTGGCTTATGTGGGTACTGGGGAATCGAGCCTTGAACTGGGGTCCTTAGGCTTCACAGGCAATCACTTAACCTCTAAGCCATCTCTCCAGCCCTGTGTCTTTCTTTTGTGTGTGTAATGTGTGTGGGGAGTTGTGGTAATAGACATGTAAATATGCACCCTGTATAGGCTTGCCTGTGGTTGCCCGAATGAAACATCAGGGGTCCAACTTGGTCTTGTTTTGGAGCCAGCATCTCTTTCAACAGATTCCAGAACTTGTGGAGCTCCAAGGACTCTCGGGTCTCTGCTCCCCTGCTGGACTGGAGTTACAGGCATGGGTGACCACGCCCAGCTGTTTTACATGGGATGTTCAGATTTGAACTCAGGCCCCCTCAGGCCCCCTCAGGCCTTGTGTTTGCTCAGGAAGTGCACTTAACTGCTGAGCCATCCCTCAGCCCCATGTCTTTCTTATAGAGAGGTGTGGCCTGAATTCGGGGAAAAGGAGGAAAACATTGAGAGGCTAGGATTATGAGGAAAGCTGGCAAAGTGGATGGATGACTAAAGACAATCGTAGGACAAATGATTGTGTCCTTGAATAGCACTTTACAGTTGTACAGGTTCTATGTACATGTCATCCCATCACTGTCCTGTGTTTAAAAGCAGGCATATTTTTATATATCCATTTGGGATTCAGTGACCCTAATATGACCACAAACTGGCTGCCTGCAAGATCACCCAGGCTCCAGCCCCTGACCATATCCAGATCTCTTTCCTTTTTCATATGGCCCCTAGATCCTGGGACAAAGTTGTTTCACCACAGCTTAGGGAAGCTATGACTTCCAAACTGCTTAGAGACACTTCTCTTCGTTGTTTTTGTTGTTGTATGAAAGTAATTAATTCCAATAGATTTTCCAGACTACCTGGCATGTGCTTGAATCTCAACACCTAGTGGAAGAGGCCATTAAAATTCAGTGGATAGGGCTGATATTGGAGACTGACCTCCTGGGAGCATTGACACCAGGCTACCCTGTTGGAATAGCACCAGGCAGTGACTCAGCAGAGACTAACAAGATGAGAGAGCCAGACTGGCATGGGGGAGGGTCTTGGATAGAGGAACCCACACCTTGCATATAGCATAATGCAAAGAACCGTTGAGTTGGGGAGGGGCCATTGAAGGAGGGAGGAAGGAGGCAGGGAGTGTGAGTCCTGAGGCTCTGGGAACTGATGGAGGACCTTTGAGTCCCTATCTGAAGAGCAGTGGGAATCCTATGAGAAGTTTAGAAGACTTCATGTTGTTTGCTTCTGCCTGGAGTGTGAAGAATGGGCTGGATGAAGGGAGAGGGGAAGGGCTAGGCCAGTGAGTTTTGTTTTTCAACGTCTCCAAGAACACCTGGAAGTCAGGGATGAATATAAAATTATGGTCCTGACATGTCCAGTGCTCTGGCAGCAGCATGTTCGGGAAGAAAGAACTCTATTGTGATTAGCAGACACTGGGTGCCAGGCAGAGACTGTGTGGACCCAGGCCTGCCTGCCTCCAAGGAGCTTACCATCCCATGTACTGCATTGACAAGGAAGCCTGTGAAAAAGCCTGTGCCACTTCCTGTTTGAGCACCCCTAGGGATCAATCAAGAAGGCTTTTCCAGGGAAGTGAGAACTGAACTGCCAGTAGACAGATGGACAGGAGCTTGTTGGGTGGCTAATTTTTCATAGCCAACAAAGATCTCACTATCTCAAAGGAGAGTAAAGAAAGAGTATTTCCCTTTTGTTCTTAAGAATAGTTTTCAGGGGCTGGAGAGATGGCTTAGCAGTTAAGGTGCCTGCCTCCTAACCCTAAGAATGCTGGTTCCAATCTCCAGGTCCCACGTTTAGCCAGATGCAAAGTGATGCAAGGGCGCAATGCCGCACTTGCCCATAAGGGGGCGCACACATCTGGATGTTGTTCACAGCAGCTGAGAGACTGCTGGCGCGCCCATCTCTATCTGTCTTCCTCTCCCTCTCTATCTGTCTCTCTCTGTGTCTCTCTCCAAAAATAAATAAAATAATTACAAATTTTTAAAAAAATTAAAAAAAGAATAGCTTTCAGGAATGGAAGGGGTGGGGGGACAGCTGCCAACCATACCTGGTGCCACAGCTGGTGGAAGTCTCCAGGACTGCTCCCCTGCTCTTCTGGTAATTTAATACCCGAAGGAAATCTGGACTAGCATTGTCATTAAGAGCACATGGTGGGGGGGGAGGCTGGAGAAATGGTTCAGCAGTTAAGGCGCTTGCCTGCAAAGCCAAAAGACCCAGGTTTGATTCCCCAGCACCCACATAAGCCAAATGCACAAGGTGGTGCATGCACCTGGAGTTCATTTGCAGTGGCTAGAGGCCCTGGCATGCCCATTCTCTCTCTCTCTCAAATAAATAAAATATTTTTAAAAACAGAGCACATGGAAGATTGCATCATAGGAAGAGGAAATGATAACATCCAAATAGAACAAGACTACTTAGAAAGAAGGAGGGTTTCTATAGGGTGAAAGGAGGTGAAGGGAGGACAAAGGAAGGTGGTCATGGCATGTTGTATATATGTATGGAAGTTGACAATAAAAAGGTTTTAAAAAAGCAGATGAACTTGGCTTCCAGAGAGGGTTCTGCCACATCACCCTAACTCCCTAGACCCTCAGTTTCTCCTCCATTTAAAGAGGTAACAGGAGTCCCTGCACCACAGTACTGATGGGGAGACTGCTCTGGGACCCCTGGCTGCTGGCTCTGCGCATGCTGCACTTCATCTGTCTGTTTTCTGTGGGCTTCCAGTTTATTTTCTTTCTATAACATCGCCCCTGCAAGGTTTCCCCATGGAAAGAGTGGAAGCTGGTTCCAACACCCAGACTCTTCTGTAAGTCTTCTGTAAGTCTCTAATCCTTTTTTTTTTTTTTTGGTCTTTTGAGGTAGAGTCTCCCTCTAGCCCAAGCTGACCTTGTATTCACTACGTAGTCTGAGTCTGGCCTCAAACTCACATTGATCCTCTTACCTCTAAGTGCTGGGATTAAAGGCGTGCACCAAGCAGAGACAGAGAATGGGCGCACCAAGGCTTCCACCTCCTGCAAACAAACTCCAGATGCATGCGTCACTTTGTGCATCTGGTTTTACATGGGTGCTGGGGAATTGAACTTGGGTCTTTAGGCTATTCAGGCAAGCACCTTAACCACGAGCCATCCCCAAGCCACTAACTTTTTAAAAAACATATTTTTATTTATTTATTTATTTATTTATTTACACGTGTTTTTGTGTGTATATGGGTATGCCAGGGCCTCTTGCCTCTGCAAAGCAACACCACTTAGGCCACATTTTGTGCCTGGCTTTGTGGGGGTGCTAGGGAACTGAACCTGGCCCAGCAGGCTTTGCAAAACAAGTGCTTATAACTACTGAGTCATCTCCACAGCCTAGCCTCTAACTTTTACTAATTTAAACACACTTTTTTGGGGGGTCTCATTCTAGCCCAAGATGACTTGGAATTCACTATATACTCTCAGGCTGGCTTCCAACTCACAGTGATCCTCCTACTTCTGTCTTCCTAGTGCTGGGATTAAAGGCTGCACCACCATGCCCGGTTTAAACACTCTCTTTTGGTTTCCCCATCCCTAGAGTTGCAGCTGCTCCTTACAGTTGCTATCTTTGATCTTACTTTGTGGTCAAATGCTCTAACCACTGAGCAAACCACCCACTCTGTTGTTACTTTGGTCTGAAGGCTTATGTCCTACCAAAATGCATTTGTTGAAACCCCAATACCCAAAGTCATGATATTAAGGGGTGGGGTCTTTGGGACTAAGAAATGAAAGTAGAGCTTCATGAATGGGATTAATGTCCTTATAAAAGAGGCCTCAGGCAGCTACTTGCTGTGTGAGTTCACGGCAAGGACGCATCTGTACTCCAGAGTAGGCTCTTACTACTATATATCGAAACTGCCACAACTTGTTTTATTTTATTTTATTTTTAGAGAGAGCAAGAGTGAGAAACAGACAAAGAGTGAGAGAGAGAGAGAGAGAGAGAGAGAGAGAGAGAATTGGCATGCCAGGGCCCCAGTTGAACTGCAATTGAACTCCAGATGCTTGTGTCACCTAGTGGGCATGTGTGACCTTACACTTGCTTCACCTTTGTGAGTCTGGCTTATGTGGAACCTGGAGAGTCAAACATGGATCCTTAGGCTTCACAGACAAGTGCCTTAAGTGCTAAGCCATCTCTCCAGCCCTTGTTTTCTTATTGAAGTGCTGGGCATTGAACCCAGGATTTCATGCACGTGCTCTACCACTGAATTCCACTAAACCCTCAGTAGGGTTAGCCCAGCCCTCCTGGAGCTGTGATGGGGAGATGCCCAGGAATAGGTGCTCCCTCTGGCCATGGTGCTTGGCACCTCCTCAAAGCAGCTTTCAGTGCTGACCTCACAAGCATTCTCCAACTGACACATTTCCACATGTCTGCGCTGATAGGCCCCTGGAAGCCATTGCTGTAGCAAAGTTAACTTCACACTGCTTCTTGTTATCATTGGTTGTTTGTATTTCTTACCATATCTCTTAGGGGATAAATGACTCAGGACTGATTTTCCCAAACACAGTGCCTGGGGTATGAGAAGTCCCAGAAAGGGCAGTGAATGAATTAATTCACCCAGCCGACAAGTATTCTTTGACCTCAGACTCGGCAGCAGGTCTGTGCAGTGTGGAGACACAAGGATGGGGACTGGTGGGTCCTCGCCCCTCATGAGTGGCGTCTGAATCACTGACGAGCTGGGCACCCTCTGAGGACCTGAAGCAAGGCCGTCATCCTGGAGTGATGCAGACTTTTCTGGATGTCCTTCACTCCTTCCTGCTGAGCCACAGTGGGAGATGCCACCGCTGAGGTTTACCTTGTCCTGAACACTCTGAGCTGGTGGCCAAAGGCTGCACTTAAATAGCAAGCATTTGCATTTTTAATGTTGGCTGGAATTGGAAAAGCAGTAACCTTTCCAAACCGATATTGGTTTTTGCATGATTGGACTAGGCCTGCCGCAGGCCATACTTTAGTGGAAATTTTAAGTATTTTCAACATCAGGGAGAGCGCAGGATCATCCTGGGGCATCGGCCCTTCTAGAGTTTTGAAAGACCCATCATTTCTGAGCCATTCCCTCACTTAGTCCTCGCAGCTTTCTTAAAGAGGGGCCAGTGTGAAGAGCACCGGTCCTGTGTCCTGGGAGAGGAAACGGAAGCTCAAGAGAGTTGGAGAGAGAGGCACAGAGGTGGGTGCCAGGCCTGCGGCCTCAGAGCTGCTCCAAATGCCTGGCTCTGCACCTCATGACCTGGGGACTTGGGGACTAGCTCTCCTTTTCCTCCCTACTCCAGGGGTTTGGTGTGACATCCGATGTGCTTGTCTAACCGCCTTCTCATGCTCCTTGCTGATGCTTTTGTTGTTCCCCTGGTGGCAGCCATGGACTCTGGGCCAGATCTCTTTCTATGGGACCAGTAGACACAGGCTGTGTGCATGCATGGTACTGATGATTGAACCAGGGCCTTGAACATGCTTTGCACACATTTTCCCATGGAGCTACGGTCTTTTCCCCTATAGCTGGCTTAAAACCAGGCCTCATGTTCATATTCACTTTATAATGGCTATCATAAACAAAATGTGCAGTGATAACCTGTCTGCAGACTCTTGTCATCTGTATTTCACTTCTCTGGATTTTCCCTAGTGGTCAGGGCCTTCCACATTTTAGGTCAGCGTTCTACTACCGAGCTAAATTCCCAATCTTTTGTTTGTTTGTTTGTTTTTATTATAGTAAAGTCACCACTGTCCAATATGGTAGCCAACAGACACACATGATTAGTTAAGTAGAAATTAGATAAAATGGAATAAAATTTGAGACTGGGAAGATGACTCAATGGTTAAAGTGCTTGCTTATAAAGTCTGCCAGCCTAGGTTCAATTTCCCAGTACCCATGTGAAGCTGGATGCACAAAGTGGCACACGTGTCTGGAGTTCGTGTACAAGATCAAAAAGCCCTAGTGTGCCCATATTCTTTTTTGTATCTTCCTCTTTGCAAATAAATAAATAAAAATATCTTTTCAAAAACTGAAATAGAGCTGGAGAGGTTAAAGAGTTAACCTTTAGAGGTTAAAGGTACTTGCTTGCAAAGCCTGACAGCCCTTGTTTGATTCCCCAGTACACACGGAAAACCAGATGCACAAGTGGTGCATCCACCTGGAGTTCATTTGCAGTGGCAAGAGGCCCTGGTTCACCCATTCTCTCTCTCTCACCTTGCAAATCAATCAATCAGTCAATCAATCAATTAATTAAAAATGGAATAAAATTCAAAATTAGCTCCTTAGCCACAGTGCTCCATGACAACATGTAGCTAATGACTATGATGCAAATATAGGACAGTCCATTTATCACACAGAGTGCTATTGGGCAGTGCAGAGTGAGTAAGAAAGTGAAGAGAGGGGCTGGAGAGATGGCTTAGCAGTTAAGGTGCCTGCCTGCTAAGCCTAAGAACTCGTTTCCAATCTCTAGGCCCCACGTTTAGCCAGATGCAAAGTGATGCAAGGGCGCAATGCCTCACTTGCCCACAAGGGGGCACACGCATCTGGACTTCATTCATAGCAGCTGAGAGACTGCTGGTGCACCCATTCTCTATCTGTCTCCCTCTCCCTCTCTCTCTGTCTGTCTCTCTCTGTGTATCTCTCCAAAAAAAAAATTTAAAAATTGAAAAAAAAAAAAGAAAGTGAAGAGAAGGGAGAAGACATGGCATGTGAATTTCCTATGGCTGTTGTAAAAAATTAGGACAATCTTAGTGGTTGAAAATATCACAGATTTATTCTCTTATAGTTCTGAATACTAGAAGCTCTAAAATCAGTTCTACTTGACCAAAATCAAGGTGTTGGCAGGGCTGGCTCCTTTTGGAGACTCACAGGACTCTTGTGATGTTGAGTGCGCTCGGATAATCCAGGTTTGCCTCATTGACTCAAGTTCTTAATTTTGGGCCTGGGGAGATGACTCAGCTGTTAAAGGTGTTTGCTTGCTGTCTGCCTGTCTAAGGTTCAATTCTCTAGCTACTCTCATAAAGCCGGATAGGCATTCATTTGTAGTGGCAAGACTCTGGCATACACATACTCACACATACAAATAAATAATTTTTTTAAATCCTTAATTTAATCACATCTGCAAAATGTCTTCTGCATGTATGGTGATGCTCAGAGGATCCAAGAATTGGAATGTGTATGTCTTTGTGGGGCCTTTATTCATCCAACTCCAGATGAGCAGAAGAGGAGGTGGGGGGCAGGGTGCCAAAAGAAGCAACTTAGTCTTCCAGAGCATTCCTCATTCATGCACAACCTTGCACATGTTCTTACAGGCATGGAAATCAATCTGAAAATCCTTTTCTCTGAAAGAGTCAGCATGAAGAACTTTTAAAATTCAGTTTTGCACAAAATATTATCAGTTAAAACACATAATAGATGCAAGGTACCGTGCAACTCCCAACACAGTTCCAAACCTTCAGCGCATCCCTAAGTGTTCATGTCGAGTATGCATGAGTGAGTGTTTCCAGTTCCTTCCCCTATGGACCTGCCCCTACTCCACACACACACACACACACACACACACACACACACGTACTACAGGCCTGGTGGCCACCTTCTCTGTCCAACCTTGTGTTCCCCTCCCTGCCTTAGCTCCTGCTGAACGCACTGTCTGGAATACCCCGAGAGACACTATCTCCACCTACGGAGTTGTTCTGTGCCTCCAACTCTTCTCGCTCCCTGCAGCTTCTCTAGCTATGCTAGACTGATGTTCTTCTCTGTATCCACAATTTTTTCATTTATTTTCCATAGCTTTGCCCAATCACACACTATCAGTTTCCCCTACCCTGTGCCCATTCCCCCACCTCACCATGCAGTATTATTCCCACACTATCTGTGGAATAAGCATTCTATTGTTTAGTCTTTATTTTTATAAATTTCTAACCCATTGCAGACTGATGACTTTGTAACATTAAATAAAATTTAAAAAATAGTGCTGCTCTCACCTTTGGTCAGAGAAACTGCTTTTTGCAGTGGGCAGTGGTAAGTGCATAGATGCACAAATGGTCAAAGTGCTAAGAATGGGGTTGCAGAGATGGCTCAGCGGTTAAGGGCGCTTGTCTGCAAAGCCTAAGGACCTGGGTTTGATTCCCTAGTACCTATGAAAAGCCACACGCACAAAGTGGCACACGTGTCTAGAGTTTGCTTGCAGCAGCTGGAGGCCCTGGTGCACCCATTCTCATTCCCTCTCTCTCTCTCTCTCTGTGTGTGTGTGTCTTCTGTTTCTCTGTGCTTACAAATAAAATAAATGAAAAATTTTTAATGCCAAGAATAACTGTTGAGTGGGTTTATCCCTAACTAGGGCATCTTCACTCTCCGCAAGGCTTGGGAGGGTCACAGAAGAGGGAGCAGAACGAAAGCGAGAGCCAGAGAATCGCAGAAGTGCTATGGTAGACTGTCTTCCAGCATGCTGAGGCCATTGCACTCATAAGCACAGAACAACTACGGTTACCTGCACAAGACCTGCATAAGATTGGGCCTGTCGACAACCCATCATGGATGGGGAAGGGCTTAGGAGACCCCACTCCTCCTTGAAGAGCTAGCTATTGGCAATTAATGGTTGCTTGGGGAGGCAGAGTCACTTTCTTCAGTGGTCCAGTCACTGGTAAGTTACCCATTCTGCAGTAAATAAATGCTCACCTGTGTGTACACAGCAGCCCTAATTCAACTTGGACACACGAAAGTAGGAGGGGCTAGTTGGGAAGAAGAAAGGGTTCTGCAGAAGTGGGAAGGGAGAGTAATGGGAACGTGCATGTGATCAAAGTGTATGTGAAACTATTGAAATATTTATTTATTTAATTACTTTCAAGAAGACTAGAGAGCAGCCCCAAAATATATATATATATATATATTTTGGTTTTTCGAGGTAGGGTCTTACTCTGGTCCAGGCTGACCTGGAATTCACTATGTAGTCTCAGGGTGGCCTAGAATTCTCAGCGATCCTCCTACCTCTGCCTCCCGAGTGCTGGGATTAAAGGCGTGCGCCACCACGCCCAGCCCAAAAAATATTTTTAAAAAGCCATTTATTTATATTAGTCCATTCCTATAAGGAAATACTTGAGGCAGTCTAATTTCATAAAGAAAAGTCATTATTCATCTCAGGTTTGAAGGCATGGCCCTTACTATCAAGATGGCTCTGGTAAAGATTCGTAGCAAGGGATATCACACTAGGGAAGGGGCGACAAGTCACAGAAGCTGAGGAGGGGACAGCTTGTGCCTTTGCTACAACTCTCTCATGAAAACTAACTCAGGGCTCCATGAGGCCTAATTCTCTTCATCTTCCCAAGGTCAGTGCTCACAAGACAACCTCCCGTTGAAATAACATGCACATCCTCCATGCCTTAGGGACCCACTGCCTCTCAACACCGCCACCTCGGGGACCATGTCTCCAACACAAGAACCTTTGGGGACAAGCCACAGACAAAATAGAGCAACATGCAAACCACATGTCTCATTCCTATATTCAAATTGCTGTAAGAACTTCTTTCTACCTTTATCTTGGACAGTGACAGCTTGTAGACCACGTGGGTCTGTTGGCCAAACTTGGAAGAATGCCATCATCCCCCAGTCCCTGAGAAGACTGTGCAGCCGGTCAGCACTTGACACCCTTTGTGGAGCCCCTGGGATCTGCCTGCCCAGGGCTCTTCCAGCTGCACAGTGGTCTCCGTGGAGTCCTCACAACGAGGTGGCCATCTCTGTGGTGACACTGCCAAGCAAGTCTGGATGTGGATCCAGCTTCTGCTCACATAGCTTCATGTTCCCAGGTGTGTAACATGAATGTGGCTTTGACATTTGAAACTAGACTAAGATTCTTAATGTTTTGTTGTTGCTGTTGTTTTAAGAGAAGGTCTCACTATGGCCCAGTCTGTCCTGGAATTCACCATATAGCTCAGGTTGGCCTTGAACTCACAGCAATCCTCCTAACTCAGCCTCCCAAGTGCTAAAGTGATAGGTGTAAGCCTCCATGCCCAGTTTAAGGTTCTTAAATGCCTTTGTACCAGGTACCTCTTTAATAGTGTTGGAAAGCCCATGAACCTCTTTTCAGAATGTTTTAATATTTATTATTTTAAATGGGAAAAACAGAAACCATGAGATTTCAAAAGGAGCCAATTATACTCCAAAACAGTGATTAAAATGTGTTTTTCAGAAATTTCTTTCTTTCTTTCTTTCTTTTGTTCTTTCTTTCTTTCTTCCTTTCTTTCTTTCTTTCTTTCTTTTTTGAGGCAGGATCTCACTCTAGCCCATGCTCTCCTGGTACTCACTCATAGCCCAGGTTGGCCTTGAACTCACAACAATCCTCCTACCTCAGCCTCCTGAGTACTAAGATTATAGGTGTGAGCCATATTTATTTATTTATTTGACAGAAAGAGTGAGAGAGGGAGAGAGAACAGGCTCACCAGGGCCTCCAGCCACTGCAAATGAACTCCAGACATGTGCATCCCCTTGTGCATTTGGATAATGTGGGTCCTGGGGAATCGAACATGGGTCCTTTGGCTTTGCAGGCAAATACCTTAACTGCTAAGCCATCCCTCCAACCATAAATATTTTTTATTTACACATTAATCAGATAATATCTGGTAGTGGACAAAATATCTACCATAAATTTGAATAATTCATAAGTGAAATTGGATTTCAAGTTATCTATATAAATGTAGTGTGTTCTGAAAATATCAGTGGTTTCTATAAATAGTTATCTATATAAATGTAGTGTGTTTCTTGAAAATATCAGTTTTGGTTTCTAAATAAATAGCAGTCATGGATTTATTTATTTATTTATTTTTTGATTGGTCTCACTTGTTAGGCTGACCTGGAATTCTTGATTGAACTCATGATCCTCTGCCTCTGTTCTCAAGTGCTGGGATTAAAGGCGTAGAAAATAAAGATTTACTATTTATTTATTTTTAAAAATTTTATTTCTTTATTTGACAGAGAGAAAGAGAGAGAGAATGGGCATGCCAGAGCCTCCAGCCACTGCAAATGAACTCCAGACACATCCGCCCCCTTGTGCATCTGGGTAACATGGGTCCTGGGAAATCAAACTGTGTCCTTTGGATTTGCAGGTAAAGGCCTTAACCACTAAGCCATCCCTCCAGCCTCGAGATTTACTATTTTAAAAAATTTATTTAAAAATTTTAAATTTACTTATCTGCAGACAGGGAGAGAAAAGAGACAGACAGAGAATGAGTGCACCAGAACTTCCAGCTGCTGCAAACCAACTCCAGTTGCATGTGCCACTTTGTGCATCTGGTTGCTATATGGGCACTGGGGAACAGAACCTGGGTTGTTAGGCTTTGCAGGCAAGCGCCTTAACTGCTACGTCATCTCTCCAGCCCAAGCTTTACTTCTATCACCTAAAGTGCAAAGTGCCTTCTAACTCATTCATTCATTTACTCAAACATTCATGGTGAATCTGCCATATGCTTGGCGTTGTGCCAGCATCAGCAATTTTCATTCTTGCTTCGAGGCAGATGATCAGTCAGTCCTCACTGTCTGCCATAGTCAGTTCTACAAGGTCCCCACAAAAACTGAATTAGCAAGTACTGAACAGTTACTCCTAGGGGAAAGACAGGTACTTTCCTGTGTCAAAATATTTTTATCAACTGACAAACACATCCCACTGTTTTGTGTTTCTTTTTAAAGACACTTTACGCAATATGTCATGTTGGTATGTTAACCCAGCAGTTCTAAAGTTTGTGTCTGAACAAATCTTGTTCAACACATGGATTTTTCTCTGCTAGGTGCAACATCACCTCCTGGCACCTAGGAACAGTGCTTCTGCATAGCCCTTAGGGCTGTTGGAAATAGTGAAATTAAAACAAACAGCACAAAAATACAAAAATCGGGCTGGAGAGATGGCTTAGCGGTTAAGGCGCCTGCCTCCTAAGCCTAAGAACGCTGGTTCCAATCTCCAGGTCCCACATCTAGCCAGATGCAAAGTGACGCAAGGGCGCAATGCCACACTTGACCACAAGGGGGCGCATGCATCTGGATTTCGTTCACAGCAGCTGAGAGGCTGCTGGCACGCCCACTCTGTCTTCCTCTCCCTCTTTCTCTGTCTCTTTCTGTGTCTCTCTCCACAAAAAAAAAAACAAAAAAAAAACATGGCTCTAAATAGTCCATGCAAAGGGCCCATCTTCCATAGTATGAGAATTAAAATGAAAGTATTAAAATAAGAAGACCAAAAATTTGAAAATTATTACAATATGAAACCAAAGAGTCCCTTGTTTGACCTCAGCTGAGAGGGTAAGGGGACTGAAGTTCTTGGCCACCGTATGACTGTCTCCAAATGACCTCAGAGCACTGCAAGAATTTGTTTTCGGATCTTGAACTTTGGAGAGGAGGTGAATTCACAATGCATAAATAGTGAGAGTTGCTGGTAGATTTACAATGTCATGGACATGATACATAAAATGAAGATCAACATAGCAGAGTAACGGGGGAGTGGTAGTGTAGAGGAAGGGGATTTGGGAAACGTTGCTCATGCTGAATTGCCTGTGAGGCACAGTGCCCACACTGCCTACAGACTTCCTCCTGAATGGGGGTGGACGGAGGTCTTCAAAGTTTGTGTATCTGAAGTTTCAAGTTTCAGATGATCAAACAGATGTGGACAACACTCATCAGGAGCATGGCCAGGTTAAGTTAGAGGCAGAAAGGATGAATTTGGTTCACACATTCTCAAAAGACAGCTGTGAAGAGAGGTCATTTCAACTGGACACAGAGGTCCTGAAGCCCAGCAAAGTGAACTGGGGAATCTTCAAGGAGTAGAAAGTTGTGGAAGCCATAGGGGGTGGACAATCTACCCTTAGCTAATCAGGAATGAGAGACGAGCTCATACCAAGCCACCGGAAACTAGCAGGTGATGAACTGGATGACAAAATGGCAAGGCATATGCCCGAAATAGGGCTGTTGTCAGGAAGGAGAAAGCTGGAGATGCTAAAGAAACAATGCAAGTCTTCCTGGAGAAGCGGCGGAAGGAAGAGGAGGACATGGAATGTGAGGAGGCAGGAGGGAGGAAGGATGTGGGGCCCTGCTGGGAGGTCAGTGAGTGCTCCAACGGCACAGTGAGGACGCTCATGCAGAGGACAGTCCCCATGCAGGTAACGTGAGCTGACTGAAACTGCCTGACGTTCCCTGTAGGGGGGAGCCCAGAGAACAGTCTAGAGGGAGGCATCCTTTGCCTCCCTTCTGCCTCTTCTGGATATTTTTACCTTGCATACCCATCACTTTAAAAAAATGCTTTAAATAAATTATTTTGTTTTGGCAGACTCAGAGGTATGTCTGGGAATTGGATGGATGTGAAGCCGAAGGTTAACTCCTGGCCTGCCTTTATGGTTCAAAACCAGGACCACCGTCCCCATGACAGGCCAGGGCAGGCAATACTACTTAATGGAGCTGGTCTCTGGAGAAGTTGAGGAAGAGAATGAGACATGGAGAGGGTAGGTAAGGAAAGAAAGGGTAGGCACTGGAGCGAGACAACTCGTAGGGACATAAGTGTGACTATGTGGTAGATTGGTGGCATGGAGCTGGGCTCCATAGCAAATCATGGAGTGTGTGGCTCAGGGAGGCTGTCTGAAGAAACAGTGCCAAAACCTCACCTGGCTTGGCTTACCTGGAGTTACGATGAGAATTAAATGAGATTGTCATTACCATAACCCTCAAATATGAACCTAGCCGGGTGTGGTGACACATGCCTTTAAATATTTTATTTTTATTTATTTGAGAGAGAGAAAGAAAAAGGCAGACTGAGAGAGAGAGAGAGAGAATTGGCATACCAGGCCCTCTAGCCACTGCGAATGACCTCCAGATGCATGCACCACCTTGTGCATCTGGCTTACATGGGTCCTGGAGAATTGGACCTGAGTCCTTTGGCTTTGCAGGCAAGTACCTTAACCACTAAGCCATCTCTCCAGCCCAACACATGCCTTTAATCCTAGCATTTGGGAGCAGAAGTAAGAGAATTTCTGTGAGTTCCAGGCCAGCCTAGGACTGACTACAGAGAGAGTTCCAAAACAACCTGAGCTGCAGTGAGACCCTAGCTCAAAACACCAACCACCCCCCCTTCCAAAAAAACCATGAGCCTAGCCTAGCATTGAGGTCAGATGCTCACATAGTTTCTCATAGAATGAGCTAAGTTCCAGTATCACTCACGTTTTATAAATGTGAGCAATGATGCACAGAGAAGGCTGAGGAGAAACTCCTTGACTTGTGCTTAGGTCACATGGTAAGAAAACAGCCGGCATTTAAACCCCAGCTCTCTAACTCCAGGTTTAATCTGTATTAAAGTTCTAAGCCCAGGTGACACACCTGCGTCAGTCAGGGCAGCCTCAGGGATACTTCAGCAGCCCACAATAGCAAACCTCAGAGGTGCCACACAGAGTTGATTCCTGACCCATGCTACATACCCAGTGCAGCTGGTGTGTCTGGCCTTGGCAGTGGTTCATGGATACATGTAAGAAAGCTTCCCCCAGCCATGTACTTCTGAGATCCCTGGGGTGGGGGAAGAGTCTTCCACTCAGCATGACGCACATGACTTCTTTCAAGGCGTGGGGAAGTGAACCTTGACCACATGTGCTTGGAGGAGCATATATTCACAGTATTCATGAAGAGGCAGAATGACTGCACACATAAGCTCATGCAGGTGACTGAGCTGAAGTTGAACGACTCGGTCTGTCCAGACTGAGTGATGCTCTCTCCCAGCCAAATTTAGCACTTTCTGAGAGTTTGCAAACATAAGCCCTATCAATCCTGTCCTGAAGGCCTTCAGAGAACCTTCCCGTCACTAATTTTGTGTGGCAGGCATTTGTCTGTGAGGTCTGCTGCTGTGGAAAGACCACAAAGGGTTCTGGTTACAGGACTCAAAGTACTGCAAAATGTAATTACTGCTTTCCAACTGCAGCCATCTTCCCCTCACCCCATCCCAGGCTGCCCTTCATGATGATGGCATTTTGCTTTATCTTTCTCATGGGTTTTTGTGTTTAGTTCTTCCATAAACTCATGGGAGGCACACACAGAAATATGGCAAACTTGTATGGTAGAAAAAAATTTAAATCATTTGTAAGTGTATATTTCAGTGTCATTAATTATACTCATGATGTCTTCAATTATTACAAATATCTATTTCCCAAAAGCTTTCATAACTCCAGATAAACATCACATAACCACTAAGTGATAATTCCTCATAGCAGCAGATGTGGTGTGAACATCTGTCATCCCTGCATTTGGGAGGGCTAGAGCAGGACAATTAAGGGCAGCTGAGGCTAAAAAGCAAGTTCAAGACTTACTTGGTCGACACAGTGAGACCTTGATCCAGAGCAACAACAACATCCCAGCACTGTGTTTTCCAAACCTCTGTTACAGATGCTAATATCCCAGTGATCTAAGCAAGTCACCCAAAGGTGACAACAGCAAAGACGAATTTGCTGGAGGCCATTACTGTAACCATCCCTGTCAATTAAGCCACTGGTGTTTAGGGAATTTTTACCATGTGTCCCAATGGGTCCAATATTGTGATTGTGCAGGCAGCAGCAGTCCCTGTACAGTCATGAAGGCATTGGCCATGCCATATCTGGAAGACAGCACTCCTCCCCATCCTATGGCTCTTACCTTCTTGCCACCCTCTCTTCCACAATGTTCCTGAGCCTTGGAGGGATGATATAAATCTTTCATTTAGCAGCGAGCACTCAGCACTTTAACAAGTTTTGAGTCTGTTCAGTATAATTGCTACCCACTGCAAAAAGAAGTTTCTCTGACCCAAGTTGAGAATAGCATTAGGAGGATAATTGATGGACACAACATACCCATTTAGCCAAATAACAGTAATAGCTTCCCTCCTGGGCTTATGACCTCCGCAGCCACAGACATTTGACTAGATTTTCAATATAAGATATGAATTCCTTCCTATGGAGTAGGCCTCAAATCTAACCAGAGAGCAGTTGGTGACCCCCATAACAATCATGCCACTATTGCACTACATTTTGCCTATACATCTTGTGCAGCATGGGGCCACTGCTGGGTAAGATTTTTGACTTTTCTCCCCAGCAGCCTGCATGAAACTTCTGGCTATGAAAGCTAGCCAGCAGGGAAGAAGCTTCCAGCTTGATTCCTCAATGCCCTGCAACAAAACAAATGGTGTCTTCAGAAATGGTGTCTTACCAGCTAGTTCTGTCAGGCAACTAAGAACAGTGGTAATAGGCTTTATTTTTTGGGATCCCTCACAACTCCCCAACCAACAGCTCATATGGAGGTATCACATCCTTAGCTGTTGAATTTCCCTTATATATGGCTTCTGGGAGCAGCGTTATTCACTCATGCAGGATGCTTCTCTTCAAACTCTTTTTTAATTGTTTTCTTTTTCTTAGCAAAGAAGTAAATTTCTATATGGCATATTCATATATCTTTAGAAAAACAAGGATCTTGTTTTCTCAAGGGTTTCATGGACATTCATATTTGAGCAATTTCTAGGGTTCTAAAAGGTCTGTGTGCTGGAACCATCATATGCCATGCCCCAGCGTGTCTGCAAACTACTGAGCACTGATGCCAACTCAAAAAGCAGCCTGATCCAGGCATAGTGGCACATGACATTAATCCCAGCACTTGGGAGGTGGAGGTAGAAGGATCAATGTGAGTTTGAGGCCACCCTGAGACTACATAGGTCAGCCTGGGCTACAGCAAAAACCTATCTCAAAAAACAAAAAAACAAATGCAGTGTGGAAAAGGGACAGCTCATGAGTCTGCAGCCATAGCTTCCCATGACACCCATGCCATTTCAACACCAGGACACTGCCTCCTGCTTCCCCGGCTTTTGCCTGCATTGCTGGGCAGTGCTGGGCTCTAAGTGGTGGAGATGTGCTACTTGCCACACTCTGCAACCTGGCTGTCAGCTCTGTCTCACCAGTGGCAGAAATGATTGTCCCAGGTGACTGAAGTGCCACTAGGGTGGTCTGTCTCAGGAGGACCTTGTCTGAACACCCAGTGGGACTGCCAGAAGTCATGATCCTTGGCCTCCAGGCCAGCAGGGCCCTTCCCAAGGTGTTTGATGTATAACCATGTGGGTCCTGTGGCTTTCCTAGTAGGCCATGTGCGGCCTCTGCTCTGCACATGGTGAGTGGAGGACAGGGTAGGTGGACCTGGGTGGTAGACATCTCATAGTTTTCACTGTCTGGTTTAACTTAATCCCATTTTTCCGCTAGCAAACATAGAGCAGGGGCTTCCTGATAGAATCAGATTCCAGACACCTGGTGACACTTGGTTTAAATTAAGCAATGACAGACCCTCCAGTCAGTGGAGCACAGCCAAGCCATGTATAAGCATTGGGGAGAAGAATGAGTTATTTGTCAGGACACACCAAGGGAACCAGCTGCTTAGGGCTACAAGAAATCCCACGGATTTTTTCCCCAAACACTTACCATATGCTCTTAGAGCCCACTATATGGACAAAACCCCATGCTCTCAAATCCTTCTACAGCTTCTGCCTGTCCCTGTCTCACTCTGCCAGGTAGTCATAGTCATCTACCAAAATTCACCAGCTGTCCTTACTCAGCTCTAGTGGTTCTCAAAACGTTTAGACTCAGAACTACTTTAAACTCCTGAAATTTGAGGCCCCAATTGAGCTATATGCATTATGTCTATTGGTATTTATTATAACCGAATTATTTATATTTATTATATTCAGATTTGCTATATTCATATTAAAATAAATATTAAATATTTATTTAAAATGACAATTTAACCCCATCAAATGTTACTATAAATAGCATATTTATGAAAAAGAATTAACAAAAAAATTCTAGTTAACAGGGAAGTATTGTGGGCTTGGAGAGATGGCTCAGCAGTTAAGATGCTTGGTTGCAAAGCCTGGTGGTCCAGGTTTCCCCGGTACCCACATAAAGCCAGATGCACATGGTGGTGCATGCATCTGTAGTTTGTTTGCAGTGGCAAGAGGCCCTGGCATGCCCAGTCTCTCTTTCTCTCTCTGTCTTTCTCTGTGTGTCTGTATCTCTATGCTTACAAATAAATTAATTAAATTAAATATTTTTTAAAAATAGAAGCATTGTATTATTATTTTCTTAATTTTATTTATTTATTTATTTATTTATTTACTTGAGGGAGTGAGAGAGACAGAGGCAGGGAGAAAGAGAGAGAGAGAATGGGCATGCCAGGGCTCCAGCCACTGCAAACTAACTCCAGAGGCATGTGCCACCTTGTATATCCAGCTTATATGGGTCCTGGGGGAGCAAACTGAGGTCCTTTGGCTTTGCACCCTTAACTAAGCCATCTCTCCAGCCCTTGTATTATTTTTTGTAAAATCTTTTCTGTGGTTGGCTTAAGGGACAACAACTAGATTTCACTTGTTTCTGCATCGAAATTGCTGCAGTATGTACTTTGGGGTGGAGTATCAGTATGTCTTAAGATCCCTGGTCTCAAACAAATACATATTTCAATTGTCTCTTCAGATAATTGAAGTCATTCTTCACACAACCTTGACAAGTGATAATTTGGGTTTTAAAATCATATTAGTCAGATTTTCATGCTCTGTTATATTAAAACATATTGGTTTATTTATTTATTTATTTTGGTTTTTCAAGGTAGGGTCTCACTCTAGCCCAGGCTGACCTGAAATTCACTACATAGTCTCAGAGTGGCCTTGAACTAACAGCAATCCTCCTACCTCTGCCTCCCGAGTGCTGGGATTAAAGGTATGAGCCACCCTGCCCAGCTTTAAAAAAAATTTTTTTTAAATTTATTTATTAGAGAGAGAGAGAGAGAGAATGGGCATATGAGGGCCTCCAACCCACTGCAAATGAGTTCCAGATGCATGCACCACCTTGTGTATCTAGATTTTGTGGGTCCTGAGGAATCAAACCTGGGTCCTTTGGCTTTATAGGCAAGTGCCTTAACTGCTAAGCCATCTCTCCATCCCTGTTTTTGTTTTTTATTGAGGCAGAGTCTTACTTTAGCCCAGGCTGACTTGGAACTCACTCTGTAGTCCTGGGATGTTCTCAAATTCACAGCAAACCTCCTGCCTCAACCTCCTGAGTACTAAGATTAATTATCTTATTCTTTGATAGACCGTTTATCATGAATTTACCATTACATTACTGATAAGTCATTTGAAAAGCTGGCTCATTGTGTTCTCTGACACAGTAAGTAAATGTGAGCACAGTCACACAAGGTAAAAAAATCACAGCCAGGGCCTGTGCACTCCAGGCTGGTGAGGGGCACAGCATTTTGGGGGCCTGTGGGCTCCAGAAAGCAGCAAGAATCAAGAACAACCAAAATCTACCAACAAGACAAGATGAACCACCCCAGCACAGCAGCTAGGGTGCACCCTGCCAAGGAACTGGTGAGAGGAGCAAGAGTGCTGCTTCCACGGTGAGCCTGACAACCAGGGCCATGGTGATGGAGATGGATGCTAAGGATACTCAAAATGCACCAAAGCAGAAATCCAGGAGCTGCTGAGAGCGCAACACTAAAGTAGACTTAAAGCACACCCACCAAGGCTCAGAGAATTGTGCAGAAGAGGGGGTGGAAAGAATGTAAGATCCACAGGGTGGGAGAGAATATCCAGTCCAGAGGCATTATGCTTCCTCCCACAATGACTGACTGCTGCTCTCACATCTCAGAACCCACAACTCCACAGTGAATACCAGCAATCCCACTAAGGAGGGTCCTCAGTGGAATGGGGACAAGGAAAAGGAAAATATGGTACAACACAAGATGTATCCATACAAAATTTCTACTTAATTAAAAATAGAAAAAAAAAAGTAATAAATAAATCACAGCCATGAAGTGTATGACTGCAGAGATCATCCCAGGTTTTTATTTTTTATTTATTTATTTTTAAACTTTTATTTATTTATTTGAGAGAGAGAAAGAGGCAGAGAGACAAAGAGAGAGAAAGAGAGAGAATGGGTGCACCAGGGCCTTCAGCCACTGCAAATGAACTTTAGACATGTGCACCCCCTTGTGCATCTGGCCAACGTGAGTCCTGGAGAATCGAACTGGGGTCCTTTGGCTTTGCAGGCAAATGCCTTCACCACTAAGCCATCTCTCCAGTGCTATTTTTCTTTTCTTTTTTTAAGTTTTATTTATTTGAGAGAGTCAGAGAAAGAGAAAGAGAGAGACACAGAGAGAATGGGCATGCCAGGGCCTCCAGCCACTGCAAATGAGCTCCAAACACATGCGCCCTCTTGTTCATCTGGCTTATGTGGGTTCTGGGGAGTCAAACCAGGGTCCTTTGGCTTTGCAGACAAACATCTTAACTGCTAAGCCATTCCTCCAGCCCTATTTATTTTTATTTATTTATTTTTGTTTTATAATTTTTTTTGTTTAATTTTTATTTATTTATTAGCAACAGACACAGAGAGAAAGAGGCAGAGAGAGAGAGATCAGGTGCACCAGGGCCTCCAGCCTCTGCAAATGAACTCCAGATGCCTGCACCACCTGGTACATCTGGCTTATGTGGGTCCTGGGGAATTGAGCCTTGAACTGGGGTCCTTAGGCTTCACAGGCAAGCGCTTAACTGCTAAGCCATCTCTCCAGCCCTATTTTTGTGTTTTTAAAAAATTATTTATTTATTTAAGAGTGACAGACAGAGAAAGAGGCAGAGAGAGAGAAAGAGAATGGACACAACAGGACCTCCAGTCACTGCAAATGAACTACAGATGCATGCGCCACCTTGTGCATCTGGCTTACGTGGGTACTGGGGAACAGAGCCTTGAAATGGGGTCCTTAGGCTTCACAGGCTTAACCAAAAAGCCATCTCTCCAGCCCCCTATTTTTGGTTTTTTTGAGGTAGGGTCTCAGTCTAGTCCAGACTGACCTGGAATTCACTCTGTAGTCTCGGAGTGGCTTTGAACTCACAGTGATCCTCCTACCTCTGCCTCCCAAGTGCTGGGATGAAAGGCATGCACCACCATGCCCAGCTATTTTTATTTTTTGGAGAGAGACACAGAGAGAGAGAGGGAGAGACAGAGAGGAAGACAGATAGAGATGGGCGCGCCAGCAGCCTCTCTCAGCTGCTGTGAACAAAATCCAGATGCATGCGCCCCTTGTGGTCAAGTGCGGCATTGCACCCTGTGTCAATTTGCATTTGGCTAAATGTGGGACCTGGAGATTGGAACCGGTGTTCTTAGGCTTAGGAGGCAGGCATCTTAACCGCTAAGCCATCTCGCCAGCCCTACTTTTATTTTTAATATTTTATTTTTATTTTTTTATTTGAGAGAGAGAGACAAATACAGAAATAGTCAGATATATAGAGAGAATGGGCATGCCAAGGCTTCCAGCCATTGCAAACAAACTCCAGGTGTGTGCACCCCCTTGTATATCTGGCTTACATGGGTCTTGGAGAGTTTAACCTGGGTCCTTTGGCTTTGCAGGCAAGCGCCTTAACCGCTAAGCCATCCCTCCAGCCCAAATAAATCTCTTTTAAAAATAAAAATAGGGCTGGAGGGATGGCTTAGCGGTTAAGGCCTTGCTTGCAAAGCCTAAGAATGCTTGTTCAAATCTCTAGTTCCCACATTTAGCCAGACGCAAAAGTGACATAAGTGCACAATGTCACACATGTGCACAAGGGGGCACACACATCTGGAATTCGTTCACAGCAGCTGAGAGGCCCTGGTGTGCCCATTCTCTGCCTCTTCCTCTCTCTCTCTCTCTCTCTGTCTCTCTCAAATAAAAAAAGTATTTTAAAAAAGAGATTTATTTATTTGAGATACCGGGTGGTGGGGGAGAAACACCATGGGCACACCAGACCTATTGCTATTACAAATAAACTCCAGATGTATACACCACTTTGTGCATCTGGGTTGATGTGGGTACTGAGGAATTGAACCCTGGCCAGCAGGCTTTGCAAGAAAGCACCTTTAACCACTGAGCAATCTCCCCAGCCCATTTATCCTATTTATTTATTTTAGTTTTTCAAGGCAGGGTCCCGACGTGGCCCAGGCTGACTTGAAATTCACTGTGTAGTTTCAGGGTGACCTGAAACTCATGGCAATCCTCCGACCTCTGCCTCCCAAGTTCTGGTATTAAAGGTGTGCACCAGTACACCTGGCTCTATTATCATATTTAAATTATTGTCTACTAGCAATTAAGCACTCCTCAAGAGGCTTTGCCTATTGTGGGGAGGGGACAGACCAGTATATTTCTGGTTGTGCGGGGGATGGTTTGATCCCGTTAGGTAGAATTTTGACCTTGTTATTGTCTTCTTTTGCAAAGTAAGGATGACATAGGAGATGGAGTCGGATGATACGTTGACAGTTTCTGTTGTCAATGTAATCAGATCAGGAATCAAGTGAGAGACAAGGCTCTTGGGTGGGTCTGTGAGGGTGTTTCCAGAAAGAATTCGTTGAGGGAGGAAGACCTTCCTCCAGCACGGGTGACTCTTCTGTGGCAGCCGATGCATCAGGAGCTCCCAGGAAAAGGCAGTGCTTTTTGCCTGGCTACCCATGCTCCTTGCTTCTGCCCTTGGATAGCTGGAACCCAGTTTCCCCAGCCTTCCCTTTCAGACTGAAGACCGGAGGCTCTTCAGGAATTCTCCAGCCTCAGCACCAGATTGGGACTGCTGAGGCATCTAGCCTCATGAACTGTGCAGCCACTTGGGTCTCAGACTCTCCTACCTGCAGACAGCTGTTGCTGGACCGCGCAGCCTATATTTGTGTAAGCCAATCTAATAAATTCTTTTATGATATATTCATTCTATTGGTATGTTCCTCTAGAGGCCCTAATATACCAGGTCTTTGTTTCATTGATTCATTGCATTGCTTTTGTTGTTTACTTGTTTCTATTCATTAATTTGTTCCCTGGTTATAATTATTTCTTTCCATGTACTGATTTGGGGTTTGGCTGCTTCTTGTTTTACCAAGGTCTGAAAGTGAACCATTAAATTATTTATTTGAGATCTTTCTGATTTCTTTTTTTAAAACTTTTGTTTGTTTATTTGTTTTTTTGAGGTAGGGTCTCATGCTAGCCCAGGCTGACCTGGTATTCACTATGTAGTCTTGGGGTGACCTTAAACTCATGGTGATCCCTCCTGCGCTGCATCCCCAACAACCCCTAGCTTCTTTTTCAAAACTTTATTTATTTGCAAGCACATAAAGAGAGAAAAGAGGAAGAGAGAGCCAGAGCCTCCAGCTGCTATAAACAAACTCCAGATTCATCCACCACTTTGTGCATCTGGCTTTACGTGGGTTCTGGGGAATTGAATCTGGTTCCTTGGCTTTGTACACAAGAACCTTAAGCCATCTCTATAGCGCTCTGATTTCTTAATGTAGGCACAAATCTCTCATTGGGAAGAAATGTCAATAGAAAACTAAAGGATGCCTGGATTCCTCATGATCTCAGGATTCTAAATACTAAATACTAAATAAATACTATTAGCAGCTGACTGTTATTGGTGACCCCAGGGGACCACATTCTGTGAAAAATACAATTTTGCCTTTTTGAAATTCTGTTTGAGCAAGTTGGAAATTTAATTAGCTTTCAAACCAACCAAATTCCTGTCTTCAAGTCCTAACTATATTAAGTGTTATTGTGTCTTCAAATAAGCTATTGATTCTGAAGTAGGTTTTAATGGCTTAGCAGTTAAGGCACTCACCTGTAAAAGCATAAAGGCCCAGACTCGGTTCCCCAGGACCCACATAAGCCAGATGCCCAAAGTGGTGCATGCTTCTGGAGTTCGTTTGCAGTGGCTGGAGGCCTTGGCATGCCTATTCTTTCCATCTCTCTTCTTGGTCTCTCTCTCTCTCTCTGCTTGCAAATAAACAAATATAAACAATTGGATTTTAAGTGTGATGTGGAAGTTATAGTAACAAATCCTTGCTTTGTACAGATGTTATTTCCATTCTGGTGTATAAGCTTAATGTGGCCATATTCTCCCCCACCCTCACACCCCCCCAAAAAATTTCTAGAACTGAGTGGCAATGAAAACACACATACCAAAACTTATGAGACACAATAAAGACAGTATTACTAGGAAGTTTATAGCTCTAAATGCCTGTATTATAAAAAGAGAGATCCCAAATACATAACTTAATGCTCCACCTGAAGGCTTTGGAAAAACAAGAACAATCCAAACCCAAAAATATTAGATGGAAAGAAATAATCAAGACCTGGGAAGAAATCAGTGAGTTGGTAATAAAGACAAGAATTTTAAAAATTGGTGAAATAGGGCTGGAGAGATGGCTTAGTGGTTAAGTCATTTGCCTGCAATGACAAAGTACCCTGGTTCGATTCCCTAGGACTCACATAAGCCAGGTGCACAAGATGGTGCATGCTTCTGGAGTTTGCAGGACTGCCAATTCTCTCTTTCTCTTCCCCCTCTTTCTCTCTCAAATAAATAAATAGGAATAAAATATTAAAAAATAAAATTGATGAAATAAAAAGCTGATGCTTAAAAAGAATAAATAAAACCAAATAAGACTGACACACTCCTAGCCAAATTGATCAAAAGAAGAGAAAACATAAGCCAGATGCACAAGGGGGAGCATGCATCTGGAGTTTGTTTGCAGTGGCTGGAGGCCCTGGTGTGTCCATGTAAGCCAGATGCACAAGGTGGTTCATGCATCTGGAGTCTGTTTATAGTGGCCAAAGGCCCTGGCACGTCCATTCTTTCCCTCCCTCTCTCAAATAAACAAAAAATTTTAAAAAAAAACCAAAAAACAAAAATAAACAAAAGAAGTCTTCTCAATGTCTACATTTATTCCCTTTAATTCATGCTGTTCTCACTCTTTATTAGAAAATCTGCTTTTTATGGGGGCTGGAGAGATGGCTTAGTGGTTAAGTACTTGCCTTTGAAGCCTAAGGATCCCGGTTCAAGGCTTGCTTGAACCCACGTAACTCAGATGCACCACCAAAAACAAAACTTAAAAAAAAAAAAAAAGAAAAGAAAATCTGCTTTTTACAGATGGCAGCAAATACACTGGGAAGATCTAAGATGAGGCAGAAGGACAAGAAAAGTAAACCAACTTCCTAGCAGGAGACAAGTCATCTCTATCTCATCTGCCAGGGCCCAGGAGATGTTACAGAGGAAGTGGTGGATTAAATATGAGTGCTGTCCTCACTTCTAGCCTGAGAACCTCCACCAGGGAGATGGCAGTAGACACTGAGGAGACTCAAAACTCTTCAAAGTAGAAAATCAGAGGCTGCTGAGAGCTCAACACTCAAGGAGGCTTATAACACGCCCTCCACAGCTCAGAGAACATTGCAGGAAAGGAGGCAGGAAG
This sequence comes from Orientallactaga sibirica, assembly GCA_036365145.1. Taxonomy (NCBI): domain Eukaryota; kingdom Metazoa; phylum Chordata; class Mammalia; order Rodentia; family Dipodidae; genus Orientallactaga; species Orientallactaga sibirica. Next base: position 29,383,725 of record JAEOAD010000015.1, on the reverse strand, counting down.
AATGTAAGAGCCACAGGGTGGGAAGAAGTGTCCTGTGGCATTGTCCACCCCCCCCCATAGAGATTGGTGCATTCCTGACCCCACAGTGAATACCAACAACCCCATGAAGAAGGGCCATCAATGGAATGGGAGCAGGAACGTAAGAGTGTACCCCACAGGAATATGACCCATATATAATATGTTCATACAGTAATAATTCAATTAATAAAATAATAATAATTCAATTAATATAAAAGGAAAATGATAGTTACAGATTATATAAACTCAGAGACTGTGCTGGCTTGAATGTAAATATATGTCCCCATAGCCTGAGGTTTTGTTTTGGTTTGGCTTTTTCTTTTCTTTTCTTTTTTTTTTTTTTTTTTTTTTTTTTTTTTTTTTTGTTTGTTTTTTTGTTTTGTTTTTCAAGGTAGGATCTCACTCTAGACCAGGCTGACTGGGAATTCACTCTGTTTTCTCAAGGTGGTCTCAAACTCACGTTGATCCTCCTACCTGTCTCCTGAGTGCTGGGATTAAAGGAGTGCACCACCACACGTGGCTCTGAGGTATTTTGATTAAGATCGAGCATGTTACTTACATCTCCAGAAGGCAGAGCCTTGCTGGGAATAGGTGTGTCACTGGGGGCTGATATGAGTCCAGCACTACTAGGTGCATTGAGAGCAGTTTGAGCTCAGGCTGTTGCTGGTGCTGGCAGTAGCGAGACCTCTGCTGTGGATGTATAATAGAGTGAGCCAGCTTCTTCCACATGATGACACTTCCCCTGGAATCTGTAATCCTGAAATAAACCCTTTCCTCCCATAAACTGCTTCTGGTCAGGTGTTTGTCCCAGCAACGAGAAGGGAACGTCAATAGAAAATTAGCATCAAGAAGTAGGGCCATTCCTGTGATGAATCTGACCCTATGGGTTTTGATCTTTTGCAATGTGCTTGTGGAGGAATGTGGAAGGGTTTGATACTTTGGACTGGAGAAGCCTAGCAGTGTTGTAAGCAAAGCTGGATGGGCAATTCTGGTGAGAGCTTGAAAATGTTAAGTGCAGAGAACTGTGGACGGTGAAGGCTTGGCTTATGAAATTTCCAAGGGGAAGCAGAGAACCTTGTTGGAACTGGGCTACTGGTGGAAAGATTGCCCTTAGAATCTGAGCAAAGTTGAATTTAAAAGTAATGGACTGTTATGCATGGCAGAAGGTATAGAACAGAAAGATATGAAAGATGCACACTTTATCGCAAAACAATTCAAGCAAGTTTGAAGTTGAGGCAGAGACTGGTTTTAGGATACTGAAGCTGCAATTGTTAGGAAGATTACCACTATTAAAGGTGAGCCAACTGTTTGCATTGGAGGAATTGAAATGATGCTTTGAGCATGAGACATAAAAGGCTAAAACTGCTAAGAATGTAAATTCTTTTGAAAGGTGGTGATGTTGCAGTCAGCTCCATGTTGCTGGGGTGAACTTCCAGACAGTTTATTGGAGGAAGGGATTTAAATCAAGCATGTAGAACTATGGGAAACTCCTGTAGTTGCTTACTTCCACTCGCCCAAGCACAAAGAAAAACTTCCAAATGCAAATGCCAAAATAAGCAAACACAAAACCCACCAGAGTTCTGACCTGCTCTCTCCACACATTTGGGCTAAAAACCAGATTTGCTTCCAGTGACACACCCCCTCTAGCAGGCTGCTGGAGACTTAAGCAGGAAGCTTAAATACCTGAGGCTAATGGAGGACATACATTCACATTCAAACCACCACAGCTGGTGGTGCAGTCCGGTTCACATTGCTGGCCAAGAGCAGCTTTGTAGGAAAAAAAAAGGTTTATTTTGGCTCACAGACTCAAAGGGAAGTTCCATGATGGCACAGAAAAACAATGACATGAGGAGAGGGTGGACATCACCTCCTGGTCAACATCAGATGGACAACAGCAACAGGAGAGTGTGTCAAACACTGGCAAGAGGAACCTGGCTATAATACCCATAAGCCCGCCCCCAACAATTCACTGATTCCAGGAGACTTTAATTCCCAAATTGCCATCAGCTGGGGACCTAGCATTCATAACACCTAAGTTTATGGGGGACACCTGAATCAAACCACCACAGATGACTTGAAGGAAGACTGGTGAAAGAGTGTCATGCTATTCAAGATCAAGCTTTATTCCTCCCAGGATTTACAAATTTGGCTATCCTGTCCACCTGGTAAAGATTTTGGAAGCATAAAAAATGCAGGGAAGAGGGCCCTGAAGTACACATGGTTCCAGGAGCTGCTGTGATACAGCAACATGAAGCAGGGTTGAGATTCCTGAATACTCAGTAAGACTATTGGAGCTCTGAAGATGAATCGTTGTTTGCATGTAGACTAGAAGATGCTTTGGATATAACAGGACTGTGGAACTGCTGCCATGGAAAGCTGCTAGCTTGGGATGGAGTTTTACCTAGGTTCAAAGCAATCCAGCTGCAGCAGAATTGAAAACCCAGAGACTTCATCTCTGGTTATAGATGTCAGACTTGGAATTGCAGATGTTTGGCATTTGCCTGCTCATTATTGGTTTTGCATTGGTCCAGTGGGTGGCACCATTCTACAGGCTGGATGTTCTTGACTGGATAAAAAGGAGATGAGCTGAGTAGCAGCATTCATCACTCCCTGTTTCCTCACTGTGCAGTGAATGTGACCAGCTCTCTCAAGTTCCTGCCACCATGCCTTCCTCTCCATGATGGACTGTACCTCTAGAACAATAAGCCAAAATAAGCCCTTTACTTCCTTAAGTGTCTTCTGGTTAGGTACTTTGTCCCAACAATGAGTAAAGTAACTAATATATTTGGTTTCAAGGTATCAGCCAACAAGATAGTTATTAATCACAAAGGGAAAAGTGGTACTCACACAGCAGAGAAGCCAGCTTATGGAGATTAGCAACATCAGTACTGGAAGAGTCTCATATGTACCACCTGGTCAGTGCACAGAATCACTTCCCTGATAATTCTGCCAAAGACTCAAAATTTGGATTTAATGATGAGAAAACATCAGAAGAACCTGAATTTAAGGACGTCCTACAAAATAATTAGCCTACAATCTTTAAAGCATCAATATCAAGAAGGAACAAGTCTGAGAAACTATTCTAGACTGAATGAAATTAAGGGGATATGAAAAATTAAATACAATGTGTGATTGTGGCTTGGCTCCTAAAATTCATTTTTCTGTTGTACTATATGATGTGATTAAGACAACTAGCAAATGTTGAATAAGGTCTATGGGTTAGGTGATATGATTTCACTATTAATCTCCTGATTTTGACAATTGTGTGGTTGTTAATTAATAGACTTTGCTTTTTCTTAGGAATTATACACTGAAGTGTTCGTGGGGGTGGTAAAAGGACATCTTGTCTGCAAGTTACTTCCATATATAAGAGCAAGTGTTTGGCTGGAGAGATGGCTCAGTGGTTAAAGGTGCTTGCTTGTAAAAGCAAGTGTGGCAAATGATAGTATTTGAGGAATTTGAGTGAAGGACATCTAGGAATTCCTGATATAATTCTTTTCTGTTTTATTTTTATTTATTTATTTGAGAGAGAAAGAGAAGCAGAAAGAGAGAGAGAGTCAGAAAGAGAGAGAATGGGCACCCCAGGGCCTCCAGCTGCTGCAAATGAACTCCAGACACTATTTGTCACCTTGTGCATCTCGCTTACATGGGTCCCAAGGAATAGAACCTAGGTCCTGTGGCCTTGTAGGCAAGTACCTTAACTGCTAAGCCATCTCGCCTGCCCTCCTGGTATAATTCTTTTATTTTTATTTTTATTTTTTGGTTTTTCAAGGTAGAGTCTCACTCTAGCTCAGGCTGACCTCATGGCAATCCTCCTACCTCTGCCTCCTGAGTGCTGGGATTAAAGGCACGCCCGGCTCTGATACAATTCTTAAAACTTTCTTCTAAGTCCAAAATGATTTTAAAATAAAGTTACCAAAGTACTGTGCTTACCTTATTTTTTTAATATAAGCTTTAGTTATGTTTTTAAAATCACTCTTTGAGACCTTGCTAGTGTGTTTTCAACATATATCTTTGGTTTCTGTTAAGAGGTAGTATCAAGGGACATGGAAGTGAACTAGGAAAAAACTTAGTCTTTCCTATGTAAAGTTTGCAAGCAGGTAACAGGTGGTCATGTAGACCTAATGTGAGTGCTTCACAAAGTGCACTTAGGGGCAGATCATTGTCCTTCCCTGTGAAAGCCGGGCACTCTTCCTGCTTCTTTCTGACCGCGCCTTCTGTCTCTCAGCATTGCCACACCCCTTAAAATCCACCCAGCTGATTTGCTCTTTTGGTGTGTTTCTGTTGGGGAAATGGGAATGAAAGAGGCAAATGGAATGGTTTCATATATATGTGCATAAATATATGCAGAAGCCAACTATCTTTCAAACCTCCTGTTCATTACAAAGATATGCATCTAAGGAAATTTGGGTCATGTTCTGGTGGCAACTCTTGAAATGTGAACAAAAAGGAGCTTGTCATAGAACTCACAAAAGCAGTTCTGAATGCTCCACTAATTTAAAAAATAATTTCCAATTAATTCATTAGTAATTTCCTGATTTTCTGAAATCATTTGTTTTCAAAGCAACTGCCTTTAACATCAGGTGAAATTAACAATGCTATGATGGAGCCAATCTAAGCTAAACTTTTACGCATTTATGAAAATGTGAAACAAGGGCCCAGAGCCCAGGTCTGAGATGAGAAACTTACAATACTGTTTTTTTTTTTGTTTTGTTTTGTTTTGTTTTGTTTTGTTTTGTTTTGTCTTAGTTCTTGCTGCCTTTGGAACAAGCAAGCCTACTATTCCCAGGGAATATTAAGGATCTAGTGATAAGTGGAATTATACCAGTTGGTTCCCCTGGCTGGAGGCCCCTGGCCTGATAACACAGGGGATATCAGTAAGCCCATGAGGGGAACAAGTCCAGAATTCTCTAGCTAAGACTGTCCAGTGTAAACATAATTCTGTGTATGTCAGAGGAGAGGGGGTGTGAGGAATTTCCAGGTGGGATTTGGTAAGGGGAGGTTATTCAAGAACCTTCCTTCCTGTCACCTGTGACCTTCTAACTTGTGACCACACCACTAGTGGCCCCTCCCCCTCTAGCTGAGATGCCCCCACTCTTAGGGTGCTGCCTCCCTGCTGGGCTCTGTTGTGGCTCACATACACTCAAAAAAAAAAAAAAAAAAAAAACTGAAAGCAGCCAGTGCTGCACACCCCGCCTCAGTAGCCATCACAGTTGTCAGCTGTTCAATACAGGTGACTCCATTTTTAGACGACATGGACATACTTCAACCCACAGGCTAACGACTTGAGAAGTGAGACGAGTCTAGAAAATGTTCCTACAAACTGAGCTTCCCTGACAAGCGCAGGCAGGCTTTCCACAGGCCAGCGAAGCTCATCTGAAAGCCCCTCCCTCGCTCACAGAGGCCCTTCTGAGGCCGTAGAATTGTCCCTCGTAACATGACTACATGGGCCAATGTTTTTACAGGTTTGCAGAAGTCCACTATTTGAATTGCAGCTGGTTATGGCTGCTGTATCTTTCCATGGAAGCTTCCCCTCAAACTATCTTCCTTCCCCTGTGCCTGTGGTTTGGGGGGTCTCCGAGAACATTTTTAAGATTCAGGTGAAGGGTGCATGAGTTGGGTCTAGGTCTTTTTAAATTTAATGGGGCATTTTTATGTGGCTCAAATTTACTTCTTTGGGTACTTTATCTTTGCTAGACATCCTGGTGCAGAAACGGCTCTTTGGAATATCCCTGCTGGCCACATACTGAACTCTTTAAACTCATGACAGGAAGAGAAAACACACTTAAGTATGTGAGTAATGGAGGAAAAACATGTTAGAAGAAAGACTGGCTTTTTTGTGAGGAAAATGAGACTTGGCTGGGCCATGGCCATGGTGAGGGGAAGGTTTCTTACAGGCAAGTCTCACTTCCCCTCAAAGGAAAGCAGCCCGTACCTGCTATGTGGCCGTCCAGAGGTTTGATTCCTCAAGGAGGCCTGGAGCCCTTTCGTCTCCCCTTCACTGAAGAAAGTGGAATCTGCTACTTTTCTTCCCCAAAGAGTCATTTTTGAGAAATTAAGTGTTTTTAAAACAAATATTTAAATAGTTGATATCTTGAAAGATAATATTTACAAGAATCTTTCCACAAAATGGGTATTTGCTTCCAAATTATTCTGTTCTAATAATGTATGTTGGACCCTTACCCATGCCAGACCCTGGGTTAAGTATATCTAGTGTGCATTATTTAATCTTCCTAGTAGCCAAGAGAGGGAAGAACTACAATTAATTTCATTTTGGAGACAAACCAGTCACAGCTTATTTGGGTTTTGTAACCAAGTGCCTCCTGATTCTAACATCCTGAGGGCAGCCTTTCTTCAGGCATTATGCTCTAAACAAATGTGGCGGCCTGCATCTGTACCCCTCGCTTTTGAGGGTTGAGGTAGCCGGATTGCTTGAGACTAGGCATTCAGTGAGGTCTCATCTCAAAAAAATAAAGACCAAAAGTTGATGAGAAGGGAAGCATTTTGTGAAGGAATTTCAGTTAACATGAGAAGAACGAGACCTGGAAGAGCACCACTGTGCCACCTCCATGAAATACTCCATGTAGACGAGGATCAACAGATACTGAAATCACACAAATGAGGCCCTGCCAACTTCACAATGGTGCAAACACCATCACCTATTGCTAAAAGTAGAAGCAAACAAAACATTTTTCATTCAAATCTGCTTCACATCAAGTATCTCTACCTACCCATTACAGAAACTACAAGGAGAAGAGAATGTGTTAACATGGTGGGAAACCAGACAGCTAACTCCAGATCTGGTTTCTTTGAAAAGCAATTTTAAGAAATACAAAGAGATATGCAAAGGAGAACCTGTAAGTTAAAGGAAATGTAAGGTACATGGCCACTTTTAATGTATGGCTCATTTTTGGGATCTTACTCTAACAAACACTTGCAGATACTTCAGGACTGTGGGAGAACCCACAGCAACTAACAAACCATTTGACAAAAATTTTAAAAATTGTTCAGTTTTTTCATAGGTTGATATTATTGTGTAATTTCAATTCTTTATATTTTAGGAATATATACTAAAGTATTTATAGATTAAATATGATGTCTGGGATTTTCTCCATAATTATTCAGTAGAGGGGGAATGGCTGGGAATGCAATTAAAAAATGATTAGCTTTATCTTAGTAATTTTTGAGATAAGGATGGGTGTATGAGAGTTTATTATATTATGGTTTTTAAAACTATTTTTATCTACTTGAGATAGAAAGAGAGAGAGAATTGGTGCTCCAGGGCCTCCAGCTATTGTAGTTGAACTCCAGACGGGTGCACCCCCTTATGCACATGTGCAACCTTGTGTGCTTGCATCACTTTGTGCGTCTGGCTTATGTAGGACCTGGAGAGTTGGACATGAGTCCTCAGGCTTTGCAGGCAAGCGCCTTAGCTGCTAAGGCATCTCTCCAGCCCAATAAAATCTTTTTTTTTTTTTTTTTTTTTTTTTTTCGAGGCAGGGTTTCACTTTAGCCCAGGCTGACCTGGAATTAACTATGTAGCCTCAGGGTAGCCTTGAACTCATGGTGATCCTCCTACCTCTGTCTCCCAAATGCTGGGATTAAGGTGTGCACCACCATGCCCAGCTGAAATCATTTTTTAAGACTAAAAAAAAGAATCTATGGTCTTGTGTTCTATTAGGCCAATCTTATCACCTATATTTATATCATCCTAGGTTAGTTAATTTCCTTCCAGTTTTGGAAAGCAAAATTTAGCTGGCTGTGGTGCCTTTAATCCCAGCACTTGGGTGGCAGAGGTAGGAGGATCACTGTGAGTTCAAGGCCAGCCTGAGAGTACAAAGACAATTCCAGTCAGCCTAGATTAGAGCAAGACTCACCTCAAAAAAAAAAAAAAAAAAAAAAAAAAAAATAAGAAAGGAAAAGAAAAAAGAAAAGCAAAATTTATCAATCATATTAGGTAATGTATTCAAATCATTTTCCCCACATTGTAACAACTCCCTTCCCCTTTTATTTTCAATGAATGTAGTTTATTACCTTCATTCTAGTTAAAACATCACCTATTTCTTGGGCTGGAAAGATAGCTCAGTGGTTAAGGTACCTGTCTACAAAGCCTCATGATTTGATTCCCCAGTTTCCAGGTAAAGCCAGATGCACAAAGTGGCACATGCATCTGCATGCCCATTCTATCTGTCAGTCTCTATCTCTCTCTCCTTGAAAATAAATAAATAAAAATATTTTTACATTAAAAAATGTGCCATTTAATTTTTCTACTAATCCAGCCAACAGGGTAGAGGGATTAATAAACAGATTCTCAATTCCAGGATCTTGGAAGGACCTGACAAAGCAGAGGATGTTGGTGATAAGGTCAAGATGAATATGTAAAAGGCTTTGGTGACTTCATTCGTTATTTTTGTCCCTCTTCACACAAGATCTTTTCTTCTTGATCCATGAATACATGGGATGTGCCCATCATGGCTGGAGAGAGATGAATGAGTAAGGCTTCATCAATGTTTCCACTTGCAGATGGTTCTTACTTGATTTTTATATTATGGCCAGGAGTTATCATTTTCCTTCTAAGTCAGCAACTGCGGGATGGTTGGGGTATTCCTTGGTTTGAGTGCTTCTATCAGCAGTAGATATAAAAGTAAAGATGTTAAAAAGAAAGAAATATTTTTTAAAAAATATTTTATTTATATGTGTGAAAGATTGATGCCAAGGCCTCCTGACACTGCAAATGAACTCCATACACATGTGCGATTTTATCCATCTGGCTTCACATGGATACTGGGGATCAAACCCAGGCTAGCAAGTTTTATGAACAAGTGCCTTTTAACCACTAAGCCACTTCCCCAGTTCCCCAAAGAAGGAAATCTTGATACATGCTACCAACATAGATGAATCTAGACAATGCTATGCTAAGTTCAAGAAGCCAGATAATTCCATTTATATGAGTTATCTAGAGTAGTCAAATTCATGGGGATAGGGTTACCAGGAGACAGAATGAAGATAAGATGAGGAGTTGTTTAATAAATCCTGAATTGCATTTCAGGATGATAAAAGAGAAGTTATGGAGGGCAGGGGAATGTATTTCAATAGTAAAATGCTTGTCTGGCATGTGCAAGATCCTAGATTCAATTCCCAGAACTGCAGAACAAAACAAAACACACATACAAAGTAAAACAAGCTGCCAAAAGGATAATTAATGCAGCAACAGTTTGGTAAGGTACTTGAGGGTTTTGTGAGTTACACAGGACTGGGATTGCGGACGCCTTAGATATTCAGTAGCTGTGTGACTTTGAGAGAACGAAGTGGCTTCTGGTGGCTTCATTGGTAAACAGGGCTTCCTCACACAGGTGTTGGCAGGATTAAGGGAGGCGCTGCTGATAATGACCTTGTTCCAGGGCCTGGCACTCTGTGAGTGCTCAGGAAGTGCAGGCTGATTAGCAAGCAACATCCACCATGGGTAAGCCAGGTTGGCATAGGACTACTTGAGGCCACATACAGCTCTCCCATTGGCCATTCTGACATCAGGCAGGTCACATGATCACTCTGTGCCTCAAGGATCTCTTCTGTGAGAGAGACGATGATAGTCCTGCTTCAGAGAGGATAAGGATTGCAGCATTCCACCAATGACCATCAGAAACTCATGTTTTCATCAGTTAGCATGGGAAGCATTCAAAAGTCTATGACAATGTAAGCATCGTTTAACTATCCACTTTTATTGTTAGGAGAAATTTGGGGAGAGTGGATCAAAATGCTATCAGAATTTGTACACAAAGTATTTATTTAAGTTATCTAAGATTTGTATTATACCACCTTGTTTTTATTGTTATACACTGACACTTATCAGACGCCTACTGTCATAGGTACTCTGCAAAAGTATTTTCTAAGTATTGCAACATGCCCCACTTAACAAGACCAACTTGAGTCACGTGTGTTTGACTCCAGCATTCTTACATGACTCCATTCCACCACTTCCAACAGTTTGAAGCTTCTGCTAATGAAAATACATGAACAATAGAACACTACCAGTCAATAAACAACTGCTATTGTCTGGCTAAATGCATATACTATGCCCACCAAACTGCCTTCTAAGTACTTATGTTTATACCCATAGATTAGTGCTGCTCTCACTTTGTTTGTTTGTTTTTGAGTTAGGGTTTCACTCTAGTCCAGGCTGACCTGGAATTCACTTTGTATTCTCAGGGAGGCCTTGAACTCGCAGTGATCCTCTTACCTCTGCCTCTCAATGACTGGGATTAAAGGCATGCGCCACCACACCTGGTCACTTTTTTTTGTTTGTTTGTTTTGTTTTTCGAGGTAGGTCTCACTCTAGCCCAGGCTGATCTGGAATTCACTATGTTGTCTCAGGGTGGCCTTAAACTCATAGCGATCCTCCTACCTCTGCCTCCTGAGTGCTGGGATTAAAGGTGTGCGCCACCACACGCAGCTTGTTCTCACTTTTGGTTAAAGAAGCTTCTCTTTTCAGATGGCAATGACCACTAGTGTGATATAAAACTCATCAAAGTGCTGACAGTGACAGTGGAGTGTTAATACTAAGTATTATACAGACCATTGCAAAAGAGGTGGTGGAAAGAATGTATGGCCAGACGAAGGGGCTGCCTGCTTACAATGCTGTCATCTTAGACACAAAGTGGACTTGATATTCATGACCCCACAGTGGCTGACACTACCCACACAAGACCTGCATAGTAAGGGGGAAAATGATGACATCAAAATTGAAGAGAGACTAGTTGGAAAGAAGGGATTCAGTGGAGGGGAGATCTGGGAAGGGTAAATTGAGGGTGGGAAAATCATGATATATTGTCGTTATATATAATGATTGTCAATAAAAGTTTTTAAAAATAAACAAAGCCTTTTGTGGGGTGCAATAGTCCAGATTCAAACCTGGGATAAAAAAACATCAAGCATTAGTTTAGAGCTGAGTTTCCTAGCAGCCAAGGCAAAAGGAAAAATAGAATGCATCTATGGTACCTGATTTTATTTTAGTTGTCTTTTTTTAATCAGAGTGAGAGAGAGTGCAAAAGAGAGCTAGAGAGACAGACAGAGAGAATTGGTGCATCAGGGCCTCCAGCCACTGAAACCAAACTCCAGATACGTGTGCCATCTTGTGCGCATGTATCACCTTGCAGGCTTGCTTCATCTTGGGCATCTGCCTTACATTGGACCTGGAGAGTCGAACATGAGTCCTTAGGCTTCGTAAGCAAGCACTCTAACCACTAAGCCATCTCTCCAGCCCCCTTATTTTATTTTATTTTTAGTTTGGGGTGTGTGTGTGTGTGTAGAGCATCTGTGGCATGGTGGTGTGGGATGTGTGTAGTGTATACATGTGTGTGGGCAGATGCATATGCCCTGTGAATACTCATGCAGAGGCGCGAGAACTTCAGATGTCCTTTTTTCATTCATCTCTCAACTCGAATCTGATGTTTTCACCATGTGACATTTTTTCCAGTCAGTCATTATCCAGTCTCGGAACCTTCCCTCACCCAGAGCAAGGCATGTTCCTACAACTCACTCATAAGTGACCTCCAGGAGCCATTAGCCAGACTCTTCAGTCCTTCAAACGACATACTCAAAAGTATAATACTCCCATACCTTAAGCAGGTCATAAGTCTTGTATGTTGTTGTCCTGTTTTTTTTGTGTGTGTGTGTGGGGGGGGTTGCACTTGTTCCTCACACCAAGCTCTCTACTGATTGTCAGTGTGCTTCTTGTCAGTGTCTGTGGGTTTCCTATGGAACAATGTCTTCATGCACCAGAGCATGCCACACAATTCATGTGGCCACTTTTGGTATCAGTCCCTAGTAAAGGTATAGAGTATTCTGTGTGGAGACCAGGTGTAAGTATTTCAGGGCTCATGCCTAGCCATGAACTACAGTGACCTGTCCACCTGCAAACAACCAGGGACACTAGTGTGAGCCATGAACTACAGCGACCTGTCCACCTGCAAACAACCAGAGACACTAGTGTGAGCCATGAACTACAGCGACCTGTCCACCTGCAAACAACCGGAGACACTAGTGTGGGCCATGAACTACAGTGACCTGTCCACCTGCAAACAACCAGAGACACTAGTGTGAACCATGAACTGTCCACCTGCAAACAACCGAGACACTGAACTCTGACCTGCAAAACAACCGGAGACACTAGTGTGAGCCATGAACTACAGTGACCTGTCCACCTGCAAACAACCAGAGACACTAGTGTGAACCATGAACTACAGTGACCTGTCCACCTGCAAACAACTGGAGACACTAGTGTGAGCCATGAACTACAGTGACCTGTCCACCTGCAAACAACCAGGACTGTGTGTACTCTAACTGCTGGATGCAACAAACCACCAGGACCACGCACGCCATTAAGAAGAAACTATCAAAGAAATGCTGACCTTTAAGAATGTTTAATTTCATCCATTGACTTAGTGTGCTTTCCTGAAATTTGTGGAAAATACAAACAGACTAGACTCGGGTGGCAGAGCATGTTGGCAGAGCCCACAGAGAAGTGATCACAAAATGAGGTAACAATTAAAAGAACAGAGTCCTTGCTACCTCACTAGATTTTCATGGAGGTGGGCCTGAAGTTTTGAGCCACAGCACAAAACTGGTGATGCGAGCATCTGGAGTTTGTTTGTAGTGGCTAGAGGTCCAGTATTCTCTGTATCTGCCTTTCTCTTTCTCTCTTAAGTAAATACAATTATATTACATTTAAAAAAATCAAAAAAGAAAGTTGGAGAAAACTTGACTAGATAACTAAGGTAATTTTCAACTGTAATCCTGCGGGTGGATGGTTTACCAGCCCTCTCACTGGAGCTTAAGAAAGTTGCTCTTATTGGTTTGCCCATGATGAAGTGGCATCTGGACCTGTTCGTCTGCAATTACACTTTTCCAAGCAACAATACAATAAGGCCCATGGAAAATAGCAAACCAAGCATGTGTGCTGATTAGAACTGAACAATCTTCTTCCTTAAGTCTTCTGATGTATTCTAGACAGGCGTCTCTCATAGTGTCCTGATGTCCGTTTTCTTCCTCAAACCTGAGACTTACACTTTAGAGCCCAAAATAAATTCAGAAACTCACAACAGGGCAGTGACGTGATTAAGTGGCCAGTGCTACACCTGTTTCAATCAAGTCTGTTTTTGGAAATCAGTGGTTCCTCAGAGGTGGATTAATCATTTCCAGAAACTGACTGGAAGAATGAGGAAGGCTGATGTTCCCGCCCCCCTTTGAGAGAATCTGCAGACAGGTCCAAGCGTCCCTGTGAGTGTGGAGCATCCCTGAGGAAACCTACAGGAGGCTTCTCAATAGCTACTCATGAGAAGAGGGCAGCAGCAACATCACCCGCTCACAGAAGACTTTGGAAGACTTCTCTTTCTTGTTTCTTTTTCCTTTTTTTGTATGTATAGTATGTGTGACGTGGTGTGTGTGTGTGTGTGTGTGTGTGTGTGTGTGTGTGTGTGTGTGTGTTATATAAACATGTGTGTGCAGATGTACCCACAGGCCAGTGGAGAATGTTAGGTGAGCTTCCTCTATTACTCATGTATGTATTCCTAAAGAGGGAGTCTCTCTCTGGATGTAGAGCTACAGTTTTCACAGCCACACCCAACTGTTTATGTGCGTCCTGACAATCAAGCTCAGGTGGTTTCAAGCCCTCATGCTTGAGTGACAAGCGCTCATTACCTGCTAAGATATCTCCCTAGCTCTTTTTTTTTTTTTTTTTGCAGTGACCAGACATTAAACCCAAGACAAGCACTATACCACTGATCTACATCCCCAGCCTTTCCCTTTTTTAATTTTTATTTTGAGACAAGATCTCATTAAGTTGCCAGGCTGGCCTTTACCTTACTGTACTGTCCAGGCAGGCCTCATACTTGCAATTTCCTTGCCTCCACTTTCCAAATCCTGGGATTATAGGTGTGTGTCATGACATCTCTGACCATATTTTAAAACAGTTTTGATAAGTGTAAAAAGGTTGACCATGGAGAAAGCAAATGCAGATTAAGACTGATGAGTTTAGGTTAAACCCTAAAAGTCCTGAACTTGACCTGGAAGCATCACTATTAACCCATAATACATTTAATCATTTAAGAAAGTATTTCCTAGTTCTGTGCATTTGCAAGGCCCAGAAACAAACAACTAACCCAGTAGAATGGGCAGAACTGGCACAGCTGGCCCTTCATATGTACAGAACAACCAAACTCAGAAAATATTTGGAAAAAATTGCACTTGTACTTTCGGTCATTATTCCGTAAGTACGTAAGTATTTGCATAGCATTGACATTGAATTAGGTATTAAAAGTCATTATAGTATGTGGGAGGATGTAGCAGGTCATACATAAATACTGTTCCATTGTGTGGTGTGGTTGTTATGTGTGGTGTATGCATGTGTGTGCAGAGGCCGGAAGATAAATTTGGGTGCTCTTCCCTATGACTCAGTGGCATACTTCCTTGCGCTGGGGTCTTTCCCTTAAACAGGAGCTGCTGTCAGTGAGCCCCAGCAATTCTCTGGTCCTCCCCATCCCCCAGCAGACTGGGATTTCAGATGTATGTGGCCATGCCTAGCTTTTTATGTGGAGTCACGGAAGTCAAACTTGAGCAATCTCTGGCCCTCATGCTTAAGTAGCAAGTGCTCTTTTCTGCTGAGAAATCTCCCCATTCAGGTACCATTTATTTACGTAAAGAATTTGAACATTTGTACATTTGGGTATCTAGAGGAGTCAGGGAGATACTAGAACCATCCCCCACCAATGCCAAGGGAAGACCATGTTCAGATTGTGAACTCCATATCCTACTTTCAATCAAAAGGAACCAAGCCAGCTCCTTGGAGAAAGGGGCCATTCCAAATCTGAGACAGGAAAAAGGCTGTCACACTAAAATGCAAGGAAACTATCAAAGACTATTAGAACTGTACGAGAAGGACTTGGCAGCTAACTTAATGAGGGCCTTTACAGCCAAGGATGTAACAGCTTGACCATCAATAGCAATAATCACTTCAATGCAGTGAAATTATCAAATATCTCAAGAACCCATGACTTTATTTTGCTGCATTTAAAATTTGCATTGATGATACTTGGAGGATTCTAGGAAATCACCTTATTGTTTTGAATATTGATAAATAAAAGACTAGGGCTGGAAAGATGGCTTAACAGTTAAGGCACTTGCCTGCAAAGCCCAAGGACCCAAGTTCAATTCCCCACATAAAGTCAGATGCACAAAGTGGGGAATGCATCTGAAGTTCATTTGCAGGGGCTAGAGGCCCTGGCGTGCCCATTCTCTGTCTCTCACTTTCTCCTTGCAAATAAATAAATAAAATTAAAAGTTAAAAAATAGACTGTAGCATTTAGCTCTTTCCCATGTTTATAATTCAGTCATATTGTGGTTTAAAGTCTGGCCAGTTCCTCTTGTTTCCCTGGAAGCCAGTTTCTCTTTGGAGGGTAATTCAGCTAAATAAGTTTTAAAGTAATGATATAACTTGGCTGCC
This sequence comes from Orientallactaga sibirica, assembly GCA_036365145.1. Lineage (NCBI taxonomy): Eukaryota > Metazoa > Chordata > Mammalia > Rodentia > Dipodidae > Orientallactaga > Orientallactaga sibirica. The sequence goes on along the minus strand of JAEOAD010000015.1, from coordinate 29,368,211 downwards.
ATCAAAGTGCAGTTCCTAACAGTCAGCTGCTGACACATGTAGGAAAGGAGAAGGCGGCATCATGCACTTCCTTGTGAAAGTGTACACCATTTCTGAAGTATTCCTGCCAAAAAATTCCTCACCAAGTTGAAATTTGTTTGTCCCCAGGGCAGGAGAGATGGCTCAGCAGTTAAAGGCCCTTTTTTGGTTTGTTTGTTTTTATGTTTTTCATGGTAGACTCTCACTCTAGCTCAGGCTGACCTGGAATTCACTATGTAGTCTCAGGGTGACCTCGAACTCATGGCGATCCTCCTACCTCTACCTCTCAAGCGCTGGAATTGTAGGCGTGCGCCACCACGCCCGGCTATAAAACATTTGAGAGTAGGATCCATCACAGCTTCTCTTGGCAGGACTCACTTTGCACATTCATGAGAGGTGGACAGGGAAAGCCCTCTGCTCCCGTTTTTGTGGTGCAAGGTGAGCATGGACGTGGCCTCAGCAGAGGAAGCCTGCTTCACTGCTGACGTCATATTGAACTCTTCAAAATTAGTGAACTGAATAATTTATTCAATAGCCACTTTGCCCACCAACTATCAAGTGATTATACTATTCTTTGTCAGGATGGGGGGGAGGGACACAGGGGACCATCCCTATATGTCCTATGTCCAGGACACAGAAACTTTCTTCCTGGTCTTCATTATAAACCATCTTCACATTCTCATCTGAAACCAGAAGGAAGATTCTGGGCTCTTGGCCAGCACCTCCCTTTTTTCAGCGCTGGCCTCTTTCTTCCTGTTTCTTTTTAGAATTCAGAAAAACAGAAAAACCTGGAAAACATTATGCACCTTTAACATAAATAAAATACAAACATACTGTGTCAGTTTCCCATAGACACTGTAGCCAGATGCTCATTTTATTTTAAAAATGTGGGCGGATGTTTTGTTAGACACCCACCGCCTCCCCCCCCCACCCCACTTCCCCATCCCACAACTGGGAGAAAACAGGTTCTACTGCAAGTAAGCTATAAGTAGAATTCTATCCCTCGGGCCTTCTTGCCTTGAATATCCATTCCCTGTCCCACAGTGGAATTACGGACCGGTACCCAGATCTCAGAAGGTTGTCAGTTCCTTCCTCACACAGCCCTGAAATTCCTTAGGCTAAATAGGAAAAAAAAAAATCAGGACAAATGATTGTTTTTTTTTTTTTTTTTTTTAAGACTTCAAACAAAAGAAAAAAAGATTTGCAATAAAACAAGCATTTTTTTTTTTCTGAACAGGAAGAAAAACAGACCAAAACAAAGCCATCTAAATGGTTTCCTTGCTTACTGAGCCATATATCTCTGTTCTGCCTTCTGATCCTGAGCCATGCTGCCCTCTTCACTAATGTGCTAGTGGATTTGAAAAGAACTGGATTTTCATCCTTTCTATAAAACTTTCAGTCTCACCTGTGAGCCAGCCCAGGGCGAGGAAGTCTCAGTTGGAAATAAAAGCAAGTTAACATGAAGCAGAAAGGTTTGAGAAAGACGTGCTAACCTTTCCCTTTCACGTAATGCTTATGCATCCCTTGAAAGTGATGGATACAATTCTTTTTTTCTAACAGATGAAGAGCTTGAAGCGTAAGGAGTAACAGCTAGTAAGAGGCCTAGCTGTGGCTTGAATGGATATCTGTTGACTCCCAAGCTTGTGCCTTTAATCACTGTGATAAAGCTTTTTTTTTTTTGGTTTTGTGAGGTAGGTCTCACTCTGGTCCAGGCTGACCTGGAATTAACTATGTAGTCTCAGGGTGACCTCGAACTCTTGGCAATCCTCCTACCTCTGCCTCCCTAGTGCTGGGATTAAAGGCATGCGCCACCACGCCCGGCTTATAAACCTTTTTTTAAAAAAATATATTAATTACTAATTTGTGAGGATAGATGGAGGGAGTGTGTATACGGGCACATCAGAGCTTCCAGCCATTGCTGGCGATCTCCAGATCCATTTACCACTTTGTGCATCTGACTATATGTGGCTTTGCAAGCAAGCGCCTTTAACCACTGAGACATCTCTCCAACCTTAAACCACATATATATATTTGGTTTTTCGAGGTAGGGTGTCACTCTGGCTCAGGCTGACCTGGAAGTAACTGTAGTCTCAGGGTGGCCTTGAACTCATGGTGATCCTCCTACCTCTGCCTCCCGAGTGCTGGGATGAAAGGCGTGTGCCACCACACCCGGCTCCCTTTTATATTTTTTTGAAGCAGGATTTCACACAAGCCTAGGCTGACCTGGAACTCACTCTATATCCCAGGATGGCCTTGAATTAATGGCAATGCTCCTACCTCAGCCTCCTGAGGGCTGGGATTAAAGACATAAGCTACCACAACCAGGTCTAAACCCTTTTTTTTTTTTTTTTTTTTTAATCAGGAGGCTTTGGAAGAATTTATTTACTTTAAAATTGGCAGAACTTTGTGGGACAGCTGCAAGGTCAGCAGACATGGTGAGAGCCTGCACAGGCTGCTGCTGCACAGTCATGCTTGCTGTGCACTGGGTAGCCTCAAGGGGCGCTGTTACATTCTAGTTTACGGAACAGCTGTCTTAAAGTTGTGCTGGGTGCTTTCTGCATGGCTGTGTTCTGGGTGAACATAGGCTTTGATGTTTCAATAAGCTTCTAAGATCGTTGACTTTGGATAAGCAGCTTGAGGAAACTAAGGAACACAGCAGGGCACTCCTGCTGATATGGCTGCTCCCCCAGTGGCTAGTGCAGTGATTATGAATACAGACTGATGAGTACCTCACCAAGAAAGGAACCTTCCCGAGTGTGCTTCCTTTGGGTGGATCACTATGAACTTGCCTGACCAAACAAGCACCTTTCTTCATCTTAGGCTCTCTGCAGGAATGCCCTAGAACTCTCTCTTTGGGCATCTCTACCTATATTTGTCCTCAATGGAATCTGGCCAAGGCCCATGGCACAACACCATCCAAATGTAAGACCCCCAATTGTGCCTCCTCCAGCTCCAGTCTGTACCCATAGTGCCTTCTCCACACAGGAAATGAAATAATTGCAGACACTCACTCAGAGTGTCTTCCCACCCCTTACCTGCTCTCCCTGCTCTTCTCCAGTCCCCGAAATGACACACTGCTATCCCCAGATGACTCCAGTCCTAAGTCTACAAGTGAATTAACTTTTTTAAATTTTTATTTATTTATTAGCAACAGACAGAAAAAGAGGCAGAGAGAGAGAGAAAGAGAGAGAGAGAGAGAGAGAGAACGGGCGCACCAGGACCTCCACCCATTGCAAACAAACTCCAGATGCATACGCCACCTTGTGCATCTGGCTTACATGGGTCCTGCAGAATTGAGCCTAAGACCGGGGTCCTTAGGCTTCACAGGCAAGTGCTTAACCACTAAGCCATCTCTCCAGCCTGAGACCCTTAACTCTTTCTTTCAGGTGCAATTTAAATACAAGTGATATTAACTCTATTATGACCTCATCTCCTCACACTCACTTGTTTCTTTCGCTGCATGTGCTTGAGTGTGTATGTTTGTGTGTGTTTTATGAGTTATACTGTTTATTTTCCCAGTACTATAAACCCAATATTTATGTTTCCCTAAGGTTCACAGGTTGAACATCCGCACCCCAAGGCAATGGAATAGGGGGGTGACTGGTTAGTGAGAGTGGGACTCTTACAAAAGAAGCCGCGGGAAGCTCGTTTGCCCTCCTATTACATGAGGTCTCAGTGAGAAGATGGTCACTGATGAGCCAGGAAGGAAGCCTCACCAGATGCCAAAGTTCCAATCACCTTGGTCTGGACGTTCCAGCTGCCGAACGACAAGGAATAAACGTCTGTCATAGAAGTACCAATCGCTGGTAGTTTGATATACATTCCACGATGGATGAAAACACTGAGAGAAGCTGTCTTTAGCTATGTGGGTTCTCCTTTTTCTTTTAAAACAGTGTCTCCCCATGTGGGTATGAAGCTCCTTTGCTTGCGATTTCAAGCTGCACGAGCACTCCTGTCCTGCCTTGACTAATTGTATCCTGAAGGAATTTCTCTTCTCACATCATCATCGTCTTCTGAAACTACTCACTATCCCACCTTCTGTGATCTTACCCATCAGCACCCTGCCCATACTGTTCTTGATAAGGCAGTCACCTCCTCCTACTTGCCAAATTCAGAGAATTATCTCCACAAAGAACCATGTGGTAGCTCTGTGCTCATGGGGACTTCCAGTCTCACTCCTTACCCGGTGTGTGCTGAAGCCACTGCATTTCCCTGCTTTGGCTGAAAGGTAATTTCTTGATATCCTTAATCTTCTTTTCTGTTCATTCTTCACTGGTGGATCCTAAGTGCTCTTTTTTAATATCAAAGATACCTTTAAAAAGACATCAAATCTATGGGATATTTTTCTCTGGAAGAACAAAAAAGAAGTAGGCTGGAAAGATGGCTTAGAGGTTAAGGCACTTGCCTGAGAAGCCTCAGGACCCAGGTTCAATTACCCAGTACTCACGTCATCCAGATGCGCATGTGTCTGGAGTTCATTTGCAGTGGCTAGATAGAGGTCCTGGCATGCCCATTCTCCCTCCTTCCCTCTCTCTCTTTCTCCCTCTTTCTCTCTCCCTCAAATAAATAAATGAAAATAATGAGGGCTGGAGAGATGGCTTAGTGGTTAAGGCACCTGCCTCCTAAGCCCAAGAACGCTGGTTCCAATCTCCAGCGGTTCCAATCTCCAGGTCCCACGTTTAGCCAGATGCAAAGTGACGCAAGGGTGCAATGCCGCACTTAACCACAAGGGGGCACACGCATCTGGATTTCGTTCACAGCAGCTGAGAGACTGCTGGCGTGCCCATTTCTGTCTCCCTCTCCCTCTCTCTCTGTGTCTCTCGGTGTCTCTCACCAAAAATAAATAAAAATAATAAAAAACAATTTTAAAGAAAATAATGGAGGGGAGAGAAATATCATAGTTTATTGCCTATAAGAATAAAAGTTGTCAATAAAAATAAATAAATAAAAATTATAGAAGAAATATATATGTATATTTTAAAAAAGAAGTCTATATTATCTGTTAGATTTTGAGGTCAGAGAGTGAGAGGGATGGAGAAAGGAGGAGATAGAGAAGGAAAGAAGGGGGAGGCGGGGTGTGTGCATGCACCAGGGATCAGGAAAGACAAAAGAGAGCAAGGAAAGAGCAGAGAGAGGGCTTTATGGGAAGAGAATGGAAACTGCTTTGTGAGGGAGGGGTCTTGGACAATGTGCTGGGCTGGGGACTGGTGGGGAGGTGGCCTTTCTTCCTCTTATCCCAGAGGCATCCTCAATTACCATTACAGAAGTTAGGCCCAGCATCCCAAACCCAGACTGGCATGGCCAGACAGGAGGAGGGAGAGAGCTCTAGGATGTGAAATCGTCAAGGACACACACTGAGGAATGTTCAGGGGTTTGCTTTTATTCCACAGTCAAATGATCCCCTCTTCTCTATTTTCTCACCCTGGAGATGTTGTTAACTATCACCGATATGTTGGTGGGTTTCAAATGTACGCTTTCAGCAGCAAATGAGGCAGGATAAAAGAGGAAATTTGGGGGAGCTGAGAAGGGAAAGGAGCCCTCCACTTGGGAGACTGGTTGAAACCTCTCACCAACAGAGAAACAATAATCCCAACACAAGCAACGGGAAGGGCGGACACAACTCTCCCTCTTTGATGACTTGGGTGAACAACAGTGTTGTAACAAGATGCGCTCACTTGGCAGAGAGTTGGTCAGGAGCTGTGAGATATTTGGGCTGGTTTCTGATACGCTGAACATAAATGCTCTGGGACAAGGAGAGACTTTTTGTTGGAATTGGGTGTACAGTATTCGTGGAGAATGCTTGGTCCGTGGGGAGGGGATAGAAACACAGCTCCAAAATGTCATTGTCAACAGCCTGAAGAGCTCTCCCAGACTTCCAAGGATCTCACTCAGGCTAAACAGAAGATTTGTGGCTTCAACACTGGAGAGAATTCAGGAAGAGCCAGTGTGAAGCAGAATTGAGGATTTTAATCACAGTATTTAAATACAGGCCTAAACAGGAAGGTCAGGAGAAAGAAGGGGTGCTCCGAAGGAGAATGAGGCATACCTGAGAGCACAGGTGTGCAACCCCCCAAGAGAAAGTCACTGTTAAGTGTCTTAGCCTTAGCTATACATACAATTTTTGTGACTGTCAAGTTACATCCAAAAAGGTGCTAAGAAACCTTTTGTTCTTCTTTTTTTTACCCCTTCCCCATTTTTGTCTTTTTTGGAGTCAGAGAGAGAGAGAGAGAGAGACAGATAGAGAATGGGTGCACCAGCAGACTCAGCCACTGTGAACAAACTCCAGATGCATGCACCCCCTTGTGGGCAAGTGTGGCATTGCGCCCTTGCATCACTTTGCATCTGGCTAAACGTGGGACCTGGAGAATCGAATGGACATTCTTAGGCTTAGCAGGCAGGCACCTTAACCGCTAAGCCATCTTTCCAGCCCATAACCTCTCTCTTTTTGAGAAGCGAGATCATAGAGTGGCTCTGAAATGCCTTGGATAGGATTATAGTCTAATAAGGTAAAGCCAGAAGCTACTAGGGTTGCATATGTCTTTTCTCTATAAATGGGCTTTGTGGTGAGATTCCTAGAAAATTCCAGATTTATAGCTGGATTTCTGCAGGAGCCTTTGGTTGGATTTCCTGTCTCTTCCTATCCTTCCTCTACACTACTACAAAACATATATTTGCTAAGGATTCTAACTCAGTTCAAACGGAGAGGCACTGTAATGGATTGTAGGTGGCATTCATTTACTGACATGGCCACCCTGCTGCCAACGATTCTTGAGATGGTCAAAGGTTCTTAGACAGAGGAGACCCTTGCTGTTATAACTTCTTGTCTCTATCTATAGGTAAGGCTTCGCTACAGGATGCATGTGCCTCTGGTCCCTAGAGGCCTGTGGAAGGCATGGGATAGGTTATACAGTCATTAATTCAAATACTATCTGGTCCCACTTTCTGCTGTAAGCACCTAGGGTTAGAAGGAAATGCATGGGGGTGTGCTTACTTTATTTCCATAGTACTGACATCTATCCTCTTAAAGTGACAGGGTCTATGTCCTATTATTCCAGTCTTTTTGCACATATGAAATAATAAAAAAAAAAAAAAAAACTTTATAAGGCAAAAGTTAGAAGGAGACAAGGCCCAAGGGCCTTTGGCCATAAGCTCCATTCTGACTACTTCATGCTAAAGTGGGGTGAAGTGTGCAGTGTGTTGAGTCCCTCCCTCTTTTTCCTGTGTAAGTCACATTGGTCCTTGTGTGAGAGGCTGCCATCTGTACTCTCATATGAGGACGCCACCACATGTTGAGTGGTTTCCTGGAAGGATTGGCTCAGCAGATAGGTTAGAGTAGGGCCTATGGACATAAGGATTAAGATAGTCATTAAAGGGGGGTTATAACCTATATAAGGTTATGACCTGTATAAGCCAGGATTTTTGGAATCAACTTTCACATATTTCTGATATCTGTTGTCTGATTGTTTTTTTTTTTTTTGAGGCAAGCCTTTTTTTTTTAATGTGATGAGGGGGAGGGGGAGAGAATTGGCATTCTAGGGCCTCCAGCCACTGCAATCGAACTCCAGATCCATGTGCTCCCTTCTGCACATGTGCGAGCTTGTGCGCTTGCATCACTTTGTGCATCTGGCTTACATGGGACCTGGATAGTTGAACATAAGTCCTTAGGCTCCACAGGAAAGCACCTTAACTGCTAAGTTGTCTGCTTTTTGAGGCATGGTTGGCAGGTCTTCTGTTGCATCTCTGACCATGCCAGATTGGGGTCCATAAATGCAGCATGAAGACACAAAGTCTCCCTGTACCAACACTCAGTGATGACGTCCATTAACTGGGAATTTGAATTTTAACTCTTGGGGCTCTTTGAGAACTTATCAAACACAAAACAGAGGAAAGGATATAACACCCTTGCCTGGATCCCATGAAGAAGGAACATGACACTGTGATGGCAATGGACCTCATAGACCTGTCTTCTGACCACCTGATGTGTATGTCAAGGGACCAGCAGGCAGAGAATTTCCAACTGTCCCAGAGGCTTCAGCTCAGCTTGATGACAGTCTATGAAAATCCTGTCTGTCCATCTGTCCATTTGCCCACTTCAACCCAGTTCTGCTTTGCTTCTCCAGCATCCCAGTTCAACTCTGAACAGAAAGCTTGGCTTGACTTTATGACCAGTGCCTCTGACTGGGTTGTTAATATCTCATCTAACCACCTACAGTAACCCTTGTTTGTCTGTTTGTTTGTTTGTTTGTTTGTTTGTTTGTTTGTTTTTGAGGTAGGGTCTCATTCTAGCTGAGGGTATTCTATAACTTACTCTGTAGCTCAGGCTGGCCTTGAACTCACAGTAGTCCTCCTACCTCAACTTCTGGAGTGCTGCAATTAAAGATATGCATCACCATGCTGGGCTTGCAGTGAATCTTTTTTTTTTTTTTTTTTTTAATACTTTTAAAATCCAGCAGTGGTGGCGCACACCTTTAATCCCAGCACTTGGGAGGCAGAGGTAGGAAGATCACCATGAGTTCAAGGCCACCCTGAGACTACATAGTGAGTTCCAGGTCAGCCTGGGCTAGAGTGAGACCCTACCTTGAAAAACCAAAAAAATTTTTTTAAACTATTTTTATTCATTTATTTGTAGGGAGAGAGAGAGAGAGAGAGAGAGAGAGAGAGAGAGAGAAAGGGGGCATGCTATGATCTCCTGCCACTGTAAGTGAACTCCAGATGCATGCACCTCTAAGCTTATGGCTTTACATGGGTACTAGGGAATTGAACCTGGGTCTTTAGGTTTTGCAAGCAAGTGCCTAAGCCACTGTAGTGAATCTTTTTGCATGTGTATCAACCCCCTGCTTCTGCATTTCAGTAAGGCCCCTTTGGTATGCCTTGAACTCTGCTGCAGCCTCTTTAACCCTTTTTGCTCTTTTATGTCCTGCATATACATATATGTATATACACACACATGTTGTCTGAGTTACTATTAATGGTTAAGATTAGAAGAAAAAAACCTATGTTTGCCTCAGCCAGCTATCAAGGGAAATAGGGACATTTGGTAAGTTGGGCCAATGAAACTGATATGGCTTGTAAACTTGTCATTCAGTAAATTCTGACATTGTGGGAAGACAGAAATGTGTCTGTTTCTGACACAGTGTTCTCACGATGTCAGAATTTACTGAATGTCAAATTTACAAGTCATGTCAGTTCCATTGGCAAAATTATTAAGACTTATTTTAAGAATATAGGTAAGGGAAGTAAAGCTGTCAAGCTGAGCAGCCGGTAGTGGTCCTGAGCAGGTTGCCTCATGGTAGCCCGACTTGGGTTTATTTATAATCTTGGAAGTATAAATTACAAGGAATTTCAAGGCTGGGATGTGTCTCAAAGGTGCATAGGCTTAGAAGGGGCCCACCAACCTGGAAGGGGGTGGAGATACAGGTTTGAGGAAAGCCCACAAAAGCTTCTCAGGGTCAAGAACTGGATTTGACCAGGTAGGTTGGCATCCATGTTCCCCTTGGGCTTCTGTCCCTGACTGACTACCTTGCTCCTATTCTCTGTCACTAGCACAGTACCTGGCATACCTACAGAATGCAGACACTGCCTGGGTCCTACTCCCTTGCCAGTGACATAGACTTGGCTGGACAGATGGAAATAATGCCAAGCCCCAGTAAAAGACACAAAGGGATGCAGACTCCAAACAGCAGCTACAGAAGAGAGCTGACCTGCAGGTCCCATTCCCGGGCCCCAGAACAGAGAACCCTAACAGGGATTGGAACAGCCAAGGGCAGGGCATCCATGTCCCCAGCATTCCTCTGGAAGAAAGCTGCCTCTATGCTGGGCCCAGCTGCTCTTCACCCCACACTGTCTGATTGTTTCTCAAGGAGGAAATCATCTCAGTTGCACATGTACTCCTTGGATGACATTGGTCCCCAGTGTCCTGAGATGGTGGTAGTGTTTGGAAAAAGAGGTCATTTGAATTAGGTTTTCAGTTCATTTTTCAAAAGGCATAATAAAATGGGGAAAATTTGAATGGTGGTAATAGAAATGTTAGAGAATATTTAGTGAATGTGTAGTTGGGTAAATCATTTATTGATCATCATTTGAACTTTACTCACACTGGCATCCTGTGTTGGTGTGTTAAATAGATAAGCACAGATTGTGGCAACTTTCTGGTTTTTTTCTATCATCCCTTAAATGTCCAGTGGGAGAAAGTCTCCTGTGGTGATTTGAATGAAACGTGGCCCCATTGGTTCATGTGTTTTGGATCCTTGATCCCCAGCTGGTGGTGATTTGGGAATGTTATGGAGCCTTTGGGAGGTGGAGTCTTGTGGGAGGAGGGGTGTCACTGGGGTTGACCCGTGAGGTTTATTGATCCAGCTCTACTGGCTCTTTGTACTCAGCTCTGTCTTGCTGCCTAGTCTCAGGTGGTGTGACAAGATGCGATGCCCTGTCTGTCGGCTCCGCCATGCTTTCCCTGCTGTGATGGAACTGGGTGGGCAATAACTCGGGAGCGAGGAGCTGGACACTCATGGCCACATGAAATTCCTACAAACGTCCACTGGATTAGTGGAGTTCTTGTCTTATGAATTGCACAGACCATAGGAGGTAATTGTATGAAGATATTTTTATAGCGCTTATGAGACGGGAAAGCCTCCTGCTGAGACAAGAATCTCCAGAGATGAGGAGGAGAGCCTACCTGCTTCATTCTGAGTTCATTTTTCATGTATCTTCAAAAAATATTTTTATCTATTTATAAGTGAAGAGAAAGAAAGAATGAGTGCAAAGAAAGACAGAGTATGAGCACACCAGGGCCTCTTGCCACTGCAAACAAAACTAGATGCACGAGCCACTTTGTGCTTCTAACTTTACATAGATATGGGGAAATCAAACTCCAGCCATCAGGTGCTGAGCCATCTCTCCAGCCCTGAGTGGGGTTCTTATGGAAAGGGAATTCCTTTAGGGAAGGAAAAGCCAGGTTCACTAGGCTTTCAGGTAGGGAGCAGATTCCTGGGAAAGGGGGCAGTCTTCCCAGTAATCTTAATTTTCCAGGAAAGGATGTAATCTTTGAAAGAGGGTAATTCTGGTACCAACTCAGTTATCCAGGAAAGAAACAGATAAGGAAAGAAACCAGGTTCTCCTTATGTCCTGCATTTAGCTAAGGAGAAAGCCATTCACTTTGGGAGTCCTATTACCCTAAGCTGCCAATTTCTATCTCCTATTCTTTAAAACTTCCCCTAGGGTTGGAGAGATGGTTCAGCCATTAAGGCGCTTGCCTGCAAAGCCTAATGACCTGAGTTTGATTACCCAGTAACAATGTAAAGCCATGTAAAGTGGCACGTGCATCTAGAGTTCATTTGCAGCAGCTGGAGGCCTTGGAGCACCCATTCTCTCTCTCTCCTCCCTCCTCTGTCTCTCTCTGACTGCAATAAATAAATAAAATATTTTTTAAAAAACTGCCCCTAAAACTGTAAGCACAAATAAACCCGTCCCTCCCATAAGCTGCTTCTGGTTGGATGTTTTGTCTCAACAATGAGAAGGCAACTGCTACACCTCCAATATCTTTTGAAAGTCAGGATGTTTTTCTGATCACCTTAAAAAGTGAGCAAGCTGGACATGGTAGCTCATGCCAGCACTGAGGTAAGAGGTTCCCCATGAGTTTGAGGCCAGTCTGGGCTAGAGTGGACCCTGTCAACAACAACAAAACAACCAGAATCTTGCTGTATGTCCCATGTTAACCTTGACCTCATTATTCTGTCTCAGCCTCCTGAGTGCTGGAATAATAAGCACGTACCACCAACCCCAGCTCTGGTTACGCTGAAAGCCAATAGAACGTTGTTTTGGTTTGAATGTAAATGTCCCCATAGACTGGTGTGTTTGAATACTTTGTTCCTAGCTGGTGGCACTGTTTGGAAAGGTTGTGGAACCTTTAGGGGGGTAGAGCCTTGTAGAGGAAGTGGGTCATTGGGGTTTTATAGCCTGGCGCCAGTTCCTGTTCACCCTCTGCCTCTGGAATCTGGCTGAAATGAGATGAGACAGGCTGCCATGCCTACCCCACATTGTGAATCCTATCCGTTCAAAACCATAAGCTGAATTCAACTCTTTCCTTCCTTAGTTGCTTCTGGTTAGGAATTTGTTCATAGTAATGAGAAAGTCACTAATATAGGCACAATCTAGTTTGGAGACCCAATGATCAAATTTCACCAAAGGACAGTCTTCAGCCAACCCAAAGCTTACTTATAAGCTTTGAATGAGCTATTTATGAGGTTTTTTTCATTTATGAACTACTGGAACTAGGATTCATAACAAGGCAGTGGTATCAGCGTCACACCCCGAGGCCTTAGATGTTTAAAACATAATGGTTTTTTTTTAAATTTTCTGGCGTCAGGTATGCTCTGAGTTGACCCCCCAATATGACTAGGAGAAATGGCTCAAGTCTCACAATAAAGACGGAGAAAAGAGAGAAGGCGGAACTCTTCCTGGAAGGTGAGTGTGGAAGGTTTCATAGTCCACTGCCCTAGCGCTAGCCTTCCCCAGGTGAGACTGACGTCCCAAAGATCTGAGACAATCCTGCGGCTTGTGGGGACTGCGATGCTCTGTTTTCCAGCAGTCCACGTGGGGCTTCGTTTTCTGTAACTCAGAGTAGACCTGGCCATTAGAAAGAAGGAGGTGTCAAGTGAAATGTCTCTGTCACCCAGGAAGCTCTGCAGGATCCCAGTGGCATGCTGTAGAGGTGGCAATACAGCGCCATTAATGTAGTTAAGAACTGCAGGGATGGCTGAGTTTGCAGATCTAAGCAAATCTCTGTGTCAAGCTGGGGTCCGGATGGCTTTAGATGGCATCCGGGCTCCTGGGTTGGAGTCATTTGGTAGGATAGGCTGTGAGAAGACTGTTCCCAGGATTCCGAGTATTTCTTCTAGATTTAACATGAAAAGTAGGGGTCACAGTCCTTTCATCACATCCCAGTGTTTTCAGTCCCTTCCCTGGGGCTCACTACTTAAAGTCTGCCGTGGTAGGCACAATAAATGGTCCCTCAAAGATGTCCGTGGTTTAATCCACTTCTCTTGAGAATATGGTAAGAGGCCTTGCAAATGTGACTAAATTGAGGTCCTTGGGAGGGTGAGATCAGTCAACGGGGAAAGTGCTGGCCAAGCAAGCATGAAACCCGAGCTCAGATCACCAGAACCCATGTAGTAGCTCCTATGGTGAAAGAGAATGCCAAAACAGGAGACTCCCAGAAGCTCGTGTGTTACTCAGGGTTCTCTAGAGTAACAGGCTGAAAGAATGAACGTGGATTATAAAGAGGATGTATTGAATTAGCTTACATGATACGAGCTGGGAAGTCTGACAACGGCTGTCTCAGGCTAGAGCGTCTGAGAACCTGGTAGCTGCTCCGCTCATGAGACTGGCTGCCTCAGCAGTCCCAATCTTATACTGAAGGCCTGGAGAGCAGATGATGTTCAGTCTGTGTTGGAAAGTTGATGAGCTGGGTTCTGATGTCCTTGAGCATGGCAGCAACAGGGTAGATGTATTCACCAGCAAGTGGCGAGGCAGCCAGGCAAAGACAACTATGTGTTCTTGGAAGCTCGTTATACATAGGCTGTCACCTTCAGGGCTACCCACTCTGAGGGAAGGCCTTCCTCCTCAGTTAATCCTTCCTGGAGATGGCCTCACAGGCCCACTCAATTGGCATGTCTCTTACCTGATTTCTGATCCAATCAGTCTAGCATAGGCAGTGACAAATAGACCTTGCCTAAAAACAAGGAGAAAATTGAGGACTGACACCCAAGATTGTCCTCTGACCTCCACATGTGTGCCATCACACACACACACACACACACACACACACACACACACACACATTTGGAGGGGGAAGATTGTCAAGATTCTCCATGTAGGTAGGCCCTGTAATCAAAAGGGTCTTTGTTTATTTCGGCTTATTTATTTGCTTATCTGTTGGTCTTTTTGAGACGGGGTTTCATGTAGTCAGGCTGGCCTCAAAGTTGAGATGTACCCATGGATGGCCTTGTACTCCTGATCCTCATGTGTCTACCAAGGATTCCAAGTGTGAGCCACCATGCTCAGCTACAAGGGCTTTTATACGGGGCAGAGATGTCGGAGTCAGGGAAGAGATTGTATGAGGCACTTTTCTCTCATTGCTATGATAAAATAACTGACAAAAGCAACTTAAGGATTTATTTTGGCTTATGGTTTGAGAGGACACCATCCAGGGAAGGCATGGTGATGGCAGTGTGAGGTAGCTAGTCACATTGTGTCTGCAGTCAGGAAGCAGAGTGAACTCAGCTCACCTTTTTCTTCTTTTGCTTGTCATTCAGTCTGGAATCCCAGCCTCTGGGATGCTGCCACCCCCACTCACAGTAAGTCTTTTCCTACGCAGTTAGACTTCTCTGGAAACACCCAAACACCCTCACTGACACACTCAAAGGTGTGCCTCATTAATGTCCCGGGTATTTCCTAATGCAAACAAGATGAAAATCAAAATTAACCATCAGAGATGTGGTAATGGAAAGCGAGCCAGAGAGATGTGATCCTTGGCTCTGAAGACAAGGGTCCACAAGAGATGAGGGCAGCCTCCACAGTCACCAAAAGCTGGGAGGAGTCTCTTCCCTAGGGACTCCAGGAGGCGAGCAGTCCTGATAATGTCTTCACACTGACCAAGTAGAATTCATGTCTCACTATTTTAAAAAGATTTTATTTATTTTTATTTACTTATTAGAGACAGAGAAGGGAGAGAGAGAGAGGAAAGAGAGACAATGGGCTCTCCAGGGCCTCCAGCCATTGCAAATGAACTCCAGACACATGTGCCACCATGTGCATCTGGCTTACATGGGACCTGGAGAATCAAACCAGGATCCGTGGGCTTGGCAGGCAAACACCTTAACCTATAAGCCATCTCTCTAGCCCTCATGTCTCACTTTTGACCTCAAGAACTGTAAGATAATAAATTTATATTATTTAAACCACTAAGATTTTAACAATTTTCAGCAGCAACAGTTCTGGGACATGAATGCCCATTGTAAGAAAACAGTAAGATGACTCTTCAGGAGCTGTAAATTGCATTTGTAACACTGTGACAAAGTACCAAGGAAATCAATGCATAAGGAAAGAAAAGTTTGCTGGTGCTAATGCTTTCAGTGCCCTGTGTTGCTTTTGGACCTCATGGCAGGCAAGGTGTGGTGTAGCAAGCTACTCACTTTCGAGTAGCCAGGAAACATGGAGAGAAGAAAGAAGGGCCAGGGTCTGATGATTCCCTTTAAGGGCACATGCCCAATGACCTAACCCTCCCACTAGGCCTCAATCTCAAAGAGTCCACTCCCTCCTAATAGTGTTTCAGGCTGGGAACCAACCCTTTAATACATGGGCTATGGGCTGGGGATTTAGCTCAGTGTAGGGTGTTTGTCTGGCATGCATGAGCCCTGGGTTCCATGTCCAACACCACAGGAGAGACGTTCTGAATCTCTGACTGGCCCTTGAACATTGTAATGCTAATTGGCCAACTAAATCCATCAAAACAAAGATGGCCAGTGGGATCTCAAACTAGTTGGAGATATGTACACACAGACATGAAAAGATGCCAGAGAATACCCAGACCCTCACTCTACAGAGAGCTCAAGCCCATGTTAATCCCTGACCAATAGTCCAAAGGGGGCAAGAAAAGTGGGGGCTGTCACTCAGAAAGGGAAGTTATAGTATCAATTGTGACTTACGATAAAGACATGAGTGCTCTGGTTTTAAAATGGTGTCACACTGAAAGATTTTCCCACGTTTCTCTAATTACTTAGTCAATTATTTAGAGCATATATACATTCTCAAGAAGTACTCCAGTGGCTAAAATATCCCTCCACAGAGCCATTTAGCATGTTTCAAATATTAAATTTTCAAGGGGAGAAGAGCTATTTTTGGAAATTTGTCTGAAAAGACTCTACAGGGGGCAATAATAATAAAAAAGCTTGAGAAATACTGGCCTGACTATTGGTCTTTTTATAGTATATCTTCTCATTTAATATTAATAATTAAATTTGAGTCAAATGAGAAGTGACTGTTTTCTGTTGTGTTCACAATTAGAGAGAGAATTTTTGTGAAACCTAATACACATGAGAAACTTTAACAATCATGTTCTAGGAAGATGAGATAGAAATAACGAATCCTGGTATTGTTACCTACTCCAGACCAGGGGCTGGAGAAATGACTCAGCAGTTAAGAAGCCTGCTGCAAAGCCTGAGGACCTGAGTTTGATTCCCCAGTACCCAAGTAAAGCCAGATGCTCTAGGTGGTTCATGTATCTGGAGTTCATGTGCAATGGCTAGAGGCATTGGCAAATCCATTCTCTATCTGCGTCTCATTCTGTCACATAAATAAGTAAAATATTTAAAAAGAAGAAGGGTGGGGGAGGATCAATCAAAATTCAAGATATTCTGAATAAGACATATGAAAGCCTACTTCTTTGGATAATGACACATCCAGAAGCCATAGATTGCTACTAGAAATTTTTGAGTGCCAGGGATGGGATACCTACCAGTGAGTTGTTGGCTATTGCCAAGGCCCTTGGTTCCCCATGAGTAACAGATGGTAAGACCCTATTGCTGAAGACTTCACATATGTGAGCAGCAAGATCACCGAGAAATCAAGCTGGTGCTGAGCAGAAAACCTTCTCCCTGTAGACCAGCCAACTGGAAGCTGGAAAAAGCTGCACTGCATGCAGCCTTATGGGACACAGAAGTCACCAGCAGTGAAAACAGTGGACACTGCATGCCTCAAGTTTGGCCAGACAGGCCAAATGACTGAACAGGTACAATAGTGGCATGTCTGCTCTGGGGGAAAACAAGTGCCCTCTAATTAGACTGAAGGTCTGCCTGCTCTACGGGAGGAAATATATGCCTGATACTGAAAAACCTAATCAAAAGCCTATGGCAGGGGAGGTCATGAGCCTTAGGTGTATAAAGCCTGCTCTTGTCTGGCTAAATGAATGTATTATTCTCACCAAACTGCCCTGAAAGCACTGCACTTAATGTTCATATTCACATATTAATGCTACTCTCACTTCTGGTTAGAGAAGCTTCTCTTTTCAGATGGAGATGACCACTGGGATGACCCAAAAGGCAACATAGTGCTGAGAAGAGGGATGGAGGAGTGCCCAGCACTGAAACACCTCTGTCACACCCTCCAAGGCTCAGGGACCATTGCGGAAGAGGTGGTGGAAAGAATGTAAGAGCCAAAGGAAGGGTACCACTCCTTACAATGCAACTGCCCAGACAGAAATTGGCCTTGATATCCATGACCTTGCAGTGCCTAGCAATACCTTCACAAGACCCTCATAATAGGAGAAAAAGATGATGACATCAAAAAGAGAGAGAGAGACTAATGGGGAGAGGGAGGGGATATGGTGGAGAGTGGACTTGTGAAGGTGAAATGGGGAGATGGGGAGGGAATTATCATGGTTTAATGACTATAAGTACAGAAGTTGTCAATAAATTTTTAAAAAACACTGGAGACTAGAGCCAGGCCTGGTGACCCAGGCTTGTAATCTCAGCTATTCAGGAGGTAAATTCAAGGCCTGCCTGGAATATAGAGTGAGACCCTGCCTCAAAATGAAAAAGAAAAAGAGGGCTGGGGCTATATTTCAGTGACAGAGCACTTGCGTAGCATGCACACACAAAAATAGAAATGAAATTCATCCAGTCATAAAGTGAGAGTTGAATTGTACTTACTTCTAGGACCATTTTGATAGGCTGCTTGTATTCTCAGCAATTGCCTCAAATTAAATCTTAAGACATAAGTAAGACTTTGCACTTGTGGGTGTAACCTACAGGCCCTAAGAATCAACTGCTCTGCTGCCTTTGCAGATATTGGCGTAAAAATAGACTGAGAATACATATCAGCTGGCAGAGACTAACTTGGGAGCCCTGGAGTGAAACACTTGGTGGTTTGAGTCCATTAATTGTTAGAACAAGGTCAAGCTGTGCTCCAACCCCAGGGCTTTGAAAACTCTCTACCAAGGGACAGATAGAAAATATTTTCAATTTTACAAACCATTTGTCTTATCACAACTGTGCAACTGCTATTATAGGGCAAAAAGGAATAGTAGACAACTCACAGATGAGCAAGCGAGCATGGGTGTGTGTGCCAATAAAATTTTATTTATTAAAAGTCAGCCTGACGGCTGGAGAAATGGTTCAACAGTTAAAGGTGCTTGCTTGCAAAGCTCTATGGCATGAGTTCAATTCTCCAGTATCCATATAAAGCCAGATGCATAGGGTTGCAAATACATCTGGAGTTTGTTTGCAGTGGCAAGAGGCCCTGGAATGCCCATTCTCTTTCTCCCTCTTTGTGTCTTCTCCCTCTCTCTGTTTCTTCTCTCCCCCCTTCCTCTTGCAAATAAATAAATAAAATATTTATTAAAAGTCAGCCTAAGGGACTGGAGAGAAGGATTAATGGTTAAGGCACTTTCCTGCAAAGCCAAAGGACCCAGGTTCAACTCCCCAGGGCCCACATAGGCCTACTAATAATTGTTCAAGTTATAAAAAGTGGAGACTAGGGGCTGAAGAAATCACTCATCAGTTAAGAGACTTGCCTACAAAATCTAAGGACCTGAATTCAGTTCCCCAATACCCATGTAAAGCCAGATGCACTAGGTGGTGCATGTGTCTGGAGTTCATTTGCAGTGGCTAGAGGCCCTGGTGTGCCCATTCTATCTACCTGCCTATTCTCTCTCTCTCTCTCTCTCTCTCAAATAAATAAATAAATAAATAAATAAATAAAAGTAATTGTTTTTAAAAAGTCAGCCTAAGGTATGTTGAATTTACATGTCATAGTCAAAACCTTGCTTAACCATCTGGCTTACGCTTTGTAATCATGAGGGTTGCTTTCTTTCAAGGATGTTCCTGTCATCTATATAAACACTGGACAAAATATTTTGATATTTTTCCAGTTGGAAAATGAATAGAACAAGACAGTGGAAGCCTCCATGGAATTGCGTTAAAGCCCTAGAGGGCTTTTCTGATGTTAAAATATCTTAACAGAAAAGCCCAGGCCTGAGTCACTGGAGCATCAGACTCAGGGGATGCACACTTATTTCTGGACTATTACAACCTCAAGAGTCTTTAACAGCTGGCCAGGTTGAGTGAGGATTATCCCACCTCTTCTCCCCAGGCTTCTGGAAAACTGGCAGCTATAAGCAGTTCTTTTTCTCTTTGTAGGAACAAAATACCTGACAGAAGCAACCGAAGAGGAAAGAATTTACTTTGGTTCCTGGTTGTAGAGGGAGTTCAGCTCATCATGGCAGGGACAGCGTGGCACAGTGGCTATGGCTGTGTGGTGGGAACATTCTACCATGCTTGTTCACAGCATGACTGACCAGAAAGTAGATCAGGAAATAGAACAGGCACATGGCCACTTCATACTAAAAAATGTACTCAGGCCAAGAGTCAAGAGTCTTTTTTTTTTTTCGACAGGGTTTCATGTTGCCCAGGCTGGGTCTAATTTTGCTGTGTAGCGAAGGCTGACCTTGAAATTCTGATCTTCCTATCTCTACCTCTCTGGATGCCACTCTGGCACTAGACAAAAAATAGATTAGAGGCATATACCACCATGCCTAGTGTGAGTCTCATATTATTCCTCCCCCAATGAATTTTTTATACACACATGTAATTTAAAATGTAGGTTTTGTAAATAAGAGAAAATGTGCAGCTTTTATCTTTTTAGGTCTAGTTCATTTTATTATAGGAATATCTGGTATCATCTATTTACTTGCAAATGTCATGGTTTCATTTTTCTTTGCAGCTGCATAAAATTCTATTGTATCTATTTATTACATTTTTAGCCATTCATCTGTTGATCGACTTCATAGTTTTATTTTCTAACTATTGTGGATAGTTTAACAATAAAAATAATGTGTAATTGTCTGTGAGGTATGTTGACTTAGGGACCTCTGTATTTATTCCCAGGAGTGCTGTAGCCAGCCCATACAATAATTCAATTTTTAGTTTTCTCTTTTTGGAAACCTCCATGATTATTTCCATAGTGTTTGCACATTTGTATTCCCTCTAGCAATGATAAAGTTTCCTTCCCCACATCCTTGCCAGCAAGGAGTCTCATGTTCCTAATAGTCTCAAAATTGTTTACAAGTCCAAGCTCTCTTCTAAGACTCAAGATGAATCCTAACTGCGAGCCCCTATGAAACTGGAAAACAAAATGTGTACTTCTAATGTGCAATGGTGCAGAGTACACATTCCCATTCCAAAATGGGGGGACAGGAGGAACAAAAGGAAAGAGTACTAAAGATTGGTGGTGTGAGATGGTCTCCAATAGGCTTGTGTGGCCCTACCCCTATGGCCCTGCCATTTTCCCCACACATAACCTTTCTTACCCTGGCTCCATTCAGTGTCTGAAACTTTCATCAGCAAATATTTCATGTTCCTGGAATGTCAAATATCCCCACCAGAACTTAGGCTTCACCAAGAAAATGTCAAGCAGCGCTCACTCAGGAGTTACATATAAGAAATCTGCTTTTGCTATTCACTGTCTGACATCATAAGATGTTTCTCTTGGTACAAACCCCAATGACCCAACAATTCTTGCATTCTAGACACCTGCATACAGGCTGGAGAGATGGCTTAGCGGGTAAGGTGCATGCCTGTAAAGTCTAGGGACTCAGGTTTGATTTCCCAAAACTCATGTAAGCCAGATGCACAACGTGGCACATGCATCTGGTGTTCATTTGCAGTGGCTGGAGGCCCTGGTGTGCCTATTCTTC
The DNA here is from genome assembly GCA_036365145.1 of Orientallactaga sibirica. Classification (NCBI taxonomy): domain Eukaryota; kingdom Metazoa; phylum Chordata; class Mammalia; order Rodentia; family Dipodidae; genus Orientallactaga; species Orientallactaga sibirica. Next base: position 29,347,444 of record JAEOAD010000015.1, on the reverse strand, counting down.
CTCTATCTGCCTCTTTCTCTCTCCTTCTCTAATAGCTAAATAACTAACTAGTTAATTAATTATTTATACACCTGCACCATGTGGATAGTTCCAAATTCTGATGCCAGATCAAGATGTAGCCAGGCCCCCTTAGACCATGGCTGCAGTGGACATCAAGTGCTGTAAGGCTGAGCCGGGGAAAGCATATCCCTATAAGACCCTAGCGGGTTTTTTCAAAGGAAAGACAAGTTTTCATTTTCCCATCCTGGGGCCCTTGATGGAAGGGGTTTACTCTCAAGACGCATTTCCTGTTATCTTGGTACAAAGTGCCTGAAAATTCTAATTCTTTCACAATTTTTTACTTGTTTTATTGTAGCATCTCATTCTAGCACAGTCTGGCTTTGAACTCATGGCAATCCTTCTCACCATTTAACAATTATAGACACTTTATTTACACCTGTCCCCAATTTTAAAGGCACACACATTCCTTTCCTTGACAAGCTGGGTTTTCCATCTTTCTGTTCTACTTTATGCTCTGAATTCTCATGGTAAGTTGGGCTAAGAGCATTCAATAACAACCATGCCACAGCCTGAATCTTATGCTGTGTTTAAACTTCTTCTATCAAGCAAATTAGTCCATTCCTTTTGAATTCAACCTCATTCAAAAGTTCAGGACACACACAGAATGTACTTAGACACTTTGCTAAAATGTAACAAATAGCCTCTAGCCCAATTTCAAATAAAATTCTTTTTTATTAATTGCTTTTTTTTTTTTTGGTTTTTCAAGGTAGGGTCTCACTCTAGCCCAGGCTGACCTGGAAGTCACTATGTATTCTCAGGCTGGCCTCGAACTCACAGCAATCCTCCTACCTCTGCCTCCCGAGTACTGGGATTAAAGGCGTGCACCACCATGCCCGGCTCAATTGCTTCATTTTTTAACTTTAAAAAATTTTTGTTTGATCTGGAGAGATTGCTTAGTGGTTAAGGCACTTGCCTGCAAAGCCTTAGGAAACAGGTTCAATTCTCTAGTACCCACATAAGCCAGATGCACAAGGTGGCATATGTGTCTGGAGTTCATTTGCAGTGGCTAGAGGCGCTGCTGCACCTGTTCTCTCTTTTTCTCTATCTGACTCTTTCTCTCTCTCCATCTCTCAAATAAAATATTTTTTAAAACCTGAAAATCTTTGAAAAATATTTATTTGAGAGAGGGCATAAGAGAGAGAGCATGGCATGCCAGCACTCCTGCTACTGCAAACAAACTCCAGATGCATGCACTACTTTGTACATCTGGCTTTACATGGGTACTGAGAAACTGAACCCAGTCTGTCAGGCCCTGTAAGGAAGCTTCTTCAACCACTGAGCCATCATCCCTCTAGCCACTCTTTTTTTTTTTTTTTTTTTTTTTTTTTGATGTAGGGTCTCACTCTTGCTGAGGCTGACCTGGAATTCACTATGTAGTTTCAGGGTGGCCTCAAACTCCTGGCAATCCTCCTACCTCTGCCCCCCAAGTGTCGGGATTAACGGTGTGCTCCACCATGCCTGGCAAGTTTTTTTTCCTTTTACAACTTCTGTACATATAGACTATATACCATGACCATAATTCCCTTCCACCACCCACACTTTTCCCCCTCTGAAAAACTCCCTCCACTAAATCCCTTCTTCTTTCTAACTTTTACTGTTTCTTGATTGATGCTTTGGTCTTCCAAACTTCCACCAGAATCACCCATCAATCTATCTGCTCACAGCACTCCAGACTTCTTCAATTGCAACTACAAGTGTTCCACATTCTTCTACAAACCAGTTGTTTAAAAATAAAACTTTGGCAGGGTGTGGTGGCACATGCCTTTAATCCCAGCACTTAGGAGGCAGAGGTAGGAGGATCACTTGAACTGGAGGCCATCCTGGGACTACAGAGTAAGTTCCAGGTCAGCCTGGAGTGAGACCCTATTTCAAAAAAAAAAGAAAAATCCAAAACTTTGTGCTGACAATTTTCATACATGTACATAATATATTTTGATCATGATCCCCTTCTGCTACCATCCTTTGTCTCCCTTCCCCCATCCTCTTTCACTGAACTTCTTCTTTCTGACTTGTCCCTCTTATTTTGAGATCTATTTTTGTCTTCCCTCCTTCATCAGATATGATGGAGTATTAATGGGCCCAATATTGTGCAGTTCTTATGCAGGTAATGACAGACGCTGTGAGGTTATGACTGCAACGGACACATCATGTCTGGGAGACAGTGTTCCAAAGCCCTCTTCCCCATCCCTTAGCTCGTATATTCTTTCTGTCCCTTCTTTTGCAATGATTTCTGAGCCTTGGAGAACATGATAAAGATGTCTCATTTAGCAGTGAGCACTCATCATCCACTTATTTTCAGAACTTTGATGAGTTTTGAGTCTCCCCACTTGTCAGCACCATCTGTGAAAAGAAGCTTTGCTAATCTATGGGCATAAACATAAATATTTAGAGGACAATTTGATGGACACAATATATCCATTTAGCCAAGCATCAATAGTAGCTTGCTCCTTAGGGTCTATTACCTTCCTAGTCATAGGATTTTGACTAGGCTTTCAGTACCAAGCATAAATTCCCTCTTGTTTAGTGAGCCTCAAATCCAATTCATCAGTTGGTTACCCCATAACAACCGTGCCACTATTGCACAGTAGGCACACCCTGCCTGGTTTGTAAACCAGTCCTAAAAGCCTGTAAACCACATGGTCACTGCCACAATCCCACTTTGTAGCAGCAATTGTCTGTGGTAGTTACCTTCTTCATTGCTATAACAAATATCCAACAGAGGCACCAAAAGGAGGAAGAATTTATTTCAGTTCATGGTTCCAAGAGAATTAAGTTCATCATAGCAGGGAGAAGCATCCTGTCATGGCTTGTTCACACTGTGATCAACATAGAGATAACAGTAATGAGCCTGGGTTAAAAAAATCCCAAGGGCTGGAGAGATGGTTTAGCGGTTAAGGCACATGCCTGCCAAGCCTAAGGATCCAGGTTTGATTCTCCCACATAAGCCAGATGCACATGGTGGTGCCTGCATCTGGAGTTCATTTTCAGTGGCTGGAAACCATGGCACACCCATTCCCACTCCATCCCCGCCCCCGTCTCTAATAAATAATAATAAAAATAAAAATATTAAAAAAAAAAAAAACCAATGACCTATCCCCATTGACTTCTAGCTAGGATGCACTATCTGAGGTTCTATAACCTCCTGTGATGACTTGAATATAAAATGTTCCCCATAGCCTTGTGTATTTGTGAATAAGCCTCATACTTGATAGCCAGGTGGGGGCACCTTTGAAAGGTGGGAAACTTGCTGGAATAGATGTGCCACTGGAGGTGGGCCTGGAGATTTTTAGTCCAGCCCAACCTGTCAATACTAGTAGCTCAGTCTTGTTGCTTCCTCCCTGCTGATGTGACAAGATGTGACACCCAGCTGCCTGTCATGCTTTCCCCACCATGATGAAACTTCCCCTTAAAACTGTAAGCCACAGCTAGAGGTGGCTTAGCAGTTAAGGCGCTTGCCTGTGAAGCCTAAGGAGCCATGTTCGACTCCTCAGATCCCATGTAAACCAGATGCACAAGGTGATGCATGCGCAAGGTAGCACATGCATCTGGAGTTCAATTATAGTGGCTGGAGGCCCTGGAGCACCAATTCTCTCTCTTGCTCTCACTCTTTCATTTAAAAAGGCCAGTCTAAGCAGGGCGTGGTGGCACATGCTTTTAATCTCAGCACTCAGGAGGCAGAGGTAGGAGGATTGCTCTAAGTTCAAGGCCACCCTGAGACTACATAGTGAATTCCAGGTCAGCCTGAGCTAGCATGAGCCCCTATCTTGAAAAACCAACCAAACAAACAAAAAAAACCTGTAAGCCAAAATAAACCCTTTCCTTCCATAAGCAGCTTCTGGTTGGGTCTTTTTGTCCCCCCAACAAGAAGGTCACTGCTACACTCCCAAAATGGTACTATTTACTGAAGAACAAGACTTAAAACATGAACTTATGGAGGACATTTCAGATGCACGTCACAACATATAGGGTTGATATAAAGAGACTGAGAATGTTGATGTAGGAAAGTATACACCCTGCAGGAGACTGGGTTCAGACATTCTTATGTGCTAGACAAGTGCCCTACCAATTGGACCACATCCCTATCCCAATTCCAAAAATCACATGAGCAAGACTTCTGGGTAAAATGATAAGATGACAGGTTAGAAGCTACCACCATATGACCTAATAAAGGAGAAGGAGAAAATAAGAAAATGTAGACTTTATTCCAAAGAGGACAAGAGGAAGAGCTCCAGAAATTCACAATGATAGTGATAGGATATCTGAAAAATGCAGGTAAAAAGATGGGCAATTCACTGGAAAGAAGCCAAGCTCGGTACAGCTCTAGCTGCTCAGGGCCCAGCAAGAGGACGATAAGAGAGTGAGGGCAATAGGGGAGAAGGATAAAGTAGAATGATATATATTCATAATGAGACCCATTACTTTGAAAAACTTTTAAAAATGTTTATTTGCAAATGAGTGCCTGTCTGGCTTTACATGGGTGACTGGGGAATTGAACCTGGGGCAGAAAATTTTGCAAACAAGTAAGTTCCTTTAACCACCGAGTCATCTCCCCAGCATTCCCCCACCATTAATTTAAAACATTTATTAAGGGGCCAGGATGATGGCTCAGTAGTTAAAAACACTTGCTTACAAAGTTTGCCAGCCTGAGTTCAATTCCCCAGATACCCACATAAAACCACATGGGCAATTGTTTGTGGCAGCAAGAGACCCTGGCATAAACACACACACACACACACACACACACACAATAAAACAAAATATTTATTTTTAAAAACAACATAAGCAATCTGGGCATGGTGGCTTGCATGCATAATCTAAGCACTTGGGAGACTAAGGTAGGAGGATGGCAGTGAGTCAAGGCCTGCCTGAGTGACAGAATGAATTACATACCAGTCAACCTGGGCTAGAGTGAGAGCCTGTCTCAAAAACCAAATTACATAAGAATCCATACTTATACATTTACAGGGCATTATTTGCATTACCCAACAGAAGGTCTGAGACATGAAAACCCGGAACTGGGTTCTCGGTGCTGTCATCTAGTCTATGTTAGGTTGGGAATTGTTGGTGGACTGTGTGTCAGGATAAATTCAACCAATGTCGACAATTAACTCAAAATGAATTCTTAAGTTGAAAACCTGAGACTATGAAACTACTCAGGCAGTTTAGGGATAACGGCCCTAAAAGTAAAGTAAAAGTGTCTAAGGATGAGAAATGTCCTTGAGCCTGGAGGGGAAGAAATGTCCTCAGGCAGGTAATGGGAAACCTGGTTCTTCAACTCTTTTTTCCTAAAGGAGCCCCAGCAACCACGATCTTGTTAGAGGCCAGAAACATAAAGGGGGTCTGGTTTTACCTTATCTCATTCTTTCCGGGATGACCACCCCCTTGAAGAAGGACAGTTTCCTTCCCTAGGAATGTAACTGGATTTATTGCCTTTCCTGGAAACCTGGCAGCTTGGACACCTGGTAGGAGAAGTGAGAACTGGACTGGCCAGTGCAGCCTCTGCATTAGTCAGGGTTCTCTAGAGGAACAGAACCATAGATTGAATTGTATTAAAAGGGAATTTATCGGATTAGTTTATGGCAGTCCAGCAATAACAGTTTACAGGTCTGAGAGTCAAGGAACCCGCAGCTGCTCAGTCCACAAGGCTGGATGCCTCAGCAGTCCCAATCCCGCACTGAAGGCCTGGAGGTGTCCTGGAGAGACGCTGCTCTTCAATCCATTCTAGAGGATTAAACAAACTTGTGAATAGTTCTGTTAGTCAGTTACAGGAAGTGTGGGAGGAGGGGTGGTGTGTGAGGCCAGAGTCTCCAAGAGTGTGTTGTGTATCTGCCCTTAAGGATTTTGCTTAACAATGCAGGCCCAGGGTAATGCTATTCAGATCAGCAGAGCATCCTGTTTATCTACTATCTCCACCTGCTCAAGCAAGTGTGTAAAGTGTAAAGTGACTTCTATTTTTCTCTAAGCTTGATGTAGAGAAATAATATTTTGCTCTCTTTACAAATGCATCTTATATGATAATTCTAATTATGCAACACTCCATTTGGACAGTCTTAAAATCAGAGCTGGTCCTAAGTTTGTAATCACTAATTTAAAATGAACATATCTAACTACTAACACATTATTGGTTTTTGATAGTTTTATTATAAAAGAGGGCAACATAAAGTAATTAGGATATTTGACACTGTATTTGAGAAACTCATGCATTGACATCTGCTTTGATGGAAGTGGTTTCAATTCTCAGGGAGTTCTTGAAGTACTCATCAGGTATTTTGGTCCAAATTTTACTCAATGTTTCATTCTTTTAAATTTTGTTTAAGTTATTTATTTATTAGAGAGAGAGAGAATGGGTGCACCAGGGCCTCTAGCTCCAGATGTATTAATCATCATGTGCATCTGGCACATGTGGGTCCTGGGGAATTGAACCTGGGTCCTTAGGCTTTGCAGGCAAGCATCTTAACCTCTAAGCCATCTCTCCAGCCCTCAATGTTGCTTTTTTTTTTTTTTTTTTTTAAAGACAGCAAGAGCAAGAGAGAGAGTTGGTGTGCCAGGGCCTCAGCCACTACAATTGAACTCCAGATTCTTGTGTCACCTAGTGGACATGTGCGACCTTGTATTTGTCTCACCTTTGTGTGTCTGGCTTACATGGAATCTGGAGACTCAAACTTAGGTTCTTAGGCTTCTCAGGCAAGTGCCTTAATTGCTAGGCCATCTCTCCAGCCCTTAATGTTTCATTTTGAACACATTCAAATACAGGGCTGTCCAAGAGCAGTGAGATGGATGAGGAGTGATTGTGAAGAAAAGGATGTTTGTCTCTGGGAAGATAGAACATATAAGCCTAATAAAAAGACATAATCAAATTTTTCCTGAAGTTGAATGTCAGATCCTACTCTATGCATTCCATTTTGCTCCTCCCCCCCCCTCATTTCATTAATTTCAGTCATGATCTTCATTATTATTCCATCTACTGACTGGGGATTTGGCTTGGTTTTGTTTTCTAAGAACCTGAGGTGAATCATTAAGTTATTTATTTGAGATTACTTTTTTGCCAGAAAAAAACAAACATTTATTCTTGATTTTATTACACTGAGACATAGTTTATATTGAAGGATGGATTATCTTGAAAACAAAGGCTTTTTAAAATTAAAGACTGGATTACTCCTTTGTGGAGTGTTTTTCTAGTAAATAGAATCATTTTCTGTTTCCATAAAAGCGATTTCAGAACCCAGTGCCTTTAGCAGGTGTGAGGACAGTGGCAGGCACCTGACATACCTTTGTGTAGGTGGGGCCTGGCTGGGACTTGTGCTCCCTGGAAGGTAGGGAAGGGAGAAGACTCTAGAATCGTGGTTATTTCTTGAAGGTCACAAATTTGTCAGGATGTCTGATCCTGTCTCTGCTCCATCCAACACTTAGACTATGACTCAGAGCAGGAGACATGGCTGCTTGGCTGCAGAAGGAGGGATTGGACCCTTCTTGCTGTGGGTTAGAGTCAGCTCCGGGGTGGGACTCTGGCTGATTCTGCACGTCCTCCTTCCCCTGACTGCAGTCCACGGATCAAGTTTCTGCCCGCATGCCAGTTTCTCCTCTAGGGGCTTCTGCAGGATTGCCATGAGCTCACAGGCTACAGGACGCCCACAACTCATAGGGTTCTATCTTTCTCAGGAGATCTAGGTCCTTTGCTTTCTCTGAAGCCACTGTAAAAGGTGTTTCATCTTTTTTTTCTGAAGTAACTTTTGAGAGAGATGGTTCCTGATTTAATTTTCCTTTCTTAGCAGGATGGCTCCTCCTTCTGGCTCTGGATGTCTCTCGTCCTGAGTCTTTGTGTCTGCCTTTCCTCCTCTTAGCTGGTGTGCAGTCCTTATCCTGACACTTCCACAAAACAGGCTCGAAGGCTGGGGGCTCTGGCCATGGCTCCATGAAGATCCCCATGTCATCCAGGTGGGCATGTAGCTCCTGGCAAGCCACCATGTCCTCACTGTTGGAGGAAGGCAGTGAGGAATCAGGAGTCAAGCGTTCCCAACTAAGGGATGTGTCACTTACAGAGCATTCAGCCTGCCTCTGTCATGACTCGCCAACCTCAACTTCAGCTTCATAAGCAGCTGTCTTCTTTAGTGGGGGTGGGGGGTTCGAGGTAGTGTCTCACTCTAGCTCAGGCTGACCTGGAATTCACTATGTAGTCTCCAGGTGGCCGTGAATTCATGGCGATCCTCCTACCTCTGCCTCCTGAGTATTGGCATTAAAGGTGTGCGTCACCACGCCTGGCTTTAGCAGCTGTCTTTTAAACTCTGACAGTGTAGGATCTTAGGAACAGATATTCTTGGTGGGTCACATTGCGGAGCCCAGATAGTGTGTACTTTACTCCCCTTTGTCATTTGAGAGCTCTCCAATGTGCCGGTACATCAGATTCTGACAGAAAAACTCCTGGTTCATGGGCCGTGACTATCTCCCTGGACATGCTGCATGTTGACAATGTTCTGAGTCCTTCTCCACCATCAGATTGCCTTGATGCACCTTTACAGTGTGAGTAGAATTCACCACCTCTTCTCGTGACCCAGGCGTAGCCACATCTTGCTTCCAGGACTGCTCCTGGCCATGCTGATTTTCTAGCACAGTGTTGCTCTGACTCCCTTTGAGTATGCTGCTGTCTGTAAGGTACAGAAAAACCTGTCTGCCATCCTTGGCTTTCTGGATAGTCACTGTATCTTCATGGCCACCATCAGACTGGAGGTGTCTCAGGGCTCCCTTTCCTTGTTTGTCTACAAATGAGGTGGCAGGAGGAGGATGGTTGGGACAGAGACTGAATTTATTGCTCCTACCTTGACTTCTTGAAAAAATTTAGTGCTTCCTCTGAGGGGTTGGTGGAATCTAGTTTCCAAATACATACTGGAAATATGGGTGAAGGATGAGGGAAAGTCAGACTGAGGAAAGGGTCATGATTTAGCTTCTCTCAATATGCAGTTTTATGGATTCCAGAACCTTGAGGGGGAAGTCCCACCTCTGACTTACTCAAAACCTTGTAGTAACCTCTAGTAACTGTGGGGTTTTGTGATCAAGAAAAGATAGTTCCAGAGAGGGAATGTAGCAATAAATCCTACCCAACAGTGGTGACAAATTTTTCTTTTCCATATTGTTAGGTGAATTCCCGGGAGGCATTGTATCTTCATCAGCAAGCCATGAATGACACACCTTTGTAGGGATTCTACCCACAGTGATCTGCCAGAACATTCTTCTCACATGAAATCTAAGAATGCTTTTTATTTTTTTTCTCTCCAAGGTCTTCCTTGAGACACTAGGTGGTTCATGACCTGGCGCGATCCTTGAGTGACACACCCATCCCCTCCTTGTCTCAGATTCGGACCTCACACTGTTCATTCTGAGATCATTGGTGGGTGATTTAATGCGCATTTCCCTAGTATATGGCCAAGATTCTTGGCCACATCCTTTCTTAGCTGAGACCTTGTTGAGATCTTCTCATAGAAGCTTCCTGCTTGAGTAAATTCTTTCTTCCTTAGATCCTTACAGCTGTGACCCCAATGCTCCAAACACTTTGTTTGAGTCAGCACGTTTGCAGTTGCAGAGAAATGTACCTACTGTGTGGCAGTGGCGTTCCAGCACCCTCGCTCTCCTGGATCACAGCAGGACTGGCAGCACTGGGGTAGGTTTAGGCAATATGGCTCATGGGGCTCCAGGTACTCTGCAGTGACAGACACTGGGACATTATCCTGTGAGGATTGCCTGACCAAGTGGAAAGTGAGGAGCTGAAGGAAAAGAAGCTTTATGATATTGTTGGCCCTCAAGGACTAACTTCCAAAAACTTTCTTCACTGTCATGTAGCTCACGGCATTCCAAGTGTTGATTTCCATGTAGGATGTCTGAGCCAGGCCTATTCTGTGCTCTATGGAAAGTATGTCTGCAGGGCAGAAACTATCATGGAGCTTTCAGTGGGCCTGGGAGTGGACCTGAAAGAGAGGTAGAGTGTGGGATTCAGGCTCCGTATGAGGAAATGGTGGGGGATGTACAGGGAAGACTACAGAAGAGCCGGCTCTATTTCTATGCCACATCTTCCCCAGGTCTTCACATACAGAAGCTGATCAGAAATTTCCAACTGCTCTGGTTTGCCTTTGATCTCTGTGGCATCCTGCTTAGCAGCAAGAGAATGCATTGAGGTCCATGAAGATGTCAAACGGGCTTCTGACCTCTTTTGGCCTGAAAATGGTCCATTCTCCTCTTTCATCTTCTCTAATGTCTGGAAAGTCATTCTCATTTTCATTTGTCTCCACAAGAGCTCCTCAGTTGTTCTGTTACACAATTCATGTGAGGATCTGGACACGGCAGTTGCTGGAAATGACTGGTAGCATGATGCTCGCACATGAGGCTTTTCAGACCCAGAAAACAACTTCGTCCTCTCCTCTCCTCAGAAAGTGCTCCAGTCTGTCTGGTTTATTGCATCCTTCTCTTCCCTCATCTAGAAGGTTCAATGTCGTAGATATTAGGAGAAAAGTTCACTCCTTGTCCACTGTGACACCAAAGTCCAACATTCAGTCACAGTCCCTGGCACGGCCGCTGCCAGCGCTCATGAAGTGATGCTCTTTTCATCGTGACCAACTTCGTCATCAGAATCTCCTTTTGTCTTTGTGTATTCCAGAGCATAAGAAAAGGCATTTACAGCCCCCAGCTCAAGCATCCACTTTCACATCTACATGTTCAGGTTTATATTTAAAAAGTTGTTTTATCTTGTGTGGTGGTTTGATTCAGGTGTCCCCTATAACTTAAGTGTTCTGGCGCCCAGCTGATGGCAATGTGGGAATTAAAGGCTCCTGGAGGCGGTGTATTGTTGGCAGTGGGCTTATGAGTATAGTAGCCAGCTTCTTCTTGCCAGTGTTTGGCACACTCTCCTGTTGCTATTGTCCATCTGATGCTGGCCAGGAGGTGATGTCCACCCTCTGCTCATGCCATCATTTTTCCCTGCTATCATGGAGCTTCCCTTCAAGTCTATAAGCCAAAATTAACCCGTTTTTCCACAAGCTGTTCTTGGTCCAGGGTTTTCTTCCAAGAATGCGAACCTGACTGCAAGATCTTGTTTACGGCTGAAGGTGTCAGGGTGAGAGCGGACTAGGTGGGCTGCAGTTTCCTCTTGCTCACAGCTCAGACAGTGGCCCCAGACCAACCAAACCCACAGCTTTGTGGTCCCAGTTTCCTGCAGCCTTGGCTCCAGCTCTGACCCCTCAACTCCTCTCCATGGATACAGCAGGTCCGTTGACACCACAAGCTCCAGTGCACCAGGATTACTTTTCAATGTTGCCATTTATAGTTAGATTACCAATCCAGAACTCCTTTCATTGTATTCCACATCTTCTGATATGTTTTATTTTCTTTTACATTTGATCAAAGGAGTTTTGTGGTTTCCTTTCTGGTTTCTCAGTGACCCATCATATATATATAATATTTTTGGAGGGGGAGTACTGAGGTAGAGTCTCACTGACCTGGAACTTACTCTGTAGTCCCAGGCTAGCTTCTACCTCTGCCTCCTGAGTGTTGGGACTAAAGGTGGACACCATAGCTGGCTTATATTAAGTATTTTGATCATAATCCCCTCCTATTACCTTCTCTTGTTCACCTCCCTATTCCTTCCCACTTATCCGTCTTCTACTTTGATTTTCCCCCCTCCACCATCCATGAAGCAATTTTGAAAGGCCAAATATTGTGGTATTACTGTTTGTATTATGAAACTGAGTCCAGGACATTGGTGCATACATGTTTAGAATTGTAACATCCTCTTGATAGATTATTCCCTTAATCAATATGTAGTGAATTTATTTCTTCTGACTAATTTTGTTCTTAAGTGTATTTTATCAGGTATCAGAATTGCTACACCTGCTTGCTTTCTAGTTCCATTTGTTTAGAAGACCTCTTCAGTGTTCAGGGTTCCTTTGAATGCTATTTATAGTGCTGATGTAGTGAACATGAGAATTCTTTTTTTTTTTTTTTTTTTTTCTGTCATGGAACATTTTCTTCCACAAATATGAAGGATAGCTTTACTAAATAATATAATCTGGGTTGGCAGTTATTGTGTTTCAGAGCTTGAAATACATTATTTAATGCATCCTGGATTTTAGAGTTTCTGTTGAAGAATCTGCTGTTATACTGATGGATTTGCCTTTGTATGTGACTTGGTGTTCCTTTCTTGTAGCTCTCAATATACTTAGTTCTATATAGTGTTTTAACTATAATATGAAATGGAGAGATTCCTTTCTGGTCTTGTTGGTTTGGCATTTGTGGTGACTTGAATGTAAAATGTCCCCCATAGCTCATGTGTCTGTGGTTAAGCTTCATATCCGATCTGTAGCTAGTGAATCCTTGGTGGAGGAGTGTCCCTGGAGACAGGCCTTGCGGTGTTCTAGCCCAGCTGTACTTGTACATATAGCTCACTCTACTTCCTCTCTGTTGCTGTAGGTATGTGACATCTGACCATCGGTTTGGCAGAGAAAATTTCAAGACAGGAAAGCTGGAGCCTGTTTTCTTTTTTTTTTCTTTTCATTTTTGCTCTAATTTATATCTATTTCAAAAGAATACAAAATACAGAGCAAAGAGATATAAAAGATGTGGAATTTGGCACAGAAAGAAGTATGGGCATGCTGAAATTCCAAGCCACAGAGACTGCAGCTGTTTCAGGTATAATTGTTAAAGGGACAGCTACCCTATGTTCCAAGGATCCCAGGCTTCTTCCCCAGCTGATGATGCACCTTGGTGATGTTCCCCATGTGGTGCTAGTTTTGGAAGTATGAAGAGATGCAGGTTATAAAGTCAGATTCAGCCACTACATTTCTAGAGGCTAGGTAATATGAGGTAGTGTCAAAATCCCTACATAAAGGCCATCAGAGTAGCATGGCATGGAGCTGTGAAGATGAACTATGAGTTTCAGTGGAGACTCCAGTATGTTAGAGATGCCAGGACCATCTGCCAAGGAGAACTGTGGGTTCAGTGAAGTTCTTGCCCAGGAGAGAGGCTGTAGGCATCACAGATGGAGGTGTGTATTCTGCTCAGGAGGGGGCTGCAGACAGCACAGTTTGAAGGGTAGAGGTGCCCAGGCCCTTAGGACCCCAGATGATTTCATTGTGAGTCCTAGTTGCTACACATAGAGCTGCAGGATGTGATGTTTGCCTTGCTGGTTTTCAATTTGGTGTTGGGAAAAAAAAAAAAAAAAAAAAAAAAAAAAAAACAACCTTGGCTAGTGCAAGACCTTACCTTGTAAAACCAAAAAATAAAATAAAATAAAATAAAATAAAATAAAATAAAATAAAATAAAATAAAATAAAATAAAATAAAATAAAAATAAAAAAACAATTTTGTGTTGGTCCAATCTTTTCTTACTATGTCTCCTTTCCTCCCTTTTGGAATGGAAATGTTTCTTTGTGCCATTATATGTTGGAAGAGGGTAACATGTTTGTTTTGTTTTGTTTTGTTTTGTTTTGTTTTGTTTTGTTTTGTTTTGAGGTAGGGTCTCACTCTCTAGCCCATGCTGACCTGGAGTTCACTATGTAGTCTCAGGGTGGCCTTGAACTCTCAGTTATCCTCCTGCCTCTGCCTCCCAAATGCTGGGATTAAAGGCATGCAACTCCACGCCCAGCTGTAACTTGTGTTTTGAATTTATAGGCCTTACAGTTTGGAGACTACCTTGAATTTCTGATGAGACTTTGGACTTTTGAACAGTGTTGTGGCAATTTGGAAAGGTTGTGAGGCCTTTGGAAAGTGTAGACTTGCTAGACAAGGTGTGTTTATGGTGGCAGGCTGTAAGGAGGTATAGCCCAGCTCCAAGCCTGGCATACAGATCACTTCCTTCCTACTGATGTGAAGATGTGATCCAGACTTCCTGCTCAGGCCTGTCATGCCTCTACAGCCATAATGTAAATTTCCCTGGAAACTGTAAGTCAGAAAATAAACCCTTTTCTTCCATAAACTGATTTTGGTAAGATGTTTTGTTCCAACAACAAGCATTCAGCGTTCTATCTTCCATATCTAGATGGCCATATCTTTTCATAGATTTGGAGATTTTCTGCTATGACTTTTTAAATATGTTTTTATGCCTTTAGCTAGAAATTCTTCTATGATCATTATTCATAGATATGTTATTTTAGTGTCTTCTATAGAGTCACTTGTTCTGCTCACATCTGCTCGTTAACTTGTCTTTGTCATTGTCTGAATGTCCCAATTCATCTACTTTGTCCTCAATCCCCAATGTTCTGTCTTTAACTTGATCCAGTGGTGAGGGTTCCCACTAGTATTTTATGGGGATTAACAAACTGTGGTATTGAACTGTGAGAATGAAATATGGGAATGAATTATGGGAAAGAACTGAAAATATTTCTTATGGACCTTCCAAATAGATTTTGTGACTTTATTACTGTTAGGTGCTACATTTCTTACTTGTAACTGCCTTGGATTCCAGTTTCATATCCTGTACTGTCTTCCATATTTCATTTAGCTATTTGTAGTCTCTTTGAATTTATTCAGGAGTTTATTCATGTTCTCTGACTTTGTTGAACATTGTGTAATCATTCTTTGGGATTTTATTTGATTCATTCTAATTCAAGGTCATTACTCTGGAGTTATTAATTTTCAGAGGAATAATGTTGTCTTGGTTTCTCATGTATCTCGTGCTTCTGCATTGTTGGTGGGAAGTATTGCAATGTGCAAGTGGGATTAGGCTATATAGGGTTGAGGTTTCAGCCCACATGTGAGATCACTTGTACTATTCTGAGCAGAGTACTATCTGCAGAAGCAACTACAACAGTGGATAGGCCCAAATGAAAACAGTTAACTTGAAATTTATTTATTCCTAATACTTTTGGAGGGAGTCAAGGAACTCTGATACTACTGTGTGGACTGAGTTACAGAGATTACGAATGTAAGGTAAACAAGTGGAGTAAGACTAGCACTTAGTATTAATGTGACAGAAAAGGCAGAGGAGGGAGACGTAGAAAGGACAGCAAAGACAAGGAGAAGAGATCATGAAGCACTAGTTAAGGAAGAATGAAAAGCGACAGAGGCAGGGTGTGCTGGTACTTGCCTTCAATCCCAGTACTCAGGAGGCAGAGGTAGGAGTATCGCCATGAGTTTGAGGCCAGCCTGAAACTACATAGTGAATTTTAAGCCAGCTTGGGCTACAGAGAGACCCTACCTTGGAAAAGAAAAGAAAGAGAGAGAGAAAGAGAGGTTAAGAAATGTAATCAAACAACCTAAAACAATCCCTGCTTTTGGGAATCTGAGATAGGGAACCCCCATTTCCAGGATAGCTTGTGCTCTTTGGGAAGGCCCATCAAAAAAAAATAAAGAAAAAAAATATATATATAAAGAGAACAGAACAGGACATAGCTGGTCTACCAAATTAACATTAGATAGAAAGTAGAAAAGTGAAGGAAAAAAGAACTTGTTGGGCAGAAAGAGCATTAGAAAAACTTCAAAACCATTTCTCTACAGAAACATTCAATAAACTAGAAATAGAAGGAAAAAGTCCAACACATAAAAAAGGTCATATATGGGGCTAGGGAAATGGCTCAGCAGTTAAAGGTGCTTGCTTGCAAAACCTGCCAGCCTAGGTTCAATTTCCCACATAAAGCTAGATGCATAAAATGGCCCATGCATATGGTGTTTATTGGCAGTGGCAAGAGGCCCTGGCATGCCCATTCTCATCCATTCTCTCTTCCTCCCTCTTTCTCTCTTCACACATAAATAAAAAGTTTTTTAAATAAAACTATACTTTAAAAAAGAAGCACAGGTTTTCCTGTGTAGATTCAGCTACTCTACGTGATTTTGTTCTCTCTCTCTCCTTTTTAAAATGTCTGCTACTGGGGCTGGGGAGATGGTTCAGTGGGTAAAAGTGCTCACTGTGAAAGCATGAGGCTCTGCTTTCAGGTACCTGACACCTACAAGAAAGCGAGCTGCGGCAGTGCCTGCTTATCGTCGCAGGGCTGAAGGAGCAGGGACAGGAGGCTGCCTCGGTCTTGCTAGACTAGCTTAATCAGTGAGCTCTATATTCTGTGTCAAAAAAGTAAGGTAGAGAGCTGGGTGTGGTAGCACACGCCTTTAATCCCAGCACTCGGGATGCAAAGGTAGGAGGATCACAGTGAATTCAAGGCCACCCTGAGACTACTTAGTTAATTCCATGTCAGCCTGGGCCAGAGTGAGACCCTACCTTGAAAAAACAAACAAAAAAAAAAAAAGTAAGGTAGAGAGTAACTGAGGAAGGCACTCAGTGTTGACCTCTGGCCTGCACACCCACATACAAATATACATATGCACATTCACACACACACACACACTCATATAACACACTACACACGCACACATGCACACCACGTGCATACACAAACCACATATATACATGCACCAAAACACACATGCACCCCCACATGTACACACACCACACACACATACATGCCCACCACACATGACACATACACACACACATACATGCACACACACACACACACACACACACACACACACACACACACACAACACACCTACATGCACACACACATACACGGACACCACACATGACACATACATGCACACCACACACACCACATACACACATACCACACACCACACACACATGCACATCACACACATATACACACACACCACAGGCACAACATACACATATGCACATACACAGAACATACACACACACACATAAATGTCTGATACTGAAACTACAATGCAGATTTTTTGAAGTGTTGTCTGTCTGTCTGTCTGTCTGTCTGTCTGTCTGTCTGTCTGTCTGAGACAGGGTTTTCTCAGCCCGAACTGGCTTCCACTTGGCTATGTGGCTGAGGATGATGTTAACTTCTGATTCTGCCACTTCCCTAGTACTTGGATTCCAGATGGGCACTGCCATGCCCAGGTTATATGTACTGACGATTGAACCCAGGGCCTCATGTGTTAGGCAAGCATTGTACCAACTGAGTCACATGCCCAGCCCTTCCCTCTGTGTCCTGAGCTGTAGTTCCCGCCCTTTGCAGATGAACTCTCTCACTGGGAGGAGACACTCTCTCGGTGGGACATATTGCTCTGGAACCCACTTTGACTCTGGACTCCCTTCTGTTATGCTTTGCAAAGTTTTCTATGTCATTTTGCTACTGAATTAGTTTTTCTGTCATTACCCACATCTTAGGATAACTATATTCCAACTACCTTTGCTTACTCCCAGGAGGGACCACAGTCTGCATGTGGTTATCCTCCACCATTTCCCTTTTCAAGTCTCCATTTTTCATGGTTAAGGGCCAATCAATGCTATGATGGGAGCGCCACCTACTGCTGACAAGCTTAAGCGCATATTTCATGGTCCTATTACAGTCCTCTTCAAAATGTTTCCTGCTGCAGAAATCTTTTAAAGGATGAAACATGGGCTGGAGACATGGCTTAGCGGTTAAGGCATTTGCCTGCAAAGCCAGGACCCACGTAAGTCAGAGGCACAAGGGGGCGCATGCATCTGGAGTTTGTTTGCAGTGGCTGGAGGCCCTGGCATGCCCATTCTCTGTCTGTCTCTCTTCTCTTTATCTCTATCTCTGCTTGAAAATAAATAAAAATATTTTTAAAAGGATGAAACTTATTTTCAGGTTAATACTTAAAAGCCTAACACGTTAAAATTCTTTAATTTTCTATGTGACTTTTAAATAGGTGATAACTGGTCATATGTGTGTATATTCTCTCCCCTATAACTACAAAGCTTTGTAACTTTTAAGTACTTAAGTTTTGTCTTACCATTAAAGTTATTTTATATGCAAGTTTCTATATGTAAATAGTTGAAAATAATATCTGTTGGGCTTGCATTCCTAGAACACAAAACTTCAGTTCACCTTCATTGATCACTTTCTTTGTGCCAGGCACTAGATACTGGGGAAACCATGGTCTTTTGGAAATATTTTTATGAGAGACAGAAAGAGAGAGAGAGAGAATTGGCACTCCACAGCCTCCAGCCACAGCAATCAAACTCTAGATGCATGTGCCACCTTCTGTGCATGTGCTACCATGCATGCTTGTGTCACCTTGTGTGTCTGCCTTATGTGGGACCTGGAGAGAGGAATATGGATCCTTAGGCTTCCTCAGAGCTAGAGTGAGGCCACCATGTGTATCTGGTTTACAGGGGACCTGGAGAATCAAACCTGAGTTCTTAGGCTTTGCAGGAAAGCGCCTTAACCATTAACCCATCTCTCCAGCCCTGTTTTTTAATTTTGGTACTAGTAGTTGTAGCACTGAACTTAGTAGTGAAGGCTGAGTCTAGGGTCTGTGCATTCTAGGCAAGAAGAGCTCTGAGACTGAGCTTCATTCCCAGCCTCAATGCCTTCTTAGCAGATAAAGTTCGGAAGTGCTGACACAGTCTACCAAAACTGCAGTGCAAGCCCTCCGTTCTTTATTCTAGCATCGGAAAACCATTGTTAGCTTCAGTGCTTAATACAGAGGAAACTGTAGTGAATGAGAACATCATGTAAGAAGTTATATTAGAGGAGCCTAAGAGAAATGGCTAGAAAGAGTTTTTATTGAATGCTACAGTGCTCAAAACAACAAGCATTCTTTAATTAATTATTATTATTATTATTTGGTTTGTCAAGGTAGGGCCTCACTCTAGCTCTGACTGACCTGACATTCACTATGTAGTCTCAGGGTGGCCTTGAACTCACAGTGAACTTCCTACCTCTGCTTCTCAAGTGCTGGGATTAAAGGGGTGTGTTACCATCCCAGCTGAATTTATTTATTTTGAGAGAGAAAGAGGAAGAGAGAGGGAGAAAGAGAGAGTATGGGTACACCACAGCCTCCAGCCACTACAAATGAATTCCAGACATATGTGCCAGCACGTGCATCTGGCTTACATGGGTACTGGGGAATTAAACCTGGGTCCTCAGGCTTCACAGGCAAAAGCTTTAACTGCTAAGCCATCTCTCTAGCCCCTCCCCTTTTTAGGCATTTTTATTTAATTCTGAAAATAATATTGTATTACTGTGGTGTTGCTGTCCCCATCCTGAGTGGGAATAACAGACAACGGAAACAACCTGCTCTGTTCTACAATTCTTTCTCTTATGCTGAGTGTCAGGGGACAGTCCCCTTGTTTCCTGTGTTCTTACTGGATTTCCTATGCTAGTGCTTTAACATTGTTTGTGTTTTCTTTCTCACTAGAAGAAGGGCAGTTAGGGAAAAGATCTGCTTTGCATTGAGCCTGAAAGGAGGGAATATGGGGAGGATGAATGGCATCTAGACATAACAGGGTAGTGAGGAGGTGAGTGTTTGAGCTGCCACAGCTTTGCCACCTCTACGGCCAGTCCCCGAAGAAGGAACAAGCTCTTGTTCTGCCTCCTCCATAGCTGAGCCAGCTGCCCTCCTGCCCTGGATGGCTATCCACTCCCAAAGCTCTTTTCACTAAATGCTTTAAAGTCAACTGGAATGAACACAAACACTGAAGACTGAAAACTGCTTTGCTAAACTCAGATTTTTCTTTTAATCATTGGAGTTATGAAATTGTTGCTTTTTAATTTTCACAAAAGTTTGCTGCAACAAAATTATAAGTTAAATTATAAGTTAAATAGCCTTTTGAGAATGTTGGAATTTATCTCTGCTAACATTTAGCTTTGTTTTGTTTTGTTTTGTTTTGTTTTGTTTTGTTTTGTTTTGTTTTGTTTTCCAAGGTAGAGTCTCACTCTAGCCCAGGCTGACCTGAAATTCACTCTGTATTCTCAGGGTGGCCTTGAACTCATGGCGATCCTCCTACCTCTGCCTCCCAAGTGCTGGGATTAAAGGTGTGCACCACCACGCCTGGCTCACTTTTTGAGGGGGGGCAAGCTAAGGATTGAACACAGGTCTTATATTTACTAGAAAAGTGTTCTGATGAATTTCTGGCCACCTGCCCTCAAGAATTATTTTGCACAGGTGTCTGTGTGTATGTGGATTCACATGTGTGCAGGTGCACGTGTGTATGCATGCATGTGGAGGTTAGTTTGCCATTGTGTGTATTGCTCTCCACTTGCCTAATGCAGGTCTCAACGGAATGGTGTACAGTGATGATTTCAGCTGTCAGTCCTCTGCCTCCCCCGTCTTGTCCCAGAAGTCACTGTCAACAACCCTACTAGTGCCGCAGACACCAACCTGCTAAGACCATCCTTTCTTGCCTGGCTTGGGGAAGAAAACTGCAAGAGCAGGAGTGAAGCCAGGAAGGTACTTGGGGTTTTGAGTGGGAGTGTGTTAATGGAGACTGTGAAGCACATCAGAGGCTTTGCTGGAGCTTTGCAGGGCAGCCGCTAATAGAAGAGGCCTCAGCATGGTTAAGAGAAGCAGCAGTGTGGTCAGGCAGAAAGAAGGTAAAGTTTTCATCCCAGATCCACATGGGATGTCAGCACTGGCCTGCCCAGTGCCTTGTTGTTCCAGGGGGCCTGAGGTGTCTTGGAGCACAGATTTGGTGAGAGTGAGGGAGACCGTGTCATCTAGAGAGGACAATGGCGAACCAGTGAGTGCCAGGAGTGGATCTGAACCAGGTTCAGGGAGCACCCATCACAAGCTCATGAACCCCAGATGACAGCTGTCACAGAACTCCTCAGACGGGAACTTGTCATCACCAGCCCCAACTACAACTCAAGGGAGACAGTCACTCTTGGTCAGATACCTTTTTTTCACTGTCACAACGTGCACCACGCCACTCACTCTTTTTTGAAATTTATTTATTGATATTTTAAATAAAAAGGTTGTACTATCTCCTCTCATTGCCCCATTCTACTGAGGGTGCTCCTCAGTGGGGTTATTGGTATTCACTGAGAGCCACTCAGACTCATATTCTCCTCACATGTTGTGTTAGTGAGAAGCAGAAAGATGAGTGAAACCTAAAGAGCACATACAGTGTTGCTCCAAACCAAGGTTAAAATACATAGGAATGAGAAGATTCTGTCTTCAGTGTACAAAGCTTGAAGGAGGGCTCATGAGAAAAACTGAACTTTATGCAAAGAAAGAAGCTCCTCTTTTCACCTCCGTATAGTAGCAGGATGAAATTTATGTCTACTACAAAGAAAGAATTATATTCTATGAACCTTCAATGTCCTTCTTTCCATTGACTGATCAAAGCCTGCATGGGATCCCTACTGGCCAAGCAGTCTTGGCCCTTCACTGGAGTGGACTATGGGATGAAGTGTTAATCATGAGACAGAATACATTCATTCTTCTATGTTAGAAAAGACAGAACTCATCTACTAGAGTTAGCATTGAACAGAAAAGGTTACAATTTTTAAAATATGGGGGATGGAGAGATGGCTTAGCGGTTAAGGCACTCGCCTGTGAAGCCTAAGGACTCATGTTAAACTCTCCAAGTCCTATGTAAGCCAGACACACAGTGATGGAAGCACGCAAGGTCGCACATGTACACAAGGGACGCACATGTCTGGTGTTTGATTGCAGTGGCTGGAGGCCCTGGTCCAGCATTTCTCCCTCCCTCTCTGTGTCACTCTCTCACTCTTGCATACAAAAAAAAGGCAGTTTGGGGGCTGGAGAGATGGCTTAGTGATTAGGCACTTGCTTGTGAAGCCCAAGGACCCCAGTTCAAGGCTCGATTCTCCAATATCTACATAAGCCAGATGCACAAGGTGGCGCATGCATCTGGAGTTTGTTTGACATGGCTGGAGGCCCTGGTGCACCCGTTCTCTCGCTCTCACTCTCTGCATCTTTCTCTGTCTATCACTCTCAAATAAATAAGTAAAAATAAACAATAAACATACAGCGGGAAGGTTGCTGCCCCTCGCTACCTCCCAATAAACAATCTGTAGAGACCAAGACCAGTGTTCTTTCTTGCTTTTCTCCTACACTTTCCTTACATTTTGGTGCCGTGGCTTGGATCCCTTCAGGGCTTTCGGGCCGCATGCCCTCCCCTTTTCTTTCCCTCTCCTCTGTCCCACCTCCCTAAGGTACCTAAGGTACCTAGGAAGACAGACTGGCTTCCTTGTCTTGTGCTCGGAGGTCTTCCAGTCAAAATGCCTGCTTGCCTTCTGAACCCCCGACCTTCTCCAGGAGAAAGTCTCTGACCTCTGTCTTCAGATCAGAGACTCCTGATCCTCAGACAGGCACCCTGGCACTTCTCACCCCTGTATGGGTTCCCAAATTTCCAAAACTCCACTGGCCTCCCTGCTGGGTTGTCTCCTGACCAATCTTAAAATTCTTGGCCTAAAAGGAGACATAAAGTCCAAGTGCCTCATTTTTTACTACAATATGGTTTGGCCACAAAAAAGAAAAAAATGGGACAATTCCCTTTGGCTGAAAATGACACATTAGGCTTCCAAATTCTCAAAGATCTTGATAACTTCGTAAACTGGGTTGGCAACTGGCTCTATTCTTCTACCCTGATCCCTTCTCTGTCAGTTCTGCTCTCTGACCCAGGCCCTCCTGAAGAAACAATCTTCCTTCCATCCCACTAAGCAGCTCCTAATTAATGACCCAGCCTTCCTTAGCCCGAAAAGATGACCACAATCCCTCCTTTACCGTGCCACTACAAGTGACAATCTCTCTCTCTCATCCTAAACTACAGTTGTTTGCTTAACCTGTCACTCTTCAAAGTACAACTATAAAACTGGCCTTTCAAAATGGCCTCCAGCCCATTCTCCAGATTCCACTGGTTTTCTTGCACCTCTTGTTCTACCTAAAGTTTTCTAACATGATTTGCTTTCCTAGAAAGATCTGCCTATGAGCAACAGCCACATGGTAAGATGAGGACTCTGTTCTTTCCTGTGTGGGCCTTCCTTACCCATCATGAACAGTGGCCACACAGATTGTTCTTTATGACTCCAGATAAAATCAACTGGACCCGCTCATCAGAGGGCATGCAGGCCTCTCCCACATGTTACAGTCTTCCTCCCCCCAAAAAGTAAAACTAAAATCTTCAGAAAATCTTCATGTTTCATGTTCTTTGGCATGTCTAATGCTGGCCAGACATGTCATGTCATGTGTTCTATGTTTTATGTCGTCTGTGTTTATGTGAGACGAAATTCGTGGTCACTAATTGTTCCAATGCTTATGGTCATTAAGCATTCTGATGCTTATAGATGTATTTTAAGATAATGTTAAATTACTAAAACCAGGTCTATGATATATTTCTGATTTTATACTTGTTAATGCTTACTACATATTTATATTCCAGGGTTTGATCCTGCCTCTAACAATGCCTTCTAAATGTTTCTGACTTAAATCTTTAGAGAAATGATTAATTTGGGTTTACTGACAAAACACAAACATGTTGATATGCTCCACCTATATTTATCAATATTAAGATATGGCATACATGTTTTCTGTTAAATAAAATTATTTAAAATGTTATTATATTTCTAATGTTCCTAGTCTATAGCATTCTGGATAGAATATAATCAATATATCTAGGAAAATGTGTGGGTGCATCTAAGACTTTCAGTAAAACATTAGATATTGCACTTTCCTCTTCTGAAACTGCTGCAAGGAAGATTCCTTTATGATAGCTAATAAATAACAAACATTCTATAACAATTTACAACTAAAGTTAAACAAATAGGAACTAACTCCTGGCCCTGGCCCTTTTAGAAAATAAATACCTCATCTTAATACACCTTATCTCAAGAGATAGTAACCTGTCTTATTTGACAGAAAGAAATGTCTTAACCCTCACAAACCATATCTCTTTCCTCTACAAACACAGGAAAATTCTAACAGAGGATTGTTAAGGATATAAAACTCTGACACTATCAGTGTTTGGGAGCTCTCTCCCTCTCTCTGAAGTACATTCTGCCTAAAAGTGCGTCTTCAGTTAAAGTGTTTTCAGTTAAGATAAGATGGGTTAACATAAAAAGTTGTTTCTCTACACTTCTCTAACCTTGTTTATCTAATTCAAAGTTAACTCTCTGTAATAAGTTGGTAAATTTATTTATAGTGCCATGCCTTATATTGAGATAAAAATTAGAGTTAGAAAATGTAAACACCCCTGACCCTAAGTTATGTCCTATATTGTAATAGACTTTTGTATTGATAATGTTCCATACTGCATGGTCTTTTGTATTAACACTGTAATTTTGTACTGTTTCAAGACCATAATTTGCTTTACAGCTTCTGACCTGTACTGAAAATCATCTTGTGTTTCTTCTTACAAGATTGATATAAATGACCTTCTGGACCTTTACAGTTCCACCAGTTCACTTCAGAGGGCCCTATAGCAGACTAACTCCATGTATCTGGGCCCCTTTTGCTGGTTCTCCAAGGCCTAAAAGTCAACAGGGGTAGAGACTCCCCCTTTCACCATCCCACTTCAGCTTGAAAGACTTAAACCTACCATCCATCTTCCAAACACTTGGGGTCTCTCTCCACTAACATTAGATTTACAGGTCATTAAAATACCGACCCAATTTCCTTTGTCCCTGGTAACATTAAGAAAGAAAAATTTCTCCTAATTCTAAACAAAGACATAAAATATATAATATGTGCTGATAGATTTAAAAGGTTGTAAAAGTATCTCTGAGTAAGATAACTAAGTTATATCCAAATGCTTAGCATGTATGTTTTCCATCTGATCAAGCCTGTATTTTGTTGCATAAACATCTGTGTACAACAATAGGTTTCTTAAGTGTTCTACTATTATATGTTTTCCCATTAAGTAAAACTTTTATTTGTTTGGTAAGCTTTTTCAGCCTAACATACCTCCATTAGTTCCTCTAAAGCTAAGTCAGAACTTTTGATCTCTGGACTTAGTAAGTAAAAACTATAAGCTTTCTATATTAAGAACTTACAAAAAATTTAAACCTGATAACTAAACTTCAGGGACTGAAGAGATGGCTTAGCAGTTAAGACATTTGCCTGCAAATCCAAAGGATCCTGGTTGACTCTCCAGAACCCATGTAAGCCAGATACACAAGGGGGCGCATGTATTTGGAGTTTGTTTACAGTGGCTGCAGGCCCTGGCATGCCTATTCTCTCTCTTTCTCTCTCTCTCTCTCCCTCTCTCAAATAACTAAACTTCAAAATTAGTTAATTTCTTAATCTCTACAATATTTAAATTTGAAATTGTTTAAAATGTTTCAAATATTGCCTCAATACTAGTCTCTTATACTTCCTACCTTACTGTGATGGTTAAGTTTGTGTCAACTTGATTTGTTTAGGAATCCACAGACATTCCTCATAAGTGTGTCTCTGAGGCTGCCTCTAGGAAGGATTAACTGAAGGAAGAATCCTTCCCCCAGGGGTAAGCCCTTCCCCCAGAGTGGGCGGCCCCTCTTGGAGGAGGGGGCTGGTTGATAAAAAGGAGCTCTGGGAAGAAAGGCTCTCTCTCTCCCACCTGGCTGCCGGTGCTGCTCGCTGCTTGCCACTGGGTACTTGCTGCTTGGTGTTTTCCGCTTGGTACTTGCTGCTTGGTGTTGCTGCTCTCCAGTGTGGACTGAATACCAGGGTGGACTGAAGAGCAGCGTCTCTCCAGGAAGCCTCCAGGCCTTCAGTGCCGGATTGGGACTGCTGAGGCCTCCAGCCTCGTGGACTGAGCAGCTACCAGGTTTCTTGACTCTTGGACCTGCAACCTACTATTGCTGGACTGTGTAAGCTAATCCAATAAATTTCCTTTTAATACAATTCATTCTGTCCATTCTGTTCCTCTAGAGAACCCTGAATAATACACTTACCTAAGCCAAATCTCTATATACTTCCAAAATTTCCAATTAATTCCCCAAACAAGTTAACAATTCCTTCTTTCCTACAGACAGCACCCCTGTTTTCTTACCTACCACCTATGATATTATTTTTCAACCTTAGATATAATATTCATGTCACCTGTTAAATGTCATGTCACATACAAGAGAATTCAGACATAGATATTAACCAGATCATAATGGCTAATAGATTTAATATGATCTAGGAGTTTCTTTCCTAATGGCCCAGATAATTATCACTCTCCTGGAGAGCTGCCACCTTGCCTGTTCATAAAAGCCATGTAAAACCACAGCCTGCTATGTATACAAGGAACAAAATCAAATAAAAAACCAAAAGCTGAGACTCTCAAAAGCCACACCTTGTGACTAGAATGTCAATGTTGGACTGCAGCAGTTGTGAAGAAATAAATGATACCAATCCAGAGCCAATAATATTTTGGGCTGTATTAGCCTTTTTGATGGCCAATATTATTTCTCTGCATGTGACTTGACATCTGTGACCAGCTAAAATATCTATTGCTTTAAATTTAAAAAAACAAAATCTCACAACTCTAGTACCTTCAGGTTAAACCTATCCTTTCTCTGACATGTATTTTATTCCCCTGATTATGATAATATTCACTATTTCTTTTGGTCCTTACATACTCAGATACATCACTGAATTCCTCCAAGACAGAATACATGCCTTCACAGCGAGTCACTAAATTCTTCATGACCACTGAATATCAGCCCCTGGACATCCAACCTCCACAGGACTGCATGGGACACCTCCAGATCTACTGCCCCCCTCCAGCAGGAAGTAGTCTAAGAGAGCTCTTCACCCAAACTCCGGCCCATGCAGTCCTCCCCTAAATGTCCCATCATCCCCAGTTCTCCCAATCTTTTTTATCCTTCCAGAGTCTGGGCTGAAGGGTTAATAGCCTTCCCTGAAAACTAAAGGGAACTAAAGAGTTAATAACTAACCTTAAGATGAGAAAGCCATAAAGAATGGAGACATCCAGTCCTCCCTAGTCTACTCTGCCAAACAGCCTATTCCAGGTAAATAACTTTGATACTTTATCTATTTCCCTTGGACCTGCAGCTAATTCAGTATGTTTGCCTTAGCGTCCTCCTTATAAGTCTGAACCCCAGCCTGACTCGGTGCTTCAGCCTTCATCCTGAGGGAAGGTTGCTGCCCCTCGCTACCTCCCAATAAACAATCTGCAGAGACCAAGCCCGGTGTTCTTTCTTGATTTTCTCCTACACTTTCCTTACACTGACCATGTGGATTTTGGTCCTTTGGAACTTTTCTTTTGGAGGAACGGGCATTGACTTGGCACTTATAACTGAAGATGCCTTCTGGAGTGATGAGCCCAATTTTTTGGACTATTCTGATGAGAGTTTAAGAATTCTAAGTGCAGCAAGAATTGTATTTGGAGGCTCAGCTTGTGAACTTGGAGGCTTGGCTTAAGAACTGTCTACAGGGAAAGAAAGACTGCAAAGGACTTTGCTGTAATTGGGCTACTGGCATAAGGGTGGGCTGTGTTCTGCTGCCCAGGTGCAGAGAGTCTGATCAAATTAAATTTGTAATGGACTGATGTGCTTGACTAAAGATATTGGACTGACAGACCTAAGATTTTAAGTTGGAAAACCTCAAGCAAGTAAAAATTACAGGCATTGAGACCGGTTTTAGGTTGTAGAAGCTGCTATTGTCAACACATTCACAATTTTAGGGAAGATGGCCCAACTGCTTTACATTAAAGCAATGGAGAGGATGCCTGAGGAAAGAGTGATATAAATGCAAATTCTTTTAGAAAGAGTTGACTGGAGTTGACTGTTTTCATGATCATGATATATTTTATCCCCGAATTTTAACAGTATGGCTGTGTCCTGCACCCCTGGTATTGCATGAAAAATGTGTGGCGTGGTCATGAATTGCACATGGTTCCAGGAGCCACTGCTGAGATTCAGCATGAGGCAGGGTGTGATGACCTTGACAGGCTGGAAAAGCCTTTGGAAGATGGACCGTGGGTTGCATGGAGACCCGAAGATGTTTTGAATCTACCAGCACTGTGCAAGGGCTACCATAGAGGCTGTTAGCCTGGGATGGAAGTTTTCCCTGGCTACTCTGCACAGCTGGAAGAGCAGAATCGGAAAATCTAGAAACTGTCAGTCACTGGTTATGACATCAGGCTTGAACTGCCAAAGTTTGATGTTTGTTTGATAGTTGTTGAGTTTACATAATTCTAGTCTCTCCTTATAGCAGTTGAAAATGTTTACTCTGTGCCATGATATGTTGAAAGTATATAACTTCTTTCATTTTACAGGACTCACAGCTAAAAGAAAATCTTAAATATCAGAGGAGACTTGGCACTTTGGAACTATTTTAAGTTAGCAAAAGATTGGGGGCTTTTGAAATTGGATAGCTTACAATTTACAATGTGAGATGGTTTTGAATTTGTTGGGGTCCAGGTGAAGAATGTGGTAGTTTAAATGGATGCTCCCCATTAGATTTAGTTTTATTAAAACTTCTTAGATTTCCAGCTACCTA
Organism: Orientallactaga sibirica; assembly: GCA_036365145.1. Lineage (NCBI taxonomy): Eukaryota > Metazoa > Chordata > Mammalia > Rodentia > Dipodidae > Orientallactaga > Orientallactaga sibirica. The sequence continues at coordinate 29,319,175 of JAEOAD010000015.1, read as the reverse complement.
GGCTGAGGAGGTGTCACTGGGCAGAACTTAGGGTCTAGTCCTAAGGTGTGGTGGTGGATTTGAAATTCCAATATAACCTAGTTCCACCCGGAGTTCCTGAAGTGTGCTGTGTGGTGTGGCTTTTGGCTTGTGACTTCTCTCTTTCTCTTTCTCTCTCTCTCTCTCTCTCTCTCTCTCTCTCTCTCTCTCTCTCTCTCTCTCTCTCTCTCTCTGTGTGTGTGTGTGTGTGTGTGTGTGTGTGTTGTCCTGTAAGAGCAGGCCAGCTTCTTCTGCCATTTTGGAACTTCCCCTGGATCTGTAAGCTTCAATAAATATTCCATCCTCCATAACTGTGCCTGGTTTGAAAGTTGATCTCAGCAAACCTGAAGGTGTCTACAATGTATACGTAAATTTGTTTTGTGTTTTGTGTGCACAGGGAGGGTGGAGGGTCAGGAGCATCTCCCTCAATCAGATGCCCACCTGGCCATCCACCTCACAGTGACCTAAGAGATCTTACCTTAGGGCCAACCATATAAACCTGTTGCCTGGTCAGAGCCCTCTATTATAGAGTGGTGAGTGGCTATTTAGGTGAAATGACCTCAGCAGAACCACAGATTGGGACCCGCCCAGATTCTGGAGCCTCGGGGGGGTGGAGCCATCACTTTCATTCTCACATTCAGACTCAGTCACTCAAAGCTTAACTCCTATTTAGTTCCCACTAATAATTCTGACCTAGCTACTTCACTGACACTGGAACAATTTGGTCCTGCATGGAAGGAGGATCATTTTCTTGGAACCACATCAAGGGTTGGAACTCATCCTACAGGGATGAGTCTGTGCCACTGGCCTACTGACTACCTCCCAGGGGTCTTCCTACCTAGTCTAGCCAGCCACTCTGATTCCTCATCTCACTCTGCCATTCAGGTGCTCTGGTCCAGGACTCCGCAGTCCTCCATTTGGCTCCTGTTACGAGACCCTGGAACCACATCTGGGGTGCACACTTTTTGGTTCCAGAGGCCACAATAGACTGCAGAACCTGGAAGTGGCAGCCCCTTGCCACCCAACAAGTGATCTGGTGGTCCGATTTTGCTGGAGCCTCCAGGAATATCGTGGGAATTCCTGGACTAATTGAGACTCAGAACCATCCAAACAGAGCAGAGTCAGGTTTATTCACTCTAGCAGACTGGCACCCAAATCACTTTGTAATGGCGTCAGCCCCGAGTTTAGGCATGTGGAGTCTTAAATTCTTTATCTATCGTGGAAGCAAGCAAGCAGGAAATACAGATGTGTATACATGGCATTAAGCAAGCAGCTGGATAGTTTTACCATAAAGGGTCATAAACTCCTTTTTTAACTCTTGTTCCACTAAACTCAATAACTTAAGTAAACTCCAGTAAATTCAAGGTCATTCCAGTCTGTTGGGGACTTTTACAACCTGGTGCAGTTTTCTTTTAATGTAGTTATTTTCTACTATATGAGTGCAGTCGGTGGGGGCAGTGCTCAAAGTCACCTCTCGGACCCTCCATTAAATCATATTTTTCCTGTGGTGTGTTCACTTCGCATTTATCCAAACACCACTGGCTGGTGAACAACAACAAGCCGCTGCTGGAATTGTGCTTGCTCAGTCTGATTCTGTGCGAGCATGTAAAAGAGAAACTCTGTAGTCATCATTCATAAACTTCAACCTTATTACGAGACACACAAAGACGCCACGTTAGTCTACCCTCTCTTTCCCAGTAAACAAGAGTCTTGGTCTGAGGAAGTGTTTCCGGGGTGAAGAAGGGTCCTGACCTCAGCAAGGACTTCCTCCTCTCTGGAGTTCCGTATTTTCCTTCACCCTGTTGTCTGAATACAAGTCTTTGGCAGGTCAATAGAGTTCCACATCCTCTGTGCAGCCACTTAAATTGCAAGCAGATAAAAAGGGATGCTCAATGACATGAAATACATGAGACATTACTCTTGATTGTGACATCTTTCTGTGAAAAGCTCTCCCAAGTTGAGTCCTCTTATCTGAAACTTTCTTCTTTGTCATCTTTTTGTCCACTGCCTTTCCTGATTCTTCTCTCCTCCTCCACAGTACCACGTGCTACTCCTTCCTCATGCTACTCCCTCCTCAGCCTCTGGTAAATAAACACCTTCCACCACCTACTTCTAGTTCAAACATTTTAGATTCCCCATAAGCAGGATGCACTGAGGTTTGTCTCCTGAGGTACAAAATGTGTTGATAGGTGTGATTTAATCATCCCAGGCTGCCTAGCAACAGCTTCATGTCCCAGTGTACCTCATGAGTGCACAATTGTGACCTGTCTGTGGAAAAGGACATCAGCAAAGTACAGACAAAAGCACATGAGAAACGTACCTAGAGAACTTCTTCTAGTGGTGCTTGACCTGCCGCCCTTTCCTCACTGTTTGGGGGTGATTTTACTTAAAAGGGGAAGGGGTTTCTTCTTTGAGGGTTTCCTTAGCATTATTTTACAAGGCACACAACAGCAGAGTTTCACTAAAGTGCTCCAAATCCTTTTGGGCCATGACTTCCCACATGTGGGCCTTCCCTGTGAGGCTGCAGATGGCATTGGCCATGGTTCTGTGCAGAGGGGACTATTTTCTTTGACTGTCTTCTGGGGCAACATGACTTCCTCTTGGTGACCCTTAAGACTGTGGGCCATGCAGGTGCAGGGGGTAGTCACAGGTCTCTGGGGGGCTGTGTTGAGAGGGAGAATACTTTGCTTGCAGGAGAGGGAAGTTGAAGGCATTGGGAGGATTCTGACAGTCTTCGTGCTTGTCTTCTGGCTGCACTTTGAAGATGAGCTCTGAAGGCTAGGCATACTAAGACTCCGCTTGAGGGTCAGAGGGAAGGTGTCAGGATCTGACGGGGATGGACATGGTGTCACCCCCGGATCCAGAGGCTCGGTTATGATTGATTTTTCCCTTGTCTTGCTTGGTATTGGAAGATTTTATAAATGGCCAGAGTTTCATTATAGTTTTGGTGTAGCAGGGCATGCTTTACATCTTCTGTTCGAATCCCAATGCTGGCCATAGCTGCCATAATTTTAGAGTCTGGAACTGTGGAGCTGGTGTCATTATCATCAGTTATTGTAGAGCCCTGTTTAAGCCAAGGGTGACCCATTATGATTTTCACTGTGGGCCTTTGCTTGGGGTTGGCAGTTAGTATTTTGCTGATGAGACTCCTTAGTGATTGTGACAAATGGGAAGGGACGTTATAACTTCCTCCTAGGATTTTACACAAAAATTCCAAAGCATTGCTTGATTGAAATGACACAGTCCCTGTTACCATAAAGTACAGGGTAACCCCCAGTCTCCACACATCAACTTTAGAGGCATCACATGACTCTTTAAAGTATATTTCGGGAGGATTATATTCATGAAGGCCACACACACATTCCACCATCTGCCCTGGACTGAATGTGGTGCACATGCCAAAGTCTATGAGCTTTACCATGCCCTTGAAAGTTACCATGATGTTATCTGGTTTTATGTCTCCATGTGCTATACCTCGCTCATGGCAGTAGCACAGGGCACTCAGTAACTGATAGAAGACTTTGCTGGCGTTATCCTCTTTCAGGCAGCCAAATTCATTTATATTCTCGTATAGAGTTTTGCCCTGGACTAACTCCATGGCCAGGTAAACGTTCTGATCAGTTTCTATAACCTGGATGAGAGTGATGATATTTGGGTGGCTGACCATCTTCATTGCTTCCACCTCAAGTCTCATCTGCCGGTGAGATTGCTTCCCTTTCTTCAGGACTTTAACAGCAACTGGGAAGTCTGTTAGTGTGTGGTGAGCCAGGTTTACTTGGGCATAACCACCCTCACCTATGGCCTTCTTGATTGTATACTGGGCCAAGAAGTCCTCTTCACTGGCCAAGCAGGGCCCAGTGATGGGCAGTTCTATACTCTGATGACTCGGACTCACCATCTGAGGCCTTAAAGCTGCAGGAAAAAGAAAGAATAAGTGAAGCATTATAGCCGTCCCTAAAGACTAGAGGGAACTGAAGAGTCAATAACTATTCCTAAGGCTAGCAGGCAGTTAAGAATCCTCAGAGGCATGTGTCCTTGACAGGCTCATCTTCTCCCGATTGATAAACTTCCCTTAGATCAGAAAACCTTGAGGGAATAGAAACCGTCTGGTGTGATATCCTCCCTAAACAATTTTGCTTTAAAAAAAAAAAAAAGTGCTTATTCTGAGGAAAGACACAAATAACTACAGTTCCTTATATATATCCTTGGACCTGCAGCTTGTCCACTCTGTTTTTCTTAGGATCCTCCTTATAAGCTTGCACCCTAGCCTGGCTCAGTGCTTCCGCCTTCATCCTATGGGAAGGTTGCTGCCCCTCGCTGTTTCTCTCAATAAACTGTCTGTAGGGATCAAGTCGTGTGTTCTCTTTGGCTTTTCTCTTGCACTTCCTTTACAATAAGTACATAAAAAAATGAAAACTGAAAAATGAGAAAAAAGGGTGAAAACCACAGACAAAAAAACAAATCTAAAAGAATAAAAAGAAAGAAACTAACCAAATAATTATAAAATCAAAGCACATGTATGGGAAAAATAAATAAAACAAAATTATAAAATTTAAACCAGAACCAGGCGTGGTGGCGCACGCCTTCAATCCCAGCACTCAGGAGGCAGAGGTAGAAGGATCGCTGTGAGTTCGAGGCTACCCTGAGACTACATAGTTAATTCCAGGCCAGCCTGGACCAGGGTGAGACCCTACCTTGAAAAACCAAAAAAAAAAAAAAAATCAAAATTTAAACCAAAACACTGGCTCACAAGCCAAAGAGAGCAAAGACACTGGCTCAGTTAACAAAGTGAACACTCAAGGTTGACCCTCCAGAACCCACATAAAAAAGCCAAGTGTGGAGCCTGAGCTTCTGTCTCAGTGGTGGGAGGTGGGAGCAGAAGGATCCCAGGATTTGCAAGCCATGCAGTGTACCCTACTTGGTGAGCTCCAGGCTTTGATTGAACCCATCTTGTCTTGAGGCTGGAGAAATGGCTTAGCGGTTAAGGCCCTGCCTGCTAAGTCTAAGAATGCCCATTTGAATCTCCAGGTCCCACATTTAGCCAGACACAAAAGTGATGCAAGTGCACTATGTCACACATGTACACAGGGGGCACACGTGTCTGGAGTTCATTCACAGCAGCTGAGAGGCTGCTGGTATGCCTATTCTCTATCTGTTTCTCTCTCTCTCTCTCTCAAAAAAAAAAAAAAAAAAAAAAAACAGTTGGATGGCATACCTGAACAAAGTTCCTTACGTTGTCCCCTGGCTTCCAAATGTGTGCTCACACAGCACACAGACTCATGCAGGTACCCACACACAAGCGTACCTGCCCACACACATGCAGAAACAGACACTCTCTCATACACACACTCAAACCAACCAACCAAACAATGAGTTGCTAGTTAGCCAACAATTCACGGGTTACCCCAAAATGTCCTCCCTTCACTATACCCACAGAAATCTAGGGCAGGCCATGCTGCCTTCTATCTGCTGCCTGGGCTACCTCACAATGGCTGACTCCTTCTTGGGTCATAGTAGGACATGGGCCAATCATGGCTTGGCCATACCTGCAGTAACAGAAAGGACTCTGGAAGTTTCTGGCTTAGCTGGGTTAGGAGGTTGACAGTTGGGCCCTTAGAAATGAAAGCCTGGGGCTCGAGAGATGGCTTAGAGGTTAAGGCGCCTGCCTCCTAAGCCTAATAATGCTGGTTCCAATCTCCAGGTCCCACGTTTAGCTAGATGCAGTGATGCAAGGGTGCAATGCCTCACTTGACCACAAGGGGGCGCACACATCTGGATTTCGTTCCAGCAGCTGAGACACTGCTGGCGCCCCCATCTCTATCTGTCTTCCTCTTCCTCTCTCTCTCTGCCTCTCTCCAAAAAAGGAAGGAAGGAAGGGAAGGGAGGGAGGGAGGGAGGGAGGGAGGGAGGGAGGGAGGGAGGGAGGGAGGGAGGGAGGGAGGGAGGGGAAAAAAAGAAGAAGAAAGAAAGAAATGAAAGCCTGCAGGACTCTTCAGTGTGCTTTGGTTTCTACGTTGGAAGCGCATCCCTTCTGCTTGAAGGACCACTCGATGTCTACCCACCACATTGCTTTTCCTTTCAGCTCTGACTGCTTGGTCTCAAACTGACGCCACAACTTAACTGATACTGTAACTAATTCTCTGTTATAAAATGTATTAATTTATTAGTATTTAAGAGGCTTGAAGGAAGATACCTTTCCCATAATGCCCAAAAGGTTATGAGATTTTCTGCAAATCCTGGGAACCCACAAGGAAATTCTTAGTGTATTCAGTGTTGAACACACACACTCACCTCATCAACCATCATTATGTAGCCAGAAAAACCATCCTCTAAATTACAACATCCATAGATATGAACACGGGTGGGGGGATGTTTTCCCATCGAGAAGTGTCCCTGAGTTAAGGGTCCTTTAGGGGAAATTAAAGGACTCTGGAGAATCACGCAAGGCTGTAGAAGAAGCACGGAACTGCCATACAGAGAAACGCGTGGACAACAGTGAAAGCCAGACCTAATTTCACTTCCTGCAAGAGACGAGAGATGCCGTATCAAAGAGCCCAACTAGTAGAGGGCTAAGACTCGGGCGTAGACACTCACTGTGACCTGAGTTCCTGGAAGGGGTTGGGTTGTAGACTTATGTGAGCAGCTTTTATGTTAATTTCAGTCAGAACACATTCACATCAGACAGTTGAAAACCAGGATTTTTAGTGAAATCCCTGTGGTATCCATAAAGAAAACCAGACTATATACAAATGGAAAAGAGCTAGAAATTCAAATGGTTGTTTCACTAAAAACATCAATTGAAAGCATAAATTGCAATGTAGGAGAGTAGGGACAAGAAATTGTAAAGCAAGTGAAGAATAAACAGCAAAATGATAGACTGGGCTCTTTCTCCTCAGTGATTACCTCAAATGTCCATAATCCCTCCCTCGCCCCCCACATACTGGAAATACATGACTGCCGGGATGGATGGAAAATGTGACCCAACCATGTGCTGTGTGCAAGACTCCTTTAGACCCAAAGGTTCACAGGGAAGAGAGTGGCTGTGCTAGCACCAGACAAGAGGGTGTGAATCAAAGTGAGATTATGAGACACACGAGGGGCTCTGTGTTATTAGTAGATGTCCAATCCCATGTGAAGTTACGGTGACAGGACCAAGCATGGAACATGGCCTCTTGGTTTTTACAACTGCTGTAGAGCTTAGTCCTCTAAGACTCTCTTTTGGGAACTGGAGTTGCTACGTAGATGAGCCGCATACTTGTAGTCAACTACACCTGCAGAGGAAAGGGCCTTGCTCTCAGGAGTTGCTGGTCAAGTTTGTGAGATGAAAGACAAATCACACTCCACCTGGAACTTCCTGCTGAGCATCAAGTGCACTGAGGCCTGCGCTTCCCAGAGGCTGTGCCAGTGCCTTCACGCTTCGGTTCCTACTCTCTCTTTACAGCCTCAACAATGGTGTCACAGCTTTGGGCTGATTCCCCAGCGTCACTGTCTGCCCCACAGGTCTAAGGATGTGTCCTCCTGCTCTGACCACTTGAGATTCTGCTGTCCAGACGCTAATAGAAAGTAGACACCAGCTCCTGTTTCCGCAGCATGGCTCCCGCGGGTCCCCGGAGCTGGGCGAGGGGCGGCTCCCCCGACGCGGAGGCCGCGGCCTGAGCTCCAGGTTCCAGTGCGGGACGCGGGAGGGAGTTCCCGAGCAGAAGCCGGGAGAGAAAGGCTGCCTCGGCTCTCCGGCTCGGTGCTGGGTGAGCGCAGGGCTGCCGGGCCTGGTCCCAAGTGAACGAGCATCACCTGCTGGGGGAGATGGACGCTTCAAGCTGACTGCTCCGAGCTGAAGACACTTGGGAGCACAAAGGATGACCTTGATGAGGAGCTGAAAGTTTCCTCTTGGGAAGTTGCGTGAATCATTCGAAACTTCTAGGAGTATGAGGAGTGCTGCGATGTTACTGTAGGACCTGGACCGATCGTGAGCTCACCTTTAAGACAGGCAGTGAATAACCTTGTGCTCCTTCCAGGCTTGTGTTTGGCTGCTAAAGTTAATCAATGCCGTCTAGCTGCTGACAGCCTTATATTGTCTGGCAAGGCCCAGAGCGAACTGTGTTTCCTACTGTGTGCTCTTACCTACAAGAGCTAATCAAGCAACTAGGTTTGTGTACTTCAGGTTGGTATCTCTCCTCCTTTAGCCAGAGCATCCAGTATGTAAAATGTCAAGCTTCCTTTGTGAGGTGAGCCCCCGACAGCATTCTTTATAGAGAAAGTATGAACATGTCAGACAGCTTTCGCGGCTTTTCCTCTTCCATACGCCAACTTAAAGTGAGTGTGCTCAACGAGGCTTGTAAAACGGCCATTGCAAGAGCTGGTCCTATTAGAAGATGGACCTGAAGTATGTAGAGGGCAGACCCCTTAAGCTTGGGCTTTATTTTCCAAAAGGCAAGAAAGGAACATCTGGTAGAAAAGAAGCTGGGCCAGTAGGTTGCACTGCAAAGGCTACAAGCAAAATAAGATTGCAGTAGATACCAAACTTTCCACTAAATAATTGAATGCTTATGCCCATGTGTAAATGCTAGTTCTCACTTTTTGCTTGAGAAGCTTCTCTTCAGATTGTGGTGATAACTGGTGAGACTTAAAGCTCACCAAGCAGTTAAGAAGAAATGACAGTGGTAAGCCCTCTATCACGCCCTCCAACGCTCCCCTTTACCCTCCCTGTATTTGTCCCCGTTATTGACTTGCTGTCTATTCAGGCCACTCTGGCCATTTTCGTGTATGTATATCTAGGCTGTTTCCAGTGTCAGCATTTATCCCATGCTCCTCCACCTACTCACTTACTGGCCCCTCCTTACCTGCAGTTGGCTTTACATGCCACTGTGGTGGCTTCTGACCACGCTATCAAATGGGAGGTCACCCTGCTGATTGTCTAACTCAGACCCTTTATTCTTATTCTGACTACTTACTCTTGTGGATTACACCTGGCCACACATGGGAGGACAAAAGCAGGCAGCAGTCTAGGTTTGGTGTGTCCCCTGTAGTGTGCCTACCTCTCAGACCAGTGCTGCCACTCTCCAGATGTGCCCTTTGGGCAGCTGTGGAATGTGAAATCAAATGTGGGGTGGGGCAAGCTCAGGGTCACTGCCATGGATGCAGCAGGGTGAGTGCTGTCTCTTTACTGTGCATCTGTACTTTTTCAAGTCTTTGGTGATGGGTGATTCATCAAGGGGTCTGGGGCAGTTGTAAAAGCAAAAATACAATACAATATATGTAAGTAGATGAAAAGATCACTGGGGGTGGAATGGCCTAAGTGAGGTTATGGGAAGAGATTGAGTAAAAGAAGGGTGGGCGAGGGTTAATTAAAATTCAGGACATTATGAATAAGCCATATGGAAACCTGCTTCTTTGGATAGCCAGAAGCCATTGACTAGAAAATTTTCAGTGCTAGGAATGGGATGCCTTCCAGTGAGCTGATGGCTTGGTAGGTTCCTGATGCCCGCCCCAAATATTACAGGCCATTGCCAAGGCTTTTGGTTTCCCACCAGAAATAGATGGTAAGACCTTATTGCTGAAGTCTCCACATGCTTGGGCTGCAAGGTAGAAATCTTGCTAGAGATGAGCTAAAAATCCTCCCTGTAGACCATCTGACAGAAAGCTGGAAAAAGCTGCACTGCATGCAGCCCTATTGGAGAGAGAAGTCAGTGGTGAAAACAGGGGGCAATGCAAGCCTTAAGTATGGCCAGCCAGGCCAAATGACCAAACAGGTGCAATAGTGGCTTGTTTGTTATGGGGGAAACCAACTACTCTCTAATTGGACTGGAGGTCTGCTCTATGGGAGGGAATACATGCCCGGTACTGAAAACCTATTCAAAAGCCTAGGGCAAGGGAGGTCATGAGCCTTAGGAGTATAATACCTGCTCTTATCTGGCTAAATGCATATATTATGCTCACCAAACTTCACTTTTCTTAACATCCATATCCATATATTAATGCTACTCTTACTTTTTGTTAGAGAAGCTTCTCTTCTCAGATGGCACTGACCACTGTGATGACCCAAAAGGCACCAAAGTGCTGAGAAGAAGTGACAGAGGAGTATTCAGTACTGACACATCTCTATCACACCCTCCAAGCTCAGGGTCTATCGTGGAAGAGGTGATGGAAAGAACATAAGAGCCAAAGGAAGGGTAGGACTGTTTACAGTGTTTGGGTGGTTCAGACACAAGTTGGACCTACACCCATAATCCCTGGGCATATTACAGCTAGGGTGACTCTTTGGCATCAGTTCCAGTTGTGTGGAGCTGTTGTAGCCAGTCCTATGGAAAACATTAAGATTAATCCCAGCAAGAGGATCAGAGTTCTGGGGTGACATTCAAACTTTATAATAAGGTTTGTTGTCCTATAGGTTGGGTTAGTAAATGTTGTGTTTTGATTGTAAATAAGTTGACTGGTTTGAAGGGGCACTTAAGATGGTAAGGGTTGTGAAGGGGAAGGGAAGGGTAGAAAACATAAGACCAGGGTGAAAAATTGTACTTGCTCAGGGGAGAAGGAGAGAAAGGTGTCCTGTAACCAGAGAATGTCAATGGCTTCTAGGAAGTCAGCAATGAGCAGCTTGTGCTTTTCCTGAATAAAAGCTTTCATCTTTGCCTCAGAGTGGTTTGCGTGGTTGTGGTCACTCTTGCACCTTACATCTGGTACCTCACTCAGATAGGAGGCTTCCGGTTGCCTTCTTGGGTGACCAGACCATGTCTGGCAATACAACTATGCTATAGGCAGAACCTAGCCAAGGACTTCCACTGATGTAAATCAATATTGTTACCATTTGTCTATATCAATCAGTTGATTTGCTATGACATAAAACATATCACATGAGCAGAGTGGAAATAATAACAAATTGGCTTATAAATGCTTTCATTTTTATATATGCACCTTTCTCACTTTTCTGCCTCTCACCTTCCACCCCCTTACTCTACTTACAGGCTCACAGCATGGACTTCCTCAGCTTATCCCACCACACACTGTTCCTGGGATGGCAGCACTACAATCCCTTGTCAATTCTCCAGGCTCCTCACCCCCCACCCTTGCCTAATACTCCCTCTCTGAGCCATTAATAAATTCCCCATTTCCAAAACGTCTGGGATTCTCCTTTAAGTTTTCAAATCCTAACATTCTACAACTAGCCAAGAGCCTGTTGTTCTGACTGGGCCACCACTTTGTGTCCCACCATCTTGGTGGCTAAAGCATGAGAGTGCCCTGCTGGTCCTTGTCACTACCATATCCAGCCAGGTGTCTGCCAGACAACTGTCAGGCTGTACTGGTGGCCACCAAGTGGGGTTTACCTGCTTTGGACAAGCTGTGACATTGCCCCCATTCATGCCACCCTCAGCAGACCCGTGGTGCCAAGAACACCTGCTCCTTTTTCCTCCCAGGTGATCATTTCCGTCTTGTGTGCACTCCAAGGACTGTCCCTCCAGGTCTTGGCTCAATGCTTATGGCAGTGATCGTCTCTCAAGACTTTATAGTCCCCTGAGAACAGTTGCTAAATTTGTCTGGCTTATATAGAACAGGCGCAGTGGTCTATTCCAGAAACAAAGGATGCTTATTTTAATAAGACGTACCTCCAATAACTCTCTTCCGGGGCAGCTAGACTAGCAGAGACAGCTTGGATCATTGCCCACTATTTTAGATGGTTGATCCGGGGCTCAGGCCTGTAGGCGAGAACTGCAGGTGCTGTTGGCTAGCACGTTTTCCCAAAGGTGAGAAACAGCCCTCGTTAATCCTCTCCTGGAAAGATCTAGTCATACACACTGTTTTTATGGTCTTTGTCCAGGTGCATGGGCTCTAAGGAAGCAGCTGGGCTCAGCGTCATTGTGCACAGGGTCAGCTCTTCCCTAGTGGGATTCCTGGGAATGAGGGCCTCTGCTCTGACCAGGGCTTTTCCCTTCTAGGAAAGAGTATGTGCTTGTGGATTTGTAGGAAGTTCCCCTTCTAGGAAAGAGCATGCACAAGGTGCTAGTATCTGCTTGGGAAAGGAGAGTTCCAAGGCAGGGGACAGTGAGTAGAGACCTGGTATGTCACTTCCAATTTACTGTCTTCAGTGGGCTTAGCACTGACAAGGAAAAGTGAGCTCCCTAGGACCCATGAAGGAACTTGGCATTCTCCAAGGAGAGCACTGGGAACCTGTATGCAGGACCTGGATTTTCTTTCCCATAATTTATTTTTATTTATATTATTCTGATTTTACATTCATAGTGTTGGCTCCCTTATCCTCCTCCCTGTCCTCCCTCTTCCAAAGGGACCCTCATCAATGGGGAATATGGGTCATGCATTTTGGGGGTAGTCAGGAGTTATGGGGGATAGGCCAAGTCTCTGTGCATAATGCCCCAGCTTGTGGCTCTAACATTCTTTCCACCCCCTCTTCTGCAAATTTCCCTGAGCCACATTGGGGTCATTTTAGTTCTACTTCAGTGATAAGGTTTGGGGAGACTTTGTGTCTCTGGATATCTGGCTTAGTTGGAGTTGGATATTCTCTGTGTTTATCTCCTTCAGCCTTTTTCTGGTGCTGTGGTCGCCAAGAACGCTGTATTCTTGCCTAGGACCTGGATTTTCTTAATCTGGGCCTGAGCAGATGCCAATTGGCTCAAACACAGAGAAAGGATGTGTGAGAGAAGGGAAGATTCTGCAGAATGAGGGGCATGTGATTGTCAGAGACTGGAGAATGAGGGTTGTATAAGGTTGTATGAGGGTTGGAAGCTTTGTAGAATAAATAAAATGTGATTGTTGGAGGCTCTGGGGAATGAGATGTGTATGATTGTTGGAGTGCTGGGGAGTAAGGGGTATGTGGCCGTTGGAGGCACTGGGAAATGAGGGGTAGTGGCTGTTGGAGGCACTGGGAAATGAGGGGTAGTGGCTGTTGGAGGCACTGGGAAATGAGGGGTAGTGGCTGTTGGAGGCACTGGGAAATGAGGGGTAGTGGCTGTTGGAGGCACTGGGAAATGAGGGGTAGTGGCTGTTGGAGCCACTGGGAAATGAAGGGTGTGTGATTTTGTTTTTTGGAGGCTCTGCAGAATGAGAGGTTTGTGAGTACTAGAGACACTGGAGAATGAGGGACCTTGATTTTTGGAAGCTCTGGGAATTAAGAGGCCTGTAATTTGGGGAGGTTCTGGAGAATGAGCGATGTGTGATTGTTGGCAGCTCTGGAGAATGAGTGGTGTCATTGCTGCAGGCTCTGGAGAACGAGGGGTGTGTGATTCTTGCAGGCTCTTGCCAAAGAGTGGCTTGTAATTGTTGGAGGCTCAGGAGAATGAGGGGTGTTTGATTTTTGAAGGCTCTGAAGAATGAGTGGCGTGTGATTATTGGTGTCTCTGTGAAATGAGGCTTGTGTGATTGTTGCAGGCTCTGAAGAATGAATTGTGTCTGATTTTTGGAGGCTCTGGGGAACGAGGCGTATGTGAGTGTTTATGGCTCTGGAGATTAAGGGGTGTGTGATTGTTGGATGCTGCTTTCTGCAAGTGCAAGGCCAGGCCCATGGTGTCGGAGGGGTCCTATGCAGGAGTGGCATAGCCCATGACTGACCATGTGACCAGGACCCTATGTAGAGTGGACAGCTGACAGTGTGGTTAGGACAGCATGAATACAGTAACCCTGTAGGGGATAAGGTAAGGCAGACAAAAAAATGGGTGGAGAGAGCCCCCCACAGTGACAGTGTAATCACAACCCTAGAATGGGAAGGATAAAACCTTTCCACAGATGGCATTGTGACTAGGACACTGGTGGGCGGAGCCCCCATGCTGACAGTGTGACCAGGACTGGGTAAGTGGGGCTCCCATGGCTGATTGTGCGACCAGGGCAGCATAGGCAGAGGGTCTTGGGGTATGGTCAGCTGCAGGGACAGTTATATGGTAGCTATCTTGGAACTGGCATTCTGAGCTTCTCTGGTGTGTGAGTTCCATTAAGTCCCCAGGAAGTTGCCTGGGGAGCCAGCCTGCTCAGCTCTGCTGTAAGTGGTGTGATCTAACTCTGGGCCCCTGGGCCTGGCCTCTCTGCTATCTCTTGCTACTGCTGGTGTCTCTTCTCTGGAGGAGAGCTCACGCCACAGGATGGAGTTGTGGGTGGAGCTTTTGTACCCAGAATTCACAGTGTCCAGATATTCGTGAGGAGCAGAATGAGCAGGTGCACAGGACAGGAGGCAGGGACATCTTAGGCATTCACAGTGCAGCAGGAGGGGCCTGCTGGACAGAGCTCAAGATTCACATAGGCCTAGGTTGGGCTGAAGTCCCCTCGCCTCCATGAGACCCAGCACTCCATCTTTCCATCCTCCCATCAATACACATAGGGCTTGACCTATGGCCTATGTCCTTTTAGGATAAGAAGGGAGATCGCAGTACCACCCTCCTGGGACTCACTCTGGGGGTAACTCCTCTATCAGGAGAGGGCCTCCTTCCCTCCGCGTCTTCTCTTCTTCCCCCTCCCTGCCTTCTTCTGTCTCTCTCCTAGGCTCTGGCCAGCACATCCTCCTGCCACACCGTCTGCTGTCTTGCAGGAGGCGGGCCATGCTCCTCATGCCACAAGCTCCTCTCCCACGGACAAGAGCACCATGCCCCAAGGGCATGGACACAAAAGGCCAAGTGCCATTCTACCTCCCTGGCTTCTGGCCTCTTCCCCCACTCCTGTCTCATATCTCTCTTTTTCCCTCCCCACTTCTCAGCTCACATCTGGCTCTGCTCCCTCTACTGACCCACTCCATGTGGTCATTTCTGGGCCAGCAAGGCTGCAATTCTCTTGGCTCCTTTCCCACCCCCCGTTTTGTCTGAAACTCCCTATTCCCCCAAAAAAGTGGTCTCAGAGCATCTGTATTGAACCTCTGTCACTAGGTACTTCTTAAGGCAAACACTGCTCCCTAAAATGTGGCATATTTAGCTTGAACTGAGGCAGGGGTCAAGGGTGATGGTCATATTTGTAGGTTTCCCTTCAGTTTCAAGGAATACAATCAAATTGTTTTCCTGAGAGGTGGGGAAAGCCTGACTCATGCTTCCTGAGCAAATTCCTATTGTAGCAGGCAAGGAAGTTTAGAAAAATCTTCTGCATCCTCTGAAACCATCCAAACCACTGAGCTGGAATAAAACTTGGCAAAGATCACTGAATACCATCAGCGTTAGACAACTGAGGGCTTCTACAGCAAGACCAGATGAAAAAAAATAAAAACAAGTTGTTGGAAGGCATCACTGACAATCATACAGGATTCATAAAAGTAAGCAAAGCTTCCTGGCATTTCTGCTGGCCCAGCTGGAGTGGATAGATTGGTTCTGTTCTTTCCTTTGACTATGTGGGGGGAGGAAGTAGTTGGGTTGTCTTTCTCAGCGTTGGAGTGGGAGGAATAATACAGGATAACCAAAGAACTGGCAAAAGGGGAAGACAAAAGTGGGGCAGAGCGAGGGAGACTTCCAGATCTGCTGTAAAAATAAATTCATATCTTTATGGAAGAATTTGAATTTTGGTTAGCAATTCGGATGTTGTCTAGTGCATTCAAAAGGGAAAAATATTAAAGAGCTTGAGAAACCATAATGACTAAGACCATAGTGGGAAACAATAGATATTGTTTTTTGTTTATTTGTGCATGCGTGTATGGGTGTACACATGACATACTGTGCACACGGAGGTCAGAGGACAACCTCCAGATATCTGTGCTCTTCTTCCACCTTCCTGAGAAACGGTCTCTTGTTGCTACAAACAGATGCCAGCTGCGAGCTTCAGATTTCCTTGTTTCCTCCTCCCATTGTCACAGACATGTTGCGATCACAGACACACGTGCTACTTTGTATGCAGCTTTACATGGATGTAGGAGAGGATCAAACTAAGGTCAGCAGGCTTTGTAAGGAAGTGACTTTAAGTGCTTCCCCCACCAGTATGTTTCATGAGCTATTTTGAAAAGCTTGTGAAATATGAATGTCAGTATTGACTTCTGGGCTGTAATTCAGGGGTACAACATGTTTCTAGCATGGTCAAAACCTTGGGTTCAATCCCCAGCTGTGACAGTTGATCTCTGGTCATTAGCTTCACGGGATTTAAACTAACTATGGCAACAAATCTCTGGTCATGTCTGTGAGAAATGTTCTAAAGTAGATTAGATGAGGAGGGAGGACACACCCTATAGATGAATAACACCATCCCATGGAATGAGGTTCTGGGTGTATA
This sequence comes from Orientallactaga sibirica, assembly GCA_036365145.1. Classification (NCBI taxonomy): domain Eukaryota; kingdom Metazoa; phylum Chordata; class Mammalia; order Rodentia; family Dipodidae; genus Orientallactaga; species Orientallactaga sibirica. The sequence continues at coordinate 29,302,981 of JAEOAD010000015.1, read as the reverse complement.
AAAAGGAGAAAACTAGCTGGGCATTGAGCATTCAGTGCTCAGTTTTTTCCCCTCTGGTATGAAGATATGGTGGTAGCTTGTTCCTACCATGCTTTCCCCAACCCCAAGGTAGAATTGCCCTGGAAAACGTCCACTGAAAACAAACCCTTTCCTTCTTTAGGATGATTCTGCCTGGGCTTGTGTCCCAGCAATGAGAAAGTAACTGATACACTAGCACTGCCAAAACATGTTTTAATGTCTTTGTTGGATTCTGTTTTAATACATCTTCTGTTTAGTGTCTTCAAATACTTCAAACATGGTTTCTAACATATCCAATCCTCTCCATACATCAAAAAAAAAAAAAAAAAAAAAATTGGCGGGCGAGAGAGATGACTTAGCGGTTAAGGCGCCTGCCTCATAAGTCTAAGAACTCCAGTTCCAATCTCCAGTGGTTCCAATCTCCAGGTCCCACGTTTAGCCAGATGCAAAGTGACACAAGGGTGGAATGCCACACTTGACCACAAGGGGGCACACACATCTGGATTTCGTTCGCAGCAGCTGAGACACTGCTGGCGTGCCCATCTCTATCTGTCTTCCTCTCCCTCTCTCTCTGTGTCTCTCTCCAATAAAAAAAAAAATTGGGTACTGTACCCTGTACTTTAACTAAACCAGGCTTAGGGGCACTGGCCCGAGGATCTCACCTATATCTAGAGTTAAAGGAAATGAGACTGAACAAATACTGCTGTCTTTTTATTTCTTAAGTTGAAAAATCCTTATAGGATTTACAGCTAGGAGAAGTCTTGTTTTTCTTGAGGAAACAGCATTTAAATGGAATGTTTTGCAATAATTAGAACTTCCTGATTTCATCTTGCTTTGGCTGGCTGTGTGGCCAGTAACCTAAGCAACAAATTAAGTGACTTCTAGTTACTGAGGAATCACCACACACACACACACACACACACACACACACACACACACACACACAAATGGGAGTTCAGTGTGCCTCCCTTTCTTGGACTGTGATAGCTAGGATTTTGCTTCTGTTTCAAGTCTAGGCTACCCTCTCTCAATTAAAAGAACATTGCTTTTGAAATCTAGTCTCTAGAGACTTGCTAAGTTGACCTATAGGGTGAGAACTTCTGAGGATAAGAAAGAAGAGGCTGGAATAGGAAACATTTTGAGTAGAAAGAAGGAAATAAGTACTGTAGCTGTGGGATCTACGCTCTGCTTCTTCACACTGGATGACAGGCAGCAGGAATTTTGATGGACGTATATTATCTGGGGCCTTAACAATAAGCTATAGCCTTCTATATGGAGTGAATGTCCCAGTTGCCACATTGGGCACTGACAGTATAGATGTATCTCAATAGAGATAGTTGCCTTTCAATAAAATATATGGATTTGAACAGTGTGCATCCTATCAACAGATAAATGGATGAAGGATTCCCTTCACACCCCTCTTCCCAATCACATTGGTCTTCCCAATCATGGAAGCCTTAGTATCCATTCACAAAGAGTGAAGTGAGGGCCTTTAAAAATAGCTGATTAAATTACCAACTACAGGAGTTAATTTATCATTACTGGGGAAAAATACCTTACAAGAAGCAGCTTATGTGCTGCATGTTCTCCCTCATATGTGGATCCTAGCTACAAATGTTTAGATTTGTATGTGAGTAAGCTAGAAAGGGGCTATAAGGCAGGAAGGAGAGGGGAGGACTTAAGGGGATGGTATTGTATATATGTAAGCAGATGAACAATTTACTGGAGGTGGAATGGCCTAAGTGAGATCAGGGGAAGAGATTGAGTAAAGGAAGGTTAGGGGAGAGGTAAACAAAATCTAAGAGGGTATGAATAAGCTGTATGGAAACTTACTTTTTGGGGGACAATGATGCACCCAGAAGCCATAGACTGTTGCCTGAAAAATTTCAGTGCCAGGGATGGGATACCTTCCAGTGAGTTGTTGGCCAGGGATGCCCCTAATGCCCCCAAAACATTATAGGCCATTGCCAAGGCTCTTGGTTTCCCACAAGAAATAGATGTTAAAACCCTATTGCTAAGCCGGGCGTGGTGGCGCACGCCTTTAATACCAGCACTCGGGAGGCAGAGGTAGGAGGATTGCCGAGAGTTCGAGGCCACCCTGAGACTACATAGTGAATTCCAGGTCAGCCTGGACCAGAGTGAGACCCTACCTTGCAAAACCAAAAACAAACAAACAAAAAACAAACAAAAACCCTATTGATGAAGACTCCACATGCTTGGGCTGCAGGTCACTGAGAAATCTTGCTGGAGATCAACTGAAAACCTCCTCCCTGTAGACCAGCTGACAGAAAGCTGGAAAAAGCTACACTGCCTGCAGCTCTGTAGGAGAGAGAGCAGTCATCAGTGGAGATACACAACAGTGGACACTATAAGCATTAAGTTTGCCCGCCAAGCCAAATGAGCTAATGGATGCAATAGTGGCATGTCTATTATGGGGAAAATCAACTGCTCTGTAATTGGACTGGAGGCCTACTCCACAGGAGGGAATAGATACCTGGTACTGAAAACCTAAGACAGGGGAGGTCATGACCCCTAGGGGTGTAATGCCTGCTGGTATCGAGTTAAATGCATATATTATGCTCACCAAACTTCCTGGTAAGCACTTCTCTTAGGTTAATATACATATATTAATGATACTCTCACTTTTGGTTAGAGAAACTTCTCTTTTCAGATGGCAATGACCTCTGGGTTGGCTCAAAATGCACCATTGTGCTGAGAAGAAGTGACAGAGGAGTGCTCAGCACTGAAACATCTCTGTCACACCTTCCAGGGCTCAGGGCTCATTGTGGTAGAGTGGCAGAAAGAATGCAAGAGCCAAAGGAAGGGAAGGACTCCTTACAATGCACTCTTCCACACACAAAATGGCCTGTATATCCATGACTTTGCAGTGCCTGGCACTATCTACACAAGACCCTCATAATAGAAGCAAAAGATGATGACATCAAAATAAAAGAGAGACTAATTGAGAGGGGGAGGGGATACAATGGAGAATGGAGTTGTGAAGGGGAAAGTGAAAGGGGAGGGAATTATGGTTTATTTTCTATAATTATGGAAGTTGTCAATAAAAAATTTAACAAAAAAGATGAGATGGCTTAGCAGTTAAGGTGCCTGCCTGCCAACCCTAAGAATGCCTGTTCGAGTCTCCAGGTCCCATGTTTAGCCAGACGCAAAAGTGACGCAAGGGCTCAATGCCGCACTTGCCCACAAGGGGTCTCACAAGACTGGAGTTCGTTCACAGTGGCTGAGAGGCTGCTGGCACGCCCATTCTCTATCTGTCTCTCTCAATTTCTCTCTCTCTGTCTCAAATAATAAAAAAAAGGCAGCAGCAGCAGCAGCTAGCTGGGTGTGGTAGTGCACCTTTAAAGCCAGCACTCAATGGGAGGAAGAGGTAAGAGGACCACTGTGAGTTTGGGGCCACCCTGAGACTACATAGTGAATTCCAGGTCAGCCTGGGCTAGAGTGAAACCCTACCTTGAAAAACAAAAACAACAATCAAAAGGTTTCCCTTTGGCTTACAGTTTCAAGGGGAAATGTCTATCATGGTGAAGAAAGTATGGCAGGAACAGAGAGATGGTATCACATCTTCACACCAGCAGGAAAGAAATGGAAAAGCTACAGAATACCAAGAAAGGCTGGATTATAACACCTCAAGACCTATTTAAAGAGCCACACTTCCTCCAACAAGGTTTCAACTCCTAAAGGCTCCACAAACTTCCCAAACAGCACCACTAACTGTGTATCAAGTATTCAGACTCGTGAATCTATTTTACAATTCAAGCCACTGCATTCCACCCTTGGCCCCCATAGACTCCTGGCCATCTCATGATGAAGAATGCATTCACTCCAACTTTAAAGGTCCCCATAGTTTTTAACCAGTCCCAATGATGTTCCAAAGTCTCATCTATGACTCAAAGCACTCTCTTAACTATGAGCCCTGTAAAATTAAACCACCAGATACATGCTTCCAACATATGATAGCACAGAGTAAACATTCCCATTCTAAAGCAGAGGAATAGGGGCAGAGCAAGTAAAGATTGGACTAATGCAAGATCAAAAACCAGCAGCAGGACTGGAGAGATAGCTTAGCACTTAAGGCACTTGCCTGCAAAGCCTAAAGATTCATGCTCGACTCTCCAGGTTCCATGTAAGCCAGATGCAGGAAATGATGCAAGCATGCAAGGTCGCACATGTGCACAAGGGGGCACATGCATCTGAAATTCAATTGCAGTGGCTGGAGGACCTTGAGTGCCAATTATCTCTCCCTGTCCCTCTCTCACACTCTCTCTCTTGCTTTCTCGCATAAAAAACACATCAGGGGGCTGGAGAGATTGCTTAGTGGTTAAGGCACCTGCCTGTGAAGCCTAAGAATGCCCGTTCAAATCTCCAGGTCCCACGTTTACCCAGATACAAAAGTGATGCAAAGCCGGGCGTGGTGGCACACACCTTTAATCCCAGCACTCGGGAGGCAGAGGTAGGAGGATTGCCGAGTGTTTGAGGCCACCCTGAGACTACATAGTGAATTCCAGGTCAGCCTGAGCTAGAGTGAAACCCTACCTTGGAAAAAGAAAACAAAACAAAAAAAAAGTGACGCAAGCGTGCAATGTTGCACATGCGCACAACCCCTTGTGCACATATCTGGAGTTTGTTCACAGCAGCTGAGAGGCCATAGTGTGCCCATTCTCTATCTGTCTCTCTCAAATTAAAAAAAAAAAAACTGCAGGATGAACACCAAATCCTACAACTTTATGTCCAATATCTAGGACTTGTGATGAAATCATCTGGGCTTCAAACAGTTTGGGCATATTCTCCCCTCCAGCTGTGTTGTTTGTAGCCTCTTTCTGGATGAAATCCACCTCAAGCCCACAGAAGATGTCCCATAGTCCTGGCATCTCCAACATCTTGGATCTCCTCTACAACCCATGCTCATCTCCACAGCTTCACACAGTGGCCTCACAGGATCTCCTTGCAGGGACTTTGCCTCTGCCACACAGTACCTAGCTTCAGTGTCTCTCTAGAACCATAAAGCATTCCATGTTGCTACATTTTCTGAATTTTTCATTCCTCCCACAACCAGTACCACGTGGGCAAAATTGTTAACTTTTCCTGCCAGGTAGTAATGAAGCCTGACCTTGAGAAGCAAAAAATTTCCTTTAGCATACTTCCTCAGACTCCTTCCTTTCAAAATAATTAGCATTTTCATTAGCTTGAGCCTTCAATATTGGGTCTTACCCACGACATCTTTCCTATTGTCCCAAAGCAGAGCAACTGGCCCATCCTCAATGGTGATAATCTCTTTAACAATTGTACTTAAAGCTTCTGCCATCTTTGATCAAGGGACCTGAAACTTGGTCACATTTCTGTCTGTGCAAAATTTTATATTTTTCATATCTTTCTGCTCTGAATTTTACTCTCTTTGATTATACATCTGAATAAGAGCAGTAAAAAGAAGCCAACCTACACACTTTTTGCTCTTCTGTCTTTAAATTTCCTCTGCCAAATGCTTCTAACTCACCTTAGCTCAAGTTCTCAGGACACAGATTGCATCCAGTTTTGTTGCCAGATATCAAATGAATTGCTGATGTGGGAATTTGGGGGTGTCTTTGAAAGCAACAGTGTTTTTATATAGGCTTTTGGTTGGTAGTAAATCAGAATCTTAGGCCCTGTAATACTCAATAGTCATGGGAAGCTCTCACTGAGTCAGTGGACTCTGGATACTTTAAAAAAAAAAAATTCAAAGAATTAAAATCCATGGGGCATCAGATACAATTTAGAAATTTTATTAGAGTATAAATAGAACTTAAGAAAAGAAATGAGTGCTGGAGAGATTGCTCAATGGTTAATGTACTTGCCTTCAAAACCTAACCACCCGGGTTCCATTCCACAGTGCCTATGTAAAGTCTCTCTCTCTCTCTCTCTCTCTCTGCTAACAAATAAATAAATAAAAATAAAACTTTTTGATACATCTGAGGATGGGATTACATTTAAAAAAAAAAAAAAGAAGGGCTGGAGGAATGGCTTAGCAGTTAAGGTGTTTACCTGCAAAGCCAAAGGACCCAGGTTCAATTCCCCAGGACCCACATAAGCCAGATGCACAAGGTAGTGCATGTGTCTGGAGTTTGTTTGCAGTGGCTGGAGGCCCTGGTGCACCCAATCTCTCTCTAAATAAATAAATAACTTTAAAAAATTAAAAAGAAAAAAATGAAGGCTCAGCTCTTGCTTAAGGAGGCAAGAGATGGTTTATGGAAATGGGGAAGCCCACCTTGAGACCCATGTTTTAGTGTGTTATCTAAGCCCTCTGGATGGGCAGCTGGACTAGTTAGTCCAGTCCTGATGCCAGGTATCTGAGGTCAGTTTTTCTGAGAAAGGATTGATCTCTTTCCATGTTTTTATCACCTAGGAAAGAAAGACATAAGAACAGAAGCACTTATTTACATTTCTGGGGAGGTTTTAGGCAATTTTTTTAAAAAAAATCCAGATTATCTCTTCAGATAATTTTCTGACCTGTAGCAAAGTGGAATAACCCAGATTCTCCCCTTACAGGCTCAAAGACATTTCTTGCTTTTACTTTCATGACTCTGTCACCCCTAAACTGTCTCTTTGCCTCTTGCCCAGTTCTCCACAAAATCCCTCTCCCCTTCTGAAACCTTATAAGCAGAGCTATGTGTGTGTTTTCTGGGGGGAGGGGTGATGACAAAATATCCAACTTAAGGAGCTTGTGGAAGGAATGGGTTTATTTTGGTTTACAGTTTCAAAGGGAAATTTCTGTGATGATAGGGAAAGCATGGTACTCACAGACAGCTGGTATTACATCTCCTGTCAGCAGGAGGAAGTAGAAAATCTTAAGAGCTCCAAATAGGGCTGGAGTATAAGTGTTGGGCAGAGTTAAGGACCCAGGGCCACTGGAGGTTTAAGCAGACCTGAGCTGTCAGGCATGACCAAGGGCCCCAGGCCACAGGAGGTTGCAGCAGGCCTAAACCCCAATAATCTCACCTTGAGACCAGCAGGAGTGAGGCCATTCCTCCTCCCCATCCCAGGGCGCACTGGACATCCTGATAAGACTTAGGTTTCAGTTTCCCTGTGGCCATGTGACCTTTTACCTCTCACCTGGAAGGTCCCTATATGTTAATGAGGTATCAGCCAGCAGCCTTCACACAGCCAATCCCCCTGTGACCAGTACCCCAAACCTTTTCCCACTCACTACATGAACACTTATAAGCCCATTCCCTACAAATAAACAAGCTGTTTTCTGACACAGTCTCCTGGGTGTTTCTTCCCATCACACTCACAGCCACTCAAGACCCTGCTCTGCTGTTGCCTGGATGCCTCTGGAAAACGGATGCACAACAGCCCCAGGGCTGCCAGGGACTACATATAAGCAGAATAATATTATCACAAGCTGAGAGGATTAACACATGTCTCTTTAAAGATGTAAAACATTATCATTTATTATTTCACAGTTACTCTGAATTGTGAATTTGTGTTTGGCTCCACTCAGACCTCTGCTGGCCAGGGCCTCACCAGCTTCAAGCAGCTATCTTGTAAGGTTCCACTGGGGAAGAACCTTCTTCCAAGCCCACACAGGTGTTTGCAGCCTTTACTTCCTTACCAGTTGATGGACTGAGGGCCTCAGTTTCTCTCCTGAGTGGAAGAAACTTCCTTCAAGTCCTTGTCATGTAGGCCTTGACAAATAGTGACTTGTTTTTATCAGAACCACCCAGCGTGTCAAGAGTCTACTAGCAAGATCAAGGCTATGAGCTCATGTTATCCAATTGTATGTGAGATGCCTAATCTTTACCATATTCTGTTACATAGAAGAAAGCCACAGGTTTCACCCACATTTGAGGAGAGGCAAGGACACTGCAAGCTGAGGATGATTTGGGGCCATCTTTGTGTCAACAATGAGAGTTAAAATAATTTTGTAACTACTAATACTAAAACATTCCCCAAGGGCTGGAGAGATGGCATAGCAGTTAGGGCATTTGTCTGTAAAGCCTAAAAACCCAAATTTGATTTCCAAGAACCCATGTAAGCCAAATGCACATGGTGGCACATGTGTCTGGAGTGTCTAGAGGCCTGGCACTTTGATTCTCTCTCTCTTTTAAGTTTATCCCAATGATTGTCATAATATTCTTCTTTTGCTCAATATTTATTCTTTTATTTACAGTTTACTATTTGCTTACACATGCCTTTAAAATTTTTCTCAAATGCTTTCTGCAAAGAGATACATAATAATAGACAATATAAAATATTAAAGTATGGGGCCTGGAGAGATGGTGTAGTGGTTTAGGCACTTGGATCTTGGTTTAAGCCTAAGGACCCAGGTTCAATTCCTCAGTACCCATGTAAGCCAGATGCACAAGATGTTACATGCGCCTGCAATTCATTTGCAGTGGTTAAAGGTCCCTAGCATATCCATTCTCTCCATCTATTGGTCTCTCTCTCTGTCTTAAATAGTAAATAAACTTAATAAAATATGGAAGTAATCATTTTATTAAAGAGGAGCTAGGTTTTAAAATCTGGAATGTTTACTAAAATACAGAGTACTAAATAGCTATGAAAGTTTTTCTGTTTTTCAGCTTAACTCATCATAACAAAAAGGTAAATTCAAACACTAATATTTCAATTTTACATAATAATGGTTAAGATTTGAAAGTTCTGTTAGTGAGGCTTATAGACAAAAAGATATGAAACTAACAAACATAAGTGGCGATGCTAAATATTAGTGGATACTATGAGAACACAGGGGAGGACAAAGACTTATAGTGACAAATGCAAATATGTTTGTTTAGGGTAGTCTAAGTGACCTTTCTGAAGGGAATTTTAATAAATCTTTATGTTTAAATGTACTCTGACCTTCTACATATATTTTTACTTTACGACCTATGTATCACTCTACTAAAAAAATCCATCTTTACCAAACATCCCATAACCTCCAGCATTTAAAGTTTCCTTTCCAATTTACCATTCAGTCACTTTTTCTCATAAATTCACAAAGAACCATCAACAAACTTTCTTTTTCAGTCATCTTTCTTATTTTTTTAATTAGGACCATTTTAAAAACCACCTTCTGTTAAAGATCTCATTGATTTAATCAAATGTTTAAGACTTAACCAGTCTATTAAATATCACATTGTTTTAATTTAGCATATAGCACTCAAAATTTCTGAGCATAAACTGAGCGTGGTGGTGCATGCCTTTAATCTCAGCACTCAGGAGGCAGAGGTAGGAGGATCACTTTGAGTTTTAGACCACTCTGAAAGTGTATAGTGAATTCCAGGTCAGCTAGGCTAGAGCCAGACCCTACCTCGAAAAACAAAAATTTTCTTAGCATAGTACTTAAATAATAAAAGTACTAAAGCATAGTACTTTTATTATCCTTATGTCACCAAGAAGCTCCTTGAAATAAATGTCACCTAGGAAAATGATAATCAGACTTGATTTATGATTCTACTTAGTGTAATATCATATCACATATAGACTATCTTCTATTCTCTGACCCACAGTTTTAAAAGTCAGGTTCGCTGAGATGAACTTCCAGACCAGGCACAGTTATGGAGGAAGGGATATTATTTATTGAAGTTTACAGATCGAGGGGAAGTTCCATAATGGCAAGAGAAGCGGCCTGCTCTCCACAGGGCAGAGAGAGAGAGAAACCAACCAGCCACCACAGCACACAGAGCAAAACTACAGCCAAAAGGTCACACAGCACACTTCAGGAACTCCTGCTAGGCACATTTGCATATCTTTACAATGGAATCTCAAACCCACCATTAACACCTTAAGACCAGCCCCAGTGACATTGCCTCTAGCAAGGTGATTGCAGATGCAAACTATAACTAATAAAACACTGAATATATTAGGGGACATATATTCAAACTACCACATTCCACCCCTGGCCCCCAATATATTTAGCTCCTGGCCCCCAATAGATTTATAACTATCACACATTGTAAATTGTACTCAGTCCAATTTCAAAGGTTCTCATAGTCTTGATCAACTTAAGATAATGAGTCCTGTAAAATCAAACAAGTTAAATACTTTCAACATGTAAAGGCACAGAGTAAACATTTTTAACTGGTAAAAAGCAAAGAGAGACTAGAATAATGCAAACTCAACTATCATCAGCCGTCATCAAACTTCTGCAGTTCAAGTTCAATATAACCAGAGACTAACAGTCTCCAGTTTTCCAAGCTGGGCAGAGTCGCCAGGGAAACTTTCATCCCATGCCAACACTGCACTCCATGGTAGCCCTTTTGCACAGTCCTGGTATATCCAAAACATCTTCAGGTCTCCATGCAAACCACGGTCCATCTTCCAAAAGGCTCTTCCAGCCTATTCCTGAGGGTCTTCATGCCCTACCTCATGCCACATCTCAGCAGTAGCTCCTGGAACCATATGCAATTCATGACCACTCCATGCATTTTTCATATTTCCAAAACTAATACCAGGTGTGCTGGACACAGCCATATTCTTAATCCAGGAACAAAATAAATCATAGCCTTGAAAATCAGGTTCCTTCTCCAGTCAGCACTTTCCAAGAATTTGCATTTTTAACAGTCTTTCCTCAGGCATCCTCTCCATTGTTTTAATGTAAATCAGTCAGGCAACCTTCCTTCCACCTTCCTTAAGATTGCTAATGCGTTGACAATAGAAGCTCCAGTAACCTAAAACCAGTCTCAGTGCCTCTGCTTTTAACTTGCTTGAAGTTTTCCAACTTAAAATCTTAAAATCTCAGTCCGATATCTTTAGCCAAGCACATCAGTCCATTACAAATTTAAGTTTGATCAAACTTTCTGGGCCTGGATAGCAGAACGTAGCCATCCCTTATGCCAGTAGCCCAGTTCCAACAAAGTCCTTTGCAGTCTTTCCTTCCCCTTAGAAAGCTCATAAGCCAAGCCTCGAAGTTCAATACTGTCTGCACTTAGCATTCTCAAACTCTCATCATAATAGTCCATAAAACTTGGCTTACCACTCCAGAAGGCACCTTCTGTTGCAAGCACCAACTCCATGCCCATTCCTCCAAAACAAAAGTTCCAAAAGATGAACACCCACACGATCTGGTTCATCTCACCCCACACTCCTCGGTACCACTTTACTGTAGCAGACAGCTTCAGGTTCGCTGAGATGAACTTCCAGACCAGGCACAGTTATGGAGGAAGGGATATTATTTATTGAAGTTTACAGATCGAGGGGAAGTTCCATAATGGCAAGAGAAGCGGCCTGCTCTCCACAGGGCAGAGAGAGAGAGAAACCAACCAGCCACCACAGCACACAGAGCAAAACTACAGCCAAAAGGTCACACAGCACACTTCAGGAACTCCTGCTAGGCACATTTGCATATCTTTACAATGGAATCTCAAACCCACCATTAACACCTTAAGACCAGCCCCAGTGACATTGCCTCTAGCAAGGTGATTGCAGATGCAAACTATAACTAATAAAACACTGAATATATTAGGGGACATATATTCAAACTACCACATGTAAATTGGTTAAAACAAACATACATGAATGAATATTAAAATCTTTAAGATTTGTTAACAGTCTGAGTTCAACAGTCTGAGTTAGAGCCCCAACAACTGATGCTGTTTAACCTCAAGATCCATTTGTCTTGTCTGGTGGGCTCAGCCAGGTTTGAATTGGATGGCTGCAGGCAGAGGACAGTCAGAGGCACGCATACAAACAGAAGGCATGTGCGCTGGCCAGCATGCTCCTCCTGGAAAGAAATTTTTGTGCAGAAACCTAAACAAGTGAGAGCGTGCCTTCAATTACATGAAGAAAAGTCTAAGTGTAAAAGCTCAGTACTGGGAAAAGGTTGGCCATGTTTCAGGGACTAGGAGAAGGTCTGAGCAGCTGAACCACAATGAACAGGAAGGAAAAAGGGGGGGAAACAACGTTAGAGAGGTGTCCAGGAGTCAGATTGTATAGAGTTGGGTAGATTTTGGTAAAAACAAAACCAAAACGATTTTCCTCTATGAACCAAAACCATTTGTGGGTTGAGAGCAAAAAAGAACTGTCGTGGGTTTGACATTTTAAAACAATCACTACAGTTGCTGTAGAGTGTGGGGTACAAGAGGAAATAGGAATTGAAATAGAGAAGCCTACAAGTCGATGTGAATTGTTTGTTTTGTTTTGTTTTTGGAGGTATGGTTTCACTCTAGCCCAGACTGGCCTGGAATTCACTATGTAGTCTCAGAATGGCCTTGAACTCATGGTGATCCTCCTACCTCTGCCTCCCGAGTGCTGGGATTAAATGTATGCACCACCACACCCAGCAATATGTGAATATTTTGATAGCTCATTTTTAGTTTAAACTTGAGGTTTAGAATTGCCATGCAAACAAATCTTTGGATGTGTCTATGAGGGAGCTTTTAGGTTATGTGAATTGATGTGGGAAGATCCTTCTTAACGGTGGCTGGCGCATCTATGGTCTGGGGCCCCAGACTGAATACAGAGGATAAAGTGAGCTGAGCACCAGCATTCATCATTTTCTGCTTCCTGACTCAGGACACAACATGACCATGAGCCTCCTACTCTTGCCACCATGCCTTCCTTACCATGGATCCCCTCAAATTGGAAGCTGTAACAAACCCTTTCTCCCTTGAGTTACTTTGGGGCTATTTTATACCTAACAAGACAAGTCTCTGCTACTAGAAACTGGTGCCTGAAAAGCACATGCTGCGGTGATGAATCTGATCATGTGGCTCTTGGTATTTGGGAGCTAGTTTGTGAGAGGACTATGAAATGGTTGGAAAGTTTGATCTAGAGAAGCTCTAAACTGCTGTAAGCAGAGCTTGATGGGTCATTTTATTGGGAGCTGGAAGACAAGAGTGGTGAGAAACTTGGAGAGTGGAGGCAGTTCACGAGGTTTCAAAGGTGAAAAGGACTCTATTGGGAACGGGGCTGGGGGCATTTGTGTGAGGTTGTGAATAGAAAGAAGAAAGCCAGCTGACACCAGCATTCATCATTGTCTCTTCCTGAATGTGACCAGAGGCTCCATGCTCCTATGTTTACATCTTCCCTGCCATATTGAACAGTATTTCTTCAAACTGTAACCTCAAATAAACCTGCCTTTCCTTAAGATGTTTCTTGTCAGATATTTTCTCACAGCAATAAAGAAAGTAACTCATACAAATGCCTACCAAACTTCCAAACAGAATTCATGAGCTCCAAGCTTCTCCTGCCCTGAGTCCAGCACACCAACTTCTCCCATCTCAGTTAATGGCACCACCTTTCTTCAAGCCAATTGCTTCCTTCCACATACCTTCCACATCTTTGATCAGTGAAATCCCTTTAGTTTAATCTAAAGAAAGTCAAGGGCTGAAAAGATTTTTCCGTGGTTAAGGTTCTTGCCTGTGAAACCTATCAATGTAGGTTCAATTCCCCAGCACCCATGTGAAGCCAGATGCACAGTGGTGCATGCATCTGGAGTTTGTTTGCAGTAGTGCCCATTCTCTCTGTGTCTCTCTTTGCTCTATCTCTCTGTGTTTGCAAATAAATTTTAAAAAATTAAGTCAATATCCACATTTTCTTTACTTCCTCACTGCTTTTATGTATTCCTCCAAGGTCCTTTCATCTCCCATATAGATTTCCAGTTTTTTCCCTGCCTGTATCACCAACCTCTCTAATTCATTATTTACAACATGGAACCACATTTATATTGTCTTTTTTTTTTTTTTTTTTTGTTTTTGTTTTTTCGAGGTAGGGTTTCACTGTAGTCCAGGCTGACCTGGAATTCACTATGCAGTCTCAGGGTGGCCTCGAACTCATGGCGATCCTCCTACCTCTGCCTCCCAAGTACTGGGATTAAAGGCGTGCGCCACCACGCCCGGTTTATATTGTCTTTTGTAAATATAAATAAAATCAAGTCACCAACTAAAACTTTAAAGGTTTCCTTGATTCCTCTGTTGGTTCTCTAAAGTCTTATATCTGTCTAAAGGTTACCTCAAATGCATTTTGTGCATTTGTCCCCTTATGGTATTTCTATGATTAGTCTGTCATGTGGCTAAAGGGAGGTCATATAAACCCTTAAAAGTGGACATAGAGCCAGGCGTGGTGGCGCACGCCTTTAATCCCAGCATGGGGAGGCAGAGGTAGGAGGATTGCCATGAGTTCAAGGCCACTGTGAGACTACATAGTGAATTCCAGGTCAGCCTGGACTAGAATCAAACCCTACCTTTAAAAGCCAAAAAGAAGAAGAAGAAGAAAAGGAGGAGGAGGAGGAGGAAGAGGAAGACGAAGAAGAAAAAGGTGGATATAGAAGGGAAATTTAGAGAAATGGAAAACAGAAGAAAGGTTTGCTTTGAAGATGAAGGAAGAGGGCTATGAATCAAAGAGTGAGGCAGACTCTAAATGCTGAGAACACCACCAGCTGGTAGCTGGTACAGTGCTGTGGACTCCAGCCTTGCATCCGTAAGGAGCTAAATCCTACTGCTGACCTGAGTGACCTGGGGAGCGGAGTCTCTCCATCCACACGAGTTCCATGCCTCGTGAGAGCCCAACAGAGAGCTCATCAGCTGCACCTAGAATTCTGACCTATGGGTCTGTGAGGTAGAAGGTGAGTCTATTTTAAGGTTTTTGTCACTTGTAAATGCACAGCAGGTAATACATGTTATTATTACCTGTATTTTACCACACAAACAAGTACCATCTCTGCTTCAAATATGCCAAGATTTTTCTTGCCTTAAGTTCTTTATATGCAGTTTTCCCTGTTTGTGAAGTACTCTAGTTATGACTGGCATTTACTCCTTTGGGTGACAGCTTAAGTGTCATGGCCCTAGGGAGTCCTCCACTAATTACCTACATTAAGTACCTTTCTCCTAACTGTCACACCTTCTCATTTTTTAGTGATTACAGAATAATTGCTTTTCTTTTTTGACATTTTCATACACTTACATTGTGTTTTGATCATATGTACCCCACATTATGCTCCTTTATGCCCCTCAGTCCCATGAACTCCTTATCATAACTTAAAAGTGGAAGAGAATGACTCCCATCCCCTGGCAACCATGAACTAGCTCCTCAGGGAAGGGAGTAGCTTCCCAAACCCTTCCCCTATCCATAAGACTGTTGACTGGCCCCTCCTGCACAGATCTGGTGCAGACAACCACCGGCTGCTGGGAGTTCATGAGTGCTGGCCCTGACACATCATATAGCAGCGGCCCATAGTGCTCTTCCCTAGCCTCCGTCTCTTCCATTCTTTCAATCCCATCTTCCTTCGTGTTACCTGCATCCTGAGGAGGGCGAGTATAGACTGCATGTAGTGTTGGCACTCTTCAGTCCCTTATTGTCAGTCCTTAGGCAGTTATGATTCCCTACATTAACTGCATCCCACTGACAAAAATTTTTCTACAGGGGCTGAGAAGAGCACTGATCTGTGGATAGAAAGATAAGTATTTAGGAGGCAGTTTGACAACATGTACATTTAGTACCAACAATAGTAGGTTCTTCACTAGGGCCTATAGTCTCCCACCAGGCATGAAGACCCTCCTGTGGAGGAGGCTCAAATCCATTCAGGGTAGTCAGTTGTTTACCCATAACATTCATGCCACTCTGGCACAAGGGGGTATGTCTTGCCTGGTGGGTCAGTATTGTGGGATGCAGGATCCACCACTGGGTTATCTGCTTGATGACTTTTCTCTGCCAGCAACCTGCATAGCACCTTCTGGCACTATGAAAACTAGCCAACAGGAAGAAAACTTCTGTTTCACTTGTGTTCGATAACCTATGGCTAACGGAGCAGCATTACTCATCTGTGTTGAGACTTCCTTTCAATTATTTTTTATTTATATAATTTTTAATTTCACTAAGTCCTAGATTTTCTTTTTTAAAAAAACTTTTATTGACAACTTCCATAAATATACAGTATACTAAGATCATAAACTCCTCACCACTCTCCTTTTCCCCCCTCCAAATCCCTCTCCACTAAATCCCTTCTTTTTTCCCATTAGTCTCTTCTATTTTGATGTCTGCATTTTTTTTTTTTTGCATCCTATTACATACGTCTTATGTAGGTACCATCAGCTACTATGAGGTAGGTAGGATATATTTTTTTATATTTTTATTTTCCTATGTTTTTGGTTATCCTATTTCCACTTCCTCTTCTCACCCACCTCCTGCTCTCATCCTTGCTAAACCCATTCCAACCCCAGTATCTCCCTGCCACTATTTTCATATCACTTGTGTTCTACTACCTCCTTCCCTTAAAGCCTCTTCTCTCCTTGACCCCTGTTGCAGTCACCTTCCTGTTGCTGGGCAAACACTCAACCAAAAACAGCTTATGGAAGGAAAGGGTTTATTTGAAGCTTACAAAAACAGGGGAACACCATCAGAGGCAGACCCAAGCAAACAGCATCAAACAGCCATCGAAAACCAAAAGCCAGAGCTCAGAACTGCTCTTTACACCCCTAGTAGGGCTGGACTATAACATTTGCCCCACTGTGACAACTCCTCTTCCCCAGCAAGACTCTGCTTGCCCACTGGAGACTCAAGTTGCAAGCTCAACCTCAATGAAAAACGTATGGTCCATGGGGCCATACATTCAAACCACTACACCCCCTTCATCCTCTCTGACTTCCACATCTCTGTGGACACTAAAGTTTTACTCACAGGTCTGCAAAATCAAAGAGAGAATAGGGGGCATTATCTTTTTCAGCTTTAGTTACTTCACTCAACATACTTTCCGGTTCCATCAATTTTCCTGCAAATTTCATAATTTCTTTTCTCTTGTAAGCTGAAAAAATTCCAATGTTTATATGTACCACGTTTAAAAAATATTTATTTATTTATTTATTGCAGAGAGAAAGAGAGAGAGGGAAAGGGAGAGAGAATGGGCAATCCAGGGCCCCTAGCCACTACAAACAAACATTACACGCATGAACCACTTTGTGCACCTGTCTTGGCATGGGTACTAGGGAAGTGTACCCAGGTCATTAGGCTTTGCAGGCCTTAACCACTGAACCATCTCTCCAGCCCATGTACCTCATTTTGTTATCCATTCATCAGTTGATAGGCATCTAGGTTTATTCCATTTCCTAGTTATTTTGATTGAAGCAGCAACAAACACGGTTATACAAGTATCTCTGTAGTAAAACCATGCAGTTCTTTGGGTGTAAGACTGGGTGTGGTATACCTTAGTCATCCCACTTATTTATTTATTTATTTATTTATTTATTTATTTATTTATTTATTGTTTTTTCAAGGTACGGTCTCACTCTAGCCCAGGCTGACCTGAAATTCACTATGTAGTCTTAGGGTGGCCTTGAACTCAGGCTGATCCTCCTACCTCTCCCTCCCAAGTGCTGGGATTAAAGGCATGCGCCACCACACTGGATTTTTTTTTTTTATTAGTTTTAGTACATTTAATACGTGCATTTACTATGTGGCATATAAAGTTTTAAGCACTTTACATGAATACATTCATTTAGTCCCCACAATAACATTGTGAGGTTATAAAATGAACACTACTGTTGTTCTTCACTTGCAGAAAAGAAAATGGAAGCACTGAGATTAAGAAACTGCGAAGATCACAGCTAGTAAATCGCCATCCCAAAACTGGAATCTAGGCAGTCTCATCTCTTGCTCATATATAACCTTAGTTCCTGTTGCTTTATTTGTTAGGAAAAAATGAGCAGTTACCATTTCCTGAATATGTAAGTGTATGTGGTAGTCAATCTTGACTGCTAACTTTATGGAATTTAGCATCACCATAGAAACCAGTCTCTTGGCATGTCTGTGAGGGAGTTTCCTGATTATGTTAACTGAGGGGGAAGACCCGTCTTAACTACGGGTGGCACCGTTTCATGGTCTGGGATCCTGGGCTGAGTAAAAAGGAGAAAGCTGAACATTAGCATTCATCTCTTTCTGCCTCCTCACTGTTGGTGCAATGCAGCCTGCTCCTGCAGCCATGCCTTTCCCATCATGATGGACTATATCCTCTGGAACTGTAAGCCAAATCAAATCCTTCCTCCACTGAGTCGCTGTTGTCAGGGATTTTGGCACAACAATGAGAAAAGTAGCTAATATAGTAACATTAACATTAGAGCATTACTGTAGTTTTCCTCAATCAGCAAAATAATTCATCCAAGGCGGTTTATTGAAAACATTGGAGGTGTGAGTTTCCATGCTATAATGGTTCATACTCTGGACTCTGACATTATGGGGGTACTGAGTAACCTCCTTCTTGGGGTCCTCATAACATATCTTTGGCTTTTTTTTTCCTTTGGACATATTCTAGGTCAGGAAAGTCTTTCTGATGCTCCTCACCTCCCTCTTCCTATCATCATGCTGGCTTGTGTCTAACACATACCAGCTTCTCTGCCTATGAGAGGTGAGGCCTCCTTTACCACAGAATGTAATAAATGTGTCCATTATCTCTCCTTCCTATCCTAGTTTCCCTCTGGTCAACATCAGTGGCCCTTCTTACCTTTGAATACCCAAATTACAATACATTTTGGAGAAGGCTCTCCACTCTCTGAAAACCTCCATTCCTAGGGCCAATCCTCTGGCTGCTTTACCTTCATTTTGCCATAGACCATTCTTCAGCATTCAAGGTCTCCCAGCTGACTCTACTGGCTCAAAACACCCTGCACCCTGCTAAGACTGTAGCCTATAATGCACTTCCTTAATAGCCTGACATAAAACAAAGACAATCCGTTGGATGCTTTTGACCCAGGCTGCATGAATCCATGGAAGCTAATTGTTTGGAGATTTCCTGTACTTGAGACACAAATGCTTCCTTTTCCAATAATAGATTCACTAAAGCCTCCGCCAACACAGCAAATGAGAGCCTTCAAGGGCAGCCTCTGTTCCCATAACCCTTGTCATTTAGACCAGGAGATTTGTAGGGTTGAAATGTGGATCGTAAAGGAACCATGGGCCCTCCCAGTTTAAGAACTCAAAATTACAGCCCTGAGTACTGGAGGGGCTGTGGCCCTCCCATTAATGACTCGTTTTTTTTTTATTTCACTGCATGCAGTTTTGAAACTATTTCTTACAAAGGAGCCATGTCCCTCTTCTCTAGTTCTAAAACTACTACCTCAGCCCAGCACCTGAAAACATATTGTCTTGATGGCTGCCTATCACCTACGTTCACCAGCTCTACAGCATTGGAATCCTTCAGCTCCACCTTCTAGCCCCAAATAGCTATTTACATAAAACAGATTGGAAAATCTTCTCTTACTTGAATCCTTAAAGTATTCCCCTCTATTTAGGCTGGTTGGGATGGGGATAGAAGGGTGGAGCTCTTTAAAACCCTCAACTGCAGAATCAAAGGTTATTAAAATAAAACATTGGGGCTGGGGAGATGGCTCAGCAGTTAAAGGAACTTGCTTGCAAAGCCTGCTGGTCTGGGTTCAGTTCCCCAGTACTCACATAAAGCCAGATACACAACATGGCACATGCATTTTCAGTTCATTTGCAGCAGCAAGAAGCTCTGGAATGCCCATACTCTCTCTCTCTCTCTCTAGTAAGTAAATAAATAAAAATATTTTTTAAATAAACAAAACATACCTGTAGTCATTTATTATCTTTTTCTTTTCAAGATAGGGTCTCACGCTAGCCCAGGCTGACTTGGAACTCACTCTGTAGCCCCAGGCTGGACTCAAACTCACTGTATTCTTCCAACTTCAACATCCTAAATGATGGGATTAAAGGTATGTGACGCCACACTCAGTTATAGTTGCCATTTAATCCTTCACCCTTTATAGCCTGCTAGCTTTCCCTCTAGTAAAACCAAATTATGGAGTCATTCCCTGTCCCCTTTTCTTCCAAATTATTTATTTTTAGAGCTATAGATGCAGCTCAATTGTGTTGCTGGTTTTAAGAGGGATGAAGCCCCTTTGGGGCTCTGGACAGGTATAGTTTGGGGGTTAGAGTGCCACTCTAATTCCTCAAGCCAGTAGCTCTCAAGCTGTTGTCTTATGACTAGCAAAGAATTGGCAAGTGTAGATACACAAAAGGGTAAGTTATGAAAGATTTGTTTTTAGAAAGTAAAGAGAAAAACTCCCGAACTAGGCAGGGTCTTGAGCAGGTAATCTGCATGGTGACTTTGATTGAAATATCGTAAAACTTTGGAGATGCATAAATAAAAATTTTTAAAAAACCTTGGAGATGCAAATTAGACATCCACTTAGGATGAACTTTACTGCTTAAGTATAAACATATATGGAGGACCGTGATTGGGGTCAGTGAGAACACAACCTTGGAAAAAGCCTGCAGGCAGGAAAAAGTTCTTTTCCCTTTCTTCTTCCTATTTCTACTTTACAAGCACTTCCTTCTTTTTGAAGCTGTATAATATCCATATATATAGTGACCAAGCCATTTTATTAGACTTGAAGGTGGGGAGAGGCTGAGGAGATCAACAGAATCTTACATCCTTGCAGGGCAGATCTCACCTCCATGTTCCCCTTGTCGCTGAAAGCTTTTTGGGAAATTTAAGAATATATTATAGAAAGATTTAATTAAACTAATTAGCATATCTATCAAATCACCAAGTTGTCATTTTCTGTTGTGAGAGTATTAAAATCTGTTTTAGCAATATGGAATGCTATCACCTAGTGTTATCAACGGGAGTAACTGTGCACTATCAGTGACTGCTGACACTTATTCTTCCAGCCTAATGGAAACTGCTCTTTGTTCAACGCCTTCCTTTCCCCGTCCCCTTCTCTCCTACCTGGCCTCTACTAACCACCTTCTATTCTATTTCTGAGTTTGTCATTGTTAGATACCACCTATGAGAGTGACATACAGGATTTATCTTTCTAAGCCTGGCTTATTTCTCACAGCATAATTTAGTACAGTCCCCTTTGTTTTGAGTTGAGTGACAGAATCCCCGCCTTTTTTTTTTTTTTTTTTTTTTTTTTTTTGACAAATTCTATTCTTACAGACAATAAGCCATGATATTTCCCTCTCCTCTCCTCCTTCCCCTTCACAACTCCACTCTCCATCATATCCCCTCCCTCTCTCCATTAATCTCTCTTTTAATTTGATGTCATCATGCTTTTCTCCTATTATGAGTGTCTTGTGAAGGTATTGCTAGGCACTGCGAGGTCATGAATATTGAGGCCAATTTCTGTCTGGACAGTTGCATTGTAAGGAGTCATATCCTTCCTTTGGCTCTTACATTCTTTCCCCCCTCTTCCGCAATGGACCCTGAGCCTTGGAGGTTGTGATAGAGATGTTTCAGTGCTAGACACTCCTACGACCCTTCTTCTCAGCAATATGTTGCCTTTTGGATCATCCCAGTGGCCATCACCATGTAAAAAGAGAAGCTTCTCTAACCAGAAGTGAGAGTAGCATTAATAAATGAATATGAACATTAAGTGTAGTGCTTTCAGGGAAGTTTGGTGGAATAATATATACATTTAGCCAGACAAGAGCAGTCTCTATACCCCTATGGCTCATGACCTCCCCTGCAATAAGCTTTTTTTTTTTTCTGAGAGAGACAGGAGAGAGAGAGAGAGAAGAGACAGAGAATGGGCACACCAGTGGCCTCTCAGCCACTGTGAAGGAATTCCAGACACGTGTGCCCCTTTGTGGGCAAGTGCAACATTGAGCCCTTGTGTCACTTTACTTCTGGCTAAATGTGGGACCTAGAGAATTGAATGGATGTTCTTAGGCTTGTCAGGCAGGCGCCTTAACCACTAAGCCATTTCTCCAGCCCTGTCATAAGCTTTTGATTAGGTACCAGGCATGTATTCCCTCCCGTATAGTGGGACTTCAGTCCAATTAGAGAGCAGTTGGTTTCCCCCAGAGCAAATATGCCACTATTGCTCATTTTTAATTGGGTTGTTTGATTTCTTATTGTTCTGTTTTTTGAGTTCTTTGTATATTCTGGATATTAAACCTCTGTTTACAAAAGCTTTGTAATTTCACGAGATCCCAGTGGTTGATTAGTGGTTTTAGTTCCTGTGCCATTGGGGTTATATTCAGAAAGTTATTACCTATGCCAATATGTTGAAGGGTTTCCCTACCTTTTCCTCTAGCAGTTTCAGAGTTTCAGGTCTGATATTAAAGTCCCTGATCCACTTGGACTTGATTCTTGTGCATGGAGAAAGACAAGGATATATTTTAATCCTTGTACATATAGATATCCAGTACCCTCAGCATCACTTATTGAAGAGGCAATCTTTTCTCAAATGAATATTTTTGGCTTTTTTTTTTTTTTTTTTTGGTTTTTCGAGGTAGAGTCTCACTCTGGCCCAGGCTGACCTGGAATTAACTATGTAGTCTCAGGGTGGCCTTGAACTCATGGCAATCCTCCTACCACTGCCTCCCGAGTGCTGGGATTAAAGGCGTGAGCCACCACGCCAGGCTTATTTTTGGCATTTTTGTCAAAAATCAGAAGGCTGGGGCTGGAGAGATGGTTTAGTGGTTAAGGCATTTGCCTGCAAAGCCAAAGGACCCAGGTTTGACTCTCCAGCACCCACATAAGCCAGATGCACACAGGGGTGCATGCATCTGGAGTTTGTTTGCAGTGGCTGGAGGCCCTGTCATGCCCATTCTCTCTCTCTTCTTAAATAAATAAACAAAATATTTTTATTAAAAAAAAATCAGAAGGCTGTAGCTGCCTGGATTAACATCCACTTCCTCTATTCTGTTCCATTGATCTACATGTATGTCTTTGTGCCAGTACCATGCTGTTTTTGTTACTATGGCTTTTTAATAAAGCTTAAAATCTGGTATGGTGATATCACCAGGCTGATTTTTGTTGCTCAAAATTTTATTGGCTATTCAAGGGTTTCTGTGCGTCCAAATGAATTTTAGGATTGTTTTTTCTACTTCTGTGAAGAATGCCATTGGACTTTTAAAGGGGAGTGCATTAAATGTGTAGAGTGCTTTTGGTAAGATTGCCATTATCTCTTTCAGTAGCTCCTTAGTTGACCTCAGCTGTCTTTTCTTCAGATTTCTTGACTTTACAAGAAGGCTGATGAGGTTGGAAAGTCCCTTTGTTTGGTCCCTGCTGCTGCTCAGAGCCCGAGCTAGCACCTGGCAGGTGGTGCCTGGCACGCAGTTGGTGCGGATCAGGGGCTGCAAGCACCTCAGTGGGGTTCTGGCCTTTTCCCTCCTTTCTGGTGGATCTTGGTCTCTCCTGTTTCTCTGCTGTGTCTAATAAAAACCTATACTCCTTCACTTTTCAGAAGAAGAGTGTATTTTGCTGTGGTTTTGCTTAAATCCTTCCCTAGGCTGGTTTGGCATGGCTCCTATGCCACCATCTTACTCAGAAGTCTTTTATTTGTTTTGTGTGCATGTGTGTATGGGCATGTGGGGTCTCGTTCCATTCTCGTTCCCCGGGGTCGTTGGCCACCGACGTCCCAGGTGAGGGAGAGACGAGTTGGAAGGGCAGCAGCAGGGTCTTTCTGGCTGGGTGGGTGAGTGCGATGGTGGACACGCGAAGGGGCAATGAGCACCCGGGAGACTGTCTGATGGACAGCACTCGTTTATTCAAAGGGTGGATTTATAAACACTTGGGGGAGGTTGAGATGGCACGTACAGACTATATGGCAATCAGATGCATAGTTTATGGGCTGTTATCTAGATAGAGGAAGGACTAGTAACTTCAAAGCTATGGGGGAAGGATAAGGGAAGGAAGGGGGAGGGCGGAAGAGGAGATTAACAGGAGGCTGTGACTTCAAAACTGTGGGGGGTGAGAAGGCTACGTGATTTAGCCACATGAGGGTCTCTTGGGCAGCTAGCCACAGGTCAGGAACTGTGGGGGACAAAGTCTGACTTATGGCATGGTCAGAGCTTTTTGGGGTCTGGGGGGAGCGCCTTGTCAGTTCTGTCCACTCTGGGCAATGACAGCTCACTGCACCCTACAACATAGGGAAGGCAATCACCGTCGCCAGGGACCCCTGACAGAGGGCCAGCTGTGACCCCGTGGCCCAGGGCCCCTGGCCATGTCCAATAGTTCAGGCCAGCCTCCTCACAGGTCCAACCTGTTACTAGCAAGGCCCAACATGGGCATATGTATGTCTCAGCACACATACAGAGGTCAGAAGATAATTTGACTCTTTCTCTTCTCTTTCTACCTTCTTTTGAAATAGGGTCTCTCTTGCTGCTACTGCTTGTGAGCTTCCAGATTCTCTTGGCTTTGTCTCCCATTGCTATAGGAGTATTGGGATTATAGACACATGCACCACTTTGTGTCTGCCTTTACATGAGTGCTGAGAAGGATCAGACTCGGGTCAAAAGACTTCTCAGCAACTGTCTTTAACCACTGAGCAACCTCTCCAGCCCTTTTTAAAAAAAACTGTATAGTATCTTTATATGTGTGTGATATTCCAATTTCTTTATTCATTCATTGATGGACACTTAGGTTTCTTTCCTTCCTTCCTTCCTTCCTTCCTTCCTTCCTTCCTTCCTTCCTTCCTTCCTTCCTTCCTCTCTCTCTCTAAGAGAAAAGAGAGAGAATGGGCACACCAGCAGCCTCTCAGCCCTGTAAACAAACTCCAGACGCATGTGCCCCCTTGTGGGCAAGTGTGACATTGTGCCCTTGTGTCATTTTTTTGCGTCTGGCTGAACATGGGACCTGGAGAATCAAACAGGCATTCTTAGGCTTGGCAGGCAAGTGCCTTAACTGCTAAGCCATCTCTCCAGCCCTAGGTTACTTTCATAACTTGACTATTATGAATAATAGGATTATATATAATAATAGGATTGCAGATATCCCTTTGATATATCTATTTCAGTTCCTCTAGCCATATGACCAGAAGTGAGATTATTGGACCATAATTCTATTCCACCTTATTTTACTTTGAGACAAGGCCTCTCACTGAACCTGGAGCACACTGATTCAGCTGCTCTGTTTAGCTAGCAAGTCCTGTCTCTGCCTCCCAGTGTTGGAATTACATGTGTACCACCATGCCTAAAGGATTGGTTACCTGCTCATCACGGGGACAAATACTTGACAAAAGTCATTTTAAGGGAGGAAGATTTTATTTCAGCTTACAGTTCAAAGTTGCAGTTAGTCATGGCAGGGAAGACATGCTGGCAGGAGCATGAGGCAGCTGGGCACATTCAGTCAATAGTGAAGAGGCTGAAAGGTGGTGCTCAGACAACAATCTCCTTTTAAAATTATTTATTTGGTTATTTTGAGAGAGATAGAGAAAGAGGCAGAGAGAGAGAATGGGTTTGCCAGGGCCTTCAGGCACTGCAAACGAATTTCAGACATGTGCCTCCCCTTGTGCACATGTGTGACGTTGCATACTTATGTCACTGTTTCTAGCTTACACGGGACCTGAAGATTCGAACAGGAGTTCTTAAGCTTCATAGGCAAGCACCTTAACTGCTAAGCCATCTCTCAAGCCCAACAATCTCCTTTTTAAAAAAAATATTTTATTTATTTATTTAAGAGAAAGAGGCAGATAGAGAGAGAGAGAGAGAGAGAGAGAGAGAGAGAGAGAAAAATGGATGCACCAGGGCCTTTAGCCAATGCAGGCAAATGCCAGACCCATGTACAACCTGTGCATCTGGATTACATGGATACTAGGGAATCAAATTTGGGTCCTTTGGCTTTTCTGGAAAGTGCCTTAAGTGCTGAACCATCTCTCCAGCCCACAGTCTCCTTTGTATATGATCCAGGACCCTGCTCATAGTTAAGGTGGTTCTTCCCACCTGAATTAACCCATCAAGATAATCCCTCACAGGTGATTCTAGGTCTTGTCAAGTTAACAATATCACAAGTCTACCCTATGTCAACTTGACACCCAGACATATCATCATGGGAAACCTCTTGAAGCCATAAGTTCATGGCTACCTCATAATGTAACATATATTCGGCCTAGTTTCAAAAGTCTCCATAGGTCTGGAGAGATGACTTACTGGGTTTAAGCACTTGCCAGCAAAGCCAAAGGATACAGGTTCAATTCCCCAGTACCCATGTGAAGCCAGATGCACAAGGTGGCTCATGTGTGAAACAGGAGTCTTATGCTTACCTAGCAGGAGCAGGAGATGTCAGGTGTGGAGTTGTTGCTGAAGTGAGCCAAGGAGAAAGGTTTAGGGCATGCTCGTTTTTCCTTAGAGACACTAACACATTTCCTCTCTGCCAAATTCTAATGATAAGCTTTAAGAATTTATGTCTAGACAAATCAGGTGGAGGAGAAAATGCAAGGAGCCCTCCTGCCTGTTCCCCGCCCCTGCCCCATAGAGGCTACATTTTTCTAGGGAGAAATCACAGGGCTAGGATTATCACTGTAGCAACCCCAGGAATAGAGGCACAAAAAGTGGCCAGGTTCAGGCCTGGGGAGCTCTCCCAGACGTCCTCTAGCGAGAGGGAGCAGAACACGTTTCAGGAGCAAACCGGGGGAGAAAAGACAGCAAGGGTCTCTGCTATTTTTGCTGGTAGAGGCCTCCAACCTCTTTGGACAGAGTACACAACTATAACTGCCATGGAGCAAGCTGAGAAAGAAGCTTCAAGGACTGCCTATTCTCCCCTTAAGCAAGCAGATACTTCACCCTGTCCTTGCGGGGAGGACCTCCTGATTTGGAATTATTGCTGAAGCAAATTGGTGATAATGTCCATTAAGGTTTTTTTTTTTTTTTTTTTTTGGCCAGGCATAGTGGTGCCTGCTTTTGATCCTAGCACTTGGGAGGTAGAGTTAGGAGGATCACCATGAGTTCAAGGCCACCCTGAGACTACATAGTGAATTCCAGGTCAGCCTGGACTAGAGTGAGACCATACCTTGAAAAACAAAACAAAACAAGCAAAAAAACAAAACAAAAAAGACCCCTGCCCCGGATTCACTAGTAGAGTGAATGTACAACACCCTGAGTTCAATCCTCAACACCATACTATTAAAAAGTTAAGTTACAGGGCTGGAGAGATGGCGTATCGGTTAAGGCGCTTGCCTGCAAAGCCTAAAGACTCATGTTCATCTCTCCAGGTCCCATGTAAGCCAGACACACAATGATGCAAGTTCGCAAGTTTGCACGTGTGTACAAGGGGGCACATGTCAAGTTCTAATATAGTGCCTTGGCATGCCAATTCTCTCTCTGTCACTTGCTCTCATTTTCTCACTCTCACATAAAAAGTATGAATAAAAAAGGCAGTCTGTTGGGCTTGCCTCATAAAAAAGTTAAACTATAAATAAAATTAAAGAAATAAACTTCTCAATGTCTGATGCTACTTGCACAAGACCTGTATAATAGGAGGAATAAAATGACAACATAAAATTAAAGAGCGACTACTTGGAAAGAAGTACAGATTCAGTGGAGGAGGGCCTGAGAGGTGGAGAAGAGAGGGTAGTGAGAGGGGTTTCTGATTACAGTGTATTGTTTATATTTACAGAAATTGGCAATTAAAGAAAGTTTTTTTTTTTTTTTAAACTTGTTTTTTGCTTGACCATGTTGCTACACTTCCTGATACTGTTGAGTGTCATGGAAGTCGGGAGGAAGAACACAGTGCTTTAAGATGTCATGCTTTGGGGAAGACAAGCCAGAAGAATAGGAGACTTTTGATAGGGAATGACAAACCAAACATGGTGAAGAGGAGTGACCACATTTTGCCTCCTTGTAATTAGAAGCCATTATGGATCAAACATTTTCCCATCACTAATTATCTTTTATCTATCTATCTATCTATCTATCTATCTATCTATCTATATCTATATATCTCTATCTTTCATCTATCTATCCATCTTCTTCTATCTATCTTTCATCTGTCTATCTCTTTCATCTATTATCTATCTATCCATATTTTATCTATCTATCTTTAATCTATCTATCTTTCATCTATCTATCTATCCATCTTTTATCTATCTATCTATCTATCTATCTATCTATCTATCTATCCATCCATCCATCTATCTGTCTGTCATCTATCTCTCATATGCATGGTATAGGCAGATACGCTGATATCATCATCAGTTTGTAAAGTCGGAAGCTTTCATCTTCTCCAGTCTGCTGAGGTCTCCAGATCCCTAGCGTCCTGAACCACTATAATGAATATGGGCCTTCCACATTTGTTTGGTTTTCTCCTATATAAAATCTGTCTCTCTTTAATGAGGAAGAAAAGAAAGAGAAGAAGGATACAAGGGAGGATATGCAGCAGTCAAAGAAGTAAAAGAAAATAAAAGAGTGGAAAACCATGGAGAGGAGAGTGTGCTAGGGAAAGAGTCATCCATGCGAATATTTGGAAAAGGATCAACATACATTTTTAAAATTCACCTCTCCACTTGAGTTTCTTCTCTTCCATACAGTACTGAAGTTTATTTCATTTGAAAAGTATTCTGTAAATATTAAGTAAGATGATTTCCAACATAAATGTAAGATTTGTAGAAACTCTATTCATTAAATTATTTTACCCAACATGTATTGATTAAGACCATTTGTGTGCCATGCAGAAAGCTTAGGAGCAGTGCTGAGGAAGATACAGAATGGCCTTCAAGAACTTTCATTAACATTGAGCTCACTGGCACATTCATGATTCATAACCTGTTAGAATAAATGTCTCCCTCAGAATCATAGCAGTGACACCATGGCCGATTAAAGCATCCATGCCAAGGTTACATATAGGTAGGCTCTCAGTATAATTACTTTGTAATGATAAAATGATGATATTATTAAACTTTGAGTACACTCTCAGTAAATGCTAGAACTTTATAAGACAATGGAAAAAATAAATTTCTATAAAGAATATTGGAAAAAATATTGGATTCATTATTACAAAGTCTACTGCTTAGACAGCAGCCCCCAAACTTACCTTTATCTAATTATATGAGTGATTTCTTTTGGTTTTCACCTGTCATATTCTTTTTTTTTTTTAACAAAAATTTACTTATTTAATTTTAGAGAGAGTGAAAGAGACAGAGAGAGAAAGAGAGAGAGAATTGGCGTGCCAGGGCCTCAGCCACTGTAACTGAACTTCAGACACTTGCACCACCTAGTGGGCACGTGTGACCTTGCACTTGCCTCACCTTTATGTGTCTGGCTTACATGAGATGGGGAGAGTCAAACATAGGTCCTTAGGCAAGTGTCTTAACCACTAAGCCATCTCTCCAGGCCTCCCTTATTCTTAAATTTTATTTTTCCTTCAATTCAGAAAACAGGTAAAGAATGGATGCTAGTTAGTGGTTCTTGTGTTGATCATTTCTTTATCACTAAGACAAATCCCTGAGAGAAACAACTGAAGGAGGAAAGGATTCTTTTTTGGCTCATGGCTTCAGAGGTTCTTGTCCATGGTAGGCTGGCTCTGTTGTTTCTGGTCTGTAATGAGGCAGAACATCATGGAGGCAGTTACTCACATCATGGTGGCCAGCAAGTGGAGTGAGAAATCAGAATGGGAAAGGGCCCAAATGATGCCTCCCAATACTCCCCAGCTAGACTCACCTCCCAAAGTTCCAGAACATCCCAAAAATACCACCACCAGCTGAGGACCAAGCCTTTAACACATGAGTCTATAAGAGCCATTTCATATTCAAGCATATGCTTTAAATTAAGTAAATATTGCTCCATAATTATGTCATGAAGAACATAAAACTCAGTACAATGAGCTCAAGCTCTTTAATCAGAACTTGATTTTTGAATCTAGGGTACTTAAACCTACCATTGTTAAATAGTCTTGCTCCTTCTTTGAAACCCTAGAGATAATGGGTTTCCATTGCACAGATGGAAACAAAATATGCAAAGTACCAAACACAACACCTGGCATTTAATACCAGTAGTGTGGTGGTGGTAATTTTGTATATCCAACACTGAAACAATTATAAAATTATTTATTCTTTCATGAAAACTCCACTTTTTGAAGAGAACACTACACTGTCTTTAAAAAGCACCAAGTAAAACATATCTTTCATATAAAACATTGCATTTCTTGGCCACTAAACTCATGAATTCATAGCACCTGTGCTTTCCGTATAAGACTGAGCCTGTCAAACTTCGTCATCAGTAGGGGAGGAATACCTGAGACCCCAGACCTCCCAGAGTACTAATGGCAGCTAATGGTTTCTGAGTGAGGGGGAATCAGGTTCATCAGTGGTGTAGCCATTGGCTAGTTTCCCATTCTACAGTAAAAGACCTTCTACACATGATCATGCCAGCAACCCTAATTTAACTTGACAGGTTTTTAAAAAAAAGAAAAGATAGGAAAGTAAGATGGGGGTTAGTGAAGAATTAAAAAGGGGTTAATGGGAGTGGGGGATGAGAGAGAGTTAATGGGGGAATAAGATCAAAACACATTATGTAAATATATGAAAATGTCAAAAATGGAAGAAATAAAATTTTTTTAAGTCTGAAAAGAAAAAAAGCATTGTATATCTTAAAATTTGGTCTCTTAAAAATTTCTTTGGATGGGCTGAAAAGATGGCTTAGCAGTTAAAACACTTGCCTACAAATCCTAAGGACCCAGGTTCAATTCCCCAGGACCCACATAAGCCAGATGCACAAAGGGGCACATGTGTCTGGAGTTCGTTTGCAGCAGCTAGAGGCCCTGGCGTGCCCATTCCCTTTCTCTATATACCTGCCTATTTCCCTCATGCTCTCCCTCTCAAATAAATAAAAATAAAATATTTTTAAAGTTAGAAAACTTTTCTTTGGAATTCAGAGGAAATAGTAAGGGCAAATGAACCAAAAGCAATTATTTTTAGTTAATCACTCTTTTAATTACCTTAGAGATAAACCATGCTGGGTGTAAGGGCTTCCTTTAAGTTAGGCATGGAAAAGACAGCTTAGAAATCAATCCAGGGAACTTGCTTTTGTGGATTCTTTGGGTCCCTTCAGTTTTAAAGCTAATGATCCACGTATGGAATTGTCTGGGAGTCAATAGAAAATTCTTTTTCACCTAAGGGCATTTTTCTGAACACATTTTTTGTTTCTTTGAGTAGGGTCTTTCTCTAGCCCCACCTGGCTTTGCACTCACTCTGTAGCTCCAGGCGGGCTTCAAACTCAGCATGATCCTCCTACCTCAGCCTCCCAAATGCTGGGATGAACACATTCATTTTTATTTATTTATTTTTTTTGGTTTTTCTTTTTCAACACTTTTTTAAAAATTTATTTATTTATTTATTTATTTATTTATTCATGCATTCATTTAAGAAAGAAAGAAGGGCTGAGTGTGGTGGCACATACCTTTAATCCCAGCACTCAGGAGGCAGAGGTAGGAGGATCCTCTTGAGTTCGAGGCCACATTGAGAATACATAGTGAATCCCAGGTCAGCCTGGGGTAGCGTGAGACCCAACCTCAAAAAACCAAACCAAAAAAAAAAAAAAAAAAAAAAAAGAAGAAGAAGAAGGAAGGAGGGGGTAGAAGAGGAGAGAATGGGTATGCCAGGGCCTTCAGCCACTATAAATTAACTCCAGCAGACACATGCACCACCTCATGCATCTGGTTTACATAGGTCTGGGGAATTGAACCTGGGTCCTTTGCCTTTGCAGGCAAGCGCCTTAACTGCTAAGCCATCTCTCCAGCCCTTATTTTGATTTTTCAAGGTAAATTCTTACTGTAGGCCCAGGCTGACCTTGAACTCCTGGTGACCATCCTACCTCAGCTCCGGGAATGTTGTCATTAAAGGCATGTGCCACTACATCCAGATAATTTATTTTTTTAACCACCCTTACCAGTCTCTGCTGACTTCAATTCATCACTGGCACCAGTGTGGAATATTTGGGGCCTGGATAAGATCTATGGAAAGTATTCAGATATGTTTCTATTATTTTTATGGTACATGCTTGTTAAGGTTTATTTATTGAGAGATTTTCATTTTACTCAAACACCTAAATTGATTGCAACAATGATTCCACTGGAAGGTAACATAAATTAACTTAGATCATATTATTTGTTATGAAGATAATCTTCTTAGTATTTATTTATTTATTTTATTTTATTTTTGGTTTTCGAGGTAGGGTCTCTCTCTAGTCTAGGCTGACCTGGAATTCACTATGTAGTCTCACGGTGACCATGAACTCAAGATAATCCTTCTACCTCTGCCTCCCAAGTGCTGGGATTAAAGGGGTGCACCACCACGCCCGGCTTAGTATTTATTTTATTTATTTATTTATTTATTTATTTATTTATTTATTTATTTATTTATTTATTTATTCATTCATTCATTTATTCATTTATTTGAGACAGAGAGAGAATGGGCATGCCAGGGCCTCT
This sequence comes from Orientallactaga sibirica, assembly GCA_036365145.1. Lineage (NCBI taxonomy): Eukaryota > Metazoa > Chordata > Mammalia > Rodentia > Dipodidae > Orientallactaga > Orientallactaga sibirica. The sequence goes on along the minus strand of JAEOAD010000015.1, from coordinate 29,270,871 downwards.
AGCCACCGCAAATGAATTCCAGATGCATGCGCCACCTTGTGCATCTCGCTTACATGGGACCTGGAGAATAGAACCTGGATCCAGAGGCTTTGCAGGCAAGCACCTTAACCACCAAGCCATCTCTTCAGCCCATAAAGATATTCTTTAATTTATTCTTGAGTGTAGTAGGTTTTCTCTGTAGATGTCTTTGTGGTAAGGCAGTAAAATATTTCCTCTTTTTTATTTTTCTATTTTTTTTTTTTTAGAGAGAGTGAGAGTTAGCATGAGAAAGAGAGAATTGGCATGCTAGAGCCTCAGCCACTAAAATTGAAGTACAAATACTTGTGCTACCTAGTGGGCATGTGTGACCTTGTGTTGGCCTCACTTTTGTGTGTCTGGTTTACATGGGATATGGAAAGTTGAACATGGATTCTTAGGCTTTGCAGGCAAGTGCCTTAACTGCTAAGCCATCTCTTCAGCCCCATTTCCTCTTTTGTAAAAAAAAAAATTATTTATTTGTTTGCAAGCAGAGAGACAGAGAATGGGTACACCAGGACCTCCAACTGCTGCAAACACACTCCAGATACATGTGCCACTGTGCATCTGGCTTTACATGTGTACTTGGGAATAGAATCCAGGTTGTTAGGCTTTGCAGGCAAGCATCTTAACCACTGAACCAGCTCCATTTTCTCGTTTTTGTTTTAAATTCATTTAGTTAATTTACTTATTTGACAGAGAGAGAGAAAGAGAGAGAGAGAATGGGCATGCCAGGACCTTTACCACTACAAATGAACTCCAGAAGCATGTGCCACCTTGTGGCATCTGGCTTATGTGGATTCTAGGGAATTGAACCTGGGTCCTTTGGCTTTGCAGGCCAAGTGCCTTAACCGCTAAGCCATCCCTCCAGCCCCTATTTCCTCTTTTTAATCAACACTTCCATAATTTGCATCATTCTTCAACAAAATTGCAGCAACAAAATAAAACTAACATTAATGAATGAAAATTAGTGCTGAAGAAATGGTTGAGTGGTAATGAGCACTTCCTGCACAGCATGAGGGCCTGAGGGGCCCTAAGACCATTGAGTTTGAGTCCCAGCACCTATGTAAATAGCTGGCCATGGCCACATGTCTATCATTTCAGTCCTGCATGGAGCAGAGACTAGAGAATGCCTGGGTTCAGGAAGCTGCCAAAGCTGTGGAATCAGTGGAGATACCTCTACCTCAGGAATGAACAAGTGGATGAATACTGGACTGGGAACTCAGTGTTCTCCTTTGGCCTCTGTGCAGGGACTGCATCTCCAGACACAGGTGCACCACACACACACACACACACACACACACACACACACACACACACACAACACAAGAATGGGATGAATATTAAAAATTTTTATTTTGTGCTGACATGTGAAAACTGTTTTTCCAAGCACTAAAGGGAGGTTTGTACAGTATAAGAACTTCTTCCTGTTTTACCTCTGTGAAGGTCCACATGGACCCAGCCTAAGCAGAGGAGTTCTTTTGGAGTCTTTGCACATAATACAAACCATGGGCACACATTAAATAAATAATTGAAAATATATTGTATTAACTTATCACTGTGACCAAGTAGCAACATAAGGATGGAAGGATTTATTTTGGTTTCCAGTGTGAGGGAACACAAGCCATCAGGGCATGGAAGGACCACATAGTTTCAGGAGCTGAGAGGCCACCACCCATTCTCTCTCTCTCTCTAATTAAAAAAAAAGTGTGTGTATGAGGTATTAACCTTTTGATTGGTCTTCTTGACCTCATTTTGAACTCTTCAATCTGTTCAATCCATTTCCTTCATTAGAGTCAGGGCAAACATTGCCAGATTCAAATTTTGTTATACCATTCCCTGTATCCACCATTTCCAAAGCCATTGCCAGAGTGTATGCTTTGTACATATGTTTTCAGAAACAAGCCTTGGCTTTACTTCTTCCTTCTCGTCACCAATCACTCTGCCTAACACTCTAAGGTCCAGCCACACAGAACCGTTTCAAGCCTCACAGAAGGAGCCAGGCCCTCACAGCTCAGAGATCTGTGCATGCTCTTTGCTCTGCCCAGAAGGCCCTTTCTCCACCAGCAGCAGTTTTCCTGTCTGGCTAATTTCTAGTGGTCCTTTTGGACTTAGGTCATCACCTTTTGGAAGTGTCTCTTGACCATTCCAGCATCAGCTACTTCTCATGTATTCCCAGAGGATTCTTTTCCATCAAAGCATTGTCTGTTTACTTCCCTCTTATTCCTTCCCTATCAGCTCTTCCTTGCTAGAGAGCAAGAACCATTTTCTCACTCATACTACAGACCCTGGCACACAGCAGCACTTAAAAATATTTACTCAGTGAGTACATCAATGAGTCATGTAAATGTACTTGGATGGAACATGGAGACTTGTATTTTGTACTTAGTTCTATCACTTTCTGGATGGTCTTATGTGAAATCATCTCATTTCACTTGATTTGGTCCAAGAAAGCTCTCAGCTTCCTTATAGATCTATGACTTCTAAGTATACACATTTTTAGAGCTGACAAATTTAAATAACTGCCTAGGTAATTCTTGTATTAAATATGGTGCTTTGAGCACTTGTTTACCCACAGAGCTAAATAGTATTACCTTATTGCTGAAGACACCACAGGCTGTGGTCACAGGCTATGGAGAGATCATACCGGAACTGAGGATGAAGCCAGCTTCGCGCTGGCTAGCCCTCATAGTGCTAGAGTGTGTTATGCAAGTGACTGTATGAACAAGCAGGGGATCCTGCAAGCTACAAAATCAACCTGCCAGATAAAATGCACATACCTTGTGCAATAGTGGCACACAAGTTATTGGGGTAGTCAACTGCTCTCTGATTGGATATGAGGCCTGATTAGTAGGAGAGAATTCATACCTGGTACAGAGAACCAAGTCAAAATCCTATGAATAGTAAAGGCATAGACTCTGGAGAAAAATCTTCCACTGTTTTTGACAAAGAAGAGAGGGTGTATGCATCAAAAAGTCTTTTAAATGACTATGCTTGGCCCCTTTGATCCATGCTGCTCTAACTTTTGGTTGGAGAATCTGCTTTTTACAGATGGAAGCAAATACTGGGAGAACCAAGATCCACCAAGACGACAAGAAAAAATTGCCCACGGCTTAGCACAAGACAAGTAATCTCTCTCACATCTGCAGAGCCCAGGAGACATTACAGAGGAAGTGGTGATTTGTACACAAGGGCTGGTCTCACTGCTATACTGACAGCCTCCACCACGTAGATGGTGGTGGACATGAAGGATACTCAAACTCATCAAAGCAGAAATTCAGAGGATGTAGAAAGCTCAACACTAAAAGAGACCTATAACAAGGCTGATGAAACATTATGGGAGAGGAGGCAGAAAGATTCTAAGAGTCACAGGGTGGGAAGGTGTATCCTAAAGCATTGAACCTGAACACAGACTGACTGGTGCATTCATGACCCCACAGTGAATACCCATACGTCCACTAAGGAGGGTACTATGGAATGGGGGTGGGGAGAGGGGATGTCAGAGTCTAACCCAATGGGAATATGACTTATATGCAATATATACATACAGCCAAGTTCATAATCAATAAAAAATAAAGATATAAACAAATGACAAAGAAAAAATGATGCTTTGAGAACATATGTCAGTGAACTTTACTGGGGATGGATTGTAGGGCCATGTGCATACTAGGTAAATGCTGTATCACTGAGCTACATCCCTAGCCCTGCTTTTACTTTTTCCCCTTTCCTATTGTTTTTGAGGCAGAGTCTCACACTAGCCCAGTCTGGCCTTGAAGTCATGGTGATACTTTTACCTCAGCTTCCTCAGTGCCAAGATTGAAGATGTGAGCCACCATACCTGGCTTTACTTTTTATTTGAGAAAGTATCTCACTACATTGCCCAGGCTGGCCTGGAACTAACTCGGTAGCACAAGCTGGCCCTGAACTTACTCTGCTTCCCCAGTAGCTGGAATTAAAGGCACGGACCACCAACTCCAGTTAAAAATGAACTTTTATAGCAACATTTAAGTTCTTTCTTTTACAGAACCTTTTTTGGGAGGTGGGGGAATGGACTGGTCCAGGGTCTTGTTCATCCCAACTCCTATGGAATCTATTTTTACAAAATCTTGTAGAAATCTGAGAAGAGGTGAACTTAAGTGATGTTAAAGAACTTGTAAAAGCCAGGCTGGAGAGATGGCTTAGCAATTAAGGTCCTTGCCTGTGAAGCCTAAGAACTCATGTTTGAATCTCCATGTCCCATGTAAGCCAGACACACAGTGACATAATGTTGCTAGTCTCTGAGCTTTTAACGCCTTCTTTTATCAGTAAAATGTCTTCTTCTGATATTAAACTCATCTGAGGGTCTTTTCTCAACATAGAATGATCTAATGAGCCCTCATTCCCATCACCTGGCAGTAAATATTCTCAATTTAAACCTATGTTGTATTATTTTTAAAGTAAATGAGATCTATCACTCATAAATACTTCAGTATGCTTTCTGATTTTATATCAGTGTGTGTGAGCATAGATGTGCACATGCAGAGGTCGGAGACAACTTTTAGATTACTCTCCACTTTGTTTTGAGGTAGAGTCGCTTGCTGCTGACTGCTCTGCTCCATTCACAAGCTTCTGGGATAGTCTTCAGGACATCTTCCTGTCTCTGCCTCCCTTCTCCCCATAGGCACACCAGGACTACAAGAAGCCTGTATGTGTGGTCAAATTCAAAGTTAAATCTACTGAGCTGTCTTCCCCAGCTCCTTCAGTAAGTCTTTTCAAAGACTTAAAGATTCTTCCTCCACAATCATTTTATTACGTTGAAATCAAGACAGTAGTAGAAAACAGATGAGAGTCAAAGCAGGACAGTTTTAGGTTTACCTAAAATTGCCTTTATAAGGTTGTAGGTAAAGGAACAATAAAGCAAGCACAAAATCCTTGGCCCATGGCTGTTAAGTTGGTAACATCTTTGGGCCCAAAGATTTATTTGGTGTGCTTTCCAGAACCTGCAAGGACAAACTCTGCAGTTAACACTCTGAGAGAGTCAGTGAACTTTGGTCAAGAGAAACAGCACATAGGAGGTGGCTTTGTGAGGAGGAAGGCAGGGGCTGAATACTCTACTATCACTCCTTTTCCCTCTGTTCTCTTGCCAGGACTTTTTAATTTTTTAAATTTAATTTATTATTATTATTATTATTTTATTTTATTTTTATTCTTAGAGAGAGATAGAGACAGAGAGAGAGGGAGAGGAATACAGATAGAGATGGGCGTGCCAGCAGTCTCTCAGCTGCTGCACAGGAAATCCAGATGTGCACACCCCTTGTGGTCAAGTGCAGCATTGCGCCCTTGCATCACTTTGCATCTGGCTAAACGTGGGACCTGGAGATTGGAACCGCTGGAGATTGGAACCAGCGATCTTTGCCTTAGAAGGCAGGCGCCTTAACCACTAAGCCGTCTCTCCAGCCCTATTTTTTTTTTTTTAATTTTTTAAAGCAGGTTCTTCCTGGAGCCCAGGATGACCTGGAACTTAGTACCCTAGGAAGGTCTTGAACTCCAGGCTATTCTCCAGCCTCAGCCTCCCAAGTGCTGGAATTAAAGATGCATACTAGCACACCCAACTCTTGCCAGGACTCTTCATTAGCCAAGTTCAATTAATAGCTAGATGGTGTGGGACCCTGCTGTTTTAGTCTGTGTGGGCAGGTTTGGAGGCACAGAACAGAATGCGATGCATCTGGAGGGGCAAACAGATATCAAGAAAATAATTTTTGGGCTGTGGGGGACACTTTATCTTCAAACTAGCACAGGGGTTACTCTGCCAATTTGGTCTTGACCTCTGCTGTTATTCTGCCAGTATCTTGTTAGTGGGGAACTTGGGTCCAGAATCCTACCCAATGATGGGTCACCAATGCTTCCAGAACTACAACCAGACTTTCTGTAAAGGTTAAAACACCTCATATAAAGTATGTATTTTAGTGATTATTCAGTGATTACTAGATGCTGAGACTCACATTAAATATAATCAAATAGCTTCCTAAAGTGTTCCTGTCTCAACACTGAACATACTACTTAGGTGCTCATATCTCTTCAGCCAGATTCTAAATTCTATGACGTTTATCCCATCCTCATGGACAAAACAGGTCTAAATTATCACTGTATCTCCAGGGCCTAGCATTATAGGTACTTAATAAATATTGGTTGAACGAAGGCCTACATAAAGTAAGACACAACAGTTAACAGTCAAGAAAAAACAAACAAAAGAACCAAACAAAACCAAACTAAATTTTAAAAAAGCCCAGGACTGGGGAGATGGCTCAGTGGTTAAAGGCACTTGCTTGCAAAGCCTGCTGGCTTGGGTTCAATTCCCCAGTACCTACGTGGGGCCAGATGCACATGTTTCTGCAGCTCATTTGCAGTGGAAAGGGGTCCTGGCATGCCCTTACACACACATACTCTCTCTTTCTCTTATAAATAAATAAATAAATAAATAAATAAATTAAAAACCCAGAAAACTCCAAGGCTCATACAACACCATGGACTTATCTTTTTCAGCGTTTTGCTCTTCTCCCTGCTCTGTGTGGCTCCACCCTCAGGTAGGCCTTCTTCAGGTGAAGTCTGCTTCAGGAAGAACTTTGGTTCTGATTGGTCCTGATGTTTTTGGCTTGATACATGGGCCATTCCCTGATCCGGAGCTGGTCTGCCTGGCTAAGACTAAGTTACATACTTGAAACTAGGGGTGAGGAGATCAATTCTTGAGTACAGTGGCTTGAAACATGTGCGCATGTGCATGTAGAAGGTGGTGTGAGGAACCCAGGTACTGGTCAGCCAAAGTCATTCTATTTTACACTATCATTGCTGGGTTCCTTGAGATGACCCCTGTGGAGCATGGGTACTGGTCCATATTGGACTTGGCCAGTGACTCTTCTTGGGGTGGGGGCATGAGTGGGCATACTTCCTACAAGGAGTCTTTCTCAGACTCTGTCTGCTTGTATACAGCTTGGTCCTGCTTCTCCTCTTCCTGCTCTCAACGTTTCCAGTCAGTTTCACAGTGCATCCAGTGTCTTTCAGGCTCTTTGGCAAACAGAGAGTCGTGTATACAAAGAACTAGTCAAGCAGAATGTGGTCAGTCTCTAAAAGAGTACTGAAAAGATGTTTGGCAAGCAGAGATAAAGGCCTACAACATCTGGCTGGGAGCATGAAAGCAGACAAGTGTTCCAAGCACTACTGAGCACCCAGGACGAGCTCAAGTATAGAATGAATAATGGTAACACCAACAATAACAGAACAACAGCTAATCTGTTAGTACCTTCTACATGCCAGGCCCGGTTCTAAGAACTTTAAATTAATTCAATAAATCATCAATAGCCTTTCAAGTAGGTACTAATTAGTTCCTGCATTTTAGAGGTGAGGTGAAGCTAAGGTCACATAGTAAGGAGTGGTAGACTACAACTCTCATGCACTCTCAAGGGTCAGCACAGGCATTAACCTCTGAGTTACAATTCTTTGAGCAGGGGTCCCATCCTTCCTGGTAGACCCACATTTTCTGAAAGCAGAACTATATCTGGTTCACTTTTGTACTTACTCTAAAGCATCAGCCCTTAGGGAAAAGCTAAATGATGCCCTCTTCATATAGACTATCCTCACCACAAACAATGTTTTAGAAGCAGTGTAGGGCTGGGTGATGGCTCAGAGGTTAAAGGTAGTTGCAAAGCCTGCTGGTCTGAGTTCAATTCCCCAGTACCATGTAAAGCCAGACACATGCATCTGGCATTTGTGTGTGCCCTACCCCCATGCAAATAAATAAATAAAAGAAGAAGTAAATAAAAGCAGTGTGCTGTTACAATAAGCACTAGTAGGAAGTGATGTGCTTGACTAGTGGGGGACTTTTGTTCTGACTGCATGACTGGGCAAGTAAATGACCTAATGGCACAAAGCTACAGATATTCCAATGGTGCAAGAAGGGAAACAGGCTCTGACACGCTCCACAAGAAGACTCTGGAAATACAATCGCAATGAACAGATAATTACTAAGTTCTTACAGCAATTAAGAGGGAAAATACCACACTAAACCAAGGCATTTTTCCTAGTTTTACAATAATTTCAGTAATCAATACATATGCATTAGGAGAAAAACAGTCTAGACACTATGGAATTACAATGGATTTAGGAGAGGAACCGGGGAAAAGTCAGTTTCAGTGGTAAACATAGAGATTAACAGACTAGCAAGATGGTGGAAAATATTAGAGATCATCTGGAAATACCCCCCTCCCCCACACACGGAGTGAGACCCCAAAAGGAGTTAGTAAGGGACCCACTAAGAGTATCATTTACATAGCAGTAACTGTCCTCAAAAAAAGGTCTGGGCTTTGGATCTGACTTCAGTGGGAGAGTTGCCATCCATGTGACCCTCTCCCTCCCCAAGGACAGTCACTTCGCCTTTCTGAGCCAATTTCCCTCTCTCTAAAATGGAGATAACCTACTTTGGAGCATTGTTGTGGCGATCTAAGTAAAATCACGCGCGCAAGCCTGGCTATGCCCCACAAATCAACTGTTACTTTATTACCTCCACGGGAGAAAGGTCTTTTCTGGGCCCCTTTCTATACAGAAAAGCCATTGTTTCTCCAGGCCCCGCTCGCGAGGCCCAGGCATAAAAGAACAGCGCTTGGGCGCCGCAGGAACACGACTCCAGCCATCCTGGGCCGCAAAGCCCATCTTGCATCGTTCCTTCTCGGGAAAGCCGAGCTCCCCCGCGCGGTGGGTTCCCGGGACTCCGCACTGCCGGCTTTCCAGGCTCCGGGCCTGAGCCCGCGCGCCGCCGGCCGCCCCACGCCTCGTCGTTCCCGCAGGCCCCGCCGGCCGCCGCCGCCTTCCCGAGCGTCCAGCGGGATTGGCGCGCGGGGGCGGGGGCGGGGGCAGAGGCGCGGTTTGGCGTGCGCGCGTCTCCGGAGCTTTACGGCAGGGCTCGTCCCGGCGCCGGCCGCCAGCCCCAGCCCCAGCCCCAGCCCCAGCCCCAGGCGAGCGTCGGGGGTCCGCGCGGGGCCCGGCGGAGGCGGCGCGGAAAGGAGGCCCGCGGGAGGCCGGCGTCCCCGCAGCCATGGCCGAGCGCCGCGCCTTCGCCCAGAAGATCAGCAGGTAGGGCCGGGCGCGGGGCGCTCGCGGCGGGCGGCGGTGGGTGTGGCCCGGGCTCGGCCGCGGTCCCCGCCGAGGCCTCGCGCCGCCCGCTCTGGCCTGCAGCCGGCCGGGCCTGGAGCTCGGCGGGCCCGCGGCGTGGAGCGCCGGAACCCGGCCTCCCGGGCTTTGTGTCTTGCCGGGCCGGGCCGGGCCGCCGACCTGCATCCAACAAAAGGCGGGCCGGGGCGGCCGTGCGGGCTGCGGGACCCCGTGCGCCGTCCGGTTCGGCGCCGCCGTCTCCGCCGGCCACGGGAAAAGTTCCGCGCCGGCTGGAAGCCGCGGCCCCGCAGTTTCTTTCCGGCCTGGAGGGGGATGGAGGTGGGCCCGGAGCTCTGCGCCCGGCCGTGCGGGATCCAGGATCCCAGGGACCGAGCTTGCTCTCCTTGGAAGCCGCCTTTCTCCCCCCAGAATTACGGTGCAGACTTCCAGCATTTGTGGCATTCATTTGTACTATGCACTCATATATAAGGCATTAGACTTTCGTTTCAATAACATCTTTCTGAGAATTATTATGCCCCTAGAAAGGAAATATTCAAGTGAATTTTTTTGTGTCTTTTGACAGATGTATTTCTGTGGCTTCGAATAATTTTAGCTTGCTGACATTTCTTAAAGGCTTTTGCATTTACCCCCCCCCCCCCAAAAAAAAAAAAAAAAAAAAAAAAGAAAAAAGGGGGGACCTTTCTTTACCACTCACCTCAGTAGTTTTTCATTTCTAACTGAACATCTCTCTGTTTCTTTGGGTTATGAAAACAAGTATTTAATTTAATTTTCTCCTTAACGGGCACCAGTTTAAGAGCGTAGGCTGTTCTGGCATGCTGCTATGAATTGACTTCTGATTGTTGTTTTCTGAGTTGGGACCTTGGCCGAGTTGTTGAAACTCTCTCACATTTTAGTTGCCTCAGCTAAAAAATGGTGAAAATTGGGCTGGAGAGCTGTTAATCGCGCTTGCATGAAAAATGATGAAAATAATACTACCTAGTTCATAGGATTGTTGTGAATAGTGGCCTAATTTGTATAAAGTGCTTAGATAGTACTCTCTCTCTCTTTCTTTTTTGGATTTTTTGAGGTAGGAACTTGCTCTAGCCCAGGCTGACTTAGAATTCACTATGTAGTCTCAGGCTGTCCTCGAACTATTCCACCCATGTCTTCCAAGAGGAGTGCTGGGATTAAAGGCGTGCACCACTACACCCGGCACTACTGTCATTTTAATTAGGATAGGAAATTATTGCTTTTTTAGTTTTGGGTCTGTAAAGATGATGCCATTTAAAAATTTCTCAGTCTACACATTTTTTATACGTCTTTAAAAAAAACATGGTTTATCTCTCATCAAGTAAGGCACCCTTAGGGAATAAAATATGAAATATATATAGTATCTGTTCTGCATTAATTTCCCCCAAATGAAAATAAAGATAGCCTTGTAAAGTAATCAGTTAAGGCCCTGGGAATGAAGAGGTATGTGCTGATTGGAGGAGAGTTACTTAGGAGGTAGGCGTGGCAGTGATTGGATGTGGAAGGTGAGGCATGCCTGGGAGATGCCCAGATTTCTGAGTGATGGAAGTAGTCATTGAGGTAAAGGGAGGGAGTATAGGAGGAAGGTTTGAGAGTGGGAGATGAGATTAGATGGAAATGATGATATGGTCTTCGACTTGATGGTTTTGAGGGCTCAAGAATTGTTTAAATGTGAACATCTATGAGATTATTAGTGCAGGTTTAAGACACAGAGGAGACAGTGAAGGAGATCTGATTTGGGAATTAGCAGCAAGTAGATTGTAATTGAAGCCAGTGGAGTTGGTAAGATTGTCCAGAGAAATGTGCAGTCTAACTTGGAGGGACAGTCAAGGACAGATAATCAGTATTTACTGATCCTGAATGAAAAGTGTTTTCCTTTCTGTTTCTTCATATCACAAAATAATGCTTCCAAATAAATGATCATCCTGCTTCTAAGTTTCCTGCTAGAGGAAATATAGCACAGTTTCTAGAGATAAACAGTTTGACAGCTTGGCCCTGCCACTCATCCAATAATCTTGGGCAAGTTACTAGACTCCTTCTGCCTTTCTTCAAGGCTGCTGTGAGGATTAAAGAAATCAATACCACTAAAGTGCTTAGTAAGTGTCCACTTATTTGTTATACTATTTATAAAACGTTGTGTGTGTGTGTATGTGTGTGTGTGTGTATCTCTTGCTGTTTCAAAGTAATACCAGATACTAGTTTATGCCACTTGTTGTGTGTGGTTTATGTGGGTAGCTTGGGAGTTGAACTTGGTCTGGCAGGCTTTGCAAGCAAGCACCCTTATGTGCTGAGTCATTTTCCCAGACCCCCACTTTCTTTTCTTTATTTTGACACAAGGTCTCATATAGCACAGACTGGCTTCAAACGCATGTAACTGATGATAACTTTGAACTTCTGATCTTCCTGCCTCTACTTTCCAAATTCTGGGAGTATAGGCATGTACCACTGTTCCCAGTTTATACAGTGCTGGGGATCAAACCCAGGGCCTTGTGCATGCTAGGCAAGCACTTTATCAACTGAGCCACATCCCTAAGCCCTAGGGCCCTTTCTGGAGTGTGATCATCATTTCCATGATACATATATATGAAATACATTGCCCTGTGAGAAACATGTTGCTCTTAAAAGCTTTTTAGAAAAAGCTTTATGATGGTTCAGAAACCCTTACTATTATTTTTTAATTTTTTTTGCTTGTATATGTGTGTGGTGTGTGCATATGTTTATATGCATGTGAGTATACGTGTGTGCAGGTTTGTGTGCTTGTGTATAGAAAGGCATGTGGAGGAGACCAGAGGAATTTTTTCAGCCACTTGCTCCTCACCTTATTTTCTGAGACAGAGTCTCACTGATTTGGTTGGACAAGCTTGTCAGCATTTCCTGGGGATCCTTGTGTCTCTGCCTTTGCAGTACTGGGGTTACATGTATGTGTCACTGCACCTGGCTGTCACATGGGTGCTTGGGATCTGAACTCAGATCCTCACACTTGTTGCACAGCAAGGACCTTGCTAACTGAGCTATCTCCCCAGCCCCCAGAAGCTGACTTTAAAAAGAGTCATCGTAATCTCCTTCCTGGCTCAGTTACTGGTTAGCCCTTTGAGCGCAGTGCTGTTATTTTGAGACTGATTTGGTGATTTCTGAGGGCTCTTTATTTATGTAACCCTGACCAGGCCGCTTTCCTCAGGTCACCTAGAAAAGCAGCAGTTACTCTTTTTATGTTCCTGCGTGCCCTTTTTTTTTTTTTTTTTTTTTTTTTTTTGTAATTCTGTTTGTAGATTAATGATCTAGGATTTTGTTTGAATTAATTTGTCCTGTGACTTGATATTTAGCAAGAGGATGAGCATTGGTGCACACTTTTACCACTTTTTTCTAGACTCTTCTCTTCATGACTCAGATGTGGAGCAGTATAGTGAAGAGGTAGGCTCTGGAGTGCAGTTGCACAGGTTGGAATTCTGTGTACACCACACTACAACTGGGTAATTCTGAGTATTTGATCATCTCACTGTTTTGACTTCCTCATCAGAAAGCCTAAGTCAGTGCAAGGGTTAGATGAGTTAATAATAGCTGTGAAACCCTTAAAACTATGCGTGGAGCTCTGGGTAAGATGGTGGCATAGGAGCCATGCCAAATTTGCCTAGCAAGAGATTTAAGCAAAACCACAGCAAAATAAACTCTTCTGAAAAGTGAAGGTGTTATAGGATTTTTTTTTGAGAGAGAGAGAGACAGACAGAGAATGGGTGCGCCATTGGCCTCTCAGCCCCTGTGAATGAACTCCAGTTGTGTGCCCCCCCCTTGTGAGCAAGTGCAGCATTACACCCTTGTGTAACTTTTTGCGTCTGGTTAAATGTGGGACCTAGAGAATTGAATGAGGGTTTCCAGTCTTCGCAGGCAGGTGCCTTAACCGCTAAGCCATCTCTCCAGCCTGATGTATACGTTTTTATTATCCATAGAGTAGAAGCAGGAAAGACCAAGATCCACCACAAAGGAGGAAAATGGCCAGAATCCCACTGAGGCACTTGGGCCCAGATCCATGTCATCCGCATACCTGCCCTGCCTGGCTCCGAGCTGCAGGAGCAGAGACCAAACAAGGGATTTTTTTTCCTAACCTTATCAGCCTCCTTGCAAAGTCAAGACACCTGAAGGAAAGACAGCAGAGATCAGCTGAGGAGCTGTGGAAAGAGATACAGGTGGGACCAGCTGAGCAGTTCCACTACAACTCCAGGCTTTCTGCACTCTCCCTTCCCCCAACCATCAGAACCCCGAGACAAACACATTCAGCCCCCAGTGGCAGGGCATCTAGCATAGCTGATCAGAACACCAGATCCACAGCACAAAACTGAGGGATGGAGATAGGCACTGAGCATTGGTGAGATTGGAAGCCACCCAAATGGTAAGGAGGCCAACTGACAAAAAAGCAGGTATCTAGGCCTGCACTGGAAGTGCTAATCTCTCTTTCCATGTCAGGGTAGGTGTAGCAGACAGCTTCAGGTTCGCTGAGATGAACTTCCAGACCAGGCACAATTATGGAGGAAGGGATATTATTTATTGAAGCTTACAGTTCCAGGGGAAGTTCCATAATGGCAAGAGAAGCGGCCTGCTCTCCACAGAGCCAAGCAGAGAGAGAGAGAAACCAACCAGCCACCACAGCACACAGAGCAAAACTACAGCCAAAAGGTCACACAGCACACTTCAGGAACTCCTACTAGGCACATTTGCATATCTTTACAATGGAATCTCAAACCATCACCACACCTTAAGATTGGGCCCCCAGTGACCTTGCTTCTAGCAAGGTGATTGCAGATGCAAACTATAACTAACAAAACGTTGAATATATTGGGGGACATATATTCAAACTACCACATTCTGCCCCTGGCCCCCAATATATTTAGCTCTTGGCCCCCAATAGATTTATAACTATCATACATTGTAAATTGTACTCAGTCCAATTTCAAAGGTTCTCACAGTCTTGATCAACTTAAGATAGTGAGTCCTGTAAAATCAAACAAGTTAAATACTTTCAACATGTCAAGGCACAGAGTAAACATTTTTAACTGTATAAGAAATAGCAAGGAGAGACTAGAACAATGCAAACTCAACCACCATCAGCCGTCATCAAACTTCTGCAGTTCAGGTTCAATATAACCAGAGACTGACAGTCTCCAGGTTTTCCAATTCCGCCCCTCCAGCTGGGCAGAGTCGCCAGGGAAAACTTTCATCCCATGCCAACACTGCACTCCATGGTAGTCCTTTTGCACAGTCCTGGTATATCCAAAACATCTTCAGGTCTCCATGCAAACCATGGTCCATCTTCCAAAGGCTCTTCCAGCCTATTCCTGAGGGTCTTCATGCCCTGCCTCATGCCGCATCTCAGCAGTGGCTCCTGGAACCGTGTGCAACTCACGACCACTCCATGCATTTTTCATGCTTCCAAAACTAATACCAGGTTTGCAGGACACAGCCATATTCTTAATCCAGGGATGAAATAAATCACAGCCTTGAAAAGCAGGTTCTTTCTCCAGTCAGCTCTTTCCAAGAATTTGCATTCTTAACAGTCTTTGCTCAGGCATCCTCTCTATTGTTTTAATGTAAATCAAGTCAGGCCACCTTCCTTCCACCTTCCTTAAGATTGCTAATGGGTTGACAATAGAAGCTCCAGTAACCTAAAACCAGTCTCAGTGCCTCTGCTTGTAACTTGCTTGAGGTTTTCCAACTTAAATTCTTAAAATCTCAGTCCGATATCTTTAGCCAAGCACATCAGTTCATTACAAATTTATGTTTGATCAAACTTTCTGGGCCTGGATAGCAGAACGTAGCCATCCCTTATGCCAGTAACCCAGTTCCAACAAAGTCCTCTGCAGTCTTTCCTTCCCCTTAGAAAGCTCATAAGCCAAGCCTCGAAGTTCAATACAGACTGCACTTAGCATTCTCAAACTCTCATAAGAATAGTCCATAAAACTTGGCTTACCACTCCAGAAGGCATCTTCAGTTGCAAGCACCAAGTCCATGCCCATTCCTCCAAAACAAAAGTTCCAAAAGACGAACATCCACAAGGTCAGGTTCATCTCACCCCACACTCCTCGGTACCACTTTACTGTTGCAGACAGCTTCAGGTTCGCTGAGATGAACTTCCAGACCAGGCACAATTATGGAGGAAGGGATATTATTTATTGAAGCTTACAGATCCAGGGGAAGTTCCATAGTGGCAAGAGAAGCGGCCTGCTCTCCACAGGGCCAAGCAGAGAGAGAGAGAAACCAACCAGCCACCACAGCACACAGAGCAAAACTACAGCCAAAAGGTCACACAGCACACTTCAGGAACTCCTACTAGGCACATTTGCATATCTTTACAATGGAATCTCAAACCATCACCACACCTTAAGATTGGGCCCCCAGTGACCTTGCCTCTAGCAAGGTGATTGCAGATGCAAACTATAACTAACAAAACGTTGAATATATTGGGGGACATATATTCAAACTACCACACACCTTAACCACTAAGCCATCTTGTTTGGCTTTACCATTCTCAATTAGGCTGTATTTGGGGGTTGACTATTGTTGCCTTTGATGCTTTCAGATTTATAAGGCCTTTGTCTTTTGCTTCTGTCATTATGGGGGGCAGGGTCTGATTCAGATCCAGGCTGACTTGGAACCCAATGCTGAACAAAAATCTCAACCTCTCAGCTGACAGGATTAAGGGTATAGAGCAACACACACCCTTAGGGAATCTAGGTTTATAAAGCTATCTGTTTGTTTGAATCCCCACACTTGCATACTCTGTGCTGGTTTTTATTGAATGTATAATTCTCAGTTGAAGTTTAGAATTTGCCAGTAAATTGCTCCACCCAGCCCACTAGAATACTTGAATAGCAGGCAAACTCAATACCTGGGATTACTTATGCAGCTGGGTTGGAGTACAAGAGCTACACTTGGCACCTTAACCTCCTTCTCTGAAGATACATAAAGTTAGATTTCCAAGTCTAACAGCACTGCAGATTATTAGAAAACCCAAGCATCAAATCAACTCAGGATGCAAAAATTGCTACCTTACCCAGGTCGCCATTGCTTTATACATTCTCACTTAGCACAGATTTGTAACTATGCGTGTAATAAAGCACAGCCTTATCAAAAAAAAATAATCGCTACCTTATAATACAAGAAAACACAAAGAATCAAGACAATATAATCCCACCAAAAATTATAAATCCATCAGAAATGACTCCTAATGAGACTTTTAGATGAAATACCTGACAAAGATTTTAAAAAAAAAGATTTTTATCCATACTCAAATAAATCAAAGAATAAAACAAAGGAATAAAAGAAGAAACAGACTCTTGAAAGAGAACACAGGAAACCAGATTAATGAAATAAGGAGGTCATTACAAGACATGAGTAAGGAAATAGAAATACTGATGAAAACCCAGGCAGAAATTCTAGCTCTGAAAAACAGAGTCAGTCAAATAAAAAACTCTGTGGAAAATTTCACCAGTAGAATGGATGAAGGAGAGAATAGAATATCTAAACTAGAAGACCAGGTGGCAGACCTATCACAGTCCAACAAAGAGAAAAACAAACTAATAGGAAAGTAAGAATAAGAATTTCAAGATATCCAGGACACTATGAAAAAAATCAAACATAAGAATTCAGGGTATAGTAGAAGAAGAATTTCAATCCAGAGGCATAGTAGTCATTTTCAACAAAATCATGGAAGAAAAATTTCCCCGAATTGGGAAAGAAATGCTAGTGCATATACAGGAAGCTTTATGAACACCAAATAGACAAAACCTGGAAAGAAGCTCTTCTCGCCATGTTATAATTAAACTTCTAAACACACGAACCAAAAAAATATATATATTGAAAGCAGTTAGAGAGAAAAAGCAAATCAACTACAGAGGCAAGCCTGTAAGTATAACAGCAGATTACTCAACACAAACTTTAAAAGCCAGGTCTTGGCATGATGTATTCCAAGTTCTGAAAGATAACAACTGTCAACCAAGATTACTTTATCCTGCAAAGGTATCTATCCAAATTGATGTAGAAATAAGGACATTCCACAACAAAAACAGGCTAAAGGAATTTATGACAACTAAGCCAGCTCTATAGAAAATTCTTGAAGGAATCCTTCACTCTGAAGAGAAAGCAAAACACACACGTGAGGAAACAGGAAAAAAATAAATCATACTCAATAACAGTTAAAACAAGAGAGTAAAGGGAAAACAGGAAGCACTACAAACTAAGAAGGATAACAAGAATAAATACATACCTTTCAATAATAAATCTTAATATCAATGGCCTCAATGCCCCAACCAAAAGACACAGGCTTAGAGACTGGATTACAAAGTAGGATCCTGCTGTTTGTTGCCTCCAGGAAACTCATCTCTCAATAAAAGATAGATACTATCTTAGGGTGAAAGGATGGAAAGTGGTATTTCAAGCAAATGGGCCTAGGAAACAAGCAGAGGTTGCTATCCTAATATCTGATAGGATAGACTTCAAACCAACATTAGTGAGTAAAGATAAAGAAGATCACTTTATACTGTTTAAAGGAACACTTCAACAGGAGGACATTACAATCCTAAAAATATATGCATCTAACATGGGGGCTGCCAATTTCATCAAACACTATTAGACTTAAGGTCACAGATAACACCAAACACAATTGTAGTGTGTGACTTCAGTACCCCACTCTAATCAATTGACAGGTCATCCCAGCAAAAAATAAACAGAGACACATCTGGATTAAATGATATCATAGAACAAATGGACCTAACAGATAACTACACAATATTCCATCCAAATGCTGCAGAATATACTTTTTTTTCAGCAGTACATGGAACATTCTCTAAAATAGGCCATATATTAAGATACAAAGCAAATCTTAACAAATACAGGAAAATTGAAATAAGCCCTTGTTCTCTATCTAACAACAATGGGATTAAACTACAAATCAGCAACAAGAAAAAGTAGAGCATACCAAAACCTTTGGGCCACAATGAAAGTAGTCCCAAGAGGGAAATTTATAGCTCTAAGTGCCTATATTAAGAAATAGAAGAACAAGGCAAACAAACAAAAAAAAAAATCAGTAGACAGGAAGAAATAATAAAGATTAGGGCAGAAATTAATGTAATGAAACCAAAAGGAATAAATGATACAAACAGTTGGTTCTTTGAAAGGATAAACAAGATTGATAAACCCTTAGCAAATCTGACCAGAAGAAAGAAGAGACAAAAATTAATAAAAATTAGAGATGAAAAAGGCCCCATTACAACAGATACTAAAGAAATTCAGAACATCATACAGATATACTTTAAGAATATATATGCCTCTAAGTTGAAAATCTGAAAGAAATGGATGATTTCCTTGATTCATATGACCTACCAAAATTAAATCAAGGTGAGATAAATCAATTAAATAGACCTATTACAAGTAAGGAGATCCAAGCAGTTATAAAAAGTCTCCCAACTGAAAAAAGTCCAGGCCCAGATGGATTCACTGGTGAATTTTACCAGACCTTCATGGAAGAACTAACACCACTGCTTCTCAAACTTTTTCCATAAAATAGAAAAGGTAGGAATTCTACCGAACTCCTTCTACAAAGCCAGCATCACCCTGATGCCAAAACCAGACAAAGACAGAACAGAAAAGAAAACTACAGACCAATCTCCCTCATGAATATTGACGCAAAAGTTCTCAACAAAATATTGGCAAACAGAATACAAGAATATATCGGAAAGATTATTAACCCCAAGCAAGTACACTTTATCCCAGAGATGCAGGAATGGTTCAACATGTGCAAATCAATAAATGTAATGCATAATATGAATGGACTGAAGGACAAAAATTACATGATCATCTCAATAGATGCAGAAAAGGCATTCAACAAAATCCAGCATCCCTTCATGGTAAAAGTTCTGCAGAAACTGGGAATAGAAGAAACATATCTCAACATAATAAAAGCTATTCATGACAAACAAATTCTCCATGCTTAATATCTAACCTCCTTCTCCATTCTGAGTTGCATAATACGTTGTCAGGAGACTAGACATTTCAGATGAAGTTTACTAGGGCTGCAATCTATAGTCCAGTGGTAGATCACTTGCTTAGCATGTGCAAGGCCTTAGGTTTGGTAACCAGTACCAACAAAAGCAAAGAAACCCAAATCAAATGATGTTTATCCCATATCCTCCCCTGCTTTTGGAGAGAGTCTTCCACAAACTCAGGATCTTTCCACCTCTTTTGCAGTGCGGGGAATTACAGGCATGTACCACCACATTTGGTCTCCATCTTTCTCACCACTTAAAAAAATGTTTCATGAGCCGGGCATGGTGGCGCACGCCTTTAATCCCAGCACTCGGGAGGCAGAGGTAGGAGGATCGCTGTTGCGGTCCCCCCCAAGGCCAGCTCAGGAGGGATGGTAGGGTCTCTGCCTAGTTGGCGTGAGGAACGCAGAATCACAACACAAACTCCGGGAGTTGGGTGAAAGCGGAAACGAGAATCCACAAACTCATTTATTTAGCACAATGTACATAGGATTTAAGGGGCTGCTAATCCTTGTATGGGGTGGTCCCCTATTTGGGACCAATGACAGCCTGTCTCTGGACAGGACATCTCGTAGCAGACTTCTTGTGAGCATGGGACTGTAACTATTGTCACACCAAGCCTGCGCAGAATGCCATTTTCACAGAAGCCACTTCCTGTTTTCTTCTGCCATGCGGTCTGGCTAGGACCAGGCCTATATTGTGCCATACATATCCTCCTTTTTGTTTTTATTATTGGCAGCCCTGAGAGGTATGGTTTATTGCCAAACCATTGTTGAACCCATCCCCCAAGGTATCATCATACGTGACAGTGCCTGTCTTAGGTTGTTCCATCTCATGGAGTCTTACCCATCATGGGCTACTTGCCACCTCGGTGAGAAAACCCAAGGGGGATGGCCTGGTATGGTTTTTGGAAAGCCATTGTTGAACCCAGGCCCCAAGGGATCATCACATGTAACAGTGCCTGTCTTAGGTTGCCCCATCTCATGGAATCTTACCCGTCATGGGCTAGCTGCCATCCTGGTGAGGAAACCCGAGGGGTATGGCCTGGTATGGCTTTTAGCATGAGGTCTGGCTAGGGGCTAGACCTGTATTGTACCATACATATGAGGCTGTTGCCTAGGAGGCATGGAAGGGTCAAGTGGGTGTGGCTCTGTGGCATGTGAACAGTCCCAGCAAGCGAGAATCAGCTAGAGAGCCTGAAGAGGACTGGAGTAGGACAGGTTGCTGGGTGAGTTCACCCTAGTGTCATAGTCAGTAGCATTGAGTGTCCTTAATGGTAGCAGCTCAATGTAATCAAAGGAGTTGGAAAGGAATTTATAGCTAGTTGTGGGGGGGGGATAAGTTTAAAGTCCCGTATATAGTCTGAGGGGTCTGTCATCATCTTCTTCAGCAAGGCTGGTTGCTGAGTCAGTGGCTGGACGGACGTTTCTGGCAGGAATCCAAACTGGGATTTGTGAAGTTTCTGGAAAGACACAGGCATACCCTCAGCCCTGCATTAAAAGAGGGTGGGGCCCCTTCCAAATATTAGTAAGAGGATCTTTCCAGCGGACTAAGGGTAAGGGTGTTGTGGTTGGTTGGGATCTCCAATGTTTGTAGGCTGGGGAGAGTCCTGCCTCATCAAAGGTGAGAAAATTGAGGGTGAAAAGAGCTTCCACTAGGGCCAAGTGGGGGTCCTTGGGCGACATAGTGGACTTTTGTTTTATAATTAGTTCCTTTAGGGTCCGGTTTGTTCTTTCCACGATGGCTTGTCCTTGTGGCTTGTAGGGGATCCCAAGGGAGTGTTTTATTCCCCAAGATTCCATGAAGGATGTGAATTGGGCAGATGTGTATTCAGGGCCATTGTCCATTTTAATTGACCAGGGCACGCCCATGACCAACATAGTGGTTTTTGTTGCCTAAATGGCATGGGACGCCTTTTCCCCAGAGAGAACAATAGCAAAAGTAAGCTTAGAATAAGTGTCCACAATGACATGGACATATTTGAGGTTACCAAAGGAAGGTATGTGGGTAACATCCATCTGCCAGATAGAATTTGGGGTAAGGCCTCTAGGATTGACTCCTTGAGGCTGTAGGGGGCCCAGGGGGGCTGGGGGGCACATGCCTTACAGGTACGGGTTAAATGTTTGCATTGGCTATGCGAGAGCTCAGGATATAGGGTTTTTAGATTAGTGGGGGATAGATGGAACCTTTGGTGTAAACGTCTGGCTTGTTCTAAAGGTGGCAAGGAGGAGACAGCAATAAATTTGTCTACCTGTGAATTTCCATCAGCAATAAAGCCAGGCAGACCAGTGTGTGAGCGAACATGCTCAATAAACCAAGGGTACAATCTGTTTTCCATCTGCAATTGCAAAGTGGAGATGGCAATGTCTATGGGATGATGAGAGGGCCTGGGATTGGCTAAGGGCAGTACCTTTGTCATTTGAACAGCGTAACTGCTGTCAGAGAATATGTTGACAGGCTCTTGTTGACAGAGCTCTAAGACTCTGATGAAGGCATATAGTTCCCCTAGCTGGACTGAATGGGGGTTAGGGAACTTAAGGGCCTCATCTGGTCAATTGGCTCTCTTAATAATTAGTCTATAGGTATGTTTATTGGCATCTGTAAAGGCCGAGGCTGCTAAGGGTATCGGCTGACCGGAAGGCCTGGAGAAATAGTTAGTCTTGATGGGTAAAGCCGTTAGGGATTGAAGTAGTTTGTGAGCGGGGAGGTGGTTATCTATCTCATTGTGGAATCCCGCCATCAGGATGTGGAAAAGGGGGTCCTCCCTAAAAAGAAGTTGAAGTTCAGACATGGGGATGGGCAGAATTATTTTGGAGGGTTCCATATTATAGATTTTGTTAGTGTAGGTACATGCCTTAATTGCTATGAGGAACATTGCCTGTAGGTTGGTGGTGAGTTTATGGGCCTGTGCCCATGAGGGATGTACCCAGTAAAGGGGCGATTGATTTTGCCAGATGACTCCCAACGGTGCCCCTGTCGTCCAAAGGATCACATTTAGAATTGGAGCATACGGGTCATATCTTGCGAGGGTCATAGAAAAGAGGTAGTGGGATATTTTATGTAACAAATTTTTGTGGTCGTTTAGAGGAATTTTCCTTGAAGGGTTGTCAGTAACTCTAAGGAGGTCATAAAGCGGTAGGAGTTCACTAGGAGGGATGGATAAAAAAGGTTTGAGCCAGTTAATTTGGCCACAGAGTTGTTGGAGATCATTGAGAGAATAATGGTCCTTTATTAGAAGATGAGGTGTAAGTGGTTGTATAGTAGTGGAAATTTTGTATCCTAAAAATCCCCAAAGGGGCACTGTTTGAATTTTTTCATTCGCTATGGCAAACCCAAGTTTTGGAGATCCTCATTACGCACGGCAGCAATAGCATTACGCGCTGCTGTGGATGCTCCTTCCCGTGTCAGTTGCTTAACTAAAGCATCCCTGGTGGGGCTAGGGGGAGTGCGTCGGTCCATGGCTCCATCACACGAGAGAGGAAATCTGTGAAGCCCTTGGATGTGCCCTGGACCAGATTACGAAAATAGGTATCTGGCCTCTGTGGGAGGCAGGCCTTAAGCCCTTGAAGGGATAACGATTTAATTTGGTCAAAGTAGGCATGTATGCCCACTGTGGCTTGTGATATAGGGTCTGTATAAGGTCCTGTGCCAAGGAGCATGTCCAAGGTAATTGGAATTCCATCCCTAAGATTTTGGCGGGCCTGGGATTCAGCCAGGTCACTATAGGCGGCTTTCCATTGGAGGAATTCAAGGGGGAGAAGGACTGCCTTGAGGAGCGAGTACCAGTCATAGTAAGTTTGAGGATGGATGGCCCATTGTAAGAGGACTTGTTCAAAGTAAGCAGCATCAATGCTGGATTCCTGGGCTGCCTTACGGATGAGGGCCAGATTAAAGAGGGGGGTGGGGTGCCACAGCCTGACTGTCGCATCTGGCCCTACGTTAACAGGGAAGGCGGCGAAGGGGCGTGTCAGGGAACTGGCAGTTGCCTGGGTGTGTGCAGGACTGAGGGGGGGGGAGATCCTTGGAAGGGTAACGAGGGGGAGGGGTGGTTGCGAGTGTGGCTGTAGCAGGAGGGGGCCGGGGTGGCAACTTATTATCATTTAAAGGTTTTAGTTCCTCCTCATCGGAGTTATCGGAAGAGGGGGCTGGGAGGGATGAGCTGTGAAGAGCCAATTCAGGTTCCTCTTCATATTGTTTGTTATGGGCATAAATGATTTCCTGTACTGTGGAGCCTTTAAGGCCGGCAATTATGGCAAGGAGGATAGAAAAGAATGGAGCAAGGGGTGTGTGCCCTTCATAAACCTCATGTTTTTTGGCAAGGAATAGAACCTGGGACCAAATGTTAGTGTCCCAGATGTTCTCCGGAGTGATCCATGGGGCGAAAACAAGAGTTTCATCCCAAAAGCTATGGAGGTCTTTTTGTTTTACTTTTAAGCCACATTGCAGGAGGAAGGCCTTAAGAGCCTGTAATTTTGGCGGCCTCTGGTGGGGAGGGAGGTTGCCCATTACCGCGTGGTGTTGTTTGATGGGGGGGCTGGGCTGGGACACTCCTGAATCAAAGAGACTGAGAAAATAATAACCCAGATCAAAGATGATAGCCCAAAGGATGATCATGCAAACCACAAGTCCTAATGCTGGGGCCAGCTGAGACATACGAATAGATTGTTTAGGACCCACGTGTCTTGTGCTTGGTGGGGGGCAGGGCCAGCACAGGCTTCGGGCCGTGTGGTGGTGTGTGCCTTACTAGGGGGGGGGAAGGGGAGGACAAACAAAGGAAGAAGGGGGGGAAGGGGCTGCCTGCTCACCCACAGGCAACCGTTAGCTGGGCTTTTCTCACCAATGAAGAACTGGGCGTTTTGCTCGTCGGACTTTCAAGAACTGGGCGTCGCAGAGGGGGCTACTCGCCGAGGGGGCGTCTCGAAGAACTGGGCGTTTCGCCGTTTTGCCAAATGCCGAGGGTGCTGCTCACCGGCTCACGGGACGTTCAACGAGGCATCTTGCCAGACGCCGATGGGGCAGAGGGTCACGGATGGGGCGTTCTCGCTAATGCTGATGATGGGGCAGAGGGTCCCTGTTCAGGCGCCAGATGTTGCGGTCCCCCCCCAAGGCCAGCTCAGGAGGGACGGTAGGGTCTCTGCCGAGTTGGGGTGAGCAGCGTGGAGTCATGACACAAACTCCGGGAGTTGGGTGAAAGCTGAAGCGAGAATCCACAAACTCATTTATTTAGCACAATGTACATAGGGTTTAAGGGGCTGCTAATCCTTGTATGGGGTGGTCCCCTATTTGTGATCAATGACAGCCTGTCTCTGGACAGGACATCTCGTAGCAGACTTCTCGCGAGCACAGGACTGTAACTGTTGTCACACCAAGCCTACGCAGAATGCCATTTTCACAGAAGCCACTTCCTGTTTTCTTCTGCCATGCGGTCTGGCTAGGACCAGGCCTATATTGTGCCATACAGATCGCCAAGAGTTCAAGGCCACCCTGAGACTACATAGTTAATTCCAGGTCAGCCTGGACCAGAGTGAGACCCTACCTCGCAAAACCAAAAAAAAAAAAAAAAAGTTTCATGGGCTGGAGAGATGGCTTAGCGGTAAAGGCTCCTGCCTGCGAAGCTTAAGAACACCTGTTCGATTCTCCAGGTCCCACGTTTAGCCAGACATAGTGATGCAAGGGTGTAATGCCACACTTGCCCACAAGGGGGCGAACACATTTGGAATTTGTTCACAGTGGCTGAGAGGCCACTGGTGCACCCATTCTCTCTCTCTGCCTCTTCCTTTCTCTCTGCTTCTCTGTCTCTCTTTCAAAAAATGTTTTATTTATTTATGAGAGAGAAAGAGAGAGAAGGAAGGAAGGAAGGAAGGGAGAGAGGGAGGGAGGGGGGAGGGAGGGAGGGAGGGAGGGGTGAGTATGGGCATGTCAGGGCCTCTCACCACTGCAAATGAACTCCAGACACATGTGCCACCTAGTGCATTCTGTGCTTTGTGGGTACTGGGAAATCAAACTCAGGACATCAAGCTTTGCAAGCAAGAGTTTTTAACTGCTAAGGCATCTCTTCAGCCCCATTTTTGTTTTTCTTACTCGCCTTTTACTGATGAGTTTTGAGTCTAAAATAAATCTTTCATTTAATCTAAGCCTACATCTATCTAATATGTCACTTAGTTATCTGTCCTTTGAGCCTGAAAGGTCTCTTGTGCGTAAAGCCTAGCTATTTTATAGTACTTTTGAAGTCCATCCTTGCCACATTCCTCAAACCTCGATTCCACACTTTCCCCTTTCTAATATCTTTAATTTATTCCTTTTAAGGGACTTTCCCTTCAGTCATAAGACTTATGCCTTCTTCAGTAGAAGACAAAGATCTATTGAAGTGTCTAGCATTTTTAGTTGCTAAACCATTATTAATTTTTCTTTTCTAGTCACATTTCTCCCATATATATGGTGTAGTCAAGACTATTTCCTGTTTATTCTCACAAATCCTTGGGCCATATGGATAGGCTTACCCTGTGTGTACTTGAATTATAGGACTCTTTTTACTCTTCTTCTCATCACTGATTTCATGAGATTCCTTTCCCCTCCTTTCCCCCACTTCCCACACACCCCGACTACTAAACTGATTTTAGAGCTCTGGGATGGCAGGTCAAAGTCTTGACTATTTATCTTCAGTCTTTGCAAGCAGAGTCTTAAGGATACTGGACCCTCAGGTTGTGTTTGAGTAAGTGCTACTGTTCCATGCCAGATATCCTCTGCATTGAAAGATGTAAACAACTATTGCCAGCTTTATCAAAATTTCCATTCCAATTTCCACTCCTCATTACCCATGTAAGCAAGATGCACTAGGTGGCTTATACATCTGGAGTTCATTTGCAGTGGCTGGAGGTCTGGCATGCCCATTCTCTCTCTCTCTCCCTCCCTCTCTCTCTCTCTCTCTCTCTCGTTCTCACTCTCTTAAAAAAAAAAAAGCAGCTGGGTCAACTCATGAGAGAAGGCTTGGAGAGGGTCATTAGATTCCCCACCTGAGATTCAAGTACTCCGCTGCACCATCTGTTTGCAATAATGCATGAGGTCTTGAGACCTCAGGGGTCGATAAGAGTATACAGAGAGGAAAGGATCTTGGAACAATGAGCTCCATCTAAATGGTTTCTTTGGAGTCTCCGTTCTCTGTTGTCAGCCCTCACCTGAGGCTGAGCTGAGGGGGGAGCATCTGCAGGGGTAATCCTGTTACAGTGAGCCCTACTGAAGTGCTGCTTTGGGGGTCGCATGCCCTGTGAGCAAGCCCTCACCCCGAGGCTGAGGGAGGAGCATCTGAGGAGTAATCGTGACACTGGAAGCTCCATCAAAGTAGCTGCTTTGGGAGCTCCACAGTTCTGTAACGAACCCTTCTTTATGCTCTGTAAGGTCCCCCCCCCCCGCAAAAAAAAAATCATTGGTTTACTGAACTACTGAACTGGTATTGGTGTAATCGTGCTTTGGTCTGCCATCTGAGCACTATCTGGGATGAAGACGTGTGTCCACGCCTCTGCAGGGGAAAAGTTTCCCGCGACACCCACCCTGGAGCATGTTTCATTACTTTACTTTGAGACATTCATAGCCCATCTGATCTCCCCATCCTTGAATAAAGATGTGCTGCCAGCGTCCCTGAGGTGGAGCTCTCATGAAGGAAGCTGTTTTCCTTGTGTACTGTAAGGTTCCCAACAGGCTGGTCTTTCTTCTTGCTGACTTACTCTTTACTTCACAAGTCGTTTTCAGGGGTGTTGTCTCTGCAACCCACACATGCTGTGCTCTTCTTTCTCTATAGCTGTTCTGCATATTTTTCTTTTTAAAAACTTACTATGCTTCTGATTATTCCAATCTACTGTCTTGATTTTTGGGATAGCCGTTTCCTTGTTCTTTATTTGTACCACCTACAAATACATTTCTTTGTGTTTTTGAAGGTATTTGAAGGGTGTCACATTATATATTTACTTTTTTGTCTCGCTTCTTTGGCTCAAAATTGTATTGTGTGACTAAGTCTTGATTTCAATTTAAGTTTGTTCTCATTTGCTTTATAGTATTTCATTGTATAAATGTACCACAATTTGTCCATGTACAATAGGTGAACAATACCTGGCTTGTATCCAGTTCCTTCTTTTAATATTACTTAGTTGAGAGAGAGAGAGAGTATGAGAATATAAATATTGGTGTCCCAGGGCCTCTTGCCACTACAAATGAATTCCCAAATCATGTGCCAGATGGCTTTACGTGGGTACTGGGGAATTGAACCTGGGCCATCAGGCTTTGCAAGCAAGTACTTTTAACTGCTGAGCCATCTCCCCAATCTCTGTTTCCAGTTTCTGTTAGAAAGAACATTGTAAAACTTTTAGTTTTATTTACTTAAGTATTAGTGAGATTGAGCCCTGTTTTGTATATGTATTGATTATTTGAATGCCCTCTCCTATGAATTGTCTACTTAATTATTTTTGTTTTGTTTTTGTTTTTGTTTTTCAAGGCAGGGTCTTTCTCTAACCCAGGATAACCTGGAATTCACTGTGTTGTCTCAGGCTGGCCTTAAACTCACAGCCACCCTCCTACCTTGGCCTCCCAAGTGCTGGGATTAAAAGTGTGTGCCACCACGCCTGGCCACTTTCCACGTCCATCCATTTCCCTACACATTTCATTGTATCATTTTTTTTTTCTTGCTGCTGAGTAGAAGTCCATTGTGTAAATATTCCACAACTTCGTCATCCATTTATCCAATGATGGGTTGATTCCAGTTCTTAGCTGTTATGAATTGAGCAGCAATAAACATGGCTTAGCAAACATCTCTATAGTGAGGCACTGATCATTCAGGGTAAATGCCCAGTAAGGGAATAACTGGGTCTGTGGGTAGTTCTACATTCATCTTTTTCAGGAATCTCCATATTTTTTTCCATGGTGGTTGTACAAGTTACATTCCCACCAGCAGTGGATGAGGGTTTCTCTTTCCCCACATCCTCACCAACATTTGATGTTATTTGATTTTTTTAATGATTGCCATCCTTACTGGAGTAAGGTGGCATCTCATAGTTGTTTTAATTTGCATTTCCCTTATGTTTAAGGATGCTGAACCTTTTCTTAAGTGTGTATTTCTTTCTCTGGAGAGCTCCCTATTCAGTTCTCTACCCCATTGTTTGAGTGGGTTGTTTGCTTTTTTTATTGTTTAGGTTTTTGAGTTCCTGTAGATTCTAGATATTAGGCTTCTATCAGTGGTATAGCTAGTAAAAAGTTTCTCCCTTTCTGTGGGAAATCTGTTTGCTCTGCTTATGTTATGTTTGTCTGTGTAAAAGCTTTTTAAGTTCATGAGATCTCATTGGTTGAGCAATTGTTTAATTTCCTGGAGTGGGTCTAGTTTTATTTTTCTATGTGTGATTATCCAATTTATACAGCACAATTTGTTGGAGATGCTGTCTTTTCTCCAGTCTACATTATTGGCATCTTTGTAAAAGATCAAGTAGCTGTAGTTACTTGACCAAAGGCCAGGTCTTCAGTTCTGTTCCATTGATCTATATGTCTATTTTTTGTGCCAGAACCATGTTGTTTTTATTACCATGAATTTGTAGTATAGCTTTAGGTCAGGTATGGTTGTACTTCTAGAGATGTTTCTTTTGCTGAGGATGTGTTTAGATATCTGAGGCCTGCTGCCATTCTACATGAATTTTCAGATCCTTTTTTCTATCTCTGTGACGAATGATGCTGGGATTTTATTGGTATTGCATTAAGTCTGTATATTGCTTTTGGGACACTTGCCATTTTCACAGTATTAATTCTACCTATCCAGAGAATGGGAGGTCTTTCCATCTTCTCAAGTCTTCCTTGATTTCTTTCTTGAGGTTTTTAAAAAAAATTTTTTTTATTGACAGTTTCAGTACTTACAGACAATAAACCATATTTCCCTCCCCTTCCCCATTTTCCCCTTCACATCTCTGCTCTGTATCATATCCCCTCCCTCTCTCCAATAGTCTCTCTTTTAATTTGATGTCATCATCTTTTTCTCCTAGTATGAGTGTCTTGTGAAGGTATTGCTGGGTGCTGTGAGGTCATGGATGTCAAGGCCAATTTCTGTCTGGGCAGTTGAATTGTAAGGATTGGTACCCTTCCTTTGGCTCTTACATTGTTTTCATTGTATAGGTCTTTCACATCCTTAATGTTATTCCAATGTATTTGATTTTTGGGTTTTTTTTTTTTTTTGTGGCTATTGAAAATGGGACCGTTTCACTGATTTCATTCTCTGTGTATTTGTCCTTTGCATATAGAAAGGCTACTTATTTTTATGTGTTGATTTTGTACCTGCCACTTTGCTGAAGGAATTTATCACCTTTAGAAGTATTTTTAAACAAATTTCATATTTTTATAACAGGTTATACACTTTAAAAAATTTTTATTGTATTTTACTTATTAGAGAGAAAGAGGCAGAGAGAGAGAGAGAGAGAGAGAGAGAGAATAGGTGAACCAGGGCCTTCAGCCGCTGTAAACGAACTCTAGACACACGTAGCATCTTGTGCATCTGGCTTATGTGGGTCTTGGGGAATCGAACCTGGGTATTTTGGCTTCATAGGCAAACATCTTAACCACTAAGCGATCCTGCCAGTATTCCTTTAGAACTTTGTGGTGGAGACTTTTGGGACACTTATGTATAGGATCATGTCATCTGCAAATAGGGGTAATTTAACTTCTTCCTTTCCAGTCTGTATCCTTTTATTTGTTTCCCTTTCTTATTGCTTGGGCTAGGACTTCTACTATTATGTTGATGAGCAGTGATGAGGGTGGACACCCCTGTCTTGTTCCTGATATCAATGGGGACTCCTTGAGTCTTTCCCCATTAAGTATTATTTGGGTTTTAGGTACTTTGTACATAGCCTTTGGTGTGTTGAGATAGAGACCCTCTATGCCTCTTCTCTCCAGAGTTTTGATCATGAAGTGATGTTGTATTTTGTGTGAGACCTTTTCTGCATCTGTTGAGATGATCATATGGTTCTTGTGATTAAGTTTATTTATGTGGTATATTATGTTGACTGATGTCTATATGTTGAACCATCCCTGTATTCCTGGGATGAATCCTGCTTGATCAAGATGGATAATGCTATTGATGTGTTGTTGAGTTTGGTTTGCAAGGATTTTGTTCAGGATATTTGTAACTAAGTTCATCAGGGATCTAGGTCTATAGTTTTCTTGTGTCACTGTCTGGTTTTGGTATTAGGGTGATAAAAGGAGTTGGGGAGCATTCCCTATTCTCCAATTATGTGAAATAGTTTCAGAAAAATTGGTTTCAGTTGTTCAGTGATGGTTTGATAGAATTCAGCTGAGAAGCCATCTGGTCCTGTGCTTTTCTTTTTGGGGAGATTTTTGATTACCTTTTTAATCTTCATGGATGTAATAAGTTTGTTTAGGAGATTAATACACCCTGACTTTAGTTTTGGTAGGTGGTATGTCTAGGAATTCATCCATGTCTTCCAGATTATCCAATTTTATGGACTAGAGGTTTTGGAAGTATTGTCCTCATGATTCTTCCAGGGTTTCTTGCCATTGCATATGAACTCCAGATACATGCATCATGTCACATCTGGCTTTACATGGGTGCTGGGGACCTGAACCCTGGGCCAGCAGGCTTTGCAAGTAAGCACTGTAACTGCTGACTCACCTCCTCAGACCCTCAGTATTTTGTAAATGGTTAAACATTTTATAGGTCTTGTTGGAAATTTCTCCTTATTGGAAGGTCATTAAGATATTTAGCTAAGCTGGGCGTGGTGGTGCATGCTTTTAATCCCAGCACTCAGGAGGCAGAGGTAGGATGACTTCTGTGAGTTCAAGGCCACCCTGAGACTACATAGTGAATTCCAGGTCAGCCTGAGCTAGAGTGAAACCCTACCTCGGAAAACCAAAAAAAAAAAAAAAAAAAAAGATATTCAGCTATTATACATTTTGTAGTTATGCCTTTGCATTTAGGTATGTACTCTGTTTTGATTTAGTATGTGAATGGTGTGACATTGTAATCTTTTTCTAAGTGAATTTTTCTTTCATCATTGATTAATTTTGCCTCCTCGCTTATAAAGTGTTCCTATTTGCGGATCTTTTTCTGAGCTCTCCATTTTGTTCCATTGGCCTGGTTATATATCTTTTCACTAATTATTTTATTGTCAGCTCTGGGGTTTAGTAGACCAACTATTCTACTTAAAAAAAAAAAAAATCTTGGCCGGGCGTGGTGGCGCACACCTTTAATCCCAGCACTTGGGAGGCAGAGGTAGGAGGATCGCCGAAAGTTCGAGGCCACCCTGAGACTACATAGTTAATTCCAGGTCAGCCTGGACCAGAGTGAGACCCTACCTCGCAACCCCCCCCCCCAAAAAAAAAATCTTGGCTGCTCCTACTTTTTGAAGTTTCATGTTAATGTTTTATTCTACCCAGAAAAGTAAATGAAAACAAAAACTAAAAGTCAAATCCTGTTAGAATTAGATTAGAATTACATTGAATTTATATATAAATTTGTTGGGAAAATTTTTAATACTGTTTCTAATCCATAATCTATGGTGTATTTCTCCATTTACTTAAGTCTTCCTTTTATTATATAAAAATTTTATAGTTTTTTATGTAATTTTTTTTTGCATATCTTTGGTTAGATTCATTCCTAGGTATGTAACAGTTTTATGGCCACGTATATCTTAGTAAGTTCTTGATTGTAAAAATGTATCCATAAGTTTCTTGGTATGAATGTTTGTTTCTTCTTTTCCTTTTTGCTTGCTTTGTAGACTTTTTGCTATCGTTTGGATCATAATATCCTCCATTTGCCCATGTGTTCAACTTGGGTCCCCAGGGTGTTGCTAGGAGGTCAGATCTAGGGAGAGGTCTTTAAGTCAGTAAAGGTATGGCAGTGGAGGGGATTTTGAGACCCTGGTCTAGTCCTCCTTCTCTTGTTTCTGGTGCTAAGGTGACCAGTTTTACTCTACTATGAACACATTTCATGTGTGTACCTTACCAGAGGCCTACAGCAAAGGGGCCACTTAATGTGTGGCCCGAATCTTCCAAAAACTGTGAGACCAAATCAAACTTTTCTCTTTACAATTTGATTATCTTTAGGTATTTGGGGTAGTGATGGAATGCGGACTCATGCACTCTTTAATTATTTTGTAATTATTACTGTTTCTGTTTAACATTATATGAAGATTGAGTATTCTTGTTTTGTTTATGATCATTCTGTGTTTCACTGTTAAGCCTAATGGTTGCTGAGGGTTGTTATAGATGCCCTTTAATGTGGGTTCCCTAGAAACAGAGCTTGAGGTAAGGATGAAGAGTGAATGTTGTGTTTGGGGAGCAGAATCTCAGGGCATGAGAATGAGAGAAAAAAGAGGTGAGGCAGAGAAAGATGAGAAATTATGAAGGTAGTACCTTATCTGTCTGCCTCTGCTTCACAGAGAGCCGGAGGGAGGTTGTTCTGCAGATAAACATCCTTGTCTGAAGAACCTCTGTGGACAGAGCTGTAGTCCTCAGATCTGCAGATGGGATTTGGAAAAAGAGGGAAATTATCTTATCTTCCTCTTTCTCCTGCATTCCAGTCATTCAGCTCCTTCAGAGTTAAATCCCTTCTCTCCTTTGTTGCAGCATTTGGACCTGTTGGCAGTAGGTTTGGATGTCTTCTTACTTTTCATTGGCTTTTTCCCAGTGGGCCCTTTTGGATGCAATTATAGAAGCTCAAAGTAGATTAATTTGCACACACAAGAAAAGTGCTCACTCATGTAGCACAATACATTGCTTTCACGATACAGATGATGTCAGCAGGCACATTATCTTCATGCCTTCCGGTAGATTTGCACAAAATGGTTACAATGGAATTTGGCAGCCCCAGGCTCAAGTTCTGCCTCAGGTCATATATGCTTCCTGGGACCAATAACTGTGTTTAGGAATGTATTGGAGTCTGGTCAGTCCTGTGTCACATGGTCTTCTCTGTGGCCTAGCAGGGAGATGGTACAGAATTAGCTTCACCTGAGTCTCAAGGAATGCGTTCTTTACTGAAAAGAAAGGATATTTAGTGTAAAGAAGGCAAATAAGAGTTCTGCTCACAACAAAAGAAATGAATCAGTCTAAGTTGTTCAGTATTCCATGTGAAATTTAAATGGAGCTAGTGAAATACTAAGAAAATTGGTATACCCTGGTACTAGCTAGCTGTGGATTCTTTACCCGTGAAATCTTTTAAAAGAGCTTAACTCAGACTATGTTGCCCACACATAGCCTCCCCAAGAATGTTTGCGGGCTTTTATTTCTGAACTTTGTTTCTCATGCATATCATGATACCAGAAACTGAACTATCTCTTTGATGTAGTTTGAATGTAAAATGTCCTTTCTTGGCTCATGTGTTTGAACACTTTGTCTCCAGCTGGTGGCACTGTTTGAGAAGGTTGTAGAACTTTTAGGAGGTGGAGCCTTGCTGAGGAAGTGGGTCACTGAGGTTTTATAAGGAGCAGTCTTGAGATTTTATAGAATGAACCCAGTTCCTGTTGATCTACTGCTTCTGGACTCTGGCTAAAATGTGATGAGCCAGCCTGCCATGCCTTCCCCACATTGTGGACTACATCCCCTCAAAACTGTAAACTTTCTTCCACTTCTACCAAGCCTTCCCCACCACTGTGGACTGCATCCCCTTGAAACCGTGAGCCTTTCCCCCACTCCTACCATACCTTCCCCACCACTGTGGACTGCATCCCCTTGAAACTGTGAGCCTTTCCCCCACTCCTACCATACCTTCCCCACCACTGTGGACTGCATCCCCTTGAAACTGTGAGCCTTTCCCCACTCCTACCATACCTTCCCCACCACTGTGGACTGCATCCCCTTGAAACTGTGAGCCTTTCCCCCACTCCTACCATACCTTCCCCACCACTGTGGACTGCACCCCCTTGAAACCGTGAACCTTTCCCCAACTCCTACCATACCTTCCCCACCACTGTGGATTATCTTTTGGATTACCTCACTTTGTATTTTTCAGGTCCGTTTATTTTCTTGCAAATTTGGTAATTTCATTTTTTTTTTTTTACAGCTGAATAAAACTCCATTGTGTGTATGTGCCTTATTTTCATTATCTTTTCCTCAGGTGCTGGGCATCTAGGCTGTATCCATTTCCTACCTATTGTGACTGGAACAACAAATATGGATGCATAAGTATCTCTGCAGTAGATTGTAGTAGTTCTTATGTGCCTGGGCATAATGAGGACAGAACCCTTCCGATCCAGTCACTTCTCAAATGCTTTCCAGTTGGAATAGTGGTTGTCAACTTGACAGGATATAGAATCACCATGGAAACAAATTTTTTATTATGTTTGTGAGGAATTTTCTAAACTTGATTTAGTTTCTAAACTAAATTAAGGTAGGAGGACCCCACCAACTGTGGGTTTGTGAACTGTATAAAAAGGAGAGAGCTGACCGAGCGCTCCATAGTCATTGCTCTGCTCTGCCTCCTCAGTGGATGGAATGCAACCAGCTACTGCCACCATGTCTTCCTTGCCACATTGGACATTTCCCTCTGGAACTGTATGCCATTGTCTTCCATAAGTGGCTTCTGGTTGAGTATTTTGTCCCAGCAACAAGAAAGATTGATAGAGGGTCATAAGGTAGGTCTGTTTTTAGCTTTCTGAGAAACTGTAGTAGTCTGAATAAAATGGCCCCCACTAGCTCATGTGATTCACGTACTTGGTTGTCAGCTGCAGGCACTTTAGGAGAGTTGTGTGGCCTTTTGGAAAGGGAACCTTGCTGCAGGAGGTGAGTTGCTAGGGATGTGCTTTGGGGTGATATATCCCAGCTCCAAACCTAGGAGACAGACTACTTCCACCAGATATGTGAGCCGACTCACCCTTTGGCTCCTTCTTGCCAGCTGCTGTGGCAAGATATGCTGCCCAGCCTGTTATGCCATGATAAAACTTCCCTTTGATATATAGGCACAAATAAACCCTTTCCTTCCATATTCTGCTTTATCAAAAGGTGTTTTTGGCTGGAGAGGTGGCTTAGCAGTTAAGGCTCCTGCCTGCCAAGCCTAAGAACGCCTGTTCGATTCTCCAGGTCCCACGTTTAGCCAGAAGCAAGGGTACAATTCAGTGCTTGCCCACCATGGGATGCGTGTGTCTGGAATTTGTTCACAGCAGCTGAGAGGCTGCTGATGTACCCATTCTCTCTCTCTCTGCTTCTTCCTCTCTCTCTGTTTCTCTCTCTCTCTCTGTTTCTCTCTCTCTCTCTCTCTCTCTCTCTCAAAAAAAAAAAGTGTTTTGTCCCAGTAATGCAGAAAGGTAGTGCTTGTACTTCTACCAGGGGGTGAGGGTTTCTCTTTTCTCATAACCTCACCAGCATTTGTTTTCTTGATGCTTGCCATTCTGATTAGAGCCATATAGTATCTCAGAGCAGTTTTAATTTGTAATTACTTGATGGCAAGGATGTTGAATACTATTTTGCATATTTATTGACCATATGCATATCTTTTGAGAACTCTTTGTTCAGTTCTGTTGCTCTCACCTTCCTCCTGGGATGAATGAAACACTTGACAAGAGCAGCTTGTGGGAGGAAAGAGTTTATTTTGGCTTATAGACTTCAGGGGAAGCTCCATGATGGCAGGGGAAAATGATGGCATGAGCAGAGGTTGAACATCAGCTCCTGGCCCACGTTAGATGGACAACAGCAGTGGGAGAATGTGTCCAACACTGGCAAGGGGAAGCTGGCTATAACACCCATAAGTCTGCCCCCAGCAACACACCTTCTTCAGGGGGCTCCACTTCCTAAGTTGCCACCAGCTGGGGACCTAACATTCAAAACACATGATTGTTTATGGGGAACACCTAATTTTTTATTTTAATTAATTAATTTATTTATTTGAGAGAGGCAGAGACAGACAGACAGACAGAGGAAGAATGGGCACACCAGGGCCTACAGCCAGTGCAAACAAACTCTAGACACATGCACCATATAGCTCATCTGGCTAACGTGGGTCTTGGGGAATCGAACTGAGATCCTTTGGCTTTGCAGGCAAGTGCTTTAACTGCTAAGCCATCTCTCCAGCCCAGGAACACCTAATTTAAATCAGCACATTCTGTCCCTCAGTTCCATAGTCCATTAAAAATTTTATTTATTTATTTAATTTATTTATTAGAGAGGAGGAAAGAGACACTGAGACCCTGCAGATGAACTCCAGATGCATGCGCCACTTTGTGCATCTGGTAGATAAAACTTCCCTTCAATAAATAATTATTTTTAATGGACTATGGAACTGAGGGGCTTTATGTGGATATTGGGGGAATCAAATCTAGCCCATCAGGTTTTAAAAGAAAGTCTTGCTTTTAATTGCTGACTCAATTCTCTAGCCCATTTAAAAATTTTTAATTATATATGTATCATATATTATACTCGTACACCCTTACCCCTGCTCCCGTTTTCCCTGGCGCCCTCAGTGAGATTATGGGTTTCACTGTGGGATCTCAGTCAGTCCCTATGGGGTAGTGGGTGAGCATACCTCAGGGTGTTCCTACCCACTCCATGCCAAGCCCACTTTTTGATTGGATTATTTGACTTTTTATTTAGTTTTTTGAGCCCTTTATTTGTCTAGCTATTATTCCTCTGTCTGATAAACTGCTGGCAAAGATTCGCAGTATCTTTTGCTGTACAAAGCATTAATTTCATAAGATCCCATTTGTTGAAGATTACCCTTAGTTCCTGAGCTATTTAAGTCCCATTCAGAGAGTCCTAACCTATGCCTGTATGTTGAAGGGTTTCTCCTACTTTTTCCTCCAGCACTTACAGAGTTTTAGGTGTGACATTAAGGTCTTTGATCCATTTGGGGTCAGTTCTTGTACATGAAGAGAGATCGGGATCTAATTTTATTCTTCTATATATAGACATACACTTTCCCCAGCACTATCTCTTGAAAAGGCTGTCTTTTCTATAGTGAATATTTTTGATATTTTTGTCAAAAATCAGGTGGCTAAGATGCACAAGGTAGTACATGTGTCTGGAGTTCATTTGCAGTGGCACCCATTCTCTCTCTCTATCTATCTCTATGCTTCTTTCTCTTTCTCTCTCAAATAAATAAATAACATATTAAAAATATCAGATGGCTTTACCTAAATGGTTTTATACCTGGATCTTCTATTTAGTTCTATTGATGTACATGTTTGTTTTTATTCCAGTACCATGCTGTTTTTGTTTCTATGGCTCTGTAATACACCTTGAAATCAGCTCTGTTGGTACCTCCAGCCTTGTTTTTCTCAGTATTACTTTGGCTGTGTTATTTTTCTCAGAATTACTTTTGTGCATCTAACTGAATTTTAAGATTTTTTTTCTTTAAAAAAATATTATTTTTATTTCTTTATTTGAGAGAAAGACATGGCGGGGGGGGGGAATGGGCACGCCAGGGCCTCCAGCCAATGCAAATGAACTCCAGACACATGAGCCTCCTTGTGCATCTGGCTTACGTGGGTACTGGGGAATCGGAACTGAGGCCCTTTGGCTTTGCAGGCACGTGCCTTAACCACTTGAGCCATCATCTCTCCAGCCCTCTTTTTTCTCGAATGAAGACTAGCTTTGGAGTTTTCATGGAGATTGCACTAAATTTGTAGGTTGCTTTGGGTAAGATAGTTATTTTTACAATATTGATTCTTTCAGTTCATGAGCATGGGTAGTTTAATTTTTTCTGTTAATGTTGTATCCTGCCACTTTGCTGAAAGTGTTTTCAGCTCTAACAGTTTTATGATGTTTTCAGGGTCTGTTATGTACAGAATCACATCATTTGCAAATAAGAAAACTTGACTTGCTTCTTTCATACTTGTGTCTCTTTCATTTGTTTCTCATCTTATTGCTGTAGCACAGACTTTTAGACTCTATTGAGTAAGATGGAGTGGAAATGCTTTGAGGTTTTCCCCACTTACTCTAGGAGAGGAAGGAAGGTACTTTCTTATCATAATTTAGAAGGGTAAGTAACTTCAGATGGTTTGGCATATTCTTTCCACCCTTTCATTTGTATTTTTAGGTAACTAGAATTAAAGGAAAGTGTTCCTTGTTTTGCTTCTCCATAAATCATCAGAAGAGTAAGAAAAATTGTTGGAACGAGTAACCAGTCTCTGATAAAAGATTTTAATTGACAATCTGGACCTGCATTTATTTGTCACATTTCTTTGCTTCATGCTTTGCATCATGGTGATGATATGGTTAAGAGGTGGCGATTCATCACCATGCCGTGAAGTCTTTTAAAGGGTGTCATTGTAAATATACCCCCGTCTTCACTGTAGACATTTTTATTGCTTTAACTCATTTTGAGATGGTTCTTGTTGCTTTATTACATTTTACTTTGACATTATTAGGGATTTTCCCATTTTAGGAATACTATGTCATGTTGAAGTAAGACATTTTCTTTTTTTTTTTTAAATTTATTTTTGTTTATTTTATTTTATTTTTAAGAAACTCTGACCTTTATTTATTTATTTGCAAGCAGAGAGAGAGATAGAAGAGAAGCAGACAGAGAGAGAATAGGCACACCAGGGCCTCCAGCCACTGCAAACGAACTCCAGATGCATGTGCCCCTTGTGCATCTGGCTTACGTGGGTCCTGGAGAATCGAACCGTGATCCTTTGGCTTCGCAGGCAGACACCTTAACTGCTAAGCCATCTCTCCAGCCCTTGTTTTTTTTTAATTAAAAAATTTTTTGTTTATTTTTTTTATTTATTTGAGAGCGACAGTCAGAGAAAGAGGCAGATAGATAAAGAATGGGCACGCCAGGGCATCCAACGTGGGTCCTGGGGAATCGAGCCTCAAACCAGGTCCTTAGGCTTCACAGGCAAGCGCTTAACCGCTAAGCCATCTCTCTAGGCCCAACATTTTCAATATTGTTTCTGAAGTGTTAGGATAAAGGCCCAGCTCTGGGGGTCCCAACAGACTACATATGGCCACCCAACTGGACATGCCAGAGGTGAACAGTGAAGAAAGGCGGGAATGGAGTTTCCATTGGGAAGAACCGTACAGATCTCATGACCTATTTTTGAGGTGCTGATGGGAACCTTGAGGTTTTATAGAAAAGTGGATCAGTGGCCAGGGTTGGGGTTTGCACTGCTAGCTACAGTCTCGGTTACTCCTTTCTCTTTCTCCTTCCAGCCTGTGAGAACCCTTGTTCTTCTTACCTTGTCCTTTTCCACAGTGCTGTCTGTTTCAGTTCGTTGTATAGTAGGAATTGTATAATGCATAGATGGTCTTTCCAGATTGGTTTCTTTCACTTAGCATGATTCCTTTCATGCTTGATGATGCATTTCTTTTTATAAATTCATACTTCATTGTATGGATAGATCACAGCTGATCCATTCATTCATTGCAAGACAGATTGTAAGTTGCTTCCAAGTTTTGGCACTTGTGAATCATGTTGTCTTCTAAAGCATGAATATAAAGTACCTCAAGTCACCTCTCAAAACAGTTGAACTAATGCAGCTTTGGAAGAATAATACTTTCCTTAGAGCCAAATACTTCGGATTGCATATTCACCTTCTGATAATGGGCAATAAATGTGCAAGGCGTGTTTGGATGTGAAACAAGGAAGAAGACATTAAAGAGGAAGTAGAGCGAATGATTACATTAAATGTCGATATGTTGAGAAAATGAGATTTTTCTTGAGACTCAGTTGGAAATTTGGGTTCTAATTCAACCTTTAACTTGAAAACAGTCTTAAAACAAAACTATATTATGCTGGCCCAGGAACAAGGCCATTAACTCTGTGTCCTTTTAGGTGAATGGAATAACGGGGAGAAAGCACAGTTTACGTTTTGGAAGAGAATCAAAGAATAGAAGACATTTTATAACAGAAACAGTTGCTTGATGATCATAGGATAGAGGTTAGATACTGACTGACATTGGGAATATATTTGCACAAAACCTATGGATAATGTTCCTTTGTGCTTTATTTATGACTTACATTGCTTAATAAGGGGAAAGTTATTTAAGTTATTTATTTACCGATTTAGAACTTCCAGAGCATTTTGGTTTATAGTTTTGTGGAATCTGAGGAATATAGGTTTTCATGAATGTCTAAGAAATTTTCTTTTTAAAGGCTATTTATTTAACTACATTGGAAATGCTAGCATGCCAACAAATACCTTGAATCCTTGGGACTTCTACACTCTAATCCTATTTTTCAAATAAAAGTTTATCTGTTAAGTTATGGCCGTGCCTTCATAGCTGCACTGTGTCAGTCAGCTCAGAAGTGCTGCCTCACTTTCGGTGGCTCCCAGTGTGATGTGTTAAAGGTGAGCACACCCTCACCTGCATCTGCCTCCCAGAGCATCCGGGGAGACAAACAGCCAGGAAGGAAAGAAGGAAGGTTGGTAAGGGTTCTAAATGTTCTCAAGAAAGTGTAGTGCTATTACCTTCACCACTACCTAAGAATTGAGTTGGTTAATGTGAGAGGTAAACAGCATTTCCAGGAAATAATTTATGTTCATTGGCCAAAATTTGGTAAAGGACATCAGGCTATTACTGGGATAAGGGGATATTGTTTCTTTCCGTAATTATTATCATACATTGATTTGTTTCATAAAGTACTGAGAATAGCTTGCAGCTATGTTGTAGGTCAAGTTATATAAATTCCATATTAAAGACAAGCTTTATCAGTGTTAAAAATACTGTAATATAAACTAGAACATATTCTTGAAACAGTTTACGAATATGATTTTCAGTATACTGAGACATTATTCTTCAAGTGAATCTTTAATGTACTTCCCTTCATTGTAAACAAGGTTTATTTTCTTGAAAATATGTACATACATACATACATATCCACACACATACATTTATGTGTACATAAGGAATTTGCTTTTTCTCTTGCAGAACTGTGGCAGCTGAAGTTAGGAAGCAGATCTCTGGACAATACAGTGGTTCTCCCCAGCTGCTGAAAAATCTCAACATAGTTGGCAATATATCCCATCACACCACAGTGAGTATACGTAGCATATTACTGAGGAGGCCATGAAGAAGTGCTGTAGAGATACTAGCTAATAAATTGTGTTTTATTGCTAGTCTCATCCTTACTTGTTGCCACCTCATTTTTTTGTTTTGTTTTGTTTTTAAGATTTTTATTTATTTATTTGCCTGTGTCTGTGTGGTGGTGTGGGTAGTGGAGTGTGTCAGGGTCTCTTGCCACTCCAAACGAATGACAGATGTTTGTGCCACTTATTGTGTCTGGTTTTGCATGTGTGCTGGGGAATCAAACCTGGTTAGTGGGCTTTGCAAGCAATATTTTAAACCATTGAACCATCTCTTCTGTGTGGCTGGAGAAAAACACAGTGTTACTAATCAGCCTCAGTTTAAATTCATGACCACAAATTCATGAAGAGTTTAATACTGTCAGGTAAGCATTATTTTTTATAGTCTATTAATTTGATGATTATTTTCGTTGAGATTTCATACCTGCTACTTTAAAAAAAAAACAACTTCTTCCTCATTTTTATTCTTAGAATGACTGTTTCTTATTTCACTGAGAAAATCCGAAGTATCCAGTAGAGAACATTCCTAGCTGCACCACTATCTCTCTCCCTACCCATATAGTTGACCTATCATCAGTCCCCATGTGTTCATAGTCTACCCGTCCACTTGCTACTGCCCACATGTCCACTGGTTACTGCCCATGTACTTTACCCGTCCACTCCTTACTGCCCAAATATCCACTAGTTGCTGTCCTTATAGTCTAGCTGTCCACTTGTTAACTGTAGGTGAACCACTATCCCTATACTTACTTGCTAGCTCTCAGTTACTTAAATGCAGTACTTTAATAATTCTCTCATACTTTTTATATTACTTAAAATTTGTTCTCCATTTACTGGATCCTTCTTCCAAACAGAGTTCTAAGCACACTGGCATTTCCTGACTTTACTTCATGTTTTCATTCAATGAAATGACAGTATTTCCTTCCTACTATGTACTTTCCAGTGCATGTTCAATGTCCTTGATAGTCTCATGAATGTCTTTTTTTTTTTTTGAGAGAGACAGAGAGAGAGGGAGAGGAAGACAGATAGAGATGGGCATGCCAGCAGCCTATCAGCTGCTATGAACGAACTCAAGATGCATGTGCCCCCTTGTGGTCAAGTGCGGCATTGTGCCCATGCGTCACTACATCTGGTTAAACGTGGGACCTGGAGATTGGAACCACTGGAGATTGGAACCAGCGTTCTTAGGCTTAGAAGGCAGGTGCCTTAACCGCTAAGCCGTCTCTCAGCCCATGAATGTCTTTTTGCAATTGGTTCATTCAGATTAGAATCCAGAAAAACATCCACAGGCGGCAATTAGTATTAGATCACTAGAGTTCTTTTTCTCCTGCTTTCTCTTTTTTCTCCTGCCCCCAACCTCCGTGTTTTCTTGCATTGGCTTATAAAGATATTTGATAAATTTGCTGGCTGTCTTTTCAATTTTGTATTTGGTTTCTTATAGACTTGTTTATCATCTGTATTTTTTGTTAACAGATTAGATTCTATTGCAACTTTCATGTGTGCGTGTGATATGTATGCATCATGTGTGTGATTGTAGGCACACAAGTGCCACCATGGATGTGAGGAGGTTAGAGATACAACTTTTGGTTGTAGGTCCTCACCTTCCTCATTTGAGGCAGGATCTCTCAGACTTGCTGACTTGTGAACTTCTGGGATTCTGCTGTCTCCTCCTCTCTTCTCACTGTAGCTTTACTGCTATTACAGACACTAGCACTGCAGTGCCCACTT
Organism: Orientallactaga sibirica; assembly: GCA_036365145.1. Taxonomy (NCBI): domain Eukaryota; kingdom Metazoa; phylum Chordata; class Mammalia; order Rodentia; family Dipodidae; genus Orientallactaga; species Orientallactaga sibirica. Next base: position 29,227,949 of record JAEOAD010000015.1, on the reverse strand, counting down.
TTATGTGGGTTCTGGGGATCCAAACTCGGATTTTTACAATTGGTATGTCACACACTTTTTCTATGAGTCATCTCCCTAGCCCATGTGTTTTTTTAAAAAAATAGTTCATTGAAGCCGGGCATGGTGGCACACGCCTTTAATCCCAGCACTCGGGAGGCAGAGGTAGGAGGATCGCTGTGAGTTCAAGGCCACCCTGAGACTACATAGTTAATTCCAGGTCAGCCTGGGCCAGAGTGAGACCCTACCTCGAAAAACCAAACAAACAAACAAAAATTTAGTTCATTGAGATAATTCACATATGATATTCACATCAGCTTATTGAATACAATTTCATAAGTTGTAGTAAATTCTCAGATATACCACCATTGTTAATATAGAATACTCTCACCCTTTCAGAAAGAAACCTTTGTCTCTCCCTTATTATCCACATTTCTGAGCCCAAAGCAGCTGTTTGGTTTTGAGGGAGGGAGGGTCTCATTATATATTCCAGTTGGCTTCAAATTCTTTCTTGCATCCTTTGGAGTGCTGGAATTATAGATGTGTACTAACACACCTGGTTTATTCCAGAACTGATGATATGCTAGGAAGGTCAATGCTAAACATGTCCCCAGGTGATTTTTGGGATTGCCTTTCTGTGTAGGCAATTTCTTTTAGCCCTTCATTTAGGATAAGTCTGTTAACAGGAAGATATTTTCTTCACCAGAATATATTTTGATTTCCTTTCACTTTGGCGTTATTTTTACTTTATCTATGAATTTGGAGTCAATACTTTCGTTGCAGCATTTGAAAATTGCGACTCCATTATATTAGTTCCTTCTCTTTGTTGCTGTGGCCAAATACCTAACAAACACAACCCAAGAAGGCAGGGATTATTTTGGCTCATGGTTTGCAGGTATGGCAAATCATGGCAGGGAGGGTATAGCCATGGGAATGGCTCCAGGCTGTGGTAAAAGGAGCATGAAGCAGCTTGACCTCATCTCAGTGGACCAGGAAGTAGGGATAAACGCTGATGCTCACCTCATGTTCTCCTTTTTCCTTTTTTTTTATTTAGTCAGGGTCCCCAGCCCACCTTCATAGAGGGTGGTCTTCCTTAGTTAATTCTCTTTGGAAGCTCTCACAGACATACCCAAAGGTGCACCTCACTAATGCTCTGTGTATTTCTTAATCCAGTCAAGTTGATGATCACTATTAGCCCTCAGCCGTTTTCTTCTGACCTTTATAACTTTGATGATAAATCTGCTAGAATTTGTATTTTTTGTCCTCTAGCCATCAGGTGTCTTTTCCCCTCAACTGATTTCAAGGCTTAATTTTTAGCTGGCTTGGTGTGGCATGCCTGTAATCCTAGAGCTCATGGCTGAAGCAGGAGGACTGTGAATTGGAGGCCAGGTAGATAGTGAATCCTGAACCACCCTGCATATTGGGACTGCCACTGCAAACAAACTCCAGGTGTATGCACCTTGTACATCTGGCTTTATGTGGAACTAGAGAATTGAACCCAGGTTCTTAGGCCTTACAGGCAAATGCCTTAACTGCAGAGCCATCTCTCTAGCCCCACGATTTATTTTTTGCCTTTGGTTTTCATTGTGGCATATATTTCTTTGTTTATTCTGCTTGGATTATGCTGAGTTTCTCGAGTCTGTAGGCTCATGTCTTTTGGGAAGTTTTCTCTTGTCATAAATGTGTGGGATATGTATGTATGTGTTTGTATGTATGTGAGCACATGTGTAAGTTTGTGTGCCTTCTGTCGCTCTCCATGTTAGACTTTGAAATGGGACTGCTCTCTGAACATTAGAGCATTCCAGCTGGCTGACTAGTGAGCCAGTTAGCCCTAGGACTCTTCTGTCTGCCTCCCCAGGACTGAGGTTCTAGTCATACACCACCACACCCAGCATTTTATGTGGATCTTGGGGATCCAAACTCAGGTCCTCATGCTTGTAGACAAGTAGTTTACCCAGAGTCTCTCCCCAGCCAACTGTAGGAACTACTTTAGATACTTTTTACCCTGGAGATTTTGGAATTAAACAAAGATGTTTATTTATTTGAGAGAGACAGATAGATAGAGAGACAGAGAATGGGCATACCAGAGTGTCCGGCCACTGCAGATGAACTCAGACATTTGCACCACTTTTGCATCTGGCTTTACATGGGCACTGGAATTGAACCCAGGCTTTGCAAGCAAGTGTCTTTAACCGCTGAACCATCTCTCCAGCCCATTTTGGAATTTTCTGAGAAGGGTCTTGGTTCATAACCTAAGATGGCCTCCAAATGACAATCCTACTGCCTTAGTCTCCTGAATGCTGGGATTACAAGGGTGACCCTTTGTGTCTGGCTGACTCTGCTTACTCACCCTCTGTCTTTGCAGGATTTTACTGATATGACTAGTAGATGTTTTCTCATAGTCTTTCTTTTTTTCTTTTCTTTCCATTGTTTAGCTTGGGTAAATTCTCATCTGTCCTCTCTATTTTCCTATTGTCCTGTTGAATTTTTGTTTTTGTTTTGTTCTTTGAGACCAGGTCTGTCTACCTCCCTCTTCCTCCTCTTCCTCCACTTTTCAGCCCCAGCCGCCTCCTGACATCCCTTCTCAAGCCAACAAAGCGGCCAGCCTGGGACCCCAGGAGACCTTAATTTATTTTTTTAATGACAACTTCCATAATTGTAGACAATAATCTCTGGCAATTCCCTCCCTCCCCCCACTTTGCCCTTTGAAACTCCACTGTTTATCATATCTCCTCCCCCTCTCAATCAGTCTCTCTTTAATTTTGATGTCATCATCTTTTCATCTTTTCCTCCTATTATGATGGCCTTGTGTAGGTAGTGTCAGGCATTGTGAGGTCATAGATATCCAGGCCATTTTGTGTCTGGAGGAGCACATTGTAAGGAGTCCTACCCTTCCTTTGGCTCTTACATTCTTTCTGCCCCCTCTTCAGCAATGGATCCTGAGCCTTGGAAGATGTGATAGAGATATTTCAGTGCTGAGCACTCCTCTGTCCCTTCTTCTCAGCACTGTGGTGCCTTCTGAGTCATCTCAAGGTCACCACCAGCTGAAAAGTGAAGCTTCTCTACACAAAAGTGCGAGTAGCATTAATATATGGGTATGAACATTAAGAGGAGTGCTTACTGGACAGTTTAGAGAACATAATATATACATTTAGCCAGACACCAGCAGATGTTACATCCCTAGGGCTCATGACTACCCCTGTTGTATTCCCTCTGTTGGAGTGGGCATCCAGTCCAGTTAGAGAGGGCTTGGTTTCCCCCATAACAGATATGCCACTATTGCACCAGTTGGCTCATGTGACCCTGGTGGCCAAATTTAAGGCTTGCAATATCCACTGTTGAGTATCTCACTGGTGATTTTTCTCTCTCTCCCATTGAACTGCATGCAGCATAGCTTTTTCCAGCTTTCTGTTACCTGGTCTACATGGAGGAGGTTTTCAGCTCAGCTCCAGCAGGATTTCTCTGTAACCTTGTAGCTCAAGTATGTGGAGTCTTCAGCAATAGGGTCTTACCATCTATTCCTGGTGGGAAACCAAGAGCCTCAGCAATGGCCTGTAATATTTTGGGGGTATCAATAACTTCCCTGGACAACAACTCATTGGAAGGTATCCCATCCCTGGAACTGAAAATTTTCTCGTAACAATCTATGGCTTCTGAGTCTTTGTTTTCTTTGAGGTAGGGTCTCACTCTAGCCTAGGCTGACCCTGGAATTCACTGTGTAATCTCATGGTAGCCTTGACCTCATGACAATTCTCCTACCTCTGTCTCCCAAATGCTGGGATTAAAGGTGTGTCCCACCATCCCTGGTGATTTCCTTTTCTTTTCATTAAAAAAAAAGTAATCTTTTTGTTTTTTAGAGACAGAGAGAGAAAGATTGAGAGAATTGGTGTGTTAGAGCCTCAGCCACTGCAGTTGAATCCAAGTTGCTTGTGCAACTTAGTGGGCATGTGTGCCCTTGCACTTTCCTTACTTTTGTGCACTTGTACAACTTAGTGGGCATGTGTGCCCTTGCACTTTCCTTACTTTTGTGCACCCGGCTTACGTGGGATCTGGAGAGTCAAACATGGGTCCTTGGGCTTCACAGGCAAGTGCCTTAACTGCTAAGCCATCTCTCCAGCCCTCCTTTTCTTTTTTACATTTGTTTTCATACAGATAACTCTTTTTTTTTTTTTTTGGTTTTTCGAGGTAGGGTCTCACTCTGGCCCAGGCTGACCTGGAATTAACTATGTAGTCTCAGGGTGGCCTTGAACTCATGGTGATCCTCCTACCTCTGCCTCCTGAGTGCTGGGATTAAAGGCGTGCGCCACCACGCCCGGCGGATAACTCATTTTTCATCAACATTGATGCAACAGTGTTTCACTATGTTATTTCTTTCTGTAAAGAACATGATAGGCCAAGTGTGGTGACAAACATCTGTATTCATAGTATGCATTTTGGTGGCAGAAGTTTTATGAGTTCAAGGTCGGCCTCAGCTACATGTGGACATGCTGCTTAAACACACAAACACAAGAGGATTATCACAGTAGAAAGTGGACTTTGTAGAATAGGAGAACAGCATGCTTCAAAGAGGGGAGAACAAACATGTATTTTGGAGCCTGATAACCTGGTTTTAGATTTCTGCTCTACCATTTTGTACTGTTTTATTTTTAGAATGAGTTCACTTCTTTGAATACAAACACCTTTATTAGTAGAGGTGAAATAGTTGTTATTTTTAATGTATAGATTTGGGGTACGTTTAAATGAGATACTGTGTAATGATAATGCTATAAATAGGAAGTACCTTTTGGGTGTTAATGATGTAAAAATCATTTATAATTTTATTCAGTGGATATAAATGTTGCTCTTTCTGTTATTAGGTGTCTGTTCTAAAGAAGTATGGGCTTTAAATGCCTTTTACCTGATAACACAGACCAGTTTCAGTGTTTTTATTGCACGTGAGCATATTGAGAAATAGAATGTTTTCACTGTTTTACAGCTGCACATTCATTATATGTCCTTCAGAATTTTGCCTGAATTTCCCCCACTTGAATAAGAGCAGTATGAGCTCATTAAAAAGTATACTTTAAACCTGGATAGAGCGTACCTTGCATTGCATTATTACTTATAGATACTGTAAATTGGGCCTGTGTGTTAGTTTTTTGCAGTTATTATACTACAGCAAATCTCTACATCTGAAATATACTCTCTCACTGTTTGAAGCCAGATTTCTTAGTTCAGCATCACTTAACCGAAGCCAAAGTTGTGGCAGGGTCACATTCACTTCTGAGGTTCTAGGGGAAAATCAGTTCTTGCCTCTTCAAGATTCTGGTAACTACCTTCATTTCTGAACCTATGCTTTCTTACATTGCTTAAAAAGTTTTAAAAAACATTTTTGTTTATTTTACTGGCAACTTCTATACATATAGACAATATAACCTGATCTTAATTACATTCTACCACTGTCCCTTTTCCCCTCGCTAATCCCCCCTCCACTGAATCCCTTTTTCCAAATAGTCTCTCTCCTATTTTGATGACAATCATATGTTTTGTCCCCTTACACAAGTCTTGTGTAGATGTTATCAGCCACTGTAGGTCATGAATACCGGAGGCTTGTGTGTGTCTGGAAGACAGTAGTACAAAGCAGTCCTCCCCTTCCTTGGGCTGTTAACATTCTTTCCTCCACCTCTTTGACAATGGTCTCTGAGCCTTGGAGGTTGTAATAGTGATGTCTCACTGAGTGTTGACCATACCACTGGCCTTTTTTCTCAGTATTGTGGCTGGTTTTGAGTCTACTTAGTGGTCACTGCCATCTGAAAGGAGAAGCTTCTCTAACCAAAAGTGAGAGTAGCATATATGGGCATAAACAAAAGTATTTCGAGAGCAGTTTTTAGGTACATACAGTATGTCCATTTAGCCAGACAACAATTACAGTTTCACCCTGATTTTGATTAGATTCCCCTGATTTTTATGAGGCTTTCAGTATCAGGCATGAATTCCTTCCTTTGGAGTAGGCCTCAAGTCCAGAGAGCAGTTGTTTTCCCCAGACATGGCATGATGGTACCAGGTGGTACATTTGTCTTGCCTGGCCAGCTGTAAAGCTTGCAGCATCCGCTGCTGATTAAGACAATTAATGCATTTTCTTCCCCGAGCATGTGGAGTCTTCAGCAATAGGGTCATCTAGTTATGGTGGGTAACAAAGCCTTGGCAATAACTTGTAATGTTTTGGGGGCATCGGGGTCTTCCTGGCCAACAACTCACTGGAAGGCATCCCATCCCTGTTACTGAAATTTTCTTGTAACACTCAATGGCTTGTGGGCATAATGTTATCTACCCTATAGGTTACTTCTGCTCACAGTCTCTCTTTTTAACACATGTATTGTTAACTACCAAAGAAATAGGTTTCTATATGGCTTATTCATAGCAGCTTTGCTTTTGATTAGCTCTCCTCCCACTCCTTCCTCTTCTCCATCCCCTCCTTGACCCACATTGACCACTTTACCCCCAGTATTCTGCCCCTCAACCTAATATCAACTATATCTTCCCACTAAGACTCCCCTCCCCCATCCCCTTCCTCCCTCATGGGCCCTTTCTAACTTCCTACTACTCACATGCAAATCTAAAGAGAGAACATGCAACAAATTTGACTTAAACGTTTTGAATTTAATTTTATTGTGTGTATGCATATTCATGTGTTTATGTGTGTGAGAGAGTGAGAAAGAGCTTGGGCACATTCATGTCATGGCGTGTGCGAGGAGGTAAGAGGACAACTTTCAGGGCAGTCTTTACTTTTCCACCTCATTTGAGTCAAGATTCTGGATTTTTGCTCAGGATTCTCCCTCTGCTGTTCATTGCTGTGCTCTCCAAAAGCTTCCTGAAAATCATCCTGTCTCCATCTCCCATCTTGCCATCAGTGTCAGTGTGCTAGGGTTATAGAAGCCCACCATGGCTTTGGTTTCTTTGTGGAGTCTGCACATTGAGCTCGAGTGGAGAGTACTTAATCCACCGAGTCACCCCCCCCCACCCACTAGTGTCACTTTTCTCTTTAAGGTTGGAATCTTCATTTCTTTGTCTCCTTTCATTTGGTCCAACCCCTGTTGTCTTAGAGGACTATATGCGATTCCATCCAGAACTCACCCATATAATCCAGGATAATATCCCCATGTTTAGATCCTTAGTCCCACATGCAAAGTCTTTTATTTTACTTTGCTTTCCATATAAATCATCAGGCACAGTGTCAGTGGATTGGGTTGTGGAGAAGTTTGGAGCATCATTGTTTCACCTACTGCAGTATGTAATTTTTTTTTTGTGTGTGTGTGTGTGTAGTATGTATGGTATGTGTAGTGTATGCAGATGTGTGTGCCCTTTGCATGTATGTATGTGTGTGGAGATCAAGTGAGAATGCTGGATGGTCCTCCTACATTGCCCATCCAATTGATTCCTTGAAATGAAGTCTCTTACTCTTTCCTGACCATGCTATTGTTGTGACCCCCAGTTATTCTCTAGTCGCTGTTCCCCATAGGATTGGGGTTTCAGGCATGTGTGACCTCACCCTTTTTTACTTGGGTGCTGGGAAATCAAACTCGGGCAGTCTCAGGCCTCCCAAGGCCCTCATGCTTGTGTGGAATTCACTCTTAATCCCGGAGCTATCTCTCCAGCTCCTGGTAATATTTGTATTAGGATAATCAACAATAACAATAAATAAAATGAAGACACAGTTAGCCAGATGCACTAAGTGGAGCACACATGTGGAGTTCATTTGCAGCAGCTAGAGGCCCAGGCCTGACAATCCATTCTCTCTCTCTCCTTGCAAATAAAATGACTTAAACAAACAAACAAAAGCAATACACATACCAAAGACATGGAATAATCATTCCAAAGAGTACTTCAAAAATGGTTAACTGTAACAAAACTATTAAATATTATTACTGTTTTTACATGACACGTGTGGACAAGGGTACATGCCTGAAAGTGAGAGCAGGAGCCAGACATGAAGGCTGTGGTTAGTTTCTTTAGTGCCTCTGGATGAGCATCAGTGACATTTTTGAAAGAACTGGGTTGAAAACATTATGCTTATTTTTCCTTTGCTTAGTTTCTGCATTCACCTCTTCTTTCTGCCCACCGACTGTCATTCCCTCTCCTCTGCATAATGAAGGTGCCCCTTACTGAAGCCGTTGATCCTGTAGACCTGGAAGATTACCTCATTACTCACCCGTTAGCTGTGGATTCTGGGCCTCTGAGGGATTTGATTGACTTCCCTCCAGATGACATTGAAGTTGTTTATAGTCCTAGGGACTGCAGAACTCTTGTTTCAGCTGTACCTGAAGAAAGGTAAGGCTTCATTTACCTATTTTTGCTTTAAATGTAACTGTAGAAGGACTATTTTTTTCATTATAAAAGTCATTGTTTTCCTGTCTAAATTATAATGTTCTGCCATTTTTTAAAATAGTGAAATGGATCCACATGTTAGAGACTGTATAAGAAGCTACTCAGAAGACTGGGCAATTGTGATCAGAAAGTAAGTTGCTTGATTTAACATTTAAAAACGCCAAGTAGCATTTATAAAAGGAAATTTAGCTTTATTTAAAGGTAATCGTCAAAGATACAAAAGTAGAATCCTGTATATAGGAATTTTCTTTTTGAATTTACATGATTACTTCTATTTAATTTCTTGGTAAGTATTAAGTCTGTGGGACTAGTATTTCTGAATTATCATAAGTCATTATAAACTAATAGTTGGCATTTCAATCATTTTAATGATCCTTCTTTGTTATTTTCAAGTGTATATGTGTTGGGTGTGTATTTATTCATGTTCATAGGTATGTGGGCCCAGGTATGTGCATGTATGTACATTGCACATGTGTGAGTACATGTGGATGCCAGAAATAGATGTTGGGTGCCTTGTTCAATCACTCTCCAATTTATTTTTTTAAAAATATTAACTGAAAAAAAATTTTTTTTTGTTTTTTCAAGGCAGGGTCTCACTCTGTCACAGGTTGACTTGGAATTAACTTTGTAGTCTCAGGGTGGCCTCAAACTCACGGCGATCCTCCTCCCTCTGCCTCTCAAGTGCTGGGATTATAGGTGAACTACCATACCTGGCTCAAAAAAATATTAAGTTATTTTTTAAGAAAGCAAGCAAACGAGTGAGAGAGCGATAGAGAGACAGACAGACAGAACGTGACAGACAGAAATGTATGAGTGTGCCAGGTCCTCTTGCCATTGCACATGAACTCGAGTCACATGTGCCCCTTTATGCTTATGGCTATATGTGGCTACTGGGAATAGAACAAGGGCCATTCGGTTGCAAACAGGTTCCTTTAACCACTGAGCTAGCTCCTCAGCCCATTCCTCTTACTTTTTGAGGTCAGTTTTCTTTTTATTTTCCCCACTGTTATGAGAGTATTTTAGCTCAGCTATAATGGAAGTTAGTATAAAATTCCCACGAAACCAAAATTAGAGCTACCATATATCACCGTATATCACTTTCACTCTTGAGTATTTACCCATGGAAATTTCAGGCAGCATAGATCAGCTTTCTTCCTGAACCTGGAGCTCACCAGTTTGCTAGACTAGCTAGCTCTCAAGCCTCATTCATCCTTCTGCCCTTGTCTCTCCAGCACTGGGGCTGCAGGTGCACACTGCCACAGGTCCTCTTGCTTGTGTGATAAGCCATATTTCAAGCCCCCTGTGTTCTTATTCTTGTAGGAAATCATGAGTAAATACTGGTGAATTTTTCTCAAAAAAGATTTCACCAGTACCCACATACGCGAGATACACAAGATGCGTATGTGTCTGGAGTTCGAGAGGCCCTGGCATGCCTCTTCTCTCTCTCTCATAAATAAAAATAAAATAAATATTTTTAAATAAGTTTCCAATTTAGCGAAACTACAGTGCAACACACTGAAGATACTGCTGTGTGACTCTCCTTGGGAGAGGTGCAGAAATGTGCGTTCAGTCTAAATAGGAGGCTGAAGATGGACCAGAGAAGTGATGGCTTACAAGTCCAGCGTGGTGAACCAGTGAGTTTGTTGGGTTACTTGTAGGATCATGGTGAGGGCTTACTTCCTGGAGAGCATGGGTGACTCCCAGGCCACTGCATCAATGAAAAGTCCATCCCAGCATGGGTGATGCCTCTGGGAAGCTGCATCTCGAGGATTCCTTGCCCATCTTGCAGGCAGCTTCAGGGAAAAATGGGAACAATAATATACTGCTTTAAGAACTTGGAGGTGGGGCCTTGTGAATCTTCACTTTCTGAGCTTCCTGGGCATTAGGACCCTCCCCTTTTCCTCCAGTAGGGAAGGCGTAGGCCTGAAGGAAATGTCCACACAGTGGGTGGGTGGTATGCACAAGCATCTGCAGAACTTCGAGCTTTTAGATGTGATGAATTTTAGGCCCTGGAACGAAAGGATGTGGGGCAGGTACTGCCCATGTGGTTACCTTGAATCCCTGTGCCATGTGTGAGCAGCAGCAGCAGTAGTGAGATAACTGTCTTTTTATCTTAAAGAAGTAGTAATTATATGAATTTCATTTGATAGGATAGTTAACAGAATGGGCACATTTTGGAGAACAGAGCTCTCAAACCCAGAAGACTAGATACTGCCTGCCTTTGTCTGACAGCATGATCTGTCCTTCCTTACAACCCCTGGGTATAGGCTGGGACAAACACTTCACCAGTAACCCCACGGAGGGGGCCCTCAGTGGAATGGGGGCAGGGAGGAGGGGAATGGGACCCACACATGACTTGTCCATACATCAGTTTCTAGTAAAAAAGTAAAAAGATAGACATAGGGAATGCATTTAAAAATTTATTTTATTTGTTTATTTGAAAGAGAGAAAAAGAGAGCAAGAGAGAATGAGCTCATCCAGCCTCCAGCCACTGCAAACAAACTCCAGATATACACACCACCTTGGGTGTGTGGCTTACATGGGTCCTGGGGAATTGAACCTGGGGCATTAGACTTCCCAGGGAAGTGGCTTAACCACTAAGCCATCCCTTCAGCCTGGCAATGCCTTTTAAAATATGAGCAGTTAGTCCAGAATTGTTAAGTATTTGATGAAAAATGTCACTTTTAAGAGAATGATTAACTATAAATAAAAGAACTAGGGGCTGGGGAGATGGCTCAACAGTTAAAGAGGCTTTACAAAGCCTGCTGGCTGGAGTTTGATTCCCCAGTACCCACATAAAACCAGAATCCCAAAGTGGCACATGTATCTGGAGTTCACTTACAGTGGCAAGAGAACCTGGTGCACCCATTCTCTCTCCTTCTCTCTCTCTGATTGCAAATAAATAAATATATATTTAAACTGTATGTAATAAAAGTGTATATAAGAGATGTGAAAAGATATATAACAATTAGCTATTTTAGCAATTAAATTTTCAATTAGTGAAAAATATTAAAGACTGAGCAGAAATATTAGATGAGGCTGGAGAATGAAATAATAAGCCATAAGATGAAACCATGAAATTCTTCCATAGTATAGGAAAAATAAGAATAGTAAAGTAACAGAAAGTACTTTTACTTTCATTGGACATTGAGACCTTATTCAGCTGGTGTAGCAGACAGCTTCGGGTTCGCTGAGATGAACTTCCAGACCAGGCACAGTTATGGAGGAAGGGATATTATTTATTGAAACTTACAGATCCAGGGGAAGTTCCATAAAGGCAGGAAAAGCAGCTTGCTCTTCACAGGGCCAAACAGAGAGAGAGAAAGCCAACCAGCCACCACAGCACACAGAGCAAAACTACAGCCAAAAGGTCACACAGCACACTTCAGGAACTCCTGCTAGGCACATTTGCATATCTTTACAATGGAATCTCAAATCCACACCTTAAGACCAGCCCCCAGTGACATTGCCTCTAGCAAGGTGATTGCAGATGCAAACTATAACTAGTAAAACACTGAATATATTGGGGGACATATATTCAAACTACCACAGCTGGTATCATGTTGAACACTTCTGGTCCTGAAGTGAACTCAGTCAACTCCCTACCTTGGGGAGCTTATGCTCTAGAAGCAGATGAAGTTAATGGACAAGAACCAAGCTCAGGTAAGTGTGAAGATAAATCTTACGTAGGAAATCAGGGTAAAGGAGACATAGAGGGTCAAGAAGAGGGACAAATTTTGTTTTATGTAAGGTATCAGAAGGGGCCTTGCTGCAGTGGTGGTGTTGAGCGGAAACCTGGAGCAAGGAAAGAGTGAGTTGTGCAGATGGCTGGAAGAAGGATGTTAGGCAGGGGGAAGAAAGATGCATGTGAAAGCTCCTCGTTAGATGCATGTTGGAGATTTTCACTGAGCTTGGCATGGCTGAAGCAAAATAAATGCATGAGAGAATTCCCAGAGAGGTCAGGAAAGTGGTGCTATGTGTGGCTTTGGACGGGCAGCCATCTAGAACCTTGTTATATATACTGTGACTAGAGGACAGGATGTCAACGTGGAGAGTTTTGACCAGGAATTGTTCTTCTTGGCTTTTGAATTTTGTGCTGTTGACTTGTTAGGACAGAATGCAACACGATCCCGATTTAGCAGAGCAACTTACACATTCAACTTTATAGTTTACGGTACTTGAGACTTCTCATCCAAGTTTAAGACAGCTGATTCTTCTTAAAAACTTTTATTGACAACTTCCATAATTATAGACAATAAACCATGATAATTCCCTGCCCTCCCCCACTTTCCTCTTCACAAATCCACTCTCCATCATATCCCCTCCCCCTCTCAATCAGTCTCTCTTATATTTTGATGTCATCATAGTTTCCTCCTATTATGAGGGTCTTGTGTAGGTAGTGCTGGGCACCCCGAGGTCATGGATATCCAGGCCATGTTGAGGACACCTGATTCTTAATCATGGCAGTCATGGTTCTAGGTTGAGTACTTCTATCTCAGTTCTGAGAAATTTTTTATTTTGTGCTGCTGCTTTCTTTGCCTTAGCAGTAAGAGAAGATGACAAATGTCATTCTTTAGCACTTGATGAATTAGTTGATGCATGAATGAGATGCTCTATTAATTATAATTGTTTTTTATAGTTAAATATTCTCCCTATTGCATTCTATAAAGTGTTGAGTTATGAAAAATCATTGTTTTTGAACAGTTCACAGATGTAGCACCACTAATTAATATGTGCATACAATAGTGTGTATCTCTTATTGTTTTTCATTTTATAAGTTTGTGACTTTAGATTGAGATATTTTAAGCCGGGCATGGTGGCATACTCCTTTAATTCTAGCACACAGGAGGCTGAGGTAGGAAAATTACCATGAGTTCTAGGCTAGCCTATAGCTACAGAGTGTGTTCCAGGTCAGCCTGGGCTAGAGTAAGACCTGCGTTGGTCACCCCACCCCCCAATAAAGAGATATTTTATACAATAGTGAGTTATAGCAAAAGATTTAAGTTTAGTGATTTAAAAGTATCTTTTATATATTAAAATTTTATATTCTTATTAATGGCAATATTTTCTGCTTTCTTATTTTATACTTCTTCTTTATTTATTTTATTTTTTTGGAGAGAGAGACAGAGGGAGGGAGAGGAAGACAGATAGAGATGGGCGCGCCAGCAGCCTCTCAGCTGCTGAGAACAAAATCCGGATGCGTGCGCCCCTTGTGGGCAAGTGCACCATTGCATCCTTGCATCACTGCATCTGGCTAAACATGGGACCTGGAGATTGGAACCAGCGTTCTTAAGCTTAGCAGGCAGGCACCTTAATCACCTAAGTCATCTCTCCAGCCCTTTGTTCTTTTTTTGACCTCTTCTATTTTGTAACTTGGATTCTTAGCTTATCTTTTTATTGACTGTCTCTGAATTGAAAGAACATTTTACGTTGCATATACATGTTGGCAGGAAAGAAGAAAAAGTATGATTTATTTCTGGAAACGCATACTCTTTGAGTTAGGTTAAAGGAACTTTGAATGGAAAGTGTCTTAAACCTCTGATTTTAATACGCTCAAAAGTGCTAAAATAGATCCTTATTATGAAAGAATTAATGAAGAAAACAGTTTATTACACGATGATGCTCAAAAGGAATAAAAATTCTGAAATTTAATACTTATTTCACTATTTTCTTTTGAATAGATATCATAAACTGGGAACAGGATTTAATCCCAACACATTGGATAAGCAGAAAGAAAGGCAGAAGGGTTTGCCTAAGCAGCTCTTTGAGTCTGATGATGCTCCAGATGGCAGCAACTACCAGGATGACCAAGTAATGCTTGTATTCTTGAGTGACTGTCAGAAAGCATTTGACGATAGTAAATTTATTCATACTTGCATATGTATGTAATGTTTGGCCTGACAGGATGACCTGAAAAGACGTTCGATGTCAATAGACGATACTCCAAGGGGTAGCTGGGCCTGCAGTATCTTTGACTTGAAAAATTCCCTTCCTGACGCCTTGCTTCCTAATTTACTTGATCGAACTCCAAATGAAGAAATAGACCATCAGAATGATGACCAAAGGAAATCAAACCGTCACAAGGAACTTTTTGCTTTGCATCCATCACCAGATGAGGTATTAACTTTACACGTCAGGAGGTAAATGAGGCCAGGCATTGTGGTGCTCTCCTGAAATCCCAGCTACTTGCGAGGTTGACGCAGAGGAATTACCGCTTGAAGCCTTGCCTGAGCTGCAGAGTTAGCTCAAGGCAGGCTTGAGACTATGTCAAACTAATATAAAAAGATCTGGGGATGTAGCCCAGTGATAGAGCATTTACTCAGCATGATTTCCTGGCACTATAGTAAGTAGCAAATAATTATTAAAACGAATTTTTTTTCAAGGTAAGGTCTCAGTCCAGCCCAGGCTGACCTAGATATCACTATGTAGTCTCAGGATGACCTTGACGTCATGGAGATCCTCCTATCTTTGCCTCCCGAGTGCTGGGATTAAAGCCACACCCAGCTAAAATAGATTTTTTAAGAGTATGACTTGTATATAATATTACATTGATGTTGGAAATATAGCTGTAGCTTTTGTAAACTGAAATATTCCTTCTTGTTGTTGTTTTCAAGGTAGGGTCTTACTCTAGCCCAGACTGACCTAGAACTCAGTAGTCCTAGGCTGATCTTGATTGAACTCACAGCAGTCCTCCTTCCTCTGCCTCCCAAGTGCTGGGTTTAAAGGTGCATACCATCACGCCCAGCTTGAAATATTCTGGTTTTCTTTTTCCTTTTTGGGTTTTTGAGGTCGGGTCTCACACTAGCCCAGGCTGACCTGGAACGCACTATGTAGTCTTAGGGTGGCCTTGAACTCAAGGTGATCCTCCTACCTCTGCCTCCCAAGTGCTGGGATTAAAGGCATGCGCCACCACACTCAGCGTTGAAATATTCTTTTTATACCAGTGAATCTATTTTTAATGAGAAACTTCTGTGAATTAAGTATATCAAGATCTGATATCTTCTGTTCATGGACAAGTAAAGCATTCTTTCCTGTTTAGTTCTGAAGACTCAAAGTATGAGATTAGTGTATTTCTCTGTGTGTGTGTGTGCGTGCGCACACCCTGTTTGTGTATGAGTGCAAGCACCACATTCTTTGGTAGATGTGTGGAGGTCAGAGAACATGTTCTGGGTGTCTTCCACCTCATGTGAGGCAGCCTTTTTCTCTCTTGTTCTGATATTGTTCTTTGCTATGCTCACTCCAAGCTTCTAGAAATTCTGTGTCTACCTGTTACCTTATCATTAGCATACTGGGATTATGGAACACCACATGGCTCTGGCCTTTTATCTGGGGCTGGGGAATCCAATTTGGGTACTTAGACTTAAGCACAAGTGAGCCGTCTCTCCAGCCCCATAGAAAATTCTAAAACTGAATGATAAAATATTGCCTTTTACACATCTTTGTTCTGGTGCTGCTTATCCACTTAAAGGAAGAACCGATCGAGCGGCTGAGTATTCCTGAGGTACCCAGAGAGCACTTCGGTCAAAGACTCCTTGTAAAGTGTTTGTCACTCAAGTGAGTATTTCTTCTGCTGTGTAACTTCAGTATCTGGGACAAGAGTTTTGATTGCTTACATATCACAACATAGGTAGTGTTTATTATATATGTCTTCTTTGGAGAAGTGTTTACTTTTATTTTTCTTGTAAAACTTTTAATTTAGAAATAGAAATCATGTTGGAACAGGTATATAGATATGTTGTTACTTCATGAGCTTCTCAGCCTCCAATTTGCTCACTAAGCCCAAGACAAAAATGAAAAGGATTGTCCTTGTGTAGGGGCCATGCTCCCCTTCTCTGTGTCAGTCCTGTTCTAGTGTATGTGCTGTTGAAGTGAGCACGAGAAGTATGCTTCTCTTCTTCATGTGAAATGCTCTTTAGTAATAAATTTATCAAGTCAAGCTTTTGAGCATGTTTTGGGTTCACAAGTAAAGGTGACTCTGTTGCCACCGTCCGCTTAATCTGATGACTGAAAAACAATCACTGAAGTGTTGATGTCACCTTTAAAAAAATATTTTTAGCCAGGCATGGTAGCCCATGCCTTTAATTCCAGCACTCGAGAGGAAGAGGTAGAAGGATTGCTGTAAGTTCGAGGCCAGCTTGAGACTACATAGTGAATTCCAGGTCCACTTAGGTTACAGCGAGACCCTACCTCAAAAAAAAAAAAAAAAAAAAACTCAAAAATAAACAAATACAATATATTCTTATTTATTTATGAGAGAGGGGGAGAATGAGAGATGACAGAATGGGCATGCAATAGCCATCTGCCAGTGCAAATGAACTCCAGGCTCATACACCACTTTGTGCATCTGGTTTTATGTGGGTACTTTGGAATTGAACTTGAGCTAGCAGGCTTTGTGAGCCAGTGCTTTTCACTATTGAGCCATCCCCAGCCTTATGCCCCCATTCTTTTTTCATTTTAAAATATTTTTATTTTTTGAGAGAGAGAGAGAAAGAGGCAGATATACACATAGTGAATGAGAGTGCCAGGGTCTCTAGCTGCTGCAAATGAATTCCAGATACATGTACCACCTTGTGCATCTGACTTTACATGGGTACTGGGGAATTGAACCTGTGTCCCTTGGCTTTGCAGGCAAGTGCCTTAACCAGTAAGTCATGTCTCCAGCCCTATGCCACTATCCTTGATTGGGAAAAAGAAAGAAAAAAAATTATTTTTCTTTACAGAGCTGGCTTCTTGTTTGTCATGTAGCTTTAGTGTTTGGAGGTCTTGATTGCACTTTTCTTTCTTTAACAAGGTTGGCTGACTTCTGACATGGAGATGACTTATTTTGCATTTGCATTCTGTCTTTACCAGGTGCTTTTTATTATTTGCTATTGTGTTCAATGCAATTCTAAATTAAAAACATTGCTTTTGTTTGTTTTTGGAGGCAGGGTCTCATTCTAGCCTAGGCTGGCCTGATTTCATGGTAGTTCTCCTAACTAAGTCTTCCCAGTGCTGGTCTTAAGGTGTGATTTATTAGATAGAACTTTTATTTTACAAAAACATAAATTCATAAGATTAGACGTGGTTAACTGACATGATCTGTATGATGCAATAACTGAAAAACGAACTCAACTCTTGCCATTATTATGGGCTAATATTATCAATTATGAGTTGTGACTTAAGAAAAATGTTTTAAACGTGTTCCTCCACACACAAAATGGCCTGGATATCCATGACCTCCCAGTGCCTGACACTTCCTACATTAGACCATCATAATAGGAGGAAAAGATGACCTCAAAATGAAAAGAGAGACTGATTGAGAGAGGGAGGGGATATGATGGAGAGTGGAGTTTCAAAGGGGAAAGTGGGGGGAAGGGAGGGAAGTACCATGGGATATTGTCTACAAATAGGAAGTTGCCAATAAAAAAAAAAGAAAAGAAAAATGTTTTTTCTATAATAGATCTATCTCTGGCAAGGAACTTATCCAGGTAGATATTTTGTGTATTGTAATGGTAACTTTGTTTATGTGAAAGTGAAGACTTAATTTATTTAGTTGTTCATACAAAAAATGTTAGATAAGTTTAAGTGAATTAAGTTTCTTTCTTTTTTCGTTTTTGTTTTTGTTTTTGTTTTTCAATGTAGAGTCTCAGTCTAACCCACACTGACATGGAATTCACTATGTAGTCTCAGTGTGGCCTTGAATTCATGGTAATTCTCCTACCTCTGCCTCCCAAGTGCTGGGATTAAAGGTGTGTACCGCCATGCCCGGCTCATTAAGTCTTTTAAATGTCTTGACTCCTACATTTTATTATATTTAATCTTTTTTGTTTTTCAATAATTCTATTATGATATAATTTATATATTACAAAATTCATCCATGTAATTAATTATTTAATTTGATTTTTCAGAGAAGGTCACATACATTACATACTGACGTTGAACTCACTATATAGTTAAAGACCTTCAATTTCTCCTGCTTCTACGCCTTCAGTGCTAGAGCTACAGAATGTGCTACCATGCCCAGTTTATACAGTGCTGAGGATTGAGCTTAGGGATTTGTATATGTGAGGCAAGCAATGGCCCTTTATGAAACTTGGTAGGCCAATATGAGGATCTTGTCTGTCTCTTAGAAGAACCTTAACATAGAGACACAAACATGAGAGTATTGAGATAACTGAGTTTGGAATTAGAATTTCCTCTGTCCTTTTATGTATTTTTAAATTTATTCTTTTTCCTCATAAAGGTTTGAGATCGAAATTGAGCCCATTTTTGCAAGTTTGGCTTTATATGATGTCAAGGAGAAGAAAAAGGTAAGTGTTGTGGGCCTGTAATCATTTGTCATAGTCATACATTAGGTGATCCTGTCTTTAAGCTGTTTATGAAGTAAATAAGTAGTGACACTGTAATATTATTAAATATGAGTCATTGAAGAAGGAAATTTCCTTTTGAGTTAATAAGACTTATATTTCTTATTGTAAAATATTTTAGTTAGAAACTGGTTTTGTTTCCTTGAAAGTGGCAAACGTAGCTTTCTTTTAAGAAGTAGACAAGTCAATGCAGGGAGGGCATTTTTGATAGTTTTAACAGATAATGATGATGGCTGACATGATTTTCTGACATAATTTTCAACATCTCAATGGCTAAAAGAGAGTGCTCTTAGTTTTAGACTGCATGAGACAGGTGGCATGTGCTCTACCACCGATCTACATTGCCAGCCAGTGTAGCCTCTTGTGTAGTAGAAGCTTTATGTGCCTTCATTATCAGCATATGACCTGTGATTGATTTCTGTAGCAAAACTTGTCTCCGGTAGCTTGTATTGCTATGCTGAAATGCTGAGGTATTATTCATAGACACTTCTAAAAACTCAATTTGGAGTCATTAATCGCAACAATAATTTCCTTGTATGCAATATTAGAGATTACATTTTTAACCAAAGAACTTGAGATACAAGTCTTTACTTTTTATTTATTTGAAAGAGACGGGGGAGGAAGAGGCAGATATATATAGAGAGAGAGAGGGAGGGAGAGAAAGAGGGAGAGAGAATACTCTAGGGTCTTCAGCCGCTGCAAACAAACTCAAGACACATGGGCCCCCCTGTGCCTCTGGCTTATGTGGGTCTTGGGGAGTTGAACCTGGGTCCTTTGACTTTGCAGGCAAGCACCTTAACAGCTAAGCCATCTCTCTAGCCCGAGATATGGGTCTTTAGAAAACGTTTCCTGTCTTGTATTCCCAGATAGCTGGTAGATTTCTTTTGCCTTGACGTGAACATGCAAAGACTGGTCTCAGTGACATAGAAAGTATCTATTATCTGTAACATGTTAAGACCAGGTATGTATGATTTTATAAGTTTAAAAAATTGTGTACATCTTTTAAAATGTAATGTTTATTTTTCAGATTTCAGAAAACTTTTACTTTGATCTTAATTCTGAGCAGATGAAGGGATTGTTACGTCCGCATGTCCCACCTGCTGCCATTACTACCCTAGCAAGATCAGCCATTTTTTCTATAACGTATCCTTCCCAAGATGTTTTTCTTGTAATAAAGGTGAGAATAATTTTATACGTGTTTGTTTATTGTGTCAAGTCTGCATTCTTGTCCTTGTCTGCACTGCAGACTTTTCAAGGGCAAAGATTTGATCTTTATGTGTTTTCTGGCTCTTGATATTCTATAACACTGCTAGACCTATGCTATTGTAATTGTTCTTGAGTAGAAAGTTTTGTGGATCAGGGTTCTAGAAACAAAGAGAACCAGATTTGTTTTAAGGGGTCAAATGATTGTTGGAGCTGACCTTCATTCTGCAAATTCAATAAGAACTAGTTGATTTTTGTAGTTTTGAGTCCAAAGTCCACAGGACAGCCACCTGGCAGCACAGGCAGGTTTTTGTGTGACAGTTTATGGAGAATCTTTGCTCTTCAGCCCTTCAGCTGACTGGATGAAGCCCACCCACAGAAGAGTGTGTTCTACTTTCCTCAAGGTCTTCTGCTTTCAGAATTATCATGTCTAAAACACAACTTCACAGCAACATTTATACTGGTGTTCAACTAAATAACTAGGTATCCCTGCCTGTCAAGTGAACATAAAATTAACATCATAGTAACGATACGTAATTATGTCACTCAGTTTCTGAGTCATAAGATTCTGAACACTAAATCACTGGGGTCATGGAATATTATGATTTAACTGTCAGCCAATTAAGAATAAGGATTACTAGTTGGGTGTGGTAGTATATACTTGTAATTCAGTAAAAAATGATGTAGTAAAGACTTGAATATACAAGGTAGAGACAGGAAGATTGAAAGTTTAAGGCCAGCCTGGGCTACATCATGGACCCCATCTCAAACAACCAATAACAAGCAAACAAAATAATATAACCCAAACAAAAAGAAGATGAATTAAAAATTCTAAAGTTGAGCTGGACCTGTTGATGTAGGTCTACAATCCCAGCTATTCAGGAGGCTGAGGGAGAATTGCAAGTTCATGGCCAGACTGAGCTACAGAGTTAGTTTAAGGCCAGCAAGGGCAACTTAGTGAGACCTTGACTCAAAAAGTGAAAAAGTGGTTGTGGGTGTAGCTCAGTGGTAGCATGCACATGGCCCTGTGTCCACTCCCCAGAACTCCCAAATATTCCTAAGCTGTTTCTCTTAGTGTCTCTTCAAGAAGAGTGCTTTGACTTGACTTTAGAGTAGCTTGGAATATATTCCTGAGCCACTTTACTTTTAAAAAAATTATAATAAGGTAATGGATTTTATGATAAGGTTGTAGTGTGTAGTGTAGATTGTTATGATATGCATCTTTTTTACTTCAGGAATAATGTTTCAGTTTATTGGATACATTCCTATGAGTTTAGGTTCAAATAAGTCTTAGTTATAACAGTGCTCTAAGCAAAGATGAGTCCGCAGTTATCTTAAAAACCACTTCAAAGAGTCAAGTGCTAGAAATTAATATGAATGATAAATACACACTTGTTTTACCTGGGGAAGGTCGTTCTAAGAAAGGGAACATATTAGAGGAAATGAGCTGGTAAGATAAAAATGATTGGAATATTGGTTGCTTCAAAATGAGTTTATCTAGTAAGATTTGGTTCTTAAGAGAGAATGAATGCCTTCTGTAGGATTAAGAATTAGGAAAATAGCCGGGCGTGGTGGCTCACGCCTTTAATCCCAGCACTCGGGAGGCAGAGGTAGGAGGATTGCCGTGAGTTCGAGGCCACCCTGAGACTACATAGTGAATTCCAGGTCAGCCTGAACCCTACCTCGAAAAACCAAAAAAAAAAAAAAAAAAAAAAATTAGGAAAATATAGGCTAGAGAGATGGCTTAGTGGTTAAGTGCTTGCCTGTGAAGCCTAAGGACCCCGGTTTGAGGCTCGATTCCCCAGTATCCACATAAGCCAGATGCACAAGGTGGCGCATGTATCTGGAGTTCGTTTGCAGTGGCTGGAGGCCCTGGTATGCCCATTCTTTCTCTCTCTATCTCTGCCTCTCTCTCTCTCTCTGTTGCTCTTAAATAAATAAATAAATAAATAAATATAAACAAAAATTAAAAAGAAAGAATTAGGGAAATATTATAATGTTTAATATAAAATAGGTAAGACAGGTGTGGTGGCTCACGCCTTTAATCTCAGCACTCGGGAGGCAGAAGTAGGAGGATCGCCATGAGTTCAAGGCCACCCTGAGAATACAGAGTGAATTCCGGTCAGCCTGGACTAGTGAGACCCTTCCTTCAAAATAAAAAAAAAAAAAAAAATAAAACGGTAAATCATACTATAGTAATATGATGTAACAAGGCCATTAGAACCATAATTTGGGAGAGTTTTTAATGTTTTAGTAATGAATATGTGTGGTGACTTGATTCAGATGTCCCCCATAAAGTTAAGTGTTGTGTTCTGAATGCTTGGTCCCCAGCTGGTGGCATTTTGGGAATTGTAGCCTCTGGAAGGTGATGTATTGTGGGCAGGCTTATGAGTGTGTGTTATAGCCTGCTTCCCCTTGCCACTGTTTGGCACACTCTCCTGCTGATGATGGCCAGGAGATCGTGTCTACCCTCTGCTCATGCCATCATTTTCCTCTGCTATCATAGAGCTTCCCTCCTCTCACGTCTGCAAGCCATAATAAACCCTTTCCTCTCACAAGCTGCTCTTGGTCGGGTGCTTCTTGCCAGCAAGGAGAAGTTGACTGCAACAGTAAAATTGATACCAGAGAAGTGGGGCAGTTGCTGCTAGAAAACTGACTTTGTGGTTTTGCTCAATTGGAACTGATTTGAAGGAGGAATGTGAAAGGATTTGAAACCTTGTCCTAAGAGATGTCTTGTTGTGCTATAAGTACAGCTTGATGGACTATTCTAGTCAGAGCCAAAAGATCTGAATGCAGTAAAAACTATGGACTGTGACGTTTGACTTATGAGGGTGACAAAGAACTTTGTCAGGGTTGGTCTAGAAGCAGTTTGTGTGAGAGGCTTGCTTCATTCTGCCTGCCTGTGTCCTGAGAACTTGTGCAGGGTTGCATGGCATATAAATGGACTAGTGTGAGCGATGGTTATGGCACAGAATAAAATGAAATCTTTGGGCCCATACTGCTGCCCACCCGTTCAGCTGTAATGCTTTGAGAGATTATAACTATTGAGATGGGGCCAGTTGATCTATATTGTTACAACAGGAAGCATACAGACTCTTGAAAGGGCCTGAATGCTGAAGGAGTGCCTGTTGTTCAAAGTCTGCTTTATTCCCCTCTGGATTAACAAATTGGCAGTTCACCTGGCGCTATGGAGTATATATAACAAATGCAGGCAAGAGAGAGTTATTGAATTTGCCACATGGTTTTTTTTTTTTTTTTTTTTTTTTTTTTTTTTTGAAATGACCATGGGCAGTGTGAAACAAGCTTGTTGGATTACCTGTGTGGAGGTCCAATAGAGCCATGAGGATGGACTGTGGGTTGCTGTGGAGACCCAGTGGAGTGCAAAGACTATGAGATGGTTGACAGGGAGAGCTGCTGTTGCCTGATGGAGTATACCTCGGGGTATGAGCAGCAGAGCTGGAGGAGCAGAACTGGAACTGCAGAGACTTGTCACTGGTTAGATGTATCAGACTTAAAGGACTTCTCAATGGTTAGGATTGTCAGACTTGGACCTACAGAGTTTGATGTTTGCACTGTTTGTTTTGAATCTTGTATTTCTTGGCTATGCCCATTGCCATCTTTTACAGTGTGAATATTCTGTGCCATTATGCTTTCTTTTGGTAAGTTTCAACTCTCCAGGTCCCACGTAAGCCAGCTGCACCAGGTGGTACATGCATCTGGAGTTCTTTTCCGGTGGCTAGAGGCCCTCGTGTGCCCATTCTCACTCTCTCCCCCATCTCTAATAAATAACTAAATAAATAAAGTCTTAAAAAAAACAAAAAAAAATGGAGACTTTTAAAGTTGGACTGAATGCATTGCATTTTACATCATGGTTCATTACCAGTTTATGGAGGCCAGGAGTGGAGTGTGGTGATTTGATTCAGGGGTTCCCCCATAAACTTATGTGTTCCAAATGTTAGATCCCTAGCTAGTGACAATTTGGGAATTGGAGCCTCCTGGAGGCAGTGTATTATTAGGGGTGGGCTTATCGCTGTTATAGCCAGCCTCCCGTGGACAGTGTTTGGCACACTCTTGCTTCTGTTGTCCACCTTATTTTGGCCAGGGGGTGATGTCCACCCTCTGCTCATGCTGTCATTTTGCCCTGCCATCTTGGAGCTTCCCCTTGAGTCTCTAAACCAAATAAACCCTCTTCTCCCACAAACTGCTCTTGGTTGGGTATTTCCTGCCAGCAATGAGAAGTTGGCTGCAGCAACATGTGAGAGAATGTTTAGTGAAAAACTAGTCTGGTACAAAGAAATTATCATGTGATCCCACTTGAAAAACACACACATGTACACATAAGTACATGTTTGTATGTGCATTTAAATACATGTATGTATAGGTGAAGAGTTTTATATAATTTGCAGAAAAAGAAAAAACGAAATTGTTAAAATTTTAAAGGAAATGAATTTTAAGAGGTTTACTTTTATCATTTATGGCCCATCAACATGTTTTTCTTTGGTGCTTTGTTACAGGAGAAATGGTTTATTTTAGTTCATGTTTTCAGTGGTTTTAGTCTATAGTTTTTTTTGTTTTTTTTTTGAGGCAATCCCAACAGACTGGCCTTTTTTTTATGAGAGAGGGAGTGGAGGGGGGAAGGAGGAATTGGCATACCAGGGCCTCCAGCCACTGTAATCCAACTCCAGACATAGTGTGCGTTTGCAAGTTTGCACACTTGTGTCACCTTGGGTTACTTGGGACCTGGAGAACTGAACATGGGTCCTTATGCTTTGCAGGTAAGTGCCTTAACCATTAAGCCATCTCTCCAGCCCTGTTTTCCTTCCCTTCCCTTCCCTTCCCTTCCCTTCCCTTCCCTTCCCTTCCCTTCCCTTCCCTTCCCTTCCCTTCCCTTCCCTTCCCTTCCCTTCCCTTCCCTTCCCTTCCCTTCCCTTCCCTTCCGGTTTTTCGAGGTAGGGTCTGACATGGAATTCACTATGTAGTTTCAGGATGGCTCAAACTCACGGCGATCCTACTACCTCTGCCTCCTGAGTGCTGGGATTAATGGTGTTCACCACCATTTCTTGAGAGAAAAATTTCCTTGTCTTATGTATAGGATCATTACTACTATACAAAAACAAAACGACACATTATCCTTGTGGGTTATAATAATAAACATTTATTTATAATCATATTTATGTTCTATTACAGTTTCTTTTTATTTATTTATCCATTTGATTATTCTGTTGGTCAGCTAAGCTAAGCTTTTCAGATGGCTGTGTTTCTTCGGGTGTCTGTATGTTGGCTTGAGTCAGTTGATTTGGCGGGAGGTGTTTTCTTTGTTTCATTTTTAGCAGGATGCTTGACATATTCTCATGATACTTGTAGGTATGACAAAAAGCACACTCTGTTCTGTAGTTGTTTTCATGTCTTTGGCCATATAGCTAACATGCCATTGGCCAAAACGGCACAGAACAGAACACCAACTGGTGGAACTTCGCAGGTCCTCTAGCAAAGGAAAGATAAAAGAAGACTGAAGAACCAGAGCTGTAGTGCAGTTGAGTGAGTCACTGTGTGGGATATTTGGATTCTGGTTTAGCCAGAATTATCCCTCCTTATTGTTGTTAGCACAGCTGTTTTGTGATAAGTATATGAAAGGGGTCATACCACTGTGCTTGAATTATCTTTTTTTTTTTTTTTTTTGTGGTTTTTCGAGGTAGGGTCTCACTCTGGTCCAGGCTGACCTGGAATTAACTATGTAGTCTCAGGGTAGCCTTGAACTCACAGTGATCCTCCTACCTCTGCCTCCCGAGTGCTGGGATTAAAGGCGTGCGTCACCACGCCTGGCTTGAATTATCTTTTATGTATATGTGCCATTTGGGACAACAAAAATATGCACATGGAACAAACCACATATAAAGAAAACAATTGATTATAATAAGGGAATTTACATAAAATACACTTACAATCATTATTATTATTTTTATCTTTAAAATTATTTTTTATTTATTTTTGGACAGAGAGACATAGACAGAGAGGGAGAGGGAGACAGAAATGGGCACGCCAGCAGTCTCTCAGCTGCTGTGAATGAAATCCAGACGCGTGCGCCCCCCTTGTGGGCAAGTGCAGCATTGCGCCCTTTCCTCACTTTGCATCTGGCTAAACGTGGGACCTGGAGATTGGAACTGCTGGACATTGGACCAGCATTCTTAAGCTTAGCAGGCATGCACCTTAGCCGCTAAGCCATCTCTCCAGCCCAATCAATCATTATTATTTTTTAAATGTTTTTATTTGATAGCGAGGACAGCAATAGAGGAGAGAGAGAGTATGACCACCAGGGTCTCTTGCCGCTGCAAATAAACTCCAAACATATCACCACATCTGGCCATACATAGGTACTGGGGAATGGAATCGAGTTGGCAGTCTTTTAGTGCCTTAACTGCTGAGCCATCTCCCAGCCCTTAAAATTATGTTTTAATTTTATTTTTTCGAGGTCGAATCTCACTCTAGCCCAGGCTGATCTGGAAATCACTATGTAATCTCAGGGTGACCTTGAACTCATGGCGATCCTCCTACCTCTGCCTCCAGAATTCTAGGATTAAAGACATGTGCTACCACCCCATCTGGCTATTTTAAATTTTTGTTATGGTTGTTGTTTTTGTTTTTTGAGGTAGGGTCTCCATCTGGTCTAGGCTGACCTGGAATTAACTATGTAGTCTCAGGGTGGCCTGGAACTCACTGCGATCCTCCTATCTCTGCCTCCCAAGTGCTGATATTAAAGGTGTGTGCTACCACACCTGGCTTATTTTAAATTTTTAATCGAAATATAGCAATAATAGAAGGAATTATAAAAGATAAAAATAGGCCGGGTGTGGCGGTGTAAGCCTTTAATCCCAGCACTCAGGAGGCAGATGTAAGAGGATCGCCATGAGTTCAAGGCCACCCTGAGAATACAGAGTGAATTCCAGGTCAACCTGAGGCTAGAGCAAAACCCTACCTTGAAAAACTGAAAAAAAAAAAAAAAGAGTTAAAAACATGTCATTTGATTAATTGTTCCAAAATAAATTCACTTATATGAGCAGCTGGTTTGGTAAAGAAATGAGACATTGGAAAAA
This sequence comes from Orientallactaga sibirica, assembly GCA_036365145.1. Taxonomy (NCBI): domain Eukaryota; kingdom Metazoa; phylum Chordata; class Mammalia; order Rodentia; family Dipodidae; genus Orientallactaga; species Orientallactaga sibirica. The sequence goes on along the minus strand of JAEOAD010000015.1, from coordinate 29,200,948 downwards.
TATTAGAAACTTCCCTTGTGACTCATTCCATTCACTGCCCCCTCTCTTCAACTCCTTGTGTCCTGTTCCATTCACTGCCTCTCTCTTCAACTCCTTGTGCCCTGTTCCATTCACTGCCCCTCTCTCTTCAACTCCTTGTGTCCTGTTCCATTCACTGCCCTCTCTCTCTTCAACTCCATGTGTCCTATTCCATTCACTGCCCCCTCTCTCTTCAACTCCTTGTGTCCTGTTCCATTCACTGCCCTCTCTCTCTTCAACTCCATGTGTCCTGTTCCATTCACTGCCCCTCTCTCTTCAACTCCATGTGTCCTATTCCATTCACTGCCCCCTCTCTCTTCAACTCCTTGTGTCCTGTTCCACTCACTGCCCCCTCTCTCTTCAACTCCTTGTGTCCTGTTCCATTCACTGCCCCCTCTCTCTTCAACTCCTTGTGTCCTATTCCATTCACTGCCCCTCTCTCTTCAACTCCTTGTGTCCTGTTCCATTCACTGCCTCTCTCTTCAACTCCTTGTGCCCTGTTCCATTCACTGCCCCCTCTCTTCAACTCCTTGTGTCCTGTTCCATTCACTGCCCCCTCTCTTCAACTCCTTGTGTCCTGTTCCATTCACTGCCCCCTCTCTCTTCAACTCCATGTGTCCTATTCCATTCACTGCCCCTCTCTCTCTTCAACTCCTTGTGTCCTGTTCCATTCACTGCCCCCTCTCTTCAACTCCTTGTGTCCTGTTCCATTCACTGTCCTCTCTCTCTTCAACTCCTTGTGTCCTATTCCATTCACTGCCCTCTCTCTCTCTTCAACTCCTTGTGTCCTGTTCCACTCACTGCCCCTCTCTCTTCAACTCCTTGTGTCCTGTTCCATTCGCTGCCCCCTCTCTTCAACTCCTTGTGTCCTGTTCCATTCACTGCCCCCTCTCTCTTCAACTCCTTGTGTCCTATTCCATTCACTGCCCCCTCTCTCTTCAACTCCTTGTGTCCTTTTCCACTCACTGCCCCCTCTCTCTCTTCAACTCCTTGTGTCCTGTTCCATTCACTGCCCTCTCTCTCTTCAACTCCTTGTGTCCTATTCCATTCACTGCCCCCTCTCTTCAACTCCTTGTGTCCTTTTCCACTCACTGCCCCTCTCTCTCTTCAACTCCTTGTGTCCTATTCCATTCAATGCCCCCTCTCTCTTCAACTCCTTGTGCTGTGTTCCATTCACTGCCCCCTCTCTTCAACTCCTTGTGCCCTGTTCCATTCACTGCCCCTCTCTTCAACTCCTTGTGCCCTGTTCCACTCACTGCCCCTCTCTCTTCAACTCCTTGTGTCCTGTTCCACTCACTGCCCCCTCTCTCTCTTCAACTCCTTGTGTCCTGTTCCACTCACTGCCCCCTCTCTCTCTTCAACTCCTTGTGTCCTGTTCCACTCACTGCCCCCTCTCTCTCTTCAACTCCTTGTGTCCTGTTCCATTCACTGCCCCCTCTCTTCAACTCCTTGTGTCCTGTTCCACTCACTGCCCCCCTCTCTCTTCAACTCCTTGTGTCCTGTTCCACTCATTGCCCCTCTCTCTCTTCAACTCCTTGTGTCCGGTTCCACTCACTGCCCCCTCTCTTCAACTCCTTGTGTCCTGTTCCACTCACTGCCCCTCTCTCTTCAACTCCTTGTGTCCTGTTCCACTCACTGCCCCCTCTCTCTCTTCAACTCCTTGTGTCCTGTTCCACTCACTGCCCCCTCTCTCTCTTCAACTCCTTGTGTCCTGTTCCACTCACTGCCCCTCTCTCTTCAACTCCTTGTGTCCTGTTCCATTCACTGCCCCCTCTCTTCAACTCCTTGTGTCCTGTTCCACTCACTGCCCCCTCTCTCTCTTCAACTCCTTGTGTCCTGTTCCACTCACTGCCCCTCTCTCTCTTCAACTCCTTGTGTCCTGTTCCACTCACTGCCCCTCTCTCTTCAACTCCTTGTGTCCTGTTCCATTCACTGCCCCCTCTCTCTTCAACTCCTTGTGTCCTGTTCCACTCACTGCCCCCTCTCTTCAACTCCTTGTGTCCTGTTCCACTCACTGCCCCTCTCTCTTCAACTCCTTGTGTCCTGTTCCACTCACTGCCCCCCTCTCTCTTCAACTCCTTGTGTCCGGTTCCACTCACTGCCCCCTCTCTTCAACTCCTTGTGCCCTGTTCCACTCACTGCCCCCTCTCTCTTCAACTCCTTGTGTCCTGTTCCACTCACTGCCCCTCTCTCTTCAACTCCTTGTGTCCTGTTCCACTCACTGCCCCCTCTCTCTTCAACTCCTTGTGTCCTGTTCCATTCACTGCCCCCTCTCTCTTCAACTCCTTGTGTCCTGTTCCATTCACTGCCCCTCTCTTCAACTCCTTGTGTCCTGTTCCACTCACTGCCCCCTCTCTTCAACTCCTTGTGTCCTGTTCCACTCACTGCCCCCCAGCTCTCTTCAACTCCTTGTGTCCTGTTCCACTCACTGCCCCCTCTCTCTTCAACTCCTTGTGTCCTGTTCCACTCACTGCCCCCTCTCTCTTCAACTCCTTGTGTCCTGTTCCACTCACTGCCCCCTCTCTCTTCAACTCCTTGTGTCCTGTTCCATTCACTGCCCCCTCTCTTCAACTCCTTATGTCCTGTTCCATTCACTGCCCCCTCTCTCTTCAACTCCTTGTGTCCTGTTCCATTCACTGCCCCCTCTCTCTTCAACTCCTTGTGTCCTGTTCCATTCATTGCCCCCTCTCTCTTCAACTCCTTGTGTCCTGTTCCACTCACTGCCCCTCTCTCTTCAACTCCTTGTGTCCTGTTCCACTCACTGCCCCCTCTCTCTTCAACTCCTTGTGTCCTGTTCCATTCACTGCCCCCCTCTTCAACTCCTTGTGTCCTGTTCCATTCACTGCCCCCTCTCTCTTCAACTCCTTGTGTCCTGTTCCACTCACTGCCCCCTCTCTCTTCAACTCCTTGTGTCCTGTTCCACTCACTGCCCCTCTCGTCAACTCCTTGTGCCCTATTCCATTCACTGCCCCCTCTCTCTTCAACTCCTTGTGTCCTGTTCCACTCACTGCCCCTCTCTCTTCAACTCCTTGTGTCCTGTTCTATTCACTGCCCTCTCTCACTTCAACTCCTTGTGTCCTGTTCCATTCACTGCCCTCTCTTCAACTCCTTGTGTCTTGTTCCATTCACTGCCCCCTTCAACTCCTTGTGTCTTGTTCCATTCACTGCCCTCTTTCAACTCCTTGTGTCCTGTTCCATTCACTGCCCCCTCTCTTCAACTCCTTGTGTCCTGTTCCATTCACTGCCCCTCTCTTCAACTCCTTGTGTCCTGTTCCATTCACTGCCCCCCCTCTTCAACTCCTTGTGTCCTGTTCCATTCACTGCCCTCTCTTCAACTCCTTGTGTCCTGTTCCACTCACTGCCCCCTCTCTCTTCAACTCCTTGTGCCCTGTTCCACTCACTGCCCCTCTCTTCAACTCCTTGTGTCCTGTTCCATTCATTGCCCCCTCTTTCTTCAACTCCTTGTGCCCTGTTCCATTCACTGCCCCTCTCTCTTCAACTCCTTGTGTCCTGTTCCACTCACTGCCCCCTCTCTTCAACTCCTTGTGTCCTGTTCCATTCACTGCCCCCTCTCTTCAACTCCTTGTGTCCTGTTCCATTCACTGCCCCCTCTCTCTTCAACTCCTTGTGTCCTGTTCAACTCACTGCCCCATCTCTCTTCAACTCCTTGTGTCCTGTTCCACTCACTGTCCCTCTCGTCAACTCCTTGTGCCCTATTCCATTCACTGCCCCCTCTCTCTTCAACTCCTTGTGTCCTGTTCCACTCACTGCCCCTCTCTCTTCAACTCATTGTGTCCTGTTCCACTCACTGCCCCCTCTCTTCAACTCCTTGTGCCCTGTTCCATTCACTGCCCCCTCTCTTCAACTCCTTGTGTCCTGTTCCACTCGCTGCCCTCTCTTCAACTCCTTGTGTCCTGTTCCACTCACTGCCCCCTCTCTCTTCAACTCCTTGTATCCTGTTCCACTCACTGCCCCCTCTCTCTTCAACTCCTTGTGTCCTGTTCCATTCACTGCCCCCTCTCTCTTCAACTCCTTGTGTCCTATTCCATTCAATGCCCCCTCTCTCTTCAACTCCTTGTGCTGTGTTCCATTCACTGCCCCCTCTCTTCAACTCCTTGTGCCCTGTTCCATTCACTGCCCCTCTCTTCAACTCCTTGTGCCCTGTTCCACTCACTGCCCCCTCTCTCTTCAACTCCTTGTGTCCTGTTCCACTCACTGCCCCCTCTCTCTTCAACTCCTTGTGTCCTGTTCCATTCATTGCCCCCCTCTCTCTTCAACTCCTTGTGTCCTGTTCCACTCACTGCCCCCTCTCTCTTCAACTCCTTGTGTCCTGTTCCACTCACTGCCCCCTCTCTCTTCAACTCCTTGTGTCCTGTTCCACTCACTGCCCTCTCTTCAACTCCTTGTGTCCTGTTCCACTCACTGCCCCCTCTCTCTTCAACTCCTTGTGTCCTGTTCCATTCACTGCCCCCTCTCTCTTCAACTCCTTCTGTCTTGTTCCACTCACTGCCCCCTCTCTCTTCAACTCCTTGTGCCCTGTTCCACTCACTGCCCCCTCTCTCTTCAACTCCTTGTGTCCTGTTCCATTCACTGCCCTCTCTTCAACTCCTTGTGTCCTGTTCCACTCAGTGCCCCCTCTCTCTTCAACTCCTTGTGTCCTGTTCCATTCACTGCCCTCTCTTCAACTCCTTGTGTCCTGTTCCACTCACTGCCCCCTCTCTTCAACTCCTTGTGTCCTGTTCCATTCACTGCCCTCTCTTCAACTCCTTGTGTCCTGTTCCATTCACTGCCCCTCTCTTCAACTCCTTGTGTCCTGTTCCACTCACTGCCCCCTCTCTCTTCAACTCCTTGTGTCCTGTTCCATTCACTGCCCTCTCTTCAACTCCTTGTGTCCTGTTCCATTCACTGCCCTCTCTGTCTTCAACTCCTTGTGTCCTGTTCCATTCACTGCCCTCTCTCTCTTCAACTCCTTGTGTCCTGTTCCATTCACTGCCCTCTCTCTCTTCAACTCCTTGTGTCCTGTTCCATTCACTGCCCTCTCTTCAACTCCTTGTGTCCTGTTCCACTCACTGCCCCCTCTCTCTTCAACTCCTTGTGTCCTGTTCCATTCACTGCCCTCTCTTCAACTCCTTGTGTCCTGTTCCATTCACTGCCCCCCCCTCTTCAACTCCTTGTGTCCTGTTCCATTCACTGCCCTCTCTTCAACTCCTTGTGTCCTGTTCCACTCACTGCCCCCTCTCTTCAACTCCTTGTGTCCTGTTCCATTCACTGCCCTCTCTTCAACTCTTTGTGTCCTGTTCCATTCACTGCCCCCTTCAACTCCTTGTGTCCTGTTCCATTCACTGCCCTCTCTTCAACTCCTTGTGCCCTGTTCCACTCACTGCCCCTCTCTTTCAACTCCTTGTGTCCTGTTCCATTCATTGCCCCTCTCTCTTCAACTCCTTGTGTCCTGTTCCATTCACTGCCCCCTCTCTTCAACTCCTTGTGTCCTGTTCCATTCACTGCCCCTCTCTTCAACTCCTTGTGTCCTGTTCCATTCACTGCCCCCTCTCTCTTCAACTTCTTGTGTCCTGTTCCACTCACTGCCCCCTCTCTCTTCAACTCCTTGTGTCCTGTTCCATTCACTGCCCCCTCTCTCTTCAACTTCTTGTGTCCTGTTCCACTCACTGCCCCCTCTCTCTTCAACTCCTTGTGTCCTGTTCCACTCACTGCCCCCTCTCTCTTCAACTCCTTGTGTCCTGTTCCATTCACTGCCCTCTCTCTCTTCAACTCCTTGTGTCCTGTTCCATTCACTGCCCTCTCTTCAACTCCTTGTGTCTTGTTCCATTCACTGCCCCCCTTCAACTCCTTGTGTCCTGTTCCATTCACTGCCCTCTCTTCAACTCCTTGTGTCCTGTTCCACTCACTGCCCCCTCTCTCTTCAACTCCTTGTGTCCTGTTCCATTCACTGCCCTCTCTTCAACTCTTTGTGTCCTGTTCCATTCACTGCCCCCCCCTTCAACTCCTTGTGTCCTGTTCCATTCACTGCCCTCTCTTCAACTCCTTGTGCCCTGTTCCACTCACTGCCCCTCTCTTCAACTCCTTGTGTCCTGTTCCATTCATTGCCCCCTCTCTCTTCAACTCCTTGTGTCCTGTTCCATTCACTGCCCCCTCTCTTCAACTCCTTGTGTCCTGTTCCATTCACTGCCCCTCTCTTCAACTCCTTGTGTCCTGTTCCATTCACTGCCCCCTCTCTCTTCAACTTCTTGTGTCCTGTTCCACTCACTGCCCCCTCTCTCTTCAACTCCTTGTGTCCTGTTCCATTCACTGCCCCCTTCAACTCCTTGTGTCCTGTTCCACTCACTGCCCCTCTCGTAAACTCCTTGTGCCCTATTCCATTCACTGCCCCCTCTCTCTTCAACTCCTTGTGTCCTGTTCCACTCACTGCCCCTCTCTCTCTTCAACTCCTTGTGTCCTATTCCACTCACTGCCCCCTCTCTCTTCAACTCCTTGTGTCCTGTTCCACTCACTGCCCCCTCTCTTCAACTCCTTGTGTCCTGTTCCATTCACTGCCCTCTCTCTCTTCAACTCCTTGTGTCCTGTTCCATTCACTGCCCTCTCTTCAACTCCTTGTGTCTTGTTCCATTCACTGCCCCCCCTTCAACTCCTTGTGTCCTGTTCCACTCACTGCCCCCCTCTCTCTTCAACTCCTTGTGCCCTGTTCCATTCACTGCCCCCTCTCTTCAACTCCTTGTGTCCTGTTCCACTCGCTGCCCTCTCTTCAACTCCTTGTGCCCTGTTCCATTCACTGCCCTCTCTTCAACTCCTTGTGCCCTGTTCCATTCACTGCCCCCTCTCTCTTCAACTCCTTGTGTCCTGTTCCACTCGCTGCCCTCTCTTCAACTCCTTGTGTCCTGTTCCACTCACTGCCCCCTCTCTCTTCAACTCCTTGTATCCTGTTCCACTCACTGCCCCCTCTCTCTTCAACTCCTTGTGTCCTGTTCCATTCACTGCCCCCTCTCTCTTCAACTCCTTGTGTCCTATTCCATTCACTGCCCCCTCTCTCTTCAACTCCTTGTGCTGTGTTCCATTCACTGCCCCCTCTCTTCAACTCCTTGTGCCCTGTTCCATTCACTGCCCCTCTCTTCAACTCCTTGTGCCCTGTTCCACTCACTGCCCCCTCTCTCTTCAACTCCTTGTGCCCTGTTCCATTCACTGCCCCTCTCTTCAACTCCTTGTGTCCTGTTCCATTCACTGCCCCCTCTCTTCAACTCCTTGTGCCCTGTTCCATTCACTGCCCCTCTCTCTTCAACTCCTTGTGTCCTGTTCCATTCATTGCCCCCCTCTCTCTTCAACTCCTTGTGTCCTGTTCCACTCACTGCCCCCTCTCTCTTCAACTCCTTGTGTCCTGTTCCACTCACTGCCCCCTCTCTCTTCAACTCCTTGTGTCCTGTTCCATTCACAGCCCCCTCTCTCTTCAACTCCTTGTGTCCTGTTCCACTCACTGCCCCCTCTCTCTTCAACTCCTTGTGTCCTGTTCCACTCACTGCCCCCTCTCTCTTCAACTCCTTGTGTCCTGTTCCATTCACTGCCCCCTCTCTCTTCAACTCCTTCTGTCTTGTTCCACTCACTGCCCCCTCTCTCTTCAACTCCTTGTGTCCTGTTCCACTCACTGCCCCTCTCTCTTCAACTCCTTGTGTCCTGTTCTACTCACTGCCCCCTCTCTCTTCAACTCCTTGTGTCCTGTCCACTCACTGCCCCCTCTTTCTTCAACTCCTTGTGTCCTGTTCCACTCACTGCCCCCTCTCTTCTTCAACTCCTTGTGCAACTCCATTCACTGCCCCCTTCCATTCAACTCCTTGTGCCCCACTGCCCCCTCTCTCTCTACTCCTTGTGTCCTGTTCCACTCACTGCCCCCTCTCTCTTCAACTCCTTGTGCCCTGTTCCACTCACTGCCCCCTCTCTCTTCAACTCCTTGTGTCCTGTTCCATTCACTGCCCCCTCTCTCTTCAACTCCTTGTGTCCTGTTCCATTCACTGCCCCCCCTCTCTTCAACTCCTTGTGCCGTGTTCCATTCACTGCCCCCTCTCTCTTCAACTCCTTGTGCCCTGTTCCATTCACTGCCCCCTCTCTCTTCAACTCCTTGTGCCGTGTTCCATTCACTGCCCCCTCTCTTCAACTCCTTGTGCCGTGTTCCATTCACTGCCCCCTCTCTCTTCAACTCCTTGTGTCCTGTTCCATTCACTGCCCCCTCTCTCTTCAACTCCTTGTGTCCTGTTCCATTCACTGCCCCCTCTCTTCAACTCCTTGTGCCGTGTTCCATTCACTGCCCCCTCTCTCTTCAACTCCTTGTGTCCTGTTCCATTCACTGCCCCCTCTCTTCAACTCCTTGTGCCCTGTTCCATTCACTGCCCCCTCTCTCTTCAACTCCTTGTGTCCTGTTCCATTCACTGCCCCCTCTCTTCAACTCCTTGTGCCGTGTTCCATTCACTGCCCCCTCTCTTCAACTCCTTGTGTCCTGTTCCATTCACTGCCCCCTCTCTTCAACTCCTTGTGCCGTGTTCCATTCACTGCCCCCTCTCTTCAACTCCTTGTGTCCTATTCCACTCACTGCCCCCTCTCTCTCTTCAACTCCTTGTGTCCTGTTCCATTCACTGCCCCCTCTCTTCAACTCCTTGTGCCGTGTTCCATTCACTGCCCCCTCTCTTCAACTCCTTGTGCCGTGTTCCATTCACTGCCCCCTCTCTTCAACTCCTTGTGTCCTATTCCACTCACTGCCCCCTCTCTTCAACTCCTTGTGTCCTATTCCATTCACTGCCCCCTCTCTTCAACTCCTTGTGCCGTGTTCCATTCACTGCCCCCTCTCTTCAACTCCTTGTGTCCTGTTCCACTCACTGCCCCTCTCTGTTCAACTCCTTGTGCCGTGTTCCATTCACTGCCCCCTCTCTTCAACTCCTTGTGCCCTGTTCCATTCACTGCCCCCTCTTCCTTCAATGCCTTGTGCCCTGTTCCATTCACTGCCCCTTGCTCTCTTCCATCTTCTTTGAGACAGGATCTCTCTTTTTTTAAAAAATTTATTTATTTATTTCAGAGAGTGGTAGACAGAGAGAGAGAGGGAAAGAGAGAAAGAATGGGCATGCCAGAGCCTGTAGCCACTACAGATGAACTCTAGACACATGTGGCACCTTGTGCATCTGGCTTATGTGGGTCCTGGTGAATCGAATCGAGCTCCTTTGGCTTTGCAGGCAAGTGCCTTAATCGCTAAGCCATCTCTCCAGCCCTGAGACAGGATCTCTTGCTGCTGTGTGCAAATGCCAGTGTAGTTGGCCCACGAGCTTTGGATTCTCCTGGCTCTGCTTTGCATTCTTGTAAGTGTGTTGGGATGGCAGACGTTTGCTCTACTTTACATGCAGCTTTAGGTGGGTGCTAGGGAATCTAACTCAGGTAGGCAAAGTTCCCAAGCAAGCACCTTTAACTGCTGAGCCATTTCCCTAGCCTCATACATGAATGGTCTTTTATGTTGAAGTGTTTCCTTCGGTTTCTAGTTTATTGAATGTTTCTATAGAGAAATGGTTCTGAAGTTTTCTAATGCTCTTTCTGCCACACATTGCTCATCCTCCCTCTCCTCTGTCATTCTATTTGTTTGTGGGGTGGTACAGATTGTAGCATGTGGAACCATCTTTGCATTTGAGTCTGCTTTTTTCAAGGCTTATTTAAACTTTCCTTTTTTTTCCTCTGACAGCTAGAAAAAGTCCTGCAGCAAGGAGACATTGGAGAATGTGCAGAACCATATATGATATTCAAAGAAGCTGATGCCAGCAAGGTATCATGTTGTGCCGCATATTCCACTTTGAAGCTTCTATTTTTGGGAGAGAACACACAAACCCTAGTCAAGAATTTCACTAGTAGGTCAGCCTGGACCAGAGTGAGACCCTACCTTGCAAAAAAAGAAAACCCCCCCCCCCAAAAAAAAGAAAAACTGTGGGGAAGCTGGGTGTGGTGGCACACGCCTTTAATCACAGCAGATGGGAGGCAGAGATAGGAGGATTGCTGAGAGTTTGAGGCTGCCCTGAGACTACATAGTGAATTCCAGGTCAGCCTGGGATAGAGTGAAACCTTACCTCAAAAAACCAAAAAACAAAACAAAACAAAACAAAACAAAACAAAAAAAAAAACCAACAACAACAACAAAAAAACGTATGGGGACTTTTAGAGTCGGACTGAATCATAGATGGTTTTCAGTTTATGGGGCCTAGAGATGGAATGTGGTGGTTTGATTTAGGTGTCTCCCATAAACATATGTTCTGAATGCTAAAAAAAAAAAAAAAAAAAAAAGAATTTCATTAGTGATACTTTTATTTTTGTTGACCTGTTTCTCTATTTCTTTGGCCACTTAGCCTGTGTCTGTTGTGTGCTGTCTTAAAATCTCTTCCAAGGCTAATGATCCTTCTGGAACCAGAACTAAGCTGATTAAGTTTAACTCTCAAGTAATTAGAGAAAGTTCCTTTGTTTACAAAATAGAGATATTGATGAAACTTTTCCTAGCATAAAGTATTCTAGGCTTCCCTCTGCTTTCTAGTAGTTAAGTAATTTAGTTGAAACAGAAAGGGAGCTTCTATTTGCTCTTAGATGTATAATTGCTAGAAATTGAATAAATTTATAAAAGCAAAGATTGTCAAATAATCGGTAATGAATTCCAAATATCCTGAGTTAGCTATAAGAATACGGAGAGTTGATCTCTGATTGCTTGAGCACATGATTGAATACTGGAGCAGCCAGAGCAGGAATGCTCAAGGATTACCAGACAAGCCTCCGGAAGGTAGAAAGTGTGATCCAGAACAGAAATAGCCTTTCTGCTTCTGAAGCTAGATGTGAACACATGATATTCTGTGGTCTTTGACTTCATAATTTAAATACATACTGAAATATTCTGGTTTTCCAAATTAAGTTTTCCCTGTCATATAGTGCTGATAAATATAGTAGCTTAATCCGTTTTTCCCTTATATATTTATATATACTGATAGAACTGATAGATATTCTTGATCTTTAGGCTCTTTTTGAGACAGACTCATATATCACAGGTTGGCCTTGAACTCTCACAGTTGAGGATGACTTGAACTTCTGATCCCCCTACTCTTATCTCCTGAGTACAGGTGTGTACAACCATACCCACTTTATGTGTTGCTGTGGACTGGAACCCAGCACCTGTGCCTGCGAGGCAAGCACTTTACCAGTTGAGCTACATTCCCAGCCCAATATTTAGGCTCTTACAGTAGGACCTCTCTTGGAGATGTAGTAGACACAGCAATAGATACTTCTGCTGTCTTAACAATTTTCTATCTTTCCCCAGCCCTGAGTCCTATTAAACTATACCTCACCCATATCAGATGGAAAAAAATACATGAGAGAGCTGGTACAGGTTTTCAGTCTTGAACTGTTACTAGCTTTTATAGGCTACTTTAGTATTCGTTTTTGTAGGGGCCTAAAGTTTGAGCCAGCTTCAAGAGTGCATGAACTGTTTGGACCATTAGTCATTTTCCAGAGTTTAGTTGTATTGTAATACTTTTTAAAATTTTTATTTATTTTTGGAGAGAGACACAGAGAGAGACAGACAGAGAGTGAGAGGGAGACAGGTAGAGATGGGCGCGCCAGCAGTCTCTCAGCTGCTGCAAATGAAATCCAGATGCATGCACCCCCTTGTGGTCAAGTGTGGCATTGCGCCCTTGCGTCACTTTGCATCTGGCTAAACGTGGGACCTGGAGATTGGAACCACTGGAGATTGGAACCAGCATTCTTAGCTTAGGAGGCAGGTGCCTTAACCGCTAAGCCATTTTTCCAGCCCTTGTAATACTTTTAAATCTTTGTTTCTTTTATTATAGTTCTGCACTTGTTTTATCATTGGCCCATGAGTTCCTCACTCCCACCTTATTGTTGCTATAAATTATGGACTATTCAACATTAACTCAGCTACTGCCATCTTTTATAGTGTACAGAGTCTTATCATATCCTAACCTAGAATATTTTATAGCTGTCAGCCATGAGGAGATCGTGTGGTGCTTTCTTTGCTTGCAGTACCTAAGCATGCTTGACACCTGCTCCTCTTTTTTTCTAAGATGACATCATCACACAGAAATTTCAATGACTTGCTCCACAGGTATCTTTTAGAAAGAATGAGATACATTGCTGCAGTAATATATTATGTCTTGACACCTGAAAGATATTCCTCCCCACCAGTACTGGGGATGGGACCCAGGTAGAACCTTTGTGTGGCAGTCAAGCAAGCACACTTATTATTGAACTACATCCCCAGCCCTGTATCATTTTTCCATCTTTGCAAAGGATTTTTTTTTTTTTTTTTTTTTTTTTTTTCTGAGGTAGGGTCTTACTTTAGCTCAGGCTGACCTGGAATTCACTATGTAGTTTCAGGATGGCCTCGAATTCATGGCGATCCTCCTATCTCTGCCTCCTGAGTGCTGATATTAAAGGCGTGCACCACCATGCCCGGCTTGGATTGAAAACTTTTACCTGATCCTCGACATAGTATTTACTTACCTTTAAGTGATTTATTTCAAGTATAATTATGTATAAAGCTCTGTTTTCCAGAATAAGGAAAAATTGGAGAAGCTGAAAATTCAAGCTGATCAGTTCTGTCAGAGACTTGGGAAGTACCGCATGCCTTTTGCCTGGACTGCCATCCATCTAATGAACATCGTGAGCAGTGCTGGGAGCCTAGAAAGAGATTCCACAGAAGTAGAAATTAGTACTGGAGGTACGAGTTTTATATAAATTACTTCCAAATTATATATATATATATATTTATTTATTCTTACAAAGGATTACTTTGGGCTGGAGAGATGGCAAAGTGGTTAAGAATACATGCAGCTTCAGAATGTGGGTTTGGCAGGGTGAGACCATTGGAGTTCAACTCCTTCATACCCACCAAAACAGCTACGTGTGGCCATGCACATCTATAACTCCAATCCACCGGGACAGAGACCAGAGAATTGCTGGGGTTTGCTGACCAAAAAACAAACAAACAAAATGAAACAATAACAACAAAAAAAAAACCCCAGCAGCAGCCCCCAGATTGAGAGACTCATCTCAAGAAACACACCAAAGAGCAGTAGAGAAGGACAAGGAAGTGCTCCTTTGACCTCCAGTCCACATGCGCCTGTGCATCCACACACGTGCATACACACATACCACACATTCTCTACATACATTCATACTACTGGAGGCCTGGAGGCTTACTGGAGAGCTGCTGGTCTTTAGTCCCCACTGGAAGGCTAAGGGAACTTGGTTTCAATGCCAACAAAGGAGGACAATAGAGGATAGAAGCATGTACAAGTGAAGGCATTCACCAGCATCAGCACTGGCAGCCAGGTGGGAGGAAGGGGTTTTTTTTTTTTTTGAGAGAGAGACACAGAGAGACAGACAGACAGGGAGAGGAAGACAGACAGAGATGGGCGCGCCATTAGCCTCTCAGCTGCTGCCAATGAAATCCAGATGCATTCACCCCTTGTGGTCAAGTGCGGCATTGCGCCCTTGTGTCACTTTGCATCTAACTAAAAGTGGGACCTGGAGATTGGAACTGGCATTCTTGGGCTTAGGAGGCAGGTGCCTTAACCGCTAAGCCATCTCTCCAACCCCCCCCCTTTTTTTTTCCTATCAGCTTCCTTGCATAAAGCCCACCACCAGGAGGGCCGCCCACTCTGGGGAAATGGTTCATAGTGGAGGAAGTACTTCCTCCTTCAGTCAATCCTTCCTGGAAGCAACCTCAGAGCATGACCAGAGAGGAATGCCTGTGGATTCCTAATCTGATCAAGTTCATAACACAACCATTACAATATATTAAAAAATATAATTTGTTCTTTGTCATTTTCATACATATACATTGTAATTTGATCGTATAGACCCCTTCTTTTGTCCCGCTTCTACTCTGGAACTCTTTCTTCCTCCTGGTGAATATATCTGTGCCCCTCCCCAGGCAACCATTGTCTTCCAGTAGCTCCTCAGGGAGGGGTGGGGACTCAGAAGTCCCTCTCCTATCCATGATGGAATGGTGACTGGCCTTATTGGTGTATGCCATGTGTAAGTAACCATTGTTGCTATGAGTTCATGAGTGTAAATGGCCATGTCGTGTTCAGACAAGAGAGTTCTACAGTCTCTCACCACCCTGCAGCAGTTCTTCAGTTGTTTCTGCGATGTTCTCTGAGTCTTAGGGATGACATTGGTGTCCCACGTAGCACTTAATACTCCACAGTCACTTGTCCACACTATGTAGTAATGAGACTGCGTTAGCCACAGGCGACTGCTACCAGCCCAAGGATGTGAGCAGCTAATGTGGTGTTTCAAAAGGATTTTCAAGCTGTAAAGATGGCTCAATATTTAAGGCACTTACAAGCCTCACGGCCCAGGTTCAATTCCCCAGTACCCATGTGAGAGGCCCTGGTACCCCGATACTCTCTTTCTCTCTGCTTACAAACAAATTTTAATTTTTTTAAAAAATATTTTATTTTTTTATTTATTTGAGAGAGAGAGATACAGAAATAGGCAGGTAGAGAGAGAGAGAGAATGGGTGTGCCAGGGCCTCCAGCCACTGCAAACGAACTCCAGATGCATGCACCCCCTTGTGCATCTGGCTTACGTGGGTCCTGGAGAATTGAGCCTCGAACCGGGGTCCTTAGGCTCCATAGGTAAGCGTTTAACCACTAAGCCATCTCTCCAGCCCCAAATTTTAATTTTTTTAAAAAGGATTTTCTCAGCCTAGCCTAGTGACATACACCTGTAATCAGGCTAAGGCAGGAGAATGTTCAGTTCCAGCCTACTTGGGCTATATTACAAAGACCGTGTCTCAAAACACCAAACCAAACAAACAATGAAAAGGGAGAGAGAAACAGAAAAAGATCATTGAGCCATCTCTCCAACCCCTGGTACTTGATTTCTTTTTGTTAAGTGATGATCCATTGTATTCATATGCTGTTTTTTAAACAGAAAAATGAATCTATTGTATTCATGTACTGTTTCTCAAGCAGAGAAATACAGGGAAGAGAGAGAGAAACAGAGAGAATGAGTATACCAGGGCCTCTAGCCACTGCAAACGAACTCCAGATGCCTGTGCCACTTTGTCCATCTGGCTTACATGGGGGCTGGGGAATTGAATCTGGGTTGTTAGGCTCTGGAGGCAATCTCCTTAACTGCTGGACCATTTTTCCAGCCCTCAAGTACTGTGTTTTTTGTGTTTTTTTAAATATTTATTTATTTATTTATTTATTTATTTATTTATTTGCTTATTTTTGAGGCAAGCCCAATGGACTGCCTTTTTTTAATGGAGAGAGAGAGAGAGAGAAAGAGAGAGAGAGAGAGAGAATTGGTGCACCAGGACCTCCAACCACTGCAATAGAACTCCAGATGCATGCACCCCCTTGTGCACATGTACTACCTCATATGCTTGCATCACTGTGCGTCTGGCTTATGTGGGACCTGGAGAGTTGAAAGTTGTTAGGCTCCATTCTTCACTCCCTTTTCTTTCATATTGTGTTGTGCCACATCCCACCAAAAACCTTTCCTCCCATGGCCCCACCCTTCTAGCTTCATGGCCTCCACAGAAACTCAGTCCAATAAACACACAAATCTAAATATTCAAAGCTAGGATCTACCTATGAGGGAGAAATGTAGAGATTATCTTTCTGTGTCTGTGGGTTACTTCGCTCAGAATATTTCCAGGTTCACCCACATTTCTGAAAATATCGTATTTATCTTCACTGCTGCATAAAATTCCACTATATTATTTTTATCCACTCATCAGTTAATAGGCATTTAGGCTGATTCCCTTTCCTAGCTGTTATAAATAGAGCAGCAGTAAACATGGATGAGCAAGTATCTAAAGCATAGACTCTTTAGGGTATATGCCCAGAAATGATATAGCTGGATGGGTCACAAGGTAATTGAATGCTTAGCTTTTTGAGTAACCTCCTCGCTGATATCCGTTATGATTGCACCATTTTTCACTCACACCAACACTAGATAAGAGTTCCCCAACCCTCCCTAGCAGTTGTCATTTGTTTTCTTGATCCATTTATCGTCGATTTTTATGCAGGGTGAGAGATAAAGATCTACATGTAAACATTCAGTTTATTCAGCATAGTTGTTGAAGGTGCTGTCTTTTCTCCAGTGTGTAGTTTATCACCTTTGTCAAAAATTAGCTGATAGTTTTGCCTGGCACAGTAGTTTGGATTGGCAGTTGTGGTATTTCAGGACTTGAAATACATACATCCTTCTAAGCACTTCTGCTTAGAATCATCTATTACTCTTGTTATTCTGGCTTCATGTGTGACCTCTCATTTTTCTATTTCAATTCTTAATATACTTTCTTTGTTGCGCATATTTCGTGTTTCAGCTGCACTGTGATGCGCTGACGTTATTTTCTAATCCTGTGTATTTGATGTTCTTTTTACATCTAAAAACCTTAATGGGGGCTGGAGAAATGGCTTAGTCGTTAAGGCGCTTGCCTGCAAAGCCAAAGGACCTCGGTTAGATTCCCCAGGACCCACATATGCACAAGGTGGTGCATGCATCTGGAGTTTGTTTGCAGTGGCTGGAGGCCCTGGCGCACCCACTGTCTGTCTGCCTTTCTCTGCTTCTTTCTCTCTATCTCTCTCAAATAAAGAAATAAAAATAAGTAAATATTTAAAAAAAAAAAACCTGGAAGAACTTCTCTTCCTCTTGTTTTACGAAGCTTTCTACTATAGTTCTATTGAATGTATTTTCTGTTCTTTGGCTTGGAGTTCTTTTTTTTTCAATATACCTACAATTCATAGATTTATGTTTTCATTGTGTCCCAAAGATCTTATGTGTTTTATTTGGACATTTTTATTTCATTTGAACATTTAAAAAATTCTTTGCATGTCCCCATTCCTCTACATCTTCAAGCCTTGATTGTCTGCTTTCCTCATGATCTATTGGTGGTGCTTCCTAGTGTGCTTCTTATTTTGACATTTTTCGTTTCCAGCATCATTTCACTTGGTGTTTTCTTAAGGGTTTCTATTGAGTTTCTTTTTCCTACTTTCCATTGACATTTTATTTAGCTGTGTGGATTCTCTTAGATTTTTTTTTTTCATTTCTTAGAACATATTATCAGTGTTTTACATTGTCTGGAATTTCTTTTAAGTCTCTTTCATGAGAGCCATTACCCTGGGATTGACAAATTTTAGAGCAGACATGTTGTCTTGACTTTTCATGTTAATAATGGGTTTTTTCCCTTTTTCCCTTCTTTCCCCTCCCTCCCCCCCACTGGGATTTTCCTATCAAGAGTTAGGTTGTTGTTTGATGTTTTCATTTTTTGTTAAATTTAGGTTACCTTTTCCTTTCAGTGAAAGACTACACTATGTTTAGGAGGGTCTAGCTTGTAGTAGGGTTGAAGTATTGATATAGATTCTGTTAAACTGGTAAAAAGTAGAAGCTTGTTTGTAACAACGTTCCTATTGAGGTTGTAGATCCATTCTGACCATAGTTATAAACTAATGTAAAGCCATCATGCCTTAAGTTCTAGTTGTTTCGTGAGTAAAGGGACATTGGTAGTACTGCTTGTATAAGTGTTAGTACTTGTATATATGAAAGGAAAGAAAAAAGAAGGAAAAATACCACGGAATGTGGTTAGTATTGGGATAATATATAAAAAGCAGAGGAGTTCAGTGAAAGTAGAGAGGGGAGCTGTAGGAACAAAATAAAACAAGTTGGTAGAGAATGAGAAAATTTTGTAGAGAGGTATAGATATGCCAGGAGATGATGTGGAATTGTCCATCTTTCTGGAGCTAGAGGCTTGGAGAGCCTACAGACCAGACCATGTTCTTTGGGAGAGGACATTATAAAGAAAAAGATAAAAGTTAACAACAAAACCAGAAAAAAGTAAAAAATAAAAGTACTAAAAGGACAGGAGGGTAATGGGGCTGAGCTGGGTGTTAACATGAAGTTGTTGAAATGGACTAGGTATGGAGGGAGAGAGAGGTGGAGAAATGTGCGCTGTCGGTGGCTCTCCTCTGGACTTTTCTTCAGTTCTTTCCTCACTTCCTGTCATGCTCTCTTTTCCCCTAGTCTTTCCCACTGACAAAGGGAAGATTATTCATTTCTTGCTCTTTGTGTTCATCTGAATCATGGTACTACCAAGCGGTCCAGGTCTGGCTCCTTCTCTGTGGAGTCCTTCAGCATGTGCTGAGCTTTGAGGACACTTCTGTCCTCGTTACACTCCAGGCTTGGCTCTACTGTACCTGCTGGACTGGGTGCTGTGTGGCAAAGGGACCAGCTGGCACCTTGGACATCCTGCAGGCTTATGCGTTCCTGGCGGTGGTGTGTGGGCAAGAAGAGCTTGTAGGATGATGCCTGGTGGTGTCTCCCATGGAGCTCAGCCCATTTCCCAGCCTCTGCTTCAGGTTCTTCTGATCTTGCAAGGCTGGTGAGTGTAGGGATACACCCATCCCTGCAGTTCCCCCGTTTTCACTGGCCGGTCAGGTATGTGCGAGGCTCTGGCCAGTCCTCAGTGATTAGCAGTTCCCTCTTGCTTCTGCTCACCCGGTTTAAAAAGTCCATTCACAGATCTTGTCTCTTGCAGGAAAATAGCATGTCTTGTGTTATCATACCCCTTTTCCTTTTTGGATTCATTGGTGGAGCCTACTCTGCCATTTTACCCAGAAGTTCCCAGCCTCTTAGTTTCTTGAAGTGTGAGATTATATTTCTTACTGATTTGACAATTTTGCTATTTTTTTTTGAGACACAGACTTGTTACATGGCACAGGGTAGCTTCATATTTATGATCCTCTTTCTTTTTAAATTTTTATTTATTTATTTGAGAGAGAGGTGTGGAGAGAGAGAATGGGCCCACCGGGGACTCTAGCGTCACTGGAAATGAACTCCAGACGCATTCACCACATTGTACATTTGGCTTAGGTGGGGATGGTGGAATTAAACCTTGGTCCTTAGGCTTTGCAGGCAAGTGTCTTAACTGCTAAGCCATCTCACCAGCCCAGTGATCCTCTTTCTTTAGTTTTCTCATTGCTGGGATGAGTCCAACATGCTGGGCTGAGATTCTCTTGATTATAATTGCTCATATTTGTTGCTGTTAACGTCCCTCTGTACACTGCCTTAACAGCATTCTACTTATTTTGATGTGTTTCATTTTCATACATATTTATCTTCTGATTTCCCTTGTGAACTCCTTCTTTCCCCATGTTATTTAGGAATGTGCTTTTTCACTTTTATATACATAGGGTGTTTTTGTTAATTCTTTAATTTTTCTATTTATTGTGAATATATTTTACTATGGGATTCATTGTATCTTTTTTGCATGTATACGTGTGAGAGTTGTGTATGCATGTTTACATGTGTGTGAGCAGGTTTGTGTGGAGATCAAAGATGGATGCTGGGTGTGTTCTGTTTCCACTTGACTTTGAGGTAGGGGCTCTTCCTGAACCAGGAATTCACCTCTTCATTTAGACAGGGTAGGTAATTCTGAGGGTCCTCCTGTCTACACTACCCCAGGGCTGGAATTATCAACTCACACTTCATGTCTGGCACTTTATGTGGGTCATAGTCTACTGAACTCAGGTCTACATGCTTGCACGGCAAGCATTCTGACCACTTATTGTATGTCTTAGCATATAGACTGTCTTGGACACTGTTCTATAATTGCTTAAGATGGATGTGTGTTCTGCTTGTGCTTATTAAGAGCATGATATAAATGTCAGTGGCCAGGTTTTTGTATTTATTTTTCAAGTCTTTCCTTTGTTGGTCTTCCATATAGTTTTTCTGTTACTTTACAATATTGGATTATCTGTGTTGTCCTGGGCTTGGATCTTAGTACCATCAGACAAAAATTATTATCCTGCCAAGATTTTGAATGTAATTTTTCTTCCGAATTTATTTTAAACACAAGTGCTCAGGTTGAGGGCTATTTATACCATCACATCATAATAAAATTTCCACTGGGTGAATGCACAATTCCTCTGTAGAATCTCTTGTTATTAATACTTTAGGAGTTTTTGTTTTTGTTTATACATGTAGATCTTTATTGTAACAGACTCACATTTAAACTGGTGAAATTGTAGAAAAGAAAACCCAAAAAGCCTGATATAGTACTTTCTCTTATTTGTCCCAGAAGTGAAATTTTCTAGTTTAACTATTATGCTGAGTGAATTTTATTTTCAATGTTAACGAATCCTTCCATAAGTTGGAAAAGCTACTGTACAACAAATTTGAAATTTTATGGTAATGAATATCTTTTTCTCCCCATGGTAGAACGAAAAGGATCTTGGTCAGAAAGAAGGAATTCCAGTATTGTTGGTAGACGGTCACTCGAAAGGACAACAAGTGGGGATGACACCTGCAACCTGACCAGCTTCCGCCCTGCTACTCTCACAGTGACAAATTTTTTTAAGCAGGTATTGTTCTATCATGTAGAAGTTCTAGGGGCATGTTTGTACATGAATTTCTGTTTGAGGAGAAGAGTAACTGTTTCGTGCATGTGTATTAGTATTGTTTTAAGAACTTCAATATTTAAGAACAAAAATGAACATTAAGAGTAAAAACTGGAAGAATATGAAATAATTTATATTGTACTTGTTTTATTTTTAAATTTATATAAATATTTGCCTTGACATTTTAATGCATCAGAATGACTCTTTCACACATATACTTTATTCCTCAATTATACCAGTAAATTTTCTTTCTCTCCAGTGACTGTGTGTGTCACTCCCCAGGTCTTTCTGACCTTAACTCTCATGCATATGGTGCATGAAATAGAACTTTCAGGTCCTTGTAGTGTATTTCTTTGCTAAAATGCAGTCAGTAGTGAAGAGGTAAATTTGCATGTCAAAGACACATTATTTCTTGGTAAACTTGTTCACTTTAAATCAAATTCATTTAGGACCTATCTGGATAATGGAAATCTGCTTAGTAGATAACATCCAGGTTAAAAATATATAGAATAGCCGGGCGTGGTGGTGCACTCCTTTAATCCCAGCACTCGGGAGGCAGAGGTAGGAGAATCGCCATGAGTTTGAGGCCACCCTGAGACTACATAGTGAATTCCAGGTCAGCCTGAACTAGAGTGAAACCCTACCTCGAAAAACCAAAATAATAATAATAATAATAATATATATTAGAAAAATTGAGTATGTCTTATTGAGTTTAAATATTGCTTCATAGAGTCCCCATCCCTGGATACACACACACACACACACACACACACACACACTAGATTTTAATGTAAAATGGGTTTATACTGTGAGTCAAGATCAGGAAAAATTGAAAATACGTTGCAGATGACCAGAGCCATATTAGAGTGAGGGTAAAACTTATTTTAGTGTGCCAAACCAGAGAAGATGACCAGAGCCATACAAGAAGGGGAGAAAGCTTGGATTAATGTGACCAGCCAGAGAAATATCCCAGGCTCACATTTTGGAGCAGATGAAATGAAGATGCTGAGAACTATCTTCAGATTCTTCCTTTTAATGTGTTAATGGTATTAGTCTGAATAAAGGAGAATTTCCTGACTTACTGTTACAACTTGGGAGGATAAGGACAAAATGTGCTTTGAATTGACAGAAATCCATATCAACACCACCTTCAAGTAGCTGCTCTAAGATACCATACTATGTATATGTGGGGAAGCAAGTAAGAAGTGACTCAGGTATAAGGGTCTGTTGTGGCCAGTAGTAAAGGAAGTAACTAGAGAAGGCCATACCGAGTGTTACCTAATAGAGTGACTTGAGGAAACCACAGACAGTATTACTTGGATGGAGTGATAGACTAAATGTCATCCTAGAGCTTGAGCAGTATGTTCACCTGAGATCATGACACACTTGTCACTATGACATTTCCCTCTTACTTCTCTAGTTGCTCTGTCAGGTCTTTTGCTATTACACGGGTTTCTTTTTGCTTCTTCAGCCTGCCATATCATGTAATTGTCAGTGTATAGTTAAATGAACAAGTCTTCCATTCATCTCCTATTTATGTAGCAAATATTTTTTGAACATTTACCATCTGATAAAATTTCTTTTTAAAATATAATTTAGGGCTGGAGAGATGGCTTAGCGGTTAAGGCATTTGCCTGCAAAGCCAAAGGATTGCGGTTCGACTCTCTAGGACCCATGTAAGCCAGATGCACAAGGGGGCGCATGCATCTGGAATTCATTTGCAGTGGCTGGATACCCTGGTGTGCCCATTCTCTCTGTCTGCCTCTTTCTCTCTCTCTCAAATAAATAAATAAATAAAGTATATTTTTAAAAAGAAAAGTAAAATATAATTTAGGGGAGGGGAGAGGAGAGATGGCTCAGTGGGTAAGTGCTTGCTGAGTTCTGATCTCTAGCACCCAGGTGTAGCAGTGTGGACCTGTAATCCTAGCATTGGGGAGGCGGAGACAGCAGGATTGCTGGGGTTTCCTGGATAGCTAGTGTAGTCACATTGGTAATCATAAGGCTCAGTGAGAGACCCTGTCTCAAAAATAAAATAAAGTGGGCTGGGGAGATGGCTTAATGGTTAAGGTGTTGCCCACAAAGCCTAAGGACCCCGGATTGATTCTCCAGGTCCCACGTAAGCCAGATGCACGAGGTGGCACATGCATCTGGACTGCGTTTACAGTGGCTAGAGGCCCTGGCATGCCCATTCTCTTTCCATCTCTGTATCTAATAAATAAATAAATAAATAAATAAATAAATAAAAATAAATATTAAAAAAATAAATTGAAGAGCAGCTAATGATGACACATGAATGTCATCAACCTCTGGCATTTACATACATGTGCACACATATATATGTACCCACACATATGTTTTTTTCACACACAAACATGCACATACTACAATGTATACACATGCAAATCTTAAATGTGTTTTAACTGACATAAAAATAAATTTTCCACAGAAATGGTAATATATATATATAGTGTTTCATTTTATGTATGCATTATACAATGTTTAAGTTGGTTAAACATTCTATCTCCTCAAAAACTTTTTTTTGTGAAAAGTTTCAGCATACTTGTCTGTATTTTGAAAATACAGTTCATGATTATCTGTAATCCCCTCCTGTGCAGTAACACATTAGGAGATGTGGTTTGGAATAGAAGCAGTTGTATGCTAGCACAAATGATTATGATAACTTCAAATGAATGACTGCTGGAAAAAGCAGTGGAAAGAACTGCATTTGGCTTTCTACAATTCCTTACAAAAATATATTTAACCATGAACATGGGTTATTTTTGTAAGTATTTTTAAATAGCTAGAAAATTATATATCACACAAATGCAAATTTAGTAAAAATATCAATTTTAGTCTTAAGAAAATAGAACTCCAGGCATAAATTTCCCCTATATGAGATATAAGTCCCCTCCTCCAATTTCTAAGAGACTGCTATCCACAGTTGTGATGATATAGTAATCATGTCAGGATATTAAATGTATAAAGTCAAAATTATTACGAAGAGATTTTAAAACAAAAGCACACCCACACAATGTTTGTAAATTCAGTTGCTGTACACATTGATGGGTACATAGGAATACACAGCAGTAAACAAATGATGGGGTGGGGGTGTGTCTGCTAGAACACCCCAATGAGTCAGGCTCCTTTACGTGTTGGAGATTGCCTGACTAAGCCCATCTTCACTGGTTTCTGGGAAGACCGTCAACTTTTCCATCTTCTAGCCAGTGATAGAATTGAAAAGAGGTAAAAGCTAGATGGCATGAATGCTTTCCAAGACTATTTGCATCATACTTGCTCATTGCTCAAAGCAAGGTAGATGGCCAAACATAGGAAAGGCAATTATGCCCCACCCAGCAGAAGGCATAGAAATACAGAATGGAGGCTAGTAATGTAATATAACACAGTACGTGAACACAAGTAATTCAGCATGTTTTGCCTGTGCGTGTATGTATTATACCTGATGTATGTGGCATGTGGTATATAGATGCACATGCAGAGGCCAGAGGAGAATGAATGTTGGGTGTCTCCTCTCCCCATTGTCATGTACATTGTTTCCTTGAGATGGAGTCTCACTGCTATGGGAACTTACCACTCTTGAGAGCACCAACAATTCTTTGGTCTCTGCTCCCCATAGGACTGGGGTTACAGATGTGCATTGCTGCAGCCAGCTGTATACATGGGTGCTGGGAAATTGAGCTCAGGCGGTCTTGGGCTAATCCAGGCCTTCTTGTTGAGCATGAGATGCTCTGACCTGCTGAGATTTCTCTCTGGCCTCCAGAGCAAACATTTACAAGAATTATATTGGGTCCCTGAAAAGTTTCATACAGTCACATTCTGTAATCATAGTTTAGTAAAAATAAAAAATTATTTCAGAGTTACTAATAAAAAATAATGGCCACTTAGAAAGTAAAAGTTATTTCCTTAAATAATGGCTTAATGAAGGATTTGTCTGCTGTTCATAATGTGATAACGAGCAAGTGGCACATGGCTCAGTGTGAGCTTACAGTAACAAGTGCCTTGAACATGTTCAGTACCAAATATAAAAAGTATGCGGCATGAAATACTCAAGCATGACAATAAAATGTCAAAAATGTGGACTAGGTTAAAGATGAACTCCAATACAATAAAGACAACACCAGCTGTTTTAGTTTCCTCGTTGGCTAAGGGTATTTGGAGTAGCTTTCTGGTGTTTTGTTAGGATACTTTTTTTCCTTAATAGCAGTGTTTTTACTTTTGTTTCTTTTTGTGAAAATTTAGCCAATCCATACATTTTGCATTTGAAAAGTTTGGGAATGTAAAGTTTAAAACATATATAGGAATTAAATTGTAGCAAATTTATGACTGTTTGATATTCTTATATTTGTCTGGTTTGGGTTTTATGCCTATTTTCTCATTTTCCCTTTTTCACCTACCTTTAGGTTGTATTGGCTTCCTATATTTTATAGTGTTGTTTAGTACTTTATAGGCACCAATAACAGGTCATTGCTCAATACACAAATAAAAAGATTAGTAGTACCATAAATCATGGTAAAACTTGAAGACAAAAGACAGAAGTCAATAAGGTATTTATACTTATAAGTATATTAATTTTTCATTCTGATGCATTATAGATGAAAGTGAATGCTTATTTGCAAACAGTATAAATTTATTTCCCATCCGCTATATTTGCTTTGTCAAATACTTTTTTCTCCATCACTGAAATCAGGAAGGAGATCGCTTAAGTGATGAAGATCTGTACAAGTTCCTTGCTGACATGAGAAGGCCATCTTCAGTTTTACGGCGGCTGAGACCCATTACAGGTATTTTCAGTTTGTGCGTGACGGAGTACCACCACTAATGTATGATGTGCACTATGGGTTCCCCTTTCACACTTATCTGGCACCTGTGTATTTCTCTGCTCAGTGCCTGTGGGTTTTCCTCATCTCATCAGCTGTCATGTGGTCTAAGAGTTGGGTGTCAGGATTCACCACCTTTGATAATTTGAGTTCTAAAATGAGAAGGATGAATAATAGCGTGGCTTTACAGAGGTAACAATGTGAACATGGAAGATTAAATATTCTGTAATGGATTTATATTAGGGTTGGGCCAACCATTAAGAATGAAACTGTTTTGAAATCTGCCAAGCCAAAATATGTTTGGGGAAAATACAAGTCTGTCAGGTGAAAATAAATTCACTTGATCTTGAAATTTGGGCTTGTTCCTCTGCTAGATCCCATTTCTCTGCCTTTCCTTCCTATAGTTCTTACTTCTCATTCATTCAGAAAGCATGTAGGATTTTACATGCACTTATGCATGGAAATGTGTCTTTAAATTTGAGACTGGGTAACATGAAATGACTTAGAGATCTAAATTTGTAGTAATTTTGTCTATTATTCATCCCAGATTCTTGAAAAATATTACCTGTAGCCTTCCCAAAATAGTTTTATCATTGTGTTAGTTAGCTTTTGACTCACACGTGACAGATTTTAGCCTGGGTCGTGTTGCTTTGTTACTCTTGAGCCCTGGCGGACCGTCATGGCAAGGTGCACATGGTGGAATAAAGCTGCTCACCATCTCGTGATGTAGAGAAAGAAGAAGAAAGCAGGAGAGGCCCTTAATACTGCCTCGCAGGCACACCCTCAGTGACCCAACATCCTCTGCCCAAGCCCGACCCACTAAAGGCCCCACCACCTCCTGGTAGTGCCATATGCTAGTGACAAAGCCTTTAACATCTGAGCCTCTGCAAAGGACCTCTGACACCTAATGTAGCAGTTACTGTGTTTTCATTTATTCACTTCACATGTATTTCATAATGTATTTTTATGTGCAGCTCAGCTGAAGATAGACATCTCTCCTGCACCTGAAAATCCCCATTATTGCCTCACCCCAGAGCTGCTTCAAGTGAAACTTTATCCTGACAGTAGAGTCAGACCCACCAGAGAAATCTTAGAGTTTCCTGCCAGGGATGTCTATGTTCCAAACACTACTTACAGGTAAGAAGTTGTAATTTTCAAAAATTCTGAGGTACGATACTGTATATTTTTGTTTGTTTGTTTTGGTTTTGGTTTTGGTTTTTCGAGGTAGGGTCTCTCTAGCTGTGGCTGACTGGGAATTCACTCTGTAGTCCTAGGTTGGCCTCAAACTCACAGAGATGCTCCTACCTCAGCCTCCCAAGTGCTGGGATTAAAGGTGTATGCCACCACTTTTGACTCAATACTGTATATTCTGATATTAAAGTAAAACCTGAATGAAATTTTCCAAAACCTTCTGTGTATGTATTACCTCTTCCAAGCTTTCTGCACAACTTTATTCATAACTATCTGGAAATAAACGTTACTATGTGTCATTTACCTCATATGCCCTGTGTCACTTAATCATGTTAGTTTGGGGTAGATGTTACTGAGCAATGGAGGAATTAAAAATACTACCAAGTATCTGTGCTAGTGTGGTGGTGGCCAGAGTTGATTCCTTGTCTGTTAGGTTAAAAATGTGCATTCTTGGGCGTGCCAGCAGTGTCTCAGCTGCTGTGAACGAAATCCAGATGTGTGCGCCCCCCTTGTGGTCAAGTGCAGCATTGTGCCCTTGCGTCACTTTGCATCTGGCTAAACGTGGGACCTGGAGATTGGACCCGCTGGAGACTGGAACCAGCGTTCTTAGGCTTAGGAGGCAGGCGCCTTAATCGCTAAGCCCTCCAGCCCTCTTTTTAAAATTTTTTATTGACAACTTCTATATTTACAGAAAATAAACCATGATAATTCCCTCTCCTCCCCCACTTTCCCCTTCACAACTCCACTCTTCGTCATATCTCCTTACTCTCTCTATTAGTCTCTTTTATTTTGATGTCATCATATTTTTCTCCTATTAAGATGGTCTTGTGTCAGTGCTGGATACTCTTCTGTCACTTTTTCTCAGCACTATGTTGCCTTTTGGATAATTCCAGTGATCGCCATCATCTGAAAAGAGAAGCTTCTCTAACCAAAAGTGAGAGTAGCATTAGTATTTGAATATGAACATTAAGTGTAGTGCTTTCAGGGCAGTTTGGTGAGCATAATATATGTATTTAGCCAGACAAGAGCATGCTTTATACCCCTAAGGCTCATGACCTCCCCTGCCACAGGCTTTTGGTTAGGTTTTCAGTACTTGGCATGTATTTCCTCCCATTGAGCAGGCCTCTAGTCCAATTAGAGAGCACTTGGTTTCCCCCAGAGCAGACATGCCACTATTGCATCTGTTTGGTCATTTGGCCTTTCTGGCCAAACTTGAGACTTCCAGTGTCCACTGTTTTCACCACTGATGACTTCTGTCTCCCATAGAGCTGCATGCACTGCAGCTTTTTCCAGCTTTCAGTTGGCTGTTCTACAGGGAGAAGGTTTTCGGCTCAGCACCAGCTTGATTTCTCAGTGACCTTGCAACCCATACAAGTGAGGTCTTCAGCAATAGGATCTTGCTATCTGTTTCTCATGGAGAGCCAAGGGCCTTGGCAATAGCCTGTAATGTTTTGGAGGCAACAGGGATCTCCCTGGCCAATAGCTAACTGGAAGGTATCCCATCCCTGGCACTGAAAATTTTCTAGTAACAATCTATGGCTTCTGGATATGCCATTATCTAAAAAAGCAGGCTTTCATATGTCTTATTCAGAATATCTTGAATTTTGATTGACCCTCCCCCAACCCTTCTTTTACTCAATCTCTTCCCCCGTCCTCATTTAAGGCCAGTCCACTTCCTATAATCTGTTCTTCTACTTACATATATTTAATACCATCCCCTAAAGTCCTTCCCTCTCCTGCCTCCCTTATAGCCTTTTTCTAGCTTACTGGTTTCTGCTACCGATTTTTGGTTCCAGCTCACACACAAGTCTAAACATTTGTAGCTAGGATCCACATATGAGTCTGTTTCTCTTTTTTAATGTAAACAAAAAAGGTGGAATGTAAGAACCCCAGAGGGCTCTCCCTCTTCCTACCTGGCCAGGCCTAGACTAGATTTGAGATTCTGGAACCACCTCCTACTATGGTAATTGAGGACATCTCTGGACTGAGAAGAAGGAAATGCCACCTCCTCTAGCTCTTAGCTCATATATCACCCAGACCCCTCCCTCAGAGTGTAGTTTTCCTCTTTCTCGTCCCATGATCCCTAGAGGCTCTCCTCTTCGTACCTTCCACTGGCCTCTCTTGCTCTCAGGAAACTTGTGCTCTTTCCCTAGCACAAGCACTTTCTCTCTCCTTCTCTATCTCCCTCCTTTTTTACCACCTCTTTTACAACTTTTTCTCTTCCTCTTCCTGCCCCCAACCATTGCAGTGCAGTCTTTAAAAAAAAAAAACAAAGATGAGGAGCATTGTGTTTAGAGTCACTGATATGGCTGTGAGTTCTGTGACTTACTTTTTGGATGACTTAGGGAAAGTTACTTTATTGACCACTCAATTTTTATATTAATAAAACATGACATAATACTTTGTTTCTCTTAAAAGGTACAAAGCATAAATTATTTCATGAGACTAGTATTTAAATTCCCTGGGATTATAACTTAAGAAGATATAGAAAAGAAAAATGTTGATATATATGTGTGTGTAGCTTTACAAAGAAACAAAGTAATACAAATGATTTTCCAAGGTGTATCCAAGAGTACTTAAAAAAAGAGCCTATGTAGCCTATGAGAGCTCAGATTCACTGTCCTCCTGCCTCTTCCTCTCGAGTGCTAAGATTACAGTTATATACCATCATACCCTATAAGTTGGAGGTTTTCACATTTAAATAACAAGTTTTGCTTGACTCCTTCCTCCATGCAGTTGGTCACTTGCTTTTGAGTAAGGTTGTTAGCTCAGAAGGGATCTGGTCTTTTCAAATTCTTTCTAGGGGTAAATGAAGATGCATGGATATATGGTAGCAATCAGGAAATGGATGGTGTTTTCCTAGGGAGACAAACAAGTGGTATTTACATAAAATGATTGCTTTATATCAAAGAAGTACATATGCTATCACAGATTATAAGGAAGATCCAACCAGGCATGGTGGTGTATGCCTTTAATCTCAGCACTCAGGAGACGAGGTAGGAGATTGCTGTGAGCTGAAGGCCAGATTGGGACTACAGAGGAAGTTCTAGGTCAATCTCAGCTAGAATGAGACTCTACATTGAAAAAGCAAACAAAAAAAAAAGAAAGAAAGGAAGGAAGGAAGGAAGGAAGGAAGGAAGGAAGGAAGGAAGGAAGGAAGGAAGGAAGGGAGGGGAGGAAAAAAGAACCCAGTGAAATGGTTACATCATGATAAGTAAATAGGGAGCCCTTTTCTTACTTGTGGGGAAGGTCCTTTTACTAAAGATATCATCTGAAAGCTAGATAGTAGGTCCCTTGCAATGTTACTTGTATTTCAAGTTGTTCCTTGACCATTACTGTGACATTTGAGTTCTAATAGATCAAGGTACATGTAATTGGGCAAGTGGCTTCGGTTTTATTGACATCCACTTTGTAAGGGACATGTCCACATAGCACATGATATTCTTGGCAGGAGTGTTAAGCATTTCCCTCTTTCCCAACAATAGCCTTAGTTGTAATCACCTGTTGAACTTTTGTATCTTTGTTTTTCTATCTATTTAGAAAAAGAAAAGTCTAGCTAACACATGATGTTACTAAGAGTGGAAGGATGAATGCGTTGGTACAGATATGGTAATCATCACTGTGAGAAATAAAGAGAAGTAGTTGGCTATGACCCTGCCCTTGGAAGTCAGTTATTTTCTCTGCACATCTCTTAATAACCTGTAGGAAATCTGCAGGCTGATCTGAATGTAGTTAAGTTATATTATATAAAATTCCAAACATTTACAAATACAAAGACAATAGTATTGCTCTTGCCATCCTTGTTGCATTAGTAGCTTGGCAGTTACTTTGTCATCCAACTTGTGAATATGTGGCATACTCTGTAACAGAAAGGGACTGCAGAAGCATTAGCCACAGAGACAAATTAATTTAAAAATCTATTTGTAGTTTTACCTTTTCTTTTGAGTAGTTTAATAAGCTTGTAATGTAGACCAAATTGTACCATTTCTGTTACAACATGACAGCCCTGGAATACATGTTTCTTATTACTAGTTAATGTATGATGGGAGATACTTTGACCCTTAAGTCCCAGTTTTTCTCTATTCATGTATGTGGATCCTATGATATATTTTTAAAATTATTTATTTATTTATTTATTTATTTATTTATTTATTTGAGATGCATGTGCCACCTTGTGCATCTGGCTTACATGGGTCCTGGGGAATCAAATCTAGGTCCTTAGGCAAGTGCCTTAACTGCTAAGCCATCTCTCCAGCCCAGCTGTGGCATATTTATTATTGAATAATAATATTTTGAATAAAGTTCAGCCTCATATGTAAAAAGAAGTGTGTTTACTTTTTCTTTTATTTCTATTTTATTTATTTATTATTATTATTTTGAGATGTGGTCTAACTGTAGCCCAGGCTGACCTGGAACTCACTCTATAGCCCCAAGCTGGCCTCAGACTCACAGCTATCCTCCTACCTCTGCCTCTCAAATGCTGGGATTAAAGGTGTGTACCACCACACCCAGCCCAACAAGTGTATTTTCTAAGTGGTAATAACAGACTTTGAGATATATATAGCAGATGGGATATAAACATTTGTCAACATCTTATATATTGCTAATACTGTTGGAGTTTGTTTTCTGCTTATTTATTTATTTATTTATTTATGAGAGAGAAAGAAGCAGAGAGTGAATGGGCATGCCAGGGCCTCAAGCCACTGCAAACGAATTCCAGATGCATGTGCTCCCTTGTGCATCTGGCTTACCTGGGTCCTGGAGAATTGAACCAGGATCCTTTGGCTTTGCAGGCAAAAGCCTTAACCACTAAGCCATTTCTCCAGCCCAGTTTTCTGCATTGTTAATTTTTCTGAGTGTTACTGAAAATTATGGAGCATTTCCCCCATTTATATCAGTGATCCTTGCCTTAGAGAATATTGATCTCTGTGTTTTTTCCGTTCAGAGATGTCTGATTCAACTGCCACACACCCTGTTTTTATTTTGCCCAAGATATACCACCCTGGCTTTTATTTGAATTGATACTCCTTTTTTTTGTTGATTGGTTGATTGATTTGACAGACAGAGGCAGAGAGAGAGAGAGAGAGAGAGGAAGAAAGAAAGGGAGAGGGGAGGGGAGGGAAGAGGAGAGGAGAGGAGAAGAGAGGAAAGGAAAGGAAGGGAGGGAGGAAGGAAGGGCACTCAGGCCCTCCAGCTGCTGCAAATGAACTCCAGACCCATTTGCCACCTTGTGCATCTGGCTTACATGGGTCCTCGGGAATCGAACCTGGGTCTTTTGGCTTTGCAGGCAAGAGCCATAATACTTAAGCATTTTCTAGCATCTTAACATTGCCATGAGGACTTAGGAAAAGTCAGGGCTTGTATCTGAAGGTGGTAGAGTCTTTGTCTCATGTACCAGGGAAGAGTTCAAGTTCTAAAAACAAGTGCAGACTCTGGAAAGGCAGTTTTGTTCCTTTCCAGAGAATTAAAATCTTTTGTTAGGAAGCATTTATACAAATTATCTATTTAATGGAATGTGAGGACTGATATGTAAGAGTAAGTTTTAAAAATTAGATGCAGCATCTCTCTGATCACAACCTCATAGTGTGGGTTTGGACGTTACATGTGGAGTATGTAGGCTGAGCTTGGTTGTTTCTCGGAAAATAAACATAGCAATCTTATGGGGTTTTTTTGTTTATTTTTTTATATTTTTATTTGAGAGTGACAGGCAGACAGAGAGAGAGAGAGAGAGAGAGAGAGAGAGAGAGAGAGAGAGAGAATGGGCGCACCAGGGCCTCCAGCCACTACAAACGAACTCCAGATGCATGTGCCACCTTGTACATCTGGCTTATGTGGGTCCTGGGGAATTGAGCCTCGAACTGGGGTCCTTTAGGCTTCACAGGCAAGTGTTTAACCACTAAGCCATCTCTCCAGGCCAATTTTATGTTTTTAAGGTCTCAGTTTATTGCACTTTCAAATAAAACTAATGTTAGGTATGTCATGTTCTTAAGGCTCAACATGAGTTTAGAGAAGTAGGTCTTATCTTTTAGGTTAAGTTGTTGATTATGTGTCATATTTTCTACAATGCTTGAGGGAGCTTCACCTTATGAAGACTTGAGGGAAATTGTTAATCCTGTTTTCATGACCTTGAACTGCACATTTCATTCCAATTGTGCAATTTTGCCCTAGGTGATTTGTGCCCACAAAGAATACTTTGGACTTTGCCAAAAGAGCCAATTGTTTGATTCCTTTCTTTTCAATTTTCAAAATTAAGTGTTAGATAAGTCATTGAGAAATGTGCACATAAGTGCACTACCTGTGAATGTTAGTGGGGAGGAAACAGAAGGTAAAATGTATAAGAATCCAAATTTGGATTAAACTTTGTATTCAGTAAATATTGACTATATCTGTGATTAATGGGTGAGTGAACTGACTGAATGAGTTATGTTATTAAGAAGATGGAAGCATGAAAAGTTGCTGACATATGATGAAAAAACATGTAAGTACATTATCCTATAATCTGTGACCCTGAAATGAGAAACACGTATACTTCTGTCAAACTGGCAAAGAGTGAATTCTTGGGGTAGAAATTCCCAGTGGATCACTAGAATCAAGGAGGATGACTGTGATGCTCTTGGATTTTTATTACTATTTTCAGAATTTTTAGTGTGATTTACCAGGTTTACTTATTGCCATTTGAAGGTTTCACATAGCTACTACTATGCCATTTCATAATGGGAAGGAGCCACCATTTATTAGATTTGTAGAAGAAAGATTCTCTGCACTCTGAAGTATAAATATGACTTCGCCAATCAAGAAGGAGTGGGAAAGCATTATAGACAAGTGAATTAGAAAATTACAGGAGTATTGAAAAATACTTCATTTTGATTGCAAAAGAGCAGGTTTATGTTGTGATTTAAAAAAAAAAAAAAAAAAAAAAAACCTCAAGGTTGTGAGTTCAAGACCAGTCTGGACTATATGGTAAGACTCTGCTTCAAAAGAAAAACTAGTTGTTAAAGAGACAAATTAATCATATAGACCTTTGAATAACTGGAAGGGATTTGAGTTTTGTTCCTTAGGCCTGTGTTGTTTTAACTTTAATGTGTTTCTGTGAGAGTGTACCTACATGGCATATGTAAGTCTATAGGATGAACATGAACTTTGGTAGGAACATTACCTTTTAGAACATTGTTCAGGGATAGCTTTTTATATGAAGATAGATTTGTGGAATAAAAACATAATTCACATTTAATTTTAAATTAAAACCCCAAACTTTAAAGTAAGATCCCAATAAGATTTTGGAAGAGCCAAATGTGGTGGCACACACCTTTAATCCCAGCACTTGGGAGGCAGAGGTAGGTGGATAGGAGGAGAGGTAGGTTCCAGGGTACCCTAAAACTATAGAGTGAGTTCCAGATCAGTTTGGGGTAGAGCAAAACCCTACTTTGAAAAAAATTTTTAAAGAAATTTATTGTATGACAAGTCACTTTGCCTTACAACTAAAATCTGTAATAAGATAATGTCTTTTCTTACCCTCAGCTGTATTTCTTTAGTGGACAAGCATAAGAGAAATAGGACGTAGTGATTATAAATTCCTTTAGGAAGTGTGAGGGTAGAAAAACATCATTAGGAGGCTAAGAATAGACCATAATCGAGGAAGAAAATTTTGCCCTCCTAAGAGACATTTCAAAATAAGATGGTATTGGATTTGACTTATGTGCCAAGAGAAGGATTTCCAAGGCGTAGTTACCTTCTAGTTGCTGGCACAAAGCACCTGCCAAAAAACAGCTAATTAGAAAAAAGTTGTTTATCTTGGCTTACAGACTGGAGGGGGAAGCTCCATGATGGCAGGGGAAAACATGGTATGAGCAGAGGCTGGACACCACCTCTGCCACAGCAGTTGGAAAATAGCAGCAGGAGAGTGAGCTGAAACACTGGCAAGGGGAAGCTAGCTATAACACCCATAAGTCTGCCCTCAACAACAAACCTGCTTCAGCAAGGCTCCAGATTCCCAAATTGCCATCACCTGGCATTCAGAACATGTGAGTTTATGGTGAACACCTAATTCAAACCACCACACTCCACCCCTGGCCCCCATAAACTCACAGCCATCCATGATATAAAATGCAATGTAAAGCCAGGCGTAGTGGCGCACGCTTTTAATCCCAGCACTGAGGAGGCAGAGATAGGAGAATCACCATGAGTTTGAGGCCACCCTGAGACTCCATAGTGAATTCCAGGTCAGCAATGTATTCAGTTCAACTTTAAAAGTCCCCATAGTTTTTATCAATCCTGCTATTGCTCAAATATCCCTATAGTCCAAGGTCTCTTAACTGTTAGTATAAAGCCAAAAGACATAATGGCACAGAATAAACATTCACCTTTTCCACTGCAAAAGATGACATTAGGCATAACAGGGAAAGATTGAGCCCCAGAACAAAATCTAAAACAGCCAGGGCAAACATCAAGTTCTGTAGCTCCAAGTCTGGCATCTCTTAACGAGTAAGTCTCTGGAATTCCAGTTTCTGCCCCTCTAGATGTGTTGTTCACCACCTGGGGAAAACTCCATGCTGAGCTTGTAGCTCTCCTTGGCAGCCGTCCCATAGTCCTGGCTGGAGTCTTCACTGAAACACACAGTTCATTCTCATGGCTCTGTTGGGCTTGCACACAGGGACTCCCAAAAACCCAGACACATATTACCCATGGTCATTTCCAGAAACCAAACCATGTTGCAAATCCAATGACCTCTTTCTTGCATTTGTTGTACTCCAGAGAACTAGTGTGCTACCAAAATTTTAATCCAGGGGGTATAAAGTTGACTTTGAAGAGCAGGACACTCCTCCAACATTCAAGCCTCTTACTTTGAAGAGTCAGCATTCTTCCTGCTGTCCCAATGTATCACAGCTGACTCATTCTCAGTGGTTGTAATCTTTCAAACAATTGCTGCGGAACAGGCTTGTGTCCAGCCTAAAACTTTCATTTATTTCTGTGCCTTTCCTTTTGCTCACACCAGTCCATTTCCATGCAGTGCAACCCTGAACAGGTTCTCAGGACACAGGAAGATCACAGATAGCCTTTCACACAAGCTGCATCTAGTCCAATCTAGACAAAGCTCTTTGTCCCTCATAAGCCAAACCTCACAGCCCATAGTCCTTTCTGCATTTAAGTCTTTCAACTCTGACCAGAATGGTCCATTAAACTCTGCTTGGAGCACTGTACGGCATCTTTCAGATCAAGGTTTCAGATCCTTTCACATTCATCTGACAAATCAATTCCAATGACCAAATCTACAGTCAGGATTCTTATAGCAACTACCCCCCTCCTCTGGTACAAATTTCCTGTTGTGGTCACCTTTATATATACATATATATATGTGTATGTATATATTGCTGGCAGGAATACCTGACCAAAAGCAGCTGATGAGAGGAATATTGCTTATTTTGGCTTATAGACTCAAGGGGAAGCTCCATGATGGGAGAAGAAAACATGGCATGAACAGAGGCTGAACATCACCTCTGCCACAGTAGGTGGAACACTGCAGTGTGAGAAGGTGGCAAACACTGGCAAAGGGAAGCTGGCTATAACACCCATAAGCCCACTCCCAACAACACACCTCTCCTCCAGAAGGCTACAATTCCTAAATTGTCATCAGCTGGGGACCTAGCATTCAGAGCACATGAGTTTATGGGGCATACCTACTTCAAACTACCATACAAGGTGAAGAGACATCTTCAAGGTTCCAGTCTTCTGTGACTAGAGGTATGGTAGCAATGTTAGTGGATATAAAGAGGTATGAAGAATAGAGGGACACAAGGTAGAAAGCGACAGGAGAGACAATAAAGAGGTTGATGACTTTGTTGTTTTTTAATATTTTATTTATTTATTTGAGAGAGAGAGATATAGGCAGAGAGAGAAAGAGAGAGAGAATGGACACACCAGGACCTCCAGCCACTGCAAACGAACTCCAAACACATGCGCCACTTTGTGCATCTGGCTTTATGTGGGTATTTGGGAATCAAACCTTAACCACCAAGCCATCTCTTCAGCCCCATGTGATTTGATATAGTAAATATGAGGAGCATATAGTATCAAAGGAGGGAGTGGACAGTAGGCAATGTGAAAACAGGGTCAAACTCAGGGCTTGTGGTTGCCAGGCAAGTGCTCCTGCCCTGAGCTAATCCCCAGCCTGTGTTCACTCTGTTTTAATGCAGCATATCATCCTGCTTTATTTGGCTTCATTAAAACAAATAAAACATTTACTTGTAATTATTTTGTAGCAAAATAAGGCTTCAGTTTAAAATTTCCTATTATAGATTTACCATATACTCTAAGCTGATTTAATTTTGAAGCTAATATTACAACATTCAGGAACTGTAAAAATACCACTATTTTTTAAATTTTAACAAGAAAACTTCTATTTTAATTGGAGAAGTTAGGCCGTATTACTTTTAAATTAAAGATAGCTTTGTAAGTTTTTTTTTATTTTAAAATTATTTACAAGCTATTTGTAGTTATGATTTAGATGGTGACCATCCACAGTTGAATCCTATATTGCAAAATTTATGAACAAATACTGTAATAGATTTTTTTGAGTAAAGTAAGTGGTGGTGTTGATATGATGTTGAGTCTTAATAGTGACTTCAAAATTAATTAAAAATTCAGGGCTGGAGAGATGGCTTAGTGGTTAAGGCACATGCCTACAAACCCCCAGTTCGATTCTGTAGGTCCCATGTAAGCCAAATGCACAAAGGGGTGCATGTATCTGGAGTTCATTTGCAGTGGCTAGAGGCCCTGGCACGTCCATTCTCACTCTCCCTCTCTCTCTTTCCCGCTCTCTCTGTCTCTGATAAAAAATAAATAAAGAAGAATAAAATCTTTAAAAGAAATCAAATAAAATTAATTAAAAATTCAGGTCAGGGAGATGGCTCAGCAATTAATGGTGCTTGCTTGAAAAGCCTCCTGGCAAATACCTCAGTCACCCATGTAAAGTGATACAGGTATTTGTTTGCAGTGGCAAGAGATCTTGATGTGCCTACAACATATACACAAAGAAGTAAATAATTTTTAAAAATTAATTAAAATTTTATTTCTTTAGCCTTATTAAATTAAAGATTTAATACCAGATTATCAAACTATAGTGATTTGGGATGGTTTAACGTTAATTTATTAGGTAGATTCTTTTTTAAATTTCCCTCAGTTCATTCAAAGCTTTTTAAGTCTCTTGGCTGGATCAACATTTTGGATGATTTGATAGACTGTAACTTTCCATTTTGAGATCTCCAACATATTCCTCTTCTCTTCTCTGGCTTAGATTTTGCTCTTGGTTTATTATATTTGCCATTTAGGTTGTTTTCTCCACATCCACCATGCCACCACCAGCCTCCTAAAGAAGATAGATACACAATTTGATGGATACATGGTTTAGACATAGCTGCTGTTATCTTTTACCACAAATATATCTTTTTCTATAAACATTAGGTACATGTATCCCAATATTAATTATTCTGCCAAACTCATGTATACCAAAAAATGGAGAATCTGAGTACTTAGTTGAACTAGAATTAACATTTCTTTAAAACTACAGTGAACCAAGTTTGATCTTTGGAGAAAATACTTGTCTGCAATTTTAAAGACTTGACTCTAGATAATAGCCAAAGCTGTTGGAAAATACTTTGAGATGAGAAGATAAAGTGCTGGCTTGAGAAGACAAGTACCTGAATGACTTTCTGGACAGTCAAGGTGCCCCTTTGCCCTGTGATCCCATGTGGAAAACATCAATTCTCGGTGTTCCGGGAGTGCCTTGGGGACATTGCCTGAAATCTCTGCCACCCGTAACGTGTAGTTGGTATCGTGATCTCGCAGGTGAAAGGAGTACTCAACATAGTGCTTATTGTCTTTCCAGTCTTCTAATTCAATTCGTAAAATGTAGTTGGTTTGTGTCACTATGGAATATATCTTCTCCAAGCCCAGCCAGAATTCTCCTAAAAAAGAAACATTTTAAACCATCTGGATTACTACCTACAAACTGGGTCCTGCTTTTTAAAATTGGGTCTCATTATCTATCTATTCCAGGATGGCCTTAACCTTGAGATCCTCCTGCCTCACACTTCCTTCCCAAGGCTGTGATTACACCTGACACACACCTGACCATTTTTGAAAGGTGTTTTTAAGTGGTTTAAGTCATGAGTTTTATTAGTCTTGAATCCTGGTTAGTTTAGTCTTTTAATATACTTATTTTGTTGGGTGTATGATATATACCTAAATCTCAACACTTGAGAGAGAGAGACAGAAGGATAAGGAGTTCAAGGTCATCCTTAACTTCGAGATGTGTTGGAGGCCAGCCTGGGTTACATGAGATCTCAATAATTAAAAATCATTTCTAGGGCTGGGCAAATGGCTTAGTGGTTAAGGAATTTGCCTGTGAAGCCTAAGGACTACAGTTCAATTCCCCAGGACCCACATAAGCCAGATGCACAAGGGGGCACATGCATCTGGAGTTTGTTTGCAGTGGCTGGAGGCCCTGGCGCACCCATTCTCTCTTTCTCTCTATCTGTCTCTTCCTCTTTCTGTCAAATAAATAAAATAAAATAAATATTTTAAAAAATTATTTCTAAAGTGTATATTAATATTCATTTTTGAGAAGCCCATGTTGGGTGTTTGCAC
The DNA here is from genome assembly GCA_036365145.1 of Orientallactaga sibirica. Classification (NCBI taxonomy): domain Eukaryota; kingdom Metazoa; phylum Chordata; class Mammalia; order Rodentia; family Dipodidae; genus Orientallactaga; species Orientallactaga sibirica. The sequence goes on along the minus strand of JAEOAD010000015.1, from coordinate 29,161,815 downwards.
CTGCCTCTTCCTTCCTTTTAGTCACTTTGTTCTCTTTCTTCTTTCCTTTCCTGTCCACCCTCCCCCCCATTGTCTGGGGATTGACCCCAGGGCCTCCTGTCTGCTAGTCAAGTGCTTTCCCTCTCAGTTTTATCCTCAGCACATTTCTTAGGTGTGATTCTCTGTTCATGTTAAACCTGTGCTTAAGTTTATATTGAAACCTTGCTTTAGTAGACTCCCAACTTTGCTGCAAAAAATAAAATGTATATTACAAGATGTTTTGTATATGATACATTAGATAATAACAGATGTTTTAGGCATGGTCACTGGTAGAATAGTAGCTCATTTGTAAATTCTAAGTGTAGACCAGCTTTGCTATTAGCCATATTAACTCCTTGTATTCAGTAAAGAATGTTTTCAGTAGTTGTGATGACATTTTTCTCAAATATGAAGGTAGCTTTTGGTAGTTTCTTGATAATTATGTTCTCTTCATGGAAAGGAAGGTCATAACCTAAAACAAACACTAGATTGAATTTTCTTAGTAACTTTTCTTTATTATTAAAAAAAATTTAGAATTAAAAACAATATGACTGGGCTGGAGAGATGGCTTAGCGGTTAAGGCATTTGCCTGCAAAGCCAAAGGACCCCGGTTCAATTCCCCAGGACCCATGTAAGCCAGATGCACAAGGGGGCGCATGTATCTGGAGTTTGTTTGCAGTGGTAGAGGCCCTGGCGTGCCCATTCTCTCTCTCTCAGCCTTTTTCTCTCTTTCAAATGAATAAATAAATAAAGTTTAAAAAAACTATGACTATTAGTGGATCATTCTTTACCACAGTCTTTACTAAGGCATTTAATGACAAAAATAAATATTTCTTTATTTACATTGAGTTAGTGGGAAGCATCACATAGGATTTTAAATGGAAGTACAGATAGATGGTTTAGTTTTCATTAGAAACAGATGAAGTGTTCTGGACTGTCAGTCTTTTATTTTCATCCTTAGAAGAGCTAGAGCAACAGAGCATCTCTGAGTAGACCTACTCAGGGATATAACTGGTACTTTTTTGACCACAGAATTTTTAAAAATAGGCAAATACCATTGAGTGTTAAATTTTTTGGTATAATGATATTTTCTACTTCATAAGTGAATCCTTATGCATTCATAAATTTCTGTAATGTGCTTTTTGGATTTGGAGGAATATGTTATTTTATTGTTCTTTTGTTTACTTTGTATTATTTGTGTTGTGAACAAAATATAATTTGAACTAACTACATCACTTAAAATACACATTCTGGGCTAGGAGATGGTTCAGTGGTTAAAGATACTTGCTTGCAAAGCCTACCACCTTCAGATTAATTGTTCCAGCACTCATGTAAAGCCAGATACAAAATGGCACATGCATCTGGACTTAATTTATAGGGGCAAAAGGCCCTGGTGCCCCATATTCATATATTCTTTACATTCTACATTCTCTCTCTCTGCTTGCAAGTAAATTTAAAAAAAAATTAAAAATACACATTATGTAGTATACAATTACTATATATAATTAGAATTTAAAATTTTACACTGCATATCTGACAGTATCATTATCCCTTCTAACTTTTATTTATTACTATTACTGTTACTTTCTTTGTGGTACCAATGATCAGTTCTAGGGTCATGTTAGGCAAGCATGCTACAACTGAGGTATGTCTCCAGCTCTCTTTTAACTCTTCTTCTTTTTTTTTTATTTGAGAGAGAGGAAGAGGCAGGGAGAATGGGTGCACCAGGGCCTTTTCAGCCGCTGTGAACAAACTCCAGATGTGTGTGCCCCCTTGTGAGCATGTGTGACATTGTGCTTGTGTCACTTTTGCGTCTGGCTATACGTGGGCCCTGGAGATTTGAACAAGCATTTTTAGGCTTTGCAGGCAGGCTCCTTAACCACTAAGCCATCTCTCCAGCCCTTAACTCTTTATTAGTTTGTGGTTAAGATGTTAATAAGAGAATACAGTCAAGAAGATACAGTAACTAATGCTAGATATGTTAAACTCTGCAGCTTTTGTGTATCACCTAGTCAAATCCCATAGTACTTAAACTTTTCTTGAGTAATTATAACTATAAGCTATTGAATTAAATTGAATCAGTATAATTAAGAATTAAGTATAATTGTGATGAATATAACTAAAAGAACAATAAATGTAACTGCTCATGCATATTTACATATTTGTCAACCAGTTTTATGAACACTGGTATGATTTTTTTGTTCATGTTACATTTTCAGTGCCCAGTCTATAAAATTGTTTAATTCATCTTTTTTTATTTAATTTTTTAAATCATTTTTTATTTATTTTTGGAGAGAGAGACAGAGAGAGATAGAGAAGGAGAGGGAGACAGAAATGGGCGCACCAGCAGTCTCTCAGCTGCTGTGAACGAAATCCAGATGTGTGTGCCCTCTTGTGGGCAAGTGCGGCATTGCGCCCTTGCGTCACTTTGCATCTGACTAAATGTGGGACCTGGAGATTGGAACCACTGGACATTGGAACCACCATTCTTAGGCTTAGCAGGCAGGTGCCTTAGCCGCTAAGCCATCTCTCCAGCCCGTTTAATTGATCTTTTAAAATTAATTAATTAAAGGGCTTAACCCAGACCAACCTGGAAGCTGCAATCCTACCTCAGCGGGTGTTGAGCTCACAGGTATGCATTGCCACACCTGCCCAGTATTTACAAATTAACAAGAAATAAATGACTGAATGAAACCACCTTACCGTCAAGCTGCCCAAAACCATTTCTGTAGTTCTCCCATGTCTCATTGAAGTTCAAAGATCCATCTTTTCGGTGTTGAATTAATGTCCATGTGCTACCTGAAATTAGGTATTTTTAGCAGATTTATGTTGACAAATGTAAAACAAAAACCACTTTTTTTGAGTTTGGATTTAATTGGTAGCTTTGTGAAGTAATTTATTAATGGGGTAATATATGATTAAATTTATTATCATATGCTCCATGATTTTTATGGTCCCAAACAGTTAAGTAGAGGGAAACTCATATATAACCAATATTTTCCTTGATAAACTTATGTGCAATGTCATTTAATAGTAGAAATGGAGAATATTGAACAAATACATTAAGACATTAAAGAGCTCTATTTCTATGAATATTCATGTTACATGATAACAGTAGGTTAGTCTTGCAAGTAATGAGTGATTTAAATTTCTGTCCATTTTCTCAGAAGGCAAATTTTACCTGACTCAGTATCACAGTAGACATTAAAAACTTGAGAGTTGTGTGGTTTGATGGTATATACACCACTTGCATGGTCACCTCTCTTATAGATGGCAGAGCAGTCAGCAGGGATACCTAGAGTCAACAGAACATTGGGTAGTAGAAATATTTTTGGAGCTTGAAATTTTACCTGCTATTTCATGGCATTGTGGTAAATATTCAGTAATGTTTATGCCAAGGCATTTTTATTAGATAGAATATTATGCAAAAAACATAAGATAATATCCCCAAAGTAATTTACTAAGAAATGTGACAAGTGAGAATTCTAAATACATTGTTACTATTTTTGTTACACATAGTAAGAATATTAAGTGGCAGAAAGTTAGCGTGCTGTTTGGTTCATAAGCAGATAGTCACGAGATATATGTGGAATGGACATATACAGAGAAAACTAATAACATCACCCTTTTTCCTGTTTGAATTCCATGAACAGTGTTTGGAGAATGTATCATTTTGTTTAAATTTGGCTGGGAATAGTAACTTTGTTCCCTACAACTTTTTGTTTGTTTGTTTGTTTTGCTTTGTTTTGTTTTGTTTTTCCAGGTAGGGTTTCATTGTAGTCCAGGATTACCTGGAATTCACTATGGAGTCTCAGGGTGGCCTTGAACTCTAAATGATCCTCCTACCTCTGCTTCCCAAGTGCTGGGATTAAAGGCGTGCACCACCATGCCTGGCAACTTTGTTTAACCTATGAAAAATTTTAAGCAAATAGGAAAGTGAAATTTTTGAAGCAAACACCATAATCTGTCTCTCTTTAAATTGATAACACTGTGCTATTTTTCCTTTATTCACACAAATATATTTTACTTGAGCTGTTTGAAAGTAAATTTTAAATATTATGACCTTTAATTCCTTCAATATGTCAGCATACAACTTATAAACATGAGGTAATTATTTTTCATAACTGCAGTAATGTTATCATGTCTAGGAAGATTAATAATCATTCCATATTTTATCCATTCTATATTCATATTTGATGGTTTTTAAAATGTCTTTTATGGGGTTTATAAAAAAAACATAATTGGGCTGGAGAGATGGCTTAGCGGTTAAGGCGCCTGCCTCCTAAGCCTAAGAACGCTGGTTCCAATCGCCAAGTCCCACGTTTAGCTAGATGCAAAGTGACGCAAGGGCGCAATGCTACACTTGACCACAAAGGGGCGCATGCATCTGGATTTCGTTCGCAGCAGATGAGAGGCTGCTGGCGCGCCCATCTCTTATCTGTCTTCCTCTCCCTCTCTCTCTCCAAAAAAAAAAATGCACTTTGAGCTGGCATGATGGCTCATGCCTTTAATCCCAGCACTCAAGAAGCAGAGGTAGGAGGATTGTCATGAGTTTGAGGCCACCCTGAGACTACAGAGTGAATTCCAGGTCAGCCTGAGCTAGAGTGAAACCCTACCTTGACAAACCAAAAAAAAAAAAAAAAAAAAAAAAAAAAAAAAAAAAAAAAAAAAAAAAAAGAAAGAAAGAAAAGAACAAAATCAGAATCCAGTTTAAATTGATACTATTTTGGGTAGACATGCATGTCTTTTTACTCTCCTTTAGTTGAGGTCATGACCCAGTAACAGGGACTTGATGGCAACAGCTTCAACAAGGATATCCACCAGGTTATCTTACCTTCTGTATTTTTTGTTTCATTCAGCTGAAGAGGGGGAGTAGTTCTTGGTGCTCTTGATTTGGAAGAAAGAGAGTTTTCTGTGGGTTCTTGAGTACCAGTCCTTCTGAGCTGATAGAAGAGTAGAAATCTACTTGAAAATGCTACTGAGTATTTAATTAGGGAAGTCTGGATTATGAGATCTAAAATACAACTTATGTGACTCTTGTCTTTCGTTCATAATGCTACTGTTTTTTATGCTAAGAGCAATAAACAGGACTGAAGATGTAACCCCATGGTAGAGTATTTGCCTAGCATGTGCAAAGCCCTGGGTTCCGTCCCCAGTTTCACAAACTACAAAGGGGAATAAACAGGGCTTTCCAGATGGTACAGACTTTCCATTCCTGAAATATTTAGTCAGGTAAATTATTTAATGAGTAAAAAATAAAATACAGAGAATAAGGCAGGCAAAACAAAACTGACATTAGTCAAAAGGAAAAATATGAGCAAGGCTAAAAGCTTTGCATAAAATATTTTAAAATATTTCCAACAGTGTGGAACATAATCAATCATAGCAAGTGTTAACTTTAGTGTGTGAAATACAGTATTGCCACCACCAACAGATACTGAGTATGTGTCACTTAATGTTTTGTATTATAGCACAAGCAAGAATAATGGAAGAAATCCCAGGACACAGAGCTTATGTTCTAGTTGAGGGACAGGCAAAATAAATAACTAAAATATATAGTATAGTACAACTAAATAAAGGTACTAAGAAGAAAGAAATAAGGAGGTAGAAGCTTTGGGAGATAGCAATCAAGTTGCCGTTTTGATTAAGTGGGCTAGGAATGCTTCACTGAGAATCTTGTATTTAATTAAAAGCTAAAGGAAATGTGCTGACACCTGGAGAGTAGCAGTCCCCATAGGGGACTACATAGTAAAGGCCTCCAGGGCAGCAGGTGTGAAGTGAGGTGCTTCCTTGGCAGTGATGGGGCCAGAAAGTGCATTTAATCAAGATGAAGCCGGGCGTGGTGGCGCATGCCTTTAATCCCAGCACTCGGGAGGCAGAGGTAGGAGGATCGCCGTGAGTTCGAGGCCACCCTGAGACTACGTAGCTAATTCCAGGCTGACCTGGACGAGAGTGGGACCCTACCTTGAAAAACCAAAAAAAAAAAAAAAAAAAAAAAAAAAAGATGAAGCCTTCAGTGAGGGCCTGGTCACCTCAGGTCTAAGAATGGCTCTGAGTAAGGTTGAAGGGCTACAGTGATTTGGAATAGAACAGATTCGTGGTACTATTCAGAATTTAACAGTTAGCACTTAGGCATTGATTAATTCTTTTTTTTTTTTCCTTACAACAGTACTACCAAAATAGATTCTATTGTTTTCTTTGTAGGACATGTGAGGAAACTAAGAGACAAAAGGGTTACTTTTTACTCATGATCCAAATTAATATCAAGAATGATGGAGGCCCCAGTGTTTTTATAAAACCAACATAACAAGATTGGAGTAGCTTGAACAGACTGGCTTACCTGGTTTTCTATTTCTTTTATCTGGCTGTGCTGTTGGTTTAATTGTTTGTATTGTTCTTCAACAGTCTGGAGAAGATCTTTGATGCTATTATCTTGTTGTTCTACGAAAGTCTAGACATAGATTATTGTTTTGGGCAAAATATACTTTTTAAAACTGTTGCATATTAGAAAAGCTATCATTGCCCCTTATATGCCTTTTTTTCCAAATAATATTTTTTCCCTTACATTTAAAAATGCCATTTCTAGCCAGGCATGGTGGCACACGCCATTAATCCCAGCACTCAGGAGGCAGAGGTAGGAGGATCATCATGAGTTCGAGACCACCCTGAGACCATATAGTAAATTCCAGGTCAGCCTGGGCTAGAGTGAGACCCTACCTTGAAAAACCTAAAAAAGAAAAAATAATGCCAGTTCTAATATTTTATTTTCTGAATTTTATTGAAGTTTCAAAAATATTTTAATATAAATTAAGCTGTTACATTTACTGTATTTCATTTATCCATTTTTAAACATGGAAGAATAGTTTTCAATCTAATTTTTTTTACATTTTTTCTTACCTCCTATAATCAGCAGTAATTTAATATTGTAAGTCTTACTACCTAACTAAACTGTCATTTTCATACAAAGTTAAGATTTTGCTATTTTCATATATAATGTTAGGGAAATAAAAACAAACTTGAAATTATAATGGGAAAATTTTTTCCTAGGGGTTACTTTTCTCAGGAGAAGTTTAAGTATTTCATCAAAGCAACAGAGTATTTAAAATAGTGTGTCAAAAGTACTCTTTTTGGCTGTGGCAGAGTACAAGGTTCAGTCCCCAGCACCTCAAACAAATTAAATAATGATAATATACTTTTAAAATCCGCAATGAAAATATAATCACAAATGCTCTGGTTTCGACTTACTTTAAGTGAAGTTACTTCTGGATGTTCCTGAATTCCAGGTTGATTTTGAATTAAATTAGTTAATTGCTCTTCCAGATGTCTGACTTTTCGCTGTAGTACACTTTTTTCTTCTAGCAAGCCTTCAAGCTTGGAGCTGAGCTCAAGTGACATGTTCTTCACCTCTGCGTTTCTGACTTGTAGTTTTGATGTGGCTCTCCTTAGTTCCTGCTCCTCTTCTCGGATCTCGTTGGTTTGAAGAGACAGATCGTAGAAGGACTGGTCGAATATGTTGAGTTTTTGAAATATGTCATTAATTTGGCCCTTAGTCTTATGAACGAAGTCTTTAAGACCATGTCCCAGTTGAAGGAGGCCATTGGCTAAAATTTTTACATCATCTAACATTGCAAATCTTGACTTGGGTTCTGAAGATATAGAATCAAATGATGAATTCTGTTGTTCAATTCTAGAAGAAATAACTAGAGGAATGATAAAAAGAAAGAGCTTAATTGTGCACATTTTTATCCTAATTATTCAGTGGAAAGCAATTTGGAACTATTTTTCTACGCCAAGGAGACTAAACTTCTTAACTCTATATACACCACTATTTGCACATAAACCACCAGGTTGGCAGTGAATGTAGTTAACCATTAAGCTGTGTTAACTTGCACGAATGTAACCTTCCTCCACACTGAATTAGATCAATGTGAAATGAAACCAAGGAAGTGAACAACTAACTTAGGAGGTAATTTAAATTATTTTATTAATCAACTTGGCAATATTCAAACTACTTTCAGTGTTAAACATTCACTTTAATATTTTATAATTCTATGCAATTTACAAATCAAAACCTAATTTTAATGGATAAATTTATCATTAAAGTGAAGGAAAAATTAATGAGCTAAATATTTCCTAAATTATAGTTTAGTTCTTTTGTAAACTCACTCATCCCCTCAATCTTTTCTTAGGCCTTTCTGCACTCCTTCAGGAGGTGCTATGGTTCTTAGTGCTAGGTGGGGTCTCTGCTGCAGTCTGTGTGAGCTGATGTGATGACGTGATCCTGTTTGTTTATTGCTGTGCTTACTCATCAGTCTGTATACTTCACACATGTCTTATCCATTCCTTATGTTATCACAAAATCTCAAACATAATAAGCCAATGAAGCCGCCCCCTTCTCATTACGTTCTGCATGTGTAGGTTGTGGGTTCTTTTCCATGTGCCCACAGAAGTGACACTGGGTAAGTGGTCATCTAAGAGAAACCAGAATTCACTCTTAATTCTTCTGGTGACAGAAAAAATTTGCCCATCACGCGTTTTTCTGAAGTGTGTGAGCTTAGTAACAGTTTTATTGCTATAAATTTAACAAAAATCAAGATGTAAATAGTATATCTAAAAATCCAATGTGCTAAATTAACGTTGGGAAAAAAATGGGCCGTGTGTGGTGGCACACACCTTTAATCCCAGCACTCGGGAGGCAGAGGTAGAAGGATGGCCATGAGTTCAAGGCTACCCTGAGACTACATAGTGAATTCCAGGTCATCCTGGGCTAGCGCAAGACACTACCTCAAAAAAACAAAAACAAAAGGAAAAATAGTACTTTCATTTTAAAGTGTTACTCTTATTCATTATTAATATGAAACTTAATGTGGTAACATTGCTAAGAGTGTGGGTTCTTGAGTCAGACCGATGTCTGGGTTCAAAAGTCAGTGCTGGCTGGCAGGCTTTAGACAAATTATTTAACCTTCCCACATATCAGCTTACTGATATGTAAAGGTGCAGGGATTATAATTCATAGCCTTGTTTTATTTTTAGGTAAGGTCTCTTTCTGTAGCCCATGCTGACCTCAAACTTGTGGCATTTCTCCTGCTACAGCTTCCTGAGTGCTGGGATTATAGGTGTGTGCTACCATACTCAGGTCATGTTAATAGCTTTTTGACAAAAATATCAAATGATTTTAAGTAAGTTGTTAAGCAAATTTTTTTTTTTGCAAGATGAACTATTTCTAAAATTGTATTTGGGACTGGAAGGATGACTTAGCGAGTAAGGTGCTTGTCTGAGAAGCCCAAGGATCCAGGTTCAATTCCCCAGTACTCATACATGCCAGATGCACAAGGTGGCACATGTGTCTGGAGTTTGTTTGCAGTGGCTAGAGGCCCTGGTGTGCCCATTCTTTCTTTCTCTATCTGCCTCTCTTTCTTAATAAATAAATTTTAAAAAAAGATTGTATTTGTAAAATAAAGCCTGTTCTTAGCATAAAATAGAAGCTCTTCATTTTGGTGATTTAGTATTAAAGGGTTAACTATAGTGGTTATTGTAAAAATTATGGTTAACCATAGTGGTTAAGAGAATGTTTCTGGATCAAGATATCTTGCATTGGGATCTGAGCTCTGCCCTTCTCTAGTGCTGTCACCCTTAATCAAATTATTTAGCTTTTATGTTTCTTCATCTATCTGTCCAGTAAATATAACAGTTCTTTTTTTTGGTTTTTCGAGATAGGGTCTCACTCTGGCTCAGGCTGATCTCGAACTCTTAGCAATCCTCCTACCTCTGCCTCCCTAGTGCTGGGATTAAAGGCGTGCACCACCACGCTCAACTTAACACTTCTTTATTTATTTAGGGTTATATATAGATTAAAAGTATTTTCCATCAGCTTAGAATACTTGCTGTATAGTAGGCTTTACTTACTATTATGTATCAGCTATATTTTTGTAATTAGAAACAATACGGTTATACTGTATTTATTGGTGAAGACGTCTTTTGTTAAGGTTACACAGATTAGGAAATTGTGCTAAAATCCAAGTTTTCAGAGGTTTGATCTCTTGAATTTTGGTAAGAAATTGTGTCTTTTATTAGCTGGTGTATATTTTTCCTTCTCTCTTTCATGCTGGGGATTGAACCCAGGGCCTTATGCTAGAGTGATAGGCAAGCACTCTGCTACTCAATACTATCCCCAGTTCAGCCTGTGTGAGTGTTGGTTTTAAGTGTCTAGTATAGAACTATATAAATACTATTAGCAGAAATAAAAACAAAAGTAAGTTAAAATACGTATACTTTTCAGTGGAGAGATGGCTTACTGGTCAAAGTCACTTACTTGCAAAGCCTGGCTGCCCAGGTTTATTTTCCTAGTTCCCAGGTACAGCCAGATACACAAAGTGGCACATACATCTAGTGTTCATTTACAGTGGAAGAGGCCCTGGTGTGCTCATTCCCTCTCTCTCTTATTTACTCTCTGTTTGTAAATAAATAAATAAATTAATTAATAAAATACACATACTTCTAATGGTATAAAAGAAAGCAAATGATTCAGTTTCATCATATCTATTGCACTGATGCATGTTAATGGAGTTATCAAAGTACATGCTGAGCTACAGTAGAAATTCAGGTTTTCTGTTTTCATGGGAAAAGTTATTCCTGTGATCATTGCTCATGAAAGGCATATTTTGAGCCAGGTGTGGTGGCACATGCCTTTAATCCCAGTACTCGGGAGGCAGAGGTAGGTGGATGGCTATGAGTTCGAGGCCACCCTGAGACTACATAGTGAGACCCTACCTTGAAAAACCAAAAAAAAAAAAAAAAAAAAAAAAAAAAAAAAAAAAAAAGGCATATTTCAAAACTTTCCCCAACTTAGCTGTCAATGTTTGAAGGAGCATTGAAACAAGCCAATTTCCATTTTTGGCCAGGTGTATATCTATTAGTTTATTTCCCTTATAGCTCTTTAGTACAATGTTTTATGCAGTTAAGAAACTATAAATTATCAACAAAAATGCTTTAAAAAAAGAAACTGGGCCTGGAGAGATAGCTTGGCAGTTAAAGTGCTTGCCTGTGAAGCCTAAGGACATAGGTCTCCAGAACTCACATAAGCCAGATACATATGGTGGTGCACGCATTTAGAGTTCATTTGTAGTAGCTGGAGGCCCTGGCACACCAATTCTCTCTCTCTCTCTCTCTCTAAAATAAATAAATAAAATATTTTTTAAAAAAGAAACTGTAGTTCCAGCCTTTGGAGTAGAAAATTTTGGTCCCCATATTATATTTAAAAAAGAAAAATATATATTAAAATATATATTAAAAAGTTAATAATATGTTTTGTTTAATCTAATATGTACAAATTAACATTTCAAAATATGATAAATATGAAGGTGTTAATGATAAGTTTCATGTTTTTATACTGGATGTTCAGAACCTGTTCTGTATTTTGTAGTATACCTCAGTCAGAGCTTCATCAGCTTACTAGATTATATGGATAGCTTGACCTGAAGTTGAGTGAGTTTTGAAAGCTGTTGTACTGTTTTCACATTTGCTATTCACAGTGATTTAAATGCTGCAAGTATTTAGGAGAACTCAGGTATTCCAAAATCTATAAAAGTGTAGAATTGACTCTTCCCCCCCTTTTTAAAATTTATTTGTGAAAAGGGGGAGAGGCAGAGAGAGAGAGAAAGAGAAAATGGGCACACCATGACCTTCAGCCACTGCAAACGAACTCCAGACACCTGTGCCCCCTTATGCTCATGTGCAGCATTGCATACTTGCGTCATTGTTTGTCTGGCTTATGTGGGAACTGGAGATTCGAACATGAGTTCTTAGGCTTCTCAGGCAAGCTCCTTAACCACTAAGCCATCTCTCCATCCCAGAAATTTGATTCTTCATATTAACATTTTGTAATCTATAATACCAGGCCCTTTGAATGATGAACTAAATATCATTTTAATAGAAATATATTACATATAGTTCAATTCATATACATTAAAATAATTCCAATATCCTACTGTTTATAGGAGTACCTTTATATTTACTATGTGTTTTTTGTAATTTTTGTTTTCTGCCTCTTAAAATAGGGTCTTACTATGTATTCCAGGCTCACCTTGAACTCTCAGTCCTCCTGCCTCATCTTCCCAAGTGCTGGGATTATAGGCATGCACCACAATGTCCAGCTTACTGTTTTTTTTTTAATGATTAAACAATCTTCTAATATATGTTGTTTCCTGTTGTATAGATACACTTTAATCACCCCATTAATAATCATTAAATTAAATTGTTTTCAGTTTTCTAATTACAAACAGTATGCACAGAAGTATATCATATGTATATAAATATGTTTATGAACCCATACATGCTGATATTTAAATTATGATGGTTTTGTGAGATTGTCCTTCACAAATGTACCATTTTATATCTATGACAGGAGTACATGAAAGTTTCTATTTTCCCCGTGCTGTTATCAGTCAGTCAGATGAAAAAGAGCCAACTGAGCAGGTGGTACCCAGCACATGGGAGGCTACGATAGGAGGATCACTGTGAGTTCCAGGTCAACCTGGGCTCCATACAATAAGACCCTGTTGCAAACAAATAAGGAAAGGCAAGGCGAAGAGGGAGGGAGGGAAGGAGGAATAAGGAAGGAAGGATCGATGGATCGATCTGTTTACAAACTATCTGTGTTAGTGTCTTTGTGAATTATTTGGGCATGTACCTTTTAAATAGTTTTGTCTCTTTGTGATTGATTTTAGTAAACATTTACATGTTATGTAAACTCTGATATATGTTTCACTTATATCTTCTTCCTTTAGTTCCTATGTCATTTCCCCTGTACTTCACTGTGAGTGCCTTTTTAATCTCCACTGTGTGAAGTAGAATCTTGTAGTTCCTTAAACACCATTCTTGGAATAGCACAAATGAATAATTAAGTATAGTCTTCCTCAAGAAAGAATCAAGCATTCATTCCTGTCTCATAATGTCCTGCTGGAAAAGCAAATAGTACAGGAAGAAAGTACCCTTCATAGAGGTTAAAATAGGCACGAAAGAAAATTACCACTTGTCAAACCTTAATGAATTAATGGATTTAGGTACTGATCATTATTACTTACTAGATGGACACCAAGAGGCAAATATGTTCTTTCTGATGGAAGACCAGAGTATGGGGCTGGAGAAGATGGCTTAGCAGTTAAGGCAGTTGCCTGCAAATCCAAAGGACCCACATAAACCAGATACACAAGATGGTCCATGCATCTGGAGTTCGTTTGCAGTGGCTGATGGCCCTGGCATGCCCATTCTTTCTCCCTCTGCTCCCCCGTCTGCCCTTTTCTCAAATAAATAAAATATTAACAAAACAAGACCAGAGTATGCATTATGAAGTAATTTTGTTGGGAAAAAAAAATCAAACCTAAATACAGCCACAGTTTATATTCAACTCTCAAAACACAGAAGACTGTAAGTGCCATCATAGCGGTATAATCAATAATCAATAAAATCTAGGCCATGGGGCTTGAGAAATGGCTCAGTGGCTAAAGGTGCTTGCTTGCAAAGCCTGCTGGCCTGGATTTTATCCCCCAGTGCTCACATAAAGCCAGATGCACAAAGTGGCACATGTGTCTGGAGTTCGTTTTGCATTGACACTAGGCCCTGCATGCCAATTCTCATTCATTTATTCCCTCTCTCCCTCCCTAATTCCCTCCTTGCAAATTAATTAGTCAGTCAAGGCCCTGGGATAAAACAAACTGTTTTATTCAATAAAATACCAATGAAAGATAGAGAGGTCTTATAGATAAAAAGGGTTGATTGCTAAGCATCCTAGCACTTGGGAGGTAGAGGCAAGGAGGAACAGGAATTCAAGGCCATTCTCATTGAATAGAGTTTGTGGCCAGCCTGGACAAAATGAGACCCTGTCTTCAAGAAAAAAATTAAAGGAAATTCATAGCTATCTTTTCCAGGCCCCTCTGTATGCCACTTCAACAACACTACATTGTTCGGAAACAGTTTGTTTATAGCCATTTCTATCATATTAAGCTATATATTCCTCCCAGCCAGGGATCGGCCTTTAAATTGTACTTTCTCTACTGCCCAGCATTCTATATAACATTTATTGGGAACCATTAAATACTTCCTGTATACATTTTATTTACTAACTTCAGTGGTTAATCAAAGTTGTCTTGTAACTCTCATTAACCAACCTTTCCTTAATTGCTTTTATTTTGAGTTAAACTGCCTGTTTTCCATTTTTTTCTGAGTGTATGCTTTTTGGTAGAGAACCTCTCAGCCATGATCATGGAAATTATTATTTTTCACTATAAAAACTATTTTAAAGTACAAAAGTATAAAAATAAACCCATCACTACTAATAAAGATGAAATTAAAGCCATCACTATTATATTTTAAATAAAATTTATCTACCCTGTCTTTGTGTGTCTCTCCCTCTCCTTTCCTTGCCATAGCCACACTCATCCTGCACAGACTTTTTTTTGGGGGGGGCGGGTTTCAAGGTAGGGTCTCACTCTGGCCCAGGCTGACCTGGAATTAACTATGTAGTCTCGGGGTGGCCTCGAACTCACGGCGATCCTCCTACCTCTGCCTCCCGAGTGCTGGGATTAAAGGCGTGCGCCACCACGCCCGGCTCTCCACAGACTTTTTTTGCAAACAGTAATGCCACTATACATCTATTCTGGAATCTTCTTCCCCACCAACCCTCCGTTCAACACACTAACTAGGTAGTCTTTTCTACATCAATAAATAGTGCTATACTCTGTCATTTGGGAATCTCCCTGGTATTTTATTAATGCTATTTCAATTTAATGAACCAATCCATTAGTGAGTGAATATCCTTTATCTGAAATGCTTGAGACTAGAACTATTTCAGATTTCATGTTTTTTGAATTTTTGGAATATATGCATATACATGCTGAAAAATCATGTAGACTGGGCTGAAGTAAGCATGAAATTGATTTATTTTTTCACATATAATTCATACATATAGCCTAAAGGTTAATTTTATATAATATTTAAATAATTTTATGCATGAAAGAAAGTTTGTATATATTGAACCATCATACTTAGGAACATTTCAGATTTTAAGCTTTTGAATTAGGAATGCTTACTACCCTGGTGAACATGTTTCTTTATCATTTTTAAATTATTCTTGACTTTAAAAATATTATAGTGAATTACCTTAACACACTAAGCTATACCTGTGTGTAGTTTCTCCTCAGGCTAGAGGCAGGTTTGGTGAGTCAAAGGTATGTTCATTTAAAGTTTATATAATGCCATATGACTCTCCAGAACATGTAGCCCTGTTCTCATTGTCCCAGCATCAGGTTACCCATGTTTTATTGTTATGAAAGACTTGTTCATCATCTCTAACCCTTCAGAGAAAGTAACATTTTTAAACACTTTCTTTTGATGTTGTTTAATAATTTTTCTTTCTTATATTCATATGTATATATGGACTATTAAAGTTTGTATAACATGCACAGTCATGAGCTGGGCAGGAAGTCTGATAAATGCAGGCTAGAATGATAATGTCTTCTTGTAACTACCTATTTCTGTTATCCCTACTATATTGTGACATATTTTGAATAATAATGTGGTATCTTGTATCTCATACAGAAAATACATTCATAAACTTCATCTTACCTGGATTCTGTTTGGAGGAACTAAGATGACACTGGAACTGTTTTTGTAGTTTTATTGTTTCATCTATACTAGTTCATTTCTCAGAAGCCTTTTTTTTATTGATACCTTCTATACTTACATACAAAAAACATATATTTCCCTCCCCTCCCCCCATTCCACTTTAGAACACCAGTCTCCATCATATCCCCTCCCTCTCTCCATTAGTATTTCTTTTAATTTGATGTCATCATCTTTTTCTTCTATTTTGAGGGTCTTGCGAAGATATTGCTAGGCACTGCAAGGTCATGGATATTGAGGCCAATTTCTGTCTGGACAGTTGCATTGTAAGAAGTCGTACCCTTCCTTTGGCTCTTCCATTCTATCCGCCCCCTCTTCTGCAATGGTCCCTGAGCCTTGGAGGGTGTGACAGGTGTTTCAGTGCTGGGCACTCCTCCATCCCTTCTTCTCAGCACTCTTGCCTTTTGGGTCATCCCAGTGGTAATTGCCATCTGAAAAGAGAAGCTTCTCTAACCAGAAGTGAGAGTAGCATTAATATGTGAATATGAACATTAAGTGTAGTGCTTTCAGGGCAGCTTGGTGGTAATTATATATACATTTAGTCAGACAAGAGCAGGCTTTATACCCCTAAGGCTCATGTCCTCACCTCCCATAGACTTTTGCTTAGGTTTTTCAGTACCAGGCATGTATTCCATCCCATAGAGAGGGCCTTCAGTCTAATTATGGAGTATTTGGTTACCCCAAGAGTAGACATGCCACTATTGCACCCGTTCAGTCATTTGGCCTGTATGGTCAAACTTGAATTTCAGTGTCCACTGTTTTCACTGCTGTTGACTGCATGCAGTGCAGCTTTTTCCAGGTTTCAGTTGGCTATTGGGAACCATTAAATACTTCCTGTATACATTTTATTTACTAACTTCAGTGGTTAATCAAAGTTGTCTTGTAACTCTCATTAACCAACCTTTCCTTAATTGCTTTTATTTTGAGTTAAACTGCCTGTTTTCCATTTTTTCTGAGTGTATGCTTTTGGTAGAGAACCTCTCAGCCATGATCATGGAAATTATTATTTTTCACTATAAAACTATTTTAAAGTACAAAAGTATAAAAATAAACCCATCACTACTAATAAAGATGAAATTAAAGCCATCACTATTATATTTTAAATAAAATTTATCTACCCTGTCTTTGTGTGTCTCTCCCTCTCCTTTCCTTGCCATAGCCACACTCATCCTGCACAGACTTTTTTTTTTTTTTTGGGGCGGGTTTCAAGGTAGGGTCTCACTCTGGCCCAGGCTGACCTGGAATTAACTATGTAGTCTCGGGGTGGCCTCGAACTCACGGCGATCCTCCTACCTCTGCCTCCCGAGTGCTGGGATTAAAGGCGTGCGCCACCACGCCCGGCTCTCCACAGACTTTTTTTGCAAACAGTAATGCCACTATACATCTATTCTGGAATCTTCTTCCCCACCAACCCTCCGTTCAACACACTAACTAGGTAGTCTTTTCTACATCAATAAATAGTGCTATACTCTGTCATTTGGGAATCTCCCTGGTATTTTATTAATGCTATTTCAATTTAATGAACCAATCCATTAGTGAGTGAATATCCTTTATCTGAAATGCTTGAGACTAGAACTATTTCAGATTTCATGTTTTTGAATTTTTGAATATATGCATATACATGCTGAAAAATCATGTAGACTGGGCTGAAGTAAGCATGAAATTGATTTATTTTTTCACATATAATTCATACATATAGCCTAAAGGTTAATTTTATATAATATTTAAATAATTTTATGCATGAAAGAAAGTTTGTATATATTGAACCATCATACTTAGGAACATTTCAGATTTTAAGCTTTTGAATTAGGAATGCTTACTACCCTGGTGAACATGTTTCTTTATCATTTTTAAATTATTCTTGACTTTAAAAATATTATAGTGAATTACCTTAACACACTAAGCTATACCTGTGTGTAGTTTCTCCTCAGGCTAGAGGCAGGTTTGGTGAGTCAAAGGTATGTTCATTTAAAGTTTATATAATGCCATATGACTCTCCAGAACATGTAGCCCTGTTCTCATTGTCCCAGCATCAGGTTACCCATGTTTTATTGTTATGAAAGACTTGTTCATCATCTCTAACCCTTCAGAGAAAGTAACATTTTTAAACACTTTCTTTTGATGTTGTTTAATAATTTTTCTTTCTTATATTCATATGTATATATGGACTATTAAAGTTTGTATAACATGCACAGTCATGAGCTGGGCAGGAAGTCTGATAAATGCAGGCTAGAATGATAATGTCTTCTTGTAACTACCTATTTCTGTTATCCCTACTATATTGTGACATATTTTGAATAATAATGTGGTATCTTGTATCTCATACAGAAAATACATTCATAAACTTCATCTTACCTGGATTCTGTTTGGAGGAACTAAGATGACACTGGAACTGTTTTTTGTAGTTTTATTGTTTCATCTATACTAGTTCATTTCTCAGAAGCCTTTTTTTTATTGATACCTTCTATACTTACATACAAAAAACATATATTTCCCTCCCCTCCCCCCATTCCACTTTAGAACACCAGTCTCCATCATATCCCCTCCCTCTCTCCATTAGTATTTCTTTTAATTTGATGTCATCATCTTTTTCTTCTATTTTGAGGGTCTTGCGAAGATATTGCTAGGCACTGCAAGGTCATGGATATTGAGGCCAATTTCTGTCTGGACAGTTGCATTGTAAGAAGTCGTACCCTTCCTTTGGCTCTTCCATTCTATCCGCCCCCTCTTCTGCAATGGTCCCTGAGCCTTGGAGGGTGTGACAGGTGTTTCAGTGCTGGGCACTCCTCCATCCCTTCTTCTCAGCACTCTTGCCTTTTGGGTCATCCCAGTGGTAATTGCCATCTGAAAAGAGAAGCTTCTCTAACCAGAAGTGAGAGTAGCATTAATATGTGAATATGAACATTAAGTGTAGTGCTTTCAGGGCAGCTTGGTGGTAATTATATATACATTTAGTCAGACAAGAGCAGGCTTTATACCCCTAAGGCTCATGTCCTCACCTCCCATAGACTTTTGCTTAGGTTTTTCAGTACCAGGCATGTATTCCATCCCATAGAGAGGGCCTTCAGTCTAATTATGGAGTATTTGGTTACCCCAAGAGTAGACATGCCACTATTGCACCCGTTCAGTCATTTGGCCTGTATGGTCAAACTTGAATTTCAGTGTCCACTGTTTTCACTGCTGTTGACTGCATGCAGTGCAGCTTTTTCCAGGTTTCAGTTGGCTGGTCTACAGGGAGAAGGTTTTCTTCTCAGCACCAGCTTGCTTTCTCAGTGTCAGAAGCCTTTTAAAAAGAAAGGGAAGATGAGGGCTGGAAAGATGGCTTAGCAGTTAAGGTGCTCTCCTGCAAAACCAAAGGACCCAGGTTTGAGTTCCCTGTACCCACGTAAAGCCAGATGCACAAAGTGGCACATGTGTCTGTAGTTTGCAGTGACAAGAGGCCCTGGCATGCCCATTCACTCTCTATCTCGTTTTTTCTCCCTCTGTCAGATAAATAAAATATGTTTAAAAAAGAAAAGGAGTTGGGAGATGGCTTAGCAGTTAAGGCACTTGCCTGCAAAGCCAAAGGACCCAGGTTTGATTCCCCAGGACCCATGTAAGCCAAATGCACCAGGTGGCACATGCATCTGAAGTTTGTTTGTAGTGGCTGGAGGCCCTGGTATGCCCATTCTCAATCTCTCTGCCTCTTTCTCTTTCAAATAAATAAATAAATAAATAAATAAAAATAAAACATATTAAGAAGAGAAAGGGAAGATATTTTGAAGTCTGACTGGTACATTCTAATTTC
This sequence comes from Orientallactaga sibirica, assembly GCA_036365145.1. Classification (NCBI taxonomy): domain Eukaryota; kingdom Metazoa; phylum Chordata; class Mammalia; order Rodentia; family Dipodidae; genus Orientallactaga; species Orientallactaga sibirica. Next base: position 29,142,332 of record JAEOAD010000015.1, on the reverse strand, counting down.
AGCTTTGTCCCTTCTCTCTTTGGGTGTGAAATTCACTTAACTTTCTGATTTTCAGTCCATCTGTAAAATCACGATATATTTGATTCCTATGTATTTGAATGATTACTCTCAGGATTAAGTAAAATACTTAGTACAGTAGCTGGGAAACATTGCTAATTTAGTTGTTTTAATTTATTTAATTGGGGGCGGGGGAGTTAGGAAGATATGGGGCACACCAGGGCCTCTAGCCGTTGCAAACGAACTCCAGATGTATGTGCCACCATGTGCATCTGGCATACATAGGTTCTAGGGAATTGAACCTGGGTCCTTAGGCTTCGCAGGTAAACACCTTAAGTGCTAAGCCATCTCTCCAGCCCTAATCTAGTATTTTTAAAAAATATATATGTATTTCTTTTGTGGCATTTAGTGAGGGATGAATAGTATCTTTTAGGTAATTATTAACTATAATTTATACTTTTGGTTTCACAGAAATCTTCTCTACATATACCCTCAAAGTCTTAATTTTGCCAATCGTCAAGGTTCTGCCAGAAACATAACAGTGAAAGTCCAGTTTATGTATGGCGAAGATCCAAACAATGCTATGCCGGTAAGACATGTTCTTTGCTGGTTCCTATGTGATTCAAAGAGATAGGGGGTTTGTTTGTTTTGTTTTTATCAGTTGGTTAGAGCTTCAAAATAGAAAATAATGTGACCTTTTAAACCAGATTTCTGAATGTATCACTTCCTTTATAGATAGTAATGCATTTAAATTTCCTTTGTATATTGAGGATTTGGAATATGTTAAGCACTTCCAGAGATACAAAGATGAATAAGCCTTATAATCTAGAGACCATAATTCAATAATAGGTGAAACAAGCCTTCCCAGGAACTCTATCCAAGTACAAAGACCTTTACTTTTGGCGTCTGTGAATCTGATTTTCTTCAGTTCTCTTTAGGATGAAGGGCCACGTAAAGAAGATGCGAGGGGATGGTGGCATATATGAGGTTCTGTTATAGATTAAAAATGCATGGCTCTTTCCAGTTTGGTTGAAAAACAAGCAGTCTTGGCTAAACTTATTTTGATTTTCATAGTTACTTCTTAGGAAAGCATTTCATAGGAAAGATATCTTTTCTTCCTTCCTACAGTCTCAGTTTCATCAACATTTATAGACCTGACAGCAGTGAACACAATTTATTCATCTTTGTCTCCTAGGGCAGATATTTCATATCCCTACATAAAACATGTTGAATAAGTATTTGTTGAATGAATGTACAATTTAATTTTGATGTTTGAAATTAGTACTTCATGCTCTGCCAGCTCCTCATTCCTGCTAAAAGAATGAGTTTCTATTATAGCTGATAAAATGACATTAGATGGTGAGAATGAATGCTGTTCAGTCTGCATATGAATTGCCATGTGAATTGAGCTTACAACAGATACAAATTGTTTCCATTGTTTGGTAACAGGCTGCTCCATGTCTTAGCAGTGTTTTTCCTCTTCTGCAGATTCCAGGTACACCAGCAGTTAACACTGTCACACCATTCCCTCTTTGGTGTAACCATAGTGTTTCCTCACTTCTTTCACAGGCTTTATCACTCAGTGGTCACGTGTTTATTTCTTCATCTTACCCATTAGATTGTGTGCTCCTTGAGGGCAGGGGCCATTTTTATTTTTAATCTTTGTCTTAATGCCTATTATCATAGTGCTTGGCACATACTTAATGCTCAATCTATGTTGCTGAACAATTACAGCTACATGTTAAGTGTCAAAATGGAATATATCCCACTTTATTCCGTTCATGTTATATAAATAAATTATTGAGTGTAAAGAGTTTTGAAAAAGAAAAAAGTGGCTACACTTCTTTCACTTGTGTATTGTTAATCTTATGAAAATATAAATGCTTTTTTGTTTATTAAAAGGCTGATATGAAAGAATGTATACCCGTAATATATTTGCTTATTTTTAAAAAGACTGTTCAAATGTCTCTTTCAATAGTTTTCATTATATATTTGTCAATATAACAAAACTATGAAGTTCATAATCCTGCACTGAAATAAAATTAGATGAAAGCATAATGATGTAGCCAGGTATAATGATGTGCACCTGTGATAACCCAGCACTTGGGGGGCTGAGACAGGAAGATCAGGAGTTAGGGGCCCTTCTGGAGTACATAGCAAATTCAAGCCCATCCTGGGATACACAGTTACATCCTATCTCAAATCCAACTAAAAATAAGGTAAAAGTAAATAAACAAAAATACTAAGATATTATAAAATTGATGAAATAACTCTTATCCAGGAAAGTGAAAATTATTGTTTATTTTACCCTTAAAATTAAAGCACCTGCCTAAAATGTTAGAAAAGAAACAAATGCCATTTAACCCTTTATATATGGAATGAACTTTGAGACATTTTTACCAGTTAATAGAAGTGTGCTGACATATCTACATACTTCAGTAAAGATCACTCAGATTTAAAGTGGCAAGATAGCATGCATTTTTGTTTCTCACAGTAGTCATAATTAATTTTGACATTAATAAGCCATTTATATAATCAACTGCCCCAATTTACTACTCATATTCCTGTCAGAATTCAAGAGGCACATATATAAGGCAGAATTTTGTACCTCTATGCTTCCTCCAGAAGTACTATTGTATCTTTTTAAATGTGGTGTTTAAAAAAAAAAAACAAAACACCTAGGTAAGAATGTGAAGATGGAGCTCCTCATATACTGTAGAGTGACACATGGGGTGTGCTCATAGCAAAAGACACATAGTCTGATCTAACCGTTGTATTTTTATATCACATATCAATAATTTGTGTTTGACCTTTAGAGTAACTCTGTTGTTTCCATGAAGCCAGTGGATTTATGTATAGATAATTTATGATAATCACAATTCTAGGGCCATGCTACTTGTGTAAGTACAAAATGATGTATTATCCAATTTGAAAGTGAATTCTTGACTTTCTGTAAGAAAAAGGAAAGATGGCCTACGATGTGTCTCAGGTGGTAGAATGCTTGCCTAGCATGCATAAAACCCTGGGTTAGATCTCCAGCACCACATAAAAATGATTGTGGTAGCACATGCCAGTCATCCCAATACTAGCGAAGTAGAGGAAGGAGGTCAGGATCATCCTTCGCTACATAGTCAGTTGGAAGCCACTCTAGGCCACATGCTCAGTACATAGAAATATAATCATAGAAATTTTTGAATGGTTGAATGTCATCAGATGGGTCTATCATTGAAAAGAAATTGGCAGTTAAGCAACTGGGCTGTTAAAGAACATCAGCAGGCACATTGTTCTTCCCTGGGCTGGTTTTGCCCATTTTCTCATAGTTATTAAAGCAGACAAATTCTTATATAGGTATGAAACATCCAACATTTACTACAACAAAGTTTCAACATGCTGTTATTTGTTACAGGTAATCTTTGGTAAATCTAGCTGTTCAGAATTTTCAAAGGAAGCCTATACAGCCGTAGTATATCATAACAGGTACTGAATTCAAATATTTCTTTCAAAGTTACTCACTTCTCAGTGGCATTGTTCACACTCACATTAGTGTGTTTACCAAATGCTTTGCTGCTCTGGATGTGCCAAGTTCTTGGCTGACATCAGAGTTGCAATTTTCAGTCTGTGCATATATAGCTCTTCTCGGTAGACATCTCAAATGTAAGGCTCTATACAAAAAAAAAACAACAACAAAACAATCTTTCTATCAAATTCTGTCCTTCTTTCATTTTTACTCTGTTGTTATTGGTCACCATTGTGGCTTCTGGTACTTTGACCTATCCTTATTATTCTGACACTTTGTTTTAAATTGAAGTAATAACAATATCCAATAATCCCTTTATTTGGTGACTTTCCATTTTACTTCCTTGGGAAATTACTAATCTTAGATCACCTTTAAATTCTGGTTTGGGGGAGATTATCAAATACATTTGAAGAAAAAAATCACAAAATTGCTTTAATCAGGGCTATTGAAAAATAATGTTATTGTATCACATGATAGGGTTACAATAATTCATATTTGTGATTATGTTTGTTTACCAGTACCTTCCCCTTACCCTTCCTGTAACAGGAACTATGGGAGTTGATCTGAACTTTCCCCTCCCTCTCCTGTAACAGGAACTATGGGAGTTTGTCTCTCCCTCCCCTTCCTATAACAGGAACTATGGCAGTTGATCTGAACTTTCCCTTCCTGTAACAGGAATTATGAGAGTTGATCTGCACCCTCCCCTTCCCTTCCTCTAAACAGTAACTGTGGGAGTTGATCTGTACCCTATCCTCCCCCTCCTGTAACAGGAACTATGGGAGTTGATCTGTACTCTCCCCTCCCCTTCCTATATCAGAAACTGTGGGAGTTGATCTGATGTAGCCCTATGGGAGTTGATCTGTTCTGTCCCCTCACCCTCCTGTAACAAGAACTTTGGGAGTTTATCTAAATGCTCCTCTCCCCATCCTGTAATAAGAACTGTGGGGGCTTCCTTAGCTCTTGTTTATTGCTACCCTTCACCTCAGACCTTCCCCATACTCACTTGCCTTTTCTTTGGTTTCAAAAAGAGCAATGGCCTCATTTCTGCTCTCAATCCTATCCAGCCCCTTCCAGAATATGGGTCAATTAGGCTTCTCTTGCATCATCAGTCAGGGTCCTGCTGCATGGGAGCCATCTTTATCCTTACAGTTTCAGTACTTAAAAAAACACAAGTCTTTCCTTGCTGCTGTTATGGTATGTATTTTTCTTTCCCTCCTTAAAACTTTCTTCTTTCTGACTCATTTTGTGGCCATATTTCAGTTTCTTTATATTTTTTTGAACAGGTATTATAGTGATTGTTTTTTCTGTGAGTATAAGTATCCTACAAAATACTAAACTTCACTTTCTCTGTGTGTGTTCTCTTCCTAACTAACCCTTATGTGTTTTTCAGTTACATTCAAGAAAAATGCGTCTACTTAAAAGTTTGTATGGAATGTTTCCAGTTCCTTATATTTAGGGTTAGCCTTTTGTGCACACATGCATTTGCATTGACCAGTTAGACATTTCCCTGCTACACTCTGAGTCCCATGTATGTTTCCCTGACTTTCCTGAGCCCATTTCTGTCTTCTTACTTTTATTAATAGTTCTGTTTTTCCAGTTATTCTGGCTCAAATACATCTTCTTTGACTTCCTCCTTTTGTTCTGTAATATCAAATTGACTTTTAAGACTCGCCATTTTTCTTTGTGCCTTCCTAGTAAACATAACCTGTGCTTTCTGTTTCTGGGCCTTTCTTGGACCTTTTTTCTATGATGGTAACAAATCCCAGTGTTTATTGATCTCTGACTCACCCTTTCAGCCCTGCATCAAATATCACCTCCTAAATGATAATTCCCTGATATCTAACTTGAAGTCATCTGTTCAGCTTTGGTCTTGAAGTATTTAACTACAGGCTGGTGGTTAACCCTGAGAGGTTGGCAAACATTTTCTACAAAGACTAGATAATATATATGTTTTAGGCCTGTGGCCACATGCTCACTCTTTCAGCCATACAGCTCTGCCATTACAGCCATACACAGAGTAAGTAAAATTATAGTAAATTGTCATGGCTGTGTTTCAATACGACTTTATTGTAGGCACTGAAATTTGAATTTCACTTAATTTTTTTACCATTTAAAAATGTAAAAAGCATTCATAATTTTCATGTTGTAGAGAACCAGGCAGTGGACTGAGTAAATATGGCCTGTGAACTATCGTGTGCCAACCTCTGTTTATAGCATTCCTGTTGCTATCTGGGTATCTTACTTATATTCCTACTAAATGACATATTTTTGAGGTTAATTGTTTTCTTACATTATCTTTTAAATAGCTACACAAGTAAGATAATGTTTAGCCTAAACATGAGCAATTAAACTTATTAATTGAATTAATTTTCTACATAAGCCTTCCCATAATGTGATTTCAGGAAGAAATGCATCCAAACATTCCATACCAGGAAATATTATATACATAGTTTTGCTCTGTTTTTTTTTTTTTTTTTTTTTTGAGATAGGGTCTCACTCTAGCTCAGGGTGGCCTTGAACTCACAGCGACCCTCCTACCTCTGCCTCCCAAGTGCTGGGATTAAAAGCAGGCATCACCACACCTGGCTTGGAAAATATATTTTTTAGATTATTATTTACTTCTTTAAGAGACAGAAAGAGGCAGACAGAGAAAGGGAGTGAATATAGGTGTTCCCGGGCCTCCTGATACTGCAAATGAACTCCAGACTCGTACACCACTTGTGTATTTGACTTTACATGGGTACTGGGGAAATCCAACCTGGGCCATCATGCTTTGCAAGCAAATGCCTTTAACCACTGAGCCATCACTCCAGCTCCGGGAAATATTTTAAAAATAAATAAATAAAAAGGTCGTAATTCACAAAAGTTTCTCATTGTGGCTTTGTCACTATTATTATTGTTATTATTTCCTCTCAGCATTGGGGAATTAAAATGTTTTTGTCTGACTTGCTGATAATTTCAGCTTGTTCTTCATACAGTGACAATTTGTAGGCTTAGTAACAAGATGCATATATTTTTTGAACCAAAGTTAACAAATTCTCAAGTATCATGTGTGCATCAGCTCTCTTTCCTTTTAGTATTGTATGCTACTTCAATGTTTCTGTGATCAGACCTATGCCTGTTAATGTCTTTTTGAGACTTATTTGAAAAGGAAGACTATATGACTGATTAGCATCTAGAACAAGTCTAATCAGTAGGACAGCCTTCACTTTAAATGTGGTTGGAGTTGCATGAGTTTGTTGCATTTGCATTGAATACAATTCTGTGAGATACTGAGACCAGAGAATGGAGATGTTATGATTCTATCCCTTTCAAGTACATATCATGAAAAAGAGCCGTATTTTCCTACTAAAATGCCCTCTGCAGCCACTTTCAATCCATATTTAGATGAAAGATCGTGTCTCATCAAGCATGATTTTCTTTGTATTCTTAAGTGTAGGAACACGTATTCACTGCATTCTTACAATAAAATTTAGGAGCATATCTAAGCTGTGACAAGTTTGGGGGATTCCCCAATTTTATCTTCTTCATGTCAGTCAATACTAGTTTACATCTTGCTGACTTTATTTATTTTGTTAACAATTAGGCAGTTGATAGAAGATGTTCCATAGAGTGCCTAAGCTAATATTAAAGTGTCTTTAGAAATGTCTCCTTTTTTTAATAGCATAAGGATGAATATATTTCTACAAAACAAAAGCTTTTTCTATGGCATGGTTTTGAAATATTACCTATCAAATTACACATGATTTTTTTCTGTGCAGTGTGTGCCAGATTTGGTTGATGAATGTAGGAAGTCCTACAAATCTCAGTCTTATGAAAGCTCAGTATCAAAGTGGTCACCATCGATGGAATTTCAACTAAGCTTTCTCATCTACTTAGTAAAAATGGGATGAGAATTTTCAGTAACAGTGTCAGCTCTCCCATCTGGAAGTAAACTTTAATTATTTAAGGATTGAGAATAAAGAAATTTATTCTAGTCTAGAAGAAAAATAATGCATGAATCCAAAAATTAATTTCAAGATCATTCAGATACACCTGAAATAGTCATTTGAACAAATTATTGACTGTTGATTTTGTTTTTATTTTTTATATGAAGGTCTCCTGATTTTCATGAAGAAGTCAAGGTTAAGCTACCTGCCACTTTAACTGACCATCATCACTTGCTCTTTACTTTTTATCATGTTAGTTGTCAACAAAAACAAAATACTCCTCTTGAGACCCCAGTTGGATATACAGTAAGTTTTTTTGTTAAATGTTTATGTAGGTCTTAAATATTTATTTTAAGATACCTTAAATATGTTAAAAATATGACATTTAGAAGACAGTTGATGTTTCATGTTGAGTATTGCCTTCTGAACTCCATATACTTAAAATATTGCATTGACAAGGAATCACTCTAATAGAAAATGATCATGCATGTGTTGAATTACCTCCATATAAACATGTGGGTGTTGGTCCTAGATAGTCAGTTTTCATCCAGCAATTCAGTATGAACATGGCAGATTAATGAGAGACTGATTTGAATGTAAAACAAAAGAAGCTCTTGAGAAAAAAATTAAAACCTTTGCATATTTTCCAAAAATCATAGTTATTTAAAACATTAAACTCAGACAAAGGCCATCTTAATGTGTTGTCACACAATTTTGCTACAAAAGTTGTGTCACCACTCAAAAGATAAAATTGAACATTGGACAGTATTGTTTTGTCTTTGACATTAATGACATGAATTTTGATAGCTATAAGAAAATAAGTTGTTTATACTTTTTAATTTTTTTAGCACTCAAAACTAAAGCATTCACAATTTACTTTGAAATTGTTATTTTTTAAAATATTTATTTATTTGACAGAGAGAGAGAAAGAGGCAGATAGAGAGAGAATGGGTGTACCAAGACCTCTATCCACAGCAAATCAACTCCAGACACATGTGCCACCTTGTGTATCTGGCTTATGTGGGTACTCAGGAGTTGAACCTGGGTCCTTAGGCTTCCCAAGCAAGCACCTTAATCACTAAGCCATCTCTCTAGCCCTGAAATACTTTTTTTTTTTTTTTTGTTTTTGTTTCTGTTTTTGGTTTTTCCAGGTAGTGTCTTGCTGTACCCTAGGTTGACCTGAAATTCATTCTGTAGTGTCAAGCTGGCTTTGACTTTACAGTGATCCTCCTACTTCTGCCTCCAGAGTGCTGGGATTAAAGGCATGTGTTACCATGCCCAGCTCCTTTTTTTTTTTTTTAGTGGGGGTAAGTTTTGAGGTAGGTTCTAGCTCTAGCCCAAGCTGACCTGGTATTCAGTATGTGGTCTCAGGCTGGCCTTGAACTCACCTCGATACTCCTACTTCTGCCTCTTGAATGCTGAGATTAAAGGTGTGAGCCACCACATCCAGCTGAAACTATTATTTTTAAATTGATTCATTTTGTGGCTTTTCTAAGATTGATGTTCCTTAGATAATTAAGCCCCTCATATTAAATATGCATGGTTAAGGTTTTTGGGGGGTCTTCTTTAGTTAAATATCATCAAGGAAACATCTCAGGAATAATGAAGCTCCATCATTATTAATTATATAATTAAATCTCCTAGTGTTTATTGATATGAGACAAATTTGGATTGTATCAGATTCTTAGAACAGACATCCTGCATAATTATTTCTGTAACAGACAAATTGAAATAGTTTCCTTTTATTTACAAGTGGATACCAATGCTCCAGAATGGACGGCTGAAGACAGGACAGTTTTGCTTACCAGTCTCACTGGAAAAACCTCCACAGGCTTATTCCGTACTCTCCCCTGAGGTTAGTGCTTCTCAGCATTGGGTCATTCAGACTGATTGATTTTCTTTCTTTTTTTGGTGTGTGTGTTGTACAGTATATATGTGGTATAGTATGTGTGATGTGTGGTGTATGCACAGTGTGTACATGTAGAGGCCAGAAGAGACTATCAGGTGTCCTCTTGTAGCTTACTCATGTACTTCTTTGAGACTGGGTCTCTTCTCAACCCAGAGCTGCTCCTATAATTCTCTGGTCTCCACCACTCCACAAACTGGGATTACAGGAAGGTATGCCATGCCCAGCTTTTTTAAAAATTATTTTTAAAATATATTTTATTTATTTATTTGACAGAGAAAGAGGGAGAGAGAGAGAGAGAGAGAGAGAATATGGGTGTGCCAGGACATCCAGCCACTGCAAATAAACTCCAGATGCATGTGCCCCTTTGTGCATCTGGTTTATGTGGGTCCTTTGACTTTGCAGGCAAACGCCTTATCCACTAAGCCATCTCTCCAGCCCTTTAAAATTTTTTTATTTATTTAGCAGCTTTTTAGGTGGGTCGTTGGGAGTCCAACTTGATGATCTCTAGCCCAAGGACCATTATTTTTAAATGGCATGAGCTTTTAACCATAGAGCCATCTCCCTTGCCTAAAAATTTTTCATTATAAAGATGTCTTTACCAATCAAAGCCTTACTGTTTCTCCTGTGTGTGTATAGATCATGAAGTAATGTTACTTTTCCTGATAATTAAAATTTCTCTACAAAAAATAGAAGTTATTAGCCATATTACTGTGTGGTGGCAAAACCTTATAAAATCCCAGTGCTTAGGAGGCTAAGGCAAAAGGATTGCACAAGTTTGAGACCAGTATGGGCTACATAGTGGGTTCAAACCCTGTCTTGACAAGCAAAACAAAACAAAATAACCTTCAAGATGTGTTTAAAAGCTTTTGCAGGATGAGGTTTATGACAGGGTCTCATTTTGTAACCCAGGCTGGCCTCCAGTTGAATTTGTGATCCTTCTCCTTCAGCCTTCTCAATGTTGGCATTATAGTCCTCTTCCCCATACCTGGCTGCTTTATTCTTTGTTTTTAAAATAAGTATATTGGTTTTCAAACAAAAACAATACATAAAATGTAAACTAAAGGGCTGGAGAGATGGCTTAGCAGTTAAGACGCCTGCCTGCTAAGCCTAAGAACCCAGTTCCAATCTCCAGGTCCCACGTTTAGCCAGATGCAAAGTGATGCAAGCACACAATGCCGCACTTGCCCACACAAGGGGCACACGCATCTGGATTTCGTTTCACAGCAGCTGAGAGACTGCCAGCACGCCCATTCTCTATCTGTCTCCCTCTCTGTCTGTCTCTCTCAAAAAACAATTTAAAATTTTTTTAAATGTAAACTAAAAAAGATAAATTTGGGACTGGAGAGATGGCTTAGCAGTTAAGGCGCCCGCCTGTGAAGCCTAAGAGCGCCATTCAATTTTTCAGGTCCCATGTTTAGCCAGACGCAAAAGTGATGTGAGAGCACAATGCCACATTTGCCCACAAGGGGGCAAACGTGTCTGTAGGTTGTTAACAGCAGCTGAGAGGCCGCTGGTGCACCCATTCTCTCTCTCTCTCTCTCTCTCTCTCTCTCTCTCTCTCTCAAATAAAAAAAAAGATAAATTTGAAAAAAATGTATATTGTTATGTGAATGGCTCCTTTAAATAAAGGAATATTTCTTTTAATAGAGTGCTCACATTTCAGTAAAAGCCTTGAGGAACTAAAACAGATTCTGTTTCTTAATATTTTTTTGTTCCTGATCATGTAAGTAAAAGTAATAGCTTTCAGCATGCAGTACAAGAGATACAGCAACCTTGGTGGTGATATAGGTGGCTTAAAAGACTGGAAACAAAGCCCGGCGTGGTGGTGCACGCCTTTAATCTCAGCACTGGGAGGCAGAGGTAGGAGGATTGCCGAGAGTTCAATGCCACCCTGAGACTACATAGTTAATTCCAGGTCAGGCTGGACCAGAGTGAGACCCTACTTTGCAAAAACAAAAAAAAAAAAAAAAAGACTGGAAACAATAAAAAATTGTTTTAAAGTTGGCGTACTATATATTATATATTTTATTTTTGAACCTCATAGAAATCAGTTATCTAAGGTATTTTTTCTATAAAGGACCCATTTTTCCCAAAGCATTATGAAATTTAATTAGAATATAATGACAGATCATAGTTCATAATTTTAAAAATAAAAATGAAATCAAAAATTCAAAAAAAGTTTCTTTTTTGGTTTTTTTCAGGTAGGGTCTCGCTCAAGCCCAGGCTGACCTGGATTTCACTATGTAGTCTCAGGGTGGCCTCAAATTCATGGCAAGCCTCCTACCTCTGCTTCCCAAGTGCTGGGATTAAAGGCATGCACCACCATACCTTGCCAAGAAAGTTATTTTTGCAAGGAGTTTGAGGGAATTTTTAATAATCTTTATTATTTCAAATACAAAGTATAATGGTTCAACTTTTCAGTACTTGGCAGGAAGAGACATAAAAGATAAATATGAAAGCATTTTATTACAGTAGCCATAGCCAATATTTGAGATGCACTCATGTGTAATTGCATTAACATCAAGTATATTTCTTTCCAAATCTGTTGTGACTGCTACTGTAAAGGGGAAATTCTCTTGTCTTACTTTCCAAGAGATATAAAGAGCAATTGTTTTACCTCCAAGAAACTTCTATGAACCAACAGGAATTCTCACAGTGTGTCAAATGGGAGAGGCCTCTTCATGTTCACTTTTACTTTCTGAAATCTGGAACACTGATACTTTCCCATTAAGCAGTAGTTCTATATTCCTGGTTCTGAGCTGGTGCTGACTTTGGGGCTAGTGTAGCAGACATGATTTCTTTTGCAGCTTCTTCTCCATTGGTGTTTTTAATTTAGCTATCTTTCCAGGTCCTAGGATATCTCGTTGATCTTTGACTTTGCAGAAGATTCTGAAAGCAGAGTTACCACATAGTCTTGCTATATTCTAACTCTGCTCTTTGCCAGCTACTCACTCATCTTCAATGTCACATTTATTGCCAACTAATATCAGTGGAACATTTTCTGTCTTTTTAATCCATAAAATCTGTTCCCTTAAGTACTATAGGTCATTAAATACAGATGGAACTGTAAGAGAATATACCCCTGGTCAGCCTTCATATACATCTCATTGCTTTAAAGTGTGTGTCCCTGCTGTATCTGTCATTCTCAGGACACACAGTGGGCAGTCTACATTAGCTTTCTTTCTTTCTGTAATTTCTGTAATTGAGCCATATTCTTCAACAAAATTTCCTGGACAAACTGAATTGACAGAACATGGTATCTTTTGCCTGCCCCAAAACCACTGATCATTAGCTTGTGCCCACACCATGTGGTCTGTGTTCCCTCTAAAAACTGATTCCTCCCCACACCCTCAGCTAGAGGCTGGAGTCATCCTCCCTCTCCTCCTTGCTAACTCCCATAGGGAGAAGTGTTAATCAAGATCAACTGCCCCTATTCAAAACCATACACCTCCTGAAATGACAATTCATGGTGATGAACAGTGTCTTAGTGCCTCTTGCTGTAATGTGGAAACATTGGTCCGAGGCATGTCTTGTCAGTATTCTCCTGGTGGCGTGTATTTTCAGAATGCAACTCAAGACGTCTTTCAAATAAGTTTCCATTATTATTTTAAAATACAATCTCTGAATCTATTGCTCTGACCCATCCCACCATCCTATCAGCCAGCACTCTATCCTCACCATTCAGCACAGAAGTGCTTCTGTTCCTCCAGCGTAAGTGCATTCCGTCTTAATCCCTTTGTTCTACCCATACTTGCAGGACTGTATCATGAGACCTGCTGTGTCTCCTGCAAGCATTCACTCAGATGCTGTCTGTCTCTCTGGAAAAGTCATCAATGACTGTTTTGTCTTAGTAGGGTCCTCCACCACTTTAACCTTTTTGTCTTATTTCTCATACCTTTAGCTCTCACTGTCCATTTAATGTCTCTGAGTATCTGTTGTCTATAGACTAAAGGGTTGGAACTTTGTCTTATTGTTGCTGTATTTACACGTCTTTGCAGTTCTTGGCACATAGTAAATATTTATTAAATGAATGAACAATAGGAAAGAAGCATGATATTTTACCCACTCAAGTGTTCCATTGAGTTTTCCAGGAAAGAAAGCATCTTAGAAGTATTGGCTTTGTTTCACAAAAAGTTGTCATTTGCCAAGTTTACTCTTTTGTTGTTCTTGTGGTTTTCAATAGAGTATATATCAAAGGAATTTTCATTATAAAGATGTCTTTACCAATCAAAGCCTTACTGTTTCTCCTGTGTGTGTATAGATCATGAAGTAATGTTACTTTTCCTGATAATTAAAATTTCTCTACAAAAAATAGAAGTTATTAGCCATATTACTGTGTGGTGGCAAAACCTTATAAAATCCCAGTGCTTAGGAGGCTAAGGCAAAAGGATTGCACAAGTTTGAGACCAGTATGGGCTACATAGTGGGTTCAAACCCTGTCTTGACAAGCAAAACAAAACAAAATAACCTTCAAGATGTGTTTAAAAGCTTTTGCAGGATGAGGTTTATGACAGGGTCTCATTTTGTAACCCAGGCTGGCCTCCAGTTGAATTTGTGATCCTTCTCCTTCAGCCTTCTCAATGTTGGCATTATAGTCCTCTTCCCCCATACCTGGCTGCTTTATTCTTTGTTTTTTAAAATAAGTATATTGGTTTTCAAACAAAAACAATACATAAAATGTAAACTAAAGGGCTGGAGAGATGGCTTAGCAGTTAAGACGCCTGCCTGCTAAGCCTAAGAACCCGGTTCCAATCTCCAGGTCCCACGTTTAGCCAGATGCAAAGTGATGCAAGCACACAATGCCGCACTTGCCCACACAAGGGGCACACGCATCTGGATTTCGTTCACAGCAGCTGAGAGACTGCCAGCACGCCCATTCTCTATCTGTCTCCCTCTCTGTCTGTCTCTCTCCAAAAAACAATTTAAAAATTTTTTTAAATGTAAACTAAAAAGATAAATTTGGGACTGGAGAGATGGCTTAGCAGTTAAGGCGCCCGCCTGTGAAGCCTAAGAGCGCCCATTCAATTTTTCAGGTCCCATGTTTAGCCAGACGCAAAAAGTGATGTGAGAGCACAATGCCACATTTGCCCACAAGGGGGCAAACGTGTCTGTAGGTTGTTAACAGCAGCTGAGAGGCCGCTGGTGCACCCATTCTCTCTCTCTCTCTCTCTCTCTCTCTCTCTCTCTCAAATAAAAAAAAAGATAAATTTGAAAAAAATGTATATTGTTATGTGAATGGCTCCTTTAAATAAAGGAATATTTCTTTTAATAGAGTGCTCACATTTCAGTAAAAGCCTTGAGGAACTAAAACAGATTCTGTTTCTTAATATTCTTTTGTTCCTGATCATGTAAGTAAAAGTAATAGCTTTCAGCATGCAGTACAAGAGATACAGCAACCTTGGTGGTGATATAGGTGGCTTAAAAGACTGGAAACAAAGCCCGGCGTGGTGGTGCACGCCTTTAATCTCAGCACTCGGGAGGCAGAGGTAGGAGGATTGCCGAGAGTTCAATGCCACCCTGAGACTACATAGTTAATTCCAGGTCAGGCTGGACCAGAGTGAGACCCTACTTTGCAAAACCAAAAAAAAAAAAAAAAAAAAAGACTGGAAACAATAAAAAATTGTTTTAAAGTTGGCGTACTATATATTATATATTTTATTTTTGAACCTCATAGAAATCAGTTATCTAAGGTATTTTTTTCTATAAAGGACCCATTTTTCCCAAAGCATTATGAAATTTAATTAGAATATAATGACAGATCATAGTTCATAATTTTAAAAATAAAAAATGAAATCAAAAATTCAGAAAAAGTTTCTTTTTTTTTGGTTTTTCAAGGTAGGGTCTCGCTCAAGCCCAGGCTGACCTGGATTTCACTATGTAGTCTCAGGGTGGCCTCAAATTCATGGCAAGCCTCCTACCTCTGCTTCCCAAGTGCTGGGATTAAAGGCATGCACCACCATACCTTGCCAAGAAAGTTATTTTTTGCAAGGAGTTTGAGGGAATTTTTTAATAATCTTTATTATTTCAAATACAAAGTATAATGGTTCAACTTTTCAGTACTTGGCAGGGAAGAGACATAAAAAGATAAATATGAAAGCATTTTATTACAGTAGCCATAGCCAATATTTGAGATGCACTCATGTGTAATTGCATTAACATCAAGTATATTTCTTTCCAAATCTGTTGTGACTGCTACTGTAAAGGGGAAATTCTCTTGTCTTACTTTCCAAGAGATATAAAGAGCAATTGTTTTACCTCCAAGAAACTTCTATGAACCAACAGGAATTCTCACAGTGTGTCAAATGGGAGAGGCCTCTTCATGTTCACTTTTACTTTCTGAAATCTGGAACACTGGTACTTTCCCATTAAGCAGTAGTTCTGTATTCCTGGTTCTGAGCTGGTGCTGACTTTGGGGCTAGTGTAGCAGACATGATTTCTTTTGCAGCTTCTTCTCCATTGGTGTTTTTAATTTAGCTATCTTTCCAGGTCCTAGGATATCTCGTTGATCTTTGACTTTGCAGAAGATTCTGAAAGCAGAGTTACCACATAGTCTTGCTATATTCTAACTCTGCTCTTTGCCAGCTACTCACTCATCTTCAATGTCACATTTATTGCCAACTAATATCAGTGGAACATTTTCTGTCTTTTTAATCCATAAAATCTGTTCCCTTAAGTACTATAGGTCATTAAATACAGATGGAACTGTAAGAGAATATACCCCTGGTCAGCCTTCATATACATCTCATTGCTTTAAAGTGCTGTGTCCCTGCTGTATCTGTCATTCTCAGGACACACAGTGGGCAGTCTACATTAGCTTTCTTTCTTTCTGTAATTTCTGTAATTGAGCCATATTCTTCAACAAAATTTCCTGGACAAACTGAATTGACAGAACATGGTATCTTTTGCCTGCCCCAAAACCACTGATCATTAGCTTGTGCCCACACCATGTGGTCTGTGTTCCCTCTAAAAACTGATTCCCTCCCCACACCCTCAGCTAGAGGCTGGAGTCATCCTCCCTCTCCTCCTTGCTAACTCCCATAGGGAGAAGTGTTAATCAAGATCAACTGCCCCTATTCAAAAACCATACACCTCCTGAAATGACAATTCATGGTGATGAACAGTGTCTTAGTGCCTCTTGCTGTAATGTGGAAACATTGGTCCGAGGCATGTCTTGTCAGTATTCTCCTGGTGGCGTGTATTTTCAGAATGCAACTCAAGACGTCTTTCAAATAAGTTTCCATTATTATTTTAAAATACAATCTCTGAATCTATTGCTCTGACCCATCCCACCATCCTATCAGCCAGCACTCTATCCTCACCATTCAGCACAGAAGTGCTTCTGTTCCTCCAGCGTAAGTGCATTCCGTCTTAATCCCTTTGTTCTACCCATACTTGCAGGACTGTATCATGAGACCTGCTGTGTCTCCTGCAAGCATTCACTCAGATGCTGTCTGTCTCTCTGGAAAAGTCATCAATGACTGTTTTGTCTTAGTAGGGTCCTCCACCACTTTAACCTTTTGTCTTATTTCTCATACCTTTAGCTCTCACTGTCCATTTAATGTCTCTGAGTATCTGTTGTCTATAGACTAAAGGGTTGGAACTTTGTCTTATTGTTGCTGTATTTACACGTCTTTGCAGTTCTTGGCACATAGTAAATATTTATTAAATGAATGAACAATAGGAAAGAAGCATGATATTTTACCCACTCAAGTGTTCCATTGAGTTTTCCAGGAAAGAAAGCATCTTAGAAGTATTGGCTTTGTTTCACAAAAAGTTGTCATTTGCCAAGTTTACTCTTTTGTTGTTCTTGTGGTTTTCAATAGAGTATATATCAAAGGAAATGTCTTAGAAAGTATGCTTTTATGGATTTGTTTTTATTTAACTGGTTTACAAATGCAAGGTCAGTTTTCTGATGGGAGGCCAATGTTTTTGTTCTAGTTACTCTGGCTAAATATAATCATATTTAAGAAAATGGACACTATGGATGTGACTAGCAGACGCAGTGTGTAAGAGTGACCCATGAAATAAAGTATGCAATTGAGAGTAACAGTTTTGTAATGATGTGTCTGTGTGAAGATGCCATGATGAAACCTGTTACCTTGTATGTAACCTTAAAATTAATAAAAAGTTAATAGGTTTGAGAAGAATCATATATATTCTTTCAGTGCTTAAAACAAGTGAGATAGTTATTTAAAAACCCAACATTTACTGGTCATTGCTTAATACAATTTTATATGTTCTATCCTGACTAGACTCAAATTTTCCTTGTTTCTTTTTAAAGAGTCAAACTTTTTTTTCTTTTTTTTGAGGCAAGTACCTTGCTATGTACTCCAGCATGACGACAGTCTTGTGATCCTTCTGCCTCAGCCACACAATTGTTGAAAGTACAGGTCTGTACCACCACACCCTGGCTCAAGAGTCTTTTTTTTTTTTTTTTTAATGATGCTGGTGTGGTGTCCAGGGCTTTATAGATCTTAGGCAAATGCCCTAGCACTGAGCTACACCCTCAGCACATTGGACACGCTTTACCTTCAGTGTTTCTTTAAGCTTTAGAATGGAGGACTTGGCATGTAGTCATGCTTCCAAGACCCACAAATATGCTTTGACTCTGGATCACTTTGTGAATCTATGAAAAGTGTCTTTTATGTCACTTTGTTACCTTTCTTCTTGCTGATTCTCTAGCCTGGTTTCCCACTTAAGTTTTTTGTGTTCTCCTTTCTACGGAACCATAAGCAGTCTTCCGTCAGGACCACTGCCAAGGTGAAGTGCAGTCAATTTCATGTCACTGTGACAGATACCTGAGAGAAACAGTTTAAAAGAAGGAAAGATTGATGTTGGCATACTGTTTCAGAGGTTTTGGTCCATAGCTGCTTGGCTCCGCTGTGAGTCTGTGGGAAGGCTGGCCATCATGACAAGAGAAGTAGAAACGGAGTGCTAGGCAAATCCTGAGTCATGGCATGTCTTTCTACAGCATACACACAGGGACCTGTTTCCTCCTACTAGACCCTCCCTACTAGATTCTCCACCTCACTTGACAAGATTAGGTGTCAACAAAGAAACAAATCTCTGAGAATGTCTTTGAGGGATTGTCTAGATTTGGTTAATGGAGGTGGGGGACCAACTCTAATTATGGGAGGCACTGTTCCATGGGCTAGGGACCCTGACTGAAGAAAAAGAAGAAAGTGAGCCAAGCAGCAGCATCCATCTCTCTGCTTCCTGACTGCATACACTGTGAGCAGCTACTCCATGATCCTGCTCTCCACAGGGGACTGACCTTGAACATTAAGCCAGAATAAAACCTCCCTTCTTTAAGTTACTTCTGGCTGGATATTTGGTCACAGCAACAAGAAAGTAACTAATGCAGTTGGTGTCCAAGCCTGTACCTGGGGAGCCTTTGGGGGAATCTCATATCCAAACCACAGCAGTGTACCATATAGCTTGCACAGTAATCAGGGTGCTCTTGACCCTACTGTCAGTTGTTGACCTCTGTTCTGCATTTCTGCTTACTCATTTTCTGAGAATATTTTCTATTACATTAAAATAACTAGGGATATCTTTATCAAGTTGTTCTATAGATGTCTCTTATATAAAGTATCAATAATTGGGCTCATTCTTATTGACTAACTGTTAGAATTTTATAATGACGGGAGGACCCAGGCACCTAATGCTCCTTAGCATAGTAGCACTATTCCTGTGCATATACCTCAGTTTAGTGTCTTCAGCTTTTCAGGATCAAGATTTGTTGGGAACCAGGAAACAAATTCATGCTTGCTAAATTCATAGGAGAATGAAGCATAGACCTGCATGGCCATCTGACACCTGATTTTTTTTTTCCTTATAGAATTGTGAAATTCTACACAGTATATCATAAGTACCTGAACCTTTAAAAAAGTTTTGTTTTTGCCTAAAATATGTCACAGTGAAAAATTAACTTGCATTTTACTCCATGAATTATCCTTACAGATTTTTATCTTACAAATATATTTGCACAAGTGTGAAAAGATCAGCATATTCCATGTTTATAAATTTAACGGTAGTTGTACTATAGATAGCATGCCAAGAGCTAGAGCACTAATTATAGCCTGCATATTGATGTTCTCTTTCCCAATGCACATCCATGTGCCTTCTAACTGTAGAAAATTAAAAGGTTTTAAAAATGGTCATACTATATATATATGACAAAGTTTACAGTTTTTACAAAATGTTTATTTATTTGCAGGTGTGTTTGTGAATGTGTGTGCACATGTACATGTGTGTATGTGCCACGGCACATATGTGAAGGTCAGAGTACAACCTCGAGGTGTCTGTGCACCACCTTCTTTGAGACAGGGTCTCTTGCCACTGCAAGTGAATGAGTTTCTGTTTTTCCTGGTCCTGCCTCCCATTGTTCTGGTTATATTGGGGTTACAGGTGCGTGTACCACTTTGTGTCAGGCTATATATCAGTGCTAGGGAATTGAACCTGGACCAGTAGGCTTTGCAAACAAGTGCCTTTAACCACCAAGCCTCTTCCCCAGTCCAAATCTTACTATGTAAACACCTTTTTTCCCTCTTTTCCTCCCTCTCTTCTGTTTGAACAAGACCTTGCGCAGGCTAGGCAAGCACTCCTTTAATGCTCCTTTAGCCCTGTTTAGCTCTTCTTAAGTGGATAGACCTGTTACATTAAGTACATTCACCTTATTCTAAAAATTAGCATTTAAAACTACCCTTTAAGTGAAGTATGGGTATGCCAAAAGATAACAGTGTTTACTTCTTTTATTAAATTCAAACGTTTGTTTTAATATATAATTTTCCTGCTGGGTGTGATGGCACACGTCTTTAATCCCAGCACTCTGGGAGGCAGAGGTAGGAGGATCACTGTGAGTTCAAGGCTACCCTGAGACTACATAGTGAATTCCAGGTCAGCCTGGGCTACAGTGACACCCTACCTCGAAATATATACATACATGCATGCATGCATGTATTTCAAGGGATTTATTGTTGGCTGTTTTTTCAGGGCTGAGAACCTAACTCAGGGTCTTGTATGTGATGGACATTGAGCTGTACTCTATGCCCTGGGACTTGGTTTTTTCCATTCAGCATTTCATTACTAGGACTTAATGTTTCTGAAATATGTAGTTTTTGTTCCGTCTAAATCCATTCCCATAAAGTAAAGCTGGGTGTGGTAGTGCATGCCTTTAATCCCAGCAGAGGTAGGAGGGTCGCCCTGAGTTCTAGGCCATCTTGAGACTACATAGTGAATTTCAGGACGGTCTGAGCTAGAGCAAGACCCTTCTTGAGGAAAAAAAAAAAAGTAGATTCTTCCATTTTATTTATAATCCAAACAAATATTCCTCTGGCATGTAATGTAGACTCCAATACACCTGAGTCTCTCCCTTGACCCCCCATCTTTTCCCTATAACTCTCTGAATGATCTGGGCTCTTTTGCTTCTTCAGCCTCCTTTGCCATTGTTAGCACACCATCTTCTCACTGGCTTCAAGCTTTTCCCTGCCACTAACCTTTAAGTCTTTCTCCTTGTTCCTGGTGTTCACATTGCCCATCCCCTTGTTTGTGGCTTTGGAGAGGTATTTACTCACTGCCTGAACTTTCAACCCTCCCTTTCACCACACTGCAGACACACTCTCAGATTTTTTTAAATCCAGCTTTATTTACTTAACACTTACCACTGTCTGAAATTATCTTCATTCTGGTGTTCTCTGTCCTCAGTGAGTTAGCCTTGGTAATGAATTTTTGAATATCACGCCAAGAACTCAGGCTTCAGTGGCAAAAATGAACAAAGAGAAGCACATCAAATTAAAAAAAACCAAAGGACCCAGTTGCGATTCCCCAGGACCCCACATAGGCCAGATACACAGGGTGGCGTGAGTCTGGAAGTCATTTGCAATGGCTGAAGGTCCTGGTATGCCCATTCTCTCCCTCCCCCCACCTCTTTTTCACTCTCTCTCTCTTAAATAAATAAAATAAATTAAAACAAAACAATTTCTGTGTGGCAAAGGAGAATGACAAAGTAGAAATGAAGCAATGATTTTTCAAGAACTTATATATTCCATAGAAAACAACTAAAAACTAGACAAAGGATCTAATTGGCATTTCTCCAAGTACAACTCAGAAATGCCAAAAAGTGTCTGAAAAGGCACATACCACCTGTGCTTGGTCTGGAAACGCAGATCAGCAGCCCTGCCTCTCACCTCACACCATCAGGATTTCAGTCCTCCAAAACACTAGAAGACTACAGATGCTGGCACAACTGTGGAGAAGGGCATCTTTGTATTGTCTTGGTGGGAATGTAGATTCATTTACAAGTTCCTGAAAAATTAAAAACAGAAGAACCATTGGAGCTGCCAATGCATCTTGTGGGTATACAGTCTGAGGAGAGAATTTTCCACTGTGTAAAGATCCTGCACTCCTGTATTCATTACAGCATTTTTCTTAATGGCCAAGAAAGGAAAACAACCTATCTATCAACTGGTGAATGGATAAAGAAATTAAGGCAAATATACAATTTTTCTGCTTTAAAAGGATTCTGCCTTGTTCTACTACATGTGTAAATAGGAAGGACATAATGCTGAGGAAAATAGCCAGGCATGAAACAAAACACATCATGTGCATGCTTTCATGCTTTCACCCAATCTGAAGACTTCACAAAGACATGGTTGAGCTGTATGTATGATTCTTGGAAATGGAGTATATTTAAGCTGTACTTGCCACAAAGACAGAAACCAGAAAGGGTAACTATTCCAGATGACAAATATGTTAGCTTACTTCACTAAGATAACCATTTTATTTTCTGTGTATGTCATAATACCATGTTACACCCTTTAAACATACATAATACAATTTACATTAAAAACATAGGGCTGGGTCTAGAGAGATGGCTTAGTGGTTAAAGCACTTGCCTGTGAAGCCTGAGGACCCATGTTCAACTCTCCAGGTCTCATGTAAGCCACATGCACAAGGTAATGCAAGCATGCAAGGTCACCCATGCACACAAGGGGGTGCAAGAACCTGGAGTTTGACTACAGTGGTTGGAGGCCCTGGCGTGCGCGCGCGCGCGCTCTCGCTCCCTCTCTCTCTCTCTCTCTCTCTCTCTCTCTCTCTCCCCCTTCCTCTCATTAAAAACAGAAAAGGTAGCCTGTGGGCTTGCCTTAAAAAAAAAAAGCATAGGGCTGGAGATATGCCTGAGTTACCTGAGTAACAATGCAGACACCATGGTGGACTACTGTAATGCCAGCTTGCTGGAGGTGGGGTAGAAGGCAGAGACAGGAGAATTCCCTGGGAACTGGTGGCAAACCTAACAAAGAACAATAGCAGAGTGAGATGCAGAGAGAGAGAAGCCTTCCCTCAAATGAGATGAAAAGGTGAGGACCCACTTGAAAACTGTCCTCTGACCTCTGCACACACGCCATGATATGTGTGTATCTACATGTGCGCGCACACACATACACGTGCACGCACACACGCACACACACTAACATACAAAATAGACTTTTGTGTGTGAGCGCTAAGTTTCACTAGGTTGTGGATTTTCGCAGGACCTATCACCCACTTCCTTACTATCTTTCCATTTGAGTAGGAATGACTATGTCATCCTGTGTCCACCCAATGCTGCCACTCCCGTGTACTATGGAAGCCTGTGGCTTCTGTGGTTTCATAGGTTCACAGCTAAGAGGGATGAATTCTCACCTCTGTCTAGTTTAGATGAGACTTGGCTTTAGACTTTAGATTTGATGTTGCAGTAAGTTTAGATTTCTGTGGCTGTTGGAATAGAATGAATGTATTTTCCAGATCAGAAGGATAAAAATTTGGGAAGGGCTAGAACAGAATTCTGTGGGCTGAATTGTGGCATGTCTTCCCACACTACCATGTTGAAGATCTCACTTCTGGTGTGGTGGTTTCACTGATATATGTGAAGGTATCAGAGATTTAGATGTTAGATGGAGATGGGGTTATCTGATAGGATTAATGCCACTGTAAGAAGAGATAAAGAACTTGATTACCCACCTTCTACCACCATTATGAGGACACAGAAGGCAGCTATCTTCAACACAAGGAAAGATCCTTCACTGGTAACTGACCATGCTGAGCTCTTAGATCTTGGATTTCCAGTCTCTGAAGCTATAGGAAAATAAATTTTTGTTGTTGAAACCATCCCAAGGATGTGGGAGTGGGCCAAGGATTGTTCTCTCATGTCTGGAGCTTTGGCCAGATGGACCCGGGTTCTCTTGTGTCGAGTGTGTCTGGTGTTCTCTAGATGGAGTTAGATTGTTTTCTTGGGGCTTTGTCTCCTTCTTGGCTCTTTGGGATTGCTGGTTTCTCAGCATTATCAACATCCAGTCTTGGATGTGAAAGGCAAAAATAAAACACAGGCTTTACAGTCTTTCAGTTCCTTGCATACTGAGTCTTTGTGTTCATTTTACTAATTATGTCCAGAGATTTTAGCTGTACGTAGCAGAAAGAATTCACTTACATGCTTGCTTTTAAAAATGAGTTCTTAGCCGGGCGTGATGGCGCATGCCTTTAATCCCAGCACTCGGGAGGCAGAGGTAGGAGGATCACCATGAGTTCGAGGCCACCCTGAGAATACACAGTGAATTCCAGGTCAGCCTGGACCAGAGTGAGACCCTATCTTGAAAAAAAAAAAAAAAAAAAAAAGAGTTCTTGGTCCTGGTGAGATGGCTCAGTGGAAAAGTTTACTTGCTATGCAAGCATGAGGATCTGATCTCAATCCCTAATACCTACATAAAAAACTAGGGGTGGCTGTGCATGTCTATAACCACAGCATTGAGGGGGGCAGGAGCAGGAGGATCACTGGGGCTTGCTCGCCAGCCAATATAAGTTCCAGGTTCAATGAGAGACCCTGATACAAGAAAGTAAGATGAAGGGCAATAAAGGACATCTCGAACCCTCTTGCCTCCACATGTGTGCATATGGTTTCAAAATTTAACCACAAGAGGTGTATGTAAAAATATAGATAAGGATTTAGAATGCTATCAGGAGGTTTGTATCTGGAAAGATAGAAACTAGGGGACATTATTTTCTGCCTTTTGCTCCATGGACCTTTTAATTACCTTGTAAAAATTATTTATTGATTTTTAAACTTAAAATGATTAAAACACATTTCCATAGTAGTTTTGTTACTAAGATGGTATAGTGTTTTATGAATTCATACTCATATTTGGTATCTTACAGGTTCCTCTACCTGGCATGAAATGGGTGGATAACCACAAAGGTGTGTTCAATGTCGAAGTTGTTGCTGTTTCATCTATCCACACACAGGTGAGTTTTAGTACTTTTTATGATCAAATTACACTTCAGTGTCTTGAATGTATTGTCTCATTTATGTCAGTTTTATTATCTACTGTCAGACTTATAGAAATACACACTACTTAAAAACAGATTTAATATTTGTTGGTTTTTTTTTTTAAGAAAACACCATTAACTATTATTAAAGTAAATACTTTGTCTTTTTAGTTGTCATTAATTTATTTGCACAAGAAATAACTCCCCCTGTTTTTCTAGTTTCTGGTTCATGGTAAGACAGGCAGAGAAGCTGATATCCCTCTCACTTGACCTCTCAGAGACTCAGGAACTGCAATGAAAGAGTTTTTAAGGATTATTTGCTCCAGATTCTTCACTTGGCTTCTGGATCATGCCATGTCCTCCTCTAAGATTTTGGTTTTCTTTTGCATGTGCGTGTGTGTGTGTGTGTGTGTGTGTGTGTGCGCACGTGTAGTGGGTATGCATGTGTATTTGTGTTCATATGTGTGGGCATACTTATGTGTGGTATAGTATAGCATTCTTGAGTAACTGATAGTATTTGTGGTGGCTATTTTACCAAAATAAATGAAAGTGGATATGTTTAATTGGAAGCAATATTTATATATACCTGAGTGTATAATATTTGTTTTATCAATTAATATTAGACAATGGACTGGGAAATGTTCATGGTTAAATTATTTAGTGCTGTGTTTATTCTTTGTTTTAGGATCCGTACCTTGACAAGTTCTTTGCTCTGGTCAATGCTCTGGATGAGCACATGTTCCCAGTCCGAATTGGGGACATGCGAATCATGGAAAATAACTTAGAAAGTGAGCTGAAGAGCAGCATTTCCGCCTTGAATTCATCTCAGTTGGAGCCAGTAGTTCGGTTTCTTCACCTTCTGCTTGATAAACTGATACTTTTAGTTGTTAGACCACCTGTCATTGCTGGCCAAATAGGTAATTGACTTTGCTGGAGTGAATTTTATAATTAGGCATTTCTAACTTTAAAAAAACATGCTTTCTATTTACTATATTTGATTTTTTGAGGAGTAGGGTTGATAATAGCAGAAAATAATGGCTTGGATTATGAAAATGTGCCTTGTAGGACTGGAAAGATACCTTAGCAGTTATGGTGCTTGCTTGCCAAGCCTAAGGACCCAAGTTCAATTTCCCAGTGTCAACATAAGGCAGCTGCACCTGGTGGTGCATGCATTTGGAGTTTGTAGCGGCTAAAGGCCCTGGTGCACCTGTGTTCGTTCTTTGTCTTTCTCTTTCAAGTAAATAATAAATCTAAAACAAATGTGCCTTGTAGACTCAAACTACTGAAATAAATTTGTTTATTCACTCACCAAATATTCTTTAAGTACTTACTATGTCAGGCACTGAGAGGCACTGTCCAGGGCTGGGTTTCTGACCTTAAGTTCTCAGACTAGTTAAGACATAGGATCTCTGCAGCCTGCATTTTCATTCATCTGCTATCCTTTTCTAGCACAGCTCTACTTTCCTTTTCTCAAAATCATTGCATTCTCTTTTTACTTGGGTTTCTCTGATGAAGAGCTGTTTCTCATTCTCTCTGTCTCCAAGGTTCACTCACCTGCTTTTGCCAACAACAGAGGAAATTGATCTTGAAAAAAAATTGAGCTAATCTGTTTTAAAATTTTTTGTTAAGTGGCCTAAAAAGATGGCTTAGTGGTTAAGGTGCTTGCCCATTTGTTACCCATGTGAAGCCAAATGTACAAGGTGGCCCACATGCATCTGGAGTTTGTTTGTAGTGGTTAGAGGCCCTGACATGCCCATATTTTCTCTCTCTATTTCTGTGCTTGAAAATAAATTTAAAAATTATTTAGAGCTGGGCGTGGTGGCACATGCCTTTAATCCCAGCACTTGGGAGGCAGAAGTCGGAGGATCGCCATGAGTTTGAGGCCACCCTGAATACATAGTGAATTCCAGGTCAGCCTGAGCTAGAGTGAGACCCTACCTCGAAAAAAAAATTTAAAAATCGGTCAGTGGTGGCACAAGGAAATAAATATTCAACTCCTTGAGATTTTTTTTTAAAGAAACTGTTTAAGGGGAGAAATTCTTTGAGTATTTCAAGATGAATAGTAGTGCAATATAAATATTGTTAATCATAGAAGTAAAATAATAGTAATAGTTAACACTTGCATCATATTTATCATAGAATAATGCTATGTGCTTTATTTTTCAGTGCATGAAATTCCATATAGTATGTGACATTATACCAGCATTTCATGTTTCTAGAGTGCTTCTAGATAGAAGTGTCCACCAGTGAAAATTTTAAGAACAGTTTCATCTAACTGAAGGAATGAATGCAAGAAGCTTAGTTAGAAGAGAAAGAAGAGTTAAGAGGGGCATAAGAATAAATTTGAACCTTCCATGATATAGGAGTGGGAAAAGACTTCCTGAACAAAACCCCAGCAGCTCAGGAAATTAAACAATCACTCAACCATTGGGATCTCATGAAGCTAAAAAGTTTTTTCACAGACAAATATACAATAACCAAACCCAACAGATTACCCACAGAATGGTAGAAAATTTTTGCCAGCTGTACAACTGACAGAGGCCTAATTTCTAGAATCTACAAAGAACTCCAAAGCTTAAATAAACAACAAATCGTCAAATAACCCACTCCCAAGATGGGACAGAGAACTGCACAGGGAGAAATACAAATGGCAAACACACACTTAAGAAAATGTTCAACATCCCTAATTATCAGGGAAATGCAAATTAAAACAACTGATTCCACCTTACCCCAGTAAGGATGGCTAACATTAAAAAAAAATAAGGAAAACAAATGCTGGCGAGGCTGTGGAGAAATAGGAACACTCTTTCACTGTTGGTGGGAATGTAAAATGGTATAGCCATTATGGAAAGCTATATGGAGACTCCTGAAAAGGATGACTATAGACCTACCAACAGATCCAGTTATTCCCTTACCAGGCATTTACCCTAAAAGCTCCAAGCCTCAAATCAGAGATAATTGCTCAACTATGTTTATAGCTGCTCAATTCATAATAGCTAAGAGCTGGAATCAACCCAGATGTCCATCATTAGATGAATAGATAACAAAGATGTGGTATATCTACACTATGGAATTCTAAACAGCAGTAAGAAAAAATGAAACAATGAAATTTGAAGAAAAGTGGTCGAACATGGAACAGATCATTCTCAGTGAGCTCTTTGGATTTTTGTAGTCTTTTTTTTTTTTTTTTTTTAATTTGTGAGAGACAGAGAATGGGCACTCCAGGCCCTCTCAGCCGCAGTGAATGAACTCCAGATGCGTGCACCCGCTTGTGCACATGTGTGACATTGCACGCTTGTGTCACTTTTGTGTCTGGCTAAACGTGGGACCTGGAGATTCGAACGGGCATTTTTAGGCTTTGCAGCTAGGCACCTTAACCGCTAAGTCATCTCTCCAGCCCTTGGAGTCATCTTTAAAATGAGAAGTTGAGGGCTAGGGAGATGACTCAGTAGCTAAAGGCACTTGCTTTAAAACCTGCCAACCCAGGTTTGATTCCCTAATACCCACAAAAAGCCAAATGCACAATATGGTGCTTGTGTCTAGAGTTTATTTGCAGCAGCTAGAGGCCCTGGTGTGCTCATTCATGTTCTCTCTTTCTCTCTCTCCCCATCCCTCATAAATAAAAAAGATTTCTTTTAGAAAAATGCAACAAGAAGTTCACTCAGGGCTGTACACAGGATAGGTTTCTTTGTTACTGTCATGTGCTTTGCATTGTTTTCCCACAGTTCCTGCTATTACGTAATGTTCTGGTTTTCACTAATCACACCTATGTGGTTTTCATGTTGAATTAGCAAATGAGTTATTTTTTCTTTTGTTTACAAAAGTACTTTTTGTTGAGCTAATACAAAATATTGATATCAATATCAAATATTTTCTGTATTTATATTGTCACTATACTTAAAGTCTGTAAGATAACTTTGATCTTTCTGAAACTTAGAATCTTAAATAAGTTAAAGCAATTTTTTTTCCTTCTTGAAAGTTAATCTAGGGCAAGCATCTTTTGAAGCTATGGCATCTATTATAAATCGACTTCATAAAAACTTAGAAGGAAATCATGACCAGCATGGCAGAAATAGCCTTCTTGCATCATATATCTATTACGTGTTCCGCCTCCCAAATACTTACCCTAATTCACCATCACCAGGTATTCTCTTTATTATGAAATTGACTTTTACAAATTAAGAGTTAATGACAAGACTGAGTTCATCATATAGCCCAGGGTGTGATACATTCATTCAGGAATTTTTATTTAATGTCTAGAAAGAAAATTAACTGTACTAAGTATTAAAGGCTTAGGTTTCGTTTTCTAACATCATCATACATACAGACCAGCCTCATATAGACCAGCATGTGAGCAGGTTGAAAATATGCACAAGTAAAGTGTCATTTAATTTAAATTGGAGATCTTGGTTAAATTAATTCATAGAAATGAGTCTTGAAAGTCACTTTGTCTATCTTGAAGCATTTTATCTTTCCTGTTAAAATAAATAGAATCTTTTGTCATTCAAAATATTCTTGGACATTAGTGAAGATATATAGTAGGTCAGTGATTCCTAATAACTATAAAATCTATAATAATATTTTTTAAAAAGTTGTCTAGGGCTGGACAGATGGCTTAGAGGTTAAGGCACCTACCTATGAAGCCTAAGAATGCCTGTTCAAATTTCCAGATCCCATATTGAGCCAGATGCAAACACAAGGGCACAATGTTGCACATGTGCATAAGGGGGCACACGCATCTGGAGTTCATTCACAGCAGCTGAAAAGCCCTGGCATGCCCATTCTCTCTCTGCCTCTTCCTCTCTGTCTCTCTCTCTCAAATTAAAAAAAAAATGTTGTCTAGAAAAGATCTGGTCTTCATGATCAGTAAAATAACAGCCTTTCAGAATAGTAAAGCCCAAGTAGTTACTTCTCTTTGGTATGCCGTTGTGATGGTGATAGTGGTGGTTGGGTAGGGGGATGTCTTATTTGACTAACCCTTTAGTTGTTCAACTAGCTCATGATTATGCTGTGCATACTTGTCAAGCTGCCCAATGTTGGTCTGTATGAGTCATAATTATCAATAGTAAAAATGGTAAGTGCCCTTCTGCAGCTATTGGCAGTATTATTGCTGGTAATGGTGACAAATAAATGTGACATTTGAGCTGAAGAGATAGCCCAGAGGATACATGTGTGCTTAAGTACCTGAGTTCGAATCTCCAGGCACCATGTAAAAGCTGGATGTGATGGTGGGCTTTTGTAATCCAGCATCTAAGGGCAGATAGGGGGCAGAGACAATTTCTTAGAAGCTCGCAGATAAGCACAGCAGTGAACAACAAGAATGAGAGACCCCACCTAGAATGAGGTGGAAGGAGAGGACCAACCCTTGAAGATGGTACTCTGACCTCCACATGTATGTGGTCGCACATTCACACACACATGTCGTACACACAAATACACATACACCAGGTAATAAGAAACTAAAAAAAAAAAAAGACATTCCTTAGAAACACAAGGCATGTTCCTAATCTAATTACATTTTAGCCTAGGATTTCTTTACTTTGTTGTAAAAAGAGTTGCAGTTGACTCATTCTGATTCATAATTTTCTTTCTTGATTATGTTATTCACATACCTTGAGTATGTGAGTGTTTGAATGATAGTAGGATATCTATAACGCTCCTGCATTTACCCTTTTATTCAGTATAGCATTAGGATTCCACATATTTTATAAATTGTCTTTTTTATGTGCTAGCCTGAAAGATTATATACACTAATTGATAGTTTTGTATCATTTTCAAATAGGACATCCAGAAAGTTTGTGTAATTAGGAAAGAGAGAGATAGATTATGGACAGAATTGCTGGATACTTTTGTTTTTAGAAAACATGATTGAAATGAAGAGGGAGCTAGATTATGCTCATAATTACTTGATGTTTTTGGATTTATAGAACATGATTGAAAGAAGATATAAAACTTGATTTTAGTCAGACAACGAAATTTTTTACTGGTTTCTATTCATCTGAACTCTTGAAATTATCTTGAGTTTTTCACACATATATAATAAAGTGCCTTTTGGTTATTGTTCATATTATCATTCATGAACATGGAGAATGAAAGCACACTCTCGCCTTAGAGATACTTGGAACAATGGTAACTGTGCTTTAGTGATCATGCATCAAGGGGCAGAGCAGGAGGGTGGAGAAAGAAAGGGCAGAGGCATTAGCCGTAGCATTTGGCTCTTAGACCAATCTATGGCTGAGTGAAGATGGTGTTTGTGTGTGTGTTAGATACAACTATGAGCAAAGGTTGTGTGTGTGTGTCTTGTTTCATTTTTTTATTGCACATGAAAACTAGAAACATTCAATTGTGATTTTAGTGATTTTCATATGGTTTTGTCAACTGCTATAAAATAGAATATCTTTATATAGCTACCATTAGTTCTTGAGTGTGTTATTGCTCATGATATTTTGTGTAGTATTATTCATTTAAAAACAAAAGCAGTTTATACTTACAGAAGTTTTTAAAGTGGCAGGATTTTTTTTCAGGTCTTTTCCTAATTTTCTTTGTTATTATGTGCTATTTTATATGCAACTCTAGGTCCTGGGAATTTGGGAGGATCTGTGCATTATGCCACCATGGCTAGATCTGCTGTGAGACCTGCAAGCCTTAATTTAAATCGTTCTCGAAGCCTTAGTAATAGCAACCCAGATATATCTGGGACTCCCACATCACCAGATGATGAAGTCCGATCAATCATCGGAAGTAAGGTAAACTGAAGACATGATTTTCAGTAAATCAGATAAATGAGAAATGTTCAACATATTTTATGCTTAACTTTGAGATATATTTGAGTTAGAATAAGCAAGACATTGTGTATTTCAACTCTGTTTTCATTTAGGAATAAGCAAGAAATTATGCCATGCCTTTTCTGTCAGTGAACATTGTTTTATTTTCCTGTTAATATGCTTACTTTTATAAAGTAATTTGTGCACTCTGTGAAGAAATCTGCCAAACTTGGAATTTGTCCAGGATAATTAGACACATAGAATGGACTGTTGTTAGGTACTTCTTCAAGTGTAAATGCCTAGGTTGATTTTCTATAGCATTTAGAGGTATCTGTGGGGCTGGAGTGATGGCTTAGTGGTTAAGACACTTGCCAGCAAAGCCAAAGGACCCAGATTCAATTCCCTAGAACCCATGTAAGCCAGATTCACATGGTGACATATGTGTCTGGAGTTCTTTTGCAGTGGCTAGAGGCCTATTCCCTCCTTCCCACCCCATGTGTGTCTCATAAATAAATAAATAAATAAATAAACAAACAAACAAACAAACAAACAAACAAGATAGAAGGGCTGTAGAGATGGCTTAGCTGTTAAGCCGTTTGCCTACAAAGCCAAAGGACCCAGGTTCAACTCCCCAGGACCCACGTAAGCCAGATGTACAAGGGGGCACATGTGTATGGAATTTGTTTGCAGTGCTTGGAGTCCCTGAATGCTTATTTTCTATCTACCTCTTTCTCTTTCCTTCTTTCTCTCTCTCAAATAAATAAATAAAAATAAAAATAAAAATATTTTTAAAATGAATAAAAACAGAAAAAAAAGAGGGACCCATGTGACAGACATTTATAAGAGACATGCCATCACTGAATAGGGCTGGAGAGATGGCTCAGCAGTTAAAGGCACTTGCTTGCAAAGCCTGACAATCTGGGTTTGATTGCCTGGTACCCACATAAAGCCAGATGCACAAAGTAGCTCATGCATCTGGAGTTTGTTTGCACTTTGCAGTGGCAGGAGGCCCTGGTGCATCAATTCATTTTTTCTCTCTCTCTTTTCTCAATAAATAAACATTTATTTATTTATTCATTTATTCATTTATTTATTTTGGTTTTTTTGAGGTAAGGTCTTGCTCTAGTCCAAGCTGACCTGGAAATTCACT
This sequence comes from Orientallactaga sibirica, assembly GCA_036365145.1. Classification (NCBI taxonomy): domain Eukaryota; kingdom Metazoa; phylum Chordata; class Mammalia; order Rodentia; family Dipodidae; genus Orientallactaga; species Orientallactaga sibirica. Next base: position 29,109,766 of record JAEOAD010000015.1, on the reverse strand, counting down.
CTGTAGTCTCAGGTTGGCCTTGAACTCATGGCAGTCCTCTTACCTCTGCCTCCCAAGTGCTGGGATTAATGGTGTGCACCACCATGCTCCACACCTGGGCAACAAATACTTTTTAAATCTAAACTATCAAGAATAATTATTAGGGCTGGAGAGATTGCCTAGTGGCTAAGGTACTTGCCTGAGAAGCCTAAAGTCCCAATTACCCACATAAGCCAGATGCACAAGGAGGCACAGGCATCTGGAGTTTGTTTGCAGTGGCTATAGGCCCTGGTGTGCCTATTCTCTCTCTCTCTCTCTATATCTCTCTCTTTCTTTCTGTCTCTCTCTCTCACACACACAATAAATAAATAATTAAAATATTTTATAACAGAAGAATAGTTGAGCTGGGGAAATGGCTTAGCAGTTAAGGCACTTGGCTGCAAAGCCTAAGGACCCCGGGTTCAATTCCCCAGGACCAACATAAGTCAGATGCTCAAAGAGGTGCATGCATCTGGAGTTCGTTTGCAGTAACTGGAATGCCTGGCACACCCATTCTCTCTTTCTCTCTGACTCTTCTAGTCTCTCAAATAAATAAATAATTTTTTTTAAAGAGTGAGCCATCATGCTTGGCAATAGTCACTCTTTAAAAAAAAGATTAGCGTCTGTTATAGTAAAGCTGTGCTTCATATATAATTGTGAACTATGTAGGATTAGGAAAGAATTATTTATTTAATGATGGGTTAGTGATTATCCCTGATGAGAGAGGTCACCTAGAATAAGCTCCAACTACATTTAACTTAGGGCATCTATTATTACCCCACCTTTTTATATACAAAGTACAAAAATAGCTCAGAGTTGAAGTAAAATGAAAAAAAAGCCCACGGCTAAGCAATCATATCACATTGTAGTTTTGTTTCTTTTCTTTAAAAAAAAAATATTTATTTACTTATTTATGAGAAAAAGGCAGCTAGAGAATGGGTGTGCCAGGGCCTCTAGCCACTGAAATGAACTTCAGATACATGCACCACCTTGTGCATCTGGCTTTATGTGGGTACTGGAGAATCAAACCTGGGTCCTTTGGCTTTGTTAGCAAGTGCCTTCACTACTAAGCCATATCTCCAGCCCCAGGTTGTATTTTGACCAGTCTGCTTCAAACTTGTTGAAAAGAGGAAAATATCATTTATACAGACTAATAGCATTTTCCTCTTGTAATTAAGATATAAGAAAGAATTAATAAACCTATTTTAGGTTCCTCATTTATATGAGCTACAGTATAACTTCTGTAGGTCTGAGTGGGCTGCCCTGTGTGGTAGCATACTTCTAACCCCAGTACTGTAGGCAAAGGGACAATAATCACAAGCTTGAGTGAGCTTGGGCTATACTAGTAGAACCTGTCTCAGAAATAATGTGATAATGATAATGAAGTATACAATTTGGAAAATTTGATAAAATAAATAATTTGACTATTAATCAAAACCATTGTAACATCTTACAGTTTGTATAGTTAAAGAACTATTTATATCTTACATTGGTAGAGAAATTTTACACTCAGAAACTTCTAATTAATTTATTTTAATGAATTTACCCCATATTAAACATTCATATAAGTATTTTTCATCTTTAAGTAACTTTCTTATATACCAAATACATTTTTCTAGCCTTATGAATTTAATAATTTAAAACATATATGTTATTAACTTAGAGATCTTTAGAAATGTTTTTCTAATTAAACTACTTTGACTTCTTGTGAACTCTAGAGAGCGTGCTGTACCGAAGAATATAGAGCATTTCAGAGAAACTTAAGCCATGTAGGAATATCTAGGAGAAGGCTCCTCCTGCTTAGGGGACTGCTAGTGTTTTTGTTCTTGTTTTCAAACTTGTAGTTGGGTTATACTTAGAGTATGTCTAAACCATATAGTTCATAAGTAGAATGAATCAGATTTGTAAACTATATTTTGCTATACAAGAGCTACAGATTGCAATCTCCTCGGAGTTCTACTTTTAAAATATATGTCTTAATTTCTGTTAAGACTTAGATTCTGACTTATCTAGTATTATTTGAGTTATTGTTTATAAATTTGATACATTTTAACCTTGAGATTTAATTTTTATTTACTTATTTGTAAGAGAGAAAGTTAGAAGAAAAAAGAGAGAATGATGTGCCAGGGCCTCTAGCCACTGCAGACAAACTCCAGATGCATTGCACCAATGTGCATCTGACATATGGGCACTGGGGAATTGAACCTGGGTCATTAGGCTTTGCAGGCAAGTACCTTAACCACTGAGTCATCTATTTCAGCCCAACCTTGAGATTTATTACAAAGAGGACTCTATATATTAGAATTACTTTATGCCTTTTTAAAAAGTCATTCAATGAAACATAATGATTTTTATATAAGCATATGTGTATAAACTAACTTCTGGAAAAAAATCATAAAAATTTGTTTTATGACAACCTAGCCCTATCTTAATTAATTAATTTTTTTTTCTTGTTTTGGTTTTTTGTGGTAGGGTCCCGCTCTAGCCCAGGCTGACCTGGAATTTTCACTATGTAGTCCCAGACAGGCCTCAAACTCACAGTGATTCTCCTACCTCTGCCTCCTGAGTGCTGGGATTAAAGGCATGTGCCAACACCATACCCTGCAGAGAGAGTGAGTGTGCTTACCAGGACCTCTAGCCACTACAAATGAACTCCAGATGCATGCACCTCATGATCTTCCTGCCTCAGCCACCCAGGAGGCATTATTATAGTTATGTGCCACTACACTATAGTCTACTGAAGTTTTATTTAAATGGCTTTATATTTTCCCCCTGTTTAAACTTGTTTTTTGGATTGGTGGGGGCACACCTGTGTGCGGGTGCATATGCATGTGTTCCCATGAAATAGAGGCCAGAGATCAATGTTCCGGGTCTTCCCCCTTATTCTTTGAGATAGTGTTTTTTGCTAAACCTAGAGCTCATTAATCTTGGCTAGGTTAACTGTCCAGGGAACCCCATGGATTCCTGTCTCCCCTTCCCCTCCAATGCTGGGGTAATAGGTGCACATTTGATAAAATGTTCTGGGTTCTGGGGTCTGAACTGAAGTCCTTGTGCACTGCAAGCCCTTTACCCACTTAGCCATCTCTCCAGTCTGTTTTCCCTTTTCACAGAAAAAAAAATTGGTAGCTACTTTCATATTGGGTTTTCATCTGTTAATGTTAATACTTTTACTTCATAAAATGTCATAAAGGAACCTGGACTTTTCATCCACTTGTTCTTTAGTTCTTTCTTTTCCTTCCTTCCTTCCTTCCTTCCTTCCTTCCTTCCTTCCTTCCTTCCTTCCTTCCTTCCTTCCTTCCTTCCTTTCTTTTTGACAAAGAGAAAGAATGGGCGCCCCAAGGCCTCCAGCCACTGCAAATGAACTCCAGAGGAGCATGTGCCCCCTTGTGCATCTGGCTAACGTGGGTCCTGGGGAATCGAACCTGGGTCCTTTGGTTTTGCAGGCAAATGCCTTAACTGCGAAGCCATTCCTCCTGCCCTGTTCTTCAGTTTTTTTACTGGCCTGGTGATTCAAGAAACTCTTCTCCTTTCATCATTGTGCCATTAGAGAAAGAGAGAGAGAAAGAATGGGCATACCAGGACCTTAAGCCACCTCAGATGAACTCCAGACACACACACCACCATGTGCATCTGGCTTATGTATGTTCTGAGGAGTCGAACCTGGGTCCTTAGGCTTTGCAAGCAAGCACCTTAACAGTTAAGCCATCTTTCCAACCCAGGCCTTCATTCTTGTATAGGAAGTGCTCTTAACTGCTGAGCCATCTCTTTATCCCAATTGAAAGCATTTTTATTGACAATTTTTATATGTATAAAGTATTTTGATACTAATCCTCTCCATTACTTTCTTGTAACCTTTTCCTTTATTCTGCCTCAACCATAGTTTTATTCTAGGTATTATCACTACCAATCACTTTAATCCAAATCTCAATTTCACACGTCTTGTTCTCTGACCATGTTCCAATTTTCTCTGTAATGCTCTAGTTCCAACACTTTCCCAATGCCTGTTTCTCATCATTTGATCCTGCTGTGAGTGTGTGTGTGTCTTAATGTTTTTCCATCCTCCTTTATTGGCTTAAAACCCATGATCCGTCTTTTTTTTTTAAGCATTTTAAAAAATATATTTTATTTATTTATTTGAGAAAGAGAAATAGGCAGAGAGATAGAGGGAAAGAATAGGAGTGCCGGGGTCTCTAGCCACATTAAATGAACTCCAGACGCATGCACCACCTTGTGCATCTGGCTTACGTGGGTTCTGGAGAATTGAACCAGGATCCTTTGGCTTTGCAGGCAGATGCCTTAACTGCTAAGCCATCTCTCCAGCCCCCATGATCAGTCTTTCTACCTACTCCCAGTACAATCAAACCTCAGTTCCCAATTTCTATTCACTTAAAACCATTCTTGGCCCAGTTGGCTGTCTATGCCATACCATGGCACCTAGTCTCATTTGAAATTCCCCAAGGTCATGAACCTCACGAGGACCCTTTATGCTGTCAGGCATTTTGGTCACTACTTCATTCTCCCAGGAAATGAGCTCATGTCATGGTTTGTTACTACAAACCTCCTAATGCCTCTCCCATATTCTCTTCACTTTACTTTCTGTTTCACTGGGTAAACTAAAGTCTTTAGAAAAAATTTTCATATATACTGACCCTCATCTCTACCTTAATTTGCTATAGATGGATTAACTATCCTTTATCCTAAATTGATAACTTTTACTTGTGTATAAATCCCTCCCACTCTTACCTACTCAAGAACCTCACCCCAGCTGTTCTGTCTCTGCCTTGCACCATTTCTTCCTGTACATCCAGTCATTCTCATCTCTATACAGGCAAGCTATTATTTCTCTCATTAAAACAAAACCTTTCTAATGTTTTTATTTCCTGAAAGTGAAAGAAGAGGCAGGGTCAAAGAGAATCATGGAGTTATCATTGAGCAGTCATTTTTAGCTTGTAAGAGATGTAATAGAATTAAGGTCTTCAAACAACGAATGGAATAGGTTTTGCTTTTCCTTTAAAACTCATTTCAGGGGCTGGAGTGATGGTTTAGTGGTTAAGGCACTTGCTGGCAAAGCCAAAGGACCCAGGTTTAATTCCCCAGTGCCCACGTAAGCCAGATGCACAAAGCAGCTCATGTGTCTGGAGTTTATTTGCAGTAGCAAGAGACCCTGGAGCGCCCATGCTTGTGTGCATGTTTATCTATCTATCTATCTATCTATCTATCTATCTATCTATCTATCTATCTATCTATTCTATCTCTATTTTAAAAATCTAAGTTCAATTCAGAGTTCATATTATTTTTCATGACTATTTAAAAGGGTGATGTCATGAGAACTTAGGGGTTGGTACTTCAAGGTAATGCCATTACATGGAGAGAAAATACCTTTAAATTCTATATTTAATGATTTTAAAAACAGTTGTTGTATAATATGATCATTTTGGTGAATTTATTCCTTATATATACCTAAATTTTTTGGTTGCTTTAACAGTACTAATTAAAGACATGTTTGCATTGGAAGGTCTGAATTTCTTTAAGAATAATTTATAGCATGCAACATGTAATATTTCTTTCCTTTCCAACTGCTTTCTATTATATGCTTAGGGTTTAGATCGCTCCAATTCCTGGGTTAACACTGGTGGTCCAAAAGCTGCCCCATGGGGATCCAACCCCAGCCCAAGTGCAGAATCAACACAGGTGGTGTTTACGTTAGAGGTGTTGTCATTGGCTGCTGATGTTTCTCTGTAGAACATGACTTTTCAGTACATATGTGATTCAGTGGCTTGCTTTGTTTTAATCATTAAAAAGTGTGTATTTTTTGTTTACTTAGCACATTTCCCAACTACTATGCATGAATACCACCAGTTGCACCAGTTACTGTTTTCTGTCTTCATCCTCCTTACATGCTTCCCAGTACTTGAGAGCCTGCTATGTATGCACCTGCTACTTTTGTAACAAGCTCCTCTTCAGAGCTTGCATGTCTCTCATAGGAAATCTTTTCGTAGAGAAAACTCAACCATTTTCCATTTGCTTTTGCTTTAAAGTGTAGATAGTGTGTCATTTTCATGTAGCCTTTATTTTGCTTTTGTGTTCATATCACTTAATGGAGGGACTGGTAGTAAGTTAAAATTAAACATGAACAACGTATGATATCTATGCTGTAAGATTAAATGACAGAATCAAAACTCCATTTTAATTTGTACTGTTGTTGCAAAGTATGAAATATGTTATACTTTAGTTGAGTTCAGTTTTGCTTTCTTAATGCTAGTTGCTTGATAACTAATACTGCATGGTATGTCAAAATGTACTTCTTACCTGTGTATCGGCTTTGGTGGAAAATACTTATGTTCGTAAAGAAAAAATTAAATTGTTTGATTTTATAAATGATTCCATTAGATACAGTATATGACAAGCTTTAACAATGGTTTTGGTAATAGTATAAAAGTAAAAGAAATTAAACTTGTAATTTCCTTGATGAAATATAATGCCATTTCGTTTTTGGTCAAATACCAGTTGAGAAGTATGTTTTACCCTATGTGTTTTTACTATGTGTTTTTACCATGTATATGGATTGATTATACAGACAAAAGTTTCATTCTTTGCAACACTACATACATCACTAATTTTAAAAACTGAAACCATATAAAAGATATTTTGATACTTGTTTTTAATGCAGCTGAAAATAATAATAAATGAGATCAGCAAATGGTTGTTGAAACCTCAGGTAAAACTTACAAAATTGTGTGTGACCCTTGAGCTGCAAAGTCACCCGCTGCTGTGTTAATGTTATCTCGTCATCCATCCATCTTCACTCCATAGGCTATGGATCGAAGTTGTAACCGTATGTCTTCGCACACAGAGACGTCAAGTTTCTTACAAACATTAACGGGACGCTTACCAACTAAAAAGGTAGATTCATATGAAAACAATTTGTAGAAGGGGTCATTAATTCCAACAATTAACAAGTAAGGGTTCTTTACATAACCAGCATGAAATAAATTGAAATAATTTTGCTGTGTTTAAAAACCCACCTGAAAAAAAAAATAGGGCTGGGGAGATGGCTTAGTGGTTAAGGCATTTGCCTGCAAAGCCAAAGGACCTTGGTTCGATTCCCCGGTACCCACATAAACCAGATGCACAAGGTGGCACATGTATCTGGAGTTCATTTACAGTGGTTGCAGGCCCTGGCATGCCTATTCTCTCTGTGTCGCTCTCTCAAATTAATTAATTAATTAATTAAAATAAATAAATAAATCCTCAGGAAGGAGTTGGACCCCCTTTAAAAAAAAACACCCACCTAAGCGGTGCTGCTTGCTGAATGCCTTGCTAGGTGCCCCTCTCCATCCCGCCTTTCTTATATTCAGGTGATGTTGATCTATCTTTACAGTTGGCTGTTGTGAATTCAGATTTGATCATCAAATTTTAACACCAGAAAAAAATGTTTCTACTCTTCTGTTTCTGTAACTGCTTCTGTTTTGTGTTTTAAATCTCCAGGGAAAGGAAGATGAGTTAGAAAAGTTATCACTCTTAGTAAGATATGTTGATGTGCTTCCCTTCTGCAGTTTTGTTAGTCCTTTCATATTAATGCACACTACTTCACAAATGCTTTGTATGCACATCCATTGTGAAGCAAGAATTTTCTGCTTCTTTAAAAAAAATCTTAAATATTTAAAACTTGAAATTGTTTAAGTTGCAGCAAAGTTTAAATTTGTAATAGTTTTTCCTAAATTGTACCAGCAAACTTCCTGAGTGTATTTGTGTGTGTTGAAATGTGTATTTAAAAGCACAAACAAAATCTTATGTGTAACTGAGTTTTTGGTGTAGTCTCTTTTTGCAAGTACAATTTAGGAGGCTATTTCCTACATGTCCTTTAAAATTACATTTTAAAAGACAACATGTAATTTTTCTTGATGTTCAACACCCAACTGTCATACATGCACATAAATCGCCGTTTCGTTAATGGGTGCCCTCACTGCATCGTCAGGTGGTCCACATGTTTTATTTTGCTTCTTCTCATTATACCTTCATTTGTACCATTGTTATGATTTGGTTTGTGTTATCAGCAGATTAGACTTTGATAATGACTCTAAACTTACTTCTGGATAGCTTTTCCATGAGGAGCTGGCTTTGCAGTGGGTGGTGTGCAGTGGCAGCGTTCGGGAGTCAGCTTTGCAACAAGCCTGGTTCTTTTTTGAGTTGATGGTGAGCAAACTAAATACATTCTTTAATATTTTTTATTCAGTGGATGGTTTGGTGCTAGCTTATCTTTTATTAATTATTTATCTTACAGTTATTCTTTTGTTACATTCCTACATATGACCTACACAAGGAAAATGTCATGTATTTTGTCTTTAAATATGTACTATGTACACTCAGTACAATTTCATCATGAAATTTGAAGCACTAATTTTTTAATGTTTTTATATTAGTCAAACTTTTTATTATAGAGTATATATTTGTATCAAAAGCACAAAATACTCTTATTCTGAAAACCAGAATGTTTTTGGACAAGTTATCTTTTTCAAGGAAACTTGTTACATATTCTTTCAATAGTGCAGATTTTATGACAAAATTTATGAATTTTATTGATATTATTATGGTGAGAAATCTCTTAGAGAAATGCCAGTGACTGCTAATAAAAAAAAAACCACTTTTTTAACTTACTTCAGTAAATGATAATACAAGCCAATATCTGAATTAATATTTTACTAAATGCATTTGTGTCATGTAACACATGTATATACATATACATACACATATATGCTTAAACAGGGCAAGAAGAACTTATCAAGGAAGCATGCAGACAGGCATAGAAACAAGGGATGGAGAGGTTTAGTAATGATCTGTGAGTCAATGCCATGCAATTCTCCTTCACTCTTGAGAGCTGGAGTCACTGGAATGCTTTCTTCTAAAAAATAGTTTACAAAAAAATAAATGAGAAACAAAACAACAACAAAAATCAAGAAATGGGGATGGGGCAAGAGAGAAGGAAGAAGGGAGAGATACAAGGAGCTTCTAGAGTACATAATAGAGTTACTTTCCATGTTGGAAGTTACCTATGTTGGACATAAGAAAACATTTCATTTATTCTGTAGATTTACTAATCTAAAGAAAAATTAAATCCCAGTACTCAGGAGACAGAGGTAGGAGGATCACCAAGAGTTCGAGGCCACCCTGAGACTACATAGTGAATTCCGGGTCAGCCTGGGCTAAAGCATCTCTTATCTTGAAAAACCCAAAAAAATAAAATAAAATAAAATAAAATAAAATAAAATAAAATAAAATAAAAAATAAAATAAAATAAAATAAAATAAAATAAAATAAAATAAAATAAAATAAAATAAAATAAAATAAAATAAAATAAAATAAAATAAAATAAAATAAAATTACTCCAGGGTCATAAATAAATAAATTACAAAGAACTCATTTTTTCCTTAGAATATAAATACCAAATTTGTAATTTCACATTCATATTCTTTGTGGGTTGTTTTTGTTTGTTTTTTTGATTTTTCAAGGTAGAGCTCTGCCTCAAGCTTCCCAAGTGCTGGGATTAAAGGCGTGTACCACCACACCCAGCTCCAGCTCTACATTCTTTTATTATAAGATAAAAGTTGTAATTTTGACTCCAAAAATAATGTCTTCCATGTATGTTCAGCCTTCTTAAATATAAATCCATACACTTCAGTTCAGGAGTACTAGCCAGGCATGGTGGTACACACCTGTTTTCCCAGCTACTTGGAAGGCTGAGGTAAGAGAATCAAAGAGGTGAAGGCCTACCTATTCTACAGAAGGAATGTGATGCCAGCCTTGCATAAAAGCAATTTTTTGTTTGTTTGTCTTTGGAGGTAGGGTCTCACTCTAGCTCAGGCTGACCTGGAATTCACTGTGTAGTGTCAGGGTGGCTTGAGCTCCTGGCGATCCTCCTACCTCTGCTTCCCAAGTGCTGGGATTAAAGGCGTATACCACATGCCTGGCTTAAAAGCAAAATTTTAAAAGAGGGATAGAGCTCAATAGTAGTGTTCTTGCTTATCATGTACACATCGTGACTTCAGTCACCAGAACTGAAAAGCAGCAAGGCCAAGGTTGTGTGAACCTTTGCTATACAACTCAACCTTTAGCTTCTTCACATTTAAAGCTTAGAATTCTTTATTGCCATAACCAGTGTTGTAATGAAATGTCTATCTAAAAGCATTCTGTTCCCTTAATTCAGTGTTAATTTTAATAGACTAATATTTTATTATTATTTAGTCATTAAATGTATATCTGCTATGTATGGTCGATGTGGAAGATGATAGTATAGTGAAGACAGAGTCTTGACCTTTGAAAGCTTGTAAGCTAGGGGCTAGGGAGTGGCAAAAATAGTAAATCTTTAATAATTTTTAAAAAATACATTGGGAGTCATATTCTCTGATGATACACATTGAATTATTTTCCTTTGAAGGGATAATTGATGAGGGTACAGTTAAAAAGTTGTCCTGTGTTTGATATTTTACTGGCACATACAAACTATTATACATCACATCCTCAAAATATTTGAAAAGCTAAAAAATATTTCTGATACCTACATGGATATTGAAAACTTTGCTGAGCATTTATTATTGTAATTTAATTAAAAATAAAACATTCACCAAGTGTGTGGTGGTAGGTGCTTGTTATCCCAGAATACAGGAGGCCGAGCCAGAAGGATTGGGAATTCAAGGGTGACCTGGGTTTTATTGAAGCCTCTGTATCAAAATCAAACAAACAGGGGAAAAAGGAATGGCTTTTATCTTGTTTCAGGTAAAGAGCATGGTACACCATTTGTACTTTAATGACAAGCTTGATGCTCCAAGAAAAAGTCGCTTCCCAGAACGCTTCATGGATGACATTGCTGCACTTGTTAGTACAATTGCTAGTGATGTGGTTTCACGGTTTCAGAAGGTAATGGTACCTCACCACTTCTATCTCTTTCAAGCTGAGATTAAACTGTCACACATTTATTTATTTATTTATTTATTTATTTATTTATTTATTTATGCTTTATTTTCTGTTCCCTAGGACACTGAAATGGTTGAGAGACTCAATACAAGCCTTGCATTCTTTCTCAATGATTTGTTGTCTGTTATGGACAGAGGATTTGTCTTTAGCCTTATAAAGTCCTGCCACAAACAGGTAATACACAAATAGTAATTGAAGTAATTTTAAGTACTGGGTTAATTTTTTTTTTTTTTCGTGCTGGAGCATTACAAGCACATTCATATACTAATCTTAAAGCAAAATAAAATTAGTAAGTTCTAACTTATTACTAAGGCAAAAGTGCAACACTTTTTTTTCATAGGGACTGTGGCAAGCTGATACATGTAAGCCCACTTTTCCTTCCGTGGTTGTGCCCCACTCACTATTCTTCCATCCCTTTCCCTTTCTGGGGCAGACATGTACACCAGCTGCAGCATGCCTTGCAGGTGTAGAATTTATACTGAATGAACAGTAACAGAACTTTTTATACTTTGAGTGGGTTTATTGATTTGTTTTGATTTTTAAAAGAAATATTTTGTAATAATTCTTAAAATTTATTTATTTATTTTGAGAGAGAGAGTGAGAGAGACAAGTAGGCAGAGAGAGAGAGAGAGTGGGCACACCAGGGCCTCTAGCCACTGTAAACAAATTCCAGATGCATGTGCCACCTTGTCAAGCTTGCTTTACATGAGTACTGGGGACTCAAACTTAGGTCCTTCTGCTTTGCAGGAAAGCACCTTAACTGCTGAGCCATCTCTACAGCCCTTTGCTTTGATTTTTTTTTGAAAGAAGGTCTCATGTAGCCCAGGATGGCTTCAAACTCAACTAAGTGGACAAGGGTGGCCTTGAACTTAACTTTGCAAGTGCTAGGGTTGTAGGCATGTGCCATCATTTCCAGCTTTTAGTGATTTTTTAAAAATAGTTTTTAACAGTTTGCTCTTATTACTGCTAGTTCACCCCTAGATATTAGAGTTTGGAATCATAGCCAGATGTTTACTGAAGTCTAAAATGTCTCTCATGATCTTGTCTTTAATAAAGTAGAGACAGCCTGTAATTTTTCTACAAGCAGCTAATTATATGTTTTAAAAATTAATTAATAAAGCCTGTCTTTGGAAAATAATTGGTTATTGGTCCTATTTGGGCCCCTTGAGTAGTGAGCATTATAATCAACCCAGAATTACTGTTTGGCTGTCTATGCCAGGCTGACCAGGAACTTACTCTGTAGCCCAGGATATCCTCAAACTCATAGTGATCCTCCTACCTCAGCCTCGTGAGTGCTGGGATTAAAACTGTAAACATTGTGACTGGTTTCAGAATTACCTTAACAGGAGCTTTAAAAATAAACCAATCTGAGATGGAGAGATGGCTTAGTGGTTAAGGTGCTTGCCTGTGAAGCTTAAGAACACTTGTTCGAATCTCCAGGTCCCACATAGAGCCAGATGCAAAAGCGACGCAAGCATGCAATGTTGCACATGCATACAAGGGGGCATACATGTCTGGAGTTTGTTCACAGTGACTGAAAGGCCCTGGCATGCCCATTCTCTATCTATGATCGATCGATCTATCTATCTATCTATCTATCTATCTATCTATCTATCTATCTATCTATCTATATCTCCCTCCCTCCCTCTTTCTCCCTCTCTCTGTCTCTGAAAAAAAAAAACTAAAAAACCAATCTTTGGATCCTGCCCCAGGATTATTGAGAAGTTTGAACCTTAATGGGATACAGGGGTAGAGCTTATGAAGCCCTTACTAATTGTTCCATGGTTTAGCTTTGGGGATCTGCTGGTCAGTAATTCTACTTGCCAATATAATGTTTAAAATTTTGAAGACCTGTTCTTTTGGATACTTTTATTGTTTGTTTCTTTAATAGACAAGTTACCTGCATATGAGCACTGAATCACACACAAATACTTACAAAACACCATGTTCTTTTCCTCAAAATTGTATGTCCTATTGCTACGAAATCCTATACTGCCTTACTGATTCATAAATTTAGCAAATATCAAGATTACTCCTAGGGATACATCAGCTATTAACTCTATCAGTTTATATCTCCTCAAGTAGCTTGTGATATAGCTGGGCATATATACAATTATAAATACATATGTACTTTCAGGGTAGCCTTGAACTCATGACAGTCCTCATAACTCTGCCTCCCTGGTGCTGGGAATGAAACATTTTTTTAAAATTATTTTTATTCATTTATTTGAGAGAGAGAGAAAGAGACAATGAATGGGCATACCAAGGCCTCCAGCCACTGCAAACAAACTCCAGACACATGCGCCACTTTGTGCATGTGGCTTTACATGGGTATGGGGGAATTGAACCTGGGTCCTTTGGCTTTGCCAGCAAGTGCCTTAATCACTAAGCCATCTCTCCACTCTAGTACACTTTTTATGAAAGAGAGAGAGAAAGAAAATTGTCATGCCAGAGCCTTAGCCATTACAAATAAACGTCAGACCCATGCGCCAGCTTGTGTGCATGCACCACCTATGCTCATGTGTTACCTTGTGCGTCTGGCTTACGTGGGATCTGGGAAATTGACCCTGGATCCTTAGGCTTCACAAGCAAGTGCCTTAACTGCTAAGCCATCTCTCTGGCCCCTAAAGTACATTTTTGAAAAGTAGAAATATTAATGCTGTACTAAAATAAAAGCATATAACTTGTAACTTTTAGGTTAATCAAGTGGGTTTATGCAGTAAATCTTAAAGTTCCATGTTTTTAATTTTCATAGTAATTTTGGAAAAGGGATACTATTATATAAAGTACAGAGACCCAAACTACCTAATGAGTACTATTAATCTGATATTATTATTCTAAAAGTAATATATTCAGTTAATGTTGTCTTATTCAATGTTTGCAAGGTGTCTTCAAAACTTTATTCACTGCCAAATCCAAGTGTCCTGGTGTCCTTGAGGTTGGATTTCCTGCGAATTATCTGTAGCCATGAGCACTATGTTACACTAAACTTACCTTGCAGCTTGCTTACCCCCCCTGCATCTCCATCACCTTCTGTGTCTTCTGCAACATCTCAGGTATGCAACGTGTGGGAACATACGTGTTTTTAAAGTATTTATAAGAAAGGATTATAATCAATGGATTTTTAAAATGGTAGCATTCTAATTGAGAACTGGCTGTATGTCAGGCTCAGTTCAAAGTGATTTATATATATCAGCTCATTCAATCCTCAGAGTATGTCTAGGAAATAGCTCTCTTCTTATCCCTGTTTTTATAGCATCATGGAAAAGCTACTGAGTAAAATGTGACTGAGCCTGCCTTTGAATCCAGGCTTTATTCCAGAGTCTAGGTTCTTAACCACTGAGCTGTACTCTTTTCCCAGATTTATGCCAATGTGAGTGAATTAATCTCAATAAGACCCATTATTTTGATGTTTTTACAAATTGAAACCAAGTTTGGGGTGTATTAGGGTGTATACCTGTGAAAGGAGGAAGGGAAAGGAGTGAATCTGCAGTGCTCACCTGCAACGTCTGCCTAACCGTAACACCCTCAGTGGGTACACCTGGCTTGAACAGCTAGTGAAAAGATTATAGATTTAGTATCAAAGAAACCAAGATTCTCCTCTTTCCTGGTGGAAGACTCTTTCTGCTACCTGATTCCCAAGTTGAAGAAGCTGTTTTCTTAAGCTCTTAATGTCTGAAGTCAAAGGTGATCTTAGGCATTCTTAATTCTGTTTCTAAGGTGTGGGATTCCCTACACTAGATCAACCTTACACATTTGATAAAAGAAAATTTAAGTTGGGCCTGTAGTCCCAGAACTTGGAAGGCTGGGGTAGGAGGATCATTGTGAGTTCAAGGTCAGCCTGGGCTACAGTGAGACCCCCTGCTTTTAAAAGAAAAAAAAAAAAAAAAGAAGGAGAAAAAGAGAAGAAAACTGGGCATGGTAGCACACACCTTCAATCCCAGTACTTGGGAGACAGAGGTGGGAGGATCACCTTGAGTTTGAGGCCACCCTGAGACTAAATAGTGAAATTCAGGTCAGCCTGAAGTAAATCGAGACCTTACCTCAGAAAACTAAAAAAGAAAAAAAAAAAACAGAAAAGAAGAATTTGAATTCAAATCTCTGTTATATAAACTGGGAAATATTTGAAAGCAGCTATAGGTTTTCATAAGTTCCTTACCCAAAACCTTAATGAAACACACTTCTTTATATCTAACTCCTTACCAAACATGCCATACACTAGGAAATTCTTGTGAAATTTCTATTATCTTGTTCATTTTCTAGTCTGTGATTTTCGGGTATTAATAGATATCAGAGTCATCCTCTTTTTGGAAGGTGGCAAGAAGAATTTTATATACTTGCTAGGAAAGTGATTCCTCCATACAAAAATAAGAGCTCTGTTGTTCTATAAACTCCACAGGAGTGGCTTTGTGTTGTCATTACCTTCTAGTTACTGGGACAAATACCTGACCAGAAGCAGCTTGTGGAAGGAAAGGGTTTATTTCAGGCTTATAGATTTCAGGGAAGGCTTCATCATGGTGGAAGAAGCTAACTCACTTCATCATATAGCAGCAAGGCAAAAGCTAGAACTAGCAAACCTGAACTACGTCTGAACACCTTAGGGCTGGACTTAAGATCTGTCCCCAGTGACACACCTCCTCCAACAGGGCTCCACCTGATGAAGACTTAGTAGAAAGCTTAAACAAAAATACCTGAGGCTGTGGGGGACGTACATTTACATTCAAACCACCACATCCTGAATGGTGAATAAGTCTTGGGGGTAGACTTTTTTGCAGTAATAAAACTTTTAAAGATTCAGTGAATAGACAACAGAATGATAGTAATTCCAGAGATAGTATATGCTCTGAAAAATAATGTATATGATGTTTAGCATTTCTCTAGAAAACAGTAGCCTTGACTATGAATAGTTCCCTTATGCTTGAGGTGTAACCATTGGATTTAGTTCCTTCCTCTCTCTTCAGAGGATGAATGAAATGCTACATAACTAAGAATAAAATGGAAAACATTCAATATGAGAAAAAAGAAGTGAACATTTTACTAATTAATTTCATTAATAAGTAAATTAATAAATTATTTCACCTTTGTCTCGCATACCAAGTATATGAGCAATTATATATATATATATTGTTTATTTGTGTGTGTGTTTTGTTTTTCCAGGTAGGTCTCACTCTGGTCCAGGATGACCTGGAATCAACTATGTCATCTCAGAGAGGTCTTGAACTCATGGCAATCTTCCTACCTCTGCCTCGCTAGTGCTGGGATTAAAGGCATGCACCACCATGCCTGGCACAGTTATATTTTTATTACTAATAATAGCAATAAACTAAACTGTCCTATATAAAATTTGTCTGGCTTAATGCCCTTAGTATAGGATACTTTGTTAAACAAGTATTAATGGTTTTATTCAACCTTACTTCCCAACAGAGTTCTGGATTTTCTACAAATGTACAAGACCAAAAGATTGCAAATATGTTTGAATTGTCTTTGCCTTTCCGCCAGCAGCATTATTTGGCAGGTCTTGTGTTAACAGAGCTGGCAGTCATTTTAGACCCTGATGCTGAAGGGTGAGTAGATCTATTTTTGCCTTGTAGAATATCAGCTTGATGTTGCACAGAAATATCTCACTTATTCCTTGTAAGAATCAAAATAATACTACTTCCCACTCTTTCTGCTTCTGCATTCATTGTGTTCCATACACATCTTATTTCTTTATTTCACTAATTTTAAGACTGACATTTATTTTCATATTTTCTTACCTCACAATTTGAGATTTGTTAAAACTGATGTAGCAGGGTTCATTTGTAGCATCTGTTTTTTTCTTAACAGTATATAAAATAAATTATGTATGTTAGCAGATGAACTCCAACTTATTTAACTACAGCATGCACTTTCATTAAGTGAAATGGGCTTGTTTTCTGTTTCATTGCTTGTGAAAAAAATTATTATTTCCCATCCTGCTCTGTAATATTTATCTCACAAATTGTCCTATAAGCAAATATCCTTAGGTTTTTAAAACTTCCAGTGTTGAGTCCACTTTCAGAGTAGTTTTTGGAAATTGACATAGGAAGAAAAGAGATGTCATCTGGTCATTGGTAGAAAGCACATAGTGTAGGATCCCTGAGGGGCAGTGTCCATCTTAATCATTGCTTTCAACTTTGTATGGGAGGCTGGCACTGTGGCACTCACCTGCAGTCCTAGTTCCTTAGGTTTTCTTCCCTCCCTTCCTTCCTTCTTTCCTTCCTTCCTTCTTTCTTTCTGTTAACATTTTATTTATTTCCTTACTTGAGAGAGAGAGGGAGAGAGAATAGGCACACCAGGGTCTCCTGCCACTGCAAACAAATTCCAAATACACATGCCACTTTGTGCATCTGGCTTTTCATGGACACTGGAAAATTGAACCCAGGCCAGAAAGTTTTCAAACAGGTGCTTTTTAACTGCTGAGCAATCTCCCCAACACAGTTCTTTGGAAGGCTGATGCAATAGAATCAGTTTGATAACATAACAGAACCAAAAAACTGTGTAATCATAATTTATTGTATAAAAAAGTTTATGATAGCCGGGCGTGGTGGCGCACACCTTTAATCCCAGCACTCGGGAGGCAGAGGTAGGAGGATCGCCCTGAGTTCGAGGCTACCCTGAGACTACATAGTTAATTCCAGGTCAACCTGGACCAGAGTGAGACCCTACCTCGAAAAACCAAAAAAAAAAAAAGTTTATGATAATCTGATCATTATAAAACTATCATAAAGTTTAGCATCATATAAGATGTCCAGGAGATATGCATTGTTTACATATGGAAACATTCTACATTTGGGATATATTTCATAGAATTAGTTTTCATCAGTGAGCATTAAGTTTCCATGGGTAGGGACAGGGTTTGTACATTAGGTCTCCCATAGGGTGGGTGGGGCTTATGCAGACTGGAGTACAAAGAGGGAGAGCTAAGTGGATAAGACTTAGGGCATACTATTCATGCTTATAATCACTTTCATATTTTATCTTTTGATCAATGAATATGATATCTACCATTTGAAAGAAATAATAGTATCCATCTTGTGAGGGGGACACTCTGAAAATAACTTGTCTGAACATACTAGCTTTTTTCTTTCATTTTAAATATTTATTTATTTATTTGAGTGAGTGAGTGACAGACAAAGAATGTGTGTGTGTGTGTGTGTGTGTGTGTGTGTGTGTGTGCGCGCGCGCGCATATGTATGGATGTGTCTGGGGCATGTCACAGCCTCCTGCTAGTATAAACAAATTTCAGACACATTTGCCACTTTGCGCATCCGTGGGTACTGGGGACTCAAACCCATGCAGTCAGACTTGCAAGCAAGCACCTTTGACCACTGGGCCATCTCTCCAGCCCCAGTAGCTTTCTTTACTAACTGTTATAACTCAGTTATTTGACTTATGTATCCATTATTTTTATTTTTGTGTACATGTGTGAATACATGTACAATTTTGCTACTGCAAACAGAATGCCAGATACTTGTGCCACTTTTTTTGTATCAGGCATTATGTAGATGGCTGGAGAATTGAACCTAGACTAGCTGGTTTTGCAATCAAGTGCCTTTAACCACTGAGCCACCTCCCCAGTCCCTGTTCCCAGTGTTTTTGCTTCATAAACCAAATTGGTTTTGAGTGTGGTTTATTTTTTTCCTATTTCCTGCTGTGTGTGTTTTGCTTTCTCTTCAGCGTGAATGAAAGTATTTTCTGTAGAGCTGGTTTAGTTGCCATAAATTCCTTTAGCCTGTTTTTGTTTTGGAATGTCCTTATTTCTCCATCAATTTGGATAGATAGCTTTGCAGGATCGAGTAATCTTGGAGGTTGACAGTTTTTATCTTTCAGAACTTGGAATGCATCACTCCAAGCCCTTCTGGCTTTTAAAGTTTGTGTTGAGTAATCTGCTGTGATCCTGATGGGTTTCCCTTTGAAGGTCACTTGCTTTTTTTCTCTAACTGCTTTCAATATATTTTCTTTAGTTTGCGTGTTTAGTAGTTTAATTATAACATGATGAGAAGAGGATCTTTCTAGGTTTGTCTGTTTGGTGTTCTAAAAGCTTCTTGTATCTGCATTGGCATTTCTTTTCCAATTTGGGGAAAATTTTCTTCTATGATTTTGTGGAAAACACCTACTAAGCCTCTGGATTGAAATTCTTCCCCTTCTGCTATACCCTGAATTCTTATGTTTGATCTTTTCATAGTGTCCCAGATGTCTTGGAATTCCCATTCATACTTTTCTATTAGCTGTCTTTCTCTTTGTTGGACTGTGATAGGTCTGCCATCTGGTCTTCTACTTTAGATATTCTGTCCTCTCCTTCATCCATTCTACTGGTGAGACTTTCCACAGAGTTTTTATTTCACTGACTGTGTTCTTCAGAGCTAGGATTTCAGCCTGGTTTTTCTTCAGTATTTCGATTTCCTTACTCATGTCCTTTAATGACCTTTTTATTTCATTAAGCTGGTTTTCTATATTCTCTTTCAAGAATTTGTTTTCTTCTTTAATTCCTTTATTTTCTTCTGATTCCTTTCATTTCTTCTTTTATTTCTTCTTTTATTTCTTTGAGTATAGATAACATTCTTTTGAAATCTTTGTCAGGAATTTCATCTAAAACAGTCTCATTGGTGAACAATTCTGATGGATTTGTAATTTTTGGTGGGATTGCATTGTCTTGATTCTTTGTGTTTCTTGTATTATAATGTAGTGACTTTTGCATCCTGGATTGATTTGATGCTTAGGTTTTCTATTTATCTGCAGTGTTCTTAGGTGTGGTGATCCACCTTTATATATTTTCAGGATATGAGTTTAAAGTGCCAAATGTAGCTCTTGTGCCCCAATCCAACTACAGAAGTAATCTTAGCTGTTGAATTTGCTTGTTAAGCAAGTATTGTAGTGGACTGGTGGAACAATTTACTGGCAAGTTCTAAACTTCAACTGAGCAAAATACACATTTAATTAAAACGAACACAGAGTATACAAGTGTGGGAACTAAGACAAACAGTCTTATAAGTTCAAAATCCCTAAGGGTGTGTGTTGTTCTACACCCTTAATCCTGTCCAGCTAGAGATAGAGGATTTTTTCTGACTTGGGTTCCAGGTCAACCTGGATCTGGATCAGACCCTGCCCCCAATAATGACAAAAGCAAAAGATAAAGGCCCCCTAAATCTAAAAATATTATAGGCAGCAATATTCAGCACCTCATGTTCAGCTTATTTGAAAATGGTAAAGCCAACCACAAATATGTAACCCATTACCTGCCCTGACCTGGAAAGAGAGATTAGCACTTCCAATGCTGGCCTATGTACTTTTGTTGTTGTTGTTGTTAGCTTGAGCTTGGCTCAGCTGTGCTGGATGCACTGCTGATGTCATGCTGTGGAGCTTGAGCTCGGCTCAGCTGTGCTGGAGGCGCTGCTGGTGTTATGGTGTGGAGCTTGAGCTTGTCTACGCTGTTTTAGATTTCTGGGCTCTGCGAGGAGACTGATGAGGTTGGAAAGTCCCCTTGTTTGGTCTCTATTGCTGCTGCTAAGCACGCCTGGTGGATTCCCAAATTGATTTTGGTTGGAAAAAATAGAAAAGTCCTGAAACTGCTTTTATTAATGGAAAAAAATGTATTCATATTTGGAAGAAAGAGGGTTCTTAGCACAACTCAGTCATCAACACATTGATTTCCTCAAGGTTCTAATTCTTTCCATGACACACTTGCAGAAAAGCCTGCTTTCTCTCTTGACTACATGATAGCTACCACTGGTTGTTCATGAAATGCTATCTTTGTCCATGTATAGGAGGAAAGGGGGGGAACCCTTTCCCAACATGCAAGCATAAGTCTTTCATCAGAACTCATTAAGTTCAGCCATCCATCCAACTGCAGTCTCTAGGCAGCAATAGATGGGTTAGAGCAAGTCTCCTCAGGTGTCCATGGATTGTCGCAGCACACATGATGAGGATCTCGTGCTTAGCTCTAAATAAATAGCTATGCTGCTATAAAAGTCTTCCTCTTAAGGAAAGCAATGTGGGGTTGAAGAGATGGCTTAGTGGTTAAGGTGCTTACATGCAAAGCCTAAGGATCCATGTTTGACCCTACAGGACCTATGTGAGCCAGAAACCCAAGCAATGCAAGTGCACAAGGGCGCACATGTGCATGAGGTTGTGCATGTGTCTGGAGTTCAACTGCAGTGGCTGGAAGGCCCTGGTGCATCAGTTCTCACTCTCTCTCTCTCCTCTTCTCTAAAAGGAAGGAAGGAAGGAGGGAGAGAGGGAGGGAGGGAGGGAGGGAGGGAGGGAAGGAGGGAGGGAGGGAGGGAGGGACGGGCAAGCAAGCAAGCAATAGGTTGATAAACACTTCTCTCTTCTCAGACTGTCACAAAAACTTGCCAGCTGGCTTGAAGCAGCTGGACTGATCTCGCTGGATTCACCCCTGAAACTGGAGGGGGCATCAACTTCTTCTGAACATAACTTTAGTTCAGTTAGAAAGAAAAACAGGGAAAATACATGTTGTATAGATATTCCATACCATCTCCTATGAAAAAAAAAAAAGATTGCTGATAGTTAACTATTTCTATAGTGAGGTTTCTTTTCCAACTCCATTAAGATAGGTTTATATGTAATGATATAGGACTTAGGAAAGAATTCTTTACTGTTCCTTTCTTGTTGAAGCTAGAATGTGTTGGCCTTAACCCTTGGAAAGATTTTCTGTTACATCCCATAACGAATGATAGTTGTGTTTGCTACTACCTTTTCTTTGTTTATTCAGTTAAACAAGATATTGAAGACCACATTGGCTTATAGCCCTAGCTTTTATTACTCGGTGTCTTCTCTTCTTCCTTCTCTTTCTGGCACCCAGCCCATTAACAAATTCCACAGGTCTCATAGATATAGATATAGATATTGCTACATATTAAATACAGATATATATCAAGTTGATTTACTTCTTTTCATCCTCACTACCATTGGAACCCATAATGCTTCCATTTTTGCCTCTTTCAAGTCATTTTTCTAAATAGCAGCCTGCATGGTCTTTTAAAAATGGTAATAAGATTAGGCCACCATCTTGCCTAACATCCTCACTCAATTCCACCTGCCCTCTGTGTGTGTGTGTGTGTGTGTGTGTGTGTGTGTGTGTGTGTGTGTGTGCGCGCGCGCATGCATGCATGCATGCATACTCACATGGGTGTGGTAGCTCATGCTGATAATCTCAGCACTCAGGAGGCTAAGGTAAAGATAGCATTTATAGTAAAATCTAAGCTTCTCATTCTTTTCCTCAAAGCCTTATCTGTCTTTGTGTGTCCCTGCTGTCCTTCCTTCACATGCTAAAATCTAAGGGTTCTGGCCTTTCTGTTTCTGGTGTGTAACAAACTCATTCACTCCTTAGTCCTGGGCACTTTTATTTTCTCTGCCTGAAGCACTTCTTAAATGGCCCTGAGATCCTCACATAGTCCTTTCACTCCTCCCGGCTGCCATAAAGGTGAGATGGTGACGTGGGCTTCTGATCCTCCACAGGCGTGCTTGTTCAATAATTGACCAAATATTTTGTTCTTCAGGGAATTCTGTTATGATTGGAAAGTTAACTATGAGCCAGTCTAATAAAGTTTAATAGTTTAACAAATGTACATATTCTTTAAACTTCAAAAAAAACCATGTGCTATGAGTAAGTGCTAATTTTGGAATGCATAACTCATTAGAAAAACTACAAGATTTATACTATATTACACCATTTGTTACATTGCAGAATTGTTATGTGTGTATCTGTTTTTCTCTTGTTAACATAAACTCCTTACGAACAAGGGCACCATCTTAATTCAAATATCAAGAGGCTGGAGATAAGAGTTCAGAGGTAGTGTGCTTGCCTAACATGTACAAGACCTGGGCTCAATCTTTAGCATCAGGTAGAGGGAAAAAGGAATAGAACATTGCAGATATTGCTTAAATACATATTTAATACTTGAGTATGATTGAGGAACATAAGGACATGGGAAAGCTTTATAAATAAAAATGGATACAGTTTAGGCGGATCTGAAGCCTGGTTCTGATAACTGCTGAGAGGAGTGCTGGTACAGGCATGAGAACCATTACTGGTGACACAAAAGTGGTCAGAATCTAAATCTTGGGACTGGACACTATGAGATATGAAGAGGAATGAGAGCTAGTAGATCACATGTCAAGCAGCACACTGGAGAGTGGGCTCTGAGATATGTATATTAGGTGTGTTTCTTGACCATGCATAAAAGTATATTTGTAGGGACTGAGGAGATGGCTCAGCAATTAAGGCACTTGCCTACAAAGCCTAACAATACAGGTTTCATTCCCCAGTTCCCATGTAAAGTCAGATGCATAAAGTGGTGCATGCATCTAGAGTTTGTTTGCAGCAGCTAGAGGCCCTGGCACGCCCATTCTCTCTGTCTCTTCTTTCTATCTCCCTCTGCTTGCATATAAATAAAATATTTTAAAGTATATGTGTGAATAATAATTTTGAAGAAAGAAGTCTCTAGCTAGCTTTCATGTCTGGCTGTATAAAGTAATAGACAAGGGCTGGAGAAATGGCTCGGAAGGCCTGAGGGGTCATGAAACTGCCAGAGTTCAAATCTCCAGATCCCTCATAAACAGTTGGGTGTGGCCACACATGCCTGTAATCCCAGACCCCCCAAAGGGACTAAGAGACTCTAGCTCAAACAAGAATGGGTGGAAGCTGGTGAAGGACACCTGACATTTTGCTCCTGCCATAGGTGAGCACCTGGGCACCACAAGAACACACGCTCATGCACACGCCACATTATATACACACAAACAAAACAATAGAAAACAAAACGGCACATGAATTCAAGAGTTCTAGAGTAAGACTTCTTGTTACCAAACAACATGTTAAGTTTTACTCTGAAGTAATAATATTTCCTTCTTCCGAAGTCATTTTATATAATCTTATGTTTTTATTTATTATTTATTTTAAAAAAGTGTTTTATAGGAATATGCAAAAATATAGATGACAAAGTTAAATAAAATTGACTACATGCCATGATTTACTGTTTGTTTTAAAGATATTAACTAATCTCTGTGACCTTACTACTCCTTCTTCCTCACGTCTTCTTTTTAAATAGACTGTTTGGATTGCATAAGAAAGTCATCAATATGGTACACAATTTACTATCCAGTCATGACTCTGACCCACGGTACTCTGACCCTCAGATAAAGGCTCGGGTGGCTATGTTGTACCTTCCTCTGATTGGTATTATCATGGAAACCGTCCCTCAACTGTATGATTTCACAGGTACTTATTATAATTAAAGTTTTTAAAGCTCGAAGTTGAAAGTGATAAAATATATCTTAAGGATAAAAATTGTAGGGTAACAGATATAAGGAAATGTGTCCTGATAAGATAAACTATAAATATTTAACCATATTGTTGAAAAACTTCTGAGCAGTGAGGGAATTCAGTATAAGATTCTTATAAATGGATCTTACGATGAACTTTAAAAATTACGAATTTGTAGTAGTTTATTCCTACCTTTTAGAAGTTTGTTAAAATAAATATATCCTATGAACTTGGGCATAAAACTTAACACCTATCTCCTACCCCCATTTCAACTTTATTTATATGTATGTAACTGAAGGTAATGGTCACCTGAATACCAAGAATTGTATTTATTCCCAATTAGTAAGTTGAAGTTACATTGCTTCTTTCAAGATAGTGTCTCAGTTTAGCCCAGACTGATCTGGAACTCACTCTGTAGCTCGAGAGCTGGCCTCAAAATCACAGTGATCCTTTTTTTTTTTTTTTTTTTTTTCCAAATGTGTGTGCACCCCTTTGTGCATGTGCAATGACATTGCATGGTTGGATCACTGTGTGTCTGGCTTACATGGGACCTGGAGATTCAAACATGAGTCCTTAGGCTTAACAGGCAAGTGACTTAACCACTAAGCCATCTCTCTAGTCTCTTATGTTCCTTCTTTAAAAGTAGAACTTGGGCTGGAGAGATGGCTTAGTGGTTAAGGTGCCGGCCCACTAAGCCTAAGAACGTCAGTTCCAATCTCCAGGTCCCACATTTAGCCAGATGCAGAGACGCAAGGGCACAGTGCCACACTTGCCCACAAGGAGGCACATGCATCTGGAGTTCATTTGCAGCGGCTGAGAGGCTGCTGGCACGCCCATTCTCTGTCTTCCTCTCCCTCTCTGTCTCTCTCTCTCTGTCTCTGTCCAAAAAAAAAAAAAAAGTAGAATTCAAGCCAGGTGTGGTGGGGCACGCCTTTAATCCCAGCACTCGGGAGGCAGAGGTAGGAGGATCACCATGAGTTCAAGGCCACCCTGAGACTACATAGTGAATTCCAGGTCAGCCTCAGCTAGAGTGAGACCCTACCTCAAAAAAAAAAAAAAAAAAAAAAAAAGAACTCACGAAGTTTTTTTCCTCTTGCTTTTACTGTTTAGAAGGTACTTACACAAAGAATGTAGGTCACAGCAGTATTTTCTATAGTGCGCGTGAAGAAATCCGAAGTAGCATTATTAATCTGATAGAGTCCTTCCAATTTAACAAAGCCAACCACTTCATGAGTGCCTGGTCTGTGAGGAACTCCATCAGGCACTAGTACAACTAGCTAGTACAACTAGCTCTTTGCCTGTAAGAGACTGTGAGTAGAATATAATTTTCCCAATATTTTGATCTCTAAAATATGTTTCCTTGCCTGAAGGCAGAAATGTTTATGTTATGTTATCTGTCTTTTTTCTTTTTTTTTTTTTTTTTTTTTTTTGGCTTTTCGAGATAGGGTTTCACTCTGGTCCAGGCTGACCTGGAATTAGCTATGTAATCTCAGGGTGGCCTCGAACTCACAGCAATCCTCCTACCTCTGCCTCCCAAGTGCTGGGATTAAAGGCGTGCGCCACCACGCCCGGCTTGTTATCTGTCTTTTTAAAATAACAACCCAAAGTTAAAATTATTGCTGTAAATTACCAAAAATAATACAATTCTTGCTATAGTTAATGCTTATTTTAAAGTACTTAAAATGACTAAATCTAGTGATAAATATTAATAGCTGCTTCTTGAATAACACGTGTTTGAACTGTACAGACTCACTTGATATGCAAAAACACTTTTTCAAGATTTGCAAGCTTTTGTAAAAATTCACGGAGCCATTTGTGGTGTCGCAGGCCTTTAATCCCAGCACTCGAAAGGCAGAGATAGGAGGATCACTGTGAGTTTTAGGCCAGCCTGAGACTACATAGTTAATTCTAGGTCAACCTGGATTAGAGTGAGACCCTGCCTTGAGAAACCAAAAAAAAGGGGGGGGGTTTAGGGGCATGGAGAGATGGCTTAGCAGTTAAGGTGCTTGCCTGCAAAGCCAAAGGACCAAAGTTCAGTTTTCCATGAACCATGTAAGCCAGATGCACAAGGTGGCGCATGTGTCTAGACTTTGTTTGCAGTGGCTGGAGGCCTTGGTGCACCCATTCTTCCTCCCTCTCTCTCTCTCTCTCTCTTAAATAAATAAATAAAAATAATTTTTTTAATAAAAAAGTCATAGGTAATCCACAAAACTTAAAATAAAGTCAGATATGTCGTGAATGATAGTCATCTCATTTTCTACTGTAAAATGTATACAAAAATTTTATAAAAAGTTAAAATTTATCAAAATGTGCACCCAGACTACATGGTCCACAGTCCAAAGTAAAGTGTGAGGATAAGATGTCCATGTGAATTAGTTGGAGCACATCCTGCCATGCTGTCATGATTTTGTGGCTCCCTCCTGCTGCTAACACAGTGAGCTGGAATTGTATCTGTTTAAAAGACTATGACGCTAGTCATCTCTGGGGTTCATCAGGCCAGTATGTTTCATATCAAAGCAGAGTGTGATCTGATGGGTCTTATCTGTGTTTCACTCTGTAATGCAGTTAGCATATAGAACATGTATTAATAGACTTTATGTTACTGGTAAGGCTTTCCTCGACAGCAGTCATTAAGTTTTTGGAGAGTTCAAGCTACACATGAAGTTTTGACTCTGGGAATTGCCACTCCTAACCTCTGTGTTGTCCATTAACAGGTTTTTTTCTTCTAAAGAGTAATGAAAAATAGGAAAAGGAATTGTGTACTGTGCTCAGTAACTAAATATTTAATGTTTTGTTCCTTTTTTTCTTCTTTAGAAACACACAATCAGAGAGGAAGACCAATTTGTATAGCCCCTGATGATTATGATAGTGAGAGTGGAAGCATGATAAGCCAGACAGTTGCCATGGCGATTGCAGGAACGTCAGTCCCTCAGCTAACAAGGCCTGGTAGTTTCCTCCTCACATCAACGGTAAAGAAGTCCTCTTACAGATGTGTTTTTCTGGAATGACAAGTTTGTACAGAGAGGTGCCATAAGTAGCTGAAATTCTTGTGTTAGCTGATATAAAAGTATTTTGAACTTCATGAAAGTATTACGTTTTCTAGAATATTATCTGCCATGTGCCAAGTTGGGTGAAAACTATTACCCTTAGGTTAATATGAGAAAACCTGTATTTCAAAAATTGCCATATTTTATGTAGCTCATTGTCTTTATTTTTATTTATTTATTTATTTATTTATTTTTTGGTTTTTCGATTTTTCGAGGTAGGTCTCACTCTGGCCCAGGCTGACCTGGAATTAACTATGTAGTCTCAGTGTGTCCTTGAACTCACGGCAATCCTCCTACCTCTGCCTCCCGAGTGCTGGGATTAAAGGCGTGTGCCACCACGCCCGGCTTTTATTTTTTTTATATAAGTGTTTGTATGTTTATGCAGGGGTATGTGCACATGTGTGCGTGTGTGTGTGACTGCCAGATATTTATATCTGGTATCTTCCTCAACTGCTTTCTTCCTCTTTTTTTTTTTTTTTTTGGCTCATGTATATATGTGTGTGGCTTGCATGTATGTGTATGTGCCCACATAGACATACTTGTATGTGTGGAGACCACAAGTTGGCATCAAGTGTCTTCCTCAGTCACTGTCTTCATTCACAAAGGCAAATTTTCTCACTTGAATCCAGAGCTTGCTGATATAGCTCATTTAGCTGCCAGCTTGTCCCCAGGCTCCCCTGTCTTTACCTCTTGAGCACTGGGATTACAGGTATGCTACACACACACACACACACACACACACATTTACACTGGGGGGGGTGCTGGGGATCCAGACTCTTGTCCTTGTGGTTCTATAGCAAGTACTTTCTTCACTGAGCCATCCCTCTTGCCCCTTCTGATTTGCTCAACAGGGCCTCTCACTGAGCTCACCCAGAATTCCTCCCAGTGCTAGGATTAGTGCTACCAAACTAAACTCAGCACTCATGCTTGCATGGAATACACTTTACTTGACTGAACCATCTCCCTGGCCCCTCATTTTCTTTATTTTTTTATCTTATTTTACTTTTAGAGGGAAGGGAGAAAGATAATTGATGTGCCAGGACCTCAGCCACTGCAGTCAAACTCCAGACCCTAGCTCCACCTAGTGGGCATATGTGACCTTGTACTTGCCTCACCTTTGTGCATCTGGCTAACATGGGATCAGGAGAGGAAAACATGGATCCTTAGGCTTTGCAGGCAAGCGCCTTAACCGCTAAGCCATCTCTCCAGCCTATTTTCTTTGTTTTTAAAATTTATCAGTTCTACAAAATATTCAAAATTTAGCAATGATTGAATATTTATCCTTTTTTAACTTAACAGTGTAGTCCAAAAATTTATATATTTTATGTTTTACAAACTTACTCTGTTCTTTGTAGTTTGTCTCCCTTAATGGAGGCAGATATGAAGCAGAGAGGAGGCAAACTGCCACAGGGCAAGTTCAAATTCTAAAAGTTTTAAGTGACTTAGAAAAACACAATATATATGGCTGCAGCTCCATTTGTCAACTTATTAATAGTTATTATTTATAATATAAATATAAATAGTTACAGTATTATTTAAATGTTTAAGTATTTGCCTATTTTCTGTATAGTTGACAGTTTAATGGATTTTGGTGTATTTATAGAGTTGTGCAACTATCATTATAACTATTTTAAAACATTTTCATCATCCTAAAAAGAGCCTGTTAGGTCCCAATTTCTTCCAGCCTCAGCACTAGCCAGTGACTAATCTACTTTCTGTTCATGTCAATTTGTCTGTTTGGATGTTCCATGTAGATGAGACTGTTTACTGTGTTACTGCATATGTCTCACTTCTTTCACCAAGCATAACATCTTGAGGATTCATTCATCCACATTGTATCATAAATCAATGCTTTTTTCCCTTTTTGTTACCAAATAATATTACATTATATTGAGAGATCAAAATTTTACTTACTACATTTTAGTTGATGAACGTTTGGCTTTTATTTTTTACCTGTTAGGAATAATGCTACTCTGGCATTTTTGTCCAGCGCTTTGTGTATCTCTGTTGGATAAGAATGAATTTGCTGAGTCACATAGGAGCTATCTGGTTAGCATTTTGACAGACTTGTAAACCCTTTTTAAATGCCATTAATCATCTTTTTATGTGCTCATGGGCACATCTTTTTGCATATCTTCTTTGGAGAAAAGTCTATCAAATCTTTTGTATTAACTATGTTACTCATCTTTGCATTACTGAATTCAAGGAGTCTTTCAATATTCTCAGTGCAAATACCTTATTAGAAATGTGATTTGCAAATATTTTTCTCTTTTTATGGAAGTATCTTTTTGTTTTCTTAATGGTGGTGTTTGAAATACAAACACTTTTTAATTTTTTTTATTTTTATTTTTTTTTACTTTTTGGTTTTGTGAGGTAGGGTCTCACTCTGGTCCAGGCTGACCTGGAATTAACTAGGTAGTCTCAGGGTGGCCTCGAACTCTTGGCGATCCTCCTACCTCTGCCTCCCAAGTGCTGGGATTAAAGGCGTGCGCCACCACGCCCGGCCTTACAAACACTTTTTATTGTCATTGTTGGTAGAAAGTTCTTTCAATTGATGAGATGCTTAATCTTCTATGCCATGGCTATCTGTCCATTTTTCCAAGAGTGACATGCTGGCTGCTATTATAAAAGCCTTTGATGTTTTCAAGATAACAGGCCCATCTGGCCTTTTCCAAACATGAATTTTTATTCCTAAGTTAAGGAACGGTATACCAAATAACATTTGTATATAAGTCATTATAGAAATAGAAATCTCTAAACATTCTCTATGTTTAGGGACAATAAAAAGTTAAATTCTTATCAAGGATATAAATTGGATTGTTGTAGACAGATACAACAAAGTATAAAAGTTGTAATCTTAATGAATTCCAATTTAACAGCTTTTCTTTTATGATGTGCTTTTAGTGAGAATATATATATAAAGTACACATACAAAATCCAATAAGCTAGCATTCAGAAGGTGGAGGCAGGAAGATCAGGAATTCAGGGTCATCCTCAGATACATAGTGAGTTTGAAGCCAGGTTAGATTATATAAGACCTTGTCTTCAAGCCAAAAACAAACAACAACAACAAAAACAAAGCCCCACAAACAAGGGCTGGAGAGATGGCTTAGTAGTTAAGGTACTTGCTTGAGAAACATAAAGACCCAGGTTCAATTCCTCAGTACCCACGTAAGCCAGATGCACTGGGTGACGCATGCATCTGGAGTGTGTTTGCAATGGCTGGAGACCCTGGCTCACCCATTCTCTCTATCTGCTTTTCACTGTCTCTCTCTCTCTCTCTCTATCTCTCAAAATAAGCAAATAAATAAATAAAATATTTTTAAAAATTAAAAAAACACAAACAAACACCACTGCCCAGCCTGAGAAATCAAACATCCTTGGAAGAGTGTATTCCTTGGAAGCTCTCATTCCTGCCCTCATCATTTCTAGACCCCCTCAAAGTAAGCACAGTTCTTGGTGTTCCTCACTTTAGTTTTTACTTTACTTGCATGAAATATGTTACATATTAAAAAGTACATGAGACATTGTTGTTTTCAAAGGATAATAAAATGGAGACCTTTTTAACTACACCCTGACACATACACAAAAAAGAGAACATTGGCTGCCCTCCCAAAGTCCTTAGCAGGCTCTTTGCCTCCCAGCTACCTACTGTCCTCAAGAATGAAATACTTACTTGATATTGTTTATAATCTTGCTAAGTTTATATTGCTAGATGCCACAGACTTGTTTTATATTATTTTGATACTCCTCCATGTTAGAAATGTAGCTGCAATTCACTGATTCTTTGTATAGTTTTATTTATCCGTCCAGTGTTATACGTATACATGGCTTCTGACCTCTGCTGAGAGCCAGTAGCAGTCCTGTAGACTTTTGTATATGAGTTCTTTGTGCACACATACAATTCAGGTTATTTTCTAGAAATGGAATTTGCTGTGTATTATAATATGTATCTCTTTATACCAAGTGTATGCAAATATTTTTGAAAGTATTTGTTTCATTATGTGCTTGCTCCAATAGTGTGAGAGTTTCTGTCCTTCCCATGTTCATCACACTTAGAATTGCCAGCCTTCTCATAATACCTCATTCTAGTTTCACCTTCACTAGTGGCAAAGGGGGCCAGAGAGTTTCCTCTTTTATTCTATTCTCTGCAATTCCTTTTTTGAAGATTAGAATTTTTTCTTCCTAGAATGTTTGAAGAATCCATCTGTTCTATCTGTGCATGCAGGATTTTTTTGGAATTTTTAAAATTAGATATAATTCTTTGGTTATAAGGCTGTTCAAGTGGAAATATATTAAAATTTCATGGCCTATATAAATCTTGTAGATATTTTATATGATCTTTTTAATGTCTGTATTATCTGTAGCACATGTGAACGTTTTCATTTTGTGACGAGCTTTTTACTTTTCTTAACTCATTTGTCCCAGCAGTTTAGAATGTCTGGGCATGTTGAGTCACTTCTACAATCCTAGCGCTCAACACGGAGGCAGGGGATCACAGGATTGAGGCCATCCTGAGCTATATTGTGGTCTTTGTCTCCCAAAAAAAAAAAAAGGAGAACTAGATGTGGTGACGCATGCCTTTAATCCCAACACGTGGATGACAGGGGTAGAAGAATCCCTGTGAGTTCAAGTTCACCCTGAGACTACATAGTGAATTCCAGGTCAGCCTGGATTAGAGTGAGACCCTACCTCAAAAGAGGAGGAGAAGGACATGGAAAAGAAAGAAACATGAAAAATATACCTGAGATTCTTGAAAAGAAGTGTGAAGTGGATCCATCTACAGAGGCTGACTCCCAGCTGATTGAGTTGCTCTCCCAGATGCTGTCCATGGGTTTCTCTGATGAAGGTAGCTGGCTTACCAGGCTGCTACAGACCAAGAATTTCGACATCGGGTCTGCTCTGAACACCATCCAGTATTCAAAGCACCCTCCACCATTGTGACAGTGTTTACGCCTAAATCCCACATTCCCCTTTGTCTCATAGTTGCATTGAGTAGAGCAGCAAGGCCTTGGTAAGGGCAAGGCCTGCAACAGACTTCAGAATTTGAGGGTGGGGTGCAGTAGGACAAGGGACTTGAACATCATTCTGAGGCCATATGTGTGCTGATATCTGAGAATGAAACCAGGTACCCACAGATACCCAGCTTCTGAGCTTCTGCCTCCTCCCTCAGGCACACTTGCTCTCCCTGCCAGCTTCATACCAGCAGTACAGAATGTCTTCTGCTTTCTCTATTCAAAATGATGAATACACTGACATTTAGTTATTTTCAACAAATGAAAACATTTTGTTGGAGTGCATGAAGGGGGAGGCAGTCATCTGGAGTTGAGTCTTAGTCATCTAAGCTTTGGGCTCTCAAGATGTACTGCCTTGTTTCAAGACCACTCTAGTTATCTGTGTCCAGATGTCAACTGCTTTTAAAGAAAATCCCTCTGCAGTATCCTGTGACCTGCTTTGTAAACATTCTGTAATTAAATGGCATAAGAACTTTAATTATATATATTGAAGAACAGTGTTAGGAGCATTGGCTTTGGGATCCAGTTAACAAGCTATAATTGACCTTTTTTTTAATATGTAGCTTAGGAAAAATATTTAATTATTAGCCTTCAATTTCCTTGCCTATAAATATAAAAAATACCATCTTATAAGATTGGAGGGATTGCTTAGCTGTTTAAGGTGCTTGCCTGCAAAGCCAAAGGACCCAGATTTGATTCCCCAGGACCCATATAAGCCAGATGCACAAGGTAATGCATGTATCTAGAGTTCATTTGCAGCACCTGGAGGCCCTGGTATACCCATTCTCTCTATCTTTTCTCTCTATCTTTCTCTCTCTCTCTCTCTCTGTCTCTCAGATAAATAAAAATTATATTGAATATGTGGATCCTAGCTACAAATGATTGGACTTCTATGTGAGTAAAAATAAAACTCAGTAGCAGAAACCACTAAGCTAGAAAGGAGTATAAAGGGAATAGAAAGGGAGGGAGGGGGGACTTAATAGGATGGCATTGTATATATGTAAGTAGAAGAACAGATTAATGGGGGTGAAAAGGCCTAGGTGAGGTCAGGGGAAGAGGTTGAGTAAAGGAATGGTGGAGGGAGGTCTAATCAAAATCTAAGAGAATATGAAAAGTCATATGGAAACCTGCCTTTCTGGACAATGGAACACTCAGAAGCCATCGATTGTTACTAGAACATTTTCAGTGCCAGGGATGGGATACCTTCCAGTGAGTACTTGGCCAGGGAGGTCACAGATACCCCCAAAACCTTATAGGCCATTGCCGAGGCTCTTGGTTTCCCACCAGGAATAGATGGTAAGACCCTATTGCTGAAGAAGCCACATACTCATACTTGGGTGGTAAATTCACTGAGAAAACTTGCTGGAGCTGAGTTGAAAGCCTCCTCCGTGTAGACCAGCTGACAGAAAGTTGGAAAAAGCTACGCTGCATGCAGTTCAATGGGACAGAGAAAATACCAGTGAAGGTACTCAACAGTGAACACTGCAAGCTTTAAATTTGGCCAGTCAGGCCAAATGAGCCAACAGGTGAAATAGTGGCATGTCTGTTATGGGTGGAAACCAACTGCTCTCTAATTGGACTGGAAGCCCGCTCCATGGGAAAGAACACATCCCTGATACTGAAAACCTAAACGGGTAGTCATGAGCCCTAAGGGTGTAATGTCTGCTGGTGTCTCACTAAATGTATATACTGTGCTCACCAAACTGCCCAGTAAGCACTTCTCTTAATGTCCACACCCCTATATTAATGCTACTCTCACTTTTGGTTAGAGAAGCTTCTCTTTTCACATGGTGGCAACCTTGGGATGACTCAGAAGGTACCATGGTGCTGAGAAGAAGTGACAGAGGAGTGCTCAGCACTGAAACAGCCCAAATCTACCTTCCAAGGCTCAGGGTCCATTGCGGAAGAGGGGGAGGAAATAATGTAAGAGCCAAAGGAAGAGTAAGACTCCTTACAACGTACTCCTCCAGACACAAAATGGTCTGGATATCCATGACCTCACAGTGCTTGACACTACCTACATAAGACCATCATAATAGGAGGAAAAGATCATGACATCAAACTGAAAAGAGTCAGAGGGGGAGGGGATATGATGGAGAGTGAAGTTTCAAAGGGGAAAGTGGGGGTAGGGAGGGAAGTACCATGGGATATTATCTACAGTTAAGAAGTTGTCAATAAAATAATGAAAAAGAAAAAAAATCAAATAAAAAATGTTTTTAAAAAAGAAGCAAAACAAAAAAAATTATATTGAGCCGGGCGTGGTGGCACATGCCTTTAATCCCAGCACTTGGGAGGCAGAGGAAGGAAGATTGCCATGAGTTCAAGGCCACCCTGAGAATACAGAGTGAATTCTAGGTCAGCCTGGGCTATAGTGAGACCCTACCTCCAAAAACCAAAATATAAATAAATAAATAAATAAATAAATAAATGACAATATAAAAAGATTTTTTTAAGTTAAACTTTTTAGCATAGTGTTTAGCACATTTCATTTTAAGATTTTACTGTCATCATTGCTGTCATTCTACATTATTTCAAAAATAAGGTAATACAACCTATTTGGTAATGTTTTTAGAGAACTAAAATAATTTTATACCTCTATATAAGTTATTGGTCAGGGGGTATCCTTCATCCCCCAAAACAATGTAGACTATTGCCACTGCCTTTGGTTGCCCACTAGAAGTAGATGGTAAGTCCCTATTGCTGAAGACAACACATATTTTGGTTGTAGGACATAGAAATCAGGCTAAAACTGAACTGGAAGCTTCCTCACTGCTGACTCGGTTTGGAGTGCCAGAAGGTACTCAACTGACTTGTTCCACTGTGGACTCTGCATACTACAATACCAACCTGCCAGCAAATGTCTACTTTTCATTAAACAGCAACCTTTCAAGTTAAAGTTCTAAATGACTATCTTCAAAAAATTCTATTTAAATCAAATGGTTCTTCTGAGAACTTCATTTTTAAGCAATATTTGTTATATTGTATATATTTGTTTTCTTGTTCGTTTGATATTTGATACAATCTTAATATATAACCCAGACTGACCTCAAACTCACAGTCCTCCTGCCTCAGCCTCCCAAAGGCTAGTATTACAGGTGTGTGCCACCAGGCCACCATTATTGTCCTTGTGTTTTCTTTTTTAAGAAAACAATTGACAACCACATAACCAGAAATGGTCATTGTGAGCTGGTTTCCATCTCATGTTCTTTATTTGCAGAGTGGCAGGCAACATACCACCTTTTCAGCAGAATCAAGCCGGAGCCTCTTGATCTGTCTGCTTTGGGTTCTCAAGAATGCAGATGAGACAGTCCTGCAGAAGTGGTTCACAGACCTCTCAGTCCTGCAGCTCAACCGGCTCTTAGATCTGCTTTATCTCTGTGTATCCTGCTTTGAGTACAAAGTAAGAGGCCATTATACCATTGCAATGAAAAAGAATGTAAAGAAAATATAGAAAAGGAAGAAATTTTCCTCAATGTCTTTTCTAATGCTTAAATTTTAGGGGAAAAGGGTATTTGAAAGAATGAACAGTTTGACCTTCAAGAAATCAAAGGACATGAGGGCAAAACTTGAAGAAGCTATCTTGGGGAGCATAGGTGCCAGGCAAGAAATGGTGCGCCGAAGCCGAGGACAACTCGGTATGTACATGAACCTTCCTGTGAGAATTATTTCCATTTCATGAATTAGGTTCTGTAACCATTGCTGTTGTAAGTCTTCAGTGTTTTAAACAATCATTTTGAATGAAGTTATGAATTAATGTGAGTAATTATTTCACAGCAGGATCCAGGAGGGTCTGATTTTAAAAACATGAACATCTGTCTCAGTTTGTTGTGGATAGTCTCAGCCTATTCTGTTGTCCTCGTGTAGCTAATAGCACACCTCCTACTCTTTTTAAAAACAGGCACTTTGGAGCAATTTTTGATTCACAGCAAAATTGAGCATAAGGTACAAAGATTTCCATAACACAGTTCTTTCTAAGGTTTACTTTTGGCAAGAATGGAATTGTTAGAAGCTGTTTTACATATTTATAAATTTTAAAACTTAACAGTCTTAGGAATAGTTACCATTATGTAAATGTAAAAACTGAAGTTTATTTTGTCTTACAAAAATTAAACCTACATTTACCTTTGAACATTTAAGCTACTCCACCTAATAATGGGTACTTTTTGTGTATGGGGGGATGCGTGTATTTTTGTGTCTGGGTATATACACAAGTGTGTACATACATGAGGAAGTCAGAAGTCAACATCAGCTGCCTTCCAATATTGATCTCCACCTTATTTTTTAAAAATATTTTTATTTAGCTGGGCATGGTGGTGTACACCTTTAATCCCAGCACTCAGGAGGCAGAGGTAGGAAGATCACCATAACTTCAAAGCTACCCTGAGACTATATAATGGATTCCAGGTCAGCCTGGGCTAGAGTGAGACCCTACCTCGAAAAACATATCTATATATATGCAAGCAGACAGAGAAAGACAAAGACAGACTGTGAACAGACTCCATTTGCATGCACCACTTTGTGCATCTGGCTTTACGTGGGTACTAGGGAATTGAACACAGGGTCATTAGGTTTTACAGGCAAGAGCCTTAATTGCTGAGCCATCTCTCCAGCCCCTCCACCTTATTTTTTTAATTGTTAATTTGAGAGAGCAAGATTGAAAGAGGTGCAGGGGAGAGTGGGTGCACCAGGGCCTCCAACCACTGCAAACGAACTCCAGACACATGTACCACCTTGTGCATTTGGCTTACGTGGGTCCTGGGTAATTGAACTGAGGTCCTTTGGCTTTGTAGACAAATGCCTTAACCGCCAAGCCATCTCTCCAGCCCCCTCCTTCACCTTATTTTTTAACACAGGATCTCTCACTAAACCGAGAGCTTACTGATTAGGCTAAACAAGCTAGTCAGCAAGTCCCAAGGATCCTCTGGTCTCTTCCTCCCAGCACTGGCATTACAGTCATGTGCCACCAGCCTTTCACTAACTGAGCTCTGTCTCCAGCCCTTAATAATAGACATTAAGGAAGTAGGAGGTAATTTTGTGGGAGAAAAAGTATGTGATAGAAATATAAATATATATATTTCTAAATATTTTTAATGGGGAGATTTGGTCCCTCCCCACAATTTCTCAAAGAGGCATTTCAAAATCAGGAGAACCTGAGGTGGAGAAAGGACATGACCCTCTGGCATCAAAATGCAAAGTAGTTGACAAGTAGTACAACCTTCCGATTAATGTTTCTAAAGGGCTTCTTGGGTGTAAATGCAAAAGGAAAATGATTTTAGTTTCATTTTGTATGTATTTATTTGGCTTTCATATCTTAGAGAGAAAATAATTAAATTTGATTTTTAAATTTTAGATTAAAAAAAGATTTTTTGAGAATTATTTAGTTAGTTGAGAAAAGAAAACCAGAAAAGGGAAAACAGAAAACATACAAGCCAGTCTTTTATTGTATAAAATAATTGGGTTTTTTAAATTAGTTATGGACATACTCAGTATGTAAACAGCCCATGTTGGTACCATCCTTATCCTCATCCCTACCCCCTCTCCAAAGGGGCCCTCCTCGATGGGGATTCTGGTTATCCCCATGGGAATTGTGGGTCATGCATTATGGGGTAGCCATCAGTTATGGGAAAGAGTCAATGTCTGTGCATAATGTCTCAACTTGTGGCTCTAACAATCTTTCCGCCCTCTCTTCTGCAAATTTCCTTGAGCCATGTTGGGTTCGTTTTAGGTCCACTTCAGTGATGGGCTCTTAAGAGCCTCTGGATCTCTGGTTTTGTAGGTGTTGAGTGTCCTCAGTGTCTTATATCCTTCATCCTTATGCTAATACCAGGTTCACCAAGAAAGCAGCATTCTTACTCACTTCCCCACTTCCTCTGTGGTTTCAGCTGGGACTGGGGTGAAGTGTGATGGGCTGTTTCTCTCCTCAGGTCCTGCTTCTATCTGAAAAAGAGAAACAGAATCTCCAACAGAGAGTGAAGTCAGCACTAGTTAAATAGGATAACCATTATTAATTTAGAGAGAACTTAAACAGTATACATATTGCATTAAATCTGTATATTGCTTTTGGTAGGACTGCCATTTTCACAATGTTAATTCTGCCTATCCAAGAGCATGGGAAGTCTTTCTATGTTCTCAAGTCCTCCTCATTTTCTTTCTTGAGTGTTTTTATGTTTTCATTACATAAATCTTTCACATCCTTAGTTAATATTATTCCAAGGTATTTTAATTTTTTTGTGCTATTGAAAATGGGACAATGTCGCTAATTTCTTTCTCTGTATCTTTGTCCTTTGCATGTAGAAAGGCTACTGATTTTTGTGCATTGATTTTGTATCTTGCTACTTGGCTGAAGGAATTAATCACCTTTAAGAGTTTTGAGATGGAGACTGTTGGATCACTTATGTATAGAATCATGTCATCTGCAAGTAGGACTAACTTAAACTTCTTCCTTTCCAATTTATAGCCCTTTTATTTCTTTCTCCTGTCTTACTGCTTGGGCTAGGACTTCCAGTACTATGTTGAAGAGCAGAGGTGAGAGTAGACACTCCTTTCTTGTTCCTGATCTCAATGGGAATTCCTTGAGTCTCTCTCCATTAAGTTTTATTTGGCTTTAGGTGCTTTATATATAGCCTTTATTATGTTGAGACATAATCCATCCATGCCTATTATCTCCATTGTTTTGATCATGAAGTGATGTTGTATTTTATCAAGAGCCTTTTTTGCATCTATCGAAATGATCATATGTTTTTTGTGATTAAACTTATTTTTATGGTATATTACATTGATGATTTCCAGATGTTGAACCAACCCTGCATT
This sequence comes from Orientallactaga sibirica, assembly GCA_036365145.1. NCBI lineage: Eukaryota > Metazoa > Chordata > Mammalia > Rodentia > Dipodidae > Orientallactaga > Orientallactaga sibirica. The sequence goes on along the minus strand of JAEOAD010000015.1, from coordinate 29,070,599 downwards.
CTGGGATAAAGCCTACTTGATCAAGGTGGATAATGCTTTTGTTGTGTTGTTGAATTCAGTTTGTAAGGATTTTTTTCAGGATCTTTGCATCTAGGTTCATCAGGGAAATAGTCCTATAGTTTTCTTTTCTGTGACATCTCTGCCTGGTTTTGGTATTAGGGTGATACTTGCTTCATAAAAGGAGTTGGGGAACTTTCCCTGTTCTCCAATTATGTGGAACAGTTTGAGAAAAATTGGTTTCAGTTCTTCCATGAAGGTTTGATAGAATTCAGCTGAGAAGCCATCTGGTCTTGGACTCTGCTTTTTGGGGAGGTTTTTGATTACCTTTTCAATCTCGATGGGTGTGATAGGTTTGTTTAGGAAATTAATCTGCTCTGAGTTTAGTTTTAGTAGGTGGTATGTGTCTAGGAATGCATCCATTTTTTCTAGACTATTTCATTTTGTGGTGTAGAGGTTTTGGACTTCTCTCTCTCTCTCTCTTTTTTTTTTTTTTTTTTTTTTTTTTTTTGCTTGATCAATTTGGCCAGGGGTTTGTTAATCTTGTTCAGGAGATTAATCTGCTCTGAGTTTAGTTTTTGTAGGTGGCATTTTATTTATATGAGAGAGAGAACAAAGTAGAGGAAGAGAAAGAGAATGGGCATTCCAGGGCCTCCTGCCACTGCAAACAAACTCCAGATGTATGCGCCACCTTGTGCATCTGGCTTACTTGGGTCCTGGAGAATCGAACCTGGGTCCTTTGGCTTTGTAGGCAAGTGCCTTAATCAATAAACCATCTCTCCAGCCCCTTTTTGTTTTGTTTTGTTTTGTTTTGTTTTGTTTTGTTTTGTTTTGTTTTGTTGTTGTTGTTCTGTTAGGTTCAACCTAGCAAGGACAACAGTCATGAATTGTTGGTCTTTTATTGGTTTTCTGCAAGCTCTGCCAATTGCTTGGTCAGGGTCACATAGGGACACGTGTCTTCCTTTTGGGGTTCTGAACCTGTTGTCTCTTCTATGTTTTGATTAGAGACTTCCATTTTGGGACTAGGCAACTTTGTTAGGGTTACTTCCATTTGATTTTTCATGTCCTTCCTTTTACAGTGTGGTCTGCTCATCAGAGTGTGGGAATCTTATTTAATTCAAGAGGAAGCTGTAGTTTACCCTTGATGTGTCGTCAGTGATTGATCCCTTTTATGTTTGACTATATTAGGCTTTTGGTGTCGAGGGACCTGGTGGCAGGGCCATTGGCCAGTGTCAAGGCAGGGGGGTAGGACTGTGCAGTCTGGTGACATGATGGGGGTGGGGAGGGGAAAGGTGGAGGATAGGACTTCACGGTCCTGTGCTGTGGCAGGACAGTGGTCCCAGTGGCAGGAAAGGGGAGGAAAGCCATGGGAGAGAGGGAGCCATAAGAGCCAGTTGGCGTGGGGAAAGGTGAGAGGTGCCTGGCCAGTATCCATGGAGCCTGCAGGTAATGCAGGAGTGAACCTCAACAGCACTAAAATAATTGTTTTAGTTCTTGTTGGGGCTCTGAACTTTTACTTTCATTCTTCTTTCTTCCTCTCCACCAATTTAAAGTCTCATTGTTTTCAGCCAGAGGCAGAGGTAGGTGGATCACTGTGAGTTCAAAGCCACCCTGTGACTACATAGTGAATTCTAGGTCAGCTTGGGCTAGAGAGTGAGACACTCGCTCAAAAAAACAAAAAGATTTGCATTTAATTGTTTTCAAAAGGAAACCTTTTTTTCCTAGTTGAAAGCTTCAAATCACTGATTCTGTTATATGTATGGATATTTCTCCACTATTCTCAGTGCCTTCCCCACCTAGAGTAAATTTCTCCTGTTCCTTAAAGATCCCACCATACCATTCAATCTGCCTTCATATCTAGAATCCTCTCCGGATACGTGCCCCCCTTCCTCTTTTCCTGACTTACTGAATTCTTACTTTTTCAGTAAGTATATGTAGCAGACAGCTTCAGGTTCGCTGAGATGAACTTGCAGACCGGGCACAGTTATGGAAGAAGGGATATTATTTATTGAAGCTTACAGATCCAGGGGAAGTTCCATAAAGGCAGGAGAAGCAGCCTGTTCTTCACAGGTCCAAGCAGAGAGAGAAACCAACCAGCCACCACAGCACACAGAGCAAAACTACAGCCAAAAGGTCACACAGCACACTTCAGGATCTCCTGCTAGGCACATTTGCATATCTTTACAATGGAATCTCAAACCCACACCATTACCACCTTAAGACTGGCCCCCAGTGACATTGCCTCTAGCAAGGTGATTGCAGATGCAAACTATAACTAGTAAAACACTGAATATATTGGGGGACATATATTCAAACTACCACAGTATTCATCCTTCTTATTTTAGTTAGACACACTGAGCTTTCATTATATAGCAGATATTTGATTAGCCTCAGCATAGCATGCTAGACAAAATAAATATTTCTGTCTGTAACTACCTTATGCTTTTGTTTGTTTGTTTTTCGAAAAATGGGCTAACTCTAGCCCAGTGACCTGGAACTCACTCTTGTAGTCCCAAGTTGGCCTGCAGCTCACCATGATCTTCCTACCTCAGCCTCGTAAGTGCTGGGATTAAAGGTGTGTTCCATCATGCCCATCTTAGTTTATATGCTTAGGTTCATAAGTGCTATGGATCTGGGTGTGGTGGCTCATATCTGTAATCCCAGGAAGATAAAGTAAAAGTGTTGTCTTAGGCTGGGGAAATGCTTTAGTAGTTAAGGTATTTACCTGCAAAGCCTAAGAACCCCAGTTTGATTCCCCAGGACCCACATAAGCCAGATGCGCAAGGGGTTGCATGCATCTGGAGTTCATTTGCAGTGACTAGAGGCCCTGGTGTGCCCATTCTCTGTATCTGCTTCTTTCTCTCTCAAATAAATAAATAATTTTTTAAAGTATTGTCTTAAGTTCTAAGCCAGCCTGGGTTACAGAATATGATATCTCAAAAATTAATTAATGCACCAGGCATGGTAGTGCATGCCTTTAATCCTAGCACCCGGGAGGCAGAGGTAGGAAGATCACTGTGAGTTCAAGGCCACCCTGAGACTACATAGTGAATTCCAGGTCAGCCTCGGCTAGAGTGAGACCCTACCTCAGAAAAAAAAAATTAATTAATGCCATGGACAGGAACAAAATAAATTCAAAGGCAAAAATATCTTGGGGAATAAAGGAAGATCTTTCTAAAGAGGAGAACATGTGTGAGAGGATAATCAGGTAAAAGGCTTCTGAATTAGGAGCATGCATAGTGAACTAGCCAAACCTTCCATACTGATGGAATTCAAGGAGAGCTGAGTCACTGTACTGATATGAGAGGGACAGTGGTAAGAAACAAGGCCCTATCATGTAGCTTTTTACCAGAAAGTCTGTGTTAGGTCATTCCTTGGTCATTTAAAAAGGGTGAAAATTGGGGCTGGAGAGATGGCTTAGTGGTTAAGGAACTTGCCTGCAAAGCCAAAGGACCTCAGTTCAATTCCCCAGTACTCACATAAGCCAGACACACAAGGGGGCACATGCATCTGGAGTTGGGTTGCAGTGGCTGGAAGCTCTGGTGTACCCATTCTCTCTCTCTCCTCTCTCACTCTGCCTCTTTCCCTCTGTCAAATAAATAAAAATAAAATATTAAAAAGGGTGGAAATTAACAGCACCCAGTATTCCTTGCATGTTTTCATATGCACATATATGTAGTCCAACTTAATTTTTTTGTTGTTGTTGTTTTATTGATGTAGGGTCTTGCTCTAGCTCAGGCTGACCTGGAATTTACTACGTAGTCTTAGGCTGGCCCTGAACTCATGGCAGTCCTCCTACCTCTGCCTCCCAAGTGCTAGGATTAAAGGAGTGAGCCACCATGCTTGGTAATAACAGTTTTTAATTGACTTTAAAATTTGTTTAACAGAGAGAAGCCCATCTGGAAGTGCCTTTGGAAGTCAGGAGAACCTGAGGTGGAGAAAGGATATGACCCACTGGCGTCAAAACACAGAGAAGCTTGACAAGTAGTACAACCTTTGGATTAATGTTTCTAAAGGGCTTGTTGGGTATTATTAGGTATTCATATCTGAGAGAGAAAATAATTGTATTTGGTTTTTAAGTTTTAGATTAAATTTTTTCTTAAGAATTATTTACTTATTTAGTTGAAAGAGTGAGAGTGTACACCAGGGTCTCTAACCCCTGCAAACAAACTCTAGACACATGTGCCACCATGTGCATCTGGCTTATGTGTGTTCTGAGGAGTTGAACCTGGGTCCTTAGGCTCCTCAGGTAAGCGCCTTAACTGATAAGCCATATCTCCAGCCCTAAAAAAGATTTGAGGGAAGAGTTTTTCATGTGTTATAGAAAAAAAAAATTTATATATTTTAAAACCCATGTCTACATAAATAATAAAAAGTTCCTCCAACAAATCTGGAAAATGTATTCAGCAACTATTAGAAGTAGTTTTGCTTCCTTGGGGTTTCCTCACTTCTTAAGTTATAATTGACAGAGTGGATTTTCAGTGCAGTTCTGATATATGTGCAGCTGTGTAGTGAATCAGGCTTGCTCACATCTCACCTCACAGAGGCCTTTCAGTTTTGTTTCTACTTATGATTCCATTTGGTCTCACCTAGAGTAACATTGCATACCAAGAATATTTGTATCAGCAGATAAGAGGAAGTTAGATGAAGCTTTAGAAAAATTAAGTACTTTTATCTTGAATAAATACATTGAAAATCTTGCCATCCTCGATGAGTAACATTTGAATGTTGTTCCACACACAATAGTCCTACATGCAAAGCCCACACAGTGCCACCTAGTGTTAGTGCCATTGGCCAGAAAGCAACATGTTTGCTACAAATAGTGATGCATTTAGGGCATGTGTTCTCATACCAGGAGAGAAGATGTGTGTTCAGTCAACAGAACGTAGAGAAAAATACATAAAATTTGTAAATGTAAAATATATTTAAAAATACAAAATGTCCTATGTGTACGCAAATATTGAAAAAAGTTTCAAAGATTTATTTTTATGCATCATTAAGTTGTTTCTGACTGCTCAGCTTTAAACAGATAATGAAACATCTCACAATACTTATTTTAGGTCAAGGGCAGAGATTGAACATGAAGCAATAATTGATGGGAACCTGGCTACTGAAGCAAACCTCATCATCTTAGATACACTAGAGATTGTTGTACAGGTAAGAGCTAAGCAGGAAGAAACTGGAGTATCACATTTAAACATGAACAGGTCTAAGCACTCTGTGATTCTCTAACTACAATGTACATCTCTTCCCACAATTCCATCTGTTTATTCTTTGAGGATGATTATAAAGTCTTTATTTCATTGTCCTCCTCAAGACGCTGGTGTTACTTTTGAAATGGCCACTGAATATTTATAATAGGACATCCTGCCTAAGAGTCAACATACGTATTTAGCCATATTGCATAAAGATAGAGATATATTGAGATTATTCTGACTTCTACATATCACAATGATTCAGGCCTTTTATTTGCAATTACTTTATGTGGTTACATTGGTAATCTTGTAGACAGTATTATCCTGTGAGTCACAGCAGTTGACATTTGGTTAGTTCTTCAGGCACACAAAAGAAAGAAATAGTATTTCCAAGATAGCTTCACTCTCCTGTCTGCACACTGCAGGAGGAAGAAGGTGCAGGAGCGGAGTGCACGTGTGTTGAAGGGCACACTTCATAGAAAGCTCATCTTGCTTTCTAGCTGCATTCCAAGTCCCCAGCCAAAATCCAGGTTTTCTCTTCTTAAAGGAAGATGGGAAGAATGATTATCTGTTCTGGGTACTTTCTTTAGGTTTTAGCCTTTTTTGTGGTTACTTTCTGCATGACTCTCAAGTCTGTCTAAGTTTATTTACAAATTTTCTCAGAATAGACTATTATTTCTTACTATCGTATGCATGCTCCATTCTTTTGTCCCCTCACTTGCTTCTTTCCTGTTTTCCCTCCTTTTCTTTTATCCATATCTGCTCAACTTCTTGAAATCTTACTGGCACTTGTTATCTTATAACTTTTTGGGTTTTTATACATATTTTTACATTCTTAGCCAAATTGCAGGTACATGTCTGTTTCATGTGTTTATCTTTAAATTGCAGACAGTTTCTGTGACAGAATCCAAGGAGAGCATTCTGGGTGGGGTGCTGAAGGTGCTCCTGCACAGCATGGCCTGTAACCAAAGCGCCATGTACCTACAGCATTGCTTTGCCACGCAGAGAGCTCTGGTGTCAAAGGTACGTCACTCTGTGCCCACTATGTGTCTACCTGCTTTCTTTTGTGACACTGTCCACTTGTTAGTGTGTAAGTAGATAAAACACAAAAACTTAATACCCTCGGTCCCTTTTGTCTCTGTCCTGCCTGTCTTCAGGAACATCACATTTATTTGGGTCACCATTAGTTCCTGCTTAGAAAAGTTATTTGTTTGGAAAGGGACTTGGTATTAATAACTGATGTTTGAGTATTTGATTATAGATTCTTCTTATTTTATTTCCAACTTGTTTTGTCTGTCTCTTCTCTGTGGTATTGGAAATTGAATGTGGTCCTAGCACTTGCTGTGCATGTATTGAACTCAAGTGATAACCTTTGCTCTGTCTATTCCTTTTTAACTCATTTATTAAGAATTTAGTCTAAATTGAGTATGGTGGCGCTTGCCTTTAATGCCAGCACTTGGGAGGTAGAGGTAGGAGGATCGCCATGAGTTCGAGGCCACCCTGAGACTACATAGTGAATTCCAGGTCAACCTGGGCTAGAGTGAGACTCTATGTTGAAACAGTTCAGCCCATGGGATTGCCTTATACTGTGGTGAAGGCAATGCTGTTTCTTCTACCACTTCATCGGTTTAGATTCTGTGTTTTTCCCTGGAAATATGTCTGTCCATATATATATATGTATTCATATTTATGAATAGATTTATGTTTTGATATATAGATATATATATGATATATACTTATCTTATGTAGTCAATAATAATGTAGTTAATATCTGGTTGAAGCCTTTTAACAATTCCATGTAGATAATACTTTATGGAAAACATGTTCAGCTATTGCTACTACTAGCAAGTGACATCATCAGTGTTTCTGACTCTGGGCCAATATTGTGCCTTAACCATTCCTTTACTGTCTAGACTAGGACACCATATTTCCCAGTCAGATTATATGTCTGAAATTAGGCTGTGTGAACTCAGTATTTGTGTGGTTTTTCCAGTTCCCTGAGCTCTTGTTTGAGGAGGAGACGGAGCAGTGTGCGGATCTGTGCCTGCGGCTTCTCGGGCACTGCAGCAGTGGCATTGGCACCATCCGCTCACACGCCAGTGCCTCTCTGTACCTGCTCATGAGGCAGAACTTTGAGATTGGGAATGTAAGTATTTAGCTCAAGAATTCTCTGGATTCATAAAGAAATACAGCTTTTCAAACAGGTATTCAATACATTGTTGGAGGAACATTTGTAGTGTTTTGTATATTTTGAGTCTTAATCTTAGATTGTCTAGATTGTTTCATTCTGTAGCTATCTTTCAGAAGCTCACGTCTCAAATTTTACCACACACACACACACACACACAGTAGTATAGGCTCACACTGCTATTTTTACAGTTATTAAGTCCTCTCATAATACAGAAAGAGAAGATTTGAAGTCGGGCATGGTGGCACACGCCTTTAATCCCACCACTTGGGAGGCAGAGGTAGGAAGATCACTATGAATTCGAGGCCACCCTGAGACTACATAGTGAATTCCAGGTCAGCCTGAGCTAGACTGAGACCCTACCTTGAAAACCAAAAAAAAAAAAAAAAAAAAAAAAAAAAAACATATATTTGAGTTGCTTTATTAATCTCATTTAGTTTTTCAACTAAAGTCCCTAAAATTTGACCATGCATAGTTAGCATTTCTTGCTAACAGTTTTTGTTACTTTAGGAAATGTATTTTTTTTTCCTATTGTGACAAAGAGCTAATTTATCATAGTAGGGCTAGAGAGTAACTCTTAAAGGATCAGGAAACTTAAAACTGGCAATGATGTTTATTTTCTTGACTGCCCACTATATTTTCCGCTCCCCCAATATGGTTAGGCATATTACTACCTTGAATACTTGAATTGTTTTCAACTACTTGAATGAATTTTATCCCATAAACTATGGAGAGCTACTGGAGTATTTTCAGGGAATGAGTGATGTGCGTTTTACAGAAATATCCTGGGTGCTACATGAGAAATAGACTTTATGGATAAGAGAGCACCAAGGAGAGTGGTTAGGAAGTTCTTCCAGCAATGAAGGTAAGCATTTGTAAGGGTGTTCACAAAAGTAGTGGTATGAGGAAAGGAAACAAGAGACAAGTTTGAACAGCTCATGTTCAATCTAAATCTAATCTAAATCAGTCATATCTAATGTGGATTAGATTTATCATATGGCGAATGTGAAAGAAGAATGAGTGTCAGATGACCCCTAAGTTATCTTGGACATACTGACTAGAATGGTTAGGAAACATATAGTTGAGCTGCTTGGTAAGAGAGAACAGTCTAGAACAGTACATAGGAAATAAACTGAAGACAAAAACAAGTATATGTTCCTATTACTATATAATTACTAGATACTACTAAAAACTTTAAAAAACAATCATGCATGTTGTCAAAGGAAAGGGATTAGTGAAGCTCTTTGAGCATATCACTTGTGGAGAGAAGATTTTTGACAAAAATTAGGGAACATGTCAGTAAATAAGAAAGGCAGCCAAGAACTAGAGAAGATGGAAAAGGAATAAAGAGTAGGATGGGCTGGATGTCATTCTGAGTTGGCATGTGCTTTGGCCTTGAGTTCAGTCCCCAACACTGCAGAACGCAAAGAAAGGAAAACCTGTACATGCATGGCCACTAAGGATGAGAGAAGGTAATCCGTACATGTAAGTATGTGAAGATGTCAATAGAATATTAACTAAAAAAATATTTGATTTGACAACTTAGTCTTAAGAGTGGTTGCAGAATGAGGACATTAGAGCAGAAATCAATTGATACTTTAAAAAAGTTCTCAGGTACCTGGTGTGGTGGCACATGCCTTTAATCCCAGCACTCAGAGGCAGAGATAGGAGGAGCACTGTGAGTTTGAGGCCTGCCTGAGACTACATAGTGAATTCCAGGTCAGCCTGGGGCTAGGGCAAGACCCTGCTTCCAAAAAACAAACCAAAAATGTTCTAAGGTCTTAAAGATATCACTAAAGGATTCTACCTCTTATTACTCTGTGGATATGTAGAAAATGACCATCATAGTTTAGACCTAATTAAATGAACTAGTACTATACCTAGACTTGTAGTTTGAGAGTAGAGTGGATACATAGCATGCATGATACCCAGGACTTAAAAAGTGGGCTGGAGAGATGGCTTAGCAGTTAAAGGCACTTCCCTGAGAAGTCTAAGGACCCATGTTCCACTCTCTAGATCCCACATAAGCCAGACACACAAAGGTGAGGTAAATGCAAGGTTGCACATGCCCACTAGGTGGCCCAAGCATCTGAAATTCAGTTGCAGTGGCTGAGGCCTGGCATGCCAATTCTCTCTCATCTACCTCTCTCTAAAAAAAAAAGTGTTATGTGGCCCTGGGCATGGTGGTTCATGCCTTTAACCCAGCACTCAGTAAGCTAAGATAGGAGGATCGCCATGAGTTCAAGGCTATCCTGAGTCTACATAGAGAATTCCAGGTCAGCTCAGACTACAGCAAGACACTACCTCAAAAAACCAAAACAAAAGAAAAGGAAAGAAAAGATGAAGTGTGGTATGGCCTAGAGAGCTGGCTTAGTGGTTAAGGTGCTTGTCTGCAAAGCCTAAGGACCCAGGTTCAATTCCCCAGAACCCACATAAGCCAGATGCACATGGTGGTGCATGTGTCCAAAGTTCATTTGAAGTGGCTAGAGCCGTGGCACACCCATTCTGTCTGTCTCTATCTGTCACCTATCTATCTATCGCTCTCTATCTCATAAATAAGTAAAAATAATAATAATAATAAAGTGTGATGTGAGGGCAGGGAAGATGGCTCAGTGGTTAAGGTGCTTGCTTGCGAAGCCTTCCTGCTGGGTTCAGTTCCCTAGTAACCATGTAAAGCCAGATGCACAAAGTGGCATATGTGTTTGCAGCAGCAAGAGACCCTGGCATGCTGTCTCTCTCTTGCTGTTTTTCTCTCTTCCTCTCTTCCTCCCTACCCACCTCTCTCCTTGCAAATAAGTACGTAAAAAGAAAAACTTTTACGCTTTTATGGCATGAGTCAGATTCCACCTTGGTAAGTTTTCCATTCATAATACATACCTCAGACAAACACATGGAAAGAACTAGGACAATTTCTGATTCAAACTCCAGCACAGTTCTCCTCAACCCTGTTAGCACATTTATTACTCAGAACAAAATTTCAGGTTTTTTTCTTTCTGCATTTTTTTTATGAGGGAGAAAGAATGAATTAGCATGCCAGGGCCTCCAGCCACTGCAATTAAACTCTAGTTGCATGTACCACTTTGTGCACATGTGTGACCTTCCAGGCTTGTGTCACCTTGTGTGTCTGGCTTACTTGGGATCTGGAGAGTCAAACATGGGTCCTTAGGCTTTGCAGGCAAGCACCTTAACCATTAAGCCATCTCTCTAGCCCAAATTTCAAGTTTTATATCCTGTTTTAAGATCATATTTCACTTTTTATATTTATTACTTTAAAAAAAAAATCTTTTGACCAGGCATGGTTTCACATGCCTTTAATTCCTGCACTTGGGAGACCAGGTAAGAGGATTGCTATGAGTTTGAGGACAACCTGAGACTACATAGTAAATTCCAGCTCAGCCTGGGCTGGAATGAGACCCTATCTCGAAAAACAACAACCATATATATACATATAATATGTAGTATATAACATATATAATACATAGGATATGAAATATATATATATATATATTTCTGAGTAAAGGATTTTTTTTCTCTTTTTGAGGTAGGATCTCATTCTAGCCCAGGCTGACCTGGAATTCACTGTGTAGTCTCAGGCTGGCCTCGAGCTCACAGTGATCCTCCTACCTCTGCCTCCTAAGGGCTGAGATTAAAGGTGGAAACCACCATGATAAGCTTCAGAATTATATTTTTTAACCAAATCTCTGTTTTTGTTTTGCTCTGTTTACTGTGCTGGGAATCAAACTTGGAACCTCACACAAGCTAGGCAAGAGCCCTACCACTGAGCTGCAGTCTTATCTTACTCTATTTAGAAGCAAGGAAACAAAGCTCTATTTTCTTGAAATATGTTAGATAGTGAACTCATTGTTTTTCTTCCATAGAACTTTGCCAGAGTTAAAATGCAGGTAACAATGTCACTGTCTTCCTTGGTGGGCACATCTCAGAACTTTAATGAAGAATTCTTAAGACGTTCTCTGAAGACTATATTGACATATGCTGAAGAAGATCTGGAACTTAGAGAAACAACATTTCCTGATCAGGTTAGAAATGCTACTTTGCTTTCTGAAGTATTGACTTCAGTAGGCTTACCAAATAGGCACTTTCCAGATAGTTAAATTAAGTGCTTTGGTTTGGTTTGGTTTGGTTTTCTGGAGGAGCCTGTATATTTCTTTCAATCCAAATATCATTTACCTCAATAAAAAAAACTGTTTTATTAAGCTACCATTTATTTTAAAATAGTTAATACTTTTGGTGTTTAATTCTACACATTTAGCCGGGCGTGGTGGAGCACGCCTTTAATCCCAGCACTTGGAAGGCAAAGGTAGCAGGATTGCCGTGAGTTCAAGGCCACCCTGAGACTACATAGTTAATTCCAGGTCAGCCTAGACCAGAGTGAAACCCTACCTCGAAAAAAAAAAAAATTCTACACATTTATGACAGAACAGAACACTTAGGCAAAATAGACAAAACTTTGTGTGATCTATTTCCACTTACTAATAAAATAGTAATTTGCATTTAAAAAACACTAAAGTTTTATCATGCTGACTTTTAATAAAATCAGAATATAGGGAAAAAATCAGAATATAGGAGAGAATTTTCATTTTGTACTTATATGTCCCCCATTTCTTTATACTTGATATCACTTTAAAACTCTGCTTAGGGGCTGGAGAAATGGCTCGGTAGTTAAGGCACCTGCCTGCAAAGCCTAACCACAAAAGTTCAATACCCCAGTATCCACATAAGCCAGATGCGCAAAGTGGTACATGCATCTGGAGTTCATTTGCAGTGGTTGGAGGCCCTGGCATGTCCATTCTCTTTTTCTCTCTTCTATCTCTCTCTGCTTGCAAATAAATAAAAATAAAAATATTTTTTTAAACTTTGCTTATTGCCAGGTAAAAGAACTGGAAAATCATGGTCTTTGAGGAATTTATATAGTTCACTGCCATTCACTTCCCACACCCCACACACCAACCTTTTATAGACTGTATCAATATGGTGAAATTTGTAAATTGGTTCTCAGAATTAGATGCTTGCATGAGATAGCTTCCAAACTCATTTAGTTTACTACAAACAAAGACAAAGAAAATTTTCCATGTAATTTTCTATTACAGGTCCAAGATCTGGTTTTCAATCTCCACATGATCCTTTCTGATACTGTTAAAATGAAGGAACACCAGGAGGATCCTGAAATGTTGATTGATCTTATGTACAGGTAGCATTTGTGTGATTTGCTCATGCTTTCTATAATGGACTCAGTAAAACACCTGGATGGCATTAGATGAGAAGAGACAGACAAAAATTAAGTGGGGCTGGTGAGATGGTTCAGTAGTTAACGGCATTTGCCTACAAAGCTTGCTGGCCCAGGTTTGACTCCACAGTGCCCACATAAAGCCAGATGCACAAAGTAGTGGTCTCATGCATCTGGAGTTCAGTTTTGGTGGCAAATGGCCATGGTATGCATCATTCTCATATTCAGATTCTCATTCATTCATATTCTCTCTCTCTCCTTACAAATAAACTTTTTAAAAAATTTTTAATAGGTGGGCATGGTGGGACATGCCTTTAATCCCAGCACTCGGGAGGCAGAGGTAGGAGAATCACCATGAGTTCAAGGCCACCCTGAGACTACATAGTAAATTCCAGGTCAGCCTGGACTAGAATGAGACCCTACCTCAAAAAAAAAAAAAATAATAATAATAATGATTTTTTTTTAAATTACTTGGGCTGAAGAGATGGCTCAAAGGTTAAGACAATTGACTGTAAAGCATGATGGCCCAGGTTCAATTCCCTGGTACCTACATAAAGCCAGACATACAAAGTGGTGAATTTATCTGGAGTTTGTTTGCAGCAGCCAGAGGTTCTGGGTGTGTGTTTCTGTTTCATCAATAAAAAAAAATATTTTTAATAAATATTACTTTAGGGGTTGGAAAGGTGGCTCAGCAGTTAAGGCACTTGCTTGCAAAGCCTGATGGCCTGGGTGCAGTTCCCCCGTATCCACGTAATGCCAGATGCACAAAGTGGTGCATGCATCTTGAGTTTGTTTCCAGCAGCAAGAGGTCCTGGTGCACCCATGTATATTCTCCCCCCACTTGCAAATAAATAAATTAAAACATTAAAAAAAAAAAAAACTTAAAGGTGGGCCAGGGGTGGTGGCACACACCTTTAATCCCAGCACTTGAGAGGCAGAGGTAGGAGGATTGCTATGATTCAAGGCCACCCTGAGACTACAGAGTGAATTCCATGTCAGCCTGAGGTGCAATGAGACCCTACCAAGAGAAAAAAAAAAAAATTTAAAGGCCAGGCATGGTGACTCACACCTTTAAGGAAGCAGCAGAGATGGGAGAATTACTGTGAGACCAGCCTGGGACTACAGAGTGAGTTCCAGGTCAGCCTGAGGTGGACTGAGACCTTATCTCAAAAACAAACAACAAAAAATAAAGATTACTGGACTAGAAAGATGGCTTAGCTGTTAAGGCACTTGCCTGCAAAGCCTAAGGACTCAAGTTCAATTCCCCAGGACCCACATAAGCCAGATGTACAAGGTGGCACAAGCACCTGAGCTCATGGCTAGGGGCCTTGGCGCGCCCATTTTCTCTCTCTGCCTGCTTCTTTCTCTCTCTTCTGAATGAATAAATAAAGAAAGAAAATATGTTCATTTTTGTTTTTGTAGGGTCTCACTCTACCCCAAGCTATGTAGTTCATGATGTTGTCTCAGGGTGGCCTTGAACTCATGGCAATCCTCCTACCTCTGCCTCCCAAGTGCTGGGATTAAAGCATGAGCCACCATGCCAGCTCAAAGTGCATTTTTTTTTTTGAGAGAGAGTCAGAGAGGGAGAGAGAGACAGATAGAGATGGGCACGCCAGCAGCCTCTCAGTTGCTGCGAATGAAATCCAGATGTGTGCGCCCCCTTGTGGTCAAGTGCAGCATTGTGCCCTTGCGTCAACTTTGCATCTGGCTAAACGTGGGACCTGGAGATTGGAACCGGTGTTCTTAGGCTTAGCAGGCCTTTTTGAGGGTGCCTTTTCTAATTTCCTGTCCCTGCTTTTATGAAGTATGTGCAGTTATCCTGTTCATGTATTTATTCATTCATTCATCAATTCATTTATTCTACAGTGTTGGGAATCAAACCTGGAGTCTCAAGCACATAGTATAGATGTTATCTGTCAAAAAAAGATTGTAAAAAATAGTCATAATATTACTTAATGCTTTGTTTTGTTATTAAATCCTGAACTTCCTAGAATGCCTCAAGACCAACCTATATTTTATTTTATTTTTTAATTTTTTTATTGACATCTTTAATTGTAGACAATATCCCATGGTACTTCCCTCCCTCCCCCCACTTTCCCCTTTGAAACTCCACTCTCCATCATATCCCTTCCCCTTCCCAATCAGTCTCTCTTTGCAGTTTGATGTCATGATCTTTTCCTCCTATTATGATGGTCTTATGTAGGTAGTGTCAGGCACTGTGAGGTCATGGATATCCAGGCCATTTTGTGTCTGGAGGAGCACGTTGTAAAGGAGTCCTACCCTTCCTTTAGCTCTTACATTCTTTCCACCTCCTCTTCTGCAATGGACCCTGAGCCTTGGAAGGTGTGTTTTAGATGTTTCAGTGCTGAACACTCCTCTGTCACTTCTTCTCAGCACAATGGTACCTTCTGAGTCATCCCAAGGTTGCCATCATCTGAAAAGAGAAGCTTCTCTAACCAAAAGTGAGAGTAGCATTAATATATGTGTGTGGACATTAAGAGAAGTGCTTACTGGGCAGTTTGGTGAGCATAATATATATACATTTAGCCAGACACCAGCAGACATTACATGCTTAGAGCTCATGACTACCCCTGTCGTAGGTTTTCAGTATCAGGGATGTATTCCCTCCCATGGAGCAGGCCTCCAGTCCAATTAGAGAGCAGTTGGTTTCCCTATAACAGACATGCCACTATTGCACCTATTGGTTCATTTGGTCTGGCTAGCTAAATTTAAAGTTTGCAGTGTTCACTGTTGAGTATCTTCACTGGTATTTTCTCTGTCCCATTGAACTGCATGCAATGTAGCTTTGTCCAGCTTTCTGTCAGCTGGTCCACATGAAGGAGGCTTTCAGCTCAGCTCTAGCAGGATTTCTCAGTGACCTTGCAGCCCAAGTATGTGAAGTCTTCAACAATAGGGTCTTACCATCTATTCCGGGTGGGAAACCAAGGGCCTTGGCAATGGCCTATAATGTTTTGGGGATATCTATGACCTCCCCATCCAACAACTCACTGAAAGGTATCCCATCCCTGACACTGAAAGTTTTCTAGTAACAATCTATGGCTTCTGAGTGTTCCATTGTCCAGAAAAGTAGGTTTCCATATGACTTATTTATATCCTCTTAGATTTTGATTAGCCCTCCCTCCACTGTTCCTTTACTCAACCTCTTCCCCTGACCATCACATGCCATGCCTCTTTTTTGCCCCATACCCAGCCCTACAATTTCCCTCTCATGGACCATACTTACTTCTCTAAACATGCCATTGACATTTTCATACCAGTCTGTCTGAGGGTCTTGTAGACAAAACAAATAGGCAATCCATGCTCTTTTATTTTTTTTCTTGTTGGTTTTTCAGGTTAGGGTTTTCACTCTGGCCCAGGCTGACCTGGAATTCACTATATACTCTCAGGGTGGCCTCAAACTCACAGCGATCCTCCTACCTCTGCCTCCTGAGTGCTGGGATTGAAGGCATGTGCCACCACACCCGGCTCATCCACACTCTTCTTTCTTTCTTTTTTTTTTTTTTTTTTTTGATTTTTTGAGGTAGGGTCTCACTCTGGTCCAGGCTGACCTGGAATTAACTATGTAGTCTCAGGGTGGCCTCGAACTCTCGGCAATCCTCCTACCTCTGCCTCCCGAGTGCTGGGATTAAAGGCGTGCGCCACCACACCCGGCTTTCATCCACACTCTTAACTCCAGCTTGGGAAGCACATGCTAATTGAGAAGCGTTTCTCTTCCTTAGAATTGCTAAGGGTTACCAGACCTCTCCAGATCTGCGGCTTACCTGGCTGCAGAATATGGCTGGCAAGCACTCTGAGCGCAGCAACCACGCTGAAGCCGCACAGTGCCTTGTGCACTCAGCTGCTCTTGTAGCTGAGTATCTGAGCATGCTGGAAGACCGGAAGTACCTTCCTGTTGGCTGTGTCACATTTCAGGTAGGAATCTGCTAAGTATACATGAAATTAAAAGTGTGGCCTTTTAGTTTTTAACTCTTTACTCACTGGTACTTAGGGTCCTTCAATTTGTGAAAAAGGCATAAAAGACTTATCCAGTGCTTTGCAAGTTAAGTGAACATTGCACTGTCATTACTATTGGGTTGTTGTTTTGTTTGCTGTACAATTGAACCTGGGTTTAATCAGGACTTCATACGTGCCAGGCAAAAACTACTACTGAGCTCCATCCCCAGCCTTCTCAATGCACTATTAAAGAGTACTATTTCTTAGTTTAAACTGAGAATTGAACCTAGGACTTGTACTTCATAGGCAAGCACTCTACCACTGCTATATCCCTATTAAAATTTTCTTGTTAGTTCCAACAGTCCCTTACCTCTGGATTTTACTACCTTGTACTTGAACATTTCATTGAGAATAAATAGCACTGAAAGCACTGAGAAATAGAATGTAGCCAAAACTCTTGTTATTTTTAATAATTTCATTGTATATTAATAGGATACAGTACAGATACATAGGTGGTAGAATGGGTACTATAATGGAAAAGGTTAGTACTTATCATCTCACTCAGTTCCTCATTCCCATCCTTACCCAGGGCAGAAATTTCAGTCAAAATTATGTGGCGGCTCTATATTTATATATTGAACACACTAGGTGAAACCAACATTCCTCATTCCCTGAATGAAAAGTAGTTATACTGTGATTCACATAGGATCATGTATGACTGTCTTATAGGCTGCATAACCTTCCATGTGGCAGTTGGATTCTTTGGTACCATAAGTGCTTTACTTTTTTTCAAAACCTGGTAAAGCTGGGCTGGAGAGATGGCTTAGCAGTCAAGGCATTTGCCTGCAAAGTCAAAGGATCCCGGTTGGACTCTCCAGGACCCACGTAAGCCAGATGCATAAGGGGGCACATGCATCTGGAGTTCATCTGCAGTGGCTGGCCCTGGTACACCCACTCTCTCTCTCTCTCTCTCACTCTCTGCCTTTTTCTCTCAAATAAATAAAATAAATTTTTTAAAAATCTGGTAAAGCATTTCTGAGATATTCTAAAACTTAATTAAATATTCTGTCTTCTGATAATACCAGAATACAGAAAGAAAATTACAGCACTCAAGTTGAATGTTTTACAAAAACTTGGTTTAAGGCAAATGTACAATTTCCAAAGCAATTGCAAGTGAATTAATTTTGAACTAGATAAATACAAAGGTAGAGGAAAAATATACAAATCTATAATTTGATAATCTTCTAACATTAACTTTACATTCTACCTTAAACCAAAACTGAGGAAGGGACAAAAAGAGTTTGCATTTTGGTGTTTACTCGGGAGAGAAGACATAGAACTCTAATCTGTGTACCTGCACACAAACATGGAACTTTGATCCATGTACTCACATGCAAACATGGAACTCTGATGTGTGTACCCACACACAAACACAGAACTCTGATCCATGTACCCACATACAAACACGGAACTCTGATCTATGTATCCACATACAACAGGGAACTCTGATCCATGTGCCCACACACAAATAGCACTCTGATCCATGTACCAACAAACAGACATGGAACTCAGATCTGTGTACCCACATACAGGCACAAAACTCTGATCTGTGTACATGCATACATGGAACTCTGATCCATTTACCCACATGCAAACATGGAACTCTGATGTGTGTACCCACCCACACACATGAAACTCTGATCCATATACCCACATGCAAACATGGAACTGTGATGTGTGTACCCACACACAAAAATATGGAACTCTGATCCATGTATTAGTACATAAACATGGAACTCTGATGTGTGTACCCACACACAAATATGGAACTCTGATACATGTACCCACACACAAACACAGAACTCTGTGTACCCACACACAAATGCAGAACTCTGATCTGGATACCTGCATGCAAAATGAGTTCTTAAGTACTTTAAAAAGTTTAAATGAGCCAGGAATGGTGGTGCACACCTTTAATCCCGGCACTCAGGAGACAGAAGTAGGAGGATCACCGTAAGTTTGAGGCTACCCTGAGACTAGATAGTGAATTCCAGGTCAGCCTGAGCTAGAGTGAGACCCTACCTTGAAAACCACCACCCCCAGCCCCCAAATTTAAATGAATCAGGTGTGATAGTGCATACCTTTAATCCCAGCACTTGGGAGGCTAAGGTAGGAGAATTGCCATAAGTTTGAAGCCAAGTTGGGCTATAGAATTCTAGTCAGCTTGAGCTAGAGTGAGACCCTGCTTCAAAAGAACAAAACTGGGTTGAAGAGATAGCTTAGTGATTAAGGCACTTGTCTGTGAAGCCTAAGGACCCAGGTTCAATTGCCCAGAACCCATGTAAGCCAGATGTACATGGTGGAGCATGCTTCTAGAATTCATTTGCAGTGGCTAGAGGCCCTGGTGTGCCCATTCTTTCCCCCCTTTTCTCTCCCTTCCCCCCCCATAAATAAATAAAAATAAAATATTCAAAAATAAAAACACGGACGGGAGCCGGGCATGGTGGCGCATGCCTTTAATCTCAGCACTCGGAAGGCAGAGGTAGGAGGATCATGATGAGTTCAAGGCCACCCTGAGACCACAGAGTGAATTCCAGGTCATCCTGAGCTAGAGTGAGACCCTACCTCAACAAAACAAAACAAAACAAAAAATGGGCTGGAGAGATGGCTAAGCGATTAAGGCACTTGCCTACAAAGCTGAAGAACCCAGGTTTTATTCCCCAGTACCCACGTAAGCCAGATGCACATGGTGGTACATGCATTTGGACTTCATTTGCAGTGGCTAGAGGCCCTGGCGTGCGTTCTCTCTCTCTCTCTCTTTTTTTTCTCTCACTCTCTTTTTTCTCTCTTTGTAGTAAATAAACTTAAAATTTTTTAATTAAAAAAATAAGTAAATAAACCAAAAGTTGGTAAATGAGTGTGCCTCTACAGTAAATATTTAGGTTAAAAAGTATATGTGTACTGCACGCTTTTTAGAAATAATGGCTGATCTCAATCTCATTGATTAAGAGGACTTTTATTATACCTGTATTTCTTCATCAACAGTGCTCTTTAGGCAAGCCAAGAGATCAATTTTTTTATGCCTTAACTTCCCTTGATACAGAATTTTGGAAACATCATCTAAATAAAAATGAAACAAAAAACTGTCTCCTCAGATGACCTATATCATAACGCTTGTCAGTCCATGAATTTTCTTAATTTTCTTTCCAACAACTTATAATGGTTATGTAGCAGTAGTGTTCTAATTTTACTGTTATCTTTAAAATAGAGAGTGTTTTTGATGTTTATCTTTTACTGTGTGGAAACCAGGGGTATGTAGAAGTTTGAACCTAGGGCCTGTATACAGCAGAGTGTATTAAACCCCTATCTCTTCCATTTATTTAACCTAAACTGTTAGTTTTTACCTTCAATTGCTTCTTCATGTACATTTTTTTTGTGTGTGTGCTAGGAAATTAATTCCATTGCACAAACCATTCCAATGTTTTCCCTAGAACATTTCGTCTAATGTTTTGGAAGAATCTGCCGTCTCAGATGATGTGGTGTCCCCGGATGAAGAAGGCATCTGCTCAGGAAAATACTTCACTGAGTCAGGACTTGTGGGACTGCTGGAGCAAGCAGCTGCTTCTTTCTCTATGGTAGATGACTCTTATTCACTCTTGTCCTACAGTTTCATGCGTCTGAGTTATCAGTGACATATATTTTCATGTTCTCTGTGACCCTTCCTTTCCTTGAAGAAGTGTTCCAGGGTTGGGGAGATGGCTCAGCAGTTGCTTGCAAAGCCTGACAGCCTGGATTTGATTCTCCAGTACCCACGTAAAGCCAAATGCACAAAGTAGCGCATGTGTCTGGAGTTCTTTTGCAGTGGCAAGAAGCTCTGGCATGTGCCCATACTTTATTTTTTCTCTCTCCATTCCTCCCTCTTTCTTTCTCTCTCTGCTTAAAATAAATAAATAAAAAGGACTGGAGAGATGGCTTAGCAGTTAAGGCACTTGCCTGCAAAGCCAAATGACCTCAGTTCAATTCCCCAGGACCCACGTAAGCCAGATGCACAAGGTGGCAGATGTGTCTGGAGTTTGTTTGCAGTGGCTAGAGGCCCTGGCGTGCCCATATTCTCCCCCCGCCCTTTCTCTGCTACTGTCTCTCAGCTACTCTCTCTCAAATAAACATACATACATACATACATACATACATACATACATACATACATACATACATAAATAAATAAGTAAATGATGTGCTCCAGTGTCCCCCTCCCCCATTTTCTGTCTGCTCATGTCATCTGCAATAGATTTTGGTTCACAAAACTTTTACCATACAATGTTTTCTGAGACCTTTACATTTTAAGAACAAGGTCTGGAGAGATGGCTTAGTGGTTAAGGTGTTTGCCTGCAAAGCCAAAGGACCCAGGTTTGATTCCCCAGAACCCACGTAAGCAAGAGACACAAGGTGACGCATGTGTCTAGAATTGGTTTGCAATGGCTGGAGGCCCTGGTGTGCCCATTTTCTCTATATATCTGTCTCTTTCTTTCTCTGTTCAAAGAAAGAAAGAGAGAGAGAGAGAGAGAGAGAGAGAGAAAGGAAGGAAGGAAGGAAGGAAGGAAGGAAGGAAGGAAGGAAGGAAGGAAGGAAGGAGGGAGGGAGGGAGGGAGGGAGGGAGGGAGGGAAGGAAGGAAGAAAGAAAGAAAGAAAGAAAGATGTTGAAAAAGAACAAAATAAAACTTTGGGCACTCTTAAGTTTTGTTTGGATAAACTAACAAGGCTCTATAGAGCTTGTCTGCTGGGTGAAATGGAGACTTCTTTCCAGTGTATTAAGCAATACCCTAGTGTCCACCAAAGTAATAACCATCCACAAGAATTTTTTGCATCACAAGACTTACTTGCATTAATGAGATATTGGAGGCCTATCACAGTTTTATAGAGTACATCCTGGATCCATATCCTACTGTTGTATGACCCAGTCCTTATTCCTGCCCATTTGAATGCAAATAATTGGAGCAGTCACTTGGAGCCCAGATGGGATGTTTATTGAAGAAAGAAGATAGCCAAATCCCTGCCTACCTTCTTGAGCCTAGTTGATACTTTCTATGCTTTTTACATTTGATCCTTTCTGTAGCTTTTATGCTCACTGATTAGTATACCAATACCAAGGTTTCACAGATGATAGCAGTTACCTTCTCATTGCTGGGACAAAACACCTGACCAGAAGTAGCCGATGGAAGGAAGGAAAGTGTTTATTCTGACTTCCAGTTTCGAGGGAAAGTTTCATCACAGGAGGAAAAATATGGCAGAAGCAGGAATCTGGCTCATATCATCATCTATCAGTAGCAGGGAAGAAGCAGAGAAAGGGAGCTGGCCGGCACTGGCAAGTGATGCTATATTATAAAATCACAAGGCTCACCCCAGTGATAACACTTCTTGCAGCAAGGTTCAACCTCCCAAAGGTTCTGCCAGCTAACATGTAGATTTAGAATGTTCACCATCAGAGTTCAGATCCTGGCTGTACTATTAGGTAGCTGTACTATTTTATGTACAGACATATTGGTATGTTGCTTTTCTTGCCTGTTAGATGCATCTTATAATAGAACATACCTCATGGGGTTGGTGTTAGGATTAAATGAGTTAATGCATATAAAGTGCTTATCACTGCCCATCTCCAGGTAAGTAAATTAGTATCATCTTTATCATTATTGGCCCTTAAAACATTATTTTGAGGCTCATAAGAGAGTTCTTTTCTTTCTTTTTTTTTTTTTTCAAAGCAGGGCCTCTCTAGTCCAGGCTGACCTGTAACTCACTCTGTAGTGCAGGCTGGCCTTAAACTCATGACTACCTCAATATTTTAATAAATATAGCTTTGTGTTTATGTGTGTATACAATGTTAGTAATTTATGTTGGTGCCTTTAGAGTAGGGGATAGTAGCCTATATTACAGAGATTCTAGATCAGTCATCTAATTCCTTTTCAGTTAATCTTTTTTTGTTTTGGTGTTTTGAGGGAGTGCATGTTCATGTGTATGTGCTTGCATATAGAGGTCAGAGGATAACCTCAAGTGTCCTCAGGCATCTTTTTAAGTATTTTATTTCTATTTATTTGAGAAAGAGGAAGAAAGAGGCAGAGAGAGAATGGGCATGTCAGGGCCTCCAGCTGCTGCAAATGAACTCCAGATGCATGCGCCACATTGTGCATCAGGCTTACATGGGTTCTGGGGAGTTGAACTGGGACTTTGGCTTTGTAGACAAGTGCCTTAACCACAAAGCCATCTCTCCAGCGCTACTTTTTTTTTTTTTTTTTTTTTTTTTGAGAAAAAAATCTCTCATTGGCCTGAAGTTGGTCAAGTAAGTTAGACTGGCCAGCCATTGAGCCCCAAGAATCCATTTGTCTCCACCTCCCCAGTGCTGGGAATACTAGCATGAGCCACCCAGCTTTTGTATATGGGTTGTGGGGATTGAATTCAGGTCCTCATATTTGCAAGCACATTACTGATTGAGCTATCTCCCCATACCCTTAATTTGGTTTTAATTAAAATAATTACTAGAGTATTTTAGGAACAATAAATATATCTCACTGTTGAAGCTACATTATTGCTTAAAGACACAATTTTGATCTGACTAGAAATTATAAGGATCAGATGTTTGTCTCCTAGGGAAAATATATTTGCTAATATGTAAAGCAGTGAGAACTTAGTGCCATGTGGAAGTCATCTCTCCTCTCACTGTAGTGCCAGCCCATTATTATTGAAGATAACATATGGAATAGCAATACAGATACCCTGATTTATAACTAGAGAAATCATTGCCCAACCCCTAGCTACAACTAGCCCCCAAAGGAAGAAAACATGGTGACTAAAAAGCTCATATTTTGAGATTTTTCTATTAATTTCTAATGAGCAATTGACATATGTTGACTTAATATTTTGGAAATATGTGGGTTTCTCAGAAGGCCATCAGCCATTTATAAAATGAGAATATCTCTGGTCAGTAAAATAATTAGTTTTTTGTTTTGGCTCAGAACTAGTTTCTGCAAAAGTTAAATGCCTAAGTGTGTACTACACTCCACACACATTTACCTTATTCTTTTATGTCTTTTGGAAAAGCTTCAGTGGGTTTCTCCATAGAAATATTGTGAACAAGGGCTAGAGAGGTAGCTCAGTGGTTAAGGCGCTTGCCTGCAAAACTAAAGGACCCAGGTTCAATTCCCCAGTACCCACTTAAAGCCAGATATAAAAGGTGGAATGCATGTATCGAGAACACTGAAGTCATGGACATCCAGGCCATTTTGTGTCTGGAGGAACGCATTGTAAAGAGTCCTACTCTTCCTTTGGCTCTTACATTCTTTCCGCCCCCCCTCTTCCACAGTGGACCTGAGCCTTGGAAGGTGTATTTGAGACGTTTCAGTGCTGAGCACACCTCTGTCCCTTCTCAGTACCATGATGCCTTCTGAGTCATCCCAAGGTTGCCACCATCTGAAAAGAGAAGCTTCTCTAACCAAAAGTGAGAGTAGCATTAATATATGGGTGTGGACTTTAAGAGGAATGCTTACTGGGCAGTTTGGTGAGCATAGTATATACATTTAGCATGACACCAGCAGACGTTACATCCCTAGGGCTTATGACTACCCCTGTCGTAGGTTTTCAGTATCAGGGATGTGTTCCGTCCCATGGAGCAGGCCTCCAGTCCAATTAGAGAGCAGTTGGTTTCCCCCATAACAGACATGCCACTATTGCACCCATTGGCTCATTTGGCCTGGCGGGCCAATTTTAAAGCTTGCAGTGTTCACTGTTGAGTACCTTCACTGGTGTTTTCTCTCTCCTATTGAACTGCATGCAGTGTAGCTTTTTCCAGCTTTCTATCAGCTGGTCCACATGGAGGAGGCTTTCAGCTCAGCTCCAACAGGATTTCTCAGTGACCTTGCAGCCCAAGTATGTGGAGTCTTCAGCAGTAGGGTCCTACCATCTATTCCTGATGGGAAACCAAGGGCCTCGGCAATGGCCTATAATGTTTTGGGGGTATCTATGACCTCCCCAGCCAACAACTCAGTGGAAAGTATCCCATCCATGGCACTGAAAATTTTTTTAGTAACAATTTCTGGCTTCTGAGTGTTTCATTGTCCAGAAAAGTAGGTTTCCATATGACTTATTTATATACTCTTAGATTTTGATTAGCCCTCCCTCCACCATTCCTTTACTCCATCTCTTTCCCTGGCCTAAATGTGACATTTGGCTTTCTGGGCCTGGGTTACCTCACCAAGAATAATCCTTTCCAGATCCATCCATTTTCCAAATTTCATAACTTCATTTTTCTTTACCACTGAGTAGAATTCCATTGTGTAAATATGCCACATCTTCATTATCAACTCATCAGTTGAAAGGGCATCTAGGCTGGTTCCATCTCCTAGTTATTGTGAATAGAACGGCAATAAACATGGTTGAGCAAGTATCTCTAAGGTAGTGAGACAAGTCCTTAGGATATATGCCTAGGAGTGGTATAGCTGGGCCATATAGTAGATCTATATTTAGCTGTCTCAGGAACCTCCACACTGATTTCCACGATGGCTGGACCAGATTGCATTCCCACCAACACTGTAGAAGGGTTCTTCTTTTTCTGCATCTTCGCATTTATAGTCATTTGTTTTCATGATGGTAGCCAATCTGACAGGAGTGAGATGGAATCTCAATGTAGTTTTAATCTACATTTCCCTGATGACTTGGGATATAGAACTTTATTTTTTAGATGTTTACATGCCATTGGTATTTCTTCTTCTGAGAACTTTCTATTTAGTTCCATAGCCCATTTTTTAATTGGGTTGTTTGATTTCTTAACATTTAATTTTTTGAGTTCTTTGTATATCCTAGATACTAACCCTCTGTCAGATGTATAGCTGGCAAAGATTTTCTCCCATTCTGTAGGTTGCCTCTTTGCTCTATTCACATTGTCCTTAGCGGTACAAAAGCTTTGTAATTTCATGAGGTCCCAGCGGTTGATCTGTGGTTTTATTTCCTGAGCAATTAGAGTTATATTCAGAAAGTCTTTACTAAGACCAATATGTTGAAGGTTTTCCCTACTTTTTCCTCTAGCAGTTTCAGAGTTTCAGGTCTGATATTAAGGTCTTTGATCCATTTGGACTTGATTCTTGTGCATGGAGAGATTATAGGATCTATTTTCTTCCTTGTACAGATGCATATCCAGTTTTCCCAGCACCATTTGCTGAAGAGGCTGTCTTTTCTCCAATGAGTATTATTGGCATTTTTGTCAAAGATCAGGTGGCTGTAACTACCGGACTTATATCAGGGTCTTCTGTTCTGTTCCATTGATCTACATGTTTGTTTTTGTGCCAGTACCATGCTTTTTTTGCTACTATGGCTCTGTAATATAGGTTAAAATCAGGTATGGTGATACCACCAGCCTTATTTTTGTTGCTCAAAATTGTTTTAGATATCCAAGGTGTTTTGTGCTTCCAAATGAATTTTTGGATTATTTTTCTCTACTTCCGTGAAGAATGCCATTGGAATTTTGATGGGGATTGCATTAAATGTGTAGATTGCTTTTGGTAGGATTGCCATTTTCACAATATTGGTTCTTCCAATCCAAGAACAAGGGATGTTTTTCCATTTCCTAGTGTCTTCTGCAATTTCTCGCTTGAGTGTTTTAAAGTTTTCGTTGTAGAGATCCTTCACTTCCTTGGTTAGGTTTATCCCAAGGTACTTTTTTTTTTTTTGATGCAATTGTGAATGGGAGTGATTCTCTGATTTCATCGTCTATGTGTTTGTTGTTAGCATGTAGGAAGGCTACTGATTTCTGTGATACACATTGTTTTTATAGGCTGGCATGTATGAAGCAGTTAATGAGGTTTACAAAGTACTTATTCCTATCCATGAAGCTAATCGGGATGCAAAGAAGCTCTCTACAATCCATGGTAAACTTCAAGAAGCATTCAGCAAAATTGTCCATCAGGTAATGATTCCAGTTTCTAACTGTAGCCTAAGATGAGAAACTGCCTGAAAGCTGTACTGCTGCTCTACTCATGTCATCCTAGATCCCATGAAATGACTATTACATTCAGGTTACAAATGGGTCATTAAAATGACAGTTCATAGCTAAAATGAGGTTTTTTTCATTGATAAGAAATGAATTTGCTTACAGGGATGGTGATCATTATAACTGTTCCAGTCGCTCTTCTTTCTTTTCTTTCATAGTTTGTTTTTTGTTTTTTCCCCAAGGTAGGGTCTCACTCTAGCCCAGGCTGACCTAGAATTTACTATGTAGTCTCAGGGTGGCCTCAAACTCATGGTGATTCTCCTACCTCTGTCTCCCGGGTGCTGGGATTAAAGGCATGCACCACCATGCCAGCTCTTCTTTCATAGTTTACATTCTTACTAAATAGCAATGCTTTGAAATTGTGACATTCTTTGTTTAGTAATATAGGTCGTAATTACCAATATAATTTTTTAATATTTATTTATTTATTTGAGAGAGAGAGGGGCAAAGAGAGAGAGTGGGCGCACCAGGGCCTCCAGCCACTGCAAACAAACTCCAGATGCATGTGCCACCTTGTGCATCTGGCTTTCATGGGTCCTGGAGAATTGAACCGGGATCTTTCGGCTTTGTAGACAAATGCCTTAACTGCTAAGCCATCTCTCCAGCCCCAACCAATATAATTTTTAAGTTCAAATTATTGCTGCCAAAAACTTTTATATTTAAATTAATTTTTATTGATGTGGAACTTTAATAAAAATCCTAGTATTTTTAATAATTGCAGCTGAACTTTATTTTTCCATTACCTTTGATATATTTCTAATATGCAAGTAGTGAATGAAGCCAGATACTTGTATATAATTATAGCAGCATGATTTCAGTACTTTCTAGTTCACTATCAACAAAATTAGAATAAATTAAAATTGGTTTAGAATCAGTTAAAAGTGAAGTAGACTATTAGTAATTGATATCTTTGAAACTACACTAAACTAAATTCTTGGCTTCATTGAAATACTCTGAAGTATCCTGTGGAACCTCCTCCTCTTCGACTTCCCTGTCCCTTTCCTGCTGTCCCTGCTGTTACCTGCTCCTCACAGAAGAGGAGGAGGAGTGATGACCCACTTTGGCTCAGAACCAGTACTACTTTACTGTTTGCCATTGTGATCCCCCTTTCTGGCCATGGGCTAAGCCGATGTACATGAATTGATACAGTCTGAATACAGTAAGGCTGCTCCTGTGAAGCCAGCATTCTGTTGTTATTCTCTAAAACACTGAAGTTGCAAAAGACTGTTGAGGATTCATGATCATAACAGGTGGGTCTTTTAATAATCAGTTGTACATATCTGTTGAAGAACTTCACCCCAACTTCCATGGGTATAGAAATTGCAAAGTAACTGTGCCAGGTTGGGACTATCTAGAGCTGGTAGTCTCCATGAAACTCTCATCCATCTGTGTTACTGGTATTTGAACAAAATTTCAGTTTACATTCTAGTTTACCCTGGGTCTTTCAGTGTTGGGCACATACTTTAAGCACATAAATGATACCAGCAGCTGGTGCTTTCTCTAAAATTTCAACTCTCACTTCAAAAGTACTTTTTACTTTTAAAACTTGTCTTTTTAAAGGGGAAATTTGGCTGGGGAGATAGCTAAACACTTAAAAGCGCTTGCTTGCAAAGCCTGCCCAGCCTGGGTTCAATTCCCAAGCACCTGTGTAAAACTTTGCAACAGGCTGGGCGTGGTGGCATACCCCTTTAATCCCAGCACTTGGGAGGCAGAGGTAGGAGGATCATTGTGAGTTCGAGGTCATCCTGAGACTACATAGTGAGTTCCAAGTCAGCCTGGGCTACAGTAAGACCCTACCTCGAAAAACAACCCCCTCAAAATTTGAGGAATTAAGGAGATGATTCAGTTAGTAAAGCATGAGAACCTGAGTTTAGATCTCCAGAACACATGTTTAAAAAAAAAAAAAAGCAGCAAGAGATTCTGACATACACACACACACACACTTTAAATAACAAAAGGTAAAATTTAAGATACTGAGTTTTAAGCAAGTAATTAATAAAGTTGTTGTAGTTCTTAAATGAAGAACATGCTGTTTAAGTGTTATTATCTGTATAGAAGAATTTATGGTATATAGTGCCTTGTATTATTGAACTTCCTTTGGCCTTTTTGTTCTTTTTGAACAATTTTTTTATGACTTGCCCTTTTTTACTTTTTATTATACAGAGTACTGGCTGGGAGGTAGGTAATGTTTTAGTTAGTTAAAGACACTAATGGATTGGTTTGATCAAATTCCTTGTGCCAATGCTTTGCCCACATGTGCTAGCTGTGGGCATTCTGTTGCTGCCTGCTGTGAACTGAATTCATTAACCAAAGAAGTGTTGCTAAAATACTGTAAGTTACTTTTAGAAGTGTGTGATTATGAGGCTTTTGGCGTGCATGGGAGTCCATGTCACCACTGAGATTCTTTGGTAAATGAGCCACTTCGTTGTCACTTAGTTTGTTTTTATCCTTTGAAGCATTTCTTTCATCAACATTTACACACAAATTTATTTTTAACCATATTGTTTCACCCCATTGTACAGAGGTCGATTTACGTGTTATTGCTCAGAGGTATAACTAGAAAATATACTATTCTCTCTTATCTACAAAGCCATCATTTATAAAATATTCATTATTTTCTGTGCCGTTAGAAAGGGGAAAAAAAAGTGTTTTTTAAGCCAGGGTGATGTGTCAGTTGAAGATGAGTACCAACTACAGAGATATTAAAATGTAGACAAAAACTAGCCATTGTGGAAGTGATAGATACTGTGTTAATTTATCTATGTCACTTCAGCTTGCATATGACCCACCAAGGAGAGTTGCTTATTGAAATTTAGTTGAGGGGAGAGAGAAAGAAATTAAGAAAACTTGAAATTTAATTGGACCTTATGTTATAATAGTGTTTAATCTATTCATCTTCTGTGAAGGCTTAATGTGCTTCCTTTTTGGTAGTAGCTAAGCTTTGGAAAGTTCAAGATATTCTATGGCCAGACCACCATGAACACTTCCATCCCATCTGGAAAGTTAATTATAAATTGTTAACTGGAAATTGTCAGGAAAAATAGATAACCATAACTTTTCTTTTTTTTTGTAAAGGAAATAATTCTACAAATTATCCCTTAATTTATTTTGACAAAGTAAAGGTAGGTTATAGTAAATTGGGTCTATTTAGAGGTAGGTACATTCGTAAAGTTGCTTGTTTTGCCTCACTTTGTGGTCAGACTTATGTTCACTAAACAGCCTCAACAATGCTGTTTGATTTTGCATGGCAAGCATTCCTTTGGGACCCAAATAGAAAATCTTAGAAATGAATGTTAGTACTTAGTGTTCTTTCATTTTGGAGATAGTACCTAACCTTTGCTATAATTCTCTAGATTAAATGCAGTCCCTTATTTCTGTGCATCCATTCAAACATACAGAGTCTTGCCATGATTATCTAACTATGAAAGATAAAGTTCCTTGTGGATATTCTAACATGAAACAGAATCAATTAGGCATAAAATAAAAATCAGGACTCTACTGAAACCTCTGAGCAGTTTATTACTAGTCTGATGCTAAATCGACCCCTGAAAGATAATATTCACTGGTTATGACATTAATATCATTCTTTCATCATGTTTACTGCATGGTAAAAGTCTCACAGACCTGTTTCCTTGTTTATATTCTTCACTGCCTTTTACTGGTTCTTCAACTTTGTAGCATCTGATTTTTGTTGCACGTTGTCTCCTGTAAAACTTAAGTGGATGCTTGCATTTTAAAAATGTGTTTGCTACCATTTGCTGCTTAAATGTTTTGAAATTTCCCTAATTAAAATGCTTTCTGTTTTCTCTTCTCTCTTGCCCCTGGTTGCTGACCCCACTCCCTACTTTTACTATTGTCTATTGTGGTAAGTTCCTATCTTGTGAATATTTTTCTTTTTGACTCTGTGAAAACTTCAGTAATTTCATTTCTCTAAAAACTATTTTCTAATTTTTTTAGTGCTCTGATACAACTTACATTGGATTGAAACCCAATAAGGAAAATTTATATGTTGCAAAAAGGCTCTTTGAAATGATAATTCATTTCCTTACTTACAAGAAAAACCCTTGTGGGTTTAAATATTAACAATGATTTTTTTTTCATTTTGAATTCTGCTGTGTGATTTGATAAAAATTACTTGACTTGGCAAAGAGTGTGTGTGTGTGTGTGTGTGTGTGTGTGTGTGTAAGAAAACTCTAAAACTTAATATGCAGCAATTTACTAATGTATTTTCATACAAAATAACAACTTGTGAGCCTTCTCAGAGTCTTGTCTCTGTTAGCTGCCCTACTAGTCTCTGCTCATTAATGGCTGTTTGGTATTCACTTTTTATTTTCGGTTTTTCCAAAGCCCTTCTATTGTCCTTGAAATAATAGGGAATAAATAATTTCTTAGGGTGCATTTTAATTATTTTTAAAAGAAAATATTTTGTTTCTATATGAGACTTTTATAGCTATTTCACATTTTATATCACACATTTATCTTTTTGGTTTTTCAAGGAAGGGTTTCACTCTAGCTAAGGCTGACCTGGAATTCACTATGTAGTCTCAGGGTGGCCTGGAATTCACAGTGATCCTCCTGCCTCTGCCTCCCAAGATCTGGGATTACAGGCATGTGCCACCATGCCTGGCTTTTTCTTTTCTTCTTTTTTGGTTTTACACACATTTATTTATCCGTTCGTTTGTCAGATAGTGATCAGCCTGTGTCAGATGAACATCAAAGCAAGTTTATATTTTTCCAGAAAAAAACTGTCTTCAAATATTGATAACATAGTCACATGTCATTTTCTCTACTTTGCAAAAAAAGAAATGACATTCAACATACTTTTGTTTTTTAAGAGAGGAAGGGTTTGTTCGATTTATAGTTGAGGGTTATAGTCCCTCACAGCAGGAAAGGCACAACAGCAGGAGCACGAAGCAGCTGATCACATCATATCCACAGTCAGGAAGCTGAGAGCCATGATTGCTGCTGCTCGGGTGGTTTTCTCCTTTTCATGGAGTCCAAGACCCCAGCCATTGGAGCACCCACAGTCATGATGGGTCCAAACTCCCTTGTCAACAGAGCTGCAGGCTGTTAGCCTCTGCCAGCTCCAGTGAGCTGGCTAGTTCATTCCTGTCTCTTTCCAGCTTACTGAGGCAGGAGAGGCCCACAGCCTGTAGCACTCTCAACAAGGAGTTTGGACCATGTTTGGAGTACAATGAATAGAATAGCTAGGGGCCAAAGAGCTTCAAATTGTTCATATCACTTGTAGAAACATCACAAGCAGATCGTAAAGCATTGAGACAAATACATCTTGAAGGAAGAAAATGATAAAAGAATTCAAGTGAAAGCTGTCCTCATCAGAAACCTCCAGTAACAAACAGTTGAAGGATGTCATTGGTGCTGATAGAGAAAGGCTATGAACAAAGCCCCTCTTTCAAAATAAAGGAAAACCAAACATTTCTAGTTGAATGACAGCCAGAAAAACATATCACTAGTAGCTATGTTCTGAATAAAAGTTACTTAAGAAGATTAAACTGCAAGTTTGCTACAAGGTCACTTGAAGTCACATGAGGATATACAGAGCATGTGTAAGTGTGCCTGCATAAGGAAATGCACTAAAAATGAAAATATGCAACCTTCATGCATGCAACACTTATCTGTTTTAAAGGTGGGATTGTACATCCACAGTTATAATTTGTGTGATAGTAATTATCCACAAAACATGAAAGAAATGTGGATACACATTAACTTTAGGTACAAAGATGTACAAATGGTTAGTAATATAAAAATTTATGAAGAAAATAAAAACAGTGATGAAAATGTACCATTTCACAAGTACTATAGTGACAGTCCAAAAACAGACACTGACAAGTAGCTGGGGTCTGGGGAAGTTAGTGCCTCAGCCTGTTCCTTGTAAGAATGTAAAATATTGTCTTTTTGTTTAAAATGGGGAATTTCTTAAAATATCAAGCATAGAGTGATTTGATGATCCAGCAATTTCTGAAAATAGGAACATGCTTAAAACAAATTTGTGCACAAGTTTTCATGGCATTCTTATCTGGTTGGCAAGAGTATATACCACCAAAATACCTGTCACTAATAGACATTCAGCATGCTGCTTTAAAGAGAATGCTATACCCTGCTAGATCTGTCTTTCCATATCCAGAAAGGCTACAGAAGATGAGGTTGACTTTATCAAGCTAAATGCTACTAGATTACCAAAGAAATGCAGATTTGCCCAATTTTTAACATTGAAATATGGTAAATGATTGTGTCTGAACTCATTGGACTGGATGAACATGAATATGAGTTAATGGTTTTTTATTTTTCTTGGTTCTTTAATATTTTAGTTTTTTATGCTCAGAAATCCTGGCCATGTTATAGCTCATGGCTTCTACATCAGTGCTGAGTGAAATTCAGTAACTCATCCAATAAATAAAAGTGAAAGCAGAATTAGAAGCAGGTAATTATAATGGAGACAGGAATAAACACTGAAAGGGGATTTAAAATAAAGAGGTGTGAGCATAAAGCAAGTAGTGTTAGGTAGTAGTGTGGGGAAATGTGACACTTACAAAAAGAAAATGGAAGTATAAAACACTCCCAAGTCTACCTCAGGCACATGAAGTAAGGCTTGCTTGCTGAAAGGTCAGAGAAACAGTGAATGGGCCTCTACGAGGAAATACTTTGGTAGAGGGGGCCTCCCTGATAATTAACGCAGACCTTAGTTGTGCACCTAATGACATAAGCCATACCACTGATTTTGTTCAGCTTCTTGAGCTACTTTTGAAGAGAAAAACAATGATACGGACAGCAAACATTTACTGGATGATGCTAGCTGTGACTTCTTTTTCCTAGATGGGGCCTTGCTATGATCAGAATTGAATTTCTGATAAAAAGTGGAATAAGGTATACTTTAGAAGAGTATGTCTGGCTAACCACCACTTGGTTTGTAGGCTGGAGTAGACGGGAAGGAATGTAAACATGGTAGAGGATGGTGCTGGAACACAGAGGAAGATAAAACAAATGGGGGGGGGTGTAATTCTAGTGAATTACTCAGTCAGGCATAATGGTGTATGATTCTTAATTCTACCACTTAAGAGGAGTTCAAGGCCAGCCTTGGCTACATAGAGACATCAAATCCACCTTGGACTACATGAGACTCTGACTCAAAATAAAACAAATGGGGGTTGGGGAGATGGCTCAGTGATTGAATACAAAGCCTGCCAGCTCAGGTTCAATTCCCACATAAAGCCAGATACAAGGTGGTCCATGAGTCTGGCATTCTTTTGTAGCAGCAAGAGACCCTGGTGTGTACACACACAGAGAGAGAGAGAGAAAGAGAGAGAGAGAGAGACGAATTGAGTAAATAAAGTGACAGGGGAAAAAGAAATGTTTTCTGAGAAAAATCCAAATTATACATAAGATCTTAGAAAAGGGAAGGAAGGGATAGTACAAATAGTAAATTTTGGCCTGGGGAAATGGCTCAGTGGTTAATAATGCTTGCTTGAAAAGCCTGCCAGTACTGCCAGTACCTACATAAAACCAGATACAAAGTGGTGTGTGCTTCTGGTGTTCACTTGCAATGACAAGAGACCCTGCCATGCCCATTTATACACATACATAAAATTTACCAAAAAAAAAAAAAAAATTAGCAGACTATGGAGAAAATGCAGCTTAATTAAGAGTCTGGGGTTCAGGGTCAGATTTGTTGGGGTTTAACCAGTTCCATCACTTAAAGCACAATCATAGACAAGTTATTTTTCTCGTATTTATATAAGATGATGATGAAAATAATGGTACCAGTCAAAGAGTTCTGATAAGAACTAATGTAATACTTACAGGCTGGTCATGGTGACACATGCCTAAAATCCCAGTGCTCTGGAAGCTGAGAGCAGAGGACCAAGAATTCATTGCCAACCTGGGCTGGAAAAAAAAAAAAAAAAGAAAAGCCGGGCGTGGTGGCACACACCTTTAATCCCAGCACTCAGGAGGCAGAGGTAGGAGGATTGCTGTGAGTTCAAGGCCACCCTGAGACTACATAGTGAATTCCAAGTCAGCCTGGACTAAAGTGAGACCCTACCTCGAAAAACCAAAAAAAGAAAAAGAAAAAGAAACAATTGCTGTAATACAAACATATAAAGTGTTTAGAACATAGTAAATGTTCTAAAACATCTCAAAAATGTTGGAGATAACATTCTTTATTGCTGCTTTTTTACAGCATTATTAATATTATCATTGCTGTTGGTTGGAGTCTTTTTTTCTTCTTTCAATGTGGTGGGGGATCAAACCTAGGGACCTCATACATTCTAGGCAAGTGCTGTACTACTGAGCTAGTCTTCTAGCCCCTATGTCTAGAAATCTTGATATAAGATTTAGGTTATTAACAGGCTAGGTGCAGTGCCCAGCTATTCCAGAGGAGAAGGCAATAGGACTGCATGTTCAAGGTCAACCTGGGCAATTTAGCAAGCCCCTAACTCAAAATCAAAAATAAAAATGGCTAGGGATGTAGAATACTTGCCTAGCATGTAAAAGGACTGGGTTCAGTCATGGCTGCGCCATACCTTAAGTTAAGATTTAGGGTAATGAAATTTAGATGTACTGTATTTTCAAACTGGAAAAGGTAACTAGAAGAACCTGATAAATAGTCCTTAGGAGGAACAGATCTGATAAGAGGGAAGGGAGACTACCCCATATGAAACCCCAGCACACACCTGTATGAAAGAAAATCAGCTCATTTCCAGGAAGCAGTGTGGAAATGACTGGACCGGAAGGAAAAAAGTGAGAGAAGTCATGTCATTGTGAAAATATGTAATTAGCCTGACAAAATGTTTCTTCCTAAATAAAACATAACTAGAACAGATTTAAGATAGGTTGTCATCAACTATTTAGAGATGCAGTAAATAGATTTTAGTGCTGGGACAGTTTCATCACCCAGAAGACTGTGGGAGTAGTCAGTAGACCTGCTCCGAAAGAAGAAGCTATAGTGTGGGAGTGATGATAAATTCAGAGAATTCTTCACAGCAAAGGATGGTACTATGAGCAATTCAAAGAAAACACAGGGGTCCAAAACTAAAGGGGAGGTAAAGATAGGGAGATACTTTTCCCGAAGGTGAAGGGGAGGTAAGGATGGACAGATATTTTTTCCTAAAGGTGAAGCAGTGTACTATTGTACTACACAGGTCCAGTAGTGTAGTAG
Organism: Orientallactaga sibirica; assembly: GCA_036365145.1. Taxonomy (NCBI): domain Eukaryota; kingdom Metazoa; phylum Chordata; class Mammalia; order Rodentia; family Dipodidae; genus Orientallactaga; species Orientallactaga sibirica. The sequence continues at coordinate 29,034,815 of JAEOAD010000015.1, read as the reverse complement.
TAGAGAGCTCTAGATTGAAAATTAAGTACTCAAGTTGGGCGTGGTGGCACATGCCTTTAATCCCAGCACTTGGAAGGCAGAGGTAGGAGGATCATCATAAGTTGGAGGCCACCCTGAGATGTCATAGTGAATTCCAGGTCAGCCTGAGCTAGAGTGAGACCCTACCTCAAAAAACAAAACAAACAAAAAAGAAAAGAAAAGAAAAGAAAAAGAAAATAAGTTAGGTACTCAGACTCTTAGCCTTTCTCCTCATACCTTACCACTCCTTCCCTCCCTCCAGCGTGCACGAGCACTTACACACTTTAAATTCCAGTAACTCCTTGTAGTTCCTTCTCTAATCCTGTTGCCTACTGCTCTCCTTATTTCCTCTGCTCCAGCTACTCATTTGGCCTTCCTGTTCTTCAAACACACTAGGTTGGTTCTTGCCCTCAGGACCTTTGAACTGACTCCCTCTGATTGGAATATATTTCCTCAAGAAATCTGTGAATAACTTCCACACCACTTGGCTCACCTGTTACCTTCTTGATGAGGCTTTTCCTGCCTCCTTTGTGTCTCGTTAACTGACAACACAAAGTAAGCACTTAATACATACTGAATGAATGATCTCCTTCATGTATGTTCTATTTTATGACTATATCTGCCCCTTTGTTTTCTCCTTCTCCTTCTGCTGGAATGTCCCCATCCTTTCTCCCCTAGTCACTTGGCTAATTCTTTTGAGTTGTAAACCCTACAAATAGCTAGGATCTTAACTGTGATTTGGCCCCAGCAAAATCAATCTTTTTTTTTTCTTGGCACCACTTTTACCATAGCATTATTGCTTTATATTATAATTTATTTGAATTCCTTTACTCCCTTGAGGAGCAACCCTTGTTTTTATTTTCCTGTTAGTGAGAAGAAACAGTAACTAACACAATAAAGACTCTGAGGGATTTTTTTTCTTGACTATCAGTATAAAAAGTAGTTCCAATTTTTTTTATTTTTAGAGAGGGAGTGGGAGAGAGAGAATTGATGTGCCAGGGCCTTAGCCACTGCATTCAAACTTCAGACACTTGTGCCACCTAGTGGGCATGTGCAACCTTGGGCTTGTCTCACCTTTGTGTGTCTGGCTAACATGGGATCTGGAGAGTAGAACATGGGTCCTTAGGCTTCAAAGGCAAGTACCTTAACCACTAGGCCATCTCTCCAGCCCCAAAAGTAATTCCATTTTAATCAATTTTAGTGTCCAGAACCAAGGAGGCAGTGAGCTTTCTGATACCACACTGTAAAGAAGAGCACTGCAAAAATAATGAAATGGAAACAGAACAGTAATGACTACCATATGATGATTGAGAATTGGAAAATTGAGCTAAGACAAACAAGTCCTGAAGACAGTTTTAAAACATTTAAAGGGTCATAATAGTAAAAGTAAGCCTCTGAGTAGTACCACTGGAATAGCAATACTTTGATATTCATAGGGTTTAGAAGTGGGAAAATATATATATATGTGACATTGAAAAATAACAATCACAAATTTTTAAGTAATTTTATCAGATGCCTTTTTTACTTTTCATGCAGTGCTTTCTTCCCTAATGATGTCACAGTTTATTATTCTATTGTTTGATTTGGCTCACTAAAATTCTAATAAAAAATTTGTTGAATTAACTTAAAACATTAGAAACTCCATTTGATACAAGCAATAGTTAATAATTATATTTGTTAAGTTTCAAAATAGAGTAAGTGAAGAAATGTTTTTAAATTAGAAATTTTACGTTTTTTTTAGTTCCGAAGACATTTTTTTGAAAACTTTACTTGTTTTGAATAAAAACATGAGGATATTTGTAAATCAATGTACTTTCCTCCCCTATGGTATTCTAGCACTAGTAAATTAAGGATCAGAGTTTCTTATTTTGCTTACTTACCTATAGTATTTTATGACCTAATTTATATGCCTTTGGTCTTTCCTATATAGGAAAAATAAATATAAAGCAACTTGGGCTTAACAAGAATTCAGAGGAATTTAAATACTTTACATGGTGTGCATATGAGAGTTGTCCCCAAATCCTTCTGAAGTAGCTTTCTGTATGACTTGTAAAATTTGTGTGGAAAATTTCTGGATCCTTTCTTTATTGAAGGAATTTGTTTTGACTGTGCCTATGTGAATTAAGATGAGTCTATACTAGATACCCATGTGTGGTCAGTTTATGCAGTGGTGCTTTCAGGGGTCTAAATAACCTATTTCAAATTTTTGTTTTGCATTCATAGAGCTTTGTCTTTCTATTTATTTTTAATTACTCTTCTACATACAAGTAGTTTTATCAGTGGAGATATGCTGATTAAGTATGTTCTTACATTAGTGCTTATGAAGGTTCTTGACATTTCACTGATATCCATTCATGCCAGCTGCTGTCCTTAGCTCCTAACGTCTAGGATCTCATTTTAATAGACATGAAGAGACAACATAAATGATCATTGAAAACATTAGTGCTATTTTTAAATTTAACATTAGTATGCCTTTACATTAGGACAGTTAAGAAACAGTTTACATTATAGCAACCATCTTTCCTTACAATAAGGAAAATTATTTTGTGTTGATTTAAAAAACAAAGATTGTTATGATATTTATATATCTCATATGTGATTCTCCATTTGGTAAAAACCCTAATTAGCATAATGCTTGTTATGAAAAACATGCACCTTCATTTAAAACTAATAAAAGTATAATTTTGAATTAACTTCTTTTAGTGTTTGCAAGTTTTACATTCTAGCAATCTATGCATAATGTAAAAGCAAAAAAGTTTTGTATTAAAGTTTCCCATATTCCTAACCTAGGATGGTAAGCGGATGTTTGGCACCTACTTTCGTGTTGGTTTTTATGGAGCCAAGTTCGGGGATTTGGATGAGCAGGAGTTTGTTTACAAGGAGCCCGCAATCACCAAACTCGCAGAGATATCTCACAGGTTGGAGGTGAGGCTGTGGTGGTCATTGAAATGCCATCTTTAATTTCTATTTTCTATAATGAAGAGACTTTTAAATCCAGATGTAATCAATTAATAAGCCAGATAAACTACTCTTGGAGCATAGGGATTTTTTGTTTGTTTGTTTTTCAAGGTAGGATCTTACTCTAGCACAGGCTGGCCTCGAACTCATGGAGATCCTCCTACCTCTGTCACCCGAGTACTGGGGCTAAGGGCATGTGCCAATATGCCTGGCAGAGAGAGATTGGATGTGCCAGGTTCTCTAGCCACTTCATTTGAACTCCAGATGCACGCGCTACTTGGTGCATCTGGCTTTACATGAGTCTTAGGGAAATGAACTTGGGTCCTTAGGCATTGCAGACACGTGACCCAACTGCTGAGCCATTTCACTAGCCCAAGCATAGGGATTTTTGATAAACACAAAAAAATCCTTTTATGGGCTGGAGAGATGGCACTTGCCTGCAAAGCCAAAGGACCCAGGTTCAATTCCCTAAGACCCACATTAGCCAGATGCACAAGGTGGCGCACGTGTCTGGAGTTCGTTTGCAGTGGGTGGAGGCCCTGGTGCACCCATTCTCTCTATCCCTCCCTCTCTTCCTTCCCTCCCTCCTTTTCCCTCCTAAATACCTTTTCAAAACTTTCAAATATTTCATGCCAGCAGTAAAATAACATTACTAACTGTATTTTTGAGGCAGTATTTTCACACATCTTTTAGAGATTCCTATATCCTTCAGTATTACTGTGATTTGCAGAGAGATGTATAGATTGTCCTCATTTTGTAGAAAAAGACAAGTAGGAGAAAATAATAGGACTGGAAGTAGAACCCCAGGAAGTTCTTGCCCAGGAGTATTAATCTCTGTGGTTTAACCAGTCCCAGTGAGACATCTTCAGAACTGAATGCCTGAGTTCATACCTTTTAATACAGTTCCTAGAATCTTGTCATGGTTACAACTTCTTCATTCTCAACTTAGACTATTGATTTCATACCTACGGAGTTAACCAGTGCTCTCAGTTATAATTATTCTCCCCAGCCTTTGTCCATCCTCTTTACTCAGAGTGGTCCATGAGCAGGTGTTTTAGCCTCACCTAAAGATCTTTACAATGCAGAATTGTGGACCCTATCCTAGACCTTCTGAATCAAAACCTGCATCTGGGGCTGGAGAGATGGCTTAGTGGTTAAGGCATTTACCTGTAAAGCCTAAGGACCCAGGTTTGATTCTCCAGGTCCCAGGTAAGATGCACATGATGGCACATGTGTCTGGAGTTCATTTGCAGTGGCTAGAGGCCCTAGCATGCCCATTCTCTCTCTCTCTCCCTCTCTCTCTCTCTCTCTAATAAATAAATAGAAAGAAATCAAGCCTGGCGTGGTGGTGCACGCCTTTAATCCCAGCACTTGGGAGGCAGAAGTAGAAGGATCGCCATGAGTTTGAGACCGCCCTGAGACTACATAATGAATTCCAGGTCAGCCTGAGCTAGAGTGAATCCCTACCTCGAAAAAAAAAAAAAAAAAACTGCATCTGGACAAGATGTCAGGTGGTTTGTAATCAGAGAAGAGTTTGAGAAGCAGCAATCTAGGCTTGATTTTAGTCTCAGTTGATGTTAACTCATGAAGTTACACCCTTAAATGAATTTACTGGGCTTAGTTTTCATAAGCTGAAATGGTGACCTTTTTTTAAATATTTTTTTAAATTTATTTATTTAAAGAGAGAGAGAGAGAGAGAGGAAGTGTCAGAGAGAGAATAGGTTCCTCAGGGTCTCCAGCCACTGCAAACGAATTCCAGACACATGTGCCCCCTTGTACATCTGGCTTACATGGGACCTGGAGAATCGAACCGGGGTCCTTAGGCTTAGCAGGCAAACGCCTTAACTGCTAAGCCATTTCCTCAGCCCCAATGGTAACTGTTTTAAAGAGCTAGTTAAGTATTGAGAAATACTATTTCCCAACTTAATTATAAACCAGGTCCCACGCTTAGCCAGATGCAAAGTGACGGCAAGGGCACAATGCCGCACTTGACCACAAGGGGGTGCACGATCTGGATTTCGCTCACAGCAGCTGAGAATAAAAATTACTTTGGAGAATTTTATAAATTTATTTTCAGGCAAGCCCAACAGATTGGCCCTTTTTTTATGTGAGAGAGTGAGAGCGAGAGAGAGCAAGAATTGGCAAACCAGGGCCGCCAACCACTGTAATTGAACTCTAGATGTGTGCACCATCTTGTGCGTATGTGCAACCTTGCATGGTTGCCTCACTTGGTGCATCAGGTTTATATGGGATCTGAAGAGTCAAACATGGGTCCTTAGGGCTTGGCAGGCAAGCACCTTAACCACTAAGCCATCTCTACAGCCCAATTTTGTAAATTTTTTCATTTGAAATTGAACATTTAATTCAGTTTTACAAAAATTAACATGACTTGTACAGATCTATAAAACTCCAAATGAACATATCCCAGAAAAGGACACATCTGATTATTCAATATTCCACAAACACATGGGTGCTACAAGCTTAGAATTAACCTGTCAAGTCATATATATGTTTTGGAATGTAGTGGGGGAAATGTTTATTTTCAGCAAATCCTCTCAAAACACTTAGCTCAGATCTCAGTGAGTTTACGTCTGAAGAGACTTTGGCAAAGAATTAAGAACTTGGCTGGAGATAGAGCTCACTAATAGAGTGCTTACCTAGCATACACAAGGCTCTAGATTCAGTCCTCAAAAAATAATTTTGAAATAGAATTATGACTTTGCATTCCACATTGATCTTGCTCACAATTAATATTAAAATAAATAACAATAAAATACCTCCATCTGTTACTACTTCAGTATAAAATGGATGCTCCTTTGTCCACTGCAAAATGTAGCCACATGTAAAGTTTTATGTATGGATGTTTTTATGTATGGATGTACTAAATTGATTTCAGCTTACTCAATTTTTAATTTATTTTATTTGAAAAATAAATAAAATATTATTGACTTATTCCGGACAAGATGTCAGGTGGTTTGTAATCAGAGAAGAGTTTGAGAAGCAGCAATCTAGGCTTGATTTTAGTCTCAGTTGATGTTAACTCATGAAGTTACACCCTTAAATGAATTTACTGGGCTTAGTTTTCATAAGCTGAAATGGTGACCTTTTTTTAAATATTTTTTTAAATTTATTTATTTAAAGAGAGAGAGAGAGAGAGAGGAAGTGTCAGAGAGAGAATAGGTTCCTCAGGGTCTCCAGCCACTGCAAACGAATTCCAGACACATGTGCCCCCTTGTACATCTGGCTTACATGGGACCTGGAGAATCGAACCGGGGTCCTTAGGCTTAGCAGGCAAACGCCTTAACTGCTAAGCCATTTCCTCAGCCCCAATGGTAACTGTTTTAAAGAGCTAGTTAAGTATTGAGAAATACTATTTCCCAACTTAATTATAAAAATTACTTTGGGGGCTGGAGAGATGGCTTAGCGGCTAAGGCGCCTGCCTGCTAAGCCTAAGAACGCTGGTTCCAATCTCCAGCGATTCCAATCTCCAGGTCCCACGTTTAGCCAGATGCAAAGTGAGGCAAGGGCACAATGCCGCACTTGACCACAAGGGGGTGCACGCATCTGGATTTCGTTCACAGCAGCTGAGAGACTGCTGGCGCGCCCATCTCTGTCTTTCTCTCCCTCTATCTCTCTCTGTCTCTCTCTCCAAAAAAATAAATAAATAAATAATAAAAAAAAATTTTTTTAATTACTTTGGGACTGTTGGGACTAGAGAGATGGCTTATGGTTAAGACACTTGCCTGCAAAACCCAAGAACCTAGAGGTTCAACTCCCCAGAACCCACATAAGCCAGATCCACAAGGTGGCGTATGCATCTGGAGTTCATTTATAGTGACTAAGGCCCTGGTACACCAACTTTCTCTCTCTCTCTTCTTGCTCTCTCATAAAAAAAAAAATACAAAATAAAAATTACTTTGGAGAATTTTATAAATTTATTTTCAGGCAAGCCCAACAGATTGGCCCTTTTTTTATGTGAGAGAGTGAGAGCGAGAGAGAGCAAGAATTGGCAAACCAGGGCCGCCAACCACTGTAATTGAACTCTAGATGTGTGCACCATCTTGTGCGTATGTGCAACCTTGCATGGTTGCCTCACTTGGTGCATCAGGTTTATATGGGATCTGAAGAGTCAAACATGGGTCCTTAGGCTTGGCAGGCAAGCACCTTAACCACTAAGCCATCTCTACAGCCCAATTTTGTAAATTTTTTTTCATTTGAAATTGAACATTTAATTCAGTTTTACAAAAATTAACATGACTTGTACAGATCTATAAAACTCCAAATGAACATATCCCAGAAAAGGACACATCTGATTATTCAATATTCCACAAACACATGGGTGCTACAAGCTTAGAATTAACCTGTCAAGTCATATATATGTTTTGGAATGTAGTGGGGGAAATGTTTATTTTCAGCAAATCCTCTCAAAACACTTAGCTCAGATCTCAGTGAGTTTACGTCTGAAGAGACTTTGGCAAAGAATTAAGAACTTGGCTGGAGATAGAGCTCACTAATAGAGTGCTTACCTAGCATACACAAGGCTCTAGATTCAGTCCTCAAAAAATAATTTTGAAATAGAATTATGACTTTGCATTCCACATTGATCTTGCTCACAATTAATATTAAAATAAATAACAATAAAATACCTCCATCTGTTACTACTTCAGTATAAAATGGATGCTCCTTTGTCCACTGCAAAATGTAGCCACATGTAAAGTTTTATGTATGGATGTTTTTATGTATGGATGTACTAAATTGATTTCAGCTTACTCAATTTTTAATTTATTTTATTTGAAAAATAAATAAAATATTATTGACTTATTCCATTAAAAAAGTTACCTTGGGCCGGGTGTGTTGATGCATGCCTTTAATCCCAGCACGCGGGAGGCAGAGGTAGGAGGATCGTTGTGAGTTCGAGGCCACCCTGAGACTACAGAGTGAATTCCAGGTCAGCCTGGGGCAGAGTGAGACCCTACCTCAGAAAACCAAAAAAAAAAAAGTTACCTTGGAGTGAATTGTGGGAAGTTCACTTTTGTCTTTTCCCCTTCAGGTGTGAATGGAAACAGGGTGATGCAGTGTCTCCAGATATAGCCCAGTATTCCAGGTGCTGAGTTTGAACATGTGCACCACCATGGCTAGTGCAGTCTTTCCTTTTGAACAGCAACAACCATTGCCAAAGCTGCTCCTCAGCCATATGAAAATCACTACTCCTTAATTTTTTTCACATATTTTATTTATTTGTTCATTTACTTGAGAGAGAGTATGCATGTACATGGGTACTGGGGAATCAAACCTGGGTCCTTTGGCTTTGCAGGCAAGCACTTTAACTGCTAACCCATTTCTCTGGCCCAAAAATCACTACTCTTGACTTGAAGTTGCTTTTTCAAAATATAACCCTACACAAAACTTTAGGACAAAAAAAAAACTTCAGCCAGTTTCCATCTGAAAAATCACAGAGTGTTACTTTTTTTTTTCCTGGTTTTTCAAGGTAGGGTCTCACTCTAGCTCAGGCTGACCTGGAATTCACTATGTAGTCTCAGGGTGGCCTCAAACTCACAGTGATCCTCCTACGTCTGCCTCCCAAGTGCTGCAATTAAAGGCATGTGCCACCACACCTGGCTTGATTATAGATTTTTTTTTAAATTTTTAATTTAGGGCTGGAAAGATGACTCAGCAGTTAAGGCACTTGCCTGCAAAGCCTTATCCAAGTTTGAATCTCTAGTCCCCATGTAAAACCAGATACACAAAGTGGTGCATGCATCTGGAATTCATTTGCAGCAGCTAGAACCCCTGGTTTGCCCATTCTCTCCCACCCTTCCTTCTCTTCCTCCTCCTCCTCCTTCTCTGTCTCTCTGTCTTCATCTTCTCTCTGCTTGAAAATAAATAAATAATAAAAGTGACTATTTATTGAACCATGGTCTCTGTAAGAAATCAGAGTGTGTCAGATTCAAAACTAAATTTTATATATCAAGTTAATGAGTTTTTGACTTTGTGTCCTATTTCTTTTTGTTTCTTTCCTGTGGAAACCTACATTTTTATTAGAGAACATTGTTTTTTTTACCTTATGTAATTTAATTACATTGATGGAAATAGTATCAGATACCTACTTAAATTATCATTACTGTGTAATAATTGATAGGTTGGAACAGCACGTACTAAATGTCTCAGTTCTTCTGAGGAGGATGCCTTAGAGGCCTGGCCTGTTGGTAACCCTGTTAACCTCTTATAAAAGTTTCTTCTTCTTCATTGTAGGGATTCTATGGAGAAAGATTTGGAGAAGATGTGGTTGAAGTCATCAAAGACTCCAATCCTGTAGACAAGTGTAAATTAGATCCTAACAAGGTAGGTTGATTAGATTATAATGATGTGTATGTGTGTCTGCAATCCTCTATGGAGTTTTGTTTGACAAACATTAAATGATGATTTAACAGTGAGAAATGAAAGACCTTTACCTTTTCCAGGCATACATTCAGATTACCTATGTGGAGCCATACTTTGACACCTATGAGATGAAGGACAGAATCACATATTTTGACAAAAATTATAATCTTCGCCGTTTCATGTACTGTACACCCTTCACTTTAGATGGCCGTGCCCATGGAGAGCTTCATGAACAATTCAAACGGAAGACCATTCTGACAACTTCTCATGCCTTTCCTTATATTAAAACAAGAGTTAATGTTACTCACAAAGAAGAGGTAAGTCCATAAGTGAGGAAATGTATTAATGAAATAAATTCATTGGAACTGTAAATTAATAGTGTAGTTGTAGCAGAAAATACGGACCATCCTTCTAAATCCCTAATTTATCCTCAGTTAATGTTTTAAATGGTGTTTATTGGCTGTTTATTTTTATTCATTTGGGCATTTAAGTTTGGAATTTTGTTACATAAAAACTTAGACTGGGCTGGGTGTGGTGATGCACGTCTTTAATCCTAGCCGTCAGGAGGTAGAGATAAGAGGACTGTTGTGAGTTCAAGGCCAGCCTGAGATTATATAGTAAATTCCAGGTCAGCCTGAGCCAGAGTGAGAACCTACCTCGGAAAAAAAAAAAAAAAAAAACCTTACAATAGCCAATGGCTCCTTATTTTTTCTGACCTAATTGTTGTTATTTTCCTCAGATAATCTTAACACCAATTGAAGTTGCTATTGAAGATATGCAGAAAAAGACCCAAGAATTAGCATTTGCAACACATCAGGATCCAGCAGACCCAAAAATGCTTCAAATGGTTCTTCAGGGATCTGTAGGGACCACTGTAAATCAGGTTTGTGCTTTGGATGGTTCCCCTGGGATCAGTAGGGACTTGTGAATCAGGATAGTCCTTCAGATGGTTCTCCAGGTATCTATAGGAACTTGTAAATCAGCATTGCCCTTTAGATGATTTCCCCAAGGCCTATAGGTACTTGTGAATCAGGATAGTCCTTCAGATGGTTCTCCAGGTATCTATAGGAACTTGTGAATCAGCATTGCCCTTTAGATGATTTCCCCAGGGTCTGTAGGTACTTTTGAATCAGCATTGCCCTTCAGATGGTTCTCCAGGTATCTGTAGGTGCTTGTGAATCAGCACAGCCCTTGAGATGGTTCCCCCAGGATCTGTAGGTACTTGTGAATCAGGTCAATGCTTTTCTCTAGAAATGTGTGATTTAAATTATATATCTGGACTGGAGAGATGACTTAGCAATTAAGGCACTTGCCTGCAAAGCCTAAGGACCCAGGTTTGATTCCCCAGTACCTATGTAATCCAGGTGCACAAGGTGATACATGAATCTGGAGTCTGTTTACAGTGGCTAGAGGCTAGAGGCCCTGGCATGCACATTATTTCTCTCTCTGTCTCTATCTGCCTCTTTCTGTCTGACTCATAAATAAATAAATTAATTAATTAATTAATTAATTAAATAATTTAAAAATATTTATAGATTATACATCCTCCTTGGAATAATGTTATCATTATATTTTTCAAAATGACAAATATGTGCTAATCAAGTGAAGACAATGTGTGTTATATTGGTTCCTAAAGACATTGAAGGACAAATGAATGGAAATTGAAAACCTAAGTTTAATATTATCTCAATTAAGGTTTTCATACTTGCCTTCTCTGCCATCTGTATTTATATATATTATATACATCTTTTTTATATATTTTATTTTTATTTATGTATTTGAGAGCGAGAAATAGGCAGCGGGAGAAAGAATGGGCTTGCCAGGGCCTCCAGCTGCTGCAAACTCCAGATGCGTGCGCCCTTACGTGGGTTCTGGGAAGTCAAACCTGGGTCCTTTGGCTTTGCAGGCAAGTGCCTTAAACACTAAGCCATTTCTCCAGCCCCTATATACATCATATTATATTGAGATTTAGTCACTAAGAACAGTCTTCCCTTACATACCTTGTATCCAGAATGGAGGACTCATTTCAGAGCTGTGTTAGATATATGTGAACCGCTCTATCTTAGGTTCTTACAGATGTGTTTTCCCCTGATCTTGACCCTGAGTTCTGAGGAATAAATAAGGAATGCAGAATCATTTTTAAAATTTTAATATTATATGTATACAAGATTTTACTGTTGTTTTGTCCTATGTGTGTGTTAGAAACAATCACAATTATCTCCTAATAGTTGATTTGCTCTAATTCTTTTGCTGAGGATTTTAGTCTTGAGGAATATCCCAGATGTGGGAAAATCCAGAATAGCGTTAGTCAGATTTTATGGAATATGTCTTAAGTACTTTTTGGGTTAAAGGAACAAGGCTAAAAACTGCTCCACTAAAACTGGAATAAGACTGTTATGCTCCTAAAACAAAATTTTTCTCTTAATGATAAACCTTACAAAAGACCATCTTTTTTTTTCCTTGGTTTTTCGAGGTCAGGTTTACTCTAGCCTAGGCTGACCTGAAATTCACTATGTAGTCTCAGGGTGGCCTCAAACTCATGGCGATCCTCCAACCTCTGCCTCCCCAGTGCTGGGATTAAAGCATGCACCACCACGCCCAGCCAAAAGACCCTCTTTAATTAACAGTGTCAAGAACACCTTCAGAATACTGAGGAATTTTGTTTTAACAAAACCAAGTCTAAGGCCGAGCATGGTGGTGCACGCCTTTAATCCCAGCACTCGGGAGGCAGAGGTAGGTAGGAGGATCACTGTGAATTCGAGACCACCCTGAGACTACATAGTGAATTCTAGGTCAGTCGGGGGTAGAGTGAGACCCTACCTCAAAAAAAAAAGAAAAACAAAGAAAAACAAGTCTAATCATCAGTGTTGAGTGACATAGTAGCTTAACTGCATTAATAAATTAATAAACCTAGTTACAGTAACTGAAGTCCTACTGTGTTTCTTGAATAGTGAACCAATAGAAGATGAGTCTACATGTACTAGGCAATTATGTAGCTATGAGATTAGGAACATCTGAAGCAGCCATTCCTGGAAGAGTTCTAATACAGGGATAGATTATATACAATAATTTAAGCAGCTGCCCCTGAAGAGTTCTAATACAGGCATAAATTATATATAATAAGCTTGTAACAGTTGTCCCTGAAGAGTTCTAATACAGAGATAGATTATATACAAGCTTAAATGCAGCTATGTCAGTGTTAACATCATTTGGATAAATTACATCTCTGTGATTTTAAGAGAAACAAAAACTCTTCATTTTTTTATTATTATTTTTCAGGGACCTCTGGAAGTTGCTCAAGTTTTCCTTTCTGAAATACCTAGTGATCCAAAGCTATTCAGACATCACAACAAACTGCGACTTTGCTTTAAAGATTTTACTAAAAGGTAATCAAGGCTTTTTGCATAAAGATCTTCAAATTAAGAATGTCCAGTGCCACAGTTTAGTATAAAGGTCTTAAGAAACTATTGAATGGGCTGGAGAAATGGCTTAGTGGTTAAGGTGCTTATCTACAAAGCAAAAGAACCTAGGTTCAATTCCCCAGAACCCAAGTAAGCCAGGTACACAGTGTGGCACATGCTTCTGGAGTTTATTTGAAGCAGCTGGAGGCCCTGATGTACCCATTCTCTTTATCTGCCTCTCTCTCTCTCTCCCTCAAATAAATAAATATAAATATAAATACTTACAAAAAAGAAACTATTGAAAAGAAAAATGCTGGGAACAAGTTCACTACAGTAAGAAATATCTTCTTAGAATTTACTGATATCTTTCCATACTCTGAAGTCTTTTTGTTTTTCTTTTTTTTTGTTTATTTATTTTTTTATTTTTTTATTATTTTTTTTATTGACACCTTCTATACTTACATACAAAAATATATGATATTTCCCTCCCCTCCCCATTCCACTTTAGTAATCCAATCTCCATCATATCCCCTCCCTCTCTCCATTAGTCTCTCTTTTAATTTGATGTCATCATCTTTTTCTTCTATTTTGATGGTCTTGCGAAGGTATTGCTAGGCACTGCAAGGTCATGGATATCGAGGCCAATTTCTGTCTGGACAGTTGCATTGTAAGAAGTCATACCCTTCCTTTGGCTCTTCCATTCTATCCTCTCCTCTTCCACAATGGTCCCTGAGCCTTGGAGGGTGTGACAGAGGTGTTTCAGTGCTGGGCATTCCTCTATCCCTTCTTCTCAGCACTATGTTGCCTTTTGGGTCATCCCAGTGGTCATCGCCATCTGAAAAGAGAAGCTTCTCTAACCAGAAGTGAGAGTAGCGTTAATATGTGAATATGAACATTAAGTGTAGTGCCCCCAGGGCAGCTTGGTGGGAATAATATATACATTTAGTCAGACAAGAGCAGGCTTTATACCCCTAAGGCTCATGGCCTCCTCTGCCATAGACTTTTGCTTAGGTTTTTCAGTACCAGGTATGTATTCCCTCCCGTAGAGAGGGCCTTCAGTCCAATTATGGAGCAGTTGGTTACCCCAAGAGTAGACACGCCACTATTGCACCCGTTCGGTCATTGGGCCTGTATGGCCAAACTTGAATATTCAGTGTCCACTGTTTTCACTGTCTTTTTGTTTTTCTTCAAGATTAGAAAAGTCAAGGCTCAAGAAATTTTCTTAACTTTAAACTATTATTAGACTAACTTGAATGCTATTTATTGTGAATTTTATATATATATATATATATATATATATATATATATTTATTTATTTATTTATTTCACAATAAATAGCATATATATATGTAGCATGTTTCTCTTCCTTAAGGGAACTTACAAACATGAAACTTGGAAGTAAAAGATGTTCAAATCCTGACTTTTTCAGTGTGCGTCCTTATCCAGGTCACTTACATGATCCTCAATTTTCTGAAAAGTCATATGTGGGTATGCATGTCTGTAACCTCAGTGATGTCCTTGTGTGCACAGAATATGTTCATTTGCACATACCATATACTATGCAGATTGCACACACACACACACTTCAAAAAAAATTAATAAAATGAATGTGGTGACTCACAACTTTACCTAAAAATCTGCCACTTGGGAGGCTAAAGTAGGAAGATTGCCATGAGTTTGAGAGTGTGTGTGTGTGTGTGTACATATATGTAAGTAATAAGATCTACCTCTCATAGAGGTTGAATGGACAAATTAGGTAAAATAATACATTACTGTGTCAAGGTTCTCAAGATCATCCCCAGTTTCAGTAAATCATTAGGAAAACTCATGGGACTCAAAATGTAGTTGTACCAATGGCTATAACACTGTACAGAAAAGATCAAAATTAATGTCAGCTGAAGGGAATAGCACATACAGTGTAGACCTCAAAGGGTCCTCTTCCATTAGAGTCACATACTGTGTGTGCAAGTGGGAAAGTGTTGTCTATCAAAGAACCTTATTAGAAAAGGCATACCAAAATTCTGGTCTTCTGGGAGAAGAACAGATATTTAGCATAATATTTGGCACAGGAAGCCACTCATCTTGTAGGATTGACAGGAACCCTCCTAAAACCCAAATTTCCACAAACTAACCAACAGCCAACTTTATACTCAGGCCTTTGTAAACAGTCTCAAGTACCCAGCCTTAGCTCTTTTGCGCATGTGTGCTCACACACACCTTTGTGGAACTACTGGATTTTTTTACTTTTTTGAAATATTTTTAAATGTACCTGTGAGAAAGAGTGAGTATGGGTGTGCCAGGACCACTCCCCACTGCAAATGAACTCCAGGTGCATGTGCCATGTTGTGCATCTAGTTTTGTGTGGGTACTGGGGAATCAAGCCCTAGTCAGCAGGCTGTGCAAGCAAGTGCCTTTACTTTTAACCACTGAGCCACCTCCTCAGTCCTATTTTTATTTTTTTGAGGAGCCTCCATACTGTTTTCCATAATGAGTTTATTAACCAGCAGTGTACAGGGACTCTTATTTCTCCACATTCTCACCAATACTTATTATCTGTTGCCTTTTACTTACTAATGGAGAACTTTACTATATGAACATGCTAAAAATTGGTCATGTTCCCACTGGTTTATACTCTTATGTCCCCTCTCCACTGACCCAATTCCATTGAGGGCCCTCCTTAGTGGGGTTGTCCATAATCACTGTGGTGTCATGAATGCACCAGTCAGTCCCTGTGGTGTGGGACAATGCCTCAGAGTACACCTTCCCACCTGGTGGCTATGAGATTCTTTTCTGCCTCCTCTTCTAAAATGTTCGCTGAGCCTTGGAGGGTGTGTTCTAAGTATTGAGCTCTCAGCAGCCTGAGGTTTGCTGCTTTGGTGCATTTTGAGTCTCCTCAGTGACTACCTGTTTTCTTTTTGATAACAGAGGTGGTATTTTAGCTGTAATTTGCATCTCTCTGATGATTACAGATGTTGGCCATTTTCTGTGTATTGGCCATTTTTATATCTTTTGAGATAAATGTCTATTTAAATTTATTGTGCATTTTTAAATCAGGTTACCTGAATTTGGTTTTGAGTTCCTTACATATTCTAAATATTAGCTCCATGTCAGATATGTAGTTTGCCATACCTTTGCCCATTCGATAGGTTGTCCCTTTGTTCTGTTGTTTCCCAAATTTACTGTGAGGAAGCTTTTTAGTTTGATGTTATCATGTAATCTGATTATTAGGCTAGATGATCTCAGAGGATTGGTGTTAGGAAATAACAGACAGAAAGAGATGACCTGTGATAGTAGAGGAAAGAAACCTTCTTAGAGAATTGACTGGTTTCTATCATTAATTTTATTCCTTGGAGGTTTCAAGCAAAATAAACCCTGCTGTTTTATGATCCAGGACATGGAACAATACAGACTTCATGAGGTTATAGACAGAGACTTTTCCTTGCTTCTGTTTTAAAAGATCTTGTCATTAATACAATTCTAAACAAATACCTGATCTGCATATGCTTACCTTTTCTTTTGTTTTCTGTTGTCTTTTTTTGTTGTTTGGTGCTAGTGATGGAATCAGGTCTCACACATGCTAAGCAAGCTCTATAAACACTGAGCTACACCCCACACCATATATACTTTAAGAGTAATGAACTTCTATAGTCAACACATCTCCTTAAGTATTACTGCTGGTAGAGAAAGTTTTTTTTTTTCTTTTTAGAGTATTAAAAAAGCAAAAAATAAAAAACAAAAAATACTACATGATATAAACTTTACAAAAGACATTACATAGCTAGTGTGGTGGCACATGCATATAATGCTAGCACTTAGAGGCTGAGCAAAAGAGTTGCTGTGAGACCACAAAACAAAAACAAGGCTGGAAAGATGGCTTAAGCAATTAAGGTGCTTGCCTGCAAAGCCTAAGCATCCCAGTTCAATTCCCCAGAACCCATGTAAACCAGATGCACATGATGGTGCATGCATCTGGAGTTATTTGAAGTAGCTAGAGGCTTGGTGTGTCCATTCTTTCCCTCTCTCTCTCATAAATAAATGAAATGAAATATTAAAAAAAAAAAGAGGGGAGGATCTGGGCATGGTGGGGGACGCCTTTAATCCCAGCACTCAGGAGGCAGAGATAGGATTGCCGTGAGTTCAAGTCACCCCTGAGACTATATAGTGAATTCCAGGTCAGCATGAGCTAGAGTGACACCCTACCTTGAAAAAAATAAAAAAGGAGAGAAAGGAAAGAAGGTGCGAAGGGAGGAAAGTTATAGCTAGTACTCCATTTTTATTTTTCAGTGTCAGTCATACGTTTTATGCCACTGTTTGTATATGTTCCATAGTTCAATCATAATATGTGTATGATTTAAATTCTTACTCAAGGGTGCTAGGCGTGGTGGCACATGCCTTTAATCCCAGCACTTGGGAGGCAGAGGTAGGTGGATTGCCATGAGTTCAAGGCCACCTGAGACTACATTGTGAATTCCAGGTCAGCATGAGCTAGAGTGAGACCCTACCTGGAAAAAAAAAATCTTACTCAAAGTTAAAAGCATTTCCAGGTATTGTGGTGCATTCCTTTAATCCCAACACTCCAGTGGCAGAGGTAGGAAGATTGCCATGATGTGGAGGCCAGCCTGAAACTACAGACTTAATTCCAGGTCAGCCTGAGCTAGAGCGAAACCCTACCCTAAAAAACAAAAAAAAAGTTATTCTAATAGTTAAATTATTTCATCAAACTACTTAAATTTTAGGGTTTTTTTTTTTTTTGAAGCAAGCCAAACAGTCTAGCCTTTTTTGTGAGTGAGAGAGAGAGAATTGGCATGCCAGGTTCTCCAGCCACTGCAATTGAACCCCAGACACATGCACCATCTTGTGCACATGTGTGACCTTGTGTGATTGCATCACCTTGGGCATCTGGCTTATGTGGGCTCTGGGGAGCCAAACATGGGTCCTTAGGCTTCACAGGCAAGCACCTTAACCGCTAAGCCATCTCTCCAGCCCAAATTTTAATTTTTATATTCTGCTTTTTGTGCACAAGTGTGTGCACACACGGTATGTATGGTGTTGTGGGACATCTGTTAGGGTTCTCTAGGGAACAGAACAAATATGTAGTAAAAAGGGGATTTACTGGATTATTTTACAAGATACAGGTGGGGCAGTCCAGTAGTTGTCTACTGACTGGAAATTTGAAATTTGAAGAACTGGGCAGCCACACAGTCCAAGAGGCCAAAGGTGGCTGCCAGACAGGAACCCCCCCTCTGTCCCAGAGCTTCCTTGTATACAGTCCCCAGTGGAAGTGGCAGCCCACTTGGGAGGAAGGACTTCCTCCCTCAGTCCATCTTCCTGGAAACACCCTCAAAGACCCACTCAACAGGCATCTTTCATTCCATTCCTAATCTGGGCAAAGTGGCAACAGAACGGGCCCTCCACAATGTGTGTGGGGTACATGCACATGTGAGTGTGTAGAGGAAGCTTCTAATGCTCATCCCTTGTTTCCTTTACATTGCTGAACCCTGAGCTTGCTGTTTCACAGCCCCAGCAATTATCAGGTCTCTGCTCCCCTACTATGAAGAAAAAAAAAGAGGAAGAAGAATATCCAGGGCTGGGGAGGTAGCATTATGGTTAAAGGTGTTTGTATGCAAAGTTTGCTGGTCTGTGTTCACTTCCCCAGCCACCAACATATAGTTAAATGGGCATTTGTTTGCACACCAGGAAACCCTGGTGTACCCATACACACACACACACACACACACACAAACACACACACAGAGTAAATGACTCCATTTGTGGTTTCATTTTTGTATGATTCAAAGGTCTTTTTTGTAAGGATCAGCTTGCTTTGTGTCCATAGTTAACGTAATTATCTCAGTACCACATACTGAATGTGCTGTGAAATGCAGGTCAGGCTTTGTATCCTATATGGACATCCAGGTACCCTGCTCTGTTTATCTGGAAAATTGCCTTTCTCATTGTCTTGCACTGTTACCACAAGTGGCAGCTTTATTATTCCAATGGTGCCCTCCATTACCCTCAAATTTAATCTTAATAAAGCTCAGTCTTTTTTCTTAACCTATATATATATATTTTTTTTTTTTTTAAATTTACTTGAGAGAGAGAAAGAAGGAGAGAGAGAGAAGAAGAGAATGGGCATGCCACGGCCTCCAGCCACTGCAAACAAACTCCAGGTGCATGTGCCCCCTTGTGCATCTGGCTTACGTGGGTCCTGGAGAATCAAACTGGGATCCTTTGGCTTTGCAAGCAAACGCCTTAACCTCTACACCATCTCTCCAGCCCCTCTTAACCTCTTTTTTAAAGAGTCAGAGTCTCTTTTTGTTGGCTAGAGTATGTTTCCCAGGCTGGCCCTGAACTCCTGGGTTCAAGTGATCTTTCTGCCTCAGCCTCTGCAGTAGCTGGGATTACAGGAGTTTGCTGTACCAAGCTTCTGACATTTATATGTTGATACTCATTTCACTTTTCTTAGTATTCCTTACACTTGGGGCTTGCTTTTCCCAGATTGCTTGTTATTTGGTTTTAGCCTTCTGTAGTGGAAGCACTTACAGTGCTAGTATTCTCTAATCATCACTTTACCTGCATCCCATGAGTATGTACATGTAGGAATACAGATACTTGTTTTGTTAAGGCAGCCCAGCTTGGCTTTAAACTTGTTCTCACCAGGCGTGGTGGCGCACTCCATTAATCCCAGCACTTGAGAGGCAGTGGTAGAAGTACTGCTATGAGTTTGAGGCTAGTCTGGGACTACAGAGAGTTCCAGGATAGCCTGGGCTGGAGCGAGACCCTGCCTCAAAGAAAAAAAAACGGATATTTTTCTAATTATTTGAATAAACTGGATAAAGGATTATAACCCAGATCTATTTAAGAAAAGTTTTTTTAATTTTATTATTATTATTATGATTTTTGGAGAGAGACAGAAGGAGAGGGAGACAGATAGAGATGGGCGCGCCAGCCGCCTCTCAGCTGCTGCAAACGAAATCCAAAAAGATGTGTGCGCCCCCTTGTGGTCAAGTGCAGCATTGTGCCCTTGCGTCACTTTGCATCTGGCTAAACATGGGACCTGGAGATTGGAACTGCTGGAGATTGGAACCAGCATTCTTTAGGCTTAGGAGGCAGGCACCTTAGCCACTAAGCCATCTCTCCAGCCCTAATTTTAATTTTTTTATTGACAACTTCCATAATTATAGACAATATCCCATAGTAATTCCCTCCCCCCACACACTTTCCCCTTTGAAACTCCTCTCTCCATCATATCCCCTCCCCCTCTCAATCAGTCTCTCTTTTAATTTTGCTGTAACCATCTTTTCCTCCTATTATGATGGTCTTGTGTACGTAGTATCAGGTACTGCGAGGTAATGGATATCCAGGCCATTTTGTGTCTGGAGGAGAACGTTGTCAGGAGTCCTACCCTTCTTTTGGCTCTTACGTTCTTTCTGTCACCTCTTCCGCAATGGACCCTGAGTCTTGGAAGGTGTACTAGAGATATTTCAGTGCTGAGCACTCCTCTGTCACTTCTTCTCAGCACCATGGTGCCTTCTGAGTCATCCCACGATCACCACTATCTGAAAAGAGAAGCTTCTCTAACCAAAAGTGAGAGTAAGCCACGTGTGGTGGCACACGCCTTTAATCCCAGCACTCAGGAGGCAGAGGTAAGAGGGTTGCTGAGAGTTCCAGGCCACCCTCAGACTACATAGTGAATTCCAGGTGAGCCTGAGCCAGAGTGAGACCCTACCTCAAAAAAACAAAAAGAAAGTGAGAGTGGCATTAATATATGGGTATGAACATTAAGAGAAGTGCTTACTGGGCAGTTTGGTGAGCATAGTATATACATTTAGGTAGACAACAGCAGATGTTACACCCCTAGGGCTCATGACTACCCCTGTTGTAGGTTTTCAGTATCAGGGATGTATTCCCCCCCATGGAGCAGGCCTCCAGTCCAATTAGAGAGCAGTTGGTTTCCCCATAACAGACATGCTACTATTGCATCCATTGGCTCATTGGCCTGGCTGGCCAAATTTAAGGCTTATATTGTCCACTGTTGAGTATTTTCACTGGTGATTTCTCTCCCATTGAATTGCATGCAGCATAGCTTTTTCCAGCTTTCTGTCAGCTGATCCACATGGAGGAGGCTTTCACCTCAGCTACAACAGAATTTCTCAGTGACTTTGCAGCCCAAGTATGTGGAGTCTTCAGGAATAGGGTCTTACAATCTATTCCTGGTAGGAAACCAGAGGCCTCAGCAATGGCCTGAAATGTTTTAGGAGTATCAGTGACCTCCCTGGCCAACAACTCACTAAAAGGTATCCCATCCCTAGCACTGAAAATTTTCTAATAACAAGCCAGGTGTGGTGGCGCACGCCTTCAATCCCAGCACTTGGGAGGCAGAGGTAGGCGGATCACCGAGAGTTCGAGGCCACCCTGATACTACATAGTGAATTACATACAGGTCAGCCTGAGCTAGAGTGAGACCCTACCTCAGGAAAAAAAAAAACATTCTAGTAACAATCTATAGCTTCTGAGTGTTCCTTCCATTGTCCAGAAGTAGGTTTCCATATGACTTATTTAAATCCTCGTAGATTTTGATTAGCCCTCCCTCCACCTTTCTTTTACTCAGTCCATTCCTCTGACCTCACTTAGGCCTTTTCATCCCCATTAATCTTTTCTTCTACTTACATGTATACAATACCATCCTATTAATTCCCCACTCCCTCCCTTTATATTCCCTTTATATCCACTTTTTAGCTTACTGGCTTCTGCTACTGAGTTTTATTCCTACTCACAAAGGAGTCCAATCATTTTAGCTAGGATCCACATATGAGAAAGAACATGTGACATTTGGCTTTCTGGGTCTGGGTTACCTCACCAAGAATAAACCTTTCCAGATCCATCCATTTTCCACCAAATTTTACAACTTCATTTTTCTTTACCACTGAGTAGAGAGAACTCCATTGTGTAAATGTGCCACATCTTCATTATCCACTCATCAGTTGAGGGACATCTGTGCTGGTTCCATTTCCTAGCTATTGTGAATAGAGTGGCAATAAACATGGTTGAGCAAGTATCTCTAAGGTAGTGAGACAAGTCCGAAGGATATATGCCTAGGAGTAGTATAGCTGGGTCATATGGTGGATCTATTTTTAGCTGTCTCAGGAATCTCCACACTGATTGCATTCCCACCAACAGTGTAGAAGGGTTCCTCTTTCTCTGCATCCTTGCCAGCGTTTATGGTCATTTGTTTTCATGATGGTAGCCAATATGACAGGAGTGAGATGGAATCTCAACATAGTTTTAATCTGCATTTCCCTGATGACTAGGGATGTAAAACATTTTTTAGGGGCTGGAGAGATGGCTTAGCGGTTAAGGCGTATGCCTGTGAAGCCTAAGGACCCCGGTTCAATTCTCCAGGTCCCACGTAAGCCAGATATACATGGTGGTGTATGCATCTGGAGTTCATTTGCAGTGGCTAGAGGCCCTGGTGTGGCCATTCTCATTCTCTCTCTCTCTCTCTCTCTCTCTCTCTCTCTCTCTCTGTCTCAAATAAATAAAATAAAATCTTTTTTAAAAAATTTTTTAGATGTTTATATGCCATCTGTATTTCTTCTTTTGAAACTCTCTATTTTAGTTCCATGGCCCACTTTTTAACTGGGTTGTTTGATGTCTTATTATTCTGTTTTTTGAGTTCTTTGTATATCCTAGATATTAATCCTCTGTCAGATGTATAGCTAGCAAAGATTTTTCTACCATTCTGTAGGTTGCCTCTTTGCTCTATTCACAGTGTCCTCTACTGTACAAAAGCTCTGTAATTTCATGAGGTCCCAGCAGTTGATTTGTGGTTTTATTTCCTGAGCAGTTGGGGTTATATTCAGAAAGTCTTTGCCAAGACCAATATGTTGAAGGGTTTCCCCTACTTTTTCCTCTAGCAGTTTCAGAGTTTCAGGTCTGATACTAAAGTCTTTGATCCATTTGGACTTAATTCTTGTGCATGGAGAGAGATAAGGATCTATTTTCATCCTTCTACAGACAGATATCCATTTTACCCAGCACCATTTGCTGAAGAAGCTGTCTTTTCTCCAGTGAGTATTTTTTGTCGAAGACCAGGTGGCTATACCTACCCAGACTTACATATGGGTCCTCTGTTCTGTTCCATTGATCTACATGTCTGTTTTTGTGCCAGTACCATGCTGTTTTTGTTACTATGGCTCTGTACTATAGGTTAAAATCAGGTATAGTGATACCACCAGCCTTATTTTTGTTGCTCAAATTTGTTTTAGATATTCAAGGTTTTTTTGTGCTTCCAAATGAATTTTTGGATTGTTTTTTCTATTTCCGTGAAGAATGCCATTGGAGCCGTGCATGGTGGTGCACACCTTTAATCCCAGCACTTGGGAGGCAGAGATAGGAGGATCGCCATGAGTTTGAGGCCACCCTGAGACTACATAGTTAATTCCAGGTCAGCCTGGACCAGAGTGAGACCCTACCTCAAAATAAAAATGCCATTGGAATTTTGATGGGGATTGCATTAAATGTGTGGATTGCTTTTGGTAGGATTGCCATTTTCACAATATTGATTCTTCCAATCCAAGAACAAGGATGTTTTTCCATTTCCTAGTGTTTTCTGCAATTTCTCACTTGAGTGTTTTAAAGTTCTCATTGTAGAGATCCTTCACTTCCTTGGTTAGGTTTATCCCAAGCTACTTTTTTTTTTTTTTTTTTGATGCAATTGTGAATGGGAGTGATTCTCTGATTTCATCGTCTGTGTGTTTGTTAGCATATAGGAAGGCTACTGAGTTCTGTGTGTTTATTTTGTATCCTGCTGCATGGCTGTAGGTGTTAATCAGCTGTAACAGTTTGCTGGTAGAGTTTTTAGGGTCCTTTATGTATAGAATCATATCATCTGCAAATAATGGTAACTTGATCTCTTCCTTTCCAATTTGTATCCTTTTTATGTATGTCTCTTGCCTTATTGCTATGGCTAAGACTTACAGTACCATATTAAATAAAAGTGGGGACAGTGGAAACCCTTGTCTTTTTCCTGGTTTTAGTGGAAAAGCTTCAAGTTTTTCTCCATTTAGTATTATGTTGGCTATAGGTTTCTCATAAATAGCCTTTATTATGTTGAGATATGTTCCTTCTATTCGCAGTCTCTGTAGGACTTTTATCATGAAGGGATGTTGGATTTTGTCAAATGCTTTTTCTGCATCTAATGAGATGATCATGTGATTTTTGCCCTTCAGTCCATTTATATAATGTATTACATTTATCAATTTACATATGTTGAACCATCCCTGCATCTCTGGGATAAAGCCTACTTGGCCAGAGTGAATGATCTTTCTGATATATTCTTGTATTCTGTTTGCCAATATTTTGTTGAGAATTTTTATATCTATGTTCATGAGAGAGATTGGTCTGTAATTTTATTTTTTTGTTCTGCCTTTGTCTAGTTTTGGTGTCAGGGTGATGCTGGCTTCATAGAAGGAGTTTGGTAGAATTCCTTCCTTTTCTATTTTATGGAAAAGTTTAAGAAGCACTGATGTTAGTTCTTCCTTTGAAGTCTGATAAAATTCAGCAGTGAATCTATCAGGGCCTGGACTTTTTTTAGTTGGGAGATTTTTTTTTTTTTGTAATTGCTTGGATCTCCATACTTATTATAGGTCTATTTAAGTGGTTAATCTCATCTTGATTTAATTTAGGTAGGTCATATAAATCAAAGAAATCATCCACTTCTTTCAGATTTTCAAACTTAATGGAGCATATGTTCCTATGGTATGTCCCTATGATGTTTTTAATTTCTCTGGTATCTGTTGTAATGGTGCCTTTAATCTATAATTTTATTAATTTGTATCTCTTCTCTCTTTCTTTTGGTCATATTTGCTAAGGGTTTACCAATCTTGTTTATCCTTTCAAAGAACCAGCTCTTTATTTCATTAATTCTTTGGTTTCTTTTTGTTGTTGTTGTTGTTGTTTCTGTTTCATTAATTTCTGCCCAATCTTTATTATTTCTTACCATTTACTGATTTTCAGTTTCCTTGTTCTTCTTTTTCCAAGGGCTTAAGGTGAACCATTAAGTTGTTTACTTGCAACCTTTCTAGTTTCTTAACATAGGCACTTAAAGCTATAATTTTCCTCTTAGGACTGCCTTCATTATGTCCCAAAGGTTTTGGTATGTTGTGTTCTCATTATCACTTGACTCCATGAATTTTTTTATTTCTTTCTTGATTTCTTCATTGACCCATTCATCATTTAGTAGTGTATTGTTTAGTTTCCATAATTTTGTGTATACTCTGTAGATTTTCTTGCTATTGATTTGTAGTTTGATCTCATTGTGATCAGAGTGCAAGGAATTATTTCAGTATTCCTGTATTTGTTAAGATTTGTTTTGTGTCCTAATATATGGTCTATTTTAGAGAATGTTCCACGTGCTGCTGAAAAGAATGTGTATTCTGTAGCATTTGGATGAAATGTCCTATATATATCTGTTATGTCCATTTGTTATATGACCTCATTTCATCCAGATGTATCAGTTTATTTTTTGCTGGGGTGACTTGTCAATTGATGAGAGTGGGGTGTTGAAGTCACCCACTACAAGTGTGTTTGGTTATATGCGACCTTAATTCTAATAGCATTTGTTTGATGAAATTGGGAGCCCCCATGTTAGGTATATATATGTTTAGGATTGTAATGTCCTCCTGTTCCTTTAATCAATATAAAGTGACCTTCCTTATCTTTCCTAACTAATGCTGGTCTGAAGTCGACCCTGTTAGATGTTAGGATTGCAACCCCTGCTTGTTTTCTAGACCCGTTTGCTTAAAACACCATTTTCCAGCCTTTCGCCCTAAGATAGTGTCCATCCTTTGTAAAAAGGTGAGTTTCTTGGAGGCAACAAATTAAAGGATCCTGCTTTTTAACCCAGTCTGCAAACCTATTTCTTTTGGTTGGGATATTGAGACCATTGATATTAAGAGTTATTATTGAAAATGTGTATTTTTTTTGCCATTTTTCTTGTTTTGTAGTTTTCTGGTTGTACCTTTGCTCTCTTGTATTGACTAGTATTTGAGTATGGTTTCTTTTTTCCAGGTTCCTTATATATGTGCTTTTCTTTCACTTTAGCATAGAGGATCCTTTCAAGTATTTTCTGTAGAGCTGGTTTTGTCTTCAAATATTCCTGTAGCCTGCTTTTGTTGTGGAATATCCTTATTTCTCTGTCTATTTGAATGGATAGTTTTGCAGGATAAAGTAGTCTTGGTTGACAGTTGTTATTTTTCAGAACTTGGAATCATTCCAAGCCCTTCTGGCTTTTAAAATTTGGGTTGAGTAATCTGCTGTGATTCTGATGAACTTGCCTTTGTAAGTGACTTGATTTGTCTCTCTAACTGCTTTCAATATATTTTCTTTGGTTTGTATGTTTGGTAATTTAATTATAATATGGTAAGGAGAGGTTCTTTCTAGGTTTTGTCTGTGTGGTGTTCTAAAGGCTTCCTGTATCTGCATTACCATCTCTTTCCCAATTTGGGGGAAGTTTTCTTCTATGATTTTGTTGAAAACGCCTACTATGCCTTTGGAGTAAAATTCTTCTCCTTCTACTATACCCTTATGTTTGATCTTTTCATAATGTCCCAAATATCTTAAAATTCCCGTCATACCTTCCTATTAGCTTGTCTTTCTCTTTGTGGGACTGTATTAGGTCTGCCACCTGCACTTCTAGGTTAGATATTCTGTTCTCTCCTTCATCCATTCTACTGGAGAGATTTTCTATAGAGTCTTTTATTTCACTGACTGTGTTCTTCATTGCTATATTTCTGACTGGTTTTTCTTTATTATTTCTATTTCCTTATATATGTATTGTATTGACCTCCTTATTTCGTTAAATTGGTTTCCTGCATCTCCTTTGATTTCTTTGATGTCCTCTTTGATTTCTTTGAACATATTTATAATCATTCTTTTCAAATCTTTCTCAGGCATTTCCTCTAAATCAGTCACTGAAGGTCATTTCTGATGAATTAATACTTTTTGGTGGATTTATATTGTCTTGATTTTTTTGTGTGTTTCTTGTATTATTATGTAGAGACTTGCATCTTGAGTTAATTTAATGCTTGGCTTTTCTTTTTTTAATATTTTACTTTATTTATTTGACAGAGAGAAAAAGGGGGAGAAAAAGAATGGGTGCACCAGGACCTCCAGCATGCTCCAGATGCATGCACCACCTTGTGCATCTGGCTTACGTGGGTCCTGGGGAATCGAACCTCAGTCCATAGGCTTTGCAGGCAAGCGCCTTAACCACTAGGCCATCTCTCCAGCCCCAATGCTTGGGTTTTCGAATTATCTGAAGTATCATTAGATATATCAATCAATCTGATGTAATATATCTTCAGGGTAGGAGCTTAAGGTACTAGGTGTGGCTCTTTAGACTCTCAGAGTAACCACAAAAGTGGCCCTAGGTTTTGGGTTTGCCTGTTATGAGAGTATTCAAGTAGGTTGAGTGGAACAAAATACAGGCAAATTCTAAATATTAATAAACAATGTATACATTCAATGAAAAACAGCAGAGTATTTATGCAAGAGTAGGTATTATGACACACAGAGCCTCTAACAAAGTCACAGTCTGTAAGGATGTGTGTTGCCCCACCCTTAATCCTGTCAACTGGTAGGCTAAGATTTCTGGTCTGTAGAGGGTTCCAAGGTCAGCTTGTGACAGAGAGAGACCCTTCCCCAACAAACAACATAAGAGAAAACAAAGGCACTATAAATCAGGAAGCAACCAACAAGCCCAAAATGTAGCTTATGTAAGAATGGCAAATCTGACCATCCATCAGATTTAACATATCATTTACCTTGTCATGCAAGGTGCAATTAGCACTTCTGATGTAAGCCTATATACCAGGCTTATTTGGCAGGTACTGACCTGGTGTAATCCCAGTTACCTTTTGGGATGTCTTTGGTCTCAATTATGCTGTGTGCCCATTGGGGTCCCCCTTTGCTGCACTGTGGGCTCAGGCAGGCTGGCTGGGCCTGTGGTTTGCTGCTCTGATCGCCTGTGCAAGGTGCTGGGTAGGTGAGCTCCCTTTCCAAGGTCTCTGGTGCTTGCTGGCCCTTGTGCTGGTGGTGGGATAGGGGAGGCTGTAGATGGTGGCTGAAGTCCTCCCACTGGTCCTTGCAATCCTCTTCCTCACGAGCCACTCCTTTGGTCTCTGCCATCCTCCTTTCCACGTTTCTTGAATTTGCGAGGAGGCTGGTGTGAGTGGAAAATCCCCTCACCTCGTTTTTTCTGTGGCTGAGGCCAAACCTGGCAGCTGTGGCCACATGGAACTGGTGCCGCTGCTGCTGGAGCCACTTCTGCCTGCTTCTGTGGGCTCTAGACAGTCTGGGTCACTCTTACTTCTCTGCTGTGGTTCATAGTTTATTATACACCTCTCTCTTTAGTAGAAGAGTGTATTTTGCTGGGGTTTTTTTGTTTTGGGGGGTTTTATGGTTTTTTGGTGTGTTTTTTTGTTTGTTTTGTTTTTTCTCCCCTAAGCTACTTTGGCCTGGTTCCTGTGCCACCATCTTAACCAGAAGTCCTAAGAAAACTTTTTAATAATTATTTTAACTTTTTAAATTTTATATGAGAGAGAAAGAGAAAAAGGCAAAGGGGGTGGGGGAATGGGCATGTCAGGGCCTCCAGCCACTGCAAATAAACTCCAGATGCATGCGCCACCTGGCTTACATGGGTCCTGGGGAATCTAACTGGGTCCTTAGGTTTCTCAGGTAACTGCATCAACTACTAAGCCATTTCTCCAGCCCTTAAGAATGCTTTTATTTGAACATAGTCAAAGCATTGAGCCAGCTGCCATTTGTGACACATAGAAGGGTCAGGTGGCAGCCACTCAGTTCTCTAGTCTAGCATCAGTGTGACATGTGAAGTATGTTTTTGGAGCCGAGGCTGTCACTTGCCCAGGGTTTAGTCCTAGCACTTTGGAAGAGCAGGCAGGGTGACACATATCTTCCAACACTCAAGAATCTGAGGCAGGGCCATCCTGGGCTACATAGAGACCCTAATTCAAAATGAATTAATTGGTTTAACTGATAATAAGATATATTGTTTTCAACTTAGTAAAAACTGGAAGTGGACTGGAGAGATGCCTTAGTGATTATGGCACTTACCTATGAAGCCTGGGGACCTAGGTTCTATTCTCCAGGTCCCACATAAGCCAGATGCACAAGGTGGCACATCTGGAGTGTGTTTGCAGTGGCTAGAGGCCCTGACATGCCCATTCTCTCCCCCATCCCCTCCCTCCTTTCCTCTCTCCCTCTCAAATAAAAGTAAATTTTTTTAAATTAAAAAAAAAAAACTGGAAGTGCTTATCAGATGCTAAAGGGACTTAATCATTTTCACTCTGAATTAACTTTGTCATCATTGTGACAAAATGCCTGAGGACAGCTTAGAAGAGGATTGACTTCCATTGTGGTTTCAGTGCAGGGTCACTTGTTCCACTGCTTCTGGCTATTAGGAGAAATGTGGTGGTGAAAGTGGCTCACTTCATGGCAGTGAGGAATCACAGACAGGAACAGGCCAGGCACAAGATTTGCCTTCAAAAGTACATCACCCCTGTGACCTGCTGCCTCCAACCCAGCCCACCTCCTTATAACCCATCGAGTATGGACTCATCAACAAATTAGCCCATTGATGAAGTTACCCTGAAGCCTTCAACATGAGTCCTTTGGGACCACACTGTATCAAAACCATAGCACTGCTAGCTGGGCGTGGTGGTGCACGTCTTTAATCCCAGCACTTGGGAGGTAGAGGTAGGAGGATCGCCTTGAGTTCAAGGCCACCCTGAGACTACATAGTTAATTCCAGATCAGCCTGGGCCAGAGTGAGACCCTACCTCGGAAAAAAAAAAAAAAAAAAAAAAAAAAAAAATAGCACTGCTTTAAGAGGATTATTAACCATCCACACGAATATTCAATGTTCCCATCATGGTTAATTGTTTGTATGTTTCTCAACAAATTGTGAGAAAAAAATTTACTTATTTTTTTCCCTAGATGTGAGGATGCCTTAAGAAAAAATAAGAGCTTAATTGGGCCTGATCAAAAGGAGTATCAAAGGGAACTGGAGAGAAACTACCATCGTCTTAAAGAGGCTCTGCAACCCCTGATAAACAGAAAGATTCCTCAACTCTACAAGGCAGCATTGCCTGTCTCTTGCCACAGGTAGGCGGTTTGTTTGGTAGAACAATAAATTTTGATAGAATATTGTTTCAATGGTGAATTAACATAACTTATTATAGTTTCAGGGGTGTTCTCTGAAACCTAGCAAGTTCAACTAGTATCAACCTTTTATCCCCTGTACACTAATCAGTCTAAGAGAAAAGTCAGCTTTTTCTGTAGTTTGAAAACCATAAAGTTGAGGAAGGATGCATAGGAATTGGGACAGCACTCCTAACCATTGGCCTCCTAAACCTGTTTTTTTTAAAGTCCTGGTACTTTTGTGAGAGAATTTACTAGAATGTATCATAAACAATTCATTCATTTCCCTCAACTAGAACAGTAAATAGTGTATATAATCTATACATATTAAAGCAAATAATCTCATTGCTTATCAGAAAGGCTTCAGCATTTTTTCACCACTTTGTAAATTTTGACAAATTAGAAATAGGAATAACTTGGAATTTGATACAACTAAATCCTAGTACTGGAGCAATTAATTTAATTTTCAGATTTCTGAAAATTATTTTGAGGAAGATGTTGTGAATATTAAGGGGCACTGCATATGTAAAGAGCCTGACAGTGTCTGAATTCTGGAAAGGGGACAAGCACTGCTGAAAGTCAGCTGACTTTATTTGCATTTTGAAATCAAGTTTATATCCAATTTTTGGATTATTGTGGCACTGATGTTTTATCATTATTTTCTTAGAAATAATAAACCAATTGAATTGTAACTATTTTATAAACTTATATTTGGAAAGCCATTGAAGCTCATATGAAAATAGGATAAAGCAAGATACACTGCAGAAGAAAGCTAAGTGGGCTATTGTGTGTCCCAGAAATTTAGTCCCTATATTTTAGTGACCTAATGTTCTTCTATTTCTAGGCATGTCAAAAATAAAATTTGCACATTCAAAAAATATCCACCATTACCCCCCGCCCCAATGACTGACTGCTGCTCTCACAACTCATAACCCACAACCCCATGGTAATACCAGCAATCCCACTGAGGAGGGCCCTCAGCAGAATGGGTGCAGGGAGGAGGGAAAAGATGGTATCAACACATGATGTATCCATACAAAGGTTCTACCTTTAAAAAAAATTATACATATATATCCATCCACCAAGAACATGCTTGTCATACCAGCTCTATGGAGACTGAGGCAGGAGGATTGCAAGTTCAAAGGCAGCCTGGGTTCCTTAGGCACTGCCTTTGAAAAAAGGGGGGGCTGGGAGAAGAAAGTCTGCCAAGTGCTTTATGTCTCACAAGGAGTAGGTAAATCATGACTCTTCCACCAGCTACAGGGAGCCCAGAGAACAGTTTGGATCTTTCCTATACAATACATAAAGCTACTGCCATCCAACACTGATGGAGACCCCTATTGGTAGGGTTGCTCTTAAAATTCCCAGTGGGAAAACCATCATCTCTACTTTGGTTTCCCCTTTAATCTTGAAATTTCTTCTTTCTGGCCATCTCCACTCCTCTCTACCTATCATACTCACCAGATCTCAGAGGGAGTGAAGGTGCTGGGTACCCAGTAGTCAAGCAGTTGTCAAATTCTGATCCCATGTCCTTCTCTCTCAGCTTCTTCTACTAGAAAAGGTGGGTGCTTCCCATCAGAAGAACACTCTCCTTGTACCATATTCTGAATTTTATCTTCCTGTGATCTACTTTATGGCCAAGCTAAACCTCAGTCTAATTATTTTGGGGGTTTGCTTGTTTTTCAAAGTGGGTCTCACCCTAGCTTAGGCTGACCTGGAATTCACTATGTATTCTTAGGCTAGCCTAGAACTCACAGCGATCCTCCCACCTCCCACCTCTGCCTCTCAAGTGCTGGGATTAAAGGCGTGCGCCACCATGCCCGGCAGTCCTTCATTTTTTATATTTAGGAAAACACTTTATTGGGGTATGTGTTTTAATGTTGCTGGCCCTCCTATGCATTTTCTCCTTGCCTCCACCTCCCAAGTGCTAGGATTATAGGCATGTGCCATCAGGCTCAGTTCTAAAAAAAATTCCCTTTTCTTGATGAGCAGTAGTCAGCTTTCCAAAATACTGTTTTCCCTGGGACCAAAACAGCAAGCTTTGAGATTCAAAAGCTGCGTGTCATCTTACTTTAGCTGCCTTCTCCTGTCCTGTGCATAAGTCTCACAGCTTACCCTTGAGACTAGGAAGGAGAACCGGAAACCAGCTCATTAAGAGGTATGTCAAGAATATTACCGTTTGATCTTCAGAATTTAGAAGATAAACATTTCTTAGAATTCAAATTTTTAATTTTGCTAATTACAAAATCTGGAATATTGTTCTGTGGTAGACGTACAGGTTCTCAGAATGTGTTCTGAGACTTTTTCTTTTTTAATTCTCACATGGGTACAGTGGAGTTTTCCAGGAACTAGGTAAGATGATGTCACAGTTACCATCACATTGCTAGGATAAAGCATTTAACCAAAAGCAGCAAATGGGAGCTGATGTACTTACAGTCTTGAAGGGAAACTTCATGATGGCAAGGGACAGCATGGCATAAACAGAGACAGAACATTACCTCTGCCACAGCAGCTGGAGTGAGCCCAGTCCTGGCAAGAGAGAGCGAGCCCACGCCTAGCAACACTTCCCAAATTGCCATCAACCTGGGACCAAGGAGTTTATGAGGGACATCTGATTTAAATCACCACAGAAGTGACAATGTAAAAGACTGAATATAGAACGACTTAAGAATTTAGACCTTCCATTAAGCCAGACACTAAATATATAGAGTGCTATATATCTGTATGTTCTTAGTTTTTACAAAAAGTTGCTGCCAAGCCTAAGAACGCCCATTCGATCTCCGGATCCCACGTTTAGCCAGACATAAAGTGACACCAGCATGCACTTGCCCACAAAGGGACGCACACATCTGGAATTCATGCACAGCGGCTGAGAGGCTGCTGACACACCCATTCTCTCTCTCAAAAAAAAAAAAAAAAAAAAAAAAAAACTGTTTTCTTACAACTGTATCCTCTTATTTTTTCCAGAGATTCCTTCAGTCGAATGAGCCTTCGCAAAATGGACCTCTAATAATACACTTGTTTTATTTACATGAAGAGCAATGTATTCAACATTGTGAAAATCAGATCTTTTGAAAAACAGGACTTATATGTAATTCTAGAAATTATAGCATTGACTTACTGAAGAATGCCAAAATAATACCAAGTGCAGACTGCTAAGCTGGCGAATCATGGCTGCGGTTTTAAGTCTGGTAACATGCATTCTAATGACTCAACGGTACACCATACATTTATCATTATTTATACCATAGCTAATGTTAAATTTATTTACCTTAAGTTCATATTTTTAATTTATATTGCCATTTATAGATTCATGTTGGAGCCATTTTAAATGTAGTGATGCTTATTTTAAAGGTACTATTAAATATGTGAAGTTTATGCTAATTTCAGCGAGTGGGACTTTGTTATTGCAAAAGGCAGAGAATAAGTTGTTGTTCAAAAGCTAGTTCCAAAACAAGCAAAGTTAAAGGCAAAGTTCATGTTTATTTTATTGGCCCAAAGAGCCCCAGATGGGTTAATGGTAGAAGACAGATGTTACCCACTAAAGAAATGTAGAGTTGCAAAAATAACTTTTATCTGATAAAACAGTTTATCTGAAGTTGTAAAATTCAAAAATCTACACCTCTTTGAGAGCAGAAGGGATGGATGATGTCCTCCACCTCAAAAGTACTTTAATAATGGGCAGTTATTTCAGATTCCACATATCTGCAACTCAAAACCTAGGTCACAAAAGTTTTTCAGATAATCCTACTTTCTTGGACCAAAAGGGCCATCTATTTGGGCTGTGCACTGTTCAATGTCTGTATGCACAAGACTCTAGATTCAATCCCTGGCACGAAAGAAAGAGGGGGGGGAGGGAGGGAGAAAAGGAGGGAAGGAAGGAAGAAAAGGAGGGAGGGAAGGAAGGAGAGGAAAGGAAAGAAGGAAGGAAGGAAGGGAGGGAGGGAGGGAGGGAGGGAGGGAGGGGGAGGGAGGGAGGAAGGAAGGAATTGGAAGAAAGGAAGAAAGAAGGAGAGAGGGGAGGGGAGGGGGAAAGGAAGGAAGGAAGAGAGAAAAAATAAAAACTAAGACATTTTTCTCCTCTTCTGGAAGAAAGTATTAAGTAAACCCCTACATGTCACTTCTCACTAGGTTACCCTTACTTGGGCTGGTTCACACAAATCTCATTGCCATTATCCACCAGACACTCTCTATTGAGTTAGAATAGGTTTCCTTACTCCTAAAGACATAGTAGGACAGTATTTTTCCTTTATTGGTGTGTGCAGTATGTGTGAAAGTGAGCAGTAATACATGTGTGTAAAGTGTACACCATATACCACAAATGTGGAGGCCAGAGGAAGACATGGGGTCTCCTCCTGTTATTTCCCTGAGACACTCTCACTGAACCTGGAAATACCTATTTACCAGTTAAGACAGGCTGACCAGGAAGCCCCAGTGATCCCACCTCTGCCGCTCTCAACCCTGGGGTTATAGGCTTGACAAGCTTATGTGGGTGCTAGGGATCAAACCCAGATCCTCATCCTTGCACAAGTGCTGTTACCACTGTCTCTCCAGCAATCAATATACTTCCTCATATAAATTAAAACTTTCTTATGTCAGAAACCTCTCTACTGGTCAACACTGGCTGTTCTGGGTTTTGGAGGCCCTAGCTCTATCTGGTCTACTCCATCACAATCTTATGGCTAATGGGCAGAGGCTGTTTATACGAAGTTCCATCTGTGGTTTTGAACTAAAGTGGAGGGAGAACCATGAGTTTATTTCCATCACACCATCTGTAGGAAATGCTCATTTTTAATTTTCTAGTTGACCACGTACTTACTGAACTGAATGTTATTCCAATAGCCTTTATGTATTTAATTTTTAAGATAATCAGGAGACTGGAGAAATGGTTCCACAGTTAAAGGCACTTGCTTATTAAAGCCTGCTAGCCTGGTTCAGTTCCTCAATACCTACATGCAACCAGATGCAAAGTGGCACATGCATCTTTGATCCTAATACACCTTTGTCAAGAGGCAGAGCCAGTAGAATCCAGAGTTCATGAGTCCATGTTCGTTTACAACCAGATAGTTCATTTTTATCAGCAAGGGACCATCTTAAAAGTGGAGTACAAACACCTCAAAGTTGGCCTTTGACCTCCACACATGCACCATCGCACATGCACACGCACACACAAACTCAATATATCATCGCCAAGAATATCCTTTAGAAAGTCCTAAGCAAATGACTATTTGCCAATTTTAGTAGACTAAAAGTTAGCCCAGGTTTATATATACCCAAAGCATCATCATGAAATTCTCTGAGTGGGATTCCATTAAGTCTAAAGGACAAACTAGTATGCAAAAGAGCACACTAAGTAAAGCAATTTGGATAGACCCAAAACAGTTTCTCCTCTGGAAAATGCTTCACTGCATTGTCAGAAGTCAATTATTAAAGGTAATTATGCATATTCTCTCATCTTACCACATATATGCATAGTACTTGAGAATGCCACCACATAAGATGTAAGTAAAAGAAAAAATCACACATCTACACATATAGTTGTTAAACAGTTTAAATTTTATTGACCTCCCAGTTTTTTGAAAAAGTTAAACTTAAGGTCACGCCTCTAAGACTTTGCTGTACTATATACAGATCATGCAGAATGAGTATGAAGAGATACAAATTAGTCATGCCCAAAGATTACTAAAACACAGTCATCTTCATATAAACACATAAAATTCTTAAGACAATAGCAGGGACTGTCTGAGCTTTCTGAGACACTTTTCATAGTTATGCAAGGCATAAAATGTACACCATTATGAATATCCACATTCTAGACTCTGTGCCTCTGATACAGCCCACCCAAGATTAGGCTTCATGACTGCTGGAAAACAATTTACTCAATGAGATTCAGTCTCTTGGGTGAAAAGCCATAGACCTATAAACATCAAGTAAATAATAACTCCAAAATATGGAGAATACAAACACAAGCACTTTATTTTTAAAAAGTAACACAAGATATAGGTGTAAATCCAAATGTGTTTAACTGCTTCCATTTTGGACAATTAAGAACCTATACAAGTTTGTTCACAGAAGCTAATCTATCACTAGTCTCTACTAAGGAAAAATGATTTCTAAAAATTTAACATGGTTTTGAATAATTCACATTTATATAAAAACCTAGTGACCAATAATATCCAATAGCTTCAGAAGATAAAACTAGACTCTTTAATGTCATCAACTTTACCAATGTTCATCCAAGTCTTAATATATACGCAATGAAAATATACTCACTCTATAATTTCTTATAAAATAGCAAGTAAGGAGTAGATGTAGGAGATGTAGAGGGGGAAAGAGAATTCAGAAAGTCCTTCTCTTCAGTCACTTTCACTTCCGAATCGTCAAAAAGCAACCACTTTCCCTCATATTCCTTTAAGCTCTGTACTATGTATGAGATCTTGTTCTCAAATCCACTCATGTGAATGCCTGCTGGGTCACTGGATTCCTTGTTTCCAGATTCATGGGTCCCATTTGTATCATTCATTTCAGAATTTCTATTCTCAGCAAAAGCTGTGCTGGCAGCCTTATCAGGATTAGATGTTTTGTTGTATAGCTCATAATCTGCTTTGCTCTTCTGTCCTCCAAGAAGTCCAACAGCTTCTACATTTTTCTTGTTCAAAACTTTACTAGACTGGACATTTCCACCAACTCTAATTGACACTTCATCATAATTTTCGGCCACACCCTTTGCTTCTTCCTCATTCAGTGGTTCTGACTTACTTATTTCACACAACTGATCAACCACAAAATTGCCCTTGTCTAGTTCAAGACTATTGAGGTCTGTGACTTTAACAGAAGCAGTGTAATGTCCACTACTAATTGTAATGCCACTGTGCATCACAACAGCAAACAGTCCATAGCTGTCATTTGTTGGCTTTGTGCTCCATTCTTCTAGTGACAGTCTAAGGGGTGTCAACAAAGGAGTGTTGATCTTGGAAAGTCCACCACCATAGCAATCAAACCTTGAGAACAAAGGGGGAAAAAATGGTTTCCTACAGTTCCATTTTAAATGCAAAATTTTACACACAATGTGAAACCAAGTTAATAGCCTCAACATTTAGTACTCATATGAATAAACAAAAGCAGAATAAAGATCTCAATTTTGAACACTTATAAATCAATAGCCTTTTTTTCTTACTTAAGATTTTTTTTTTTTTTTGAGAGACAGAGAATGGGCACACCAGCAGCCTCTCAGCCACTGTGAATGAATTCCAGAAGCATGCGCCCCCTTGTGGGCAAGTGCAGCATTGTGCCCTTGCGTCATTTTACGTCTGGCCAAAGGTGGGACCTGGGGAATCGAACAGACTTTCTTAGGCTTGGCAGGCCAGGTGCCTTAACCACTAAGCCATCTCTCCAGCCCAGATTACCATTTTTTTTAAAGACTGAATTTTTTTAAACCAAAGTCCTCTACATTTTAGTGATTTTAATATATCTTCTTTACTAAGATCATAGACCAGAAATAATAATACTGTATAAAGAACGAGTCCCAAGAATGAAGAAAAAACTGTATGTGACCTTGTGACATAAATGCAAGAACTACTGGGAAGCCCTCATGGTAATTTTAAACAAGTCATTAATGTGGAAAGCAGTGAATCTACAATGGCATGTCAGGAAAAGAATGGGACTATCCAAAATGTAACTTGCACTTGACATTTAAATTTTTACATAAAAGTCGGGCGTGGTGGCGCTTGGGAGGCAGAGGGAGGAGGTAGGAGGAGTGCTGTGAGTTCAAGGCCATCCTGAAGACTACATAGTGAATTCCAGGTCAGCCTGAGCTAGAGTGAGACCCTACCTTGAAGAACCAAAAAAAAAAAAAAGAAATTCTTAGATATAATAAGATTTCTTGTTGTTGGTTGGATACACAAAATAACACGTGCATCTGGAATTTGTTCGCAGTGGCAGGAGGCCCTGGTATACCCATTTTCTTTCCTATTTTCTCTCCTTCCCCTCCCTCCATTCTCTGAAAAATTTCCTGATGTTTGCAGAGATTAGCTGGAATCCCTAGCTTGCTTTAAAAAGAACTTGTGCTTAGCGTTTAAGGCGCCTGCCAGCTAAGCCTAAGAACGCCCATTCGATTCTCCAGGTCCCACATTTAGCCAGACGCAAAGTGACACAAGAGTGCAATGCTGCACTTGCCCACAAGGGGGCACACCCATTAACTGTCTCCCTCTCTGACTCTCTCCAAAAAAAAAAAAAAAAAAGAACTCTGCCTTTCTACCATTTGGGAAAAAAAAATTCTGATTTAGACAGGCATGAGGAATGTCACCAGTTAGGAGGTCAGCCTGGTCTACAAGTGAAACCTAGTTTCAAAAGGGAGACTGGGGCTGGAGAGATGTCTCAGCAGTTAAGGCACTTGCCTGTGAAGCCTAAGGATCCAGGTTCAATTCTCCAGGTCCCACTTAAGCCAGATGCACAAGTAGTACATGCATCTAGAGTTTGTTTGCAGTGGCTAGATACCCTGGCGTGCCCATTCTCTCTCTAATAAATAAAATAAAAATTAAGAAATTTTAAAAAAAAAGTGGGACTGGAGAGATGGCATAGTGGTTAAAGGTGCTTGCTTACAAATCCTTCCAGCCAGGGTTTGATTCCCTAATACCCATGTAAAGTCAGATGCACATGCATCTGAAGTTTGTTTGCGGTGGCAAGAGGCTCTGGCATGCCTCTTCTCTTTTCTTGCTTGTAAATACATAATTTTTAAAGTGAGAGAAAATCCGAATGTTTAAATTTTCTCTCCTTTTAATCAGTTCTAATAAAGTGAATTCTGCAACTTGCACCTACAGAATGAGAAAAAATATATAAACACTAGACTTGGGCTGGAGAGATGGCTTAGGGGTTAAGGCCCCTGCCTCCTAAGCCTAAAAAATGCCCGTTCAATTTTCCAGGTCCCACTGTTTAGCCAGATGCAAAGTGATGCAAGGGCGCAATGCCGCACTTGCCCACAAGGGGGCACACCTGTCTAGAGTGCGTTCACAGCAGCTGACACACGCATTCGCTATCTGTCCCTCTCTCTTTCTGACTCAAAAAAAAAAAAAAAAAAATTAGACTTATGGGGGGAAAAATTAGACTTATGTATGGGTTTGTTTCTGTTTGTCAAACACTCCATCACTGAGCTACACCCTGAGCCCTAAGAAAGCATACTTAATAGAATATGGATTCATACCAAAAAAGATTAAATTGATGCAGAAAACTACTTAATGGTAAACTTTTTCTAAGGCACCCCTTACAGATTACTCATTTCAGTAAGTAGTCATATCCTACTGTGCAGTATGTTAAGCAGAACGAGTCTTCTCACAATACTCACTCCAAGCCGCTAGCAGCAAAGCACTTCAAGTGAATAGTCACCACCTCAGGCATTTTATCAAACAACAGACTTCGCTCAGCTTCAGTATAATGATGGCAATTCTCACAGAAATATTTATCTTCTCCTACAATTCTCTCCACTGAAGCAAACTGTGAAATTGCCCATCTCAAGGTCTTCATTTCTGTTTTGGGCTCTGGAGAAACTATAAAAAAGAATCCATTCACTAACACATATTTCTCTTTCAGACATTAAAAAATTAAACCAAGTTCCATGTGCAAGACTGGCATTCCATTTCAAGCAGCCTGTTCCCAAATGATATTTCTTTTTACTGTCAGAAGCTCATCCTCAACAGTGTACCTCCTATCTTTTAGATTTTTTTTTTTCAAGGTAGGGTCTCATTCTAGCCCAGGCTGACCTGGAATTCACTATGTAGTCTCAGGGTGGCCTCGAACTCATAGCGATCCTACCTCTGCTTCTCAAGTGCTGAGATTAAAGGCATGCACCATCACGACCAGCCTCCTTTAGATATTTACAGTTTCCAAAAAGTATATAATAGGAACAGCAAAAAAATAAGATAAATCTGATGTTCTCTGCTTCAGTGTAAGATAACCAATTTTTTTTCTGACAGGTAAAACCAGTTGTGATTTTCCCCATAATACAAGTGGCAAAAATACTGGGTTAAAAATGACATCAGAAAGGCGGGCATGGTAGTGCATATCTTTAATCCCAGCACTTGGGAGGAGGATTGCTGTGAGTTTGAGGCCACCCTGAAACTACATAGTGAATAACAGGTCAGCCTGGGCTAGTGAATGAGACCCTACTTTGAGAAACCAAAAAGCAATTTTAAAATGACTTCAGGTGGCCAGGTATCACTTTTAATTTCAGAATTCAGGAGGCAGAGGTAGGAGGATTGGTGTGAATTCAAGGCCAGCCTGGGACTACAGTGACTTCCAGGTCATCCTGGGCTAGAGTGAGACAAAAAAAAAAAAAAAGACTTCAGGACTGAAGAGATACTCCAGTGGCTTTTTAAAGGCACTTGCTTGCAAAAGCCTGAGTGCCCAGTTTGATGCCCCAGGCCCATGTACAGCCAGGTGCATAAAGTGGTGCATACATTTGAAGTTTGTTTGCAGTGGCAGAAGGCCCTGACACACCTACTTTCTATATCTCAAATTAAAAAAAAAAAAATTCAGTAGCTCTAAAAAAAATCAGGTCCCAACCAGGCGTGATGGCACACACCTTTAATCCCAGCACTTGGGAGGCAGAGGTAGGAGGATCGCGGTGAGTTTGAGGCCACCCTGAAACAACACAGTTAATTCCAGGTCAGCCTGGGCTAGAGCGAAACCCCACCTTGAGAAACCATAAAAAGGCTGGGCGTGGTGGCACATGCCTTTAATCCCAGCACTCAGGCGGAGATAGGAGGATCGCTTTGAGTTTGAGGCCACCCTGAAACAACACAGTTAATTCCAGGTCAGCCTGGGTCAGAGTGAGACCCTACTTTGAAAAGCCAAAAAAAAAAAAAAAAAAAAAAAAAAAAAAAGGTCCCTAGTGGTTAAAGGTGCTTGCTTACAAATCCTTCCAGCCAGGGTTTGATTCCCTAATACCCATGTAAAGTCAGATGCACATGCATCTGAAGTTTGTTTGCGGTGGCAAGAGGCTCTGGCATGCCTCTTCTCTTTTCTTGCTTGTAAATACATAATTTTTAAAGTGAGAGAAAATCCGAATGTTTAAATTTTCTCTCCTTTTAATCAGTTCTAATAAAGTGAATTCTGCAACTTGCACCTACAGAATGAGAAAAAATATATAAACACTAGACTTGGGCTGGAGAGATGGCTTAGGGTTAAGGCCCCTGCCTCCTAAGCCTAAAAATGCCCGTTCAATTTTCCAGGTCCCACTGTTTAGCCAGATGCAAAGTGATGCAAGGGCGCAATGCCGCACTTGCCCACAAGGGGGCACACCTGTCTAGAGTGCGTTCACAGCAGCTGACACACGCATTCGCTATCTGTCCCTCTCTCTTTCTGACTCAAAAAAAAAAAAAAAAAATTAGACTTATGGGGGGAAAAATTAGACTTATGTATGGGTTTGTTTCTGTTTGTCAAACACTCCATCACTGAGCTACACCCTGAGCCCTAAGAAAGCATACTTAATAGA
The DNA here is from genome assembly GCA_036365145.1 of Orientallactaga sibirica. Lineage (NCBI taxonomy): Eukaryota > Metazoa > Chordata > Mammalia > Rodentia > Dipodidae > Orientallactaga > Orientallactaga sibirica. Next base: position 28,993,349 of record JAEOAD010000015.1, on the reverse strand, counting down.
ATATGGATTCATACCAAAAAAGATTAAATTGATGCAGAAAACTACTTAATGGTAAACTTTTTCTAAGGCACCCCTTACAGATTACTCATTTCAGTAAGTAGTCATATCCTACTGTGCAGTATGTTAAGCAGAACGAGTCTTCTCACAATACTCACTCCAAGCCGCTAGCAGCAAAGCACTTCAAGTGAATAGTCACCACCTCAGGCATTTTATCAAACAACAGACTTCGCTCAGCTTCAGTATAATGATGGCAATTCTCACAGAAATATTTATCTTCTCCTACAATTCTCTCCACTGAAGCAAACTGTGAAATTGCCCATCTCAAGGTCTTCATTTCTGTTTTGGGCTCTGGAGAAACTATAAAAAAGAATCCATTCACTAACACATATTTCTCTTTCAGACATTAAAAAATTAAACCAAGTTCCATGTGCAAGACTGGCATTCCATTTCAAGCAGCCTGTTCCCAAATGATATTTCTTTTTACTGTCAGAAGCTCATCCTCAACAGTGTACCTCCTATCTTTTAGATTTTTTTTTTCAAGGTAGGGTCTCATTCTAGCCCAGGCTGACCTGGAATTCACTATGTAGTCTCAGGGTGGCCTCGAACTCATAGCGATCCTACCTCTGCTTCTCAAGTGCTGAGATTAAAGGCATGCACCATCACGACCAGCCTCCTTTAGATATTTACAGTTTCAAAAAGTATATAATAGGAACAGCAAAAAAATAAGATAAATCTGATGTTCTCTGCTTCAGTGTAAGATAACCAATTTTTTTTCTGACAGGTAAAACCAGTTGTGATTTTCCCCATAATACAAGTGGCAAAAATACTGGGTTAAAAATGACATCAGAAAGGCGGGCATGGTAGTGCATATCTTTAATCCCAGCACTTGGGAGGAGGATTGCTGTGAGTTTGAGGCCACCCTGAAACTACATAGTGAATAACAGGTCAGCCTGGGCTAGTGAATGAGACCCTACTTTGAGAAACCAAAAAGCAATTTTAAAATGACTTCAGGTGGCCAGGTATCACTTTTAATTTCAGAATTCAGGAGGCAGAGGTAGGAGGATTGGTGTGAATTCAAGGCCAGCCTGGGACTACAGTGACTTCCAGGTCATCCTGGGCTAGAGTGAGACAAAAAAAAAAAAAGACTTCAGGACTGAAGAGATACTCCAGTGGCTTTTTAAAGGCACTTGCTTGCAAAAGCCTGAGTGCCCAGTTTGATGCCCCAGGCCCATGTACAGCCAGGTGCATAAAGTGGTGCATACATTTGAAGTTTGTTTGCAGTGGCAGAAGGCCCTGACACACCTACTTTCTATATCTCAAATTAAAAAAAAAAAAATTCAGTAGCTCTAAAAAAAATCAGGTCCCAACCAGGCGTGATGGCACACACCTTTAATCCCAGCACTTGGGAGGCAGAGGTAGGAGGATCGCGGTGAGTTTGAGGCCACCCTGAAACAACACAGTTAATTCCAGGTCAGCCTGGGCTAGAGCGAAACCCCACCTTGAGAAACCATAAAAAGGCTGGGCGTGGTGGCACATGCCTTTAATCCCAGCACTCAGGCGGAGATAGGAGGATCGCTTTGAGTTTGAGGCCACCCTGAAACAACACAGTTAATTCCAGGTCAGCCTGGGTCAGAGTGAGACCCTACTTTGAAAAGCCAAAAAAAAAAAAAAAAAAAAAAAAAAAAAGGTCCCAAAGTTAGTTAAAGCTGGGCATGGTAGCACATGCCTTGAATCCCATTATTCAGGAGGCAGAAGTAGGATGATCACCATGAGTTTGAGGCCGGCCTGAGACTACATAGTGAATTCCAGGTCAGCCCAAGCAAGAGCAAGATCCAATCTTGAAAAAAACCAATAATAAGTCAGAGTATCTCACTTTTCCATTCAATACTTTATATAAAAATGCTACAATTTTCCAAACAGTGTTAACAAGCCTTAGCAGAAAGGTTATCTGTATAAGACCAAGTACATCACTAGCCTATGAGTGTTGAAGGGAACTGTAATTCTTCCATGGTGCACACAAGACTCCAAGTCTGCTTACTTTCCGAGCTCTCCTCCACTTTGGAAGGCTCGTCTTCTTGCACCGGCACACTAATATCCTGAAAGTCTTCTCTTCTTTCTGTTAGACTCTCACATTCCAAACAACGAGTCCTTAATACCAGCTGACCTTGAAACAATTTCTCCACTAGCTCAAAACCAATTTGCTCTGCACCTGGAATGTAAACAGGAAAATCTAAGTCATTCAGACTTGTTTTACAGTATAGCCCAAATCACCACTTTTCCATTGAAATAAAGTATATCATGACTTAGGGCCATTTTTCACATCTCAGCTTAGAAGGAGGGACATTATGTTCCTGTAAAAAGTGTTTTAAATATCAATTATTGTCTTTAAAATAAAGTCATTGTGTCTTTTCAGCTTGCTTCCCCAAAGATGTCTCCCTATAGAATAACCTCAGCTTAAGAAGGAACTTGGGGTAAAAACCATTAGGCACATCAGCACTACACATTTTCCCTGAGAGATTAGAAGTGGACAAAACCAAGATAAACCTCGTTCAAGTAAGACAGTTATTTGAGTTTGCTAAAAATTTCATTGAATTCAGTTTCCCTTGTTGAGTTTATATCATACTGCATACACAAAAAGGGGGAACAAACAGTCCTTTTCCATTAAAAGGTAGGAAACGTCCCTAGTTCAGAAACCTTCAGTTAATATCACTGTAAGGTCAATGACACTGCAATATACATGGTAACAAAGCGGGGCTTTCAGCACCTTCAGTTTACATTGCTATTGCACATGCATCTAAAAGAAAAATTCGTGCTAGAGAGATGGCTTAGCAGTTAAGGCGCCTGCCTCCTAAGCCTAAGAACGCGGGTTCCAATCTCCAGGTCCCACGTTTAGCCAGATGCAAAGTGACCCAAGGGCGCAATGCCCCATTTGCCCACAAGGGGCGCACGCATCTAGATTTCGTTCACAGCAGCTGAGAGACTGCTGGCGCGCCCATCTCTATCTGTCTCCCTCTCCCTCTCTGTCTCTCTCCAAAAATAAAAAAATAAAAGAAAAGAATTCTTTCTGCTGCTGTGATTACTCCTACCCATCGATCTAAGAACTACACTAACCTCTGTTGATAGGCTTGACGTCATCTCCATTTTCCATTGTGCCATTCCCAGGAGACCCAAGTCCACACCCATCAGGTGAGCTGTCACTTTCACACTTCCCTGAGTCCTCCGCAAGGTCATACTCATTTTCTTTAGATTGTCCTTTGGATCCTGGGTTTGTGGTTCTTTTTCCCAAACTACAGAATTTAGAAAGAATGCTGGGTTGCTTTGTTGTTGACTTTAACCAATTTATTTTAACTCTTGATTTCTTTTGTGAGGATTTTGCACTCTCATTTTCAGAAACACACTTGGGGATTATTTTGGGAGGAATCTCTAACATATCGCCAGTAGCTCTTCTTTTTGATCTAGTCTGTCTCTGGTTCTCTTCTGATGGCTGGTATTCCTTGGATAATTTAGATTTCTTCTTCATGCTACCAAACTCAGTGTCACTTTTTCTTTTCCCATGTCCTTTGGGGAGTTTTTCTTTATAATCCTCAGAATTTCTCATATTGTCAATCTCCAGGCTGTTAATACCACTCATTTCCTCTTTCTCATCAGATTTTTCTTCTATCTTAGTAGATAATTCTGCCATAGTTACTTCTTTTTTTAGGAGTTGGCATGTTTCTTGAATATTTCCCAAAATACACTGTAGTACTTCCTGTGCATCATGCTGTAGATATCCTTCATACATAGGGTTCAGTTCCCTATAAATAAAAATATCCGTTTTATCTTTCTGATTTTGAAGATACAGCAATATAAAAGAAAATATTTCTATCAATTGTTAGAAATCTATACTTTTTCTAATTTGAAACCTCTTACCTAAATATACAATAGTTAAAAAAAAAAAGTTTTACCTCATTTTAATTATCACGCAATGTTTTGTTCCTCTACTAAATTGTTATAGCAAATACTGTTATAGTGTTTCTATTCTATACCAGAGTTCATTCAAGATGATATATATATACACACACACACATACATACACATACCTCACAATAATCCCATGCAGTAGAGGTACTGTTAACCTCACTGACAGATGTCATAACTTAGGCACCGAGGGATTAAAGTTTGCCTAAGATCACAAGGCTAGGTAAGACGCAAAGCCAGGAATGAAGACAGCTCTTGGCCACCATGCTACAATGCCTCCTCACAAAGGTACAGCAAAGAATTGAACCTAGGTTTATCTCAAAACTGAATGATTAAAGGGGTTTTTGTTTAAAAAACTTTTCTCAGTAATGGCATTTCATACAGTTTCGATTTTAAGATAATACCAAACAGCAGACTAACCTAGTTAACATTTCTAAGCACATGAAAGAAAGTATCTGGAACCTACAATTCTCACACACAATATACTTAAAATATAGACCTACAATTTCTAATCGGAAATGCTTAGGATGTGTTTGCGAATTGGTGATGTGGCTCAGTGGTAGAGCCTGCCTAGCATGTGCAAGTCACTGGGATCAGCCTCAGTAGTACAGTGACAGAGACTGATCTGGTGACAGATGGAGCCTTAGGTATCTGTGTTAGTGGCGGGAAAATATGGCACATAAATCAAATACATATGAATATATAGGAAAGTTCCCTATAATTAATATTCCCATTAGTATGAGTAAAGATTACAAACAGCCTAATACAAATTCAAATTTAATCAACTTAGTACCAAATATATGAAAACAGTACCAGCTCTCAGAACCTATGGGATGTCAAGGGCTGAACCTGGAGTTTTCCTTCTCATTGCCATTTGTTCACAGATCACTCTTCCACACATAAGTGAGGAGATCAATTAAAACCTAAGCTGAGGGGCTGGAGTGGTTAAGGTGCTTGCTTGCAAAGCCAAAGGACCTAGGTTCACTTCCCCAGGACCCATGTAAGCCAGATATGCAAGGTGGCACATGCATCTGGAGTTCGTTTTGCAGTGGCTAGACACCCTGGCGCGCCCTTTCTCACTCGTTCTCCCTTTCTGTCAAAAAATAATAATAATAAGCTAAGGTGACATTAGAGGCCACACCTGAGTGTGTTAAGCAGTCGTCTAGGCTGAGTGGCGAGTTCATCAGTATATTTCTCTGGATTTAAGAGGAAACTAGCCTGAAGCTGTTCAACTGAAATTATTAAGGACTGCAAACTGCATATAAGTTCATAACTTGCCAAAGGATCTTCTTTGCAGTTTCCCTGTCGAGAAAGAAAAAATAATTTTGTTTATGAACAAACAAGTACTTTCCTCCTTTATGGTCTCATTAAACAATCCAGCTTTCCTAAATTTAATTTCATTACCTTACAAATTTTATTGTGCATACAATTATTTATTTATTTATTTTTGCTTTTTCAATTTAGGGTCTCACTTTATCCCAGGCTGACCTGGAATTCACTATGTAGTCTCAAGTTGGCGATCCTCCTACCTCTGCCTCCCTCCCGAGTGATAGGATTAAAGGCGTGTGCCACCATACCTGGCTACAAATCAATTTTTTTAGATGGTATTTTCAGTTACTTTCTTGGTGGACAATAATGGTTTTGCTAATTAGTCAAAGGTTCCTTTAGGCGATGGCTCATTGATAAAAGGCACTTTCTTGCAAAGGTTGCTGACCCAGGTTTAACTCCCCAGCCACTCATGTAAAACCAGATGAGCATTCACTTGCAGCATAAGCACCTGGTGCGCCCTACACATACACACATGCATATGGTACACATGCAGATAACCTTTTTTTTTTTTGGCTTTGCAAGGTACGGTCTTCCTCTAGCTCAGGCTGACCTGGAATTCACTATGTAGTCTCAGGGTGGCCTTGAACTCATGGAGATCCTTGTACCTCTGCCTCCCAAGTGCTGGGATTAAAAGCATGCACCACCACACCCAGCATGTAGATAACTTTTTTTTAAATTTGTTTATTTTTATTTATATATTTGAGAGCAACAGAGAGAGAGAGAGAGAGAGAGAGAGAGAGAGAGAGAGAGAATGGGCACACCAGGACATCCAGCCACTGCAAATGAACTCCAGATTCATGCGCCACCTTGTGCATCTGGCTTATGTGGGTACTGGGGAATCAAGCCTTGAACCGGGGTCCTTAGGCTTCATAGGCAAGCGCTTAACCACTAAGCCATCTCTCCAGCCCTAGATAACTATTTTTTTTTAATTGTAAATTTAAATTTAAAATTGTTGTTGCTTTTTGAGATAGGGTCTAACTCTAGTAGAGGTTGACCTGGAACTCACTCTATAGTTCCAAACTCACAACAGTCCTCCTACCTCTGCCTTCAAAAGCTGGCAATAGGGCTGGAGAGATGGCTTAGCGGTTAAAGCGCCTGCCTCCTAAGCCTAAGAATGCTGGTTCCAATCTCCACGTCCCACGTTTAGCCAGATACAAAGTGACGCAAGGGTGCAATGCCGCACTTGACCACAAGGGGGCGCACACATCTGGATTTCGTGTACTGCAGCTGAGGCTGCTGTCGCGCCCATCTCTATCTGTCTTCCTCTCCCTCTCTCTCCGTGTGTCTCTGGAAAAAAAAAAAAAAAGCTGGGATTAAAGGTGTATGCCACCCCACTCTTGGCAAATTTTTTTATTATTTGCAAGCTGAGATAGAGATGGACATGCATACTAGAGTCTCCAGCACTGCAAACGAACTCCAGGTGAATATGCCACTGTACATCTAGCTTTACACGGGTACTGGGGAATTGACCCCAGGGCCATCATCAGGCCTTGCAGACAAGTGTCCTTAATCACAGAGCAATGTGTCCAACTCTTTTATTTTTTTAAATAAGAGAGAATTAGCACTCCAGATAGGTGGGCCACCTTATGTGCATGTGCAACCTTGCATCACTTTGTGTGTCTAGCTTATGTGGAACCTGGAGAGTTGAACACAGTTCCTTAGACTTCACAGGCAAGCGCCTTAATCATTAAGCCATCTCTCCAGCCTGATTTTTATTTTCTACTTTAAATGTTTACTTAAACTTGAGTGTAGTTCAGTGGTAGAGTACGTGCTTACATATGTAAGGCCATGGGTTTGATCACCAGCCAGCACCAATTTTAAAAAGCAACTTGAAAATTCAATGAAGGGCTGGAGTGATGGCTTAGCAGTTAAGACAATTGCCTGGGAAGTCTAAGGACCTAGATTCAATTCCCCGCATGGGCCAGATGCACACGGTGGCACGAGCATCTGGAGTTTGTTTGCAGCAGCTAGAAGCCCTGGTGCACCCATTCTCTCCCCACAACCACCTCTCTCCCTTTTTATAAAAAAGGGAAAATACTGGGCTGGAAAGATGGCTCAGTGGTTAAGGTGCTTGCCTGTGAAGCCTAAGAACTCAGGTTTTAATCTCCAGGTACCAAATAGCCAGACACACAATGACACAAGCACACAATATCACACATGTGCCACAAGGGGGTGCACACATGTGGAGTTCGTTTTGCAGCTGCTGAAGGCCCTGGCATGCTCATTCTCTCTCAATCTCTCTTAAGAAAAAAAAAATAAATAAAATAAAATAAAATAAAATAAAATAAAATAAAATAAAATAAAATAAAATAGATATAGGTAGGTATAAATAGCAGGTGGCACAACAGTATGACAACTGTGACAGTGGTAAGCAAGTGAAAGGTTTGATAAACTACACATGAAAGACAAAATGGAGAAAACACTCAATGTAAGACCAAGAATTTTGGTGAGACCTTACAAGAATTTTAAAAAATGCTTTTCTAGCCAGGTATGGTGGCACACGCCTTTAATCCCAGCACTCGAGAGGCAGAGGTAGGAGGATCACCATGAGTTCGAGGCCACCCTGAGAATACATAGTGAATTCCAGGTCAGCCTGGGCTAGAGCAAAACCTTACCTCAAAAAAAAAAAAAAAAAAAAAAAAAAAAAAAAAAAAAAGAGCCGGGCGTGGTGGCGCACGCCTTTAATCCCAGCACTCGGGAGGCAGAGGTAGGAGGATCGCCGAGAGTTCGAGGCCACCCTGAGACTACATAGTTAATTCCAGGTCAGCCTGGACCAGAGTGAGACCCTACTTCGCAAAAAAAAAAAAAAAAAAAAAAAAAAAACTTTTCTGATAATATGCAATGCTAAAATATCACTTCTCACTTATTAATTAACAGAAATAACTTCAACTTCCCCCTGAATTCTCATGAAAATTATCTTTTTTTTAAGCAACTAAATTCCTCTTCGTTTAAAAAAAAAATTGAGGCAAGGTCTAACTTGAGCCCAAGCTGAACTGTAGCCTAGGCTAGCCTCTGACTCATGGTGATCCCCTTACTGCAACCTCCTAAGTACTGAGATTATAGAATGAGCCACCATACCCAGCTATTAACTTTATTTTTGCTTTTTAAATTATTTCCTTTAAAAACAAATCTTTTTACCTTATCTTTCTGATTAGCCTCATCCTTGAGGGCTTCTTTCTTCCTTGAAATAACATTAAATAAGTGCTTCACTCCAGATTTAAAACCAGGACAAAAATATAATACCTGCACAAAGTAACAGTAAGTGTTAACTGAACAATGTAAGTAAAAATCATTAAAACACTTATGTATGCACATTACCGAAAACCCTGAGATCTCTGTCAGAACTTGACTACCACCCCATCAGTAGTAGTGTAGTGTTCCCTCACTGAACTAAAGCAGATATTGCTAAGATGTAAGTTACAAAGGTATATACCATAGCATCAATAATGTTTCAAGGAGTAAGACAGAGAACACACAGTGCCAGCAATCAAAAAATAAAATACAAGTTTTGGCATCTATTGAACTCTAATCAATTCATTTATTTAATTTTTTGGGGGGGAGGGGGGTTCAAGGTAAGGTCTTACTCTGCCCCAGGCTGACCTGGAATTCACTCTATAGTCTCAGGGTGGCCTTGAACTCACTGAGATCCTCCTACCTCTGCCTCCTAAGTGCTGGGATTAAAGGTGTGTACCACCACACTCAGCTAAGTCTAACCCATGTTGATACCTACCTTTATCTAATATATTATAACCTCTTCTACCAAAGGAAGTTTAATACCATGCAAGTTAGAATCATTATTTTGGCCCATTCTGGTTTATTTACATTGTAAAGCAAACATAGTATGGATAATGGACAACTAAACTCATCCCATCACCTGAAATTCTCAGGAACATTAAACACTACTATTCTCTGTTAATATTTTACATAGAAAGACTGTCAGGTTACCTGCAGAATACTATTGAGATAGCAAGTATTGCCAAGATTATTCAGTCCTACAAACGGTAGCAAGTTTTCCCTCTTCTCACAGTTTATAGGTGATGACTGGGCTGCAGGGACTACTTGATCACTGTTAAAGAGAAGAAGACATAATGAAGTAACATCTTAACATGGAGGTAATATTACATCCCTAAAATTGGTCTTTTAACAAGAGATCTGAACAATATTAACAGTATCAATCAGATGATATTTTATGAGAAGAAATCTGTATGGGCTCAAAAGTTATAAGAGATTTTAAAATATTATACTCAGCAAGCCTCAAAATAGGAAATTAATCCCATTTCACAGAGTAAAAATATAGTAACTTGTACTGTGACTTATTTAGCTTACATGACATTTTAATCAAGTTATTTAATCCTAAATACAAACCTGGGAACACCCTTATAACATTTGAAAGGTTGTCCTACAATCCTGGTCATAAAAATTGAGAAGGAAAATCTATAAAGGATTGTACAGCTATCCCTCATTTAAACTGTTAAAATATATGTATGTGTGTATATGCAGGTGAGTGAAGCAAGGGCCTGGCAGATACTAGGCAACTGTCCCACTAAATTATGTCCTCTTTTAATAGTGGCTCCCCCAATTTTTCAAAATTTAAAATTTTACAGTAACAGCTAATATTACATTACTACCTAAAAGTATTTATAAATATGAATGCTCATAAAAGGCTCAAAATCTCAACTAATTATTGGTAGATATATAGAAACCATACCTGGGACAAAAAAAAAATCCAGCACATTTATTGCCTATTTATTGAAAAAAAATGCTAATACCAGAATGTAGTTAAAGCAGCTTCAAATAGAATGTGTTCATTAAGTTCAGTTTAAAAACAATCTGCAACTGTCTGCCTCCACGGGTCTACTAGTTATGACTATGAACTGTGATATCTTCTGAATCCCCATCACCCTCACAACATGCTGCACTACAAAGTAATCAAGTGTACGCTGATAGTTTTAGTTGGTTTAATCAAGTTAGGTACTCATGATACTGATGTATTTTTGCTCTGCTCTACTTTACACTATTCTCTTGTCTTACTAAAAGCACAGAAATGTGGGGATTTTTAAACCTCTGTGAACTGCCAGGTCAGTCTGGAGGTGACAACCCAAGTTTCATGCTTGTTCATTGATTTAGAATTTAAAACCACAGAAATGTATTTAAAGTAAGATACATACATTTCAGATCCTCTGTATTCAGAAGCTTTTTCTTCATTTTCTTGAGAATCTGTGAAATCTAAAGCTCTCTTAGTCTCCTTTTTCTGAAAAAACTTCAAAGAAAGTCTGTTTTTCTTGGATGGACTACCTCTCGAAAGCCCATTATTTTCATTAGGTATGACACCAGGCATTTTTTGTCCAAATCTCAAAAAGTTGACAAGAATTTATAGAGGGAAGCTGTGATCACCAATTATATCTGTTAATCACAAAGAATAGATTTTATTAGTCCTCAGTTACCAGGTGTAGGCAACAACATCAGCAATTATGAAAACAAATTTACCAAGTATAAATTAGAACATCCTCTATGAAAACGTAATGCCTGGCAATAAACACTGCTTATTGCATAAATGAAGCTACAAAGTGTCTTTAAGGGATTAAGGGACACATCACAAAATACTCCACTTGGTAGAACTACAGTAAAGTCATAATACTAAGGAGTAAAAACTCAATATTCATAATTTATTAATTATTCAAAAGTTACTAACTGGGCAATGAGCATCTTCTAGATTATATCCCCTCCATAGCCTTTCCTGATTTATGTAAATGCATAACCAGTATCATTTACATACAAAGACAAGCACAGATCTGAGTGTTCGGCTATACATAAAAATGTAAGTGAATGATGATAAACCACATGTGAAGCTGGGACAGTGGTTGTAAAAACTTGTTTGCTGCACTTCTTGTAAGCCAAGTTCTTAACTTAAAACACACATGACCATTTTCTAAGCTTTTTTAAAAAACTGGATTTCTTTAAAAACTGCTTTGAGTAGGACAAAAGATAGGTTTGCCCTTGGCAACCTTTCTGCCCTATATTACAAAGAAAAACTTTGTCACAAAGAAATACAGCAGTGTTTCTGACAGTTATTTTACACAGCACTCCTATTTTTTCATTAGGACACCTAGAGGAAAATTATCCTGCTAGAGCCCAAAAGAATGAGCAACGAGTTTAAAATGTAGACTCACAGGACTAAGTTGAACTTCGCAAAACTCAAATTCTATCCCTAAACATTTCGCTCAATTAAGAATTACCTGAACACAACAGCGAAACCATTTTTGGGACACAGGACGAACTCCCCACAGTTGACAAATTTCCCCCTCCTGTCTCCAACCCAGTTTTCTCTCCTGGCTCCTTAATGTTTTTGAGGACATGCCATATCAGAGATGAAATCCCAGCTGAACTGTCAGATTTCCAAGCATTCATGATTCTCACCAAGGTTGTTTTTTGGGGCAGTGGGGGGTAAGGAACAGAAGTGATTGGTCTGAACCAATCAACGCGCGGCTGCGATCGAGTCTTGAACCCCATCAAGAACACATTTCACCAGGCGCCTCATCTCGGGCCACCTGCTCCTCACAAGTCGGGGGGCTGTCGGGTCAGAACAGGTTTCTTCTCCCCCATCTACACATCAGACTTCGCGCAAAGTAGGACGAGCCCGCCGGGAAGTTCTAGACCCCATGACAGCACCAACCCCGGACGGCAGTGTTAAGTCACTGGAAAGATGACAGTCGAGTCCTACTCCGCAAGCAAGAAGCAAGACAATAAGAACATCCTCGCCCAAGGTTTGCGACACGTGGCCATCTGCCTACTTTTAGGCAAGCGCTCGCCAAGAAAACGCGCGGTAAAACCCCGCCGGCCACCTGAGTGTGCACAGCGCCACCGAGGGCAGAGCCGGGCCGCGACCCGGACCCCGACCCCGCAGCCGGTCCTCGGCAACACGCCGGGGCACGGAGCCCAGACGGTCCGACCCCCCTCGCTCCCTCCCTCCGTCCGCCCCAGCAGCAGCCGCGGCGCCGTCGAGGTGGACGGCCGCCGCCCGACCCAGGCCCCCCCTTACCCGGTCATGGCCCGAAGTGAGGTCCGCGGCGCCGACGCCGGGGAGACCAGCCGGGCCGCGGGCGTGAGCGACAGGTGAGCCCCGGGCGGCTCCCGACCCCAGGGAAGGCTGGTGCGATCCCTCCCCGCGGGGGAGTGACCATCCGCTCGCGGAGCGGGAACCGGGCCGCCGCTCGGTCCTGCCTCCGTTGGGAGCACTACATCCCCGGCGCGGGCGGCAGGCGGGGGCCGCGCTCGCCGGAGCCGGAGCCGCTAGGGTCTCCCGGCGCCTCCGCCGACGGGAACTTGGCGCGTTTTCCTCACTTTCAGGACCCCCGGGTTTCAGCCCCCGCCCGCGCCAGCGCCGCCGCGGAAGGTGGCGTCCCCTCCAAGTGCCGGTGCTGGGCTCCACGCTTCACGGCCGCGAGCGGCAGCCGCCGCCTCGCGCCACCCTCGGCCGGCACTCACGGGCTCCGGGACCGGCTGGAACGGTAGTTCCTCCCGGCTCCTAACGGGTTCTGCGGTTTCAAACAGCGCAGGCAGCGGCGCGGGCAGCTCGCGCGGGTCCTCGCAAAGAGCGCGCGCTTGGCGCTGTCGGCCTGCCTGCGCGCGCCAGCCAACCACCCTGCTTTTTTTGTTTTCAATGTTTTAATTTTTTAATTTTTTTAATTTTAACATTCGTGCTCGCGAGGGGAACGCGTGCGCTTCTGGGGGACGGGACCAAGCGGGAAAAGGCCCCTTACTCAAGAAGGAGCCCCCACCTCCATGGCCTTCCAGGAAGAGCCAATCAGAAGTACTTAGACGAAAGCCAATTGGACGGGCAGAGGAGGAAGTTCGCCCAATGTAAAGAGAGGAGAAACAAGGCTGTGGCCAATCGTCGTGAAGCACACCGCTTCCCTCCGAGCGGCTCGGCTCTCATTGGCGCTCCAGTGCGCGCTTTCACTGCGGACTGTTAGAAGTCGGGCTTTTAGTTCTGCGAAGCTGCGACGGGGGAGGAGGGGGGCTCAGCGCTTCCGGGCGAGGCCCTCCGCCCAGGCCCTCCTCCCTTTTTTGCGTGCACACTCGGGCGGGGTTTCCCAGGAGGCTCGATAGGGAACATGGCCGGCGCCGTACCGCAGGCTGCGGGTTTAGTGTGGAGGATAGAACAGGTCCAGCCCAGTAGCCTGCGTCCTCGGTGCCAGCGCGCCTCCTGTCCTGGCCGAAAAGAGGCAGGATTTAAGGCCCAGCTCGGGCTGCTGGGTCTTCTCAGGGGTTCTAGAACCGCTACCCGAGAGCCTGGCCTTACCTGTTTGGGATTTGTTAGTTTGGGGATTTTTGTTTTGTTTTGTTTTGTTTTTGTTTTTCGAGGTAGGGACTCACTCCGGCCCTGGAATTCTCTCGATAGTTTCAGGAGTTCCTTGAACTCACGGCAGTCCTCCTATCTCTTCCTCCCAAGTGCTGGGATAGTTTGGGGCTGGTACAAGTACTCCAGTGTTACGCCCTGACAGTGCAAGTGCTGCAGTTTATGAGAATTTGGTCCCAGTCTGTTAAAGGACTTTCTAAGCGCGGACTATATAACTAGTCCATTCAAGATGTTAGGAATACCATGTGAAGAAATCCATCCCTTGCCCTAAAGAAGCTTTACATTCTACAGGACAGAAATTGGACTAGTGAACTAGTGACAGGGATAGTAGATAAGGCTAAGGTGTTTTAGATAGCATAATCTGGAAAGACCTCTGTAGCAGACAGTCTCACCTTCTTGGGGTGAACTTCCACACCAAGCACAAGCTATGGGAGGAAGAGATTTATTGAAGCTTACAGACTCAGGTTCCCTACTGGCAAAAATTGGCCCCCTTTAATACCGCTCCCCGGGCAGAGAGAAAAGCAACCATCACCATCACAAGCACAGCCCAGGAACACAAAGGCCGAACTCAGCTCTATGCATTTCTTTAAGATGGAAATTCCAGACCTGCTCCTAAACACCTTAGGGCTCCACCTAGGAGCCACCCACAGTGACACCAAGTTACAAGCTTGACTAAACCTCCTAAATCATTGGGGGACATCCATTCAAACTACCACAACCTCTGAGTGGACATTTGAGCAGATTGCTCCAGGAAGCATGCTGGGAAAGGGGAAGGTAAAGGAACAAGGTCCGTGCAGAGACCATGTAGTTACAAACATCTGGACGCTTACTGCACATGTGTGGGGAGTGAGAAGAGCAAGATGCTTGGAGCCAAGTGAGCCTTGGTAAAATTATAGTAGATGAGGGTGGCGAAATGGCTTAGAGGTTAAAGCATCTGCCTGCGAAGCCAAAGGATCCTGGTTCGATTCTCCAGGACCCACGTAAGCCAGACGCACAAGGGGCACATGCATCTGGAGTTCTTTTGAAGTGGCTACAGGCTCTGGCGTGCCCATTCTCTGTCTGCCTGTCTTCTCTCTCTCGGCTTGCAAATGAATATTTAAAAAATAAATAAATAAATAAATAAATAAATAAATAAATAAATAAATAAAGTAGATGAAATTAGGGAAATGGGCAGGGCTGTGATTAAATTGAGCTGAGGAGTAGCAGGATTGCATGGCTGCTTGTGATGGATAATACTAGACCTTTAAAGTTACAAGCAGAAAGGTCCACTAAAAGGCAGGTTTAGTTAGCTAGGGAATAAGTTATGTTAGCTTGAAATAAGGTGACAGTGGAAATATTAAAATAGTAGGATTCACCTGGGCACGGCACAGGCCTGTAATCCTAGCAGTGGAAAGGTTGAGTCAGGAGAATTGCTGACATTGAAGGGCAGCTTAAGCAACATAGAAATTGTACCAGTTCAGCCAGGGCTATGTAAGAAGACCCTGTTTCAAATAAATAAATAAATGGCAAAATGAAAGAACTGGTAGAATTCAGGATATATTTTGAGGTAGAGCCAACAAACTTAACTGATGGATTAGCTTTGTGGAATGTAAGATTTAGATGGCAAGGATATTTCTAACCCTTGCAATTAGATAATGGTTGGTCTTTGCTAAGATGGGGAAGGTTTGATGAAAAGGTTTATTGTTCTTTTAACACTGAGATACTGACTGGCAAGGTGTGGTGGTGCACACCTATATCCTACCACTTGGGAAGCTTAGGAAGGAGAATCATAAATTCCAGGCCATCTGGGCTTCATAGCAACACCCTATCTCAAGACAAAATAGCTGGGTGTGGTGGCTCACACCTTTAATCCCAGCACTCTGGAAACAGAGGTAAAAGAATTGCTGTGAAAGCCGGGGTGGGGGTGGGGGGGGCGTGGTGGCGCACGCCTTTGATCCCAGCACTCGGGAGGCAGAGGTAGGAGGATCGCCATGACTTCGCGGCCACTCTGAGACTACATAGTGAGTTCCAGGTCAGCCTGAAGTAGAGTGAGACCCTACCTCGAAAAACCAAATAATTAATAATAATAATAATTGCTGTGAGTTTGAGGCCAGCCTGGGACTGCAGAGTATGTTCCAAGTCAGCTAGAGTGAGACTCTACCTCGAAAACAAAACAAAATAAAGCCTACATATATAAAACAGATATCCAAAGAGACAAGGACCCAAATTGAACCATAAGATACCCAGAAAGACACAGAATTTAAAAATAAAATTACAGATCAATCTTAGTTTGTCATTGTGTACAATAGACTGGCCATGTCTCATTTTATACTTTTTTTGTTTGTTTGTTTGTTTGTTTTGTTTTGTTTTGCGAGGTAGGGTCTCACTAACTCAGGCTGACCTGGAATTCACTATGTAGTCTCAGGGTGGCCTTGAACTCACTGTGATCCTACGTCTGCCTCCCAAGTGCTGGGAATAAAGGCGTGCGACATCACACCCAGCTTATTTTCATACTTTAATACTCTACCAGGATGACCAATTCTAGTTTTCTAATTCCTTGAGATCCAACTGTCCATAGCCACTATTCTTCCTGTACAATTTACAGTATCTGTCAAGGTTCAATTCACTTTATTCTGCAAGACTACCAACTAAAATTAAAGTGTCTTAAGAAAGAACAAAATGAATATTAGAGGACAAATAACATTCTTTTTCTTTGTTTGCTTGTTTGTTTGTTTTGGTTTTTGGAGGTAGGGTCTCACTTTAGCTCAGGCTGACTTGGAATTCACTATGTAGTCTCAAGGTGGCCTTGAACTCACAGTGATTCTCCTACCTCTGCCTCCTGAGTGCTGGGATTAAAGGTGTGCACCACCACGCCCAGCAATAACATTCCTTACTATGCTTTTCCTTACCATGTTAAAAAAAATAAAAAGGAAGGGGGCTGGAGAGATGGCTTAGTGGTTAAGGTGCTTGCCTGTGAAGCCTAAAGACCCATGTTCTACTCTCCAGATCCCACATTAGCCAGATGCACAAAGGTGAGGCAAGCGCAAGGTTGCACATGCCCACTAGGTGGCACAAGCCTCTGGCATTCAATTGCAGTGGCTGAGGCCCTGGTATGCCAATTCTCTCTCTGTCTTTCTCTTGCTCTAAGATTAAAATTTTTTTTTCTTTTAAAAGAAAGGGGCTGGAGAGATGGCTCAGCAGTTAAGGTGCTTGCCTACAAAGCCTAAAGACCTGGTTCTATTCCCCAGTACCCACATAAAGTCAGAGGCACAAGGTGGTGCATGTGTCTGGAGTTTGTTTTAAAAAAACTTTGTTTTATTGGCAGCTTCCATTATTATAAACAATAAACCACGATCATTCCCTCCCCCACTTTCCCTTTCACAAATCCACTCTCCATCATATCCCTACCTCCTCTCAATTGGTCTCATTTTTTAAAAATATTTTATTTATTTAGTTAGTTGAGAGAGAGAGAGATGGTTGTGCCAGGGCCTCCAGCCACTGCAAACGAACTCCAGATGCATGAGTCCCCTTGTGCATCTGGCTTACGTGGGTCCTAAAGAATCAAACAGGTATCCTTTGGCTTTGCAGGCGAATACCTTAACCTCTAAGCCATCTCTGATCCATCCCCTAGTCTCTCTCTTTTTTATTTTACTTTTAGTTTTTAGTTTTTTGGTTTTTCGAGGTAGGGTTTCCTAAAGCTCAGGCTGACCTGGAATTTGCTATATAGTCTCAGGGTGGCCTTGAACTCACAGCGATCCTCCTACCTCTGCCTCCCCAGTGCTGGGATTAAAGGCCACCACGCCAGGCTCTAGTCTTGTTTTTTAAAATATATTTTATTTATTTATTTGAGAGAGAAACTAAAATGCCAGAAATAATATGACAGGCAGATGAAACAAGAAAGAATAGGCTCAGGGTAGGGTTTGTTGTGTACAGTCAGAAGGTTATGATGTTATCAGCTGAGGAGGGGCCTAGAGCACACACCATTTACCACATTTACCAGGGCCGTGAGAGGAGGGGCCTAGGGCACACACCATTTCCCACTTTACCAGGGCCGTGAGAGGAGGGGCCTAGGGCACACACCATTTACCATTTTACCAGGGCCGTGAGAGGAGGGGCCTAGGACACACACCATTTACCACATTTACCAGGGCCGTGAGAGGAGGGGCCTAGAGCACATGCCATTTCCCACTTTACCAGGGCCGTGAGAGGAGGGGCCTAGGGCACACACCATTTCCCACTTTACCAGGGCCGTGAGAGGAGGGGCCTAGGGGGCCGTGAGAGGAGGGGCCTAGGGCACACACCATTTCCCACTTTACCAGGGCCATTTTACCACATTTACCAGGGCCGTGAGAGGAGGGGCCTAGGCACACACCATTTACCACTTTACCAGGGCCGTGAGAGGAGGGGCCTAGAGCACACACCATTTACCACTTTACCAGGGCCGTGAGAGGAGGGGCCTAGGGCACACACCATTTACCACATTTACCAGGGCCGTGAGAGGAGGGGCCTAGAGCACACACCATTTACCACATTTACCAGGGCCGTGAGAGGAGGGGCCTAGGGCACACACCATTTACCATTTTACCAGGGCCGTGAGAGGAGGGGCCTAGAGCACACACCATTTACCACTTTACCAGGGCCATGAGAGGAGGGGCCTAGGGCACACACCATTTACCACTTTACCAGGGCCATGAGAGGAGGGGCCTAGGGCACACACCATTTACCACTTTACCAGGGCCATGAGAGGAGGGGCCTAGGGCACACACCATTTACCACTTTGCCAGGGCCATGAGAGGAGGGGCCTTTAGAGAGAGGACCTAGGCACACACCATTTACCACTTTACCAGGGCCGTGAGGGGGGCCTAGGGCACACACCATTTACCACTTTACCAGGGCCGTGAGAGGAGGGGCCTAGGGCACACACCATTTACCACTTTACCAGGGCCATGAGAGGAGGGGCCTAGAGCACACACCATTTACCACTTTACCAGGGCCGTGAGAGGAGGGGCCTAGAGCACACACCATTTACCACTTTACCAGGGCCATGAGAGGAGGGGGCCTAGGGCACACACCATTTAGAGGAGGGGCCTAGGGCACACACCATTTACCACTTTACCAGGGCCATGAGAGGAGGGGCCTAGGGCACACACCATTTACCACTTTACCAGGGCCATGAGAGGAGGGGGCCTAGGGCACACACCATTTACCATTTACCAGGGCCATGAGAGGAGGGGCCTGACACACCATTTACCACTTTACCAGGGCCATGAGAGGAGGGGCCTAGGCACACACCATTTACCACTTTACCAGGGCCATGAGAGGAGGGGCCTAGAGCACACACCATTTACCACTTTACCAGGGCCATGAGAGGAGGGGCCTAGAGCACACACCATTTACCATTTTACCAGGGCCATGAGAGGAGGGGCCTAGAGCACACACCATTTACCACTTTACCAGGGCCGTGAGAGGAGGGGCCTAGAGCACACATCATTTACCATTTTACCAGGGCCATGAGAGGGAGGGGCCTAGGCACACACCATTTACCACTTTATTTTACCACTTTTACCAGGGCCATGAGAGGAGGGGCCTAGAGCACACACCATTTACCACTTTTACCAGGGCCATGAGAGGAGGGGCCTAGAGCACACACCATTTACCACTTTGCCAGGGCCATGAGAGGAGGGGCCTAGAGCACACACCATTTACCACTTTACCAGGGCCATGAGAGGAGGGGCCTAGAGCACACACCATTTACCACTTTACCAGGGCCATGAGAGGAGGGGCCTAGGGCCACTTTACCAGGGCCATGAGAGGAGGGGCCTAGAGCACACACCATTTACCACTTTACCAGGGCCATGAGAGGAGGGGCCTAGGGCACACACCATTTACCACCAGGGCCATTTTTACCACTTTACCAGGGCCATGAGAGGAGGGGCCTAGGGCACACACCATTTACCACTTTACCAGGGCCATGAGAGGAGGGGCCTAGAGCACA
Source organism: Orientallactaga sibirica (assembly GCA_036365145.1). NCBI lineage: Eukaryota > Metazoa > Chordata > Mammalia > Rodentia > Dipodidae > Orientallactaga > Orientallactaga sibirica. Next base: position 28,973,730 of record JAEOAD010000015.1, on the reverse strand, counting down.
CACCATTTACCACTTTACCAGGGCCATGAGAGGAGGGGCCTAGAGCACACACCATTTACCACTTTACCAGGGCCATGAGAGGAGGGGCCTAGAGCACACACCATTTACCACTTTACCAGGGCCATGAGAGGAGGGGCCTAGGGCACACACCATTTACCATTTACCAGGGCCATTTAGGGCACACACCATTTACCACTTTGCCAGGGCCAGAGAGGGGGGGCCTAGGGCACACACCATTTACCACTTTACCAGGGCCATGAGAGGAGGGGCCTAGGGCACACACCATTTACCACTTTGCCAGGGCCATGAGAGGAGGGGCCTAGGGCACACACCATTTACCACTTTGCCAGGGCCATGAGAGGAGGGGCCTAGGGCACACACCATTTACCACTTTGCCAGGGCCATGAGAGGAGGGGCCTAGGGCACACACCATTTACCACTTTGCCAGGGCCATGAGAGGAGGGGCCTAGGGCACACACCATTTACCACTTTGCCAGGGCCATGAGAGGAGGGGCCTAGGGCACACACCATTTACCACTTTGCCAGGGCCATGAGAGGGCCTAGGGCCACACCATTTAGGGGCCATGAGAGGAGGGGCCTAGGGCACACACCATTTACCACTTTGCCAGGGCCATGAGAGGAGGGGCCTAGGGCACACACCATTTACCACTTTGCCAGGGCCATGAGAGGAGGGGCCTAGGGCACACACCATTTACCACTTTGCCAGGGCCATGAGAGGGAGGGGCCTTTTACCACTTTGGGGGCCATGAGAGGAGGGGCCTAGGGCACACACCATTTACCACTTTGCCAGGGCCATGAGAGGAGGGGCCTAGGGCACACACCATTTACCACTTTGCCAGGGCCATGAGAGGAGGGGCCTAGGGCACACACCATTTACCACTTTGCCAGGGCCGTGAGAGGAGGGGCCTAGGGCACACACCATTTACCACTTTGCCAGGGCCATGAGAGGAGGGGCCTAGGGCACACACCATTTACCACTTTGCCAGGGCCATGAGAGGAGGGGCCTTTTACCACTTTGCCAGGGCCGTGAGAGGAGGGGCCCTAGGGCACACCATTTACCACTTTGCCAGGGCCATGAGAGGAGGGGCCTAGGGCACACACCATTTACCACTTTGCCAGGGCCATGAGAGGAGGGGCCTAGGGCACACACCATTTACCACTTTGCCAGGGCCATGAGAGGAGGGGCCTAGGGCCACACCATTTACCACTTTGCCAGGGCACCTAGGGCACACCATTTACCACTTTGCCAGGGCCACCTTACACCATTTACCACTTTGCCAGGGCCTTGAGAGGAGGGGCCTAGGGCACACACCATTTACCACTTTGCCAGGGCCGTGAGAGGAGGGGCCTAGGGCACACACCATTTACCACTTTGCCAGGGCCATGAGAGAGGAGGGGCCTAGGGCACACACCATTTACCACTTTGCCAGGGCCATGAGAGGAGGGGCCTAGGGCACACACCATTTACCACTTTGCCAGGGCCATGAGAGGAGGGGGGCCTACACCACACATTTACCACTTTACCAGGGCCATGAGAGGAGGGGCCTTACCATTTACCACTTTGCCAGGGCCGTGAGAGGAGGGGCCTAGGGGCACACACCATTTACCACTTTGCCAGGGCCATGAGAGGAGGGGCCTAGGGCACACACCATTTACCACTTTACCAGGGCCATGAGAGGAGGGGCCTAGGGCACACACCATTTACCACTTTGCCAGGGCCGTGAGAGGAGGGGCCTAGGGCACACACCATTTACCACTTTGCCAGGGCCGTGAGAGGAGGGGCCTAGGGCACACACCATTTACCACTTTGCCAGGGCCGTGAGAGGGGGGGCCAGGGCACACCATTTACCACTTTGCCAGAGGAGGGGCCTAGGGCACACACCATTTACCACTTTGCCAGGGCCGTGAGAGGAGGGGCCTAGGGCACACACCATTTACCACTTTGCCAGGGCCGTGAGAGGAGGGGCCTAGGGCACACACCATTTACCACTTTGCCAGGGCCGTGAGAGGAGGGGCCTAGGGCACACACCATTTACCACTTTGCCAGGGCCGTGAGAGGAGGGGCCTAGGGCACACACCATTTACCACTTTGCCAGGGCCGTGAGAGGAGGGGCCTAGGGCACACACCATTTACCACTTTGCCAGGGCCGTGAGAGGAGGGGCCTAGGGCACACACCATTTACCACTTTGCCAGGGCCATGAGAGGAGGGCCTGGGGCCTTTTACCACTTTGGGGCCGTGAGAGGAGGGGCCTACCACTTTGCCAGGGCACACACCATTTACCACTTTGCCAGGGCCGTGAGAGGAGGGGCCTTTTACCACTTTGGGGCCGTGAGAGGAGGGGCCTAGGGCACACACCATTTACCACTTTGCCAGGGCCGTGAGAGGAGGGGCCTAGGGCACACACCATTTACCACTTTGCCAGGGCCGTGAGAGGAGGGGCCAGGGCACACACCATTTACCACTTTACCAGGGCCGTGAGAGGAGGGGCCTAGGCACACACCATTTACCATTTACCAGGGCCGTTTTTACCACTTTGCCAGGGCCGTGAGAGGAGGGGGGCCTAGGGCACACACCATTTACCACATTTACCAGGGCCGTGAGAGGAGGGGCCTAGGGCACACACCATTTACCACTTTACCAGGGCCGTGAGAGGAGGGGCCTAGGGCACACACCATTTACCACTTTACCAGGGCCAGGAGGAGGGGCCTAGGGCACACACCATTTACCACTTTATTTTTACCACTTTACCAGGGCCGTGAGAGGAGGGGCCTAGGCACACACCATTTACCATTTACCAGGGCCGTGAGAGGAGGGGCCTAGGGCACACACCATTTTTTACCAGGGCCATGAGAGGAGGGGCCTAGGGCACACACATTTACCACTTTACCAGGGCCGTGAGAGGGAGGGCCTAGGGCACACACCATTTACCACTTTACCAGGGCCGTGAGAGGAGGGGGGCCTAGGACACACACCATTTACCACTTTGCCAGGGCCGTGAGAGGAGGGGCCTAGGACACACACCATTTACCACTTTTACCAGGGCCGTGAGAGGAGGGGCCTAGGACACACACCATTTACCACTTTGCCAGGGCCGTGAGAGGAGGGGCCTAGAGCACACACCATTTACCACTTTACCAGGGCCATGAGAGGAGGGGCCTAGAGCACACACCATTTACCACTTTACCAGGGCCGTGAGAGGAGGGGCCTAGGACACACACCATTTACCACATTTTACCAGGGCCGTGAGAGGAGGGGCCTAGGACACACACCATTTCCCACTTTACCAGGGCCGTGAGAGGGGGGCCTAGGGCACACCATTTACCACTTTTACCAGGGCCGTGAGAGGAGGGGCCTAGGACACACACCATTTACCACTTTGCCAGGGCCGTGAGAGGAGGGGCCTAGGACACACACCATTTACCATTTTACCAGGGCCGTGAGAGGAGGGCCTTTTACCACATTTACCAGGGCCGTGAGAGGAGGGGCCTAGGGCACACACCATTTACCACTTTGCCAGGGCCCTGAGAGGAGGGGCCTAGGGCACACACCATTTACCACTTTACCAGGGCCGTGAGAGGAGGGCCTAGGGCACACACCATTTACCACTTTACCAGGGCCGTGAGAGGAGGGCCTAGGGCACACACCATTTACCACTTTGCCAGGGCCGTGAGAGGAGGGGCCTAGGCACACACCATTTACCACTTTGCCAGGGCCGTGAGAGAGAGGGGCCTAGGGCACACACCATTTACCACTTTACCAGGGCCGTGAGAGGAGGGGCCTAGGGCACACACCATTTACCACTTTGCCAGGGCCGTGAGAGGAGGGGCCTAGGGCACACACCATTTACCACTTTGCCAGGGCCGTGAGAGGAGGGGCCTAGGACACACACCATTTACCACTTTGGGGACACACACCATTTACCACTTTGCCAGGGCCGTGAGAGGAGGGGCCTAGGGCACACACCATTTACCACTTTGCCAGGGCCGTGAGAGGAGGGGCCTAGGACACACACCATTTACCACTTTACCAGGGCCGTGAGAGGAGGGGCCTAGGGCACACACCATTTACCACTTTACCAGGGCCGTGAGAGGAGGGGCCTAGGGCACACACCATTTACCACTTTACCAGGGCCGTGAGAGGAGGGGCCTAGGGCACACACCATTTACCACTTTACCAGGGCCGTGAGAGGAGGGGCCTAGGGGCACACCATTTACCACTTTACCAGGGCCGTGAGAGGAGGGGCCTAGGCACACATTTACCATTTGCCAGGGGGCATGAGGGAGGGGCCCACACACACCATTTACCACTTTGCCAGGCCGTGAGAGGAGGGGCCTAGGGCCAGGGCCTGAGAGGAGGGGCCTAGGACACACACACCATTTACCACTTTACCAGGGCCGTGAGAGGAGGGCCTAGGGGCCCATTTACCACTTTGCCAGGGCACAGGACACACACCATTTACCACTTTGCCAGGGCCGTGAGGGCACACACCATTTACCACTTTGCCAGGGCCAGAGAGGGGGGCCTAGGGCACACACCATTTACCATTTTACCAGGGCCGTGAGAGGAGGGGGCCTAGGGCACACACCATTTACCACTTTACCAGGGCCGTGAGAGGAGGGGCCTATTTACCACACAGGGCCATTTACCACCTAGGACACACACCATTTACCAGGGCCGTGAGAGGAGGGGCCTAGGACACACACCATTTACCACTTTACCAGGGCCGTGAGAGGAGGGGCCTAGGACACACACCATTTACCACATTTACCAGGGCCGTGAGAGGAGGGGCCTAGGACACACACCATTTCCCACTTTACCAGGGCCGTGAGAGGAGGGGCCTAGGGCACACACCATTTACCACTTTACCAGGGCCAGGAGGAGGGGCCTAGAGCACACACCATTTACCACTTTACCAGGGCCGTGAGAGGAGGGGCCTTTTACCACTTTACCAGGGCCGTGAGAGGAGGGGCCTAGAGCACACATTTCATTTACCATTTTACCACTTTACCAGGGCAGAGGAGGGGCCTAGGCACACACCATTTACCACTTTACCAGGGCCGTGAGAGGAGGGGCCTAGGGCACACACCATTTACCACTTTACCAGGGCCGTGAGAGGAGGGGCCTAGGGCACACACCATTTACCACTTTACCAGGGCCGTGAGAGGAGGGGCCTAGGGCACACACATTTACCATTTTACCAGGGCCATGAGAGGAGGGGCCTAGGCACACACCATTTACCACTTTACCAGGGCCGTGAGAGGAGGGGCCTAGGGGGGCCGTGAGAGGAGGGGCTAGGGCACACACCATTTACCACTTTACCAGGGCCGTGAGAGGAGGGGCCTAGGGCACACACCATTTACCACTTTACCAGGGCCGTGAGAGGAGGGGCCTAGGGCACACACCATTTACCATTTTACCAGGGCCGTGAGAGGAGGGGCCTACACACACCATTTACCAGGGCCATGAGAGGAGGCCAGGGCCGTGAGAGGAGGGGCCTAGGGGGGCCGTGAGAGGAGGGGCCTAGGGCACACACCATTTACCACTTTACCAGGGCCGTGAGAGGAGGGGCCTAGGGCACACACCATTTACCACTTTACCAGGGCCGTGAGAGGAGGGGCCTACCACTTTACCAGGGCCGTGAGAGGGGGGGCCTTTAGGGCACACACACAGCATTTACCACTTTGCCAGGGCCAGGAGGAGGGGCCTAGAGCACACACCATTTACCACTTTACCAGGGCCGTGAGGGCCTTTACCACTTTACCAGGGCCGTGAGAGGAGGGGCCTAGGGCACACACCATTTACCACTTTACCAGGGCCGTGAGAGGAGGGGCCTAGGGCACACAGCATTTACCACTTTGGGGCCATGAGAGGAGGGGCCTAGAGCACACACCATTTACCACTTTTACAGGGGCCGTGAGGGAGGGCCTAGGGCACACACCATTTACCACTTTACCAGGGCCGTGAGAGGAGGGGCCTAGGGCACACACCATTTACCACTTTGCCAGGGCCATGAGAGGAGGGGCCTAGGATTTACCACTTTGCCAGGGCCGTGAGAGGAGGGGCCTAGGGCACATTTACCACATTTACCAGGGCCGTGAGAGGAGGGGCCTAGGGCACACACCATTTACCACTTTGCCAGGGCCATGAGAGGAGGGGCCTAGGGCACACGCCATTTACCACTTTACCAGGGCCGTGAGAGGAGGGGCCTAGGGCACACACCATTTACCACTTTACCAGGGCCGTGAGAGGAGGGGCCTAGGGCACACATCATTTACCACATTTACCAAGGCTGTGAGAGATGCACTAGTGCAAAGGGCATGAGCATTTCTAGAATGTTTTGTCCTGGCTCTTGATAAGCCACAACCATTGGCAACTGGGGCCTGCAGACCTTGACTCACTAAGAATATTGGGAATAGTAAGAGGCCAAGACAAACAAGACTGGGTGGTAGTTATTAAATGCCAGAAGCCAAGGAGTCACAATTTTTATAATGACCTACCAATGGGGCCTGACCCACAGGGAGTTATTGAAATGGCTACTAGGATGTGGTATCCTTAGGGGCACAATGGACAACCAGTAAAGTCCTATTAATTTGTGCCAATAGAAGAAAAATCAAGGATAGATGGCCAGGATGACAAAGACTGTCATCCAGTAAGGTCATGATTATTGAATTTTCAAACCTGAGCCAATTGGTAAACTTGGAACTCACTGGCTGAAAATGTCCCCAGGAGAAACATCTCTGTTATACCGCAGCAATTACAAATGAAAATGATTTTTTTTTTTTTTTGGTTTTTTGAGGTAGGGTCTCACTCTGGTCTAGACTGACCTGGAATTAACTATGTAGTCTCAGGGTAGCCTCGAACTCACGACGATCCTCCTACCTCTGCCTTCCGAGTGCTGGGATTAAAGGCATGTGCCACCATGCCTAGCTGAAAATGATTTCTTATTCAAAGGAATCTTTGGAGGATACAGGGTCTGAATTAACATTAACACCCAGAGACCAGAGCAGCATGATGCCCTTTGTTAGAAGGGGAACATTGAGACGCTTGTTAGTAAATGGGTCTTTTTCTCTACAGATAGAGATCCTAAGTAGGTGAGGAGAAGCTCTTCTAGTGCTGGGAGAACCAGGCCCTTGAATGCTGTGCACCTAGAAGTTGGGCTGCCAGACCCAGAGACTTAGAGCTCCAACCCCTGAGAGAACTAGGGTCTTAATGTCCCAGGCTTAAGAAGCCAAACATGATTGTTAGCACCCAGATTGGAGGCATTTTGATCTGATTTTAACCTCCAGTGGCCTCAGCACATTGGCAGCTACTATAATGGTCACCTCCCAGTAGCAGGAGGCACCTGCTCGTGAACAGACCTCAGGCACTGTGACCCTCAGTGCCTCCCGTGGCAAGTGTTGTAGCTCCCAGGCCTCGGGGCTTGGCAGCTGCCTCGAGCTCTCCCAAGACTGGGACTTGCAGTTCCCCATCTTCAGCTCTCTGTCTCAGCTGCCACCTTCACTGCTGCACTTGCTATCTCTGTGCTGCCAGTTCAGCTTGCTTTGCCAATGGTAGAGATCTCTGGACAGAAGCTTCTCAATGGGCCTAATGTCGCCATGCTTGGGGCTTCACAGGAGAGTCTCCTGTATGACTCAAAAGTGAGCTGAGAAATCTGGTTATACTCAGGAGGAGGCTGTGGCCAGTTTATAGCAATCACAGCACCAATGTTCATGCAAATGAAGGGTTGCATTTGTACCCGTCAAGGCCTTCTATCAGAACACCAGGGAAGTATTCCCCCTCTGGCCTGAGAGAGCTAGAATTCACCAGAGCTTGTCTTGCTTGAGGATGGGCTGTCTCTGGAGTGGTCATGACTGAAGCATGCCTTCAGCCATGGTTCTTATGGCCCTCTATCTACAGGTGCCAAGTTCTCAGAGTGAACATAATTCCAAAACAGGGATGTTGCCATGAGAGCAGACCAAGTGGAACCAATAAAAGAGCTGCTTGAGGGACAGGAGAGATGGCTTTGCGAGTAAGGCGTTTGCCTGCAAAGCCAAAGGACCCTGGTTCGATTCTCCAGAACCCACATAAGCCAGATGCTACAAGGGGGCGCATGCATCGGGAGTTTGTTTGCAGTGGCTGGATGCCCTGGCATGCCCATTCCCTCCCTCCCTCTCTCTCTCTCTCTTCCTCTTTTGCTCTCTTAAATAAATAAATTAAATATATATATTTTTTAAAAAACAGCTGCTTGAGTTGATGTGGGTTTTTGTTTGTTTGTTTGTTTTCCCCCAAGGTAAGGTCTCGCTTTAGACCAGGCTGACCTGGAGTTCACTATGTAGTCTCAGGCTGGCCTCAACTCACAGCAATCCTCCTACCTCTGCCTCTTGAGTGCTGGAATTAAAGGCCTGTGCCACCACACCTGGTTTTTTTTTTTTTTTAAATTTTTTTTTGTTTTTAATGAGAAAGAGAGCACATGCAAGAGAGAGATAGGGAGAGAAGGAATTGGCATGCCAGAGCCTCCAGCCACTGCAGTTGAACTCCAGATATGTTCGCCACCTTGTGTGCATGTGCGACCTTGTCCACTTGCGTCACCTTGTGCATCTGGCTTACATGGGACCTGGAGAGTTGAACGTGGGTCTTTAGGCTTCACAGCTAAGCCATCTCTCCAACCCTGGTGTGTTTTGTTTCTTTTTAAGTGTATCTTAAGGACATAAAATAAAAACTTAAAATATTGTAATAGGACAGGTAAAATATTGTAATATGACAAACATGATGTTGTTGCTTGTCAAATAAAAAAAAGAAATAGACTGTAAAAAAAAGGGGTGCTGCTTAGCTGACATTCAGACTTAAGGATACAAGACATAATGAAAGGACCGCTTTGGTCTTGACAGTTAAGTATTCATAAGAAACATTAAAAGGATATTTAAAATAAACACTTAAAGAAAGCTCAATATAGAACGACTAATTCTAATATTATTTGATAGTATTTTGTAGCATTTAATAATGCTTAACAGTGCTTACTCCTACACCTATGTCCCCAAAGAGGTGAGTCCCTCTAACCTATCTCAGAGACCTAGCAAGGTCCAACTCAGAGAGACACTACTGGGTCTCTGGCCCCCACCCAGTTATTTCCCTGCTCCAAATGTATAGTGGGTTAACCTATTTGGAAATTGGTATAAACCCAATAGGGCCTTTGTCCGGGAGGTTAATAAAAACTATCAAGGGCCGGGCGTGGTGGCGCACACCTTTAATCCCAGCACTCGGGAGGCAGAGGTAGGAGGATCGCCATGAGTTCGAGGCCACCCTGAGACTACATAGTGAATTCCAGGTCAGCCTGGGCTAGAGTGAGATGAGACCCTACCTCAAAAAAAAAATAAATAAATAAAAACTATCACGGTAGGGAAGGCCAAGTGGAAGCATTTAGACTGTCTCCCCACCTCAGCCAAACATGGTATCATGTAGTAGATTAGACTACTATTATAGGCTACTATATGCTTAAATAACAAACATGTATTTCTCAGTTCTAGAGGCTAGGGAGCCCAAGATCAGGTCCTGGTGGGTTCAGGTCCTGGTGAGGGTATTTTCTAACGTATAGGTGGCCACCTTGTCACTGTGTGTTCCTGTGGTCTTTCCCGAATGCACATACATGGAGAAAGAACTTGATCTTCCTGTCCTTATAAAGGTAGTAATCTTCTAGGCATGGTGGAGCACACCTGTTGTCCCAGCACTCAGGAGATGGAGGCAGAAGGATCATAAGTTTGAGACCATTCCAAGGTATAGTGATATCTGTCTCAAAAAGATTTACATAATCCTGGTGTGGTGGCACACATCTCTAACTTGGGAGGCAGAGATAGGAAGATCCCTATGATTCAAGGCCAGTCTGGAACTGCAGAGTGCTTTCCAGGTCAGCCTGGATTAGAGTGAGATCCTACAGCAAAAGAATAAATAAATAAAACAAATACACAAATATATATATATCCTAACATGGGTACACATCCTTATAACATCATCTAATACAGACTGAATATGTATCGCCCAAATGTAGTACCTAATTCTCAATGTGATGGCATGTGGAGGAGGGACATTTGGGCTTTGAAAGGATCCCCTATAAAAGAGATTCCAGAGGTCCCTTTGTACTCCCTCCATATAAGTAAGTACTCAACAACAGCCTTCCTGGAAGGCAGTCCCCCAATGCCGAATCTGATGGTGTCTTGATTTTGGATTTTCCAGCCTCAAGAACCATGAGAAAGATATTTGTTGTTTATTAGCCATGCAGTCCATAGCAGACTATCTTTTAGACAGTCAAATGGACCAAGACCCTATCTAAATGTATTTATCTCTGAGAGCTCCCATTTGCAAATACCATCACATTGGGTATTAGGAGCTTCAACATATGAACTGGGTGTGTGTTGGGGGGGGGTGAACACAAACATTCAGAGCCTAACACACATGAAATAATATTTCAGGCGGAAACAGTAGGAATTAGTGCACTCTTATTCATCTTTAGGACACAGACTTGCTAGTTCCCAGCATATCCCCCATTTAACTCACCATCTGGTCCTGAAAAAAAAAAAAAAGACTCTGAAGGAGGACAGTAGATTACTGCAGGTTTAGCCTATTAGTAAGCCTGACTGCAGCTGCCAGGCCAGATGTGGTGTATCTGCTAGAGCAGATTAGTAATACCCTCAGGTATTTGGCATGCATCACTGATTTTTGTGAATGCATTCTTTTCTATTTGAAACATGAGGAAGGATAAGGACCATTGGCATTCCTGTGAAAAAGAGAAAAGAACACAGTTACAATGTGGGCCAGGGCTATCCTAATAGCACTCCTGCTGCCTGTCCATAAGAGAGCTAGAAGAGACCTGGGCCAGAAGAGACCTGCAGAGTATCACATCAACCCGTGTGATGGTTGGAATCAGATGTCCCTTATAAACTCATGTGTTCTGAATGCTTGAACCCCAGCTGGTGGCAATTTGGGAGGTGGAGCCTTGCTGGAGGTGTGTTGTTGTGGGTGGGTTTAGGAGTGTTTTAACCAGCTCCCCCTTGCCAGAATTCTTCTCTTCTGCTGCTGTTTTTCCACCTCCTTTGGCAGAGGTGGTGTCCAGCCTGTGCTTGTACCATGCTATGCCCTGCCATCATGATGCTTCCCCTTGAGACATGAAGCCAAAATAAAAACCTTTCCTCTTATCAGCCACTTGTGAGCGAGTGTTTCATCTCAGCAATGAGAATTGAACTGTGACAACATCTCACCTTTGTGTGCTAAAGCTGCCCAGAAATGTGCAAAGGAAAGGGAAACTTTCATCTTTCATATTGAGACATCAACATATAGTTACTAAACAAAATCCACCAAATATGCCAGGTGTGGTAGTACACGCCTTTAGTCCCAGCACTTGGGAGGCAGAGACAGGAGGTTTCTGTGAGTTCAAGGCCAGCCTGAGACTACAGAGTGAATTCAGGTCAGCTTGGGCTACAGCAAGACCCTACCTCAAAATAAGTAATCCAGGGCTGGAGAGATGGCTTAACAGTTAAGATGCATGCCTGTGAAGCCCAAGGACCCAGGTTCAATTCTCCAGGTCCCACATAAGCCAGATGCACATGGTGGCACATGCATCTGGAGTTCGTTTGCAGTGGCTGGAAGCCCTGGCGTGCCCATTCTCTCTCTCTCTCTCTCTCTTTCTCTCTCTCTCTCTCTCTCTCTCTGTCTGTCTCTGTCTCTAATAAATAAGTATAAATATAAATCTTTTTAAAAAAGTAATCCACCAAATAGAAATATAAATTATTTAGATATGTGAAAGGAAATACCAAAGAATCAGTCACAAGTTGATAGTGATTGCCTTGGAGAATGAAGATTTTTGTTGAAGCCATTTAACTCTAAATCATGTACATGTATGACTTTAAAAAGAAAAAAAAGCCAGGCATGGTGGTGCACACCTTTAATCCCAGCACTTGGGAGGCAGAGGTAGGAGAATCACTGTGAGTTCAAGGCCACCCTGAGACTACATAGTGAATTCCAGGTCAGCCTGGACTAGAATGAGACCCTACCTCAAAAAACCAAAATAATAATAATCATCATCATAATAAAAGAAAAGAAAAAGAAAAAAAACAACTTTAATAAAAGCTCTCTATAGGAAGTTTTTGTATTCATTGCCTGGAAATGTTCAGAGCAAACAGACTCAATAGAAGGACTATTTTGGGTTGGAGTGAATTCTTCCAAACTTCACAGTGTATATTAAAGAATGAGTCTGTTTTTGATCCCTTGACTACCCAGCGTTGTTAGTAAAGGCAACCTCACAATAGCTGATCAAACCATTATCCAATAATTAAATCTAAACAAAAATCTGTTTGAAAGGTAAAATCGACTTGGCTTAAGAATTTTGATTCTTTTTTAGTCTCAAGCCCCAGGTCAAGTGGAAGGACCTCTCAATCCTAGGGAAGGAATGCCTTGGCTCTGTCTTAATGTTTGGTAATGTAGTGAATGTCCGGTAAGTGGGTGAGAGCTGAGGGCGAAGCAGGAAGCTTCATGAGCCTATTTATACTTATTTCTAATGCCATTAATATTCTTGTAATCATTGTAGGTTAACCCATCAAAAGAGTCCTACAATTAAACTTTGACAGCAATAATTTTTCTTAATAAAATTTATTTTCATAAAGTACTAGATATTTAAATAGAAATTAAAATTTTCTTTTCTTTTGACTAATGGCATTTTTATAATCTTGTTTCGATAAAGTATAATTCTTATTTCTTTTTTAAAACAAAAATTGGTTACAATTTAACTTGTGGAATTCTGTTTAAAGTAGTTTCTGGGTTCTCTCAACATTCTGAAAGCATCCTTGCTATCTAGCAAATTCCAAGTCCATCATGTGAACGAAATCCAGATGTGAGCGCCCCTTGTGGGCAAGTGTGGCATTGTGCCCTTGCGTCACTTTGCATCTGGCTAAACGTGGGACCTGGAGATTGGAACCGGGTTCTTAGGCTTAGCAGGCAGGCGCCTTAACCGCTAAGCCATCTCTCCAGCCCTAGATAATTTCTTTTTGATGTTGTTGTTGTTTTTGGTTTTTTGAGGTAGTGTCTCACTCTAGCCCAGGCTGACCTGGAATTCTAGTCTCAGGCTGGCCTCAAACTCATGGTGATCCCCCTACCTCTAGAGACCTCCCGAGTGCTGGGATTAAAGGCATGCACTACCATGTAGACAATTCTTTTTGTTTATTTGGTTGGTTGTTTTTTGTGTTTTGGTTTTGGTTTTACAAGGTAGGGTCTCAGTCTAGTCCAGGCTGACCTAGAATTCACTATATAGTCTCAGGGTGGCCTTGAACTCATGGCAATCCTCCTACCTCTGCTTCCCTAGTGCTGGGATTAAAGGCATGTGCCACTACAGCCAGCTGATAATTCTTTTTAAGCATATCTTACTATTCATTGTATATTTATTATTTCATTTTGGGCATTAAAAATAGCCTATGTAATTTCAATTAGACAGGTATGCAATTAGCTCTAACATTGGAGATTAATGATCATTATGGTGTAGTTTTCCTTCTTTCAGCCCAGATATCTTGAAACTAGATTTTGTGTAAGCCTTGCTATGAAGCTACCTCACAAAACTTACAGATCTCAGGGAACCTTGCAAAAAAGTGAGAGGAAAGCATGTAAGAGCTATAGAGTAAGGAGGGGTGCTGCGGGACACTGTCACCAGACATGACATGGCTGTGGCACTCACGAATGCAAAGTGGTCCTTGCTACCTGCACAAGATTGGGCTGGTCGGCATTCCATCATGGATGGTGGAGGGACTGAAGAGTTATTGGCGGCTATTGGTTGCTGAGGAAGGAGCAGACTTTCTTCAGTGTTGTAGCCACTGGTAAGCTGACTGTGCTTTTGTAAATAACACCCCCCCCCATCTATCCATGCTCATGCAAGCAACCCGAATTAAACTCAGTGTGTTACCAAAAAAAAATCATCAAAATAGATATAGGGTTTGTTGGAAAGAAATGGTTCAGCAAGAAGAGGAGAGGCACAGAGAAGGTAATGGGGTGAATATGATCAAAATACATTATATACATGTATAAAATTGTCCAAAAAAATTTTTTAAACCTTGGAGTCCTACTATCGCAAATTATTATTCCTCACCTAGATTCTAGTTTGCTGGCATGCTTCTTCTGCTGGTGTCACTTGGGCCTCCCCAGTGTCTGTACCCAAGGGGTTGGTTGGCTGGGAGTAGACTCAGCTGGAGGACTGTGCAGGTCTCTCAGTAGGCCCTGCACTTGAGGGTACACCCAGCTATGGACACCAGGTGATCAGCTGCCTCTCTCTCCTACCTACCTCCATAGCTAGAGCCCTGATCATCACTATGCCTCCCCACATGCTGGACTGGACCCTCAAACTGAAAACTAAAACAAATCCACCCTTCCTCCCTCCTGCCCTGGCTCCCTTCCTTCTTCCCTTCCTCCCTCCCTCTTTTCCTTCCTCCCTCCCTCCCTCCCTCTCTTCCTTTCTTCCTCCCTCCCTACCTCCCTTCCTCTTTCCCTCTTTCTCTTCCTCCCTCCTTCCCTCTCTTCCTTTCTCCCTCTCTTCATTCTCTTCCTCTCTCCCTCCCTTCCTCCCTCCCTCCCTGTCTCCCTTCCTCTCCCTCTTTCTCTTCCTCCCTCCCTCTCTTCCTTTCTCCTTCTCTTCCATCTCTTCCTTCCTCCCTCCCTCTGTCCCTTCCTCCCTGCCTTCTTCCTTTCTCCCTCACTCCCTACCTCTCTCCCTTTCTCCCTCCTTTTCTTCCTCCCTCCCTATCTTCCTTCCTTCCTCCCACTCTCCCTCTCTTCCTTCCTCCTTCCCTTCCCTCTCTTCCTTCCTTTCTCCTTCCCTCCATCCCATCCTCTCTTCCATCTCCCCTTCCTTCAGTTATTATTGCCAGCAATTTTGTCACAGTGATGAAACAAATAGCTCAATACATGTTCCTATTTTACAATTTCATTTGTGATCCAGAGCTACTTTATAAGACAGCAGGTATGGAAAATTTATGTTTCAACTCTAATTTTATGTTTATCTTAAAATTTTCAATATAGTCACAGAATATTTTGACTGTTTTAACTTTAGGGAAAAATATGAATCTTGCTGGGTGTGGTGGCACACACCTTTAATCCTAGCACTCAGGAAGCAGAGGTAGGAGAATTACTGTGAGTTTGAGGCCAGCCTGAGACTACATAGGGAATTCCAGGTCATCCTGGACTAGAGTGAGACTCTACCACGAAAAAAAAAGTATCTTTACAAAGAATAAAATATACCATGTTTATATGCCCAATTAATTTTATATTTTGAAGGATAAACTTCCCTTGAGGATGTAAACCTTTTAAAAATTCAAGTTCATTTTTCTTTCTTCTTTTAATTTTGTTTACTTTTTTGGGAGAGAGAGAGAGAGAGGCCCCAGCTGCTGCAAACAAACTCCAGATGCATGCGCCACCCTGTGCATCTGGTTTATGTGGGTCCTGGGGAATCAAACTGAGGTCCTTTGGCTTTGCAGACAAGTGCCTTAACCACTAAGCCATCTCTCCAGCCCTCATTTTTCTTTTTTTAAAAAAATATGTATTTATTTATTTGAGTGATATAGATAGGGAGAGAGAGAAAATGGGTGCATCAGGGCCTCTGGCCACTGAAAAGGAACTCCAGATGTACAAAAGGTTCCCATTCCAGATGCATGCACCCTTTTGTGCATCTGGCTTTACATGAGTATTGGGGAAATGAAAAAAATCACAGATGCCAGGTGTCACTTTGCATCCAGCTTTACATGGGTGCTGGGGAATTGAACCTCAACCAGTATGCTTTGTAAAACAGTGCTTTTAATGACTAAGCCATCTCTCCAACCCCAAGGTCATTTTTATTTCTTGCTTTTTGATTTTTTTTTTATTACTGGAGATTGGACCCAGGGCCTCGCACAGGCTATGTAAACACTGGCCAATCCCCTAAGCCCTCAAGTTCCCTTTTTTTTTTTTGAGGCAGGGTCAAGTGTTTTTGTTGTTGTTGTGTAAGGGTCCAAAAATCGCTGAAGAAAGACCTCAGAGTCAAATAGTATGTAAAAGCATAGAGCGTTTATTCTGCATTATCAGCCAGCATGCTAGGGTCAACCACTCTGTACAAAATGGCAACCACCCAAGGAGCTCACAGGCTCCCTTTTAAGCACAACTGAAGGAATTTTGTCAGGCTTTTAGTCTTTTAACATGATTGGCTAATTTGAACAGTAACTGTACTTGTGTTTTTTTAATTGGTTTTTTGGAGGCCAGGTCTGGGGGAATTTCAAGCAGAGGAGGTAACCTCCTAACGTGATTGGCTAAGCAAGCCACAGTTACGTTTGTACATACTCAGCCCCCAGAACTCACCCCTCCTGGAAATTGAAACTTTGGCCTAGTCAGGGCAGCACCTTACTGAGGCCTGTCATGGCGTCAGTTTGGTCCCTTCAGTTGTTGTTTTGTTTTTTGTTTTTTGTTTTTGAAGTAGGGTCTTGTTATAGCCCAAGCTGACCTGGAATTCACTATGTAGTCACAGGCTGGCCTTGAATTCACTGCAGTCCTCCTACCTCTGCCTTCCTAGTGCTGGAGTTAAAGGTGTGTGCCACCAGGCTTGGAACATGGAATTCATTTTTAACTGCTTAATTTTACCAATAGATTTTGTTTTGTTTTGTTTTGTTTTGTTTTGTTTTGTTTTGTTTTGTTTTGTTTTGTTTTGCTTTTGAGGTAGGGTTCACCCTAGCTTAGGCTGACCTGAAATTCACTTTGTAGTTTCAGGGTGTCCTTGAACTCATGGAGATCCTCTTACCTCTGCCTCCCGAGTGCTGGGATTAAAGGCGTGCATCATCACACCAAGCCCTAGATATTCTAAAACATTTAAAAATTTCACTGCTTAGCATCATGTGAGGAAATTTCCATACTAAAAAATATTAGCTTTCCTAAGTTTGTTATATCATGTATTTTAATAACTTTGAACTTAAATAATATAAAATTTCTTTTGGATTTATAATTTATATAAAAGACCTCTCTATAGAGAACAAGGAAAGAGAAAGGGATGGCATAGCTACCTTTTGCAGTTTGAACACTTGGTTCCCAACTAGTGGCGCGATTTGGGAAGATTGTGGAACCTTTAGGAGGTGGAGCCTTGCTGGAGGAAGTGAGTCCCTGGCAATGGGCCTCGAGGTTTCTTAGCTTGGTCCACTTGCTGTTCAGTCTCTACTTTCTGACTCTGGTGAGATGTGACCATCTCTGCTTCTGCTCGGTTCTACTATGCCCTCCCTGCCATGATGGACTCTGAAACTCTAAGCTGAAATAAATCCTTCTCTTCCTTAAGTTGTCTCTGTTCATGTATTTGTGCAATAAGAAAGTAACTGATATACCAACTTATCCTCATTTCAAAAGCCATGGTCTCTATGAAGAAACCATTTGCGTGCGTGCGTGTAAGGCATCTTATCATTATACCATAAGTTTTTTTTTTTTTTACAAAAGGGTCTTTATTTGTAAAAAGTCAAAAGGGCCCTTGGAGCAACAGGACAGGAGACAGGCCGGCTTCTTAGGGGTCAGGGGCATTTGGGCAGATGCGCTTTGTTAGTGGGGTGAGGTGACTCCAAGTCCTCTATGTCACCCTGGGCTGCCTCCGACTGGTGGCACTGGCTCAAAGACAGAGTAAGCTGCTTCTGGGGCCTCAGCTTCCAGCAATTCTGGATCACACTCCTCCATGGTCAGCTTCAGGGGCTCAACGTGCCACCTACAGGTGTGCCCCTGGTTCTGTCTCTTGGCCCAGCTATGGGGGCTGAGCCTCCTCGGTGACCCCTTCTGGGGATCCAGCAAGTGACATAGACTGCCTGGGCTCCTCCCCTTTTGCAGGGACCCTTTCGAATGGCAGCTCTGGTTGCCGTTCTCATCCCTGAGATCCAGCAGGATGAGCGGTCCACCCCCTCGGGGACTGATTCTCCTGCCCCGTCCGCCATTATCGCCCTGGGATGTCTGTCCCCACCTCCCCCCCACACACACCTGCCCGGCAGCGCTCCTCCTGGGGGGACCACCACAGGTAGCCATTTGAAGATTCGAAGGGAAGTATCGCCAGCGCCTCTGCCATTTCTGGACCTTGCGGGTGGTAGCCATCACCTTCCTATGTCATCCTTGGCCCGGCTCCTGGTTTTGGCTCCCACCATCAGACGGGCCATGCTGGCGGGACCACCTGGGGTCAGGCGCGGTGCCAGGCCCAGCGCCACGCTTTCAGTCTGGCTTCCCTCTGGGATGGTTTTTTGTGTGTTTTGTTTTGTTTTGAACCTTTAATTTTTTTTTCTCCTGTTATGATTATGTGGAGGACTGGAGCAACGACCAGTTGAGCTTGATGCTCAAGAATGAGGACCTGAATTTAAAACTCAAAATTCCTTGTGCAGAGCAGGCGGGAGACGGGGAAAAGAACTGGGGCTGCGGGTCAGCCAGTATAACTGAGAAATGGCTGCTCCAAGTTCAGTGAGAAGGGTTAAAAGAAGGCAGAAGAGTGACAGAGGAGGACATCTGATGGTCTCCTCCCGTCTACAGGTGCATTCACCACACACACCCCAGAAAAAGAAAAAGGATGCCGAAAAACAGTGATTCTTTCAAATCTATCCATAACAATCACCTGAGATTTATTGATTTATCGTAATTTGTTGAAATATCAATAAAAGTTATAGCTTTAGGTTTGCACAAAACATGTTTTTTGTTGTTTTGGTTTTTCGAGGTAGGGTCTCACTGTAGCCCAGGCTGACCTGGAATTCACTATGTAGTTTCAGGTGGCCTTGAACTCACCTTGCTCCTCCTACCTCTGCCTCCCAGGTGCTGGGATTAAAGACATGCGCCACCACGCCCGGTTCAGAACATGTTTTTATATATTCATTCATTGAAACAGAGACATCTTAATTTGTTTTTGCACCTTTTTATCAATGGAAGATTTATGTTTTCAATTAAGGATTTTACTTGCTGCTTGGAGAAAATCTTTTCTAAATGATTATTTTTGAGATATTAGACATCCAAATACATTTTAAACCCAATTAGCCAGGTGTGGTGGTGCACGCCTTTAATCTCAGCACTCAGGAGGCAGAGAGGAGGATCAACGTGAGTTCCAGGCCACCCTGAGACTACTACGTGAATTCCAGGTCAGCTTGGGTTAGAGTGAGACCCTACCTCAAAAACAAAACAAAACAAAACAAAACAAAACAAAAAATCCCCCCAAACAAAATAAAACCCAATTAGTATTTGCATAAAGTACATAGTTTCTAGGTCATGATATTTCAATTATTTCTTTAGAAATAGTTTATTAACATTGCTTATAATTGTGCTCTGTAAACCTTCCATGTTTTATTTATTTATTCATGAGAGAGAGAGAATGGGCATATCAGGGCCTCCAGCTACTGCAAACGAACTCCAGACACATGGACCACCGTGTGTCTGTGGCTTATGTGGGTTCTGGGGAGTCAAAGCTGGGTCCATAGGCTGGTAAAGGTGATAATGGGGGTAAATATGATCAAAACACATTATATACACAGAAACACATAAGAAGCATTTTATTAATATTTTTATTTATTTGAGAGAGAGAGAGAGAGAGAGAGAGAGAGAGAGAGAGAGAGATGGGTGTTCCAGGGCCTCCAGCCACTGAAGGCAAACTCCAGACACATGTGCCACCTTGTGCATCTGGTTTTACATGGGTATTGGGGAATTGAACCTGGGTCCTTTGGCTTTGCAGGCAAGCACCTTAACTGCTAAGCCATTTCTCTAACCCAAGAAACAAATTATTTATTATTACTATTATTATTATTATTAATTTTTTTATTTCTTATTTTTGGAGAGACACAGAGAGAGACAGACAGAGATAGAGAGAGGGAGACAGATAGAGATGGGCACTCCAGCAGCCTCTCAGCTGCTGTGAACGAACTCCGGATGTGTGCACCCCCTTGTGGGCAAGTGTGGCATTGTGCCCTTGCGTCACTTTGCATCTGGCTAAAGGTGGGACCTGGAGATTGGAACTGGGTTCTTAGGCTTGGCAGGCAGGCACCTTAACCGCTAAGCCATCTCTCCAGCCCCCGCTTTTTTTTGTTTTTTCGAGGTAGGGTTTCACTCTGGTCCAGGCTGACCTGGAATTAACTATGTAGTCTCAGGGTGGCCTTGAACTCATGGCAAGCCTCCTACCTCTGCCTCGAAGTGTGAGTCTTCCTTAGGTTAGAAAGCTCACAGACAGGGCAGGGAGTGATAAACACATGCATTCTCTGACCCACAGCCTGATGGTAAGAGTTTTTGCCTTGCCTGCAGTAGCTTTCCTCTCCTCCCATCTCTAAGGATTGCAGTCTAAAGGGAAGTGGGGAAACCAGCAGCCAGGGATAGGTCCCCCACAGAGGGGGTGTCAGTTTTCTGGGTGCTGGGGTTGTGTACCTGGCTGTGTTAGGCTGAGACAGGAGACTCCAGGACATTGAAATCTGAGCACAGGCCTCGTGGACTACTGAGGGAATTTGAATTTCTTTCTAAAGCTGTTTCCATTTCATGCTTGAGAAAGACAGTTGCTCACATGGATGAGAAAAGTAACTAACACAGTCCTTGGAGGCAAAAGTAAGAATCAACAGCATGGGAAGTGCCTGGCTGTCACTGGACCATTTCTGGCTCTACTCGCACAAACAGCCATCGTGAGGCATGGAGGGCCTGTGCCTATATAAGCCACTGGCTGGGGCTGGCTTTTGTTCTTTTCCTGGTTGGTTAAAGGAGAGTGCAAGGACTCAGAGAGGTGAGAGACTTCTACTTGGTCATCCATTGGAAAGAGTCTGTTGGATTATTTTCTGTTATTATGTTGGGTGCCAAAAATGATGCAAGATTTTAGTTCCAGGAGGGATTAAATTTCATAAACATAGTGGATCTCAGGGCCACAGACCCCCAACTTCAATGTCCTTGTCCAATTAGCAAGTAATTGAAAATGCAGATTGAGGAGGTTAAATTATGAATTATGAGATTTATTTTGAGAAGAGTTTGGAGCCATAGGGAAGGCTAGCAGGGAAGCCCATGCTAACAGACGTTCTCTCCCTTAGTGGGAGAATCCAAGCCACAAGATCCCCCTCACACAGCAAGTCAGAGAAGACTAAGAGATAGTAGGAGTCTCATAATTTAAAGAGAGATCACCCATATAGCAAACCAGGAAAGTATCGAAAAGTAAAACACATGTAAAAAGAAGGCAGGCCAGGCATGGTGGTGCACACCTTTAATCCCAGCACTCCCAGGCAGAGGTAGGAGGATCGCCATGAGTTCAAGGCCACCTTGAGGCTTCATAATGAATTCTAGGTCAGCCTGGACTAAAGTGAGACCCTACCTTAAAAAGAAGAAGAAGAAGAAGGAGGAAGAGGAGGAGGAGAAAAAAGAGGAGGAGGAAATTGCATAGGCAAAAAGAAATCCTCCTTCCCATCCTGGCTAGGAAGGGAGAGAGCTTACCAAAAGGGGCCAGGAGCAAGGACCAGGAGAGTCAAGGACCAGAAACATAAGAGAGATGCACACTCATGTTTTATGAGATTTACATGGGTCAAACATGCAATTAGGATGAGCCTCATCATTAAAGTTGGTGTTTAAGGGAGAGACCTCAATGGTTGGCGGATTCAAGAAGCTGACTGGGGAGGGACCGGCTCATAGGAACACTTGAAGAAGCAGGAAACTGTTGCTGAGGAGTTGCTTGCAGCCATCTTGGATGAGGCTGGGTCAGACACGGGTTCTAGTCCTGCCAGTGCAGGGACAGTGGCATCTTCCTGGTCCTCTATCTTGGGAAAACACCCAATAAAAAAAAAGCTGCCTTGCTCCAATTCTGTATCAATGGGGCCTGTGCCAGGCATTGCCCTGGGCCCTGCCATAGACAGTAGCAGACCTGCCTGCAGGGTGACCTGGCCCACCGTGGAGAGGTGCTCAGAGTGTGGTTGCAGAGTCTGGAGGATGGCTTGGGTCTCCAGAACCAGAGCAGTGATGGCCACAGAGGAGTGGTGAGCCGTTCCTGCATGAGAGGGCCCAGGAGGGCCAGTCCTGGCTGAAAGGCAGGGGAAATTGTGAAGAGGCAGGGGCATGGCTGTCTCAATTCCAGGGGTCTACCCCTCCTGGATGGTGGCCACCACCCCTCCCATTCTCAGCATCAGTAGTCTGTGGGGTGCACACCATTTTCCCCCAGACAGTGGCTCCTGTGGTGGTTGGGGTCCCATTGTGACCCCAGTGATCTGGTTGGCTGCATCTCTGCTTCATCACTGGCAGAATCTCATCCCCCTTCATGATGCCTACACTGCACAGGCAGAGAGACTTTGTTCAAGCAGAGCAGGTACCACCCGTCCTTTGCCAGGGCCTCCAGTTGGTTTCCCTCACAGGAAGAGCCAGGATCCATCCACGCAGGTGCTGCAGGCTTGAGCAATGTCAACTGCTCGCCTTGATTTTGGTTGTCATGTCCCATTTCTGGTGTCATCCTTCCCGGCCCACATTCCTTCCTCCTCAGCAGTAGGCCTTCCCTGGGGCCTGTGCTCCTCTGTCCTGGCCCTTGAAAAGCTTCCTCAGCCTCTTCACAGCTCTCCTTCTTACCAGAAATGTGGTGCAGTTTGTCTCTTTATCTGGTCTAATACCCCTAACTTGGTTGACAAGGCAGAGCTTGGCTTTTGCATCCACTGCCATGTCCTCCACCTCTGGATCAGTGCTTCAGATGCGTGGACATCCAGGCAAGGTTTGCTGAGTCTGTGGAAGGAGGCCTCAGGGCTTCCTTCTACTTCCCTTTATTTGCTGCCCTCAGGTCCTGCTGCTTCAGCATTTCTCACAGGTTCAGAGAGGGAATGAGCAGGAGCAGTCACTGCACTGGCTGTACTGTGACCCCCGGAGGTGGACCTTGCTCCAGCTCAACTCAGATCTGAGAGGCTCAGGTGACTCACGTGGGCTGTTAACTGCTAGAATTCAACCCTAACTTAGCCTCAGCTGAGAGGCCCAGGGGACCTACCTCACCATCCTCTGGGAAGTCCATGCTGGGAAGCCTGGCTGTGACATGTTTTTAAGTCACTGTTGGAGGCTGTCTCTTCCTCTCTCAGGGAGCTTGGAGAGCTAGTCAGAGAGCTGTGCTGGAAAACAGGCTTTGTGTGACCTAGCAGTCCTGACGAGAAAGCAGTGGGGTCGCTTGCTCCCACACGGTGGTCTAGTGCTGACTGAGGTGGGCTCTGTCATTCTGCCTGCCAACAGGCCAGTATGGAGGACTTGCATCTCCCACCTGTTAGGGTTCGTGTGGTTGAGGGCGAAGTGTAAGAAATGTCCTCCCCCTTCAAGGACCTTCAAGTCAGCTGGGAGATGAATTAGATGTGTGAGCAGTTGGGAGAAGCTGTGACAAGTCAGCCTGGGATGGCAACAGGAGACATGGATTAAGGCATTCTTGGTTCTTTTTACTCGTGTGTGTGTGTGTGTGTGTGTGTGTGTGAGCATGCACTCACGTGGGTGCTTGTGGAGGCCAAAGGATAACTTAGAGTGCAGTTTTAAAAAAATGTTCTTTTTATTATTTATTTATTTGAGAGAGAGAGAGAAGGCAGATAGAATGGGTTAGCCATTGCCTCTAGGCACTGCAAAGGAACTCCAGACCCACTTGGCACCTTGTACATCAGTCACAACGTGGGTGCTGGGGAATCGAACTTGGGTTCTTAGGCTTTGCAGGCAAACATCTTAACTGCTAAGCTGTCTCTCTAGCCCAGGTGCAGTATTAATTTTTTTACTTTTATTTGACTTAGGGTCTCACTCTAGCTCAGGCTGACCTGGAATTCACTATAGTTTCCAGCCTCGATCTCACAGCAGTCCTCCCATCTGTGCCTCCTGAGAGCTGGTATTAAAGGCGTGCAACAACCACCACACCCATCCAGTGCAATTTTTCAGTCACTGTCAATCATTTTGAGACAAAATCTCTCACTGTCTTGGAGCTTGCCAACAGGTTAGATTGCTGACCAGTGAGCCCCAAGGACATGCCTCAGACGGTTTCAGGAGCACGTGCAGAGAAGTGCACGTGTCTGGGAGGCGGTTGGAGGGCCGGGCTCCTGCGGCCAGCGGTCAGGCGGGGCGTGCGCACCGTGCCCAGCCCCCGCGGGCAGCATTTCAGAGCAGCCGGTGGAGGCAAGAGGCCGGCGGCGCCTGCTCGTCGGGCTCTGTGGAGCAGGAGGCATCGCCTGTGGCGGAATGGCACCTGCAGGACCACAGCACCTGAGCCGGCCGCGGGGAGGCCGTGGGGAGGCCCCGCAGCCCCTCTGCGACAGCGAGCGGACCTGGGGACCAGGTGAGCAGCGGGCTGTCCCCGACGCCCCCTGCCGGCGAGGCGGGCTGCGAACCAGCCCGACCTCTTGGCTGCTCAGTACCGGCCTGAGCCGGGGGCAGCGCTGCCGCAGCGCCAGGTGTGTCCACTTGGAGCGCGTGTCCAGCTCCCCCGCCCTGGGGTCTGGTGGACCTAGAGGATAGACGAGGGAAGTGTGACAAAGTGTGGGGTTTGCGTCCATAGGGAAAAGGTCCAATATTCTCCCACTGAAACAGGAAACAATGTAATTCCATCTTCCTGCCCAAAATCCCAATCCAGACCTGTGATTGGTGGGGATCCTTATCTCAAGAAAATAAGCCAGCATGCAATTGAGGAAGACATTGATGCAGACCTTTGTCTTCCACATGCATCAAAACACACATGCACAGACCTACACATGTAAGAAAGAGCTTTAGAAGCATTTATTTTTATTTATTTACAAGCAGAAAAAGGTAGAAAAGAGTCAGAGACAGTCAGAAAGGACACTCCAGTGCCTCCAGCTACTACAAATGGACTCCAGATGCATATGCCACTTGGTGTATCCGGCTTTATGTGTGTGGGTACTGGGGAATTGAACTTGGGTCGTTAGGCTCTTTAATCAAGTGCCTTAACCGTTGAGCCACTTTTTTTCAGCCCTTGCAACAATTCTTATGTCTGAGAGTTACTACATAACTTCTTCAAATCGAAGCAATTATTTATTGTAGAAAATAAAAACCTGTGGGGTTGGAGAAATGGCTTAGTGGTTAAGACGTTTGCCTGTGAAGCCAAAGGATCCCCGTTCGATTCTCCAGGACCCACGTAAGCCAGATGCACAAGGGGCACATGCATCTGGAGTTCATTTTCAGTGGCTAGAGGCCCTGGCGTGCCCATTCTCTTTCTGTCTGCCTCTCTTTTATTTCTCTCTCTGCTTGCAAATAAATAAATAAATAAAAAAAAACCTGGAAATGTTAAGAATGGGCAATGTTGGCTGGGCGTGGTGGCGCACGCCTTTAATACTAGCACTCAGGAGGCAGAGGTAGGAGGATCACCATGAATTCGAGGCCACCCTGAGACTACATAGTTAATTCCAGGTCAGCCTGGGCCAGAGTGAGACCCTACCTCGAAAAAAAAAAAAAAAAAAAAAAAAAAAAGATTTGGGAAGTTTAGCTTCATGGAGAGTCTTAATATACACGATCCTTTTATTTAGGGAAAGTACATGAAAGATAGCAACGCTATTTATCTTATACATAAAGTGGTTAATTTATACCATTATATAAATACTGGTATAATGTAGTGTTCCATATGTTTGCCACACTCTGAATAGTTTGGGTTTTGGCTAAATATAGAAATAAATAAATAAATAAATAAATAAATAAATAAATACATGCATTTCCCTGTAACATCTCATTTGTAAAAAGACAGCAGAAGTCATGGTTCTTCAACAGAGTGCTGGAGAAACTTCCAGAAGCTATCTAAAATTTGAAATGAGTACATGTTCACTGACTTTCATGCACAAGACATTTTGGTTACTGTGCCTTTATGTTCTTTGGTATAAGTAAACCCTGGGAAACATAGAATAATACTGGTGACTTTTATGCTGTGATTTGTAATTTTGTAAAATTTAATATAACCTTATGATGTCTCTTAAGGTCTCGTTCACTTTTTGAGGCAAGCCGAACAGATTCGCCTTTTTATTTTATTTTTTATGGTGGGGGATAGTGTACCAGGGCCTCCAGCCTGTGCAACAGAACTCCAGACGCATGTGCCACCTTGTGTGCATGTGCACCTTGCGTGCATGCATCACCTTGTGCATCTGGCTTACATGGTACCTGGAGAGTAGACATGAGTTCTTAGGCTTCACAGGCAAGCACCTTAATTGCTAAGTCATCTCTCTAGCCCCTCTCTTATTTTTATTCCTTAGGCATGAGCTGAAATAATTTTTAACAAGAAATGAGGATTTCTTATTGCAGGAAAAATGAGATTTTTGGTTCCCATCACAGGTAATATTATGCATTTTTTAAAGATTTGTTTTTATTTATTTATTTATTAGAGACAGAGATAGGAAGATAGAGAATGAGAATGGCGTGCCAGGGTCTCTAGCCACTGCAAACTCCAGATGCATGCACCACCATGTGCATCTGGCTTACATGGGACCTGGAGAATTGAACCTGGATCCTTAGGTTTTGCAGGCATGAGCTTTAACTTTTAAGCCATCTCTCCAGTCCATATTATACATTTTTTATAATTTCACCTACATTGGACAAATTTTTCATTTTAGTGAGTTAAAAAAATAGAGTTGGAGCCGGGCATGGTGGCACACGCCTTTAATCCTAGCACTCAGGAGGCACAGGTAGGAGGATAACTGTGAGTTCAAGGCCACCCTGAGATTCCATGAATTCCAGGTCAGCCTGGGCTAGAGTGATACCCTACCTGGAAAATAAAAAAGAGTTGGGGGCTGGAGAGATGGTTTAATGGTTAAGGTGTTTGCCTGCAAAGCCAAAGGACCCTAGTTCAATCCTCCAGGACCCACATAAGTCAGATGCACAAGTCGGCGCATGCATTTGGAGTTTGTTTGCAGTGGCTGGATGCTCTGGGGCACCCATTCTCTCTCTCTCTCTTTCTCTCTCTGCCTCTTTCTATCAAATAAATAAAATAAATAAATAAAATATATTAAAAATAGAGTTGGGGCTGGGATAGATGGCTTAGTCTTGACATAGATATTTAAGCAAGAGTATTGTTGAATTCCTTGCATTTTGTTAATATTTGGTTACTTTCCCAACCTTTTATCATTTTGTTTTTTTTGTTTGTTTGTTTGTTTGTTTTTCTGAGGTAAGGTTTCACTCTAGTCCAGGCTGACTTCACTATGTAGTCTCAGGATGGCCTTGAACTCATGGTGATCCTCCTACCTCTGCCTGCTGAGTGCTGGGATTAAAGGCATGCCCCTTTATCAGTTTTAAGTTATTTAATATTATGAGCATGTATTTTAAATTAAAACATGCTTCTAAAATGCTCCTGTCCTTGAAAACATTAGGAACATATGAAGCCGTTTTCTGTGAAAAAAAATGTAAAAGTATCACTTAGAGTATTTTCAATATACTTTAAAGGTATTTAAAAAGTCACATCAGTATTTAGTCTTTACTTAACTTTGTAGAGTTTTATAAATCTTCAAATGGAGCACTGTCTATGGTCATTATTGTGAATAATAGTCAATAAGATGTAAGAACATTGACGTTGCTTGTTTTCAGATTATGTTATAAAGGTTATGTTCACATTGAGACTTTGAGAGGTAATAGACATATTTAAATGAGCAGTCTATTGACGCCTGCCACATGCCCGAGGTATTGTGAGGGTGTTTAATTTTCTGGTTACTCTAGATTGTCGTTTAGTCTGTTGTCTAGTGGGCGTCATTGTCATCATTTCTGTTAGTTGTGTTAGGAATCTGGGTTGCTGACAATAGGAGCAGACTGTAACCTGAGGTAGTTCTCTTATTGCAGGGTTGCATCACGAGCTGCCTGTTGCATATTGACATGTCCTGCCCTTAAATGCAGCTCTCCAAGTGGGTGCTAGTGGGCAACAGGTCTTTGAGCAGTTAACTTGTGCCATGCTTTAAAACCATAACAATTTACAGTTAACTACTAGAATTTTGGCAGCCCTTGGTTTGTTTTACTGTATCTGTTTACTGTCATAGTGTGTGTTGTGCATGGGTTTTTGTATGCGTGTACACATGCATGTTGAGGCCACAGGTAGATATTGGTGTCATTCTCGATCACTCTGTACCTCATTTCTTTTAGACAAGTCTGTCACTGAACCAAGAACTCACCATCTTAGCTAAACTACCTAGTCAGAAACACCAGGGATCTTTCTGACTCCACTAATCGAGCACTAAATTCCTTAATTTCTACCAGATGTTCTTTTTTAATATTCATTGGTAGCAATATAGGATTAGAAGTTTTGGTTTTCTGTTTGAGACATGATCTCACAGCTTTCCATTCTCCTGCTTCAGCCTCCTGTGTGCTGGAGTATAGGCATGTGCATCATGTGTTGCTGTTTTTAATGTAATTGCCAGAGTTTTCTTCCACCTAAGAGCTCACAGTTTTATTGCTAATCCATGTAATAAAGTTGCAGATGATCTCAAAACAAAATTAAAGGTTGTAGATGATCTCATATAAGCATTTCCAGGGTCCTAATAAATAAAATATACACACATATATATCAGAAAATTGGACACTTGATTGTTTTAATGACTTGTATAAATTGATGATATAATTTGTAGTCTCAGTGATGAATCATGTCCAATTCAACAAGTTATATAGGGCTTTGCAATGGATATACAAAATTTTTATTTTTTTAGGATAAACACCAATATTCAAAGCAAAATCTAAGAGAGCTTCTATTTGTCAAAGAGAAACATCTAGAGAAACATCTGTAGAAAATGCACTTGAATTAATTCAACAGTTTTTGCATCTAGGCATAATGTGATGTACTTCTTTAAACAAAGGATTTTCAAGTTAAATTGAACAACTTCAAAGTGGAGAGGTGTTTGTGTATTTAACTCATGTTTTTCCTTTTTGCATATTGTGCATGTGACTGCACAATAAAAAAAAGGCTTTGTTACTTGCTTGTTAAGTCTGAAAGTGTATTTATTTATTTATTTATTTATTTTTGGTTTTTCAAGGTAGGGTCTTGCTCTATCCCAGGCTGACCTGGAATTCACTTGGTAGTCTCAGGGTGGCCTTGAACTCATGGTGATCCTCCTACTTCTGTCTCCCAAGTGCTGGGATTAAAGGCATGTGCCACCACACCCAACTCTTTTTATTTTTAAAATGTTTTAATCAATTAACTTATTTATGAGAGAGACAGAGACACTGGAGGAGAGAAAGAGAAAAGGTGTGGGTGTACCAGTGCCTCCTGCCACTGCAAATGAATTCCAGATACATGTGCAACTTTGTGTGTCTGGCCTTACGTTTCCTTACTGTTTGTAACTTCCTTCACTGTCATTATTCTCCTACTTTCCTTTTCACTTTCTCGTGGCACAGAGTCTCATCATAGCCCCAGGCTTCACTGACAGTTATGTAGGCTGACTGCCCTTAAACTTATCTTCCTGTCTCTGCCTATAAGGAATTGGCATTAGAGATATTGGCTTGCTCAGGAATTTCAATAGCTTTTCTATTTTTTCCTCATTTTTTCCCTAGTACTAGGACTTTGAGTTGTACTTTGCTATATCCCAGACTTCTTTTACTGCATTTATTGTGAGATTTGAGTTTACAAATTACTCTGGTTTTCAGGTTGTACTGTTGCCAAGTTTTTGCTGATTGACAACTTTGCTCTAGAATCACCTAGGGTATGAACCACTAGGCTATGCAAGGGAGGTTTTGATTAGGTTAACTGAGGTGGGAAAACCCACTGTGTAACTGAGGGTGGCACCATCCCATGGGCTGAGGTTCCGGGCTGAATCAAAAGGAGAATGCGAGCTGAGCACATGATTCCCTGCTTCCTGATTGTAGATGCATGTGACCAGCTCTGATGCTCCTGCTGCCATTCTTTCACTGCCAAGTGTCTGAGTCTGGTCTAAACCTCCTGCTTCTGCTTTCTAAGTCCTGGTGTTACAAATGATGCTACCAGTAAGTCATTTTTTTTCCTCCTTCTCTTTCTGTTGTGTGTGTGGTGGGGTGTGCAGTGTCATGTTGTATCTTTTTTGGTGTTAAATATTCTTTATTTTATATTATACACTTAAATGCCTTTAATAAGTAAAAGGCAACATCTTTAGATACAAGGGTTTCTAGTTGAGTTGACATAGTCAAGACAGTTGCTTCTTTATCTTTAACCCTTGTCTGTTATGGAGTAATGCACACCCATTGAAACACAGGTGAGTCTTGCTTGGTTCTGAACAGTGAAGAGCATTTTCCCCATATTCATATAACCAGTTGCAGAAATCTAAAGATAAAACCAGTCTTTAATAGTGTTCAAACATGTGAGTGTGTATGTGGAATTTCTCATTCAATCCAGTACATTGTGCTTTGAAATTTTCTTTCATATCTCCATCCTCACTCCCTCTTTTGGCTCAATTCTGTAAAAATTCTTTTCATCTCTGTTGTGGCTTACAGGTCAGTAAAAGGGATGCAAAAGCCTCCAAACTCCCCATCCTTCCCCACTATGTAATCCCACAGCTGTCTTTCCCATAGTACCAGTAGGAGGTGATATAAGACTCATCTGTTCCATATTTCCTTTTGTCCAGGTCAGACTACCTCACACGATGGGATTGCTGGGCTTGATGGTGGCCAAAAGGCTTTGTCAGGTGATGTTGATGATATAGTTTGGTGAGTAGAAGTACTCATTTTCTTTATGTAGTCTTTATCTTAATTATCTCTACCTGATAACATTTTCAGTTTATGTGCGGTATGCAGTTGTTTGCATATTTCACACTGTGTTAATCCTGTTTTCTGGCAATGGGAGGCTGTGGGTCCCCCCCGCCCGATATTTATTGTACAGGAGTGGTCCTAGGAGCATTTGTGTAGCTACCTCCTGTGTGCAGGTGTAGCAGGTTCTCATTTAGGAGTGGACTTAGTGCATCTGAGGATACATGACTGCTATACTCTCTCACCTAGGATTAAACCACATTCTAAATTGTTATAACACTATCCACTGATAGTGAGTAATTCATAACACATTCTATTGATCTATACTCTGTTTAACATTTGAGATCATCAGACATTTAAAGTTTCCCAAGTAATGAGGTTAGGTGGCATGTTAATGTGCTATTGGTTTGAATTCCTCAGATCATTACTGATGGCGAGTGTCTTTTTTTTTTTTTTTTTTTTTTTTTGGAGAGAGACCAGAGAGAGACTGAGAGAGAGGGAGAGGGAGACAGATAGAGAATGGGCGCACCAGCAGTCTCTCAGCTGCTGTGAACGAAATCCAGATGCGTGCCCCCTTGTGGGCAAGTGTGGCATTGTGCCCTCGCATCACTTTGCATCTGGCTAAACATGGGACCTGGAGATTGGAACCGGGTTCTTAGGCTTAGCAGGCAGGTGCCTTAACCGCTAAGCCATCTCTCCAGCCTGAGTCTTTTAAAAATATTTGATACCATTTTGAGAAATGTTTCATGGATCTACTAAGGAAGAACAGGGAACAACAGGCCTCCTCTACAGGGGAAGAATGGTAATACTCCATTGGCAATCTCTTCCTGTTGGTCAGAGCATACAGCTTCAGAAGCAGCATATATGGAGAGATGATGGGAGAAGGAAACAGTCTTGTGAATCAACCCTGATGAAGAATAAGTGAGACATGTTGAGGCTTAATAGACCTCACATCCCTCCCTTCCTGCCTCCCTCTCCTTTAACTTTCATGTCACAATTAATTCTTCTGTCTGCTCTGTCCCCATTTCCTTTGAAGCCTGTTTTTCCCTTCTTTTGGGCCCCCTTCTTATTTCCTGGCATCTATACATTCTAACCCCACTAAACACACACACACACACACACACACACACACACACTCCTTATATAATTGTATAATTGTTTTTTTTTTTTTTTTTGTTTTTCAAGGTAGGGTCTCACTCTGGTCCAGGCTGACCTGGAATTAACTATGTAGTCTCAGGGTGGCCTTGAATTCATGGCGATCCTCCTACCTCTGCCTCCCAAGTGCTGGGATTAAAGGTGTGTGCCACCATGCCCAGCGTAATTCTTAACAGGATGATGTTCAATCATCCATTCTGCTGCTAATGCTATAATTTTGTTCTTCTTTGTTGTTGCAGTCAGGTTCGCATTGCTGGCAGAAATCACCTGACTAAGAGCAGCTTGTGGGAAAAAAGAGGTTTATTTTGGCTTACAGGCTCGAGGAAGAAGCTCCATGATGGCAGGAAAAACGATGGCATGAGCAGAGCGTGGACATCACTCTCTGGTCAACATAAGGTGGACAACAGGAGAGTGTGCCAAACACTGGCAAGGGGAAGCTGGCTATAATACCCATAAGCCTGCCCCCAACAATACTCTGCCTCCAGAAGGTGTTAATTCCCAAATTGCCATCAGCATTCAGAACACCCAAGTTTATGGGGGACACCTGAATCAAACCACCACATTCCACCCCTGGCCCCCATAAATGATAACCATACATGATGTAAAATGCAATGCATTCATCCAACTTTAAAAGCCCCCCCCTTTTTTTTTTATCAATCCTAATGATGGTCCAACAATCCCCATACTCCAAGGTCTTTTAACTGAACCGTAATACCAAAAATAATCCCCCCAAATCCCATAATGACACAGAATAAACATTCACACTGCAAAGGATGGCATTGGGCAAAGTAAAGAAATATTCAACCAATACAAGATTTAAAACAACCAGGGCAAACATCAAACTCTGTAACTCCAATCCAACAACTGGTCAGTGACAAATCTCACGTCCGGTACATCTGAGCAGCAACAAATCTCTGGAAAACTTCATCTGGGGCCAGCAGCTTTCCTCAGAAGCCATCATCTCCACTAGGTCTCCACTGCAACCCACAGTCCATGGCCCCATGGGATCTCCATGCAGGCAACCAGCAAACCTGCTTCACACTGCCATGGCCATTTCCAAAACACAAGACCGCGTTGAAAACTCAATGACCCTCTCTTTCCTGCATTTCTTATACTCCACAATACCAGGTAGGGTGCCAATTTGTTAATGTGGGGGGAATAAATTAGACTTTGAAGAATAGGACACTCCTTCAGCATTGAGGCCCCTTCAAAAGAGTCTGCATTCTTCCTGTTGCCCCAGTGCAGGTTAGCTGGCCCAATCTCAAAGGTTGTAATCTCTCAACTGCAGCTGAATGGGTAGAGTTTACCAAAGATTTCATTTTTTCTGTGCCATATCCCTCTGCTCATACCAGTTCATTTCTACACAAAGCAACCCTGCACAACTTCTCAGGACACGGGCATAACAGCAAACTTGTCACACAAACTGCTAGCCCAGTCCAAGTAAAGCTCTTTCTTACCCTCATAAGCCAAACCTCACAGTCCATAGTTCTTACTGCATTCAGGTCTTTCAGCTCTGACCAGAATAGTCCATTAAGCTGTACTTACAACACTACAAGGTGTCTCTTAGGCCAAGGTTTCAAATCCTTCCACATTCCTCTTGAAAATCAGCTCCAAAAAGCCAAAGCCACACAGTCAGGTGTCTAGCAGCAACCCCACTCCCCGGTACCACTTTACTGTTGCAGTCAGGTTTGCATTGCTGGCAGAAATCACCCGACTAAGAGCAGCTTGTGGGAAAAAAGAGGTTTATTTTGGCTTACAGGCTCGAGGGGGAAGCTCCATGATGGCAGGAAAAACGATGGCATGAGCAGAGGGTGGACATCACTCTCTGGTCAACATAAGGTGGACAACAGCAACAGGAGAGTGTGCCAAACACTGGCAAGGGGAAGCTGGCTATAACACCCATAAGCCCACCCCCAACAATACATTGCCTCCAGGAGGTGTTAATTCCCAAATTGCCATCAGCTGGGAACCTAGCATTCAGAACACTCAAGTTTATGGAGGACACCTGAATCAAACCACCACGTTTGTTATTGAATAATACTCCAGTACATACATACAGCAGTATTTTTCATTTATTCATCTGATGATGTGCACTTTGGGTCTTATAATGAATGTATATGTTTTGAAAAATATTTTTTCTTTATTTATTTGCAAGCAAAGAGAGAAAGAATTTGAATCGGCATGCCAACACCTCCTGCCACTGCAAACATATTCTAGATGCATGCGCCACTTTGTGCATCTGACTTTATGTGGGTACTGGAGAATCAAACTTGGGCCATCATGTTTACAAGCAAACATCTTTAACCACTGAGCCACTTCTCCAGCCCCCTATAGGTATGTATTTTATACATATATCATCTTTTTGTATTCTAGTTGTGTGGGTTGTAACTATTTTCTCCTTTCCTCACTCTGGTCCAGGCTGACCTTTATCTCAGGGTGGCCTCGAACTCTCAGTGATCCTCCTACCTCTGCCTCCCGAGTGCTGGGACCACGCCCGGCTTATTTTCTCCCATTTTGTAAGTTGGGAGCATCTTCCTTTTTTGAGTTTGTGGTTTGTTCTAGTATCATGCAACTCTTCCTATTATTATAGCTCTGTAATTCCTTCTGAAGTATGGGAGATGACAGCTCCCAGCACTAAAGAGGTATTCTGGTTATTTTGGTGCCTTGGGAGCATTTGTAAAGGTCTGTAGTCATATTAGTTGTCACAACTTGGTGGAAGGTTCAGTGGTGTGTGGTAAATAGTGGTTAGGATGCTAGATACACTACTATTATGAAACCTAAAATACAAGTACTGCAGAGGACAAAATTCCCACCCAGTGGGCTAGAATCAGCTTATTGAAGTCTCTATTAGAAAAAAAATCCATAACAGTTTTGAAAGGAATTTCATGGATGGCCAGAATAATCAGGTTAAAATGAACATGCAGGGGCTGGGAAGATGGCTCAGCAGTTAGAAACACTGGTTTATAAAGCCTTCTGGCTCATTTTTGATTCCTCAGTATGCATGTAAAGCCAGATGCACAAACTGGTGTATTCATCTGGAGTTTGTTGGCAGTGGCAAGGGGCCCTGCATCCTGTGTACACACACACACACACACACACACACACACACACACACTGTCTCTCTTTCTCTTTAACTGTCATATACAAATAGATAAATATTCTCCCAATCTCAAAAAAAAAAAAAAAAGACAAATATTCTGTTAAAAATGAACATGCAGATTATTTTTTGTTTTATTAACACAGGATTATACTAACAATTGGATTCAATTAAGTGACAAACTTAAAGCCAAATGCCCCTCAAATTTGGTCTGTCTCCCTCCTCTTTTTTTTTTTTTTTTTTTTTGAGAGAGACAGAGAGAGAGAGAGAGACAGAGAATGGGTGTGCCAGGGCCTCTCAGCCACTGTGGACAAACTCCAGACGAGTGCGCCCCCTTGTGCACATGTGCGACATTGTGCACTTGCATCACTTTTGCGTCTGGCTAAACGTGGGATCTGGAGATTCGAATGGGTGTTCTTAGGCTTCACAGGCAGGCGTCTTAACATCTCTCCAGCCCCCTCTTTTTTTAATGCTAGTTTAAGATGGCCCTAAGCTCTATAAACTGACCTTGGTAGCATAGACCTCAACATCGTGCTCTATCCTCTTGAGTTCGGGACTAAGGCATGCCCCACAAGTGAACCAGATTCCCAGGCCTACCTATTCTGCCTATAGAGGAAGTTATAATCCTCCTGCCTCAAGCCTAGTGAGTGCTAGAAGTACAAGCATGTACCATCACACCCTGTTTTGAAAACATTTTAAAGTTTTTTTTCTTGGTCCTCCCATTCCAACTTCTCCTACCTCAGGTTGAAGGAATTATATCTAGGCAAAAGCTGCATGCCTAGGCCGTTTTTGCTTTTTATTTTAGTAGGGATTACAGTATGTTACTTGAATGGATTTCAAGTTGCTTATAGGAAAAGCATTGTCTTGTGATCCTCCTGCCTCAGCTTCCTGAGTGCTGAGAGTACAGGCATGGCCACATCCTGTGGAAATAATATTCTCTTGCATGTTCATTGTCATAGCTCTTCTGTTTCTGGAAAGCCTTCAGATCTTTCATATTTCATTTTGCATTTGGGTTCTTGGCCTTTCTTACATATAGTATTCAATTTTCTGACATAAATATGAAAGTATATGTCATTTACCAGGCCTTAAGAAGCAGTGGATCTTGCAAACTACACAATCAGCCAGCCAGGCAAGATGTGCCCACTGGTGCAATAGTGGCACACACATTAAGGGGGTGATCAGCTGCTCTCAGATGGGATATGAGGCTTGCTCAGTGGGGTGGGAATTCATGTCTTCTACTGAGAACCAAGTCAAAAATACTGTGGCCCTGAAAGATTATAGAATCTAGAGTGAAGATACTACTGTTCTGGGTTAAATGGAGACCCATTTAAATAAAGGTGCCCATCAAAAAGCCTTCTAAATGTCTATATGCCATTTGATTAATGCTATTCTCACTTTTGGTTAGGGAACCTTCTTTTTACAGATGGTGGTTAATACCAAGGAGAACCCAAGACTCATAAAGATGATAAGAGAAAGCTCAGTGCTTAGCACTGGACAAGATGTCTCCCTCATCACCCACCAGTGCTCAGGGAATATGGCAAAGGAAAGTGGCAGAAAGAATATGAGTGTTGCTCTCCTTGCTAGCCAGAGAAACCTCTCTTTGGAGATGGTGGTAGACACAGAGGAGACTCAGAACTCATCCAACCTGAAATAAGGGATTATTGAGAGTTCAACAACTAAATGAGACCTCTTTACTGTGCCCTGCAAGGCTTGGGGGAGACTGCTGGAGAAGGAGAAGAAAAGAAGAGCCACAGGATGGGAAGAAGTACTCTGGGGCACTGGCTTCCCGAGATGAATCATCTGGTACACTTGTGACCCCACAGTGGTTGCCAGTACCCCCTCAAGACCTGCACAGGTCTGAGGCCATCAGTATTTCTACATGAAGGACAGAGGAGCACAAAAGGAATTAAACAACAAAACAGAGGAAGCACTACTTGGAAAGAGAAGGGTCCTCAGTAGAACGGGGGTAGGGCGAAGGGGACAAGAGGACACTGGGACAGAAATGTAATCAAATCACAGTATATTCTTGTACTTAAGTTCTCAATTAAAAAGACAAACTGATGTTAAAACAAATGAGAGAAGGTCAATGGGATGTGTAAAAGGATCAATGAATTATTCTTGATAATAAAACTCATCCTTTTGGCATAATTCCTGACAGGCCCACCATGGCTCAGGGAATATTGCAGAAGAGGGAACAGAAAGATTGTGAGAGCCATAAAGTGGGTGGAAATACCTGAGGCACAGTACTCCACATAAGAGGCCTTCATGACCCCTTAGTGAATGCCAACAACCCCATGGAGGAGGGCCCTCAAGAAAAGAGGAACAGGGGTGCAGATGGTGGGGGAGGGGAGGTAAGATGATGTAGAGTTTAAAAATTGAAAATAAAAGCTCTCAGTGCAGGGAGTGATAAACACATGCATTCTCTGACCCACAGCCTGATGGTAAGAGTTTTCGCCTTGCCTGCAGTAGCCTTCCTCTCTTCCCATCTCTAAGGATTGCAGTCTAAAGGGAAGTGGGGAAACCAGCAGCCAGGGATAGGTCCCCCACAGAGGGGGTGTCAGTTTTCTGGGTGCTGGGGTTGTGTACCTGGCTGTGTTAGGCTGAGACAGGAGACTCCAGGACATTGAAATCTGAGCACCTGAAGATGGAGACTGCACAGGCCTCGTGGACTACTGAGGGAATTTGAATTTCTTTCTAAAGCTGTTTCCATTTCATGCTTGAGAAAGACAGTTGCTCACATGGATGAGAAAAGTAACTAACACAGTCCTTGGAGGAAAAAAGTGAGAATCAACAGTATGGGAAGTGCCTGGCTGTCATTGGACCATTTCTGGCTCTACTCGCACAAACAGCCATCGTGAGGCCTGGAGGGCCTGTGCCTATATAAGCCACTGGCTGGGGCTGACTTTTGTTCTTTTCCTGGTTGGTTGAAGGAGAGTGCAAGGACTCAGAGAGGTGAGAGACTTCTACTTGGTCATCTGTTGGAAAGAGACAATGGCAGTCTATTGGATTACTTTCTGGTTTTGCAATTTGTGTGGTATGTGTTGTTAGTATGTGTATTATGTGTGGTGTATGCATGTATGTGAGAGCAGATGTGGTGTACTCAGAGGTCAGAGCAGAATGGCAGGTGTCCCCTTCCATTATTCATTCACTTGTTTCCCTGAGATGGAGGCTCTCACAGATTTCAGAATTTGGTGTTTTCACAAGTCCCAAAGATTACCCTGTATCTGCTCCTCATAGGACTGGGGTTACAGACCTGTGAGGCCACAATTAGATGTTTATATACGTACTGGCTATCAAACCCAACTGGTCTCAGGTCCCCTCATGGGCCCTCGTGTTTGCACAGGAATGGTCTTAATCACTGAGCCAGCTCACCAGCCTCTGGGTTTTGACAGAGTGAGTTTGTTGGTTTTGGCTTTCTTTTTGTTCTTTTTTGTTCTTTGTTCTTTTAGGCAGGGTCTCAGTGTAGCCCAGGCTGATGTGGAACTCATTCTGTAGCCACGGATGACCTTGAACTGACAGCAGTCTTCCTACCTCAGCCTCCCAAGAGCTGGGATTACAGTTGTAATCTGGCTTTTTCTACTTTAAAAAAATTTGTAGATTGATTGGCATTTGGGATTCTTTTGCCTTTAATTACCTATTTTATGTTACTTTCATATTTCTTTTTCACTTTTATTTGTTTAAATTTTCCTTATTAAAAACTTTGTTAGCATATTTCATTAACTGTACAAACTAAGAAATTTTATTACATTTTATAAGTATAAATATGTAATAAAATTTCTTAGGTTGTCTAGTTGTCTACCTGTTGTGAAGAATGTGTTCCAGTTTCTTGATCTGCCCTCCTCTAAGATGAATTCAGATGAGAGCAGAATGTAGGATGTTAAGAGACTTTCACCGAATAACACGAGGCTCCACTGAGGGTGACCATGAGAGTGGACCACAGCCAGACAGAACTTTTCTTGACCCACATGTTGAGGTGAACTATGTACTTTTTCTTTTTTTTTTCTTCTTTCTTTCTTTCTTTCTTTCTTTCTTTCTTTCTTTCTTTCTTTCTTTCCTTCTTTTTCTTTTCTTTTCTTTTTTGGTTTTTTGAGGTAGGGTCTCACTGTAGCTCAGGCTCACCTGGAATTCACTATGTAGTCTCAGGCTGGCCTCAAACTCATAGCTGTCCTCCTACCTCTGCTTCCTGAATGGTGGGATTAAAGGCGTGCACCACCATGCCCAGCTTGTGTACTCTTTTCTGTCGTCTCCAGAACAGACAACTCTTCCAGGGGAGTTGTTCTGCTCAATATTGACAGGCCCTTCTGAGCTGACAGCTGTTTTCCCTTGGTCTTATCAGCCCACTCTCTTTTGGGATCCTGGGCTTCTGATGAGCAGTCTGATGCAGGTTTTATGGGAGATTATGGTACATTTCTCGTCATCCCCACAGATGTTCATCACATGCCCTTAGGTGTCTTGGGGAGCAGAGCATTTTATTTCAGCATCATGTCAGTGAGGGCTCACCATTCACTTGACACCAACCCATTGGAGTTCAACAAAAGGAGAGTTGAGTACCTTCTGTGTAGATATGAGTCCTGAAAAGCTAAAATTTATTACAGAATTTTAAGTCCAAATGAAAGGCCATTGCAGCACCCTGTAATTCACTTTCTTGGTAGAATATGTCGGTTTCCATAGCCCAGGATGTTAAATGTTTTTGAACACAGGCTCATGTGTTTGAAGACTTGGTTCCCAGGCTGTCATACTATTTGGTGAACTTGTGGAACCCTTGGGAGGTGAGGTCAAGGTAGAATATGTGGGTCACAGAGGGGCATGGGGGACTGGAAGTGCAGGATAATGAGCCCCCCAGACTCTCCACTGCACAGTTGCCAGCTGCTCCTACCACCGTGTATTTTCTGTTCACTCAAAACATGAACCAAAATGATTCCTTCCTCCCTTAGGTTCCCTCTTTTTAGGGATTCGGTCACAGAGATCAGCAAAGTCCTTGGGAATAAAAAAGATATAAAAATAAAAAAGCACAACTGGGGGTTGTGCTTGGCTCTGATTGGCCTCTTACATACTCTCACCTCATAAGTACTCATTGTAAAGAGTTAAAGTCACATGACCACATGAGCCACTGCCTGGGACTGAAGTTTTCCTTATATTGCAGAGAAATTGTTGACTGATTGAAGGGGCAAGACTTCCGAGTTTGGAGAGACTTCCACTTGGTGAATATTTGGAATTGACTTTTATCATCTGTTGGACTGAAACAGTGAGTTTGGTTCCTGGTTTGAGGGTGTTGGTTTGGGATTTCGGATTTGTTATTTTGGCTCATGTTTTTATTTCATTCATTAATTATTCACTCACTCATTGGTTCTGGTTTTGTATTTTGATACTTGGTTAGGTCTTCATTGGATTTATCATCTATATTTTTCTTTTTTCATCTCCATTTTTTGTCATTTTTTACTTTGGTATATTTCTTTTTTGTTAACTACAAAACAAGAAATTTCAGGATGAAATTTCCATTCATGCATATAATGTATTTCTTCATGTTCATCCTGCCTTATTACACTTTCTCCCTTATCCTTTCCCTTTCCATACCACAAACAACCTCCCTTTTACAATCAAGCCATTCCCCCAGATTCTGCATATGAGAGAAAACAGGAGATACTTATCTTTGTGGGATTGACTTGTCATGCATTCATCTCTATGTCCATCCCTCTTTTGTAAAAACTGGTAAAAGCTCATTCTTCCTCATGGTTGCGTATGTGATTCTTGCCTGTTTGTCTGTATGCTGTAGTTATCAATTTGTGTATGTGGAACCATCCTTGCACTCCTCAGTGAACCCATCTTGATCATGAAGTATTGATGCAAGATTCTGAAGTGGGGTAGGGGTCCCCCAGATTTGTGAACCTTAACTGTTGGGTCCTTATCCTATTTTAACAAAAAATTGATAAAAGCTGGGTGTGGTGGCATATGCCTTTAATCCCAGCACTAGAGAGGCAGAGGCAGGAGGATTGCCATGAGTTCAAGGCCACCCTGAGACTATGTAGGGAATTCCAGGTCTGCCTGGGCTAGAGTGAGACTCCTTTCAGTCCCCCCAAATTGATAAAAGACAGATTCAATATGGATGAATTATGATTTATTGAGTGTATTTAGGAAGAAATTGTGAATTGTGAGGTTTATTAAGGGAAAATTGGTATCTAGAAAGAGGCTAGTGCAGTTACACATGGCCCCAGAAGACAGAATCTAGAAGCCAATGCTAAAGGATTTAGAAGAAAGATGGGTGGCAGCATAAAAGCATAAGCCCTGCACCTCCATTCAGGAGAAAGTTAAGAGATTAAGTGGGATGGACTTGGAACTTAAGGATAACAGAGGGAATGCACCAAAGCAGAGACTGGGAAATTCAGATGCTGGAAAAATGGGTAGTAAAGTGATAGACCCACAGTTTAGAGGAATTATACACATGGTCAGCTCAGAGTTTATAGGAATTACACATGTAGCAGGCCCAGAGTTTAGAGGAAATCAAAGTGAAAAAGGTATCTAGAAACAGAATATATGTGTGGACTGAACAGAAAAGTCCCCAGACAGGTACAGGGGCCCTCTCCTAGCAGGCTGGGAGAGGGGAGAGATCCTTACTCATTATTTAAATGAAACAAGCATAGGTCAGTCAGGTCACCTGGGTGGAAGAGAAACCATACTTATCCTTTCCCTTTCAAAAGACCAGCAAGAATTAAGAAATAGTGAAGGACTGAGACAAAAAAAAAAAAAAAAAAAAAAAAAACAAGTAATCAAACTGAGAACTTACTCCAAAGCATAAGAGACAGAAGGCAAACAGAAATATACGAAGACCAAAATTTCTAGCATAGCTAAAAAGAAGAACATGTGTGCTCAGGGAGGTGATAGCACAAGAAAGAGAGCTGGGCCACATGGGCAACATCAGGAGGGTCCAGGATCTTACTGGTTCATGGGGCTGACCCAGAGTGGCTGAACTGAGGAAGAGGCAGGAAGTTCCTGCTGGGATGTGTCTGTGGAGGCCATGTAGGAGAGGACAGGATAAGACATGAATTCTATTTTTCTTGGATGGACAGAATGGCATCTCCTTGTTTCTTCTTTAAGCTTCCATATCTGAATGTTTATACAAACAAACAAACAAATGAAATGGGCTATCTTTTGCCTGTGACAGTGGGCCTTTATTATTATTATTTTTTTGTTTGACAGCTTCCATAATTATAGACAATAAACCATTGTAATCCCCCCCCACACACTACCTTTACAACTCCACTCTTCATCATATCCCCTCCACTTCTCAATCAGTCTATCTTTTTATTTTGATGTCACCATCCTTTCCTCCTATTTTTTTTTCCTTTCCTCCTATTTTGATGGTCCTGTGTAGGTAGTATCAGGCACAGCAAGGTCATGGATATCCAGGCCATTTTGTGTCTGCGTTACAAGTAGTCCTACCCTTTCTTTGGTTCTTACATTGTTTCTGCCATGGACCCTGAGCCTCGGAAGGCTTGATAGAGATATTTAGTGATGAGCACTTAATCTCAGCACTATGGTGCCTTCATAGTCATCCCAAGGTCACCACCATCTGAAAAGAGAAGCTTCTCTTTTGGGATGGCTTCCAAACTCAACAATGCTGAGTGCCCACCTTGATCTCTCTCAGTGCCAGGCGGTTGGGGGCGAATGAATTCTCCAGAGGTTCACAGCCCTGATGGTTTAGGGATGGGAGGTTATGCAGGGTGCCTGGAGTTGTACCAGAGCTGCTCATCTGGTCATGTTTGTATCTCCTTCAGCAGCTGCTTAGCTTGTCCCTGCTGTCTTCCCGTTCAGGTATCTTGATTTTTTTTTTTTTTTTTTTGGAGAGAGACAGAGAGAGAGGAGGGAGAGGAAGACAGATAGAGATGGCTGAGCCAGCAGCCTCTCAGCTGCTGTGAATGAAATCCAGATGCATGTGCCACCTTGTGGTCAAGTGCACCCTTGCGCCCTTGTGTCACTTTGCATCTGGCTAAATGTGGGACCTGGAGATTGGAACCGCTGGAGATTGGAACCAGCATTCTTAGGCTTAGAAGGCAGGCGCCTTAACCACTAAGCCATC
This sequence comes from Orientallactaga sibirica, assembly GCA_036365145.1. NCBI lineage: Eukaryota > Metazoa > Chordata > Mammalia > Rodentia > Dipodidae > Orientallactaga > Orientallactaga sibirica. Next base: position 28,930,784 of record JAEOAD010000015.1, on the reverse strand, counting down.
TCTCCAGCCCGTCAGGTATCTTGATTTTGCAAGGAGGCTGATGTGAGTGGAAAATCTCTTCACCTGCAGAGACAGAGAGACAGAGAGAGAGGCAGGGGTGGGGAGAGAGAATGGGCATTCCAGGGCATTCAGCTACAGCAAACAAATTCCACATGCATGCACCACCTTGTGCATCTGGCTTATGTGGGTCCTAGGGAAGCGAACCTGCATCCTTTGGCTTTGCAGGCAGAAGCCTTAACCATTAAGCAATCTCTCCAGCCCTATCATGGCCTTTTGTATCCATTTCCATACCACCCAGATCCTAAAAGAGCAGCCTAGGATGTACCTAGGCCCTACTAGATCCAGTGTAAGTCCTGGAATGCTTTTCATGAGATAACATAATTAAATCTAAGATGATATTTTACAATATTCCAAACAGCAGATATGGAAAAATATTTTCCTATTGAGACAGTTTAGGGTGCTTACTTGCAGAACCTGAAGGCCCGGGTTCAGTTCCCCAGTGCCCACATAGAATAAGTTGCACAAAGGGGTGCATGTATCTGGAGTTTGTGCTGTCAGGAGGCTCTGGTCTGCCCATACTCTCTCTCTGTCTTTCCATCTGTCTCTTGCAAATAAATAATTTTTTTAAAGAGAGATAATTTGGCTAGACAGAATCATTTTCTTTCTTTTTTTTTTTTTATTGACAACTTCTTTAATTGTAGACAATATCCCATGGTATTTCCCTCCCTCCTCCCACTTTCCGCTTTGAAATTTCATTCTCCATTATATCCCCTCCCCCTCTCATTCAGTCTCTCTTTTCAGTTTGATGTCATGATCTTTTCCTCCTATTATGATGGTCTTATGTAGGTAGTGTCAGGCACTGTGAGGTCATGGATATCCAGGCCATTTTGTGTCTGGAGGAGCACATTGTAAGGAGTCTTACTTTTCCTTTGGCTCTTACATTCTTTCCTCCCCCTCTTCCGCAATGGACCCTGAGCCTTGGAAGGTGTGTTTGAGATGTTTCAGTGCTGAGCATTCCTCTGTCCCTTCTTCTCAGCACCATGGTGCCTTCTGAGTCATCCCAAGGTTGCCACCATCTGAAAAGAGAAGCTTCTCTAACCCAAAGTGAGAGTAGCATTAATATATGGGTGTGGACATTAAGAGAAGTGTTTACTGGGCAGTTTGGTGAGCATAGTATATACATTTAGCAAGACACCAGTAGACATTACACCCTTAGGGCTCATGACTACCCCTGTCGTAGGTTTTCAGTATCAGGGATGTATTCCCTCCCATGGAGCAGGCCTCCAGTCCAATTAGAGAGCAGTTGGTTTCCCACATAACAGACATGACACTATTGCACCCATTGGCTCATTTGGCCTGGTTGGCCAAATTTAAAGCTTGCAGTGTTCACTGTTGAGTACCTTCACTGGTGTTTTCTCTCTCCCATTGAACTGCATGCAGTGTAGCTTTTTCCAACTTTCTATCAGCTGGTCCACATGGAGGAGGCTTTCAGCTCAACTCCAGCAGGATTTCTCAGTGACCTTGCAGCCCAAGTATGTGGAGTCTTCAGCAATAGGGTCTTACCATCTATTCCTGGTGGGAAACCAAGAGCCTCGGCAATGGCCTATAATGTTTTGGGGGTATCTGTGACCTCCCTGGCCAACAACTCACTGGAAGGTATCCCATTCCTGGCACTGAAAATTTTCTAGTGAAAATCTATGGCTTCTGAGTGTTCCATTGTCCAGAAAAGTAGGTTTCCATATGACTTATTTATATCCTCTTAGATTTTGATTAGCTCTCCCTCTACCATTCCTTTACTCAATCTCTTTCCCTGACCTCAGTTAGGCCTTTTTACCCCCATTAACCTGTTCCACTTACATTCGTTTTCTTATATGAGCAAAATTCTTCCATTTCAAGATGACTGCCACAAATTCCATGGGACAGAAAGGCAGTGTTTGTCAGTATTGTTCTTACATGAGTTAGAGCTGATACTTCTATTTATACTATAATTATAATTATAAAATCTTTTTACAAATGTCTATAATAATATATAATTTTTAAAATTAATTAATTAATTTAAAATTTTTCTATTTTATTGTTTATTTTAAAAAATTAAAACATGTTTTAAATTAAACAATGGTTGCCTCCCACTTGTATTATAAGAGCAGGTATAGCCTAGGTATGGAGAACACACTAGTCAAATTTAAATGATTAACCTTGATGTTGACTTTGAAAATCTTCATTTATATTTTGAGTCATCATCTTTAAACTTGCTTAGAGCAATGCCCTATTATCATTATACTCAATTAAAATTCAGTCATTTCTGACCATAACATACTTTAAGAGATGTTCAACATCCTTAGTCATCAGAGGCTGTGGAGAAAAAGGAACCTTTACCCGCTGCTGGTAAGAGTGAAAGTTTGTACAACCACTATGGAAATCAGCATGGAGACTCCTGGAAAGATGAACCTAGATCTATCATTTGATCCAGCCATACCACTGCTGGGCATACACCCTAAAGACTCCACTCTTTACACAGAGATACTTGCTCAGCCATGTCTTGCTGTGCTATTCATAAAAACTAGGAAATGCAACCAGCCCAGGTGCCCATCAATTGCTGAGTGAATAATGAAGATGTGGCACATATACACAGTGGAAACATGTCATAGTGAAATTTTCAGGAAAATGGATGGAATTGGGAAAAAAAATCATTCTAAGTGAGGACACACAGACAAGAAAGACAAACACCACATGTACTCTCTCATCTGCAGTTCCTAACTGGGATCAATTAGAGATGAATGAACAGTAGTAAGCACCAGGAATATGGGAGACAGAAGAAATAGAGAAAAGAGGAGGAGTTACTTCACAAGGGGGGCAGATTATCAGGGGTGGGAGGGACTTGAGGGGTAGGGGATAGGGAACTTGAGGGAATTACACAAAAGTTAACACAACATGAATCAGTTCCATAGCAACCCTCATTCTAGCCAGCATTCTACAAGATATAACCACCAATAGAGAGAGAGGAGAAACAGTCCCAACAGAAGGTGGAAAAATGTTAACCTTAAAACCATGGACTCTGGCTGATAATTCCCAGGCCTAGAATTGAGTTACTCCCACAGGGGAGACCCATGAGATCCTGAAAAAAAATGTAGGCCATTGCCAGGGACCTTGCACACTATAAAATCAACCAGCCAGCCAATAAGTACACACTTGTGCGATAGTGGCAATAGCCTCTGTGGTTAACTAACTGTTTTCTGATTGGACATGAGGCCTGCTCATTGGGAGAAAATCATATCTGGTACTGGAAACCAAGTCAGAATTCCACAGGTAACTCAGACCTCAGAAGAAGCCCCCACTGGTCTCTGGCAAAGAAGAGTGGGCTTGCACACCAAACAATTCTCTCAAAGAACTTTGCATACCCCCTTTTAACTCAAGCTGCTTTCACTCTTAGTTGGAGAATCTGGTTTATTTTACAGATAGCAGAGAAAATGGAGAAACTAGATCCATCAGTACTTAGGAACTCAGGTCACAGTGAGTGTCTACGCCAGAATCTTAGCACTCTACTAGTTTGGCTCTTTGATACGGCATCTCTCGTCTCTTGCAGGAAGTGAAATGAGGTCTGGCTTTCACTGTTGTCCATGCATTTCTCTGTATGGCAGTTCCATGCTTCTTCTACAGCCTTGTGTGATTCTCCAGAGTCCTTTCATTTCCCCTAAGGACCCTTAACTCAGGGACGCTTCACGATGGGAAAACATCCCCTCTACCCGTGTTCATATCTATGGATGTTGTGATTTAGAGGATGGTTTTTCTGGCTACACATAAGAGTAGTTGATGAGGTGTGTGTGTGTTCAACATTGAATACACTAAGAATTTCCTTGTGGGTTCCCAGGATTTGCAGAAAATCTCATAACCTTTTGGGCATTATGGGAAAGATATCTTCCTTCTACCCTTTCTCAAATACTAATAAACTATATTTTATAAATGAAATTAGTTACAGTATCAGTTAAGTTGTGGCGTCAGTTTGAGACCAAGCAGTCAGAGCTGAAAGGAAAAGCAATGTGGTAGGAAGACATTGAGTGGTCCTTCAAGCAGAAGTGATGCGCTTCAAAGCAGAAACCAAAGCACACTGAAGAGTCCTGCAGGCTTTCATTTCTAAGAGCACAACTGTCAACCTCCTAACCCACCTAAGCCAGAAACTTCCAGTCCTTTCTGTTACTGCGGGTATGGCCAAGCCATGATTGGCCCATGTCCTACTATGACCCAAGAAGGAGTCAGCCATTGTGAGGTAGCCCAGGCAGCAGATAGAAGGCAGCATGGCCTGCCCTAGATTTCTGTGGGTATAGTGAAGGGAGGAGATTTGGGTGGTAACCCGTGAATTGTTGGCTAACTAGCAACTCATTGGTTGGTTGGTTTGAGTGTGTGTATGAGAGAGAGAGTGTGTGTATGAGAGAGAGAGAGTGTCTGTGTTTCTGCATGTGTGGGGGCAGGTACGCTTGTGTGTGGGTACCTGCATGAGTCTGTGTGCTGTGTGAGCACACATTTGGAAGCCAGAGGACAACCTAAGGAACTTTGTTCAGGTATGCCATCCATTTTTTTTATATTTATTTATTTATTTGACAGAGAAAGAGAGGGAGGCTCCACACTTGGATTTTTTTATGTGGGTTCTGGGGGTCAACTTTGAGCATTCACTTTGTCAGCTGAGCCAACAACTTTGTTCTCTTTGGCTTGTGAGCCAGTGTTTTGATTTGAATTTTATGATTTTGTTTTATTAATTTTTTCCATGTATGTGCTTTGATTATTTGGTTAGTTTTTTTTTTTTCTTCTAGATTTCTTTTTTTGTGGTTTTCACTTCTCCTTTTTGCACTTTTCAGTTTTCATTTGTTATACACTTATTCTTTGTTTTTCCTATAGCTTTGAGGCCTAAGATGGTGACTCAGTGTCATCAGAGTACAGAACTACCCATCACTGGGCCCTGCTTGTCCAGTGAAGAGGACTTCTTGGCCCAGTATACAATCAAGAAGGCCATAGGTGAGGGTGGTTATGGCCAAGTAAACCTGGCTTACCACATACTAACAGACTTCCCAGTTGCTGTTAAGTCCTGAAGAAAGGGAAGCAATCTCACCGGCAGATGAGACTTGAGGTGGAAGCAATGAAGATGGTCAGCCACCCAAATATCATCACTCTCATCCAGGTTATAGAAACTGATCAGAACATTTACCTGGCCATGGAGTTAGTCCAGGGCAAAACTCTATATGAGAATATAAATGAATTTGGCTGCCTGAAAGAGGATAACGCCAGCAAAGTCTTCTATCAGTTACTGAGTGCCCTGTGCTACTGCCATGAGCGAGGTATAGCACATGGAGACATAAAACCAGATAACATCATGGTAACTTTCAAGGGCATGGTAAAGCTCATAGACTTTGGCATGTGCACCACATTCAGTCCAGGGCAGATGGTGGAATGTGTGTGTGGCCTTCATGAATATAATCCTCCCGAAATATACTTTAAAGAGTCATGTGATGCCTCTAAAGTTGATGTGTGGAGACTGGGGGTTACCCTGTATTTTATGGTAACAGGGACTGTGCCTTTTCAATCAAGCAATGCTTTGGAATTTGTGTATAAAATCCTAGGAGGAAGTTATAACGTCCCTTCCCATTTGTCACAATCACTAAGGAGTCTCATCAGCACAATACTAACTGCCAACCCCAAGCAGAGGCCCATGGTGAAAATCATAATGGGTCACCCTTGGCTTAAACAGGGCTCTACAATAACTGATGATAATGACACCAGCTCCACAGTTCCAGACTCTAAAATTATGGCAGCTATGGCCAGCATTGGGATTCGAACAGAAGATGTAAAGCATGCCCTGCTACACCAAAACTATAATGAAACTCTGGCCATTTATAAAATCTTCCAATTCCAAACAAGCCAAGGGAAAAATCTCTCAATCATAACCGAGCCTCTGGATCTGGGGGTGACACCATGTCCATCCCCGTCAGATCCTGACACCTTCCCTCTGACCCTCAAGCGGAGTCTTAGTATGCCTAGCCTTCAGAGCTCATCTTCAAAGTGCAGCCAGAAGACAAGCACGAAGACTGTCAGAATCCTCCCAATACCTTCAACTTCCCTCTCCTGCAAGCAAAGTATTCTCCCTCTCAACACAGCCCCCCAGAGACCTGTGACTACCCCCCGCACCTGCATGGCCCACAGTCTTAAGGGTCACCAAGAGGAAGTCATGTTGTCCCAAAAGACAGTCAAAGAAAATGGTCCCCTCTGCACAGAACCACGGCCAATGCCATCTGCAGCCTCACAGGGAAGGCCCACACGTGGGAAGTCATGGCCCAAAAGGATTTGGAGCACTTTACTGAAACTCTGCTGTTGTGTGCCTTGTAAAATAATTCTAAGGAAACCCTCAAAGAAGAAACCCGGCCCCTTTTAAAGTAAAATCACCCCCAAACAGTGAGGAAAGGGCGGCAGGTCAAACACCACTAGAAGAAGTTCTCTAGGTACGTTTCTCATGTGCTTTTGTCTGTACTTTGCTGATGTCCTTTTCCACAGACAGGTCACAATTGTGCACTCATGAGGTACACTGGGACATGAAGCTGTTGCTAGGCAGCCTGGGATGATTAAATCACACCTATCAACACATTTTGCACCTCAGGAGACAAACCTCAGTGCATCCTGCTTATGGGGAATCTAAAATGTTTGATCTAGAAGTAGGTGGTGGAAGGTGTTTATTTACCAGAGGCTGAGGAGAGAGTAGCATGAGGAAGGAGTAGCACGTGGTACTGTGGAGGAGAGAAGATGGGTGGGAATCAGGGAAGGCAGTGGAAAGGGAGGTGACAGAGAGGAGGACTCAACATGTAGAGCTTTTCACAGAAAGGTGACCACAATCAAGAATAATTCCCCCTGTGTTTCATGTCACTGAGCATCCCTTTCATATCTGCTTGCACTTTAAGTGGCTGCACAGAGGATGCTGAACTGCATTGACCTGCTGCAGACTTGTATCCAGCCACCAGGGAAGAGGAAAATACGGAACTCCAGAGAGGAGGGAGTCCCTGCTGAGGGCAGGACCCAAATGCATACCCAACAGAAGCCATTCTTCACCTCGGAAACACTTCCTCAGACCAAGTCTCTTGTTTACTGGGAAAGAGAGGGTAGACAAACATGGCGTCTTTGTGTGTCTCGTAATAAGGTTGAAGTTTATGAATGATGACTACAGTTTCTCTTTTACATGCTTGCACAGAATCAGACCGAGCAAGCACAATTCCAGCAGCGGCTTGTTGTTGTTCACCGACCAGTGGTGTTTGGATAAATGCGAAGTGAACACACCACAGGAAAAATATGATTTAATGGAGGGTCCGAGAGGTGAGTTTGAGCACTGCCCCCACCGACTGCACTCATGTAGTAGAAAATAACTATATTGAAGGAAAACTACACCGGGTTTAAAACTCTCAACAGTCCAGAATGACCTTGAGTTTACTGGAGTTTACTTGAGTTATTGAGTTTAGTGGAACAAGAGTTACAAGAACTTGATGACCCTAAATGGTAAAACTATCCAGCTGCTTGCTTAATGCCATGTATACACTTCTGTATTTCCTGCTTGCTTCCACTATAGATAAAGAATATAAAAGACTCCACATGCCTAAGCTCAGGGCTGACACCATTACAGAGTGATCTGGGTATCAGCCTGCTTGTGTGAATAAATCTTCCTCTGCTGTGTTTGAATGGCTCTGAGTCTCAATTAGTCCAGGAATTCCCACAACATTCCTGGAGACTCCAGTAAGATCTGCCCACCAGATACCTCGTTGGGTGGCAGGGGCTGCCATTCCCAGGTGCTGCAGCCCACTGTGGCCTCTGGAACCAAAAAGTGTGCACCCTGGATGTGATTCCAAGGCCTCCCTCCAGGAGGCAAAATGGAGGACTGTGGTGTCCTGGACCACAGCACCTGAAACGCAGAGGGAGAGGAGTCAGAGTGGCTGGCTGTACTATGTAGGAAAACCCCTGGCAGGTAGATAGTAAGGAGGCCGCATAGTCTGATCCCTGCTGAAGGAGTTCCAATCCTTGGTGTGGTTCCATGACTAAGGGGAATAAGGATTTGGGTACCCAGGGGCCAGTCAGGACACCAGAGCAAAAGGCCTGCTTCTACAGCCCCCACACAGGGACCAGGCCTCCCCAAGGAAGCACCAGGGGTACTGGAACCAGGGAACTGGAAGGTGGGGAACCAACTAGAAGCTCTGGCCTGCTCACTCCGTGAGCACCCTCTGGCACAGGTTATCTGAGAATTGGGGACCCAGGAGCACTTCAAACAGGAAGGCAGAGCTTGCAGGGTCCAAAAAGCTCCAACCCAGCCACAGGGAAACCTGCTGGGACCAGGGAACTGGGGGGAGCTGAGGAACAGGGAGATTTGACCTACTCACTCCTCACCACGTGTACCCTCCCTTTTGCCACCTATCCAGCCTTCTATCAGTGTTTCAAAGAGAAGACAAAATGAATTAAATAAACTGATTGAAAAGGGGCCATGGGAAAGCTATCTAGTAACTTCCTTTGAAATTCTCTATTTCTTTGATTTTGCTTATATGAATACATTGCTATATTTTATCAAACCATCCATATAAGATGCATGTTTTTTTTCTGTATATAAATTGTACCTTAATAAAGCAAAATTAAAAAGAAATTTTAAAAACACTACAGGCATCCAAGACACCAAAAATATGATGGTAAAAAGAACTGAGAAGCCGGGCGTGGTGGCGCACGCCTTTAATCCCAGCACTCAGGAGGCAGAGGTAGGAGGATCGCCGAGAGTTCAAGGCCACCCTGAGACTACATAGTTAATTCCAGGTCAGCCTGGGCCAGAGTGAGACCCTACCTTGAAAAACAAAAACAAAAACAAAAAAAAAAAAAAAAAAAAAAAAGAACTGAGAAAAGAGCTTGTACAAGTGTAACAACAATAATATTGCACTTAAAATGTAAGATGTTAGTTTTTTTTTTTTTTGAGAGAGACATACAAAGAGGGAGGGAGAGGGAGACAGAGAATGGGCACGCAGCCTCTCAGCCACTGTGAATGAACTCCAGATGCATGCACCCCCTTGTGGGCAAGTGCGGTATTGTGCCCTTGTGACACTGCATCTGGCTAAACGTGGGACCTGGAGATTGGAACTGGCATTCTTAGGTTTAGCCATCTCTCCAGCCCGTAAGATGTTAGTTTTAAAGTCAGTACTAATTAGACAGATGACATAACACAAATTCTGCACTCAATATTGAGTCCTACATACTGCCATCTGTGTTCACCTTTCCTTTTCTCAATTGACAATCTTTAGCAATTCTTGAAGTAATGGTTACCTCTTTTGCCTCTGTGTTTCTGAAACAAATGTCTTTATTTGCTGTCATTCTGTGTGTAGTGGGGGTGGGGGATATGGCATGGTAGGGCCGCTTGCCCCTACAAATGGACACCAGATGCTTGTATCGCTTTTTGCATCTGGTTTATGCTTGAGAATTGAACCCAGGCTGGCAGGCTTTGCAAGCAAGAACCTTTAACCACTGAGCCATCTCCCCAGCCCCTGCTGTCACTCTTGAATAAGAACTGTACAAGGGTTGTTCATGGTCATGTCACCATGAGGTGCAAAAGCCCAGAGAGCCCTGCACTCGAATCTAAACGACTTGAGAACGCGGAGAAGCTGAAGGTCTTCCCGGCGGCTCATGGGCCTGGAAACATTTAAGAAAGTGGTAAAATGCTGCCCTGGCCACTAGCTGGACTTGGAAGGGTTCAACCTGGACTTTTTTTTTTTTTTTTTTGGTTTTTCGAGGTAGGATCTCACTGTAGCTCAGGCTGACCTAGAATTCAGTATGTAGTCTCAGGGTGGCCTAGAAGTCATGTTAACCGTCCTACCTCTGCCTCCCAAGTGCTGGGATTAAAGGTGTGCACCACCACACCCGGCTCAACCTGGACATTTTTTGTGTGTCTGGTGGCAAGATCTATTTTCTGTCTGCTAACTGACTTCCCTCTGTAACAATGATGTCTACCTATTTCTGGTGTCCTGCTGATTACTAGTGACCAGAATTATTAAGAGATATTTGAAAAAATACATTTTTTCCTTGAAAAAAATCTCTGACCATGTTTATGTTCCACTGACTGGTGAATGTGGACGTCTTGATCTCTTTGTAGTTCTCTTGTTACTCAAGAAGGAGTAACCAACTGGCTTTACTATGCTATGTGTACTTCATATGTTACCTTGTATTGTAAGATTTGTTATTTCACATTTTTATATTATTTTATTTTTGAGGTAGGGTTTCCCTCTAGTCCAGGCTGACCTGTAAATCACTCTATAGCCCCGGGGCTGACTTCAAACTCACAGTTATCCTACTACCTTTGACTCCTGACTGCTGGGATTAAATGCATGCACCACTATGTCCAGCTTACATATGTTTTTTTAAAAATATCATAGTATATGTGCCTTCAAGAAAATCTTTTATAACTGTAGATCAAAATGAGAGCAGACTAGAAATTCCATGGATTCTATTGGCCACTTAAGTGGTTGGGTAGATGAAGAGTAATTTATTTCTATTGATTTTTTTTGTTGTTGTTGTTTGGAGAGAGACAGAGAGAGACAGAGAGAGAGAGGGGAGAGGAAGACAGAGATGGGCGCACCAGCAGCCTCTCAGCTGCTGCAAATGAAATCTAGATGTGTGTGCCGTCTTGTGGTCAAATGCTGCATTGCACCCTTGCGTCACTTTGCATCTGGCTAAACGTGGGACCTGGAGATGGGAACCGCTGGAGATTGGAACCAGCATTCTTACCACTAAGCCATCTCTCCAGCCCTCTACTGACTTTTATTTGTGGGTATGGATGCATGTCCCAGAGTGCACATGTGGAGGTTGGGGAACAACTTGGGGTGCTTGTCCTTTCCTTCCACTTTGTTTTGAAGCAGGGTCTCTCACTGTTTTGCCACTGGAAAGGCCAGTCTACTTGGCCTTTGAAGCTCCAAGATTGTCCTGACTCTCCCAGCCACTGCCATAGGGCCATAAGGATTACATGCAAGTGGGCCACTTAGCATCCAGCTTTACATGGGTGTTGGGGATAGGAACTCCAGTCAGCAGATTTACAGAGCACACACCTTTAACCACTGACCATCTCCACAGCCCATATATTTTTTTGAGGCAAGCCCAGCAGTCTGCCTTTTTTTTTTTTTTTTTTTTGTATGCAAGAGCAAGAGAGTGACAGAGAAAGAGGGAGGGAGAATTGGTACACCAGGGCCTCAGCCACTGCAATGTTGTGTGTGTGTGGTATGTATGGTGTATGTGTGGTAATAACTGTGTGTTTGGTATGTATGGGGTATGTGTGTCATATACATGTGTGTGGGCGTGTACAGTGTATGTGTGTTGTATACTGTGTGTGTATAGTATGTATAGGTATGTGTGGTGTATACATTTGTTTGTGTGTCGAATGCATGATGTATGTGGGGTATATACGTGTTTGTGTGTGTAGTATGCATGGTTTATTTGTGGTATATACATGTGTGTGTGTAGTATGCATGGTTTATGTATGGTGTATGCATGTGTTTGTGTATAGTATGCATGGTATATACATGCATGTGTATAGTATGTATTGTGTATATCTGGTATATTCGTGTGTGTGTGGTACGTATGGTGAATGTGTGGTGTATACATGTGTGTGTGGTATGTATGGTGTATGTGTGGTGTATATGTGTGTGTGTAGTATGTACTGTGTATGTGTGGTGAATACGTGTGTGGTATGTTTGGTGTATGTGTGGTGTGTACATGTGTGTGTGTATAGTGTGTGTGGTGTATAAATGTGTGTGTATGAACGTGTCTCATGTGCCCATATGTCTTCCTCTATCACTCTTCCCCTTAATTTCTTGAGACAGGGTCTCCCACTGAACCCAAAGCTTGCCTCAGGTTTTTGTTAGACTGGCCGACCAGTGAGCCCCAGGGGTCACTCTTTCTTTGCCTTTGTGCATCTGGTTTATGTGGGTTCTGGGGAGCCAAGCCTGGGTCCTTAGGCTTCACAGGCAAGCACCTAAACCACTAACTCATCTTTCCAGCCCAATGCCAGGTTGTTTTATTTTAATATTTTATTTATTTGTTTGAGAGTGAGATACAGAAATAGGCAGGGAGGGAGAGAGAGAGAGAGAGAGAGGGAGGGAGGGAGGATGAGAATATGGGCACACCAGGGCCTCCAGCCACTACAAATGAACTCCAGATGCATACGCCCCCTGTGCATCTGGCTTACATGGGTCCTGGGGAGTCGAACCTGGGTCCTTTGGATTTGCAGGCGAACGCCTTAACTGCTAAGCCGTCTCTCCAGCCCCAGGTTGTTTTTTAATGTGGGTGCTGGGGATCAAACTCAGGCCCTCAGGCTTGTGTAGCATGTTTGTACAAACCAAGCAATCTCTTCAGCCCACCACTTGTCTTTTAGCTAGAATACAACTTCTGCACGAGGTCTGGATTCCCTCTCTAAGCAACACCATTCTCATTTGTCATTTATTTAAATCTCTATCACTCTATTAACATGTTTGGGCCACCAAGAAAAGATGCTGTGGGCTGGGTGGCTTAAACAACAGAAATTAATGCTCCACAATCCAGGAGGTGGGAAGCCCAGAGTCACAGCCTCGGTGGGGCTGCTTTCTTCTGAGGCCTGTGTTCTCGGCGGCTGGCTCGCTGTGATCTCTCACAGCCTCCTCTTTCCTGGACTCTTCATCTTCTCTGCACTTCAGTCCTGTTGGATAATTCTACTTTCATAAGCTCATCTAACTTGTATGTGGGTGTGCAGGCCAGAGGTCAACACTGAGTGCCTTCCTCAGTTACTCTCTACCTTACTTTTTTGACACAGAATATAGAGCTCACTGATTAAGCTAGTCTAGCTGGCCAGCAAGACGGAGGCAGCCTCCTGTCACTGCCCCTTCAGCCCTGCCACGATAAGCAGGCACTGCCACAGCTCGCTTTCTTGTAGGTGTCAGGTACCTGAAAGCAGAGCCTCATGCTTTCACAGTGAGCACCTTTACCCACTGAACCATCTCCCCAGCCCCAGTAGCAGACATTTGAAAAACGAGAGAGAGAGAGAGAACAAAATCACGTAGAGTAGCTGAATCTACACAGGAAAACCTGTGCTTCTTTTTTAAGTATATTTTTATTAAAAAAAACTTTTTATTTATGTGTGAGGAGAGAAAGAGGGAGGAAGAGAGAATGGATGAGAATGGGCATGCCAGGGCCTCCTGCCACTGCCAACAAACACCATATGCATGGGCCATTTTATGCATCTAGCTTTATGTGGGAAATTGAACCTAGGCTGGCAGGTTTTGCAAGCAAGCACCTTTAACTGCTGAGCCATTTCCCTAGCCCCATATATGACCTTTTTTATGTGTTGGACTATTTCCTTCTATTTCTACTTTATTGAATGTTTCTGTAGAGAAATGGTTTTGAAGTTTTTCTAATGCTCTTTCTGCCCAACAAGTTCTTTTTCCTTCACTTTTCTATCTAATGTTAATTTGGTAGACCAGCTATGTCCTGCTCTGTTCTCTCTTTTTTTTTGTATATATATTTTCTTTATTTTTCTTTTTGATGGGCCTTCCCAAAGAGCACAAGCTATCCTGGAATTGGGGGATTGTTTTAGGTTGTTTGATTACATTTCTTAACCTCTCTCTCTCTCTCTTTCTCTCTCTCTCTTTTTCTTTTCTTTTCCAAGGTAGAGTCTCTCTCTAGCCCAAGCTGGCTTAAAATTCACTATGTAGTTTCAGGCTGGCCTCAAACTCATGGCAATACTCCTACCTCTGCCTCCTGAGTGCTGGGATTGAAGGCAAGTACCAGCACACACGGCCTCTTTCTCTTTTCATTCTTCCTTAACTAGAGCGACATGATCTCTTCTCCTTGCCTTTGCTGTCCTTTCTATGTCTCCCTCCTCTGCCTTTTCTGTCACATTAATACTAAGTGCTAGTCTTACTCCACTTGTTTCCCTTACATTCATAATCTCTGTAACTCAGTCCACACAGTAGTATCAGAGTTCCTTGACTCCCTCCAAAAGTATTAGGAATAAATAATTTTCAAATTAACTGTTTTCATTTGGGCCTATCCACTGTTGTAGTTGCTTCTGCAGATAGTACTCTGCTCAGAATAGTACAAGTGATCTCACATGTGGGCTGAAACCTCAACCCTATACAGCCTAATCTCACTTGCACATTGCAATACTTCCCACCAACAATGCAGAAGCACAAGATACATGAGAAACCAAGACAACATTACTCCTCTGAAAATTAATAACTCCAGAGTAATGACCTTGAATTAGAATGAATCAAATAAAATCCCAAAGAATGATTACACAATGTTCAACAAAGTCAGAGAACATGAATTAACTCCTGAATAAATTCAGAGAGACTACAAATAGCTAAATGAAATATGGAAGACAGTACAGGATATGAAACTGGAATCCAAGGCAGTTACAAGTAAGAAATGTAGCATCTAACAGCAATAAAGTCACAAAATCTATTTGGAAGGTCCATAAGAAATATTTTCAATTCTTTCCCATAATTCATTTCCATATTTCATTTTCACAATTCAATACCACAGTTTGTTAATCTCCATAAAATACTAGTGGGAACCCTCAACACTAGATCAAGTTAAAGACAGAACATTGGGGATTGAGGACAAAGTAGATGAATTGGGACATTAAGACAATGACAAAGACAAGCTAACGAGCAGATGTGAGCAGAACAAGTGACTGTATAGAAGACACTAAAAGAACATATCTATGAATTATGACCATAGAAGAATTTCTAGCTAAAGGCAAAAAACATATTCAATAAAGTCATAGCAGAAAATCTTCAAATCTATGAAAAGATATGGCCATCTAGATATGAAAGAGAGAATGCTGAATGTTTGTTGTTGGAACAAAACATATTACAAAATCAGCTTATGGAAGGAAAGGGTTTATTTTCTGTTTCCAGGGAAATTTACATTATGGCAATAGAGGCATGACAGGCCTGAGCAGGAAGTCTGGATCACATCTTCACATCAGTAGGAAGGAAGTGATCTGTATGCCAGGCTTGGAGCTGGCCTATACCTCCTTACAGCCTGCCACCATAAACACACCTTGTCTAGCAAGTCTACACTTTCCAAAGGCCTCACAACCTTTCCAAATTGCCACAACACTGTTCAAAAGTCCAAAGTCTCATCAGAAAATCAAGGTAGTCTCCAAACTGTAAGCCCTATAAATTAAAAACAAAAGTTACAGCTGGGCATAAAGTTGCATGCCTTTAATCCCAGCACTTGGGAGGCAGAAGTAGGAGGATCACTGAGAGTTCAAGGCCACCCTGAGACTACATAGTGAACTCCAGGTCAGCATGGGCTAGAGAGTGAGACCCTACCTCAAAACAAAACAAAACAAAACAAAACAAAACAAAACAAAACAAAAGAAATATGTTCCCCACTTCCAACATATAATGGCACAGAGAAGCATTCCCATTCCAAAAGGGAGGAAAGGAGACATAGTAAGAAAAGATTGGACCAACACAAATTTGTTTTTATTTTTATTTATTTTATTTTATATTTTTTGGTTTTTCAAGGTAGGGTCTTGCTCTAGCCCAGGTTTTTTTTTTTTTTTCCAACACAAAATTGAAAACCAGCAAGGCAAATACCACATCCTGCAGCTCTATGTGTAGCAATTAGGACTCACAATGAAATCATCTGGGGTCCTAAAGGCCTGGGCAGCTCTACCCTTCAAACTGTGCTGTCTGCAGCCCCTCTCCTGAGCAGAATACAACCTCCATCTGTGATGCCTACAGCCTCTCTCCTGGGCAAGAACTTCACTGAACCCACAGTTGTCCTTGGCAGATGGTCCTGGCATCTCTAACATACTGGAGTCTCCACTGAAACTCATAGTTCATCTTCACAGCTCCATGCCATGCTACCCTGATGGCCTTCATGTAGGGATTTTGACACTACCTCATATTACCTAGCCTCTAGAAATGTAGTGGCTGAATCTGACTTTATAACCTGCATCCCTTCATACTTCCAAAACTAGCACCGCATGGGGAACACCACCAAGGTGCATCATCAGCTGGGGAAGAAGCCTGGGATCCTTGGAACATAGGGTAGCTGTCCCTTTAACAATTATACCTGAAGCAGCTGCAGTCTCTGTGGCTTGGAATTTTAGGATGCCCATACTTCTTTCTGTGCCAAATTTCACATCTTTTATATCTCTTTGCTCTGTATTTTGTATTCTTTTGAAATAGATATAAATTAGAGCAAAAATGAAAAGAAAAAAAAACAGGCTCCAGCTTTCCTGTCACAGCGATCCTCCTACTCTGCCTCCTGAGTGCTGAGATTAAAAGCATGTGCCACCACGCCCTGCTTAGACTGGCCTTTTTAAATGAAAGAGTGAGAGCAAGAGAGAGAATTGGTGCTCCAGGGCCTCCAGCCACTATAAATTGGACTCCAGATGCATGTGCTACCTTGCGCATGCATCACCTTGTGCATCTGGTTTACATGGGATCTGAGGAGTCGAACATGGGTCCTTAGGCTTCACAGGCAAGCGCCTTAACTGCTAAGCCACCTCTAGCTGTGGCTTACAGTTTTAAGGGGAAGTTTCATCATGGTGGGGAAAGCATGACAGGCAGCTGGGTGTCACATCTTGTCACATCAGCAGGGAGGAAGCAACAAGACTGAGCTACTAGTACTGACAGGTTGGGCTGGACTAAAAATCTCCAGGCCCACCTCCAGTGGCACATCTATTCCAGCAAGTTTCCCACCTTTCAAAGGTGCCCCAACCTGGGTATCAAGTATGAGGCTTAATCACAAATACACAAGGCTATGGGGAACATTTTATATTCAAGTTATCACAGGAGGTTATAGAACTTCAGAAAGTGTATCTTGCTAGAAGTCAATGGGATAGGTCATTGGGAGGTATTTTTAAAAATATTTTTATTTTTATTATTTATTAGAGACAGAGAGAGAGAGAGGGAGAGAGATGGAGTAGGAAAGGGTATGCCATGGCTTCCAGTCACTGCAAATGAATAGCTCCTGAAGAGCCCTGGGTCACCAGGCCTGGCTCTAGTCTCCAGTGGTTTTTTTTTTTAATTTTTTATTGACAACTTCTGTACTTATAGTCATTAAACCATGATATTTCCCTCCCCTCCCTCATTTTCCCCTTCACAACTCCACTCTCCACCATATCCCGTCTCTCTTCCCATTAGTCTCTCTCTCTCTCTTTTTTTTGATGTCATTGTCTTTTATGTCTATTATGAGGGTCTTGTGAAGGCACTGCAAGGTCATGGATATCAAGGCCAATTTCTGTCTGGATAGTTGCATTGTAAGGAGTCATACCCTTCCTTTGGCTCTTCCATTCTATCCGCCCCCTCTTCTGCAATGGTCCCTGAGCCTTGGAGGGTGTGACAGAGATGTTTCAGTGCTGGGCACTCTTCCATCCCTTCTTCTCAGCACTATGTTGCCTTTTGGGTGATCCCAGTGGTCATTACCACCTGAAAAGAGAAGCTTCTCTACCAGAAGTGAGAGTAGCGTTAATATGTGAATATGAACATTACATGGTGCTTTCAGGGCAGCTTGGTAAGAATAATATATATATTTACCCAGACAAGAGCAGGCTTTATACCCCTAAGGCTCATGACCTCCCCTGCCATAGGCTTTTGATTAGGTTTTCAGTATCAGGCATGTATTCCCTCCCATAGAGCAGGCAGGTCTTTAATCCAATTAGAGAGCACTTGGTTTCCCCCAAAGCAGACATGCCACTATTGCACCTATTTGTTCCTTTGCCCTGTCTGGCCAAACTGGAAGCTTACAGTATCCACTGTTTTCAATGCTGATGACTTCTGTCTCCCATAAGGCTGCATGCAGTGCAGCTTTTTCTAGCTTTCAGTTGGCTGTTCTACCGGGAGAAGGTTTTCTGCTTAGCACCAGCTTGATTTCTCAGTGACCTTGCTGCCCATACATGTGAAGTCTTCAGCAATGGGTTTTACCATCTGTTACTCATGGGGAACCAAGGGCCTTGGCAATAGCCTGTAATGTTTTGCAGGCAATAGGGACCTCCCTGGCCAACAACTCACTGGTAGGAATCCCATCCCCGGCACTGAAAAATTTCTAGTAGCAATCTATGGCTTCTGAATGTGTCATTATCCAAAGAAGTAGGCTTTCATATGTCTTATTCAGAATATCTTGAATTTTGATTGACCCTCCCCCACCCTTAGTTTTTTAAAATATTTTACTTATTTATAAGAGAGAGAGAGAAAGAGGCAGATAGAGAATGGATTTGCCAGTGCCTCTAGCCATTGCACATGAACTCCAGATACATGCACCACCTAGAGCATCTGGCTTTACTTGGGTATTGGGGAATCAAACTCAGGTCCTTAGGCTTTGCAGCAAGCTTCTTAACTGCTGAGTCATTTCTCCAGCCCCTTGTCTGGAGCAGGTAACAACACCAGGATTCGTTATTTCTATCTCACCTTCCTAGAACATGATTGTCAAAGTTTCTCATGTGTATTAGGTTTCACAAAAATTTTCTCTCTAATTGTGAACACAACAGAAAACAGTCACTTCTAATTTTACTCAAATTTAATTATTAAATAAGAAGATACACTATAAAGAGACCAATAATCAGGCCAGTATTTCTCAAGCTTTTTTATTATTATTGCCCCCTGTGCAGTCTTTTCAGACAAATTTCCAAAAATAGCTCTTCTCCCCTTGAAAATTTAATATTTGAAACATGCTAAATGGCTCTGTGGAGGGATATTTTAGCCACTGGAGTACTTCTTGAGAATGTATGTATGCTCTAGATATTTGACTAAGTAATTTTAGAAACGTGGGGAAAATCTTTCAGTATGACACCATTTTAAAACCAGAGCATTGGGCTGGAGAGAAGGCTTAGCAGTTAAGCGCCTGCCTGATAAGCCTAAGAACCCGGTTCCAATCTCCAGGTCCCACATTTAGCCAGATGCAAAGTGACTCAAGGGCACAATGCTGCACTTGACCACAAGGGGGCGCACGCATCTGGATTTCATTCACAGCAGCTGAGATTGCTGGTGCACCCATCTCTGTCTCCCTCTCCCCTGTCTGTCTCTCTCTGTGTCTCTCTCCAAAAATAAATAAAATAATTTAAAAAATTAAAGCCAGAGCACTCATGTCTTTATCGTAAGTCACAATTGATACTATAACTTCCCTTTCTGAGTGACAGCCCCCACTTTTCTTGCCCCCTTTGGGACTATTGGTCAGGGATTAGCATGGGCTTGAGCTCTCTGTAGAGTGAGGGTCTGGGTATTCTCTGGCATCAATGAGAGCTTCTTTTCAGGTCTGTGTGTACTTATCTCCAACTAGTTTGAGATCCCACTGGCCATCTTTGTTTCGATGGATTTAGTTGGCCAATTAGCATTAAAATGTTCAAGGGCCAGTCAGAGATTGAGAACGTCTCTCCTGTGGTGTTGGACGTGGAACCCAGGGCTCATGCATGCCAGACAAACACCCTACACTGAGCTAAATCCCCAGCCCATAGCCCATGTATTAAAGGGTTGGTTCCCAGCCTGAAACGCTATTAGGAGGGAGTGGACTCTTTGAGATTGAGGCCTAGTGGGAGGGTTAGGTCATTGGGCATGTGCCCTTAAAGGGAATCATCAGACCCTGGCCCTTCTTTCTTCTCTCCATGTTTCCTGGCTACTCGAAAGTGAGTAGCTTGCTACACCACACCTTGCCTGCCATGAGGTCCAAAAGCAACACAGGGCACTGAAAGCATTAGCACCAGCAAACTTTTCTTTCCTTATGAATTGATTTCCTTGGTACTTTGTCACAGTGTTACAAATGCAATTTACAGCTCCTGAAGAGTCATCTTACTGTTTTCTTACAATGGGCATTCATTTCCTAGAACTGTTGCTGCTGAAAATTGTTAAAATCTTTGTGATTTAAATAACATGAACTTATTATCTTACAGTTCTTGAGGTTAAAAGTGAGACATGAGGGCTGGAGAGATGGCTTAGAGGTTAAGGTGTTTGCCTGCAAAGCCCAAGGATCCTGGTTTGATTCTCCAGGTCCCATGTAAGCCAGATGCACATGGTGGTGCACGTGTCTGGAGTTCATTTGCAATGGCTGGAGGCCCTGGAGAGCCCATTGTCTCTCTTTCCTCTCTTTCTCTCTCCCCTTCTCTGTCTCTAATAAGTAAATAAAAATAAATAAAATCTTTTTTTTAGTGAGACATGAATTTACTTGGTCAGTGTGAAGACATTATCAGGACTGCTCAGCCTCCTGGAGTCCACTATGAAGAGACTCCTCCCAGCTTTTTGTGACTGTGATCCTGCCTCATCTCTTGTGGACCCCAATCTTCAGAGCCAAGGATTAAATCTCTCTGGCTCGCTTTCATTACCACATCTCTGATGGTTAATTTTGATTTTCATCTTGTTTGCATTAAAATACCTGGGACATTAATGAGGCACACTTGAGTGTGTCAGTGAGACATGTATCTGGGTGTTTCCAGAGAAGTCCTGGGAAAAGACTTAGGAAGGGGTGGCAGCATCCCAGAGGCTGGGATTCCAGACTGAATGACAAGCAAAGAAGAAGAATCTGAGCTGAGTTCACTCTGCTTCCTGACTACAGACACAATGACTCTACCTCTCACTTGCTCGCTTTTTCCCTCCACCACCGGCAGGTAGAGCTGATGAGAGATTTTGATTTTCATCTTGTTTGCATTGAGCGAAATGTCGGCGACTCAAACCCCCTCCCCAAAACACCGAGGCAAACCATTGAGCCGGGAGAAACGTCAGTGAGGAACTCACTCCTTTATTGTCATGGGGAGGTATTTACATTTTTGAGGAAGGGGGTAAGAGAGGATGAGAGAAATAAGGGCCAATATTATTTCACCACATCAGCAGCAGCTGGGCGGAGGCAGCATCCAATCAGCAGTAGCTGGGATTTCAGCCTGAATGCTGAGTCACTCAAACAGGTCAGAAAACTCAGGCTCTGGAAGCTCAACCAGGCCTCACCAGGAGCCAAGTAAAAACTCCTGGCTGGGCCCAGAACCACAATGTGACACTGGGCAGGGCCCAACAACACTGCCATCACCATGCCTTCCCTGGATGGTGTCCTCTCAAACCATAAGCCAAAATAAATCCTTAAGTTGCTTTTGTCAGTTATTTTATCATAGCAAAGAGAGAAAAGTGCCTCATACAATCTCTTCCCTGACTCCGACATCTCTGCCCCGTATAAAAGCCCTTGTAGCTGAGCACGGTGGCTCACACTTGGAATCCTTGGTAGACACATGAGGATCAGGAGTACAAGGCCATCCATGGGTACATCTCAACTTTGAGGCCAGCCTGACTACATGAAACCCCGTCTCAAAAAGACCAACAGATAAGCAAATAAATAAGCCGAAGTAAACAAAGACCCTTTTGATTACAGGGCCTACCTACATGGAGAATCTTGACAATCTTCCCACCTCCAAATGTGTGTGTGTGTGTGTGTGTGTGTGTGTGTGTGTGTGTGTGTGTGTGATGGCACACATGTGGAGGTCAGAGGACAATCTTGGTGTCAGTCCTCAATTTGCTCCTTGTTTGAGGCAAGGTCTATTTGTCAGTGCCTATGCTAGATTGATTGGATCAGAAATCAGGTAAGAGACATGCCAATTGAGTGGGCCTGTGAGGCCATCTCCAGGAAGGATTAACTGAGGAGGAAGGCCTTCCCTCAGAGTGGGTAGCCCTGAAGGTGACAGCCTATGTATAACGAGCTTCCAAGAACACGTAGTTGTCTTTGCCTGGCTGCCCTCGCCACTTGCTGGTGAATACATCTACCCTGTTGCTGCCATGCTCAAGGACATCAGAACCCAGCTCATCAACTTTCCAACACAGACTGAACATCATCTGCTCTCCAGGCCTTCAGTATAAGATTGGGACTGCTGAGGCAGCCAGTCTCATGAGCGGAGCAGCTACCAGGTTCTCAGATGCTCTAGCCTGAGACAGCCGTTGTCAGACTTCCCAGCTCATATCATGTAAGCTAATTCAATACATCCTCTTTATAATCCACGTTCATTCTTTCAGCCTGTTACTCTAGAGAACCCTGAGTAACACACGAGCTTCTGGGAGTCTCCTGTTTTGGCATTCTCTTTCACCATAGGAGCTACTACATGGGTTCTGGTGATCTGAGCTCGGGTTTCATGCTTGCTTGGCCAGCACTTTCCCCGTTGACTAATCTCACCCTCCCAAGACCCTCAATTTAGTCACATTCACAAGGCCTCTTACCATATTCTCAAGAGAAGTGGATTAAACCACGGACATATTTGAGGGACCATTTATTGTGCCTACCACAGCAGAGACTTTAAGTAGTGAGCCCCAGGGAAGGGACTGAAAACACTGGAATGCGATGAAAGGACTGTGACCCCTACTTTTCATGTTAATCTAGAAGAAATACTCGGAATCCTGGGAACAGTCTTCCTCACAGCCTGTCTTCCCAAATGACTCCAACCCAGGAGCCCGGATGTCATCTAAAGCCGTCCGGACCCCAGCTCGACACAGAGATTTGCTTAGATCTGCAAACTCAGCCATCCCTGCAGTTCTTAACTACATTAATGGCGCTGTATTGCCACCTCTGCAGCATGCCACTGGGATCCTGCAGAGCTTCCTGGGTGACAGAGACATTTCACTTGACACCTCCTTCTTTCTAATGGCCAGGTCTACTCTGGGTTACAGAAAACGAAGCCCCACGTGGACTGCTGGAAAACAGAGCATCGCAGTCCCCACAGGCTGCAGGATTGTCTCAGATCTTCGGGACGTCAGTCTCACCTGGGGAAGGCTAGCGCTAGGGCAGTGGACTATGAAACCTTCCACACTCACCTTCCAGGAAGAGTTCCGCCTTCTCTCTTTTCTCCGTCTTTATTGTGAGACTTGAGCCATTTCTCCTAGTCATATTGGGGGGTCAACTCAGAGCATACCTGATGCCAGAAAATTAAAAAAAAAAACCATTATGTTTTAAACATCTAAGGCCTCGGGGTGTGACGCTGATACCACTGCCTTGCTATGAACCCTAGTTCCAGTTGTTCATAAATGAAAAAACCTCATAAATAGCTCATTCAAAGCTTATAAGTAAGCTTTGGGTTGGCTGAAGACTGTCCTTTGGTGGAATTTGATCATTGGGTCTCCAAACTAGATTGTGCCTATCTTAGTGACTTTCTCATTACTATGAACAAATTCCTAACCAGAAGCAACTAAGGAAGGAAAGAGTTGAATTCAGCTTATGGTTTTGCACGAATAGGATTCACAATGTGGGGTAGGCATGGCAGCCTGTCTCATCTCATTTCAGCCAGATTCCAGAGGCAGAGGGTGAACAGGAACTGGCGCCAGGCTATAAAATCCCAATGACCCACTTCCTCTACAAGGCTCTACCCCCCCCCCCCAAAGGTTCCACAACCTTTCCAAACAGTGCCACCAGCTAGGAACAAAGTATTCAAACACACCAGTCTATGGGGACATTTACATTCACACCAAAACAACGCTCTATTGGCTTTCAGCGTAACCAGAGCTGGGGTTGGTGGTACGTGCTTATTATTCCAGCACTCAGGAGGCTGAGACAGAATAATGAGGTCAAGGTTAACATGGGATATACAGCAAGATTCTGGTTGTTTTGTTGTTGTTGACAGGGTCCACTCTAGCCCAGACTGGCCTCAAACTCTTGGGGAACCTCTTACCTGAGTGCTGGCATGAGCTACCATGTCCAGCTTGCTCACTTTTTAAGGTGATCAGAAAAACACCCTGACTTTCAAAAGATATCGAAGGTGTAGCAGTTGCCTATTCATTGTTGAGACAAAACATCCAACCAGAATCAGCTTATGGGAGGGACGGGTTTATTTGTGCTTACAGTTTTAGGGGCAGTTTTTTAAAAAATATTTTATTTATTTATTGCAGGCAGAAAGAGACAGAGGAGGGAGGAGAGAGAATGGTTGCCTTTATGCTTTCACAGGTGAGTGCCTTAACTGCTAAGCCATTAAATCTTCTACTTCAGAATCAATAGCTTCTTTGAAGACACAATAACACTTAATACAGCTAGGACTTGAAGACAGAAATTTGGTTGGTTCAAAAGCTAATTAAACTTCCAACTTGCTCAAGTAGAATTTCAAAAAGGCAAAATTGTATTTTTTGCAGAATGTGGTCCCCTGGGGTCACCAATAACAGTCAGCTGCTAATAGTATTAATTAGTATTTAGTATTTAGAATCCTGACATCATGAGGAATCCAGGCATCCTTTAGTCTTCTAATGACCTTTCTTCCCAATGGGAGATTTGTGCCTACATTAAGAAATTAGAGGGCTGGAGAGATGGCTTTAAGGTGCTTGCGTACAAAGCCTAAGGATACAGGTTTGATTCACCAGAACCCAGACAAAGCCAAATGCACAAAGTGGTGCATGAATCTGGAGTTAATTTATAGCAGCTGGAGGCCCTGGCTCTCTCTTCCTCTTTTTGCTCTTTCTGTGCTTGCAAATAAATAAATAAAAGTTTAAAAAAAGAAGCTAGGGGTTGTTGGCGAGGCAGCAGTGGAGGGATCACCATGAGTTCAAGGTCACCCTGAGACTACATAGTGAATTCCAGGTCAGCCTGGGCTAGCATGAGACCCTACCTCAAAAAAACAAACAAAAACAAACAAACAAAAAAAGTTTTAAAAAAGAAATCAGAAGGATCTCAAATAAATAATTTAATGGTTCACTTTCAGACCTTGGAAAAACAAGAAGCAGCCAAACCCCAAATCAGTACATGGAAAGAAATAATTACAACCAGGGAACAAATTAATGAATAGAAACAAGTAAACAACAAAAGCAATACAATGAATCAATGAAACAAAGAGCTGGTATATTAGGGCCTCTAGAGGAACACACCAATAGAATGAATATATCATAAAAGAATTTATTAGATTGGCTTACACAAATATAGGCTGCGCGGTGCAGCAACAGCTGTCTGCAGGTAGGAGAGTCTGAGACCCAAGTGGCTGATCAGTTCATGAGGCTAGATGCCTCAGCAGTCCCAATCTGGTGCTGAGCCTGGAAAATTCCTGAAGAACCTCGGGTCTTCAGTCTGAATGGGAAGGCTGGGGAAACTGGGTTCCAGCTACCCAAGGGCAGAAGCAAGGAGCATGGGTAGCCAGGCAAAAAGCACTGCCTTTTCCTGGGAGCTCCTGAGGCATCGGCTGCCACAGAAGAGTCACCCATGCTGGAGGAAGGTCTTCCTCCCTCAACGAATTCTTTCTGGAAACACCCTCACAGACCCACCCAAGAGCCTTGTCTCTCACTTGATTCCTGATCTGATTACATTGACAACAGAAACTGTCAACGTAACATCCGACTCCATCTCCTATGTCATCCTTACTTTGCAAAAGAAGACAGTAACAAGGTCAAAATTCTACCTAACGGGATCAAACCATCCCCCGCACAACCAGAAATATACTGTTCTGTCCCCTCCCCACAACAGGCAAAGCCTCTTGAGGAGTGCTTAATTGCTAGTATACAATAATTTAAATATGATAATAGAGCCAGGTGTACTGGTGCACACCTTTAATACCAGAACTTGGGAGGCAGAGGTCGGAGGATCGCCATGAGTTTCAGGTTACCCTGAAACTACACAGTGAATTTCAAGTCAGCCTGGGCCACGTCGGGATCCTGCCTTGACAAACTAAAATAAATAAATAGGATAAATGGGCTGGGGAGATTGCTCAGTGGTTAAAGGTGCTTGCTTGCAAAGCCTGCTGGCCACGGTTCAATTCCCCAGTACCCACATCAACCCAGATGCACAAAGTGGTGTATACATCTGGAGTTTATTTGTAATAGCAATAGGCCTGGTGTGCCCATGGTGTTTCTCTCCCCCCACCACCCCCCATATCTCAAATAAATAAATCTCTTTTTTAAAATACTTTTATTTGAGAGAGACAGAGAGAGAGGAAGAGGCAGAGAATGGGCACACCAGGGACTCTCAGCTGCTGTGAACAAATTCCAGATGTGTGTGTCCCCTTGTGTGCATATGCGACATTGTGCGCTTATGTCACTTTTGCGTCTGGCTAAACGCAGGACCTAGAAATTTGAACAAGCATTCTTAGGCTTTGCAGGCAGGCGCCTTAACTGCCAAGTCATCCTTCCAGCCCAAATCAATCTCTTTTAAAAATAAAAATAGGGCTGGATGAATGGCTTAGTGGTTAAGGCGCCTGCCTGCAAAGGACCCTATATATACTAGGCTAAACTCCCCAAGACCCACGTAGACCAGATACACAAGGGGGCGCATACATCTGGAGTTTGTTTGCAGTGGTTGGAAGCCCTGGCATGCCCATATTCTCTCTCTGACTATTTCTGTATCTCTTTCTCTCCCAAATAAATAAATAAAAATAAAATATTAAAAATAAAAATAGCCAGGCATGGTTGTGCACGCCTTTAATCCCAGCACTTGGGAGGCAGAGGTAGGAGGATCACTGTGAGTTCAAGGCCACCCTGAGACTACAGAGCAAATTCCAGGTCCTCCTGGACTAGACTGAGACCCTACCTCAAAAAAAAACAAACACAAAAACAGGGGGCTGGAGAGATGGTTTAGTGGTTAAGTGCTTGCCTGTGAAGCCTAAGGACCTAGGTTCAAGGCTCTGTTCCCCAGTACCCACGTAAGCCAGGTACACAAGGTGGCGCATGTATCTGGGGATCGTTTGCAGTGACTGGAGGCCCTGGTGTGTCCATTCTCTCTCTTTCTCTCTCTCTGCCACTGTCAGTTTGTCTGTCTGTTGTTCTCAAATAAATAAATAATTTAGAAAATAAAAAAACAAAAATAGGGCTGGAGAGATGGTTAAGCACTTGCCTGTGAAACCTAAGGACCCCAGTTTGAGGCTCAATTCCCCAGGACCCATGTAACCCAGATGTACAATGTGGTGCACGCATCTGGAGTTCATTTGCAGTGGCTGGAGGCCCTGGTGTGCCTGTTCTCTCCCTCTCTCTCTCTCTCTCTCTCTCTGCCTTTTTCTCTCTGTGTCTGTTGCTAATAAATAAATAAAAAGAAAACAAAAAATAAAAATAAATAAATAAATAAAAATAAATAGGGCTGGAGGAATGGCTTAGCAGTTAAGGTGTTTGTCTGCAAAGCCAAAGCACCCTGGTTTCACTCCCCAGGACCCACGTAAGCCAGATGCACAAGGGGGTGCATGTGTCTGGAGTTCATTTGCAGTGGCTGGAGGCCCTGGCATGCCCATTCTCTTTGTGCCTCTCTCTCTCTCTGACCCTCTCAAATAAATAAAACTTTAAAAAAGTAAAGAAAGGGCTGGAGAGATAGCTTAGTGGTTAAGGCGCTTGCCTCTGAAGCCCAAGGACCCAGGCTTGATTCTCCAGGTCCCATGTAAGCCAGATGTACATGGTGGCACATGCATCTGGAGTTTGTTTGCAGTGGCTGGAGGCTCTGGCACACCCATTCTCTATCATTCACTCTGTCTCAAATAAATAAAGTAAAATAAATTTTTAAAAAAAGAAAGAAGAAAAGAAAAATAGGGCTGGAGAGATGGCTTAGGGGTGAAGTCATTTGCCTGCAAAGCCAAAGGATCCCAGTTCGATTCTCCAGGACCCATGTTAGCCAGATGCACGAGGGGGTGCACATGTCTGGAGTTCATTTTCAGTGGCTGGAGGCCCTGGTGCACCCATTCTCTTTCTCTCTCTCTCTTTGTCTCTCTCTGCCTATTTCTCTCTCTCAAATAAATAAAGTTTAAAAATAAATAAATAAATAAATAAAGATGAAAGCCTGGGTTGATCTCTGCAGTCATACACTTCATGGCTGTGATTTACTTATTATTTATTATTTTTTCTTTTTTTTCTTTTTTTAATTAAGTAGAAACTTTGTGTGGATACATCTTTGTGTTGTACCATCATTTTCCTTTTTCTTGCCCCCATTCCACTGAGACCCTCCTTAGTGGGATTGCTGGTATTCACTGTGGAGTTGTGGGTTCTGAGATGTGAGAGCAGCAGTCAGTCATTGTGGGAGGGAGCGCAATGCCTCTGGACTGGATATTCTCTCCCACCCTGTGGATCTTACATTCTTTCCACCCCCTCTTCTGCACAATTCTCTGAGCCTTGGTGGGTGTGCTTTAAGTCTACTTTAGTGTTGCGCTCTCAGCAGCTCCTGGATTTCTGCTTTGGTGCATTTTGAGTATCCTTAGCATCCATCTCCATCACCATGGCCCTGGTTGTCAGGCTCACCATGGAAGCAGCACTCTTGCTCCTCTCCCCAGTTCCTTGGCAGGGTGCACCCTAGCTGCTGTGCTAGGGGTGGTTCATCTTGTCTTGTTGGTACATTTTGGTTGTTCTTGATTCTTGCTGCTTTCTGGAGCCCACAGGCCCCCAAAACGCTGCGCCCCTCACCAGCCTGTGAGCCTGGCTGTGATTTTTTTACCTTGTGTGACTGTGCTCACATTTACTTACTGTGTCAGAGAACACAATGAGCCAGCTTTTCAAATGACTTATCAGTAATGTAATGGTAAATTCATGGTAAAAGGTCTATCAAAATATAAGATAATTAATCTTAGTACTCAGGAGGTTAAGGTAGGATGTTTGATGTGAATTTGAGGCCAGCCCAGGGCTACAAAGTGAGTTCCAAGTCAGCCTGGGCTAAAGTGAGACTCTGCTTCAATAAAAAACAAAAACAGCTGGGCATGGTAGTGCATGCCTTTAATCCCAGCACTCAGGAGGCAGAGGTAGGAGGACTGCCATGAGTTCAAGGCCACTCTGAGACTATGTAGTGAATTTCAGGTCAGCCTGGGCTAGAGTGAAACCCTACCTTGAAAAATGAAAATAAATAAATAAATAAACCAATATGTTTTAATATAACAGATCTTGAAAATCTGACTAATATGATTTTAAAACCCAAATTGTCAAGGTTGTGTGAAGAATGACTTCAATTATCTGAAGAGACAATTGAAATATGTATTTGTTTGAGACCAGGGATCTCAAGACATACTGATACTCCACCCCAAAGTACATACTGCAACAATTTTGATGCAGAAGCAAGTGGAATCTAGTTGTTGTCCCTTAAGCCAACCACAGAAAAGATTTTACAAAAAATAATACAAGGGCTGGAGAGATGGCTTAGTTAAGGGTGCAAAGCCAAAGGACCTCAGTTTGCTCCCCCAGGACCCATATAAGCTGGATGTACAAGGTGGCGCATGCCTCTGGAGTTAGTTTGCAGTGGCTGGAGCCCTGGCATGCCCATTCTCTCTCTCTCTCTCTCTCTCTCTCTCTCTCTCTCCTCTTTCTCTCTCACTCCCTCAAGTAAATGAATAAATAAATACAATTAAAAAATAATAATACAATGCTTCTCTTTTTAAAAAATATTTAATTTATTTATTTGTAAGCATAGAGATACAGACACACAGAGAAAGACAGAGAGAGAAAGAGAGAATGGGCATGCCAGGGCCTCTTGCCACTGCAAACAAACTACAGATGCATGCACCACCATGTGCATCTGGCTTTGTGTGGGTACCGGGGAAACCTGGACCATCAGGTTTGCAACCAAGCATCTTAACTGCTGAGCCATCTCTCCAAGCCCACAATACTTCCCTGTTAACTAGAATTTTTTTGTTAATTCTTTTTCATAAATAAGCTATTTATAGTAAAATTTGATGGGGCTAAATTGTCATTTTAAATATCTAATATTTATTTTAATATGAATATAGCAAATTTGAATATAATAAAGATAAATAATTCGGTTATAATAAATACCAATAGACATAATGCATATAATAGCTCAATTGGGGCCTCAAATTTCAGGAGTTTAAAGTAGTTCTGAGTCTAAACGTTTTGAGAACCACTAGAGCTGAGCAAGGACAGCTGGTGAATTTTGGTAGATGACTATGACTACCTGGCAGAGTGAGACAGGGACAGGCAGAAGCTGTAGCAGGATTTGAGAGCATGGGGTTTTGTCCATGTAGTGGGCTCTAAGAGCATATGGTAAGTGTTTGGGGGGAAAAATCCGTGGGAATTCTTGTAGCCCTAAACAGCTGGTTCCCTTGGTGTGTCCTGACAAATAACTCATTCTTCTCCCCAATGCTTATACATGGCTTGGCTGTGCTCCACTGACTGGAGGGTCTGTCATTGCTTAATTTAAAATCTTTCTCAGGCTTTCCTCTAATTCAGTCTCACTGAAGGTCATTTCTGATACATTAATACTTTTTGGTGGATTTATATTGTCTTGATTTTTTGTGTTTCTTGTATTATAATGTAGAGATTTTTGCATCTTGGATTAATTTAATGCTTGGTTTTTCTAATTATCTGCAGTAATATTAGATGTATCAATCAATCTGATATTACATATCTTCAGGGTAGGAGCTTAAGATGCTAGGTGTGGCTCTTAAGGCTCTCAGAGTAACCACAAAAGTGACCCTAGGTGTTGGGTGTGCCTGCTATGAGAATATTCAAGTGGGCTGAATGGAACAGAGTACAGTCAAATTCTAAAAACTTAACTAAACAATGTACCCATTCAATGAAATACAGCACAGAGTATTTGTGCAAAAGTAGGTGTTATGTCAAACAGATCCTTAATACCATCACAGTCCCTAAGGATGTGTGTTGCCCCACATCCTTAATCCTGTCAACTGGGAGGCTAAGATTTCTGGTCTGTAGAGGGTTCCAAGGTCAGCTTGTGACCAAGTGAGACCCTTTCCCAATGATTGACAGAAGAGGAAACAAAGGCACTATAAATCAGGAAGCAACAGATGAGCAGCCAAAAATATAGCTTATTTAAGAAAGTCAGATCTGACCACCCATCAGGTTTAACATATAATTTACCCTGACATGGAAGGTACAACTAGCCCTTCCAATGCAGGCCTATACACCAGGCTTATTTGGTGGGTACTGACCTGGTATAATCCAAGTTACCTGTTGGGATGGTTTTGGTCTCAGCTATGCTGCATGGCCACTTGGGTCCTTCTTTGCTGTGTTGTGGGCTCAGGAAGGCGGGCTGCGTCTGTGCGTCTGTGGGTCGCTGCTCTGGTCATGCTGGGTGCCCGGTGGGTGAGCTTTCTTCCTCAGGTCTCTGGTGCTTGCTGGCGCTTGTGCTGGTGGTGGGGGAGGGGAGGCTGTGGATGGTGGCTGAAGTCTGTCAGCTCCTCCACGCAAACCTCTTCCTCACAAGCCGCTCCGTTGGTCTCTGCCATCCTCCTTGCACGTTTCTTGAGTTTGCGAGGAGGCTGGTGTGATTGGAAAATACCCTCTCCTGGCTTTAAAATCCTGCGGCTCAGGCGGAGCCTGAGGCTGCCCTGACTGACGCAGGTGTGTCACCTGGGTTTAGAACTTTAATACAGATTAAACCTGGAGTTAGAGAGCTGGGGTTTAAATGCCGGCTGTTTTCTTACCATGTGACCTAAGCACAAGTCAAGGAGTTTCTCCTCAGCCTTCTCTGTGCATCATTGCTCACATTTATAAAACGTGAGTGATACTGGAACTTAGCTCATTCTATGAGAAACTATGTGAGCATCTGACCTCAATGCTAGGCTAGGCTCATGGTTTTTTTGGGAGCAGGAGTGGTTGGTGTTTTTGAGCTAGGGTCTCACTGTAGGTCAGGTGTTTTTTTTAATTATTATTTTTTATTGACAATTTCTATATTTACATACAAAAACCACATGATATTTCCCTCTCCTCCCCCCATTCCACTTTAGAACTCCAATCTCCATCATATCCCCTCCCTCTCTCCATTAGTCTCTCTTTTAATTTGATGTTATCATCTTTTTCTTCTATTTTGAGGGTCTTGCGATGGTATTGCTAGGCACTGCAAGGTCATGGACATCAAGGCCAATTTCTGTCTGGGCAGGTGCATTGTAAGAAGTCATACCCTTCCTTTAGCTCTTCCATTCTATCCGCCCCCTCTTCCGCAATGGTCCCTGAGCCTTGGAGGGTGTGACAGAGGTGTTTCAGTGCTGGGCACTCCTCCATCCCTTCTTCTCAGCACTATGTTGCCTTTTGGGTCATCCCAGTGGTCATCGCCATCTGAAAAGAGAAGCTTCTCTAACCAGAAGTGAGAGTAGCGTTAATATGTGAATATGAACATTAAGTGTAGTGCTTTCAGGGCAGCTTGGTGGGACTAATATATACATTTAGTCAGACAAGAGCAGGCTCATGACCTCACCTGCCATAGACTTTTGCTTAGGTTTTTCAGTACCAGGTATGTATTCCCTCCCATAGAGAGAGCCTTCAGTCCAATTATGGAGCAGTTGGTTACCCCAAGAGTAGACATGCCACTATTGCACCCATTCAGTTATTGGGCCTGTATGGCCAAACTTGAATATTCAGTGTCCACTGTTTTCACTGCTGATGACTTCTGTCTCCCATACGGCTGCATGCAGTGCAGCTTTTTCTAGTTTTCAGTTGGCTGGTCTACAGGGAGAAGGTTTTCTGCTCAGCACCAGCTTGCTTTCTCAGTGACCTTGCCTCTTAGGCAAGAGATGTCTTCAGCAATAGGGTCTTACTATCTGTTTCTCAAGGGAAACCAAGGGCTTTGGCAAAAGCCTTTAATGTTTTGGAGGCTACCGGGGCCTCCTTGGCCAACAACTCACTGGAAGGTATCCCATCCCAGACACTGAAAATTTTCTAGTAACAGTCTACAGCTTCTAGATGTGCCATTATTCAAAAAAGTAGGTTTACATAAGTCTTATTCACACTATCTTGAATTTAGATTGACCCTCCCCCTGCCCTTCTTTTATGCATTCTCTTCCCATGGCCTCACTTAGGCCATTCCCCTCCCTGTAATCTGTTCTTCTACTTACATATGTGCAATACCATACACTTAAGTCCTCCCTTTCCTCCCTCCCTTATAGCCTTTTACCAGCTTACTGGTTTCTGGTATGTCATGTTGTTTTGGAACTCTCTCTGTAGTCAGTCCTAGGCTGGCCTTGGACTCAAAGAAATCCTCCTACCTCTGCTCCCAAATGCTAGGATTAAAGGCATGTGTTGGGCTGGAGAGATGGCTTAGTGGTTAAGGCACTTGCCTGCAAAGCCAAAGGACTCAGGTCCAATTCTCCAGGACCCATGTAAGCCAGATGCACAAGGTGGTGCATGCATTGCAGTGGCTAGAGGGCCTGGTATGCCAATTCTCTCTCTCTCTCTCTCTCTCTCAGTCTGCCGTTTTCTTTCTCTTTCTCAAATAAATAAAATAAAATTTTTAAGGCACGTGTCACCACACCCAGCTAGGTTCATATTTGAGGGTTATGGTAATGACAATCTCATTTAATTCTCATCATAACTCCAGGTAAGCCAAGCCAGGTGAGGTTTTGGCACTGTTTCTTCAGACAGCCTCCCTGAGCCACACACTCCATGATTTGCTATGGAGCCCAGCTCCATGCCACCAATCTACCACACAGTCACACTTATGTCCCTACGAGTTGTCTCGCTCCAGTGCCTACCCTTTCTTTCCTTACCTACCCTCTCCATGTCTCATTCTCTTCCTCAACTTCTCCAGAGACCAGCTCCATTAAGTAGTATTGCCTGCCCTGGCCTGTCATGGGGACGGTGGTCCTGGTTTTGAACCATAAAGGCAGGCCAGGAGTTAACCTTCGGCTTCACATCCATCCAATTCCCTGTGGTCCCAGACATACCTCTCAGTCTGCCAAAACCAAATAATTTATTTAAAGCATTTTTTTAAAGTGATGGGTATGCAAGGTAAAAATATCCAGAAGAGGCAGAAGGGAGGCAAAGGATGCCTCCCTCTAGACTGTTCTCTGGGCTCCCCCCTACAGGGAACGTCAGGCAGTTTCAGTCAGCTCACGTTACCTGCATGGGGACTGTCCTCTGCATGAGTGTCCTCACTGTGCCGTTGGAGCACTCACTGACCTCCCAGCAGGGCCCCACATCCTTCCTCCCTCCTGCCTCCTCACATTCCATGTCCTCCTCTTCCTTCCGCCGCTTCTCCAGGAAGACTTGCATTGTTTCTTTAGCATCTCCAGCTTTCTCCTTCCTGACAACAGCCCTATTTCGGGCATATGCCTTGCCATTTTGTCATCCAGCTCATCACCTGCTAGTTTCCGGTGGCTTGGTACGAGCTCATCCCTCATTCCTGCTTAGCTAAGGGTAGATTGTCCACCCCCTATGGCTTCCACAACTTTCTACTCCCTGAAGATTCCCCAGTTCACTTTGCTGGGCTTCAGGCCTCTGTGTCCAGTTGAAATGACCTCTCTTCACAGCTGCCCTTTGAGAATGTGTGAACCAAATTCATCCTTTCTGCCTCTAACTTAACCTGGCCATGCTCCTGATGAGTGTTGTCCACATCTGTTTGATCATCTGAAACTTGAAACTTCAGATACACAAACTTTGAAGACCTCCGTCCACCCCCATTCAGGAGGAAGTCTGTAGGCAGTGTGGGCACTGTGCCTCACAGGCAATTCAGCATGAGCAACGTTTCCCAAATCCCCTTCCTCTACACTACCACTCCCCCGTTACTCTGCTATGTTGATCTTCATTTTATGTATCATGCCCATGACATTGTAAATCTACCAGCAACTCTCACTATTTATGCATTGTGAATTCACCTCCTCTCCAAAGTTCAAGATCCAAAAACAAATTCTTGCAGTGCTCTGAGGTCATTTGGAGACAGTCATACAGTGGCCAAGAACTTCAGTCCCCTTACCCTCTCAGCTGAGGTCAAACAAGGGACTCTTTGGTTTCATATTGTAATAATTTTCAAATTTTTGGTCTTCTTATTTTAATACTTTTATTTTAATTCTCATACTATGGAAGATGGGCCCTTTTCATGGACTATTTAGAGCCATGATTTTTGTATTTTTGTGCTGTTTTAATTTCATTATTTCCAACAGCCCCAAGGGCTATGCAGAAGCACTGTTCCTAGGTGCCAGGAGGTGATGTTGCACCTAGCAGAGAAAAATCCATGTGTTGAACAAGATTTGTTCAGACACAAACTTTAGAACTGCTGGGTTAACATACCAACATGACATATTGCGTAAAGTGTCTTTAAAAAGAAACACAAAACAGTGGGATGTGTTTGTCAATTGATAGAAATATATATATATATATATATATATATATATATATATATATATATATATATATATATATATGTATTTAGTTTTGCAAGGTAGGGTCTCACTCTGGTCCAGGCTGACCTGGAATTAACTACGTAGTCTTAGGGTGGCCTTGAACTCTCGGCGATCCTCCTACCTCCGCCTCCCGAGTGCTGGTATTAAAGGCGTGCGCCACCACGCCCGGCTTGATAGAAATATTTTGACACAGGAAAGTACCTGTCTTTCCCCTAGGAGTAACTGTTCAGTACTTGCTAATTCAGTTTTTATGGGGACCTTGTAAAACTGACTATGGCAGACAGTGAGGACTGACTGACCATCTGGCTCGAAGCAAGAATGAAAATTGCTGATGCTGGTACAACACCAAGCATATGGCAGATTCACCATGAATGTTTGAGTAAATGAATGAATGAGTTAGAAGGCACTTTGCACTTTAGGTGATAGAAGTAAAGCTTGGGCTGGAGAGATGACGTAGCAGTTAAGGTGCTTGCCTGCAAACCCTAACAACCTGGGTTCTGTTCCCCAGTGCCCACATAACAATCAGATGCACAAAGTGACGCATGCATCTTTTTGCAGCAGCTGGAAGTCCTGGTGCACTCATTCTATCTTTCTGTCTGTGTCTTTTCTCTCCCTGTTTGCAGATAAGTAAATTAAAAAATTTTAAATAAAATTTTTTAAAATAGTAAATCTTGGGGCTGGAGAGATGGCTTAGTGGTTAAGGCATTTGCCTGCAAAGCCAAAGGACCCAGGTTTGATTCCCCAGGACCCAGATGCACAAGGGGAGGGAACACATCTGGAGTTTATTTGCAGTGGCTGGAGGCTCTGGCGCACCCATTCTCTCTCTCTCTCTCTCTCTTTTTCTCTGTCAAATAAGTAAATTAATTAATTAAAAAAACAAATAAATAGTAAATCTTTATTTTCTAAGCAAAACTGAACAGCTCTTTCAATCAGGAACATAGGCAATAACAAGTGCCAGTAGAATCAGGCAGTACCCATGACTGATATTTCTAGAAACCACTGATATTTTCAGAACACACTACATTTATATAGATAACTTGAAATCTAATTTCATTTATGAATTATTCAAATTTATGGTAGATATTTTGCCCACTACCAGATATTTTCTGATTAATGTGTTAATAAAGAAATATTTATGGTTGGAGGGATTGCTTAGTAGTTAGGGTGTTTGCCTGCAAAGCCAATGGAGCCAAGTTCAATTCCCCAGGACCCATGTTAGCCAGATGTACAAGGGGGCGCACTTGTCTGGTGTTTGTTTTCAGTGGCTGGAGGCCCTGGCAAGCCCGTTCTCTCTCTCTCTCCCTCCCTCTTTCTCTTTGTCAAATAAATAAATATAAAATATTTTTAAAAATAAATATTTCTAGCTGTGTATGGCTCACACCTATAATCTTAGTACTCAGGAGGCTGACGTAGGAGGATTGTTGTGAGTTCAAGGCCAACCTGGGCTATAGAGTGAGTACCAGGAGAGCACATGCTAGAGTGAGACCTTGCCTCAAAAAAAAAAAAAGAAAGAAAGAAAGAGATTTCTGAATCACACATTTTAATCACTGTGTTGGAGTATAATTGGCTCCTTTTGAAATCTCATGGTTTCTGTTTTTCCCATTTAAAATAATAAATATTAAAACATTCTGAAAAGAGGTTCATGGGCTTTCCAACACTATTAAAGAGGTACCTGGTACAAAGGCATTTAAGAACCTTAAACTGGGCATGGAGGCTTACACCTATCACTTTAGCACTTGGGAGGCTGAGTTAGGAGGATTGCTGTGAGTTCAAGGCCAACCTGAGCTATATGGTGAATTCCAGGACAGACTGGGCCATAGTGAGACCTTCTCTTAAAACAACAACAACAACAAAACATTAAGAAGCTTAGTCTAGTTTCAAATGTCAAAGCCACATTCATGTTACACACCTGGGAACATGAAGCTATGTGAGCAGAAGCTGGATCCACATCCAGACTTGCTTGGCAGTGTCACCACAGAGATGGCCACCTCGTTGTGAGGACTCCACGGAGACCACTCCTCTGTGCAGCTGGAAGAGCCCTGGGCAGGCAGATCCCAGGGGCTCCACAAAGGGGGTCAAGTGCTGACCGGCTGCACAGTCTTCTCAGGGACTGGGGGATGGCATTCTTCCAAGTTTGGCCAACAGACCCACGTGGTCTACAAGCTGTCACTGTCCAAGATAAAGGTAGAAAGAAGTTCTTACAGCAATTTGAATATAAGAATGAGACATGTGGTTTGCATGTTGCTCTATTTTGTCTGTGGCTTGTCCCCAAAGGTTCTTGTGTTGGAGACATGGTCCCCGAGGTGGCAGTGTTGAGAGGCAGTGGGTCCCTAAGGCATGGAGGATGTGCATGTTGTTTCAACGGGAGGTTGTCGGGTACTTGTGAGCACTGACCTTGGGAAGATGAAGAGAATGAGGCCTCGTGGAGCCCTGAGATAGTTTTCATGAGAGAGTTGTAGCAAAGGCACAAGGTGTCCCCTCCTCAGCTTCTGTGACTTGTCACCCCTTCCCTAGTGTGATATCCCTTGCTATGAATCTTTACCAGAGCCATCTTGATAGTAAGGGCCATGCCTTCAAACCTGAGATGAATAATTACTTTTCTTTATGAAATTAGACTGCCTCAAGTCTTTCCTTATAGGAATGGACTAATATAAATAAATGGCTTTTTAAAAATATATTTTGGGGCTGCTCTCTAGTCTTCTTGAAAATAAGTAAATGAACAATATATTTCAATAGTTTCACATACACTTTGATCACACGCACTTTCCCATTACTCTCCCTTCCCACTTCTGCAGAACCCTTTCTTCTTCCCAACTAGCCCCTCCTACTTTCATGTGTGTCCAAGTTGAATTAGGGCTGCTGTGTACACACAGGTGAGCATTTATTTACTGCAGAATGGGTAACTTACCAGTGACTGGACCACTGAAGAAAGTGACTCCGCCTCCCCAAGCAACCATTAATTGCCAATAGCTAGCTCTTCAAGGAGGAGTGGGGTCTCCTAAGCCCTTCCGCATCCATGATGGGTTGTCGACAGGCCCAGTCTTACGCAGGTCTTGTGCAGGTAACCGTAGTTGTTCTGTGCTTATGAGTGCAATGGCCTCAGCATGCTGGAAGACAGACTACCATAGCACTTCTGCGATTCTCTGGCTCTCGCTTTCGTTCTGCTCCCTCTTCTGTGACCCTCCCAAGCCTTGCGGAGAGTGAAGATGCCCTAGTTAGGGATAAACCCACTCAACAGTTATTCTTGGCATTAAAAAATTTTATTTATTTGTAAAGCACAGAGACACAGAGAAGAGAGAGAGAGAATGAGAATGGGTGCACCAGGGCCTCCAGCTGCTGCAAGCAAACTCTAGACACGTGTGCCACTTTGTGCGTGTGGCTTTACATAGGTACTAGGGAATCAAACCCAGGTCCTTAGGCTTTGCAGACAAGCGCCCTTAACCGCTGAGCCATCTCTCCAACCCCATTCTTAGCACTTTGACCATTTGTGCATCTATGCACTTACCACTGCCCACTGCAAAAAGCAGTTTCTCTGACCAAAGCTGACAGCAGTACTATTTTTTAAATTTTATTTAATGTTACAAAGTCATCAGTCTGCAATGGGTTAGAAATTTATAAAAATAAAGACTAAACAATAGAATGCTTATTCCACAGATAGTGTGGGAATAATACTGCATGGTGAGGTGGGGGAATGGGCACAGGGTAGGGGAAACTGATAGTGTGTGATTGGGCAAAGCTATGGAAAATAAATGAAAAAATTGTGGATACAGAGAAGAACATCAGTCTAGCATAGCTAGAGAAGCTGCAGGGAGCGAGAAGAGTTGGAGGCACAGAACAACTCCGTAGGTGGAGATAGTGTCTCTCGGGGTATTCCAGACAGTGCGTTCAGCAGGAGCTAAGGCAGGGAGTGGGGAACACAAGGTTGGACAGAGAAGGTGGCCACCAGGCCTGTAGTACGTGTGTGTGTGTGTGTGTGTGTGTGTGTGTGTGTGTGTGTGTGGAGTAGGGGCAGGTCCATAGGGGAAGGAACTGGAAACACTCACTCATGCATACTCGACATGAACACTTAGGGATGCGCTGAAGGTTTGGAACTGTGTTGTGAGTTGCACGGTACCTTGCATCTATTATGTGTTTTAACTGATAATATTTTGTGCAAAACTGAATTTTAAAAGTTCTTCATGCTGACTCTTTCAGAGAAGAGGATTTTCAGATTGATTTCCATGCCTGTAAGAACATGTGCAAGGTTGTGCATGAATGAGGAATGCTCTGGAAGACTAAGTTGCTTCTTTTGGCACCCTGTCCCCCACCTCCTCTTCTGCTCATCTGGAGTTGGATGAATAAAGGCCCCACAAAGACATACACATTCCAATCCTTGGATCCTCTGAGCATCACCATTCATGCAGAAGACATTTTGAAGATGCGATTAAATTAAGGATTTTAAAAAATTATTTATTTGTATGTGTGAGTATGTGTATGCCAGACTCTTGCCACTACAAATGAATGCCTATCCGGCTTTATGAGAGTAGCTAGAGAATTGAACCTTGGACAGGCAGACAGCAAGCAAACACCTTTAACAGCTGAGTCATCTCCCCAGGCCCAAAATTAAGAACTTGAGTCAATGAGGCAAACCTGGATTGTCCGAAGTGCTTTCAACATCACAAGAGTCCTGTGAGTCTCCAAAAGGAGCCAGCCCTGCCAACACCTTGATTTTGGTCAAGTAGAACTGATTTTTAGAGCTTCTAGCATTCAGAACTGTAAGAGAATAAATCTGTGATACTTTCAACCACTAAGATTGTCCTAATTTTTTACAACAGCCATGGGAAATTCACATGCCATGTCTCCTCCCTTCTCTTCACTTTCTTACTCACTCTGAACTGCCCAATAGCAGTCTCTGTGATAAAGGGACTGTCCTGCATTTGCATCATAGTCATTAGCTATATGTTGTCACAGATCACTGTAGCTAAGGAACTAATTTTAAATTTTATCCCATTTTAAATTAATTAATTAATTAATTGATCGATTGATTTGCAAGGTGAGAGAGAGGGAATGGGTGAACCAGGGCCTCTTGCCACTGCAAACAAACTGCAGATGGATGCACCACTTGTGTATCTGGTTTTGCGTGTGAACTGGGGAATCAAACCAGGGCTGTCAGGCTTTGCAAGCAAGTAAATTTAACCTCTAAAGGTTAACTCTTTAACCTCTCCAGCCCTATTTCAGTTTTTTAAAAGATATTTTTATTTATTTATTTGCAAAGAGGAAGACACACAAAAGAGTATGGGCACACTAGGGCTTCTTGATCCTGCACACGAACTCCAGACACATGTGCCACTTTGTGCATCCAGCTTCACATTGGTACTGCGAAATTGAACCTAGGCTGGCAGACTTTATAAGCAAGCACTTTAACCATTGAGTCATCTTCCCAGTCTCAAATTTTATTCCATTTTATCTAATTTCTACTTAAATAACCATGTGTGTCCATTGGCTACCATATTGGACAGTGGTGATTTACTACAATAAAACAACAACAAAACAAAAGATTGGGAATTTAGCTCAGTAGTAGAGCACTGACCTAAAATGTGGAAGGCCCTGACCACTAGGGAAAATCCAGAGAAGTGAAATACAGATGACAAGAGTCTGCAGACAGGTTATCACTGCACATTTTGTTTATGATAGCCATTATAAAGTGAATATGAACTTGAGGCCTGGTTTTAAGCCAGCTCTAGGGGAAAAGACCGTAGCTCCATGGGAAAATGTGTGCAAAGCATGTTCAAGGCCCTGGTTTCAATCATCAGTACCATGCATGCACACAGCCCGTGTCTACTGGTCCCATAGAAAGAGATCTGGCCCAGAGTCCATGGCTGCCACCAGGGGAACAACAAAAGCATCAGCAAGGAGCCTGAGAAGGCGGTTAGACAAGCACATCGGATGTCACACCAAACCCCTGGAGTAGGGAGGAAAAGGAGAGCTAGTCCCCAAGTCCCCAGGCTGTGAGGTGCAGAGCCAGGCATTTGGAGCAGCTCTGAGGCCGCAGGCCTGGCACCCACCTCTGTGCCTCTCTCTCCAACTCTCCTGAGCTTCCGTTTCCTCTCCCAGGACACAGGACCGGTGCTCTTCACACTGGCCCCTCATTAAGAAAGCTGCGAGGACTAAGTGAGGGAATGGCTCAGAAATGATGGGTCTTTCAAAATTCTAGAAGGGATGATCCTGCACTCTCCCTGATGTTGAAAATACTTTAAATTTTTTTCTAAAGTATGGCCTGCAGCAGGCCTAGTCCAATCATGCAAAAACCAATACCGGTTTGGAAAGGTTACTGCTTTTCCAATTCCAGCCAACATTAAAAATGCAAATGCTTGCTATTTAAGTGCAGCCTTTGGCCACCAGCTCAGAGTGTTCAGGACAAGGTAAACCTCAGCGGTGGCATCTCCCACTGTGGCTCAGCAGGAAGGAGTGAAGGACATCCAGAAAAGTCTGCATCACTCCAGGATGACGGCCTTGCTTCAGGTCCTCAGAGGGTGCCCAGCTCGTCAGTGATTCAGACGCCACTCATGAGGGGTGAGGACCCACCAGTCCCCATCCTTGTGTCTCCACACTGCACAGACCTGCTGCCGAGTCTGAGGTCAAAGAATACTTGTCGGCTGGGTGAATTAATTCATTCACTGCCCTTTCTGGGACTTCTCATACCCCAGGCACTGTGTTTGGGAAAATCAGTCCTGAGTCATTTATCCCCTAAGAGATATGGTAAGAAATACAAATAACCAATGATAACAAGAAGCAGTGTGAAGTTAACTTTGCTACAGCAATGGCTTCCAGGGGCCTATCAGCGCAGACATGTGGAAATGTGTCAGTTGGAGAATGCTTGTGAGATCAGCACTGAAAGCTGCTTAGAGGAGGTGCCAAGCACCATGGCCAGAGGGAGCACCTATTCCTGGGCATCTCCCCATCACAGCTCCAGGAGGGCTGGGCTAACCCTACTGAGGGTTTAGTGGAATTCAGTGGTAGAGCACTTGCATGAAATCCTGGGTTCAATGCCCAGCACTTCAATAAGAAAACAAGGGCTGGAGAGATGGCTTAGCAGTTAAGGCACTTGTCTGTGAAGCCTAAGGATCCATGTTTGACTCTCCAGATCCCACATAAGCCAGACTCACAAAGGTGAAGCAAGTGTAAGGTCACACATGCCCACTAGGTGACACAAGCATCTGGAGTTCAATTGCAGTTCAACTGGGGCCCTGGCATGCCAATTCTCTCTCTCTCTCTCTTTCTCTCTGTCACTCTTTGTCTCTTTCTCACTCTTGCTCTCTCTAAAAATAAAATAAAATAAAACAAGTTGTGGCAGTTTCGATATATAGTAATAAGAGCCTACTCTGGCGTACAGATGCGTCCTTGCCGTGAACTCACGCAGCAAGTAGCTGCCTGAGGCCTCTTTTATAAGGACATTAATCCCATTAATGAAGCTCTACTTTCATTTCTTAGTCCCAAAGACCCACCCCTTTTTGAGTCTGGTTTATGTGGGTGGCTTAAGAATTCAACCCAAGCCAGCAGGCTTTAAAAATAACTGACTTTAACCATTAAGCAATCTTACCAGCCTCTGAAAATACATGTTTGAGTAAACAGTGAGTCACTGAAGAAATCAGGTAGAAAGTTAAAAAACTTCTAGAAATTAATGAAAATGATAACACATCCTACTAGGTCCTCTTTGATATAATTAAGACAGTGCTAAGAGGAAAGTTTATAGGTGTAAGTGCAGACATTAAAAATTCTGAGAGGGGCCAGGTGTGGTGGCGCACGCCTTTAATCCCAGCACTTGGGAGGTAGAGGTAGGAGGATCACCATGAGTTCGAGGCCACCCTGAGAATCCACAGTGAATTCCAGGTCAGCCTGAGCTACAGTGAGACCCTACCTCAAAAAACCAAAAAAAAAAAAAAAAATCTGAGAGAGGGGCTGGAGAGATGGCTTAGCAGTTAAGTGCTTGCCAGTGATGCCTAACGACCCCAGTTCGAGGCTCAATTCCCTAGGACCCATGTAAGCCAGATGCACAAGGTGGTGCATGTGTCTGGAATTTGTTTGCAGTGGCTAGAGGCCCTGGTGTGTCCATTCTCTATCTATCTGCCTTTTTCTCTTTCTCTGTCTGTCACTCTCAAATAAATAAATAAACAAAATTTTAAGAAATTCTGAGAGAGGCTGAGCCTGGTGGTGTACACATTTAATCCCAGCACTTGGGAGGCAGAGGTAGGAATATCCGTATAAGTTCAAGGCCACCCTTAGACTACATAGTGAATTCCAGGTCAGCCTAGGCTAGAGAGAGACCCTACCTGGAAAAAAAAAATTCTGAGAGGGTTGGAGAGATGGCTTAGCAGTAAGGTGCTTGCCAGCAAAGCCTAAGAACCCATGTTTGACATCCCAGATTCCACATAAGTCAGACGTACAATGTGATGCATGTGCAAGGTCACACATGTGCACAAGGTGGTGCATGTGTCTGGAGTTCAATTACAGTGCTGGAGGCCCTGGTGCACCAGTTCTCTTTCTCTCCCTCTCTCTCTCTCTTTCTCTTATTCATCAGGGTAATACAAATTAAAATACTTTAGATTCCATCTCATCTCTGTCAGAATGGCTATCAAGAAAACAAATGATAATAAATTCTAGAGAGGATGCAGAAAAAGAGGACCCCTTCTACACTGTTGGTGGGAATGTAATCTGGTCCAGCCATTGTGGAAATCAGTGTGGAGGTTCCTGAGACAACTAAAAGTAGATTTACCATATGAAGCAGCTATGCCACTCCTAATCATATATTCTAAGACTTGTCTCACTACCTTAGAGATACTTGCTCAAGTATGTTTATTGCTGCTCTATTCACAGTAGCTAGGAAATGGAACCAGCCTAGATGTCCCTCTACTGATGATTGAATAATGAAGATGTAGTACATTTATACAATGGAGTTATATTCAAGGTAAAGAAAAATGAAATTATGAAATTTGCAGGGAAATGGATGGATCTGGAAAGGAATATACTAAGTGAGGTAACTCAGGCCCAGAAAGCCAAATGTCACATGTTCT
Source organism: Orientallactaga sibirica (assembly GCA_036365145.1). Taxonomy (NCBI): domain Eukaryota; kingdom Metazoa; phylum Chordata; class Mammalia; order Rodentia; family Dipodidae; genus Orientallactaga; species Orientallactaga sibirica. The sequence goes on along the minus strand of JAEOAD010000015.1, from coordinate 28,886,723 downwards.
CTCTCATATGTGGATCCTAGCTACAAATATTTAGACTTGTATGTGAGTTGGAGTAAAAATCAGTAGCAGAGGCCTGTAAGCTAGCAAAGAGCTATAAGGGAGGGAGGAGAGGGCAGGACTTAAGGGGATGGTATTGTGTATATGTAAGTAGAAGAACAGATTACTGAGGGTGCAGTGGTCTAAGTGAGGTCATGGGAAGAGACTGAGTACAAAGAAGCGTAGGAGGAGGGTTAATCAAAATTCAAAATGTTGTGAATAAGTCATATGAAACCTACTTTTTTGGATAATGGCACACCAAGAAGGCATAGATTGCTACTAGAAAAATTTCAGTGCCAGAGATGGAATAGCTTCCAGTGAGTTGTTGGCCAGGGAGGTCCCTGATGTCCCTCAAAACATTACAGGCCATTGCCAAGGCTCTTGGTTTCCCACCAAGAATAGATGGTAAGACCCTATTGTTGAAGACTCCACGTAGTTGAGCTACAAATTCACTGAGAAATCAAGCTGAAGCTGAGATGTAAACCTTCTCCCTGTAAACCAGCTGACAGAAAGCTAGAAAAAGCTGCACTGCACACAGCCTTATGGGAGAGAGAAGTCAGCAGTGAAAACAGTGGACACTGCAAGCCTTAAGTTTGGCCAGCAAGGCCAAATGATCAAATATGTGCAATCGTGGCATGTCTATTCTGAGGAAACCAACCGCTCTCTAGTTGGACTGGAGGTCCATTCCATGGGAGGGAATCCATGCCTGGTACTGAAAACCTATCAAAAGCCTATGATGGGGGAGGTCATGAGCCTTAGGAGTATAACACCTGCTCTTGTCTGGCTAAATGCATATATTATGCTCACCAAACTGCCCTGTAAGCACTTAACATAATGTTCATACCCATATATTAATGTTGCTCTCACTTTTGGTTAGACAACTTCTCTTTACAGATGGAGGTCACCACTGGGATGACCCAAAAGGCACCATAGTGCTGAGAAGAAGTGACAGAGGAGTATTCAGCACTGAAATATCTCTATCATATCTTCCAAGGCTCAGGGTCCATTGTGGAAGAGGTGGCAGAAAGAATGTAAGAGCCAAAGGAAGGGTAGGACTGCTTTCAATGCAATCTTCCAGATACAAATTGGCCTTGATATCCATGACCTCACAGTACCTAGCACTACTTTCACAAGACCCTCATAATAGGAGAAAAAGATGATGACATTAAAATAAAAGAGAGACTAAGAACAGAGGGACAGGATATGATGAAGAGAGGATTTGTGAAGGGGAAAGTGGGGAGGGGAGGGAATTATCATGGCTAATTGACTGTAAATTATGGAAATTGTCAATAAAAAAGTTTAATGAAAGGTCAATCTCTTGGGCTTGCCTCAAAAGAAAGGGAGAGGGGCTGGAGAGATGGCTTAGCAGCTGAGGAGCTTGCCTGCAAAGCCAAAGGACCCAGGTTCAATTCTTCAGGACCCACATAAGCCAGATGAACAAGGTGGCACATGCATCTGGAGTTCATTTGCATGGCTGGATGCCCTGACACACCCATTCTAAAAAAAAAAAAAACAGAATGGATGGAATATTCTTCAAAATAATAAAGGCTGTATATGACAAACCTATAGTCAACATTATTCTGAATGGGGAAAAACTGAAAACATTTACTCTAAAATCTGAAATAAAACAAGGATTCCCACTGTCTCTATTCATTTTTGTTTGTTTGTTTTTTGAAGTGGGGCCTCACTGTAGTCTAGGCTGACCTGGAACTCACTCTGTAGTCCCAGGCTGTCCTCAAACTCACAGCGATCACCCTACCTCTGCCTCCCGAGTGCTAGGATTGAAGGTATACACCACCATGCCAAGCTTTCCACTCTTATTTAATATATTTATTGAAATCTTAGCTAAAATGATAAGACAGGTGAAGGACATGAAATGCATAAAAATTAGAAAGGGCAAAATGAAATTATTCCTGTTTTCAGATGACATGATTATTAATCTAAGTGGCTACAGACTCAACCAGAAAACTCTTAGATTGAATAAACACTTTCAGAAAAGTTGTGGAATACAACATCAACACACAAAAATCAATAGCATTCATATAGTCCAATAATGAGCTTGTTGAGAAAGAAATTAAGAAAAATATCTTATTCTCATCCTCTCCCAACAAAATAAAGTACCTAGGAGTAAGCCTCACCAAGGATGCAAAAGACCTCTGCAAAGAAAGCTTTTAGACACAGAAAAAAGAAATGAAAGAAAGTTTCACATGTTAGAGGCCTTCCATGGCAAAATTAATATTGTGAAAATGGCTGCATTACCAAAAATAATTGACAGATTCAACTCAATTTCCATCAAAGTTGCAGTGACAATTTTTCTGAGAACTAGAAAAGATAATCCAATAATTCATATGGAAACACAAAGAGCCATAGTGACACAAACATGGTACAGGCACACAGACACATTAGACCTATTCCACTGGAATTCCATAGAATAGAAAGAATAGAATAGAATAGAATAGAATAAGAGAATAAATAGAATAGAATAGGGACCCAGAAACAAGCCCACACGGTCATGTGCACCTAATGTTCAACAAAGGCATCAAAAACATACAGTGGAAAAAAGATGGTGCTGACAAAACTGGATATTCATGTGCAGAAGAATGAAATTAGACCCATATCTCTCACCCTGCACAAATCAAATGAATCCATCCAAAATGGATCAAAGACCTATATGTAATGCCAGAAATGATTAAAAAAAAAAAAAGAGAAAAGAGAAAACAGCCGGGCATGGTGGTGCACACCTTTAATCCCCCCACTCGGGAGGCAGAGGTAGGAAGATCGCCATGAGTGTGAGGCCACCCTGAGAATACATAGTGAATTCCACGTCAGCCTGGGCTAAAGTGAGACCCTACCTCAAGAAAATACAAACAGGGCTGGAGAGATGGCTTAGCGGTTAAGGTGCCTGCCTGCTAAGCCTAAAGAACCGGGTTCCAATTTCCAGGTCCCACGTTTAGCCAGATGCAAAGTGATGCAAGGGCGCAATGCCACTCTTGACCACAAGGGGGCACACGCATCTAGATTTCGTTCACAGCAGCTGAGAGACTGCTGGCGCGTCCATCTCTATCTGTCTCCCTCTCCCTCTCTCTGTCTCTCTCTGTGTCTCTCTCAAAAATAAAAAATAAAAAAAGTAGAGGAAAACGTAGACAATGTGAGTGAAGTTTTAGGTATACATAAAAACTGTGGAAAGGACTCAAATAGCACAGGCCATAGTCCCAAGAATCAATAGCAGGACTGGAGATATAGCTTAGCAGTTCAGGCAGTTGCCTGCAAAGCCAAAGGATCCAGGTTCAATTCTCCAGGACCCACATAAAGCTAGATCCACAAGGTGAGGCTTGTGTCTGAGTCCTTTTGCAGTGCCTGGAGGCCCTGGCTTGCCCAATCTCTCTTTCTCTAGTTAATAAACAAATTAAATTAAATTAACCATTTTTAAAATGTTTCTTCACAGTAAAGGAAAAGACCAGATAGCAAATAGAAAGCCTACAGAATGTGAGATGTTTGCCAGCTATTCCTTCTCACAGAAGATTGATATCTAGAATATAAAGGACAAAACTGCCAATCAATAAATGAGCTAATGAAATGAACAGAGAGCTCTCAAAAGAAGAAACACATATGACCAGATAATTTTTCAAAATGTTCAACATGACTCAGCAGTTAAAGGTACTAGATTGCAAAATCTGCAAGCCCAATTCAATCCCCCAACCACCCACATAAAGCCAGATGCAAAAAGGGGCACAAGTCTCTGGCTTTCCCTTACAGTGGCAAGAGACCTTGGCATGTCCATACACACACAGGCACACACCCATACTCACACACAAGAACATGCACATATACAGCATGCTATTTAATTTGTTTTAAATGTTCAGCATCCTTATCTACCAGAGAAATGCAAGTTAAGTCCACTTTGAGATTTCATCCCAACCCAGTCAGAATGGTTATCAGTAAGAAAATTCATGACAATAAATGCTGGTCAGGTTGTGGAAAAAGGAGAACTATTATTCACTGTTAGCGGGAGTGTAAACTGATGCAGGCACTATGGAAGTCAGTGTAGAGGTTTCCCAAAAACTAAAAATTAAACTACCCTATGACCCAGCTGTATCATTCCTAGGCATATACCCAAAGGATTCCATATCCTACCAAGGAGATATTTGCACATCCATGTTCAGTCACAAATAGAACCAACCTAGATGCCCATCACTTGATGCTAATAAAAATGTGGTGCACTGGCTGGGCGTGGTGACACAGCACTTGTGGTAGGAGGATCGATGAGAGTTCGAGGCCACCCTGATATTACACAGTGAATTCCAGGTCAGCCTGACCTACAGTGAGACCTTACATCGAAAAAAAAAAAAAAAAAGTGGTACATATATACAATGGAATTTTATTCAGCTGTAAAGAAGAATTAAGTTTTGAAATTTGCAGGAAAATGAATGGAACTGGAAAAAAATTATACTAACTGAGGTAACCCAAGCCCAGAAAGACAAAAATTATACAGTCTCCCTTATATGTGAGTCCTAAATTTAATGTGTGTAAATAAAGGGGATGTGAGGCTGGGCTATGACTAGAGATAGGAGATCACAGGAGGAACAAGGGGTGATGAGAACAGGGAAAGGACAAAAGGAAGCATGTATGAAAGCAGAAAAATGGCTACATTTGGGGGGTTGCAAGGAGGAGGAGAAGGGGAAAAGGAGGAAGAAAACAAAAACTGTTTGAAAACACCATAATGAAACCTAATTTTTTGTATCCTGATAAAGAATAGTTTTGTAAAAAATTGGGCAAAGAGTAATAAAGGTTTTCTAGTGGATTCAATTGGCTGTTTGGAATGTGTTGTACATATGATTATCATTTATAAATTGTACACTACACATCTTATGGCAATAAAATTGGTAGGAATATCCGTATAAGTTCAAGGCCACCCTTAGACTACATAGTGAATTCCAGGTCAGCCTAGGCTAGAGAGAGACCCTACCTGGAAAAAAAAAATTCTGAGAGGGTTGGAGAGATGGCTTAGCAGTAAGGTGCTTGTCAGCAAAGCCTAAGAACCCATGTTTGACATCCCAGATTCCACATAAGTCAGACGTACAATGTGATGCATGTGCAAGGTCACACATGTGCACACATGTGCACAAGGTGGTGCATGTGTCTGGAGTTCAATTACAGTGCTGGAGGCCCTGGTGCACCAATTCTCTTTCTCTCCCTCTCTCTCTCTCTTTCTCTTATTCATCAGGGTAATACAAATTAAAATACTTTAGATTCCATCTCATCTCTGTCAGAATGGCTATCAAGAAAACAAATGATAATAAATTCTAGAGAGGATGCAGAAAAAGAGGACCCCTTCTACACTGTTGGTGGTAATGTAATCTGGTCCAGCCATTGTGGAAATCAGTGTGGAGGTTCCTGAGACAACTAAAAGTAGATTTACCGTATGAAGCAGCTATGCCACTCCTAATCATATATTCTAAGACTTGTCTCACTACCTTAGAGATACTTGCTCAAGTATGTTTATTGCCGCTCTATTCACAGTAGCTAGGAAATGGAACCAGCCTAGATGTCCCTCTACTGATGATTGAATAATGAAGATGTAGTACATTTATACAATGGAGTTATATTCAAGGTAAAGAAAAATGAAATTATGAAATTTGCAGGGAAATGGATGGATCTGGAAAGGAATATACTAAGTGAGGTAACTCAGGCCCAGAAAGCCAAATGTCACATGTTCTCTCTCATATGTGGATCCTAGTTAGAAATATTTAGACTTGTATGTGAGTTGGAGTAAAAATCAGTAGCAGAGGCCTGTAAGCTAGCAAAGAGCTATAAGGGAGGGAGGAGAGGGCAGGACTTAAGGGGATGGTATTGTGTATATGTAAGTAGAAGAACAGATTACTGAGGGTGCAGTGGTCTAAGTGAGGTCATGGGAAGAGACTGAGTACAAAGAAGCGTAGGAGGAGGGTTAATCAAAATTCAAAATGTTGTGAATAAGTCATATGAAACCTACTTTTTTGGATAATGGCACACCAAGAAGGCATAGATTGCTACTAGAAAAATTTCAGTGCCAGAGATGGAATAGCTTCCAGTGAGTTGTTGGCCAGGAGGTCCCTGATGTCCTCAAAACATTACAGGCCATTGCCAAGGCTCTTGGTTTCCCACCAAGAATAGATGGTAAGACCCTATTGTTGAAGACTCCACGTGCTTGAGCTACAAATTCACTGAGAAATCAAGCTGAAGCTGAGATGTAAACCTTCTCCCTGTAAACCAGCTGACAGAAAGCTAGAAAAAGCTGCACTGCACACAGCCTTATGGGAGAGAGAAGTCAGCAGTGAAAACAGTGGACACTGCAAGCCTTAAGTTTGGCCAGCAAGGCCAAATGATCAAATATGTGCAATCGTGGCATGTCTATTCTGAGGAAACCAACCGCTCTCTAGTTGGACTGGAGGTCCATTCCATGGGAGGGAATCCATGCCTGGTACTGAAAACCTATCAAAAGCCTATGATGGGGGAGGTCATGAGCCTTAGGAGTATAACACCTGCTCTTGTCTGGCTAAATGCATATATTATGCTCACCAAACTGCCCTGTAAGCACTTAACATAATGTTCATACCCATATATTAATGTTGCTCTCACTTTTGGTTAGACAACTTCTCTTTACAGATGGAGGTCACCACTGGGATGACCCAAAAGGCACCATAGTGCTGAGAAGAAGTGACAGAGGAGTATTCAGCACTGAAATATCTCTATCATATCTTCCAAGGCTCAGGGTCCATTGTGGAAGAGGTGGCAGAAAGAATGTAAGAGCCAAAGGAAGGGTAGGACTGCTTTCAATGCAATCTTCCAGATACAAATTGGCCTTGATATCCATGACCTCACAGTACCTAGCACTACTTTCACAAGACCCTCATAATAGGAGAAAAAGATGATGACATTAAAATAAAAGAGAGACTAAGAACAGAGGGACAGGATATGATGAAGAGAGGATTTGTGAAGGGGAAAGTGGGGGAGGGGAGGGAATTATCATGGCTAATTGACTGTAATTATGGAAATTGTCAATAAAAAAGTTTAATGAAAGGTCAATCTCTTGGGCTTGCCTCAAAAGAAAGGGAGAGGGGCTGGAGAGATGGCTTAGCAGCTGAGGAGCTTGCCTGCAAAGCCAAAGGACCCAGGTTCAATTCTTCAGGACCCACATAAGCCAGATGAACAAGGTGGCACATGCATCTGGAGTTCATTTGCATGGCTGGATGCCCTGACACACCCATTCTAAAAAAAAAAAAAACAGAATGGATGGAATATTCTTCAAAATAATAAAGGCTGTATATGACAAACCTATAGTCAACATTATTCTGAATGGGGAAAAACTGAAAACATTTACTCTAAAATCTGAAATAAAACAAGGATTCCCACTGTCTCTATTCATTTTTGTTTGTTTGTTTTTTGAAGTGGGGCCTCACTGTAGTCTAGGCTGACCTGGAACTCACTCTGTAGTCCCAGGCTGTCCTCAAACTCACAGCGATCACCCTACCTCTGCCTCCCGAGTGCTAGGATTGAAGGTATACACCACCATGCCAAGCTTTCCACTCTTATTTAATATATTTATTGAAATCTTAGCTAAAATGATAAGACAGGTGAAGGACATGAAATGCATAAAAATTAGAAAGGGCAAAATGAAATTATTCCTGTTTTCAGATGACATGATTATTAATCTAAGTGGCTACAGACTCAACCAGAAAACTCTTAGATTGAATAAACACTTTCAGAAAAGTTGTGGAATACAACATCAACACACAAAAATCAATAGCATTCATATAGTCCAATAATGAGCTTGTTGAGAAAGAAATTAAGAAAAATATCTTATTCTCATCCTCTCCCAACAAAATAAAGTACCTAGGAGTAAGCCTCACCAAGGATGCAAAAGACCTCTGCAAAGAAAGCTTTTAGACACAGAAAAAAGAAATGAAAGAAAGTTTCACATGTTAGAGGCCTTCCATGGCAAAATTAATATTGTGAAAATGGCTGCATTACCAAAAATAATTGACAGATTCAACTCAATTTCCATCAAAGTTGCAGTGACAATTTTTCTGAGAACTAGAAAAGATAATCCAATAATTCATATGGAAACACAAAGAGCCATAGTGACACAAACATGGTACAGGCACACAGACACATTAGACCTATTCCACTGGAATTCCATAGAATAGAAAGAATAGAATAGAATAGAATAGAATAAGAGAATAAATAGAATAGAATAGGGACCCAGAAACAAGCCCACACGGTCATGTGCACCTAATGTTCAACAAAGGCATCAAAAACATACAGTGGAAAAAAGATGGTGCTGACAAAACTGGATATTCATGTGCAGAAGAATGAAATTAGACCCATATCTCTCACCCTGCACAAATCAAATGAATCCATCCAAAATGGATCAAAGACCTATATGTAATGCCAGAAATGATTAAAAAAAAAAAGAGAGAAAGAGAAAACAGCCGGGCATGGTGGTGCACACCTTTAATCCCCCCACTCGGGAGGCAGAGGTAGGAAGATCGCCATGAGTGTGAGGCCACCCTGAGAATACATAGTGAATTCCACGTCAGCCTGGGCTAAAGTGAGACCCTACCTCAAGAAAATACAAACAGGGCTGGAGAGATGGCTTAGCGGTTAAGGTGCCTGCCTGCTAAGCCTAAAGAACCGGGTTCCAATTTCCAGGTCCCACGTTTAGCCAGATGCAAAGTGATGCAAGGGCGCAATGCCACTCTTGACCACAAGGGGGCACACGCATCTAGATTTCGTTCACAGCAGCTGAGAGACTGCTGGCGCGTCCATCTCTATCTGTCTCCCTCTCCCTCTCTCTCTCTGTCTCTCTCTGTGTCTCTCTCCAAAAATAAAAAATAAAAAAAGTAGAGGAAAACGTAGACAATGTGAGTGAAGTTTTAGGTATACATAAAAACTGTGGAAAGGACTCAAATAGCACAGGCCATAGTCCCAAGAATCAATAGCAGGACTGGAGATATAGCTTAGCAGTTCAGGCAGTTGCCTGCAAAGCCAAAGGATCCAGGTTCAATTCTCCAGGACCCACATAAAGCTAGATCCACAAGGTGAGGCTTGTGTCTGGAGTCCTTTTGCAGTGCCTGGAGGCCCTGGCTTGCCCAATCTCTCTTTCTCTAGTTAATAAACAAATTAAATTAAATTAACCATTTTTAAAATGTTTCTTCACAGTAAAGGAAAAGACCAGATAGCAAATAGAAAGCCTACAGAATGTGAGATGTTTGCCAGCTATTCCTTCTCACAGAAGATTGATATCTAGAATATAAAGGACAAAACTGCCAATCAATAAATGAGCTAATGAAATGAACAGAGAGCTCTCAAAAGAAGAAACACATATGACCAGATAATTTTTCAAAATGTTCAACATGACTCAGCAGTTAAAGGTACTAGATTGCAAAATCTGCAAGCCCAATTCAATCCCCCAACCACCCACATAAAGCCAGATGCAAAAGGGGCACAAGTCTCTGGCTTTCCCTTACAGTGGCAAGAGACCTTGGCATGTCCATACACACACAGCACACACCCATACTCACACACAAGAACATGCACATATACAGCATGCTATTTAATTTGTTTTAAATGTTCAGCATCCTTATCTACCAGAGAAATGCAAGTTAAGTCCACTTTGAGATTTCATCCCAACCCAGTCAGAATGGTTATCAGTAAGAAAATTCATGACAATAAATGCTGGTCAGGTTGTGGAAAAAGGAGAACTATTATTCACTGTTAGCGGGAGTGTAAACTGATGCAGGCACTATGGAAGTCAGTGTAGAGGTTTCCCAAAAACTAAAAATTAAACTACCCTATGACCCAGCTGTATCATTCCTAGGCATATACCCAAAGGATTCCATATCCTACCAAGGAGATATTTGCACATCCATGTTCAGTCACAAATAGAACCAACCTAGATGCCCATCACTTGATGCTAATAAAAATGTGGTGCACTGGCTGGGCGTGGTGACACAGCACTTGTGGTAGGAGGATCGATGAGAGTTCGAGGCCACCCTGATATTACACAGTGAATTCCAGGTCAGCCTGACCTACAGTGAGACCTTACATCGAAAAAAAAAAAAAAAAAAAGTGGTACATATATACAATGGAATTTTATTCAGCTGTAAAGAAGAATTAAGTTTTGAAATTTGCAGGAAAATGAATGGAACTGGAAAAAAATTATACTGAGGTAACCCAAGCCCAGAAAGACAAAAATTATACAGTCTCCCTTATATGTGAGTCCTAAATTTAATGTGTGTAAATAAAGGGGATGTGAGGCTGGGCTATGACTAGAGATAGGAGATCACAGGAGGGGAACAAGGGGTGATGAGAACAGGGGAAAGGACAAAAGGAAGCATGTATGAAAGCAGAAAAATGGCTACATTTGGGGGGGGTTGCAAGGAAGGAGGGAGAAGGGGAAAAGGAGGGAAGAAAACAAAAAAACTGTTTGAAAACACCATAATGAAACCTAATTTTTTGTATCCTGATAAAGAATAGTTTTGTAAAAAATTGGGCAAAGAGTAATAAAGGTTTTCTAGTGGATTCAATTGGCTGTTTGGAATGTGTTGTACATATGATTATCATTTATAAATTGTACACTACACATCTTATGGCAATAAAATTTATAATAAACAGCTGGGTGTGGTGGCACACGCCTTTAATCCCAGCACTTGGGAGGCAGAGGTAAGAGGATTACCATGAGTTCAAGGCCTCCCTGAGACTTCAGAGTAAATTCCAGGTTAGCCTGGGCTAGATCAAGACCCTACCTCGAAAAACCAAAAAAAAAAAAAAAAAATTTATAATAAACCATTATACATGCGCATATACAGAATCCATCCTCATTATTTACAGGAGTTTTTATTTGCAAGAGTTTTTTTTTTTTTTTAAGATTTATTTTATTTAAGACACAGAGAGAGAAAGACAGGGAGAGAGAATGGGCATGCCAGGACCTCTAGCCACTGCAAACAAGTTCCAGATGCATGTGCCACCATGTGCATCTGGCTTACGTGGGGCCTGGAGAATTGAACCAAGGTCCTTAGGCTTCACAGGCATGTGCCTTAACTGCTTAACTGTACTCCTCACAGCTCATGGTGAACCATGCTTTTCATACTTTTGTGCTTTTTGTTGACAATTTTACTATTTAAAATAGCTCCCAAGCTTAGAGTTCAAGTGTTGTCTAATGCTCTGAAGCACAAGAAGGCTTATGAAGAAAGCACGTGTCAGAGAACCTTTGCCGGGGCATGCGTTCTAGGGCTGTTTGGCCATGAGTTTAATGTTAATGAGCCCACCACACACTTCAAAATGCTGTCTTGAAATAGAAACACACATGAAATAAGTTTAGTTTTCCTCCTTGGGTTTTGTTTTCTGAAGTTTCAGGCACCCCTTATCAACCACACACCAAATATTTTAAATGGAAAGTTCCAGAAATAACAATTTATCAGTCTGAATAGCATGGGGACTTCTTGTGCTGTCTGCTCCATCCACTCTGCATGTGAATTATTTCATTGTCCAGGATCTATGCTGTGTATACTGCACAATCATTAGTGACTTAGCATTGTGATTATCGGATCAACTCACTCTCCAGGTAGTACACTGGGGAAGCTACAAACATCACAATGCCTGCACCATTCGCTCCACTTCCTCTCCTCGCTCACACCATCCAAGTGGGGTGGGAACAGTATGACATGCTTTGAGAAAGAGACTGCTGTTACACAACTTTTATTATGTTGTTATAATCATGTCGCTATTTGTGCTGTTGATCTCTTACTGTGCCTAATTTAGAAATTAAATTTTACTGTACAGAAGAACACATAGCAAAAAACATAGTCTGTACTAGTTAAAGTTTCAGGCATCCATGAGGGGGTCTTGGAAGACATCTCCTGTGGATGAGTTGATGAAAAGGGAGGGAGATATGGGTGGATGGGTTTGCTTAGAATATTTTTCTCTTCTTTCTTGATGCTCTTTCTGGACCTCAGGAATCCCAGATGCTCCACTTCCAACCGGGCCTCCTCTGACTCAGCTCAGCCTTGAAGACATAGTTCACTGTCATCAGGGTGAACTGCTTTGCTTTCGAGGACAGCAGCCTGGCACACCGCTTCCCCCTCCTGCTAAAGCTGAAAGCTGCTGTGCTTCACCCTGTCCCCCTCACCCACTCCAGCTCATGCCTAATCAGGCTCACAATGCCTAGAAATTCTTCACAGAGAGCAAAAGTTCAAGACCAGGACTTGGAAGGCCTGCGCTTCAGTCCCATCTCTACCAATCAGCTTTGGGCTAGGCTTGGACCCATGTCAACCTGGTTTCCTCCCCTTCTTGAATGGAAGTAGTGCTCCACCTTGGCCTATCCCACAAAGATGCTGAGAAGCCCAAATAAAACTGAATGAAGCACCCCAAATGAAAGTGCTTAAATCCAAGATCTATAGGCTATATTAAGTCTAAAACCATATTTTTTCTTTAGCTTGAACATTGTGATCTTATATATAGTGTTTAGTATTTTTTTTAATGAGTTGTCAACAAATTGGGAGACGACTTAAATGTCTGGATTTATGGCTTCTCTTGAAAAAATGAGAAGCTCTAGCCACACTAATGCTTCACTGGACGGCAAAAGTCAATCCCACAGCTCCATGGTGTCAGCCCCCTCCAGCACTTGGACAAAAGTCTGAAGCTACTCTCCAGCTTCTTTTTTATGTCATAACACTGAGGCCAATTCTATTCTATCTGCTCTTGTACCGCCCTCATGAGAATGAACTCACTCTAATAACCACGTTTCTGTCAAACTGAAAGTAAACATCTCTTGCAAGTTCTCTCTCATCTGGGTCACAATGTCCAAACTAAAACTGTTGGCTAAACTTGAAAGATACGCACAGTGGGGTCCATGCTGGGGTCCGGCTGTCTTTCCTCCTAGGCCCATTGATCCCCTCCCTGGACTTCCGGTGGTGCTCAGCGAGCTGGTCATTCAAGGTTAGTGATTGAAACACATTTTTTTTTTTTTTGAGAGACACACAGAGACAGAGAAAGAGGGAGAGGAAGACACAGAATGGGAGCTCCAGCAGCCTCTCTCAGCTGCTGTAAACGAACTCCAAATGCATGCACCCCCTTGTGGTCAAGTGCGGCATTGAGCCCTTGCGTCACTGAATCTGGCTAAACGTGGGACTTAGAGATTGGAACTGAGGTTCTTAGGCTTAGCAGGCAGGTGCCTTAGCCGCTAAGCCATCTCTCCAGCCCCCAAAGCAAATCGTTTTAAAGTGATGAAAAGCTTCTGCTGGAGATGGGAGAATGGAATAAATATGGAGGGTCCTGAATGGGGCTACAGCAAGCCTTGGAAGGAAAGTGGGGGAGAAAACACCTAAAGAGATGTAAATTGTCACTTTCCTGGCCAGGATCTCGCTGTGCACAAAAGCCAATTGCCAGACCCAGGTTCGATTCCTGTCTGGGCCAGTTATTCCTCCGATGCTGTGTCTCCAGGTACTATGAGGACAGAGATGTCTAGACGGAAGAAATGGACGTGGACATCCACGGGTTAAGTGTTGTGGTTTCTTTCTTAAAGTTTCCTTCCTCGAATCTGCCCAGGGCTTTTGGAGTTTACCAGCTAAGACCCTCCCCTCGGTTTCGCAATTCTGTCCCTTCCCCCCCCCCCACCGCTCCAGCGCCGCGTCAGGAAGGCGGGGACTCGGGGTGCCCGCCGCCCTCTCGCCAGCCACTCGGTGCTCGCTCAGTCCCGCACCCGCACCCGCGCCCACCGGAGCGGTGCGGTCCCGACCCAGGGTGCGTGCGCCCCGCCGAGGGCCCCTGGCTTCGCGCGCGGCTTCCCAGGTAAGGGGCTTCGCGCCCGCAGCCCGGGCGCTGCGTCTGCCGGCTGGGGAGCCCAGCCCGCCCTTCGCGACCTCCGCCCGTCCTCTGGCCTCCGCCGCCCTCCTCGACCCCCGCAGAGCCTGCGGCAGCCTGGGCCGAGCGGGCGCCCCGGGTCCGCGACCGCGCGGGAGGGGCTGCGGGCTCGCCCCTGGTCCGGGAGGACGCGGTGGGGAGGACCGCGGCGTCCTTGCGGCTGGCTCCGGCGGTGCACATCCTCCCAGCTTTTCCCAGGGGACGCTGCGCTGCGGTCCGGGATGCAGCCTACTACCCCGCCGCTGCCTCCTGGGACTCCCTGGCATTCGCTCAGTCTTTCTCCTTTCACAGGGCCCCTGGTTCCCAGCCCCGCGCATCTCTCGGCTGAGGCTGATCGCTGAAGTTTGCAGCTCTCGGGTTGCGCTGCGACCATGGGCGAAGACAGGGAGGGGGCCCTGGATATACTGGGCACAGGCAGGACACTGCCAAGCCCGAACACCCCTTGGCTAGCTCCCCTCCCTGTCCCATCTTAAGGTCAAAGCCTTGACCCCAGTACTTTGTCCGTGCAGACTGGCCAATTAGTATGGGAGTTGAAAAGTCATGGCTTCCACACCTGGTTGGAACCTACTCTTGCCCAAGCACTGTGGGGTGCAGCCCTGCAGAAACAGACATTTTCCAGGAAAGGGACTCAGCTCCCCTGCGCAAAGCATGACCATATGGCCTGTTCAAAGGCCTATAGGGCCAGGGGAGGGTCACTTGAAGCCAGTGATGGGGCTGACGTTTGGGGAGAAAGCATCAAGCGCTAAGTTCCTGCGGCCCTACCTGAGTAAATGAAACAGGGCTCCTTGCCCCCCTGCCAAGACACAAGAAAGCATCCTTGGAAGGAAGAACAGAGTGCACTCTGACAATGCCTTTCAAGTCCAGCCTCAATGGCCACAATGTGTCCCTGAGACAGTGAATTGTGTGGGGATGGCTCCGGGTCCAGGCCAGACTTCCACTCAGTCAACAAAAGCTCAGAAGTAGGCAGGAGGCTCATCCGGGTCCTGTGCAACTAGAAAGAAGGCATCATCTAGCACGTGTACTTCCTCAGGGTGGCATACGTGGCACTGCTACCCTGGCCATGCATATCTTCCTGTCCTCATGTCTGCTTTCTACCACTGTCCTAGCCTGCAATGCACATGGTGCTGTGTTCCACTCCAGGTACCCTTGCGGCTCCTAGACCACATGTTGCCTTTGAACTTGCTGCTCTGCCTAAAGCACTCTCCAACCAGTAAACCACACACACAGCCTTCAGCTTCAACAGTAAGCATATGGTTCTCCCCCAGTGGGCCGTTCCTGACCAGATGGGTCGAATGTTGCCTATTCTTTGTTTCCCTGAGGGACGCACTTCTGTCATGGCACCAAGTACCCTAAAAGCATATTTGTGCCCCAAGTGCCTGGAGCAGAGCAGAGGAGACACACTGAAAATGCTCAGTACATACTTTTGGGAGGGAAACCATGTAGTCCAGCATTCCCTAACTTTTTAATGAAATAGGGCTTGCACATTTCTTTGAGAATCTGATGAAAATTATGGACACTCTTCTGTAAGTGCATGCAACTTAAAATATCTTGATGCAGTATCAACATGGTTCACAGCCCTGCCTCCACAGACCCCATTTCCAGAACACTGGACTGTAATTTTTCAGAAAACAAAGTTCATGGAGATCCAGTGACATCCACAGCTGCTTAGAGCAGGACCCCAAGCTCCTGTCCCCAGGCCTCAGCTCCTCCTGGCATTCCCAGTGTCCCCATGCCAAGCAGCCTCGTCTCCTCCTTGGTTCTGTGTGAAGGCCACTGCTCAAGAGGCTGCAAGATGGGTATCTTGATTTTGCTCCAGTTCAGCAGCAGCCTAAGGTGTGACAGGGAGAAAAATCTTATTATGGACAGAGTTGACAATTAAGAAGATCGATGGGCCATCTCCCTGGCCTGTGTGCCTCCTCTGGCCCACAGTGTTATTACATCTGTTTTAGCTGGAAGAGAGTCACAAGTGCTTCCCAGACATCTGAGCCTGGGACTGGGTCTAGCAGACCAGGCATGTAGATTAGGGGACCAGCCACTGGTCTTTGTGGAAGATTTTTCCTCAACAGAGCAGGCTGAGGAGAGGATGGGCTTGCTTGCTGTCACTGGAGTCTTGCCTGCTGCTCCTACACGTGCTTCATTCAGGCTTTACCATTTCCATGTCACTCATTCAGTAATTCTTCAACCAAGGCTGCATTAAGCCTCCACTTTGTGCCAGGCGCTGTTCTGGTCTCAGTTCAAGAAAAAGGCCCAGGGTGTGTCAGTGCACACCGGTTCCGCTGTGCAGCGGGGAGGGAAGAGGCAACTTTTCTTCTTCATGCCTAGGGAAGTGGGAGATAGACATTTAGGACTTCTGGAGTGAGAAATAGGTCAGCTGTAAGACTCTGATCTGAGGGCTGGGGGTAGGGAGGTGACTCAGTGGTTCATCCCCAGCACTACAAGAAAACAGGAGCCCCCCTTCCCCTGCCCCGGCCTAAACTGATCTCATACATGTTATGTCATCTGGGAGGGGCCTCAGTTTTCTTCACTGTGAATAGGTTTGGTAACAGTCCTTTCTTGCCCATCTCCAGGTGGCCGGGCAGACACAATTACTACTTGGTTCTGTGCTTGGAACAGGTTGTATAAGAATAGTGCGCACATGTGTCCAACCCTGGAGTGGTTACAATGCACACTGGGTGGAAGGCGAAGGGCAGTGAGGTTGGCCGCTGTGTCCAGGGTCATGGAACAAATAAACCACAACACTGGCACTGGTCCCAGCTCCGTGGAGCTCAGGTGGTGAACTGATTTGTGCTCTGGTGGGAGAATATGTGGGCGGAGGCTCAAAGACCTGGGAATCTGGGATTGGAGGCTAGGTCTACTGCTCACTGCTGTGTGATTTTTTTTTTTTTTTTCTTCAGCTAAAGCTTAACCTCTCTGTGCCCCAGAATGCTTATCTCTCAGATGGAGGTTGGACTCAAGGGCTTTCTGTGAACAGAGTCCTGTCTCTAGAGGTATCATTTCAAAGTAGGGAGAAAGGAAAGAAAAGGGGGCTGCTTTCTAAATACAGACCTGTTTCACTTCCAGGATGAAATAAATGTTGTCCAAGACTTCAAGCAGACGGCTAATATGACGCTTAGACAGCTATAGACTGGGAGTTCTAAAGAGACAGGCTTTCTTTCAAGAAAGGGTCTATGGTGTTTTCCTAAGGGGTACCTCACTGTCTTGCCTGGCCCTGACCCACAAATAGCTTGCTGGGGACACAGGCATTATGGGAGAAGAAAATACAAATCCCAATCCCATCGCCCTCCCCATTTTCCCCCTAGAATAAAAGTAAATAAAATTGTTGGCTAAAGAAATATATCCAAGCCGGGCATGGTGGCGCACGCCTTTAATTCCAGCACTTGGAAGGCAGAGGTAGGTGGGTCACCATGAGTTCGAGGCCACCCTGAGTCTACATAGTGAATTCTAGGTCAGCCTGAGCTCGAGTGAAACCCTACATTGAAAAACCAAAAAGAAAAAAAATATATATATATATATCCATATATATGTACATCTATACAGAGATGGGTGTTCTCCCCTGTGTGGAAGGACCTTTTGTGTGTGCTGAGTTTCCTTTGGTATGCATTTCTGGTTTGGGGCTCTGACATCAAGGGAGAGGAGGGTGGGCAGAGAAATCTGGAAAACAGAGAATTTGCTCCACGCGAAGATAAAAGAATAATGCTGTGAGCTGCTTCCCTTCCACAGCCTGGAGCCCCTACATAGTGGCTCTGAGTAAAAGCCTCTAAGATTTTGGTTTCCTTGAAGGCAACAGCTTGGGACTCTCGAGGGTTTCCAGGTGCTGTTCATCAGTTATTCCTTGTCCTAACTCCCTTCCACCTTGGAAAATGTCAAGAAGACATGGTGTCGGGCTGGGTGGCAACTGAATCTATAAGTAGTATGGGCAGGACTACATTTACCTATGCTGTGTGTATGAAGGGAGGACGTTTTATTAGTAATGTCTGAATTCTTTTCTTGTTTTGTTTTTCGAGGTAGGGTCTTACTTTAGTTCAGGCTGACCTGGATGGAGTTCACTATGTAGTCTCAGGGTGGCATTGAATTCAAGGCGATCCTCCTACTTCTGCCTCCCGAGTGCTGGGATTAAAGGCATGCGCCACCATGCCCGGCTGTAATGTCTGAATTTTTAAGAGATTCCTTTTGTGTATCATTTGTGTGATTTTAAATAAATATAAATAAAAATAAAGGTATTATTCACCTGCCTCTCAATGAAAGGGGGAGATGGAGAGGAAGAAAGAGCAAATGGCCTCACCATTTACCAGCCCCTGTGAACCTGGGCAGATGATTCAAGGTTCCTGAGCTTCTGGTTCCTGAGCTTCTGGTTCCTCATCGGCCAGAGTGCTGATGACTCTCCTGGCACAGAAAGCAGAGACTCCTGGAAGGAAGGAAGGAAGGAAGGAAGGAAGGAAGGAAGGAAGGAAGGAAGGAAGGAAGGAAGGAAGGAAGGAAGGGAGGGAGGGAGGGAAGAAGGGAGGGAAGAAGGGAGGGAAGAAGGGAGGGAAGAAGGGAGGGAAGAAGGGAGGGAAGAAGGGAGGGAAGAAGGGAGGAGGAAGGGAAGAAGGGAAGAAGGGAAGGAGAGAGAAAGGGAAGGAGAGAGAAAGGGAAGGAGGGAGGGAAGGAGTTATTCAAAGCATACTGACATCTAAGTCTAGGTCTGCAAGGAGGCCAGGCAGCCTGGGACAGGAGATGCTGTGAACTGCTGCCATTTTATAATTCTGGTCCCAGAGCCTACTCCCCTTAAAACAGCAATCAGCCAGTCCCAGGGAACCTGTGGAGCCCCTCCTTCATACACAGTGCTGAGTCTCAGTTCTCTATCTGGGGCTTCAACAAAGACAGGGACCATTATATTGAACATGTATAGAATGACCATCATGCACTAGGCATTGCGCTCGGCCCAGTGTATCCATTATTAGTTAATTCAGTCTCACAATACTCTTTTCTTACCTGTTCTTTGTCACACTATATGCATGATGAGAGTAAGTTAGTTCCCCAAGGTTGCAGAACATAAACATGACCAATCTCCAGAACCTGTATTCATTCTGTTTTCCTGGTTAATTATGTTTTGTTTTGTTCTTCTTCTGAGACAAAAGTCTCATTATCCAGCCCAGACTGGCCTTGACCTTATGATCCTCCTGCCTCAGCCTTTTGTGCTGGAATTACAGGTGAGGGCCACCATGGCTAACTAAAATCTGTATCTTCCCGGATCACTGTCTTACAACACTTTTTTTTTTTCTCAAGGTAGGACTCGGTGGCACACACCTTTAATCCCAGACTGCCAACTCAATTCCATTCCCCAGTACCTATGTATGGCCAGATGTGATGATATGTTTGGAGTTTATTTGCAGTGGCAAGAGGCCCTGGTGTTCTTGTTCTCTCTCTCTCCTCTACTGCTGTCCTCTCTCTGAAATAAAAACATTTTAAAAATAATAATGATTGTTAAGTGTATTTTACGTAAATTCCCTTATTATAATCAATTGTTTTCTTTGTATGTGGTTTGTTCCATGTGCATATTTTTGTTGTCCCAAATGGTACATATACATAAAAGATAATTCAAGCACAGTGGTATGACCCCCTTCATATACTTATCACAAAACAGCTGTGCTAACAACAATAAGGAGGGATAATTCTGGCTAAACCAGAATCCAAATATCCCACACAGTGACTCACTGCACTACAGCCCTGGTTCTTCAGTCTTCTTTTATCTTTCCTTTGCTAGAGGACCTGCGAAGTTCCACCAGTTGGTGTTCTATTCTGTGCCATTTTGGCCAATGGCATGTTAGCTATATGGCCAAAGACATGAAAACAACTACAGAACAGAGTGTGCTTTTTGTCATACCTACAAGTATCATGAGAATACGTCAGAGCATCCTGCTAAAAATGAAACAAAGAATACTTACTTGGAAATTTTAATTTTAAAAATGTTTTCATGAGATTTATAAAAACAAAAGACAAACTAAAACTTTTCCAAGCCCCAAAAGGATCATTAAATCATCCCCTTCCCAGAGGCACAAGGAGTATTGTAGAAGAAAGGTAAAAGAATAAAAGGTAGAAAGAATGTAAGAGCCAGAGGATGGAGAGGAGTGCTGTAAAATGCTGTCATCCAGGTATGGCATGTCCATTACATTTATGAATTCACAGCAGCTACAGTTACCTGCACAATATTGAGCACATCAACATTCTATAATGAAGGGGGAGATTTAAGAGGTCCTGTCCCTCCCTGAGGAACTATAAGCAGTTTAATTGCTGCTGGGTGAAGAGGAGGCAGTTTGTGGGAAGAAAGGGTTTATTTGGTTTAGAGACTCAAGGGGAAGCTCCATGATGGCAGGGCAAAATGATGGCGTGAGCAGAGGGTGGACATCACCCCCTGGCCAACATAAGGTGGACAACAGCAGCAAGAGTGTGCCAAACACTGGCCAGGGGAGGCTGGCTATAACAGCGATAAGCCCACCCCTAATAATACACTGCCTCCAGGAGGCTCCAATTCCCAAATTGTCACTAGCTAGGGATCTAACATTTAGAACACATAAGTTTATGGGGGAACCCCTGAATCAAATCACCACACTCCACTCCTGGCCTCTATAAACTGGTAACGAACCATGATGTAAAATGCAATGCATTCAGTCCAACTTTAAAAGTCTTTATATTTTTTTGTTTTTTTTAAACTTTATTTATTTAGTTATTTATTAGTGATGGGGGACAGAGTGAGAATGGGCACACCAGGGCCTCTAACCACTGCAAAAGAACTTCAGATGCATGTGCCACCTTGTACAGCTGGCTTACGTGGGACCTGGAGAGTCGAACCTCGGTCCTTAGGCTTCATAAGCATGCGCCTTAACTGCTAAGCCATCTCTCCAGCTCTTGTCTCCATAGTTTTTATCAATCCCAATGATGTTTAAACACCTCCATAGTTCAAGGTATTCTAACCGAGCCATAATACCAAAAGAAAGCATAATGGCACAGAATATTCACACTGTAAAAGATGGCAATGGGCATAGCCAAGAAATACAAGATTCAAAACAAACAGGGCAAACATCTAACTCTGTAGGTCCAAGTCTGACAACCCTAACCATTGAGAAGTCCTCTAAGTCTGATACATCTAACCAGTGACAAGTCTCTGCAGTTTCAGTTCCGCTCCTCCAGCTCTGCTGCTCATACCCCGAGGTATACTCCATTAGGCGCCAGTAGCTTTCCTTGTCAACCATCTCATAGTCTTTGCACTCCACTGGGTCTCCACAGCAACCCACAGTCCATCCTCATGGCTCTATTGGACCTCCACACAGGTAATCCAACAAGCTTGTTTCATACTGCCCATGGCCATTAAAAAAAAAAAATCGTGTTGCAAATTCAATGACCCTCTTTTTCCTGCATTTGTTATACTCCATAGTGCCAGGTGAACTGCCAATTTGTTAATCCAGAGGGGAATAAAGCAAACTTTGAACAACAGGCACTCCTTCAGCATTCAGGCCCTTTCAAGAGTCTGTACTCTTCCTGTTGTAACAATATAGATTAACTGGCCCCATCTCAATAGTTGTAATATCTCAGACCATTACAGCTGAATGGGCGGGCAGCAGTTTTGGCCCAAAGATTTCGTTTTATTCTGTGCCATAACCATCGCTCACACTAGTCCATTTATATGCCATGCAACCCTGCACAAGTTCTCAGGACACAGGCAGGCAGAATGAAGCAAGCCTCTCACACAAACTGCTTCTAGACCAACGCTGACAAAGTTCTTTGTCACCCTCATAAGTCAAACATCACAGTCCGTAGTTTTTACTGCATTCAGGTCTTTTGGCTCTGACTAGAATAGTCCATCAAGCTGTACTTATAGCACAACAAGACATCTCTTAGGACAAGGTTTCAAATCCTTTCACATTCCTCCTTCAAATCAGTTCCAATTGAGCAAAACCACAAAGTCAGTTTTCTAGCAGCAACTGCCCCACTTCTCTAGTATCAATTTTACTGTTGCAGTCAACTTCTCCTTGCTGGCAAGAAGCACCCGACCAAGAGCAGCTTGTGAGAGGAAAGGGTTTATTATGGCTTGCAGACGTGAGAGGAGGGAAGCTCTATGATAGCAGAGGAAAATGATGGCATGAGCAGAGGGTAGACACGATCTCCTGGCCATCATCAGCAGGAGAGTGTGCCAAACAGTTGCAAGGGGAAGCAGGCTATAACACACACTCATAAGCCTGCCCACAATACATCACCTTCCAGAGGCTACAATTCCCAAAATGCCACCAGCTGGGGACCAAGCATTCAGAACACACTTAACTTTATGGGGGACATCTGAATCAAGCCACCACACACTCTTCCAAATTATGGTTCTAATGGCCATGTTACATCATATTACTATAGTATGATTTACCTTTTTTCTTTTAGCTTTTCAAGGTAGGGTCTCACTCTAGCCCAGGCTGACCTGGAATTCATTCTGTATTCTCAGGGTGGCCGTAAACTCATGGTGATCTTCCTACTTCTGCCTCCCGAGTGCTGGGATTAAAGGTGTGAGCCACCACACCTGGTTTACCTATTACTTTATACTAAACATTTACAATATTTCCCTAATTCTTTCTTTTTTAATTTTTTGTTTATTTTTATTTATTTATTTATTTATTTATTTATTTATTTGAGAGCAAGAGAGAGAGAGGAAGACAGAGAGAGAAAGAATGGGCATACCAGGGCCTTCAGCCACTGCAAACGAACTCCAGATACATGTACCACCTTGTGCATCTGGCTTATGTGGATACTAGGGAATCGAGCCTTGAACTGGGGTCCTTAGGCTTCACAGGCAAGCACTTAACCACTAAGCCACCTCTCCAGCCCATATTTTCCTAATTCTTAATCCTACAGAAGGCATTCATTCTCTCTTAAGAACCAAATCTTACTAGGTAAACTCGTTTTGAAGCAACCAATATTCCAATCATTTTTATCTTACCAGCTCATTTCCTCTAATATGTTCCCTTTCTTAGAACGACCTTCCCCAGGTAAAACAAGTGTGTATTTATCATTCATATTAATTTCTAGCACTTGACTCTTTGAAGTGGTTTTTAAGATAACTGCGGACTCATCTTTGCTTAGAGCACTGTTATAACTAAGACTTATTTGAACCTAAACTCATAGGAATGTATCCAATAAACTGAAACATTATTCCTGTAGGTAAAAAAGACACATATCATAACAATCTACACTACACACTATAACCTTATCATAAAATCCATTACCTTATTATAATTTTTTTAAAAGTAAAGTGGCTCAGGAATATATTCCAAGCTACTCTAAAGTCAAGTCAAAGCACTCTTCTTGAAGAGACACTAAGAGAAACAGCTTAGGAATATTTGGGAGTTCTGGGGAGTGGACACAGGGCCATGTGCATGCTACCACTGAGCTACACCCACAACCACTTTTTCACTTTTTGAGTCAAGGTCTCACTAAGTTACCCTTGCTGGCCTTAAACTCACTCTGTAGCTCAGTCTGGCCATGAACTTGCAATTCTCCCTCAGCCTCCTGAATAGCTGGGATTGTAGACCTACATCAACAGGTCCAGCTCAACTTTAGAATTTTTAATTCATCTTCTTTTTGTTTGGGTTATATTATTTTTGTTTGCTTGTTATTGGTTGTTTGAGATGGGGTCCATGATGTAGCCCAGGCTGGCC
The DNA here is from genome assembly GCA_036365145.1 of Orientallactaga sibirica. Taxonomy (NCBI): domain Eukaryota; kingdom Metazoa; phylum Chordata; class Mammalia; order Rodentia; family Dipodidae; genus Orientallactaga; species Orientallactaga sibirica. Next base: position 28,863,108 of record JAEOAD010000015.1, on the reverse strand, counting down.
TTAAACTTTCAATCTTCCTGCCTCTACCTTGTACATTCAAGTCTTTACTGCATCATTTTTTACTGAATTACAAGTATATACTACCACACCTAACTAGTAATCCTTATTCTTAATTGGCTGACAGTTAAATCATAATATTCCATGACCCCAGTGATTTAGTGTTCAGAATCTTATGACTCAGAAACTGAGTGACTTAATTACGTATCGTTACTATGATGTTAATTTTATGTTCACTTGACAGGCAGGGATACCTAGTTATTTAGTTGAACACCAGTATAAATGTTGCTGTAAAGTTGTGTTTTAGACATGATAATTCTGAAAGCAGAAGATCTTGAGGAAAGCAGAACGCACTCTTCTGTGGGTGGGCTTCATCCAGTCAGCTGAAGGGCTGAAGAGCAAAGACTGAGATTTGCTGAAGAAAGATTCTCCGCAAACTGTCACACAAAAACCTGCCTATGCTGCCAGGTGGCTGTCCTGTGGACTTTGGACGCAAAACTATAAAAATCAACTGGTACTTATTGAATTTGCAGGATGAAGGTCAGCTCCAACAATCATTTGACCCCTTAAAACAAATATGGTTCTCTTTGTTTCTAGAACCCTGATCCACAAAACTTTCTACTCAAGAACAATTACAATAGCATAGGTCTAACAGTGTTATAGAATATCAAGAGCCAGAAAACACATAAAGGTCAAATCTTTGCCCTTGAAAAGTCTGCAGTGCAGACAAGGACAAGAATGCAGACTTGTCACAATAAACAAACATGTATAAAATTATTCTCACCTTTATTATAAGAAAAACATCTTGGGAAGGATACGTTATAGAAAAAATGGCCCATCTTGCTAGGGTAGTAATGGCAGCAGGTGGGACATGTGGACGTAACAATCCCTTCATCTGCTCAGAATTAAGATCAAAGTAAAAGTTTTCTGAAATCTGAAAAATAAACATTACATTTTAAAAGATGTACAAATTTTTTTAAACTTATAAAATCATACATACCTGGTCTTAACATGTTACAGATAATAGATACTTTCTATGTCACTGAGACCAGTCTTTGCATGTCCACGTCAAGGCAAAAGAAATCTACCAGCTATCTGGGAATACAAGACAGGAAACGTTTTCTAAAGACTCATATCTCGGGCTGGAGAGATGGCTTAGCTGTTAAGGTGCTTGCCTACACAGTCAAAGGACCCAGGTTCAACTCCCCAAGACCCACATAAGCCAGAGGCACAGGGGGGCCCATGTGTCTTGAGTTCGTTTGCAGCGGCTGAAGACCCTAGAGTACCTATTCTCTCTCCCTCTTTCTCTCCCTCCGACCCTCTCTCTATATATATCTGCCTCTTCCTCCCCCATCTCTTTCAAATAAATAAAAAATAAAGACTTGTATCTCAAGTTCTTTGGTTAAAAATGTAATCTCTAATATTGCATACAAGGAAATTATTGTTGAGATTAATGACTCCAAATTGAGTTTTTAGAAGTGTCTATGAATAATACCTCAGCAATTTCATCGTAGCAATACAAGCTACTGGAGACAAGTTTTGCTACAGAAATCAATTACAGGTCATACGCTGATAATGAAGGCACATAAAGCTTCTACTACACAAGAGGCTATACTGGCTGGCAATGTAGATCGGTGCTAGAGCACATGCCACCTGTCTCATGCAGTCTAAAACTAAGAGCACTCTCTTTTAGCCATTGAGATGTTGAAAATTATGTCAGTAAATTATGTCAGAAAATCATGTCAGCCATCATCATTATCTGTTAAAACTATCAAAAATGCCCTCCCTGCATTGACTTGTCTATTTCTTAAAAGAAAGTTGTATTTGCCACTTTTGAAACTCTTGCAAGGAAACAAAACTAGTTTCTAACTAAAATATTTTACAATAAGAAAATATGAGTCTTGCCGGGCATGGTGGCGCACACCTTTAATCCCAGCACTCGGGAGGCAGAGGTAGGAGGATCGCCGAGAGTTTGAGGCCACCCCGAGACTACATAGTGAATTCCAGGTCAGCCTGGACCAGAGTGAGACCCTACCTCAAAAAAAAAAAAAAAAAAAAAGAAAATATGAGTCTTACTAACTCAAATGGCTATTTCCTTCTTCAATGACTCATATTTAATAATATTACAGTGTCACTACTTATTTACTTCATAAACAACTTAAAGACAGGATCACCTAATGTATGACAAATGATTACAGGCCCACAACACTTACTTTTTCCTTCTCCTTGACATCATATAAAGCCAAACTTGCAAAAATGGGCTCAATTTCGATCTCAAACCTTTATGAAGAAAAAGGATAAATTTAAAAATACATAAAAGGACAGAGGAAATTCTAATTCCAAACTCAGTTATCTCAATACTCTCATGTTTGTGTCTGTATGTTAAGGTTCTTCTAAGAGACAGACAAGGTCCTCATATTGGCCGCCAAGTTTAATAAAGGGCCATTTACAAAGATTTGCACATTTGAAAACAGCAGGGTACCAATGTGGCTAGCAACTGTGGGTGTCATCAACAACCCAGGACTGTGAGGACATGGACGTGGTAACTACAAAAAGAGAAAGGACACGGCAAGAGAGGGCCCTCGGCAAAAACTATGACCTCAGAGAAAACAGATGAAAGTTAACTCAGCAAAGAAGGAACAGGGACAATGAATACTGCAGCTGACTGCACTCTCCTCCACCCTCTACCTGCCTGCTAATGCCTCTCAGCAAAGGCCAAGAATAAAGGCTCTTGGTGACTCTCAGTATTTGCCAGTCTAGACAAAATCTCCTCTGCAACCTCTTATAGCACTGATACTCCACTGGTAAGTGGTATGCACTAGATTCTCCCAAACATTCCTTTCATCAAATTAAAAGAAAGACTAATGGAGAGAGGGAGGGGATATGATGGAGACTGGTGTTCTAAAGTGGAATGGGGGAGAGGAGGGAAATATCATATTTTTTTGTATGTAAGTATAGAAGGTGTCAACAAAAAATTAATAATTAAAAAAAAAAAGAAAATTCCATCAAATTACAAGAAGCTAGCAGAACTCCAAACAGACTGGACCAAAGGAGAAATTCTCCAAGACACATTATCTTTAAGACTCTAAACATCAAGCACAAAGAGAAAATCCTAAAAGCAGCCAGGGAAAAACAGCACATTACATATAAAGGGAACCCGATTAGAATTACCTCAGACTTCTCAATGGAAACCCTAAAAGCCAGAAGGGCCTGGAATGGAACACTGCAAACTCCAAGAACCCATGGTTTCCAGCCCCAACTACTCTACCCAGCAAAAAGTATCCCTCATAATAGATGGTGAAAGAAAAGCTTTCCATGATAAAACTCATCTTTACAAGTATATGAACACAAAGCCAAACCTACAGAAATTACTTCAGGGAATTCTCCACACAGAAGAAACAAATAACCAGCCTCAAGAGCCCTCAAGAAACAGTCCACATTAACAAAAAAAACAAAACAAAACAAAAAAAACACCACAAAGACCATAATCCACCACAATATGGCAGGCATTAAATCAAACCTCAAAGTTATATCAATGAATATTAATGGCTTTAATTCACCCATCAAAAGACATAAGCTAACAGGGTGGATCAGAAAACTGGACCCCTCAATCTGCTGTCTTCAAGAAACCCACCTTACCACTAAAGACAGACACCTCCTCAGGGTGAAAGGGTGGACAATGATATTCCAAGCAAACACAAATAAGAAAAAAGAAGCAGGCATAGCTATACTTGTATCTGATAAAATAGACTTCAAACCAAAAGTAACTAAAAAAGACAAAGAAGGCCATTTCTTACTTATCAAGGGAACAATCCAACAAGAAGATATCATAATCATCAATATTTATGCACCAAACACAGGTGTACCACAATTCATAAAGCAAAATCTACTTGGCAACAAAATAGAAATAAACACCAACACCATCATAGTCGGGGACTTTAATACTCCACTATCAACAATGGATAGATCATCCAAATTAATAGGGAAGTAAGAAATAGAAAATTAATAGGGAAGTAAGAGAGCTCAACGACACCATAGAGCAACTAGACCTAACAGACATCTACAGAACATTCCACGCAAAATCTACAGATTACACATTCTTCTCAGCAGCCCATGGAACCTTCTCTAAAATAGATCATGTACTGGGCCACAAAGCCTGCCTCCATATTTTCAAGAAAATTGATGTAATTTCCTGCATGATATCAGACCACAATGCGGTAATGCTAGAAATCAACAACAAAAAGTACACCAGGAATCCCTCTACCTCCTGGAAATTGAACAACACACTTTTAAACAATAAATGGATTGTAGATGAAATAAAGAATGAAATTGCAGAATTTCTAGAATTCAATGATAACAAGAACACATCATACCAAAACTTATGGGACACAATGAAGGCAGTCCTTAGGGGAAAAATCATAGCACTAAATGCCCTCATAACAAAAACAGAGAGATCCCAAATCAATAACCTAACCATCCACCTAAAGGCATTGGAAAAGCTAAAAGAAGCCAACCTGAAAAGCTCCAGACAGAAAGAAATAATTAAGATCAGAGCAGAAATTAATGAATTGGAAACTAAGAGGACAATTAAGAAAATTGATGAAACAAAGAGCTGGTTCTTTGAAAAAATTAACAAGATTGATATACCCCTGGCCAATTTGATCAAGCAGCAAAAAGAAAAACTTCAAATCAACAAAATTAGAAATGAAAAAGGAGAGATCATAACAGACATAAGTGAAAGAGGAAGAGTTATTAGGACTTATTTCAAAAACCTCTACTCCATAAAATAGGAGAATATGGAAGAAATGGATGAATTCCTAGACACATACCACCTACCAAAGCTAAGCCCAGAGCAGATTAATTTCCTAAACAAATCCATCACACCCTTCGAGATTGAAGAGGTAATCAAACACCTCCCCAAAAAGAAGAGTCCAGGTCCAGACGGTTTCTCAGCGGAATTCTACCAAACCTTCATGGAAGAACTGAAACCAATTCTTCTCAAACTGTGCCACACAATTGGAGAACAGGGAGAGATCCCCAACTCCTTCTATGAATTCCAAAATCAGGCAGGGATGCCACAAGAAAGGAAAATTATAGGCCCATTTCTCTGATGAACATAGATGCAAAGATCCTGAACAAAATTCTTGCAAACCGAATTCAACAGTACATCAAAAGCATTATCCACCTTGATCAAGTAGGCTTCATGCCTGGAATGCAGGGGTGGTTCAACATATGGAAATCTGTCAATATAATACACCACATAAAAAGCTGAAACACAAAAACCACATGATCATTTCGATAGATGCAGAAAAGACCTTTGACAAAATACAACATCACTTCACGATCAAAATATTGGAGAGAATAGGCATAGACGGCCCATATCTCAACATAATAAAGGCTATATATAAAGCACCGAAAGCCCAAGTAATTCTTAATGGGGAGAGACTGAAGGAATTCCCATTGAGGTCAGGAACAAGGCAGGGGTGTCCACTCTCACCTCTGCTCATCAACATAGTGCTAGAAGTATTAGCACAAGCAATAAGACAGGAGAAAGAAATCAAAGGGATACAAATTGGAAAGGAATAAGTTAAGTTAGCCCTATTTGCAGATGACATGATTCTATACATAAATGACGCAAGAACTTCCATCTCAAAACTCTTAAAGGTGATTAGCGCCTTCAGCAAAGTAGTAGGATATAAAATCAATGCACAGAAATCAGTAGCCTTTCTGTATGCAAAGGACAAAGAGACAGAAAAAGATATAACTAACATCGTCCCATTTTCAATTGCAACAAAGAAAATAAAATACCTTGGAATAACATTGACTAAGGAAGTGAAAGCCTATACAATGAAAACATAAAAACTCTCAAAAAAGAAATTGAGGAGGTCCTACAAAAATGGAAAGACCTCCCATGCTCCTGGATTGGCAGAATTAACATTGTGAAAATGGCAATTTTACCAAAAGCACTTTATAGATTCAATGCAATGCTGATAAAAACCCCAACTTCCTTCTTCAATGAGATAGAAAAAAATGATCTCTAAATTCATATGGAAAAGCAAAAGGCCTCAGATATCCAAGCTCATCCTCAGCAAAAGAAATACCTCTGGAGGTATCACCATACCTGATTTAAAGCTATACTACAAAGCCATTGTAATAAAAATAACATGGTACTGGCATAAAAACAGGAATATAGACCAATGGAACAGAAATGAAGACCCAGATTTTGGGTCAAGTAACTACAGCTACTTGATATTTGACAAAGGCCCTACCAATGCAGAATGGAGAAAAGACAGCATCTTCAACAAATGGTGCTGGACAAACTGGACAACCATATGTAGGAAAATGAAACTTGACCCACACATCTCTCCACGCGCAAAAATTAAGTCCAAATGGATCAAAGACATTAATATAAAACCAGAAACTCTATTACTACTGGAAGAAAAAATAGGAGGAAACTTCCGTGACATAGGAATGGGAAAAGATTTCCTGAACAAAACCGCAGCAGCTCAGGAAATTAAACAATCACTCAACCATTGGGATCTTGGGATCTCATGAAGCTGAAAAGCTTTTTCAATGACAAACATACTATAACCAAAGCCATCAGATTACCCATAGAATGGGATAAATTTTTCAACAGCTATACAACTGACAGAAGCCTAATTTCTAGAATCTACAAAGAACTCCAAAACCTAAACAATAAATCACCGAACAACCCACTCACAAAGTGGGGTAGAGAACTGCACAGGGAGTTCTCAGAGGAAGAAATACAAATAGCAAATGCACATTTAAGAAAATGTTCAACATCCCTAATCATCAGGGAAATGCAAATTAAAACAACTATGAGATTCCACCTTACCCCAGTAAGGATGGCTAACATTAAAAAAAAAAAAACAATGAAAAAAAATGCTGGCAAGGCTGTGGAGAAATAGGAACAAGTTTTCACTGCTGGTGGGAATGTAAAATGGTTCAACCACTATGGTCAGCTATATGGAGACTCCTGAAAAGGATGACCATAGACCTACCAACGGACCCAGTTATTCCCTTATTGGGCATTTACCCTAAAGTCCCCAAGCCTCAGATCAGAGACATTTGCTCAACCATGTTTATAGCTGCCCAATTCATAATAGCACAAAGCTGGAATCAACCCAGGTGTCCATCACTAGATGAATGGATAACAAAGATGTGGTATATCTATACTATGGAATTCTATGTGGCAGTAAGGAAAGATAAAATAAGGAAATTTGAAAAAAAAATGGTCAAACATGGAACAGATCATCCTCAGTGAGCTCACCCAAGCACAAAAAGATAATCATCGCATGGTCTCGTTTATCTGTTGCTCCTAACCTGAATCCTCGTGACATGTGGCCAAACCTAATAAACACTCTGAGGCCCAGACAAGAGTGAGGGTGGGATGGAGGGAGGGTAAGGGTGGGAGGAAACGAGAGGGTGGGAGGGAGGACAAGGGGGGGGATACAAATTGGGACCCAAAAGGAAAAGATACTATAAAATCCTTTACTCTGAACAACAGGCTAAAACATTGATCCTTCAGCAGGCCCACAGAGGGAACACCCAAACCACAGGAACCTGTAGAGAGCATCATGAAGGCTAACCCTAATCTTGTCCTGCTTTTCTTTCTCTTGTCCCTCTCTCCCTCTCCTCTTTATACTCACTTTCTCTTTTATATTATCTTTTTCTTCCCTCACATTCCTAGGTGCAGACTTGTAACTCCCAGTGCCAGCACGGGGTTAACTTCCACAATGAGCTATTGATACGAGACACCTACAAGGTTTCCCAAAGAAGACATTTCTGTCAGAGTTCTTGATGACCCACTAAAGGTTAATGGTAAGACCCTACTGTCGAAGACAGTATACGTGTGTGAGACCAATCACAGAGAGACCTGGCCAGAATCTGGAAGAGGGTCAGACCCCAGACAGTTAGCTGTCTACTACCAGAGGGTGCTACATGAGCAACTGGGGGAAAATGTCCCACATTGGTCTAAACGTCTTGCAGACTGAGATACCCAGTAGGTAACAACCTGACGTAATGCTCACACAAGTGCAGTAGTGGCAAACAGCCATGGTGGGTAACCAACTGCTCTTGATTTGGCTAATAGATCCACTCAGTGGAATGGAACACATTGCTGGAACTGGGAAATAAGTCAAAACCAGGTACCCAAAATGAGCTCAGTCTCCAAGATCAAGATACCACCAAATGTGGGCTAGAAGAGAGCCGATGCATATAAAATTCCCTCTAAAACATATATGGTCATCCCTGCTATTTAGTACTAACTTCTCTCTCTGCTGGAGAATTTGCTTATCTTTTTTTAGATGGACAACGAACCTGATGGGAGGATCAGCTAATCGCACCTCACCAGAGCCCCAGCTGGAACCATAAAACAACACAGGGGAAGGGCAAGAATACAGCGTTCATGGCGATCACGACACCAGAAAAAGGCTGAAGGAGATAAACACAGAGAACATCCAACTCCAACTAAGCCAGATATCCAGAGACACAGAGGCTCCCCAAACCTCATCACTGAAGCAAAACTAAAATGACCCCAAAGTGGCTCAGGGAAACTTGTGGAAGAGGGGGCGGAAAGATTGTTAGAGTCACAAGTTGGGGCATTAAGCACAGAGACTGGGGCCTACCCCCCAGAACTCTTGACGACCCCCACAATGCACAACCCACATTCCCCATTGATGAGGGTCCCTTTGGAAGAGGGAGGACAGGGAGGAGGATAATGGAACCAATACTATGAATGTAAAATCAGAATAATATAAATAAAAAATAAATTAATTAATTAAAAAAAGAATTATTGAAAAACTGAAAAGATTAAATATAATATAGGAGTCAAGACATTTAAAAGACTTAATGAGCCAGGCATGGTGGTACACACCTTTAATCCCAGCACTCGGGAGGCAGAGGTAGGAGAATCACCATGAATTCGAGGCCACCCTGAGACTACATAGTGAATTCCAGGTCAGCCTGAGTTAGACTGAGACTCTACCTCGAAAAACAAAAACAAAAACAAAAAAAGAAAGAAACTTAATTCACTTAAACCTATCTAACATTTTTTATATGAACAACTAAATAAATGAAGTCTTCACTTTCACATAAACAAAATTACCATTATAATACACAAAATATCTATCTGGGTAAGTTCCTTGCCAGAGATAGATCTATTAATGAAAAACATTTTTCTTTTCTTTTTTTTTTAATTGGCAACTTCCTTATTTGTAGACAATATCCCATGGCACTTCCCTTCCTCCCCCCACTTTCCCCTTTGAAACTCCACTCTCCATCATATCCCCTCCCCCTCTCAATCAGACTCTCTTTTCATTTTGATGTCATCTTCTTTTCCTCCTATTATGATGGTCTAGTATAGGAAGAAGTGTCAGGCACTGTGAGGTCATGGATATCCAGGCCATTTTGTGTGTGGAGGAACACGTTTAAAACATTTTTCAGGCTGGAGAGATGGCTTAGCAGTTAAACGCTTGCCTGTGATGCCTAAGGACCCCGGTTCAAGGCTCGACTCTCCAGAAACCACATAAGCCAGATGCACAAGGGAGCACACACATTTGGAGTTTGTTTGCAGTGGCTGGAGGCCTTGGTGTACCCATTCTCTCTCTCTCTCTCTCTGTCAAATAAATAAATAAATAAATAAAAATAAATAAATTTAAAACATTTTAAACTCATAACTCATAATTGATAATATTAGCCCATAATAATGGCAAGAGTTGAGTTCCTTTTTCAGTTATTGCTTCATACAGATCATGTCAGTTAACCTCGTCTAATTTTTATGAATTTATGTTTTTGTAAAACAAAAAGTCCTACCTAATAAATCACACCTTAAGACCAGCACTGGGAAGACTTAGGAGAACTACCATGAAATCAGGCCAGCCTAGCCTAGAATGAGACCCTGCCCCCAAAACCAAACAAATAAACAAACAAACAAAAGCAATATTTTTAATTTAGAATTACATTGAATACAATAACAAATAATAAAAAGCACCTGGTAAAGACAGAATGCAAATGCAAAATAAGTCATCTCCATGTCAGAAGTCAACCAACCTTGTTAAAGAAAGAAAAGTGCAATCAAGACCTCCAAACACTAAAGCTACATGACAAACAAGAAGCCAGCTATATAAAGAAAAGTAATTTTTTTCTTTCTTTTTCCCAATCAAGGATGGCATAGGGCTGGAGACATGACTTACTGGTTAAGGCACTTGCCTGCAAAGCCAAAGGACACAGGTTCAATTCCCCAGAACCCATGTAAAGTCAGATGCACAAGGTGGTACATGTATCTGGAATTCATTTGCAGCAGCTAGAGACCCTGGTACTCTCATTCTCTCTGTGTGTATCTGCCTCTTTCTTGCTCTCTCAAAAAATAAAAATATTTTAAAATGAAAAAAGAGCCGGGCGTGGTGGCGCACGCCTTTAATCCCAGCACTCGGGAGGCAGAGGTAGGAGGATCGCCGAGAGTTCGAGGCCACCTTGAGACTACATAGTTAATTCCAGGTCAGCCTGGACCAGAGTGAGACCCTACCTCGCAAAACCAAAAAAAAAAAAAAAAAAAAAAAAAAAAAAAGAATGGGGGCATAAGGCTGGGGATGGCTCAATAGTGAAAGGCACTGGCTCACAAAGCCTGCTAGCTCAAGTTCAATTCCCAAGTACCCACATAAAGCCAGATGCACAAAGTGGTGTATGAGCCTGGAGTTCATTTGCACTGGCAGATGGCTATTGCATGCCCATTCTGTCATCTCTCATTCTCCCCCTCTCTCATAAATAAATAAGAATATATTTTCTTTTGTTTGTTTTTGAGGTTTTTTTTTTTTTTTTTTTTTTTGAGGTAGGGTCTCGCTGTAACCCAAGTGGACCTGGAATTCACTATGTAGTCTCAAGCTGGCCTCGAACTTACAGCAATCCTTCTACCTCTGCCTCTCGAGTGCTGGAATTAAAGGCATGGGCTACCATGCCTGGCTAAAAATATTTTTTAAAAGGTGACATCAACACTTCAGTGATTGTTTTTCAGTCATCAGATTAAGTGGACGGTGGCGACACAGTCACCTTTACTTGTGAACCCAAAACATGCTCAAAAGCTTGACTTGATAAATTTATTACTAAAGAGCATTTCATATGAAGAAGAGAAGCATACTTCTCGTGCTCACTTCAACAGCACATATACTAGAATAGGACTGACACAGAGAAGGGGAGCATGGCCCCTACACAAGGACAATCCTTTTCATTTTTGTCTTGGGATTAGTGAGCAAATTGGAGGCTGAGAAGCTCATGAAGTAACAATGTATCTATATACCTGTTCCAACATGATTTCTATTTCTAAATTAAAAGTTTTACAAGAAAAATAAAAGTAAACACTTCTCCAAAGAAGACATATATAATAAACACTACCTATGTTGTGATATGTAAGCAATCAAAACTCTTGTCCCAGATACTGAAGTTACACAGCAGAAGAAATACTCACTTGAGTGACAAACACTTCACAAGGAGTCTTTGACCGAAGTGCTCTCTGGGTACCTCAGGAATACTCAGCCGCTCGATCGGTTCTTCCTTTAAGTGGATAAGCAGCACCAGAACAAAGATGTGTAAAAGGCAACATTTTATCATTCAGTTTTAGAATTTTCTATGGGGCTGGGGAGATGGCTCACTTGTGCTTAAGTCTAAGTTCCCAAATTGGATTCCCCAGCCCCAGATAAAAGGCCAGAGCCATGTGGTGTTCCATAATCCCAGTATGCTAATGATAAGGTAACAGGTAGAGACAGAATTTCTAGAAGCTTGGAGTGAGCATAGCAAAGAACAATATCAGAACAAGAGAGAAAAAGGCTGCCTCACATGAGGTGGAAGACACCCAGAACATGTTCTCTGACCTCCACACATCTACCAAAGAATGTGGTGCTTGCAGTCATACACACACACACACACACACACACACACACACACACACACACACAGAGAGAGAGAAAAATACACTAATCTCATACTTTGAGTCTTCAGAACTAAACAGGAAAGAATGCTTTACTTGTCCATGAACAGAAGATATCAGATCTTGGTATACTTAATTCACAGAAGTTTCTCATTAAAAATAGATTCACTAGTATTAAAAGAATATTTCAAAGCTGGGTGTGGTGGTGCATGCCTTTAATCCCAGCACTTGGGAAGCTGAGGTAGGAGGATCACCTTGAGTTCAAGGCCACCCTGAGACTACACAGTGAGTTCCAATCAGCCTGGCTTGCTAGTGTGAGACCCGACCTCAAAAACCAAAAAAGGAAGAAAAAAACCCACAAAAACAGGCAGAGGTAGGAGGACTGCTGTGAGTTCAATCAAGATCAGCCTAGGAGTACTGAGTTCTAGGTCAGTGTGGGCTAGAGTGAGACCCTACCTTGAATATTTCAGTTTACAAAAGCTAGAGCTATATTTCTAACATCAATGTAATATTATATACAAGTCATACTCAAAAAAATCTGAGCTGGACGTGGTGGTGCACGCCTTTAATCCCAGCACTCGGGAGGCAGAGGTAGGAGGATCACTGTGAGTTCAAGGGCACCCTGAGCTAGAGCGAGACCCTACCTCAAAAAAAAAAAAAAAAAAAAAAATTAAACCCCCCCCCCAAAAAAAAAGAAAAAAGAAAAATGGCGAGAATAAAAATCTGTTTTAGTTGGGTGTGGCAGGGCACACCTTTAATGCCAGTACTCAGGAGGCAGAGATAGGAGGATCTCCATGATGTCAAGGTCACCCTGAGACTACATAGTGAATTCCAGGTCAGCCTGGGCTAGACTGAGACCTTACTTTGAAAAAAAAAATCATTTTAATAATTATTTCCTACTTATTGTGTAGTGCCAGGAAATCAAAACCAGGGCCTCACACATGCTGAGTAAATGCTCTATCACTGGGGTACATCCCCAGACCTTTTTATATTAGTTTGACATAGTTGCAATAAGTTGCCCAAGCCTGCCTTGAGCTTACTCTGCAGTGCAGGCAAGGCTTCAACTGGTAATTCCTCTGCGTCAACCTCGCAAGTAGCTGGGATTTCAGGAGAGCACCACAATGCCTGGCCTCATTTACCTCCTGACGTGTAAAGTTAATACCTCATCTGGTGATGGATGCAAAGCAAAAAGTTCCTTGTGACGGTTTGATTTCCTTTGGTCATCATTCTGATGGTCTGTTTCTTCATTTGGAGTTCAATCAAGTAAATTAGGAAGCAAGGCATCAGGAAGTGAATTTTTCAAGTCAAAGATACTGCAGGCCCAGCTACCCCTTGGAGTATCATCTATTGACATCGAACGTCTTTTCAGGTCATCCTGTCAGGCCAAACATTACATACATACGCAAGTATGAATAAATTTACTATTGTCAAATGCTTTCTGACAATCACTCAAGAATACAAGCATTACTTGGTCATCCTGGTAGTTGCTGCCATCTGGAGCATCATCATACTCAAAGAGCTGCTTAGGCAAACCCTTCTGCCTTTCTTTCTGCTTATCCAATGTGTTGGGATTAAATCCTGTTCCCAGTTTATGATATCTATTCAAAAGAAAATAGTGAAATAAGTATTACATTTCTGAATTTTATTCCTTTTGAGCATCATCGTGTATAAACTGTTTTCTTCATTATTTCTTTCATAATAAGGATCTATTTTAGCAGTTTTGAGTGTATTAAAATCAGAGGTTTAAGACACTTTCCATTCAATGTTCCTTTAACCTAACTCAAAAACAGTATGTGTTTCCAGAAATAAATCATACTTTTTCTTCTTTCCTGCCAACATGTATATGCAACTTAAAATGTTCTTTCAATTCAGAGACATTCAATAAAAAGATAACCTAAAAATCCAAATTACAAAATAGAAGAGGTCAAAAAAGAATAAAATAAGAAAGCAGAAAATATTGCCATTAATAAGAATATAAAATTTTAATATATAAAAGATACATATAAATCACTAAATTTAAATCTTTTGCTATAGCTCACTATTATATAAAATCTCTTTTTTGGGGGTGGGGTGGGGCGACCAACGCAGGTCTTACTCTAGCCCAGGCTGACCTGGAACACACTCTATAGCTGCAGGCTAGCCTAGAACTCATGGTAATTTTCCTACCTCAGCCTCCAGAGTGCTGGAATTAAAAGAGTATGCCACCATGCCTGGCTTAAAATATCTCAACGAAAAGTTGTATCTCTAACCTCCTCACATCCACGGTGGCACTCGTGTGTCTACAACCACACACATGAACATGCATACACATCATACGCACACATGAAAGTTGAAATAGAATCTAACCTGTTAACAGAAAATAGAGATGATAAACAAGTCTACAAGAAACCAAATACAAAATTGAAAAGACAGCCAGAAAATTTATCAAATATCTTTATAAGCCAATGCAAGAAAACACTGAGGTTGGGGGCAGGAGAAAAAAGAAAAAGTGGGAGAAAAAGAACTCTAGTGATCTAATACCAATTGCCGCCTATGGATGTTTTTCTGGATTCTAATGTGAATGAACCAATTACAAAAAGACATTCATGAGATTATCAAGGACATTGAACATGCACTGGAAAGTACATAGTAAGAAAGAATTACTGTCATTTCATTAAATGTGAACATGAAGTAAAGTCAGGAAATGCCAGTGTGCTTACAACTCTGTTTGTTTGGAAGATGGATCCAGTAAATGGAGAACAAATTTTAAGAAATATAAAAAGTATGAGAGAATTATTAAAGTACTGCATTTAAGTAACTGAGAGCTAGCAAGTAAGTACAGGGATAGTGGTTCACCTACAGTTAACAAGTGGACAGCTAGACTATATGGACAGCAACTAGTGGATATTTGGGCAGTAATGAGTGGACGGGTAAAGTACATGGGCAGTAACCAGTGGACATGTGGGCAGTAGCAAGTGGACGGGTAGACTATGAACACATGGGTACTGATGATAGGTCAATTATATGGGTAGGGAGAGAGATGGTGCAGCTAGGAATGTTCTCTACTGGATACTTCGATTTTCTCAGTGAAATAAGAAACAGTCATTCTAAGAATAAAAATGAGGAAGAAGTTATTTTTTTTTAAAGTAGCAGGCATGAAATCTCAACTAAAATAATCATCAAATTAATAGACTATAAAAAATAATGCTTACCTCACAGTATTAAACTCTTCATGAATTTGTGGTCATAAATTTAAACTGAGGCTGATTAGTAACACTGTGTTTTTCTCCAGCCACACAGGGGAGATGGCTCAATGGTTAAACACATTGCTTGCAAAGCCCACTAACCAGGTTTAATTCCCCAGCACCCATGCAAAACCAGACAAAATAAGTGGCAAAAGTGACAAAAGTGTCATTTGTTTGGAGTGGCAAGAGACCCTGGCACACTCCACTACCCACACCACCACACAGACACAGGCAAATAAATAAATAAAAATCTTAAAAACAAAACAAAAAAAGAATGAGGTGGCAACAAGTAAGGCTGAGACTAGCAATAAACCACAATTTATTAACTAGTATCTCTACAGCACTTCTTCATGGCCTCCTCAGTAATATGCTACGTATACTCACTGTGGTATGTTGAAATTTTTCAGCAGCTGGGGAGAACCACTGTATTGTCCAGAGATCTACTTCCTAACTTCAGCTGCCACAGTTCTGCAAGAGAAAAAGCAAATTCCTTACATACACATAAATGTATGTGTGTGAATATATATGTATGTACATATTTTCAAGAAAATAAACCTTGTTTACAATAAAGGGAAGTATATTAAAGATTCACTTGAAGAATAATGTCTCTGTACATTGAAAATCATATTCGTAAACTGTTTCAAGAATATTGTTCTAGTCTGTATTACAATATTTTTAACACTGATATAGCATATGAGGTACAGCCAACTTTATAAAGCTTGTCTTTAATATGGAATTTATATAACTTGACCTACAACATAGCTGCAAGCTATTCTCAGTACTTTATGAAACAAATCAACGTATGATAACAATTAGGGAAAGAAACAATATCCCCTTATCCCAGTAATAGCCTGATGTCCTTTACCAAATTTTGGCCAATGAACATAAAGTGTTTCCTGGAAATGCTGTTTACCTCTCACATTAACCAACTCAATTCTTAGGTAGTGGTGAAGGTAATAGCACTACACTTTCTTGAGAACATTTAGAACCCTTACCAACCTTCCTTCTTTCCTTCCTGGCTGTTTCTTGTCTCCCGGATGCTCTGGGAGGCAGACGCAGGTGAGGGTGTGCTCACCTTTAACACATCACACTGGGAGCCACCGAAAGTGAAGCAGCACTTCTGAGCTGACTGACACAGTGCAGCTATGAAGGCACGGCCATAACTTAACAGATAAACTTTTATTTGAAAAATAGGATTAAGCGTAGAAGTCCCAAGGATTCAAGGTATTTGTTGGCATGCTAGCATTTCCAATGTAGTTCAATAAATAGCCTTTAAACAGAAAATTTCTTAGACATTCATTGAAATCTATATTCCTCAGATTCCACAAAACTATAAACCAAAATGCTCTGGAAGTTCTAAATCGGGTAAATAAATAATTTTCCCCTTATTAAGCAATGTAAGTCACAAATAAAGCACAAAGGAGCATTATCCATAGGTTTTGTGCAAATATATTCCCAATGTCAGTCAGTATCTAACCTCTATCCTATGATCATCAAGCAACTGTTTCTCTGTTATAAAATGTCTTCTATTCTTTGATTCTCTTCCAAAACTTAAACTGTGCTTTCTCCCTGTTATTCCATTCACCTAAAAGGATACAGAGTTAATGGCCTTGTTTCTGGGCCAGCATGATATAGTTTTGTTTTAAGACTGTTTTCAAGGTAAAGGTTGAATTAGAACCCAAATTTCCAACTGAGTTTCAAGAAAAATCTCATTTTCTCAACATATCGACATTTAATGTAATCATTCGCTCTACTTCCTCTTTAATGTCTTCTTCCTTGTTTCACATCCAAACACGCCTTGCACATTTATTGCCCATTATCAGAAGGTGAATATGCAATCCGAAGTATTTGGCTCTAAGGAAAGTATTATTCTTCCAAAGCTGCATTAGTTCAACTGTTTTGAGAGGTGACTTGAGGTACTTTATATTCATGCTTTAGAAGACAACATGATTCACAAGTGCCAAAACTTGGAAGCAATTTACAATCTGTCTTGCAATGAATGAATGGATCAGCTGTGATCTATCCATACAATGAAGTATGAATTTATAAAAAGAAATGCATCATCAAGCATGAAAGGAATCATGCTAAGTGAAAGAAACCAATCTGGAAAGACCATCTATGCATTATACAATTCCTACTATACAACGAACTGAAACAGACAGCACTGTGGAAAAGGACAAGGTAAGAAGAACAAGGGTTCTCACAGGCTGGAAGGAGAAAGAGAAAGGAGTAACCGAGACTGTAGCTAGCAGTGCAAACCCCAACCCTGGCCACTGGTCCACTTTTCTATAAAACCTCAAGGTTCCCATCAGCACCTCAAAAATAGGTCATGAGATCTGTACGGTTCTTCCCAATGGAAACTCCATTCCTGCCTTTCTTCACTGTTCACCTCTGGCATGTCCAGTTGAGTGGCCACGTCTAGTCTGTTGGGACCCCCAGAGCTGGGCCTTTATCGTAACACTTCAGAAACAATATTGAAAATGTCGGGCCTAGAGAGATGGCTTAGCGGTTAAGCGCTTGCCTGTGAAGCCTAAGGACCTGGTTTGAGGCTCGATTCCCCAGGACCCATGTTGGATGCCCTGGCGTGCCCATTCTTTATCTATCTGCCTCTTTCTCTGACTGTCGCTCTCAAATAAATAAAAAAAAATAAACAAAAATTTTTTTAATTAAAAAAAAACAAGGGCTGGAGAGATGGCTTAGCAGTTAAGGTGTCTGCCTGCGAAGCCAAAGGATCACGGTTCGATTCTCCAGGACCCACGTAAGCCAGATGCACAAGGGGCACATGCATCTGGAGTTCGTTTGCAGTGGCTGGAGGCCCTGGTGTGCCTTTTCTCTCTCTGTCTGCTTCTCTTCTATCTCTCTCTCTGCTTGCAAATAAATAAATAAAGGTCAGAGTTTCTTAAAAATAAAATAAAATAAACAAAAATAAATTAAAAAAAAAAAAAAAAATGTCTTACTTCAACATGACATAGTATTCCTAAAATGGGAAAATCCCTAATAATGTCAAAGTAAAATGTAATAAAGCAACAAGAACCATCTCAAAATGAGTTAAAGCAATAAAAAATGTCTACAGTGAAGATGGGGGTATATTTACAATGACACCCTTTAAAAGACTTCACGGCATGGTGATGAATCGCCACCTCTTAACCATATCATCACCATGATGCAAAGCATGAAGCAAAGAAATGTGACAAATAAATGCAGGTCCAGATTGTCAATTAAAATCTTTTATCAGAGACTGGTTACTTGTTCCAACAATTTTTCTTACTCTTCTGATGATTTATGGAGAAGCAAAACAAGGAACACTTTCCTTTAATTCTAGTTACCTAAAAATACAAATGAAAGGGTGGAAAGAATATGCCAAACCATCTGAAGTTACTTACCCTTCTAAATTATGATAAGAAAGCACCTTCCTTTCTCTCCTAGAGTAAGTGGGGAAAACCTCAAAGCATTTCCACTCCATCTTACTCAATAGAGTCTAAAAGTCTGTGCTACAGCAATAAGATGAGAAACAAATGAAAGAGACACAAGTATGAAAGAAGCGAATCAAGTTTTCTTATTTGCAAATGATGTGATTCTGTACATAACAGACCCTGAAAACATCATAAAACTGTTAGAGCTGAAAACACTTTCAGCAAAGTGGCAGGATACAACATTAACAGAAAAAATTAAACTACCCATGCTCATGAACTGAAAGAATCAATATTGTAAAAATGACTATCTTACCCAAAGCAACCTACAAATTTAGTGCAATCTCCATGAAAACTCCAAAGCTAGTCTTCATTCGAGAAAAAAGAGGGCTGGAGAGATGATGGCTCAAGTGGTTAAGGCATGTGCCTGCAAAGCCAAAGGGCCTCAGTTCCGATTCCCCAGTACCCACGTAAGCCAGATGCACAAGGAGGCTCATGTGTCTGGAGTTCATTTGCATTGGCTGGAGGCCCTGGCGTGCCCATTCCCCCCCCCACCATGTCTTTCTCTCAAATAAAGAAATAAAAATAATATTTTTTTTAAAGAAAAAAAATCTTAAAATTCAGTTAGATGCACAAAAGTAATTCTGAGAAAAATAACACAGCCAAAGTAATACTGAGAAAAACAAGGCTGGAGGTACCAACAGAGCTGATTTCAAGGTGTATTACAGAGCCATAGAAACAAAAACAGCATGGTACTGGAATAAAAACAAACATGTACATCAATAGAACTAAATAGAAGATCCAGGTATAAAACTATTTAGGTACAGCCATCTGATATTTTTAATATGTTATTTATTTATTTGAGAGAGAAAGAGAAAGAAGCATAGGGATAGAGAGAGAGAGAGAATGGGTGCCACTGCAAATGAACTCCAGACACATGTACTACCTTGTGCATCTTAGCCACCTGATTTTTGACAAAAATATCAAAAATATTCACTATAGAAAAGACAGCCTTTTCAAGAGATAGTGCTGGGGAAAGTGTATGTCTATATATAGAAGAATAAAATTAGATCCCGATCTCTCTTCATGTACAAGAACTGACCCCAAATGGATCAAAGACCTTAATGTCACACCTAAAACTCTGTAAGTGCTGGAGGAAAAAGTAGGAGAAACCCTTCAACATACAGGCATAGGTTAGGACTCTCTGAATGGGACTTAAATAGCTCAGGAACTAAGGGTAATCTTCAACAAATGGGATCTTATGAAATTAATGCTTTGTACAGCAAAAGATACTGCGAATCTTTGCCAGCAGTTTATCAGACAGAGGAATAATAGCTAGACAAAGGGCTCAAAAAACTAAATAAAAAGTCAAATAATCCAATCAAAAAGTGGGCTTGGCATGGAGTGGGTAGGAACACCCTGAGGTATGCTCACCCACTACCCCATAGGGACTGACTGAGATCCCACAGTGAAACCCATAATCTCACTGAGGGCACCAGGGAAAACGGGAGCAGGGGTAAGGGTGTACGAGTATAATATATGATACATATATAATTAAAAATTTTTAAATGGGCTAGAGAATTGAGTCAGCAATTAAAAGCAAGACTTTCTTTTAAAACCTGATGGGCTAGATTTGATTCCCCCAATATCCACATAAAGCCCCTCAGTTCCATAGTCCATTAAAAATAATTATTTATTGAAGGGAAGTTTTATCTACCAGATGCACAAAGTGGCGCATGCATCTGGAGTTCATCTGCAGGGTCTCAGTGTCTCTTTCCTCCTCTCTAATAAATAAATTAAATAAATAAATAAAATTTTTAATGGACTATGGAACTGAGGGACAGAATGTGCTGATTTAAATTAGGTGTTCCTGGGCTGGAGAGATGGCTTAGCAGTTAAAGCACTTGCCTGCAAAGCCAAAGGATCTCAGTTCGATTCCCCAAGACCCATGTTAGCCAGATGAGCAATATGGTGCATGTGTCTAGAGTTTGTTTGCACTGGCTGTAGGCCCTGGTGTGCCCATTCTTCCTCTGTCTGTCTGTCTGTCTGTCTGTCTGTCTGTCTGTCTCCTCTCTCAAATAAATAAATTAATTAATTAAAATAAAAAATTAGGTGTTCCCCATAAACAATCATGTGTTTTGAATGTTAGGTCCCCAGCTGGTGGCAACTTAGGAAGTGGAGCCCCCTGAAGAAGGTGTATTGCTGGGGGCAGACTTATGGGTGTTATAGCCAGCTTCCCCTTGCCAGTGTTGGACACATTCTCCCACTGCTGTTGTCCATCTAACGTGGGCCAGCAGCTGATGTTCAACCTCTGCTCATGCCATCATTTTCCCCTGCCATCATGGAGCTTCCCCTGAAGTCTATAAGCCAAAATAAACTCTTTCCTCCCACAAGCTGCTCTTGTCAAGTGTTTCATTCATCCCAGGAGGAAGGTGAGAGCAACAGAACTGAACAAAGAGTTCTCAAAAGATACGCATATGGGGCTGGAGAGATGGCTTAGGGGTTAAGGCGCCTGCCTGCTAAGCCTAAGAACCCGGTTCCAATCTCCAGGTCCCACGTTTAGCCAGATGCAAAGTGACGCAAGGGCGCAATGCCGCACTTGACCACAAGGGGGTGCACACATCTGGATTTCGTTCACAGCAGCCGAAAGACGGCTGGCGCGTCCATCTCTGTCTCCCTCTCCTTCTCTCTCTGTGTCTCTCTCCAAAAATAAATAAATTAATAAAAAAAATTTAAAAAAGATATGCATGTGGTCAATAAATATGAAACATAGTGTTCAACATCCTTGGCCATCAAGAAATTACAAATTAAAACTGCTCTGAGATAATATATCGCTCTAATCAGAATGGCAAGCATCAAGAAAACAAATGCTGGTGAGATTATGAGAAAAAGAGAAACCCTCACCCACTGATTATCTGTCCTTGACTGTCCCTCCAAGTTAGACTGCACATTTCTCTGGACAATCTTACCAACTCCACTGGCTTCAATTACAATCTACTTGCTGCTAATTCCCAAATCAGATCTCCTTCACTGTCTCCTCTGTGTCTTAAACCTGCACTAATAATCTCATAGATGTTCACATTTAAACAATTCTTGAGCCCTCAAAACCATCAAGTCTAAGACCATATCATCATTTCCATCTAATCTCATCTCCCACTCTCAAACCTTCCTCCTATACTCCCTCCCTTTACCTCAATGATTACTTCCATCACTCAGAAATCTGGGCATCTCCCGGGCATGCCTCACCTTCCACATCCAATCACTGCCACGCCTACCTCCTAAGTAACTCTCCTCCAATCAGCACATACCTCTTCATTCCCAGGGCCTTAACTGATTACTTTACAAGGCTATCTTTATTTTCATTTGGGGGAAATTAATGCAGAACAGATACTATATATATTTCATATTTTATTCCCTAAGGGCGCACTTACTTGATGAGAGATAAACCATGGTTTTTTTTAAAGACGTATAAAAAATGTGTAGACTGAGAAACTTTTAAATGGCATCATCTTTACAGACCCAAAACTAAAAAAGCAATAATTTCCTATCCTAATTAAAATGACAGTAGTGCCGGGTGTAGTGGTGCACGCCTTTAATCCCAGCACTCCTCTTGGAAGACATGGGTGGAATAGTTCGAGGACAGCCTGAGACTACATAGTGAATT
This sequence comes from Orientallactaga sibirica, assembly GCA_036365145.1. Taxonomy (NCBI): domain Eukaryota; kingdom Metazoa; phylum Chordata; class Mammalia; order Rodentia; family Dipodidae; genus Orientallactaga; species Orientallactaga sibirica. The sequence goes on along the minus strand of JAEOAD010000015.1, from coordinate 28,840,872 downwards.
CTAAGTCAGCCTGGGCTAGAGCAAGTTTCTACCTCAAAAAATCCAAAAAAGAAAGAAAGAGAGAGTACTATCTAAGCACTTTATACAAATTAGGCCACTATTCACAACAGTCCTATGAACTAGGTAGTATTATTTTCATCATTTTTCATGCAAGCGCGATTAACAGCTCTCCAGCCCAATTTTCACCATTTTTTAGCTGAGGAAACTAAAATGTGAGAGAGTTTCAACAACTTAGCCAAGGTCCCAACTCAGAAAACAACAATCAGAAGTCAATTCATAGCAGCATGCCAGAACAGCCTACGCTCTTAAGCTGTTGCTCCTTAAGGAGAAAATTAAATTAAATACTTGTTTTCAAAACTTATAGAAACAGAGAGATGTTTAGTTAGAAATGAAAAACGAGCTTAGAAAGACAACACTACTGAGGTGAGGGGTAAAGAAAGGTCCCCCTCTTTTTTTCTATTTTCTTTTTTCTTTCTTTCTTTTTTTCTTTCTTTCTTTCTTTCTTTCTTTCTTTTTGTAAATGCAAAAGCCTTTAAGAAATGTCAGCAAGCTAAAAATATTCGAAGCCACAGAAACACAACTGTCAAAAGACACAAAAAATTTCACGTGAATATTTCCTTTTCAGGGGCATAATAATTCTCAGAAAGATGTTATTGAAACGAAAGTCTAATGCCTTATATATGAGTGCATAGTACAAATGAATGCCACAAATGCTGGAAGTCTGCACCGTAATTCTGGGGGGAGAACGGCGGCTTCCAAGAAGAGCAAGCTCGGTCCCTGGGATCCTGGATCCCGCACGGCCGGGCGCAGAGCTCCGGGCCCACCTCCATCCCCCTCCAGGCCGGAAAGAAACTGCGGGGCCGCGGCTTCCAGCCGGCGCGGAACTTTTCCCGTGGCCGGCGGAGACGGCGGCGCCGAGCCGGACGGCGCACGAGGTCCCGCAACCCGCACGGCCGCCCCGGCCCGCCTTTTGTTGGATGCAGGTCGGCGGCCCGGCCCGGCCCGGCAAGACACAAAGCCCGGGAGGCCGGGTTCCGGCGCTCCACGCCGCGGGCCCGCCGAGCTCCAGGCCCGGCCGGCTGCAGGCCAGAGCGGGCGGCGCGAGGCCTCGGCGGGGACCGCGGCCGAACCCGGGCCACACCCACCGCCGCCCGCCGCGAGCGCCCCGCGCCCGGCCCTACCTGCTGATCTTCTGGGCGAAGGCGCGGCGCTCGGCCATGGCTGCGGGGACGCCGGCCTCCCGCGGGCCTCCTTTCCGCGCCGCCTCCGCAGGGCCCCGCGCGGACCCCCGACGCTCGCCTGGGGCTGGGGCTGGGGCTGGGGCTGGGGCTGGGGCTGGGGCTGGGGCTGGCGGCCGGCGCCGGGACGAGCCCTGCCGTAAAGCTCCGGAGACGCGCGCACGCCAAACCGCGCCTCTGCCCCCGCCCCCGCCCCCGCGCGCCAATCCCGCTGGACGCTCGGGAAGGCGGCGGCGGCCGGCGGGGCCTGCGGGAACGACGAGGCGTGGGGCGGCCGGCGGCGCGCGGGCTCGGGCCCGGAGCCTGGAAAGCCGGCAGTGCGGAGTCCCGGGAACCCACCGCGCGGGGGAGCTCGGCTTTCCCGAGAAGGAACGATGCAAGATGGGCTTTGCGGCCCAGGATGGCTGGAGTCGTGTTCCTGCGGCGCCCAAGCGCTGTTCTTTTATGCCTGGGCCTCGCGAGCGGGGCCTGGAGAAACAATGGCTTTTCTGTATAGAAAGGGGCCCAGAAAAGACCTTTCTCCCGTGGAGGTAATAAAGTAACAGTTGATTTGTGGGGCATAGCCAGGCTTGCGCGCGTGATTTTACTTAGATCGCCACAACAATGCTCCAAAGTAGGTTATCTCCATTTTAGAGAGAGGGAAATTGGCTCAGAAAGGCGAAGTGACTGTCCTTGGGGAGGGAGAGGGTCACATGGATGGCAACTCTCCCACTGAAGTCAGATCCAAAGCCCAGGCCTTTTTTTGAGGACAGTTACTGCTATGTAAATGATACTCTTAGTGGGTCCCTTACTAACTCCTTTTGGGGTCTCACTCCGTGTGTGGGGGAGGGGGGTATTTCCAGATGATCTCTAATATTTTCCACCATCTTGCTAGTCTGTTAATCTCTATGTTTACCACTGAAACTGACTTTTCCCCGGTTCCTCTCCTAAATCCATTGTAATTCCATAGTGTCTAGACTGTTTTTCTCCTAATGCGTATGTATTGATTACTGAAATTATTGTAAAACTAGGAAAAATGCCTTGGTTTAGTGTGGTATTTTCCCTCTTAATTGCTGTAAGAACTTAGTAATTATCTGTTCATTGCGATTGTATTTCCAGAGTCTTCTTGTGGAGCGTGTCAGAGCCTGTTTCCCTTCTTGCACCATTGGAATATCTGTAGCTTTGTGCCATTAGGTCATTTACTTGCCCAGTCATGCAGTCAGAACAAAAGTCCCCCACTAGTCAAGCACATCACTTCCTACTAGTGCTTATTGTAACAGCACACTGTTTTTATTACTTCTTCTTTTATTTATTTATTTGCATGGGGGTAGGGCACTCACAAATGCCAGATGCATGTGTCTGGCTTTACATGGTACTGGGGAATTGAACTCAGACCAGCAGGCTTTGCAACTACCTTTAACCTCTGAGCCATCACCCAGCCCTACACTGCTTCTAAAACATTGTTTGTTGTGAGGATAGTCTATATGAAGAGGGCATCATTTAGCTTTTCCCTAAGGGCTGATGCTTTAGAGTAAGTACAAAAGTGAACCAGATATAGTTCTGCTTTCAGAAAATGTGGGTCTACCAGGAAGGATGGGACCCCTGCTCAAAGAATTGTAACTCAGAGGTTAATGCCTGTGCTGACCCTTGAGAGTGCATGAGAGTTGTAGTCTACCACTCCTTATTATGTGACCTTAGCTTCACCTCACCTCTAAAATGTAGGAACTAATTAGTACCTACTTGAAAGGCTATTGAAGATTTATTGAATTAATTTAAAGTTCTTAGAACCGGGCCTGGCATGTAGAAGGTACTAACAGATTAGCCGTTGTTCTGTTATTGTTGGTGTTACCATTATTCATTCTATACTTGAGCTCGTCCTGGGTGCTCAGTAGTGCTTGGAACACTTGTCTGCTTTCATGCTCCCAGCCAGATGTTGTAGGCCTTTATCTCTGTTTGCCAAACATCTTTTCAGTACTCTCTTAGAGACTGACCACATTCTGCTTGACTAGTTCTTTGTATACACGACTCTCTGTTTGCCAAAGAGCCTGAAAGACACTGGATGCACTGTGAAACTGACTGGAAACGTTGAGAGCAGGAAGAGGAGAAGCAGGACCAAGCTGTATACAAGCAGACAGAGTCTGAGAAAGACTCCTTGTAGGAAGTATGCCCACTCATGCCCCCAACCCAAGAAGAGTCACTGACCAAGTCCAATATGGACCAGTACCCATGCTCCACAGGGGTCATCTCAAGGAACCCAGCAATGATAGTGTAAAATAGAATGACTTTGGCTGACCAGTACCTGGGCTCCTCACACCACCTTCTACATGTACATGCACACATGTTTCAAGCCACTGTACTCAAGAATTGATTTCCTCACCCCTAGTTTCAAGTATGTAACTTAGTCTTAGCCAGGCAGACCAGCTCCGGATCAGGGAATGGCACATGTATCAAGCCAAAAACATCAGGACCAATCAGAACCAAAGTTCTTCCTGAAGCAGACTTCACCTGAAGAAGGCCTACCTGAGGGTGGAGCCACACAGAACAGGGAGAAGAGCAAAACGCTGAAAAAGATAAGTCCATTATGTTGTATGAGCCTTGGAGTTTGCTGGGTTTTTTAATTTTTATTTATTCGTTTATTTAAGAGAGAAAGAGAGAGTATGTGTGTGTAAGGGCATGCCAGGACCCCCTGCCACTGCGAATGAGCTGCAGAAACATGTGCATCTGGCCCCAAGTAGATACTGGGGAATTGAACCCAAGCCAGCAGGCTTTGCAAGCAAGTGCCTTTAACCACTGAGCCATCTCCCCAGTCCTGGGCTTTTTTTTTTTTTTTAATTTGGTTTGGTTTTGTTTGGTTCTTTTGTTTGTTTTTTCTTGACTGTTAACTGTTGTGTCTTACTTTATGTAGGCCTTCGTTCAACCAATATTTATTAAGTACCTATAAGGCTAGGCCCTGGAGATACAGTGATAATTTAGACCTGTTTTGTCCATGAGGATGGGATAAACGTCATAGAATTTAGAATCTGGCTGGAGAGATATGAGCACCTAAGTAGTATGTTCAGTGTTGAGACAGGAACACTTTAGGAAGCTATTTGATTATATTTAATGTCAGTCTCAGCATCTAGTAATCACTGAATAATCACTAAAATACATACTTTATATGAGGTGTTTTAACCTTTACAGAAAGTCTGGTTGTAGTTCTGGAAGCATTGGTGACCCATCATTGGGTAGGATTCTGGACCCAAGTTCCCCACTAGCAAGATACTGGCAGAGTAACAGCAGAGGTCTAGACCAAATTGGCAGAGTAACCCCTGTGCTAGTTTGAATGTAAATTGTCCCCACAGCCTCATGTGTTCGTGATTAAGTCTCACACTCAATCCCCAGCTGGTAGCCGCTGGGAGGTAGACCCTTGCTGTTGGAGGTGTGCCGCTGGGGATGGGCCTTGAGGTTTATTAGGTCAGCTCCAAGTCCACCACTTCAACTCATTCCACCCAGGTATGTGACATTAGGTGAGCCCGCTCACTCTTTTGCTGCTTCTTGCCAGCTGCAGTGGCAAAATGGTGATGTCCAGCCTCTGCTGTGCGGTGCCATGATGTAGCTTCCTCTTGAGACTATAAGCTGAAATAAACCCTTTCTTCCCATCCCAAGCCTTTGTTGGGTGCTTTGTTCCAGCAATGAAAAGGCAACTGCTACCCCAAAAAGTTTTGAGCAAGAAACTTTGCCATTAGACATACAGTGTCTTAAAATCCCTCAAGGGCTGGAGAGATGGCTTAGAGGTTAAGGTGTTTGCCTACAAAGCCAGATGCACAAGGAGGCACATGCATGTGGAGTTTGTTTACAGTGGCTCTTTCTTTTCTCTCTCTCTCTCTCTGAAATAAAGTAAATTTTAAAAAGCAAAAAAAATTAATTTCTTTAAATTTAAAAACAAATCCCTCAAGCAGAAGACAAGATTATAGTGGAGTGGGGGTGAAGGAGAAAGCAAAAAGGAATGAAAGTCATATGAGTTTCACACTCCAGTTTTTAATGTAGCTCCAATGAGGGTCACAGCTGAGGCGTGGTCAAAGTGCTAAGGCCATAGTACAAAGGGGCTGAAATTTTGTGTAACAAGGAATAATAACGTGCTGCCTTTGCAGGTAGAATTTATTCTCTTTCAGCATTTGGAAGCATAAAGAAGGGTTTCTTTTTTCAGACTTGGCCCTTGGGAAACCCCAGTAATTCGTACAGTAAGATCAACATGGCTGCTCTTCACTGAAAGCCTCTGGCAAGGCCAAAGGAGAGTAGTCAATAGGAAGAGAGGACTGGGGCACACATGTGGGTTCCTGAGATAAAACCCAACTAAACCGGAAGAGATGGGCACTAGATTCAGGCTGGGGATACTTTTCCTTGGCCTTGACCTCGGCCTTTATTCCTTACACTCCTAACAGATGTGATCTTTGCAAGGGACAATTCAGGGATCTTAAACCTGGCTGGCCATACTTCACCACTAATCGCATCCATGTTTGCTCTGCCACACTCCTACATTATTCCATTACTGTTGTTAACCTGAGTTCTCCAGTCTTGTTCACCATGTTTTCCAGCATCTAATACACTGCTTATTACACGATAGCCATTCAAGTCAATATTTTCAGTAAGTAAGTAATTAAGAGTCATGCACTAAAATATTTTCCTCCCAAAAGGAATTTAGATACAGGCTTACTAAGGAGAATGGCTAAGAGGTGGAATAATGGGGTGAAGACAGCAGAACAGCGCAGGCAAAGGCATTGGAATGTTACTACTGTGTGCAGCCACAACCTGCCTGAGGTGTATGTACCTCAAAATAATCCTTCTGAGATTGCATATGTAGCTAATGACCCCTTGGTTAAAGACTTCCACTGTCCCCTTGGCACTCTGCAAAAAGCCAGGAGATAGGGTGGGTGTGCCAGATAAAATACCATCAGCATACATGAGAAGTGTCTGCTGAAGACTGTAACTGAAATCTGAGGAGCCACAAGGATGGAGTGTGGGTCACCAGTAGTGTGGATTATAGATGCCCTAGAAGTGATACAGAAGTTTCAACAGCAGTCCTGCCACAAGAGAACATATTTGTTACTTGGAAGAAAGCAAGCCTCACAATTCTGCTGCTTTATAGAGCTCCAAGTGAGCACACTGCAGACACTGGCACAGCCAGATTATTTCTGCACTATCCACAATATGCAGGATATGGAACCAGCCTAGACAGCTGCAGGGGTTACTGCTCATTGTAACTTGACAGGGTCTAGAGTCACCTAGGAGACAAACCTCTGAGCATATCTGGGAAGAGTTTCTAAATTGGCCTAATTGAGGTGGGACGACCCACCCTGAAGGAATGGCTGCATGTCATGGGCTGGGGTTCAGGACTGCATAAAAAAGAGAAAATAAGCCAAACACCAGCATTTACCTCTCTGCTTCCTGACTGTAGATGCAATGTGACCAGCTGCTTCAAGTTTCTGCTGTCTTGATTTCCCTGCAATAAACTGCCTGCCTCAAACTATTAACTAAAAAAAAACCTCTTTAAGTTGCTTTTGTCACAGCAACAAGAAAAGTAACTAACATGACAGCCATCAACTGATGAATGTATCAAGAAATTGTGGTATATATGTACAACATAATTATATTCAGCTGTAAAGCATGAGATAAAGACATTCACAAGAAAATGGATGGAACTGGAGATCATTTCTGTTCAGCAAAATAAAGCTAGACTCAGACAAGAATGAAGAGGTCTAAAGGGAACAGAGAGGGAGGAACAAGGGTAATGGACTGTATGTGACATGAAAGGAGGGACTGTTGGAAAGAATTGGGATAAATGAAAGGATAGGGAAGGGTAGTGGAGAAATGAGTAAGAATAACATATACATACTTTTCATGTGGATATGAAACTGTCACAATGAAGCCCATTATGTTATATGCTAAGAAAAATTAATTGAAAAAATTATTTTCTTTTTTATTTTCTTTTTTATTTTCTCTTTATTTATTTATTTGAAAGAGAGAACGAGTCAGAGAGAGAGAGAGAGAATGGGTGCACCAGGGCTTCCAGCCACTGCAAACAAATTCCAGATGCACGTGCTGCCATGTGCATCTGGCTTACATGGGTCCTGGGGAATCAAACTGGGGGCCTTTGGTTTTGCAGGCAAGCACCTTAACCACTAAGCCATCTCTCCAGCCCCAAAATTATTTTCTTGATATCTTCTGTTTTCCCCTCCAGATGCATCCACATTCTGTTCTGTGCCTCCAAACCTGCCTACACGGACTAAAACAGCAGGGACCCACACCATCTAGCTATTAATTGAACTTGGCTAATGAAGAGTCCTGGCAAGAGTTGGGTGTGCTAGCATGCATCTTTAATCCCAGCACTTGGGAGGCGGAGGCAGGAGAATAGCCAGGAGTTTAAGACCTTCCTAGGGTACTAAGTTCCAGGTCTTCCTGGGCTCCAGGGAGAACCTGCTTTAAAAAAATTAAAATTTTTTTTAAAAAAATTAAAAAGTCCTGGCAAGAGAACAGAGGGAAAAGGAGTGATAGTAGAGTATTCAGCCCCTGCCTTCCTCCTCACACAGCCACCTCCTATGTGCTGTTTCTCTTGACCAAAGATCACTGACTCTCAGAGTGTTAACTGTAGAGTTTGTCCTTGCAGGTTCTGGAAAGCACACCATATAAATCTTTGGGCCCAAAGATGTTACCAACTTAACAGCCATGGGCCGAGGATTTTGTGCTTGCTTTATTGTTCCTTTACCTACAACCTTATAAAGGCAATTTTAGGTAAACCTAAAACTGTCCTGCTTTGACTCTCATCTGTTTCCTACTACTGCCTTGATTTCAATGTAATAAAATGATTGTGGAGGAAGAATCTTTAAGTCTTTGAAAAGACATACTGAAGGAGCTGGGGAAGACAGCTCAGTAGATTAACTTTGAATTTGACCACACATTCAGGCTTCTTGTAGTCCCAGTGTGCCTATGGGGAGAAGGGAGGCAGAGACAGGAAGATATCCTGAAGACTATCCCAGAAGTTTGTGAATGGAGCAGAGCAGTCAGCAGCAAGCGACTCTACCTCAAAACAAAATGGAGAGTAATCTAAAAGTTGTCTCCGACCTCTGCATGTGCACATCTATGCTCACACACACTGATATAAAATCAGAAAGCATACTGAAGTATTTATGAATGATAGATCTCATTTACTTTAAAAATAATACAATATAGGTTTAAATTGAGAATGGTTACTGCCAGGTGATGGGAATGAGGGCTCATTAGATCATTCTATGTTGAGAAAAGACCCTCAGATGAGTTTAATATCAGAAGAAAGAAGACATTTTACTGATAAAAGAAGGCGTTAAAAGCTCAGAGACTAGCAACATTGTGTCAGGCTTACGTGGGACATGGAGATTCAAACATGAGTTCTTAGGCTTCACAGGCAAGGACCTTAACTGCTAAGCCATCTCTCCAGCCTGGTTTTTACAAGTTCTTTAACATCACTTAAGTTCACCTCTTCTCAGATTTCTACAAGATTTTGTAAAAATAAACTCTATAGGAGTTTGGATGAACAAGACCCTGGACCAGTCCATTCCCCCACCTCCCAAAAAAGGTTCTGTAAAAGAAAGAACTTAAATGTTGCTATAAAAGTTCATTTTTAACTGGAGTTGGTGGTCCATGCCTTTAATTCCAGCTACTGGGGAAGCAGAGTAAGTTCAGGGCCAGCTTGTGCTACCGAGTGAGTTCCAGGCCAGCCTGGGCAATGTAGTGAGATACTTTCTCAAATAAAAAGTAAAGCCAGGTATGGTGGCTCACACCTTCAATCCTGGCACTGAGGAAGCTGAGGTAAAAGTATCACCATGACTTCAAGGCCAGACTGGGCTAGTGTGAGACTCTGCCTCAAAAACAATAGGAAAGGGGAAAAAGTAAAAGCAGGGCTAGGGATGTAGCTCGGTGATACAGCATTTACCTAGTATGCACATGGCCCTACAATCCATCCCCAGTAAAGTTCACTGACATATGTTCTCAAAGCATCATTTTTTCTTTGTCATTTGTTTACATCTTTATTTTTTATTGATTATGAACTTGGCTGTATGTATATATTGCGTATAAGTCATATTCCCATTGGGTTAGACTCTGACATCCCCTCTCCCCACCCCCATTCCATAGTACCCTCCTTAGTGGACGTATGGGTATTCACTGTGGGGTCATGAATGCACCAGTCAGTCTGTGTTCAGGTTCAATGCTTTAGGATACACCTTCCCACCCTGTGACTCTTAGAATCTTTCTGCCTCCTCTCCCATAATGTTTCATCAGCCTTGTTATAGGTCTCTTTTAGTGTTGAGCTTTCTACATCCTCTGAATTTCTGCTTTGATGAGTTTGAGTATCCTTCATGTCCACCACCATCTACGTGGTGGAGGCTGTCAGTATAGCAGTGAGAGCAGCCCCTGTGTACAAATCTCTGCTTCCTCTGATGCTGGAATGGTCAAGAGAAACTTCCAAGAGGTGATGACCTAAGTCCAAAAGGACCACTAGAAATTAGCCAGACAGGAAAACTGCTGCTGGTGGAGAAAGGGCCTTCTGGGCAGAGCAAAGAGCATGCACAGATCTCTGAGCTGTAAGGGCCTGGCTCCTTCTGTGAGACTTGAAACGGTTCTGTGTGGCTGGACCGTAGAGTGTTAGGCAGAGTGACTGGTGACGAGAAGGAAAACATATGTACAAAGCATACACTCTGGCGATGGCTTTGGAAATGGTGGATACAGGGAATGGTATAACAAAATTTGAATCTGGCAATGTTTGCCCTGACTCTAATGGAGGAAATGGATTGAGCAGATTGAAGAGTTCAAAACAAGGTCAAGAAGACCAATCAAAAGGTTGATACCTCATACACACACTTTTTTTTTTTTTAATTTGAGAGAGAGAGAGATGGGTGGTGGCTTTTCAGCTCCTGAAACTATGTGGTCCTTCCATGCCCTGATGGCTTGTGTTCCCTTAGACTGGAAACCAAAATAAATCCTTCCATCCTTATGTTGCTACTTGGTCACAGTGATAAGTTAATACAATATATTTTCAATTATTTATTTAATGTGTGCCCATGGTTTGTATTATGTGCAAACACTCCAAAAGAACTCCTCTGCTTAAGCTGGGTCCATGTGGACCTTCACAGAGGTAAAACAGGAAGAAGTTCATATACTATACAAACCTTCCTTTAGTGCTTGGCAAAACAGTTTTCATATGTCAGCACAAAATAAAAATTCTAATATCCATTCCATTCTTGTGTGTGTGTGTGTGTGTGTGTGTGTGTGTGTGTGTGGTGCACCTGTGTCTGGAGATGCAGTCCCTGCACAGAGGCCAAAGGAGAACACTGAGTTCCCAGTCCACTACTCATCCACTTGTTCATTCCTGAGGTAGAGGTATCTCCACTGATTCCACAGCTTTGGCAGCTTCCTGAACCCAGGCATTCTCTAGTCTCTGCTCCATGCAGGACTGAAGTGATAGACATGTGGCTATGGCCAGCTATTTACATAGGTGCTGGGACTCAAACTCAATGGTCTTAGGGCCCCTCAGGCCCTCATGCTGTGCAGGAAGTGCTCATTACCACTCAACCATTTCTTCAGCACTAATTTTCATTCATTAATGTTAGTTTTATTTTGTTGCTGCAATTTTGTTGAAGAATGATGCAAATTATGGAAGTGTTGATTAAAAAGAGGAAATAGGGGCTGGAGGGATGGCTTAGCGGTTAAGGCACTTGGCCTGCAAAGCCAAAGGACCCAGGTTCGATTCCCTAGAATCCACATAAGCCAGATGCCACAAGGTGGCACATGCTTCTGGAGTTCATTTGTAGTGGCTAAAGGTCCTGGCATGCCCATTCTCTCTCTTTCTCTCTCTCTCTCTGTCAAATAAGTAAATTAACTAAATGCATTTAAAACAAAAACGAGAAAATGGAGCTGGGGAGCTGGTTCAGTGGTTAAGATGCTTGCCTGCAAAGCCTAACAACCTGGATTCTATTCCCAAGTACACATGTAAAGCCAGATGCACAGTGGCACATGTATCTGGAGTGTGTTTGCAGCAGTTGGAGGTCCTGGTGTACCCATTCTCTCTCTCTGCTTACAAACAAATAAATAAAAAAATTCTTTTACAAAAGAGGAAATGGGGCTGAAGAGATGGCTTAGCAGTTAAGGCACTTGCCTGCAAAGCCTAAGAATCCATGTTCAATTTTCCATATCCCATGTAAACCAGACACACAAAAGTGAGGCCAACACAAGGTCACACATGCCCATTAGGTAGCACAAGTATCTGGACTTCAATTTTAGTGGCTGAGGCTCTAGCATGCCAATTCTCCCTCTTTCTCATGCTCAGTCTCACTATCTCTAAAAATAAAAAATTAAAAATTAAAAAGAGGAAATATTTTACTGACTTACCACAAAGACATCTACAAAGAAAACCTACTACACTCAAGAATAAATTAAAGAATATCTTTATGGGCTGAAGAGATGGCTTGGTGGTTAAGGTGCTTGCCTGCAAAGCCCCTGGATCCAGGTTCTATTCTCCAGGTCCCATGTAAGCGAGATGCACAAGGTGGCGCATGCATCTGGACTTCATTTGCGGTGGCTAGAGGCCCTGGCATGCCCATTCTCTCTCTGTCTCAAATAAATGAATAAATAAATGAATAAATAAATAAATAAAATAAATAAATTCTAAGCCGGGTTTGGTGGTGCACCCCTTTAATCCCAGCACTTGGGAGGCAGAGGTAGAAGGATTATCTTGAGTTCATGGTCACCGTGAGACTACATAGTGAATTCCAGGTCAGCCTGGGCTAGAGAGAGACAATACCTCGAAAACCAAAAATAAAATAAAATAAATAAATACTAAGAAGATTATCTTCATAACAAATAATATGATCTAAGTTAATTTATGTTACCTTCCAGTGGAATCATGGTTGCAATCAATTTAGGTGTTTGAGTAAAATGAAAATCTCTCAATAAATAAACCTTAACAAGCATGTGCCATAAAAATAATAGAAACATATCTGAATACTTTCCATAGATCTTATCCAGCCCCCAAATATTCCACACTGGTGCCAGTGATGAATTGAAGTCAGCAGAGACTGGTAAGGGTGGTTAAAAAAATAAATTATCTGGGTGTAGTGGCATAAGCCTTTAATGACAACATTCCCAGAGCTGAGGTAGGATGGTCGCCAGGAGTTCAAGGTCAGCCTGGGGCTACAGTAAGAATTTACCTTGAAAAATCAAAATAAGGGCTGGAGAGATGGCTTAGCAGTTAAGGCGCTTGCCTGCAAAGCCAAAGGACCCAGGTTCAATTCCCCAGACCTATGTAAACCAGATGCATGAGGTGGTGCATGTGTCTGCTGGAGTTAATTTATAGTGGCTGAAGGCCCTGGCATACCCATTCTCTCCTCTTCTACCCCCTCCTTCCTTCTTCTTCTTCTTTTTTTTTTTTGGTTTGGTTTTTTGAGGTAGGGTCTCACGCTACCCCAGGCTGACCTGGGATTCACTATGTATTCTCAATGTGGCCTCGAACTCAAGAGGATCCTCCTACCTCTGCCTCCTGAGTTCTGGGATTAAAGGCATGTGCCACCACACTCAGCCCTTCTTTCTTTCTTAAATGAATGCATGAATAAATAAATAAATAAATAATTTTTTAAAAAAAGTGTTGAAAAAGAAAAACCAAAAAAAATAAATAAATAAATAAATAAATAAAAATGAATGTGTTCATCCCAGCATTTGGGAGGCTGAGGTAGGAGGATCATGCTGAGTTTGAAGCCCGCCTGAAGCTACAGAGTGAGTGCAAAGTCAGGTGGGGCTAGAGTAAGACCCTACTCAAAGAAACAAAAAATGTGTTCAGAAAAATGCCCTTAGGTGAAAAAGAATTTTCTGTTGACTCCCAGACAATTCCATATGTGGATCATTAGCTTTAAAACTGAAGGGACCCAAAGAATCCACAAAAGCAAGTTCCCTGGATTGATTTCTAAGCTGTCTTTTCCATGCCTAACTTAAAGGAAGCCCTTACACCCAGCATGGTTTATCTCTAAGGTAATTAAAGGAGTGATTAACTAAAAATAATTGCTTTTGGTTCATTTGCCCTTACTATTTCCTCTGAATTCCAAAGAAAGTTTTCTAACTTTTAAAATATTTTATTTTTATTTATTTGAGAGTGAGAGCATGAGGGAAATAGGCAGGTATATAGAGAGACAGGGAATGGGCACACCAGGGCCTCTGGCTGCTGCAAACGAACTCCGGACACATGTGCCCCTTTGTGCATCTGGCTTATGTGGGTCCTGGGGAATTGAACCTGGGTCCTTAGGATTTGTAGGCAGGTGTTTTAACTGCTAAGCCATCTTTTCAGCCCATCCAAAGAAATTTTTAAGAGACCAAATTTTAAGACATACAATGTTTTTTTTTTTTCTTTTCAGACTTAAAAAATTTTTTATTTCTTCCATTTTTGACATTTTCATATATTTACATAATGTGTTTGATCTTATTCCCCCCCATTAACTCTCTCTCATCCCCCATTCCCATTAACCCCTTTTTAATTCTTCACTAACCCCCATCTTACTTTCCTATCTTTTCTTTTTTTCAAAACCTGTCAAGTTAAATTAGGGTTGCTGGCATGATCATGTGTAGAAGGTCTTTTACTGCAGAATGGGAAACTAGCCAATGGCTACACCACTGATGAACCTGATTCCCCCTTGCTCAGAAACCATTAGCTGCCATTAGTACTCTGGGAGGTCTGGGGTCTCAGGTATTCCTCCCCTACTGATGACGAAGTTTGACAGGCTCAGTCTTATACGGAAAGCACAGGTGCTATGAATTCATGAGTTTAGTGGCTAAGAAATGCAATGTTTTATATGAAAGATATGTTTTACTTGGTGCTTTTTAAAAACAGTGTAGTGTTCTCTTCAAAAAGTGGAGTTTTCGGGCTGGAGAGATGGCTTAGCGGCTAAGGCGCCTGCCTGCTAAGCCTAAGAACGCTGGTTCCAATGTCCAGCGGTTCCAATCTCCAGGTCCCACGTTTAGCCAGATGCAAAGTGACGCAAGGGCGCAATGCCGCACTTGACCACAAGGGGGTGCACACATGTGGATTTCGTTCACAGCAGCTGAGAGACTGCTGGCATGCCCATTTCTGTCTCCCTCTCCCTCTCTGTCTATTTCTCTCTGTCTCTCTCTCCAAAAATAAATTTAAAGATAATAATAAAAAAGTGGAGTTTTCATGAAAGAATAAATAATTTTATAACTGTTTCAGTGTTGGATATACAAAATTACCACCACCACACTACTGGTATTAAATGCCAGGTGTTGTGTTTGGTACTTTGCATATTTTGTTTCCATCTGTGCAACGGAAACCCATTATCGCTAGGGTTTCAAAGAAGGAGCAAGACTATTTAACAATGGTAGGTTTAAGTACCCTAGATTCAAAAATCAAGTTCTGATTAAAGAGCTTGAGCTCATTGTACTGAGTTTTATGCTCTTCATGACATAATTATGGAGCAATATTTACTTAATTTAAAGCATATGCTTGAATATGAAATGGCTCTTATAGACTCATGTGTTAAAGGATTGGTCCTCAGCTGGTGGTGGTATTTTTGGGATGTTCTGGAACTTTGGGAGGTGAGTGTAGATAGATAGATAGACAAAAGATGGATAGATAGATAATAGATGCAAGAGATAGACAGATGAAAGATAGATAAATAGAAGATGGATAGATAGATAGATAGATGAAAGATATATATAGATATAGATAGATAGATAGATAGATAGATATAGATAGATAGATAGATAAAAGATAATTAGTGATGGGAAAATGTTTGATCCATAATGGCTTCTAATTATGAGGAGGCAAAATGTGGTCACTCCTCTTCACCATGTTTGGTTTGTCATTCCCTATCAAAAGTCTCCTATTCTTCTGGCTTGTCTTCCCCAAAGCATGACATCTTAAAGCACTGTGTTCTTCCTCCCGACTTCCATGACATTCGAACAGTATCAGGAAGTGTAGCAACATGGTCAAGCAAAAAACAAGTTTTTTTTTTAAAAAAAAACTTTCTTTAATTGCCAATTTCTATAAATATAAACAATACACTGTAATCAGAATCCCCTCTCACCACTCTCTCTTCTCCACCTCTCAGGCCCTCCTCCACTGAATCTGTACTTCTTTCCAAGTAGTCGCTCTTTAATTTTATGTCATCATTTTATTCCTCCTATTATACAGGTCTTGTGCAAGTAGCATCAGACATTGAGAAGTTTATTTCTTTAATTTTATTTATAATTTAACTTTTTTATGAGGCAAGCCCAACAGACTGCCTTTTTTATTTATACTTTTTATGTGAGAGTGAGAAAATGAGAGCGAGCGAGAGAGAGAGAATTGGCATGCCAAGGCACTACATTCGAACTTGACATGTGCCCCCTTGTGCACACGTGCAAACTTGTGAGCTTGCATCATTGTGTGTCTGGCTTACATGGGACCTGGAGAGATGAACATGAGTCTTTAGGCTTTGCAGGCAAGCGCCTTAACCGATACGCCATCTCTCCAGCCCTGTAACTTAACTTTTTAATATTATGGTGTTGAGGATTGAACTCAGGGTGTTGTACATTCACTCTACTAGTGAATCCAGGGCAGGGGTCTTTTTTGTTTTGTTTTTTTGCGTGTTTTGTTTTGTTTTTCAAGGTATGGTCTCACTGTAGTCCACGCTGACCTGGAATTCACTATGTAGTCTCAGGGTGGCCTTGAACTCATGGTAATCCTCCTAACTCTACCTCCCAAGTGCTAGGATCAAAAGCAGGCAGCACTACGCCTGGCCAAAAAACAAAACAAACAAACAAAAAACAAAAGCCTTAATGGACATCACCAATTTGCTTCAGCAATAATTCCAAATCAGGAGGTCCTCCCCGCAAGGACAGGGTGAAGTATCTGCTTGCTTAAGGGGAGAATAGGCAGTCCTTGAAGCTTCTTTCTCAGCTTGCTCCATGGCAGTTACAGTTGTGTACTCTGTCCAAAGAGGTTGGAGGCCTCTACCAGCAAAAATAGCAGAGAACCTTGCTGTCTTTTCTCCTCCAGTTTGCTCCTGAAACGTGTTCTGCTCCTTCTCACTAGAGGAAGTCTGGGAGAGCTCCCCAGGCCTGAACCTGGCCACTTTTTGTGCCCCTATTCCTGAGGTTGCTACAGTGATAATCCTAGCCCTGTGATTTCTCCCTAGAAAAATGTAGCCTCTATGGGGCGGGGGCGGGGAACAGGCAGGAGGGCTCCTTGCATTTTCTCCTCCACATGGTTTGTCTAGACATAAATTCTTTTTTTTTTTTTTTTGGTTTTGCAAGGTATGGTCTCACTCTGGTCCACGCTGACCTGGAATTCACTATGTAGTCTCAGGGTGGCCTCGAACTCTTGGCGATCCTCCTACCTCTGCCTCCCGAGTGCTGGGATTAAAGGCGTGCGCCACCACGCCCGGCTCTAGACATAAATTCTTAAAGCTTATCATTAGAAGTTGGCAGAGAGGAAATGTGTTAGTGTCTCTAAGGAAAAATGAGCATGCCCTAAACCTTTCTCCTTGGCTCACTTCAGCAACAACTCCACACCTGACATCTCCTGCTAGGTAAGCATAAGACTCCTGTTTCACACATGAGCCACCTTGTGCATCTGGCTTCACATGGGTACTGGGGAATTGAACCTGTATCCTTTGGCTTTGCTGGCAAGTGCTTAAACCCAGTAAGTCATCTCTCCAGACCTATGGAGCCTTTTGAAACTAGGCCGAATATATGTTACATTATGAGGTAGCCATGAACTTATGGCTTCAAGAGGTTTCCCATGATATGTCTGGGTGTCAAGTTGACATAGGGTAGACTTGTGATATTGTTAACTTGACAAGACCTAGAATCACCTGTGAGGGATTATCTTGATGGGTTAATTCAGGTGGGAAGAACCACCTTAACTATGAGCAGGGTCCTGGATCATATACAAAGGAGACTGTGGGCTGCAGAGATGGTTCAGCACTTAAGGCACTTTCCAGAAAAGCCAAAGGATCCAAATTTGATTCCCTAGTATCCATGTAATCCAGATGCACAGGTTACACATGTGTCTGGCATTTGCCTGCATTGGCTAAAGGCCCTGGTGCATCCATTTTTTCTCTCTCTTTTCTCTCTCTCTTTCTTTCTCTATCTGCCTCTTTCTCTCTCTTAAATAAATAAATAAAATATTTTTTAAAAAAGGAGATTGCTGGGCTGGAGAGATGGCTTAGCAGTTAAGGTGCTTGCCTATGAAGCTTAAGAACTCCTGTTTGAATCTTCAGGTCCCGTGTAAGCTAGACACAGTGACATAAGTATGCAATGTCACACATGCGCACAAGGGGATGCACATGTCTGAAATTCGTTTGCAGTACCTGAAGGCCCTGGCACACCCATTCTCTCTCTCTCTCTCTCTCTCTCTCTCTCTTTCTCTATCTCTCTCAAAATAAATAAAAATAAATAAATAAATAAATAATTTTAAAAGGAGATTGTTGTCTGAGCACCAGCTTTCAGCCTCTTCACTATTGACTGAATCTGCCCAGCTGCCTCATGCTCCTGCCAGCATGTCTTCCCTGCCATGACTAACTGCAACTTGGAACTGTAGGCTGAAATAAAATCTTCCTGGCCTTGCACTTGCAGAAAGCAGCATCCAACAATCACACACCCCTTAATCTCCAGAGCCATAAACACTCACATACGCCTCCTTCCCCAGAGCCTCCAAAAATCATACACAATTCATTCTTCAGAGCCTGCAACAATCACACAAGCCTCATTTCACAGAGACACCAATAATCACATGCCACTCATTCTTCAGAGCCTTCAAAAATCAAACACCCCTCATTCTCCTGAGCCTCCAACAATTACAAGCCACTCTTTGGCAAGAGCCTGCAAGAATCACACACCCCTTGTTCTCCAGAGCCTGCAGCAATGACACCACTCATTCTCCAGAGCTGCCAACAATCACACATCGCTCATTCTCCAGAACCTCCCCAAATTACAGGCCCCTTAATCCCCAGAGCTTCCAAAAATCAAGGTCCCTCATTCTCCAGAGTCTCTAGTACTCACAAACCTCTCATTCTGCAGAGCCTCCAAAAAACAAAATCACACACCCTTCATTTCCCAGTGGCTCCAACAGCCACTACCCCTCATTTCACAGTGCCTCCAACAGCCACTACCCCTCATTTCCCAGTGCCTCCAACAGCCACTAACCCCTCATTTCCCAGTGCCTCCAACAGCCACTACCCCTCATTTCCCAGTGCCTCCAACAGCCACATGCCCCTCATTGCCCAGTGCCTCCAACAGCCACTAACCCCTCATTTCCCAGTGCCTCCAACAGCCACTACCCCTCATTTCCCAGTGCCTCCAACAGCCACATACCCCTTACTCCCCAGCACTCCAACAATCATACACATCTCATTCCCCAGAGTCTCCGACAATCACAGTCTATTTATTCTACAAAGCTTCCAACCCTCATATAACCTTATACAACCCTCATTCTCCAGTCTCCAACAATCACACGCCCCTCATTCTGCAGAATCTTCCCTTCTCTCACACACCCCTTCTCTGTGTTAGAGCCAATTGGCACCTGCTCAGGCACAGATTAAGAAAATCCAGGTCCTGCATACAGGTTCCCAGTGCTCTCCTTAGAGAATGCCAAGTTCCTTCATGGGTCCTAGGGAGCTCACTTTTCCTTGTCAGTGCTAAGCCCACTGAGGACAGTAAACTGGAAGTGACATACCAGGTCTCCACTCACTGTCCCCTGCCTTCGAACTCTCCTTTCCCAAGCAGATCCTAACACCTTGTGCACAAAGGATACACGTCTCAGGAAACCGCTCCTACTCAAAGATGAGCTCTCAGACCCTCCTACAGTCACCAGGTGAGATGGACACTGCAGAACAGAGAGGCCTGTGTCTGAAGAGACATCAGCCTTGTTACATGACCCTTTTCTGTAATTTATTCATTTATTTTTATGAGAGACAGAATTGGCATCCCAAGGCCTCCAGCCTCTGTAATTGAACTGCAGACACATATGCCACCTTGTGTGCATGTGCGACCTTGTGCACGTGTGACATTGCATGCTTGTGTCACCCTGTATGCCTGCCTGCCTTACATGGGACCTGGAGAGTAAAATATGGGTTTGTTGGCTTTGCAGGCAAGCACCTTAACCCCTTCTCTCTAGCCGTTACATGACCACTTTATGCTGCATTGAGAAAGCCATGATTGTGTCCACACAGTGAATGCCAATGAAGAGTGCTTTCATTCACAAAACACGATCAAAGGTGTGTTTGACTTTCTTGTATTCCACTCTTCCATTCAAAATCCACGGACATCAGTATAGTTACCATACTGACTTTCCTATTTTCCACACTGAGCTGCACTCTGAGAATGGGATGAAGGATGCCTGAAATTTCTCATTTCCCTGTCAGTGTGAGTGGAGGGAAGGACCCTGAAGATGAGCCCCAGGAAGCCAGCAGGGTGGGGAAGTTTCCAGACGCACACCTGGGGACGTATCACACTGAGCTCTCAGCTTATGCTCAGGTCATAACGCTGTGATGATTCACTCTTTTAAGTTTCTTTGAAGGAGAGAAGCCCAATGGGATGATGTCTATGGCGCCCAGGACCATTGTAAGGAGGACGAAGGACTGGTGTCTCATCCACTGTGGACTCTTGGGACAGATGAGTAGGAGACAGTGGGGTCAATGGCAGGTCTGCCAGAGGACAACATTGACAAAGAGGTAATCATGGTGGTGAAAAGGAGCAGGCTTGACTCAGCACCTGTTTATCCCAAGTGCACAGGAGGTCTGCCACGAAGGTCACCAGCCCATTGCCATGGCCTTGGCCATCTCCCCCACTGTACTTACTTTACATACTTGTCTTCTGGTCCTTTGACAAGTATTTGCTGAGCTTAGTCTCCAAGTCCACACATGCATACTCTTTCCTAGAAGGGAACTTCCTACAAATCCACAAGCACATACTCTTTCCTAGAAGGGAAAAGCCCTGGTCAGAGCAGAGGCCCTCATTCCCAGGAAGCAATGCCACTAGGGAAGAGCTGAGCTCAGCCTGGACAGACCCTGTGCACAATGACGCTGAGCCCAGCTGCTTCCTTAGAGCCCATGCACCTGGACAAAGACCATAAAAACAGTGTGTATGACTAGATCTTTCCAGGAGAGGATCAACAAGGGCTGTTTCTCACCTTTGGGAAAATGTGCTAGCCAACAGCACCTGCAGTTCTCCCTGCAGGCCTGAGCCCCGGATCAACCATCTAAAATAGTGGGCAATGATCCAAGCTGTCTCTGCTAGTCTGGCTGCCCCTGGAAGAGAGTTACTGGAGGTACGTCTTATTAAAATAAGCATCCTTTGTTTCTGGAATAGACCACTGCGCCTGTTCTATATAAGCCAGACAAATTTAGCAACTGTTCTCAGGGGACTATAAAGTCTTGAGAGATGATCACTGCCATAAGCATTGAGCCAAGACCTGGAGGGACAGTCCTTGGAGTACACACAAGATGGAAATGATCACCTGGGAGGAAAAAGGAGCAGGTGTTCTTGGCACCACGGGTCTGCTGAGGGTGGCATGAATGGGGGCAATGTCACAGCTTGTCCAAGGCAGGTAAACCCCACTTGGTGGCCACCAGTACAGCCTGACAGTTGTCTGGCAGACACCTGGCTGGATATGGTAGTGACAAGGACCAGCAGGGCACTCTCATGCTTTAGCCACCAAGATGGTGGGACACAAAGTGGTGGCCCAGTCAGAACAACAGGCTCTTGGCTAGTTGTAGAATGTTAGGATTTGAAAACTTAAAGGAGAACACCAGACGTTTTGGAAATGGGGAATTTATTAATGGCTCAGAGAGGGAGTATTAGGCAAGGGTGAGGGGTGAGGAGCCTGGAGAATTGACAATGGATTGTAGTGCTGCCATCCCAGGAATAGTGTGTGGTAAGTTAAGCTGAGGAAGTCCATGCTGTGAGCCTGTAAGTAGAGTAAGGGGGTGGAAGGTAAGAGGCAGAAAAGTGAGAAAGGTGCATATATAAAAATGAAAGCATTTATAAGCCAGTTTGTTATTATTTCTACTCTGCTCATGTGATATGTTTTATGTCATAGCAAATCAACTGATTGATATAGACAAATGGTAACAATATTGATTTACATCAGTGGAAGTCCTTGGCTAGGTTCTGCCTATAGCATAGTTGTATTGCCAGACATGGTCTGGTCACCCAAGAAGGCAACCGGAAGCCTCCTATCTGAGTGAGGTACAAGATGTAAGGTGCAAGAGTGACCACAACCACGCAAACCACTCTGAGGCAAAGATGAAAGCTTTTATTCAGGAAAAGCACAAGCTGCTCATTGCTGACTTCCTAGAAGCCATTGACATTCTCTGGTTACAGGACACCTTTCTCTCCTCCCCTGAGCAAGTACAATTTTTCACCCTGGTCTTATGTTTTCTACCCTTCCCTTCCCCTTCACAACCCTTACCATCTTAAGTGCCCCTTAAAACCAGTCAACTTATTTACAATCAAAGCACAACATTTACTAACCCAACCTATAGGACAACAAACCTTATTATAAAGTTTGAATGTCACCCCAGAACTCTGATCCTCTTGCTGGGATTAATCTTAATGTTTTCCATAGGACTGGCTACAACAGCTCCACACAACTGGAACTGATGCCAAAGAGTCACCCTAGCTGTAATATGCCCAGGGATTGTGGGTGTAGGTCCAACTTGTGTCTGAACCACTGCAAACACTGTAAACAGTCCTACCCTTCCTTTGGCTCTTATGTTCTTTCCATCACCTCTTCCACGATGGACCCTGAGCTTGGAGGGTGTGATAGAGATGTGTCAGTACTGAATACTCCTCTGTCACTTCTTCTCAGCACTATGGTGCCTTTTGGGTCATCACAGTGGTCAGTGCCATCTGAGAAGAGAAGCTTCTCTAACAAAAAGTAAGAGTAGCATTAATATATGGGTATGGATGTTAAGAAAAGTGAAGTTTGGTGAGCATAATATATGCATCTAGCCAGATAAGAGCAGGTATTATACTCCTAAGGCTCATGACCTCCCTTGCCCTAGGCTTTTGAATAGGTTTTCAGTACCGGGCCCATATTCCCTCCCATAGAGCAGAGCTCCAGTCCAATTAGAGAGCAGTTGGTTTCCCCTATAACAAACAAGCCACTATTGCACCTCTTTGGTCATTTGGCCTGGCTGGCCATACTTAAGGCTTGCATTGCCCACTGTTTTCACCACTGACTTCTCTCTCCAATAGGGCTGCATGCAGTGCAGCTTTCTGTCAGATGGTCTACAGGGAGGATTTTTAACTCATCTCTAGCAAGATTTCTACCTTGCAGCTCGAGGATGTGGAGTCTTCAGCAATAAGGTCTTGCCATCTATTTCTGGTGGGAAACCAAAAGCCTTGACAATGGCCTGTAATGTTTGTGGGGTGGGGCAGGGGCATCAGGAACTTACCAAGCCATTAGCTCACTGGAAGGTATCCCATTCCTAGCACTGAAAATTTTCTAGTCAACGGCTTCTGGCTGCGCCATTATCCAAAGAAGCAGGTTTCCATATGGCTTATTCATAATGTCCTGAATTTTAATTAACCCTCGCCCACCCTTCTTTTACTCAATCTCTTCCCATAACCTCACTTAGGCCATTCCACCCCCAGTGATCTTTTCATCTACTTACATATATTGTATTGTATTTTTGCTTTTACAACTGCCCCAGACCCCTTGATGAATCACCCATCACCAAAGACTTGAAAAAGTACAGAAGCACAGTAAAGAGACAGCACTCACCCTGCTGCATCCATGGCAGTGACCCTGAGCTTGCCCCACCCCACATTTGATTTCACATTCCACAGCTGCCCAAAGGGCACATCTGGAGAGTGGCAGCACTGGTATGAGAGGTAGGCACACTGCAGGGGACACACCAAACCTAGACTGCTGCCTGCTTTTGTCCTCCCATGTGTGGCCAGGTGTAATCCACAAGAGTAAGTAGTCAGAATAAGAATAAAGGGTCTGAGTTAGAGAATCAGCAGGGTGACCTTCCATTTGATAGCGTGGTCAGAAGCCACCACAGTGGCATGTAAAGCCAACTGCAGGTAAGGAGGGGCCAGTAAGTGAGTAGGTGGAGGAGCATGGGATAAATGCCGACACTGGAAACAGCCTAGATATACATACACGAAAATGGCCAGAGTGGCCTGAATAGACAGCAAGTCAGTAATGGGGACAAATACAGGGAGGGTAAAGGGGAGCGTTGGAGGGCGTGATAGAGGGCTTACCACTGTCATTTCTTCTTAACTGCTTGGTGAGCTTTAAGTCTCACCAGTTATCACCACAATCTGAAGAGAAGCTTCTCAAGCAAAAAGTGAGAACTAGCATTTACACATGGGCATAAGCATTCAATTATTTAGTGGAAAGTTTGGTATCTACTGCAATCTTATTTTGCTTGTAGCCTTTGCAGTGCAACCTACTGGCCCAGCTTCTTTTCTACCAGATGTTCCTTTCTTGCCTTTTGGAAATGAAGCCCAAGCTTAAGGGGTCTGCCCTCTACATACTTCAGCTCCATCTTCTAATAGGACCACTCTTGCAATGGCCGTTTTACAAGCCTCGTTGAGCACACTCACTTTAAGTTGGCGTATGGAAGAGGAAAAGCCGCGAAAGCTGTCTGACATGTTCATACTTTCTCTATAAAGAATGCTGTCGGACTCACCTCACAAAGGAAGCTTGACATTTTACATACTGGATGCTCTGGCTAAAGGAGGAGAGCTACCAACCTGAAGTACACAAACCTAGTTGCTTGATTAGCTCTTGTAGGTAAGAGCACACAGTAGGAAACACAGTTCGCTCTGGGCCTTGCCAGACAATATAAGGCTGTCAGCAGCTAGACGGCATTGATTAACTTTAGCAGCCAAACACAAGCCTGGAAGGAGCACAAGGTTATTCACTGCCTGTCTTAAATGTGAGCTCACGATCGGTCCAGGTCTTACAGTAACATCGCAGCACTCCTCATACTCCTAGAAGTTTCGAATGATTCACGCAACTTCCCAAGAGGAAACTTTCAGATCCTCATCAAGGTCATCCTTTGTGCTCCCAAGTGTCTTCAGCTCGGAGCAATCAGCTTGAAGCGTCCATCTCCCCCAGCAGGTGATGCTCGTTCACTTGGGACCAGGCCCGGCAGCCCTGTGCTCACCCAGCACCGAGCCGGAGAGCCGAGGCAGCCTTTCTCTCCCGGCTTCTGCTCGGGAACTCCCTCCCGCGTCCCGGACTGGAACCTGGAGCTCAGGCCGCCGGCCTCGGAGCGGGGACGGTCAGGCCGCGGTCTCCGTGTCGGGGGATCCGCCCCTCGCCCAGCTCCGGGGACCCGCGGGAGCCATGCTGCGGAAACAGGAGCTGGTGTCTACTTTCTATTAGCGTCTGGACAGCAGAATCTCAAGTGCTCAGAGCAGGAGGACACATCCTTAGACCTGTGGGGCAGACAGTGACGCTGGGGAATCAGCCCAAAGCTGTGACACCATTGTTGAGGCTGTAAAGAGCGAGTAGGAACCGAAGCGTGAAGGCACTGGCACAGCCTCTGGGAAGCGCAGGCCTCAGTGCACTTGATGCTCAGCAGGAAGTTCCAGGTGGAGTGTGATTTGTCTTTCATCTCACAAACTTGACCAGCAACTCCTGAGAGCAAGGCCCTTTCCTCTGCAGGTGTAGTTGACTACAAGTATGCAGCTCATCTACGTAGCAACTCCAGTTCCCAAAAGAGAGTCTTAGAGGACTAAGCTCTACAGCAGTTATAAAAACCAAGAGGCCATGTTCCATGCTTGGTCCTGTCACTGTAACTTCACATGGGATTGGACATCTACTAATAACACAGAGCCCCTCGTGTGTCTCATAATCTCACTTTGATTCACACCCTCTTGTCTGGTGCTAGCACAGCCACTCTCTTCCCTGTGAACCTTTGGGTCTAAAGGAGTCTTGCACACAGCACATGGTTGGGTCACATTTTCCATCCATCCCGGCAGTCATGTATTTCCAGTATGTGGGGGGCGAGGGAGGGATTATGGACATTTGAGGTAATCACTGAGGAGAAAGAGCCCAGTCTATCATTTTGCTGTTTATTCTTCATTTGCTTTACAATTTCCTGTCCCTACTCTCCTACATTGCAGTCTTACGCTTTTAATTGATGTTTTTAGTGAAACAACCATTTGAATTTCTAGCTCTTTTCCATTTGTATATAGTCTGGTGTTCTTTATGGATACCACAGGGATTTCACTAAAAATCCTGAATTTCAACTATCTGATGTGAATGTGTTCTGACTGAAATTAACATAAAAGCTGCTCACATAAGTCTACAACCCAACCCCTTCCAGGAACTCAGGTCACAGTGAGTGTCTACGCCCGAGTCTTAGCCCTCTACTAGTTGGGCTCTTTGATACGACATCTCTCGTCTCTTGCAGGAAGTGAAATTAGGTCTGGCTTTCACTGCTTCCATGCGTTTCTCTGTATGGCAGTTCCGTGCTTCTTCTACAGCCTTGTTTGATTCTCCAGTGTCCTTTCATTTCCCCTGAAGGACCCTTAACTCAGGGATGCTTCTCGATGGGAAAACATCCCCCCCCACCCGTGTTCATATCTATGGATGTTGTAATTTAGAGGATGGTTTTTCTGGCTACATAATGATGGTTGATGAGGTGAGTGTGTGTGTTCAACACTGAATACACTTAGAATTTCCTTGTGGATTCCCAGGATTTGCAGAAAATCTCATAACATTTTGGGCATTATGGGAAAGATATCTTCCTTCAAGCCTCTCAAATACTAATAAATTAATGATTTTTATAACAGAGAATCCTACTATGACCCAAGTTGTGGAGCCTTTGAGACTCTTCAGAGCTGTCAAAAAAATAAATAAATATTAAAAAAATGGATGGCAAACCAGAAACAAAGTTCACTGAAGAGTCCTGCAGGTTGTCCTTCTCTTTCTTCCTCCTCCCTCCCTGTGTGCTCCCACCCTCACACCCTCCCTCCCCTGCCTTTCTTTTTTTGGAGTACCCAGACAGAGAGGAAGAGGAAGACCTGAGATGGGGGGCCCAGCACATGCTGGAGAAACACAGATGTGTCACTCTCTCTCTCAAGTGAGGCATTGCACCCTCATCACTGCATCTACAAACACCTGGAACAAACCAAACAATGAGTTGCTAGTTAGCCAACAACCTCTAAGCCATTACCCCAAAATCTCCTCCCTTCAATATACCCAACTGAAACCTCCTAGGGCAGGCCATGCTTCCAGAGTCCTTCTGTCTGCTGGTATGGCTACCTCACAATTGGCTGACCTCCTTCTTGAAGGTCAGCCATTTGTGAGGACATGGGCCAATCATGGCATGGCCTGCCCTAACCCTGTGGGTATAGTGAAGGGAGGAGATTTTGGGGTAACAGAAAGGACTCTGGCAAGTTTTTGGCTTAGCTGAGTTAGGAGGTTCAGGTATGTCATCCAACTGTTTTTCTGTGTTTTTTTTTTTTTGCAATTTGAGAGTGACAGAGAGAGATTTGGAAGACAACGTAGGTACTTTGTTCAGATCCAGAGAGAGAGAGAGAGAGAGAGAGAGAGATGAGAGAATAGGCATGCCAGCAGCCTCTCAGCTGCTGTGAATGAACTCCAGATGCATTTGCCCCCTTGTGTACAAGTGTGACATTGTGCACTTGCATCACTTTTGTGTCTGGCTAAATGTGGGATCTGGAGATTCAAATGTGCATTCTTAGACTTTTCAGGCAGGTGCCTTAACCGCTAAGCCATCTCTCCAGACTCTAGACAAGATGGGTTCTCTCAAAGCCTGGAGCTCACCAAGTAGGGTACACTGCATGGCTTGCAAACCCTGGGATCCTTCTGCTCCCACCTCCCACCACTGAGACAGAAGCTCAGGCTCCACACTTAGCTTTTCTGGGGGTGTGGGTTCTGAGGGTCAACCTTTTGTGTTCCAGTGTTTTGTTAACTGAGCCAGTGTCTTTCCAGGCTGGCCTGGAATTTGGGGTAGCTTGCAATCCTCCTACCTCTGAGCCAGGGTCTTGGTTTAAATTTTATAATTTTGTTTTATTTATTTTTCCCATGCATGTGCTTTGATTTTATAATTATTTGGTTAGTTTCTTTCTTTTTATTCTTTTAGATTTGTTTTTTTGTCTGGTTTTCACCCTTTTTTCTCATTTTTCAGTTTTCATTTTTTATGTACTTATTGTAAAGTAAGTGCAAGAGAAAAGCCAAAGAGAACACACGACTTGATCCCTACAGACAGTTTATTGAGAGAAACAGCGAGGGGCAGCAACCTTCCCATAGGATGAAGGCGGAAGCACTGAGCCAGGCTAGGGTGCAAGCTTATAAGGAGGATCCTAAGAAAAACAGAGTGGACAAGCTGCAGGTCCAAGGATATATATAAGGAACTGTAGTTATTTGTGTCTTTCCTCAGAATAAGCACTTTTTTTTTTTTTAAAGCAAAATTGTTTAGGGAGGATATCACACCAGACGGTTTCTATTCCCTCAAGGTTTTCTGATCTAAGGGAAGTTTATCAATCAGGAGAAGATGAGCCTGTCAAGGTCACATGCCTCTGAGGATTCTTAACTGCCTGCTAGCCTTAGGAATAGTTATTGACTCTTCAGTTCCCTCTAGTCTTTAGGGACGGCTATAATGCTTCACTTATTCTTTCTTTTTCCTGTAGCTTTAAGGCCTCAGATGGTGAGTCCGAGTCATCAGAGTATAGAACTGCCCATCACTGAGCCCTGCTTGGCCAGTGAAGAGGACTTCTTGGCCCAGTATACAATCGAGAAGGCCATAGGTGAGGGTGGTTATGCCCAAGTAAACCTGACTCACCACAAACTAACAGGCTTCCCAGTTGCTGTTAAAGTCCTGAAGAAAGGGAAGCAATCTCACCGGCAGATGAGACTTGAGGTGGAAGCAATGAAGATGGTCAGCCACCCAAATATCATCACTCTCATCCAGGTTATAGAAACTGATCAGAACGTTTACCTGGCCATGGAGTTAGTCCAGGGCAAAACTCTATACGAGAATATAAATGAATTTGGCTGCCTGAAAGAGGATAACGCCAGCAAAGTCTTCTATCAGTTACTGAGTGCCCTGTGCTACTGCCATGAGCGAGGTATAGCACATGGAGACATAAAACCAGATAACATCATGGTAACTTTCAAGGGCATGGTAAAGCTCATAGACTTTGGCATGTGCACCACATTCAGTCCAGGGCAGATGGTGGAATGTGTGTGTGGCCTTCATGAATATAATCCTCCCGAAATATACTTTAAAGAGTCATGTGATGCCTCTAAAGTTGATGTGTGGAGACTGGGGGTTACCCTGTACTTTATGGTAACAGGGACTGTGCCTTTTCAATCAAGCAATGCTTTGGAATTTTTGTATAAAATCATAGGAGGCAGTTATAACATCCCTTACTATTTGTCAGAACCGCTAAGAAGTCTCATCAGCAAAATACTAACTGCCAACCCCCAGCAGAGGCCCACGGTGAAAATCATAATGGGTCACCCTTGGCTTAAACAGGGCTCTACAATAACTGATGATAATGACACCAGCTCCACAGTTCCAGACTCTAAAATTATGGCAGCTATGGCCAGCATTGGGATTCGAACAGAAGATGTAAAGCATGCCCTGCTACACCAAAACTATAATGAAACTCTGGCCATTTATAAAATCTTCCAATACCAAGCAAGCCAAGGGAAAAATATAACCGAGCCTCTGGATCCGGGGGTGACACCATGTCCATCCCCGTCAGATCCTGACACCTTCCCTCTGACCCTCAAGCGGAGTCTTAGTATGCCTAGCCTTCAGAGCTCATCTTCAAAGTGCAGCCAGAAGACAAGCACGAAGACTGTCAGAATCCTCCCAATGCCTTCAACTTCCCTCTCCTGCAAGCAAAGTATTCTCCCTCTCAACACAGCCCCCCAGAGACCTGTGACTACCCCCCGCACCTGCATGGCCCACAGTCTTAAGGGTCACCAAGAGGAAGTCATATTGCCCCAGAAGACAGTCAAAGAAAATGGTCCCCTCTGCACAGAACCACGGCCAATGCCATCTGCAGCCTCACAGGGAAGGCCCACATGTGGGAAGTCATGGCCCAAAAGGATTTGGAGAACTTTAGTGACACTCTGCTGTTGTGTGCCTTGTAAAATAATTCTAAGGAAACCCTCAAAGAAGAAACCCCGCCCCTTTTTAAGTAAAATCACCCCCAAACAGTGAGGAAAGGGCGGCAGGTCAAACACCACTAGAAGAAGTTCTCTAGGTACGTTTCTCATGTGTTTTTGTCTGTACTTTGCTGATGTCCTTTTCCATAGACAGGTCACAATTGTGCATTCATGAGGTACACTGGGACATGAAGCTGTTGCTAGGCAGCCTGGGATGATTAAATCACACCTATCAACACATTTTGCACCTCAGGAGACAAACCTCAGTGCATCCTGCTTATGGGGAATCTAAAATGTTTGATCTAGAAGTAGGTGGTGGAAGGTGTTTATTTACCAGAGGCTGAGGAGGGAGTAGCATGAGGAAGGAGTAGCACGTGGTACTGTGGAGGAGGAGAGAAGAATCAGGAAAGGTAGTGGACAAAAAGGTGACAAAAAAGAAAGTTTCAGATAAGAGGACTCAACTTGGAGAGCTTTTCACAGAAAGATGTCACAATCAAGAGTAATGTCTCATGTATTTCATGTCACTGAGCATCCCTTTTATGTCTGTTTGCAATTTAAGTGGCTGCACAGAGGATGTGGAACTCTATTGACCTGCCAAAGACTTGTATTCAGACAACAGGGTGAAGGAAAATACAGAACTCCAGAGAGGAGGAAGTCCTTGCTGAGGTCAGGACCCAAATGCATACCCAACAGAAGCCCTTCTTCACCCCTGGGAACACTTCCTCAGACCAAGTCTCTTGTTTACTGGGAAAGAGAGGGTAGACTAACATGGCGTCTTTGTGTGTCTCGTAATAAAGCTGAAGTTTATGAATGATGACTACAGAGTTTCTCTTTTACATGTTCGCACAGAATCAGACCGAGCAAGCACAATTCCAGCAGTGGCTTGTTGTTCACCAACCAGTGGTGTTTGGATAAATGCAAAGTGAACACACCACAGGAAAAATATGATTTAATGGAGGATCTGAGAGGTGAGTTTGAGCACTGCCCCCACTGACTGTACTCATATAGTAGAAAATAACTACATTAAAAGAAAACTGCACCAGGTTGTAAAAGTCCCCAACAGACTGGAATGACCTTGAGTTTACTGGAGTTTACTTAAGTTATTGAGTTTAGTGGAACTAGAGTTAAAAGAAATTTATGACGCTTTATGGTAAAACTATCCAGCTGCTTGCTTAATGCCATGTATACATGTCTGTATTTCCTGCTTGCTTGCTTCCACGATAGATAAAAGAATTTAAAAGACTCCACATGCCTAAACTCGGGGCTGACGCCATTACAAAGTGATTTGGGTGCCAGTCTGCTAGAGTGAATAAACCTGACTCTGCTCTGTTTGGATGGTTCTGAGTCTCAATTAGTCCAGGAATTCCCACAATATTCCTGGAGGCTCCAGCAAAATTGGACCACCAGATCACTTGTTGGGTGGCAAGGGGCTGCCACTTCCAGGTTCTGCAGTCTATTGTGGCCTCTGGAACCAAAAAGTGTGCACCCCAGAAGTGGTTCCAGGGTCTCGTAACAGGAGCCAAATGGAGGACTGCGGAGTCCTGGACCAGAGCACCTGAATGGCAGAGTGAGATGAGGAATCAGAGTGGCTGGCTAGACTAGGTAGAAAGACCCCTGGGAGGTAGTCAGTAGGCCGGTGGCACAGACTCATCCCTGTAGGATGAGTTCCAACCCTTGATGTGGTTCCAAGAAAATGATCCTCCTTCCATGCAGGACCAAATTGTTCCAGTGTCAGTGAAGTAGCTAGGTCAGAATTATTAGTGGGACTAAATAGGAGTTAAGCTTTGAGTGACTGAGTCTGAATGTGAGAATGAAAGTGATGGCTCCACCCCCCTGAGGCTCCAGAGTCTGGGCGGGTCCCAATCTGTGGTTCTGCTGAGGTCATTTCACCTAAATAGCCACTCACCACTCTATAATAGAGGGCTCTGACCAGGCAAGAGGTTTATATGGTTGGCCCTAAGGTAAGATCTCTTAGGTCACTGTGAGGTGGATGGCCAGGTGGGCATGTGATTGAGGGAGATGCTCCTGACTCTCCACCCCTCCCTGTGCACACAAAACACAAAACAAATTTACGTATACATTGTAGACACTTTCAGGTTTGCTGAGATCAACTTTCAAACCAGGCACAGTTATGGAGGATGGGATATTTATTGAAGCTTACAGATCCAAGGGAAGTTCCAAAATGGCAGAAGAAGATGGCCTGATCTTACAGGACAACACACACACACACACACACACACACACACACACACACACACACACAGAGAGAGAGAGAGAGAGAGAGAGAGGGAGAGAGCGAGAGAGAGCGAGAGAGAGAAGTCACAAGCCAAAAGCCACACCACACAGCACACTTCAGGAACTCCGGGTGGAACTAGGCACTTTGCATATCTTTAGATTGGAATTTC
The DNA here is from genome assembly GCA_036365145.1 of Orientallactaga sibirica. Taxonomy (NCBI): domain Eukaryota; kingdom Metazoa; phylum Chordata; class Mammalia; order Rodentia; family Dipodidae; genus Orientallactaga; species Orientallactaga sibirica. The sequence continues at coordinate 28,809,085 of JAEOAD010000015.1, read as the reverse complement.
AAATCCACCACCACACCTTAGGACTAGACCCTAAGTTCTGCCCAGTGACACCTCCTCAGCCTAGGTAGCTGGAAATCTAAGAAGTTTTAATAAAACTAAATCTAATGGGGAGCATCCATTTAAACTACCACATTCTTCACCTGGACCCCAATAAATTCAAAACCATCTCACATTGTAAATTGTAAGCTATCCAATTTCAAAAGTCCCCAGTCTTGGCTAACTTAAAATAGTTCCAAAGTGCCAAGTCTCCTATGATATTTAAGATTTTCCCTTAGCCTTGAGTCCTGTAAAATGAAAGAAGTTATATACTTTCAACATATGATGGCACAGAGTAAACATTTTCAACTGCTATAAGGCATACCAAGGAGGGACTAGAATTATGTAAACTCAACAACTATCAAACAAACATCAAACTTTGGCAGTTCAAGCCTGATGTCATAACCAGTGACTGACAGTTTCTAGATTTTCCGATTCTGCTCTTCCAGCTGTGCAGAGTAGCCAGGGAAAACTTCCATCCCAGGCTAACAGCCTCTATGGTAGCCCTTGCACAGTGCTGGTAGATTCAAAACATCTTCGGGTCTCCATGCAACCCACGGTCCATCTTCCAAAGGCTTTTCCAGCCTGTCAAGGTCATCACACCCTGCCTCATGCTGAATCTCAGCAGTGGCTCCTGGAACCATGTGCAATTCATGACCACGCCACACATTTTTCATGCAATACCAGGAGTGCAGGACACAGCAATACTGTTAAAATTCGGGGATAAAATATATCATGATCATGAAAACTGTCAACTCCAGTCAACTCTTTCTAAAAGAATTTGCATTTATATCACTCTTTCCTCAGGCATCCTCTCCATTGCTTTAATGTAAAGCAGTTGGGCCATCTTCCCTAAAATTGTGAATGTGTTGACAATAGCAGCTTCTACAACCTAAAACCGGTCTCAATGCCTGTAATTTTTACTTGCTTGAGGTTTTCCAACTTAAAATCTTAGGTCTGTCAGTCCGATATCTTTAGCCAAGCACATCAGTCCATTACAAATTTAATTTGATCAGACTCTCTGCACCTGGGCAGCAGAACACAGCCCACCCTTATGCCAGTAGCTCAGTTACAACAAAGTCCTTTGCAGTCTTTCTTTCCCTGTAGACAGTTCTTAAGCCAAGCCTCCAAGTTCACAAGCTGAGCCTCCAAATACAATTCTTGCTGCACTTAGAATTCTTAAACTCTCATCAGAATAGTCCAAAAAATTGGGCTCATCACTCCAGAAGGCATCTTCAGTTATAAGTGCCAAGTCAATGCCCGTTCCTCCAAAAGAAAAGTTCCAAAGGACCAAAATCCACATGGTCAGTGTAAGGAAAGTGTAGGAGAAAATCAAGAAAGAACACCGGGCTTGGTCTCTGCAGATTGTTTATTGGGAGGTAGCGAGGGGCAGCAACCTTCCCTCAGGATGAAGCACCGAGTCAGGCTGGGGTTCAAACTTATAAGGAGGACGCTAAGGCAAACATACTGAATTAGCTGCAGGTCCAAGGGAAATAGATAAGGCATCAAAGTTATTTACCTGGAATAGGCTGTTTGGCAGAGTTGACTAGGGAGGACTGGATGTCTCCATTCTTTATGGCCTTCTCGTCTTAAGGTTAGTTATTAACTCTTTAGTTCCCTTTAGTTTTCAGGGAAGGCTATTAACCCTTCAGCCCAGACTCTGGAAGGATAAAAAAGATTGGGAGAACTGGGGATGATGGGACATTTAAGGGAGGACTGCATGGGCCGGAGTTGGGGTGAAGAGCTCTCTTAGACTACTTCCTGCTGGAGGGGGGCAGTAGATCTGGAGGTGTCCCATGCAGTCCTGTGGAGATTGGATGTCCAGGGGCTGATATGCAGTGGTCATGAAGAATTTAGTGACTCGCTGTGAAGGCATGTATTCTGTCTTGGAGGAATTCAGTGATGTATCTGAGTATGTAAGGACCAAAAGAAATAGTGAATATTATCATAATCAGGGGAATAAAATACAGAGAAAGGATAGGTTCAAATTGAAGGTACTAGGGTTGTGAGATTTTGTTTTTTAAAATTTAAGCAATAGATATTTTAGCTGGTCACAGAGAGATGTCAAGTCACATGCAGAGAATTAATATTGACCATCAAAAAGGCTAATACAGCCCAAAATATTATTGGCTCTGGATTGGTATCATTTATTTCTTCACTTCACAACTGCTGCAGTCCAACATTGACATTCTAGTCACAAGGTGTGGCTTTTGAGAGTCTCAGCTTTTGGTTTTTTATTTGATTTTGTTCCTTGTATACATACCAGGCTGTGGTTTTACATGGCTTTTATGAACAGGCAAGGTGGCAGCTCTCCAGGAGAGTGATAATTATCTGGGCCATTAGGAAAGAAACTCCTAGATCATATTAAATATATTAGCAATTATGATCTGGTTAATATCTGTGTGTGAATTTTCTTGTATGTGACATGACATTTAACAGGTGACATGAATATTATATCTAAGGTTGGAAATAATATCATAGGCGGTAGGTAAGAAAACAGGGGTGCTGTCTGTAGGAATGAAGGAATTGTTAACTTGTTTGGGGAATTAATTGGAAATTTTGGAAGTATAAAGATTTGGCTTAGGTAAGGTAGGAAGTATAAGAGACTAGTATTAAGGCAATATTTGAAACATTTTAAACAATTCCAAATTTAAATATGGTAGAGATTAAGAAATTAACTAATTTTGGAATTTAGTTATTTGAGAGAGAGGGAGAGAGAAGAGAGAGAGAGAGAAAGAAAGAGAGAAAGAGAGAGAGAGAGAGAGAGAATGGGCACACAAAGGCCTCAAGCTACTGTAAACGAACTCCAGATGCATGAACCCCATTGTTCAGTTGGCTTACATGGGTTCTGGAGAGTCAAACCAGTATCTTTTGGCTTTGCAGGCAAATGTCTTAACTGCTAAGCCATCTCTTCAGTCCCTGAAGTTTAGTTATCAGGTTCAAAAGTTTTTGTAAGTTCTTAATATACAAAGCTTATAGTTTTTACTTACTAAGTCCAGAGATCAAAAGTTCTGACTTAGCTTTAGAGGAACTAATGGAGGTATGTTAGGCTGAAAAAGTTTACCAAACAAATAAAAGTTTTACTTAATGGGAAAACATATAATAGTAGAACACTTAAGAAACCTATTGTTGTAAACAGATGTTTATGTAACAAAATACAGGCTTGATCAGATGGAAAACATACATGCTAAGCATTTGGATATTACTTAGTTATCTTACCCAGAGATACTTTTATAACCTTTTTAATCTATCAGCACATATTATATATTTTATGTCTTTGTTTAGAATTAGGAGAAATTTTTCTTTCTTAATGTTACTAGGGACAAAGGAAATTGGGTCGGTATTTTAATGGCCTGTAAGTCTAATGTCAGTGGAGAGAGACCCCAAGTGTTTGGAAGATGGATGGTGGGTTTAAGTCTTTCAAGCTGAAGTGGGATGGTGAAAGGGGAACTCTCTACTCCTGTTGACTTTTAGGCCTTTGAGAACCATCAAAATGGGCCCAGATACATGGAGTTAGTCTGTTATAGGGCCCTCTGAGGTGAACTGGCGGAACTGTAAAGGTCCAGAAGGTCATTTATATCAATCTTGTAAGAAGAAACACAAGATGATTTTCAGTACAGGTCAGAAGCTGTAAAGCAAATTATGGTCTTGAAACAGTACAAAACTACAGTGTTAATACAAAAGACCATGCAGTATGGAACATTATCAATACAAAAGTCTATTACAATATAGGACATAACTTAGGGTCGGGGGTGTTTACATTTTCTAACCCTAATTTTTAATCTCAATATAAGGCATGACACTGTAAATTTACCAACTTATTACAGAGAGTTAACTTTGAATTAGATAAACAAGGTTAGAGAAGTGTAGAGAAACAACTTTTTATGTTAACCCATCTTATCTTAACTGAAAACACTTTAACTGAAGATGCACTTTTAGGCAGAATTTACTTCAGAGAAAGGGAGAGAGCTCTCACCGAAGCTTCACATACGGAGTTCCCAAACACTGATTGTGTCAAGAGTTTTACATCCTTGGCAATCCTCTGTTAGAATTTTCCTGTGTTTGTAGAGGAAAGAGATATGGTTTGTGAGGGTTAAGACATTTCTTTCTGTCAAATAAGAGGTTACTATCTCTTGAGATAAGGTATATTGAGATGAGGTATTTATTTTCTAAAAGGGCCAGGGCCAGGAGTTAGTTCCTATTTGTTTAACTTTAGTTGTAAATTGTTATAGAATTTTTTGTTATCTATTAGCTATCATAAAGGAATCTTCCTTGCAGCAATTTCAGAAAGGGAAGTGCAATATCTATTGTTTTACTGAAAGTCTTAGATGCACCCACACATTTTCCTAGATACATTGATTATATTCTATCCAGAATGCTATAGAGTAGGAACATTAGAAATATAATAACACTTTTAATAATTATTTAACAGAAAGCATGTATACCATATCTTAATATTGATAAATATAGGTGGAGCATATCAACATGTTTGTGTTTTGTCAGTAAACCCAAATTAATCATTTCTCTAAAGATTTAAGTCAGAAACATTTAGAAGGCATTGTTAGAGGCAGCATCAAACCCTGGAATATAAATATGTAGTAAGCATGAACAAGTATAAAGTCAGAAATATATCATAGACCTGGTTTTAGTAATTTAACATTATCTTAAAATACATCTATAAGCATCAGAATGCTTAATGACCATAAGCATTGGAACAATTAGTGACCATGAATTTAGTCTCACATAAAGACAGAGAACATAAAACATAGAACACATGACATGACATGACATGTCTGGCCAGCATTAGACATGCCAAAGAATATGAAACATGATTTTCTGAAGATTTTAGTTTTACTTTTTGGGGGGAAGACTATAACATGTGGGAGAGGCCTGCATGCCCTCTGGGAAGGCATATAGCTGATGAGCAGGTCCAGTTGATTTTATCTGGAGTCATAAAGAATAATCTGTGTGGCCACTGTTTATGATGTGTAAGGAAGGCCCACACAGGAGAGAACAGAGTCCTCATCTTACCATGTGGCTGTTGCTCATAGGCAGATCTTTCTAGGAAAGCAAATCAGGTTAGAAAACTTTAGGTAGAACAAGAGGTGCAAGAAAACCAGTGGAATCTGGAGAATGGGCTGGAGGCCATTTTCAAAGGCCAGTTTTATAGTTGTACTTTGAAGAGTAACAGGTTAAGCAAACAACTGCAGTTTAGGATGAGAGAGAGATTGTCACTTGTAGTGGCACAGTAAAGGAGGGATTGTGGTCATCTTTTTGGGCTAAGGAAGGATGGATCACTAATTAGGAGCTGCTTAGTGGGATGGAAGGAAGATTGTTTCTTCAGGAGGGCCTGGGTCAGAGAGCAGAACTGACAGAGAAGGGATCAGGGTAGAAGAATAGAACCAGTTGCCAATCCAGTTTATGAAGTTATCAAGATCTTTGAGAATTTGGAAGCCTAATGTGTCATTTTCAGCCAAAGGGAATTGTCCCATTTTTTTCTTTTTTGTGGCCAAACCATATTGTAGTAAAAACCGAGGCACTTGGACTTTATGTCTCCTTTTAGGCCAAGAATTTTAAGATTGGTCAGGAGACAACCCAGCAGGAAGGCCAGTGGAGTTTTGGAAATTTGGGAACCCATAGAGGGGTGAGAAGTGACAGGGTGCCTGTCTGAGGATCAGGAGTCCCTGATCTGAAGACAGAGGTCAGAGACCTTCTCCTGGAGAAGGTCGGGGGTTCAGAAGGCAAGCAGGCATTTTGACTGGAAGACCTCCGAGCACAAGACAAGGAAGCCCGTCTGTCTTCCTAGGTACCTTAGGTACCTTAGGGAGGTGGGACAGAGGAGAGGGAAAGAAAAGGGGAGGGCATGCGGCCCGAAAGCCCTGAAGGGATCCAAGCCATGGCACCAAAATGTAAGGAAAGTGTAGGAGAAAATCAAGAAAGAACACTGGTCTTGGTCTCTACAGATTGTTTATTGGGAGGTAGCGAGGGGCAGCAACCTTCCCACAGGATGAAGGCTGAAGCACTGAGTCAGGCTGGGGTTCAAACTTATAAGGAGGATCCTGAGGCAAACATACTGAATTAGCTGCAGGCCCAAGGGAAGTAGATGAGGAATCAAGGTTATTTGCTTGGAATAGGCTCTTTAGCAGAGTTGACTAGAGAGGACTGGATGTCTTCATTCTTTATGGCTTTCTCATCTTAAGGTTAGTTATTAATGCTTTAGTTCCCTCTAGTTTTCAGGGAAGGCTATTAACCCTTCAGTCAGATTCATCTCACCTCACTTCTGGTACCAATTTCTGTTTTAGAAAGCTTCAGGTTTGCTGAGATGAATTTCCAAACCAGGCAAGGTTAAGGGATATCTATTGATGCTCTCAGATCCAGGGGAAGTTCCATAATAGCAGAAGAAGCTGGCCTTCTCTTACAGGACCAAACACACCCAAAGAGAGAAAAAAAAAAAAAGCCACAAGCCAAAAGCCACACCACACAGCACACCTCAGGAACTCCAGGTGGAACTAGGTACTTTGTATATCTTTAGACTGGAATTTCAAATCAATCACCAAACCTTAGGGGTGGAACCTACGATCTGTCCAATGACACCTCCTCCACCTAGGTAGGTGGGAATCTAAGAAGTATTAATAAAACTGAATCTATTGGGTGGCATCCATTTAAACTACCACACTATAAATCAAAATGGGTTCCTCCCAATGGAAGTGCCAAACAGTGTATGTTAGAGAGCCTTAAGGCAGGATATTCTGGAGACTACAGCATTAGATTGAAGCCATCGAGTCTGAGGGCCCTCTGTGACATTGACTGGCCATCCTTTGATGTGGACTGGCCACCTGCGGCACCCTAGATCTGGCAGTCATCAGTACAGTGAGAGAAGTCCGACTATGGACAGACCTGCTGCTCCTGAACTTGAACTGACTGAACGGCCTCTGCTCAGCCCTGTTGCCTGCACCCAAACCCACAGCTAGTCTGGGAGGCATCCCTGTACCATGGGCAAGCACTGATCAACAAGACTAACTGCTCCCTCCAGGCCCTTATCTCATCTCTTTCAGGTGGTGTTTCTCAGGAAGATCTGACACTGCACTGTGCCTCCCCACCGCTGCCCACAATGTTGCAGTGTGGACCCCTTCCCAAATTACCAGTGCGGGAGATGACTAGGGCTATGTGGACTATGGGTGCATACCAAGAATGCCAGTGACTGGGGAACATACTGGTCACACCTCAGGTACTGGTCCTGCATGGACTTTGCTGCCGCAGGGGCTTGGGAAGGAGCCCCTGTGAAAGGTCAAGGAGATCTCAGTGATTGTAGGAATGTCTGTCTCAAGCTAGAAACAGGTCATGGAGTGTATTGGGAACTGACTATAGAGAAACCCCAGCTGTGGGGCTGCTGAACTTTGGGATGGGTTGGTCTGTCAAAAACAACTGGCAGGGAGCTAAGATATTGGCTACACTCAGGCTAATCATTAAACCTGCCAACATGTTGCTACCCGTGTGTGGGTCAACATGCTGGATCCCTTCGCTCTCAGCCAAACCCAAACCCAGGAACCCCTGAGGCCAACACTGGATGCTCACTGATAAAAATGCTTCAACTGGCAAACACTAGCCATGAGTTAATATTGTAAGCAGACCCAGAGCTCAGGAAAGATTGCTGAATCTCTTTGATAGCTAGCCAGATGACCTACACTGGAATCGAAACCACTAACTTAACCCTGTCCATGACCAGCCACTGAAAATGGCACCTGCATGGCCACTTGCCCCTGCAGACAGACACCAGATGCTTGCACCACTTTTTGCATCTGGTTTATGTAGGTGGCTTGAGAACTGAACCAGGCTGGCAGGCTTTGCAAGGAAGAACCTTTAACCACTGAGCCATCTCCCCAGCCCCTGCTGTCACTCTTGAATAAGAACTGTACAAGGGTTGTTCATGGTCATGTCACCATGAGGTGCAAAAGCCCGGAGAGCCCTGCACTCGAATCTAAACGACTTGAGAACGCGGAGAAGCTGAAGGTCTTACCGGGCGGCTCATGGGCCTGGAAACATTTAAAAAAGCGGTAAAATGCCGCCCTGGCCACTAGCTGGACTTGGAAGGGTTCAACCTGGACACATTTTGTGTGTCTGGTGGCAAGATCTATTTGCTATCTGCTAACTGACTTCCCTCTGTAACAATGATGTCTAACTATCTCCACCTTCCTGTTGGTTACTAGTGACTGGAATTATTAGAGATATTTGAAAAAATACATTTTTCCATAAAAGTCGCTAAGATTATGTTTATGTTCAACCATCTTTACTTGTTACTCAAGAAGTACTAACCACCACAAAAAAAAAAAAAAAAAAACAAGTACTAGCCAACTGGCTCTACTATGCTATGTGTACCTCACATGTTAGCTTACATTGTAAAAATTTTTATATCACATTTATATTTATTTTTTATTTTTATTATGTTATTTTATTTTTATTTTTGGTTTTTCAAGGTAGGGTCTCACCCAGGCTGACTTGTAACTCACTATGTAGTCTCAGGGTGGCCTCAAACTAATGCCAATCCTCCTACCTCTGCCTCCTGAGTTCTGGGATTAAAGGCATGCACCACCACGCCTGGCCCTTATTTTTACTTTTTGAGGTAGGGTTTCCCTCTAGCACAGGCTGACCTGTAAATCACTCAATAGTCCCAAGCTGGCTTTGAACCCACAGTTATCCTACTATCTTTGACTCCTGACTGCTGGGATTAAATGCATGCACCACAATGCCCAGCTCACGTGTTCTTTTAAAAATATTATATGTGCCTTTCAAGAAAATCTTTTATAACTGCAGATCAAAATGAAAGCAGACTAGAAATTTCATGGATTCTATTGGCCACTTGAAAGGTTGGGTAGATAAAAAGTAATTTATTTCTATTGATTTTTATTTGTGTGTATGGATGCATGTGACAGAGTGCACATGTGGAGGTTGGGGAACAACTTGGGGTGCTTGTCCTCTCCTTCCACTTTGTTTTGAAGCAGGGTCTCTCACTGTTTTGCCACTGGAAAGGCCAGTCTACTTGGCCCTTGAGCTCCAAGATTGTCCTGACTGCCAGCCACTGCCATAAGGCCATAGGATTGCATGCAAGTGGGCCACTTAGCATCGAGCTTTACATGGGTGTTGGGGATAGGAACTCCAGTCAGCAGACTTACAGAGCACACACCTTTAACCACTGACCATCTCCACAGCCCATATTTTCTTTCTCAGGCAAGCCCAACAGTCTGACTTAAAAATTTTTTTGTCTACTTTTATTTATTTATTTGAGAGTGATAGAGAAAGAGGCAGAGAGAGAGAGAGAGAATGGGTGCACCAGGGCCTCCAGTCACTGCAAACAAACTCCAGATGCATGCGCCACCTTGTGCATCTGGCTTATGTAGATACTGGAGAATCGAGCCTTGAACTGGGGTCCTTGGGCTTCACAAGCAAGTGCCTAATCACTAAGCCATCTCTCCAGCCCCAAACTGCCTGTTTTTGTATGTAAGAGTGAGAGAGTGACACAGAGAGAGAGGGAGAATTGGTGCAGCAGGGCCTCCAGCCACTGCAATCAAACACCAGACATGTGCGTCCCTTGTGTACATGTGCGACTTTGCGTGCTTCCATCACTGTGTGTCTGGCTTACACAGGACCTGGAGAGTTTAACATGAGTCCTTAGGCTTCACATGCGAGTGCCTTAACTGCTAAGTCATTTTTCAATCCCCCATATTTTAAAAATTGTAACCTTTTCTGTTCAATGCTAACTCTAGTAGATGAGTTCTGTCTTTTCTAACATAGAAGAATGAATGTATTCTGTCTCATGATTAACACTTCATCCCATAGTCCACTCCAGTGAAAGGGCCAAGACTGCTTGGCCAGTAGGGATCCCATCTAGACTTTGATCAGTCAATGCCATTGAAGGTTCATAGAATATAATTCTTTCTTTGTAGTAGACATAAATTTCATCCTGCTACTATATGGAGGTGAAAAGAGTAGCTTCTTTCTTTGCATAAAGTTCAGTTTTTCTCATGAGCCCTCCTTCAAGCTTTGTACACTGAAGACAGAATCTTCTCATTCCTGTGTATTTGAACCTTGGTTTGGAGCAACACTGTATGTGCTCTTTAGGTTTCACTCATCTTTCTGCTTCTCACTAAGACAGTATGTGAGGAGAATATGAGTCTGAGTGGCTCTCAGTGAATACCAATAACCTCATGGAGGAGCACCCTCAGTAGAACGAGGTAATGAGAGGAGATATGTCAGTACAACCTTTTTATTGAAAAAAATCAATAAATAAATTTCAAAAAAGAGTGAGTGGCTTGATGCACTTTGTGACAATGAAAGAAAGGTATCTAACCAAGAGTGACTGCCTCCCTTGAACTGTAGTTGGGACTGGTGATGACAAGTTCCCGTCTGAGTTCTGTGACAGCTGTCATCTGGAGTTCGTGATGTGTGATGTGTGCTCCCTGAACCTGGTTCAGGTCCACTCCTGGCACTCACTGGTTTGCCATTGTCCTCTCTAGATGAAGCTGTCTACCTCACTCTCACCAAAACTGTGCTCCAAGACACCTCAGGCCCTGGAACAACAAGGTACTGGGCAGGCCAGTGCTCACATCCCATGTGGATCAAGGAGACCTGGGATGAAAACTTTACCTTCTTTCTGTCTGACCACACTGCTGCTTCTCTTAACCATGCTGAGGCCTCTTCTATTAGAGGCTGCTCTGCAAAGCTCCAGCAAAGCCTCTGGCGTGCTCCACAGTCTCCATTAACACACTCCCACTCAAAACCCCAAGTACCTTCCTGGCTTCACTCCTGCTCTTGCAGTTTTCTTCCCCAAGCCAGGCCAGAAAGGATGGTCTTAGCAGGTTGGTGTCTGCGGCACTAGTAGGGTTGTTGACGGTGACTTCTGGGACAAGACGGGGGAGGCAGAGGACTGACAGCTGAAATCATCACTGTACACCATTCCGTTGAGACCTGCATTAGACAAGTGGAGAGTGATGGAGCAATACACACAACAGCAAACTCTAACTTCCACATGCATGCATACACACGTGCACCTGCACACACGTGAATCCACATACACACAGACACCTGTGGAAAATAATAATTCTTGAGAGGAGGTGGCCAGAAATTCATGAGAACACTTTAATAATATATATATAAAATATAAGACCTTGGGTTCAATCCTTAGCTTGCCAAAAAAAAAAAAAAAAAAAGAAAAAAAGAAAAAAAGTTAGCCGAGCGTGGTAGCACATGCCTTTAAACCCAGCACTTGGGAGGCAGAGGTAGGAGGATTGCCATGAGTTCAAGGCCACCCTGAGAATACAGAGTGAATTCTGGTCAGCCTGGGCTAGAGTGAGACTCTACCTTGGAAAACAAAACAAAACAAAACAAAACAAAACAAAACAAAACAAAACACAACACAATGTTAGCAGTGATAAATTCCAATGTTCTCTCACAAAAGGCTATTTAACTTGTAATTTTGTTGCAGCAAACTTTTGTGAAAATTAAATAGCAACAATTTCATAATTCCAATGATTAAAAGAGAAATCTTGAGTTTAGCAAAGCAGTTTTCAGTCTTCAGTGTTTGTGTTCATTCCAGTTGACTTTAAAGCATTTAGTGAAAAGAGCTTTGAGAGCAGATAGCCATCCAGGGCAGGAGGGCAGCTGGCTCAGCTATGGAGGAGGCAGAACAAGAGCTTGTTCCTTCTTTGGGGACTGGCCGTAGAGGTGGCAAAGCTGTGGCAGCTCAAACACTCACCTCCTCACTACCCTGTTATGTCTAGATGCCATTCAACCTCCCCGTATTCCCTCCTTTCAGGCTCACTGCAAAGCAGATCTTTTCCCTAACTGCCCTTCTTCTAGGGAGAAAGAAAACACAAGCAATGCTAAAGCACTAGCATAGGAAATCCAGTAAGAACACAGGAAACAAGGGGACTGTCCCCTGACACTCAGCATAAGAGAAAGAAGTGTAGAACAGAGCAGGTTGTTTCCGTTGTCTGTTATTCCCACTCAGGATGGGGACAGCAACACCATAGTAATACAATATTATTTTCAGAATTAAATAAATATGCCTAAAAGGGGAGGGGCTAGAGAGATGGCTTAGCCTCACCTTTCCAGCCCTTCATTTATATTTTGATTCACCATCTTTAAACTCGATTAGGGCAATGCCTAACCCATAATCATTATACTACATTAAAATTCAGTCATTTCTGACCATTACATATTTTATAGATGTTCAAATCCTTTACTCATCAGAGGCTGTGGGGAAAAAGGAACCCTTACCCGCTGCTGGTAAGAGTGAAAGTTTGTACAACCACTATGGAAATCAGCATGGAGACTCCTGGAAAAGATGACAATAGATCTACCATTTTGATCCAGCTCTACCACTGCTGGGCATACACCCTAAAGACTCCACTCTTTACACAGAGATACTTGCTCAGCCATGTCTGTTGCTGTGCTATTCATAAAAGCTAGGAAATGCAACCAGCCCAGATGCCCATCAATTGGTGAATGAATAATGAAGATGTGGCACATATACACAGTGGAAACATGTCATAGTGAAATTTGCAGGAAAATGGATGGAATTGGAAAAAAATCATTCTAAGTGAGGACACACAGACAAGAAAGACGAACAACACATGTATTCTCTCATGTGCAGTTCCTCATCTAGTCAAAAGCCCTTGGCTAGGGCTGGAGAGATGGCTTAGTAGTTAAGGCATTTGCCTGTAAAACCAAAGGACTCCAGTTCTAGTCTCCAGGACACATGTAAGCCAGATGCACAAGGTAGTGCATGAATCTGGAGTTTGTTTACAGTGGCTAGAAGCCCTGGCATGCCCATTTTTCTTTCTCTCTCTCTCTCAGTCTCTTTCTCTCTCTATATATATCTCAAATAAATAAATAAAATATATTAAATTTAAAAAACCTCTTGGCTAAAGAAGTAAACATTAATCCTGAGGTCTGATCCACTGAGGAAAAACTTGGCTAAGCTAAGACAGCCAAACCTGTACAGGTTCACCTCATAAAACCTAGATTCCCACCAAGAGGTTTCTTATGTGACAAACCCATAAAAGACTTAAAATTCCTTTTCAAGTGAACAGATAGGTTGCCCAATAGACATGAATCCTGATTTTCTTTACCAAGCCTCCATGTAAGCTTCTGTATCATTCTAACAGGACAAAACCATTTTCTAGTGCCTAAAAGCATTATAATGTATTCGTTGTTCCTAAGTGTTTTCACAGGAACAAAGACCTCCATACAGATGTGATGAGACATCAGACTTGCTCACAAGTTTCTCTCTTGGACTTCTAGTCATCTTCCCTCTAGGACAGACTCTAACTTCTACACCCTGGGATCTCATTCAGCTTGAAGAAGTCATTGCCCGCTCTTCCCTAACAGCAGTTAGAGTTTCTGCTGAGTAGGAAAGAATGAAGGAGAAACAAGAGAAGCATTTTTCAGGCAGTTAGAGGCAAAAGCCCAAAGAGTTAAGGAGTGGCTACTCTGTCAATCCTGAAAAAATTAGAACTCAGCATCTGATCCATTCTCACTCAAGGTAAGTATGAGCAAATTCCCCATGATTCGCCCCCCCGCCCCACTTCTTTTCATTATAACACATGAGGGTGCTGGCCCTTTGGACCAGATTTCGCCCTAATGTACCTGGGTCATAAAAGTGGGATCATGACTGACCCATGGTGTTGTGTGCAGAACAGCACTGTAAAAGTCCTTCCCCGGGGTTGGATAAGGGAGGGCTTATGTTACTTGTTATTTAGTTGCCTCTTAAAAGTGTTTTGTTTCCAGATGTCTTTTCACTTTGTTATGTGTATGATTTTCCTCTAAGCTCTGCGTCTGCCACATGTGTTATAAATCTTTTCATTCTCTTGGCTATCCTCTCTCCTGGCACCTGAATTTCCTGGTCCCCACCTTGGTATGTCCGTGCTCTGTTACAGGTATGATCTCTGATCTCTTGAGTCCTTTTCTATTTCTTGATGCTCTCTGGTTTTGATGTGAAGGGATCACTTGATTCTCGTATGTGCCTTCACGTGTGGGGATAGGTGCTCCTCCAGAGCCTTGATGCTCACAGATCTCTCTCTCATGGAGACTCTCTCCACCTTCCAGTCAAGCAAGGAGAGAAATTTCCTTCTGCCCTGAGTCTTATTTTTAATCTCTTAATTCATTATTTTCCCCTAAACCCAGTATTTTATCCTTCTCAGGGTCTGTTTTCTCAATTCTTTCTTAACATAACCAGAGCCCAAAATTAGCATCTACAGTCCCTCCCTGAACCCCCAAATCCGGTGTCATTGGCTTTCTGCTTTACAGAGTACAGAGTTAAGCAGCACATACTCCAACATCACAAGGAAAACCTTACCATCCCCGTTCTGAAGCAGACCTCATATGTCTACAGGCAGCAGTGCAGCTTTGTTTACAGCAGATCTGCCACACGCAGGGGAGGGGCTTCAACATGCGACAGACACAATCTGATGGGCAATAGGAATTTCTGAGTTCTGCTGTAATCTATGGGACCGTCCTCACTTATCTGAGCAGCTGGTACGTTCTTCCTTGTTAAGTAGCCTGGAAGTTCCTGAAACAAATGTAACAGTCCTTATCCTCGTGAAGGTTACATTCAAATCAATGAGAAAACTAAGTTCTCAAAGTAAGTCCAGGCTCAGGCTTGGCCTTCCTCTGGCCAATTGACCATCCGGGTCCCTCCAACTGACCACCGGACTCCTGCCCAACTGCCACACTCCGCCCCTCCCACCCGACTGGGCGAGCATGCGCATCAGCCACCAGAAGCTGACCTCACCAACCAGGCCCCCAGAAGCCCCACCTCCACGCTTCCTGCCTTTGGAGCCCTTAACAGCCTTGGCCCCACCCTCAAGGGCAGTCAATACATCCCCCTCAGAGCTGGTCTCCCAGCCAGCATCCTCCCCGGGAGGACTGTGGCGCCCGTGCGCCCCCTTGCAGCCGGGGAAGGATGGTCCTGCGAAACTTGCTGGGGAGCTATTGACTTACTCATTTCCTTGCTACTGGCCAGGGTTGAATAGGGTTGTCCAAAGAATGAGCCACCAAAGGTTTGCCTACTGTAGCTTCTAAACCAGTTTTGGCCCAAAGGAAAGAGGATCTGGGGCTGCCAGTTCAAGGTCTCCTGGTTTTGAAGATGCATGCAATGACAGTTGTGATGCTAGTTGTCTGTCCGTAAGTATTCCTTAGGGGCCGAGCCCCTAGGCAGTCATGAGTCCTACAGAAAGAGGTGCAATCACAATATGACTAACTATGAAAGGCTATCTCACGGGAACCCCAAGCTTTCCAAGGTCTCCACCATTCACAACAGCAGCTTCTGGAGTGACCCAAGACCAGATTCAGTGTGGGAATGGATTAAATGAGGGTATGCATACTGGGAGGCATGGTTCCTTGGAAGCCACCTATAAAGTAGCTACCACAGCCGTAGAATGGAGCTGTGAATATACTGTTTTCCTCAGAGGCTTCCTAAGCACTCTACAGCTAAAAAATATTATTCAGTTATTTACTCATCAACAACTATTCAGCTAATGTATGCAGACAGTATGCATGGTGGTGACAGTAAAGTAAATCTGCTATAGTTCCGGAAATGAGCACAGACATGGGAACATACAGCTACAATGCAGTGGTGTTAAGGCTGGGAAAACGCTGCGATGGCACCATGGGAACGTCAAACACACAGACATGCTCAGTTTGTCATGTCTGTTCTGACCTCTCAGAATCATGAAGAACACCTACATTAAAACATTTTTAGAGGGCTGGAGAGATGGCTTAGCGGTTAAGGCGCCTGCCTCCTAAGCCTAAGAACGCTGGTTCCAAACTCCAGCCGTTCCAATCTCCAGGTTCCACGTTTAGCCAGTTGCAAAGTGACGCAAGGGCGCAATGCCCACAAGGAAGCCCTCGCATTTGGATTTCGTTCGCAGCAGCTGAGAGGCTGCTGGCGCCCATCTCTATTTGTCTTCCTCTCCCTCTCTCTCTGTGTCTCTCTTAAAAAAAATTTAGAGGAAAGTCAGGCATGGTAGTGCATGCTGTAATCCCAGGAGTCTGAGACAGGAGGGTTGCTGCAAGTTCAAACAACAAACATGTAAACTAAAAAGAATGACAGGAGAAAGAGGGACTAAATGAGAAAGTGGAAACAAAGTAAAGTAAAAAGGGAATTTGAGGGAGTATTCATTATTTTATGATTAATTTATCAATATTTTATTTTGCATTTAGTTTAAAGATAATATTATTTGCTGGGCATGGTGGCTCAGCCTGTATTCCTAGTACTGAAGAGGCAGAAGATGAAAGATGGCTACAAGGCCAACTTGAGCTACATAGAAAGATCCTATTTGAAAAAACAAAACAAATGGATGATAGTATTTGAAATTAAGTTTTCATCAGAGTAAGTCTGTAGTTGTTGCCTACTTTGTTGGATAGTGTGTCTATGTTCATCTGAGATAGAGGAGGCTACAAGAAGAAATGATTCCACTCGGGTCTCCCATGGTAAGCCAGGGAGTTTACTGAGGTTACTTGTGGGAGCACCGGTCACTGTTGGGTGACAATTGCAGCTGCATAATGAACGACTTCACCAGAGTGTGCGATGACTCGTGACTGCTGCTTCTCTAGTCCACTCTTCAGTGCTTGTGCCTCCTGTGCACTCCAGCATGGGCCGAGACCACGTGGAGCTGGGGCAGGAGCACCTGCAGCTGGTTGGGCAGGAGAGGAGGAATAGCTGTTCTCTCACAGACGCAGAACCCCTCCTCTGCTAGAGAATAAGAATGATCCTAATCTTGTGAGGGAGGGCCTCCAGGGCTTGTCCACTGCTGCTCTGGCTTTGAGGTGCAGACCATGTCATATCTGGAGGACAGTGATTCACAGCAGGTTTTAAACCAGGCACATAAGGCAGTGTGAGAACAAGACTGAGTAGAATGCAGTATGATTTGAGAAGAATGGATAGAGTGGTCAGAATCTGTAATCATATTGTTTGCTGGGCATGGTGGTGCATACCTGTAATCCCAGCACCTGAGAGGCTGAGGCAGGAGAATCAAAACTTGAGGCCAGCCTGGGCTACACACGGAGACACGGATGTTTTTGTGAGAGAGAGACAAGATGGAGATTTTCCTGTTTTATGAGGAATGAAAATATAAATTATGTAATCAGGTCTCAACAGCAGCAAAAAGTAGACATATACAAAGTAAAAAAGTGGCTTACACTTCCATTGCTGTGTAAAACAATTTTATGAAATCAGACCAGGAGCAAAGATGGCAAAGAAGTGAAAATTTGCATTGGAAAAAGAAGACATGGGGAGCAGGGAGGTGCTCAGGCATGCTATGCAAGCACTACAGTGACCATCCTCCTTGGTCAACAAAGAATGTTTCTGCAGACCTATGGTAGAGGAGCCGCAGCTTAACTTCCAATGAGACAAGCACACTCTGAGGAGCTTATTTTGTAGCTGTTATCAGATATTGGTGTTAAGCAATTATTCCTATTTCAAAATTATCAGCCATCTCAACCTCATGGTACAGATGTAATAACATGACATTTTCCCTCCATTTTGGTCCTTTTGAAATGATATATCTTCTGAAACTGTGTTTCATTCTACTGAAGATAAACACACACACACACACACACAGTTTGGATTGTGTTCTAGGACATATTTTCCCATTTCCTGCCTATGTCCTCTCAATCTTTTTTTTTTTTTTTACTTTATTTTATTTATTTTTGGAGAGAGAGAAACAGACAGAGAGGGAGAGGGAGACAGAGATGGGCGCACCAGCAGTCTTTCAGCTGCTGTGAACAAACTCCAGATGTGTGCGTCCCCTTGTGGGCAAGTGCGGCATTGTGCCCTTGCATCACTTTTGCATCTGGCTAAATGTGGGACCTGGAGATTGGAACCAGCGTTCTTAGGCTTAGAAGGCAGGCGCCTTAACCTCTAAGCCATCTCTCCAGCCCTCAATCTATTTTTTTTTGTAGGGGTGGGACCTGTGTGTAAGAGTGTGTGTGTGTGTGTGTGTGGTGTATGTGTGTGCATGCATGTGAGTGTGTGGTGTATGCATATGTATGTGCACATGCAGCATCCCATGTGCTTGTCCCAGGTGTGGTGTGCTTGCCTCCTGGGGTCCAGAGTGTTGCATTCCATCACTCTTCCACCTGTTCTTTTTTGAGCCAGAGTCTCTTAATGATCCTGAATCTTGGGGATTTTCCACAAGCTACAGCTATTCTCAGGTCTCTGCTCCCTATGGGCCTAGGGTTATAGATGCACATAGCCACATCTAGCTGTTTCTGTAGGTCCTGACCTTTGAAAAACAGTTGACAGCAAGAAATGAGTAAGAAATCTTTTAGGATAGAACTTAATAAAATAAAAATCAAAAAAGAAAAAGTACAAAAAGTCAATAAAGAGTAAATTCATTAAACAGCTAAGAGAGGGCTGGAGAGATGGCTTGGCGGTTAAGGCGCCTGCCTGCCAAGCCTAAGAATGCTGATTTCCAATCTCCAGGTCCCACGTTTAGCCAGACGCAAAAGTGACATAAGGGTGCAATGCCTCACTTGCCCACAAGGGGGTGCATGCACCTGGAGTTCTTTCACAGTGGCTGGGAGGCTGCTGGCTCGTCCATTCTCTGTCTCTCTCAATCTCTATCTCAGAAAAAAACAAAAACAGATAAGAGAGATAAACCCTTAGTGAAAGCAACCAAAAAGAGAGATAAGACCCAAATAAAATTAGAAATGAAAATGGATTCATTACAACAGCTACCAATGAAATTCAGAAAATCATAAAGACATGCATGATAAACATATACTCCATTAAATTGAAAAATCAAAAAGAAATGGGTGGATTTCTAGCTGCATATAACTCAAAAAAATGAAACCAGTGTGAGATAAACCATGAAACAAACCTATAACAATCAATGAGATAATGCAGCTGTCAGAATCTCCCAAGTGAAAAAGACCCAGGCTCAGATGGATTCACTGGCGAATTTTATCAAACCTTCAGAGAAGAACTAACACCAATGCTCCCCAAACTATTCCAGAAAACAGGAAAGGAAAGAACAGTACCAAACTTCTGTTGAAGCCAATATTGCCCCGATAGCAAAACCAGACTAAGACCCAACAAAAAGAATAAAATTACACACCAATCTCCCTAATTAATATACATGTAAAAATTCTCAACAATATTCCTGCAAAAAGAATATGGGGACACATCAAAAAGATCATTTTCCTTGATCAAGTGGGGTTAATTCTAGAGATGAAGGGATGGTTCACCATATACAAATCAATAAATGTAATTTACTATAGAAATGGACCCAAGGAACAAAATAACATCACAATCTCAATAGATGCAGAAAAGGCATGTCACAATATTCAATATCCCTTATGATGAAAGTCCTAAAGGAATTGAGAATAGAAGGAACATATATTAACATGATACTGGCTATATATGACAAAGAGCCTACGTTATATGGGGGAATCTCAAACATTTCCACTAAAGTCAGAAAAAGATAATGATGTCCACCTTCTTCACTCTTAATATAGTACTGGAAGTCTTAGATAGAACAATAAGAAATGTATCTTTATTTGCAAATGACATTTTATGTATGAGAGACTCTAAAGTCTCCACCAGAAGACAGAGCTGACAAACAGTTTAGCAAAATGGCAGAATGTAAATTAGCAGAGAGAAATCAGTAGCCTTCCTGTATACCAATAACAAAGATTCTGAGAAGAAAATCAGACAAAAAATCCTGTTCACAAATGCCTCAAAACAAACTTGGAAAAAACATAACCAAGGATGTGAAATACCTCTACACTGAAAACTTTAAGACCTTCAAGAGAGAAAGTGAAGAACGTGCTTGGAAGCAAAAGAAATCCCATGCTGGTGGACTGGAGCAATTGGTATTGTGAAGAATGACTCTCTTACCACAGGCACTCTAGGATATTAATGCAATATCAATCAAATTTCCAGTGCCATCCTTTGATGAAACACAAAAAGTATTCTAAACTTTATTTGGATGCACAGAAGACCTAGGATAGCCAAAGCAAAATAATAATAATAATAATAATAATAAAATAATAATAATAATAATAAAGCAACAGGCATCACTATTCAGAGCCCTGGGATTAAAAACAGCATGGGGGCTGGAAAGATGGCTCAGTGGTTAAAGGCTCTTGCTTGCAAAGCCTACTGGCTATGTTTAATTCCCCAATACTCACATCAAGCCATATGCAAAAAAGTAGTGCATGGGCTGGAGAGATGGCTTAGTGGTAAAGGTGCTTGCCTGCAAAACAAAAGGGCCTAGGTTCAGTTCCCAAGGACCCATGTAAACCAGATACACAAGGTGGTACATGCATCTGGGGTTCATTTGTGGTGGCTAGAGGCCCTGGTGCACCCATTTGCTCTCTCTGTCTCTGTCTCTCTCAAATAAATGAATAAATAAATAAAAAATAAATAAATATATTTAAATTAAAAGTGGTGCATGCATCTTCATTTCATTTGCAGTGGTAAGAGGCCCTGGCATCAATGATCTCTCTCTCTCTCTCTCTCTCTCTCTCTCTCTCTCTCTGTCTCTCTCTCTGTCTGTCCTTGCAGATAAAAAAAAATTTTTTTAAGCCAGCATGCTATTGACATAGAAACTGACATGCAGAATATTGTAACATGATAGAAGGTCCAAACAGAAACCCATGCAACTATGACCATCTAACTTTTGACCAAAATGCCAAAAATAGTCATCAGAAAAAAAAAGAGCATTTTCAACAAATGGTGCTGAAAACACTGGATATCTATAGGTATAAGAATGATGCTCGAGGATGACTCCTTGGATACTATAGAAAATGTAAAGGCCATGATCCGGATAAGGAGGGACTTCTCCTGGTCAGCAAAGGCTAATCTTTGCTGGTAACAGGAAGATGGGTGTACTTTGACTACAACATTCAAAAGGAGTCCACCCTTCATCTTGTGCTGAGACTTCATGGTGGCACTAAAAAAATGGAAGACAAAGTCCCAAGAAACATAAGCATAAGGGAGAGAAGGTTAAATGAGCTGTCCTGAAATTCCATAAGGTGAATGAAAATGGCAAAATTAGTTGCCTTCACTAAAAGCACCCTTCTGATGAGCGTGGGGCTAGAGTTTTTATGGCCAGCTACCCTGACAGACATGGCAGTGGCAAGTGTTGGCTGACTTACTGCCTCAACAAGCCAGAAGACAGATAGCTGTGTATGAGTTAATTAAAGGCACAGACTAACAGAGAGAGAATGAAATGGAAATCTGTGTGACAGTTTCTCACATGGCTAAAAATAGATCTACCATATGACCTGCCTATGCCACTCCTGGGCATATACCCTAAGGACTCTAAGCTACTGTAGAGAAAGTTGCTTAGCCATGTTTATTGCTATGCATTCACAGTAAGTAAGAAACGAAATCAGCCAAGATGCTCATCAACTGATGAATGGATAATGATGAAGTGGATGTATACAGTGGATTATTACTCAGCTATGAACAAAACTGAAATTATAAAATCTGCAAGAAAATGGATGTATTTTTCCCAGGCTCAGAAAGACAAAGGCCACATGCTCTTCCCCATATTGAATTTTTAGCTTTGAATTTTTAGATTTGTATTTAAGTTGGAGAAAGAGCCAGCAGAGACAGGAAGCTATAAAGGGACCCATGAGGTGGAGCTGGGAGGGGGAGTACATATGTAAGTAGAATGGTAGAATAGTGGTGGTGGAGGTTTAAGTGGGTTGACATGGGTGGATCAAGGAGAAGAGATGGGGTAGGGTTAGGCAAAACAGAAGACCTTATTTCCATATAAGCCACATGGAAACCGGTTTCTTAGCTAATTAAAAAATATAATTTCACAAAAAAGAGTTTGGGGGTCTGGAGAGATGGCTTAGCGATTAAGGCACCTGCCTCCTAAGCCTAAGAACACCGGTTCCAATCTCCAGGTCCCACATTTAGCCAGATGCAAAGTGATGCAAGGGCGCAATGCCACACTTGCCCACAAGGGGCGCACAAATCTCGAGTTCGTTCACAGCAGCTGAGAGATTGCTGGCGCACCCATCTCTATCTGTCTCCCTCTCCCTCTCTTTCTGTCTGTCTCTCTCTGTGTCTCTCTCTAAAAAATAAAAAAATGTCTTAGTGGATAATGCTACTCCCAGAAGCCATAGGTTGTGACAGGAAAATCCCAGTAGCAGAGGTGGTATATCTCCTCAGGATTGATTAGACAAGGAGGCTCCTGAGGTCCCAAAGCAATACAAGCTATTGACAATGCTCAGTTATCTCACCTGTGTCTCCAGAGTTCCTCCAGCCACCATCCTGGCCAGCCCAACCCCATACTCCAGCCTTGTTTGGTGCATGCTTTCAGGGCACACAAAGAAAGGGGAGGACTGGGAGGAGGAGGACGTGCACCACTCAGGACACCAGGTGGGGTCCTGCCCCAATAAATCCAGGGTAAAAGGTGGACAGAGACCAAGTGTGGTTCTCACAGCAAAGGGCACAGGGCTGTGCAGTGTGGTTCACAGGCATCCACTGAGCCCTGGAGATTAGGGGTGTGAGCAGATAGCAAGTCC
Source organism: Orientallactaga sibirica (assembly GCA_036365145.1). NCBI lineage: Eukaryota > Metazoa > Chordata > Mammalia > Rodentia > Dipodidae > Orientallactaga > Orientallactaga sibirica. The sequence goes on along the minus strand of JAEOAD010000015.1, from coordinate 28,786,507 downwards.
CTGTGTGGATTCTAAGGGGAGGAGCGCTGAAGCCTCCACAGGTAAATAAACCCACCCCACCCTGGAACTACCACCTGCTCAAGGGTCCACCTGGTAGGGAGGTAGGAGAGACACACCCTCCTTACAGGCCCAGCCAGGTGGAGGTGGCTTTCAGGAGGGACACCCTGCAGCCTTGGGGCCAGAGTTCTCTTGAGGAAAGGAATGTACCAGCCTCCAGTGAGGTCCTGCTTGCCCAGATAGTATCAGGAGTCACTGGGTGGGGCCTGGGATGACAGAACTGCAGCACAGGAGCCTGTGTGGCAGGGCCAGCCTATCTTAGCAAGATTTGGGACAAGGACTTAATTGCAGAGTGTGATCTGGAGATGTCTTGTAGGTGCAGAGACCATGAGAAGCCAGATCTGGAGCTGTGCCTGTGCTGGCCATGCAGTCACAGGGCTTGTTCCATGTACTTGGGCCCCACTAGGACACCTTCTCTCCCAGATATGATGGGAGGCAAGCTGCCTCAGGGCCAATAATGCCTCTTAACTCCAGAATACTGAGTGCTGAGCCCAGAACAGGCAGCTTAGATTCCAAATGGGTCACAGGGGTCCTCTGCTGCAACTCAAACCCCCCCACAGGGTGTTAAGAGGCCATCTGCTAGGTGGCCAGACCCCAGGATGTGGTCAAGTTATCCTTCTATGTCCTTCAGCTGCTGCATTCCCTACAGCCCAGGCCACAGGCTGAGGTAGAGCTGCTGGTTGGTCTGGAGTAGCTGTAAGAAGGGGCAGGAGCACCATGCACAGCTGGGTACAAAAACAAACCATGCCAGCAGCAGGGAACAGATACTTAAATGTGAACACAAGACTCAACAAGGCTCTGGATATTGTTCTGGTATACGTATTTGGAGTCCTTGTATGAGTAGTTCTCTGTTCACTGTGACCCAGCTCTGCACATTAGACTTGAGAAGGTAATAGGAGTTTGGATACACAATCTTACACAGAACCTCTCTCTGTGTCTGTGCACAAGTCCAGCACCCAGGGAGTGCAGTGAAGCCCTGCTCTCACTGTCCAGAGCCAGGCTCTGGTGGCAGGTTGGGGGAGGCTAGCCTAACCTGGGGCCAGAGGCCTGCATGTGTCCGGTCCGGTGACCCTCACTGTCATGGCCATGGGGGCCCAAGGTGACATTCAAGGAATCATCCAGGACAACAGAGGCTTCAAAGCATGTCTATCTCTAGGTCCCCTATCCTTTCCCTTTGTTTGTCTCAGAGGTTGGCTGGTGGAGGCAGATCTATACATCTAAGGCAGCTGAGTATCTGACACTGGCAGAGCCACCAGGTATGGCTATGAATGAACAGGCCTGGAACATCCCTGGGGTGTGGAAAGCTCATAGAAAACTCCTGCTCCCACCCTGAGAATGAAGATCCATGTTCCAGGGAGCTCGGAGCTGAGCTACTCCTATTCCACCTAGTAGACATGTCAGCATCCCAAGGCAGGGCTTTGGAAGTGGCACAGCGGATGAGGAGCATGGCCTGTCTGCCCGCTGATGCTGTGGGTCTGACCTTATTCAAACTGCAGAAGTGGATGGGAACTCTGGAGATAGCAGCCCCCCCCCCACAGAAGTATAGCTCAGCCTCCTTGGCGATCGGGCTCCACTAATCACAGGGTATGGTGGGGGCATGCTTGAAGATGTCATCAACCATCCCATTGGTGATGCTCTTAAGACAGAATGTCCAGGCAGCTCAGACCTTGCTCCGCTCTTCCTCCACACTGAGCCTCCTCCTTCTGCAACCTCCTGGCCTCCAAGAATGGAGTTATTTTCAGCTGCAGCATGTCCTGCACGGAAGGTGGTAGAGGTCTGCTGCAGGGAGCTGGGTCTGAGGTGAGTGTGTGATGTCTCCAAGTCTTAGGCTCTGCCCCTCTTTCCTGTCCTGTCCAAATGCCCATAGGGCATAGCAGGAGCAGGACCCCTAGGGTTTTGTGGAGCTGATTTTTGGAAATGGGGAATTTATTAATGGCTCAGAAAGGGAGTGTTAGGCAAGGGTGAGGGGTGAGGAGCCTGGAGAATTGACAATGGATTGTAGTGCTGCCATCCCAGAAGGGATAGTGTGTGGTGGGTTAAGCTGAGGAAGTCCCTGCTGTAAGCCTGTAAGTAGAGGAATGGGGTAGAGGGTGAGAGGGAGAGAAATGAGAGAGAAACGTGCATATATAAAAAGGAAAGCAGGGCTGGAGAGATGGCTTAGCGGTTAAGGCACATGCCTGTGAAGCCTAAGGACCCTGGTTCAATTCTCCAGGTCTCACATAAGCCAGATGCACAATATCTGGAGTTCACACCTGGAGTTGGTTTGCAGTGGCTAGAGGCCCTGGTGTGCCCATTCTCCCCTCTCTCTTTCCTTCTCTCTGTCTCTAATAAATAAATAAGTTAAATAAAAAATAAAATCTTAAAAAAAATGAAGGCATGTGCCACCATGCCTGGCTCTCAAAAACAAAATTTAAAAAAAAAAAAAAAAAAAGGAAAGCAGGCTGGGTGTGGTGGTGCACACCTTTAATCCCAGCACTCAGGAGACAGAGGTAGGAGGATCACTGTGAGTTCAAGGCCACCCTAAGACTAATTCCAGGTCAGCCTGGGCCAGAGTGAGACCCTACCTCAAAAAACAACAACAACAACAAAAAGCAAACAACAACAACAAAAAAAAAAAAAAAAAAAAAAGAGGAAAGCAGATGGGAGAGGAGTACCACCAAGAGACACAGAGAAATAGAAAACTTACTTCAGGAAAGAGGGCCAGGAGAGGGAGAGGGAAAGAGAGAGAGAGAGAGAGAGCGCAAGCCATCTAGATTTCTTATGCACATATCTTTTTATTTTTATTTATTTATTTGACAGAGAAAGAGGGAGAGAGAGAGAGAGAGAGAGAGACAGAGACAGAGAAAGAGAATGGGCATGCCAGAGCCTCCAGCCACTGCAAATGAACTCCAGATGCATTTGCCCCCTTGTGCATCTGGCTAACGTGGGTCCTGGGGAATTGAACCTGGGTCCCTTGGCTTCGCAGGCAAACAAACTCCTTAACCACTAAGCCACCCTACCAGCCCTTATGCACATATCTTTAGGGTGTGGCAATTTCCCCAGCAGAGGGGAGGGGCTTGTGGAGGTGTGGGCTAGTGCTCAGAGAAGGAGCCAGGTTGGCTAGATCCCATGTTGAACTTCGGCAGGTAGTAAGAGGGAGAAAGGTTTAGTAGGAGCTCTGAGATTCTACTGGGAGTGTTAGGGTCAGACCCTATATCACAGTCTCTCAGTCAGAGCTGGTGGCAGGCACTCCACCAAAGGGACTGGGTTTCCACTGTACCCCTTCCCATTTTGAGATGAGACCTGAGATGATTCCAATGTCCCCACAGCATGAGGAGAAGCCACTCCCAATGTCCTTAGAGGATGAGGGACAGTGGCTTCCGCACACACTGAGGGCAATGCCTGCCCAGTGTGCTCCCAGACTTAGACAATGAATAAACTTCCATGTCTTTACAGGATGAAGGACAGCAGCTCCTCATGTCCTCAGGGCCGGCGGACAGTCACTTCTCATGTCCTCACAAGTGATGCATCATGTCCTCATAGTGATGCATCTATGCCCAGAGTCTTAGTCCTCTACTAGTTGGGCTCTTTGATACAGCATCTCTTGTCTCTTGCAGGAAGTGAAATGAGGTCTGGCTTTCACTGTTGTCCACCCGTTTCTCTGTATGGCAGTTCTGTGCTTCTTCTACAGCCTTGTGTGATTCTCCAGAGTCCTTTCATTTCCCCTGAAGGACCCTTAACTCAGGGACACTTCAGGAAGGGTAAACATCCCCTGGTATGTTGGTGTCCCCCCCAAGGCCAGCTCAGGAGGGACGATAGGGTCTCTGCTGAGTTGGGGTGAGCAGAGCGGAGTCACGACATAGACTCCGGGAGTTGGGTGGAAGCGGAAGCAAGAATCCACAAACTCGTTTATTCAGGAAGTGCACATGGGTTTTGAGGGGCTTGGCTGGCTAATCCTTGTATGGGGTGGTCCCTTTTTTGTGACCAATGACAGCCTGTCTCTGGACAGGACATCTCATAGCAGACTTCTCGCGAGCATGGGACTGTAACTCCGGTGTTCACATCTACAGATTTATTAATTATCCTCAATTTTGGAGGATGCTTTTTCTGGTTAGAGAAGGATGGTTGACAAGGTGTGTGTACATGTGTGCATGTGCATCTGTGTGTACATGCATGCATGAGTGTGTGTGTGTGCATGTGTGTGTGTGTGTGTACAACACTGAACAAATTTCCTTGTGGGCTCCCAGTATTTGCAGAAAATCTCATAACTGTTTGGGCATTATGGGAAAGATATCTTCTTTCAAGCTTCTCAAATACTAATAAATTAATAATTTTATAACAGAGAATTGGTTACAGTATCAGTTAAGTTGTGGCATCAGTTTGAGACCAAGCAGTCAGAGCTGAAAGGAAAAGCAGTGTGGTGGGTAGACATCGAGTGGTCTTTCAAGCAGAAGGGATGCGCTTCCAACGCAGAAACCAAAGCACACTGAAGAGTCCCGCAGACTTTCATTTCTAAAGGCACAACTGTCAACCTCCTAACCCACCTAGGCCAGAAACTTCCAGTCCTTTCTGTTACTGCGGGTATGGCCAAGCCATGATTGGCCCATGTCCTATGATGACCTCAGAAGGAGCCAGCCATTGTGAGGGAGTCCAGGCAGCAGATATAAGGCAGCATGGCCTGCCCCAGATTTCTATGGGTATATAGCAAAGGAGGAGTTTGTTGTCCCCATGGAATGTCTGTTAACTCTACCTTCATTGTTTGGTGTGTGTGTGTGTGTGTGTGTGTGTGTGTGTGTGTGTGTGTTGGGGATAACATGTGTAGGAGTTCATGTGGGCAAGTATACCTCTGTGTGGCTACTCGCATTCCATATAAGCTAGAGGAGAACCTCAGATACCATTCATTAGGTACACCCAACTAATCTGGTTTTTCAGTTGAAGGAGGAAGAGTTTATTTTGGCTTACAGCCCATCATTTGGAAGGCGTGGTTGCAGAAGCTGAGGCAGCTGGTCATATTCAGTGAACAGTAGGGAAACAGCAATAAATTCTGGGGCTCAGGCAGTTCAGCCAACTGTTTTTTATAAGATGGGTTCTCTCAAAACCTGGAACTCACCGAGTAGGCTATACTGCGTGGCTCTGAAAACCCTGGGATCCTTCTGATTCTACCTCCCAGCACTGAGACCGAAGCTCAGGCTCCACACTTGGCATTTGCATGTGGGTTCTTGGGGGTGAACCTGGAGCCTGCACTTTGTTAACTGAGACAATGCCTGTGTTCTCTTGGCCTGTGAACCAGCTTCTTGGTTTGGATTTTCTGATTTTTTTTTTTTTTGTAGTTTTTGCATGTATGTATTTGGTTTGTTTGGTTTTTTTAGATTTGCTTTTTGTTTGTCGCTTTCTCCCTTTAAAAACTTTAGTTTTCACTTTTATGTACATATATGTATAGTTTCTGGTAGCATCCATAGTTTTGCTTCTTACAATGGTGAATCAAAGTCATCAGAAGACAATAGATCCCATCTTCACTGGGCTCTGTTTGACCAGTCAAGAGGACTTTTCTGTTCAGTATACAATCAAGAAGGCCATAGGCCAAGGTGATTATGACTAAAGAAACCTGGCCCACTACCAGATAGCAGGAACCCCAGTGGCTGTAAAAGCCCTGTGGAAAAGTTGCATCCTCATCTATACAGAAGATCTGAGGTGGAAGTGATAAGGATGGTCAATCACCTGAATATCATCAGTCTCATCCAAGTTCTTGAAACTCAACAGAAAGTTTACCTGGAAATGGAACTGGCCCAGGGCAAAAGTGTACAGGACAAAATCAATGACTATGGCTACCTTTTAGAAAAAGTGGTGAAGCAGATATTCATCAGTTACTAAAGAGCTAGATGCTACTGCCATGAAAGGGGCATAGCACATAGAGACAAAACACCCAATAGTATTATGATTGATTTTAGGGAGTTGGTAAAGCCCATATACTTTGGCCTAAGTGCCAATTCGAGCCAGGGCAGATGCTTGGCTGTGTCTGCGGCCCTCATGAATTTAGTCCCCCCCTTGAAGTACACAACCACTATGCATGTGATGCCTCCAAAATAAATATGTGGAACTTGGGGTAACCCTGTATTTTATAGTAACAGAGAAATTACCATTTACAGGGGCCAACCAATTTCAGATTATGGAGGAAATCTGAGAAGGAAAGTATGACATCCCTAAGTACTTATCAAAGGAGCTTTGGAATCTCATCAGCAAACTTCTAAGTGGCAACCCCAAGTGCAGGCCCACAATAAATGAAATAATGAGTCATCCTTGGCTTTGCCAGGGCACTGTAGAAAGCAGTTATGATGACACCATGTCAAGAGTACCAGACCCTAAAATCACAGCAGCACTGGCCAGTATTGGGCTTCACAAACGAGATAGCAAGGATGCCCTGCTGCCACAATAATATAATGAAACCTTGCTCATGTATAAAATCTTACAAATCAAATCAAGCTAGATGGAAAACCTCAAAATGCTAACTAAGCCTCTGGATCCAGGGGCAGCACCATTCTTCTTCCGCTCAGATTGTGCCGCCTTCCCTCTGACCCTCAAGAGGACTGATAGTATGCCTAACCTTCAGAGCCCATCTTCAAACCATCAGTTCCCCATGGACAGGCAGCAGGCAGGGGCAAGAGATACTGAAAGACCCTCAATTCTTGCCATTTCCCTCTTCTGCAGGCAAAGGATTCACCCTCTCAACATAGCTTCCCTGAGCCACTGGCTACTCCCTGTACCTCCACAACACACAGCCATAAGAGTGGCCTGGAGAAAGCCATGTTGCCCCAGAGCAGAGCAAAAGAGGACAGTCACATATGCACAGAAGCACCACCAGCAGCCTTGTGGGGAATGGCCAGGTGTGAGAGAGCATGGCCAACAAGGATTTTGAGCACTTTATTACAACTCTGCTGTTGTGTGCCTTATAAAACACATCTAAGAAGGACACCCTAACTGAAGAAACCTGCCCATTACCAACTAGATTCATCCCCAAACAAGAGGGCAGATCAAACACCACTAGAAGAAGCTGTCCAGGTACATTTCCACATGTGCTTTTTTCTGTGCTTTTACTGATGTCCTTTTCCATAGACAGGTCACAATCATGTGCATTTATGAGGTACAGTAGGACATGAAACTAGGCAGTCTGGGATGGTTAATTTACACCTATCAATGCATCTTGCACTACAAAAGACAAATCTCATTGCATCCTACTCATGGGGTATCTAAAAAGGCTGAATTAGAAGTAAGTAATGGAAGGATGTTTATTTACCAGAGGGTGAGGAGGGAGTACCACTTGGTTCTAGGGAGGAAGACAGAAGATAGGTGGGAATCAGGGGAGGCAATTGGTGGGAAGGTGACAGGAAAGAAAATTTAAAGGAGTACCCAGCTTAAAGAGCTTGCATAGCAAGATGATCACAGTCAAGAATGATATCCTATGTATGCCCTATGTATTTCATGTCACTAAGCATCTCTTTCATGACTCCTTACATTTTAAGTGGCTATACAAAGCATGCACAACTCTATTGCCCTCCCACAGACTTGGATCCAGCCAAATGGAGAAGGAAAATATGGAACTCCAGTGAGCAGGGAGTTCTTGCTGAAGGCAGGACCAAAAGTCATACCCAACAGAAGCCCTTCTTCACCCTTTGGGACACTTTCACTGGCCAAGTCTCTTTTTAACTGGTGAAGACAGACATGACATTCTTGTTTCATAATCAAATGAAGTACATGGAAGATGACTACAGGTTTGTTTTACATGTGTGCACAGATGATCAGACTGGGCACACACCATTTCAGCAGTGGCTTTTCACATGAGTGCTGGGAGTTAATCAAAAGACCAAGGAAAAGTGACTTGTGACACATACCTATGGGGTCACCCCCAACAGCAAGAAATCAAAGTGCTTCTGAAGGGACTAGGCTCTGAGTTTCATAGGCAATAAAGGCAGGTCCTGTGTGTGACTTCTGGACACTGCTGGACCCAGTCAGCATTTTCAGAGGGACCCATGGGAACATTAGGTGTCATTGTCCTATCCCCTTCTGCACAGCCATGTACAGTAGCCTTAAGAAGTCCTGTGGTCCACACTGTGTTAGGAGTCAGAGAAGCTGTGGTCTCTGACTTGGGCAGTTCTTTCAGTCCAAATCATTACTTAGGAGCCTCTTGGGTGTGTGGACCGAGGTCCTAAACAAGCAAGTTCTCTCTCCCCATGGTGACATTTCAGTATTGATCTTTTTCTCAATGTTGTGACAGAAAAACTGGCAGAATCCAGTTGAGGGAGGAAGCCCTTATTCTGGCCCACAATTTCAGAGAATCATCGCATGCCAGTAGGAATGTGTGGTGAAGTCTGTTCTTCACTTCTTGGTGGAAAGGAAACAGAAGCATTATAGGAAGAGACTAGACAAGATTTCTTCCAGAGACATGCCACAAAGGAACTACTTCTTCCAAGTATTACCCACTTCCTACCTTTCCCAAGAATGTCATCATATGAGTCAATCCCTCATTGTAGCAGATTCTTCACAATCTAATCTCTCTGGAGATGGTCTCACACACACCCAAGGTCTATTCTCCTAATCTCCTGGGTGTTCCTTAATGCAATCAAGATGACTATCAAGATGTGCCACAGTAAGTGTGATGGTTAACTTTATGCATCCATGTGTCGGGACCACTAAAGGGACATGCACAGAATGGCACATGTATCTGGAGTGCATTTGCAGTGGCAAGAAGCCCTGAAGTGCCCATATTCTCTCTTGTTCCTCACAAATAAAAATTAATTAATTTAAAAATAAATAAATCTTGATTTTTCTTAAAACTCAGTTTCCCCACTAGTTAGAGGCTTAACAGACATAGTAGTAAACCCAAGTATAGATGAATTTTAACCTTGACATCATGAGACATGGCAGCATTAACAAATTTACCAATTTATTTAAAAGAATTGTATATGGATTTAATTCTAGCAAGAGCTTATTAACGGAGCTGTAAAAGACCATAGGCAATTCAATAGCCTATAAGCAAGTAAGGCAAGAAAGAAAGTATAGAGAAAAAAATTCTTCCCATGTTAAAATTTTTTACCACAAGCACACATTTTCTTGGCCTCTGGGAAGACTCCAACATGAGGGAGCAGTCTGTATGCTCTCAGAGAGATGTGTATCATGGAGTTCATGGGCGGGTCATATTAATTTCACCTAGTGCTATAAAGAACAATCTATGTGGACATTTCTCATGATTGGTAAATGTAGGACAACTCATGGAGAGAACAGAGTCCCCTCTTGCCATGAAGCTATTGATATAGGCAGATTTATCTGGGAAAGTGAGTCAGGTTGGAAATCCTGAACGTGGAACTCGAGGCACAAATGAAAAGAAACGTGGAATCTGGAGAATGGGCTGGAGGCCATTCTTAAAGGCCAGTCTTATAATTGCACTTCTTAGTAGAAACAGGTTAAGCAAACCTGGCCACAATTTAGACCTACCCATATAAAAGCAGAGAGCAATAGAAGGGGAGACTGCCATTCAAAAAGAGTGGTGTGAAATCTGTCCTATGGGTCCTAACTCTGGAGCAACCCAGCTCCAGGAGGATCTGAGGCAGGTTTGGGGGCAAGGAGAGCACTGTCTTCTGCCCTGTGAGAAGGCCATTTTGGGTAAGGGAAGTCCTGGGTCTCTGCCCATGAGGAGGGCATAAGGGAGAAGTGTGGGGTAGCTATGGTCACCCCATTGGGTTCGAGAAAGGTTGGTGGCTAATAGAAACTGTTTAATGAGATGGAAAGGGGGTTGTTCTCCCAGGGAGAGGACCTGGGTGGAAAAGTAGGACTGATAGAGACAACAATGAAGATAGAAGAATGCCTAAATCTAGGGGACTTCTTGCTATTTGCTGGTCTGGTTTATAGAGTTAAAAGTTTGTCAAGTCAAACCTGATGGGATTACTACCAATTTGCAATATGTTCATATTTTAAAGCTCCCAATAAATTTAAATTAAAGAAAGAAAAGGATGTGCTGTGTATGGTGGCACATACCTTTAATCTCAGCACACAAGAGGCAGAGGTAGGAGGAATGCCATGAGTTCGAGGCCAGCCTGGGACTACCAAGGGAGTTACAGGTTATCATGGGCTAGAATGATACCCTACCCAGAAACAAACAAACAAACAAAAAGGACAGAGGAAATCTAATTAATATTGTGGCTAAATTGTGAGGCCAGTGAAGCTTCAGATGTTTGGGAATGGAAGAAGTGCCAAGGCATCAGTCTGAGGATCAGGTGTCCTTGATCTGAGAACAGAGGCTAGAAAGAACTGGGGGGGGTGTAAGAGGTAAGTGGGTGTCTCCAAACAATCACTTCTTACTGAGGATTCTGGGAGTAGTCCTCTCAGGACAAGATAAGCAGGGAGCCAGATCTTTGTAGGGAAATGGCCTCTTTATGGCTGGACCAAGAAAAAGGGGCAAGGCAGGAGAATTACCCTACTGGGCTGTCAAGAGAATTGTTCTAGCCACCTGGGAGTTTTGAGAACCTACAGAAGAGTAGACTGGGCCTTGGTCTCCCAATCTTGACCAGGGGAATTACAATTCTCATGCAATTCACCATGGAGGCAGGGATAGCAGTTAAAGAAGTGGGAGGGGAGAACAGGGCAGAAGCTGAGAATGCCACAGAATCCATGAGTTCACTGCCCATTGCTGCCTGGGTTACCAGAGGGTTTCCATTCCAAGCACCTGGCCCAGGTTTCAGCACCAAATACCAGGAAAGAATCTGGGAATGAGCAGAAAATAAAACCAGAGGGAAAGACTCAGCCCAGTGACACAGACAGGTTTTATACTCAAAGCTGAGAAGTGCTCTTGCCCAGACACATCAGGAGTAACTTCTCTATAGACATATATTCAGTGAAGTCATGGAATTCTTTAGTTCCAGGGTGTTTCCCTCACCTCAGGGGTTTGGGCTGCTTCAGGGAAATGATAATGAGATAGCTGGTTTAGGCCATTGAGGTGGGATGGCAATCTATACATTGTCTTCTAACTCAGGTAGCCTGCATCACTCCTGGGAACCAAAAATTCCCACACTGTAACAAGTCAGTGTTCAAAAATGGAGACATTTTGGTTCCAACAATATCTCCTCCGATCCTGTTATGACCATCAGTATGAAATTACCCTACCTGAGAGCTGAGAGTTGTGTCTACTGTATTGCTTTGGTGATCATCATTTTAAAAAAAAAAATTCAAGGCAGGGTCTCCTTCTAACCCAGGTTGATTTGGAACTCACTCTGTAACCCCAGGCTGGCCTTGAACTCACCATTAACTTTCTACCTCAATCTCTTGAGTGCTGGGACTAAAGGTGTGCATCATCCCACCTGGTTTGTTTCTTTATTTTTTTATACTTTTAAGAATTTATTTGAGAGAGAAAATGAAAGAGTGTGAGATATGAAGAGAGAAAGATTGAGAGAGAGAGAGAAAGAGAGAGAGAGAGAGAGAGAGAGAGAGAGAGAATGGGTGCACCAGGGCCTCCAGCCACTGCAAACAAACTCCAGAAGTGTCACCTTGTACATCTGGCTTACATGGGTCCTGGGGAATTGAACCTGGGTCCTTAGGTTTTGCAGACAAGCACCTTAACCTCTAAGCAATTTCTTCAGCCCTTTTGTTTTTTTTTTTTAAATCAAAAATATAATTTATAATCTAGAAAAGATATTTTGATTTAAAGACATGAATTCACTTACAGGAAAAACCTCCCAGGACATAAAAGTGTTGAAGTCAGCTCTACATTGATGGGATGAACTTCCAGACCAGGCACAGTTGGGGGGAGGTTCAGGTTATAGAGGCAGGGGGAAGTTCCATCATATGGCAGAAGAAGCTGGTTCCCATTCACAGATCCAAGCAGAGAGCCACAACCAAATGCCAGCACTATGAGCAAGCAAACAGTAGACAACTCCAGGCAGAACTCAAGCACTCTGCACACCTTTAGGCTAGAAACCTGATCTGACCCCAGGGACACCTTCTCCAGCCAGGCAGTTAGAAACAAGCTTTTTATAAAAATGCCACAGGGCTGGACAGATGGCTTAGTAGTTTAAAAAACTTGCCTGTGAAGCCTAAGGACCCATGCTCAACTCTTCAGATCCCATTTAAGCCCAAGGTGATGCAATGTGTAAGTTCACACATGTGCACAAGGTGGTGCATATGTATGGAGTTCAATTACAGTGGCTGGAGGCCTTGGTGCAACAATCTTCTCTCTCTCACATTAAAAAAAGGCCAGTCTGTTGGGCTTGCCTAAAAAAAACCAAAACACCTGAAGTCTATTGGGAGACATACATTCAAGCTATCACATGCCGCCCTGGCTCCCAACAGATTCATAAACATCTTGCATTGTAAACTGCAGTCTGTTCAACTTCAAAGATCCCTATAGTCTTTACCAACTTTAATATTGTTCCAAAGTTCCAAGTCTCATTTGAGATTTAATTTTTTAATCTTTCTTTCCTCCCTTCCTTCCTTCCTTCCTTCCTTCCTTCCTTCCTTCCTTCCTTCCTTCCTTCCTTCCTTCCTTTCTTTCTTTCTTTCTTTCTTTCTTTCTTTCTTTCTTTCTTTCTTTCTTTCTTTCTTTGTGAGAGAGAGAGAGGGAATGGGCATTCCAGGGCCTCTAGCTGCTGCAAAGGAACTCCAGATACATGCACCCCCTTGTGCATCTGGCTCACATGGGTCCTGGGGAATCGAACCTGGGTATTTTGAATTGTAGGCAAGTGTCTTAACCACTAAGCCATTTCTCCAGTCCTCATCTGAGATTTAAGACTCTCTTAACTGTGAGTACTGTAAAATCAAAAGAACATATAAGGGCACACAGTAAACATTTACATTGGTATAAGGTGTAACAGGGAAAGAGTGGACCAATGAAAATCAATAACCATTAGGCAAACAGTCCAATATCCATAACCAGTGACTACTGATGAGTCTCTGAAATTACCAATTCCACTCCATCAGCTGGGCTGAGCAGCCAAGAAAACTTCCATCCTCACACTCCATGGTAGCCTTTGTGTTGGCTTGGTATATCCAAAACATCTTTGGGTCTCCATGTCAACCTCAGTCCATCTTCCCAATGCTTCACTGGTCTTGCTATCAGGGTCATCACATCCTGCCTCATGTGCTGTGTCTCAGCAGCAGCTCCTGGAACTGAGTGCACTTCATGACTCACTCCATACATTTTTTTATGCTTCCAAAACCCAAAACCAGATGTACAGAGAGCTATGTTGTTAATTTAGGGAGAAAACAAATCTTTACCTTGAAGAGAAGGTTTCTTCCTTTCAAGAGAGTTTTGATTCCTACCAATGTTTCAGTGTAAAGCATTTGGGCCATCCTTAATCATGGTAATATCTCCTTAACAACAGCAGTTTTAGCAACAAGTCTCAGTGCCAGTCATCCTAAACTTGTTTGAAATTTTCCAAGCTTAAATCATAAATCTTTTAGTTCTATATCTTTCTCCAAGCACATCAAATTACTTTCAAATTTAACCTTGATTAAACTCTCTAGCCACGGGCAATAGAATGCAGCCATCCATTATGCCAGTAGCCCAGTTCCAACAAAATTCTCTTCAGTCCTTCCTTCCCCTTTGAAAGTACATTAGCAAAGCTTCCAAATACAATTCCCTTTTCATTTAGCATTTTCAAGCTCTCATCAGAATAGTCCATGAAACTTGGTTTACCACTCTGGAAGGCATCTTCAGTTGAAAGTTGCAAGTTCTGAACCATTCTTCCAGCACAAAAGTGCCAAAAGACCAAAATCCACATGGGCAGATTCATGAGTAGCAATTTCCCCACTTCTTGGTACCATTTTCTGTTGTAGTCAGCTCCACGTTGCTGGGATGAACTTCTGTTTTAGAATTTGCCAGTAATTTGGTTCACCCAGTCTACTACAATACTAAACTCAACACCTAGGGTCACTTCTTCTGTTTCTCTTGGAGTATGAGATCTATACTTGACACCTTAAACTCCTACACTGAAGATATATAAAGTCAGATTTACACGGCTAAGAACACTGCAGATAATTAGAAAACCCAAGCATCAAATTAACTCAAGATGCAAAAATCTCTACATAAAATGAGCAGAGATGCATCTGGATTAAATGAGGTGATAGAACAAATGGACCTAACAGATATCTACAGGATATTTTACCCAAATGCTCCAGAATACACATTATTTTCAGTAGCACATGGAACATTCTCTAAAATAGACCATATATTAGGACACAAAGCAAATCTTAACAAATACAGGAAAACTGAAATAATTCCTTGAACTCCATCTGATCACAATGGGATCAAACTACAAATCAATAGCAAGAAAAAGCTATAGAAATATACACAAAATCATGGAAACTAAACAATACAATACTAAATGAATGAAATACTAAATGAATGAAGAAATCAAGAAGGATATCAAAAAATTCATAAAATCAAATGATAATGAGGACACAGCATATCAAAACCTTTGGGACACAATGAAGGCAGTTGTAAGAGGGAAATTTATAGTTTTAAGTTCTATTTAAAAAAATGAACACAAATTGAACTGGTATCATAGAATCCTATATCCTGGAAGTTAGACTAAAAGGTTAGAACCCTCAACAGGACCTTAGGGGGAGCAACTGAATTGAAGGGCCCTGAATATGATGAGATGAAGCCTAACCTTAAATTTCTCCTCTTTCTTTCTTTTTTTTCTGTCTTTTCCTTTTTTCTTTTCCCTTGGTGCTGGCCTGTAATTCTCTGCACCAGGACATGGTTAACATCTACAATGAGCTGTTGATCAGAGAGACCTACAAGGTCTCCCAAATAAACAAGACAGGCTTCTGTCAGAACACTTGATTACCCACCAGAGGTTACTGGTAAGACTCTACTGCTGAAGACACTATACGCTGTCAGCACGGACCATGGAGAGACCTGGTTGGAATCCTGAAGAGAGCCAGTCCCCAGACAGTTAGCCCATCTAGTGCTAGAAGGCACCACATGAGCTACTGGGGGAAAGTGGCCAACATCTGTCTGAGCAACTCAAAGTCTAAGGTACTCAGAAGCAAACAACCTGATGTGATGTGCACACAAGTGCAATAGTGGCTCACAGCCATGGTGGGAAATCAACTGCTCTTGGATTGGCTAACAGATCCACTCAGTGGAAAGGAAACCATATCTGGAACTGGGAAACAAGTCAGAATCATATCCAGATAAAGATTTTTCTTTCCAATGTCAAGCTCCCACTAGTCTTGGGCTATAAGAGGATCTACACCCTTTAAATTCTCTCTAATTAATAATGGTTATCCCATTTAATCAGTGCTGACTTTACTCTCCATTGGAGATTCTGCTTCTCTTTTTCAGACGGAAGCAGGACCTGAGGAGATAAATGACCCAGTGCACTTCACCCTGGTCCCAGCTGAAACCACAGAGGAATTGGGGAAATGAACAAGAGTGCTGCTTTCTTAGTGAGCCTAATATTAGCACAAGAGTGAAGGCGATAGACACTGAGGACTCTCAACACCTATGAAAGCAGAGCTCCAGAGGCTCCTAAGAGCCCATCACTTAAGTAGACTTAAAATGCATCCCACATGGCTCAGGGAATTTTGCAGAAGAGGGTTGGAAAGATTGTTAGAGCCACAAGTTGGGACATTATGCACAGAGAAATTGCCTCTCCCCCATAACTGACTGCTGCCCCCACAATGCACGACCCACAATCCCCATGGGGTTGACCTGCATCCCTCACAAGAAGGGCCTCTTCAGAAAATTGGCAGGAATGAGGGAAATGATGGTACCAACATGTGTTGTTTACATGCTAAGTATGTCCATATCTAATAAAAACAAATTTTATAAAATGAGGTTGGAGCTGCACAGGTTTTGCTTGCAAAACCTGATGACCTGGGCTTAATTCCCCATTACTCACTTAAAGCCAGATGCACAAAGTGACACATGCATGTGGAGTTTGTTTGCAGAGTCAGGATGTCCTGGCTTGTGCATTCATTCTCTCTGTCAAATAAATAAATAAATAAAATTTTAATTTTAATTAATTTTAATCAACAAACCTGGTTTCAAGGTATATTAGAGCCATAATAAGAAAAATAGCATGATACTGGGACAAAGATCGCCATGCAGATGAATGAAACAGAATATTTGATCTAGTTATAAAGACATGCAGCTAAAGCCTTTGGATATTTTAATATAATTTTTATTTTTTATTAATTATGAACTTTACTATATGACCAAATTGCTTGTTGTGGCCATATTTCCCTCAGGTTATCCCTTTATATGCCCTCTCCCTTTCCACCATTGCACTGAGGGTCCTTGTTAGTGGGGTTTTTGGTATTCATCATGGGGTTATGACTGCATCAGTCAGTCTCTGTGGGGGGGTGGGGACAGTGACTCAAGATGCCCCATCCTACCTGTGGCTCTTGCAATCTTTCTGCCCCTCTTCTGTAATGTACCCCAAGCCTTGGTGGTTGTGCTTATAAGTTTACTTTATGTTGAGCTTTCTGCAACTTTTGCATTTCTGCTTTGATAAGTTTTGAGTGTCTTCAGTGTCTAGCATCTCTCTCTGGAGCAGGTTGCCAGGACAGCACTGAAAGCAGCATTCATGTTTAAATTGCCACTGCCTCTGTAATGTGTCCTGGGTCTGGCAGATGTGCTTGTCTCATATTAGGCAGTTGGCTATCTTCCTTGTTGTATTGATAGATATTGGATCTCCCCAGTATTCTCTGCTATGTGTTAAAAAAGATTTTCTAACTAAGGGTGAGAGCAACATAGATTAACGAGGATAAGCATAGCTAACTGAGAGACCATTTATTTTTGGCTGAGAGACATTTTAATAAGTGTTGACACTTTTCTTGGCCAAGACAAGTGGGAGCTTCTCTCTGGAGTCTATGACCATCCTGATTCTGACTTGGTTCTCAGAATCAGGTATGAGTTCTTTTCCACTGAACAGGTGGAATCCAACCAGAGAGCCACTGATTACTGGCATAAGCTGTGTGCCACTATTACAAAGAAGTGTACATCTTGGCCAGCTGGCTGATTTTGCAGTTTGCAAACACCTTCTGGTTTTTGACAAAAATGTCAAAAATACTCACTGGAGGAAAGACAGCCTCTTTAACAAATGATGCTAGCAAAACTGGGTATCTATGTGTAGAAAAATGAAGCTAGATGCACAAGAATCGTCTCCCTGTGAATCAATGACCTTAATAACAGACCTGAAACTCCCAAACTTCTACAGGAAAAAGTAGGGGAAACATTTCAACATATAGGTATTGGCAAGGGTTTTCTGAATAAAACTTCAGTTTCTTAGACAATAAGGCCAATAAGGAACAAATGGTGCCTAATGAAATTGAAAAGCTTTTCCACACCGAAGGACACTGTTAATTAAGTAAAGCACCCCTTTCAGAATGGGAGAAAATCTTTCTTTGCTATACAGCTGACACAGGATTAACATCTACAAAGAACTCAAAAACTAAAACATAGGAAATCAAACTAGGGCTAGAGAGATGGCTCAGTGGTTAAAGGTCCTTTCTTCCAAAGTCTGATGGCCTCAGTTCAATTCTCCAGTAACTACATAGAACCAGATGCACAAAGTAGAACATATGTCTGGAGCTTGTTTGCAGTGGCAAGAGGCTCTGATGTGCCTTTATTTATTTATTTATTTATTTCTCTCTTTCTCTCTCTCTTTCTTTCTCTCTCTCTTCCAAGTAAAGAAATGAAATATTAAAAAAGAAAATAAATCAAATGACCCAGTTAAAAAATGGACTATGAGATGGAACCAAGAGTTTTCAAAAGAAGAAATGCAAAGTGGCCAAGAAATATTTCTAAAAGTGTTCAACAGCTTTAGTCATCAGGGAAATGCAAATTATAATGACTGACAATCCATCTCACTGTGGTCAGAATGGCTATCACTAAGAAATCAAATGACAACAATGCTGGTGAGGGTGTGGGTAAAGATGAACCATTATTCACTGTTGGTGGGGGAGTAAACTGGTGCAGCCATTATAGAAATCAGTGTGGAATTTAAAATAAATATAAAATATATATTAAAAAATATATATATAAAATATATAAAAATATATCTACCATGTGACCCAGACATATTACTCCTGGGCATATGCCCTAAGGAATCAACACTTTACTATAGAGATACTTGTTCATTACATTATTCACATTAGCTAGGCAATGGAATCTTTCCATCTTGCAAAACATTTCTTTCCAGGTTAGTGGGTTCATGCTGTTTTTTAGAGGAATCTGTGTTGGTGGTCTTCAGAAAGAGGGGGGCAAACCCCGAGCAGTCCTCCATCAACATGTTACCATCTAGGGCTTGGGCTCATTTTCTCCACCAATGAAAGAATTAAAAAAGACCAGCAAAATTTGAAAGTCAAATAGCAAAACTGTATTTCTAGAGAAGGAAAGAAGAGCAGAGCTCCTGGAAAACAGGAGTGGTCCCGAGTAGGTCATCTACATGGTGAATAATCCATGATATTCTCTGAGCCTTGGAGGCGGTGGTCTAGATGTCCCGTGTAGGGCTGAGTATTCAACTAGATGAACTAGTATCTGACACTTCAAAAGCAACTTTGAGCCAGGCGTAGTGGCACACACTTTTAGGCCTTGCACTTGCAGAGTAAAATCCATGTTAACTGGGATAGAGTGAGACCTTACCTCAAAAAAACAAACCAAAACAAAAAAAACCTTCAAAATAATTTCACCTGTCAACAAATTCATCAGTGGTTACTACTGAGTCAAAAGCTTTGTATAAAGAAGCTAACACCGAAATGAGTATTTGACCGAGTGAGGCACAGAGAGGCAGTACAACACAGAAGGACACAGACGAGCTCCAGAAGAACAAAGAGAAGAATGGAAAAGGAATCATTGTAGGGTTAGTTGAGAAACTATCAAAACCTACGCTAAGTTTCTCCTTTCAAGAACCCATGGCCAGTACATTTTTAAAATTTCTAATCCCATCTTTCTTTCTTTTAATTATTATTTTTTTATTGACAACTTCTATACTTACATACAAAAACACATGATATTTCCCTCCCCTCCCCCCATTCCACTTTAGAACTCAAGTCTCCATCATATCCCCTCCCTCTCTCCATTAGTCTCTCTTTTAATTTGATGTCATCATCTTTTTCTTCTATTTTGAGGGTCTTGCGAAGGTATTGCTAGGCACTGCAAGGTCATGGATATCAAGGCCAGTTTCTGTCTTGGCAGTTGCATTGTAAGAAGTCATACCCTTCCTTTGGATCTTCCATTCTATCCGCCCCCTCTTCTGCAATGGTCCCTGAGCCTTAGAGGGTGTGACAGAGGTGTTTCAGTGCTGGGCAGACTTGGGCTAACCATGGCAGCTGGGAAGAGAAAGCTTTCTTCATGGAATATTTGTGACTAGTCCCTCACCTTGTAAAGTTTTCAACCAATGAGGCATCAAGTCATCCCATTTTCCTTATAAAATCTTACTTATATCATGAGTCTGTCCACTTCTTTGTCCCTTGTTGACTTCTTGCCCAGGACACTTATCTCTCCCTTGGCTTCCACCAAAACCTTCTAGTTGGTTCTGCTGCAGTGTTGTTTCCCATAAGGAATGCTTGTGTTTGCTGCCCCAGCATCTATTTCTGATCCTTCCTGTACCAGTACCTCAATGCTTTTGTGGAAAAAAAAAATCCTTTTTCTTAGTCAGCCATGTAATTTGAGCAGGATTTAATCTTTCCCTCAGGTCCAAGAGGGGTTTCTGTTGAGACTACCCATTTAGTGAACTGACTAGCTCATGCAGTGAACCTACTTACTCCTTTGATCATACTAATCATTTCAGAGCAATTAGATTTAAAAAATGTGTTGTAGCCAGGTGCGGTGGCTCATGACTTTAAATTAATCTCAGCATTTGGTAGACTGAGTTAGCAGGATCACTATGAATTTGAGGCCAGCATGGGCTACAGAGTCAGATGCTGCCTCAAATAATAAAAATAAAAAACAAATGAATTTCCAAAATCAAAATAAAAAAAGAATATAAAATTTAAAAAAGAGAATAAAAGAAAAATGTGTTGCTCCAAGAGGGGCGTAGTTGCTTCTTGGTCAATACAAAGGAAAGACAATGGAAATAGCTGGCAACTATTTTGAGATCATGAGAGGGTCAGTTATCTGACAATATGGAAACCAAACAACAGAAATGAAAAGAGGTTCATCCTGCCCATGAACTTTCTATTTATGTAAGCCCAAAAGAACCACAATTAATTAAGCCATTTTTGATGAGTTTTTCTATAATTTTTACTCAAAGCGCATGATCACGTGAGTTCTCAGGAGGAGGGAGATACAAAATGGCTAGATTGTAAAATTAAAGGATTTAGAAACTGCTTCTCCAAAGAGAAGGAAGCAGGAGAAGAGCCCATGTTGCCTCTCACCAAGATCCAGCCGCCACTTCCAGGAAGCATATAAGATGCTTGCCCACATCCCACTTAGATATAGTTGGACCCAGAGTATAAGATGCTCGCCCACACCCTGTTCTGATACAGTTGGATCCAGAGTCACAGGGAGACTAGTGGTCTACATTGGTGTTATCTTGACCTGAGGCTAGGACTGCAGATTTAATAGGGACCAGCAATGGTGTACATCAGCTTATCTGAAGGGACTTCAGACCAGAGCCAGCAGCAGTGACATTGGTACTGCTAGCAAATGTTCAGTCAGATATTCTACCACTGAGTTGTACCCCCACTGCTGCCAAATGTACTGGTGCAGGAAAGCCAACAGTAGTCACTGTTTCTGGGGCTGGCACTGGCTGTCTTATCATTGGTTATGCCAGAAATCCTTCACTGAAGCAGCAGTTGTTCTCACACACCAGCCTGTGATTTGCCTGGTCTGGAGCCATGGGTCTGGCTTTTTGGTTACTGACTTGATTGTGTTTGCACTGGACAGAAATGATTATCTGAAATGTTGGCATTTATAGCCATTACAGTTGTACTTGTGTGTATCTTACTGTGACTCTGAAAGCTGTAGTATTGGTGTCATGGAAATAACAATATTTCCAAAGTCACTTCAGTAAAGATGAAAACAGTAAAAACAGGATCCTAGAGTACTTGCCTTATAATGTCAGGAAGATGATGACACCTATAAGATGCTCAGAGCAATACTTATTACCTCAGCATGTAAGCAGTTAAAGTAAGGCCTGGTTGTTAATAAATGCGTAAACAACTTATTCTCAGTTTCAACCATTACAGAGACTTCCTGTAACCTTAAGCTGCACTGTAAAATGACTTAATAACCTGTACTGCTAACTCTTCTCATGGTGACAAGATGGCTGCCAAGAATTTCCAGAGCCCTTCCTACACTTGACCACTTCAGACTCTGGCCTGGCTAGATAATATACTTTGTATCCTTTCTGCCCCGCCCCCTTTGTGGCTAATTCTATTCTTCTATAGAAATGTCTCTGAGACAGTTCCCCTGACCTCACAATTTTAGGTTATCCTCCTCTGCTGCACATTCCCATGATTACCTTTGTAATGTGCATTGAATTTATAATAACTTCCTTTAAATATACTGCCTCTTTCAAAGAATATACATGCTGTTGTGTCATACTTACACTCATATTATTCTCAGAGTCTAGCTCAGGGCCTGAGATCAGGTACACATAGGGCACAGAGTCCTAATGGAAGCAAAAAATATACTTTAAGAGGAAATGAGGGCTGGAGAGGTGGCTCAGTGGTTAAAGGTGCTTACTTCCAAAGCCTGATGGCTCAGGTTCGATTTTCCAGTATCCATGTAAACAAACCCAGATGCACAAAGTGGAGCATGTGTCTGGAGTTCAGCTGCAGTGGCAAGCAGACCTGGCATGCTCATTCTCTCTTTCTCTCTCCTCCCTCACTCTCTCCTGCTCATAAATAAATAAATAAATAAAACCCAGACAGACAGGAAATAGTGTTCATCTCTCAGTTGCAAAGGACAGAAACTTTATTTCAAACAGCCTGAGCTGGCTCATGTAACTAAGGATTCCTTGGACAGAGCTGACTATGTTTCTGGGCCTCTGTATCTCCTTTTGGATATATTTCTTGCAATTTGGATGTCATTTTCTTCTCTGAAAGGCAAGCCAAGGTGGATTCTACAGTGTGCCACCCACATGCCAGCACCTTTAGTAGGAAGTACTGTGTCCCCAGCTTTTGGGACCACTGGCTACCAAAGACTCCCTCTTGAGCCCCCTGAGTGAATTGTCCTTAGGCAAAGGGTAGTACCTCCCCCAAGGTTATGCCTCCCCCTGGGGAGGCTTGCATGCAAACACTGATCAATGAGGGGGTTCCAAAGCCTGCATCCTTGCTATGATTCAGGACATATTTGAAAGGGCTTTCTAGTTTTAGAGTTGAGCGGTCTGAGGGACCTTATGAGGTATGACTGTATGAACCTTTAGGGAAAAGAGTATTAAATTTATATTCTAAATTCTAGATATAAAGCCAGGTGTGGTGGCTCAGGCCTTTAATCCCAGCCCTGGGGAGGCAGAGGTAGGAGAATCACAGTGAGTATGAGGCCACCCTGAGAATACATAGTGAATTCCAGGTCAGCCTAGGCTAGAGCAAGGCAAAAATCCAGATCTATACAAAAGAGACAGAAACAAAATGAAAATACTCTTCCAGCTGGTGAGAGACCAAGTACATTGTGTTGCGGTCTGTGGTGGTTTCAATCTGGGTCTCTGTAGATCTTCCTCACATGTATGGGTGGTGTGTGTGTGAGAGAGAGAAAGAGAGAGAGAGACAGAGACAGAGAGAGAGACGGAGAGAAGTGAAGAGCCTGATCTTCCCAGTCAGCTGGCTGGGTGGATCTGCAAAGCACAGGCATATTTAGAGGCTTAGAGACAGAAGTCTAAGGAAGTAAGTCCTAGAACTTTGCAGAAACCGGTTGTAGGTTTAGTTGATGGATATGGTTGTATCTGTCATAGCAACAAATATCTTGGTGATTAAGAAATAATTTCACCCCAAATTTGAGGGATTAGCAGTAAAACTAATCCGTGCCAAATGCAGTATAGCAAAACAACTATAAAATGTTGTGTGGATGAAAAGTTCCTGATCAACAACTAATTGATGTGGTTTTTTTTTTGAGGGGTGCATGTGTGAGTGTGGGTGCACATGCTCCACATGCATGGGGAGGTAAGAGGACAGATTTTGGGTTGGTCTGCATGTTCACCTCATTTGAGGCAGGATCTCTCTCCTCTCCCTTCCCTCCTATCCTCCTCCCCTTCTTCTTCCTCACTCTCTCTGTGCTGTTGTTCTTTGCTGTGCTCACTAGGAGCTCCTGGGGAATTCTCCTATCTCTGCCTTCATCTTGTAGTTACTGTACTGGGTTCATCGAAGACTGCCATGACTTCTGCATTTTTACATTAAATATGGGAATTTAACTCACGTATTCAAGCTTGTTGTTACTGAGGCATCTCCCCAGTCCAAGGTATTTTTAAGAGT
This sequence comes from Orientallactaga sibirica, assembly GCA_036365145.1. Taxonomy (NCBI): domain Eukaryota; kingdom Metazoa; phylum Chordata; class Mammalia; order Rodentia; family Dipodidae; genus Orientallactaga; species Orientallactaga sibirica. The sequence goes on along the minus strand of JAEOAD010000015.1, from coordinate 28,763,062 downwards.
TATTTTTTAAAGATATTTATTTATTTATTTAAGAGAGAGGGAGAGAGAGATAGAAAAAGGGAGAGAGAGAGAGAAAGAGAGAGAGAGGGAGAAAGAGTGACAATGGGTGCGCCAGGGTCTCCATCCAGCCTCTGCAAACAAATTCCAGACACAGGCGCCACCTTGTGCATCTAGCTTAGGTAGGTACTGGGGAATCTAGCCCAAGATAGTTATTTTTTATTTTTGGAAATTCTTACAGAGCTTGATGATATAGAGACAATGGAAAGAATCATCTGGCATTAACATTATCATAAGGAAATCTGGACTGTAGGCATGTCTTAGCAGTTAAGGTGCTGGCCTGCAAAGCCTAAGAATTCATTTTCAAATCTCCAGGTTTCACGTAGCCAGATGCACAGTGATGCGTACAATGGGGCACATGTGCCTAGAGTTTGTTTGCAGGAGCTGAAGGCCCTGGCATGCCCATTCTCTCTCTCTTGCTGCCTTTTTCTATCTCCAAAATAAACAATAAAAAAAGAAATCTGACAGAGGGCTGGAAAGATGGTTCAGAGGTTAGAGGTGCTTGCTTGATATCCTGTATTCAGATCCCTAGAAACTATGTAAAGCCAGATGCACAAAGTAACATACATCAGGAGTTTGCAGTGGCAAGAGTCCCTGGCATGCTCATTTTTTTTCTCTCTCTGTTTGCAAATAAATAAATATTTAAAATTTATTATTTATATATTTATTTGAGAGAGGGAAACAGGAGGAGAGAGAAAGAGAGAGAGAGAGAGAGAATGGGCATGCCAGAGCCTCCAGCCACTGCAAAGGAACTCCAGATGCATACGCCACCTTGTGCATCTGGCTTATGTGGGTCCTGGGGTATTGAACAGAGGTCCTTTGGCTTTGCAGGCTAGCACCTTAACCTCTATGCTGTTTCTCCAGCCACATATATAATATATATATATATTTTTTTTTTTTTAAAGAAATTTGATGGAAAGGGAAACTGGAAGGTTTTCATCATTAAAATTTTGAAAATAGGAGCAGCATGACAAGCTAGACAGCCACCAGAATGGCTATTTCTTATGATCGGGTGTCACAAGACCACCATCTTCACGGACGCCAAGGACTTGAGCGCTGCGTTCGAGCTGGAGTGCATTGTTGAGGGCATCCTCAAGCAGCCTCTCAACAAGCAGCGGCTGTACAAAGATGACCAGCTCCTTGATGATGGAAAAACGCTGGGTGAGTGTGGCTTCACCAGCCAGACAGCAAGACCACAGGCCCCAGCCATAGTGGGCTTGGCCTTCCGAGCAGGTCAAACTTTGAGATCCTTGTGATGGTCTGGGAACAGGCAGATGTGATGAAACTTCAGGGCTCAGTGCCAATGAACAACCAGTTTTCAGTGAAGGGCTGCAGGCATCTGTGACTATTTCCCCCCTACCCCCAAAAAAAAAAAAGATGCTTATAGAAATTGGTTGCTATTTTATTATAATTACAAGTCCAACTACCAGGCTCAGATTTACAGAGGACTTATGGGTCCATTTGGTGCCCATCCCTGTAGGCTCTCCTTCCACCCAATTCTTTCAACAACCCTGGGAGACTAGACTGAGGAGGCTCAGAAATCCCAGCCACAGTGATGAGAACAAAGATTCAGGCTGCAGAGCCAGCCTGTCTGGAGGGACAAGTCTATGTCCTCATTAGCTAGTCTATCATATCTGAGGGACTGTATTTTTGTATTGTAAAAATTTCTGGATGGACTGAAAAGGCCAAATTTTCAAAACATGCTTTGTGTGAACCACAACCTGGAAGACTTAATGAGACCTATGTCCCAATCACAGCCAGCTCTAATTCCAACAATTAGAGCAGTGTGGTAGGACCAGACTCAAAGTAGGGCACTCTAGGCGCATAGCCTGCTGTAGCACTCAGAAATGGTAGTCTGGATCAAGGTGACTATTGAGGTGACACTGACATGTGTTATGGTGAATACCAGGTCAATCCATGCCCTTAGTGAGACCCTTTTGGAGGGGCACCAAAAAAAAAAGACACAACAAAAAAGGTTGGCATTGACTGGAGAAGTTGATAGCCCATTTTGCAATTTTTTTGAGGTTAGGTCTCAATCTAGCCAGGCTGACTGAGCTCACCATGTACTCTCAGGGTGGCACACATACCTCTGTTGGGATTAAAGGTGTGCCACACAAAATTAGCCCCATTTTGCATAACAGATAAAAGGTCTTAAAATTCCAACAGGCAACTAGCTATTGGTACATATTTTGTTTTATGTATTAGCCTTTTCCTTCACAAAGGTAAATGAATTTGATAATTCCTAGAGGGAACCAGGTCTGCTCCCTTCTCCCTCCCTCATTCCTTTCTCTTCTGTGGATTGACTAGATAATAAAAAAAATGTATGGACTGAAAATTAAATTGGGAGGCAGAAGTAGGAGGATCACTGGCAGTGTGAGGCCACCTACGTGAATTCCAGGTTTCCTGTGCAGATATTCTTTCATAAATGATGTCTCATCAGTCAAATGAGGCAGCTAAGCAAGATCAGCAGTAAAGGTGTTTAGTGTTGTTCTTTATACTGAATGAGGCAACAACAGTGGGGAAAGAAACCAATTATAAGACAGGAGACTTGAACCCCTCTGAATGCCCAGAAGTGGCTAGCCTAAGGCAGGAATGGGAGTGTGGACCAGACATGACTAGAAAGACAAGGGCACTGGCCATTAAAATTTTATTCAGGCTGGACAAGGTGGCCAGCCACCTTTAATCCCAGGCTGAGGATCGGGTGGCTGAGAATTCAAGGCCAACTTGGCGGACGCCAAGGAAATAGTGAGACCCTCCTTCAAAAAAAAAAAAAGCCTGCATTGTTGAGGCATCCTTTAATCAAGCACTCAACAAGCAGCGGCCACCGTGAGATGACCAGCTCTGAGACTGATGGAAAAAAGCTGGGTGAGTGATGGCTTCACCTGCCAGGTTTTAAAAACCATAAATACTTGACATTTTGTTGCTCTGGCCTTCATACAGATGATGCCTTTGGCCCTGCGATTGAGCCCTTCTCCAGCCCTCCGAACTTCCAGATGTGATGAAACCTCAGGGCTCAGTGCCAATGAACAACGAGCTGTGCAGTGAGGGCTCCAGGCCTACTTTGAGGCCCATTCCTCCCTACCCCCAATAAAGGAGATTTGGGTTCTGCCTGGTTGGTTGCTGTCTCTTTCTGTACCCTCCTCCCCAACTCCAGGCATCAATCTGTGTGTGATGGGTCCTACCCGGTCCCCCATCCCCTTTCTTCAGGCTCGCACTTGCCAGGTCGCCTGCTCTGCTGTCCAGCTGAAAACTTATCCCCAGACTGAGGCTCACACTAGCCAGCCACAGTGACTGAGAACTAAAGATTCAGAGCCCAGAGCCAGCCTGTCTGGATAGGGACAAGTGATGTCCTCATCACACTAGTCTACCACTGCCAGGGGACGTTTTTCCTGCTCCAAGTCTTTCTGGATGTCAGAAAAGGCCATCTTTTCAAAACACGTTCTGTGTGAACCACAACCTGGAAGACTTAATGAGACCTATTCCCAATCACTTGCCCCCTCCCACACCATACCCCCACCACACAAAATTAATTCATTTATTATAACAGATAAAATAATTAAAATTCTAGTATTAACTAAGTATTCCCTTATATTTTGTTTTATGTATTAGGATTTACTGGGACATAGGTAAATGAATTTGATAATTCCTAGAGGGAACCAGGTCTGCTCCCTTCTCTCCCTCCCTCATTCCTTTCTCTTCTTCGGATTGACTAGATAATAAAAAAAATGTATGGACTGAAAATTAAATTGCAAATTAAGTGCGCCATCTACTGGCAGCTAACTTAAATACGCCAAATTAGGTTTCTAAGCCAAATATTCTTGCATAAATGATACTCAGAACAACTTCTTGGCTAAGCTTGATCTGCTTAAGCTTAGTGTTGTCTTTATACTGAATGAGGGTCTTTTTTATATAATAGCTTCCATTTATAAGACAAAATACTGGGCCTAGGAGTCACTGCTCAAAGCTTGTCTAACTTGGCTGCTACTCTTTTTTTTTTTTTTTTAATTATTTTTATTTATTAGAGACAGACAGAGAGAGAGAGAGAGAGAGAGAGAGAGAGAGAGAGAGAGAGTGAGAATGGGCATGCCAGGGCCTCTAGCCACTGCAAATGAACTTCAGACGCATGTACCACCATGTGCACCTGGCTTACATGGGACCTGGAGATTGGAACTGGGGTCCTAAGGCTTTGCAGGCATGTGCCTTAACTTCTAAGCCATCTCTCCAGCCCCAGCTGCTACTCTTAAGAATGATCATGGGATCTACTGAACATTACAGCCATACATGTGTATATGCTCAGACAGTAAGTCCTAGGGAATACAACCAGAATTCATAAGTAAGGCATCCAAAACGGCATTATGCACAACAACCAACTGTTTTCTATATACTAGCAGTGAATAATTTGAAAAACAAAAAAATACAAAAAAATGGGCTGGAGAGATGGTTTAGTGGTTAAGGTGCTTGCCTGTGAGGCCTAAGGACTCAGGTTCAATTCCCTAGTGCCCACATAAGCCAGATGCACAAGGTGGCACATGTGTCTGGAGTTTGTTTGCAGTGGCTAGAGGCCCTGGGGTGCCCATTCTATCTGCCCCTCTCTCTTAAGTAAATAAAATATTAAAAAAACCCCAAATCCATCTATAATAACATCAAACTAATAAAGGATCTAGTAATAATTCTAGCAAAATAAGTCGAAAGATTTTTATGTCAAATGCAACAAAAATTGTGGAAATACTTAAATAAATGGAAAGATATATGTGTCAGTGAATTTGAAGGCTTGACATCTTCAGATGGCAATACTCCTGAAATTGTGATTGAATGGTACCTGGATTTTTTTTTTCTTGGCAGAATTGTCAAGGCAATTTTTTAAATTTTTATTTTTTATTGACAACTTCCATAATTGTAGACAATATCCCATGGTACTTCCCTCCCTCCTCCCACTTTCCCCTTTGAAACTGCACTCTCCATCATATCCCCTCCCCTCTCAATCAGTCTCTCTTTTATTTTGATGTCATGATCTTTTCCTCCTATTATGATGGTCTTGTGTAGGTTGTTTCAGGCACTGTGAGCTCACGGATATCTAGGACATTTTGTGTCTGGAGGAGCATGTTGTAAGGAGTCCTATTCTTCCTTTGACTCTTACATTCTTTCCACCACCTCTTCCGCAATGGACCCTGAGCCTTAGAAGGTGTGTTAGAGATGTTTCAGTGCTGAGCACTCCTCTGTCACTTCTTCCCAGCACCATAGTGCCTTCTGAGTCATTCCAAGGTCACTGCCATCTAAAAAGAGAAGCTTCTCTACCCAAAAGTGCAAGTAGCATTAATATAAGGGTATGAACATTAGGAGAAGTGCTTATTGGGCAGTTTGGTGAGCCTAGTATATACATTCAGCCAGAAACCAGCAGATGTTACACCCCTAGGGCTTATGACTACTCCTGTTGTAGGTTTTCAGTATCAGGGATGTATTCCCTCCCATGGAGCAGGCCTTCAGTCCAATTAGAGAGTGGTTGATTTCCCCCATAACAGACATGCCACTATTGCACCCATTGGCTCATTTGGTTTGGCTGGCCAAATTTAAGGCTTGCAGTGTCCACTGTTGAGTGTCTTCACTGGTGATTTATCTCTCTCCCATTGAACTGCATGCAATGTAGCTTTTTCCAGCTTTCTGTCAGCTGGTCCACATGGAGGAGGCTTTCAGCTCAGATCCAGCAGGATTTCTCAGTGACCTTGCAGTCCAAGTATGAGGGGTCTTCAGCAATAGGGTCTTACCATCTATTCCTGGTGGGAAACCAAGGGTCTGGGTAATGACCTGTAATGTTTTGGGGGTATCAGGGACCTCCCTGGCCAACAACTCACTGGAAGGTATCCCATCCCTGGTACTGAAAAATTTCCAGTAACAATCTATGGGTTCTGAGTGTTCCATCATCCAGAAAAGTAGGTTTCCATATGACTTATTTATATCCTCTTAGATTTTGATTAGCCCTCCCTCCACCTTTCCTTTACTCAGTCTTGTCCCTTGACCTCACTTAGGCCTCCCTCCCTCTCTTTCTATTCCCTTTGTATCCCCTTCCTAGGTTACTGGCTTCTGCTACTGAGTTTTATTCCTACTCACATAGAAGTCCAATCATTTGTAGCTAGGATCCCCATATGAAAGAGAACATGTGATGTTTGGCTTTCTGGGCTGGAAATGCAAAGGATCTAAAATAATCCTGGAAAAGAACAAAGATGGAGGACTCCCATTTCCCAACTTAAAACCCCACCACAGGGGCTGGAGAGATGGGTCAGTTAGTAGAGTGTTAGCCTAGCATGCACAAAGACATGGGTTTGAGCCTTAGCACCACATAAACTGGGCATGGTAGATCAAAAAAGCTCAAGGTCATCCTTGGATACAGAGTTGGAAGCCAGCCTGATAGTGTGTCAAAAAATATAACTAAATTTGGACTGGAGAGATGGCACAGCAGTTAAGGCCTTTGCCTGTGAAGCCTAAGGACCATGGTTCGATTCTCCAGGTCCCAAGTAAGTCAGATGCACATGGTGGCGCATGCATCTGGAGTTTGTTTGCACTGGCTAGGGGCACATGCACATTCTCACTCTCTCTCCCCTTCTTCCTGTCTTAAATCAAATAAATAAAATCTTTTAAAAATATAACTAAATTTAAACTATTGCAAAGTTATAATAATCAATACAATGCAGTACTGGCATCAAGACTGCTGTATCTATCAATAAAACAGAATTACAAGTCCAGAAGTAGCTACAATCAATTTTCAACAAGGGTGCCTGTGGGGAATGAATGAACAGTCTTTTCTATAAATGCTACTGGGACAACTGGATGTTCACATGGGAAAAAACAAAGTCTTGTATCACACAGCAAACAAACTCAAACTGGATGAAAGGTCCAAGTGTAAGAGCTAGAATGATTCCCTTTGCTATTGTATGTTTCCTTGAGACAGAGTTGCACTATGGAGTTCCAACTGGTGTTGAGCTTTCTATGTAGCGTATACTGCTCCTGAACTTACAGTCTCCTTGTTTTAGCCTCCCCATGCTGGGATGTATGTGACACCATGCCCAGTGTGACTCCATTTTCATTCATAGTATGAGATTCACCATCTCAACCATTTCAAAATGGACAGTTGTGGTGCTCAGTAAATTCCTGATGCTGTGTACCACAGTGTTCTTCAGGACTGTTTTCATCAACCCCCACAGAAACTCCTGGAACAGTTACTGCCTGTTCACCTTTTCCCTGTCCCTTGAAAATCATTAATGGGCTTTCTTGCTCTTTGGATTTGCCTGTTTTTCTTTCCCTTCCCTTCCCTTCCCTTCCCTTCCCTTCCCTTCCCTTCCCTTCCCTTCCCTTCCCTTCCCTTCCCCTTCCCTCCCCTCCCTTCCTCTTTTCCTTTCCTCCTCCCTCCCTCTCTCCTTCCTTCTCTGTCTCTCCCTTTCCCTTCCCTTCCCTTCCCTTCCCTTTCCTTTCCTTTCCTTTCCTTTCCTTTCCTTTCCTTTCCTTTCCTTTCCTTTCCTTTCCTTTCCTCTCCTCTCCTCTCCTCTCCTCTCCTCTCCTCTCCTCTCCTCTCCTCTCCTTTCCTTTCCTATTTTCTTTCTCTTCTTTTTTCTTTCCTTGAAGGATCTTACTCTAGCCCAGGCTGATCTGGAACTCACTCTGTAGCTGACACTGGCCTCAAATTCACAGTGATCCTCCTATTTCAGCCTTTCAAGTGCTTGGATACAGGCATGAACCACCATATCTGGTTCATTTTATTAATTTCTACCCTGATTGTTATCATTTCTTTTTAAAAATTTTCTTTTTTTTAATTTTAGTTTTTCAAGGTAGGGTCTCACTCTAGCTCACACTAACCTGGAATTCACTATGTAGTCTCAGGATGGCCTTGAACTCATGGCAATCCTCCTACCTCTGCCTCCTGAGTGCTGGGATTAAAGGCGTGCGCCACCACGCCCGGCTGTTATCATTTCTTTACTTCTACTAATTTTTTTTTTTTTAGAGAGACAGAGAGAGAGAGAGAGAGAGAGACAGATCGAGATGGGTGCACCAGCAGCCTCTCAGCTGCTGCGAACGAAATCCAGATGTGTGTGCCCCCTTATGGTCAAGTGCGGCATTGCACCCTTGTGTCACTGCATCTGGCTAAATGTGAGACCTGGAGATTGGAACTGGCGTTCTTAGGCTTAGGAGGCAGGCGCCTTAATCGCTAAGCCATCTCTCCAGCCCTACTTCTACTAATTTTGTGTTTGGCTTGTTCTCACAAATATAAGACCTTGAGATGTACCATTAGGTTATCTATTTGAGATCTTTTGGATGTTTTTGTTTAGGACAGGATCTCCCTATGTGGCCAAGGCTGGTCTCATTCTCCTGACCTCCCTACCCCCGTTTCAAGCTCCCAAGCACCAGAATTATAGGCAAGTGCCACCATGCTTAGTTCTGATTTTTAAAAAATATTTTATTTTTATTTATTTATGTGAGGGTGTAGCAGACAGCTTCAGGTTCGCTGAGATGAACTTCCAGACCAGACACAGTTATGGAGGAAGGGATATTATTTATTGAAACTTACAGATCCAGGGGAAGTTCCATAATGGCAGAAGAAGCAGCCTGCTCTCACAGGACCAGGCAAGAGAGCAAAGCCCCCAGCCATCCAGCACACAGAGCAAAACTATAGCCAAAAACCACAGCACACTTCAGGAACTCCTTTTAGGCACACTTTGCATATCTTTACAATGGAATCTCAAACCATCACCACACCTTCAGACCGGCCCCCAGTGACACTGCCTCTAGCAAGGTGATTGCAGATGCAAACTATAACTAATAAAACACTGAATATATTGGGGGACATATATTCAAATTACCACAGAGGGAGAGAGAAAGAAAGAGGCAGAGACAGAGAGAATGAGAGAGAGAGAGAGAAAGAATGGGTGTGCCAGGGCCTTCAGCCACTACAAATGAACTCCAGATGCATGCACCACCCTGTGCAACTGGCTTACATGAGTCCTGGGGAATTGAACTGTGGTACTTTGGCTTTACAGGCAAGCACCTTAACTGCTAAGCCATCTCTCCAGTCCTGGCTCTGACTTTTAATATAGGCAGTCATAGAAATAAACCTGCCTCCTAGAAGAGCCTTTTCTCAGGAGGCTGGGCATGGTGGCTTACATTTTTAATACCAGCACTCAGAGAAATGTTGTGAGTTCCAGGCTAGCCTATGGTCCTTCAGGGCATGCCCTTGGGAATTATATCTTATTCTCTTTCTCTCCTCCTTCCTGACCACCATGAGTTAAGCAGCCATGCTCGACCAAGTGCCCCCCCCACCATGATTTTATGTCTCTCGATGGGCATAGACTAAATAAACATGGGATATAACCTCTGAAACCATGAGCCAAAGCCAATATTTTTTCTTTAAGTTGATTTTGTCATGATGATGGAAAGCTGACTAACACAGCTCTTTCCACTGTTCCCTTTACATCAGACCACAAACATGCAGGAGTCCCATAATTTTGAAGGTACCCTCAGGGGACTCAATGTCCCTCTTAATTCAATATTACTATATCTATATTACTGTATCTTCCTTTTCCTGACATAGCCTGTCACAGCAGGTATTACGAAGTAAACCTCTGCTTTGAACTGCAGCATAGGGCTCTTAGCACATGGCCTTTGGGGGACATTTTAGATAAAATTTACCAGAACTGGCATAAAAACAGAAATATAAAGCAATGGAACAGAATTGAAGACCTGACCCTTAGGTCAAGTAAATATTGCTATTTGATAAAGGTGCCAATTACATAGACTAGAGAAAAGACAGCATTTTCAACAAATGGTGCTGGACAAATTGGATAACCACATGTAGAAATATGAAACTAAATCCACTCATTTTACCACACACAAAAATAAACTTCCCAATGGATTAAAGACCTCAATATAAGACCTGAAACTCTTCAACTACTGGAAGAAAAAGATAGGAGGAACTCTCCATGATATAGAAGTGGGGAAAGACTTCCAGAAGAAAACCTCAGTAGACCAGGCAGTTAAACATTCATTCAATCAATGGGATCTCATGAAGCTACAAGGTTTTTGCACAAACATACCCTAATCAGAGCCAATAGATTACTCACAAAATGGGAGAAAATTTTCACAGCTATACCACTGACAGAGACCTAACATCTAGAATCTATAAAGAACTCAAAAAACTAAATAATAAAAAAAATCAAGCTGGGCATGGTGGCACATGCCTTTAATCCAAGCACTTGAGAGACAGAGGTAGGGGGAGTGCAGTGAGTTCAAGGTCACCCTGAGACTTGATAGTGAATTCCAGGTTAGCCTGGGCTACAGTGAAACCCTACCTCAAACAACAAAAAAAATCAAACAATCCACTCAAAAATGGGGCAGAGAACTGAATAGGGAGTTCTCAGAGGAAGAAATACAAATGGCCAATATACACTTAAGAAAATGTTTGGCATCTCTAACTGTGGAAGTTTGAATATATGGCCCCCAATATATTCAGTGTTTTCTTAGTTTATAGTTTGCATCTGCAGCCACCTTGCTGGGGCAGGTCTTAAGGTGTGATGGTGGTTTGAGATTCCACTGTAAAGATATGCAAACTGTGCCTATTGGGAGTTCCTGAAGTGTGCTGTGCTGTGTGCCTGGTTGGGTTTTCTCTTTCTGCTTGGCCCTGTGAAGGCAGGCCAGCTTCTTCTGCCATTATGGAACTTCCCCTGGATCTGTAAGCTTCAATAAATAATATCCCTTCCTCCATAACTGTGCCTGGTCTGGAAGTTCATCTCAGCAAACCTGAAGCTGTCTGCTATACTAACCATCAGGGAAATGTAAATTCAAACAATTGGGAGATTCTACCTTACTCCAGTAAGCATGGCAATGATTAAAAAATCAAATGACAACAAATGTTGGTGAGGATGTGGGGAAAGAGGAATCCTCATTCACTATTGGTGGGAATGCAAACTTGTACGACCACTATGGAAATGAATCTGGAGATTCCTGAAAAAGATGAACATAGAACTACCAACAGATCCAGTTATTCCCTTACTGGGCATTTACTCTAAATGCTCCATGCTTTACTACACAGATATTTGCTCAACCATGTTTATAGCTGCTCAATTCATAACAGCTAAGAACTGGAATCAACCCAGGTGCCATTGTTGCATGAGTGGATAACGAAGTTGTGGTACATTTATGCAATGGAATTCTAATCAGCAGTAAGAAAAAAATGATTCAATGAAACTTTATAAGAAAATGGATAGACTTGGAACAGATCATACTCAGTGAACACACAAATTCACAGAAAGACAAATTCCACATGTTCTCACTCATCTGCAGTTCCTAACTTGGATCAGCTTTAGTTGCTGGCATACTTCATAGGCAACTTGAGGCCCAGACAATAGGGATGGAAAGGTTTGGGAGGAGGGGCAGGGGAAGGTTGAAGGGAAATAAATAACCTGAGCACTCAGGGGGCTGAAGTTGGAAGGATCACTGTGAGTTCAAGGCCAGCCTGGGCTAGAGTGAGAACCTGCCTCAAAAAAAACCAAACACAAGGGCTGAAGAGATGGCTTAGCGGTTAAGATACTTGCCTGTGAAGTCTAAGGACTGGGTTCAATTCCCCGGTATGCACATAAGTCAGATGCACAAGGTACCATATCCATCTGGAGTTTGTTTGCTGTGGCTAAAAGTCCTGGTGTGCCCATATTCTCTTTCTCTCTAAAATAAAATGCAAAACAAAACATGAGCCTGGGGAGATGACTCAGTGGTTAAAGGTGTTTGCTTTCGAAGTGTGTTGGCCCAGGGTTTGATTCACCAGCAACCCACTTAAAGCCAGACGGCAGATGGTCATTCAATTGCCATGGTAAAAGAGACTGGTACATACACATATAGATGTCAATAAATGAATAATTTAAAAGAAAGGAGCTGACCGTAGTGGTGCATGCCTTTAATCCCAGGAATTGAGAGGCAGAGGTAGGAGGATCGCCATGAGTTCAAGGCCACCCTGAGCTGAGACTACATAGTTAATTCCAGGTCAGCTTGGGCTAGAGCAAGACCCTACCTAGAAAACCCCCCCCCAAAAAAAAGGGGGGGGCTTCACATGTAAGATACACACCAGTAAGTCATCTTTTATGTTATTGAATGTGACCTTCTGATTAATAAAATATTCTTATTTTTATCATTTTATAAATAACCTGAATTACTGATTTCAGCAAAGCACTGGCATTACAATCAGGCTGGTGGCACAGGCCTATAATTCTCTCTACTTGGAGACTGAATCAGAAAGATCATAAGTTCAAGGCCTGCCTGAGTAACTTAATAAGACTGTCTCAAATATAAAACAAAATTTAAAAAAGGAGTCTGAGGATACAGCTTTAAAGCAATACATTAAAATTACATGGGAGGAGGAACAGGTGTCTAAGGAGTTCAAGGCCAACCTTAGCATTTATTGAGTTTGAAGCTAGCTTGGGCTACATGAGACCATGTCTCAAGACAAATACCTGGAGAAACTACCTAGAAGGGCTGGGTGTTGTGGTGTATGCTTTAAATCCCAGAACTGGGGGAAGATCGCTGTGGGTTCTAGGTCAACTTGGGACTAAAGTTCATTCCAAGTCAGCCTGGAGTAGTGAGACCTTTGGGGGGGTGGGGGAACAACTAATGAGAAGGTGTCTTCGAGCCTGAGTCATCACTATGTACTTCAACAAACACTGACAGATATTCTATACAAAGCTGTGTGGTTAGAGCTGAAAGGACAGAGAGGTTGAAAATATAAGTCCTGCCTTTTCAAAGGTATATCAGCCAACAGATATTCCAACCATCTAAATTTATAAATATAGTTTGTGTTAAATAACTATATTTTGTCTTGTTTCTGCTAAAGGCATTCTTGTCTGATTTTCTTTTTTCCTGTAAATCTTTCCTCATTATCAAAACTATTTGTGTTTCAGAAATAGCTACATTGTTTTGTCCCTAGCTGGACCATCATCTGTCTGTTGAGCTGTATGTCCAATTTTAATTTTTTGTGCATCTTGCAATTGGCTGACTTGAAATCTGTTTAGAGTAGTGAATACTGGTGAGAGCTGCAGCTGTCAAAATCTCTGACACACACTCTGTTAAAAAGACTGTGGACTCTAAACTCACACCATCATTTACATGCTGATCATTGAGACTGCTTCAGAAATGTGGACAAAATATCCAGCATACATTAAAAGCTTTCTTAATAATATCACTAGTAAGTAGATGCAATTGGGTATTTATTTACTACAAACAACCCTAAATAATATTTTTTCCAACTTCAAGTTAATCCACACTGTCTTTGGATAACTTCAGTGGAAATATTTTCTCTCATTGCATTCATATCGTTCAGTGCATGCATATAGAAAGCAGCAGACTGATTTCCATGATCATAGATTTTAAATATTTACTTGCTTGTGTTGCATAATTTAGCACACTGTAGTTAGAAAACAGTTTGTATGGTAGCCTATGTCGTGCCAGTGTTACAGAATATAATGCCCCACTGAGACTTCTATGTGAAACTGTATAAATGAAGGTGTTACATTGCCTTTTCTCAATTAAAATTAATTTTGCTACATATCTATAGAAACTTCTTATTTATTATATACATAATCGAATTTTGTATAATTACCAGTTATCTTACAAACCCAAATACTGCTTCTCGTGGCCAATGAAGCTTTTCAATACAAACCTCAAAACATATTCATCCCTGTGATACAAGTCTTTATGAGTTATATAAAGGTACTGAGACAGCTAATGAGATCCTCTAAATAATCAGAGCTCTGTATTTCAAAATATGGAAACCCAGTTTATCTAAATAGCTAGTTACACAGATATTTTGTTTACTAACTGCAATAAATGTCCTTTATTTTGTCATATCACTTGATTGGTTGTTTGGTTGCATCACCATGTGAATGTTCAATAGCTTAAGTGTCTCTAGGTACTTATTTTCATGAGGATAATAGCAAAAACAAGCTAATTTAATGGGTGTGGTGGCACAGGCCTGCAATTCCACCACTGAGGAAGCTAAGGCAAGATCCTGAGTTCTAGGCCAGTCAAAGCTGCATTGTGAGACTGTTAAAAACAAAACACCACTTAATGCAAACTGTGAAACACATTTGAAAATTGAAAAGCATGTTTTGTATTCTCATGGAGTTTCACTGTGTGGTAGTATAAGGCCCAGGAACCAAGGTAATGCCATGACAGGCTTCAGCTGCCTTGCAGGCCTCAGGTTAAATTCAGGTCAAGTTCCCAGGATGTAAGTCAGAGCAAACAGTTACTGGAAAGACTACACTGACCCAAAAATAATGAGCCAATTAGACAAAATAAGCTGATGATTACATATTCTCATGGCCTTGTAGTTCGTTTGATGTTACCCAGCTGCTGTATAACTAATCAACTGTATAACTAATCATGGTAAATGTTAACCAATCATATTAAAAATTTCCCTTTTCTTAGTTTATACCCAATAAAAGCTTCTCCCAAATGCAGCTCTGGGCTCTTGTACAAATCCACTGTGGTGGTGAAGTCAAGAGGCCGAGCTTAAACTCGAAATAAATACGTGTCTGGACTCTTTGGTGGTCTCTGGGGGGCGCCACGAACCGGGCACAACAGTAGTACAGACTGTTAACTTTTTAGTTTCTAGAATGAATTCCAATGCATTTCAGGATTATATCGGGTAGTCCCTTGCTCCTACAGAATCTGTCATATTGCAAAGACAATATAGAATTACATTTTGTACTAATTTAGTATTCCCACATTTCATAAAAATGAACTCTCTTCAAGGTTATCCTGTGTTACAGTTCTTTAAAAGAATCTGAAGGCTGGAGAAAAGGTTCAGCGGTGCTTCCTTGTAGAGCCTGCCAGCCTGGGTTTGATTACCCAGTACCCATTTAAGGCTAATTATACAAAGTGGCTCATGTGTCAGGAACTCGTTTGCATAGGGAGGTGGCTTAGGCATGCCCATAGTTTCTCTCTTAAGTAAAATATTTCAGAAATTTTTAATGTGAAAAAAGTGAGTTCACTTATCTCCAGACACTACCAGTTTCTAACGAACAACCCTACCTATAGTTTGGCTTGTATATAACAGGATCCAACAGGATAAGATATAGTAGAATTTTTTTAAAGCTAAGTAGTTTCAGTAGGAAGGATACATGGAGGAGGGGGCAGCATGAACCCAGCTCTGCATGCTGGATCTTGTAGTTTCTGAGGCCGCACACACGTGATGCTGCAGGAGTGCTGGTACGTGAAGTCCGACTGTTCGACACCGTGTGACCTGGAGACACTGCTTACAGGCAGATGCTCTGTCTGTTCTGCGCCCGCCACCTTGGTGATGGGGCTGGGGGAGCACGTGGAACAAGACCCGGGCGGGGCACAGTGCCTACCCCTCCCATCTTCCCCAGGCCGCTGCGCGCTCCGGAAGTGGCTCGGGCTTGGAGGGCCGGAGGCAGGTCCTCGGACTACGGTGGCCGAGCGAGGCCGCGCGGCTCCGGGGCTGCAGCGGCCGAGGTGCTGCTCTGGAGGCTGATGCCAGCGCTGGGAGCAGTTCCTGGTGGGTGGCTCCTGCGTTTGTGCAGTTCTCCAGTCCTGTTCAGTGAGGGTTGGCTAGCGGAGTCGAGAAGGTGGGTATTCATATTTCTGCTCCCCAGATGACCAGATCCTCGGGGCCTGCCTCAGGGGACCCTGTGGCCGGTTGGGGATCTCGGAGGGTTTTGGCGCTTCTCTCACGCGTCCTTACCAGAGTCATTCATTTTGACTCAAGAGCATCCGTAAACCTTCTGTGGGCAGCTGTTCTCTCTTTTCCTTGAGGCTTTCTTTGGTGTTCCAGAGGCAAACGGGAACTGTTTGTCCCCTGACGTATCTCATCCATTTCGCCCCCTCCCCATGCCAGTGATCTGTCTGCTCAGTTTTTCTCCACTTAAAACGAGAGAGAGAGAATGAATGCGAATCTCAGTCTTGACCCCACTTCCTTTGGATTCTTTGTCCCTGCCTCAAACTGTAACACACCAGCTTGAATATAGAAAAATGCCTTTCCATCGAAATATTGTTTACCCACCTAGTCTGTGTTTTTGCTTACCTTTTCCATTCCCACTACATCTGAGCGCTTTTGAGGTTAGAGACTCAGAACAGGATCTTCCAAGTGATCACTGTCCTTGAGACCCCCTCAAAGGCCAGCTCAGCATGACTCGGCTTGGCTTTGTTTCTTCTGATCTCTTTGGCTTCATTTGTATTGATTAGTTTTTCACACAAAGTGCACTGCTACCCTAGAGTTAAGAACATATCACCTTACAGCTTCTTAATATTTGAATTACTTAGATGGGAATTTTCCTCTGTTTTCCTTTTATGCCCATATGTCCCAGAAGGATTTTTGTAATGATTTTGTGTCACTGGATAGCAAGTACACACAAAGGGATAATCTTTCCTCCTTGCTTGTGATTTGTAATTAGATTATGAGTCACTGGAAGTGCCCAGAGGGATAGGAAAGGCTTTGAAAGCTAAAGTTTGTGTATTTTCAGAGTTTCAAATTAATAAAGCCTTTTTCCTAAACAGGAAAGAGTCTAATTAGTCTAGTATCTGATACTAAGGAACTGTGTAATTTGGTAAAAAGTTTAAGAGGCACTTAACTGATGCTCTTTCACCATAAAAGGGGAGCAAATATATTGAGAAATGTGTTTGTGATATCTTGTTAGGAAGCATTTCTAGATAATGTGACAGTTTTGGTAAATGGCTTTATGTAATTGTTTTATAGACGGAAATTTTGTCCCTTGTTTTCTGAGAACCATGTAATTGCATACACCACACACACACACCCCACTACCACCAACATTCATGCTATACACACATGCAAAAAAATTATAACTGCTGGGCGTGTTGGCACACACCTTTAATCCCAGCATTCGGGAAGCAGAGGTAGGAGGATCGCCATAAGTTCAAGGCCACCCTGAGACTACATAGTGAATTCCAGGTCAGCCTGAGCTAGAGTGGGACCCTACCTCAAAAAACAAAAAAAACAAAACAAAACAAAACAAATTATAACTTATAAGGTACTCCTTATTATACTTAAGGAGTTGTGTAATCACTTTTTTTGGCTATTTGTAAATAAATTTTGAAATCTTGCCATACATTTAACTTTTATATGTTAAGTAGGCATTCTTAATGATTCAAATAGTGAGTAAATACAGCCTCTATCCTCATAAAATTTGCTGTTTCATAAAGTAGGCAGACATAAGTCAATAAACTTAAAGTTACAACTGTGTTAAATGTTATGAAAAAAAGGATTGGATGCAGAGAAGAACTGATTATAGAGGAGATGAGGTTGGGAAGAGATTGTAAGGAGATGATTAGAATAGGACAGGTGAGAAATGACTCTGGGGAAGGTACTAGTGATGAGACAAGTGGATGGATATGAGAGATGAGGGAGAGGAAGGTTTGTGTCTACAAGTAGATTCACAGAACACTGACGAAGATCAGGTTTGGGAAAGCATGCTTTGCTTGCTAGTATTTATATAGTGGCAATAGTATTCAAGGTTAAATTTCTGTGTGTGTGTGTGTGTGTGTGTGTGTGGTATGTACATGTGTATATGTATGCTCATGTGTATAGGCTCACATGTGTGCATGGGTGCACATGCATTGTGTGTGTGTGCGCTTGTTCATGTAGAGGCCAGAAGTCAACATTATATATGTTATCTGATTGTCCTCCACCATATTTATTGAATCATTTTCTCTCACTGAACCCAGAGTTCACCGAATCTGATAGTCTAGCTAGCCAGCAAGCCATAAGGATCCTCCTGTTTCTGTCTCCTTAGTGCTGAGATTACTGGTGCGTGTTACCATGGTGGTTCTGGAGATCCAAACTCAGGTCCTCATGCTTACACTGCAAGTGCTTTGTTGACTGAGCTGTTGCGCCAACCCTAAGGTTAACCTTTTAGTTATATATATATATATATATATATATATATATATATATATATATATATATATATATATATACATATTTTTTTTGAGAGAGACACAGAGAGAGAGAGAGGGAGAGGAAGACAGAGAGAGATGGGTGCGCCAGCAGCCTGTCAAGTGCTGTGAACGAAATCCAGATGTGTGCGCCCCCTTGTGGTCAAGTGTGACATTGTGTCCTTGCGTCACTTTGCATCTGGCTAAACGTGGGACCTGGAGATTGGAACCAGCGTTCTTAGGCTTAGGAGGCAGGCACCTTAACTGCTAAGCCATCTCTCCAGCCCCCTTAGTTATATTTTTCCTTGTGCATCATTATTTCAGTTTAGTATATGTGTAAGAAATTTTATTTTTTTGTAATCTTTTATCCTTGAATGAAGAGGGTTGAAGTTCTAGATGAAAGCATCTGGAAATATGTATCTTTTTTGAATTTACATGTAACATATTAAGAGATTCATGCTCCATAGACTGAGCTGGCCCTGTGCCCTTGATGTAACGTATTAAAACCATTAATATTAGCATTAACTGAGTAATACAGTTTTGTAGTTCCTGTATTTTTGCTTGAGAGTTTGTTGTAAATTGGACATATGGTTAAATTCCAACTTCATTCTGTTGGTTGATCCTAAATACAGATGTGCATAGAGGAATAAAGATATGCTTTTGACTTTTCCTTAGATCATCTCATTTATATATATATTTTTCCCCTTTATTTATTTTTAGTAAATAGAAACTTTGTATGTGTATGGACACATCGTATTAGGTATGTTGGTACCATTATTTTCCTCCCTCTTGTCTTCACTCCATTAAGGGCCCTCCTTAGTGGGATTGCTGGTTTTCTTCATGGAGTTGTGGGTTATAACTTGTGAGAGCAACAGTAGTTATTTTGGTGTGTGTGTGGGGGGAGGGGCAATGCCTCTGAATATTCCCTCCCATCCTGTGGCTCTTACATTCTTTGATTCCCCTCTTCTGCAAAATTCCATGACTCTTGCTAGGTGTGCTGTAAGTGTACATTAGTGTTGAGCTCTCAACAGCTTCTGGATTTCTGCTGTGGTGCATTTTGAGTGTCCTCAGTGTCTGGCTCCATCCCCTGGCCCAGGTTGACAGGCTTGCCTTGGAAGCAGCACTCTTGTTCATCTCACCAGTTCCTTTCTGTGGTTTCACCTGGGCCCTGGCTGCTGTTGTGGGGTGAGGGGTGGGAGTGGTTCATCTCTTGCCAGGGAGTCAACATCTTTGTCTTATTGACAGATTTTGGTTATCCTTGGTTCTTGCTGCTTTCTGTAAAAGAAAAATAGAAATAGATTCTCCAATAGACAGTGAGATCAGGATAGGTTAAAGGGGATAAACATTGTTTATTTTTATTTTTTTAAAGAAATGTGTCTATTTAGTTATGATAAATTATTTAATCTTCTATCCTGGAGGTTCCATTCAGCTGCCTGCAACAAAGAACACTTTTAGTCATATGTCCAGATCTCAACTTAAATGGTACTTGGAAAACACAACAGAAAGCATTGTTTATTTAGAGAGATTTTGATGGGTGTAGCCTCCCATTTGGAACCAGTGGGAACCATGTGAAACCATGAAGCTAAAAAGCTTTGTGCAGATAAATACACCATAAACACAGCCAACAGACTACCCACAGAATGGGAGAAAATCTTCACCAGCTATGCCACTAACAGAGGCCTAATTTCTATAAAGAACTCAAAAAACTAAACAATAAAGAAACACACAATCAACTAAAAAAAAAAAAAATGGGGCAGATAACTGAATAGGGACTTCTCAAAGGAAGAAATACAAATGGCTAATGCCCACCACCCAAGAAAATGTTCAACATCCTTAACCATCAGGGAAATGCAAATTAAAACAACTATGAGATTCCACCTTACTCTGGTAAGGATGGCAATCATTAAAAAAATCAAATGATAATAAATGTTGGCAAGGATATGGGGAAAGAGGAACCCTCATTCTCTGTTGGTGGGAATGCAAACTTGTACAACCACTATTAAAATCAATATGGAGACTCCTGAAAAAGCCATTTCTCTACTGGGCATTTACCCTAAAGGCTGCATTCTTCACTGCAAAGATATTTGTTCAACAATGTTTATAGTCTCTCAATTCACAAAAGCTAAGAACTAGAATCAATCCAGATGCCCACTGTTTGAGGAATGGATAATGAAGATGTGGTACATATACACAATAGAATTCTACTCAGCAGTAAAGAAAAATGATACAATGAAATTTGTAGGGAAATAGGCAGACTTGGAACAGATTATACTAAGTGAACTCGCACAAGCACAGGAAGACAAGTACTGCATGTTCTCCCTCATTTGTGGTTCCTAAACTAGAACAGCTTAAGTTGCAGGCATACCTGACAGACAACTCGAGGGACAGATAAGGGGGATGGAAGAGACTGGGGGGACAGGAGTGAAAGGGAGGAGGGAGATATACACAAAACTAAATCCAAAATGAACTGGTATCATAGAAACCTTCCTCCTGGATAGCAGACTAAAAGATATAACCCTAATAGAAGCATGGCGGGATCGTCTGGTAAGAAGAGCTCTGGAGAGGGTGGGATGAAGCCTAACCCTGAAACATTTGACTCTGGCTTGTAACTCCCAGTATCAGAAATAGGTTATAATGCATGTTGAGCTGTTGATCAGAGACACCTATGAGGTCCCCAAAAAAAGACAGACTTCTGTAAAAACACTTTATTACCTGCCTGAGGTAAAAGGTAAGACCCTATTGCTGAAGACACCACATGCTGCCAACACAGAATATCAAGAGATCTGGCTGAATCTGGAAAGAAGCCAATTCCCAGATGGTTAGCCCATATAATGGTGAAAAGCACTGTCTGAGCTGCTGGGGGAAAAGTGGATAACAATGTTGTGAGTAAGCAGGGTACACTGCTGCATGAAAATATCCAACCTGACAAGATATACACACCTGTGCAATACTGGCACAGCTTAGGTGGGTAACCACTGGCTTTCTGATTGGCTGTGGAAAGGCACCCATAACTGGAACTAGGCACCAATTTAGAATCCTGTGGAGACCAGGATTATTTACTTAAATGAGAAACTCATTTATGCTTTTTTTTGTTTTGTTTTGTTTTTTTTTTTCAAGGTAGGGTCTTGCCCTAGCTCCGGCTGACCTGGAATTCACTATATAGTCTCAGGGTGTCCCTTGAACTCAAGGTGATCTTTCTACCTCTACCTCCCGAGTGCTGGTGTTAAAGGCACGCACCACCATGCCCAGCTCATTTATGTATTTTTGAAGGATATTAAATCAGTACAATCAGTTTAAATTTTATATGTCATGGTGATGGTAGTATAGACTACATACAAAATACAAAAGGCTTTGGACTCAGATGACCTGAACTGCAGGCCTTTTGTTATTTAGTAGAGTATGACCATGCAGAATTATGTAGTATTTCCAAACCTTTATTGTCTTACTTGCAAGTTGAGGACAATAATAGTATATATAGGTTAATAGCATTCTTGGTACAGAGTGTACATAGTGATAATTACTGGGATACTGAATCTGCTGAAAACAAAACTCCAGATGCATGTGACACTCTGCATCTGTCTTTATGTAGGTACTGGGTTTTAAGGCTCTGTATAATCAATAAGACTCAATTTGTGAAGAACCCCCTTGGTAGTTGTATTTGGCTTTGCAGGAAATATTATGTATGTTGTATTAAGTTTGCTTATTCATTATAGTCTTAAGAAGATTAGCACAGAATTCAGAGATTCAGCTGTGTCTGAACATAGGTGAGGATTGTGATTGCTTATTGTTTGTTAGAATTATTACCTTTATTTACTTTTAGCCAAAACTTTCTGAACTCTGCACAACTTTGAGCACTTTCGGGTCGAGTGAAGAAGTGAGGCTGTTCTGTGGTCAACTTAATTTCCACCCTTATTTTTTCTCCAACTTTTTTTTTCAATATGTTTTCTTTATTTGAAAGCAGAGAGAGGGAGGGAGAGAGAGAGGGAGCGAGAATGAATATGTATGCCAGAACCTCTTGCCACTGCAATGAACTCCAGATTCATACACCACTTTGTACATCTGGCTTTATGTGAGTACTGAGGAATTGTATTCTGGCCATCAGGCTTTGCAAGCAAGCACTTCTAACCACTGAGCAATTTCTCCAGCCCCAACTCTTCTTTTGAAAGTTTTAAACTCACACAAAAGTTGAAAGCATAAGAGAAAAGAGGGAGGTAGGAGAGTCAGAGGACATGTGAGGACCATCAGAGGGAGAGTCATATGGTTGCTGGCCTGAGGGATGTCTCATGTCTAGAAAGGCAGCCTCTGGGCCTGAGAAGGAAGTGGATTCTCCCCTGGGGGCTGCAAAGGCACATGACCCTGCTGATGTCCTGGTCAGCTTGAGTTTTAGCCTTTGGACTATGACTTTCAGAACTGTAACATAATAAATTTGTATTGTTCTAAAGGCTAAAAAAAAAAAAAGTTGAAAGCATAGTACAACAAATGTCTATACTGAATATCCTTCACTTAGATTCTGTAGTTAGTAACACTGTCCCTCATTTGAGCTTCCTTTTGTTAATTGTGAAAGAGGTCTGTATTTAAATATATACACACACTTTATTTTTCTTGCTTAACGATTTGAAAACAAGGGGAAGACATAGTATGTTTCACTCCTAAGTTCTTTCTCATGCATATTCTACTAATCAGGTCATTTCCCTACATAACTATAATACCATTAGCATATGCTAATAATATAACCTCAATATTATCTAATAGGTGTGTCATATTCAAAACCTATAGTTTTCTTTTTTTAAAAACAAATTACTTATTTACTTATTTGAGAGAGAGAGAGAGGGAGAGAGAAAGAGGCAGATAAAGAATGGGTGAGCCAGGCCTCTAGTCATTGCAGACAAACTCCGGATGCATGCACCATCTTGTACATCTGGCTTATGTGGGTCCTGGGGAATTGAACCTGGATCTTTAAGCTTTGCAGGCAATGCCTTAACCATTAAGGCATCTCTCCAGTTTCAAAACCTATATTTTTCTATCTATCCTGATAATGTCACTATAGCATCAAAAATAGTCAATTCAGTTGGATGTGGTGGCACATGCCTTTAAAACCAGTCCTGGGGAGGTAGGAGAATTGCTGTGGGTTTGAGGCTAGCCTGAGACTACTACATAGTGAATTCCAGGTCAGCCTGGGCTAGACTAAGGCTCTACCTCTGGAAAAAAAAAAAAAAAAAAGGCCAAGTAACAAAATACAGAGTTGTCATAGCTTTCTGATTTTTTTCTCTCCTTTTTCTCTTTTCTTTTGCAGTGCTAGAATTTGAACGTAGGGCCTGGGCCTTGTGTATTCTAGGTAACTGCTCTACACTGAACTATACCCCAACCTCTTCCATTGAAGTTCCCTTCCTTTAAAGACACTGTCATTCTTTTTGAGACCAGACCAGTTATTTTATAGAACACCACACAGAATTGCTAAGTCTCGGAGTTAATCAGTTTTTTTTGAAGGAGACACAGAGAGAGACAGAGAGAGAGGGATAGGAAGACAGATAGAGATGGACGCGCCAGCAGCCTCTCAGCCGCTCCGAACGAAATCCAGATGTGTGTGCCCCCTTGTGGTCAAGTGCGGCATTGCGCCCTTGCGTCACTTTGCATCTGGCTAAATGTGGGACCTGGAGATTGGAACCAGCATTCTTAGGCTTAGGAGGCAGGCGCCTTAACCGCTAAGCCATCTCTCCAGCCCAGTTAATCAGTTTTTGACTCTTAAGTAGATGATGTTACTAACTTTCCATTTTGTCACACTAAGAGCATCATAATGATAGCTTGTCCCATCGTTGGTGATATTAAGATCTTTCACTTGGCTTAAGCAGATCTCTAGGTTCTAGGAGTACCCTTTTCTACTTGGACATTTAATTACTTAGGGGGATGATACTTTGATATCATGTGAATAGTCAGTTTTCCAGGAGTTTTTCCCATGGATCATTCATTGCACTGGGAGTTGCCAAAGAGTAGTTCTCAGTTCTGTCAGTGCTTTGCATTTGTTGCCTCTCTTTGTGAAAGAAGAGCCATTCCTTGTCTTGGAGAAAGTCTCTCCATGTTCCTAGATTGGTCTCTAACTTTCATTTCTTCTGCTGCAGTCTTTGGAGGGTTACAGGCCTGAGTCCTCATCCAGTGCTCTTCCTTTTATTCCTATCAGTGTATGTCAGGATTGAGTTTTCAGAGTGTTATATGAAATCATCTGCTGCTATCATTTTGATTTATTTGTGTGTGTGCATGCATGGGTGTGTGTATGTATGAGCTTGCTAGGGTCTCTTGCCATTGCAAATGAATGTCTGTCCAGCTTTACATGGGTGGCTGGGGAATTGAACCAGGGCTGACAGGTTTTGCAAGCAAGCATCTTTTATCTCCACAGCCCTCCACTGTTCATTTTGATGATTAAATTAACTCAAATTTTGTCAGTGGCATTCTCTTCAAGCTTGTTTCTGTGGACTTCGGATATGTTCACATGAATATTTGAGGACTTTCTTACATTTTTGTACAATAAGGTGTTCTATGTTCACCTGGCACCTTTCCTGCGAGACCTAGAATCAGCCGTTTACCATGCAGTCTTGGTTTATTTTAGTGTGTAACGATGTTTAACAAGCAAGATTTGAGTATTGAATGTGCTCATTGCTACTGGGCATCTTTGATTCTAAACCCTTTACGCAGACACACACAAATACCTACTCTTGAACACACTTTTTAGAAATCATGAATTTATACGGTACTTCATACTCACATGCAACACTAAGAGCTCTCTTTACCTTCTAATTCATTTTCACACCTCTTTTTTTTTCCCAGGGACAATTTGGATTCTCAACATATTTATTTATCTAATCTGTCCTGTAACACACTCATAAAAGAGTTTGGGGTAGGGACTGGGTAGATGACTCATAGGTTAAAGCATTTGTTTGCAAAGCCTGCCAGTCTGAGCTCAATTCTCTAGCACTCATATAAAACTATTCATGGGTCAGACTCATTTGCAATGGCAAGAGACCCTGTATCTCAAAGAAAATAGAGTACAGGCAACAGTTCTGACCTACACACACACACACACACACAGCAAATTTTAAAAAGTAGATCATGATTGCTTCCAACAATGAATCAAATAAAGATTACTCTGCCATTTTATGTCTTTTGAATATCATTTAGTAAAGGTATTGGTTAAAGTAGGTGTTCAAAGTTATTTGAATTTTTTTATTGTGTAATGTTATTAATTACAAATATAGTTATGTCTCTACTAAAGTTTTTATAGGCTGTAAAATCAGTTTTTTTAAAACTACTTTAGTTGACATGACAGTTTAAGCTATCATAGAGAACTCTAGAACAATTATATCAATTGAAGAATATATAGCTTTAACTTTTGGAAGGATTAAAACTTGTGGCTCTATTTTCCAGCTGATGCATTATTTAAAATTGTGAATGACAGGAAAAGTTACATCAACCATTTTCCATTTGTAAGCAATGCAATTGTGTTTGTGAACATTTTAAACAGTGCTCTTTTGACTAGTGACACAATTCAAGCATTAACTTTTAAAAAAATTTGTGTGTGTATGGGCTCATGTATGCCAAGGTGTGTGTGTAAAGCTTTGAGGACAATGTTTGGGTGTTTGTTCCCTCCTTCCACTTGTTTTTGAGATAGTCTGTCTTGTTTTACTGTTGTGTGTCTAGCTGGCCCTTCAGCTTCTGCATTCTCCTGGCTCTGTCTCCCACTGCCATAAAGGCATTGGGATCACAGATGTGTGTGACTCGGTGTCCTGGGAAATTGAACTTGGGCCAGCAGCAAGCACCTTTAAGTGCTGTTTTGTCTTCCCAGTGCCAAAGTATTAATTTTTAACAATACTCATAGTTGTTGAGGATATTAAGTATTCATTACTGAATGGTATGTCTAGTGTTTTCCTGTATTTATTTTGGAATAGAAAGATTTATTTGTATGCCCCTGATCTTTCTATTTGAAGGTACCTGTTGTAATTGTATTACTCTGTGACCTCATTCATGCGAGAATATTCTCATTGGAAAGGGGAAATTATAATTATATTTTTATAATTTTATGTATAATTATATTTTATAACACTTTGTGTCTCTATTATGATGTATGACCATGTTCAGTGTGCTGTGATTTGCTATCAGCATCTGCTTATTCGAGTTTAAGGTTAAGGAGAATAGGGACCAAGGTCCATGACTCATTTCATCTTCCTTAGTGCCTTGCTTCCCAAATAGGCATGTAGTTACTAGCCTCAGCAGTACACATGCATTTTTTTCTTAGCAAAAGTGACTAATGGGATATGGCTTGAGAAAGAGCTTAACTATATTTATTTGTCATAAACCTTAAACTCACTGTGTTGATTTGAATCTTCATTGTGTCGGTTTAGGTTCTCTGTGACTGTTGGTTGACCTTTGTTGTATGGCAAATTTCTTCTGCATTGAAAAATATAAACTGGTGCCAGCTTTATCAAAAGCAGCTGGGTCAACTCATGAGAGAAGGTGTGGAGGGGCCATGAGACCCCCCCCCCCACCGAATACAAGATGTCCCCTGTGCCAGCTATATACATAACACACAAGATTGCATGACATCAGAGGGGAGAGTTCATAGTGAAAGATCTAGGAACAATGAGCTCCATCTGAGTGGTTTCTTTGGAGTCTCCATGCTCTGTAAGTAAGCCTTCACCTGAGGCTGAGGGAAGAACATTCATGGGGGTAATCCCCATATAGTGAACTCTGTCTAGGGGGTTTCTTTGGACTCTCCATACTCTCTCTGTAAGCAAGCCCTCACCCTGAGGCTGAGCAAGGAGCATCCACAGGGGCCATCCGGGTATTGTGAGTCCCACTGAGGCGCTACTCTGTAATCTTATACTCCTGGTCAGGGACAGGGAGCTTCTAGAAACAGCCACATTGAACTTCTCTGTGGTGTGGCTGCTCTGGGGTCCCATTGCTCTGTAAGTAAACTCTCATCCTAAGGCTGAAGGAGGGGCATGCGAGCAGTAATTTTGACATAGGAAGCTACATCGAAGTGGCTGCTTTGGGGCCCCACGTTCCTGTAAGGAACCCCTTTAATGTTCTGTAAATGACACCTCCCAATAAACTCATTGGTTCACCGAACTGGTATTGGTGTAATCATACTTTGGTCTGCCATCTGAGCCCTATCTGGGGTGAAGATGTGTGTCTGTGTCTCCCCAGAGGGAACGTTTCCCTTGATAACCTTTGTCCTAGATATTATATTTGAAAACTCAGTTTCTTTAGACTTCTGTCTTGCTAGTGAACATGCACACATCCACTTCTGTGTTTGGTATGCTAGTTCTTCCATTGCACCTTTTGGCTGGTGTCACCCCATTTCTAATTACTTCTCCAGTACCATGATTATGAGCCTCATCATCCCTCATTTACGGTCTTCTGACTAGTGGAAGGATGTGGACATTTAATGTGGAGAAGAGAAGATGGGGAGAAGGGATTTAGGATATCTATTTTAAATATCAATGGGGAGCTAGGTAGATAACTCAGCAGTTAAAAGCTTTGTTTGCAAAGCCTTCTAGCCCAGGCTGGCTCAATTTATCCAAGCCACCCATTTATAAGCTGGATGCAGAAAATGGTGCAAATGTCTGATGTTTATTTGTATAAGAGGCCCTGGTGTATACACACACACACACACACACACACACACACACACAAATTTAAGAAATTAAAAAAAATCAGGGTTTCAGATGGAAGTTGGAGTCCTTTCTGAGGTTATAAGTAGGATTAGTTAGTAAGTAGAATAGTAGAAATCATAGAGAATTTTGGTTCCACCTAACGTCTTTCTAGCAAGTGTGGTTGTTTAAAATGAGCAACACTCATGATGTTAATTTGGACTCCAGAAAGTTAGAGAAGGAACAGTTTAAAACATTATTAGGCTTTTAAATTTATAACTGTTTTAGGTTTAGCACTATGCTCATTAAGGACCGAGCTCCTTGTTCTAGAAGGTTCAGTCAGAGGCTAAGTTGTGGGTGATGAGGATATTGTAAAGGAGATTTTATTACTGTGTGTTATCTTTACTAGAATGATAATTAATAGTGAATACATTTGATCCAGAATGTTGACTGGCCCCATCATATACATGACTTGTTCAAGTTACCATAGCTCCTATGAGATTATGAGTACAAGGGCCTGGTCAGGTTTGGGTAGCAGAGTTCTACAGTATTCCTCACTATCTTCCAGCTCATAGTCTTTCCATTCCATCTTCCTTGATGTTCCTGGAGCTCTGGAGGGGCTGATGAATATGTCTTATGTAGGGCTGAGCACTCATTAGCTACTTATTTTCAGCCCTTGACTAGTTATGATTCTCTGCATTAACCACTTCCCATTATCAGGGGAATAAAAATAGCTTTATTAAGAGAAAGTTTTGTCAATAGCTTGTACTGGCTATAAATCCTCAGTGGATAAAGTATTCCACCGGTTGCCAGCTAAGAGCAAAACTGATTTGTTGGTATAAAGACAATATACTTTGGAGGCAATTTGACAATTCTTCCACTTAGCACAAGGACCTATAGTCTCTTGAGCCATGAGCTTTTTGACCTGATTTTCAGTACCAGGCATGAATTCCATTCTATAGAGTTGGCCTCAAGTCCAATTCGAGAGCAGTTGGTTACCCCTATAACAGTCATGCGACTATTGCACCAGCCTTGCCTAGTAAGTCAGAATGCAGATTGACTGCTGAGTGACCTTCTTGATGACTTTTCTTTCTCAGCAACCAGAATCACTATGGAAACTAGCCAGCAGGAAGAAAGCTTTCATCTCAGTTCCAACTTGATTTCTGTAAGTCCTTCAACCAATGGATGTGGTGGCTTCATCAATCAGGTCTTACATTACTGAATGTTATCTAGACTTAGTACATCAAAATAGATAATTGGCAAGTATGGGAGAAGGGGGAATAAAAGTGGGCACAATATTGGTATTTCGCAAATAAAGAACTGAGATGGAGAGAAGATATTAAAAAACAGAGAATGTCTAATAAGGGATTGATACTTGTTGCTAAGTATACAAGTCAATAGAAAATGTGACAGGAGATGAAAAACTTAGAGCAGACTTCATGGTTGATTTTATTGAACGGTATTGCTAAAAGCACATAAAAAAATCTAAATCAATATCTAAATGTCACCACTTTACAGAGTCCTATGTGAGGGAGGTTCTCAGGGGAAATGCCTTAAGTCTGAAGTATTTTTATTTTAAACTTTTGCATGTGACTAAGAGAAAGTTCTATCAGTACCTGTAATGGCTTTAAATTGTCAGTGGATAAAGTAACCTATCCGTTGCTAGATGAGAGAGGCTTCAAGGACATTGACTTGAATAGTCGCTGTGCTTATTAGTTGGTGATTCATCAACCATTTCAATGTGGTTATGGATGGAAAAATGACCAATGTTGCTTTTCCAGAGAACTCTGCTTTGTTGCCACTGCTGTGCACATCATTGGCAGTAAAGTTCATAAAAAAGCCTCACCTTGTTCCCTTACTTAGTCAGTATTTACTGATGTAGAATTATTGTGTTTCTCCTCTCTAGTGAGAATCTTCTGTCATCTAAAATGTATTTGTTAATAATGAACAGAAATATGGAGATGATAAATGGTAAGATTTGTTGTAGGCATTTTTAAAGACATTTACTTGAAAGAAAGATTTAGTAATTTCTTATTCCAAACGCCTTCTAAAAAGTAACTTTGGGGGCTGGAGAGATGGCTCAGCTGTTAAAGGTACTTGCTTGCAAAGCCTGCTGGCCTGGTTCAGTTCTCCAGTACTTATCTAAAGACAGGTATGTGAAGTGGCATATGTGTCTGGAGTTTATGTGTAGCAGCAAGAGGCCCTGGCACACCCATTCCCTCTCTGTCTCTTTCTCTCCCTACAAATAAGTAGATAAATAAGTACATATTTGAAAAAGTAACTTGGAAGTTGTGCCATCCATTGTGGTGCTGCTTGTCTAGTCTGAGTCTCAGGTGGCACTTCATGGCTATGCAGGTCTGTTGGCATTGTAGTTTGTTCACAGGGACAGGCACTCCGGTGTTTGGGATGCTAGAGGGACTGTTGTCTATTACTTTAGGCTCTCTAGACAAATAAAGTGTTTTTCCCAGTTCTATGAGTCTCCTGTTATTGTCCAGATTGGCCTTGAACTACTGGCTCAAGCATTTCTTCTGCCTCAGCCCTCCAGCAAAACTGAGGCTATGGGTGTGTATCTCTGTGCCTTGCTTTAGGGAAGTGAATTTTAATTCATTACATTTTATTTTTAAAATTTAGCTAGGCAGGATGGCATACACAGGTACTGCAAGTCCTCAGGAGGCTGAAACAGGAAGATGGCAAATGCCAGGCTGGGCTCCGTACTGGGGCTCTATCTACAAAGAAAACAGACATCTTAAGGAAGCTTTTGGAAAGAAATTTTCATAAACAGTTTTATTTGTGTTTTCCCCCTCATTTGTAAACTATAAGCACAGTTTAATTTGCTTTTCCTTGGCTCATCTCACACATGTAGAAATAGGTTTTAATAGGACAAATGGGTAAAGTGTTAATTTATTTTTTTCTGTTTTCCAAATCTACCCACACCGTTTTAAGATGAAAGTAAACTAGTAAATTAACAGAAGATGTCCATTAAGTAATTTTTGTTTAGCTAAACTGGCCTAGGGGATTAAATTAAGGAAGTTAAGTTTGTAGTACCCAACTTAGCAGCTGAATTTGATGCCTTTGGTAAGTATATGTATTGAATTATCTTAGAAAAAGCAAAACATATCAGGATTACTTTTTTAAATGTATGAACTGTTTAGAAACTTTGAAATAAGATGTCTTCATTATGGCTGGAGAGATGGCTTAGAGGTTAAGGTGTTTGCCTGTAAAGCCAAAGGACCCCAGTTCGATTCTCCAGGACCCACATAAGCCAGATGCACAAGGGGCACATGCATCTGGAGTTCGTTTGCAGTGGCTGGAGGCCCTGGTGTGCCCATTCTTTCTCTGTCTACCTCTCTTCTATCTCTCTCTCTCTCCTTGCAAATAAATAAATTTTAAAAAAAAAGATGCCTTCATTATGAAATTTGTTGTCATTGAAGGAATGACAATAATGAGATGGAATTGTAGTGTCTAAGCAGCTTGCTCTATGAGGCCTGATGACAGAACTCCCTGAGGGACCACTGCTCTGATCTCAGTAATACCAGAATGGGCACTTCCTGATTTGGGGAAGCTTCCCAAATGGGAGTGATCAAATATTCAAGTTTGGCCATACAGGCCCAATGACTGAACAGGTGCAATAGTGGCATGTCTGTTCTTGGGGTAACCAACTGCTCCATAATTGGACTGAAGGCCCTCTCTACGGGAGGGAATATATACCTGGTACTGAAAAAACTAAGCAAAAGTCTATGGCAGGGGAGGTCATGAGCCTTAGGGGTATAAAGCCTGCTCTTGTCTGACTAAATGTATATTTTATTCCCACCAAGCTTCCCTGAAAGCACTACACTTAATGTTCATATTCAAATATTAATGCTACTCTCACTTCTGGTTAGAGAAGCTTCTCTTTTCAGATGGTGATGACCACTGGGATAACCCAAAAGGCAACATAGTGCTGAGAAGAAGGGATGGAGGAGTGCCCAGCACTGAAACATCTCTGTCACACCCTCCAAGGCTCAGGGCCCATTATGGAAGAGGGGCGGATAGAATGGAAGAGCCAAAGGAAGGGTACGACTCCTTACAATGCAACTGTCCAGACAGAAATTGGCCTTGATATCCATGACCTCACAGTGCCTAGCAATACCTTCGCAAGACCCTCATAATAGAAGAAAAAGATGATGATATCAAATTAAAAGAGAGACTAATGGAGAGAGGGAGGGGATATGATGGAGATTGGAGTTCTAAAGGGGAATGGGGGGAGGGGAGGGAAATATCATGCATTTTTTGTATGTAAGTGTAGAAGTTGTCAATAAAAATAAAATTAAAAAAAAAACAAAGAAGAAAGGCCTTCCCAGAGACTAGGCTATTTGTAATACAAAAGTAATCCTGACCCTCACTCACACTGGGGCTTTACCAAGATAAGTACCTGCATGTGCCTTGAGACATACACACCACACCAGAGATTGTTGGAAGTGTGATAGCAGACCTTCAAGACTAGAGAATGGAAAGTAGTAGATCTTCAAGATAGTGAACTGAAGGTATTAAAGTGTTACAGCACACTTTCAAAATAGTGAATTGAAGGTATTATAACGTATGATAGCAGACCTGTAAGACTAGTGAACTGAAGGTATTAAAGTGTGTCAAGATTAGTGAGCAGAAAGTATTAAAGTGTTGATAGCAGACCTTCAAGATTAGGTGATACTAAAATTGGAAATTAGAACAAAAAATTGCACCTGAATGGAAACTTAATTTGACCATTTAGTTTCAACAAAGACATTTTAAGAATATACCTTGATTTTTCTTTTCTTTAAAGTTTATTATCAATTTACAAGCAGAGAGAGGAGAGAGAGAGAGAGAGAGAGAGAGAGAGAGAATGGGCACACCAGGGCCTCTTGCCACTAAAAAACCTCCAGATGTGTGCACCACTTTTACATGTGGCTTTACAGGGTGGGGAGTTACTAGGGAATCAAACAGGTTAGCATGCTTAACAGGCAAGTGTCTTGATCTGCTGAGCCATCTCTTCAGCTCTAATACCTTGGTTTTCAAGAAGGAAAACCATTAACAATATTTTTACTTTAAAAATAGGCTTGTGTTCAGCTATAAATTTTTCCTCATGTTCTGATTATATTTCATCTGGGATGAAAAAATCTTTTTTTTCTTTTTTCTTTTTTTGGTTTTTCGAGGTAGGGTCTCATTCTAGTCAGGCTGACCTGACTATGTAGTCTCAGGGTGGCCTCACACTCATGGCAATGCTCCTACCTCTGCCTCCTGAGTGCTGGGATTAAAGACGTGTACCACCACGCTGGCTCCATTTCATTTTCTAAAACTCTACCAACTGAGCTGCTTCCCCATCCCCTGCTTCAGAAAAAAAATATTTCTGAATGGCATGAAATGCAAAATTTAAACGATTTTTTATAATTTTTATTTATTTTTGTACTTGAAAGTGCATATGTGCCAGGGGTCTTGCAACTGCAAATGAATGCCAGATGCTTTACCACTTTATGTGGGTGGCTAGGATATTGAGCCAGGGCCCGCAGAATTTGCAAGGAAGTACCTTTAGTCACTAAACCATTTACTCAACCCCCAAAAGTTTTTTTTTTTTTTCAAATCCCAGTGAAAATTTTAGGTACTGTTAATGAAAAATCAACGAAGGTCATTAAGTGCATGACATTAATACTACTGGTATTGTTTCCTCCCTAGATATCCCAAGGAAAACTCTTGATTCTTCAGCAGAATTCCTTTACACATATCTCTAAGTAAGACAAGAATTTTTTATATATTCTTTAGGTTTTACTGTTTTTCATTTTATTCTGAAATTCAATTGACACCAAAACTTAGTTACCACATTGACCTTCAATTCTTGTCAGTCCTCCTGCCTCAGCCTCCAGAGTATTAGGTTTATAGGTGTGTGCCACCACCTGGAGATACCACCAATTTTCTTCACAAACAGTGCCTTTTCAAGTTTCTTTTCAGTCTAATGAAGACATGGTTTTCCTTGACTCAGACAAATGAAGAGCTGGTGGAAACTGCCTGAATCAGATCAGTTTAAAGAAATTTGCTTCCAGTGGATAGTTCTGAGTAATCTGTTTTCCTCTGGCAACCAGTGTCTGCCTTGTCCTTCTGACAGAGTCCCCGTACTCCTAAGTGAGGAGCTAGTTAATAGAAGAGCACCTGGAGATTTTGTTACTTCAGCACCACTTGGGCCCTGGCCAGGGTTCTCATTGCATTTTCTGACACCTTTATTATCATAGCTACTAGGTTCAGAGGTTAAGTGTGTGGTCACTTGACTTTGTTGGTTTGATTGGTCCCACAGTAAAGTAGAACGTGATGGGAGCAAAGCTGCTCAGATCATGGTTCACACACATGGTGAGGTACAATGTGGCGGGAGCAAAGCTGTTCAGTTCATGCTTCTAAATATACATTTTTTAGTTTGAACGATTTTGGTTGTATTGTTAGAGATTAATAGAAACTGATTACAGAGATAATTTTGTATATTAACGTTATAAGATAAATT
Source organism: Orientallactaga sibirica (assembly GCA_036365145.1). Lineage (NCBI taxonomy): Eukaryota > Metazoa > Chordata > Mammalia > Rodentia > Dipodidae > Orientallactaga > Orientallactaga sibirica. Next base: position 28,728,925 of record JAEOAD010000015.1, on the reverse strand, counting down.
TTTAAAAAGTACTTCATTGTATATTCATTTATTTATTTGATAAAGAGGCAGAGAGAAGAGAGTGATAAAGAGAGAGAGTAATAGGGAGAGAGAGAGAGAGAGAGAGAGAGAGAGAATGGTCATGCCAGAGCCTCCAGCTGCTGCAAACCAACTCCAGACCCATGCACCACCTTGTGCATCTGGCTTACCTGGTTCCTGAGGAATGGAACCTGGGTCCTTTGTATGCAAGTGCCTTAACCACCAAGCCATCTCACCAGCCCTAAAAATACTTCATTTAAAAAGCTGTGTTGAGTAGCATGGTGGCTCATCCTTGTACTCCCAGCTACAGTTGAGGTAAGATTATTGTGAATTCAGGGCAGAGTAGACTATGTAGTGAAACCCTGTTTCAAAAAGATATTTTGGGCCGGAGAGATGGCTTAGCAGTTAAGTACTTGCCTATGATGCCTGTGGATCCAGATTTGATTCCCATGTATGCCAGATGCACAATGTGGCATATGTGTCTGGAGTTAGTTTGTAGTGGCTAGAGGACCTGGCGTGCTCATTCTCTGTCTGCTTCTCTCTCTTAAATAAATAAATAAATAAATAAATAAATAAATAAATAAATAAATAAAATACTTAAAAACATACATTAAAAATTTAAAAATAAAGTACATTACAAAAATAGAGGTTTCTTTCTTATAAAGTTACACTATAACATTTTTGATGTCTTGTATATTAGTGACTTTAACCCCTTGAACAGTTCATATTAATTTTTTTCAATAGATCATAACTCAACCTTTTTATGCTGATTTTCCTTTATAGAAGTTTTCTATATAATTCTATATAATTACTTTTTTCTAACTGATTTCTTGTTCTGCACACCATGTGTAGAAGGCCATTTCCTCTCTAGGTTTGTTTGAATATTGTTTTCTTTCTCTCTTTCTTTCTTTCTCCCTTTCTTTCTTTCTTTCTTTCTTTCTTTCTTTCTTTCTTTCTTTCTTTCTTTCTTTCTTTCTTTCTTTCTTTCTTTTTTGAGGTAGGGTCTCACTCTTGCCCAGGCAGACCTGGAATTCACTATGTATTCTCAGGGTGGCCTCGAACTCACAGCGATCGTCCTATGGTGGGCCTCCCAGATGCTGGGATTAAAGGTGTGCACCACTACGCCTGGCTTTGTATTCTGTATTTCTTTGGAGTGTGCACACATGCTCTCTGCACTTGAATTTGCATCTTTGATTTGTCTAGAATTGATGTGTGAGGATGTCATTGAGCTTTACGTTTTTAAATTGTTTAGCTTATTATTCTTTGCACTTTCTTATTAATGCATTTGATTTTACTTCTCTTGCAAGTTTTCCACTGTTCTGTTAGTACAAACTCCTCCTGACTATTAAAAAATGCCATTTCTCAGTTAGTGTGTAAGGATATCTTGCAACAAAGACTTGCAAAGGAAAAGGTGGCTTAAGCAAGCTGGGAACAGGCAGTTCAAGTTCATTATGAAGGTCCTTCAACAAAAGTGTATAGGGACCCAGGATCACTGGTTCTCTTCCACAATGGGGTGTTCCTTTCTCTGGAGTATCCAAGAAGACTCGTGACTGGTCCACATTTCAAACAATAGGATGGAAAAAAAAGTAAAACAGCCTCCATACCATTTTTAAGGACACACATTCTTTCTCCTTACCTGTACCAGCCAGAACACAGCAATATTTGCAAGGGCTTTGAGCTGTGATTTTTGTTCTCGGAGGCATGTGCCTAATTGAAAATCAGTTTCCATTGCGATGGGAAAAGGATGGGTTCTTTCTGCTGCTCCAGGCTTTCACGGATAAAGATTAGTTCACACTCTTCCTTCACCTACCAGAAACAATGACATGTAAAATGCTATGGGATGGATATATATATATATATATTTTGGTTTTTCAAGGTAGGATCTCATTCTGGCCCAGGCTGACCTGGAATTCACTATGTAGTCTCAGAGTGGTCTTGAACTCATGGCAATCTTCCTACCTCTGTCTCTTGGAATTAAAGGCATGATGAGCCACCATGCCCAGCTCTGGGATAAATTTTTAAGATATGTTTTATTGGTATAAAACCAAAAAATGATGACATAATTTTCTGTCTGCCAGTGACATACTGTGAAAGCCACTTTACAGCTGGCTCATTTGGATGCCCCAGGGGAATGAGCACCATGATCGTTGTATAGCTGTGAAAAAGGTCATTGTCATCCTTCACGTTTCCCCAATATGAAGTTCCCGTCACAGCCAATCTCTCCATTTCCAAAGAAGCCAAATAAGGGAACACTAGGAAAGAACTTTCTAAATGCATCAGCGCCAACGAACCGTGGCTCTGTAATACTGAAAGCCTCGGCCAACGCATGTGAACATGATGCCAGTGGTGCTCTGTTTCGGGATGTTGGCTGCTTGAAGTGTTCAAGGCTGCCTCCATCTTTCATCGTTCATATCCTCATTGAGAATGGTGGCACTCTGGAATGACAGTCCAACCACACCCGTGGCATCAGTATCCCACAGGGTTCTTCTCAGAAGTCAGTGATGACAAGTTGTCCACTTGGCCTCCAGCCAAAATGATGTTCATGTCACTGGAAGTGCCAGCTGCTCGCTGCAGGCAGTTACTGGCTCCCACCTTACAGCAACTGTAGCCAAAGATGAGGAGCATGCACAGCTCAGGTTTATCTAGAAGAGCTACTTCAGTAAACTGATACCTTTCTAGTGTTAATGCTGTGGATCCTTAATAAAATGAAAGGACCACATTTTTATTCCTTCAATTTGAGAGAATAGTAAAGCAAACCCAGATTCTCCAATTTCTGTTTCCAGAGGTCGAATGCTACCTGATCCCATTGGAGTAACTACAATTCCTGGAGTCATAATTGGAAGGACCTGGCACTGTCTTAAGGGCTAATGCTTCCGTGGTAGTTCTTTTCCTTGCTTTTATGGCCATGACACTCTTCCAGACTGATGAACATTTTGTAGTCAGGCATGTAGAGAATGGTCTACTATGTGGACCAAGCAATGCCCATCCAGGTAGCCGGCCTCAGCCATGTCCACTCCCATGCCTGTGTTGATCCAGGTCACACTGCTATGGGCCTGCAACACTGTGTACACACTCCCTCCATAAGTGGCACGCACCGGGTCCCCAGCAACGCCTTGGTGTCCTGAGGAAGGTGAGCACATGCTCCACCACCTCGGTGAGGTTACTCAGCATGGAGGTGCTCTGGATGTCTGTGGAAGAGGAGCAGCCTAGCAGTCGCCGCTGCTGCCCACCAGCTCCGTTCCTTGCCTGCCTGAGGGAGCTGGCACAGTGGCAGCTCGGAGGCTCCATGGGAAGCCTGTGCTACTTTTTAAATTAGCCGCCTTGGCTCTCAGAATTGAAATCTCTCTCATATCAGGCTCCAGATTCTCTGCTATGCTTGGGTTTATTTCTATACTCCTATCAGTTTTATTCAGTGTTACCCTGTGCTCAAAATAATAGTAAATTATAGTAGCACTAAAGTTTAATTACCATAGTGTTCAATTAACTTTAATATGCAGTAAGGCAAATCTCATTAAGAATTTGGTTATTCTTTTTTAAAGTATCTCAATTATAATGTTTTCCAGCATGCTTTTGAAGGTCATCTTTCAATATAATCTCTGATTGCTTTAACATTGACTTCTAGAAACAGTTAACTTTTTATACAAAAATAAAATTGGTTTCAATCTGTATAAAAGAATGGAATTTAAGTTTAGTCCTGCTAGAAGTAGCCATAATGAATAATTAAACTAATGACAGCTTTAGTCTGACCCTCATTCAGAATTTCATTATTGTAAACTATATGTAAACAATGGCATTAAAATATTTCTTTTTTTGCATGTGTATGTGTGTGTGGTGTGTTGCATATGCATGCGTGCATGTGCAAATGTGTGGGCATGCACGTGAAGGTCAGAGGTTGATGTGGGGTGTCTTACTTAATAATCACTCTCCACCTTGCATTTTGAGCTAAACTACACACACATTTGTATATACCACACATACACATACACACACATGCCACACACACACACACACACAAACTACCCCCCCACAAAAAAATCTCAAAAACATTTTAGGAAAAGTGGACAATCTTGATATAAAAGTATACTAAGTAATGAGAGAAAGTGTTCACTTTTTGTATGTTTTCTCCTTACTTATCCACCCCTGCTTCTGGTCTGATGTGTAAAGTTTCAGATTTACTACAGGGTTATCCCATTTTATAATCTCTTTTGAGATATTTTACAAATATATAAAATATAAATATATATGTATATATAACATAATATATAAAAATATGCATGTACATGTATGTATATATATATATATATATATATATGTACACACACACATAAATACATAAATGGGTATGCCAGGGCCTTTTCCTACTGCAGACCACCTCCAGATGCATGTACCACTTTGTGAATCTGGCTTTATGTGGATGCTTGGGAATTGAATCCAGGCTGTCAGGTTTTGCAAGCAAGTGTCTTTAACCACTGACCACTGAACCATGTCTCCAGCACACCCTCCCCCCAGTCATTTTTATTTATTTGCAAGGAGAAAGAAGGAGAATGAGATGGGGGGAGAGAGAGAATATGAATATATATGCCAGGGCCTCTTGCCATTGCAAACAAACTACAGATGCATACACCACTTTGTATATCTGGCTTTACATGGGTATTGGGGAATTGAAGCCAGGTTGTCAGGCTTTGCAAACAAGTGCCTTTAACCACTTAACTCTCTTTCCAGCCCTTGAGGCATTTTTTTAAAAAATATATTTTACATATTTATTTATTTGAGAGAGAGAAAGGGGCAGAGAGAGAGGGAGAGAATGGGCACGCCAGGGCCTCCAGCCACTGCAAACGAACTCCAGATGCATGCACCCCCTTGTGCATCTGGCTTACGTGGGTCCTGGAGAATCAGACTGGTATCCTTTGGCTTTGCAGGCAAACACCTCAACTGTTAAGTCATCTCTCAAGTCCCTTTCAAGGCATTTTTAATGGATATATAATCCATCATCTGGGTACACTGTATTTCATTCACACATCTTATAAACTCATTTTTTTTTTTTTTGCTCTTTCAGAATTTGCTAAATATATACGTGATTTTCTTTTTTGAGATTGTTTTAAAATTTAATTTAATTTCTTTTTCTTTTCTTTTCTTTTCTTTTTTTTTTTTTTTGAGGTTGGGTCTTGTTTTAGCCAGACTGACCTGGAATTCACTGTGTAGTCTTAGGGTGGCCTCGAACTCATGGCAATCCTCCTACCTTTGCCTCCCCAGTTCTGGGATTAAAGGTGTGTGCCACTATGCCTGGTTTAAAATTTATTTTGACATTTTCACACAAGAATATAATGTATATTTTGATCATATTCATTCTTCCATTACCCTCTCTTATCCCCCTGCATACTCTTGCTAATCCCCTTCTTCCCAACTAATTCCCTTCCTACTTTCATGTCTTGTTTTGCTTTTTGATTTTTGATTACCCATTGAGTTAAATTAGGGTTGATGCATGAGTTTTACTGGAGTATGGCTAATTGACCATTGGCTACATCACTGAAGAAAATGGTTCCCCCTCCTCCAGCAGCCGTTAACTGCCAGTAACTCTTCTGGGTGGGGGTTTCATGAGCCCCTCTCCCATCTGAGATGGAATATTGATGTGTTCAATCTTGTGTTGGAAACCACAGCTGCTGTGAGTTCATGAGTGTAATGGTCACATTATGCCCAGGAGATAGTATTCCACAGCACTCCGCCCTGTCCTCTGGCATTTACCTTCCTTCCGTCCCATTCTCTTCAGTGTTCTTTGTGCTTTGGAGGGGATGAGACAGATGTCCCACTTAGGGTTAAGCACATAATAATCACTTACTCTCAGCACTTTTGCCAGCTGGGTGTCTCTGCCTTAGTCTGTGATCCAGGCAAAGTGCAGCACATGCCTATGAAGCCTCAGGACCCCGGTTCGATTCTCCAGGTCCCACATAAGCCAGATGCACAAGGGGATGCACGTGCCTGGAGTTTGTTTGCAGCTGCTAGAGGCCCTGGTGTGCCCATTCTCTTTCTTTCTGTCTCTAATAAAGAAATAAAAATAAAATAAAATCTGAATTTGTTCTTCTGGGCCCTTGGTGCTCCCACCCCTGAAGGACCCTTTAGCTTCAACTTGTACTGTTGGACTTCCTGCATTATTGACACTTTTGCTTTTAAAATTATTTTAGTAATCATATTTTCTCCTGCCTTTGAACTGTAATGTTTACTGAGTAGTTTTTAATAATCCTGTAAAATAAAATGTCTATTGTTAGAGAAATGATTGTTTCAGTATTTTGAGTAGATATTTAAAATCCTAAAAGGGTAGTGTTAAGTGAAACATTCTGTTCTTGAGTAGTGAGTTCTGAGTTTCTACAAACAAGCACACACATTTTCTGTTATAACATGTTCCTTTCAGATTTTATCACACTTCTCAAATTTCCTTCAAGTTATGAAAAACACATGAGTTACATTTATGCTTATTTAAAATTTTTATTTATTTGTTTATATTTGCAGGGAGAAAGAGAGGAGAGGAGAGGAGAGAAGAAAGAGAAGAGAAGAGAAGGGAAGGAGAGTGAGTACGGGTACACCAGATACATGTGTTACTTTGTGCATCTGGCTTTACGTAAGTACTAGGGAATTGAACTTGGACCAGGAGGCTTTCCAAGCAAGCACTTTTAATTGCTAGGGCATCTCCCCAGACCTATTTATTCTTATTTTAAAATTAAAAAATTCTGTTGTAAATTTAAACCATAGGTTTTTTTTAATGCTTTAGTATTGAGCTAGGAAGCAAATACAAAAAAAAAATTGCCAAATACAAAAAAAAGCAGAACAATTAAATGTAGTCATAGCAAGGAATGACAAAATGTGGAAGTCTTCATTCTGTAGATAGCCATCATTTTTAGCAAGATTTCAAATCACAAATTTATAATTAGCAATAAAACAAATCTTAGGTATTCAAGTAAGCATCAAAGTTGACTATGTTTCTCAGGTAATTTACTCTATTTAATTGTGAGCAATTGAGGGACATTATTGTTTAGTTTTATATGATTACTTTATTTATTTACTTATTTGAGAAAGAGAAGGGAATGAGAGAGAGAAAAGAATGAGTGACAGGGGCCTCTAGCCACTGCAAATGACCTCCAGACACATGTGCTACCTGGTGCATCTGGTTTATATGGGTATTGGGGAATCAAACCTGGGTCCTTAGGCTTTACAGGCAAATGCCTTAAGTGTTGAGCCATCTCTTCTACCCATTTTGTGAAAATTTTATTGTTATATATTTGACATTGAATGTTTCATGTAGTTAAATATTTGTATATTATAGTCTATGTATTATAGATATTCTATATATTATAAATATTCTATAAATTTCTATTTGTAGAATAAGAAATTACTTTGCTTATTTTCATTTCAAATTGCATTTATTTATCTAAGTAACTTTAGCAGTATGACATCATATATTATATCTTGATTATTAATTTTCCTTAATTTTATTTTCAATGTGCTGATTCTCCTTAATTTTTTTTAAGTTAGTACAGAAGATTAAATTCTACAGAAGAAAGCAGTCAAGTGATGGATTTTTCTTTAGAATTTGAATATGGAGGCCACAGGAACAGATGAAGTTGACAAGTTAAAAACTAAATTTATATCTGCTTGGAACAATATGAAATATAGTAAGTATCATGATTTGAGCATTGTAAAGTCCTAAGCTATGGTGAAGGTATGTGTTATCTTCTTTGAATCATTGACGATCAATTGAGAATGAGTGAAATGTTTTACCATGGATGGAATATTTCTGAAAACAGTGGTAATAAGAGTCTCCTGAGGGGCTGGAGAGATTACTTAGAGGTTAAGGCACTTGCCTGCAAAGCCTAACAACCTGGGTTTGATTCCTCAGTACCCATGTAAAGTCAGATGCACAAAGTGGTGCATGAATCTAGAATTTGTTTGCAATGGCTGGAGGGCCCTGGTGCATACATTCTCTCTCCCCCGCCTTCACTTGCAAATAGAAAACTGGTCTCCTGAAAAAAGAATGAGCTGAATATTATAATTTACATTGCCTAGAAACAAACATACTCTGTGAAGCTTTGTTTGTTTTTGCTAATTTAAAGAGCATTTGGGAGCTGGAGAGATAGCTTAGTGGTTAAGGTGCTTGCCTGAGAAGCCTAATAACCCATTTTTGACTCCCCAGATCCTGCGTAAGTCAGACGCATGCACAAAGTTGCACATGCTCACAAGGTGGCACAGTATCTGGAGTTCGATTACAGTAGCTGGATGCCTGTGCACACAAATTCTCTCTATCTCTTTCTGTCTCTCTCACACAAAAAAAGGCCAGTGTATTGGGCTTGGCATTAAAAAAAAAGAAAAGAGTATTTTGATTCTTCTTAGTTGATTCCAGAACTTGTCAACTTAACAGTCAAGATTAACCAATTTAGCCAGGCGTGGTGGTGCATGCTTTAATCCCAGCACTTGGGAGGCAGAGGTGGGAGGATTACTGTGAGTTCAAGGCCACCCTGACACAACATAGTGAATTCCAGTTCAGCCTGAGCTAGAGTGAAACTCTACCTTGAAAAACAAACAAACAAAAACAAAAAAAGAAAGAAAGAAAAATTAACCATCTTGACCAGTTTCCACTGGAAGTTCATATATATTGGAATGATAAGAAAATTCAGCAAAAGCATTAGATGATGCAAAGTCGAGTAAAGAATAACCTGTGTTCAACCTTCTGGTTCCTTGGAGGTGATAGCTGGCTAACTAAATAGGTACAACTTGGTAACTGGATGACATTAAAGTAAAAAAAAATGATGTTAGTTTTTTTTTTTTTTTTTTTTTTTGGAGAGAGAGAGAGAGGGAGAGGAAGACAGAGATGGGCGTGCCAGCAGCCTCTCAGCTGCTGAGAAAGAAATCCAGATGCGTGCGTCCCCTTGTGGCCAAGTGTGGCATTGTGCCCTTGCCTCACTTTGCATCTGGCCAAATGTGGAACCTGGAGATTGGAACCAGCGTTCTTAGGTTTAGGATGGCAGGCACCTTAACCCCTAAGCCATCTCTCCAGCCCTGGTGTTAGTTTTTTTAATGCAGAGCCAGAGTTTATTAAAATGAGTGTTAAACATAGGTCTTAAGCATAAGGATTATGGGAAAGAGAGATAACTGGAAAGGAAGAAAGTAAGACACACCCAAGAGCATGGGTATGGGCTTCTCAGAGAGTCATAAATTTTGTTAAATTTTAAGTCAAAGAATTTTTTAAAAGGTATTTCACATATATACAAGAAAATTGTACCCTTTAAAATATATAATTAAAATTTTAATTTTAGTTTAAAAATACTTTTATTCATTTAAGAGAGAGAAAGAGGGACTTCTTGCTGACTGAAAGTGAATTTAAGATGCATGTACCACTTTGTGCCTCTGGCTTTATATGGGTACTGGAGAATAGAACTCGGGTCTCTACGCTTTGCAATCAAGTGCATTTAACCTCTGAGCCATCTTCCCATCCATGAATTTTTATTTTTTAGATTTATTTTTGTAGTTCAGGGGTTGAATGCAGTGCCTTACATATACTAGCACACATACCCTACCACTGTGCTCTCTACCTTCAGTCTGAATTCAGTCATTTTTGAGATAGGGTCTTTCTACATAGCTCAGAGTAGCCTTGAACTCTTTAATTAATTAATTAATTAATTTGAAAGAGAGAGGCAGATAGAGATAGAAAGAATGAGAGAATGGGCATGCCAAGGCCTCTAGCCACTACAAACAAAATTCAGATGTATGTGCCACTTCGTGCATCTGGCTTACATGGGTACTGGGGAATCAAGTCTGGGTTCTTCACAGGCAAGTACCTTAACTGCTAAACCATCTCTCCAACCCAGTAGTTTACGCTTAATATTAATTATTTATTTGCAAGCAGAGAGAGAGGGAGAGAGAGAAAAATGAATGAATGAATGAATTGCCAAGGCCTCTAGCCACTGCAAAAGAACTCCAGATGCAGGTGCCACTTTGTGCATCTGGTTCTACATGAGTACTGGGGAACTGAACTTGGGCCATTAGGCTTTGCAGGCAAGTTGTGTCATCTCTCCAGCCTTAGTTATTTATTTTTTTATATGATTGCATTTGTTTACCTTTCATCAGTTGATGTTCATTTGTGTACAAGTTTTTGTTGGGCCATATCTTCAATTCTAAGTTGATATCTCTGGGTCTAATTGTTGAGCCATATGTTATCTCTAAGATTAACTTGCTGAGGAACTACCAGACTGTTTTCCAGAATGATCCCATCTTTTCACATTCTCTCCAACCGTAGTTAAGGGTTTGAATCTTTCCACATCCTTGCTAGCCCTTGTTGTTCATCTCTTTTGTTAGAATACTTCTAGTGAGCAGGAAGTGAAATCTCACTGTGGGGTTGCTTTCCATTTCCTGGTGACAAATCATGAGGGGCTTTCTTGAGCTCACTGCCAGCAGGTTATCTTCTCTGGAGAAGTATCTGTTGAGATCCTTTGTCCATTTTGTAATTGGGTGAATTGTCTTTTTATAATGGAGTCGCAGGAGTTCTTTGTCTTCTGGATACAGAACACTTACCAGTTGTATGACTTACAAATATTTTCTTGCATTCTTATGTTTTTCACTTTCATAATTGTATCCATTGCAACACAAAACTTCTTAATTTTGATTGCAGTCCAATTTTTCTATTTTTGGTTGCTTGTACTTTTGATGTAATGTTAAAGAAATGGTTGCCTAAATGAAGATCATAAAAATTTATAACTCTGATTCCAAGTTTCATTGTCTTATATTTAGGTTTTTGATCCATTTTCAGTTAATTTATATATATAGAATGAGATAAAAGTTCAGTGTTATTGCTTAATATGCATTTGTCTAGTTTTCTCAGCATCATTGTTGAAAATTCTATTTCTCCTTTGATTGGGCTTGACACATTTGCCTAAAATCAACTGACCATATTCATAGGTTTATTTTAGGTCTCAGCTCTGTTTCATTTCCCTCAATGTTTGTCTGTACCACACTGTCATGGTTTATGTAGTTTTGTAGTAAGGTATGAAGTTGGACCCTGAATCTTCCAACTTTGTTTTTCCTTTTCAAGATTGTCTTCGTTGTTCTCATTTCCGTGTAAATCTTATGGACCATTGTGTCAGTTTCTGAATAAAAGTCAGCTAGGGGCTGGAGAAATGGCTTAGTATTTAAGGCACTTGCCTGCAAAGCCTAAGGACCTAGGTTCAATTCCCCAGGACCCATGTAAGCCAGATGCACAAGGTGGTGCATGTATCTGGAGTTCATTTGCAGTGGTTGGTGGCCCTGAAGTGCCCATTCTCTCTCTTTTTCTGTCTCTCTGCTTTCTTCCTCTCTCCCTTTCTCTCTTAAATAAATAAATAAAATATTAAAAATATTACCTAGGATTTTGATAGAGATTTCATCGAGTCTGTAAATCAGTTTGGGAAGTATTGCCATTTGAATCTATGGATATAAATGTCTTTCTACTTAAGTCTTTAAAATTTTACTTTAGTGATATTTTGTACTCTGTTGTTATACATACTTTGTTTTTTAATTTTAATATTTTTGGATGTATGTATACATGTTCATATGCATGAGTGCAGGTGTGTAAGTGCCACGATATATTTGCAGAGGGCAGAGGACAGTCTCGGATGTTAGGCCTTGTCTTGTTTGAGAAAGGGTTTGTCATTGCTCACTGCTTCATTTAGTAGGCTAGTTGGCCCACGAGCTTCTGTGGCGGTCTCCTGTCTCTGCCTCCCTTCTCATTACAGGTTTGCAGAGATTACAGACAGCTGCTACACCTGTCAGTTTCACATGAGTTCTGATGATCTGAACTCAACTACTAATACTCTTATGGCAAGTGTTTTTATCCACTGATCCATTTCATCAGCCTGATGTTTTGTAGTTTTTAACATAAAAATCATGGACCCCTTTTGTTAAAGTTAACCCTATTCTATTATTTTATGTTCTTTTTAAATGAATTTTCTTTTTCATAATGTCAGTTGTACAAAATGTTGTACATATCAATATGTATATATGAAGTTCTTTTCTATTTATTCTAGCTATGTGGTATTCTAAATGTCTTTTATAGTTTGACGTCCATTTCTTTCCCTTAATTTGGGAATTTTTCTGCTACAATTTCATTGGATAAAATTTTAGTAGTTTTAGTTTATATTTTGACTCCTCCTTCTGTAGTACAGTTTGTATATTTGGTGTCCTAATTGTGTTTCAGAGTTTTTTATTTTTTTGGTTTTATGAGATAGGGTCTCATTCTAGGCTAGGATGATGTGGAATTACTTTGTAGTTCCAGGCTGGCCTTGAACTCATAGTGATCCTCCTGAGTGCTGGGAATAAAGGTGTGTGCCACCATGCCCAGCTCTTCCAGGGCTTTTGAATGTTGCAGTAATATATTGATAATTTTTGAAGGTCTGAAAATTGTCATACTGGTACTCAATAACATATTTTAGTACTGTCCTAGGAACCTATCGCAATACATGTATGTATATAAATAAAATGTATGGACTTCTGTGTTTTAATATTTAAATGAATGTAATAAAACACATTAATATCACATTTAAAGTGTTTTATGTATTTTCCTTCCTCAGAGTTTGCGTAGTATTAATGATGTGTGAGTGCCCAGTACATGCTGTGTAGTATTGATGATGTGTGAGTGCCCAGTACATGCTGTGTAGTATTGATGATGTGTGAGTGTCCAGTACATGCTGTGTAGTATTGATGATGTGTGAGTGCCCAGTACATGTTGTGTAGTATTAATGATGTGTGAGTGTCCAGTACATGCTGTGTAGTATTGATGATGTGTGAGTGCCCAGTACATGCTGTGTAGTATTAATGATGTGTGAGTGCCCAGTACATGTTGTGTAGTATTGATGATGTGTGCCCAGTGCCCAGTACATGCTGTGTGAGTATTGATGATGTGTATTGATGATGTGCCCCAGTACATGCTGTGTAGTATTGATGATGTGTGAGTGCCCAGTACATGCTGTGTGTAGTATTGATGATGTGTGAGTGCCCAGTACATGCTGTGTAGTATTGATGGTGTGTGAGTGCCCAGTACATGCTGTGTAGTGATGATGAGTGAGTGCCCAGTACATGCTGTGTAGTATTGATGATGTGTGAGTGCCCAGTACATGCTGTGTAGTATTGATGATGTGTGAGTGCCCAGTACATGCTGTGTAGTATTGATGATGTGTGAGTGCCCAGTACATGCTGTGTAGTATTGATGATGTGTGAGTGCCCAGTACATGCTGTGTAGTATTGATGATGTGTGAGTGCCCAGTACATGCTGTGTAGTATTGATGATGTGAGTGCCCAGTACATGTGCCCAGTACATGCCCAGTACATGTGTGGTGTTGATGATGTGTGAGTGCCCAGTACATGCTGTGTGTTGAGTGTTGATGATGTGTGAGTGCCCAGTACATGCTGTGTAGTATTAATGATGTTGATGATGTGTGAGTGCCCAGTACATGCTGTGTAGTGTTGATGATGATGCGTGAGTGCCCAGTACATGCTGTGTAGTGTTGATGATGTGTGAGTGCCCAGTACATGCTGTGTAGTGTTGATGATGTGTGAGTGCCCAGTACATGCTGTGTAGTATTGATGATGTGTGAGTGCCCAGTACATGCTGTGTAGTGTTGATGATGTGTGAGTGCCCAGTACATGCTGTGTAGTGTTGATGATGTGTGAGTGCCCAGTACATGCTGTGTAGTATTAATGATGTGTGAGTGCCCAGTACATGCTGATGATGATGTGTGAGTGCCCAGTACATGCTGTGTAGTATTGATGTACATGCTGTGTAGTATTGATGATGTGTGAGTGCCCAGTACATGTTGTGTAGTATTGATGATGTGTGAGTGCCCAGTACATGCTGTGTGGTGTTGATGATGTGTGAGTGCCCAGTACATGCTGTGTGGTGTTGATGATGTGTGAGTGCCCAGTACATGCTGTGTATTGATGATGTTGATGAGTACATGCTGTGTGGTGTTGATGTGCCCAGTACATGCTGTGTAGTGTTGATGATGTGTGAGTGCCCAGTACATGCTGTGTAGTGTTGATGATGTGTGAGTGCCCAGTACATGCTGTGTAGTGTTGATGATGTGTGAGTGTCCAGTACATGCTGTGTGGTGTTGATGGTGTGTGAGTGTCCAGTACATGCTGTGAGTGCCCAGTACATGCTGTGTAGTGATGATGTGAGTGCCCAGTACATGATGATGTGTGAGTGCCCAGTACATGCTGTGTAGTGTTGATGATGTGTGAGTGCCCAGTACATGCTGTGTGGTGTTGATGATGTGTGAGTGCCCAGTACATGTTGTGTAGTGTTGATGATGTGTGAGTGCCCAGTACATACTGTATAGTATTGATGATGTGTGAGTGCCCAGTATACGTTGTATTGATGGTGTGTGAGTGCCGGTTCATGCTGTGTCGTATTGATGGTGTGTGTGAGAGCACAGTACATACTATGTAATATTGATGCTGCATGAGGGCCCAGTGCATATTGATAATGCATAAGTGCCCAGTGTATGCTTTGTAGTATTGAGAGTGCATGAGTGCTCAGTACATGATGCTGTGTGGTCTTGATGATGTATGAATGCTGTGTGGTGTTGATAGTGCATGAGTGCCCCATACATGCTCTGTGGCCTTGATAATGTGTACCCCTCAATGGCGCTCACTGCTGTATATTAATTTAATGAATAGAAAGGTTACCACATGTCCTGTTAGCCAAGCGCACTTGCTTTTCTTTACTTGTTTGATTTTATGGAAATAGTTTCCACTTAGAAATAGTGGTATTTGTCTCTGTTCCATCTTCCTGCTGCTATAGAGGTGTACCCTTGCAGTGCCTCTTGAGACAGGATTGCCGAGTGCTTGGTAAGAAGAAGCAGATAGAAAATAAAACATAGGGAGAAAAGGAGAAGTTTCCCCTTAAAGGTGGTTCCCTTTATTTGAGCTTGTGAGACTGAGTTCCTAGGACTTGCTTTGGAAGTACCTTCTTGGGACAGCTGCTGCTGTTTTGAGGATTTGAACTAATACTTGTAAAGATAATAGATGTAAATATCCACCTAGTTCCTCATGTACAACAGATAAGCATCAGTGTTCTATGGGAGTTGAGGAGAAGAAAACCAGAACCAGAAAAAGAAAGACACATGGCTTAGATGACCATTTTGAGCCAAGAATTCTGGAATGATATTTAGGAAGACATTTTGGTCAGGTGATCGCATGATCCACATCAGGTAGCACTGCTTTGAGTGACATTGAAAGATGGTGGAAAATTGGATTATAATTTATGGGAAGTCTTTCGTGTAATGGAAACATTCATAATAAAATTATTAAGTAGTAAGTATCAGGATGTTTTTTGGACAGAAGAGTTATCTAATTAAGGCTAAACCACAAGGAGTTTGATTTGGCATGTGACTTTAAAAAATATTTTATTTTATTTATTTATTTGAGAGAGAGAGAAAGAGAAATAGGCATGGAGAGAAATTGAGAGAGAGAGAGAGAGAGAGAGAAAATGGATGTGCCAGGGCCTTTGGCCACTGCAGATGAACTCCAGACATATGTGCCCTCTTGTGCACCTGGCTTACATGGGTCCTGGAGAATTGAAATTGGAAAGTGCCTTAATCACTAAGTCATCTCTCCTGCCCTGGCATGTGACATTTTTGAGAATGGGGAAAGACTGACTACAAAGAAATTATTAATCCAGGTAAAGACTAATGAAACCTGGTTAGTATATTCTGCTTTCCATGTTCTCTTATTGTCAAGTGAAGAGACTTGCATCATCTTTATTTTAAATCCATATTTTTTGTTATTTGTATAAAGGAAATACAAAACCACCTTTTTCAATTTTTTTGAAACAACTGTTAAATATAAAGACAGTCTACTTAGTAGTAGACCCAATTCAAATTAGTTTTAAAAACTGTTGTATTTATTTATTTGCAAAAGAGTGAGGGAGATAGGAAAGGAAAGAGAAAGGAGGAGAAGGAAGAAGAGAGAGAGAAAGAGAGAGAGGGAGTGCATGTGTGTCAGGGCTCCTGCCACTTCAAACTCCAGATGTATGTGCCTCTTTTGTGCATTTGGCTTTATGTGGGACTGGGGAATTAAACCTGGGACATCATGTTTTGCTTGCAAGTGCCTTTAACTACTGAGCCATCTCCCCAGCCCCTAATTCTGATTCTATCTATATATGCTCCTGTGTTTTAGGAGTTGCTTTTCTCCCCAAGTCTGGGGGTTACTAGCATGTGTCTCCATTCCTGGCACTACAAGGGAGATATTAAATCTACCATTAGCAGTAAGGAATTTCATATACATGGAACTATTTAGCAATGTAGAGTGCAGGTGCTTTTTTTCCTTAGGTGATTTGTAATGGTCAATCCACCATGAAATGTCAAAAAGAATAGTACCATTAGATGCTGGCAATTCAGTAGGAAGAAAATTGAATTAGAGCCGGGCATGGTGGCACATGCCTTTAATCCCAGCACTTGGGAGGCAGAGGTAGTAGGATCGCGGAGAATTCGAGGCCACTCTGAGACTACATAGTGAATTCCAGGTCAGCCTGAGCTAGTGTGAAACCCTACCTCAGAAAACCAAAAAAAAAAAAAAAAAAGAAAGAAAGAAAAAAAAAAAAAAAAAAGAAAAAAAAAAAAGAAAAAAAAAAAAAAATTGAATTAGAATTTGCATCTAAGCCAGGTGTGGTGGTGTATGCCTTTAATCCCAACAGTTGGGAGGCAGAGGTAGGAAGATCACTGTGAGTTCGAGGCCACCCAGAGACTACAGAGTGAATTCCAGGTCAGCCTGGATTAGAGTGAGACCCTACCTCGATAAACCAAGAAAGAAAGAAAGAAAGAAAGAAAGGAGGGAGGGAGGGAGGGAGGGGGGGGGGGGAGGGAGGGAGGGGGGAGGGAAGGAGGCTAAATTTCTTAATTTTCTTTTCTTAAATTTCTTTTCAAGAATGTTCACGTACTTTAAGCCTTTTGAATATGTGCAATGGAAGAAAATAGAAGAAAGCAATAGTATTTGTTGCTTTGATGAAAAGCGGTTAGTGTGAGGGACGCAAAAGTAGAATTTTCACCTTTCCGTTTTGGGCCAGACACTATGGCCTGTCAAAATAAAGTGATTGTTTTCTCTCTCGTGTTATTTAGTGGATGGGTTAAATGGCTGAACTTCATTCAAATTAGCATAAATAGCCTCTAATTTTGGTTCATTGTCTAAATATTTTGCAACTGTAAAAATGCATGTGTATGGTGATAGTTAAGGTTTAAAATAAAATGAGAAAATACTGCTAGTCTCTTAGCTTAAAATCTTTAAAAAAATTTTTTTATATAGGTTTTCCAAGGTAGGGTCTCACTCTAGCTCAGGCTGACCTGGAATTCACTATGTAGTCTCAGGTGGCCTCGAACTCTTGGTGATCCTCCTACCTCTGCCTCCCAAGTACTGGGATTAAAGGCGTGCGCCACCAAGCCTGGCTCAACATCTTTTAATAGAACAGTTTTTTCTCTTTTTTTCACATAGGTTGGGTGTTGAAAACAAAGACATATTTTAGTAGAAATTCACCTGTTTTATTGCTTGGAAAATGTTACCACTTTAAGTATGAAGGTAAGTGATACATTTATAAAATATTTAAAACTTTTGAGAGTTTCATTGTTAGACTTTTTATTATTTTATTTCCAGATCAAACTCTTGATTTTTCTGTTAAGTAAATACATTGTGTATAACACATAATATATTGCCATAGAGTTGGTTTCTATAACTCCTTGAGGATGAGTTGTGGATTTTGTTACAGTCCTCATGGTTTTGACTTTCATTCAGCATGACTACTAAGTATATTATTTGAATTGCTATATTAGTATTCTCTAGTGGATTCTCTGATAGTTTTAGTATCTGATAATGAAATTTATCACCTTAGTGACATCAAGGTATATTTATTTTTGGTTGACTTACTTTGGTATATCATCTCCAATTTTCTAAAGTCATATATCTTTTGTCATAATAGCAGCTAACCTTTGTTGGGCAATAATAATGGGCAGGACTATTCTAAGTAATTAACACATATTAACTTATTAAGTCCTCACAGCAATCTGTGTGTGTGGTATGCACATATGTGTCCAAGTGTATGTGCACATGCTTGTGTTTG
This sequence comes from Orientallactaga sibirica, assembly GCA_036365145.1. Lineage (NCBI taxonomy): Eukaryota > Metazoa > Chordata > Mammalia > Rodentia > Dipodidae > Orientallactaga > Orientallactaga sibirica. Next base: position 28,710,783 of record JAEOAD010000015.1, on the reverse strand, counting down.
AGGCTGGAGGACAACTTTGGGTATTGTTCCTCAGGAATGCTTTGCGACAGGGTCTCTCACTGCCATGAAGCTTACCAACTTAGGGTTAACTAGCTGGCCAGCATACTCCAGGGATCTGCATATGCTGCCATGCCTGGAATTTTATGTGAGTACTGGAATTCAAACTCAGGTCCTCGTAGTTGTGAGGAAAGCACTTTGCCAACTGAGCTGTTGCCTAGCCTCTCACATCATCTTGAAGGATGAATAGGAAGTTGATAAAGAAGGTATACATTTAAGTAAACAAAAACAATGGTGGGATGAAAATAATACTAATGACATGTAGTGGGACTATTTAGCAAAAAGATATATATATCTTTGCCATAGAGCTCCCAAATCTCCAGAAGTCTCCTGAATTGCAGGAGTATCTCCTGGTGTTGAGTCTTAACTCAAGTTTGTGACACAGAGCTGCTTCTTCTCCTCCCTCTGCCCTTTTGTTGGTTCCTTTCTCCTCCCACAAATAGTTCCCTCTTCTGCTCTCTTGACATCTATATGTATCAACCTTGGTCACTTTTTAAGGTAGATTTTTTTTCTATTTCCATCATTTATACATTGGTTTTATTACTTGTGTATGTTAGTAGGTATGGGGTGGGTATGTGTGTTAGTATGTATGAGGTGTGTGTATGGGTGTTTTATATGAGGTGTATGTGTATGGTTGTACTGTGGATGGTATATATACGTGTGTATGGGGTGAGTATGCATAGTATGGGATGTGGGGTTGTGTGTGTGTGTGTGTGTTGTGTGTGTGTTTGTGCACGCGTGCATGCGCATGTGTATGTCGGGTCTCCTTTTGCTCTTCTTCCTTATTTCCCTGAGATGGAGTCACTCATAGAACTTGGAGCTTACCATTTTTTGGTTAGATTAGCTGACCAGCAGCTCCAGCAGTCCACTTGTCTCTGTACCCCATTAGCGCTGGGGTTACAGGTATATATGGGCGTGCCTGACTTTTTTTAATGTATAATTTTTTATTGACAACTTCTATACTTACAGACAATAAACCATGATAATTCCCTCCCCTCCCTTGCTTCCTCTTCACAACTCCACTCTCCATCATATCCCCTCCCTCTCTCCTTTAGTCTCTCTTTTATTTTGATGTTATCATCTTTTTCTCCTATTATGAGGGTCTGGTGAAGGTATTCCTAGGCACTGTGAGGTCATGGATATCGAGGCCAATTTCTATCTGAACAGTTGCATTGTAAGGAGTCCTTACCTTTCTTTGGCGCTTCAATTCTTTCTGCCACCTCTTCCCCAATGGACCCTGAGCCTTGAAGGGTGTGATAGAGATGTTTCAGTGCTGGGCACTCCATCACTTCTTCTCAGTACTGTGTTGCCTTTTGCCAGTGGTCAGCACCATCTGAAAAGAGAAACTTCTCTAACTAAAAGTGAAAGTACCATTAATATATGAATATGAACATTAAGTGTAGTGCTTACAGGGCAGTTTGGTGAGCATAGTATATGCATTTAGCCAGACAAGAGCAGGCTTTATACCTCTAAGGCTCATGACCTCCCCTGCTGTAGGCTTTTGATTAGGTTTTCAATACCAGGCATGTATTCTCTCCCATAGAGCAGGCCTCCAGTCCAATTATAGAGCAATTGGTTTCCCCCAGAACAGACATGCCACTATTGCACCTGTTTGTTCATTTGGCCTGTCTGGCCAAACCTGGGGCTTCCAGTGTCCACTATTTTCACTGCTGATGACTTCTGTCTCCCATAGAGCTGCATGCAGTGCAGCTTTTTCCAGCTTTTAGTTGGCTGGTCTATAGGGAGAAGGTTTTCAGCTCAGTCCCAACTTGATTTCTCAGTGACCTTGCAGCCCAGGAATGTGGAGTCTTCAACAATAGGGTCTTATCATCTGTTTCTGGTGGGAAACCAAGGGCCTTTGCAATAGCCTGTAATGTTTTGGAGGCAACAGGGACCTCCCTGGCCAACAGCTCACTGGAAGGTATCCCATCTCTGGCACTGAAATTTTCTAGTAACAATCTATGGCTTCTGAATGTGCCCTTATCCAAAAACGCAGGCTTTCATATGTCTTATTGAGAATATATTAAATTTTCATTGACCCTCCCCCCATCCTTCTTTTACTCATTCTCTCCCCTGGCCTCACTTAGGCTGTTCCACTCCCTGTAATCTGTTCTTCTACTTACATATATATATAATACCATCCCCTTAAGTTCTTCTCTCTCCTCCCTCCATTATAGCCTTTTTCTAGCTTACTGCCTCTGCTAACGATTTTTGGTTCCAGCTCACACACAAGTCTAAACATTTGTAGGTAGGATCCACATATGAGAGAGAACATGTAACATTTGGCTTTCCAGGCTTGGGTTACCTCATTTAGTATAATCCTTTCCAGATCCATCCATATCCCTGCAAATTTCATAATTGTATTTTTCTTTACTGTTTGAATAGAACTCCATTGTGTAAATGTACCACATCTTTATTATCCATTCATCTGTTGAGAGATATCTAAGCAGGTTCCATTTCCTAGATATTGTGAATAGAGCAGCAATAAACATGGCTGTGCAAGTATCTCTAAGGTAGTAAGACGAGTCATCCAGATATATAGCGAGGAGAGCTATATGGTGAATCTGTTTTTATATCATATGGTGAATCTGTTTTTAGCTGTCTAAAGAACCTTCACACTGATTTCCACAATGGCTGTACCAGATTACATTCCCACCAACAGTGTAGAAGGGTTCCTCTTTTTTCCACATCCTCGCCAACATTTATCTTCTTTTTTTGCTTGATGATAGCCATTCTGACAGGAAGGAGTGAGATGGAATTTCAAAGTAGTTTTAATTTGCATTTCCCTTATGTCTAAGGATGTAGAATACTTTTTTAGATGTTTATATGCTATCTGTATTTCTTCTTTTGAGAACTCTCTATTTAGTTCCATAGCCCCTCCCCCTTTTTTCAGTGTGTCATGTTTTGGCTTCAACTTTATTTTTCTTTTTTTTTTTTTTTTTAATATTTTTAAATATCTGTACTTAGACAATAAATCATGATATTTCCCTCCCCTCCTCTACTTTCCCCTTCACAACTCTGCTCTCCATCATATCCCCTCCCTCTCTCCATTAGTCTCTCTTTTATTTTGGTGTCATAGTCTTTTTCTCCTATTATGAGGGTCTTGTGAAGGTATTGCTGGGCACTGAGAGGTCATGGATATCGAGACCAATTTTTGTCTGGACAGTTGAATTGTAAGGAGTGGTGCCCTTCCTTTGGCTCTTACATTCTTTCCTCCACTGCAATGGACCTTGAGCCTTGGAGGGTGTGATAGAGATGTTTCAGTGCTGGACACTCCTCCATCCCTTCTTCTCAGCACTCTGTTGCCTTTTGGGTCACCATAGCCCATCTTTTTTTTTCTTTTGGTTTTTCAAGGTAGGGTCTCACTCTAGCCTCAGGCTGACCTGGAAGTCACTCTGTATTCTCAGGGTGGCCTTGAACTCTTGGCAATCCTCCTACCTCTGCCTCCCGAGTGCTGGGATTAAAGGCGTGTGCCACCACACCTGGCCATAGCCCATCTTTTAATTGGGTTGTTTGATTTCTTATTGTTTTATGTTTTGAGTTCTTTGTATATTCTGGATATTAATCCTCTGTCGATGTCTAGCTGGCAAAGATTTTCTCCCATTCTGTAGGTTGTCTCTTTGCTCTATTCACAGTGTCCTGTGCTATACAAAAGCTTTGCAATTTCATGAGATCCCAGTGGTTGATTAGTGGTTTTATTTCCTGAGCAATTGGGGTTATATTCAGAAAGTCATTGCCTATGCCAATATGTTGAAGGGTTTCCCCTACCTTTTCCTCTAGCAGTTTCAGAGTTTCAGATCTGATATTAAGGTCCATTTGGAGTTGATTCTTGTGCATGGAGAAAGACATGGGTCTATTTTCATCCTTCTACATACAGATATCCAGTTCTCCCAGCACCACTTATTGAAGAGGCTATCTTTTCTCCAATGAATATTTTTGTCAAAAATCAGATGGCTATAGCAGCCTGGATTAACATCTGTTAATCTGTTCGATTGATCTACATGTCTGTCTTTGTGCCAGTACCATGCTGTTTTTGTTACTATGGCTTTGTAATATAGCTTAAAATCGGGTATGGTGATACCACCAGCCTTATTTTTGTTGCTCAAAATTGTATTGGGTATTCGAGGATTTTTTGCTTTCAAATGAATTTTTGAATAGTTTTTTTCTATTTCTGTGAAGAATGCCACTGGAATTTTAATGAGGATTACATTAAATGTGTAGATTGCTTTTGGTAAGATTGACATTTTCACAGTATTGATTCTTCCAATGAAAGAACATGGGAATGTGTTTCCATTTCCTACTGTCTTATGCAATTTCTTGCTTGAGTGTTTTAAATTCTCATTGTAGAGATCCTTCACTTCCTTGGTTAGGTTTATTCCAAGGTATGTTTTTTGTTTTTGAGGCAATTGTGAATAGGAGAGACTCCCTGATTTCATCCTCTGCATGTTTGTTGTTAGTATGTAGGAAAGCTACTGATTTCCATGTGTTTATTTTGTATCCTGCTATGTGGTAAAAGTGTTTATCAGCTCTAACATTTTGCTGGTAGAGTCTTAATGATAAATTGATCTTTTCTTTTCCAATTTGTATCCCTTTTATGAGTGTCTCTTGCCTCATTGCTATAGGTAGGACTTCCAGTACTGTATTAAATAAAAGTGGGGACAGTAAACACCCTTTTCTTATTCTTAAATTTAGTGGAAAAGCTTCAAGTTTTTCCCCATTTAGTATTATGTTGGCTGTAGGTTTCTCATTGATTCTTTGTATTTTTTTAGAGTAATCTTTTTAGATTTATTGATTTATTTATTTGAGACAAAGAGACAGAGAGATTGAGAATGTACATGCCAGGGCATCTAGCTACTGCAAACGAACTCCAGATGCATGCGCCAGCTTCTGCATCTGGCTTATGTGGGACCTGGAGAATCGAACCTGGGTCCTTAAGCTTCGCAGGCATGCACCTTAACCACTAAGCCATCTTTCCAGCATTTTTTTTGGTTTCTATTTTATTAATTTCTGCCCTAATCTTTATTCTTTCTTCCCATCTACTGATTTTTGGTTTGCCTTGTTCTTCTTTCTCTAAGGCCTTAAGGTTAAGCATTAAGTTGTTTACTTGCAAGCTTTCTAATTTCTTAATATAGGCACTTAAAAGCTATTAATTTTCCTCTTATGACTGCCTTCATTATGTTCCAAAACTTTTGTTATGTTGTGTTCTCATTATCATTTGCTTCTATAAATTTTTTGATTTCCTGTGTGATTTCTTCAGTGACCCAATCATCATTCAGTAGTGTACTGTTTTGTCTCCATGATTTTGTATATGCTCTGTAGTTTTTATTGTTGCCAATTTGTAGTTTAATCCCATTGTGATCAGCTAGAGTACAAAGAATTATTTTAATTTTCCTGTATTTGTTAAGATTTGCTTTGTGTACTAATATATGGTCTATTTTAGAGAATGTTCCATGTGCTGCTAAAAAAATGTGTATTCTGTAGCATTTGGATGGAATGTCCTGTATATATCTTTTAGGTGTGTTTGTTCTATGACATCATTTAATCTAGATGTCTCTCTGTTTATTTTTTGTTGGATGATCTGTCAATAGATGCTGTTTTTGTTACTATGGCTTTGTAATATAACTTAAATTGGGTATAGTGATACCACCAGCCTGATTATTGTTGCTCAAAATTGTTTTGGCTATTCGAGGTTTTTTGTGCTTCCAAATGAATTTTAGGATTTTTTTCTATTTCTTTGAAGAATGCCATTGGAATTTTAATGGGGATTGCATTAAATGTGTAGATTGCTTTTGATGAGATTGATATTTTCACAATATTGATTCTTCCAATCAAAGAACATGGGATGTCTTTCCATTTCCTTGTGTCTTCTGCAATTTCTCGCTTGAGTGTTTTAAAGTTCTCATTGTAGAGAGTCTTCACTTCCTTGGTTAAGTTTATTCCAAGGTACTTTATTATTTTTTTGAAGCGATTGTGAGTAGGAGAGATTCCCTGATTTTGTCCTCCGCATGTTTGTTGTTAGTATATAGAATAGCTACTGATTTCTGTGTGTTTATTTTGTAACCTGCTACATTGCTAAAAGTGCTTATCAGCTCCAATAGTTTGCTGGTAGAGTCTTTGGGGTCTTTTATGTATAGAATCATATCATATGCAAATAATGATAATTTGATCTCTTCCTTTCCAGTTTGCTTTTATGAGTATCTCTTGCCTTATTGCTATAGCCAAGACTTCCAGTACTATATTAAATAAAAGTGGGGACAGTGGACACCCTTGTCTTGTTCTTGACTTTAGTGGAAAAGCTTCAAGTTTTTCCCCATTTAGCATTATGTTGGCTGTAGGTTTGTCATAAATAGCTTTTATTATGTTGAGACATGTTCCTTCTATTCACAGTTTCTGTAATACTTTTACCATGAAGGGATGTTGGATTTTGTTGAATGCCTTTTCTACATCTATTGAGATGATCATGTGATTTTTGTCCTTCAGACCATTTATATGATGTATTATATTTATTGATATGCGTATGTTGAACCATTCCTGCAACCAAGCCTACTTGGTTGGGGTGAATAATCTTTCTGGTATATTCTTGTATTTTGCTTGCCTGTACTTTGTTAAGAACTTTTGCATCTATGTTCATGAGGGAGATTGGTCTGTAATACTCCTTTTTTAATTTTGTCTTTGTCTGGTTTTGGTATCAGGGTGATGCTGGTTTTGTAGAAGGAGTTTGGTAGAATTCCTTCCTTTTCTATTTTATGGAAAAGTTTGAGAAGCAGTTGTATTCTTCCATGAAGGTCTGGTAAAATTCACCAGTGAATCCATCTAGGCCTGGACTTCTTTTTACTTGGGAGACTTTTTATAACTGCTTGGATCTCCATAATTGTTATAGGTCTATTTAAACGGTTTATCTCAAGCTGGCTGTGGTGGCGCATGCCTTTAATTCCAGCACTCAGAAGGCAGATATAAGAAGATTTCCATGAGTTCAAGGCCACCCTGAGACCACATAGTCAAATCCAGGTCAGCCTGGGCCACAGTGAGACCCTACCTCAAAAAAAAAAAAAAAAAAAAAAAAAAAAAAAAAAAAAAAAAAGGTTTATCTCATCTTGGTTTAATTTTGGTAAGTCATATGAATTACGGAAATCATCCATTTCTTTCAGATTTTCAAACTTAGAGGCATATATATTCTTAAAGTATGTCCTTATAATTTTCTGAATTTCTTTGGTATCTTTTGTAATGGTGCCTCTTTCATCTCTAATTTTATTAATCTTTGTTTCGTCTCTTTTTTTTTAATTTTTTTTAAATTTATTTGAGAGCAACAGACAGAGAGAGAAAGAGACAGATAGAGAGAGAATGGGCACACCAGGGCCTCAGGCCACTGCAAATGAACTCCAGATGCATGTGCCACCTTGTGCATCTGGCTTACATGGGTCCTGGAGAATCGAGCCTCAAACTGGGGTCCTTAGGCTTCACAGGCAAGCGCTTCACTGCCAAGCCATCTCTCCAGCCCTCTTCTCTCTCTCTTCTGGTAGGATTTGCTAAGTGTTTAACAATCTTGTTTGTCCTTTCAAAGAACCAACTCTTTGTTTTATTGATCCTTTGGATTTTGTTTTTTATTGGTTTCTATTTCCTTAATTTCTGCCCTAATCTTTATTATTTCTTCCTGTCTACTGATTTTAGGTTTGCCTTGTTCTTCTTTTTCCAAGGCCTTAAGGTGAAGCATTAAACTATTTACTTGTGATGCTCTAATTTCTTAATAGCACTTAGAGACTGCCTTTATTGTGTCCCAAAGGTTTTGCTATGTTGTTATGTCATCATCATTTGATTCTATGAATTTATTAATTTCCTTTTTGATTTCTTTAATGATCCACTCATCAATCAATAGTGTACTGTTTAATCTCCATGAATTTCTATATGCTCTGTAGTTTTTCTTGTTGCTGATTTACAGTTTAATCCTGTTGTGGTCAGATAGAGTATAAGGGATTATTTCAATTTTCCTGTATTTATTAAGATTTGCTTTGTGTCCTAATATATGGTGCTGATGGTTTCTTTTGCTGTGCAGAAACCTTTAAATTTCATACAATCCACATTTGTCAGTTCCAGGGATTATTTCCTATGCTAGTGGAGTATTTTTTCAGAGATTCTTGCTAGGGCTAAGGAAATGGCTCAGTGTTAAGGGAATTTGTTTGCAAGGCTTGCCAGCCCCAGTTTAATTCCCTAGTACCTCCATAAAGCCAAACACAAAGGGCATGTGACTGGAATTTGTTTGCAGCTGGAAGAGGCCCTCATATGCCATTATCATCTCTTTCTCTGAAATAAACATTTTTTATTTGGTTTATTTATTTTCAAGGAGGGAGAAAGAGAAAGAGAGAGAAGGGGAGGAAGAGAGAGAGAGAAATAGGAGCACCAGGGCCTGCAGCCATTGCAAATAACTCCAGATACATGCGCAATATTGAGCATCTGGCTTTACGTGGATGCTGGGAATCAAACTGGGGTCATTAGGCTTCTTAGACAAATACCTTAACTGCTAGGCCATCTCTCCAGCTCCAGTAAATTTTTTTTTTTCGAGGTAGGGTCTTACTCTAGCTCAGGCTGACCTGGAATTCACTCTGTAGTCTCAGGGTGGCCTCGAATTCACGGTGATCCTCCTACCTCTTCCTCCCAAGTGCTGGGATTAAAGGCGAGCACCACCATAGCTGGCCCCAATAAACATTTTTTTTTTAAAGTTCTTGCTCATGCCTCTATCTTGAAGTGTTTTGCCTAAGCTTTCTTCTAGCAATTTCAGTTTCAGGTCTTAGATTAAGATCTTTGGTATATTTTCAAATTGATTTTTGTACACAGTAAGAGATATAGATCTACTTTCATTTTCTTACATGGAATTTTCTGGTTTCTCAACACCATTTATTGAAGAGTTTTTTTTCTCCCAAAGTATTTTTTTCCATGAATCTTAAAGATTAGGTAGTTGTAACCATGTGGGTCCCTCCCTTTTTTCTGATTCTCCTGCCTTCACTTTCCAAGTGCTAGCAAACAGGTGTACAACACTACATCCAGCTGTGTGGGTTTATTTCTGGGTTCTCTGTTTTATTCCTTTGTGAGTTTTTGTGCTACTTTTTTTTTTACTATAGCTCTGTAGTATGGTTTGAGATTAGCTATACCTCCAGCATGACTCTTTTTGCTTAGGATTGCTTTGGTTATTTGGAATCCTTTGTGTTTCCATGTGAATTTTAATATTATTTTTCTAGTTCTGTAAAAAATGTCATTGGAAGTTTGATGTGGGTTGATTTGAGTCTACATTTGGTAATCTAGCCATTTGCACAATATTAATTCTACTGACCCTTGAGCCTAGGAAGTTTTTAAATTTTTGTTATCTTATATCTTAAGTGTTTTGAAATTTTTATCATAGAAGTCTTTTATTTTCTTGGTTAGGCTTATTCCTAGGTTTTTTATTTTTATTTATTTCTTTATTAGAGACAGAGAGAGAGGTGTGGGGGGGGAGAGTGAAAATGGGTGCATCAGGACCTCTAGTCATTGCAAATGAAGGCTAGACACATGTGCCACCATATACATCTGGCTGATGTGGTATCTGGAGAATTGAACCTGGGTCCTTAGGCTTTGCAGGCATGCGCCTTAACCACTAAGCCATCTCTCCAGCCCCTAGGTTATTTTTTTTTAAGCTATTGTGAATGAGAATTTTTTTCCTGGTAAGTTCTTTATAGAAAAGTTACTGATTTTCTAATGGTGATTTTGCATCCTATCTCTTTGCTAAAAGCATTTGCCAATTCTTCAGAGTTCTGATGGATTCCTTAGGGTCTTTTAAGTATAGGATCATGTTTTCTATAAATAGAAATAATTTGATTTCTTTCTTTCCTTTTTGTATTGTTTTTATTTGTCATCTTATTGCTATAGTTAAGACTTCCACCACTCTGCTGAGTAAGAGGGGAAAAAATAGGCCCTTGCCTGGTTCCTAATTTTAGAAGAAGTGATCTCATTTTTCCCATTTATTATAATGTTGACTATAAGTTTGTCATGTGTAGTCTTGATTATATTGAGATATCATCCTTCTGTTTCTACTTTCTTCAGGGCTTTTATAATGAAGGGATTTTTAACTTTATCAAAGACTTTTAAAATAAATATTTTTATTTATTTATTTGCAAGAAGATAGGGAGGGAGAGAGGGAAAAGGAGAGAGAGAGAGAGAGAATGGATGTACCAGGGCCTGTTGCCACCGTAACAGGCATGCACTGCTTTGTGCATCTGGCTTTATTTGGGTACTGGAGAATTGAACCCAGGCCATCAGACTTTTCAAGCAAGTGCCTTAACTGCTGAGCCATCTTTCCAGTCCTCAAAGACCTTTTTTGCATATGTTGAAATAATCATGTGATGTCTGCCCTTAAGTCTATTATGTGCTCTATTATCCTTATTGATAGTATATATTGAGCCAAACTTGCATCTCTAATGTGAAACCAACATTGTCAAGATGTATGACCTTCTCTGTGTGCTTTTCATTTTGTTTTATAACCATTGTGTGAGAAATTTTACACCTATGTTCATCAGGAACATTTGTTTATAGTCTTCTTTCTATTGTTATTTTTGCCCCTAATCTGGTTTTTAGAGTTACTTTGGTAGTACCACTTCCCTTCCTGTTTTATGGAACAGTCTGGGGAGTTCAGTTAGCTCTTAGTAAAGGGTTGGTAGAACTTGGCAGTGAATTTGGTCCTGGGCTTTTCTTTATTGGGAGACTTTTTAGTTTTGTCTTTTTGAGGCAGGGTCTCACTTTAGCCCAGTCTGACCTGGAACTCACTCTTGAGCTCCAGGGTGACATTTAACTTGTGCCATCTCAGCCTACTCAAGTACTGAGATTATGTCCATGAGCCACCATGACCAGCTGGGAGACATTTTATTATCAACCTCCATATTAGGATCTGTTTAAATTGTTTATATACCTTCAATTTAATTTAATTTTGGCAGGTCATAAATATCCATTAGTTTGAAATATAAATTTTTAGATCAGTCTTTAATGATCCTATTGATTTTACTGGAATTTGTATTAATGGCCCCCCTTTTATTCATTTCTTTGTTTCCTTGTTTTTCTCTTTTTCTTTTACTTTAACTTTTTTTTTTTTTTTTTTTTTTTTGAGGTAGGGTCTCATTTTAGCTCAGCCTGACCTTGAATTCACTATGTACTCTCAGGCTGGCCTCAAACTCACAATGATCCTCTTATCTTGGCCTCCAGAGTGTTGGGATTAAAGGTGTATACCACCACTCCTGGCCTTTTTTTTTTTTAATTTTTAATTTTATTATTTTAGTCTTTCTGTTTCCTGTAGTTGGTTTGGCTAGGAACTCCAGATGCATCCATTACCTTGTGCATCTGGCTTATGTGGGTCCTGGGGAATCAAACCTGGGTCCTTTGGCTTTGCTGGCAAGTGCCTTAACTGCTAAGCCATCTCTCCAGCCCAAGATCTCTATAATTTTTAATGTGATAATTCATAGCTATATACTTTCCTCTTAGAACTGATCAGTTGTATCCCAAAGTTTCTGGGAGGTTGTATTTTCATTTTCCTTTGATTCTAGGAATTTTAAATCTCCTTTCTTAGCTGTATATTCAGTCTCTGCATTTTTGTGTAGTTTCTGTAGTTCCTCTTGCTAGTGATTAGATTTCTAATTTTGTTCCTTTGTAATTTGATAAGATAAATTATTTCAGTTCTTTGGCATTTAAAAATATTTTTATTTATTTATTTGAGAGAGAGAAAGAAGGAGAGAGAGAGAGGGAGGGAGAGAATGGGTGTGCCAGGGCCTTCAACCACTGCAAACAAATTCCAGATACATGTGCCCCTTGTGCATCTGGCTTACGTGGGTCCTGGAGAATAGAACCAGGATCCTTTGGGTTTGCAGGCATACGCCTTAACTGCTAAGCCATCTCTCCAGCCCCTTCTTTAGCATTTTAAAGACATTTTTCCAACTTACAATGTGGTCTATTATAGAGAAAGTTCCATGTGTTCCTGAGAAGAATTTTCCCATATCTCTTGCACATAATATTCTGTTAAGATATCTATTAACTTCATTTGCTCTATGGATTAGTAATGATACAGGAATTTGGGTGTCTTTGAGAGCATCCAGCCTTATCTTGGCTCTTGGGTGGCAATAACTCAGGAGCTACTACAAAGCTCTCATTGAGTCAGTTGTCTTCCAGGTTCTTATCTTAAGAATTTCCATGAATGAAATCCACAGATCAGAGGATGAGGTTTAGAAAGATAGGGAGCGCTTATATAGAGAGATGCAGCTTAGAATTTAAGAGAAGGAACGAATATAGAGTTCTTACCTAAACAGGGTTAGGAGCAGGATTCCCCTACATCTGGTGTTTGGAGTCAGGTTTTCTGGGAAGGGGAAATCTTCCCAGGAGTCTTAATTCTCCAGGAAGGGTGTAACCTTGGAAGGTGGTGATTAACTCCCCTAGGAAAGAGTAGCTCTGGGGAAAAAGAGGTAAAAAATGGCCACACCCTTCTGACCTCTAGCAAAGTGGAATGACCCAGATTCTCCCCCTACAGGCTCAAAAACATCCTTTGCTTTTACTTTTTGGGACTCTGTAACCCCTCAACTGCTTCAATTCCTCCTCAAAAAATGTAACCCTAACTGACATTAGAGAATTTGGAAGATGACCGGACTGTTGTTGTCTTTAAGATTAACGGGGTCATTGGGTGTGGCCGTTGGAGTACCTTTCCAGTGGATCTACCTGTGGTACCCCAAAGGTGTTTTGGTATAATGTGGGAAGATAGTTCTGGATAAAGATGTTGGGGAGAAAGAATAAAACAAAAGGAGCTGGGGGAAGTAGCCACTAAGCAAATTGGGGCTCATAAGGGTTCTCATTTTTGTAGACTTTCAGGCCTTGGAGGGTGATATAGGGACCCAGGTAGATGAAATTAAGATTGTCATAGAGAATCCTGCCTCCCAACGTAAGGAAGCGGTCACCGTAAGGAGCGCGGCGCGGGCGCCCTGGGACCCCAGCTCCCCATATTTTGGCAAGTTGCGGGCGCCGAGCGCTGAGCAAGACGCGGGGCACGGCCACAGGCAGAGCCCGCAGGCTCGGCTCCAAGTTTGCTGCCACCCTTGCACCGTGCGCCCGCCCGATGAGATATGGGGGGGGGGGCGTCTACTGCAGCGGTGTCAGGGTGAGGACCGGCCATATATGCCCGTGGGGCCCTGAGCCATCAATAACAAAAAGTGCGCGGGCGCCTGCCAGGCAGGGATGTCTTACAAGCCTAACTTGACCGCGCACACGCCCACAGTCCTCAGGAAGTCCACTCGCCTTCCACTAGCATGGTGACCTCCTCCCAGTACCGTCAGCTGCTGAGTGACAATGGGCCACCATCGCTAGGCTATACCCAGGGCACCGGGAAAAGCCTGGCGCCCAGAGCAAATATGCCGAGCTGCTAGCCATCATTGAAGAACTGGGAAAGGAGACCAGACGCCCCTACACAGGGAGCAAGAGCGCCTTGGAGCAGCTCAAATGAGGCATCATCTTCGCCCGAGGGCTGGTTCAGACAGAATGCAAAGCCAGATCCTAGTCTCTTTAGATCTGAAGGTCCTGTCTTTCTGCAAGATGGGAGGTTACAGTTCATCTCTCCTGTTGAGACAAAACTCTTGTTTTCAAAATGGTAACAGTTTAGTTTTTTCTGCCATGGTTCACTAAGCTCTATACCTATACCTTCAAAGATTGGGAAAAGATTTTGCAGTTAAGATTTGCATTTTAAATAGTTAAGATGACCCAGGTTTTTTTTTCCTTTTTTTGATTTTTAGCATTGACTTAAAGTTGCATGTGACATTACTTTCCAGCAAACTGCCCAGTGTCTCGCTTTAACCTTCTTTTGAATACATTTGAATCACCCAAATTGGTCTGCTCCTTTTCATAAGCTTGTCTGACTCTGAGGACTTGTAGTGCACACAGACAGCACGCTTCACTTGTAGCTGGCTCGCTTGCCATACGGTGGATCCTGCTCAACAGAGCTTTGCTTAAGCATTTGCATGACTGAGTGCTTTGAAGTCAATCTTAAAGATGCACAAGTTATAAATACGAAGAGCAATCTACCAAACCTAACAAGCACCCTGAACATTTTCATACTAAGAGTGTAGATTTCAGTTCTCTGTTTACTGTAAGTTGACCAAAACATCTGGAAGAAAATGACTAAAATTGTTTGCATCTTTGTATGTATTTATTACTTGATGTAATAAAGCTTATTTTCATTAAAAAAAAAAAGGCAGTCATAGGAATATCTGAGTGTGGACTAACTGTAAGTGAGAGGAGATATGTTAAAAAAGCAGTTGAACATAGAAGGTCCAAAAATTAACAGAATTTCCATTTCCAGGGGCTGGAGACATGGCTCAGCAGTTAAGACGCTTGCCTGCAAAGCCTAGTGACCTGGGTTTGATTCCTTAGTTTCCACATAAAGCTAGACACACAAAATGATACATGCCTTTGGAGTTCATTTGCAGTGGCTAGAGGCCCTGGCAAGCCCAGTCTCTCTCTTTCTCACTCTCTCTCTTTCTGTTTCTCATCTCTCTTTGCTAGCAAATAAAATAAAATAAATATATAAATAAATATTTAAAAGAATTACTGCTAGATGTCGTGTTTGGTGTTGCATGCCTTTAATCCCAGCACTTGGGAGGCAGAGGTAAGAGGATTGCTGTGAGTTCAAGGCCACCCTGAGACTGCTTAGTGAATTCCTGGTCAGCTTGGGCTAGAGCAAGAACCTACCTTGAAAAACCACAACAAAGAGAGAGAAAGAGAGAGAGAGGGAGAGAGGGAATTGCTATTATCAGAGATGATAGGCATAATTCTCTTTTATCATGAAGATCCAGAAATCATTTCTAAAACCACTCACCAAATGCCACAGTGGTGTTGTCTGGCATGTCTGAATCTGTGTTTGTGGATATCATAAAGAAGATGAAACAGAAAAATGAATTATATAATTACTATACATATATATGGCATTTAATCTTGATAATGGCACAAGTGTCATTTTGAGTTTCCATGGGCACATCTAAAGTCTAAAGTCACATTGTTTTGTATAATTGCCACTCTTTTCATTTGACCTTTGGAATTTAGAAGGCAAATTATCTGAGTGATGTTGCTTAAAGATTTGAGGCATGCTTTATTTTGTCAATAAACTCTTTTGATGGGTGTTTGATACCTAGCAGGTAGCCAAAATTTAACTCTATATATTTAGAGTCAGTTGCAGCTGTTTAGAATAGCTTTCTTTTGAGATCTGGGAGATCTATGGGTCCTCTAGCATTTGTGTCACCTGCTGGGATGAGTCAGGGCTGTGCTGACCATATGGCTTCTTTTGAAAACATGAGGGCTTTACTTCCATAGTGACTTCCCGTTTGCAGACTGCACACTGGTTGGAGTCTAATCTCTGGGCTTCTGTGTCCTCCCTGACCAAGAAAATAGGTGACATACTACAGCTATAAGACATATTAGGAATGTACTGTTGTTTCCTGTATGACTTGGGGGACTGAACTAAAATATTGGCCACTCCTTTTGCCCCAGTGTCCTCGTTGGTTTTGGCTGCTACATCTGATTATTGAACACCCAGAAGACAGTTACATCAGTCTTGAAGAAAAGTATGGAAATAGGGCATATCTGAACACCATTTGACTTTGGATCTAGTTAAAGGATAGTATAAAACTTTAACATTATCCTGTAAGATGTCTGGTGAAATGGTAAGCCATATCTAAAAATTAGAAAGCATATATATCTTACTTAACATTTTTAAATAGGCTAAACATGTTAAAAGCTCTAGAGACAATTTTTACCAACAAATTCAGTGTACCTGAAAATGGTTTTAGTTAGAAAGCATCTAAAGCAGAATAAAGTCTTAACAGTTCTGTTGTAAGATCTTTCTTATTGATTAGCCTCAGGCAAGAGCAACTTTTTTTTTATTTCTATCTGGAGCCACTCTGTGGATTATATCACATTCTTTTTCCTCTTGGAAATACTGGAAACATAACTTTAGAAGGAGGAAAAGCTTCAGAATATCTTTTTCTAAATAGTGACATGAGCGTGGAGGATCAGGAAAGCATGTTTAGAGTCAGTATAGATACTACCCTTTTGATCTTTGTTTAGTTCTATGTGCTGGTAGGACCACCAGTTTTGTTAGCTGAGCACTATCACCTAAGGGAAGGGGTGTCCTTTCAGTTGTCTCATTGAGGGTGATAATTATATAGCCAGCCCTGTAGATTCTTTATTCTATCAAGAAGGGTTATCTTAAGGACAATTATCAGTTAGCTAGCAATTTCCCTTAGAATGTATACACAGCCAGGTTGTTTCCCAAAGTTAATTTGGTATCCTTGGGGGATTAAGAGAATTTCTGTTGTTGTTTTTTAGAGGTACGATGGCTTTGAACTATTGATCATCTCTTTTTTAAACTTTTTATTGATAACTTCTATACATAAAGACAATATACATGATCATAATGCCCTCTCATCATTTCGTTCTTTCCCTCCCCCACTGGTTCCCTTCTTTCTAACTAGTCTCACTTCTCTTTTGATGTCATTATTTTCCCCTCCTATTATATAGGTTTTGTGTAGTCAGCATCAGCCACTGTGAGGCCATGAATACTTACAGCCCTTTTATGTCTGGAAGACAGTATTGTAAAGCACTCCTTCTTTTCTTTTGGCTCTTACATTCTTTTTGCCAACTCTTCTACAATGATCCCTGAGCCTTGGAGGGTATGATAGAGATGTCTTACTTAATGTTGAACACACTGTGCTCTCACTTCTTCTCAGCACTTGGTGAGTTTTGAGTTACCCCAGTGGTCACTGCCATCTGAAAAGAGAAGCTTTTTTAAACAAAAGTGAGAGTAGCTTTAGTATATGGGTAGAAATGTAAGTATTTAGAGGGCAGTTTGGTGGGCATAATATACTCATTTAGCCAGACAACAGTAACTTCCTCCTAGGGCTTATTTTCTTCCCAGCCATAGCTTTTGATCTGGTTTGGAATAGGCTTCAGACCCAGTCAGAGAGCAGTTTGTTTCACCCATAACCTACATGCCACTATTGCACTTGTTGGTGTATTGAACTCCTGATCTTCTTGCTTCTACCTGTTGAGCAATTTCTTACTGGTGTGTTCCACCACAACCAGCAGAAATCTGTGCTGCACAAGAATTTCTCAAAGTTGCCTGAGGGTTTCAGGGAGTGAGCAGGAGATAATGGACCTCATCCTTTCTCTATGACAAAACTAATCTCAAATATTTTATAGTGTCTTGGCAAGTTGGACCCTGCAATTTGAAATTTTATCTTCTCTTTCTGCCAGGAAATTGAAAAGTCCTATGGTCTAACCTACAGCTTTGGTCATCTCTAGATAGTCTTGAAGATAGAAAAAGAGTTGGACATAGGAACTTCACTCCATTTACCTTTCCTTCAAAATAGGCCTAGTTGAAGGATGGTACTATAATTGAGTCCCCCCAGAGGGCCAGGTTTCCTTATCTCCCAGAGGTTTAATACCAGGCATGAGTGGAAAAGACTAATTAATGCCTTTGACCTAGTTTCTATTGTTTGGGATCAGGGTAATGCTCCCATTTCATGCAGGAGGGAGTGGGTCCTCAATGGACCTCAAATTGTAATCTCAAAATATGGCTGCCTAACATAAAGGCAATCAACTCACAGTAGTCTATGTGATCCATGGGTTAGTTCTTAAAGGGGAATAGGAAAGAGACTTGATGTTCCAGGTGAAATAAGAAGGAAGAGGATTCCTCTGCCATGAACTTGAAAAGGGACTCTTGTGAAACCTCCTCTGTGGGGACATAGAGAAGCATGTCATTTACACATTGGAGGAATAAACTTGAGTACTGAACAAACATCAGTGACTTGTTTTTAGACAGCAAATCCTCTTCTTTTGCACAACCTTTTGTACATCCACTCTCTTTCTTACTTTTTCATCTATAACTCTATTACTTTGGATCAGATCTTGAACATCTGAAAGTCATAATCACAGGTAAAACTTTAACAGTCCTGTGTTCCATCAACAAATCCAAATCAAGCAATATATTAAAGATATGTCACAATAAGCATTTGAACCCATCTATTTTTTTTTTTTTTTTTTTAATTTTAGTCTGTAAGGCAATTTAAAAAGCAGAGTTGAAGATTTATTTTGGTTTTTCTAGGTAAGGTCTTGCTCTAGCCCAGACTGACCTAGAATTCACTATGTAGTCTCAAGGCTGCCCTCGAACTCACAGTGATCCTCCTACCTCAGCCTGAAGTTTTACTTTTGTTTAGTCTTAAGAACATCTATCTACCATTGCAGCAAGCATATATAAACATTTTGCATTTGAAAGCTGAAAACATAGGAACTTGTTTCCAGTAATTTACCATCACCTTAAAAAAATTATCTATATTTCTGTGTACATTTTTAGTATCTTAGCCACCATTTTGTCTAAACTAGGCCAGGTATAAACCTAATCCTAAAATAGAAATCTATAGCAATTAATCTGATGTACTTTATTTTTTTATTTTTTATTTCTATTTATCTATTTATTAGAGACAGAGAGAGGGTGTGTGTGTGTGTGAGAGAGAGAGACAGTGAAAATGGGCACACCAGGGCCTCTAGCCATTGCAAGTGAACTCCAGATGTGTGTGCCACCATGTGCATCTGGCTAACATGGGACCTGGTGAATTGAACTGGGGTCCTTAGGTTTCACAGGCATGTGCCTTAACCGCTAAGCCATCTCTCCAGCCCCTAATGTACTTTCATGTAGGGTTAGTTTGATTAACATAAAGCAATTTTATGTCTCACCATTCTTGTTATCTATGGCTATGAAAATCAGTGAAGCCTAGACAAGATAGCCAGCAGTCTATGTCTAAATGGTGTCAGCATTGTTTATAAACACTAGATTTCAGTGGTACAACCTGGGGTTAACTCACTTTGACCCTGGAATTGTGAATGGGGCCCCACAACATGACTTAAAAGTGAGAAAGCAAATGTTATCAGAACATGGAGGAGTCTTTTTTGTCTAAGAACAAAAGTCACAGTGAATGAAACTAGATTATTTCTTTCATAAAACTTAAATTATAAACCCAGTACTGACCATTTAGCAGAATTAACATTCTTAGATATGAGATTTAAATATAGCTTTATAAAATCATCAGTAACTAATATATAAATCTTGATCTTGTTAAGGCCCAGCTTCCCTAGTAGCTTAAAGCCTGAATAGAAACATAGCTATGTTGATTGAACAATTTTAAAGCCAGTTTTCATAACTGTTTTTTTAGAGAGAGAGACAGATAGAGAATGGGCATGCCAGCGGCCTCTCAGCTGCTGTGAACAAACTCCAGATGCATGCCTTCCCTTGTGGGCAAGTGTGGCATTGCACCCTTGTGTCACATTGTGTCTGGCTAAACGTGGGACCTGGAGAATCATATGGGCATTCTTAGGCTTAGCAGGCAGGCGCCTTAGCCGCTAAGCCATCTCTCCAGCCCTTCATAACTGTTCTCATGAACAAACTGACATCAGTCAACTGAACTTTAACCTTGATATAATGAGATATAGTAACTGACAAATTATGATTACCAGTTCATATGTTGCTAA
Source organism: Orientallactaga sibirica (assembly GCA_036365145.1). Classification (NCBI taxonomy): domain Eukaryota; kingdom Metazoa; phylum Chordata; class Mammalia; order Rodentia; family Dipodidae; genus Orientallactaga; species Orientallactaga sibirica. The sequence goes on along the minus strand of JAEOAD010000015.1, from coordinate 28,691,160 downwards.
GTTATAATGTTCTAGCTTGCTGTAAGCCTTAGGTAAACCTGGCTGTTGCTTGCATTTTATGATTCTTTTCCTGTCCCCCAAAAGTCTGAGAACTACATTCCAAAAAGCCTTAGTGATTTTAGAAAAGAGAGAAAATATTTAGAGAAAATCAAAATTCTTTATGTGCTGTTTGTCATCTTCCTTTTCCTTCTCACAGAGACAAGTGGCTGTCTTAAAAGGATGTCTGGAAGAGGAATTGACTTAACTATGCTTGGGATCTGAAGCCCAGGGACTTCTACCCTTCTGATAACCTAGCTTTCCATGAATTTAAATAGCTTATAATGACTTATTAATATAATTTATATTATAGTGAGATAGAAAGAGTGGAACAACAGATAGAATCTTAACACATTTAAAGTCTCAATAGCCATGTGTGGCACTTTTATTTAGTTAGAAAAGTAAGCCCCTGGGGGCCTCAGGATGAAGTTTCCTGTAGGAGGTCAGCACACATGATCCCATGAGTGCTGAGGTGGCATCTTAGAGCAAAGAAATCCTATCCATAAGGCATTGTCTAGATCATACTCAAGCCCAGGGGGTGAGGGTATAATCTAGGGAAGCCTTTGCTGAAGACACCTTACTACCCAACTATAAAACAAAAGATGAAATACTGGAATGTCTTTCAGATCTCTTTTGTTTCCTTCTCTACTGAATCCTCTAGAAGCCTTTTTCTCTCTTTGTAAATGGCCACAGAGAGAGAGAGAGAGAGAGAGAGAGAGTGTGTGTGTGTGTGTCAGACTTACTTGGGCTTTTGCTTTTACCACTGTAGTCTGGGGTAACCTTTATCCTGAACTTCCTCATTAGCAACAGTGAGAGGAAGCAGAGGCTATGTAGTTAGCTGCTCCCTGACCTTCATCACTCTGTATTAGTACTTTTGATCTACATGGCCTCTTAGTCTGCCTTTTGCCTGGTTGATCTTAGCTTGCCTGAACTCATTAAGGACCTCTTTCAGAACCATTCAGCATCCCATACCAGTGTCTACATATTCTTTTTGGAGTCATGCTGATGGCATGTCTCAGCCACACATTCATATATTTGGTCTCTGAGCATGTCTCATCCACTAGAGCAGTACTGGAAAAGAAAGAAAGAAAGAAAGAAAGAAAGAAAGAAAGAAAGAAAGAAAGAAAGAAAGAAAGAAAGAAAGAAAGAGAGAGGAGGGAAGAAGCAAGGAAGGAAGGGTGGGAAACAGCTTTGAAGTAAAGATTTAGCCTTATATGTCAAAAAAGCTAAATCATTTCTAGTACTATGTAAGACAGGGAGGGCTTCAACATCCTTTTGGGTTGAGCCTCTGATATTCTCTTAGAACATTTTGACTCTTTTATCTGTCGAGCTGCCTGGATTAGAAAAGGCATACTGTAATTTACCACATGTAACATTGCGAATAAAACTGTCTATAGGTAAAACATCTTATTTCTTCTAATATAAAAAGCAGACAGAGAACATCAGACAGAAGGTGGCCATTAGCAAGGATCTCTAATGTTTGAGCCATCCTATCCTCTTAGCTCCTAGATGAAGGCACTAGGAACTCAAAAATGGGCTATGAGCCTACCCTGCCATTTCTGCTGGTCCACTGAGTGTGTCACAGCTGGTGCTATCATTGTCAGTGGGGTCTGGCTATTGCCACCATCCCACTGCTGCTTGCTGCCTAGCATGGGTCACAGTCCTGTGGGGTTCCGGTGCTATGTAGGGTCCTCCTGTTGTGCAGGGTCATGCTGCCATAGACCCTGTCCATGCATGGTGTATGAATCTGTGTCCCAAGGCATCCTGCCTGGCAGAAAACCAGTATAGCAATCACAGGCAGAGTCTGTATTTCCCCCAGACTTGGGTTTGGGCTCTCAGAGGAATCAGCATGAACCTCTCAGGTCCAGTCCCCTAAAAGGTCATTAGCATTTAAAACTCGGTGTTCCATAGAGTAAAGCATATATGGTCTGTTTCTGACTTCACAAGTGGGCAAGAAGGGAAAACATAAAGGTTTAACTTGATCTCCCATAGAAATTTATTAAATCTGCCCATTTACCTACTTTTAAATATGCCCAGTTTCCAAGTGGAAGAGAGTTGTAGAGAAAAAAATAGAGAATAGAGGTGAGAATTAGGAAACAGAATAGATCATGTCTTCTGGTGATACAGGATTTTGGGGTTCAGGATGGCTCTCCCAAACCTATGAACCCTAATTTTGAGTCCTTGTTTTTATTATTTATTTATTTATTTATTTTTGAGAGAGACACAGAGAGAGGGAGAAAAAGACAGATAAAGATGGGCGTGCCAGCAGCCTCTCAGCTGCTGCAAACAAAATCCAGATGCTTGCGCCCCCTTGTGGTCAAGTGCGACATTGCGCCCTTGCGTCACTTTGCATCTGGCTAAACGTGGGACCTGGAGATTGGAACCACTGTTCTTAGGCTTAGGAGGCAGGCGCCTTAACCACTGAGCCATCTCTTCAGCCCTTGAGTCCTTATTTTTAATAAAGAATTGATAAAATGGACTCAAGAAAGATAAATTATGAATTATTGAGTTTATTTAAGGAGAAATAATTTGTGATGTTTATTTAGGGGAAATTAATATCTAGGAAAAGGCTGGGGTACTTACACACACACACACACACACACACACACACACACACACACACAAAATTAAACATAGAGGTCCCTTCAAATAACAGAGCAGAGAGGATTAAGAAATAGTGAAGGCTGGGCATGGTGGCACATGCCTTTAATCCCAGCACTTGGGAGGCAGAGGTAGGAGGATCTCTGTGAGTTCGAGGCCACCCTGAGACTACAGAGTGAATTCCAGGTCAGCCTGGCCTGGGCTAGAGTGAGACCTTACCTTGAAAAACCAAAAAAAAAAAAAAAAAAAAAAAAAAAATGAAGGACTCAGAGATCACAGAAAAATCATGATATAATGAAAGGGAGAAGTTACCCCCAAAGGATGACACAGATAGAAGGCAAGAAGAAAAACACACAAGCCAAGATAAGTGCTCTCCCCTTCCCAGTCAGGCTGGGAACGAGGGACAGACTCTTGTGGATGCTGAAGGCCAGGTCACAGGGTAAAAGGAAGCATAAGTAGACTGGGTCAGGTGGGTAACCTCCTTTATATGGTTCAGACATCCAATCACGGTGATCCTCATCATCAGGCTCAGATGTGTAAGCAGAGATCTGATTGATTTGGACTCAAGGAGCTAACTTAGAAGGCACCAAGATATGATTGGTTTGTGGATTCAGAGGGCTGATGCAGACAGGCTGAGCTGAAGAAGCAGGAAGTTCCTATTGGGCATGCCAATGGCAGCCATCTTCTAGAGAAAGGATCTGATCCAAGTTTCAGTTTTGCCAAGAATGGCATCTCCTTGTTCCCTCTTTGGGATTTTGTCCTTAACTAACTGCCTCCTATTGAAGGAGAAATAGGAGAAAGCTATCTTTTTTTTTTTTTTTTTAAGGAAGTTTCAGTTAGAAATTGAGGCCCAGGGAGAACTAGATGCCACCCCACATGCTAACCCTTCTTGGCATTAATGGAACTTGTGGCAGGAATGGAATTCATGTTTGATCCAGACCTGTCTGTAAGACTCATTTACAGCTGGTACTAGCATACTACCTAAGTGGACTGACACTGGGGTCCACTCTCCCAATCTACAAACCAATAGTGGTTTCCCCTTATATACCTGAATCTGATGAAAGGATACCTTTTCTATATTTCCCTCTCTTGCCCACGTCTCCTTGCTCTGGACACGGGGTTCATGTGAATCTGGTCTCTCCCTCTCCACTCAGCCTGGCTGGGTGAAGGGGAGAACATAATACTGTTTCTTGCTCTGGGAGAACTTTTCTGCTTGTTTCTGCTTTAGTTTGGGGTAATTTTCACTTTAAGTACATGTGAGATTTTCTTTTGGTCTCTGAATCTGCCATGTACGTATTTGCCTTATACTCCAGATCTACCACATAAGTACTTTCTCTAACTCTGGGCCCATTATCTGTGCAACTTCTCTAAATTCAGGGTAGCCATGGGTACAACTCTCTTCACTATTCATTTCTCATCTGAATTTCTTGGTTTCTGCTTTGATATTTTCCCTCTGCTATCCTTCCTTAAGCCCTCACCATTTGCCTTCTTAACTTCCTTTCATAGGGAAGCACAAGGTGGATTCTGTGTGTGTCTCTTATAAATCTCCATATAGACCTAAGTTCTATCTTCAACATGCTTGTGGCTCTACTCCAGTCTTTCCTTAAAAACCTGAATTTCCCTTAAATGAATCTCACGCACTGTGTTGTGTTTTCCACATGAGTGTATCTTTCTTACTTTCCATGTGCTTATGTCTCTGCTCTAGGCCTTCTTCCTAGATCCCAATTCCCTTAATTAAACCTCACAAATTGTGATTTCTCTTGAAATAAACTTAATAATTTCTAATTTATTCTCTTGAGTTAATTTTTATCAATTCTTCATTAAAATAGAACAGAACCTAAAATTGGCGTTCATAAACTTGGGGGATCTGCTTCTGAACCCCCAAATCCTGAATCGCCATTTCTCCTTCATTGTCATGAGAAAGACAGGAAGCAAGAAAATCTTAACCTCTGAAATTCCCAGCTAAAGCACCAGATATGGTATGGGAACTTGGGGTGTTTTTGAGAGCATCAGAGCCTTATCTTGGCTCTTAGGTGGGCAATAAATCAGGAGTTGTGGCCTCAGAAGCTCAGTGGTCACACAAAGCTCTCACGGAATCAGAGGCCTTCTGGGTTCTTATGAATTTCAACAAATGAAATCCACAGATTATAAGTTAGAAAAATTTTATTATAGGGCTAGCTTATGGAAATAGAGTCTAGAGCTTACGAGAAGGGAAAAATATAGAGTTCTTGCCTAAAGAGGGACAAAAGTGAGGTCCTAGGACATGGGAAGGACCCCCTAGAAACCCAGGCTGGGTTCTTTCAAGGGAGCCTACTGGTTGAAGGGTTGAACTGGTCATTTTAGTCCTGATGGCAGTTTTTCTGGGAAAGGGCAATTCTCTCAGGAAGGGTGTCACATTCTTGGAAGGGGGTGATTATCTCTCCTAGGAAAGGGAAACTCTTTTAGGGAAGAAGAGATAAGAAAAGGCTACACCCTTCTGGCATTGCTGACCTTCAATAAAGTGGAATGGCCCAGATTCTCCCCTATAGACACAAAAACATTCTCCACTTTTATTTTCACCCTGCATCTACCTTAGTAACTGCAGTTTGATCTCTATGGAGTAGTAACTGCAATCTTTTCATTATTGTTTGTGGATGACCTGTGTGAGGATGAAATTAAGATGCTGAAGGTAAGCCCTATTGTTGCAGCAGGATCTAGCTGACATTTTTTTGAGAGAGAGAGAGAGAATGGGTGCACCAGCAGCCTCTCATCTGCTGTGAACAAACTCCAAACACGTGTGCCCCCTTGTGGCCAAGTGCAGCATTGCACCCTTGCGTCACTGCATCTGTGTAAACATGGGACCTGGAGAATTGAACAGGTGTTCTTATGCTTAGCAGGCAAGTGTCTTAACCACTAAACCATCTCTCCAGCCCCCCCACCCCTTTTGAGAGAGTCAGAGAGAGAGCTAGCTGACATTAAAAAAAATTTTTTTTTATTTATTTGAGAGAGAGATGGGGGAGAGGAGAGAGAGAGAGAATGGGCAAACCAGGGACTCCAGCCGCTGCAAATGAACTCCAGGCACATGCACCACCTTGTGCATCTGGCTTATGTGGGTTCTAAGGAATTGAACCTAGGTCCTTTGTCTTTCCAGGCAAGCGTCTTAATTGCTAAGCCATTTCTTCAGTTCCTAGCTGATGTTTTATGCCCTCTAGTGTTATTTTATGAAATTGGTATTCCTGATGTTCAGTGCATAGGCATTTGCTATTGTTGTCTTCATGGTGAATTCTTCACTTTTTAAGTATGCTGTGGAATTCTCTGTTCCTTCTAATTTGGGGTTTGATATTTTATCATATAATAGTCATACCAGCATACTTTTACCTTCTGTTTGATAATTTAATTTCCATTCTTTGACTCTCAGTGTGTTGATGTGTTTGCCTGTGAGTTATGTTTCTTGGAGAAAATAGTTGGATCATTCTGTTCATTCTTTGTTCTTCTGTGATATTTTAAAAGATCTTTTTTTTATGTCTCTTAAATTCTGTTTTATAAAATTTATAAAATATTTTATTTTTCTTTGCCTTTCTGTGGTATTCTTTATTTCTTACAATTGGTTTGCTGTTTAATTCCATACCAAGTTTCTATTTTCAGTGCCTGCTCAGTATTTCCTTTCATTTTTCTAATTTTTGATATCTTTCTGTTTTTTCAACACATGTGTATGTGTATTTTATTCTATATCAAATAATTACAATAGCTATACTCTTTGAGACTTTGTTTTGCCTTTGGTTTTCTTTTGATAATTTTTAATAATAGCTTGTTTTATTGTGAATTTTTTTTTTGGAGAGAGAGACAGAGAGAGACAGAGAGAGAGGGAGAGGAAGACAGCTAGAGATGGGCACGCCAGCAGCCTCATAGCTGCTGCGAACGAAATCCAGATGCGTGCGCCCCCTTATGGTCAAGTGTGGCATTGTGCCCTTGCATCACTTTGCATCTGGCTAATCGTGGGACCTGGAGACTGGAACTGCTGGAGATTGGAACCGGCGTTCTTAGGTGTAGGAGGCAGGTGCCTTAACCACTAAGCCATCTCTCCAGCCCTTTATTGTGAATTTTGATTGTGCTAATCATCTTTGTCCCACCTTTAATATTATTAGCTCTTATTCCCTTGTATCAGCTTTCTTTCTCCCCTCCCCTTCTGTCTTTCTCTTGGTGTGGTTCTTTGAAAGTATTCCTTATTCTTTTTAGAGATTTGATTTTAAATCTGTCCCATCATTTAAAAAAAAAAAAAGCTAAGCACAGCAAAATGGATTAAAGAAAAACCCAAATACCTATGTCCTTTGGTGCCATTTATCTTCCATCCACCTAAACATTGGATATTGCATACCTGACATGACTGAGGAGCTAAAAAGTAAGCACATTCCTTCTCCTCAGAGTATGGAAATCTGGTCAGGGCACATGCAGACAGAAATTATAGGATATCTAAGTAAGTAACAAGGTGAAGGCAGTCAAAAGAGTGGCATCATAAAGGCAGTGTTTCTCTGGAAGTTGTGGAAGTTCAATGGCACAAAGTTCAGTTAGCACGAGCAGTTTCTCATTATTTAGAGTAAGACAGAATAGACTAGATTTCTGAGAAAACAAAATTAATCACTTCTCTCAATAAGTTAGTAGGAGCTATGTGCTTGGCAATTCCTGGGAAGGATGTGAGAATTAGACACCATCCTTTCACAAAATCTTAATGGTTAAAATGGAATGTTTGGGGTATTTATAGTTCTATGTTCAATTTCCAGGCACTTTTACTTGTAATTAACTTCAAGTTCTGCATAATATTGAGAGAAAGTCATTGTTAATAAAGGCTTGCCATTTACTTATTTATTATATAAATAATGTTATATGCTACAATGCTGCCATACTAAGATGAATATGTATGAAGTTAGAGTGATTATAAACGTCTCAGAATAAGCTTGAAGGCAGAGATGGGTGAAGGAAGGCTGAGGAATGAACACATTATAAATCATTTTTAGCTCTCAACATTCTACAGTGGATATCAGCTTTCTTGCAATTAAGGATTGTAGGTAGATGTATCTGCTAACTCACCCCTCATCTACCCATCCACCATCCAAACCAGCCAGTGTTATTAGACACTTATTGTAGACACTGCCTACATGCTGCTGTGGCTATAGAGGGAAGGCTGTTTCTCTGGGACTTTTTAAGAGATGGTAGTTCATTATGAACAATAGTGTATTGCAAATTATTAGATACACAATGGCTTTTTCATAGATATTATTTAATGATAAGTAATTTGAAAAGGCACTTAAAATGATATATTTAGGTGGCAGTAAGTTTTGAAAAATTATGTTGGAACATAAAAGTATAATTATACTTTAAGAATTTATCTTACTCTTTAGCTTGTTAAATTTGACTTTATAATTTGAATATAAATATTCATGCCAATACAGTGTACACATTTTGATTTTAAGTACTAGCTTATGTGATTATGTACATTTTTACATATTGACTGGTCATAACTTTTTTTTTCATTTTACAAATTACATTTCAAAGAGCTCATATATCCTGACCCAAATGAGGTTAAATAGTAGAGGTATATTTTCCTCTCATTAGAGAGTTGATTATATGTGGAATGCAAGATGTTACTTCAGTGTACAAAGCACTTCAGGATTCATTCTTATTGTGATTAGGAAGAACAAAATTTATCTTCCTTTTGGATGAGATAAAAAATTACAAAGATTGTAATCCATAGTAAAACAGTAATGGTAATAATTATATTACCATTATTGACTTTGCTCTTCTTGTATTTAAACCATATTGATTATCTTTTTTTATTTTGTAGATGAACACAAAACCTTTCCTGCAGGATCAGAATGCACAATAGAAGATCATGTGATTGCGGGAAATGTGGAAGAATTTCGCAAGGATTTCATTTCTAGAATATGGCTGACCTATAGGGAAGAATTTCCTCAAATAGAAGGTTCAGCCTTGACAACAGACTGTGGCTGGGGCTGTACATTGAGGACTGGCCAGATGCTGTTGGCTCAAGGACTCGTACTACACTTTCTTGGTAGAGGTAAATCAAATCCCTGTCTGTGTCTCTGTCTCTCTCCTTTTTAGCTATGGTTTCTTAATATGAACTTCGGCATAAAACACTTTGATGTTACTTCGACTGATCTAAACTATGCATCTTACGTATAGAAATTCCTGAGTTTCTTTCAAAATCACAGATTAACTGTGGTTGCTATTCTTGTCACCACTATGAATTCAGTTCAGATTTTATTAACTTTTAGTTTGTTTTGTTGTTCTTCCTTTGTTTTTTTGGTTGAATTCTCCGGAGTATCTACATTTCATTAGGTCCTGGACAGTTCATTATCAGTGACTTTGGAGAGATAGCAGTTTTAATTCTTAAGATATATATTTGAGAGAGAGAAAGAGGCAGAGAGAGAGAGTGAGAGGGTGAAATAGAGAAATGGGTGCTCATTGACTAGAGGTTTGATATTATTATCTAACACATGATTAAGTTATTCTGAAGGAATATGTCAAAAATATTTTGAAAAAATTGAAATTTTTTATGGTCAGACTTTACTTATAACATATAATTAAAAGAATCTTTCTAAAGATATCTATTAATGTGTACAATAAATGTTAATAAATATATTTTTCTGTGCCAGTGGGTAGCACACCAGTAATGGACTAGAAGTCTTAATTTCAACTGAATACTGTCAAAAGAAGAAAAAATTTAACAGCATATTAACAAGTTATGCACTTGTACTTGAGCTTAGTAGCTTTTTTTTTTCTTGTGACTTTTTTTGGTATGTTTAGTAGATTCTAAGTTTAGAAACTTTCAAGACTGTAGAAAATTCCTGAGAATAATAGTGCCCTTCAGGGCAGAGGAGATAGCTCCATGGTAAGTGCTTGCCTTGCAAGTATAAGGACATGAGTTCCATCCCTAGAACCTACATAAAAGTGTAGTAGAGCACACCTGTTCTCTCAGTGCTGAGGAGGGGGAGGCAGATGGACCCCTAGAGCGGGTGGGCCAGCCAGTCGAGCCTACTCAGTGAGCTGCAGGCCAGTGAGAGACCCTGTCTTGAAAAGTGGTGGATGGTGTACCTGAGACTAACACTGAGGCTGACCTCTGAACTCCACACGTATGTGCTCATCTGCCCTCCCACACATGGATATACACCACACACATGTAAAAAATATGATTCAGGTTTAAATGCATCATTGATGTTGACATATAGTCTCTGGTCATACTTTTATTATTTTATTTTAAGAGAACATCTAGCTATGTAGTCTGGGCTGGCCTGGAATTCTTTTTTTTTTTTTTTTTTTGGTTTTTCAAAGTAGGGTCTCACTGTAGTAGGGTCTCACTATGTAGTCTTGTAGTCTTGGGTGGCCTTGGCCTTGAACTCATGGCAATCCTTCTACCTCTGCCTCCCGAGTGCTGGGATTAAAGGTGTGCGCCACCATGCCCGGCTTGGCCTGGGAGTGTTGCTCTTCCTGCTTCAGCCTCCTGAATGCTGGGTTATGAGTGTGTGCTTCCCCTCTTAGATGTAGTGGCTCCTCCTCTTTCTTCTCTGCTACTACCTTCTCCCTCCTCATGTACTGAGGATCAAACTCAGGGCTTTGAGCATGCAAGATAAGCACTCTCTCACTGAATTATATACCTCTTCAGCCTACTGTTTTGTTTGTTTTTCTTAAGACAGTATCTCGCTTAGGCAGCCCAGGCTGACCTCAAACTCACATTCTTCCTGCCCCTCAGTCTCCTGAGTACTGGGATTATAGGTTTGTACCACTACTCCTGGCTCACTTTCATTTTCTTTTAAAGTGGTTTTATTGGGACCTAATCTGTGTACCATAATTTCCCTCCTTTAAAGTGAACAATTCAGTGGTTCTTATTACAGAGTTCTGTAGCCATTACTGTAATCTAAGATTGGAATTTGTTATTACCTCACAGAGAAACTTGACATCTGTTGAGAGCCATTCCCATTCCCGTGTCTCTTTATTATCAGCTGTTAATCAGCTCTCTGTCTCTATAGTCTAAGTCTTCTGCTCTGCTTTAGTAGTTCCTCTGATTTTTAGATGCTATGTATTTATTTAGTACAGATGTTAAGATCTGTCTTTTTAAAGATCTGATACCTTCTTTGAAACTCTATAGCTTGGACCTGGTCTGATGCGTTGAATGTTGAAAATTCAGATTCTGAATCATGGACTTCCCACACTGTAAAAAAATTCACGGCATCATTTGAAGCATCGCTTTCAGGGGAAAGAGAACTCAAAACTCCAGCAATTTCTCTGAAGGAAAAAGTTGGGAAATATTCTGATGATAATGAAATGCGAAGTGAAACTTATCACAGGAAAATCATCTCTTGGTTTGGTGACTCCCCTTTGGCTCTCTTCGGCTTGCATCAACTAGTAGAACATGGAAAGAAGTCTGGGAAGAAGGCTGGGGACTGGTATGGACCAGCTGTGGTTGCTCACATTTTAAGGTAATTTTTAAAAATCTTTCATCTTGTGATTTTTTTTTTTTTTTTTGAGGTAGGGTCTCACTCTAGTCCAGGCTGACCTGGAATTCACTATATAGTCTCAGGGTGGCCTTCAACTCACGGTGATCCTCCTACTTCTGCCTCCCAAATGCTGGGATTAAAGGTGTGTGCCACCATGCCTAGCTATCTTGTGATATTTTTTAAGTTTAGAAATACAGATTTTTTTTTTTCAGTGAGTACATATAATTGAAACTCTTGCTTATAGGTGTAGATATATAATGTCTATTTCTAACTAGGTTTTTATTAGATTAATATTAACTAAAAGATCATAAAAGCTAAGATGCCTTTGGCCTTAGCACATGAACAATGTTACAGGTTTTTTTTTTTTTTTTTGACAGTGTAACCTGTAATGTACTGATAGTCAAGAAATGTCAAATAGCTTTTCAGATTTCTTGCACATATCAAATTCTTACAAATTTGATTACATTTATGAGTTGTAAATATGTGGGACTATTAATTGTTATACATTATGTCCTAGTAAAAGTAAGCAGTCTGTGACACTTGGAGTAATTAAAAAAAACTAAAAGTCAAGTTTCACTCTACTTCAGCTTTTATATGTATTTTCTTGGATATTATTAAAGTTTTTTAAAAATTATATTATTTGTAGTATGTTACACTGTTGTAAAATAAATCATCAATATGCTAGTTAGGTACAGTTTATTATAGGAAATTTACTCTGTTTATAATCATATAAATTTGAAATTAGTACAAAGTACTTTTGCATATAACATTTTATATTTTATAGGCAGATGCTTACATTTAAGAAAGTATTTGTCTAATGTTTTTAATTGTCAATAATATGATATTAATAAAACTTAGTATGATATTAATAAAAATCAAATCATAAAAGCATAGTTTCTACCACTCATTTTATTCCAGGGCTCAGCAAACTTTTTTTTGCATGCCCATGTGTATGTAGTACATGTGGTGTATGCACATGGGTGTGCAGATGCATGTGCCCATATGTGTGCCTGCAGAGGCCATCCACTTGTTTCCTTGAGATGGAGTCTTTCACTGAACCTGGAGCTGCCATTTTCCAGTCAGACTTACTGACCAGGGAGCCCCAGAGATTCTCCAGTCTCCACAGGGCTATGTGTCCATGCCCAGCAAGCCCCAAGAATCTCCAGTTTCTGACCCCCTCAGGACTGCCTGACCATGCCCAGCTGTTTACGTGGTGCTAGGGAGTCAAACTCAGGTGGTTTCAGACCCTCATGCTTGCCCAGAAAGCGCTCTTACTCACTGAGCCATCTCCCCTGCCTAGTAAACTTTTTCTGTAGTAACAGACAGTAAAAATTTTAGAGGTTATTGGCATTATAAAGTTTCTTTTACCCATTTTTCTTCTTCTTTCTTTTAATCCTTTAAAACTGTCAAAATCATTCTTAACTTATATTGTCAAAAAAGCAGACGATAGGTTGTCTTTGGCCTGTAGTTAGGCCATGTAATCTAGGCCTTATGGACAGACATAATAGGTCATTTCAAGTTAAATGATTTGGGGGGAATTTTTTTCTATTTGTTTATTTATTATGAATTTTGCTATATGGACCTATCGGATGTTGGTCATATTCCCTTAAGGCTGTCCTCACATCCTCTTTCCTGTGCCCCCAGCTCACTAAGGGCCCTCCTCAGTGAGGTTGTTGGTGTTCACCATGGGTCATGGATAATAGACAGTTTTAAAGATACAGTTAAATAAATAAAAAATATTTGTGCTTCTCATTTGCATAACTTCGTTTTATGCATTTTGTGACATTTCTTGTGACATGTGACCACGAAAACATCCTTACTCAGATCATGTTTGCAGGTTTACTCATAGGATTCTAAATTTAAATCTGTTCAGACTAAGTGGCTGGGTTTGTGGTGGTTGTTTGTTTTATACTCCACACTGGAGTATGGTGCATCAAGCTCAGGCGTGTGGGCATGGTAGGCAGCAAGCAGTGTGCAACTGCGCTGCACCTCTAGACCCTCATGCAGTTTAAAATTTGTTTGAGAGAAGGAGAAACCGACAGTGAGCATGGGTGGGCCAGGGCCTCCTGCCACTGCAAACAAACTCCAGATGCATGCGCCACTTTGTGCATCTGGCTTTACGTGGGTGCTGGGAATTGAACCCCAGCTATCAAGCTTTGTGAGCAAGCTCCTTTAATTGTTGAGTAATGTCTACAGCCCTCAGTATTTTTTTTTTTTTTTTTGGAGAGACAGATAGAGATGGGCACACCAGCAGCCTCTCAGCTGCTGTGAACGAATTCCAGATGTGTGCACCCCTAGGCGCCTTAACTGCTAAGCCATCTCCTCAGCCCTCAGGTTTTTCTTTCTTTCTTTTTTTTTTTTTTTTTTTTTTTTTTGGTTTTTCGAGGTAGGGTCTCACTCTGGTCCAGGCTGACCTGGAAGTCACTATGTAGTTTCAGGGTGGCCTCGAACTCATGGCGATCCTCCTACCTCTGCCTCCTGAGTGCTAGGATTAAAGGCATGTGCCACCACACCTGGCAGTATTTTTTTAAATGAAGTTATTGTTTAAATAAAAGAAAAAAGAAAACAGTAAATTTTCATGGTGTGTCTAGGACAAGTAGTTGGTAAAGTAAGTGTATGTGAAATAAGCACATGGTGTGTTGTAACCACTGCTTGGAAAGCACTAGCTAGGTAAGTGGGAAGGAAAGCTTTACATCTTGGAATTTTTAAATATCTTTTATAACTTACTTCTTAGTATTCTCAGCAGCATTTAATATAATGTTCAGTTTTGAAAAATTTAACGTTATTTCTGATACCATTTGACAGCAGACAGGTAGGTTAAAAAGGAAAATGGTGTTTTTTTCCCCCTCTTAAAGTAAACCTTTAGAAGCCAACTGAAAATATTAGAATTTTACAGGATGATGTTTGCTATTTTCTTAGAAAAGCAGTTGAAGAAGCAAGACACCCTGACTTACAAGGAATAACTATTTATGTTGCACAAGATTGTACAGGTAAGGAGTGTATCTAATTCAATCTAATTTTTACCCCTATTTCATTTGGTCAGCTCTTTCATACACCTTGGCTTATCTGTCTTCCTGGTGGTACCGTAACTAATTATGAAGGCAGCAATCATGACTTGCACACTTGTATTCTTACATAGCATCCTGCACATAATGGCACTTAGTGAATATTTTTGTTGAATTCATACTATGAATTATTAATCACCATATTAAAATATATTCTCCAAGAAAATTCTGGCATTTAAAATGACTAGTTATTGTTTTCTCTTGAGACAGGTTTCCACTATGTAGTTCAGGCTGGCCTTGAACTCTTGATCCTCCTGCTTCATGTTGGCCTTTTCTTTCTCTTGAAGTTGTCATTTTAAGCCAGTTGTGTCTGCTCATTCCTGTAATTCTAGCACTGGGGAGGCTAAGGCAGGAGTATCACTAATTTGAGAAAAGAAAATTCCAAGTTTATCTTAGGATGAACTGATTGTATTTTCTACCACTGTCTTAGTAAATCATCTAATGATGACTTTACTGTTGGCCAGCTGTTTACACTGCTTTGAGCCTTCAATTGATAACCAGTATTTAGTAATCTTGAATCTCTGTTGTGGTAAAAATAAGGACTTTAACATCCCAATAAAATACGCCATCTCATGCTGTTAGCAGTTTTTTTTTTTTTTTTTAACAGAAAAGCTATTAAGATGATAACATAACTTAATGCTTTAGAAAAGTTAAAGATATGTCACTCACATTTAATATGTAAATATTGACAAAATGTTATCCTGATAACCAACTGGGGTTTATAGTATAGAAAGAGCAGTTACTAAATGTTTTGTTCTTAGCATTTTATTTATTTAAATTCTTCTTTTAAAAAAGGCTATTAGCAAGCCGGGCATGGTAGTGCATTCCTTTAATTCCAGCACTCAGGAGGCAGAGGTAGGAGAATCACCATGAGTTTGAGGCCACCCTGAGACTACATAGTGAATTCCAGGTCAGCCTGAGCTAGAGTGAAACCCTACCTTAAAAAGCCAATAAATAAATAAACAAACAAACAAAGCCTACTAGGTATAATTATAGCCATATGAAAACAAGGGTTATTAACTTTAAGATGAACATGCAAATTCTACAGCTACTATGAGTTCAAGTAGGAGGAATTGAAAATAAAGTTTGCTATATTAAAACTTCTAATTAAGCTGAGGATATGGTCAAACAAGTAATCATTAAATAATTCTACTAATTTGGTTTTTGTGATTTTATCCATATCAGTGTTGATCTTTAATTGTTATATATAGTAACTTAACCAATACCAAGTTTGTTCAAATGCATTAAACAGCAGTTCGTGGAACCTGCAAACCTTGTTGAGTTTTGAGTCTCCTCAGTGTCTACCACCATCTCCCGGGGGAAGGTTCTCTGGCTATTCCTGAGAACAGCATTCATATTTAATCTACCCTTCCTCGGTAATGCTTCCTGTGTCCTGTTGGGTGTGCTAGAGATGATTTGTCTTGTGCTTGTCACACTGATGGGTGTTGGGTCTCCCTAGTATTCACTGCCATCTGTAAAAAGCAAGACTGTTAACAGCATGCATCAAAGGGGATAAACATAGACATTTAGAAGACTTTGCGATGGGTACAACTCTTCATTTAGCCAGAAAACAGTATAGGCTTCCTTCTAGGGTTGATGACCTTCCAAGCCATAGGCTTCTGACTTGGTGCTTAGTTCCAAGTATGAATTCCCTCCCACAGAGCAGGTCTCATATCCAATTAGAGAGAGGTGATTACCCCATATCTAATATGCACTGGTAGGTACATCTTGCCTGCCTGGTTGATTTTGTAGCTTGCAGGTTCCACTGTTTGTTCTGTTGGTGACTTTTCTCCCCCAGCAGTCTGCACAGTGCTTACCAGCACTCTGATAGCTAGCTGCCATGAAGCTGGCTTCCATCTCAGTTCCAGCTTGATTTTTCAATATCCTGTGATCACAGCCTGTGTTGTCTTTAGCAATAGGGTTTTGCTGTCTAGTTCTGATAGGTAAAAAAGTGCTGTGGCAATGACCTGAATTGTTTTGGGGCATCATGGGCCTCCCTGACAAACAGCTCACTGAAGGGAGAGTGTCCAATTCAGTTCTGGCACTGGGATTTACCAGCAATAACCTATAGTTTTAGGGTAAAGGTTTCTCCACCCTAGCAGTGTATTTCTGACCATACTAACTATCTCTATTCTCTATCATCCATCCATCTATCTATCTATCTATCTATCTATCTATCTATCTATCTATCTATCTATCATTTATATCTATCATCTATCATTTATATCTATCTATCTATCTATCTATCTATCTATCTATCTATCTATCTATCATCTTTCTCTTTTTTTTTTTTTTTTTTTTTTTTTTGGTTTTTCGAAGTAGGGTTTCACTCTGGTCAGGCTGACCTGGAATTAACTATGTAGTCTCAGGGTGGCCTTGAACTCAGGATGATCCTCCTACCTCTGCCTCCCAAGTGCTGGGATTAAAGGCGTGTGCCACCACGCCCGGCTCCCATCTTTCTCTTCTTAAAAGAGTTGTCTTGGGTTGGAGGGATGGATGGCTTAGTGGTTAAGGTGTTTGCCTGCAAAGCCAAAGGACTCAGGTTCAATTCCCCATGTTTGCCAGATGCACAAGGTGGCACATGCATCTGGAGTATGTTTGCGGTGGCTGGAGGCCCTGGGGCACCCATTCTCTCTCTTTCCTTCTTTCTCTCTGTCAAATAAATAAATAAAAATAAAATATTAAAAAAAAGAGATAGTTGTCTTTTAGGGCTGGAGAGATGGCTTAGTGGTTAAGGCATTTGCCTGCAAAGCCAAAGGACCCAGGTTCAATTACCCAGGACCCATGTTAGCCAGATGCATAAGGGGGCACACCTCTGGGTTTGTTTACAGTGGCTGAGGCCCTGGCATGCCCATTATCTCTCTCTCCCTCTTTCTCTGTCAAATAAATAAATTAATTAAGTTAAAAAGGAGAGCTATCTTTTAATTAGCTAATGAAGAAGTGGGTTTCTGTAGCACTAATTCATCTGTCTTTAGTTTTGTAAATACCGTCTCCCCTCCTTACTCCTTCCCCCCCTCAGATCCTTTTGCATTCTGTATTTGATCCCTCCACTTGCTTGCCTAATATCCCCTCTTCTGATCCTTACCTATTTATTTCTTGAAGCCTCATTCTGTCCTCCTTATTAATACTACTAACATGTACTAAAACTTATAAATAAATCAAACTATTCCATGTGAGGATATAAGAGAGAACATATGGTGTTTGTTTTGCTGAGCATGGGAAACCTCACTTAGTACATTCTTTTCCAGGTCCATCCATTTTCCTGCAAATTTTTCCTTATAGCTGAATAGAACTCCACTGTATATATGTACCACATCCTCATTATCCATAGATCAGTTGATGGGCATCTAGGCTAATTCCATTTCCTAGCTATTGCGAATAGAACAGCAACTGGCTGAGTAAGTATCTCTATAATAAAGTATAGAGTTTTTAGGGTGTATGCTCAGGAGTGGTATAGCTGGGTCAAATGATAGATCTACTTTTAGATTTTTAAAGTTTTTATTTATTTATTTGAGAGAGAGAAAGAGACAGCTAGAGAGGAAAAAGAGAGAGAGAGAGAATGGGTGTGCCAGGGCCTCCAGCCACTGCAAACGAACTCCAGATGCATGTGCCACCTTGTGCATCTGGCTTTACGTGAGTGCTGGGGAATCAAACTGGGTCCTTTGGCTTTGTAGGCAAGTGCCGTAACCGCTAAGCCATCTCTCCAGCCCTATTTTTAAATTTTTGATAAACCTCTGTACTGATTTCCATCATGGCTGTACAAGCTTACTTTCTCACCAACAGTGAATGAGGGTTCTTCTTTCCCCACACCTTTTCCAGCATTTGTTGTCATTTGCTTTTTTAATGATAATCATTCTGACAAGAGTGAAATCAAATCTTAAAGTAGTTTTAATTTGCATTTCTTCAATGACTAAAGATGTTGAAAAAATTTTTAAAGAGGTTTATTGGCCATTTGTATTTTCTTCCTTACAAAATTTGCTGTTCAGTTCTCTGCCCCATTTTTGAGTGGGTTCATTGATTTTTTTTTTTTTTGAGGTAGGGTCTCACTGTAGTCCAGGCTGACCTGGAATTCACTATGTAGTCCCAGGGTGGCCTCGAACTCATGGCAGTCCTCCTACCTCTGCCTCCCTAGTGCTGGGATTAAAGGTGTGCGCCACCACACCCAGCTCAGTGATTTTTTTTTAATTGCTCAGTCATTTGAGAAATTTTTATCTTATAGGCATTAAACCTCTGTCAGGTGTATAGCTAGTGAAGGTTTTCCCCCATTCTGTAGGTTGTCTATTGACTTTGTTGCTGGTTTGTCTAGCTTTGCACTAGCCTTTCAGTTTCATGATATGCCGATGGTTGAGTGTTTGTCTTACTCCCTGGGCTACTGAAATCTTATTCCGAAAATCCTTTTCTACACTTGTCTGGTGGAGTGTTTTTTTCTGCTTTTTCCTCTAGTCATTTCATAATTTCAGGTCTCATATTAAAGTCTTGCTCCATTTGTAGTTTAATTGATTTTTATACAGGGTGAGAGGAGAGGGTCTAGATTCTTTCTTCTACATGTAGTGATCCAGTTTCATTTTGTTATTCAGTTTCTCCAGCACCATTCTTTCAAAATGCTGTCCTTTCTCCAAAGTGTGTTTTTGGTCTCTGTGTCAAAATCAGATGTCTTAGCTAATAGAACTTATATCTGGAGTTTCTATTCTGTTCCATTGATTATGTTGAGATTTGATCCCTCCATCCCTAGTGTCTCCAGTGTTTATCATGAAGGGGTGTTGTATTTTGTTGATGGCCTTTTCTCCATCTATTGAGATGTTCATGTGATTTCTATCTTTAAGTCTATTTCTATGGTGAATTACACTTATTAGTTGCTGTATGTTGAACCATCCCTCCTGCTTCTCTGGGATGAAACCTACTTGATCAAGGTGGATGATTTTTTGATGCATTCTTGATTTCAATTTACAAGGATTTTACTGAGGATTTTTGTGTCTATGTTCATCTGGGATGTTGGTTTATAATTTTCCATGTCTGTCTGGTCTTCAAGAAACTCCAATCCTCATCCAGTCTATTGTTAGCATAGGATCCAGAGTGTGAAGTGTGTACTAGTTACTTTTGCATACCTGAAACCTAAATACCTGTGATAGTAAGTTAAAGGAATAAGGATTTACTCTGGTTCATGACTTCAGAAGGCTTAATCCATGTTTGCTTGATTCATGTGCTTTGGCAGAACACTATGGCAAAGGGAATGTGTGGCACAGGAGATTCTCTACCTCATGGTGTCCAGGAAGCAGAGAGAGAAAAGGACTGGGAACTGGGAGTAATCTTCAAAGTAACACCCCCTTAGTGATTGAAATACCTTCTGCTTGGCCAGTTCTAAGGCTTAAGAACACAGTGTTAGCTTTAGTCATAGCAACTGTACCACTTCTCTGTTGCTCATTTTCCATGTTAGTTCTTTTAAAAACTATTTTTATTTCTATATTGTGTGTGTGGGGGGGGATATAGGTGTGTCAGGGTCTCTTGCCACTACATAGGAATTTTGAACCAGGGCTATCAGGCTTTGCAAGCAAGCACCCTTAACCATGGAGCCATCTCTCCAGCCCTTGTGTTAGATTTTATTGTTGTTCTGACAAGATATTTGAGAGAAACAATTTAAAGGAGGAAAGATTTATTTTGGTGCATGGTTTCAGTTTAATCACATCAAGGAGGGCATGATGAAACAGTGCACATCATGGTTTCCAGGAAACATAGCGAGAGGAAGGAATTGGGGACCAGGTGTAACTGTCAAAGGGTGACAACACCCAGCGACCCAGTCCCATAGTTGTACCACCTCCCAAAATAGTGCCACACACTGGGACCATCTCATTCAAAGCCAGAAATATGTGCAGTGGCTCTCGAGCAGTCACATAATTGGACTTCTCTCACAGTAGTTTTCTCTCCCGATCTCAGTTCCTATTGCCGTGCTTATCCCTAGCTCACTTTACCCTCTGGTTAGGAGATGCTAGCTGCGCTGACTTAAGGTGTTAGGACTTGATCTCTTTGCTTAGGATGTTCTTTCAGAACACAGGCATCCTATTTGTTTTTACTTTCTTTATCTTGACTCTGATGTTGCCTTTTTGAAAAAAGTTCATTTATTTGTTTATTTGAGAGTGTGTATGGACGTGCCAGGGCCTCTGGTGTCTACAAATGAACTCAAGATGCTTATGCCACTTTGTGCATCTGGCTTTACATGGGAATTGTGAATTGAAGCCAGGCCAGCATGCTTCGTAAACAAGTACTTTTAATCACTGAGTCACCCCCAGCCAAATGTTCCTTTGTTATAAGACCCTCCTTGAAATTGTCTCCTGTCTCAGCATTTGCCATCACCATTTTCCCTTCGTTTTCCTTCAAAGCACTGACCACTGTCGGACGTCTCTTGTGTCCTTACTTTATCTTGTCAGTTCCTCTTGCTGGCCTGTGCTCAGAGGGGCAGATTGTCTTCTGGCCCTGTAGTGGTTGCTCTCTAAATCTGCATGGGAAGCATGCACTGGGCTTGTTGAAACTCTGATAATGTTATCACTGACAGTTGGAAGGGGTGAAATTAATGTATGAATATTCCTGAAAATCATTTTTATAAAATGTAATACATATTCATTATGTTTTTCTCAGTTTATAATTCTGATGTAATTGATAAGCAGAGTGATTCCACAACTGCTGGTGATGCAAGTGACAAGGCTGTCATTATTTTAGTTCCTGTTAGACTTGGTGGAGAAAGAACCAACACTGACTACCTGGAGTTTGTGAAGGTAAGAATAGGGCTGATTTGTTAAGGCAGTATTAGCTAATATTAAAAATACAGAAGGTCTGCAATCTTTTAAAAAATATTTAGCCTGGCATGGTGGCACACACCTTTAATCCCAGCACTAAGGAGGCAGAGGTAGGAAGATCATTGTGAGTTCAAGGCCAGCCTGAGACTACATAGTGCATTTGCCTGGGCTAGAACAAAACCCTACCTCAAAAAAAAAAAAAAAAAATATATATATATATATATAAAGACACAGGAAGTTAAGTGATGTATTCAAATTCAGATAACTACCTGGAAGAAGAACCATTGTTTTGTTGTTTTTTAAATTTGTCCCCCTAAGTAATGTTTTGAAATGGAACTTTTTCTGAAGGTCTGCTTATTTAATTTAAACTGTAGTCTACTAAAATGAGAGATCACTGAGTATTGAGATGTTTTAAATGTTCAGATATCAGTTAGAAGTGTTTGAAGTAGCGAGTGAAGTAGATTATATGGTGGGTGCTAAGCTTGTCCAGAGGGGGTGATTGGTCAAAAGCCAAAATGAGAGCTTCTTAAAGAGAAACAATATTAGAGTAAAAAAAATACTGTTACTAATAGTCCCTCTCCCCCCAAAAAGGTTATGGGTACTGGGAGATTGATCATTTAGCAAAGTGTTTACTGTGTAAGCATGAGGCCCTGAGTTCAATTCCCAGAACTCATGTAAAAAAGCTGGGCGTAGCTACACACACTTGCGAGTGTTGAGGAAGCAATGACAGGAGATCCCTGGGGCTTGCTGGCCGCCCTCTTTAGCCTAATGGTGAGCTCCAGGCCAATGAGAGACTCTGTCTCAAAAAATGGTGGAAAACTGTATTAGTTATTTTTTTCATTACTGTGATAAAATACCTGACAAAAGCAATTTAAGGAAAGAAGGAAGGAAGGAAGGAAGGAAGGAAGGAAGGAAGGAAGGAAGGAAGGAAGGGAGAAAGGGAGGAAGGGAGGAAGGGAGGAAGGGAGGAAGGGAGGAAGGGAGGGCAGGTTTATTTTGGCTCATAGTTAGAGGATACAATCCGTCATTTTGAGGATGTCATGGTGACATGAGAGGGAGGCACATGGTCACACTGCCCTCACAGTCAGGAAGCAGAGCGATGAACACCACTGCTCAGCTACTTCATCCTTTTCATTCAGTCCAACATCCCACCTCATGGAATGGTGCTGCCCATATTTTAAGTGGTCTTCCCACCTTAGTTAATATAATCTAGACATTCCCTGACCGACATGCTCAGAGGTTTGTTTCCATGGTGATTCTGAATCTCATGAAGTTGCCAATCAAGATTCACTATCACAAAGGCATTTTGTGGAACAGCACCTGAGGTTGTCCTCTGGCTTCCACACACATGTGCCCAGATGTGTCCATGCATCCTGATATTTGAACACACATACACATACACACAAGTGAATAAAGAGTTATTTATTAAAAAAAGAAAGGGGGCTAGGGAGATGGCTTAATTGGTAAAGTGCTTGCTTCCTAAGGTTATGGGGACCTAAGTTCAAATCCCTGGTACCACATAAAAGTTGGCTGCGGTGGTCTGGGCCTGGAATCCTAGCTTGCTGGCTGGCTAGTCTAGCCAAATCAGTGGGATCCAGGTTCAGTGAGAAGCTCTCTCTCAAAAAAGAAGGTTGACAGCAATTGAGAAAAATTCCTGATGTTGACCTCTAGCCTCTGCTTGTGTACCCACACACATGAGGACACATGCATACATATTGCACACAGCACACATGTAAAAAAAGATAGAAAGGTCATTATTAGTGTCTCCTCCTTCCTCTACTCCTCTAGCTCTTGTGTGTGTGTGTGTGTGTGTGTGTGTGTGTGTGTGGTCAGCAATTGTACTTTTTCTTGCCAAGCCAATATACATTATCATGTAAAATTCACCATACAGTTTCACTTTCCAAATTTATGATTCAAGGTAATTCCACAATATGTCAGAGATGTCACCATGCTAGCATCTTTGTGCTATGAAGAGAAAGAATATGGTGTATGATTTATCACCCCTCAGTATAAGAAGCTTTTTTATGGGGCTGGAGAGATGGCTTAGTGGTTAAGGCGCCTGCCTCCTAAGCCTAAGAACGCTGGTTCCAATCTCCAGCGGTTCCAATCTCTAGGTCCCATGTTTAGCCAGATGCAAAGTGACACAAGGGTGCAATCCCGCACTTGACCACAAGGGGGCGCACACATCTGGATTTTGTTTGCAGCTGCTGAGAGGCTGCTGGCGGGCCCATCTCTATCTGTCTTCCTCTCCCTCTCTCTCTGTCTCTCTCTGTGTCTCGCTCCAAAAACAAAAAAAAGAAGCTTATTTATTCATTTTTATTTTTGTAAGGACTTGGAATGAGGAGAACCTAATAAGTCCCTTGTCATCAGCAAGATAAATTAGGACTTAAAAAAAATTTTTTTTATTTTTATTTATTCATTTGAGAGATAGAGAGAGAGATAGAGAGATAGGTAGAGAGAGAGATACAGAGATAGGTAGAGAGAGAGGGAGAGAATGGGCATGCTAGGGCAGGAGTTTTCTTTTTTAATATTTTTTAATGTTTATTTATTTATTTGCAAGCAGAGAGAGAGATAGAAGAGAGGCAGACAGAGAGGGAATGGGCATGCCAAGGCCTCTAGCCACTGCAAACGAACTACAGATGCATGTGCCCCTTGTGCATCTGGCTTACATGGATCCTGGAGAATCGAACTGGGACTCCTTTGGCTTCACAGGCAAACGCCTTAACCGCTAAGCCATTTCTCCAGCCCAGTACTTTTCTTTTTGATTGATTGATTGTCTTATATATTGCTTCATGGATACAGTTCAATAAATTCTTACCTCTGGGTAACTTGGAGAGAGACACAGAGAGAATCAGAGAGAGAGAGAGAGGGAGAGGAAGACAGATAGAGATGGGCACGCCAGCAGCCTCTCAGCTGCTGTGAATGAAATCCAGATGCATGCACCCCCTTATGGTCAAGTGCGGCATTGTGCCCTTGAGTCACTTTGCATCTGGCTAAATGTGGGACCTGGAGATTGGAACCGCTGGAGATTGGAACTGGCGTTCTTAGGCTTAGGAAGCAGGCGCCTTAACCGCTAAGCCATCTCTCCAGCCCTAGAAGCACTTTTGGGAAGTGAAAAGTGTACACATTTCTAAAGATACAGCCTCTTTCATGTATTGCCATTCTGGCTGCTAATCTGCCAGGTGTTTATTGCTAGGTCTGCTATGGCAGATTGTAAAGGAAATATAGATGTCAGGAGCTAAAGGCTTTTTTCCATTACTTGGGTCCATTCTTTTCCCAAGCAAACTCAATGATAATTCTTGCCACACATTTCTTTCTTTTCTTAGCTAGGAGAGGTCCAGACTTTCATTTCCCCATGGGTTCTAGGCCATAAGTATTTTGCTTCAGTTGTTCAGATTGCCTTATTAAAGTCGGCACTTACAAGGTCGCACATGCATCTGGAGTTCATTTGCAGTGGCTAGAGGCCCTGGTGTACCCATTCTCTCTCTCTCTACCTGCCGCTCTCTCTCTCAAATAAATAAAAATAAAAAGTATTTTTATAAAGTATTTTAAAATATATTTTATTTGCAAGCAGAGCAAGACACAGAGAGAGAATGGACACACAAACAAACTCAAACTCCAGATGCATGCACCACTTTGTGTATCTGGCTTTACTGGGGAATTGAACCTGGGTCATTAGGCTTTGTAGACGAGCGCCTTAACCGTGGACTCATCTCTCCAGCCTGGTGCTTTTTACTTAAGGAAAGAGCAACAGGATTCTTAATGTTAACTGTATCACTATCAAGCGTTTGTATTTCAGGGGTAAAGCTTTGTCTTTATCTTGTAGTTGGCCCGTATTAGGTAAGGTTAGCTAAGATTTTTTTGGGTGGGGGGGAGGGTTTTGAGGTAGGGTCTCACTCTGGCTCAGGCTGACCTGGAATTCACTATGTAGTCTCAGGGTGGCCTCGAACTCTCAGCGATCCTCCTACCTCTGCCTCCCGAGTGCTGGGATTAAAGGCGTGCGCCACCACGCCCAGCTTTAGCTAAGATTTTAATGTATCTGTTCTAGTTATTGTTTTAGGTTTCTGCTGCGCGCCCCCCCCCCCCGTTTTTAAAAAAGAAACTTCTGATATTTTTATAAGACTGAAAATATATGAAATGAGGTTGTTCTTTAGAGGGTGGTTTAATCTTTTTGTTTGTTTGTTTGCTTGCTTCTTTTTTGCTGCTATAACAGAATGCCTAAGACTTGGTAATTTATAAAGATTTACACTCTCATTTTGGAAGCTAAGAAGTCCAGGATCAAGGGACTTGTCTCTGGTGAGGATCTTTTTGCTGGGTGAGAAGGATAGGGAGTTGAATCTGCTCCCTCAGACCCTTTCCATAGTAGCATTAATCCTTTCCTTAGGTTGGAGCCATCATGATCTAAATATCTCCAAAAGGTCCCACCTCTTAATACTGTTTTGTTATGGATTCAGTTTTTAGCACATGAATTTTCAAGGAGACAAAAACATTCAGACTGTAGGAGAGGGCTGTTCTGTCAATCACAACCTAGAGCAATGGGTATGGTAGCAAGAATATGAGGTACTGGTCACATTGCATCTGCAGTCAGGAAGCAGAGACACATGAATGCTGGTGCTCCCACTTTCTCCTTTTTGTTCAGTCTGAGACCCCAGCCGACATGTGCCACCCATATTCAGCATGGGTTTTCCCACCTCGTGTAAACCTCTCTACAAACACTTCATAGACATACTCTGAGGTGATTGTCACCTTAGGTGACAGGATTCTAAGTCCTGTCAACTTAGCAGTTGTGATTAACCATCACAACAGATGTTCCCCAAGTTACTTTTCAAAAATTTATTTATTACAGAGAGAGCAAGAAAGATGTAGATCTCTCTCTCTCTCTCTCTCTCTCTCTCTCTCTCTATATATATATATATATATATATATATATATATATATATATATGGTGATTTTGAGACAAAGTCTTGTTATATAGCCCAGGCTGGCCTTAAACTGAAGATTTTCCTGCCTCAGCCTCTTCAGTGCTAGACTTACAGGTATCTGACACCATGCCAGCTTAAGGTATGATTTCTAATGAATGCATATAGGCTTTGTAGTGTAGTCAAAAATTTGTAATCTGGAGCATTGTAAGTCAAGAACCTTCTCAACTTATTTATTTTAGTTTTTAAACATTTAATTGTCCATATATATATATATATATATATATATATATATATATATGGAGAGAGAGAGAGAGAATGGGCACACCAGGCCCTCTAGCCACTGCAAACAAACTCCAGATGCATGTGCCACCTCATGCATCTGGCTTATGTGGGTACTTGGGAATTGACCTGGGGTCCTTAGGCTCTGCAGGCAAGTGCCTTAACCACTAAGCAATCTCTCCAGCCCAAATTACATTCTTGCAATGCTCTGATGAACCCATTGTAAGTTGAAAATATTGAGTTGAAAATTCACTTAATAAATTTAATCTGCCAAACATCATAGATTAGCAACACAGTTATATACTACTACTGTGTTACTTTTCCTGGGAAGATTCATAGAAATGCCTACTCACACAGCAGACCAAAGAAATTATTTCATCCAAGTCCAGCTTGGTGAACCATTAAGTTTATAGAAGCATGGGTGACCTGGCCATCTTCATCACTGGACAGCCCCACGCCAGCCTGCATGAGGATTTACAAGAGATATAACACTGAAGTCCCTCTCCTTGTCATCAACCCTCTGTCTCCTACGTACTGCAATACCCCTAAAACTATGGAAGCTGGGGCAGGATTTCTTGCAACTGGGAAGCTGCTCTAGAGGCAGTGAGAGGCTTGAATCTCAAGTGAGGACCTGATGGCCTTTCCCTCCTGTTTCCACTAGGGGGCGTTAATAATCCGGATCTTGTGAGGGTCTCATTCAGGTCATCTCAGCTGCTCTGATTTGAAGATGGCAAGGCTCTGCCATACCCTTAGGACAGTGTTTGTCAACCACTGTAGAATACTGCTGTTTGACTGACTGCCTGGGAACTGAGGCTCACTGTCACTGACTGCTCAGAAGATCCTATCATACTGCAGACTGCTAGCTCAGGAAAAGAAAACCCACAATCCAAAGCACGATTTCCCTTTCTTTTGGTACTAATTAAACGTGTGTGTGTGTGTGTGTGTGTGTGCGCGTGCGCGCACGTGCACGTGCGTGCGCGCTCATGTGCGCATGCATGCATGGGCATGCCAGGGTCTCTTGCCACAGTAAATGAGTGAGTGCCATACATTTTGCCACTTTTTTATTTTTTTTGCATCTGGCTCTGCATGGGTGTTGGGGAACTGAACCTGAGCAAGTATGTGCCTTTAACCACTGAGTCACTGCCCCAGCCCTCGTATTTTGTGATTTTGAGACAAAGTCTTGTTATATAGCCCAGGCTGGCCTTAAACTGAAGATTTTCCTTCCTCAGCCTCTTCAGTGCTAGACTTACAGGTATCTGGCACCATGCCAGCTTAAGGTATGATTTCTAATGAATGCATATAGGCTTTGTAGTGTAGTCAAAAAATTGTAATCTGGACCATTGTAAGTCAAGAACCTTCTCAACTTATTTATTTTAGTTTTTAAACATTTAATTGTCAATTTTCATAAGTGCACGTAATGTATTTTGATCATTATTTCCTCCCACTACCTTTTCTTGTCCCCCTCCACTGAACCCCTTCTTTCCAACCATCATCTAGATTCAACAGTGCCTTCTCATTTACAAGGAGGCTATGTTTGGATTTGACAGGACTTTTATGACTTTGTAGTGCTTTTTTCTTTTTGTGACATACTGTAGTTGTTCAGTGTTGTTGCGCCCCATGCTGGTCAGAATATTTGATTTAGTTAAAGTAATATTGAGTGAGTTAAAGAAAAGGGAAGGCAGTTTGGAAGACAGGAAATTCAGGTGATGGGGATAAATACAATGTAAGTAAACACTAGGTGAGAAGTTGGCATTATTTGATTGTCTTAGGTAATTATCACATGTCTTTTGGTCTAAATCTGTATTAATTGCTTTTGGCAGGGTGTTTTAAGCCTTGAATATTGTGTGGGTATTATTGGTGGCAAACCAAAGCAGTCATATTACTTCGCTGGATTTCAAGGTTAGTGATTTAGTAAAATTTATTTCCTCATTGTTTTCTTTGAAAAGTCAGAAAGTTGATATGAGATCATTTGGAAACAAGATGGTTAACAGAACAAAATGAGTACCGCATGCAGTCATCAGTCCTCCGTAGCTCTCACTTGTCATTTGGTCCACAACATAATTGGATTCTGTAAAATGCATGTTTAATTTCTGTTATTGCATAAACACAGAATAATTTATTGGTTTCATTGAACTTCAGCAGATATGGCTGCCACATTCTGGCAGTTGCTATTTACATATTTGCTTTGTACCAGTTTTTGTGGTGCTAGTTGATGATAAAATGACAGGCAATATGTTCTTCCTGTCAGAATAAAGTAGCACGATACATTTTTCATATGCAAACTGTAGAATATAATTGTGTGTTTGTGAAAGTAATTTTATCACCAAAAATTAAGTGACAGTCTCATCACTTTATAAAAATTCTGCTTATACAAGCATATTTGATTATGCAAAAGTTAATCTCTCCTGTGCAAACCTATGTTTCAGTCAATGAATATCAGGCTGGCAAGCTGTTACTCCTGGATTTTTTTAAAGCTGTTCTACATAGAAATTGGATTGTAAGCAGTGTAATAATAAGGTGTTTTTTGAATTACTTGTCTTCTGTTTTGTCCTTGTAGATGACAGTTTGATTTACATGGATCCTCATTACTGCCAATCTTTTGTAGATGTCAGCAGAAAGGATTTTCCTCTTGAGGTATATACATGCAGAGCTGGTATTGTTTTCTTACATATGGAACAAGCTAATTATTTAGAGATGTGCTAGGGAGCTATGCTTTTATTAGTAGTATATTCAAAATTTAATATTCTACTAATTTATAGAACCATAGTCAATATGGTGGTCAAAGTACTTTGTTGCTGAATTTTAATTTATGATTTACTTTCCTCATTTATCTCTGTCTTCAACTTGTTAAATCCCTAGGCTTACTAAAATAAATGATCAAGTCTTCCAGTAATTTTGTGGTAAGACAGCCAAACAATACTGAAGAATTTAAAGTGTTGGATATATTTTCTAAAAAGAGAAAACAAAAGGATTATCAGCTAAAAAGGAAGGCAGTAGGATAGAGTGACAAATAAAATTGTTTACTCAATTATTTTGCCTTAAGTATAGCAGTTAAATTTTAGCCTCTACTTAAGATGTTCTCAATGGCATATTTGGATTTCTACTATTTTAGCTTATGTTTCTTAACCTCTTTCCCTTTATAAGCACATTTTGTCATTCAATATTTTAATTAAGAATGTTTGAGCATTCATGAATGAGGCATAATTTTGCTTCTTTCTTTGCAGTTGATGCTTTTACATTTTATTATATAAAATGATTTTAATCACACATGACATGGGGCACCAATACTAAAGCACTTGGCAAGCTGGAATTGTAGTTAAACATTTTGTTTTAATAATACCTTTTGAGCAGATACTAATACCTAATAGTACTTAAGGGATAGATTGTAAAAATAAACTGCAAAGTTAAAATCTGGTTTAGAAAGGTATATTATAAAAACATTGTAGCATCCTTTTATGTTATTACCTGAATTAAAATATAAGCATCTTGAGACCAGATATCCCATTCTTTCTTCTTAGAATTTTACGTGCAAACCCTAATAAGTATTTGTAGCTGGCTGAGGCATCACTCTTGCTCTACCACTTAATTAAATGCTGAACCTTAAATTTTTATTTTCTGATTATTTTGTTATATCTTAGTTTGATAATATCCCAAGTATAGGTTTCTTAACTTCCTTATATTTTTTTGCAGTCTTGATTGTACATATGCTACTGAAATTTTGCTACTGATACAGTAAGATTACATGCACATCCTAAAACTATCCTCATACAACAGTTATTGAAATTATTTATAGGCAACATTTTTGATCAATACTTACTTCAATAAATAGATGGGAAAATTTAAATCTTAAATTTTCTATTCCAGTTTCAAGTAACTAATTACTTATAGTCCTGATATTTCAAATGAGTGGCCTAAATCAT
Source organism: Orientallactaga sibirica (assembly GCA_036365145.1). NCBI lineage: Eukaryota > Metazoa > Chordata > Mammalia > Rodentia > Dipodidae > Orientallactaga > Orientallactaga sibirica. The sequence goes on along the minus strand of JAEOAD010000015.1, from coordinate 28,661,060 downwards.
AGGATTGTGAAATTTTAAGTAGAATATTAGCATATTTAAGATTAAAGAAAAGATCTAAGTATATCCTTTGCAATTACTCTTAGAGTATTGATTTACTGTATTTCTAGAGTTAAAGTTTTAACATTTTGAAAGCGAATCAGGCTAACTTACTTTTTCTTCCTTTTATCATTTGTTGAGCTTTTTCTAGGTTCAAAGCTAAACTTGTTAGCTTAGGTGTGGTCAGCCTTTTGACATTGTAGGATGACATTATTACCTACAAACAGGCTGGGCTGCATGCATTCAAAGCTATCCTGGGATGCACAGGCCATAGATCAGACACACCTACTTTTGAAATCTTTTCTTCCTTGTAGCTCAAAATTATTTTAGTATGTACTTATTAATTTTTGATTGTTTTTTATTTTTATTTTTTGGTTTTTTGAGATAAGTTCTCACTCTAGCCCAGGCTATCCTGGAATTCACTTTGTAGTCTTAGTCTGGCCTCTGACTCAGTAGTCTTCCTACCTCTGCCTTCAGAGCTCTGGGATTAAAGGCATGTGCCACCACACCCGACAGTTTTTAATTCTTGTGACATTGTCTTTTAAGGTATATTAGTGTATCTTATTTAGTTTATACTATTGTGCTTCTATACTGCCTGTTAAGAGAACCTTCCTCATTTTTAGTTATCTTCACTGAGCTTTTAATACTTTGTGAACTGACTGTAGAATAATTCTTTTCAAAAAATATTTATTTATTTATTTGAGAGAGACAGAAAGAGTGGTGGGGGGGAGAGAGAATGGGCATGCCCAAGCTTCTAACCACTGCAAACAAACTCCAGATGTATGCACCCCCTTGTGCATCTGGCTTACATGGGTCCTGGAGAATTGAACTGGGATCCTTTGGCTTTGCAGGCAAATGCCTTAACCACTAAGCCATCAATCACTCCAGCCCCTTAAATCCTAATTCTAATAGTAAGGATATAACAAGGAAATCCTAGGTCAGGACTGAGGAATGGAGCAGGTAGTTCAGTGTGAGGGCAAATTTTAATGTATAAACTCACACTATAATTTTCATAGAGATAATGGAGTTCAAAAGAGCAGAATTAACAACCTTAAAAAGAACTCATGAAAGGACAATGTGAAGTTGAAAGAGAATGAGAAGAACTTGGATGAGGCAGGAAATTGGGGTTTTTCCCTCTTCATTGAATGTTGTTTTGTCAGCTTTAACAAACCATTGCTAGCTGACTAAGGGCCTCACTCTCACTAGGCAAGCATGTCCTACTGATCTAAACCTCCAACCCTGAAATTTCACTCTCATTTTTTCATATGTTAAGTTCAACAGAGCAATGAGGGTATATTGAATTGCAGGTCTCCATTGTTTATGATCAGGATAAGGCAGAGTTGTAGTTGTTGGGAATGGGGAAACTATGATATATATTGCATGTGCTTATGATGTGTATGCATGCATGTGTATGTATATATGGCATGTATATACATATATAATTGCATGTGTGTATCTGTATAAGTGTACACATGTGAAATGTACATATAATATTACATACACAATTAATGGATTAAATTTTTCTAAACCAGACATGGTGGGCTCCTTTTTTGTTCTCTTTATTTGAGAAAGAAAAAGAGGCAGAGTGAGAGAGAGAATGGGCACGCCAGGGCTTCTAGCCCCTACAAACGAACTCCAGATGCATGCGCTTCCTTGTGCATCTGGCTTAGTGGGTACTGGGGAATCAAACCAAGATCCTTTGGCTTTGCAGGCAAGCGCTTTAACTGCTAAGCCATCTCTCCAGCTCCTCCTATTATTTTTGTATGTTTTCAGAGCTTTCTTTCTTATAAATACATCTCTGCAAAGTAAGAAAAGCATTGTTAATAGACATACTCATCCGTTCTGGTTCCTGGGTTCTCAACTGCAATGTTTGGCACTTAGGAGGACCATACGGCAGTGACCTTTTCAGTTAACCCTAGCAAACTGGAAAAGAGTGGCACTAAAGTTATTGGGTAGATGGATGAGTGAATGAATTTTTCAATGAAAGATACTGCCTTTATGAGTCATACATGTGATCTGCAGTTAGTAGGAGGCACTTTTTAGTAAGGGAATTCTCTAACTACTGAAAAAGCTTCATCTCTAAATCTCCAAAATAGCACAGAAATATATAAAAGTATTTGTTTCATATTGTTTGTGTGTTTAGGAAATATATTCCCATATTCCAGATAATTGTAATTCTGAAAGTGTATGTAAAGCAATACAAATCCATATGGTCTGCTTTAGGAAACTTAATTCTTTAAACTTACAGCAATGCTTGGCATTTAGTAAGTGCTTATTAACTATTTGTTCATGCAGTTAATAAGCATATTTTAAAGACATGTTTAAAAATTAGCCATTTTTTTTCTAGAAATATATTTTGTTGCCACAGGAGCAAGTATATGTAGAGGATACCCAAATTGTAAAATACAGGCTATTTTTTTACCAGACATCAGAATTAAAAAATCATATCACATATGCATAGCTCAAAAAATTATTACAAAATGAACATAACCCTGTATGACACTCGGGAAAATATTTGAAAGTCTAACTTGTTTTACAATAAATAGAAATGACTGAATTATAAATTAATGTTGGTTTGACTTTGGGATCTTGGGTGAACAAACCAATGCAATTTTAAGCTTAAGAGCTATCAAATGCATCTACTACACGAGTCTGACTCCTCATGCAGTGACACCCAGCAGCAGTGTCAGTTTTCAGTGATCAGAGATTTGTATCTAAGTTTTTAGAAAATATTTATTTATTTATTTATTTATTTATTTATTTATTTATTTATTTATTTATTTGAGACAGGGAGAGACAAAGAGAGAGAATGGCATGCCAGGGCCTCCAGCCACTGCAAACGAACTCCAGATGCATGCACCACCATGTGCATCTGCCTTATGTGGGTCCTGGGGAATGAACCTGGGTTCTTTGGCTTTGCATGCAAGCACCTTAACAGCTAAACCATCCCTCCAGTCTTATATCTGTATTTTTATGAATAATTTAAAATCTTCCTTGTGGGTATCAAAATAGCCATGAATTATGGTTCTTGTTTATCATCATCTTGTAAAACAGACAGAGCTTGCTCTCATTAGTCAGTGTTTTAATATAGGACAAACTCATGGATTAATTAAAAGTATATCATTGGGTTGGGTGTGGTGGCACATGCCTTTAATCTCAGCACTTGGGAGGTGGAGGGAGGAGGATCACTGTGAGTTCAAGGCCACCCTGAGATACATCGTGAATTCCAGGTCAACCTGGGCTAGAGTGAGACCTTACCTTGAAAAACCAAAAAAAAAAAAAAAAAAAATATCATTGGGCCTTCTACAAACTTTTGAGCCATTTTCTTATAGGTAAGTAGTAAAAATGGAAGCCATTTTTTTGTTTGTTTTTCGAGGTAGGGTCTTGCTCTAGCCCAGGCTGACCTGGAATTCACTCTGTAGTCTCTGGCTGGCCTTGAACTTATGGCAACCCTCCTACCTCTACCTCCCAAGTGCTGGTAATAAAGGTGTGCACCAGCATGCCTGGCTTCTGAGTGATTTTTTTTTTTTTTTTTTGAGAATAGGATATACAAGCATTATAGCATTAAAAAAATAATTTTTAGGGGCTGGGGAAACAATTCAGTCTACTAACTGAGCATTTGCCTTGCAAGCATGAGACCTGAGTTTGGATCCCCAGAGCCCATATAAAAACCGTGTGTGGCAGTATATGCCTGTAATCCCAGCACTGGCGAGGCTAAGATAGGAGTATCCCTGGGATTTGCTGGCTAGCTAGTCTAACCTAATTGGTGAGCTCTGGGTAAGACCCTGTCTCAAAGGAGTATATGGTGTTCCTGGGCTGGAAAGATGGCTTAGTGGTTAAGACACATGTGTGTGAAGCCTAAGGACCCCGGTTCGATTCTCCAAGTCCCACGTAAGCCAGATGCACAAAGGGGCGCACGTATCTGGAGTTCGTTTGCAGTGGCTTAGAGGCCCTGGTGCGCCCATTCTCATTCTCCCACTCTTTCCCTCTTTCTATCTCTAATAAATAAGTTAAAAAATAAAAATAAAATCTTTTATTAAAAAAAGGGAGTATATGGCATTCTTGAAGATCATACCTGAGATTGTCCTCTGACCTCCACACACACATGCTTGCACTCAAACATGCACTTTTGCTTGTACACATACACACATGTTAAAAAAATAATAATTGGAATGGTTAGCTTTATATTCAACCCTTTTCCTGCCTTAGTATTCTGTACAGATTCTAAATCCAACTAATAGCCAAACTCCAAAGAGTAGAGGAATGAGAACAGACTGCTTAGCCCATTTGTACATGCGGCATTGAGCACCTGAAGAGTGAACTACAGGAGAACTGTGAGAGAGGCCAGGGCCATAACAGTTGGGGTTTACTTGTCTCCTCCTGTGTCCTGTGTGAGAACCAAGAATGACTTTAAGTCAAGCTCAGTAGGAGAGCACATTAGAAGAATACACAGTTATGCATGCAACTGCCAGTTGCCAAAACCCTCAAGTTGACTTCTTTTCATATCAGTATAGGACATTTTATAAATCCCGTGTATTAGTTTAAAGGGCCTTGATAATCTTATTAAAAGGCTTGTAAGCATTTAAAAAAGACCTTTATTCATTCATGTGCAATGCTTACAGATATTTGGCTCATTTCTAGTTTTTGGCTATATGGATAATACTGCCTATTTGTTTATATAAAGAAAGAATCTGTAATAAGACAGACTTACTGCATTTTATAGACATGCCTACCTGGATTCTAAACTAGGCATGAAGTTTCTCTGCAAGTGTTAGAAATGTGTTCCATTTCTGATGCACTTTTTTTTTTTTTTAACAGCACAGTATTAATATCACCCAAGGTAAAGATTTGGTTGTATATAACAGTGTTGGCTCTTGTGTTTAACATCTATGGAATGGAAAGGAGAATGAAGACTAAAATGCTATTTGAAAAATATGCTTATAGTTTTGAAAGAAGGTATATATTTTGTCCATCAGGTAAAGGTTAATTAATCCTAAACAACTTTAAAACTTACAGACATTCCACTGCCCTTCTCCCAAAAAGATGCCATTTCGAAAAATGGATCCTAGCTGCACACTAGGATTTTACTGTCGAAATGTTCAGGACTTCGAACGAGCTTCTGAAGAAATCACAAAGGTACCTGCATTAAAAATACTATATAACAATATTATTTGGTACTAATTTTATTATAAATATTTTGTTGTTGTTGTTGCTTTTTTTTGTTTTTTTTTGGTTTCTCGAGGTAGGGTCTCACACTAGCCCAGGCTGACCTGGAACTCACTATGTAATCTCATGATGGCCTCCAACTCACGGCAATCCTCCTACCTCTGCCTCCCGAGTTCTGGGATTAAAGGTGTGTGCCACCACACCTGGCCTTGTATAAATAGTTTTTTATAAGACAGAAATGTGTAACTTGTTAAACTTTTCTAAAATTCCCTCTTACTGTTTATATTATTAGAAGTATTGTGAATCAGAAAATAAAATTAGTTTGGGAAATTGGTATTTGAGATCAATGAACTAGGCAAATGACTAGTTTAGAGTGTTGCTCCACTAGATGGCACTGTTGAAATAAAAATCCTGTGGCCTTTGGACCTAGACAAGCAATTAGGTTACATTCTATTTGAAGAGGGTTTTAAAGGGCATTCCCTTAGGGGTCGAAAAAAATTAATGAAGTATTTGATCAAGTCAAATTGTGCATTATTTCTTGTTAGTCCAAGTCCTTCTTTTATTTTTTTTAAAAGAGAAATGGTATTTTTTGATTTCTCAGAACTACTATATCAATGAACTGTGTTGTTACCTTCCAATAAGCTTGTATAATCTGATCTATTGTATTACAGGCTCTCCGAAATAGGTTGATTTAATTTCTTACTACCTTTAAACTAATGCATGTTTTTGGTCCTCGAGGGCTGCTGAATCATGCAGAGCTTCCATGACATTGTGTTTAGTCTGTAGACCATAAAAGATGACCTTTACTTAAGAAGGGAGTGTAACTGGATGGATCTCTGTATTAGTACCAGTACACGTTATCCTGTTATGGTAAGGAAAACCAATACAGAAACAATTTGGGGAGATTTTTAACTTGTGTTTAGTTAAACTTGTAGTTTTATTATTGTTTTACTTCCCCTTAATTTTACTCAGGAAAATGGACATAATAGGTAGAAATTTTATTTTAACAATATAAAAATCGTATGAAAACATTAAGTAAAAAGTCTCAAGAGGCTTAGTTTACCTGACTGGCCGTGTGGAAAGGAAAATATAATAGGAATGAGTGATGAGAGGAGAAAATGAGACACGTAAGAACCCTTCCGTACTCTCCATTCCTCACAGTGTCGCCTTTATTCCTCCACCAGTGTAGAAGGCCAAGTGAATGGAACAAAACATGTCATCTCCTTTGTGTCTTCCTTGAAATTACTCTACTTCTAAATTTTAGTTTGATAATTCACTGTCTTCAAAAAGTGTCATGTTTATGCTAAGATAGATAACTACCGGTGGTACCATGATATATAATGATGTTGAATAGTTTCCATAAAAGTCCCGTTTCTGTTTCCATTAGTTTATTTTCTATTTAGGTAAAAATAAATGTGTTTCAAACAGTAAAGCAGGCTTCTTCTGGAAGGAACAAACCAAGTAGTCATAGACCTAAAAAACCAAAATTTACAAATGACTTGCATATTGATATTTTCTGATCAAAAATAATAATTATTTTTCACTGGAAAAACTATTAATTATTGCTGGCACATTAGAGCACTGTGCAAAGAGAAAGTGCTGAAATGTCATCTGGAAGGACTGACAGTTTTCTAAGAATTCACTGTTCTTAAGGCAACAAATAGCTGTTATTAACTCATGTTGTCAGTTAACACCTTGATCATTTTCATTTCTTAGATAATTATACATTAAGCACTTTCTTGTCTCCCCCCCCAACCCAGAATTGATCATTTTCAGTTAAGCTACTTATTTTTTCCTCTTGAAATTAAAATAATTTTAAAAGGGGCTGGAGAGATGGTTTAGCGGGCGTTTGCCTGCAAAGCCATAGGACCTCGGTTTAATTCTCCAGGACCCACATAAGCCAGATGCACAAGGGGGCACATATGGAGTTTGTTTGCAGTAGCTGGAGACCCTGGCATGCCCATCCTCTCTCTTTCTCTCTGTATCTCTCTCTCTCTGCTTCTTTCTCTCAAATAAATAAATAAGTAAAAATAAAATTATTTGAAAATAATTTAAAAAGTTCTTTGTTTCTACATAGGATGCATTTTCTATTTTCTTTGTTTTGAGAGTGAATCTAGGTAGCTTAGGGTCATTTGTAATGCTCCAAATGAACTGTTTGCATGCTCTATGGTTCTTGAAAATACTAATAAAACTGTTAAACTAATTCATTTTAGTGGTGTTCAGTCAAGCAGGCGTCTGCATAACTACCATATACAAAGCATAAAATGAACAAGATAAAATTTTGTGCCTTTGAGTAAAGACACAAAGCTTCTGCCCTCAGGTAACATTTATGCTTGAGGAGGAGGAATACGACAAGTAGCACATATTACATTGAACACTACACTCATCCATATGGAAGTAGAAATAAATTGATCGAGGAGGAAGAGAGTTGAAACTAAAGAGATGTCACATCCAAGTCATTGTACTTTATTGTGATGGTGATATGCAAGATGAGCCTGAAAGTGCAGGCTTAGTTCTCAATGGTTTAGTAAGAAGGAAGGGAGCTTCAAGCAAGGAAATAATAGGAGGAAAGTTATAAAAGAAGGGAAGAATAGAGTTTACCTAGAGAATGACAATTGGTCCAGTTTGATTGGTGCTCAGTTTACCTCTGGGCAGAATTTCTGTCTTTTGACAACCAGAGCCAGATCCCCTAGGGGTGTGGTGTGGAAGCCTCCATTTCTAACAAGCCCCACACTTGAGAACCACTGGTATAAGTGTATAACCCAAAGTGTGACACTTGATATTTTTAGGTGACACTAAGGACATTTTAATACACATATTTATGTTCATATTAGAAAAAATATTGGCATAGTAAATGTGATTTCTGCTTTTATTATACAAGGTTAGTTAAGGTATAAATAATGAAAAGAAAAATATTAATTAATCATAAGTAGAGGTAGTATATGTAGCAAAAATAGTGAAAGGCATAGAGAAATGGCCAAGATTTAGGAAATGCTGCTATGGAAAATAGTGAAGGATGAGTGAGGCTAGACAGTACTTTAATAAATGATGGTATAGAGAAGCTCAAATGCTAGGTTGAAGAAGTACATTAATAATGTATTAATTTTATTATATGTAATGTTAAATTCCAGGTGAATAGAAACACTAAGAAAATATCTATAATGAGGAAAATGTCATTGAGCTTATTAAAAATTATAACTATAATGTAGTTGGTTACAAATATAAAGTAAATGGTTATCTTTCCCCAGTTTTCTTTCTTCACAGTGATTACTACTGCCTTTATTATCACATCTCACCCAGGTGTTATGTATTCATAAACAATGGATGTTTGCTTTGCATGTTATTAAACTTTTTACTTTGTCTTTTTGATGATCACTTAGCTTGTTTCTGAGAACATAAAATCACAGATTTCAGTTTTTACTTGCACATACTATTTTAAAAACTATTCTTGTGCATACTACTCATACATGTCTAATACTTTGGGGTTATAGTAGATATACTAGCTTTGTTAGGATGGCAGTACTGGCAGCATGAGAGAGTTACCAGTGCCTCACACCCTGGCCAACACTTGACACTGCCACCCTGAAACTTTAACCAGTCTCACAGATAGAAAAGAGTATTTCCTTGTAGTTTTAATTTATATTTCTCTGATTGATAGTGGGGTTTAGTTTTCTGTCAAGGCTTATTGGCTTCTTCAGTTCTTCCTTTGTGAATGTATTGCTTATTTGCTTTGGTTTTTTTTTTTCCAGTGCTATTTAATTTGAAGGAAATCTCAATTCTGCAGATCCACGTGATCCTTTAAAACATTAATCACAGCCCTCATGTACCCCAAAGCATCTATAGAAGCAGCCCACCCATATGTATTTCCTTTACTACTTGACTCTCTAGAGTTGGGTATGCAGTTGTGAAAAGGTTATCATGGGTTAGAGAGGTAGTTTAGTGGGTAAAGTGCTTGATTTGCAAGCATTAGGAACTGAGCTCAGATTCTAAGAATCCATGTAACAAAATGGGCCAATGGTGGTGCCCACCTGTAATCCCAGCACTGATGAGGTGGAAACAGGAGTATTCCTGGGGTTTGCTGACTAGCTCATGAGTGCTAGGTTCAGGGAAAGGTTCCATCTCAAAAAATTAGAAAGCAATTGAGGAAGACACCAGTTTGGATCTCTGGCCTACACACACACACACACACACACACACACACACACACTTGCACACATGTCCACACCACACACACACACACACTTGCACACATATCCACACCACACACACACACACACACACACACACACACACGTGCATGTGCAAAGAAAAGCTATGCAGTCTGGCTTCATGGTGTAGTAGATATGATAGATATTAAATATGCAAGTGATAACAATAAAATTCCATAAGAAAAATAGTGTTAAAAGAAAGAAAAATAGAGAGGTAATTTACTTGGGAATACAATATTTGCTCATATATATTCATTGTATTTTCCTTAAATATCTTAACTTTTTTAAAAAAGCCTGTCTTCTTTTTTAAATTTTTTAATTTTTATTTATTTATTTGAGAGAGAGAGAGAAGAAGAAGATAGAAGGAGAGAGAGAAAGAGAGAAAATGGGTATGCCAGAGTCTGTAGCCACTGTAAATGAACTTCAGATGCATATGCCACCTTGTGCAGCTGGCTTACATGGGTACTGGGGAATCAAGCCTGGGTCCTTAGGCTTCACAGGCAAGTGCATTAACCACTAAACCATCACTCAAGCCCAAAAGCATGTCTCTTTAAAGTTATCAGTAAACAATGAGAAAAGTGATGGTCCTAATACAATGAGCTTAATTAAGTTTCATGGCTTGCTTTCAGAATGCTTGGAAGCAAGTAAAAATGAGCCATAGAGTTTGGCATAATGGGGATAGAAGAACTTCAGCCAGGGTTGGGAGTATCTTGTCTCATTGAAATAGTCACCTGTAGAATTTCTGTGGATAAGGAGGAAAATGATCTGGGAGAATTGAGAGAGAGGGGAAATTTGAAGGTCAGATAAATATCAGGTCAAATTTACTGAGAGAACATTCAGAACAATCTTTCTTTATCCTTGACTTTAGCTCTTCCTCTAATCTGTCCATTACAATTCCTTCCCTTCTTCTCTCTCTCTCCCTCCCCCTCTCTCTTTCCCTCCTTCTCTTCTTTCATGTCTCTATCTCTGCCTTCCCTTCTCATCCACTGTCATTCCTCTTTCTCCCCTTATGTCTTTACTTTCCTACATGCTTTTTAACTTACCGAAAGATAACTGATTGTTATGCTTTGGATTGGAAATCCTTCTCCCTGGGCTCTTGTGTTTGATCACATGGACCCCAGCTGGTGATACTGCTTTGGGAGTGCAGAACTTTTAGAAGGTTCCTGGTGGGCAGAGGTGGGTTTCTAGGGACCTCTGAGGGATAGCCTGGCCCTGTTTCTGGTCTTGTTCTTATTTTTTTTTCCTAGACCATAGCTTATATGAACACACAGCCTTCTCATGTTCTGCTATTAGGGACAGAGTAGCTGTTATCAACATGCTATCAACCCCACCACGATGGTTATACTCACTGAAACCCCGAGGGACAGAGTAGTGGCTACCAATATGAAACTGTCCTCCTTTAGGTTGTTTCTGTCAGGTGTTCTGTCACAGAGATGCAAAGAGGGAAGCAATACTTGCAGTTGTGATAATAGTTATGTCTCCTGTAAGTCCTTTCACTCTTTGTTTTATGTGTCTTGTGGTATATCATTAGTTACATCCAAATTTAGGATTGTTAGGGCTACTATTCAATTGAATCAATGTATGTATTATTTATCTATCCATTGTTTGTGTGAGACAGGGTCTCCCTTTAGCTCAGGCTGACCTTGGACTCTGTGTAGTCAAGGCTAGTCCTCAGCTCCTGATCCTCATGCCTTTACCTCACAAGTGCTGGGATTACAGGCCTGTGCTGCTATACCTAGCTTAATTTAATCTTTTTATAGTTTATAATTCCTTCTTCTATCTTTGGTAATATTTCTTGCTTTATATTCTGTTTCTGACCTTTCATGCATGTCAACAATTTTAATCTTAAAGGAGTTTGAATTCCTTGTATTTAAACTATCAGTATTATCCTTTCTGAAGCCCTTGTTTCTTCCTGTATTACTTGGCTTCCTTTTGGGATCATTTTGCTTTTTTTCTGAAGAACTTTCATGGTTATTTCTCTTACTGATATTTGTTATGAAAAATACTCTTAGTTTTTGTTTGTTTACATCATTTTACCTTCATTAAAAATGAAATGATATGAAAATTTCAAGAAATGTTGAAAGTGTAATGCAACTAAATTTTTCCCTGAGCCATTTGAGAGTAATTTGCTAACATGATGCCCCATTATCCTTGAATAATAGAATGTGCAGCTCTTACAAACGGGCACATTCTCCTCCATAACCTCAGCTCAACTGTCAAAGTCTGGAAGTACCCTTATATGTTACATTACCATCTAATCCTTAGAATCAGCTCATATCACCAGTTATTCCAGTGATGTGCTGGGTAGCAGAAGGGTACAGTTAAGAATCTATCATGTTTGTACAACTTGAATCTTCTTTAATCCAGAACTGCTCATCACCTTTCCTAACTTCCACATCACCTTAATTTTTTAAAGGTAATGAGACTTGATGTTTGTTTTCTGTTTCTTTTAATAGAGCTTTCTTGATGATTTTGTAAGTTGTCCCCTCAGTTTGGGTATATGGGATGTTTCCTCTTGAATTCTAGAGTGTACATCTTTGCTAGTGTATTACTGAAAATCACACAAAATGCTATGTTCTTGTTTCATTTTAGTGGTTGTCCTTTTGCTTAGGTTGCTAACTTTGATCATCTAAGGTGATGCCTGACGGGTTTCAGTGTGGCTGCAATGCACCTAGAGGCCAGAGAGACTTACCCAGCCCTGGCATGGATGCCTGCTTTGCTCAGCCCCATCTATTGGCTTCAGAAATGATTTGTTTGGGGTGGAAAGGGACAGATACCTTGTAGATATTTTCATAGGATGTGGAATTCCTGAATGTAGTTGTTTTCTTTCAGTAGCTTAAAGATAGCTCTTTCATTGTCCTCTGGCCACTGTCATTTCTTGATCCATTTTACCTCTCTGAAATTTTCACTTCTTAAGATTTACTTATCTTTATTGCTCTCAGAAGCTTTCCAGCAGTAATGGCATCTATTCCTTTTGGTTGTTCTTGGTGGCAGGGTTATTTTCACGTAAGCTACTTTATCATGGCATACCTAACAATGAAGTAGGGTTCTCTCTCTAAATCTTATTTCTGCTATTGTTCTTTGCTGCACTCACCACCATAAGCTTTCCAGGAAACTCTCCTCTCTTCCACTGTGGGGATTACCGAAGCCTGCCATGGCTTCTGGCTTTTCACATGGTGTCTGGCGAGAATCAAACTCAGGTACTCAGGTTGATGGATGAGTGCTTTATCCACTGAGCCATCTCCCCAGCCTGGATAATATATATTTAAGGTATAACCTTATGATTTCTGAATTTCACTGGTTTCTGTGGTAACGGCTCCCCTTTCATCTCTAATTTTATTAATTTGGGTCTTTTCCACTTTTGGTTTGTTTTCCTAAGGGTTTATTGTTTATCCTTTAAAAAAAAAAACAACTCTTGGCCTGGAGGGGTGGCTTAGCAGTTAAGGCACTTACCTGCAAAGCCAAAGGACCCAGGTTTGGTTGCCCAGGACCTATGTAAGCCAGATGCACAAGGGGGCGCACACATGCAGAGTTCATTTGCAGTGGTTGGAGGCCCTAGCGCGCCCATTCTCATTCTCTCTCTCTCTTCCTATTTCTGTCTCACTCTCTCAAATAAATATATAAAAATAAAATGTGGACTGGAGAGATGGCTTGCCAGTTAAGGAGTTTGCCTGCGATGCCTAAGGATCCCGGTTCGATTCTCCAGGTCCCACATAAACCAGATGCACAAGGGGGAGCATGCATCTGGAGTTCGTTTGCAGTAGCTAGAGGCCCTGGCACACCCATTCTGATTCTCCCTCTCTCTCTCTCCCTCTCTCTGTCTCTAATAAATAAATAAATAAAAATAAAATTAAAAAAAATAAATAAATAAAATGTATTTTTAAAAAACAACTCTTGTGTCACTGATTCTTTGTATTGTGTTTTTGGTAACTATTTCATTAATTTCTGCCCTGATTGTTCTTTTCTTTTCTTTTCTTTTCTTTTCTTTTCTTTTCTTTTCTTTTTTTCTCTTTTCTTTTCTCTCTCTTTCCCTTCCCCTCCCTCCCTCCCTCCCTCCCTCCCTCCCTTCCACCCATCCTTCTTTTCTCCCTCCCTCCCTCCTCCCTCCCTTTCTCTCTGCCCCCCTTTCTTTCTTTCTTTCTTTCTTTCTTTCTTTCTTTCTTTCTTTCTTTCTTCTTTTTCTTTTATTTCTTGTTTCTTCTTTGAGGTAGGGTTTCATTCTAGCCCAGTCTAACAAGGAACTCATTCTGAAGTCTCAGGCTAGCTTTGAACTCACAGGGGTGCGCCACCATGCCTAGCTAATTATTTCTTAATATCCACTGATTTGTGGCTTGTTCTTGTTTTTCCATGTCCCTAAGCTGTATCACTAAATATGTCTTTGTGACCTCTCTGATGTCTTAAAATAGGCACTTAGAGCTATGAGCTTCCTTTAGGGCTACCTACATTGTGTCCCATAGGTTTTGGAATGTTGTAATTTCATTGTCATTTTTTTATTTTTAGTTTTTGAGAGAGACACAGAGAGAGACAGAGAGAGAGGGAGAGGAAGACAGACAGAGATGGGCATGCCAGCAGCCTGTCAGCTGCTGTGAACGAAATCCAGATGCATGCACCCTCTTGTGGTGAAGTGCAGCATTGCGCCCTTGCATCACTTTGCATCTGGCTAAACGTGGGACCTGGAGATTGGAACCGATGTTCTTAGGCTTAGGAGGCAGGCACCTTAACCGCTAAGCCATCTCTCCAGCCCTTCATTGTCATTTTTGATTTTAGGATTTTTTTTTTTTTGAGAGAGACACAGAGAGAGACACAGAGAGAGAAGGAGAGGAAGACAGATAGAGATGGGCGCGCCAGCAGCCTCTCAGCTGCTGCAAACGAAATCCAGATGCTTGTGGCCAAGTGCAGCATTGCGCCCTTGCATCACTTTGCATCTGGCTAAACGTGGGACCTGGAGATTGGAACCAGTGTTCTTAGGCTTGAGGGGCAGGTGCCTTAACCGCTAAGCCATCTCTCCAGCCCTGATTTTAGGATTTTTAAAGATCTTCTTGGTTTCCCCATTGATCCATTTATTATTTAATAGTGTATTTTTTTATTTTCCATGAATTTATATATGTCCTATAGTTTCTATGTTGGAAATATAAATTTCCTATATTTGTTTTGGCAGATTTTTTTTTTAAATCTATGTACAGTACCCAAGACTTTTTTTATTTAAGAACAGAGTGATGAATAATGTGGTGAGGGGATTAAAATCACAAGCACAATTGAACTTTACCTTTCCTCCAGCCATTTTCCCCAAAGCCCTCTCCATGCCTTCTGTATTTCCAGTTCTTTCCTTAGTGAATAAAAAAATCTAATCCCAAACGTTCTCTTTTCCTCCTTGTCTCCTTTCTGCTTTTGGCTCACCTCAGTGTAACTGTCCTGCAGGCCTGGTGAAGATTGTTGGTGTAGAACTTGCCGACACTACTTGCTTCTACTGAACCCCCTAAGTCATCTTGATTTCTTACTTCATTCTCAAGCTTTGGAGGAGGCTGTTCTGGTACCTTGTTAAGAAAAGGATGCATAGGTGGAAAAAATTTTTGACTTCTTACATATCTGACCATTTTTAGTCCATGCTTTAACTATTGATAAACTGATTCGATACTGAATTCTAGAATGCAAATAGTTCCCTCAATGAGCTTTACAAGCACTGTTCCCCCCCCCCCATCCCATGAGCATTGAGAGCAGTTGCTGAGAAGTCCAAGGCCATTCTCAGTTTTTGTTCTCTGAAGTTTTTCTCTCAGAAAGTTTTCAGGTTTTCACCCCACTTGCTGCTACCTGATGTTGTAAGAAGCTCGTGTCCTTGAGCATACTGTGTCCCTCTTTGGTTCTCTTGTATAGTGAACATTGTGCAGATTAAGTAAACTAGGTTTATCTATGCACCAGCTCAGGCCTGCTTTATAATGAGCTCTAGATAAACGGATGGTACTGTTATTTATCCCTGCTGCTCTAAAGCTGCATGAGGTGTCTTGGTCTGTATTCCTTTCCCTTGGTTTTCCTGTTTCTCTCTGTTTGGGGAAATTTTCTTCAACTTTGAAAAGAAGAATCATGTCTTGTTCTTTCTGTGGTTGTTGTTTCTTTCTGGAACTGTTTATATGGTTATTGGGCGTTCTTAATTCTCTAACCAACCTATCTTTTTTCCTTCTGTTTTTCATGTCTGCATATTTTTGTATTGGGAGATTTTTTCTGTCTGTCTGTCTTTTTAGTGAGACAGTACTTCATCTACATAGCCCTGACTACAGATTGGGGATGACTTTGACTTCATGATACTCTTTCCTTTAATGTTAACTCTTCTATTTTTGTTTTCGTTTGCCATATTTCTTTATTTTCTTATAAATATCTCTTTTTCCTTGGATGCTTTTCCTCAGCTGAGTGATGATCTTCTGACTTTCTGTGCCTGTTATATTGAGAGTGGAGCACTAAAAAGCTGGGTCAGACTGGGAATGTAGCTTAGTGGTAGAGCATTTGCAGAGCATAACAAGACCCTGGGGCTTATCCCCAGCACTACAAGACAAACAAAACAGCTCTACTTGAAACCTGTGTCTGCATATGGCATTTTCATTAGTGACTCTCATATTAAAGTGATTATATAATGTTTCTTTTTCATTTGACCTCCCTCCTTCACATATTGATAAGTGGGACTCTTGTCTCTAGATTTGTTACCTTTTTTCAGAGAGTTCTGCTATCTTTTGCTTGTGAAATTTGTATCACCTGCTGGTGTTCAAAGCAGGAAGTGAAGGATGTTGAAGGCCTGCTATTGAATATTTCATTTTCTTGTTCAATTCCCCACTCTCATAATTTTGCTCAGAACACTAGACATGATGTCTGTTTACTTCTTTCCCAAAGGATGCTTATTTTCTTGAACAGAGAATGGCTGATGGGGAGAAGAGGATCGAATGCAAAGTGTGACCTGCAAAATATGAATATGCACAAGATTTAGTTGTTTCCTTTGTTTTAAGTTTTGGTCTTTCCATTTGGCTCGCCGTATTATCCTGCCTTTCTATTTCTGTTTGTAATGCAAGGTGAACCCACTGATCCAGATCTCCCATCCTCACCCCTACCCACCTGCTTATCTACCACAGGAGTCCGGTGCTCACCTCTTCCCACTGTTCATCCACCACAGGTATCCTGTCCTTACCTCTTTCCACCTGTTCATCCACCTCAGCTGTCCTGTCCTTACCTCTTTCCACCTGTTCATCCACCTCAGCTGTCCTGTCCACACCTCTTCCCACCTGTTCATCCATCTCAGGTGTCCTGTTCTCACCTCTTCCCACCTGTTCATCCATCTCAGGTGTTCTGTCCTCACCTCTTCCCACCTGTTCATCCATCTCAGGTGTCCTGTCCTCACCTCTTCCCACCTGTTCATCCATCTCAGGTGTCCTGTTCTCACCTCTTCCCACCTGTTTATCCATCTCAGGTGTCCTGTTCTCACCTCTTCCCACCTGTTCATCCATCTCAGGTGTCCTGTCCTTTACCTTTTCCCACCTGTTCATCCACCTCAAGTGTCCCATCCTCACTGTTCATCCACCATAGGTGTCCTGTTCTCACCTCTTCTCACCTGTTCATCCACCTAAGATGTCCCATCCACATCTCTTCCCACTTTTTCATCCACCTCAAGTGTCCCATCCTCACTGTTCATCCACCACAGGTGTCCCATCCTCACCTCTTCCCACTTGCTTATCCACCACAGATGTCTTATAGTACCTCTTTCCAACCTTTGAACTCAGCTTGTGTCTCCTCTGCTCTGCTATCTTGTTAATAGCCTAATAAGGATTGTTTTTGTTTTATCTCATTTTTCCCTCTTTTCTTATTTCCAAGTTTTGCTATTTCCTTTAACATTTATTTTCATTTTGACATTTTCATAGATGTCTCTAATGTATTTTGATCTTTCCCCCCACATTATTCTCATCTCTCTCCCACTTTCTCTAATGCCCTCTTATCCCCATTAATCCCCATCTTACTTCCATGTTCCCCCTTTTAACCAATTGAATTAAATTAAGGTTGTTTGCATAGTCATGGTGGAAGGTTATTTACCGTGGAATGGGCAACTTATCAATGGCTACACCACTGATGAACCTAACTCTCTCTCTTCTGGCCACAATTAGCATCCATTATTACTATTGGTGGTGTGGCGTCTCAGGCACCCTTCCCCTATCAATGGCAAAATACTTACAGGCTGTATCTTGTGCAGGAAACCCCAGTTTCTTTTAATTCATGACTGTAATAACTATGTCTTAACCAGAAGACAGCATTTCTCAGTCCTCCTGCTCTTACATTCTTCCCGCCCCCTCTTCCATGTGATTATTCTCTGAGCCTGGGCAGAGGGGAGGGGGTGTATGTCTTTTTTAAAGCTGAGCACACAGCACTTACTTTTTCTCTGCAATTTTGCCAGCTATGCAACTCGGCATTAGCCACTACACACTGTAGTAAGAAACTTACGTGATCAAAACTTCAAGCAGTGCTCATCTATGGGGATAAATACAGATATTTAGAAAGCAGTTTGCCATGCTATCTGTTTAACATGATCTTGTCTTCTTTTTTTTGTTTTCAACCCAATGACTATTATCAAATATAATTCTCTTTTTCGATGGCAAGTATATTTCCTGATAGTACTGGTGTTTGAGGCCACAAAACTGCAAATAAAAATGTGAATATTAGGAAATGAATGTCAACACAAGAAAAAAGTGTATAGCCAACTATCCTTTAGCTACAGAGGATTTGTTTTTACAGCCATTAAATCCTAGTGAGCTTCGAAGTTACTCAATCCAAATCTAACAATTGTGAGGTTTTGTTTTAAGCACCGTAAGTTTACATTATCTCACTTACTCTATGCAAATTTTCTGAGGTAGGTACAGTAATTCAAGAATATGTGGGGATGAAGAGATGGCTTAGCAGTTAAGGCATTTAGTCTGCAAACCCTAAGGACCTAGGTTTGATTCCCCAATACCTATGTAAGCCAGATGTACATGGTGGCACATGTATCTGAAGTTTGTTTGCAGTGACTAGAAGCCTTGTGTGCCCATACCCCCTCCCCAATCTGCTTTTTTTCTCTCTCAAATAAATAAATAAATAAATAAATAAATAAATAAATAAAATATTAAAAAAGAATGTGTGCTCATAAGCACTGTAATTGGTCATCCCTAATAGACTAATATTTATTCCAGGTGGTAGAGAGCTAACAGTGTTTCTTAGAAGTATTTGTGGAAAATGCTCTCCCCCTCTCTCTTTTCTCTGTGTATACACACACACAAACACATATATGGTTGAAGTCAGCCTCTATGCAACTTTTACTCAGTAGTCTGAAAGAGAAAAAAATAAGTTTGCTTTGTTTTCTCAGGTAAACATTCCCATTTTCCCAGTG
Source organism: Orientallactaga sibirica (assembly GCA_036365145.1). NCBI lineage: Eukaryota > Metazoa > Chordata > Mammalia > Rodentia > Dipodidae > Orientallactaga > Orientallactaga sibirica. Next base: position 28,642,259 of record JAEOAD010000015.1, on the reverse strand, counting down.
GTACACAATTTCCCATGCCCATCACTGTTTTGGTAAATGTCTTTTTGAAGTCAGTTTTGTGTCTCACACTTACATTTATGATGACATTGCCTAGAGATACTCCTTATTATTCTTTGTTCTCCAAGTAAAATATGAGGAACGTTTTCTTCTCATAAATCTCTTTTCCTCCTGAGAGCTAATGATCAGAATTCTTGATTTCTTATAAAATCTTCTGGGTTTATAGTTTCCCTAGGAAAATATGAAATGGGCATTAAAGATAAATGAGTGTGTGAAGGTATATTTAATAAATGCTAGAGACTAATATTATGATAATAGTGGCCCTAACAATGATGAAGCCAACACATTAGATGCAGCTCATCTTCTCAGTACTTCTTAGACAGTCACATTTAAGTCACACAACAACTCTTGAGTAGATTTATAGCTAAGGAAAATGACAGTTTGCTCATGTGACTTGCTCAGGCTCATGCAGTTATTACATATCAGCCAGGTTTTTTCCCATTAAAAAATATTTTTATTTGCAAGCTGGGCATGGGGCACATGTCTTTAATCCCAGCACTTGGGAGGCAGAGGTAGGAGGATTGCTGTGAGTTCAAGGCCACCCTGAGACTACATAGTAAATTCCAAGTCAGCTTGGGCTAGAGCAATACCCTACCTTGAAAAACAAAACAAAAAACAAACAAAAAAAATTGCAAGCAGAGAGAAAGAGAAAGAGAGATTGAAAGTATGGGCATGCCAGGGCCTCTTGCCATTACAAACACCAGATGCATGCACCACTTTGTACATCTGGATACTGAAGAATTGAACCCCAGGCCAGTAGGCTTTGCAAGGAAGTTCCTTTAACCACTGAAGCATCTCTCCAGCCCTCAGCCAGGTTTTGAACAGAGACTATACAGCGCCATCATTCATGCTAGAAATCTCTATTTTGTCCTAAACAAATCTGTACAACTTTAGAGGCATAGTCACTGTGGCCTGAGGTAGTTGTCAGTGGGATCTGGGCGGGAACTTTAAGGACTGATAGGCTCCTATGATTAGGAAGAAAGTGTTGAAGGGAGTTAACTAATAAAAACGAGTAGCAACTAATGTAGGGAAGGATGGTTGTGAGGTGCATGTTTAAAGAAACAAGCCCAAACAACCTGGTTTGGCAAGTCTTCCCCTTGTGTGCTTTTGTTCTGTATCTGTGTTGGCATTCTAGAGCCTCTGTGCCCCTGGCTTCTCTGCCTACAGGGCTCGTTCCCCAGGCTTTTATGTCTGTGCTTTAGTGTTCCTCAGGTCTCAGCTCGGCCTTCTCTGACCACACAACCTAAAGAAGACTCCAGTCCTTCCCTAGCCATCCTCATAAACTAATGGACAGACATCATTATCATTTATATATCCACCACTCTGTTTTTTGCTTAGGAACTTCTGATTATATTTGTGGTGATATGTGCCCATCCACTCATTTTTCTTGTGCCCCATTAATTTAGATACATATGGTAGTAAACTATAAGTGGATATGTGCTATGAATTTCTGGAATGTTCTCCTGATGAATAGGATGTAGCTGTAGTGCTGTCATCCTCTTAAATCCACCTCCCCTACCTTGAATACACACTGATTTTTTTTTTCTTTTTTGTAAATAGGCTCTTGATCTCAAACTTCTGAGCCTGAGTACTTGGAATTTCAGGGGCTGACTACAATCTGGCTTACTGTATGTTAGTTTATATTGTACAGTTACACATTAACTGAACAGGTCTGTATACAAAAGATTATGCCTGCCACCCTTTAGACAGTCTAAGGACTTCTCAAAGGTGATTTGACTACATTTAATTTTTCTTGTGAGCTAACAAAAGAACAAAATCTATACATAGGCTGTCACACCAGTGCAGTAACTATTGGCCTGGACAAGTTATAATCTTACATGTATATGGGCAGACACTAGTGGAAAAGATTTTAGAATGAGGAAAAGAGAATCTGGTTTTATTCCTATTCTTCCAAAAAGTAGCTTTATGAGGAAAAATTGCTCAACTGCTATCTGCTAGCTTTTTCCTTGGTAGAGTCTGAAACCTGTTCACTCATAGAGAAAGTGTAATAAAATATTTACTTCCTGGAGAAAAATCTGCTTTTCTTCTTAGATAACAAAGCAGCCTCTGTGTAGCTTCACAGAGTTATTAAAATAGGACTTGTCTGTGGTTGTTGAGTAGAACGAGTATCTTTATTTGTCTTAAAATTACATCTTACCGGGCTGGAGAGATGGATTAGCGGTTAAGGCGCCTGCCTCCTAAGCCTAAGATTGCTGGTTCCAATCTCCAGCGGTTCCAATCTCCAGGTCCCACGTTTAGCCAGATGCAAAAGGGGCGCAATGCCGCACTTGACCACAAGGGGGCGCACACATCTGGATTTCGTTTGCAGCAGCTGAGAGGCTGCTGGCGCGCCCATATCTATCTGACTTCCTCTCCCTCTCTCTCTGTCTCTCTCTGTGTCTCTCCCCCCTCCCCAAAAAAAAGAATTACATCTTACCATATCATATTGATGTGTTGGTAGTTATCACTTAGCTTATGTCTTGGTTGAACTGTTCACTATAGTGTGTGTGTGTGTGTGTGTGTGTGTGTGTGTGTGTGTGTGTGTATACATATACAAATGAATATGTATATTTTTTAGAGCACGAGAGAGAATTGGCACGCCAGGGCCTCAGCCAGTACAACCGAACTCCAGATGCTTGCACCACCTAGTGTGCATATGTGACCTTGTATTTGTGTCACCTTTGGGCATTTGGCTTACGTGGGATCTGGAGAGTGGAACATGGGTCCTTAGGCTTTGCAGGCAAACGCCTTGACTGCTAAGCCATCTCTCCAGCTCACTATAGTATATTTTAATAGATATAAAACCTTTTAGTTTTAGGTTGACAGAAAAATTAAGCAGAGGAGAGTTTCGACATATTTTTTCCCCACAGTGGCGGGGTACTTGTGATCATCAGTGAGCTGACCCTGTCACAGTGTTAGTCCCCAAAGTCTGTAGTATTTTGGATATTTGTAGGATTTTGCTATATGTTGTGTATTTTGTGGGTTTTGACTAGTATACTGAAGCATATATCATCATTGTAATCCCACAAAGAATAGTGTCACTGCCATAAACATCCTCTTTGCCCTGCCTACTCATTTTTCTATCCCTCCAGCTCTTGATCTTGTTACTGTGCCCAAAGTTCTGCCTTTTCCAGAATGTCGGAATCTTACAGTACATACTTTTTCTGATTTACTTTTCTCACTTTGTAATACACATTTGAAGTTTGTACATGCCTTTTTTTTTTTTTTTTTTTTTTTGGTTGTTCGAGGTAGGGTCTCACTCTGGTCCAGGCTGACCTGGAATTAACTATGTAGTCTCAGGGTGGCCTCGAACTCACTGCGATCCTCCTACCTCTGCCTCCCGAGTGCTGGGATTAAAGGCGTGCACCACCACGCCCGGCTTGTACATGTCTTTTGATAGCACATTTTCTTTTAGCACTGGATGATGTTCCATTGTTTGGATGTCCCATGGTTTATCTATTTACCTACAAAAACATTGTGATTCCTTCCAAGATCAAGCACTTGTGGACTGCTACAAGCCTAAGTGTGCAGGTTTTGTGCAGAAAGAAATTTTAACTAATTTTGACAAACTCTCTCTATATATTTATTTGAGTCTTTAAAATTATTTTAAATAAAACTTAGAGCTGGGAGTGGTGGCACACGCCTTTAATCCCATCACTTGGGAAACAGGGATAGGAGGATCACCCAGAGTTCAAGGCCACCCTGAGACTACACAGTGAATTCCAGGTCAGCCTGGACTAGAGTGAAACCCTACCTCGAAAAAATAATTATTTTAAATAAAACTCAGAAAAGTTGTGCCAGTGATGGTTCTAAAAGCTTAAGTCCATAAGTGTAATGCTTGAGGTGATCTTACATGGCGTAAGGGTTTGCAGGAAGAAGATGCATTTTATGATTAAAGGGTTAAAGTTTTCTTTGTGACATTTTCCCCTGGCACAAATGTAAATCTGAAATGATGAGCAACTTAGTCCTATACTAATAAACTCAAATGACTTTTTTTCTATTTTGATTTTTTTTGTGTGTGCATAGTATGTGTGGTGTGGTGTGATCTGGTGGTGGTGATGGTGTGTGTGTGTTTGTGTCTGTGTGGAGTATGCATATGTGTACTGATGGGGTGCCCTGTGCACTCTCCCTCAGCAGCTGAAGGAGAATTTTGGTTTCCCCTCTATTGGGATCCCATTTGTTTTCTTTGTAACCGAGTCTAGAGCTTGCTCTTCATAATCCACAGCCATTCTTCAGTTTTTGCTCCATATAGGACTGCAGGCTAGAGGCACACTTAGCTATCTGGAAATTTGAACTCAAAGCCAGTGTCAGGCTCAGTCAGGCCCTCATGCCTGTGTAGGAAGCTCACTTGGTGCCTGAGCCTTCTCTCCAGCATTCTTTCCTATCTTGAGCAAATGAGGGACTCTAATATTAGCTTTGCTGTGTTGATCTGAAGATGATATAATGTGGTTACTTGCCCAGCCCATTCGATTCTGGACTTTTACAAGGGACATTAAATGGATGTAAAATGACAAATAACTTTGGAGTATTTCTCAGCCATTGGCCACTGATGGAAGATAGTTCATTTGATGCCAGCCTCTCTGCCTCTTGATTTTCATTTTTTCACATTTTGGCCTTTCTCCCTTTCTTATAAGATACAACTAAGATAACTTGAGGCAATGTATAATTAGAAGCGAGGTATGGATTGTAAGGTCTAGTGTCAGTACCTGTAGTGGTTTTAGTACTTGATTTTGTTTGGTGTGCATGTAGTGTGTGTATGTGACATATTTATGTGTGTGTGCTGATGTGGTGCCCCATCCACATGCGTGTGGTGTGGCATGGAAGCTGGAGGAGAATATCTAGTGTCCTTCTCCATCACTCATCTATCTGTTTTTCCTCACAAGTCTCTTACTAATTCCACAGCTTGCCATTTATGAATGTGGGTTCAAACTCGGGCCCTCATTCTTGCACAGGTACACTTAGTAGCTGAGCCATCTCTCCAGTCTACTGTCTCATTGACTATTTAACAGTCATAACATACAGTTTATTTAACATATATTTGTTTCTGTATGCTAGGCCAACCTGCTTAAGCCATGTTTCAAGAGAATCTATAAATATTAATTATTTTGAATTTTATGATTCTTTGGTTGAATGGTAACATTTGGGAGAATTTAGAATCACCTCTAAAGTTACCAATGGAAAACAAATTGTATTTAACTGATTAAGTGCTGTTGATTTTATGTTTTAGCATTTTCATTGAACTCATTTTTAAGAATTTTCATGTGATTCTGATTGCCAATAGAAAAGTTTATTTCTGTTGGGCCTAGTGGCATATGCCATTAAACCAAGCACTTGGGAGGCAGTGGCAGGTGGTTCATGTGTTTGAGGCCAGTCTGGATACATAGTGAAAACCTGTCTCAAAAAACTTCATAAGGAAAAAAAAATGTATATGTCCAATCATTTTCAGAAAATAATTCTTATTTATTTTTAGATGAAAGTTGTTTAATAAAATTTATTTAATACAAAGATTTTAAATAGTTCAAAATGCATTTGAATTCTAGGATAATGCATACTTATATTACAAAAAGGTTGTGAGTATCCCCACACAATTTTAGGGGCTACTTTTTTCATATATAACTTAACTTTAGGAAGTAATAAGTAAAATGTAACCATTATTGTTTAGGAGAACACTTTTCATGTTACTAGATTATTGAAGAAATATTTCAGTCAAATTATTTTTTAATATAAGAATCTTTGAGAAGATCAACCTTAATTTTTTAAAAAATAGCTTCGTATTGTTGCTTTTAGCCCTTTTAATGATGCTTTGAAGTAGAGAAATTGGCTGTCATTTGCTCTGGCTTGTAGATGACAGGTCACACTTAGATAAGTTGAAGACCTGAGACTAGAATGGACCTGTGGACTCACTCAGTGTGCTGCTCTTGTAAGTGGTAGGCACGGTCTTTCACCATGTTTCACCAGCCATTTTGTTCTGTTGGTGTGAGTAATCAAAGAAGATAAGTTGTGACTTGATTCTTCAGCAGGAGCACAGACTGATGTGACTGGCAACTTGGGTGGAAGCTAATGCTTTGCTGTTGATGACCTGTGCTGTGCTCACCAACTCTTAATTATTTAGCCAAGACAAGCAAAGGCATGGGGGGAATGTGAATGAGGGAGGCTAACCCAAAAAGCTTAGGGCTTTACAAAACATGAATGTGGCCATGTGGTCCTAGTGTGCACGATCACATCCAGTAAGCGGTTCTTTGTCCTGTCTCTTACAGGTGTTGAGAGTTTCTTCTAAGGAGAAATATCCCTTGTTTACTTTTGTAAATGGCCATTCCAGAGACTATGACTTTCCCTGTGCTGCAAACAGTGGGGAGGAGTTGAACCTGCTCCCAGAGGGTGAGAAGCAAAGAGTCAAAAGGTTCAGCACAGAGGAGTTTGTCCTGCTGTGAAGATGAACACACTGCTTACTAAGAAGAGCTTGTTTAGGTGGAAAATGAGTAACATGTATACTCAGAACTGTTCTTTATCACAAATTCTTTATTTTATATGTCTTTACAAAAACATTTGAAAATATAAAACTCTAAAGATATTTTTCTGAAAGAGAAATGATTTGATCACTCTTGCTTTTTAATAATAAATAACAAATTATTCTGGTTGCATTCCCATTTCTGAAAGATCTGCTAAGGGAACACTACCTAACTGTCAGCTTTTCATCTTCAAAGCCTCCTACCTGAGCCCATTGTTGCCCTGGAAGTTTTGTGCAGTAGATCACCAAATGAATGAAAGAAGAACAGAGCGCGAATCTTCCAGTTACCTAGCCTCCTGTTATGCATGTGACCAGTGAATGCTTTTGGTTTAAATGTCTTGATAATTAAATGTGCATACAGTTGATTATAAGTTAAGGTAATACTTAGAGATAGGATGTTGTAATGGCTACTTGTTGGGCTTCCTGTTGATCCTTCTATAAAGAATGAATATAAAGTATTGTGGTTTTTTTTTTTTTTTTTTAAATTTGTGGGACTGAACCCAGAGCCTTACCCATTTAGGCAAATGACATCAGCTATGTTGCCAGCCCTAAAGTATTGGTTTTTCCCAGAGAGAAAAAGGCTAGTGTATTAATGATATGTGGATTCATTCAAACCAGGTAAAGGAAATTACAAAATAGTAGCATTTGTTTTCTATCTCAAAAGCAAAATTTTATGGGAATTCAACATATTGAACAGCTTGTAAGTCTAAAGATGAGTTACCAGGAAAGATATCAGTAGAATCTTCTCTGATTTTACTGTTTGTATAAATAGTAAAAAAGCAGTATAGCGGTGTTTAGGAGCTAAGACTGTTTACAACGTAAATATGCCTTACGTGTGTTATGTGATACTTTAAGGCAAATTTGTGACATAAAAACACAAGAGTTATGATTGAGCCAGGATTATAAAACAGATACTTTAATAAAGATATGAGACCATAAAATGCTTTCATTTGGTTTTAATGTTAAGATTATTTTAATCCTCTCCTTTGAAAAATTATTATTTCAGATGAGTTCAATTTATAACGAAGGGAAATAATGTTGCTCTGAAAGCAAGACCTTGCCTGTGTGCAAGCAAATGTGCTTTGGCAGGGGAAGAGACCTCGACAGGCTTACATTTGTATAATCTGGAGTCACTGACCTCCTTCATCAGGAGTCCTGTTTGTTCAGAGTTTCATGTGAACCCAAAAGAGTATTTGCACAGTTTCAACTTGCCTGTTGAGACAAGGTACATTTGATATTTCCCAGTGAGAATGCTGTATTGAATTGAAACAGTCTAAAATTTTACCATATTCAGGAAAAAAATCTTGACATATTAAATCTAGTAATAGTTTTCCAAGAATGTCAAAGCAGTATAGGAACTAAAAGCCATTGGTATGTTGGATTTTTCTAGAATGTAATTACAGGGTCAAAACAAAGGTACTGGGGTGCTACACTATACATGTTACAGTGCTCCTCTAAGCTGTGTGTACATGGTACAGACCTCCTCTAAGCTGTGTGTACATGGTACAGTCCTCCTCTAGGCTATGTGTATATATTACAGTCTGCCTCTAGGCTGTGTGTACATGGTACAGTCCTCCTCTAAGCTGTGTGTATATGGTACAGTCCTCCTCTAAGCTGTGTGTACATGGTACAGACCTCCTCTAAGCTGTGTGTACATGGTACAGTCCTCCTCTAAGCTGTGTGTTACGTGGTACAGACCTCCTCTAAGCTGTGTGTACGTGGTACAGTCCTCCTCTAAGCTGTGTGTACGTGGTACCGTCCTCCTCTAAGCTGTGTGTACATGGTACAGTCCTCCTCTAAGCTGTGTGTACATGGTACAGTCCTCCTCTAAGCTGTGTGTACGTGGTACAGACCTCCTCTAAGCTGTGTGTACATGATACAGTCCTCCTCTAGGCTGTGTGTATATGTTACAGTGCTCCTCTAAGCTGTGTGTACATGGTACAGTCCTCCTCTAGGCTGTGTGTATATGTTACAGTCCTCCTCTAAGCTGTGTGTACATGGTACAGTCCTCCTCTAGGCTGTGTGTATATGTTACAGTCCTCCTCTAAGCTGTGTATACATGGTACAGTCCTCCTCTAGGCTGTGTGTATATGTTACAGTCCTCCTCTAAGCTGTGTGTACATGGTACAGTCCTCCTCTAAGCTGTGTGTACATGGTACAGTCCTCCTCTAAGCTGTGTGTACATGATACAGGCCACCTCTAGGCTGTGTGTACATGATACAGTCCTCCTCTAAGCTGTGTGTATATATGTTACAGTGCTCCTCTAAGCTGTGTATACATGGTACAGTCCTCCTTTAGGCTGTGTGTACATGATACAGTCCTCATCTAGGCTGTGTGTATATGTTACAGTCCTCCTCTAAGCTGTGTGTACATGGTACAGTCCTCCTCTAAGCTGTGTGTACATGATACAGTCCTCCTCTAGGCTGTGTGTATATGTTACAGTCCTCCTCTAAGCTGTGTGTACATGACACAGTCCTCCTCTAAGCTGTGTGTATATGTTACAGTCCTCCTCTAAGCTGTGTGTACATGATACAGTCCTCCTCTAGGCTGTGTGTACATGTTACAGTCCTCCTCTAAGCTGTGTGTACATGGTACAGTCCTCCTCTAAGCTGTGTGTACATGGTACAGTCCTCCTCTAAGCTGTGTGTACATGGTACAGTCCTCCTCTAAGCTGTGTGTACATGATACAGTCCTCCTCTAGGCTGTGTGTATATGTTACAGTCCTCCTCTGGGCTGTGTGTACATGACACAGTCCTCCTCTAGGCTGTGTGTACATGATACAGTCCTCCTCTAAGCTGTGTGTACATGACACAGTCCCCCTCTAAGCTTTGTGTATATGTTACAGTTCTCCTCTAAGCTGTGTGTACATGGTACAGTCCTCCTCTAAGCTGTGTATATATGGTACAGTCCTTCTCTAGGCTGTGTGTACATGTTACAGTCCTTCTCTAAGCTGAGTGTACCTGTTACACTCCTCCTGTAATCTGTGTGTACATGTTAAGGTAGTCCTCTAAGCTGTAAGCTGTGTATACATGTTACAGTCCACCGCTAAAGCTGTTGTACATGTTACTGTGTTTCTCTAAGTTGTCTGTACATGCTGTTGTCTTCCTGTAAGGTACTGAAGTTTCTCCTCCTCCTCCTCCTCCTCCTCCTTCTTCTTCTTCTTCTTCTTTTTTTTTTTCAAGGTAGGGTTTCTCTTTAGACCAGGGTGATCTAGAATTCACTCAGTATTCTCAGGGTGGTTTTGAACTCATGCTGATCTTCCTACCACTGCCTCCCAATTGGTGGGATTAATAGCATGCACCACCACACTCTGTTTACTGCAGTTTATTCTTAATACCAAATGTATTCCAGGATTCACCAATAAATATGCTAGTCAAGGTTTCTCATACCTTCAAGTGGTTCAAATGATAAGTGCCTGAGGACTATATACAAGCTTAGAGGCACAGAATCACTTTATTATTTGCCCCATTTACTTATGGATCATGTTTAAGTAGAATTTTTGAATTTGACAAAACTGTTCCTGAATAATGGTCAGGTAAATGGAGGCATTTACTTTTGTGCACTGAATTTCATTACAAATACCGTGTTCATAATCATGTACCAACAAAACAAACATTACAGCCATGTTCGCAGCAGAATAAAGGTTCAAAATCAGAAATCATTAGCATTTACAAATGCACATGAAAGTATGCGAAAGTAAATGAGTGAATGAATGCATGAATGACAACCAAGGGTGATAGGTTTCTCTTGATGGCTCACTCATCCAGCCTCATCTGAGGATTAGGCAGAAATTAGGCTAATCTTTTACTGGAAAGGCAGCAGCCACACTGTAGCATTGCATTTAGAACAGAAGTTGTGTCCTGGCTTCAGACCTTGTTTAAATACTAATTAAAGGCCTGAGAACCAGAAAACTCAGTAGTGAGGCTAAGGAGTGGTCTTGTCCAAGGACAAGGTTCTAAGATGTGTGTTCAGTTGGAGTTGTGATGGAAGGAGGATCCTCCATTTGGACATCAATATTAAGATACTAGATTTTACCATTAACATTTCAGAAATGAATTTTTAAGTCTTCGTATGACTTTTTGATGGTGAGGGTTTCCTGTGTGTCTTCTTTATAAGATTTGACACTTTAAATTCCTCCTCCTAAGTGCATTAACCACCAGCAGGCAATTTTGAATGTCATCATTTGCTGAATGAATGAGTGAAGATTCTTTATAGTATATTCAGAAAATTTCCCTGAGGTATTCATTTTTTGGCTTTTGCATTAAACCAACCCTATTAAGTCTGTATTAGTGAGAAGATAATTTTAGAGGATTAAAAATTTAGGTTACTTTTGTGTTCTATTAACCTTAGGAGTTAACATTGTGCAATGGCAAACACAAATTTATATATTTTAACTTTGGAGAAATAAAATAAAAGTGACTATGTAAATTATTCAATTATTGATCAGAAATCTACTTTTTAAACATCACTACTTAACTTCTGTTACACCATGCCAGTAAACACTTTATTTCTGGTCCAATCACACTAACTCAGCTTTTTCTTTCCCATCTACTATGGAGAAATTTCACTTAGTGATGTATCATAGTATGGTAGTTTGAATAAATGCCCCCCATAGATTTCGGAGTTTATTAAACCTTCTTGGATTTCCAGCCACTTGGCTGGAGGAGGTATCATTGAGCAGACCAGCTCTAAGGTGTGGTGGTGGATTTGAAATTCCAATGTAATGATATACAAAGTGCTTGAGTTTCTCCTGGAGTTCCTGAAGTGTGCTGTATGGTGTGGCTTTTGGCTTGTAGCCTGTGGCTTTTTTCTCTCTCTGCCTTGTCCTTTAAGAGGGGTCCAACTTCTTCTATCATTATGGAACTTCCCCTGCATCTGTAAGCTTCAGTAAATCCCTTCCTTCATAACTGTGCCTGGTCTGCAAGTCCATCTCAGTGAACTTGAAACGCTTTGCTACAGAAGTTGTTACCAGGAGTGGGGTAGAATGCTGAGATGAATCTGACCATGTGGAATTTGGTATTTTAGAACTTTTGTTTTGGAGGAACAGGCATGGACTTGGTATTTAAAACTGAAGATGCCTTCTGGAGTGCTAAGCCAAGTATTAGGGACTATTCTTATGAGAGTTTGAAAATGCTAAATATAGAGAGAATTGAACTTGGAGGCTTGGCTTAGAATCTTCCTAAGGAGAAGGAAAGACTACAGAGAACTTTGTTGGAACTGGGCTACTAATATAAAGGCTGGCTGCATTCTGTTACCCAGGCCCAAAGAGTTTGATCAAGGTTAAATTTGTAATGAACTGATGTGTTTGGCTAAAGATATTGGACGAAGAGATTTAAGATCTTGAAAAACCTCAAGTTAAAATTACAGACACTGATACTGGTTTTAGATTACTGAAGCTGCTATTGTCAACACATTAGCAATCTTAAGAAAGATGAGCCTACTGCTTTATATTAAAACAATGAGAAGGATGCCTGAGGGAAGACAGTGATAGACATACAAACTCTTGGAAAGAGTTGACTGGAGAAGAAATCTACTTTTCAAGGTTACGATTTTTTCATCCCTAAATTAAAAATATGGCTGTGTCCTGCACACCTGGTATTAGTTTTGGAAACATTAAAAAAATATGTGGAATGGTCATGAAGTGCACATCGTTCCAGGAGCCATTGCTGAGATATGGAATGAGACAGTTCGTGATGACCCAGATAGGCTGGCCAAGCTATTAGAAGGTGGACTGTGGTTTGCATGGAGACCTGAAGATATTTTGTATATACCCAGATTGTGCAAGGGCTACCATGGAGGCAGTTAGCTAAGGATGGAAGCTTCCCCTGGCTATACAGCCCAGGTGGAGGGGCAGAATTAGAAAATCCTGAGACTGTAGTCACAGGTTATGATTGAACTTGCATTGCAGATGTTTGATGTTTCTTTGATGGTTGTTAAGTTTATATTGTTCTAGTCTTTGTTATGCCTTATACCTGTTAAAAATGTTTGCTGTGTGTCTTTATATGTTAAAACTATATAACTAGTTTGATTTTACAGGACTTACAGCTAAGAGACAATTTTAAATCTCAGATGAGACTTGGGACTTTGGAACTATCTTAAGTTGGTAAAGACTATGAGGACCTTTGAAACTGGACTGAGTACAATTTACAAAGTGACATGGTTTTTAATCTATTGGGGGCCAGGATCAGAATGTGATAGTTTGAATAAATGCCCTCCTCCTGAAGTGTGCTGTATGGTGTGGTGTTGGCTTGTGGCTTTTTCTCTCTCTGCCTGGTCCTTTAAGAGGGGGCCAACTTCTTCTACCATTATGGAACTTCCCCTGGATCTGTAAGCTTCAGTAAATCCCTTCCTTCATAACTGTGCCTGGTCTGGAAGTTCATCTCAGTGAACCTGAAGCTGTCTGCTACACACAGGATCACCTTTGGGGCTGGAGAGATGGCTTAGAAGTTAAGGCCTTTGCCTGCAAAGCCAAAGGACCCTGGTTTGATTCTCCAGGACCCACATAAACCAGATGCTCAAGGGGGCACATGCATCTGGAGTTTTTTTGCAGTGGCTGGAGGCCCTGGCGCACCCATTCTCTCCCCCTCTCTCTCTCTGCCTGTTTCTCCCTCTTTCTCCCTTTCAAAGGAATAAATAAAGTTTTTTTTTTTAAAAGAATCACCTTTAATAGCTTGCCTTTGATATAAGTGCTTTTGTGTATAATGTAGAAGAGGTTAAACTTATTTATTTGCAAGTGTGTGTACTTCTTGCTGCTGTAAATGAACAGCAGGCACTTGCGTCCAGCTTCCATGGGTGGCTTGGGAATTAAAACCTGTCCCACAGGCTTTGTGAGGAAGTGTCTTCAACCCCTGAGACATCTTTCCAACCCCTATATACATATGAGAGTCTTAAAAAACTGTAAAACATTTTCGAAGGGAAAGAGCAGCTAATGAAAAAACAATTTATAAACATTAAATCACTAAATGTATCATTACTGAAAATGTAAATAATGGTGAAACAGAAGCAAGATAACACGAATAGAAGTAATTCCTTTGAAAGTTAAGGAGTTATTACTTTTCATGAAAAAAAAAACAGCAAATATTGACCCAAAACTTGAAGAGAGTAAACCACGTGACATTCTCTGTAGTCTTGAATTGTTCTTCAAGCACAGTCCACTGTGCTCCTTACTTGAGAGCTGGACTGAATGGTCTGGAAGTGGAAGGAAAAGTCAGAACATCAGATCAGAAAAACATCAGATATTATATTGATTCTAAAATAAAATATATTCTAAAATAGTATACCACTTTATAGTTTGAATCCAAGTCAGTTTAAAATCTTCAGCATTTTTGTGTGGTTTCCATGGCTATTTAAAGAATTTTTTCTCCTTGCCTATAAACTTTTAAAAAATAATTGTATTTATATTCAGTAATGCAGAAACATTAAAAAATTTTTAATTTTTGACAATTTTTTACATGTATATCATGAATTTTGATCATATTCAACTCCCATTACTCTCATTCCCCAGACAGACATTTGAATTAGAATTTCCTTCTCTTTTACTTTTGTTTTTTCTTGATGGGACCAGTGGCAAACAGTGGCCCCAAACATTCACAATTTCAGTTATAAAATTTCACTCATTTCCTCACAATGCTATGAAAAACACGTTAAATATGGAGAATACATGTTTGCTACTAGGTAGAAAAATTACCCTTTAACCAATTTCTCCCACAATTTAAAATCTTAGTCTTCTAAGAGTGTCAACCAAAAAAGAAAGAAAGAAAAGAAAAGAAAAGAAAAGAAAAGAAAAAAAAAAAGGGAAAAGACATTTTGTAGAGAATTATCTTCCATTTAAATTATTAAATATTAAGTTAACCAAAATTGAGAATTCATGGGTTTCAAAATTTACTTTATAAGCAGGAAAAATAAAGTTGGAAATCCAACAGAACTCTGAGAACAAAAGGATGAAAATAACTGACAGCAAGTTTTGAGTGTGTAAATTCAAGTAGTAAAGTGACACTTTGAACACGAGTCTAAAAGGCTTGCAGACTGGGATGACTTAAGTTGGGTGTGGGTGTTGGAAGAAGTAAATAGAGACAGACAGTGCCTGTGGGTAGCCATGCTGGGTTCAGCACATGCTGTGTGAGGGCTGCTCCCCAGCCAGGGCAGAGGGCGCCTGCTGACGGTCATGTTCTGCATGCTTTCTACTCCATTCTTGGAATAACATATAGCTGATGAGTCTATTGGGAGGCGAGCTCACATCAACAGGCAATCAATAGAAGTCCTGGGCCTAATGGTTCAGGTCAGGTAAGCCCAGTATCAAGAGTCTAATTGAAACAGAAAATTTCAGTGGGGAGATAAAGGATTTCCTAAATACTTTCAATAGATTTCATAAGGGGAAATCCACCCACACTGCCCGCTTCAATGTGTTAACATTCATTTTTCTCTAGTTCTATTTTATTTTAGGTTCATGTTAATATTCTTGAAACATGTTCATTTAATACGTTGAACTCGTGTTTTTTTTTTAAAAAAGTATTTTATTATTTATTTGAGAGAGAAAGAGAGAGGCAGATAGAGAATGGCTACACCAGGGCCTCTAGCCACTGCAAAAGAACTCCAGGTGCATGTGCCACCTAGTGCATCTGGCTTTACATGGATACTAGGGAACTGAATCTGGGTCCTCTTTGCAGGCAAGTGCCTTAACCACTGAGCAATCTCTCCAGCCCTGAACTTGTGCTCTTATTTGTTAATTCTTTTCTTTTTTAAAAAATATTTTATTATTTATTTATTTGAGAGAGAGAGATACAGCAATAGGCAGGTAGAGAGAGAGAGAGAACGGGCACGCCAGGACCTCCAGCCACTGCAAACGAAGTCCAGATGCATGCGCCACCTTGTGCATCTGGCTTACATTGGTCCTGGAGAATCGAGCCTTGAACTGGGGTCCTTAGGCTTCACAGGCAAGTGCTTAACCGCTAAGCCATCTCTCCAGCCCATATTCTTTTCTTTTTGACAAAGAGGGCCATCACTTAGGCTTTCATGTTTTGTTTTAGGCTTCTCATCTGCATAGTGATCTTTGCTGGGACTGGTTCTAGACCTGAGCCACTGTAGCAGATACCTTCTCATTGCTGGGACATCACACTTGATCAGAAGTAGTTTGTGGAAGGATGGGATTTAGTTAGGCTTACAGTTTCAAGAGGAAACTTCATGATGGTGGGGAAGGCGTGGCAAGAGCTGAGAGCCAAGTGTCACATGCCACGGTAGTAGTGAGGAGGTCGACAGAATGATCTCCCTTCC
Source organism: Orientallactaga sibirica (assembly GCA_036365145.1). Lineage (NCBI taxonomy): Eukaryota > Metazoa > Chordata > Mammalia > Rodentia > Dipodidae > Orientallactaga > Orientallactaga sibirica. The sequence continues at coordinate 28,626,424 of JAEOAD010000015.1, read as the reverse complement.
TCTGGCAAGCAGAGCTGAGATATGAAATCCCAAGGTGCTCCCAACTGACACACCTCCTCTAGCAAGACTTCAACTCCCAAAGGCTCCACCAGCTGAGGGTTGAGACTTAATCACATACATATGAGGCTATAGTGGCCAGTTTACATTCAAACTGCCATAGCCACTATCCCCATAGTGGGATACTCAGTTTTATATAGAATTTCATCCCAGGACTCAGGAGGCAGAGGTAAGAGGATTGCTGTGAGTTCAAGGTCAGCCTAGGCTGTAGCGAGACCCTTGAAAAACAGAAAAACAAAAACAAAAAAAACGAGCCAGTTGAATCTGCAGGAACTGATAGATGTTTTAAAATCTGTGTTTTAAAGCAATAGCATAAAAGGGAATTAAAAATATAAAAATAATAAAGCCATTTTTTGGGGGGAGAGAGACACAGAGAGACAGACAGAGAAGGAGAGGGAGACAGATAGAGAATGGGCGCACCAGCAGTCTCTCAGCTGCTGTGAATGAAATCCAGATATGTGCGCCCCCTTGTGGACAAGTGCGGCATTGTGCTCTTGCATCACTGCATCTGGCTAAACGTGGGACCTGGAGATTGGAACCGGGTTCTTAGGCTTAGCAGGCAGGCGCCTTAACCACTAAGCCATCTCTCCAGCCCAATAAAGCCATTTTTAATCCAATAAGCTTGGTATTATCTTGATGTAGTTCCAACATTTCATATATATTACTTATTTGTATTCTTTCATTTCTAAGTGTAGTGTCCTAGACTTAAAGTAGATATACATATACAGTACCTGAGATTTTTTTAGAGACTGATTTTTGTAGAGACTGATTATTTCTGTCTGGATATTAACTAGCTTAAATTTATGAGACCATTGTTTCTTTCTACTAGTGTTATCACTTTCATTTTTCTGTTTATGACATGTTTATAAAATAACTGGTAATAAAATTCAACAATTATTTAGTCTGCAATTTAAGAAGTATTGGATTGCATGTCTAATGACTTAAGTTTAAGATTAAGTTTTTTCATTATAGTTATTTAAATTACTCTCATGTTACTACAACAAGATACCTGGAATAATCAACTTAAGAAGAAGAAAGGTTGGTTTTGGCTCAAAGTTTTGGTGGTTTCTGACCATAGTCAGTCGTCTCCACTGTCTTTGTGCCTGTGGTAAGTCAGCATGTCATGGTGGGAGGACATGGTGGGGGAAGTTGATCAACTGATGTGGAAGCAAAGAGGAAGAGGAGGGCCGGGGTTCAATATCCCTTTAAGGGAACCCTGAATCATTTAATTTCATTTACTATGTACCTCCTCCTAAAGATTCACCTCCTCCCATGGCCATCCCAGGACCATCTCATTGGTGTGAAGTTCTTTCTCATGGTTTTCTTTTTTTTAGACAACAGCTTTATTGGGATGTAATTCAATTGCTAGACAATTTCCCCTTTACAAGTGTATAGTCCAGTGGTTTTTAATGCAGAGTGTAATGGTTAGTATGATGGAATTCTCTGAAAAGAAGCTGGTACCTGTGGTCACTCTCTTCTCTGCCCCTCTGTTTGGCCCAATCTGGAAGCTACTGACCTTTATTTGTCTGATTTGGCTTGTTATGGACATTTCATTACTAAGCGTGTTCTTCAATGTTCATGTATGTTGTATGCATCAACACCGTTCTTTTTTGTGATTGAATAATCTACTAGGTGGATCCACTGCATTTTGCTTGTTCATCAGTTGATGGACATTCATATTGTTTCTACTTTTTGGCTATTATGAACAATGCTACTGAAGACATTCGTGTACTTGATGTTATGTAGACATGTATTCATTCCTCTTGGACCTATGTTGAGGAGTTGTACTTGCCAAGCATATGGTACCCAATTGGGGCACTGTCCTGAAATGACAGAAGCTAACTCGAATTCTTTTTCCCAAGAGTAGACCAGCTGTGTCTCCGAGGTGAGCTTGAAAGAAGGAACACTGACCCGTGAGTTGTTTAACCCAAGGGTGAGCCTGCTGCTGCCGCTGTTGTGATGTTCCTGCAGATGTAGTTCTGCTGACAGGCACTCATTGGTGTTTTTATTGAACACAGAATATAGTAAAACATGGACAAATTGAGCATTGCATGAGCAAAGATCAAGAAACTTTCGACTTTGGATAGTCCTCAAATATTTGTTAAAGGAGGGGATTTAGGACCTGTTGGTCCCTCTCTCTCTCTCTTTCTGTCTCCATTCACAAATGCCATCACACTAAGTCCACCTGCTGTCTTCAACAGATCTTTGGCAGTTCTGTGAGCAATTTGTTACTGCCTGTGTTGTCTTCAATGCTGTGGTCATCACTTCTCACACATGCACAGTTCTGGGCCAGAAGTGTAACCAGGCCACTGAGGAAGTGGGGCAAAGAGCACAGCTTAAGATCAGTCAGCATCTCTAAACATTGGCTTGTCAATATTGGTCATCTGTGCTGTTCAGGCCAAAGGTACACCAAGGCAGAGGAAGCCTAGTCACATTGCTTTAAGCAGGTGGATCACAGCCTTGTAAGATTAAATTAGGGCAAATTACAAGTCAGGAACTTACAGAAAAAGCATCTCACAGCAGTACTCTCAGGAGTGTTATTTGTAAGGTCCATGGCAAACTGTGGGAATGCCCACAGTTCTTCCCAACTGTTCATTCCCACAGTGCGGCAACTCTGTTTAACTGTTTGCTGAGCTTCCAAACTATTTTCCTGAGCTGGCAACAGCACCTTCCAGCCAGCCCTCCTGACAGTCTGCGAGGGCTCTGGTTGTTGAACGTCCTCATCAGACCTGCTTCGCTGTCAGGAGTGATGATGAGCATCTGTCCATCTGCTCATTAGTTTTTACATCCCCTGGGCAGAAGTGCACATTCGGGTTGTTTGCTCTTTTTTACTTGGGGCATTTGTCATTCTATTAGTGAGTTGTAAGAATTCCTTGTATATTCTGGATATGTCTGATTTGCTCCAACACTGTGGATTGCCAAACTGCTTCACAATGGAGGTCTCTGCCCAGAGGCAGTTGGCCTTCTTGCTGTTGGACCTTTGTCAAGGCTAAGTGTATCATGCTGGGAGTTCATTGTGGAGGAAAAAAAAAGAATGGTTTTAGGGTTAGAGAAATGACTTAGCCATTTAGGAGCTTGCCTGCAAAGCCAAAAGACCCTAGTTCGATTCCCCAGGACCCACATAAGCCAGATATACAATGTGGCATGTGTCTGGAGTTTGTTTGCAGCAGATGGAGGCCCTGGAAAGCCCAGTCTTTCTTTCTCTCTCAACTATCTCTCAAATAAATAACTAAATAAAAACGTTTTTTAAAAGAATGGTTTTAATTTTGTTAAGTCAACCTTCTCTGTTTCCTGGTGGGTTTTGGGGGTGTTATTTGTGCTCTTGGTATTTCAGAAACCATTGCTTAATGTAAGGTTATAAATATTTATTCCTATACCTCTTTTTGAGAATTGTGTGTTTTTAGCTCTTACATTTAGATCTTTTATTCATTTTGAGTTGGTTTTGGTGTATGGTTTGAAGTAGATGGCAATGTTAATTTTTTTTTTTAATGAGAAAGTAAGAGAGAGAGAAAATTGGTGCGCCAGGGCCTTTAGCCACTGCAATTGAACTCCAGACATGTGCACCACCTTGTGCGCATGTGCAACCTTGACCTTGTGTCACTTTGTCCATCTGGCTTACATGGGATCTGAAGAGTTGAACATGGGTCCTTAGGCTTCGTAGGCAAGTGCCTTAACCACTAAGCCATCTCTCCAGCCCTAGCTATGTTCATTCTTGTGCATGTGGAGACCCAGTCATCTGAACATTTGCTGAACAGACTCTTCTTTACCCTGTTGAATGATGTTGATGTTGGCATTGTTATTAAAAATCAGTTCACCATACAACCAAGGATTTATTTCTGACTGTGTGTGTGTGTGTGTGTGTGTGTGTGTGTGTGTGTGCAACTACCACTGAATGACTCCTTTCTTTTCCATGTATCCTCATGCCAGTATTGCACTGGCTTTATCACTGTAAACTTGCTATAAAATTTGAAAATTGGGAATTAAGTCCTTCAACTTTTTTCTTTCTCAAGATTGCTTTTGTTGGCATTTTTCTTTCTTTACTTTTATTTTTTTTTGTAGGAAATAAAGGGTTTATTTTGGCTTACAGATTCTAGGTGACGCTCCATGATGGCAGAGGATGGACATCACCTCCTGGCCAACATCAGGTGAACAATAGCAATGGGAAAGTGTGCCAAACACTGGCAAGGGGAAACTGGCTATAATACCCATAAACCCACCCCCAACAATACACTGCCTACAGGGGGCATTAATCCCCAAATCTCCATCAGCTGGGAACCTAACATTCAAAATGCCCAAGTTTATGGGGAACACATGAATCAAACCACCACACATGACAAAGGACTTTCAGACACCTGCACTGCTTTTTGCATTTTAATATATGTGGGTACTGGGGAATTGAACCCAGGCCATCAGGCTTTGCAATCAATCACCTTTAACTACTGAACCATTTACCCAGCCCTCAGCCTTTTTTTTTTTTCCCTGGCATGACCATTTGCTAGAAATTTAATTTTAGATAAACAGATGGTGTGAAACAAAATATTAGTAAGGTATCAGCTGTAAAGTTCAAATCATCTTAGTATATCTTGCCTTTAGTCTTTTTTTTTTGTTATTGACAACTCCTATACTTACATACAAAAAACCCATGATATTTCCCTCCCCTCCCCCATCCCCTTTAGAACTCCATTCTCTGTCATATCCCCTCCCTCTCTCCATTAGTCTCTCTTTTAATTTGATGTCATCATCTTTTTCTTCTATTATGAGGGTCTTGTGAAAGTATTGCTAGGTACTGCAAGGTCATGGATATCAAGGCCAATTTCTGTCTGGACAGTTGCATCATACCCTTCCTTTGGCTCTTACATTCTTTCCACCCCCTCTTCTGCAATGGACCCTGAGCCTTGGAGGGTGTGACAAAGGTGTTTCAGTGCTGGACACTTCTCCATCCCTTCTTCTCAGCACTATGTTGCTACTTTAAATTTTTGATTGATTGAGACAAGATCTCACTACATAGACCATGCTGGCCTGGAGCTTGGTATGTAGTACAAGCTGGCCCTGACCTTGCCATCTTTCTGCCTCTGTCTCCAGGTGCCAACAGTGTAGGCATGTATCACCATGCACAGTTGCTCAGACAGTACTTCATCTCTGTATTTTCATAAAAATTTTAGGATTTTTTCAATTTCTGCAAAAGTTTTCCTCAATGTTTTAATCTTCATTTTTAAACATAAGGTATTATTGAACTTTTCATACCATAAAATTGGTCTAAAATGCTGTAAGTGGATGTTTAGAAAGTAAAACATTGTATAAGAACATCTTAAATTGTGGAAGATTGCATTATATCATCCAGAAGAAATGCTTTAGAAGTAATCCTTTACACTGGTGTGGTGGCTTATGCCTGTAATCCCAGCACTTGGGAAGCTGAGGTAAGAGGATCTCTCTGAGTTCAAGGCCAGCCTGGGCTACAGAATGAATTCCAGGTCAGCCTGGCCTAATGTGAGATGCTGCCCCAGCTCTCCTATACACATCCCCCCAAAAGAAATAATGCTTTATTTGCTCAGTACAGTTAGTTTCAAACAAAATACAAATCCTTATGTTTGGGGAAAACAGGTATTTAATTTCTCTGTCAAACTACTAGCATTCCATAGTAGAGACAGCATAATGACCAGTTAAAGTGTGATGTCAGACTGACTCAGTTCACATTGTTACTGTATCACTTAGTAGCACTATGGCTTCTGGCAAATTACATAACATCTATAAGCTCTGGGGCTGAAGAGATGGCTTAGCAGCTAAGGTGCTTGCCCTCAAAACCTAAGAACCCAGGTTCAATTGCCCAGAACCCATGTAAGCCAGATGCATATGGTGGCACATGCAGTGGCTAGAGGCCCTGGTATGCCCCTTCTCTGTATCACTCTTACTCTTTCTCATAAATAAATAAATAAATAAATAAATAAATAAATAAATAAATAAATAAAACTGGCAATAGCTGATATGGTAACAGCATGGTGCTATAGTGAGATTTAGGCAAGGAATCATGCCTGGGGCACCCTAAGCACATGATAAGTATTAAAAGTATTGTCAAGATTTTATTCATGTCTGTCCTAAGATTTGAAAAGACTTTTAAGATTATTTTATATTTATTTATTTATTTATTTATTTATTTATTTATTTATTTATTTAACAGAGAGAAAGACACAGAGAGAGAGACAGAGAGCAGATAGAGAGAATGGGAGCGCCAGGGTCTCTAGCCCCTGCAAACAAACTCCAGATGCATGTGCCACCTTGTGGATCTGGCTTAAGTGAGTCCTGGGGGATTGAACCTAGATCCTTTGGCTTTGCAGGCAAGCATCTTAACTGCTAAACCATCTCTCCAGCCCTAAAGATTTTTTTTTGAACTGGCATTGGATTAGAAATTTACTTAATGGACTGGAGAGATGGCTTAGCAGTTAAGATGCTTGCCTGCGAAGCCTAAGGACCCATGTTTGACTCTCCAGGTTCCACATAAGCCAGATGTACAAGTTGACACAAGTGCCCAAGGTTGCACGTGTGCACAAGGTGGTGCACACATCTGGAGTTCAATTACAGTGGCTGGAAAGCTCTGGCATGCCAGTTCTCTCTCCCCTTCTTGTCCTCACTCTTGCTCTCTTGTGTAATACAAAAAAGGCCAGTCTGTTGGGTTTGCCTCAAAAAAATTTTTTTAAAGAAAAAAGAAATTCACTTAAAGGTGGAGAAAATGCACACAAAACTGTAATACAGGGCAGAGCAAGATAAGGCATATGAGAAGTTCTACAAAGTAAAGGGATACTTGGTATCAAAAGACAGCTCACTTATGGTTTTGGGGACCAGAAAAATCTTCATGGCATTGGAAGTGAATCTAAATGTCTGATATAATTCCTATGCCAGCAGAGAAGCCCCACAAAGACCTGGCATCAGCTCCACTGCATGTTTTCTACATGGGGTCAGGATGGAGCCTATCCCATAGGGCACTTCTGAGGTACATGTGGCTGACTTTGACGTCAGGAGCACTGTTGACGTGGATTAAGAGGTGTTGTGCACAGAAGAGTGAGCAGAAAGAATGAGACCTGCTGAGGCATGAGTGTTTGCCTGAAATAGTACATACTTAGGCAGATGCCTGGGAGACATGAAAGGATGGGTGTTATGAAAGGAAAAAAGCTAGAAATCTGAGCTGACGTTTAGTTTAAATCATTTAAAATATAAAAATTTAAATTCAGAAGATTCAGGCTGGAGAGATGGCTTAGTGGTTAAGGCAATTGGCTATGAAGCCTAAGGACCATGGTCAACTCTCCAGATCCCACGTAAGCCCTATGCACAAAGGTAAGGCAAGTGCAAGGTTGCACATGCTCACTAGGTGGCACATGTGTCTGGAGTTTGGTTGCACTGACTGAAGCTTTGGCGTGCCAATTCTCTCTGCCTCTCTCTCTCTCTCTCTCTAAAATAAAATTTAATAAAAAAATAAAATTGGAGGATTCTCAAACCCTTGTCTGAGTTCATTATACCTTGATATAAATCTATGGAATCAATGGATTTAAATGAGGCTAAGAAAGAATAGATCATTTATTGTGGGGGGTTCTTTGTGTATGCATGTGTGTACACACATATTCATGTAAATGCAGGTGGTCTTGTACATATATGTGTGTGTATGTGTATGTGTGTGTGGCTAGAGGACCACCTCGGATGTCATTCTTCAAGGATGCAAACCAGCTTTTTTTTTTTTTTTCGAGGTAGGGTCTCACTCTAGCCCAGGCTGACCTGGAATTCACTATGTAGTCTCAGGGTGTCCTCGAACTCATGGCAGTCATCCTACCTCTGCCTCCCGAGTGCTGGGATTAAAGATGTGCACCACCATGCCCAGCCAAAGCACCTTTTTTGAGACATGGTCTTTCATTGGCCTAGAGATTGCTAAGACTTGTTGGCCAATGAGCTCTGAGGCTACTTCTTTCTGTCTCCTCAGTACTGAGTTTACAAGCACTGTGCCACTACACTTGACTTTTTTAATATAGTTTCTGGATTCAAACTTGGGTCCTCATGTTTGCATGACAAGCACTTTGCTGAGTGAACTCTCTCCCTGCCCAATGCAAGGCTTCTTAACCTGATGAACTATATAAAGAACTTGGATGGGAAAAACTTGCATCTTTATTTTCACTAACATCTAACTTAGACATTCTAAGTTAAGTATAAAATCTCTTTATTTGATACTCTTAAGCATAGCAGTACAATGTTGTCACAAGTGAGAATCAGATATTGTCCCATCATAGTTAATACGGATACCTTGAAATAGTTACATAGCTTTGAAATTATGGTAGGACTTACTGCTAGGTCTTAGTAATGTGTTGTTGTAGAAGCAAACATAGGAAGGGGATTATGATCAGGGTAAGTGTGTACATGTATGGAGGTTATCAATGAGAAGTTTAAAAAAGAGACATATATGTTACCATATAGCACATGTTTTAATATATTATTAACTATTCTCCTTAATCATACATATATTTTCATTTTTAAAGATATTTTCTGAGGAATCCCACAGGCTTTACCACCCTTCCAATATTAGCTACTGAGAATGATAGGAAAAACAGAGATTCAGACTGAAGTTTGGAGTTGGAGCGTTCGCCATTGCTGGCATGAACAGTGCAGGAAGGTAAGAGGAGTGTGATGCTCTGCTGGCCCAAGGAGTTTAAATGCGAGGACGAGTCTGCTGGTTAAATTTAAGAGGAACTAGTATTTTCAGAAGAAAGAAAGGTTAGAACTAATGTGAGGTGACAGGGGACTAATGCCTGCAGCTTTGAAACCAAATAACAACTGGCATTTATTGGGCACTTACCAAATATCTTATAAAACACTAGTTGAATCTTCACCAAAAAAACACAGAAAGTAGATGTTTCTAGCATCTCCATTTTACAGATGAAGAAATTGAGAGTCAGATTAATTAAGATATACCTGCCAAGTTAGCACAGCTGGTCATTTGCAGATTTAAACTGCTCCTGATTCCATAGCTGGTTCGAGTTTTCCCCACATCATATTGCGTCAGACTTTCCAAAGGACCAAGCAGAAGAGACCAGAGAAAAGAGTAAAGAATGGAGGAAGAGAATAGCTGGATGTGTGTGAAGGGAAGGAGGCTATGGAAGACTAATTTTGGACAAGTTTAAAAAAAAAAAAAAGTTAGAGACCATCAGTCTGAGCAGTAGTCTAGAGTGTGGATGGGAAGACATGAAGTGCCTATGGCAAAGATTTGCTTCTTAAGTGGCATCTTTTGCCTCTTTAAAGGCTGAATTATGGGCTGGAGGGATGGCTTAGTGGTTAAGGCATTTGACAGCAAAGCCAAAGGACCCTGGTTTGATTCCTCAGGACCCATGTAAACCAGATGCACAAGGTGGCACATGCATCTGGAGTCCGTTTGCAGTGGCTGGAGGCCCCTGGAGTGCCCATTCTCTCTCTGTCTGTCTCTCTCTCTCTCTGACTCTCTCAAATAAATAAATAAATAAACTTTTTTAAAAAGCTGAGTTATGAGTTGACTACTCTCTTTTCATTCTGCCTACCCTGAGACAAGGAGCCTGATTCTAGCAGCCCTTCTGAGGAGACATTGTGGATCTCCTCTTCTGTGCCTGGCTTTCAGATCCCAACGTTCTAGAGATCACATCGAGAAAGACCTTTTGTTCCTGTTCAATGTGGGGGAAACTTCTAGTGGCATAAAACAGACTGAGCACTTTACAAAATATAGCAGGTTCAAGTCTGCTAATATGCTAAGTTATTTGGCTTTCCAAGTTTAAGTAGTGATTTGTTGTTTTCATGCTAATACAAATTCTTGTATTAATAGGAGCATGGCCCTGGATTTCTTCATCTGCCTGGGAAAAAAATTACTTGTTTGATGGTAAACAAAGAACAGAAGAATCAATTCTCTGTCCTGGTTTACAAAAAAAAAAAAAAAAAGAAAGAAAAAAAAAGAAAAAAGAAAAAAAGAAAGAAAGAAAGAAAAGAGGGTATGAAGCAATAGTAGAATAATTTTAATTGTAACCATCTAACACTTGCAATCAGTAAGATTACTTGTGTTCTGTTTTTAGGAAATGGAGTATTACAGAGTACATAGTCCATTAGAAATGCAAAACATGACCACATGTTCTCAGGATTTTGTCAGTGTTACATGAAAGAGCACTTGTGTTGGGATGCTCGGCTCTGAGGGTATGCTCTGTTCAGTGTGTATTTACAGAGATGTATGAATATTTGATTAATGAGTCATGGTCTCTGGAGAAATTTAATAACTGCATTGCTGTACAAAGCTAGGCCCTTCACTGTTAACACAGATGCCAACAGTGTCATTGACACTGTAGCCCTTTCCGAATCTAATACATTCTGTGGAGTGAATTCCTTGGTTAAAAAAGAATCTTTGAGAGGCATTCAGTTATCTGTTTTGAACTTTATTCAATAAACAGACTCTGGTTTGTAAAGATTTTTCCAATGAAAACAAGTGGTAATAGGGAAACTTAAAAATGGTGTTTATATTTAAAGATTATTTTCACAGAAACCCGTTGGAAAATTAATGATAAATAAAAATCTCTTCCAGATTATCTTTTAAGGATTCAGTTACAATTTTTCTTTTCATCATATAAAAATATTCATCTACAAGAAGCAGAACTTTAAGATGCAGTTCTGATTTAGATGTGTAGCTCTCACATCCATTTGAATGCCATGGTCTGAATTCATTATTAAAATAATGTAATGATTTTTGGCAATAATTGATGGTCAATTTATCCTTTCCCCATCCTCTTTTTTTGTTTTGTTTCAAGTAGTTATGGAGAAATCAATTCTAACTTTCCAAGTTTGGTAGGTATTTAGTAATGTTACCTGGGTTTAACGGCTTGAGTAACAGGGAAAAAAATGTCAAAAGAAAGATAAATTCAGTGCAGGAGCCTTTGCTGGAAGCTGTAGTTGCAGGTTAGAATTATCCATGCTATGCAGAATTTCCTGCAACACCTCTCCTCAGGGCCACAATGCATTACAGCCGCCGTGTAATGAAGCTGCCATAAAATCTTTGGTAATTAAGGGGGATTTGACAGTAATTGCAACAGTGAATCAACTTAATTATTACCTGCTTCCAAGAGAGCTAACCTGATGTTATAATCTAACCTTTTCTACTTTTAAAATGGGAGATTAAGCAAGTATATGTAGCATTTAAGAATTAAATGTGTTGAAATAGAATTGTATTAATATACCTCTAATATACACTTTTATGCCCATGTACACATCAACTTCTTAAGAACTAGCTTTCAGCTCTCAGTGATCTATTAACATGCCCTGGAAATTGAACCAAACCCTATATCTCTTTTCAAGTCATCTTCTTCCTATGCCACAGACAAACCTTGATAGTTGTGGTTAACCTCACCACCACAAAATAAAGGACATTTCTAATTTTAGTCTATAAAGAAAAAAACACCAAAACGATTATTGTTTAGAATTTAAGTAGACCATCTCTTAGAGACTTTTTAAAAGCTACAAGCATACAAAAGTGAGGGTGTAAGTGCTGTCTGGAAGCTCATAGGTAAGTTCCTGTATCTAGTCCTGGAGACAAGAACAAAATGCTCAACTTGAAGCCTGAGTTAAGCCTGGTAATGCTTCTTATAAACGGTCTCTTTACATATCTTCATGAAAGATGACCACAGTCAGTATAGTTTTGATCTGAATTCATGTCATAGACTATGTGTCATTAGGTACCTAGAAAATAACAATTCCTGCCAGCTTTTGTATTTGTGGTTTGATCTGTTCTTAACCATGTGTCCCTTTCTTTTTTTAAAAGAAAATTAAATTTTATTTATTTATTTATTTACGTACATATGTATGTATGTATGTGTATGACCATGCCAGAACCTCTTGCAACTGCAAATGAACACCAGATGCTTGCACCACTTTTTGTATCTGGCTTATGTGGGTTCTGGGGAATTGAACTGGCGGGGGGGGAAACTTTGCAAGTAAGCACCTTTAACTGCTGAGCTGTCTTCCTGCCCCCCCATCCCCCATCTCTCTTTTCTGCTTTTAAGCCTTATTATACTTGTGTCTTCATTTATTTATACCCATATTAACTATAATTATAGAAATATTGGTCCACCAGAGTTTTGTCTTGGACCATGAATGTTTTTGTTTGGATCTATGCCCTCTGTAGTAGTTATACTTCTTTTGTCTTTTAAAAGGCTTATCCCTTATTAGTAATGAGCAGGGGTTATTAAAGGATATGAAACTCATATATGTTTGCCATATGTAGGGGACCAAAGGAACTGGCTCTTTGACTGGAGAGGACTTGACTAGGTATAGGTTTGGAGCCAGAATGCTTTCATCTGTAGTCACTGCTTAGCCACACGAAAGTATGACCATGTGGAAGGGAATTAGAATTGAGCCTTCATCTTGGCAACAATGCATTAGGATGGCAGAGCAAGTTCTGGTCACACTCTTCTGATATGCTGCAAGTTCAATTTAAATTCCCTGAAGAAAGTTCGGGGTTACATAGTCTATACCTTTTTCCTAATATTGCTTCATGTCACTAAATGAACTTTCTCTTAATGTGGGAGTCAAGAAAATGTGGTCCGTAATAGAATAATGAATAAAGGACAATAATCAGTGTGAATTTTAGTCTTTATTTGGTCACTGACTGACCTGAAGCAAGTTGTCTAGAGCGTGTCTCATTTCTTATTTTTATTCTTCAACCAAAGTGAATCATAACTACTCCATAGATATCTCCTAAAATAAAGGTTTGGTTTCTCTGTAAGAAAACTTTTACTAAAGCAGGTTGTCAATACAATGGCCTTAACAAACCCAGCTTCCAAAGGTATCCTTTTTTTTATGATCAGAGAGTCTCCTGTGTGAGCCATGGTTGTCTTTAATTCAGACTCGTAACTTTTAACTTACTAGGGATCAGAGCCCTGTGAAGTAGTTATACTTCTTTTGTCTTTTAAAAGGTTTATCCCTTGTTGGTAATGAGCAGAGGTGATTAAAGGATATGAAACTCAAACCCAGTAATTCCTATTAGATAAGCAGTGTAACAAGATCATGGGATGAGGATGCAGCTATAGGTCAGAGTCAGAATCTTATTTAGATATCATGTCTATGTAATTGAAAAAAATTAATAAAACAGGCAAGGTTTCTATTCTCTAGTGCTCACACTATAATTGTTTAGTTGCATATTTATTATTTAATTGTGCAATTTGTGCAGTGCTTGCTGTTCTAGGCACTTCGTATCATCATGTCATTGCTATGCTCTTAACAGAAATTTGCACTATCTAGAGAAGAATGCAGAGACTTAGATTAAACGGATTGCCCGAAGGTTGCCTGAGGGTACCCAAATGGTGAGTAATGTAGGATTCAATTCCATATCTGTGTCCATAAGTGGTTGAGACTACTAACTTTTGGAATTATTTAGAATTAATGAACTATATTTTTCCTTTCTTAGACACCACAGGTAAACTAAAGACACCCCCTGAAATTTAAAATAATTTCCAATGTCAACACTTTTAGCATACAACATGAGATAAGAACTAGTGAGTTATGAAGCCATTATCCTCTGTATTAAAGCTCTTTTTCAGTTCTTCTCAGATATTTCTACAAGCAAAATATGTACTACTCATGAGTTTTATGAAGAATTGGTGTGCTCTTAGAGACTTTATGGTAAAAACAAACGTTATAGTTCTTTGTTCTTATAGCATAATGGAGTAAAAAAACTAAGATTATGCTTTCTGAGAGAAAGATAAGTATACAAGTATCTAAATTATTCAGAAACAGAATATTCCATGGACTGTTGTAGTGACACTAAGGTGATTACAATAAGGAATTAATAGAGGGTTGGGGGGCTTGGAAAGATGGCTTAGCAATCAAGGGACTTGCCTGCAAAACCAAAGGACAGAGGTTTGATTCCCCAGGACCCATACAGGCCAGATGCACAAGGTGGCATATGTGTCTAGAGTTCATCTGCAGTGGCTGGATACCCTGATGTGTCCATTCTCTCTCTCTCTCCCCTCTCTGTTCCCCCCTTTCTGTCTCTCAAATAAATAAATAATTAATTTTTTAAAAAAAAATTAGAAAAGAAAGGGTTGGGGCCAGCTGAAAAAAATCACTCATGTCTTTGAAAGGTGGCAAAGTTTTTTTTTTTTAATTTTTTTTTGTTTATTTTTATTTATTTATTTGAGAGCTACAGACAGAGAAAGAGGCAGATAGAGAATGGGCATGCCAGGGCCTCTAGCCACTGCAAACGAACTCCAGATGCATGCGCCCCTCCTGCATCTTGCTTACGTGGGTCCTGGGGAATCGAGCCTCGAACCAGGGTGGGTCCTTAGGCTTCACAGGCAAGCGTTTAACCGCTAAGCCATCTCTCCAGCCCTAAAGGTGGCAAAGTTTTAAAAAACCTTAAAGATTATTTAATCCAATGTCTTTATAAATAAGGAAAGAGATGTGGCCCAAAAAGATAAAATTACTTGCCCAAGTTACATAGCTATACATGACAGAGTTGCTATTTGAGTACAGTTTGTTCTTTTAGCTGAAGGGAAATTTAGAGTTTAGTTACATTTGTCATATCAACAACACAAATAGCCTCCCATTTGCTGATTTTTACAAGAAGCCTGCTGTGCTTTGGGGCATTGTCCTCTGAACAGGAAGTGCCCTGTACATTTAGGACCTCACAGTGAAGGGCTTACTCTCCAAGACCTGAAAATACTGAGCTCATCAACATTGTCACATCAAAGACTGAGGAGGCCAAAGAGAATGAAACATCAAAACAGAAGGACAACTTGGAAAGAGGAAGGGGTTCGGTGTAATAGGGATAGGGGAAGGGAGGCAAAAGAGGATAGTAGGAGGGGAATATGATCAAACTACTGTATGTTTATGTATCAAAATCCTCAATTAAAAAAGGACAAGTGTACTGGTATTTAAGTGAATTGGGTTGATTTTCAAGACAACAGTCCTGAAAAAGGATGGAGATCTTGTTCCTTTGCTTTTAGCATCAAGTAAAACTATAGAGAGAATAGTGAGCCAACAGCAGAGAAAACCAGTGTGAGCATCTTGTCACAAGCATTTCTCTCCCTCCCTCCCTCCCTCCAATTTTGACTTTTTACTTGTCATTATTGGGTCACTTATGTATGAGTTGGAGAAAAGTGAGTACTGATTGCCAGCTACCACATTTTCAGGAGTGTGGGATCTGAAAAGAAAAAGGGGAGATTTTTATCATAAAATATTGATTTTAGTGTCTATTACTGTTAAGCAAATCTCCCCTAAACTTACTATCTCCCTTAACCTAGGAAGGATTTGTGATTCTTCATGGATGTATGGGCTGACTGAGCTCCACTATGAGGTTTTTCTGCTGTCCATGGTGAAGCTCTCTGTGGTCACTTACCCAGGTGTCCATAATGGTATATCATCACTTAGCACCATTCTCCAAGTGACCGCTCCTCATCTGGTAGACTAGCCTCCAGATTTCTAGAGTATGGGAATTGGCTCTTTAAAAATGTAAAGGCAATAGCATCCTGGTTTGGTTTTCTTAAAGTCTGGGATAGATCTGGTATCATGTCTCTGCTATGTTCTGTTGAGCAAAAACAATTCATAAGGCTGGACAGAATTCAGGCATGGGGGAAAAGAGACTCCATTTATTGATGGAGAAATGGTGAAGAATTTTGTGTCCATCTGTAATCTACCACAGTCCCAATTTTTGACGATCTCAATTTTTGTTTCTCAACCAAAGTTATAACTTAATATAACTCTTCATTGTTCACATAAAATACTCAAAAAGTCAGTATTTCTTTAATCTAAGCAATAACTTGTTTTTCCTCAGTTTTTTCCACAGTCACATATACACATAGCTCAGCAAAACACTTGTATTATGATTTCATAAAATCCTAGAGGTCAGAGATTAGAAATGAGTCCTAATGATCTGTATTAGAGCTGAGGTAGATTTTCCAACCTCTTCTTCTTTGAGGGGGGGCCTCAAAATAGGCCCTGAGTTCTAGGAAATTTAAATTTCAGAATAAAAAGAAATATGAACATGATTGTGCCAGAGAGAATTTTGGCTAGAAATTTCGACAAGTAATTTGGTTCAGCAAAAAGATCCTGTCCATTTTCCCCTTGGCCGCTTCTAATTTCTCTAATAGAGTCAGAATTTAGAGATTCATCTCCTATTAGGTACTGCTCTGCCAAAACAGCAGGAAGTATAAACTGCTTGAGCCTTGATGGCCATTCTGACAAGGAGACAACTGGAGCCGTGATGGCCACTCACACATAGAAAAATTGTACCAACAAGAATGATGAATTAGCCTTGATTTCCCTTTTTTAAAATATATATTACAAAACATTTACACACAGGACCTCGTCTGCTCTTCTGTTGAAAATGCAGTCATTGCATAGCCAGCCAAACCCTCATGTCAAAGCCTGGACACAATGGTGGGAATGGGTATTATGGAGTGGATTACACTGCAAAGACAGCAATGTGATTTCGAATCCCCTTTTCCCTGCAGGCACCAGCAGCATCACCAAGAGGCAGCCTATTCCCCCTCAAATGAGATACAGCAGTTTATCATGTCAGCTACGCCACGGAAGGTTAAGGCTATGGGGCTTCTGGCTGTCAGGAGCAGGATTTCATCTTGGGACCCCTCAGGCCATATGGAGAAAGCCTAAAAAGTTCAATCTGCCGTTTCCATTGTCTGGCATCTTGCCTCCATTTTCCACTCAGTGTCCTCTTGACCAGTCTTATAACCCAATCCAAATCCTGCCTGGGAAATAAGCACAAGATTTTCCTTATATCCAAAGACACTCCCAATCTGTATTCAAATAAATTTAACAAACCAAAATATAAAAAAATATTGGCTTTTATTTTTACTTGGAAATTTTAATATACTTCTACAAACTTAGGGGACTGGTCCTAACATTTAGAACAATTCTGTGAAAAGAATTTGAAATTTTTTCTGCTAAATACAGAGAGATTTACTCTGTAGAGGCAGGATTATGAGAGAAAATATACATATATAATTCTTTTGTGGAGCTACAGTATTAAGATTCTGTCCACGGCTCCTATTAGCGCATGTCACCACCTATTTCAGGTTTTGCATGCAGTAATTGTTTCATTGTAAAAATCTTTTGTGTCTCTTTTCTGAAATGTGATATTGTCTATAAATATTTAGTGATAATTCATGGCTGGGTTGTATTTACCCCTGTAGTTATGTATTACAAATGAAATAACAGCATCTGCTGAGATTAAAAGTGGCCACGTTTTCACTGGAGCTTAATTAAATGCCAAAATTTATCTACATTAACAACAAAGTAGTGAAATTTATTGATCAATTCACATGATATAAGTTGACAAATGGCTTAAGCAATTTCCATAATTTTCTACACATGTTAAAATTTGTAATGAAAAAGAACACTATATTAACATTAAATGAGGACTGAAAGGGAGGTTTTGTGTGAGCTAGTGCCCTGGAGCAGCGCGCTGTTTTCCGGCCCTGTCCGGGCTTGCAGTTGGAGCTGTGTACAGATGGGGCTCTGACAGTCCTACAGCTGTTCTCCTAATTGTCCATTAAGTGTTCTATTGATTCTCTGATTCAAAGTACATGTCTTTCAGCCCAGGCTATAGTGTGAAGTGGCAGACACATTCCTTGTAGAATGACAGAGCTGCTTGAAACCTAAAAATGTGGTCTGCCAGTTTCAATTGAGGATGCTGCTTTCAAAGGCAAGGGCTTGGTTACAGGAGCTTTGTAATAGCTGGTTAGGTTGTATTTTCTAAACTTTTAACATCAATCAATTAAAGTAGCAGCAGCAGCAGGAAGAGTTTTAATTCCTGGTTAAGCGTGTACACATTGCCCCTGGCTGGTCTGAGGCATGGTGAGGGGATCGGTGTGAGCAACAGAAGATCAGACATGTCTAGCTGTGTGCAGATAGATAATCCTTCCTGCACCTGACATGCGCAGTCATTTTCATTTCACTTGCAAGTTCACTTTTAGCATTTCTTTAAAATTGAGATCGTCTGCAATTCCAGATTATGCCAGTCAGACACCTGTTTAAAATCATCTCTCTTTAATCTGGAAAGTGAAAGGTAAAATGCAGATCTTTTGCAAGGACCATAAATCTTCAGAGAAACAAATAAGTAACCGTGGATAAAGTATAAAAGTTATTTAGTTCTCCACTGGAAGAGGCCTAGTAATGAAATATTTCAGTCCATGGTGTCTGGTTGCATTCCCACCCTCCCCTTTTGCCCAGTTGGACCTCCAGCAAAGGACCCATCTCTCCAGAGGTTGGACTTCAGCTATAGGCCAGGTCTTAGGCAGAAAGCAAAAGCTCCACCCCCAAACCGTCCTATAAGACTATGGTTTAAGTTGTCCCAGATAGTATTTGCTTTCTTTTCTTAATGCGATAACATAATCCTAATATTTTTACCCTCTGGTTTTAGTTCTCAGTGAGTCTGTAACATAACATTTCAGCAGAAAACAGTATTATCTAGTTATCTTTCCTCTATAAATGAAGTGAACAAATAATGTTTGTCACCACCTGTGTCCTGTTAATTTAAATAGGAGCTACCACATTGCCCTGGTTACAGTTGAAGTTCTCTGGTGTAATTTTAACTATTGAATAAGTTTTGAGATAAATTCCCCTAAATTTTCAAAGGGCAAAAAACCACTATCAAACATGTTTAAATGTGTTTAATATATTAAAGATCCTTATTTAAATATGTAAAAATAAGAAAGAGATTGTATTACGGAAAATAACTTTGAGGGAGGGATTGATTTAAAAGTACTGTTTTCCACAGTTAACTGCTAGTCCTTTCTTGCTTTAATGCCATCTTTTATCTTTTATCCTAACAGAAGCCTCTTTTGAAGAATCCTCCTTTTCTGACTGAGCCAAGAAGCATGGGCACCAACCTCGTGCTCCTTTCCCTTGGTGCTCCGTCTGCAGTGGGGCTCCTTGGTTAGCTCCGTCTAGAAACTTCCAGGCTGGAACACACTAAGGAAGAAGTAAGCTGCCTGCAGCGAGCTGCTGAAATGGGGAAACAGATGTACTTTTAATGTTTTCAAGTGTAATAGCTCTAGGGTTTGGAAGTAAAAGTAGTTGTATGGCCTATTTGCTTTTAAAATATTTGTTTTAAAATTTAAAAATATATGAACAAATGAAGCCTTTGGTATGTACTATAGAATCTCATCTGAATTTAGGGTTGATATATTTTCAGAATGTGGAAAACTTCAACCAAATTGTCCTCTTACTGAAGGATGATAAATCCTCTCTCTCTGCTTTCTCTGGAAAGCAAGTGAAAAATCTATTTCTAACATCGTAATATAGTATATATTGATACCTGCAAAACATTATGTGAATCTACTTAGACACCAGCACTTTCAATTACACTGTTAGCCAGTTTTTAAAAAAGATTTTTAGAAGCTTTCAACTGTGGACTTTTGTCTTGTTGAATGAACTTCAGCTACACTAAATTTTAAGTAAATTTGTGATGACTGAGCAATATACATTGGCTGAGCTAGAATCCAATAACCCACAGGACAAATTAATTTTCAACAAAAAGGGCAGAAACCTCAAGTGCCATGAGTATATGGAGTCTCATTCTATCTCTCTGGAGCCATTTTTGCAAATCACTACAGCTATTCATAATCTAAATCAGTCTCCTTTAGCAGCAGAAAGATCTTTTTTCATGACAAAACAGAAGATGACATTCATTAGTGCCTAACTTGCATAAGCTACCTGAAATTTATTGGTGCTCTTCTACTTATCTGGGTAAGAAATTCCTTTGTCTACTGCTATAGGAAAATTCCAGTTGTACTACTTAAAAATATAAATTGTCACTTTTATCAGAACTTTTGGCAGTTTACTTTATTTTAGAAGTAAAACTGGTGGTTAAGGTTTTAAGACTTCCAATGGGCATTGTTTCAATCATATTTAATAGGTGTCTAGGATAGTAATAGGATTATGTTTAAGCTCTACACTGCACAAAAAAAAATCCATATTTTCACCCATGTACTGCTGGGGAGGTCTTTGGGAAACCACCTTTTGTATTGGGAGAGATGGCTATATGTGTCATATTACCTGCCAGCTATGGGCAGACTTTAAGCCACCCAGTCTGTTTGCTCATCATATTTAAAGGATGTGTATGATCAAAAAGAGAGCAAATGCTTATGGGACATAATTTTGAATTTTCCCCAAACTGTCATAACCCTTTCTATCAGTCAGTAGGAAACAGTGGTATTATGGTCACAATTTTCTGGTCAGAAGTTTTTTTTTTTTTTTCAATCAACATTTCTTTCCAATTTTTAAGAACTAAAAGGCTATGTAGAAAATTAAGCCATTGCTCCATAATTAGAACTATTCTTGTATGTTTTTTTGTCCCCTCCCATGCTTATTCATGCTGGCTAAGAGAAAACGAGGAGAAACTGAGTATATATATATATATCAATGTTACCACTTTATTTGCAATATTAACAATCCATCATTTGTAATGTTGCTTGGTGTGTATTTGATAATCGGGTCCTTGGCAGCAAGAGAGTGAATAGAACTAATGCAGCAAAAGTTATTTGTAGCACATTTGATTGAAGGAGAGACAGTGGAATGACCTTGCTTGAACCTAACTGCCTAGATTTTGAGAGGAATCCTAGGTAGATAATAAGACCTATTTTATGGGGACTAGGAATGTAACCCAGTTACTAGAGTGCTTGCTTAGAATTGTGAGGCCCTAGGCTGTATCCCCAGCACTGTGTATCCCAGGCATGGCCGTGCATGCCTGTAATCCTAACACTCAGAAGGAAGTAGAGACAAGAGAACCAGCAATTAAAGGTCATCCTTGGCTGCACATCCAGTTCAAGGTCAGCATGGGATACATGAGACTCTGTCTCAAAACAAAACAAACAAACAAAAATCCAGAAGATCTATTTTATGCATTAAAACATCTTTCTTTTCTTTTCTTTTCTTTTCTTTTCTTTCTTTTTTTTTTTTTTTTTGGAGGTAGAGTCTTTCTTCCTTTTTTCTTTTTTTTTTTTTTTTTTCCTTTTTTTTTTTTTTTCTTTCTTTTCTTTCTTTTCCTTTTTTTTTTTGGAACATCTTTCTTCCTTTGCCTTTTCATCTTTTTTCCTTTTCCTTTTTTTTTTCTTTTTTCTTTCTTTCTTTTTTTTTTTTTTTTTTTTTTTTTTTTTTTTTTTTTTTTTTTGGAGGTAGGGTCTTTCTCTAGCTGTTACTGACCTGGAATTTACTATGTAGTCTCAGGTTGGCCTCAAACTCACTGTGATCCTCCTACCTCTGCCTCCTGAGTGCTGGGATTAAAGGTGTGTGCCAACATGCCTGGCTAAAACATAATTTCTGTATTGTTGGAGCAATGGTAATATAAGATTGCCAGACCCCAAAGAATCTTCCATTGACACTTTTTTCTGTGACCACATAGCATTTTTAGTGCTTGGATTCACATTTCTGCCTATGTTACTCACCACTTCTCATATATGGTACTGTTGAGGCCAGCCTTGGGGCACAACCAGGAATGAAAGGAGTATTGAATAGTTCCATGAGTGCTATGACCCTCAAAGTGGAAGGAAGTCTTGTATTTGACTGCAATAAAAATACTCTGCTATTTTGACTTTGGGAATTATGGAAAATTTGAGGCTTAAGCAAGATTAAGAAGAGAACAAGAGGTATGTTCTAAGAGTACAGTTCCACAAAAATGTCACAGTATAGATCAGCATAATCTGAGATGTTACTCTAAAAGATTTCCAAATTTGGTCAAAAATGCTCTGACTTAGTGAATTTACACACAGAATGAAAGTTAGTGACCACCCACAATTATATCATATATTAATATCATAAATTTCTCATTCCTTATAATAAATCCACATGAACAGAGTTGAATTTGGCCACTACATCTAGCAAACAGGGCAGGTTCCAGACATGAAGACAGAAGTTGCTGAGTGAAGACTTAGAAGCCTAAATCATTGACATGTGGGGCTTTTTAACAACTAGTGCCAGCTGCCAAAGCCTAGCAATTGCTTATTACTAACTAGTTAATGCTTCCTCAACAGACAAAGATGATTTCAAACACTACTTATTATTTCCTTTTCCAGAATTATTTGAAGCTTCCTCTGGAAAGTGGATCCTTGCTGATGCTTTGCTCAGGTTTGGTATTCATCGGATTGGTCCCAGAACATAACTCCATTTTTATTAAAAAGAAAAAGCAGCTCTTTGCTGTCCTAAATCTATAATCAACACCATTCTTGCACTCATGGTCCTCTTGCCTCCGCTTCCCAAGTGCTGGTATTACAGGTGTGTGTCACCATGCCTTGCTCACAATGACATCTTCTTGAGCAGGAAGAAGACTCTAGTAAACACGTGGTTTCTTTGTAAGGAGATCAACTACCACACTGACCCTGTATATAAGATATCTGTTCAGGGCAAAACATTTAGCCCATGCCCACACGACAGTTGTTTTTAGACATGACTGGTTCGTGTAGAGAAATGCATTCACACCTCCAATCTACCCAAATGAGCCAGCCACACTAGTCACACAGGATAAGCATCTATACTATAAGAATGGAATGGTAAGTCAACAACTCTTTGCTGTCTTGTAACAATAGCTGTACAAGTAGTATGCTGAGGAACAGGAACAGATATAGAGCTCTAACATAACTATATGTTCAAACATCCCACAATTGTCCCTACCATCTGGCTAACTTCCCACAAAAGCATCTCCTCTGATTTTTTTCTTATTTCCTCAGGCAGGTACACCCAGAGTTACACACTGAGATACTCTCTTGCTGTGTGACCATGTACAAGTTGTTTCTCTTCCTAGGCCCCAGTCATCACCTCTGTGGAATAATAGTCATACACGTCATGTAGACTTGCTAGGAATCTTAAATGAGACACTACTATTGAAGTCCACCTGCTTTTCATGTGTTGATGTTGCTAAAGGCAATGACCAATCATTAGTTTTATTTTTATTTCTCCCATTAGCACTGCAATTTGCCATCATTCTTCCTTAAACCTTAAATGTTTTAGCTGGTGTGTGAGATGCTTTGTTGTCCTGGTTCTTTTCTGCCTTTATTACTCATCCTTAATTTCTCCTGCATTCTGTAAATGTTTGAGTTCTCTGGACATTAGTACCAGTCCGTTCTCTCTTCTTTACATTTATACTCCATGGTGATCTCATCCAGGTTCACAGGCTTTAATGATCATCTCTATCGTGACTGCTCCCATATTAGTGACTCCAGTTTAGATTGCTCCCCATAACTGGTGACATTACTTCTCTACTTGGATGTCTGATAAGCCTCTGGAGCCCCAACACCAGTGAAGAAGTCTGATGTGTGGATAATTACATTTTGATACCATATGATAAATGCTATAATAGAACCACAATACAAGCACAGAGGTGGCAAATAGGAAGGGACAATTAACTCCAGGAGATGATGTGAGTTGAGAAAGAATGTAGAAGAAAGTGTCAAAAAGAGTTGTACCCAGGCAAAACTATTATTTCTGAAAACATATAAAATAGGTTCCCCACCGCCCCCAGCATGTAAGGTAGAAAGTGGAGAAGGTGAAGGCATTTCAAACAGCAGCAAAAAAAAAAAACATGAAAAGAGATAACGTGTCACAGAATACTGTGTGCAGAAAATTGCCCGTAGTTTGGCATTGTAGAGACAGTGTGTGTGTGTGTGTGTGTGTGTGTGTGTGTGTGTGTGTCTTGGAGGTGGCACACATTTGAAGTCACAGAACATGAGGCTGTGGGGCTTTCTGTGCAGCATTAAGAACTGCAGCAATTCTATGTGTTCAGTTGGGTTGGGGAGGTATTTGTGAAAAAAGGAGCATGGCTCTTTAATATTTGTGCTTTCTGAAAATGACTTCCTGCTCTACACAGGGTGCACTGAATTAGGTGGGAGTAGAGAGGTGGAGTCCATGAGGAGGGTATTGGAAGAGTCTGTGGGTGAAATGATGGCCTGGATAAGGCAGGGATATGTTGTAGCTCTGTCATCATCTGCCTCACTTCCTAGTCATCCTAGGACTTGCTGTGCACTAGCAAGAAATGCAGCTCTTTAATGATATGCTATATGTAGGTGTACATGTGTATACATGTGCTTATAGTGTGTGGGGAGGGGCGTGTGTGGTTTATACCCTATTATTTTTTCAAGGCTCTCTTATTTCCTCCAAGGTTTGGCCAAAAGACAACATAAGATGTAACAGTCAGAGGCTCTTCAGGAGTTGGGCACATAGCCAGTGTTCAGTGACCAGAGTACTGCCCTCCACCAGTGTCCCGGCTTGAACAGGTGACCTTCTACTTCTTTACCATGAATTCCATCTCTGCCTTAGTTCTTTCCTTTCAGAGAATGAGGGATTAAAAACTTTGTCACCCGCTCTTGGCCTCTGTGGCTTTTTGGACTATGCTTCTTCACACTGACAAGAAAGCCCTCAGAGTCAGCAGTGCAGAGGTGGACTCTCAGCATGCCCTCTGCTCCCATCTACGAAGCTCACCACATCTCCTTCATTTGATGTGACTGCTTCACCCACCCTCAAACACTTGCATTGGGTTTTGTTTTCCTCTCAGATATTGCCATAGAACACTTTTCACCATTCAGATCTGGCAATTTTGACTTGACCTTGCTTAGCATAGCTCTATAAAATGAGGGCAGTAGGATTATTTATTTCCTCAAAGGTTCAAATGAGATGTATACAAATGTGCCACACTCAAATGCCACAACTTGTGAGTATGCATACACACATGCACAACACACATATATGCATACAAAAAAGTAGTCATTCTAAAGCTGGAGAAGGGAGGGGCTGGCTGGCAATACACAAGCACATTCTGCCTCTCCCAAGATCAGGGTAGCCACTAGCCTTTCCATAAAGTGGATTATTATTTTTTAAGATGGATTATTTTGAACCTCTTTGCCTTGCATTGAAAGAATGTCAGGTGTCCTCTGACTCTCAGGCTCCCCCGGCCCCACCTGTATCCTTTCATGGAACAGGATTGCCCAAGCAAACACAACCATGTTTCCGACAGCTCTGCTGTGCAGGGAATGAGGGCTCCACTCTTGATGAGCCCAGGGACTCCAGTGCCAAGCCTCTGATATATAGTGCGGGGACTGCAGGGCATCCGAGTTGTAACAAGAACAAGATGAGCTTGTGGCCTCGGGCTCCTAACCTGCTCCTCAACCCACACTTCAAAGAAAGTTATTACATGAGTTAGACTAAATCAAACCAAACTGCAATGTTTGCGTATTGTGGCCCATTTTCCGATCTCAGTGTATCTCACCACTATTCCCTCAGAAACCCAGTTGGGAGCAAAACAAAATGACTCAATGATAATTTAGTTGTAGGTCTTTAAAAAATGAGTCTGACTGATTTATTTTGAAATTTCAGTTAAGCATGATGTCAAGAAAATCTCTCTAGCTATTTGTCATCTTTTTCCTCTTAGCATAGTCAGAGGAGGCAGAATGAAATTAGAAGCTGGCTGTTTATATGCTTCCCAGTTTATGTTGTAGGTATTATGATATTGTTTCTAGAACACCAGAATGCCAGCATGTTCTGATCATAATCTTCTGCCAGACAGGCACTAGTCATAGCAGGGAAGGACCTTTACTAAGCCACTGACTCTTTATTAGCAATGCTATACAGAACTTTAGGAAGAGGTAGCATAGATCACCTAAGATATATCTCACTTCCGTTAGACCTGTTACTACCATTTCCCCCAAAATATCAGGACCTGAAAAATATGAAAGTTTGTATCTTCCCTCCCTCCCTTCCTCTTTTTGTTTTTTAAACAGGGCCTCATGTAGCCCAGGCTGTCCTTAAACTTACTATATAGACAGTATGAGGGTGAACTTCAACTGCTGAGTCTCCTGTGTCCAGTTCCTGAACACTGGGATTAAAGTGTTCACCTTCACACCCAGTGATGCTGGGGATTGAACCCAGGGCTTCATGAGTGCTGAGCAAGCACTGTACCAGCTGAGCTACATCCCCAGCCATGGACTTTTCTTCTGTAACTTTCACTAACTAATGGAAGGTTAAAGTTTTTAAATCACAAAATAAATAAAGCATATGTTTATTGTTGCCTATTATGGACTATGTATTATAGGATGGTTTAGAAAGCTTTGTATGGTAAGTATGATGGTCTCAGTTAATCTAGTAATTGGACCATGAGAAACCATCCCTTATGACTTGGCAAGGAGAGGTTCAGTGGAAGGGACTGGGCAAAAGAGAGAGGATGATGATCAAAACATTATGTACATGTATGAAAATTATCACTAAAAAGTGTTTAAAAACTCCTCCCTTCAGGCCATCCTATATATGTTTCTTGTGTTTCAGAAAATCCTTTAGTTCTAACTCTGAATCATTGCAATGTCTCAGAATCAAGTGGGGTTCAAATTAAGAGAAATTACCAAGTAGTATGAAGAAGAAAACAGACTATAAGGACAGGTGGTTTTTATCCCTGGTGCCAGCATTAGCTACTCAAGGCCAAGGCTAGAACTGTGTGTCTTTATTCTTGCATCCCACCTGAGCTTCTCTCCTTTGAGGTCATGGATGACAGGAAAACTAAAAAACATGTTTGTGGGGCTGGAGAGATGGCTTAGAGGTTAAGGTGTTTGCCCTCAAAGCCAAAGGACCCAGGGTTGATTCCCCAGGACCCACGTAAGCCAGATGCACAAGGGGCACATGCATCTGGAGTTCGTTTGCAGTGGCTGGAGGCCCTGGTGTGCTCATTCTCTCTCTGTCTGTCTATCTCTCTCTCTCTCTGCTTGCAAATAAATAAAATAAAATAATCATTAAAAAAAAAACATGTTTTGTAAACAGAGACAAAGGTGAACTATTTTCTTCCAAATCCAAAGGCAATCACATGAAAAAAACAGTTAAGGGGCAGGAGAGTTGGCTAAGTGGTTAAAGTGCTTGCCTGTGAAGCCTAAGGATCCTGGTTTGATTCCCTAGAACCCATGTAAGCCAGATGCACAAGGTGACCCATGTGTTTGTCTAAGGCTGTGGGAAGGGGAGAACATTCTGTTTCTGTAGACTGATCAATGTCTACGGCAAAGGAACAGAGAGTTTCTTAATCATTCTTTCATGCTTAAATCCTCAGCCTTATTTTTCATCCTCAGGACCCAGAAGGAAGCGTCAAGCAGCTCAGCCTCCCCCCACCCCCCACCCCCCACCCCGCCCGTGCAGTCGCTGCCTCTGCTGATCTATCTGAAGTTCACTGACTAGTCCTTATCAGTGCAGCCTCAGCCCAAGAAGATGCAAAAAACATCAAGGTCACTGCCCTCAGGGAGATCTCAGTCTGTCCCAGATGTTTAAGGGATATCAGCACCTTGAAATTGTTTGAAAATGTGTGTGTGTGTGTGTGTGTGTGTGTGTGTGTGTATTTGAGGAGAGAATCAAAGAAGTATCAGAGGGGCCCATGATGCCAGAGAAGTTAACTGATTTGGTTGAATTTATTCTTTATTTATTTATGTGAGAATGAGAACTAGAGAGAAAGAGGGAGATATAGAGAGAATGGGCACATTAGGGCCTCTAGCCACTGCAAACAAACTCCAGATGCATTCACCACCTTGTGCATCTGGCTTTATGTGGGTGCTGGGGAATTGAACTCCAGTCATTAGGCTTTGTAGACAAGTGTCTTAACCTTTGAGCCATCTCTCCAGCCTTATTAGAAATTACTACTTTCCAGTCAGCAATCTTGGAGCAGTGGTATATACACATTTGTAAGAACAAGGTGGGTCAGTGTAGTTGGAGACAGCTCCAGAATGAGGTGGGTTTTTGATGAATGGGTAGTTGTCTGGGTAGGTAGAGAGAGGGCCAATGAGCCTAAGTGGGGGAATAAAGCGGATAGGAAACTAAAATATGCTCAGTAGAACACTCTGTTAGACATTGCCGACTTTACTACATATGAGCTCACATATGCTTCACAACAAACTAGTGATGTAGGGCTTAAGCGTCTCCATGTCACAGGTGGAAACAATTAAGAGACCAAGTGGCTTGCACACAGTTAAGGAATTAAAATCTAGAGCAAGAACAATAATTATAGAGGAGGAAGCATGCCATGTGTAGAGGAGAGGGAAAAATATTTGGTTGAAGTGAAGGGTTCTCATACACATAGGATGTATATGGTAATAGTAGGGCTAGAATTTATTTGGCTTCACTTTATTGGCTACTATCTGCCAGTCACAGTGCTAAGCTATTTATTTCATTCAGTCCTCAAAATAATCCTATGACTGGGCATCATTATTGTCATTACTTAATGCTAGCATAACCTGGGGTTTTAAGAAACCTGTTTAGCTTCATATAGACAATGGGGGAGCTGAACTGGAATGAGTTGAAATTCAGATCCAACCTGTTTGCCTCAAAGACTGCACTCTTGAGTCACATTGGGAAAGGGAATCTAAAGACACAAATAAACAAGAATCCATCCTCAAGGATTGCAGTATGAAGAGGACAGACACACAGACTGATATTTAAACTTATGATAATAGATGCAATAGAGGCAGGGTCAGAGTAATCTCACAGTAGGTGCCTAGCTCAGAATAGGGACAGAACATTGGTAACTGGGGACACTATCCCAAGGGAATGAACACTTCAGTGAGTGCTTTTCAGCACTGGGGATCAATCCCAGGGCTTGCTTTGTACATGCTAGGCACATGCTAGGCAAGTGCTCTACTACTAAGCTCCATCCCCAGACCTTAGTTTTTTTGAGACAGGATCTCACCATGTAGCCTAGATAGTCTAGAAATTGTAATCCTGCTGTCAGCCTCCTGAGTGCTGGGATTATAGGTGTTTGCCCACCACAGCACTCAATGGAATTTGAGTTTACATTTTCCTACATGCTAGATCCCACAAGCTGACATCTTGAAGATATTAGTTCAAGATGGTCAGTATAATGTGCTTTATACAGTCTCTCTCCTGCATACATGCAGGGTTTGTCTCATGCTATTTATATTCTGATTACATAATTGCATTTTTAATCTTAAAAAGTGAACACACAGACAGAGTCTTGTAAAGACAACATTTGCTGCTGTCTATGTGAGATCTGCTATTCTTAGGGAAGATCTTGACTTCCCATGCTTGACCATAGTGGTTCTGCCCACAAAGCTCAGGGTCCAGGTCACTTCTCATCACATGTCACTTTTGTCCTAAGGGATATTGTAAAGTGCTTTCCATATTTATTATTTTTAAATTTTATAAGACTCAGCTTTGTGATCATTTACAATAATAAAATTCAATATTAAGTATATAGTTAGTATACAGCTGTGTAATTACCATTACAATCAAAGTATAGAATGTTGCCCAAACCTGAAGAGGTTCTTTGTACCTTTCAGCAGTGCTGGGTTCAGTCACAGGGAGTCACTGGTAAAGGAGTTAATGGCAAGAGGAAGCAAGGCCAATCTAAGCATGAACATTGGTGAGAACTTTCTAGATGCCTTATATAAATAAGTATCCAGAGATTTACTTAGACTTCCCATCAACTCTGTGAGAGCACTCCATTTTACAGAAGAAGAAACTGAGGCCCAGAGAATTTCAATAATTTGCTCAAGGTCATTGAGATAAAAATTGAAGATTCTACCCCAGTTATGATATCTGCAGCTTATTCTCTAAAGCTAACACTCTGAGGAAGAAACATGAAGCCAAGACCCAAAGACTAGATACTGATTCTACTTATATAACAATCTAGGAAAGGTAAAACCAAGGATCAAAGACTGATTATTGGCTACAAGAAATAAGGGAATGGGGATTAATGCAGAAAGGTGTTTTGGGTTGTAGAATTTTCTATATCTTCATTATAATAGTAATTATGTAACTACATTTGCCAAAAGTCATCAAACTGTATGCTTAAAATTGAATATTATTAGATGAGAATTATACCTCAAAAACACTGGTTTTTAACAGTTTTAGAAGAAAACAGTATGGAAAGATGTTGGAAATATACCTTCCTTTAAAAGTCAGCAACGGGGTTGGAGGGACAGCTTAGCAGTTAAGGCATTTGCCTGCAAAGCCAAAGGACCCAGGTTCGATTACCCAGGACCCACGTTAGCCAGATGCAAAGGGGGCACACACATCTGGAGTTCGTTTACAGTGGCTGGAGGCCCTGGCACACCCATTTTCTCTCTCTCTCTCCACCTCTCTCTCTGTTAAATACATAAATAAATAAAAATAAAATAAAACTCAGCAACATTGGGGCTGGAGAGATGGCTTAGAGGTTAAGGCACTTGCTTGCAAAGCCAAAGGACCCAGGTTTGATTCCGCAGAAACCATGTAAGCCAGATGCACAAGGGGGTGCATGCATCTGGAGTTCATTTGCAGTGGCTGGAGGTCCTGGCATGCCCATTCTCTCTCTCTCTCTGCCTATTTCTCCCTCTCTCACTGTCAGATAAATAAATAAATAAATAAATAAATAAATAAAAAAATTTTTTTTAAGTCAGCAACATTATTATCTTTGAAAATATAGCTTTTGTTATATTGAGGAATATGAATATAGAAATATTTTCATGTAAATGATGCTAAGCTTTTTGTAAATCTGGCAAAAAAATATATTAGGGCTCACTGTGATTTTGAAATTAAAGCAATAAACTCTATTTTCTGGCACCCAATGAACAATTCAATATATGTATTTCTATATCCATTGCAAATGACTGCTGACTGAGGATCTGATTAAGCATGATCCAAAAAGAGCTTGCAAGTAGAAGTGTTTACTAACATTTCAATTTCTATGCCTCATTTATTAGACTTAGAATAAAAAGGTGAGAGGGCTGCTTGGGATTGTCTTTAACCTTGATGATATTTCCACTGAAGCAGCATAATGGCTCTTAATTGCTTAAGTGAAGAGAACATGTTGACGTGTCCTTCTTTGGGCTAAGAGCTTCGAGCCTAGACCATTATGCTAATTCAAGCATTATATACACCAAAGTATTTATGGGACTGACACAAGTGATGTTGCAGGTAAAGGGCTGTGAAATGGTCTGTAAACAGAGAGAATTGATTTGAAGCCCAAAAGCAGCGCTGTTAAAAGTCACAGCCATTGAACAGCCAACCCTACAATTTCTATCCAGATTGTCAGACTGGGTCAGGCAGTGTCAGCAGGACTGCCATTAGAGATCAGAGGGGTGGTTTAATAATATGTAAACCAACCACACAAACAGGCATTCTCCTGGTAGAGGTCTAGTCCCATCTGGCATGTGTATGTGTATACGCACGTGTACGTGCACTGAATTTTCATTATAGAATCCTCACAGTGCTGCAGTCAGTGAATGTTAATGTGCTGGTGTTTGACAAAAGAAAAGATTCCAGTAGGTCTAGGTTAGACAACAATGTGACTTATCCAAGGAGTATATGGCATAAAGACTCAAAGGAAAAATTTACATCTGGACTCTTCCATGTAATGAAGCAAGGTACCCAGTCCTGGCACCTTATCTTCTAAACCTTCAGCATCATTTGTATTTTGTCTCTTCTAACATCAACTGAACTCTTTTTGAGCCAGCCTCAAAATAATTATATAAGGCTCCTTATGACCTGTGTTACTAGTAAGCCCTCTTCAGACATTAAAAAAAATGTAATCAGGTGGCACATGTGTGTGGAGTTAGTTTGCAGTGGCTAGAGGCCCTGACGTGCCCTCCCTCCCTCCCCCCTTTGTCTGCCTCTTTTTCTTGCTTACTCTTCCTCAAATAAATAAATAAATAAATAAATATTAAAAAATATAATTAGGGTGGAGTACATATGTTGTTTACATACTAAATATGTCCGTGTCTAATAAAAAATGCAATTAGGGCATGGGAGACGCACTCAATGGTTAAAGGCACTTGTTTGCAAAACCTGCTGGCCCAGGTTCAATTCCTCAATACCTATGTAAAGCTAGATGGACAGTTTGGCACATGTGTCTGGAGTTTGCCATGGCAAGAGGCCCTGGTATGCCCATTCTCTCTTCCTCTCTCTCTCTCTCTCTCTCAAATAAAAAATATTTAATCAATTTTATTTAAAGTAGGTTCTACTAAAATAGCTTTCTAGTTCTGTGTTTGCTTTAAACCAGAAGTACCCATTTGTTTAGTCTGAGTTGAGGAGACTATGATGGGAAATTGCTTCCCATCCCAGATTGCAGACAGAAGAAAAGATCACGGTTCCCATTTCCTTCCACACTAAAATAGAGCAAGACAAAAATGTGCACTATTAAGAGTCCAGCTTGCTGATGGAGAAAGACCACTAGGTATACAGTTAAATCCCAGCTCTGTCATTTTCTTACTTTGGGCAAGTTTCTCACTTTGAACATTGACCTCAGGATTATTGTGGGATTACTATGAATAAATTCTGAGAAAAGTGCCTGACACTTGAAGAAGCACCCCAAAGTGATAAATATTGCTAATTCACATTTGGCCTCATAAATTTTAATATAATTGGTGTCTAAATGAAGTATAATTCTTTTCATTCTTAGGGTTCATAGAGTTTATGTTCATTCTAGGGAATCTATTAAAAATGTGTATGGTATTTAAAAAAAACTGAATGTGATGGTACAAACTTTAATCCCAGTAGTCAGAAGGCTGGCCTGCATAGCAAGAATTCACCTTTTCTAAATATCCTTTTGGGCTGGAGAGATGGCTTAGCATTTAAAGCTTTTGCTGGCAAAGCCAAAGGACCCAGTTTCAATTCTCCAGTACCCACGTAAAGCCAGATGCACAAGGTGGTGCTTGTGTCTGGAGTTCATTCGCAGTGGCTAGAGGCCTTGGCATGCCCATTCTCTATCTGCCTCTTTCTCACTCCCCCCCCTCTCTAAATAAATAAATAAAATATTTTTTTAAATGTCCTTTCAAAGTTTCCTCCAGTGAAGGTGGAGGTTGGTGTCTGGTCTTCTTCAGTTGTTCTCCACTTTATTTACTAAGGCAGGGTCTCTCACTTGGACCCAGACCTCCCAGATTCAGTTAGCTTAGCTAGCCAGCTTGGCAAGGAGATCTCCTGTCTCTGTCTCCAAACGCTGGGATCCCAGGTGGCTGCTACTCAGCATTTATGTTGGCTGCTGGGGATATAAATGTTGGTCTTCATGCAGTGGCATCTTCTGCACATTCCAAGCTGAGCTCTTAGTGTATCTTGTACCAGTTAACACTGTGTGTGTTGTATGCTGATGTATGCTCCCTGTGCTTATGCAAAAGCCCGAGGAGGATATTAGATATCCTCCTCTATTGCTTTTCTGCCTTATTTCCCTGAGACACTCACTGAACTTGCCATGTTTTGGTCAGGCTGGCTGACCACTGAGCCTCAGGATACTCCGGTCTCTGTCTCCTTCAGGCTGCGTTACAGGCATGTGTAGCCATGCCCAGCTTTTTCCATGGGTACTGAGGTGAAACTCAGGTCCACATGTATGCAACAAGTGATCTTACCCACTGAGCCATCTCCCCAACCCCCAAATGACTTTTTCTAAACAGAAACTTGCTCAGAAATTTTGATGAATTTCAGAATAATGGAAAATGGTATTTAAAATGACACAGTCTGAAATCAGGGCAACATCCAGCCATCATACAGCTTTCTTGTCCTTTATTTGTGCAACTTCCTTCACAGGGTGTATTAGTGAAAAGACTGGTTTAATTTTAAATTGGTTTTTAAAATTTTATTTATTTACTTATTTGAGAGGGGGTAGATCAAGAGGCAGATAGAGAATGGGTATGTTAGGGCTTCTAGCCACTCACTGCAAATGAACTCTAGAAGCATGTGCCATCTTGTGTATCTGGCTTACGTAGGTACTGGGGAATCAAACTTTGGTCCTTAGGCCTCTCAAGCAAGTGCCTTACCACTAAGCCATCTCTCCAGCTCCAAAGACTAATTTAATTTTAATCAGTTCAAGGGGCTGGTGGTACTGTGATGCTTTCTAAAACCTTAGATGTGACACTACATCAAGTAGTACATACATTATAGTCACAAAAGGTCTGTTTTAGTGCTTGCTTCGGCAACACATATACTAAAATTGGAATGATACAGAGAAGATTAGCATGTCCCCTGTGCAAGGATGACATGCAAATTCATGAAGTGTTCCATATTTTTATGTCACCTCACCAGGGCCCCAGCTGAAACCATAGAGTAATGGAGGAAATGAAAAAGTGCTGCTTTCTTGGTGAACCTGGTATCAACACAAGGCTGAAGGAGTTAGACACAAAGAACACTCAACTCCTACCAAACCAGATATCCAGAGACACAGAGGCTCCCTAAGCCTCCTCACTGAAGTAAGACCTAAAATGATCCCAACATGGCTCAGGGAAAATCGCGGAAGAGGGGGCGGAAAGATTGTTAGAGCCACAAGTTAGGACATTATGCACAGAGACATTGCCTCTTCCCCAAAGTGATGGCTACCCCCACAATGCACGACCCACATTCCCCAACAAGGAGGGTCCCTTCGGAAGAGGGAGGATAGGGAGGAGGCTAACGATGGTGCCAGCATGACTGTATACACACTATCTACATAACTAATAAAAAAGGCCTGTTTTCAAATTCTGTTGTGCTATAAATATATATTTTCAAGAATGCTTTAATATGCACATGTGACATAGCTTGGTTGTAGGCCCAAGAGTTTTCCCATTTTTTTTTTTTTTGGAGAGAAACAGAGAGAGACAGAGAGAGAGGGAGAGGAAAACAGATAGAGATGGGCATGCCAGCAGCCTCTCAGCTGCTGCAAATGAAATCCAGATACGTGTGCCCCCTTGTGGTCAAGTGCGGCATTGCATCCTTGTGTCACTTTGCATCTGGCTAAATGTGGGACCTGGATATTGGAACCACTGGAGATTGAAACCAGCGTTCTTAGGTTTAGAAGGCAGGCGCCTTAACAGCTAAGCCATCTCTGCAGCCCGTTTTCCTGATTTTTGTCACAACATTTTGAGCTAGAGCTTTCTTTGAGCCTGTGAACATACAGACATTAGCTTTTGAGATTGTGATTAGCCCTGGCTGGGTATAAAATCCAATAATGGGACAAGGTCTTCTGTAGAGATTTTGTTTCAGTCCCTTCCATAGAGAAGGCAGTGTCAGGTAAGTCTGGAGCAATAAGAACCAAGCTTATATGGGAGATTTCACAATTACTCATAGTAACCAGTTCAGAGATCCTGCAGGTAAGACCTGCACATCTTCAATCAGAGTGGTCCCATAGAAGAGCTTTAGAGATTGCACCTCCCCAGCCCTTGCCAAAGTCAAAGATGGTTGCAGTTTGAGCTGGTTCTGCATCCCCTTGGGCCACAGGGAAAAAAGCATTTAAAGTCTATCAGTGATGACAAATAGATTTCAGCAAGGGTCAATTCTGATGGATTAATGGGAGCTGCCTGGAGCAAGATGCTCAGGGATCAACAGAAAACAGTTCTGTGATCTGTTAGCAATGCCTGATGGGGTGAAAGAGTAGAAGGGCAGAAATTTCTGCTAGGACTTTCTTTTTTTTTTCAAATTAATTAATTAATTAATTAATTAATTTTTCATTCTATTTTTTTATTGACAACTTCTATACTTACATACAAAAAAGTATGATATTTCCCTCCCCCCATTACCCTTTAGAACTCCAATCTCCATCGTATCCCCTCCCTCTCTCCATTAGTCTCTCTTTTAATTTGAAGTCATCATCTTTTTCTTCTATTGTGAGGGTCTTGCGAAGGTATTGCTAAGCACTGCAAGGTCATGTATATCAAGGCCAATTTCTGTTTGGGCAGTTGCATTTTAAGGAGTCATACCCTTCCTTTGGCTCTTCCATTCTATCTTCCCCCATTTCCACAATGATACCTGAGCCTTGGAGGGTGTGTCAGAGGTGTTTCAGTGCTGGGCACTCCTCCATCCCTTGTTCTCAGCACTATGTTGCCTTTTGGGTCATCCCAGTGGTCATCGCCATCTGAAAAGAGAAGCTTCTCTAACCAGAAGTGAGAGTAGCGTTAATATGTGAATATGAACATTAAGCGTAGTGCTTTCAGGGCAGCTTGGTGGGAGTAATATATACATTTAACCAGACAAGCGCAGGCTTTATACCCCTAAGGCTCATGACCTCCCCTGCCATAGACTTTTGCTTAGGTTTTTCAGTACCAGGTATGTATTCCCTCCCACCACCAGGACTTTCTATCCCAAGCTTTTCTGCTTCAAGTCACTGGGATGAACTTCCAAACCAGGCACAAGTTAGGGGAGGAAGGAAATTTATTGAAGCTTACAGATCAAGGGGAAGTTCCACAATGGCAGAAGAAGTTGGCCCCCTTTCACAGATCCATGCACAGAGAAAAGTCACCACCAACACCATAAGCAAGCACACTTCAGGAACTCCATAATGGCAGAGCTCAAGCACTCTGCATATCTTTAGACTGGAATTCCCCAAACATACCTTATGGCTGGGCCTTAGGATCCACCCACAGTGACACCTCCTCCAGCCCTGCACATGGAGATCTAAGTTACAAGTTTTTGTCAACTCCTGAACCTATTGAGGGCCATCCATTCAAACTACCACATCCTCTGTGTATCCTTCCTGAGGTGCCTGTTTCTCAGTGGAAATTTCTTCCTGGTTAGCAAACTTGGGCTTGTCTAGGTGAGTACACCCTTAGTACATGGAAGGCTTCCATGGAGATTTGGAAAACACCTTCAATTCATTCATTGTTTCTCAGTCTCCCTCCCTGCCTCCTCCCATTCTCTCTAGAAAAATAAAGACTACATTTTTCTAAGCATTCTAAACTTTACTTCCGTGGGCACCTGTTATGTACTAGGCACATGCCAGGTATGTATGATGAACAGGTGTGAGTGTATTATTTGTTCAAAATATCTTTTTATTTTTATTTTATTATTATTATTTTTTTTGGTTTTTAGAGGTAGGGTCTCACTCTGGTCCAGGCTGACCTGGAATTAACTATGTAGTCTCAGGGTGGCCTTGAACTCATGGTGATCCTCCTACCTCTGCCTCCCGAGTGCTGTGATTAAAGGCATGTGCCACCACGCCCGGCTCAAAATATCTTTTTAAACATATTTATTTATTTATTTATTTATTTATTTATTTATTTATTTACTTACTTACTTACTTACTTGAGAGAGGAGGTTGGAAGACAGAATATGGGTGCATCGGGGCCCTCTCACTGCTGTAAACAAACTCCAGACACATATGCCACTTTTTGCATCTGGATTTATGTGGGTCCTAGGGAATCAAACCCTACAGGCAGGCTTTGTGAGCAAATGCCTTTAGGTGCTTAGCCAACTTCCAGCCCATAAAATATTTTTATGAAATAAGTTAAAATAGGAAAATTTCATACCCTAGAACTGTTCCATGTTCAATAAATACAAAGTATTCTTCCTTTATGCCTCCTATGTACAGGATTTAGCTAACCATGTTTGGGCTCTCAGTAGCCCTTCACCCCTCCCCCAGAGGAAACATGGAAATACTGATTTGCAAGGTGAGGCTCTGTACTCTGGTCCCGACTCTGTCACCAAGAAATTTAAGCTTTAACCTTGAGCAAGTCCCTCTGCGGCTCTCTGCCTCCATTCTCCATCTCTGAAGGGAACACTAGTCCATTCTTACCTCAGCTATAGTGTGTCTGGTCAAGTGACACAGAGAAACACCTAGAACAAAGGGTCTTCAGCTAATGATCTATGTCATGTTTAAAATTAAACAAGGAAGAAATAGGGACTGAGAAGTTCACCTCAAATATTATTCAGAGTCATTTCAACATTATATTTGAATTATTAAAAATATTGGGGTATGTGGGAGAAACACAAGGATTTGGTTTAAGTCTGAATATATTGAGTCTATTTAGGTCTGAGTTCTAATGTGGCCTCTGGCATGCATAAATTCTTTGGAAAACCACGTAATCTCTCATAAATCTTGGTTTCTCATCTGTCCACCAGGGATAATGGCACCACCACTTCAGAAGTTCTATATTGAAATACATGATGAGAAGCTTGGTACACTGGCCAGGAAGTAGTAAGATTTCTGTGTACTTTAGCTGCCATTGCATCAGTTGGAAATGCAATTTAGATATGCTCAGGAATATGATGTTTTATAATTTATTAATATAACAATTACATTTGTTAATGATTGCCAAGTGTTATTACATAACTTCCCAATGCCTTGTTCAGGTAAAAATTTGAATAATGCTCATAAAGATGGTTTTTAATCACTTCTTAAGTTTAATCTTCACAGAGACCTTGCAAGATGGATCTAGTAGTCACAGGGGAAGCCTTGGAGACCTAGAGAAGTTGGCAGGCCCCTCAATAGAATTACAGAGCTAGGGGTGGCCATGCCTGGACCTAGGTTTGTGTGCACAGCTTCTGACTCTAAGTTCAATGAAATGCTTACCTCATGATGATATGTGCACCATGTCACAATTGTTTCAATTCTTTGTATTCTTATTTATTTATTTAAAAGAGAGAGAGAGACAGAGACAGAGAGGAAGAGGTGGAGAGAGAGAGAAATGGGCATGCCAGCAGCCTCCCAGCCTCTGAACTAACTCCAGACACATGCACCCCCTTGTGCAGGCATGGCATTGCACCCTTGAGTCACTTTTTGCATCTGGCTAAATGTGGGTCCTGGAGATCCAATGGGTGTTCCGGCACCTTAACTGCTAAGCCATCTCTCCAGCCAGCCCTCTTTGTAGTCTTTTGTCTTTTTTTTTTTTGGAGAGAGGCAGTGAGAGAGACAGAGAGAGGGAGAGAGGGAGAGGAAGACAGATAGAGAAGGGCGTGCCAGCAGCCTCTCAGCTGCTGCGAACAAAATCCAGATGCGTGCACCCCCTTGTGGTCAATTGTGGCATTGTGCCCTTACGTTACTTTGCATCTGGCTAAACCTGGGACCTGGAGATTGGAACTGCTGGAGATTGGAACCAGCATTCTTTAGGCTTAGGAGGCAGGCGCCCTAACCGCTAAGCCATCTCTCCAGCCCTCTTTGTAGTCTTTTAATAGTGAAATGTGCTCTGTGTGTGTTTCTGGTGCTAGGGACTGAATTCAGAATCTTTTAATGTTAGGAAAGAGCTTTACCACTGATCTCCATCTTTAGTCTTCTTTTAAAAAATGTTATTTTTCATATTTTGACAATTTCACACATATATGTAATGGTTTTTGATACTGTTCTCCCAATTATCCTCTTATCACCCTTCCCCTTCTACTAACACCCTTCTTCTCCCCCATTAATCCCCATCTTACTTTTATAACCCCTTCTTTTTGCTCATTGAGTTAAATTAGTGTTGCATGACCAAAGATGAAAGATTATTTACTATGGAATGAACAACTTACCAGTGGCTACACTACTGATGTACCTGACTCACCCTCTCCCAGCAACCATTAGCTTTAGCTGCCATTAATTGCTTTAGTATGTGTAGGGTCTTGTGGCCCCTTCCCTCATCAGTGGTGGAAAACT
Organism: Orientallactaga sibirica; assembly: GCA_036365145.1. NCBI lineage: Eukaryota > Metazoa > Chordata > Mammalia > Rodentia > Dipodidae > Orientallactaga > Orientallactaga sibirica. Next base: position 28,587,063 of record JAEOAD010000015.1, on the reverse strand, counting down.
AACAGGTTCAACCTTGTGTAGGAAAGTGCATTTGCTATGAATTAATGAGTGTAATAATGGCCATGTCACATCCAGGAGACCTCCTCCCCATTCTCCTGTTCTTGCTTTTTTTTTTTTTTGGTTTTTCAAGGGGGGTTTCACTGTAGTGTTGGCTGACCTGGAATTCACTATGTCATTTCAAGATGGCCTCAAACTCACGTTGATCCTCCTACCTCTACCTTCTAAGTGCTGAGAATAAATGCATGCGCCACCATGCTGGCTTCTTCTTACATTCTTTCTGTCTGCCCCACCCCTTCCTGTGAGGTTCCCTCAGCCTTGGAGGAGGTGGTGTAGATATCCTGATATTTGAGGCAGTGCACATGATCATCACTTATTCTCAGTAATGTTGCCAGCTATGCATCTACTACTATTGTAATAAGAAACTTCTGAGTGAGGCGTCAAGCAGTACTAATCCATGGGAACAAATATAGATACTTAGAAGACAGTTTGACATGCTGTCCAGTTAGCATAATCACAGCAGTAGGCTCCTCTTAGGGCCAATGTCCCTAGCTAAAGCCTTTTGGCCAGATTGATAGTTCTGTCCTATAGAGCTGACCTCAAATCCAATTTTTTAAAAAAGTGATTGGTTACTCCTATAACATTCGTGTCACTATTGCCCTAATGAATGTATCTTGCCTAGCATGTTGGCTGTGGAGTACACACTGTCTGTAGCTGGGTAATACTGTTCACGGATTTTTTTTTCCCTGGTAGCTTGAATAGTATCTTCTGCTATGAAGAAAGCTGGCTGGCAGGGAGGAGGCATCCAGCTCAGTTACTGCTTAGTTTCTCTATGTCCTGAAACCAAAATATGTGGTGTCTTCAGCAATAGCTTTGGAGGGACCAAGAGCAATGGCAATGGCCAATATTGCTTTATGGGCCTCCGTAGACTCCCTGAACAACAACTCATTGGAAGTAGCTTATCCCTGGAACTGGATTTATGATTAATCACTTATGGCTTCTGGGAGCAGCTTTATCCCTGCACGTAGAGGACCTTCGTTCATTTTTTTAAAAAATTGACTTAACAAGTATTAAGTTTCCATATGGCTTATTCACATATTCTTAGTTTTGATTCATCCTCCCAGAACCTCCTTCATCTTCCTCATCCCCAACTCTATCTCTGCTTAACCCTTTCCTTCCCACTATTACCCCCCTTTATTTTCATGTTCCATGTGTTCTATTACCCCCTCCCCAATAAAACCTCCACATATGGCCCCTTTCTAGCTTCGTGGCCTCTACAGACCCCATTTTGATATATAGGCAGTAATCTAGAAATTCAAAACTAGGATGCTCATATGAGAGTCAAAATGTGGCCTTTGTGTTTATGAGCTTGTATTACCTCACTCTGTATAATCTTTTTTGGTTCCATCCATTTTCTTGCAAATTTCATAATTTCAGTTTTTCTTTACAGCTGAATAAAACCCCATTTTGTTTATGTACCACATTTGCATGATCCATTCATCAGTTGATGGGCATCTAAACTGATTCCATTTTCTAGCTCTTGTGAATAGAGCAGCAAGGTTCAGGAAACCTCATAGAAGAGAAGCAAAAAGAATGCGTGAACAGGAGAATGGAGAGGAGGACTGAAACGCTGTTTTCTGGATACAACATGGCCATTACACTCATTAATTCGTAACAAATGTTAGTGTTTCACCGCTGATGAGAGAAGGGTTCACGAGACCCCACAAGTCTAGAGTAATTGATGGCAGCTAAAGCTAATGGTTGCTGGGAGAGGGCGAGCCAGGTTTATCAGTAGTGTAGCCATTGGTAAGTTGCTCATTCCATAGTAAATAACCTTCCATCTATGGTAATGCAACATTAATTTAGCTCAATGAGAAAAGTAAGATGGGATTAATGGGGGAGAAGAAGGGTGTTAGTGGGAGTGGAAGGGTGATAAGAGGGTAATTGGAAGAGGATAAGAGGCTAAAACATTACATACATGTATGAAATTGTCAAAATAGGAAAAATGGTTTTGCAAAAAAAGATGACTAAAGAGGCAAGTCAGTGGTAAAGTTCTTTCCTAATAT